>JASUAB010000003.1:33722500-36432500 GCA_037013595.1 Dicorynia guianensis
GCTTATATTCATGCCATAAAGGACATGTATGATGGAGTTACAACAAATGTGCAAACTCAAGGAGGGATAACAAAAGATTTCCCCATAAGGATCGGTCTGTATCAAGGGTCATCATTAAGTCCATACCTTTTCACTTTAGTGATGGGTGAACTTACTGGACACATCCAAGATGTAGTCCCAAAATGTCAGTTGTTTGCTAATGACATAGTCTTAGTAGGGGAAACAAGAGAGGAGGTTAACTGTAAATTAGAAATATGGCGAGAAGCCTTGGAATCAAAGAGTTTTCATTTAAGCCGAAATAAAACAAAGTACATAGAGTGTAAATTTAGCAAGAGGCAAAAAAACAGCTATTTGGAGATAAAAATTAGGGAGTAGAGTATACCACAGTGTCCAAGTTTCGGTATCTTGGGTCGATTTTACAAAGTAATGGGGAGATTGATGGGGATGTTGCACACAGGATCCAAGTTGGATGGATGAAATGGAGAAATGCATCAGCGATTTTTTGTGATCGCAAAATATCTACCAAACTTAAAGGAAAGTCTTATCGAACTGCTATTAGACCAGCCATGCTCCATGGGAGTGAGTGTTGGGCTCTAAAAGGTCAACAGGAGCAAAAAATAAGAGTGGCAGAAATGAGAATGTTGAGATGGATGAATAGACATACAAGAAGAGACAAAATTCGAAATGATTGTATTCAAGAGAGAGCTGGGGTGGCGCCTATTGAAAAAAAAATGATAGAAACCTGGTCACGGTGGTTTGGGCATGTACAAAGAAGACCGTGAGAGGTACCAGTGAGAAAGGTTGACCAAATGATGTTTAGTCCTATGAAGAGATGTAGAGGAAGACCAAAAAGGACACTTGGAGAGGTGATTAAAAGAGACCTTTGGTTAAATGGTATATACGAAAAGTTAGTTTTGGATAAAAATTTATGGCGTCGTTTGATCCATGTAGCCAACCCCACCTAGTGGGAGAAGGCTCGGTTTGTTGTTGTTGTTGTTATGCCAATGACATCTCCAAATGCATCTTCATTCACAATAGCATAAAGGATAATAGAAAATACGTTAATTTATAACTATTTGAGATAATAGTACTATTTAAATTGCTCTGCTTGTAGAAATCCATATATATTTTAGAATCTGTCTATTATAGCTGATAATTTCTCAGTGATACCACCTTATCAACTTATTATAGTTTTCTACATAGAATACAAATTGTTCCTACAGATAAAGTATTTTTGTCAATTGACACCATACTTCTTTTAAATTCATACTCAAGATTCTTATAACATCTACTCTACGTTAAATTTTTTGAGGTATAATTTTAGTTACTTGTCTACCTATAGCAGTAATTTCTTTATTTTCAACTTTTCATGGAAACATTCTATCACCATTTCAGAACCAACCACTTCTACAACTTATGAATTAAGAAGTGAATGGATTAGTTTCACAATAATAAAGTGGAGTAGTAGACGTATTTTCACAATAAAACATGTCAACATCAGATGCTATTGTAAAATAGATATATTTTCGATGTCTAAATTAAGCACAACAACACATAAATCCCACATGAGCATTAGGAGTTAGTTGAACAACTTTCTTAGAAGATGCATCTCCATCCTTTGCCAAAACTTTAGAAATTAGAATAACCCTAACATACCATAATTTGGAAAGACAACACAAAAGAGAACGAACACATTAAAAATGATGTTCAATGAGCAATTAGAATGAAGAATAGTTATTGAAGTAGTGGAAGAAGAATTTCAACTTAACTCGATCTACAACAATACAATTGCCACAAAAGAATGCCACAAAAAAAATGCCATCATTCAAGAAAAAAAATTGAATTGCAGGACTCAAAAATTGTTTCAAACTGTTGACTAAAAAAATATATCATTAAATTGTTTTAGAATTTAATTGCACCTGAATGTTAAGAACAATTTCACTTTACTATTTACATGTTTGGCAGCATGTTTGAGAGTATCGATCCAATTATAGCCAACATCATCACTAATTTGCTCCTTTTGTCTGCACAAAATATGTTGCTTATACAAATTAATTTATATCAAAATATATAACAACTGTTAATCTTTTTGTAGCCAATTAGTTTAGAGTTATGTTGTTTTTACAAATAAAATTTTATCAAATTCTCACTTACAAAAATTCTAAACTATTAATTAACTAAATTTTATAAGGCGTAGCCATAAAATCACAGGGGACATATGCACACATACTTGGGGAAGATAGGGATGTTCTTTGTCGTCAAGGGCATTGCTAAGAATCATTTCTCAATTCATCTTTGCCCAAACTGAATGTGTTAATTACAAATAGAATTAACTCACCAATAAATAACCAAAACTAAAAACTAAAATAGGATAATGTTAATTAAAATTCTTACTATCTTGACCCCATTCTAAGCATTAGTCTTCTTTGGGAATAAAATGTGAGAAGCCACCAACTTCTTGTTAGCTGAGTTGTGTACTGCGTAGCCCTGCTTGAAGGATCCAAATTATTGGAACACTTGGGAACCCAATGCAAAACTTTGGGTCTGCAGCAAGTAATAGTTTGTTTCATGGGATGGTAAGCCTTGCAAAGTGCTGAAAAAACCATACAAAAAACAAACATATCAAATTAATTAACCTGTATTAAACTAATAAGTAAAAATGAATTAATTATCCCCTATGGCTTATTATAAGTATGGTAAAGTATACCATTGGCATGGATATGGACAGCGAGAATAGGAAGGATTAATTGTAATACTCCTCTTGCCTATTGACCTGAACACAATTGGATTCAATTTTTAAATAAATTTCAAATAAATGTAAACACAAATTAATTCTATATTTAAAATGTAATATATATTTGATTAACAAATTTATAAGTTGACAAATCGAATTCATTTAGGATGTAATTCAAGCAGGTGATTATCTACCTGTATGTTAATTTAAATATGGATAGAATTAAATATGTCCATCCCATTAATTCTGTCTTAAAAATGTAAGGACTTTGCCATATTTACCCATATTTAGAGATAATACCTTCACTCACAATTACACTTATTTAAGTATGAAAAATGATTCTCTTTTAGTATATTATATAATTTGGCTGGGCGGAAATATTAAGTGTCTCCCAATTTAAATGGTATTAAGTAATAAATAATAAATGCTTGATTATTATATATGTACGGGGATTTTGTCCATCAATTAAAATAACAATTATTAAAAAGATTTAGTCCATCTATTTCGCGTGGGTTAAAAAAGTTAGAAACAATAATATTGAAATATAAAACTATTAATGGTTTTAATTATTACCACTTTTAATTATGATTAAATTCTTTTAATGCATTAATTATATTGTTATATTAAAATGTACGAAATGTAAAATTCTTTTAATGCTAACGTAGCATATCAGCTTGCTTGTTTGTTAAAAATTTTATCACGTCACCATAATGATATGACAAAGTTATACTAACGTAGATATTCACGTTATTATGCTAACGCATTGAAATTTTTGACACATAAGCTAACTAACATGTCATATTAAGAAAAAAAATAACATCATTAATGGTAATATGATTAAGAGACTTAATTAAAAGTAATTTTAATTTGTAGATGACTAAATTTAAAACTTTAAAAAGTGAAGTACCAAGATAAGAGAACCCCTATATATGAAGAATGAAAATGAGGTTTGAGTCTTAAATTTTTAGTGCCAATTTATGTTTTTTACATAAAATTATCAATTATGTAGTTAACACATTAAAGCATGCAAATTAAATTTCTTATGGTAAATCAATTGAATTTAATTTATTTAAAGAAACATTATTCAAATTTGTTGTTCTTCTTTGATTAAAATTGGTTTCAGGGTCTTAATTTTGATTGAATTGTATTAAATTTAAAATATCAATTTTGATTATTTGGAAAATGATTGCCAAATGGTATGAGATGCGGATCAAATAGAAAATCGTGCATTTACTTGAATGTCTAATAGTTGCAATACTAAATTGATCATGTCAAATCATGTCAAAGTTAATTAAATTTATAAATGTACAAATTAAATTACAATATGTCAATTATTTTCCTTGTTTACGTTTGACTCAATTTGAAATAGTTAGTACCTAAATTTAATAATTTTATTATCATTTTGATTCATTTTAATTAAGATATAAGTTGGATCCAAAATCAGTACTTTTATATTTTAACTATAATACATAGTACCCAAATTTATCAAATTTTAAAGTAATAATATACATAATATTGTGTACACATGGTACATAAAGAAGGTGGGTGTGTTAGAATAATAAAAAAAAAATACAATATAGCATATCAAGTACCAGCTCCAATTTGATTCGCATGCAAAATGAATAAAGGAAAATAATAATTTTAAAATATATCATGAATAAAAATGATTGAATTGAATAGCACACACCTGAAGAGCACACGTCATTAAAAAATAGGCAACATAAAAATGAATGGCGATGGTGGTTAAGCAACATGAAAACGTAAGCTTCAAACTCAAAAAGAAAAAAATAAAATAAAATGCAGGCTTCCAAGGAAATAAGGTATTCAAGCCTGAATTGAAAAGTACTTGGCAAAGCAAGACATGATAATGTGGTCATGCTCTAAGCGAAAAACCAAATGTGAAAGTATAATAAATTATTGCACAGAGAAATCATTGGCAGATTCAAAATAAATAGTGACATAGAAAAAAAAAATTACCTGTAGTCTTCTAACAGCTTCAAAAGAATTAAAATTATAAAAAAAAAAAAAGCAAGCTTTCAGGAAGGAATCACTTAAGAAACGATAAAAGTAACCATAGGCAATCTTCTATGTGATTCAAAAGGAAAAAGAAAAAGAAGTATTTTTTTTGGGGGGGGGGGGGGGGGAGATAAGTTAAGAAACATACAGGCAAAGATATGCGAACATATAGCACATTATGAAAACTTGCTATATGGCACAACATGAATCACAGGTGGCAAGGAAGACATGATACATTGGAGAAATTAAATAGCACAGCAAGAAACCTCTTCAACAATGTGGTGTTGTGACTCCTTTTTATTAGAATGATCAGTAGAACATATAAAAACAACTAACCATATTCTTAATTAAGAATATGCAAACAGTGTTATATATTTATTGATTAATTAAAGAGAGCACTTAATTAATAAAATGCTATCATTGCTATTCTGATTCTTTAACCTAAAATAATTTCTTTTGATCATTTTTTTTTAAACAATATTCACATCTGATGCAAAAATTGTTGAGGAAGGAAGCAATCAATTCGTCTCAGAAGTTACAACCAAAATATATGATTTTAGTAGAGCCAATAAAAAATTCATATGGCAATTTCATACTGTTAATAATTAAGAAATTACGCAATTTTTTATACCAAATATTCTGAGTTTTTGTTTATCCATAAGCACGTGGAAATCACTGTATTAAAGAATAATAAATGCATTTTAAGTTTGAAGCAAAATCTTTTCGCAAAAAAAAAAGTATTTATTTTCTAAAAAGGCTTAATGAAATATAATTAAAAGTTGATAATCATGAAATTCAACTTGTTTTTGTTAGGTGGCATTCTTGTTTTATTGACATAAAATTTATTCTCTCGAATGGAATTAAATTAGATAACCTAAATCACTATGCTACAATATGATTTGTTGTAGGGTCACCACCATTTTTATAAACTAAAATCAAATTAATTACAAATTATAATTTAAATCAGTTCATTCCTGCGATATATATGATAAAAATTTCAACAATAATAAGCCAATAAACACAATTTCCTACCTATCCCCATGCTAAAACAGCGACTATTGTTAATAAATTAAGCTCTAGACTCAATATTGCTAGGACAAACATAAGGATGTTTGAGAAGCATGTCTGTAGTCCATCTGTTGCTGGGGTCTTTCAGAAAACACTTGCTCAAGAAGTCTCTGCAATCTTGGCTCAGTCCCTTTGGCATCCGTGGCGCTTCTTTCTTGATCGCAAGCTTGATCATCAGTGGTAAGGTGCCACCATGCCGGTACTTTGGTGATCATCTTTATCACTATGCACCCAAGTAACCATATATCCAATGCCGCTTCAATCTTTCCATACTCAACTGATTCCGGTGACATGTAGAAAGAAGTTCCTCTAAACCTAAGCTTCCATGACTCAGCCCTCTCCTTCTTACACTTGGACTGTCCAAAATTTGCAATCTTTAGTTGATAGCAAGCACCGTCTTCTTGAGATGAAGGAGGAAAGAGAAGAATACGGTCTGGCTTGAGATCACAGTGGACTATTCCTCTTCGGTGAATGCTGAAAGTCCTTTGAGAAGCATGCAAGTGTAGACTTTTACTTGGCTCTCCAACAGTGGCGTTTTCCTTATAAGGTCAGCGAGAGAACCATGAGTGGACAATCCAAGTAAAGATTGTAGATTAAGAGGCCGGCCTCCACTATGACTTTGCTGCCATGTAACTGAATCACTTCTGGACAATCAATCACATGGTTCATGATCATCTCTTCTTTATGCACTGAATATAACATACATGGCCTCAAACGTTTTATAGCAATTACTTCGCCTAATCCTCTTTGTGGAGCTGCACTAGTACCAAGGTAAACTTTGCTAAATATTCCTCTCCCCAATACCCTGCCTCTTTCCCAAGCCATGATTGAATGAAACAATTGCTCAACTGCGAAATTAGGAACAAGAAGTTACTGTCTCCTGTGTATAGATTTATATAGATTGGGATAGAAAGTGAAGTTAACATAAACTCTTTCACCAAAGGTAGTTTATCCATGCGCGTGTCTTTTTCTTTTCTTTTCTTTTAAGGAAGCATAAGTGATGAGATAGTGTTTAGCTTGGGTTTATTAAAAAATAAAAAAAGTCATAAGTAAACTATTTATTTGGTAGTTAATCAAAATTATAAAGTAAAATATCGTGCATGTGAAGGAATTACACGGAAGACTTCAAAAGATAATATGAAAAATTGAGAATTAAAACTGATTAAATTTGGAAGACATATATAAGATCTAGAATGCATTTTTTTTAAAAAAAATTATTGTACAATGCCGTTACATTATTGATAACAATAAATCATTTTCATTTTTTATTAAAATTAATGGATATAATAAAATGACTATAATGCACTATTGAGTTATATTTTTTTTTTTTAGTGATTAAAGAATCATAGTTAAGATACTAACTATGATTCTTTAATCACTAAAAAAAAAAAAAAGAATAAACTGAATTCAAACCATAAACTAGATTCAAAGAAATGAAACATGGCGCCAATTGAGCCAAAGCTCACCGGCCACTATTGGGTTATATTGCCATAAGTTTCAAGCACAAAATCATTTCGTACGACCTCCTCCTATGGGTTGGTATAAAATTAATGTTGACGGAGGATTCTCTAATGTAACCCACCAGATGCATGTTGCTGGTCTTATCAGAGATGATAAGGGCAGTTTTATTAAAGGTTTTCATGGTGGAGCAGGTAAAGGATCTATATTTAAGGCTGAATTATGGGCTATCCTCAAGGGATTGGAACAGGCTTGGCAAATGGGCATTAAAAAGGGTATTCTGGAATCAGACTCTCTTGATGCAGTTGGAAAAATTCACGGTCTTAATCAACTCAATCAAGAAGAAGAACAAATGATCAGCTCTATACGGAGGTGGTTAACTAAACATTGGCAGATGGAGATTAAACATGTTTCACGGACAGCGAACAGCGCTGCTGATAAACTACTAAAGCTTGGTCGCAATCTTCACCACTGTATGCGCAATCTAGATACTCCTTCGATTCAACTACAAGGGCTCCTTCACAGGGATCTGTTGGGTATGAATCCAGGTGGCCTTAATTAGGTGGGCTTGTGTTGGTTTCTCTTTTCAATCCTGTACCAAAAAAAAAAAATCATTTTGTACGGAAACAATCAGGAGAAAAATCTTTATCGATCTTGGGGAGATTTTGACCTCCAGCTGGAGGTTCAATAGAGCCTAATACAGCACTTTTCTTAGCTGAAGGATATTATTTTCTATTTTTTTAGTAAAAAAAGTTTAGGTAGCTTTGTCTCTTACTTACTACTAAGGTCAAAGAATATCCTAAACCTAAAAAATTGTTCTGGGGGTTGTTACAGGTTATCTACCATTACTATCCTTACATTAACAAGGGAATATTATTTTCTATTTGATGTTGTGATGAGATTGTATTTGGCACAATTTGTATTTCAACTAGTCCACCTCCCTTGTCTAGTCAACTAAAAGTTAATCACACCTACATGATAATTCGCAAGGAAATTTCTTATTGCCCTTTGGATTGATTTTGGTTAAATTTGGAGTTTGACATATATCTTTTAACTGAAATTACTGATTATTTATTCATAATAGACAATTAGTTTATGTAAGTTTATGTGGAATTTTTAATATGAAATTGAGTAAGCATATGTTTCCAGCTGATACTAATTATTGCTTAGAACATTTTTCTAGCTTCAGAACCCCTACTAGTGAAAAAATGACACTTGTCAAAGTATCACATTATTCTTATTACCAAAAAATTGTGCACCAAGCCAATTTTCTATACATAAAACTAAGTGTATCATTTTTAAAGGAATATGTATCAAGTTTCTAAATAATCTAATAAAAACTCTAAATATTTTACTGAAATCAAAATGATATATTAAAGTAGAGTCTTGCTATTTATTTAAACTTATGGTAAATTTAAAGCAAAATACTGTTGGAAATCACCTACATTTGTTCTCGGAATTGAAATTGAGGTTTAGAATTGTAATTTCAACAAAATTGAAATTAGCTTAGAATTATGAGTTTGGCATTTGGATCATGTAAAGAAATAAGATATAAAATTGAGAAAAGTAAGATAGTCAGTGGCAATTAGTAGTAGTGGTGATGAAGATTTGACAAAATTCATAGTAGATATGGCATCGGCAAAGATGGTAAGTGTAGCAATGGTGAGAACAATGATTGTGACAGTGATGGTGGTGACAAAGATAGTGATAGTGGTGGTTGCCAAAAAATGGTGGTAGTAAGAGTTGCGATAGTAACAACAATGATAACAATGATAATGATGACAATAAATGGTTATGATGGTCCAACATCTAACAATGATATATCGGTGCATGTGTCTTTTTCTGCCTCAAGTAGTTTATCTGTGCATGTGTCTTTTTCTTTTCATCTCTTCTAAGGAAGCGTAAGTGATGAGATAATGATGGAAAAAAAAAAGTCAAAAGTAACATTAATTGAGAATGCTAATCAAAATTACAGAGTAAAATAACATGCATGTGAAGGAATGACATGGAAGATTAAAATAGATAATATGAAAAATTGAGAATTAGAATTGATTAAATTTTGAATACATACATGAGATTAGAGTGCACTTTTTGTTTAAAATTACTGTAGAATAAATGGCCATTATATTATTGAAAACAATAATTTTTTTCATTTTATTATTAAAGATTAATTGATATAAAATAATTCCAATTGGTATGGTAATTCGTAAGAAAATTTCTTAATGCCCTTGAACTTGATTTTGGTTAAATTTGGAGTTGCACATATATTTTCAAGTGAAATTACTTAGTATTTATTTATTCATTATAGATAATTATTTTATTTGTTCACGTGAAATTGTTAATATAAAATTTGAGTAAGCATATAATTTCAGTTGAGACTAATTATTGTTTAGAATATTTTTCTAGTTTAAAACCCTCTACTGGTGCGAAAATAACACTTGTCAAAGTATCATCTTATTCTTACCCCCAAAATATTGCACACCGAGCCAATTTTTCTCTACATAATACTAAGCATAGCATTTTTTAAAGGATTGAATATCAATTTTCTAAATTAATTGAATAATCTATAAAAACTCTAAATTCAATATTTTACTAAAATCCAAATGACATATTAAAGTAAAGTCATGCTATTTATTTAAACCCATTATAATTTTTAAGGAAAATATTGTCATAAACCACCTCCATTTGTTCTTGGAATTGGATTTTAGATTTAGAATTGTAATTTGAATGGAATTGGAACTAGGTTACAATTATGAATTTAGGGTTTGTATCATGTAAATAATTAAAACATAAAATAGGAAAAATCAAAAAGACAATGAATGGTATTTTTTAGCATTGGCGATGAGGCTTCAACAATTAATAGTGGATGTGGCAATGGCAGTGATGGCAGCAGTAGAAACTGTGACAATAATGATAGCAATGGCAATCATGGGGATAATGATAGTAGTGGTGATGATCATTCGACAATGTTAGTTTCAGGCATTGGGGTTGTGACAAAGAAATTTGATGTATACACATTTAAAGTGGTAATTTTGGAGTTTTTGAGTGGGCATGTTAAAGTACCAATTTGATGATGATGGCTAGGATGGGTACAAAGGATTAGCATGTTGAAGACAAATGAACAAATGCACACCCTATGTGGTGGGTTTGAATTTGCTTGGTGGCTATTGTCTTCACCATTCTGCCTCTCTTTAACCTATGGCTTGTTTGTGAACAGGTAAAAACTTCTGCTCCAGCCATGTCCCCTCTTCCAGCATGGTTTTATCTTGTGAACAAAAGAGAATAATTCAATCCACTAAGCTATCCAGGTGAACGCCAACCTAACTTATAGCTAGTTCTTAAGTTTCATAATTTTTACAATTTTCCTAAGTTTTGAAATTAATTTGTTTATGCTCTCAAAATTGGAGTTAAGCTTTAAATTTTTAATTGTTTTTTCCTTTGTGTAGAAATACTTGGTTCTTGGCTACAAGTTATACTCAAGTTTAAGGATAGGCATGGATATGGGCAGGTTGGATCGAGGGGAAATTTCGTAGAACTGAATAAAGCTAAGGAGGAAAAATCCCAAACCACCATCACCTACCCCACCTGTAGAACCAAGCTTCTCGAGTTGAAGAAGACTTGGGTAGTTTTGTGTGGGTTGCTTCGGGTGCAATCCGCTTCTAGTCCTTCATCATGCTACACCTCCATTGTCACAAAGAGCCTAAAGAGGAAAAAGAGGGAACTATTGTCAATAGAAAGGAAAACGTAAAAATCAAACATGTAATGAGAATGAGAGGATGAGAGGGAAGGATGAAGGAGAATCCAAAAAGGAAAATGCTGAATTCTTCAATCGAGAAAGGAAAACCTAGAATGGAGGATGAATGACAAGTGGCAGTTATTTGGGCTGAGCCATAATATAAGTTGGTTAGGTTCATACAGATTCCCATGGGTTCAAGAATCCAAAACCGAACCCAACTGATAAACCCGTATGAACCCAAAATTTTAAGTGGCAATTATTTGAGCCAAGCTAGGCCAAACTAAAGGTGTTATTCCTAGCCCTACTCAAGTTAATATTTGGAAATATCTATTAAATTGTTCATTCAATTCATATAGCAATCTTGATTGGACTATCATGAATTGAAAATTGGTAGAGTTCTTTTAAGTGGGTAAAAATTATGTATAATTTTATAGAAGACTTATATCTAAATTCAAAGCAATTGTTTATGATTAATGTGTAATACTAAAAATCTTTAGGAAATTATCAGCGCAAATAAGTGCTTAAAATAAATTATCATTGGGAAAGGCTTAAATAGTTGCTAGATAAAAATTGAAATATAATATTTTCTATGTAAAATGTATTTTTGGCCTATCAGATACACAAGATCACATCATGCATTCATTATATGATATTAGTAAGTATAAATATTGAAATGCATACACGTTAATGTTTTAGGAGACGATTTAGATCGTGAGGAGCTTCCCAAAATAGAGCAAGTGAACTATCAACTTTATAAGATTAGAATTAAATTTAAATATTTTTATTTAAAAAAATCCAAACATTCTTTTAATCAAAGTCCAAGTTGGACCTAGCCAGCTCGATTGACAACTTTAATGAAAACACCCCCATGTTGAAGTCAGTTATATTTATCTTTCTCTTAAGAAAAAGTTTTGCCATGGTTATTGGTAAGGGCTAATACAAGTTTTCTACCAGCTTTTGTTTGAGGAAAACGGAAAAAAAAAACAAAAAACAAAACTTCAAAACCGAACAAGGAAACTCATAATTTGTTTTAAAATGTATAAGGGTTTCCATAATTAAAAAAGAGAGAGAGATTTGTTCGCCAAAAAAAAAAAAAAAAAAGAGAAAGAGATTTGAATGAATTTGTAGTTAAAAAAGGAGAGGGAGGATTAATTTGATTTGAGCCGTTTTTGTCTTTATGCTTTAATTAATTTAACTTGGATTGGGCTTATTGTTAATGCATTCATTTGAATTATGGTCTGCACTGTGGTTGTTTCAATTCTTAACAAACCGATTTGTTAGTTGCTAGTCTATTTTATCTGATTAAATATGAAAAATTTTGAATTTCTCGTGTTGTTCTTGAAATAACTTTTGAAATAGAAGTGTTTATCTGTATTTAAAATCACATTTCTTTTACAATTTAAAGAAAGAGATTACCACTTGAAATTTTTCTTTTTGAGCAAATTACATTAGGTATTTGATTATGATACTCTATCCCATTCTTATTCAAAAAAGACACTCTACTCCATTTACTCAAATATTAATTAAAAGAATATACCTAAATATTAATAAAATATTTAAAAAAAAGAATATTAAATCAAATTTACTTTAATTTTACTTAAAATTATACTTTAACTTAGTTAACCATTTTAAATAACTAATATCTTAACAAATTATATTTTCTTAATTAAATAATTACATTTATTGCAAGGTGTCAATTTAACCATGTGTGTGATTATGAGAAAAAAATTTAGTACAAACATAGAGACATCTTGAAACTGAGTTTAGTTAGAAAAAAATATAGAGCATAATTAATTTTATTTTTTACTAACTAAACTCACCTCAAGATACTTCTATATTTATACTAAATTTTTTTCTCAAAATTATACATATTGTTAAATTTATACCTTATAATAAATATAATTATTTGATTAAAAAAATATAATTTATCAAAATATTAGTTATTTAAGATAGTTAACTAAGTCAAAATATAATTTTTAAGTAAAATTAGACTAAAATATTGATTTAATATTATTTTTGTGAATATTTTATTAATATTAGGCATATTTTTTTAATTAATATTTGAGTAAATGGGGTAGAATATCATATTTGAGTAAGAATGAGATGGAGTGTTATAATTAAGAGGTTAATGTAATTTACTCTTTCTTTTTTTATCAATTCTTTGACTTAAATTATTTAATTTCAAATTTTTAATATTTTTCCTAGTGATAATTCTGGGAAGTGTAGGCATTAAATTTTGTTCAAGGTTTTAAATTAAAAATTAATATTTTTTTAATTTACTTAATGTATTTTTATAAAGAAAAAAATAAAAAGAGTAAAAACAAAATGAGATAATAACATAATAGAGTACAAACAAAATGAAAAATAAAGAAATTAAACAAAAGGAGGAGAGACGGGGGCCCAGCCGGCTACAAGGGAGAAAGGTGGGGATAAGGTGTAGCAGCAAGGGTGGTTCCACATTCAAATTTCACACACGCACACCTACGGGGGGAGAGAGCACGAGAATGCAGCGGAAAAAGAACGAAATGGGGAGAGAATACAGTTTGGATACGCAGGTATGGCCCTAAATCACAATCGGACGGTGGACTTGAAAAGATCATCATAGCTTATACTGAGCCTCCTCTCCGATCTAGAGCTTAAAAGGAGGGAGACATTTTGGTTTCTGCTCATCCCTTCCACTTTGACGGATTCATCTTGAACCTGAGGCTTTCCCTGAATTTGGATTTCATTTACTCTGGATTAGAGCATAATCTGTCACCAAGGTAAGTACCATTCCCATTTCTTTAGTTCTAAATTAGTAGTGGGCTTGGAAGCATCCGTTTGGATTGGGATTGTGAGATCTTTACGATTGAAGCGTGATATGTTTGCTCTTGTTTCTCTGCATTTATGATTTGATGTGCCCATATATTACTCTCTGTTTTCATATCTCTTATTATTCATTTTCTGTATTCCTTTTAGTTATCTTCTAATTTTTAGAGAAATTTGTTTCACAGTTTGTTTAGCGTATATTATCGCCTTTTGGCCAATGCCTATTGCTCTATCCTTCTTTGTGCTGATAAAATGGTCTGTTACCAATTCTAGGGATATGGGACGGTTTCCAAATTAATCATTTGGGTCTTCATAATCTTCCAAATAAAAAGGATCAGTTAAGCATTTTGGGTAATTTCTTTATTTCTAGAAATAAGGTCTACTGAGTGAATTAGATTTAAGATCCTTTCCCTTGAAGCACTATCTGTTATGTCATTATTCATGTGCAAATTTGAAATTCTGGTCATGATACACATAGATGTCATTATTCATGTGCAAATTTGAAATTCTGGTCATGATACACATAGATGTCATTATTCATGTGCAAATTTGAAATTCTGGTCATGATATACATAGATGTATTTTGTGCTTGTCCTTTATATGCGAAATAGTTTCTATATGTGATGGGTTCTTCTTCTTTTACCCTATTTTTGTTTGGTGAATTTCCTTGGATAATAAATAGTAGGACCGTCTCTCCCCCTTGCCGATTGCTTCTTTTTAGTCACCTTGTGGTTCTTTAGTGGCTTAATTCTGTCCGTGTTTTGGTCAGAGCTTTTGATACCGCTGGGTCTTCACTTATGCTATGGCATTTCCTTTAATAATTTAGTTGTTATCCACTTGCAGCTGCAGTTTCTTTGTTAAAGGGGTAACGTTTAACATCTTTTATAGCTAATATCCTTAGCTTTTAGTGGTATTTATCATGTTATGCCTATTTTCACTTGCTTCTAGAGTCCTATGATTCTCAATTGATTATGATAGTTATCTGTACTTGGTGCTTCCTTTTATTATAGACTATGTGCTGTTATTTTGAGTGGCATCGAGAGATATGCAAGGTCTTACTCATTGGTTTTGAGAATTAATAATCCTTTTTTATTTCCTTGCTTTACTTCATACTTTCTATCAGTAAGGTTTTGGGGCTGTATATATCTTTACCATTATTCTTCTTTCTTCTGGTCATTTTATTTTGATTGCGAACATTTAAACTTAGTCATATTAGTATTGTTACTCTTTCTTGGCCCATCATAAATCTGTGCTAATTGAATTTTGGTTCTTTGTGCTTCTTGCCTTTATAATCACGTTTGAATAGAGTTTTCTTATGTGAAGTTTTCTGATGTAGAAAGATGGAGTACCCAGACATATATGGTTTGGTTGTAGAATAAAATGTCAATTTTAATGGGGAGTCTTTGTGCCTATTTAGAATTTCACAATAGGATTATTTCCCTCTTTGTTAAAGGTTAGCTGTCTGAATACAATTTGGCTGTATGTGCCTGCTGTTTGTATTTGTGCAAGCGCGATTCATTTCTCATGAAATTTTGTAGGATCAATCCTTTATGTGTTGGCATATCTGTATAAAACTTTCGGATCAATCTAAGATGATTTACTTAGGTTTCCCAATTTTTCTTTTCAGTTGCCCTGTGTTGGGGTTCATTCTGAGTAGCCCTAAGATTAATGTGATTTAAAATAGTAAATGCTTTCCAATTGCTGTGATTTTCTGTGGGATTGATAAACCATATGCCATCTATCTTGCATGTGAAATTTGGGTCAAGATGAGTTCTTTTACTACACGAAATAACTGAATTCCTCTTGCCGTCCAGACAGTATTTTTGCACAGTGTCCAAAACTTTTTCACTTTAGTTTTCAACTTCAGTGGACTCCTTTTGATCTGATTTTTGGTATGCAAGTTTAACTACATGTTATCTTAGTTTTTTAAAACGTTCAAAGCAAAAAGAGCCCATTAGGTTTACTTTCAGCATTAATCTTCCTAGTGACTCTGGATTGGACTTGCTGACTGAAGCAGCACATTTGTATAAAAAACCGTATTAATGGGACAAGTTTTTGCAGAAAATAATAATCATGGAAGATGTATTTAGTAGCTTGGTATATTTCCTAATTTTCTCAGAATTTTTTAAGCTCATCGGCTTATTTAATTGAGGCTTGCAAAGGACAATGTTCAGATTGAGACTTGAAGTGTTGGATGAACTTGGGACATTTTTTGCATAATGTGTATTTCAACCACATTTATTTGCATTGCATTTCAAGCTTATAGCCCTTGATTTCACTTGTGAATTCAATGTCATGAAATCTTTGCTTGGTAGAAGTTAAGAGATCATATAGTCATATTGTCATGGTAGATTGCAAATTTCTTCATGATTTGAATCTCATAATTAATTGGCTTTTGAATTGCCATCAAGTGTGATTAAATTTAACTATGTGTATGCTTAATACTTCTTGAGTCATTTGCAATTTGAATTAAGTGTACTTGCTAATGACTTGACACCGCTTTCCCCTTTGGTAGTCATTAATTATTTACACACAAACATGTTGGTACAATGGTTTTAGATCATGAAATGGTTCATTTTATTCCCTTGGCTTTGCAAACGAATTTTACCATTCACTTTAATCCTTCCTTGACAAAAATGGTAAGCTCTTCTACACAAACATGTTGGTACAATGGTTTTAGATCATGAAATGGTTCATTTTATTCCCTTGGCTTTGCAAACGAATTTTACCATTCACTTTAATCCTTCCTTGACAAAAATGGTAAGCTCTTCTATGACGGATTAATGGTCAATGAGCAGTCTCTTTTTATTAATCTTGAGAAAAGGTAAAATTTTAGGCCCAATTTAGAGAGAAATAACCTATTTATCATCTTTAAAAGTTCACCGAAGTTTTCACAATTCCTTCAAAAATCATCTTTTTTTGAAAGCAAATCAAAACCCATTGTGCTTCTTATGATGAATTTTGGGATTGAGCGTGGAGATATTTTCATGCTAACCCTAAAAAGAGATGCCTAGGTAAACTTAATTTGAAGAGAAATGGTCCACCTAGTATATTTAGAGTCCATTGGTATGTTCATTCTGCCTTTTTAAAAAATCAATTTTAAATTAAGAAAAAAAGGGTGAAAATATCTAATAAATATATTTTCTACTAAATATATCAAAGTTAAAACAATTAAGCCTAACAAACGCAACTTAGACACTAGTTAACATAAAAAAATGTATTAGACAGAATGAAACCCATCAAAAGTAGGTTTAATTTGTTAAAATTTTAATTAACATTTTTTATTTGAACTGTCAGTTTGAAAGAGAAAAATTCGCAGCCAACTTAATCGAAAATATGATGCAACTTTTATATGTGATATACATGTAGTATTTTAGGCCAAATATACCAAATCCATAACTTTAGATGTGATCAAACCAAAAAAACAAAATTTTGTCATAAATTCTATTCCCAAAATTTTATAGGTTTTTTTGCGCAAATCATACATGGTGGTTTAGTAAGTATATTGACAAGCTTATTTAATTGGCTATCAAAATTTGAAAAAAATAGATATTAAAGTTTTAAAATTTAAAACAGAAAACTAATTGTTTTATCATCTATGTATATAAAAGTTGTATTTTATTTTTATACTTGTGTATCTCATACTTCTGATTAGTAATTATAATAATTTTGCATTTATATCAAAATGTTCGGTATGAAGTTAAAGAATTTAAACCCTAATTTACAAACATTAATAAGATTGAATATAATTATAGGAAAGTAAAAGTGTTTTGATAATCACATATTAACATAAATTAATTTCAAGAATAATGCTATTCTCATGTTTTTAATTTTGTATAATACTTACTTTATATAATTATAAATTTATTAAATTTTTATAAATTTAATTATAAGACATAATAAATTTAAAAAAAATACATTAACAAGTGAAATTTATGCAAAAATTTTTTAAAAAATTATTTTTTATTTTAATATAACTCTTATTAATCTAGGCGTTAATTAGGAATGTAGGATGAATGATGGTATTCACAATTAATTGATACAGCTTTATTAATCTAGGCGTTAGGTTTTTTATTTTTTTTTTGGGTCAAAGTTGGGATGAGTTAGAATCCAAACATGCAATTAGGTACAATGTGGACCAATTGGTCTATTGGATGGAACTGAGCAGTTCTTTTAGCAATGTCTTCAAACGTTAAGTCATGCAATAATTGTTTTTTTTTTTTTTTTTTCTAGGAAAGACAAGTTGGTCTCTAATATATTATAGATACGTCAATTTTAAAATATTAATTTTACTCCAACGATATTTTAAATACAAAATATTCACAACACACGTCATAACTATTGATGAGTTATGTGACACCAATTTGAAATTGATTGACAATAAGATAATGCTTATTTAGATTTTGATGTCATCAAACTTGCACTTTTTTTTTCTATAAATGTTTAAATTACAAGAACTTAGAGAACAATCATTATGTTGAGATGAACAATTAAAGGCTAGTTGATAGTACAGTCTCAAAGTTTTAAATATTTCACCAAAATCATATTTCAAACAAATAAAAAAAATTCTAAGAGTGCCTGCTTACCTTCTCAAACTATTGATATGTATGAACAAAATGAATGCTATAAAAAAAAAGTTTGCAAAAGTAAGCACAAGAGGCATAGTTTTTACTTCAAATGTACACACGCTGTCATAATAACTGCATAAACTTTGGTTATTACAACAACTTGTGCATGCACGCTTAACCAACTCTCCCTTGTACGGTACCCAAATTCTCAGCTCTATCTTTTACTTTCTCTCCCATTATTTCTAAAATTATACCACATCAAATGTGATGTGGTTAAATGAAAAACAATTTTAAATTGATGCAAGACTTTAAAGACTAAATATACATGATTATAGTCCAATAAAAAAAAATTTAGAATTCACAAGGATAATAGAATTAAATTTTATTACTGCTTTTCAAGATGTCGGTGCACTTATATTTAATTATAATTATAAATAGTTAAACAAATATTTGTAATCTATTTATTTACCCACTTAGTTGGTACCTAACTAATAACTATAACGTTTTTACTATGATCTGAAATTGGTAGATATAAAGGTGGTGAATTCAAAGACTACTTAAAATTACTACAAGGAGAAAGCAATTTGATGAAGCTTTTGTAAAATTTTAATTCAAATTATGATAATTTAAACACACTGTATAAAATTTAATTAATCAAGAAACAAGAATAAAATGTCTGCCTCTTGATTTGATTGTTATAGTTATTTTGTATATAAACTGTTATTGCACAGTGTCCGTAATCACTTGCAACACATACGCATGGAGATTTAGAATCTTTCCCTTCTTTTATTTATCTCACAAATACTGAATTACCGTTATTAATGGGTAAGCTACCAAAAGACAAATATTTATAGAATACAAAAAGTGACTTAGCTTCATTATTAGAATAAATTCTTGATTGTACCCCACACATCATAGGACATAGAAACAGATTCTTCATACAATAAAACCCAAACACATCCTTAAAAAATCTTCTAACAGATTCAGCAGCAAAAAGTTTGGATGAATTAATAAAGTCCTAAAGCTGAAGGGGACGACAGGAGGTGGGCGTGGAATTTGCATAAATCGTGGAATATGTTTACAATTCCAATTTGAACTTTCTGTTTCACTTTTTTTTGAATATTTTAACAAATCCAATTTATCCTTGTTTTTGAAAGTCTATTTAAGTAGTTATTATGTTTTTCTAGTAAAGAAAAAAATTGTGATAAGTTTGTGGTAGGAGTCGCTGAAAGCAACAACTGATCACTTTGGTATCAACCGCCATTCTACACGTTACATGCTCTTCATTTGGTCTTCACCCTTTGACGTATGTAAATTATACACTAATTAATTTAACACGGCATTTCTTCTCTTGCATGACTCTTGAAATTCAAGTTGGTTTCTCCCTTCTTAAGGCAATATAGAGAACCATGGTATGCACAGCTATATAACATCTGAAAAATAATTGATGATGAAGTAATGCTGATTTGTATTACATTGTCATTTCAGTTGCACTTTTATAGAACATCTTTACTATTGTTCAAACTTATGCAATATGGCAATTATGCAAGCAAATTAATGATGGCACTACTAGTTTTTAATGGTGAAAAACTTACAAGAATTGTCAAGGATGAAGCAATAGGACTTGGTGATGAAAACTTCAATGTAGTAGAACCATGACTATTGCCAACGAGGGTTTATAAAAGAACAAATATCAATGTCAGCAATGCCAATGTATAAGATACCATAAAGCTGATATAGAAAACTCGCATATCCAAGAAACCATTATCATTGTCTTCTTTAAATTTGAACATTTGATTGTCCAATAACACTAGTGCAACTACTCTTTAGTGGAGGTCCACAAAGAAAAGGATTGCCCTCATAACTGTTATTATCAAAGGTTATAAATTGGTTTTTTTTCTATCGGGCGTTGAACTGAATAAGAAGTTGTGTGCCACACTAAACACTACAAGAAAGGTCAACTCTGTCAATTGAGTGGGGATTTTACAACTTAACTCATGGAAAGAAAGATCCAAACTCTCTATAAGCTTCAAATTGGAGAATCAGACTATTATTGGACTTGCCAAGTGGTTATGAGATAGATTTATTGACTGGATGCTTGTCAAGTTTCCAAGCTAAGGTGGGATATTTCTGTTTAGCATTTTGAGATAAACCTATTACAAACATATATTGGAGTATGTCCCCCTTATATGTATCAGATCTCTTCTTCTTTGTAACAATTACTTGCTGCTGCACTTTGTATGTAATACTCCATCCATATGGAATCAAACTTCTAGATTCAATGAAACCCTCTATTGAATAATGATTCTCAAAATGAATGTTGTCCAAGCAATTGGGAATAGGGCCAAAAATATTTTTTTTTGGGTAAGCAAAAAATTATTATTCATAAGATCAACGAGTGTCAAGTTTGCAAATGAGCATAATTGTTTTGGTAATTGGCCCATAAAGTGATTACCAGTCAAAAGGGAAATTTGCAGTGTACTACTATTTACATTGCTAATCAAGTCTCCAATGCCACTGATTATAACACTGTTGCTAAGACCTAGAATCTATACTTTATTGGAGCTTTCATTGAGCATTTTTGTGTCCAAGCCACTTAACCTATTGTTATTCAAATAGACAAATTCTAAAGTTTAAGTCTTCAAAAATGATGGAATTAAACCAGACAAGTTGTTCTCTTTGAGATCTAAATACTTAAGAAATCCATGTTCAATGATCCCTTGAGGAATTGAACCACATATTGAATATGAAGACATTGTTAGAAATTGCAACTTGGAAAAATGGAAGTGTAAATGTTGCTTGGGAGTTGACTTATTATGGCATTGTTGGATATATCAATTGTCCTAATGTTGGTAATTGGATGCGATGGCAATCGGAAACTACCAATGAAGGAGCAATTGTTAAGAAAAGAGTATCTCAAATTTGTATTGCTTACTATCAACCAATTTGGAAAATCTTTATTGAAATTCCAACCAATTAGAGCCACATGGGTCAATTTATATTGGGAAATAGAAATTTTGGAAGTGGAAAAGAACCAATCAATGTTATTGGATCCAATTCAAAGTTTTGTAATTGAAATTTGGGAACGCAAGTCTAGGAAGAAGGGTATGGGTCAAGTTTTAGTTGGGCGCTACCATGTGTTAACTTTAGGTTTGAATGATTGTCCAAAAATGAGAATAATACAGGGAGTTCAAATTGGCCCCCAACAAAATTGAAATCTTCTAGCGACATAAGGCTTCGTAGTTGCAAAGCGAAATTTCCAACAAATTGATTGAAAGATAGATCCAATGTCCAAAGATATGTCATATTACTAAAAGATGAGGGTAGTGGCCCCACAAAATTATTGTTGCTAAGTTATAACTCTTTCAACTTGTTTAGTTTTGTCCAGTGAGTGAGTTTTTCACAATATTATCTTGCAAGGGCCATTGAGAAAAGGGAACAAGTGAGGCCATTTTTTCTTTTTTTGCTAGAAGAATGAATGAGGCATATAATAATTTGAAATTAGAGAAAATAATTAAAATAATGTAAACGTAAATAGCATGCAATACTTCTCAATCAAAAGGGCAATTTAATTAGCTCCAATAGGAAGGGTGTCATTAATTGCACAATTCTCCATAAACAAAACTTTGAGAGAAGTCAAAGCTCCAATGCTTGGAAAAACTCATTCCCTATGTTCGAAGATTGATACAAGAGCAACTACTCTAGATTGTGCAACCCACCAAAGTCTACACAAAACTATTATAGTAATTAAAATGAATGAATGCTATTGTCCTATATCTATATATTAAGAAGTAATAAGTATAATTACTTGGAACTGTAAGTTTTCGGCCTTTGAATTCATTGTACCTCAAATAAAGGATTCTGATTGATGGGAAAAATTTTAATGTCTTTCACAACTTACATCCATCTATATTTAAATCCTGTAACCAAAGTTCTTTCTTGCTCTGGAGACATTTTTTGCCTGAAAGATGTGATCATAGAGATATCATAAAATATTTTTGCAATTAAAATAAGGATCTCTCATTATCTGTTAAATAATAAAAGAATTCCATAAAATATTATTACAATTAAAATTTTAACAGTTTAGAGTTGGGCAATATTTCCTTTCAGTTGAACCTTTAATGAAACATTACTACAATATTATTATTATTTATTATTATTATCATTATTATTATTATTATTCAAATTTAGAAAACAAACGTGAGAAAGTAGGATATTGTCTGTCATACTCATTGGAGATTGTAAACCTAATTGGAAATTCACAACAATCAAGCTTTGATTCAATCAAAAAATAAACAATCTAATTGATTGGGAAAAACCATACTATAATAAAATCAATTGGAAAGGCTTATTGAAATTCTTTTGTGCATATTTAAAAGTAAAACCTTTAAACTCTTCACGACAACTTTTATTTTTATTTCTCATCAATCAAATGGAATGGAACAAAAATGAGAGGATGGAAAAGGTAGGAAGGGAACGGAATAAAGTTATTAAGAATGAAACGGAAGAGAATTGCTTTCCCCAGTAAAGTAAACTGAGTGGAGACACTAAACCAATCAAGAAAGCTATGTGGAAACACTAAATCAATCAAGTAGCTAATTGAATCAATAAAGAAATAATCTAATTGACTTTGGAATAACCATATTATTATAAAAAAATTGTGCATATTCTAAGCCAATGCAAACAACTTTTGCTTTCAGTTTAGAAGCACATTATATAAATTAAATTGATAAATCTATTTATTAATGTATTGTTAATTCTTACTATTCCACACGTTTTGTATATGTTAATACAGTAAGAGGCTTAGTTCACAATTAATGTAAAATTAAAAAGAAAATTCACTTCGTACTTTTTGATCCTAATAGCCTACTATTTTATAGTTGAGCTTCATTTATGCAACAAAAATTGTAAAGAATTTAATAATAGATGAATTTGACTGTATGAGTAAATGCTGCTCATACTACTCTTTAGACGACATTTGAATTTTTGTTAGTGATTTCTTTTGTCTTGTTATGATATGATATTATTAATTATTTTTTCTTTATTAGTGAAAACTATAAGTGGTTTTTTTTAAATTTGTTTGGGTTTATATTCTAAACAAAAATATTGATTATTCTTTATATGTGCAATGGCAATTTCAATATGACTTTGCAAGAGGGTTTAGTTTTGTTTGCTACGATGCAAATTTGGTATTATGAAAATTTGAATTAATAGTTGTAGATGCATTCTCTAAAAAATTAATTTTAAGATTTTGTATTAATTAATTGTATTCTTTTGGTTTTGTACATTATATAACATTATTGAATGTTTTATCCTTTACCTCATCAAATCTATCTCAATGTGAACGAATGCCTATCTCCACTTATCAAGATCCAACTATAAAAGACTAGGTGCTAATGTAAATATATACACGTCACATGGGTCTCTCTTTGTCTTTCATACTCATCCTATTATGATACTTTTCTAAAAGTACTTTCTCTTCTTAATCACAAACCTTAATTGAACAATTGGATGGAACTTAAGGTAAATGAACACTTTCTTTACGTTTTCTAAGTCTTTATCCACTCCCATATGTGATTTATGAATGGATAAGATGGTGTGTCCACAACATAGAAATATATTATTTTTAAAATTTAATGTATAATTTTTGAATATGTAACTTATGTCCCTGTCTATTATTGCGTCTTACATTGCATAAAGTTTTTGCCTTTTATGATGAGGAAAAAGTACCTAACAATCTATTTCAATTTACTTTTCCAGTCAATCTCCCCATTCAATATGTTATATGGGGTCTTCGTCATTTGAATTCAGCTCATATATATGATGTTTTCTTTTTTAAAATATTATTTCTTCTTAACCACAAACGTTTCTGTCACGCTCCTTGTTTATTGGATCATGAACTACTTGAAAACGTGAGTGATTTCTTTTTATCTGATTTCCCCAACGTGACTGAGTAATTTCCTTTTAGGGGGGTAATGCTCTCTAGTAGTCAAGTAGGTAATCATATATGAATTGAAGCATTAATAGTTGATAGTTCAAATTCATTTGAAATCGACATGCTTTTAGTAAATCAATACCTTGTTATTTGCTCTCTTTCTTGTAAGTGTGAAGCAAAAATAATCTAAATAATTATATAATTTCTGTTTTATAATGTTAAGAAATTTATAATTTAAAATTTAAAGAAATACAATAACCTAATAATCACATGTACTTCTCACTTTTCATTATAAAGATTTTCTATAATCTAAACAAATCAAAAACCACAAAACTTTTTAATAATTATAACTTAAATATGAATAACGATAACATTATTAATGCAAAATAATATAAAGGAAAAATTTTAAGTGTTCAAAGACAAATTTGGCATGATATTGACAATTTGGTACAGTGGAAGTTATCAATTTAGAAGAAAATAGTTTATACATTGTTTGATTTTGTATTTTAATAATTTAATTTATAAAACTTAATAAATTTAATAATTTAAGTTATTTTTAATGAATATTTATTAAAATTTTATCAGTGAGAAAATAGAATCATAAAACAAATGAACTCTCAAAGTTTAATTACTTTTAAATTTAAATTCAAAATTTTAAAAAGAAAAATCTTAATACAACAGCATGTATTATTATACCACCAAAAATACCATATATATTTCTCCAATAAACAACTTAAAAAGACAATTATATCAATAAATAAATATTTATAATTTAAATTCCTAACTTCAAAATTTAGAAGTTATCCTTATTAAACAAACCAAAACTGTTTTCTATACTTTGAGTAGGAATTAAATTTTGTGGTGTTTAAAAAAAATGCAAGGTGCTAGCACTACAATGCAAAATTTGATATTCACAAACACGTAACTTCTTCTATTTAATTGTAGGTTATTATTTTTATTCCTTTCAGGTATTTTTATTTAAATAAATTTTGAAAATCGTCCTTATTAAATGTGCCAAAACCATTTTCTATACTTTGAGTAGGAATTAAATTTTGTGGTGTTTAAGAAAAAAACAAATGCAAGGTGCTAGGACTACAATGCAAATTTTGATATCCACATACATGTAACTTCTTTCATTTAAGTGTGGGCTATCATTTTTATTCCTTTTAGGTTTTTTTTTTTTACTTAAATGAATATATATATTTAAAAGTTATCTATTTTTAAATTTTATATTAATAAAATTTGATATCCACAAACACGTAACTTCTCTTATCTAATATCAATATATTTTTAAAAAAAATTCGATACATATTTGTATGTTTTCTATATGACTTCGTCAAAGATAGTTATTATCTTTTTTCTTCGTCAAAGTTGTAATGACTGATGTGGATGTGCTACTGCCAGTTTACTAGTGAACAAGGCAGTTAAGAACCCAAGAATAGAAAATGAAGCTTTAATTAAACATTGCAGAATTAAAAATAATATTGGAGTTTTGAAGCAAGACTTGGCACCAAAATACCAAAAACTTGTCCATACAATGCATCGGAAGATGAAATCCAATTCTTCAATTGATTATAACATTTTCTTAAAGTGATAAATCCTATCATTCAAAGAAACTGGCTGGATGGATTTAAAATTTAGTTAAAACCATTTTTAGACTTAAGGGTACGTGTCCTGAACTAAGGCTATAAATATAGCACTCCTCTGTAACCGAAGCTAAGAGGCATTAGATTACATTTTCAGACTTCATTTCAATCCTTTCGTTAGTCAGTTCTTGCTTATCACAAGGTTAGCATTTTACCAACAGAAAATGCAAGGTGCAAACACTATCACATTACCAAACTTACCAAACAGTTTTTTTCACTCATTAGCAGTTAAACGTCGAAACATGGAATTTTTATTAAGCTTAAGATCTCTAAATACTCACGAGCAGATCACCAAAATTTTATGAAAGGAAAGTGCTTACATTAATTGCAGGTAATTCAATTGAAGATATACCCAAGAAAACATTCTGTTTCATGAGATTTTTAAACTTAAATTATTATAATCCTCGTAATTTAATCTATGATCACTAATTCATCTATTAAGTAGATTAAAAAGCCACATTTGAATGAATAACGGCTTGAAATTAATAATGTATAGTTATTGAGCTAATTATTTTCCTTCTGCTATGAGGTGTAATGTATTGTTTAATTAAAAAGCAATAACTTGATGTCAATATACCTATAATGTAATCTATTTAGTTTTGAACTATGATTTGAAGCTTTCATTGGCAACGTAGAACAATGGTTTTCACTAATGTTGATTCAACTTTATCATTTTCATACTATAAAAACAGTTAATTCTGTAAGCATTATAAATATACTGTACATCTCTTCTATATTGTATGATAGTGTTTAATTGCTAATAATAGAGAGGATAAGCAAAAATTCTTAATGATATATATCTTACAGGTGGTATATTAACAGTATATACTTCATAGAACTACCTATATGAGTGTGTAATGAGATTGCTCTAATAAGATAGTGACGAATCACTAGAGTACTCATAGAGAAATCAAGAATGAGAAAAATCAAAATACATGAAAGTATAAAAGAGAGAGAGAGAGAGAGAGAGAGAGAGAGACCTGAAAAATTAATGACAAAAGCAAGTAAGTCTCAAAATAGATATATGAAGATATATAGAAAAAAGTCACCAACATTGTAAAATAGAGAAATTAAAGAATTCAAATTCAATAATACTTACAATTGTCCTATTTTTTGAATTATCTTCACTGGATATCTCCAACTACTACTAAATATGAGACTAATTTTTATCAAAGAAAAGAACTATGAATGGTAATCCTTGTCACTTATCTATTTGTTTGGTCAAAGTTGTACCGACACAATTATATTCGGAAACGGAGATCATAAATTGATATAGTCATAAATATTTTATTTTAATTCATATAATTTATTTCTGTAAAAGGGAAAGAAAAGCAAAAAGTTTGGGCTTGGTGTAGCCCAAACAAGAAAAATAAAAACAAAAGAAGTAGCAAAATGGTAATGTGACTGGTTTGGGCATAGAAGCCCAAACCGTAGCCTTCTTAGGTTTTTTTTCTTTTTAATAAAAGAAATAATGGATAAAGTTAATTAGACTAAAAATTTTGGGTTCTTCTACTTTTAATAAACTGAAACTCAAAAAATTATTATTTAAAATCATTTAAGTTATTAATTTTATTAAATATAACATAATGGTATGTGATACTCATCAAATTTAACAACCCATAATTCTTTTTGTTTGGGAGCTATTTGTAGAGTCATTTACGTAGGTTTAGAATTTCTCAAAAATTTTACAACAACAAATTCCAAACTCAAATAATACAAACAGTGGCACAGTCAGAGGATACAGCAACTAAATTATGTAGAAAGCAGCACAATGCAGAGGATATCGCAGCTAAAATATGCAGACAGCAACATACAGCAACCAATAGTAGAAAACAGCAACCAGATACAACGAAGAATAACAGCAAAATTAACATACAGCTATACAATCAGTATACAGCAAGAAAATTCAGTAATTAGATTATGCAGACAATAGCAAAATTAGAGAATACAACAAGGAAATTATACAGAATGCTGCAGCTACAGTAAAAAACACCAATAAAACAGTAACACAATACAGCAAATAATGACTCTATATATTTTTTTCCTAAGGAGTTTTCAGCATTACAGCTAAAACAGGCAGAAATGGCTAAAAAAAAAAAGCGCAATCAACAACTGATTACAACAAGACAGCAGCAGATTCAACAGCGTACAGTAAAGTATAGATGATGCAGTAGTAAACACCGACATACAGCGAGCAAAAAACAAAAGACAATCTTGGTATACAATGGCTACAACAAAGTAAACAGCATGAAAATTTATTATCGAAGCCACATAAAGCTCCCAAATAAGCAGAAACAAAAATGTCATATAATATACATCAGACTAGAACTTAGCATTTGGACTTTCAACTTCAAATACACAACTAAAACCATGGAATTCAAAATAACAGCATAATAATACCATTGATCCTTGAGAGAAGTTCTAACAAGAATCCAAAGCTAATTCTAAGGAGAAAACAATGAGGAGTTGAGAGATTTTTACCTCTGTATCTCTATGAGCCTAGCTAAGTGAGAATGGTGAGCCTCTAAAGCCTTGCAAGGTAAGAGCCGAGTAGCTTCCACAGGGCGTGGTGAGAGAGCGCATGAATCCTCCTTTCTGTAATCCACTTCAGCTCCCCATGCCTTCTGCGTGTGGGTCTATTAAAATAGAAAGCGCCATAATAGCGGGGAGAGAGCTCGTGAGTTCAGCTTCCCGAGAGTGTGCTCAGTCCCTTCGTGAGAGAACTTCTTTCTTTGCCAATCCGCCCTCTACATGAATATGAGAGTGCCGGTGAATGTGAGGTCATGCTTGGTGGTGAGAGTGCTGGTCAGAGTGCTCATGAAAGCTTTCTCCAATTCCTTCCTTTCTCCCCCTTTTTACATGAGAGCCGTTGTAGCCGAATCCCCCATTTCTCTCTTACTCTTATCTTGCTCTTCCTCCCATTTCTCCCTCGGTCTCTTCTCGGTCACTGCATCTCCGTGAGTGTGTGTAACGTGATCCTTTTTTGTTTCCTATTCTTTTCGCTGATTCCTTCCTAACAGAGTGAGAGTCTTTTTTGGCCTTGCCCACAAATCCTGGGGTTCATAACCGCCCCCTCCTCCTTTGTCAATTTCACCCCTTTCCTCCCTTCTCTTTTTTGTTATTCCGTTGCCATTACTTTTTTAAAAGAAAAGTAAAATAGCAAAACTTATTATTGAAAATATCCCTAAATTTTTCTATTTACCCCAAAATAATCTTAATTTTTTTAAAAAATAAAAAATTTATTGAACTAGAATGTGAATTTACTTTTATTTTTAGGGCTTTTAAGTATTTATTACACTTTATTCAATTTAAAGACAAATAATGCTAAAAAATTTTTCTTACCCAAATTAAGCTAAAAAAATTTTATAACCAAGCAAAAGTAATTGTGGGTTAATTTTAATTTTTTGGGGTATGAAAAAAGTTAGGTGTCCACACTAATTAAAACAAATTTAGTAGGTTTATAAACTAAAACAACCAACATGGCTTCAGCACATTTCAGATTGACAGCAACAATCAGATAACACTAAAACACATGCATGTCTCTCTATCTCCGCTACCTACTGCTTCTTAATTCTTTAGAGACAGATGGAGAGCATCATCGTCTCACCTTGCTTTCAACAAGCTTTCAAGATCTACCTCTCCCAATCTTCTCTCTCAGCCATTCACCAAACTCAAGTCTTCATGACTTCCTTCTCTCAACTCTATCTTTCCTTATTCCCCTCCCAAGCAAAACTCAAATTGCAGCTTTAGTTATTGCTCTTAATCTTTTGTTCTTTGGTTTTGTTTCAATATTCATGTTGAAATTTTTCATGTGAAAATGGTGGCTTTGTACCATATTGTCAGCTTCAAAAGTAGTTAATTCTTGCTTCTCACAATGTTATGCAAACTGCTTCTCCTCTCAAGGGTTCTGCCACTTTGTTCACTATTAATGACTTTTGCATGAGTTAGTTGATTATTCATTTCAACCAAATCACCTGAACAGATCAAAATCAACTTGCACTCTTGATCTAGTTTGGTATGGGTGTAATGCTAGGTATGCCTTATGCTCATTTGATCATTTGAAAATTTCAGAGGGTCAGTTCGGTTGGGTTTTGGCCATAAATCTTACCTAACCAACTTGTTGAACACTTTAGCAAATATTAGTTTGTCTAAGTTAACTTGCTAGTTGAATTACAGCTCATGCTATTACAAGCTAGTTAGAGACTACACGTATTAATTGTGAAAAGGGTTATACCAAAAAAATATGAATATTAAGTGGAAATAGATTTTTCCTATATTTTTTAATTCAACCTTTTGGTTATCTAGACAAAGAAAACACATCAATTATTCAAAAAAATATAAAATTACTTTTCCATCTACAGTAAGGCTCTTTTGAAAATGTCATATTCTACTATGTTTTATATTTTACTTGTTTGACATTTTTTATATATCATATTTACTCGGCTTCATTGCATATTTGATTCCTCAACTTTGATAAATGCAGCAATTGGGTCTCTAAATTATCGATCGGACCAATTAGATCCAAATCTTTCAAAATTGGAGCAATTAGATCCAAGCCATTAGTGGGCCATTTATGGACCACTAAGAGCTTATGGACATACTATCTCTTAGATGAGATGGTAGCTTACATTGACATAGAAACTGATATGACATATTATATAATATTATTGAGTATTGACATTGCAATAATGTATTTTTTACTTGTTAGCATGGGAAATAATAATATTTAAATTATAAAATATGTTACCTAAACCCTAAATGACATACTCTATGTCTAAACCCAAAAATAAAAAAGGCTAAATTGCATGTGAGTCCATAAGTTTTCATAAATGTAGCAATTAGGTCTCTCAATTTTCATAAACCCAACAAAATTTTCATAAATGCTAACATACCTTTAATCCTAATTTTAAAATCCTAACATTTTAAAACCCTAAATCCTAAACCTTAAAACCCTAAATTCTAAAACACTAAAATCCCAAAATCCTAAATGGCATCACATTAAGGGTTCAAGATTTAGGATTTAGGGTTTTGTATTTTAGGATTTAGGCTTTTAGAGTTTGAGATTTAACATTTAAGGTTTCAGATTTTAGGATTTGGGTTTAATGTTTTGGATTTTAGGGTTGAGGTTTAGGGTTTAGGATTTTAAGATTTAGGATTTTAGAATTTAGGGTTTAGAATTTTGAGATTTTAGTAATTTGAATTTAGGGTAAGTGTTTAGGTTTAGGACTTAGGGTTTAGGATTTAGAATTTTAGGATATGAGGTTTAGGGTTTAAGATTTTAGAATATAGGGTTTAGGTTTTAAGATTTTAGAGGTTTATAATTTAGGGTTTTGTAATTTTGATATATTTTTTGCCACCTCAACAAGTAAAAAAAAATATTCTTGCCACATCAACACTCAACAATATTATATAACATGTCAAGTCAGCTGTTGTGTTCACGTAAGTTGCCACTGCATTTAAGAAGTGCCATGTTAGCAAGCTTTTAATGGTTCACTGAGAGCTTGGACTCAATTACTCCAATTTTAAAAGCTTTGGACCCAATTGCTATTATCGATAATTAAGGGACCAAATTGTTGCAATTATTAAAGTTAAGAGACCAAATATATAATTAAGTCTAACATCAAAGGGCATCATATATATTTAAATGTTTCACCATAATTATATCTTAAAATAATAAAAAAATGCAGGTGATGCATGCTTTGATTATATGTATGGATGTAGTGTATTACTTAATTAGCAAGGAGTGGATTTGAGAATAAAAACTCATGAACAAAAATAGTGTCAATATGGATCTTATTATTATAACAATTGCAATACATATTTATTCATTAACGAGTTCATTTAGTGTCCAAACCCATTTGCCTTTTCAAATTGTTAACACATATTGTATGTCTACGACCATGATTTCATGTGCCCTTGTACTCCCAAGTTCACCTTGTACAACAAATAAATGTTCTGATATCCACATAGACAATTTTCCGATTGTTAGAAACGAAGCATTGATATACACATAAGCAAATTTTTCTACAATCTCTTAACAAATTATCAAGTGGTAGTTGCTTTTAATACAGTAGAATCCACTTTAAAATCAATTATGATGAATCTACCTTAAATCAAATACTATTGTCGAGCCATTCACATATTGTAGTTTGTGCAAACTTTGTAGAAGAAAAAAATAAATTATCTATTTAATCAATGAAAAATACAACTTAATTAAATACAATTCCTGAAAATATCAAAAATAAAAGTTAGTCTCTTAAAATTTAAAAATTTTAGATATATTAATCCTTTTATAATTTTTATTTTTATTTATTTCGAATTGACTACATACATATAATAACCAATGTAAATGGATTAGTTTTTGACAATGGCCTTGCCATGACAGCCAAGCAAGTGACATGGTGTGGCATTTTCTAACCACTAGCCCTCTCCTTGACTCTCCTCCCAATTGAAATTCCTAACTTTCAATTATTGGTTGACATAACCTTATCGCACTTGTACAGTCAAAATGTGACAAGAAGGAAATCAAATATTAACAAAATGCTTTCAATTATGTATTACCATCATTGGAAAAAAAAATCTAAGGTTTAGAAGAGGAAGTGAAACTGGGTCAAGGTGAAATGATTTTAAGTAAAAGTTGTGATATTTTATAATCAAGTTAGAGGAACCACACTAAACAATTGACTAGGCTCATAACGTGGCTATCATCAAGATAGTTGGAAAGTGGTCATAAGCATGACCCCTCATCCTAATCGTTTGGGAAGAATCTAGGTTTCAAGGAGGAGATAAATTTGTGAAAGCCAAGGGAAATATGGGTACAAAGAAAATGAGGGTTAAAGCGCAGACACAATACCCCTTCCTTTGTATTGTAACAAAAATTTATTAAGCAAGAGCAACACTTAAAATTAAATTGTTAAAATTTGAAATGGGCCTCAATTCTTTGCTATACAATTCTTAGGAACATTTAGCCACAAAATAGTAAAGGCATGAATGACATAGATAAAATCATTATCACATGCAATTATTCATCAAATTAGGGTAAAAGCACAACACACATCCCATATGAAAAGAAGTAAAAGGAAATAGGGTTTGCAATGGAAAAAACGTCCCTTACTTTAGCACATGACACATAAGCATACAACTTTTCATGAGAAGTGGAGATCAAGAAACGAGAAGAACCTGCATTGTGAACATCTATATTCCAAAATGCATGTAAACTTGCTTCAAAATAAGAAATCTAGAAGGTGGGGGAACTTATAGTGGGTACTCTCCTCTCTTTGTAATTAAATTTAATATTGAAGAAAAAAAAGAGATCTAGAAGTAGGGGTATCATACACGAATTGAATCCATATCATATTCAATCAAGCATGCCAAGCAATCAAAAAAGTTACATTAGAGCATGTACTTGACTTCAAATGCTCAACCAAACATTAGGAGCATTGCTTTACTTATGTGCAAATGACAATGAACTTATTGTTACAACAAAAAGCAACATTATGAGATAGAAGAAACAAATTGCAATGTCCTATGATCTCATGAGACTCAAATCATGAAGGAAGTTCGAAGCCACCATGACAATATTCCTATGTCAGCTAATAATCTCTACCAAGAAGATACAATCATTCAATCAATATCTCATAGCATTTTAATTCACAAGTGGAATCAAGGGCTATAGGCCAAAAATGCAATTTCAAATAAGAGAAGTTGAACTAAACATGCATGCACAAAATTGTCCTAAGTTCATCCAAAACATGAAATCCCAATCTGAACATTGCCCCTTGGGGTTCAATTATAGAATTTAGCATTACAGCAGCTCAATTACAGCAAATAAAGCAGAACAACAGCTTAATTACAGCAATACAAAAGCTTAATAACAGTATTACAGCAATTCAGTGACTGCAGAACACAGAATTACAGCAGTAGCAATTGCAGAAACAGGTTTACGGCAACACGTATGTTCTAGATTTCAACATAATAGGTGTATTTCTAAAAATCATAACCAAGTCATGTGACATGGAAACTAAGCAAAAAACTAAACCTATTTCAACGATAAGATCACCAAAACAACCAAAGCTCTATTCATTTTCAATCAATCATCAATATGTAAATCCACTCAAGGTATTTTAGCTTTAAAGTCTCATATGGATAATCTAACAAGATATTCACATAGCAAGTGAACCAACAAACAATAGCTTAAGAACAATTACAACCCAACCATCACAAAGAGAAAGCAGAAAAAACTATTAAGAGCTAACCATACATCAGCTTCATCATTCTCAAGAAGCTCACAGTGGATATGCAAGAAGAATAAGGTTGTAGAGCATTTTATTAATGGTAATTCTGCTAATGATCTAACCGATCTTTATTTTATCTAGATAAAATTCAAGAAAAGAAGCATAAAGGGAATTTACCTCAGAGCTACTAGCTCCCAGCGTGCTGCCTCCAAATGCGTCCCTTCCTCCGAGTGTGGGTGCTTGAGAGCCCCAAATCCTAGTCCCAATGGAAATGAGAGAGAGTACCAAGAGGGAAGGAAAAATTAGTGAGTGAATCCACCAAAAAAGAAGAGAGAATGCCCCCTGAATCCTTGATCAAGAGAGCAAGAGTGACCTTCGAGAGAAACCCAAAGAGGGACCTGACTCCAAGAGCAAGTAGAAGATGCTAAAGCGAGTGAATGGAGGAAGAAACTTTGAAGAAGCGAGCCCCCAAGAACCAAAGAATAGGGATGTCAAAATGGGTTTAACTTGCCAGGCCAACCTGCCCCATCCCGCATAAGAGGTAAGTTGGGTTACTATATAGGTGACCCATTTATTTGTGGGTAAATTAACCTGCCCCGCATAACCCATGGTCAATGTAGGTTGGAGAGGGTTAAACCCACGGGTTTTAACCCGCATAACGTTAATTTCTTCCTAAAACAACATGTTATTTAAAATAGTTTCAACTTTCAAGAAATTGCTATAGATTATGCTATTATGACAACAAGATTAATGGATATGAATTGGAAGATGAAGGCAATTCAAATGATTATCATTTGGTTCCAATTTGGATGATGTAGTTTAGGCAAGATCTTCATGTGGTTTAGATATAATTTTCTTATATTTTGAATGTCTTATGTATAATGTGTGATTATATAAATCACTGTAGAGACTAAAGAATTTTTGAAAGGCTTCGAGCTAAAAGGCAAGCAAAAATTAACGAACTCAAAGAGAAGACAAATTATTATATTACGCAATAACTCATTTTGAGTCATTCAAGTGATAGTATAAAGCTTGTGTTGTTACATAGCTATCATCAATATCACCTTTATATATTACTTTTTGAAGCAAAAAGTACTATCTTTATAGTTGTATTAGGCTGTTCAGCTTTTATGTTATCATAATTTAAGGTGCAAAACTCAAGCATTACATATATAGGAATAGTGGTATAAATGTATAATAGCATAGCTCTATTTTCAATTAGCATGTAGTTTATTTTGAATGACATCAATGTTGAGCTTTGTCACATATAGGAATATGACCTTTATGTCTTTGTAGGCACGTGTTTTATTGTGCATGTATATTAGTAATATTATTGAAGCATTACCTAGAAAATGATGTTGCATATTAGCAATTTAATGAGTAGAATCAAGGTTTCTATAGTTCATTACGAGCTAAACGTAGGTTATGCCTTTAGGTACATCATTGAAAAGTAAATTTAATTGTATTCATTTGCAATTACTTTAAAATTAGTATATTAAATTTAGCTGGTCATTTACTATCATTCATAAACCTTAATTTTTAATAAATTTGTTCTTTTTTTTAATTATTGTCGATTGGCCCTCTCAACTCGTAGCCCACTGTGAGGCAAGTTGGGTTAGGATTTTCTAACCCGCCAGTTATGTGGACCAGTCTGCTCTGCCCCCCTTAATTGCAAGCTTATGCAGGTCAAGGTGGGTCGGAGCGGGCCGGCCTATTTTGACAATCATACCAAAGAAGGTGCTAAGTCCTTGAATGTGAGAGCCAAAAATCCCCCTTGCCCAACGAATTTTCCTTTCTTCTTGCTAAGTGAATGTGCCTTCAGCTGGCCCCTTTCTTTCTTTGTAACTAATATCCCTTTCTTTTCTTTTATTTATTTTTTTAGCTGGTCTTCCTCAAAATTCCCCAAACTGTTTCTATTTCTTTTATTTTTCTTTCCCTAGTTCAGCTGCCCTCTTTTTTCGGCTAGCCACCCTTTTTTGTAACTGATTTTCCTATTTTCCTTCTCAAGTGTAGCAACATGTGTCCTCTTCTAGAAAGCCTTTTTCCTTTATTCCCTTCTTTTGTCAATTCTATCATTTTATCCTTTTAGCTAGGCTCTTCTAAAAGTTCTCCCTTGTTTTTCTTGTTTCACTAAATTCACTTCCTTTCTTTATTTTATTTATTTAAGTTATTTTAGGTTTTTTTTTATTTTATCCTTTTATTTATTCTTATTTCATTCTTATATTTTACATTATCTTTTCCACCATTGCTTCTATTTCTTTTTATGTACTTTATTTCTTTTTTTTCTTACCTTTTGATTTTCCTTATTTTGTTTTGATTTCTTTTTTTGTGTTATTTTTTAAGTGTCATGATTCTTGTGTTTTATTTTCTTTGGTTTTATTTATTTATTATATTTATTTTTATTTATTTTGATAGAACCAAATTAGGTGTCTACATTAACTAATCAAGAATTACTCTGTTAAAGATAATTAACATGCTCCTCAATCTTAATTCTTTTAATTTTTCCATTTTCATTTGAGGTCATGTATGCTTTTGTTTGATCCTTCAATATGCATTGCAAATGCTTCAAAATTATGGAAAAAAAAATTGGAAATAGATTGATGTATAGCTATTATCAATTGAGAAAAATAGATTAAGAATTATTAAATTATGAAGTGCTATGTAATTTTAGGACAAACCATTAAACTTTGGTATTTCCATGATCATAGAACAAGTTTTAAATAGATATATACATACCTTGATGGACAACAAAATCTGTTATATTATTATAACTGACATCGAGCATTTCTAACTTTTTGAGAGCATTCAATCCTAAAATACAAATATAACAAACATTAAATTAGCTACTACATGCATAAAGTATGATGGTTTTAAGTTATTCACAAAGAAAACATATTTACAAATGCTTAATTGATAAGCTAATTAATTAAAAGTAGCACTTATCACTTATATTTGTTGATTCTTCCAATTAGTTGTCACATATGTCAAGTGATTTCAGACGTTAAAGGCCTCTAACAGATGATAAAATTTTATTACTAAATTTGTTGCCACTCAATATAAGGTTTTCTATATTGGTTGGCGATAAGGAACTTCCATTATTCCATACAAATATTGTTGCTATTAGAATTTTAATTGTGGAAATTAGATAATATTTATTTCCAATTTAACCTATGGAAAAACATTACCACAACAATATTACCCATTTTTAAAAAAACAACCTTGAAGAAAATAGCATGTTGTTTGTCATCTTGTTAAATGATAAGTCAAGAACCTACAAACCCCTTAGTTTTGAAAAGCCTAATCAAACATTATCAATAACATATATTTAAGAGAAAACTAGTATACACATTTTAGCAAAGATTACAATTTATATATATTTAAGGAAATGAGACATTACTTTTATTTAATTTTAGAATCAATTGACTGTCCACTATATTTAAAAATTTTAGGAATGAAAGCTTACTAAGAGAAGATTCAATGACATTATCATTGCAGTTGTTGCTCCTCAAGTCAAGAAACTCTAGATTGATCAATTTTAATGATAAACCTGCATTAATTATTTATTTCAGTTATATGTTAGTTAGTAATATATTTAATCTACTGTCATTCTACTTTTGATCGTAATAATAAGGAAAATTCAAAGCAAGCATATAATTCAGAATTAATTTACGGTGCACAACCCATATGCTTTGTTTCGATATTTCTCATCAATCAAATGGGATGGAAGAAAAATGAGAGGATGCAAAGGGCGGGAAGGTAATGGAGTAAAGTTATGAACCATGCAACTGAATAAAGTAAACACATTGGAGAGTTTAAACCAATCAAGAAAGCTAATTGGAAACACTAAATCAATAAAGAAATAATCTAAGATAGTACAAACAACTTTTGTTTTCAACTTTAGAAGCATGCTATATATATTTAAATTGAGAATACATTTATTAAGGTATTGTTTACTATTCCACGTTTTTTATATGTTAGTATAGCGATAGGTTTAGTTCACAATTGCTGTAAAATTAAAAAAAAAAAATCCACTTCCTATTTTATAATTGAGTTTCATTTATGCAATAAAAATTATGTCAATAATTTAATAATAGATGAATTTGACTGTATGAACAAATGTTGCACATACTATTCTTATGTGACAGTTATGAGTTTTTGTTAGTGATTTCTTTTGTCTTGTTATGATATAATATTATCAATTATTTTTTCTTTTCAATGGTAATTATATGTGGTTTTATATATTACTTTGGGTTTGCATTCTAAATAAAATTACTGATTAGTCTTTAAAGGCAATTTCAATATGATTTTGAAAGAGGGCTTAGTTTCTTTCACTATGATGCAAATTTGGTAACAATCAACTCCGTTCCATTTACAGCAGTATGTGACATCCAACCAGTCATACACCCCGTAGCTATTGTTGAAAGTGGCATTGAGAAGCAAAAGAGCATCTCTCTCTTGCTACAAGTGGCCTTCACAGCAGCCTTGTAACAGAATCATTATCAACAAAACCACCTAGACACACTTACTCATCTCCTCTCTATGTCGGAAGTATTTCCTGCTTCTTGCTTAATGGTGATTATATTATCAAAAATTGTACCTTCTACGATTGACCTTGACTTGGTCAATGGTACAGAACTAAAGTTGCTTAGTGGCAGAAAGTAACAATCTTTAATTTTTAATTAACTCACCTTAAAATGGTTCATCGAGTTTAAGAATATCTGCAATCATTACAATCTTTAATAATTTTTAATTTGCAATAGATTTAAATTACAATCAATAACTTTAGCCAGCAACCAAGCTATCTCCAAACTACAACTTACACCATTGAACAATAACTATGAATACTATGTAGGCATTCGAACCTTGATATCATTTATTAGGAAAAATATTTCCTTCCATACAATGCACAGCATCAACAAGCGACATTGCATTCAGTAATAAAAAATAAATAAATGACACAAAGATATAATATGATTTGATCTTTTAGTGTGCATCCACACCTTATTCATCAATTCACTCTTTAGTCAATTAATCCCTCTCAAAAACCCAAATCTCAATACACTTGCATTTTCACAAATTGATTGTGACAAACAAATCCCACAAAATTAAATGTGTCAAAACACCACAGGTACCTTTCATACTGTCTCAACAGTGACCACCCAAGGACCTTTTCTTGCCTAGAGTGTAGCGCACTTTCTCAACCAAGAGACTTCACAATTTATAATCTCCTTTTCTTCTCTATCAAGTAATATCATTTTCTTTTCTTGTGACTTTTTTTTATGGTCTTAATTATTTCTTTTTTTTTCAAACCCAACAAGTCCGCTACTCAAGCTAGTTTCATGTTGATTAATGGTGATTACATTGCATAACCTGCCTTGCTTTTATACTACTAAAAATTGTACTTACCAAATCTATTACAATTGACTATGATATCAATTAAACCACCATTCTGCACGTTACATGGGTCGGTCTTTCTTTGTCTTTGCACTCATTTACAAAAATTTTTATTTTCTTTCAAAAAGTTCTCATTTTATCCACAAAGATTGCAATCATGCTCTTATTTATTTGTCAGAGTGTGAACCCATTGAAGATTGAAGTGTTGTGCATAATTTCTTTCATTCCTTGACAGATACAACAGAATTGACGTGGCACCCACGCAAATAACACTACATTGACCACCAAAGTTAAAGCAAATCAGCAGTAACCTACGTTATTTTGGGTCTTCATACCTCACCTATGCAACTTCCCCAATAAGTCTACACAAGAATTTTTGACTCATGAAAACAGTCATGTTAGTATATCTGAGGAGATATGTAAATTTATAAATAAATAAAGGTCTTTCTAAAAACTTATGAGTAATATATCGTATTAAGAAATTATATTCACATATTTTAAAATATATTAAAGATTAACTCAACTAATATAGTATTAATAAAGGTCTTCATTGTTATCATTTTTAAGCATATGAATAATATAACTTCAATCAATGGTTTAAAATTTTGAATGGGGATGAGTTGGAACTCAAACATGCACGCTCATGCTTCGCAACATAAATCACAACTTTAATTTATATAAATTAATTTTAGGAATTCTACTTTATATAAATCAATGCTTAAAAACTTTTGACTTTGCAATCATAGTTTGTCTAACTAACGTAAACTTTATTTTATATAATTTGTTTTCACACCTTTCACTTTACGTTATAAAAAAGTTTAAAATTAATGTATGTTAATTCATTATAATATTTTTAAAATAGTCTTAGGATTTTCTAATTTCACATTTACTATATAAAATGGCATAATCTTGAAAGAGATTAGTTTTGTCATGTTTATAAAATTAAAAGAAAACCAAAAGATTTAATTTAACTTTATGATTTTTTTTGTCAAAATCTGATTTATTGATAGCATACCATTGCCGTTTACCAATAAATAAATTGGGACAAACATTATATGGATTTAGATTCTTTATTTTCTTTTTTGAATTTTTTATTTTATTTTCTCTTATTGTATTCCTTATATTTAAGTTCTTAAGATAAAAAATTTTAATCTGAACATAACATTTATTTTTGAAAAAAGAAAAGTAGTCATATATTTGTGGTACCAACCAAATTGATAGATTTTCAAATAAGTTGGGATGTGAATGATATGACCTTCATGAAAGCCATCCTTTAGGCCATATACACTAACTCGTCATGCCCATCTTTATTTTTTTGGTCTTTAGTTCCTTCCATACTTTCTTAAAAAAGTAAATCAATATAAGACGTGATTTATAGAAAGAAAAGATGGTGAATTCTATATATGTAAATATATTATTTTTAAGTTTGAGATATACCTACTGCTCGTTACATCGCATAACACATTTGCCTTTTTCTATTAGAAAATAGTGATATATGGGATATCATTTACCAACCTAATTGACAAATTCTCGAATGAGTTGAATCTGAATGATATGATTTCTGTCAATGCTTTAAAATTTTAAATTTTTTATGAAAAGAAATTGACATGAGTTCAAATCCAAAGCCACCAATTCACACTTATTCTGTGTATAAAATTTCCTTGATAGAAATCTCAAAATTAGATGAGACTATAGCAAATGATAGAATGGTTACTTAGAAAGTTAAGTCTATGCTACGTTTTTCCTCCCACATGACTCAAGCAAGAACAAGCTAGCTATGTGATTGTGACATTATTAATATAAGTAAAAGTTTCCTAATATTAGTTGTAATATTCTTACAATTGTCAGATCATTAGTGTATAAGTACAAGAAATACATGCATGCTAAACTAAACCTTTTTCATATGTTTTCAGCAACACTTATTACATAACATACATAATACGTAAGAATTATTTCTCTTTCAAATGATGTGGGATCTGAGTGATATGACTTCCGTGAAAGCCACTCTTACAGTTGTACACACTTACTCATCATTCTTATCTTTATTAATGGTGATGACATTACATAACGTGTCCTAATTTTATATTATGTCAAATGTACCTACCCATCTTTTGTAACTTTTGCTATCAACCCTCACCTACGTTTTATGTTAGTCATTCAAAGACAAGTTGGTCTCTCCGAGATATATTTAGTAATGATTTTATGGCTTTATATTTCTTCTCCGTTCTTGTACATTTGTCCAATTTTTCTTAATTTTTTCAAACAAGACTGCCAATGACTTATGCATGCATAATCTAACATAGATGACTAATTTACAACATAAGGTAGTTTTTAATTATTTCCTCATATTCTCTCTCAACAGTGAAAGGTCAAATTCAATCACTTCACATAACTTTATAGACTGCAGCAGCAAATACCTTCACCAAACGAAGAGCTTCACTTCACTTTGCAGACTGTAGCAGCTAATACTTTCACCAACTGAAGAGATCCTTTCAGAAGAATGCCTTCCATTGATACAAATTAATTGTGAGTAGAGAATTGAAATCCGTGATGCGAGAAATTATAAAGAAAGATTGACAAATTATATTTACTAACATTACATTATTCAAATTTGCACTGAAAAATAAAAATGTTATGGTAATAAAACTATAAGCAACAATAAAGAAGCCAACTTTTAAAGAAACTTACACCATTTTGTACGTTGTTCTATCTCTTTCTATCATATTTGGTTATTATCCTCTATTACAATTAACCCCTGCAGCAACTAACATTTAGCAAATTCAAGGCAAATGAACCTTTTTTTATATTTTCTAGGTCTTCACCCCTTGTATAAGTAACTTAAAATACCAAGTCGACATAATATGTGATGCATGGGAAGATAAGATTTAATTGTATAAATATTGGGCATGTATTGTTACTATACATCATTTAAGTTGCACCTTTTTGAACATCTTCAATATTGTTTAAACTTATATGCAAGATGACAATTATGTGAGCAAATTAATCATGGCACTACAAGTTTTAATGTTGAAAAACTTACAAGAATTGTCGAGGATGAAGTAGTAGCAATTGTTGATATAAACTTCAATGTAGTAGAACCATGACTTTCTCCAGTGAGGGTTTATACTTAGAACAATTGCAAATGCCATCAATGCTGATGTATAAGATACCACAAAGCTGATATAGAAAACTTCCATGTCCAAGAAACCATTATGGTCTTCACTAGGAGTTGAGCCATTTGATTGTCCAATAACACTATTGCAACTTTTCTCTAGCAGAGGTTCACAAAGATAAGGATTGCCCTCATAACTACTTTCATCAAAGGTGATAAATTGGTTTTTCCTATCAGGTGTTGAACCTGATAAGTTGTTGTGTGCCACACTCAACACTTCAAGAAAGTTCAACTCTATCAGTTGAGAGGGGATTTTAGTGCTTAACTTGTTGAAAGAAAGATCCAAACTCTCTATAAATTTCAACTTAGAGAATGAAGCTGGGATTGGACCTTCCAAGTAGTTGTGAGATAGATTTAATGACTGGATGCTTGTCAAGTTTCCAAGCTCAGGTGGGATATTCCTATTTAGCATGTTTTGAGATAAATCAATTACATATGTATGCTCAAGAATGTACCCCCCTCTATGTGTCAAATCGGTCTTTTTTAGTGAATGCTACTTGTTGTGGCAAAAAAACAAAAAATGGAGCATTGACTTTGTTAAAATATCTTATGTGACTCTCATTCTTGAACTGCATCCTACCAAAGCAATTGGGTACATGACCAAAAATATTATTATCAGAAAAATCCATAATTGTTAAATATGTAAATTGGCATAGCTGCTTTGGTATTTGGCCTATAAAGTGATTGCCCTTCAAGAGGAGAACTTGCAGTGTAGTGTTATTTAAGTTGCAAATCAAGTCTTGAATTCCACTGGATATTTCATTGTGGCTAAGATCTAGGATCTTCATTATATTGGAGGTTTCATTGAACTCTCTTGTGTCCAAGCCACTTAACCTATTGTTACTCAAATAGATAAATTCCAAAGTTGTAGAGTTGGAAAAAGATGGAATAGAACTAGACAAGTTATTTTCAGAGAGATCTAAATATCCAAGATTTCCAAGTTTAAAGAACTCTATGGGAATAGATCCAGACAAATAATTGTTAGACAGATCCAATGCATCTAGGGATTTCACTTGACCAATGTCATGAGGAAGTGAACCATGGATTGCATTTGAAGACAAGTTTAAAACTTGCAAATATGGAAAAATTGCAGTGTAATTGCTACTTGGAAGGTGACCTATTATGGCATTCCCAGATGTATCAATTCTCCAGATGTTGGGATTTGGATGTGACAGCAATTGGAAATTACCAATGATTGAGCAATTGGTGAGAACAAAATCTCCCAATTTTGTGTTGTTCTCTAACAACCAATTTGGAAAGTCTATATTGAAATTCCAACCTTTCAAAGCCATACTAGTATATTGGTAGAATAGAAATCTAGGAAGTGGAAGAGGATTGGCCATTGTTATTGAATCCAATTCAAACACATGCAATTGAAATTTTGGAACCAAGTTTGAGAAGTTGGGTATGGGTCAAGTAGTAATTGACCGCTACCAACGAGGAACTTTAGTCTTGAATGATTAGTGAAAAATGATAACAATGCAGGGATTTCGAAATGGTTGTCTTCAAAATCTAAAACTTCAAGTGACGTAAGGCTTGCTAGGTTGGAAGCCAAATTTCCAATGACATTATTCCCAGAAAGATACAACATTCGAAGAGAAGTCATATTACAAAAAGATAAGGGAAGTGGGCCCTCAAACTCATTATTGCTTAGATATAACTCTTTCAACTTGTTTAGTTTTGACCAACCTGAAAAGTTTATTTTTTGCAATATTATCTTGTAAGGGACAATGAGAAAAGAGAATCATCAAGGAGACATTAATTTAAAATCTAAAATCAAGACTATAAAACTAAAACAAAGTGAATATATATAAATAACATGCAATGCTCCTCAATGACAAAGGGAATTTAATTACCTTCAGTAGGAAGGATGCCATTGATTGCACAATCCATCATGGAGAAAACTTTCAAAGAAGTCAAAGCACCAATGTTTTGAAAAAACTCATTTCCTATGTTTGAAGAATAATCCAATCTCAGTTCTTCTAGATTGTGCAATTCACTAAAATCTACACAAAATTATAATAGTAATATGAATGAACTAGTGCCATTATCCTATATCTGCATGTGTGCAATGGCAAACTATGAACACATGTAAGTATATATAATTACCAGAAGCTATAACTCTTCATCCATTGAAAGTGTTGTTACTCATATCAAGCATCCTAATTGATGGGAAAGCTCTTAGAGACTTCAGCAACTTGCTTCCACCTATAGTTAAATTAATTAACAAAAGTTCCTTTACGCTGCTTAGACATTTTGTCCCTGAAAGACATGTTCATAAATTGAGACGTCAAAGCTCTAATTTCTATGATAAGACCAATTTGACTAATTAAAATTTGGTTTTTCAATGATAACATGCTTCTCAATCTTAATTCTTCTAATTTTAATATTTTCAACTGAGGTCTTGTATGTTTTTGTTTGATACATCAATATTCACCCAAAATGCTTTAAAATTATTGTTATGGAATTTCATGAAAAATAATTTTAAAATAGATTGATGTATATAGCTATGATCAATTGAGGAAACTAGATTAAGAATTAGTAACTTATGAAATGCAATACAAGTTAAGGACCAACCTTCAAACTTTCGTATTTCCATAATCATAGAACAAGTTCAAATAGATATATACATACCTTGATGGACAACAAAATCTGTGATATTATTGTGACTAACATCAATCATTTCTAACTTTCTGAAAGTAATCAATCCTAAAAGACATAGATGATAAATATTAAATTAGCTATTACATAAAGTATGATGATTTTTAAGTTATTCACAAACAAAACATATTTGTAAAAGCTCCATTGATAGGATAATTAATTAAAAGTACCACTAACCGCTTATATCTATTGATCCTTCCAGTTGGTTGGCACTTACAGATAGTGATTGCAAACGTTGAAGCCCTCTAAAAGATGATAAGATTTTATTGTTAAATTTGTTGCGATCCAAGCAAAGAATTTCTAGACTAGTCGGCCATAAGAATCTCTCATTATCTGTTGAAAATACAATAAGTTCATTAAATATTTTTGCAACTAAAATCTTAATAGTTCACAGTTGAGCAGTATATCTTTTCATCTAAATTGGATACATACCTTGATGCTAAACAAAATTAGTGATATTATTGTCACTAACATCAAGTTTTTTTAAATTTTTAAGAGTATTCAATTGTAAAAGACAGATTACATATATTATATTAGCTACTACATAAAGTATTATGGATTTAATTTATTCACATAGAAAGCATATGTACAAATGCTTGGGAGGAAGCCAATGTTAATTAAATGCACAAATAACTAACAGCTTATATTCACTACTCCTGCCAAATGGTTGTCATTTATATAAAGTGATTTTAGACATTGCAGCCCTCCAAACAATGATAAAATCCTGTCATTGAAATTGTTGCCACCCAAGTAAAGAATTTCTAGATGATTGGCCATAAGGATCTCTCATTACTTGTTGAATAATAAAACAATTTCATAAAATATTTTTACAATTAGAATCTTAATGGATCAGAATTGAGCAATATTTCCTGTCAATTTAACCTTTAATGAAAGATTACTACATATAATATTATTCAAATTTAAAAATTGAACCTTGAGAAAGTAGCATGTTGTCTATCATATTGATCGGAGATTGTAAACCAGTCAAGAAAGGTAATTGGAAATTCTAGACAATATAGCAGTTGATTCAATCAATAAAGAAACAGTGTTATTGATTAGGAATAACCACATTACTGTAAAATCAATAGGAAAAGCTTAATGAAATTCTTGTGTGCATATTCAAACCAAAACCTTTAAACTCTTTTCAATAAACTTTATTTTATTTTCACTTCTAAGAAACGACAGAAAAATTTTGTTTTTGACCTTAAAAACACAGTACGTGACCTGTATGCACGCTCACCCAAATTAAAACTCAAAAATAATCAAAGGGATACATAGACAATATTTAAACTTAATAGAGAAATATAATTACTGATAAGGATAGATAACTACATAAGTGGTTATTCAAGTAAAATGAGCTACACATATCGTTAAAAGAAAAAAGATTCACATGTGGACCTAAATTAGAAATTTCCCATAATTAAAACTCCGAATGCCTTTAGTATTAGGTTTTGCACGGTGAAATATTCTTATTATTTTTAATTTTATCTAAGATTTTCTATACTGTTGATTTTTCAATTTCAAACATTGAAGCCTTCTTAAAATTAATAAAATTTTATTGTGAAATTTGTTGCCACTCTATCTAAGGACCTCTATATTGGTTGGCTGTAAGGCACCATTCCATTGTCTACTCAAAATAAAACAAGTCCCTACAAACATTGTTGATATCAAAATTTTAATTATAGAAAATTAGACAACATTTCTTTCAATTTAACATATGATAGAACATTACTAAAATAATATTATTCACATTTGAAAAACAAACTTGTAGAAAGTAGTATGTTGTCTGTCATATTGTTATCTAAGTCTACAAATATAAAGTTATTCATCAAGCACTATCAATAGTGTATAATGCATTATGTATAATGTAAACCACAAATAAAGGGAATTGGGCTTCTAGTTAAATAAACTACGACATTTTTTTCATAAAAATTAAAAATAAAGGGAATTCGAATTGCAGGCAGTTTGTGCCCATAGTTTCAGATAAAAGAATTTTTTCAGATAAAAAATGGATTAATAATTTTATATTCAAGATAAGGACAAAAAATAAGCATTTGTTAGTTTGTACTTATCTCAAACTAAAAAATAACTGAAATTTTTGAAAATATGGAAGGAAATGAATTCTTAATTCAAAATTTTTGTATATTTAAGGAAATGAGACATTATTAAAAATTTTAGGGATGAAAGTTTACTAAGAAAATATATATTCAAATTCAAAATTTATATATATTTAATGAAATGAGACATTAATTCTATTTGATTTCTGAATCAATTGATCATCGACTATAGTTAAAAAGTTTAGGGATAAAAGCTTACTAAAAGAAGATGTAATGTCACTATCATTGAAGTTGTTGCCACTCAAGTTAAGAAACTCTAGATTGATCAATGTAGATGATAAACCTGCATCAATTATTTATTTGAGTTATATATTAGTTAGCAATATATTTAATCTAATCTCATTTTACTTTTAATCATAATAATAAGGAAAATTCTAAGCAAATAAATAATTAAGAATTAATTTACTACTTTTAACAATGATGGTGCGGTGTCCCTTAAGCGATGTTTGGATATTTCTCATCAATCAAATGGAATGGAACAAAAATGAAAGGATGGAAAGGGCATGAAGGGAACCAAATAAAGCCATTAACAATGAAACAGAAGAGAATTGTTTTCCCAAATAAAGTAAACTAATTGGAGACACGAAACCAATCAAGAAAGCTAATTGAAAATACTAAATCAATCAAGTAGCTAATTAGACGACATTTATGAGCGTTTGCTAGTATTTTTTTTTTTTTGGTTGTCTTGTTATGATATGATATTATTAATTATTTTTCTTTCTCAATGGTAATTATAAGTGGTTTTTTTATATTTGTTTCAGTTTGCATTCTATATAAAATTATTGATTATTCTTTATATGTTTAATGGCAATTTCAATATGACTTTGCAAGAGGGTTTAGTTTCTTTCGCTATGATGCAAATTGGGTAATATATAGATTTGAATTTAAAAATTGTACACACATTCTCTAAAGGACAATTACAAGATTTTGTATTCATTAACTGTATTCTTTTGGTTTTGCACGTTATATAAAATTATTGAATGTTTTATCCTCCACCGCATCAAATATATCTTAGTGTGAACAAATGCCCTATCCCCAGTGACTAGGATAAAGCTATAAAAGACTAGGTGCTAATGTAAATATATATATATATATATAAAATATTAAAAAAATAGAAGTGTTAGGCTCACCTTGGATTGATTTGGCAGTCAAATAGTTATCGTATAAGTATAGCGACTTAAGAGATGAGGGAGAAAACCAACTCAAACATGATAAAAGGCTACTGTCATTCAGTTGATTTTCACTTAAGCCAAGGACTTCCACATTGCTTAACCTCGAAGTTACATTTTTGCATCCTGCAAATTGAATGTATATATGAAATTAAATTTATTCATAATATCAACAACCCCCATCCGCACACACTTAGTCATCTCTTCTCTATGTCTTAAGTATTTTCTTCTGGCTTGCTTAATGGTTATTACATTGCATAACAGCCTTGCCTTTTATATTACAAAAAAAAATGTTCCTTCCAATTTATTACAGTTGACTTTGACTTGGTCCATGGTGCAGAACTAAAGTTGTTAAAGTGGCATAAGGCAACAATGCCAGTGTTGTGTAATTTCCATGACGAAGACGAGATGGGCCCTCCAATACAAAAAATTATAAATAAATACAATTTCTGCTAATAAGTCCTCATTTAGTCATATGCTGCTTTTTAAGAGAAAACTAGTAAGCAAAGATAACAATTTATATATATATATATATATTTAAGAAAACGTTAATTCAAAATTTATGTATACTTAATGAAATGAAACATTACTTCTATTTTTATTCAGAGCCCACTGACTGTCTACTGTAGTTACAAATTTCAGGGATGAATTCTTACTGAAAGAAGATGTAATGTCACTATCATTGAAGTTGTTGTTGCCCAAGTCAAGAAACTCTAGATTGATCAATGCGGATGATAAACCTGCATCAATTATTTATTTGAGTTATATATTAGTTAGCAATGTATTTAATCTAATCTCATTTTACTTTTAATCATAATAATAAGAAAAATTTCAAGCAAATAAATAACTAAGAATTAATTTGCTGCTTTTAACAATGATTGTGCGGAGCACAACCCTTATGCTTTGTGTCAATATTTCTCATCAATCAAATGGAATGAGGATGGAAAGGGCGGGAAGGTAACAGAATAAAGTTATTAACAATGAAACAGAATAAAATATTAAAAAAAGAGAAGTGTTAGGCTCACCATGAATTGATTTTGCAGTCAAATGGTTATTGTATAAGTATAGCGACTTAAGAGATGAGTGAGAAAACCAACTCAAACATGATAAAAGGCTACTATCATCTAGGTGATTGAAACCCAAGTCCAGGACTTCCAGATTGTTTAACCTCGAAGTTAAATTTTTGGGGTCTGCAAATTGTAAAATTAATGTTATTTATAATATCCTAGAATCTCGATAGTAATGAAATTAAAGTTAATTAACTGCAAGACATAAGATATATTTACCTTCAGGTTCAGCACAACCAATTATATTATCCCTTCCTAAATGGAGAACTATTAGATGTTCAAAGACTAAAAAATTTGAGAAATTCAGATACCAACGATCTGCAACTGAGTCAGCATTCCACACTACAGAAAGAAAGAGATGTTCCACTCGCCTTGTAGTGGTGTTGCAATAAACTTGCTTCCATTGGCAGCAGTCTGTGCCATCCACCCAATCATCAAACCCGTAGCTATTGATAAAAGTGGATTTCAGAAGCAAGAGAGCATCTCTCTCTTGCTTCAAGCAGCCTTCAAAGCAGCCTGGTAATAGAATCAGTATCAACAAACCCTCCCATACGCACTTACTCATCTCCTCTCTATGTCTCAAGTATTTTTTGCTTCTTACTCAATGGTGATTACATTGCATAATAGCCTTGCCTTTTATATATAAAAAATTGTACCTTCTACAATTGACTTTGACTTGGTCAATGGTACAGAACTAAAGTTGCTAAGGTGGCAAAAACTAACAATGTAAGTTTTGTGCAATTTCCCTATCCACAACTCTTTCACAAGATCCGTTTAATTATATGTATTAAATTTTATGTGCATTTTTGTATGTGGGAGCCATCAACACGCATTAGAAAATGCGAGCGGTGGTCAAATTGTATCTTAATATATGCTATCTAAACATATGCATTTTATTCTTGAAACATGAAGCACAAAATTAATGATTGTACATAAATTTTTAGTAAAGACTACAATTTCAGATAAAAAATAGAGACAACTTTAAAATTTTAAAGTATAAGTCAATGTAATTATTTTGCCAGTGTAACACCAAATAAGTGTTATAAAATTTATGCAAAAGTATTTATTATATAGAAAAATATTTATTTTTTAATAGCATCAGTTATATAGAATATATATTTTGAAATTCTTGCAAAGGTAATAAAATTAAATTTTCTTATTTATTTTCGTATGTGTTAATTCCCGAAATATTTTTCAAAATTACTTGTATGTTTATAAATTATACGATCAAACCTTTTCCTTTCTTATGGTAGGGTGATGGTTTTAAATTAGGACAGTTTTTACAAATTATGAGCATTTTTAACATTAACATTGATACACCTAATAGCTTATTATATAATTCCATGCTAATTCAATTTTTCTTATATTTTTAAAATAAAAATATAAAGATGTTTAGAATTTTAATAATTATCTATTTTCGCTTACTATTTAAAAAGAAGCATAATATGTCAGAAATATAAGAAGTTAAAATTGTAAAAATAGTTTCAGGGCTTCAAAACTTAAAATTACTCAAAAATAACTCTGATAATAGTTTTACTCTACTTTAAAACAGTGCTTCACCGTGTTTAATAATATTTGCAATTTTTAATATCCTTAATAACTTTTAATTTGCATTAGCGAGTGCAATGACAAGTTGGTATATTTGAGAAGATATATAAATTTATAAATAAAAGTCTTTTTAAAAACTTATAAGGAATATATAGCAATAATAAATTATATTAATATATTTTAAAATAAATGTGCACGCTTACGCTTCATGGAATAAATCACACATAAAACTTTTGACTTTGTATAACTTTAATTTTATATAAATTGATTTCATGACTTTATCTTTACTTTATATGATTTGTTTTCACACCTTTCACTTTACTTTATATTCATTAATTTCACAACTTTAACCTTACTTTATATAGATTGATTTTCAGCACCTCAACTTTACTTAATATTAACTGATTTCACAATTTTAATGTTCATAAATACATTTAAAAATTCATATTAAAAAGAAATCTCAAATAAAACGACAATCATGGTTTAATAGAAAAAAGGTAACAAAGAAAATATTTATTAAGAAAACTTGCATAAAAAATATCAACTAACAAAAGCAACTAAAGACCACTTGAAATCACAAAAATTAAAAAAAAAGGTAACCAAAAGCTTTTAACTTGAGTGAAGTTAGCTATGTAATTGTGATATCATTAGTATAATTAAAAGAAATACAAGTATACTACACTGAACCTTTTCCATGCATTTCTTAAAAGACTAAGTCAATACAATACTAATTGTAATATTCTTAAAAGACCAAGTCATCATTATATGTGATTTATGGAAAGATAAAATGGTGTGTCCAAAATATATAAGCATATTATTTTTTAAATTTAATGTATAACTATTGAATATAAAAATTATTTCCCTTTTTATTATTACTCATTACCTTGCATAATGTGCTTGCCTTTTATGATAAAAAAAAAAAGTACCTAACATTTATTTCAATTGACTTTTACTATCAACCATCCCAATCAGTACGTTACATGGGGTTTGTCTTTGTTGTATTTTTGGTCATAAGGGACTCCACAAGTGAGTGGAAAAGTGGGAGTAGGGAGTATCAAACTTGCACACAGCAAGTTCGGTGGCTATGTCAAGTGCCAACGAGACTGAAGTCTCTTGGCTTGTCTTTGTTGTTTGAATTCATCCCACATATTATATTTCATTTTTAAAAATATTTCTTCTTATGCACAAACGTTTCCACCACGCTCCTTGTTTGTTGGGTCACAAACTAATTGAAAATGTGAGTTTTTTTTTTTTTTTCAGAGAGTAAGGCTCTCTTTCTTATTTTTTTTAATTCAATGATGATTAAGTGGGTAATTATTTAAGAATTGGAGTATTAACCATTTTTCCTTTTAATAAAGGTTTTTTTTTTTTGTTTAAAATTCGAACCTAGTATGTTAGTAGCTAATGCTCACCAAAAATTAACATGCTTCCAATAAATCAACACTTATTAGTTGCTCTTTTCCTTATCAATGTGTGAAGAATAAATAATCTAATTAATTTATATAAGTTTTGCATTATAATTTTAAGAAACTCATAATTTAAAATTTAAAGAATTGCCATAGCTTAGTAATCACATCCATTTTCTATCTATAATTAATAAAGATTTTCTATATTCTCAGCAAATAAAAAACAGCAATTTTTTGGCTAATTATAATACAAATATGAATAACAATAACATCATTCATGCAAAATAATATAAAGCAACCATTTTGGACATGACTTTAACTTTTCTTAATGTAAAATTTTATCTTTAGTTTATATTAATTGACATGACTTTAAATTTACTTTGACTTTGACTTTAGTTGATTTCGTATTGTGGGTGTAATTGCTATTTTCATTAATTGAAGAATTTGCTTAAGTTAGCCGTAAATGATTGAAATCTACATAATGTGGAAGAATTATTTCTCTTTCAAATGAGTTGGGACCGTGCATAATTTGTTTTGCTTTTGCACCTACCCATCTTTCTTTACTTTGGCTATCAATACTTTAGATGGGCTTAAAGCAAAAGATGCAGTGCTGACTTAGAAAGTTAAGTCTACACAAGAAATTTTTTAAATGTAGTATAAATAAATATATTTATGATAAATAAATAAATATGTATTTTTAGATTTTCATCTCCTTTTATACATTCTTCATAAAATTAAGTCAACATAATATGTGATTTTTGAAAAAAAAAAAAAGATGGTCTATCCAACACATATATATTATTTTTAAAATTTAATGTATAATTATTAAATATGTAACTTATTTTCTTGCTTATTATTGCTCATTACATTGCATAGCATCGTTGCCTTTAATGATGAGACAGTAGTGATCTGTGGGATACCATTTACCAACATAATTGAGAATTCTTGAATGAGTCGGGTCTGAATGATATAACTTAAATTTCTTATGAAATGGAATTGGGATGAGTTGAAATCCAAGCCACTCATTCACAAAATTTCTTTGATAAAGATCACAGAATTGGATGGCAACACCAAATGACTGAGTAGTGACTTTGGAAAGTCAAGTCTATGCTACAATTTTCCTCCCACATGACTCATGAAAAAACAAGCTAGCTATGAAATTTTACATCATCTGTATATGTAAAAGTTTTCTAATACTAATTCTAATATTCTTACAATTATTTCTAATGGATAGATATGGAGGTGATGAATTTTAATTCACTTATTCTTTGTAGAGTATTAACTATAAACTCAATATTTTAGAGAATCTAAATTCATAATAATTCATATATAAGATCTCCTACCATATATTAATATTATGTATATATGTGTTGTTTTATTAACAGACCCCAAAACACAGTTTAAAAGGATATATTACAATATTAAAAATAATATTGGAAGTTTGAAGCACCAAAACTTATCCACGCAATCTTAAACATGTAACATAACTTTCAATAAAGAAATGTTATCATTTTAGTAATGCTAGACATTCTAGAATTGATATTAAACTTGCACCAGAAATATCAGCTAATTTAAATAACCCAACACTATTTGAATAATCCTCAATTAGTATACATTCTTTAAAATGAAATGTACTTAACTTGGCCAAATAATAATTTTAATTTTCGTTATGACATTATCAATGGGTTATTAAAACCTCATACTCATGATCGCCATATATCTTGTTTCCCATTTAACTAGTGATGATTACATTGCATATAGTAGTTGGCTTTTATACTATCAAAAACTGAATTTACCTATCAATTATACTGAGACTTTGATATTAATCACCACTCTATATGTTACATAGGGTCTTTTTTGATCTTTCCAACTCATCCCATATCATACTTTTCTGAAACTATTTTCTCTTCTTAATCACAAAGCTCAATTGAACAATTGGATGGGACTTAAATAAATGAATTGGTGGTGACTAGCATTTAGCACATTTAAAGCAAATGAACCTTTTCACTAAATGAGTAATAAATGAAAAGCAATTATTTATAAATAAAATATCATAATTAGTTTTTATTTCCCTAAATTATTAACTACACACAATTCCTATCACACATATTATAGAATTAATGGAAACAATAATTTAAAATACATATATGTAATATTAAAATTTAAAAAAAGTTGTGAAAGCAAATGTTTTGATTTTGCTATTTTCAAAACTAAAATTTTACTAAATTATTACTTAAAAACATTCTGATTCATTAAACAAATGATCATAAATTTATTTTATATGAATTTAACATCCCACTTATATCTAGGAAAACTTTTTTTGCCCCCTACTATCTATAGTAAGTTTACAAAAAGAATTTGTCTCTCACGTGATTCTTGAAAATTCAAGCTGGTCTTTAATTTAACCATTACTGAATTATAGATACATCTTTATCATTAGACTATGTCAAATTAAGTCACCGTTTAGCACGTTACATGGATCTTACTTTGTCTTTACATTTATTTAAAAATTTTCTTTTTAAAAAATGTTAGCTTCTTATCCACAAATGTTTCAATCATGCTCTTAAACAAACTTACACCCCTGGATATCAACTAACAAAAATAAAAAATAATTGTTTGAAATCAATGATAAATTGATTCATTATAAACTTTTTTTTCTTTGAATGATCATATCTATAATTTTCTAATTTCTCATATCTATATAACATAGGCATAATGTTCACAGGAATGAGATGATAAGAATATTAAGACATTGTTATCTATAATTTAAGTGTTTTGTATAGTTTCCTTGATAGAGACGATAAAATTGGTAACCGGTAGCCAAAAGCAAATGACTTGGATAAATTCTATAGGTGTCTAACTCCTACATAACATATGCTTTCCTTCTTTCGTGACTCATGAAAAGACAAGCAACTCTCATCCACTTGTTTAAGAAAAAATAAGTACATGAATTGTATGGAGCTGAAAGCAAATGACTCAGGTAATTATAAAAGTTACATTAAATGAACTCTTGACTATTTTATATTGAGCTTCACTCCTAACATACACAACTTATAACTAAGATATTAAATTATGTATAAATAAATAAAGGTAAGGGTGCTGTAAATAGAACAAAACGCATCAGCCTAACTCAAACCGATCAAAATTTAATTTTAATTGATTTTTCAGTTATTAAATTTAACCTTCCTGCGCTATGGTGTGGGCTACACAACAAGATGTAACCTTTGCATTTTCGAAGTAATTATTTCTTGAAAGTAAAAATTGTACGGTAGAAAACAACAATAAAAAAGAAGCCAACTCTTAAGATACACGGTTGTACACATTGTCTTAACTTAGTTTATCATATTCGCTTGCTATCCTCTATTGCAATTGACTTTGGTATTAGTGACCATTATACACGTTACATGGGTTCTTTCTCTATCTTTCGAACTCATCCCAATTGAAACATTTAAGGCAATTGAACATTTTCTTACATTTTCTAGGACTTCATCCCCTCCCATACGTTTCTTAAAAGACCAAGTCAACATCATATGTGACTTTTGGAAAGATAAGATGCTGTGTCCAAAAGATATAAATATATTATTTTTAAAATTGAATGTATAATTATTGAATATGCAACTTATTTTGAAAATTTTAAAATACGTCCAAGATATAAATCCAAGGGTGGTTAAGTGAGTAGCAATTCGAAGATTAGATTATCAATACATTAATAACTAAAGTTTGCTCCAAATTAGCATATTTTTAATAGACCAACATCTTATTAATTGTTCTTTTTCTTATTAATAGGTGAAGAATAAGTACTTTAAATAATTTAAATGATTTTTGCATCATAATGTTAAGAAATTTATAATTATAAATGTAAAGAACTACAATAACCTAATAATCACATTTACTTCTCACTTGTATTTAATAAAAATTTTCTATATTCTAAACAAATTAGCGACATCATTAATGTAAAATAATATCAACAAATTAGTTAAATATTTTGTGTAGTTTTTCAACAGAAATAAATTTAGGTGCAATAAGGACAAATTGGCATATTGGGTAGGATTGAAAGGATATGACTTGATCAGCCATCACTATCAAAATTTACAGCAGAGAAAAAAGTAAGTGAAGTTACCAATTTGGCACAAAATGGTTTGCTAGTTATTTAATTTTGTAGTCTCAAAATTTAATCTATAAATTTAATAAATTTAATAAAATAAATTTTTTAAGTAAATATTTAATAAAATGTTATCAATTAAAATAATAAGACCATAAAACAAATGAACCTTCAACTACGTTCTACTACTCTTCACCCTAAAATATGTAACTTAAAGATAATTTTGCTATCACAATCACTTTGTCAAATAATGCACACACCTACAACAATTGAGTGGTACCATGACCCTCACACATAACCATTCAATAAATACAAATTTGTAGATGTGTGCATTATGTGACAATGTGATTATGAAAGTAAAACTACTTGTAATTTATATACTATATCAACACATATATCAACCACCTTTATACACGTTACTTACAATCTTTCTTTCTCTATTGAACTCGATCATCCCATATGGCATTTTTCCTTTTTAAAACTATTCTGTCTTCTTAACCAAAAACCTTTCAATCATGGCCCTCTTTGATGGGTTGTCAACCAATAAACAAATAAAGTGTTGTCGGTAATTTCCTTGGAGATGAAATAGAATTCAAGCAATATTGAATAATTGGTCAATTCGATGGAACTTAAAAGACTTTGCCGTGGTTAACATTCAACAAATTTAAGGCAAATCGGTGACCCCTTTCATACCTTTTTTTAGGCATACGTACAAATTAAATGACCCAGTCAATACATCAACTACACCGTTATTGTGATTAATAATTTTCCTGTTTTAATTAACAACACATTAAGAAAATACAAAATGTATATTTGATATGCATGAACATTAATTAGTATTATCAAAAATTGTATCTTCCTATTTATTACAGTTGACTTTGACTTGGTCAACGGCACAGAAATAAAATTGTTAAAGTGGCAGAATGCAACAATGCAAGTTTTGTGCAATTTCTTTGACGGAGACAATAGAATTGGAATATTGACCAATTTGCCTACTGAGTGGGACTGAAGCAAATGAATTGGCAGTGACTATTAAAGTTAAAGCAAATCAACCCCAAAGACAAGCTGGTCCCTCCCTCCCATTCATATAAATATCTAAATAAATATGCCACTCTTTAAGACAAAAGTAGCACATAAATTTTCAGCATGGATTACAATTTTTGACACAAAAATATAAAGGCAACTTAAAAATTTTAAAATACAATTCAACGTATTATTTTGCCAATATGACCCCCAAATATGTGTGATAAAACTTAAGGTATTTATTATATAGACAAATATTTATTATTTATAATATAAAATTTACGCACAATTATATACAATAACTGTTTCAAAATTTACGCAAAGGTAATCACATTAAAATTTTATTATGTTTTGCTGTGATCTCTGTAACGCTCTCGATTACTCTCTTACTCTTCAATTTTATTATATGTTAATTCCCCAAATTGCTCTCCCAATGTATTTGTAGATTATACAATCAAAGATTTTCTTTTCTTAGTAACAATGGTGGGGTGACAGTTTGACATTAGGATGAATTTTTACAAATTATCAAAATCTTTACCATTAACCTTGTTATTCCTAGTAGCTTATTATATAATTCTACGTCAATCCAATTTTTCTTTTTTTAAAATAAAAAGATTAAGAAGTTTAAAATTTCAGTAAATATCTACTTTTACAATTGCTATGTACAAAGGAGCATAATATATTAATATGCCATTTACACCCACTGTCCACTTTCAAAGACTACTATTTAGTTAAATTTGTAAAAATAGTTTCAGACCTTTAAAACTTGAAATTACACAAAATAATTCTGATAATCACTTTAACTAAAATTTCTAATCTATTTACATACCATTTTTACTAAAATAATTCTGATAATCATTTTAACTAAAATATTGATGAAAGTTTATGACATTCAAGTTTTATTTTAACCATTAATTAATTTGTTGTTCCAATTGAGTTTGTTTGAAAACTGAACTTTAAAACCAGAACTGACATTATAAAGAATTATATTGACTTATACTACATATTCCAAAATCAAAGCCGATAGTTTAATCGTATAGTCGCATTCATTATCATATTGGGTTTTTTTTCCTTCAATACTTAGGTTCAAACTTAGAATCTTTTGTATGTGTTTAAGTAATTTGTTACACTTCTAATTATCAATTTTTTTTTCAAAATTAAAAAGTATATTCTACTTAATTAGTCCCATAATATTGTCATGCACAATAAATAAATACAAGTCTTTTTTATTTTTGTAACAATATAGTAGAAATAATAACATGAAAATAGTACAATTCTTTCAGATTTTATTTTGAAATAAAAATTGTGTTGTAATCTTTAGTAGAAAAAAACAATTATAAAGAAACCAACTCTTAGATACACCATTTTAGATATTGTCCTATCTCATTCTATCATATTCAAATGTCCCCCATTACAATTGACTTTGGTATCAACCATCATTATACATATTACATGGGGTCTTTCTTTGTCTTTCAATCTCATTCCATATGATATATTTAAAGCAAACGAACCTTTTCCTACATTTTCTTGATCTTCATCCCCTCCCATACGTTCTTCAAAAGACCAGATCAACACAATAAGTTACATGGGGTCTTTGCCTGAGAATATGAAGAGAAGAAAAATACCTAACAATTTATTTTAATTGACTTTTGCCGCCAACCACCCTATTCAGCACGGTACATGAGGTCTTTCATTGTGGTTTGAATTTATCCCACATATATATGATATTTCATTTTTGAAAATTTTGCTTCTTCTTAACTACAACCGGTCCAATCAAGCTCCGTGTGTTGTTGGGTCATGAACTTCTTGAAAATGTGATTATTTTTTTACATGATTTCTTTTGAATTCAATAGTGATTAAGTGAGCAACCATTTGAGAATTACTATATTAACCATCTTTTTGTAAATCTTTCTACATTGATAGATAAAGTTCATCTAAAATCAACATGCTTCCAAAAAACTAATACCTTATTGCTTGCTCTTTTTTAATAGTGTGTGAAGAATAAGTAATCTCAATAAATTATATAATCTATGCATTATAATCTTAAGAAACTTATAATTTCAAATTTAAAGAAATGCAATAATATAGCAATTACATCGGTTTCCCACATGTAAAGATTTTCTATATTCTAAACAAATCAAAAGCAACAAATTTTTTTAATTATAATATAAATATGAATAATGATGACCACATCAATACAAAATAATATAAAGCAACAATTCAAATGTTAAGTAGCTTTCTCAACAGAGATAAATTTAGTGCGATTTAGAAAAATGGTACCTTCTACAATTGACTTTGACTTGGTCAATGTTATGGAACTAAAGTTGCTAGTGACAAAAAGCAACAATGTAAGTGTTGTGCACTTTCCCTATCTCCTTCACAAGGTCCGTTTTATTATTATATTAAATTTAATGTGCATTTTTGTATGTGGGAGCCACCAACACACGTAGGAGAATGCAAGTGGTGGTCAAATTGTATGTTTATTATTATATTAAATTTAATGTATGCTATCTAAATATGTATATTTTATTCCTAAAATGTGAAGCATGAAATTGATGGATGCACAAAAATTTTCAGCAAAGATTGCAATTTTTGATAAAAAAAAAAAATAGAGACAACTTTAAAATTTTAGAGTATAAGTAAATGTAATTATTTTGCTAGCGTGATATGAAATAAATGTTATAAAATTTATGACCCATCTATGTTAATTGCAAAATATTATTCAAAGTTACTTGTATATTTATAGATTATACAATCAAACTTTTTCCTTTCTTAATACTGATGGTAGGGTGATCGTTTAAAAATTAGGATCAATTTTCACAAATTATCAAAACTTTTAGCATTAACCTTGGTACTCCTAATAGGCTATTATATAATTTCATGTCAATTCAATTTTTAATTTACATAATTTTTAATTTGCATCAAATCTAAATTGCAACCAATAACTTTTTATTAAGTAATCATAATTATACTTTTTTAAGCATGAGTTCCAATTGTTAAAGTTACATTAATTGGTAATTACTGAAATTACATTAAATGGACTCCTAACTCGTAACATATGCAACTTATGCATTAAATCAAGGCAAGAATAGACACATAAATAAAGGTAAGGGTGTCGTAAGTAGAACAAAACAGATCAGCCTGAATCAAACCCATTAAAATTCAATTTTAGTCAGTTTTTCAGTTACTGCATTGAACCTTCCTAATATGTCCATCTATAATCAAACATAATAACGTTATGAATAGAAAGGGAAAGTACTAGCTAGGAATTTATATATATCAGTAGCTGAAATTAACTTCTTCCCCAAATTAAAACAATTTTATTCATATAACGTATTTTCTCTCCCCAGTGGAAGGTGAGAATCAATCCTTTATGTTATGGTGTTGGCTATACAACTACATTTAACCTTTTACTTTTCTAAGTACTGATTGTTTTTTATTGGTGAAATAACTTTACAAACTACAATAGCTAATACCTTCACAAACAAAATAGCTCCTTTCATATATTAGTTAGTTTGGCATGATACTAATTAATTGTGAGTGGAGAATTGAAGTCCATAAATCCTAATGCAATGAATTACAAAGAATAATATATAATTGATAAATTAGATTGAGTAACATTACATATTTCAAAATCAGAATCTATCACTTTAATGATGCAACAATGTATGATATTATCGTGATTTGTTTGTGCTTAAGTGATTTTCTATACCTCCAATACCAAAAAAAAAAAAAGAAGAAGAAAATTCAAAATCAAAAAGTATACACCACCTAATTATGCTCACAACATTGACACACACGATACATAAATACAAAATTTATTTTTTGTAAGACAACATAGTGAAAATAATTTTGTGATGTCAATAATAATTCTTCCAAAATTTATTTCTTGAAAATAAGAATTGTATGGTAATCTTTATTTAAAAAAAACGAAAAAACAATAACAAAGAAACCAACTTTTAAGATACACCATTCTACAAGTTATCCTATCTTATCTCTCATATTCACTTGTGGTCCTCCACTACAATTGACTTTGGTATCAACCACCATTCTACACGTTACATGGGGTATTTCTTGGTCTTTTGAACTCATCCCATATCTTACTTTTCTGAAACTATTTTCTCTTCTCAATTGCAAAGCTTACTCGAATAATTGGATGGGATTTGAACAAATGAGTTGGTGGTGGCTAGCATTCAGCGCATTTAAAGCAAATGAACCTTTTCTTACGTTTTCTAGGTCTTCGTTACCTCCCGTACGTTCTTTAAAAGACCAATTAACACAATACGTGATTTATAAAAAGATAAGATTTTGTGTCCATAATACATAAATATCTTAGTTTTAAAATTTAATGTATAATTATTGAATATATAACTTATTTCCCTCTTTACTATTGCATAACATGCTTTATGATGAGAAAAATGTACGTAACAATCTATTTCAATTCTCTTTTGCCCTCAGCCACCCCGTTCAACATGTTAAATGGGGTCTTTCTTTGTCGTTTGAATTCATCCCATGTATTTGATATTTTATTTTTGAAAGTATTATTTTTTCATAACCACATACATTTCAATCACGAGAACGTTATACACATTAGATAGGTCTCTCTTTGTCTTTTAAACTCATCGCATATGATAAATTAAAGGCAAATGAACTTTTTCCCTATGTTTTCTAGGTCTTCATCCCCTCCCAAACGTTTCTTAAAAGACTAAGTCAACATAATGCATGATTTATGGAAAGATAAGTCGGTATGTTCAAGATGTATAAATATATTATTTTTAAAATCTAATGTACAATTATTGAATATGTAACTTATTTCCCTCTTTATTATTGCTTATTACATTGTGTAAGGTGCTTACCCTTTATGATTAAAAATAAAGTACCTAACAATCGGTTTTAATTGAAGTTTGCTATCAACTACCTTGTTCAATATGTTACATGGGGTATTTCTTTGTCTTTTGAATTCATCCCACATATATTATATTTCATTTTTGAAAATATTTATTATTTCTTCTTAACTACAAATGTTTCAATCATGCTGCTTGTTTGTTACGTCATGAATTACTCGAGATTGTGAGTAGTTCTTTTTTTCTTTTTTTTTTTTGAGCTTAATGATAGTCAAGTGGACAACCATTTGGGAATATGAATGGTTTTTTCCTTCCTAACAAGAGTCTTCTCTGATATTTGAACTCCTGTATATTAATAGCAAAAACTTGTTCAAAATCTGTGAGCTTCGAATAGATCAACTCCTTGTTAGTTGTTGTTTTCGTTTCTATTAGTGTATGAACAATAAGTAATCTAAATAATTTATATAATTTCTGCTTTATGATTTTAAGAATCTTATAATATAAAATTTAAAGAATTGCAATAACCTTGTAATTACATTTACTTCTAAAGATTTTATATATTCTAAACAAATTAAAAACAATAAACTTTTTTATTATTATAATATAAATATGAATAACAATGAGATCAATAATGCAAAAAAACATAAAGGAAGAATTCAAGTTATGGCAATCTAATCAGTTATCAATAGATTATTTAAAAATTACAATTTTAATTACAAAAGGAAAACTAATTAAAATCAATATAAACTAATTTTATTAGAAATATAAAATCATCAACAGGACACTAGCTAACTGGTGATTGATTTTAAATTAATGAAATTCACAGCCTCTAGTTTTCAACTTAGCCATATTAATTACATGGTAATCTTATACATTTTTATATCTCGCTAAATGATCATTAATAAAAATCAATAATTAAAAATAAAAGTGAAGCAATAAAAATATCATCTGAGATGGTTTTATCAGTATTTAATTAAGTATGATTTGAAGCAAGACTTGGAATAAAAACACCAAAACTTATCCATGTAATCCTAAACATATCATTTATCTTTCAAAGAAGAAATGTAGCCATTTAAGGAATGCTAGACATTCTAAAATTTATATTAAACTTACACCAAAAAGATAAAGAATTAAAATAACTCAAAGATACAACATAAATTAGTCCTTTAGCCTGTGTCCACATTTTATAATCTATACACTATTCAATAAGTTAATTCCTCTAAAAAATTAAAATCTCAATACATCCACAATCTAAGCCTCTAAAAAATAACATCAAAACAATATATGCATACCATATGACTTTTCATACATTTTTAGCGGTAACATTTTCACAAGTCATATGTACAATTTCAAGCTCAAATTGATTGTGACATAAAAATCCCACACAATTAATTTAATATACCATGGTATCTTTCATACTTTCCCAATAATAATCACCTAGGGAGCTTTTCTTTTCTGACAGTTTAGCTCACTTTCTCAATCAAGAAAGCTCACTATTTACATTTTTTTTTTCTCTATACTATCTTTTTCTTTCCTATAAGATTTCTTATTTTAACTTCTTTCTGTGATCACATAATTCTTTTCTTTTCTTCATTTTTTTTCAAAATAAGAAAAATTTAGTGTAAAAAGCCCAAGAAGTCCACTACTCTAGTTACTATTATACCAAACTCACTTTGACATCATCCACCGTTCTACACGTTACATGGATTTATTTATTTATTTTTTTTTACATTTGAATTCATCCCATATAATATTTTCTTTTTCAAAAAATCATTTCATTTCTGATCACAAGCGTTTCAATCATGATTTTGATTTGTTGGGTCATGAATTGATAGAAAATTAGAGAAATAAAAGATGAGGATTTGATGGCGAGAAATATTGGAAGTGTAATAAAAAAAAGATTGTGATAAGTGTTGTGTGGTACAGAACTAAAGTTGCAAGTCTGGCAGAAAGCAACAACATGTAAGTTACTGTGTAATTTTCTTGAAAAAAAAAGAAAAACATAATTGATTGGACATGAAGCACATGAAAAGGTGATGACTAGCAAAGTAATAGCAAATGAACCTTCAACTACATTTTCTTGGTCTTCACCCCCTCACCTACGTAAGTAACTTAAAAAAGACGAGCTGATTTATTTAAATATCTAAATATTCAAAATAAAAAGAAAAAATAATTTGTGTACATTTTTTTTTAAATTTATGCATAAATTGTCATATAATAGTATTTGAATTGAATCGACCTAGAAAAATTAAGAAATTTTGGAATGAATTTCTTAGGATGTCAATCATATGACTTCCATGAAAGCTTTTAGGAAAAAGTTTGTATAGATTGGAATTGGGATGAGTTGCAACCCAAACATAGTTTTCAAAAGAAAAAAAATCATTTGTGGGGTAGCATTAAGCAACCTAATTGAGGAATTTTTGAATAAGTTGAATCTGAATGATATGACTTCCATCAAAGCTTTAAAATTTTAAATTTTTAAGGAAACAAAAATGGGATGAGTTGAAATCTAAAGCTACCTGTTTACACTTTTTCTATGCATATAATTCCCTTGGTACAAATGGCAAAATTGGATGGGACTATAGCAAATAATTGAGCGGTGACTTAGAAAGTAAAGTCTACACCACAATTTTCCTCCCACATGCATAACTAAGTGAAGAGAAGCTAGCCATGTAATTGTGACCTTATCTTTATAAGTAAAAGTTTCCTAATACCAATTATAATATTTTTACAATTATTTCTAATATATAGATATGGAGATAATGAATTTTAATTCACTTGCACTTTATAAAGTAAAATGTACGTAATATTTTGGAGGATTTCAATTATAATGATTCATAGATAAGATTTGTTACCATAGAATAATGTTGTGTACAAATATATTGTTTTATTAACAAGCCCAAAATATTGTTTACAAGGATTTATAGCAATATTAAAAATAATATTGAAAGTTTGAAGCAAGACTTGGCACAATAATAGCAAAACTTATCCATGCAATCTTAGACATATCATTTATCTTTTAATAAAGAAATGTAATCATTTAAGTAATACTAAACATTCTAAAATTTATATTAAAAAATATGCCAAGTAATACGGTAATCATTTTTTAGTTGAAAACACACCAAAAAAAATTCAATATAAACTAACCAGTAATATGAACTAATTAAAATTAAATAAACCAACACTATTTGCAGAATCATCAACCGATACACACTTTTTTAAATAAAATGTATTTAACTATTATAAAAACTTAATTTTGTCTGAAATTCTAAACTAAAATATTATAAATATTTTTTACTTTACATAATTTACTTTAATAAAAAGCAATAAGAAAAAAAAAAAAGAAAATGTTTGGGTTTGGTGTAGCCCAAACTAAAAAGCAAAAGCAGAGAAAAAAAAAAACGAAACAAAAGGTATTAGGTTTGGGCTGTGGGTGGAGCCCAAAGGATTAGTTTTTAAAATAAAACACAACAAAAAGAAAAAGAAAACAGAAGAATAAAAAGACAAAGCGGGATTAGACGGGAGTGAGGTGTCTGCACAGCAGAAACACACCCTTAATGAGGTCAGCTATACATATTTTTTAAGAAAAAGCTTTGAGAGGGTTATGACCAAGGCAATACTAGTTTTGAGCCAGCTTTTCTTCTAGAAAAAAAAAGGGAATTTCAAAATCCAACAAGGAAGCTCAGAATCTGTTTTAAAATGCCTAAGAGTTTCCCAAATTAAAAAGGAGAGAGATTTGTTCGCCAAAAACAAAAAGAGAGGAATTTAAATAAAACTATATTTAAGAAATGAGAGAGCACGAGAATGCAACAACATTTAAGTGTAGTGTGCAATATTTTCTTGACAGAAACAACACAATTGGATGGAAATGAAGCACATGAAAGGGCGATGAGTAGCAAAGTAATGACAAATGAACCCTTAGCTACGTTTTCTTCGTCTTCATCCTCTCACCCACACAACTTAAAAATGACACACTGATCTATCTAAGATATCTAAATATTCAAATTGAAAAAAAAAATTAAATAATTTGTATATAATTTATTTCTTGCAATTTATACATAAATTGTCATGTTAATAATATTTGAATTGAATAGACCTAACAAAATTAAGGAATTTTGGAGTGAATTTCTTAGGGCATCAATCTATGACTTCCATGAATGCACTTAGGAAAGATTTGTACAATTTGGAACTGGGATGAATTGCAAGTCAAACATAATTTTCATAAGAAAAAAATAGTCATCTGTGGGGTAACATTTAGCAACCTAATTTTGAAATTTTCTAATGAGTTAAATCTAAATGATATGACTTCTATCAAAGCTTTAAAATTTTAAATTTTTAAGAAAAAAAAATTGGGATGAGTTAGAATCCATAGCCATCCATTCACACTTTTTCTATGCATATAGTTCACTTGACATAGACAACAAAATTGGATGAGACTATAGCAAAAAATTGAGGGGTGACTTGAAAAGTAAAGTCTATGCCACAATTTTCCTCTCACATGTACTGAATGGGAGACAAGTTACCAATATAATTGTGACATTATCTTTATAAGTAAAACTTTCCTAATACTAATTGTAACATCCTTAAAATTATTCTAGACAAAAACCCTATTTTGGTCCTCCACAAATTGATTAACTTCTATTTTGGTTCTTTACAGATCATTTCTTCTATTTTGGTCCCCCATAAATTGATTAACTTCTATTTTGATCTCACATAGTTCAATTCTTCTATTTTAGTCTTTCACAAATTGAAATTGATATCAATCAAGTCCTTCAATTCAACATCACATAACAGTGTTAACCTTTATGATGACATGGGATACGGTGATGATGTGGCACACTGATGTGGCCAATGACATGACATATATTGCTGACATGGCGCTATTTGATTCCTTAAAATGCCATGTCACCTGTCACTATGTTGATGAGGTAGGTGACATGGCATATGATGCTGACGTATCGCTGTTTGATTCTTTAAAATGTCACGTCATTTGTCACTGTACTGACATTGCAGGTGATGTGGCAGTGTTAGATTCCTTAAAATGCCACATCACTTACCACATAATTGTGCCACGTTAGTACAATGGCAGGTAACGTGACATTTTTAGGAATGAAAATGTGCCATATCTGCACCATATGCCACGTCAGTATAGTGGCAAGTAACATGGCATTTTAAGGAATCAAATAGTACCATGTTGCAAGATATGCCATGTCACTTGGCACATCAGCGTGCCACATTAGCACCGTTTGCCACATCAACTTAAACCTTAATGGCGTCACTTGCTAATTACATGAGAGACTTGATTGATATTAATTTTAATTTTTAAAAGACTGAATTAGAAGTTATTAACAGTGAGGTACTAAAATAGAAGGTAATTAATTAGTGAATGACTAAATTAAAAGTTTTTAACAATGAAGGATCAAAATAAAAGTTAATTGATTTGTGAAAGAACCAAAATAAAAGTAAAGTATATGTAATATTTTAGAGATCTCAATTCATAATGACTCATGGATAAGATTTGTTATCATTGAATAATGTTGTGTATATATGTGTTGTTTTATTAACAAGCCCAAGATTTATAGCAATATTAAAAAATTACTGGAAGTTTGAAGTAAGACTTGGCACAAGAATACCAAAACTTATCCATGCAAAAAATCTTAAACATATCATTTATCTTTCAATAAAGAAATATAGTCATTTAATCAACATATTATTAAATTTATATTAAAAAATATGTCAAATGATATGGTAATCATTTTTTAGTTGAAAACACACAATAAAGAAAGTCCTAAGTGAACTAACACCAGTGATATGAACTAATTGAAATTAAAATAAACCAACACTATTTGAAGAATCATCAATCAGTATATACTTTTTTAAATGAAATATACTTAATTTGATAATTGTAAAACTTAATTTTGTTTAGAATTTTAAAATAAAATTATAAATAGTTTTTAGTTTACATAATTTATTGTTATAAAAAGCAAAATAAAAAAGAGAAAAAAAAAAAAGGTTTGGACTTCGTGTTGTCCAAACTGAAAGCAAAAAACAAAAAAAACAAAACGAAAGGTGTCAGGTGTGGGCTCTCGCTAGAGTCAAAAGAATTGGTTTTTAAATAAAACACAACCAAAAAAAAAAAAGTGAAGAAAAAACAGAAAGACAAAGGGGGAATGAACAGGAGTGACGTGTCATGAAGGACAAAACAAGCAGTTGATGGGCAGAAAGGGCACACATTGTCCAGCAAAAACTACAGCGGTTAATTTTGGTTTAAATGTTTTATCTATTTAAAAACTTAAGAATTAAATTTATACAATTTTAATTTAAAAAATTTGAATTTTTTAACTCAAAATCAAATCAAGTTAACCCGATCAGTCACGAGTCAATCTGCTATTTTTCTTTTTAGGAAACTACCCATGACGCAACCCAACTCCTTTCTTTTTTTTTTTTTTTGTTTTTTTTGGGAGGTAATCGCTATGCTTTAGACGCTGTTGCTGCTTATGATTTCCATACACTGCGGTACCAATCCTTTGAGGATGACGACAAGGACGAGATATTCATGGGAGCTTTGAGGTTGAGCAAAGGCCTTTGACAATAAAGTAGGCTGCAGGCCCAACAGTAATAAAATGGGAGAATTGTAATTCAAAATATTTTTGAAAATTATTATTCTCATGAATAATTTTATTAAATATTTATTTAAAAATTTTAAATTATTAAATTTATTAAATTTTATAAATTAAACTGTAAAATCGTAATATTAAATTACTTTTCTTCTTGAAAAATATATTACTATTTAATATTAAATTGCTCAAGTATTTTTATTATTTGTTTTTTTTTTCTTTGTAACCATCAGTTGAAAGAGTGGCTGGTTAAAGGAAATGTGGAAAAGTATTCTCAATCTAACCAGATGGATGGATTTTAAGAGGAAATGGATAACTCTTAGTATTGAAAAGAGAAATTATATTTTTTATGTTCCTGTTCTACTTGCTGGATTCTTGAGTATTCACAAAATGATATGTTTTTTATTTACCGTTGAGTGATTATTAATTAATATTAAAAGATTTGTAACTCTTAATATTAAAAAATAAATTGAAGTTGTTAATAAAAAAGAATCAAAATTTTAAAAATGAAGAATAATAATTATTAAATAATATTAGAATTAAAATCAAAATAATGTAATGAAAATTTATTCTTAAAGAATAAAAATTTTATAAGTTTATATTCATGTTAATAATTTAGAAATTTTAAATATAAAATATTAATTTATAATTTAAATTTAAGTTAGACTTAAAATTAAATTTAAGTCTAAATTTAAATTTATATTTAAGATTTAAGTTTAAATTTAAAATTAGGTTCAATGTAGTTTATAGGATTAACCCATAAGATTAGCTCGTTTAACATCAATTTTATAAGATTAAAATTAAGTTTAACTTTTTTTTACTTAAAAAAATTTAAACCTTTTTTAATCCAATTTCAAGTTGGGCCTAGCAAAAACATTCCCACGTTGGATCAGCTATATTTATTTTTTCCTAAGAAAAAGTTTTGACAAGGTAATTGGTAAGGGCCAATACAAGTTTTATATCAGCTTTTGTTTTAGAAAAAATTTGTTTTAGAAAAAAAAAAAAAGAAAACAAAATAGACTTTCGGAGCTGAACAAGGAAGCTCATAATGTGTTTTAAAATATGTAACAGTTTCCAAAAGTAAAAAAAGAGAGAGAGCTTTGTTCACCCAAAAAAAAAAAAAAAGAGAAAGAGATTTAAATTAAACTGTTATTAAAAAATGAGAATGAAGATATAACTTGAATTGGGCTTATTGTTAATGCATTCATTTGAATTATGGTCTGCATTGTGTGTGTTTCAATTCTTAGCATACCGGTTTGTTAATTACCAGTCTATTTTATCTAATTAAATATACAAAAATTTTGAATTTCTTGTATTGTTGTTGAAATATATTTTGAAATGGAAATATTAATCCGCATTTGAATTCACGTTTTTTGCCAATGAGCGCCGGCTCATTTGGTATCCTGCTTACTCTCCCGAACCCATTGCTTGGTTCGAATCCTTTCCCGTTCCCTTTTCCTTTAACCCACAGTATGACTCAGTAATCACTAAAAAATAAAAAATTCACGGTATTTTACAATTTAAGAAAAGAGATTATCACTTGAAACTAATTTTTTGACTTAAATTATTTAATCTAAAAATGTTAATATTTTTTCTAATGATAATTCTCTGATCTGTAGATATTAAATTTTATTCAAGATTTTAATTAAAAATTAATATTTTCTTAATTTACTTAATATATTTTTATAAAAAAAAGAATAAAAAGGATAAAAACAAAATGTGATAATAACATAATAATATTTTGGTTTCTGCTCACCCCTTCCCTTTGACGGTTTCATCGTGAACCTGAGGCTTTCCCTGAATTTGGATTTCATTTACTCCGGATTAGACCATAATCTGTCACCAAGGTAAGTGCCATTTCCAATTCTTTAGTTCTACGTTAGTGGTGGGCTTGGAAGCATCTGTTTGGATTGAGATTTTGAGATTTTTACGATTGAAGCATGATATGTTTGCTGTTGCTTCTCTGCATTTATGATTTGATGTGCCCATATATTACTCTCTGTTTTCATATCTCGGATAATTCATTTTCTGTGTTCCTTTAAGTTATCGTCTAATGTTTAGAGAAATTTTTTTCACGGTTCGTTTAGCGTATATTATCGGCTTTTGGCGAATGCCTATTCCTCTATCATACTTTGTGCTGATAAAATGGTCTGTTACCAATTCTAGGGATATGGGACGGTTTCAAGTTCATCATTTGGGTCTTCGTAATCTTCTAAATAAAAAGGATCAGTTAAGCATTTTGGGCAATTTCTTTATTTCTAGAAATAAGGTCTGCTGAGTGAATTAAATTTAAGATCCTTTCCCTTGAAGCACTATCTGTTATTTCATTATTCATGTGCAATTTTGAAATTCTGGTCATGATACACATAGATGTATTTGTGCTTGTCCTTTATATGCGAAATAGTTTCTATAGGTGATGGGTTCTTCTTTTACCCTATTTTTGTTTGGTGAATTTCCTTGGATAATAAATAGTGGGACCGTTTCTCCCCCTTGCAGATTGCTTCTTTTTAGTCATCTTGTGGCTCTTTAGCGGCTGAATTCTGTCCGTGTTTTGGTTAGAGCTTTTAATACCTCATGGGTCTTCACTGATGCTATGGCATTTCCTTTAATAATTTTGTTGTTACCCACTTGCAGCTGCTGTTTCTTTTTTAAAGGGGTAACATTTAACATCTTTTATAGCTAATATCCTTAGCTTTTAGTAGTATTTATCATGTTATGCTAGTCTCACTTGCTTCTAGAGTCCAATGATTCTCAATTGATTATGATAGTTATCTGTGCTTGGTGATTCCTTTTATTAAAGACTATGTGCTGTTATTTGGACTGGCATCAAGAGATATGCAAGGTCTCACTCATTGGTTTTGAGAATTAATAATCCTTATTTATTTCCTTGCTTTACTTCATACTTTCTATCAGTAAGGTTTTGGGCCTGTTTATCTCTTTACCATTATTGTTCTTTCTTCTGGTCATTTTATTTTGATTGCTAACATTTGAAGTTAGTCATATCACTACTGTTACTCTTTCTTGGCCCATCATAAATCTGTGCTAATTGAATTTCGGTTATTTGTGCTTCTTGCCTTCATAATCATGTTTGAACAGTTTTCTTATGTAAAGTTTTCTGCTGTAGAAAGATGGAGCACCCAGACATATATGGTTTGGTTGTAGAATAAAATGTCAATTAATGGTTTTAATGGGGAGTCTTTGTGCCTATTTACAATTTCACAATAGGATTATTTTCCTTTTGGTTAAAGGTTTGCTGTCTGAATACAATTTGACTGTATGTGCCCGCTGTTTGTATTTGTGCAAGAGTAATTCATTTTCTAATGAAATTTTGTCGGGTCGATCCTTCATGTGTTAGCATATCTGTATAAAAATTTCGGATCAATCTAAGATGATTTAGTTAGGTTTCCGTATTTTTCTTTTCAACTGCCCTGTGTTGGGGTTCATTCTGAGTAGCCCTAAGATTAATGTGATTTAAAATAGTAAATGGTTTCCAAATGCTGTGATTTTCTGTGGATTAATAAACCATATGCTACCTATCTTGCATGTGAAATTTGGGTTGAAATGAGTTCTTTTACTACACGAAATAACTGAATTCCTCTTGCTGTCCAGACAGTATTTTTGCAGAGTGTCCAAAATTTTTCACTTTAGTTTTCAACTTTAGTGGACTCCTTTTGCTCTGATTTTTTGGTGCTCAAGTTTAATTACATGTTATCTTAGTTTTATAAAAAGTTCAAAGCAAAAAGAACCCATTAAGTTTACTTTCAGAATTAATCTTCCTAGTGACTCTGGATTGGATTGCTGACTGAAGCAGCACATTTGCATAAAAAACTGTATTAATGGGACATGTTTTTGTGGATAGAAGTAATCATGGAAAATGTATTTGGTATCTTGGCATACTTTCCTAATTTGCTCAGAATTTTTTAAGCTCATCGGCTTATTTAATTGAGACTTGCAAAGGACAATGTTCAGATTGAGACGTAAAGTTTTGGATGAACTGGGGACATTTTTTGCATACATGTTTATTTCACCCACATTTGCTTGCATTGCATTTCAAGCTTATTGCCTTGATTTCACTTGTGAATTAAATGTCATGAAATCTTTGCTTGGTAGAAGTTAAGAGGTCATATAGTCATATTGTCATAGTGGCTTGCAAATTTCTTCATGATTTGAATCTCATGATTAATTGGCTTTTGAATTGCCATCAAGTGTGATTAAATTTAACTATGTGTATGCTTAGTGCTTCTTGAGTCGTATGTAATTTTTATTAAGTGTACTTGGTAATGACTTGACACCACTTTCCCCTTTGGTAGTCATACACTATTTTTACACACAAACATGTTGGTAAAATGGTTTTAGATCATGAAATGGTTCGTTTTATTCCTTTGGCTTTGCAAACGGATTTTACCATCCACATCAATCCTACCTTGACAAAAATAGTATGCTCTTCTACGACAAATTAATGGTCAAATGAGGAGTCACTTGTTAATTTTGAGAAAAGGTGACATTTTTGGTTTGATTCGGAAGAAAATAATCTATTTATCACCTCTAAAAGTTCACCAATGTTTTTACAAGCCCTTCAAAATTCATCATTTTTAGAAAACAAATCAAAACCCACTGTGCTTCTTACAATGAATTTTAGGATTGAAATGGAGATATTCTCATGCTAACCTTAAGAAGAGATGCCTTGGTAGACTTAATTTGAAGAGAAATGGTCTACTTGGTATATTTAGAGTCCATTAGTATGTTCATTCTGTGTTTTCCAATAGCCAATTTTAAATTAAGAGAAAAAGGGTGAAAATATCTAAATAAATATATTTTCTGCTAAATATATCAATGTTAAACTAATTAAACCTAACATAAGCAACTTGGGCACTAGTTAACATAAAAATAGTATTAGTCAGAACGAAACCCATCAAAAGTCAGTTTAATTTGATTAAAATTTAATAAATCTTTTTTATTCAGACTGTCAGTTTGAAACAAAATATTTGGAGCCAACTTAATGGATGATATTATGCAACTTTTATATGTGATATACATGTAGTATTTGAGGCCAACTAATCCAAATCGATAACTTTAGATGTGATCAAATCAAAAAAAATAAAATTTTGTCATAAATTCTATTCAAAAAATTTTATAATTTCTTTTGCGTGAAACATACGTGATAGTTTAGTAAGTATATTGACATGCTTTGATTTAATTGGCTATCAAAATTTAAAATAATAGATATTAAAATTTTAAAATTTAAAACATAAAATTAATTGTTTTATCATCTATGTATATAAAAATTGTATTTTATTTTTATGCTCATATATATGGTACTTTCCATTAGTAATTATAATAATTTTACAATTATATCTAAATGTTAGGTATGAAGCTAAATAATTTAAACCTTAATTTGTAGACATTAGTAAGATTGAATATAATTACAAGCAAGTAAAAGTGTATTAAAATAAATCAATTTTTAAAATAATGCTATTCTCATATTTTTAATTTTATATAATATTTACTTTATATAATTTAATGGTTAAATTTATTAATTTTTCATAAATAAAATTATGAGATATAATAAATTTAAAAATATATATTATTAAGTGAAATTTATGCAAAAATTAGAAAAAGAAAATAAATTTTTCTAATTTTAATATAACTCTTATTAATCCAGGCGTCAACTAGGAAAGTAGGATGAATGATGGTACTCACAATTAATTGATATAGCTTTATTAATCCAGGTATTAGGATTTTTTTTTTTTTTGGTCAAAGTTGGGATGAGTTGGAATCCAAACATGTAGTTAGGTACAATGTGGACCAATTGGTCTGTATGATGGGACTGAAGCAATTCTTTTAGTGACGACTTGAAAAGTTAAGTCACGCAATAATTGTTTTTTTCTAGGAAAGGCAAGTTGGTCTTCAAAATATTATAAATATATCAATTTTAAAATATTAATTTTACTCCAACAATATTTTAAATACAAAATATTCACAACACACCTCATAACTATCAATGAGTTATGTGAGACTAATTTAAAATTGATTGACCATAAGATAATGGCTATTTAGATTATGATGTCATCAAAGTTACACTTTTTTTTTTTTCTATGAATGTTTAAATTATTAGAACTTAGAGAACAACTATTAACTTGAGATGCACAATTAAAGGCTAGTTGATAGTACAGCCTCAAGTTTTAAATGTTTCACCAAAATTATATTTCAAACAAATAAAAAGAAATTCTGGGAGTGCATGTTTTCGTTATAGATATGCAGTATTTAAGCAAGATTCGATCAGAGAATAAAAACTTATTAGCAAAGTAAGTGTCAAGATGGATCTTAAAATGATACTAACAATTGCAATAGTTGTACTTGTAGGGTAAGCATGCTCCACTGCAATAGCTTGTTCAATAACAAGTTCATTTGGTATCCAATCCCACTTATCTTCTCAAACTATTGATATGTATGAGCGAATCGAGTGTTTAAAAAAAATGCCATCTTTTTTGCAAAAGCAAGGCCAAAAGGAATAGTTTTTACTCCAAATGTTCACAGCGATGTCATAATAACTGCACAAACTCTGGTTATTACAACAACTTGTGCGCGCACGCTTAACCAAATCTCTCTTATACGGTACTCAAATTCTCAGCTCTATCTTCTACTTTCTCTCCCATTTTTCTAAAATTATATCACATCAAATATGATATGGTTAAATGAAAAACAATTTTAAATTGATGTAAGACTTTATGGACTAAATATACATGATTATAGTTCAATAAAAAATTATTCATTGATGTATAAAATATGGATATGATTATAGTATCATAAAATGTAATTAAGATATTGATACTTAGATAAATTGGCTAATTAATATATATCATTAAACTAATTGAACAATATTTAAACAAAATAAATTAATAATATAATTTTAAATAATTTATTGATAAATCGGGTGGTACTTAAAGTGTTGTGTAACTTCCTTGATAAAGACAAGTTGGGCCCTCCGATACAAAAAAATAACCAGATAAATATATTTTCTGCTAGAAAGTCCTCATATGCCACTTTTTAAGAGAAAAGTAGTGCATAAATGTTTTAGCAAATTTAGATTACAATTTTTGATTCGAAAAGGCAACTTTAAAATTTTAAAGTATAAGTCAATGTAATTATTTCGCCTGTGTAGTAAAATTTATGCAGAAGTATTCATTAAATAGACAAATTATTATTTTTAATAGCATGAGTTATATGCAATAAGTGCTTTAGAATTCACAAAGATAATAAAATTAAATTTTATTATTGCTTTTCAAGATCTCGGTGCACTTATAATTAATTATAATTATAAATAGCTAAACAAATATTTGTAATCTATTTATTTACCCACTTAGTTGGTACTTAACTAATAACTATAACGTTTTTACTATCAACTCTAATTGGTAGATATGAAGGCGGTGAATTCAGAGAATACTTAAGATTACTACAAAGAGAAAACAATTTGATAAAGTTTCTTTAAAATTTTAATTCAAATTATGATAATTTAAACACACTGTATACAAATTAATTAATTAGGAAACAAGAATAAAATGTCTGCCTCTTGATTCGATTGTTATAGTTATTTTGTATATAAACTCTTATTGAAGAGTTTCCGTAACACTTGCAACACATACAGATGGAGATCTAGAGTCTTTTCTTCTTTTACTTATCTCACAAATATTGAATGAACTTAACTAATGAGTAAGCCACCAAAAGACGAATAATTATAGAATATGAAAAGAAACTTAACTTCGTTATTAAAAATCTTGACTGTAACCCTCACATCACAGTTAATTGAGTTACACATCCAACCTATTTTATTAAAACTAAATAACTAATGAGAGCCCACATTAAAAAATGTTCTAAGAGTTTCAGCAGCCAAAAGTTTGGTTGAATTAATAGTCATAAAGCTGAAGGGGACGACAGGAGGTGGGCGTGGAAATTGCATAAATCGTGGAATATGTTTACAATTCCAATTTGAACTTTCTGTTTCAATTTTTTTTGAATATTTTAATAAATTCAATTTATCCTTGCTTTTGAAAGTCTATTTAAGTAGTTATTATGATTTTCTAGTAATGAAAAAAATTGTGATAAGTTAGTGGTAGGAGTCCCTAAAAGCAACAACTGATCACTCTGGTATTGACCGCCATTCTACACGTTACATGCTCTTCATTTGGTCTTCACCCTTTGACGTATGTAAATTATACACCAATTAATTTAACACAGCATTTCTTCTCTTATATGACTCATGAAATTCAAGTTGGTCTCTCCCTTATTGTATAAACAAACAAAGGTGTTGTAAACCACTGGATAACAAAATAGTACCTGAATTTTGTCAAAAACTTACAATTTTGGAAGAACAATAAATAAAATTTAAACAAGTCAATGTAAAGGTCATATTCACTAATTACATTGCAAATGTGAACCATAAACAAGTATACAAAATGCATTCAATTGTAAACAAAATATTTATTATATAAATGAATACATTTATCATTTATTGAGTTTATACAACATAAGGTAATATTTTATTTCCTCAAATCCTCTCTCAACATTGAAAGGTCAGATTCAATCACTACACATAACTTTAGGCATTGCAGCAGCTAATATCTTCACCAACGGAACAGCTCCTTTCATAAGTGTGCCTGCCATTCATACAAATTAATTGAGAGTGGGGAAATTGAAGTCCACAATGAGATGAATTATAAAGGATAATTGATAAATTATATTGATTAACAGTACATTATTGAAATTTGTATTGAGAAGTAAAAGTTATATGGTAATCTTTTTAGTCATAAAACTAAAACAAACAACAAAGAAACCAACCCTTAAAGAAGCTGTCACTGTTCTACACATTGTCCTATCGTATTCACTTGTTGTCCTCTATTACAATTGACCCAGCTAGTGGTGACTAACCTTCAACAAATTTAAGGCAATATATAGAACCATGGAATGCACAGCTATATAACATCCGAAAAATAATTGATGATGACATAATGCTGAATTAAATTACATGGTCATTTAAGTTGCACTTTTTTTAAGCACTTTTACTATTTTTCAAACTCATGCAATACAACAATTATACAAGCAAATTAATGAGGGAACTACAAGTTTTTAATGGTGAAAAGCTTGCACAAATTGTTGAGGATGAAGTAGTAGCAATTGGCGATGAAAACTTCAATGTAATAGAATCAGACTTTTGCCAACGAGGGTTTATACAAAGAACAACTACCAATGTCAACAATGCCTATGCATAAGATACTGTAAAGCTGATATAGAAAACTTCCAAGTCAAAGAAACAATTATCATTCTCTTCTTTGGGGTTTGAGCCATTTGGTTGTCCAATAACACTAGTGCAACTTTTCTTTAGTGGAGGTCCACAAAGAAAAGGATTGCCCTCATAACTGCTATTATTGAAGGTCATAAATTGGTTTTTCCCATTAGGGATTGAATCGACAAGTTGTTGTGTACCACACTAAATGCTTCAAGAAAGGTTAACTCTATTAGTTGAGGGAGGATTTACCACTTAGCTTATTGAAAGAAAGATTTAAACTCTCTATAAGATTTGACCTACCAATTGGTTGTGAGATAGATTTATCGACTAGATGCTTTCCAAGTTTCCAAGCTCAAGTGGAATATTCCCATTTAGCATGTTTTGAGATAAATTCATCACAAACGTATATTGGTGAATGTACCCTTGTATGTGTCAGATCTCTTCTTCTTTTTGTAATCATTACTAGCTGTTGCACTTCATGCTCATGATCTACTCTAGAACTTTGAAAAATGACATCTGATATTGAATAATGATTCTTAAAATCAATGTTGCCTAAGCAACTGGGAATAGGACCAAAAAGATTATTATTCAAAAGATCAATAAGTGTCAAGTATGTAAATGAGCATAATTGTTCTGGTAATTGGCCCATAAAGTGATTACCTTTCTCAAGTAGAATTTGCAATGTACTACTATTTAAATTGCTAATCAAGTCTCCAATGCCACTAGTGTTATCATTGTTGCTAAGGTCTAGAATCTTTACTTCATTGGAGCTTTCATTGAGCATTCTTGTATAGGAGCAACTTAACCTATTGTCACTCAGATGGACATATTCCACAGTTGCTGTCTTCATAAAAGATGGAATAGAACCAAAATATTTGTACTTTGATAGGTCTAAATATACAAGATATCCATGTTCAATGAGCTCTCGAGGAAATGAACCACATATTGATTTGAAGACATTATTAGATTTTGCAAACTTAGAAAAACTAAAGTGTAATTGCTGTTTAGGAGTTGATCTGTCATGGAATTGTTGGATGTATCAATCATCTAAATGTTGGGAATGGGATATGATTGCAATTGGAAATTACTAGTGGTGGAGCATTGATAAGAGAAAAGACTATCAGTTTTGTGGTGTTTTCTAACAACCAATTTGGAAAATATCTATTGGAATTCCAACCAGTTATAGCCATATGGTCAAATCTCTATTTGTAGAATAGAAATATTGGAAGTGAAAAAGAACCAGTCACTGTTATTGAATCCAAGACTTGTAATTGAAATTTGGAAACCCGATTATGAGAAGTAGGGCATGGATCAGCTATTAGTTGGGCGTTACCATATATGAACTTTTGGTTTGAATGATTGATCAAAAATGAGAATGAGGCAGGCACTTCAAATTGGGTTCCTTCAAAATTTAAATATTGTAGTGACGTAAGGCTAGCTAGGTGCGAAGCGAAATTTCTCAATAATTGATTGAGACATATCCAACCACATGTCATATTACAAAAAGATGAAGGCAGTGGCCCCACAAAATTATTCTTGCTAAGAAACAACTCTTTCAGCTTGTTTAGTTTTGACCAACCTGAAAAGTTAGTTTTTCACAAAGCTATTTTGCAAGTGGTGATGAGAAACGAAAATGGAGAAGACATTTAATAGTATGAAATTAGAGAAGGAAATTAAAATAATGTAAATGTAAATGCAACATTTCTCAATCAAAAAGGCAATTTAATTACCTTGAAATGGAAGGGTGTCGTTGATCACACAGTTATAGAGAGACAAAATTTTGAGAGAGGTCAAAGCTCCAATGCATCTAGAAAACTCATTTCCTATGTTTGCAGATTGATCCAAGACCAACCGCTCAAGATTGCGTAACTCACCAAAATCTAAACAAAACTGCTATAGTAATTAAAATGAATGAATACTATTATCCTATATCTATATATGAAAAAGTTATAAGTATATTTACTTGCAACTCTAAGCTTTTACTATCAACTCTAATTGGTAGATATGAAGGTGGTGAATTCAGAGAATACTTAAGATTACTACAAAGAGAAAGCAATTTGATAAAGATTCTTTAAAATTTTAATTCAAATTATGATAATTTAAACACACAGTATAAAAATTAATTAATTAGGAAACAAGAATAAAATGTCTGCCTCTTGATTCGATTGTTATAGTTATTTTGTATATAAACTCTTATTGAAGAGTTTCCGTAACACCTGCAACACATACAGATGGAGATCTAGAGTCTTTTCTTCTTTTACTTATTTCACAAATATTGAATGACCTTAATTACGAGTAAGCCACCAAAAGACGAATATTTATAGAATATGAAAAAAGACTTAACTTTGTTATTAAAAGAAACTTAACTTCATTATTAAAAATCTTGACTGTAACCCTCACATCACAGGACATAGAAACAGGTTCTTTACACAATAAAACCTAAATACATCCTTAAGCCTAAGCCTGAAGGTAAAATAATTCACTAAATTATTTTTAATTAACAAGTATCAGTTAATTGAGTTACACATCCAACCCTATTTTATTAAAACTAAATAACTAATGAGAGCCCACATTAAAAAATATTCTAACAGTTTCAGCAGCAAAAAGTTTGGTTGAATTAATAGTCATAAAGCCGAAGGGGACGACAGGAGGTGGGCGTGGAAATTGCATAAATCGTGGAATATGTTTACAATTCCAATTTGAACTTTTGTTTCATTTTTTATGAATATTTTAATAAATTCAATTTATCCTTGCTTTTGAAAGTCTATTTAAGTAGTTATTATGATTTTCTAGTAATGAAAAAAATTGTGACAAGTTAGTGGTAGGGGTCCCTGAAAGCAACAACTGATCACGTCGGTGTTGACCGCCGTTCTACACGTTACATGCTCTTCATTTGGTCTTCACCCTTTGACGTATGTAAATTACACACCAATTAATTTAACACAGCATTTCTTCTCTTATATGACTCATGAAATTCAAGTTGGTCTCTCCCTTATTGTATAAACAAACAAAGGTGTTGTAAACCACTGGATAACAAAATAGTACCTGAATTTTGTCAAAAACTTACAATTTTGGAAGAACAATAAATAAAATTTAAACAAGTCAATGTAAAGGCAATATTCACTAATTACATTGCAAATGTGAACCATAAACAAGTATACAAAATGCATTCAATTGTAAACAAAATATTTGTTATATAAATGAATATATTTATTATTTATTGAGTTTATACAACATAGGTAATATTTTATTTCCTCAAATCCTCTCTCAACATTGAAAGGTCAGATTCAATCACTACACATAACTTTAGGCATTGCAGCAGCTAATATCTTCACCAACGGAACAGCTCCTTTCATAAGTGTGCCTGCCATTCATACAAATTAATTGAGAGTGGGGAAATTGAAGTCCACAATGAGATGAATTATAAAGAATAATTGATAAATTATATTGATTAACAGTACATTATTGAAATTTGTATTGAGAAGTAAAAGTTATATGGTAATCTTTTTAGTCATAAAACTAAAACAAACAACAAAGAAACCAACCCTTAAAGAAGCTGTCACTGTTCTACACATTGTCCTATCATATTCACTTGTTGTCCTCTATTACAATTGACCCAGCTAGTGGTGACTAACCTTCAATAAATTTAAGGCAATATATAGAACCATGGAATGCACAGCTATATAACATCCGAAAAATAATTGATGATGACATAATGCTGAATTAAATTACATGGTCATTTAAGTTGCACTTTTTTAAAGCACTTTTACTATTTTTCAAACTTATGCAATACAGTAATTATACAAGCAAATTAATGAGGGAACTACAAGTTTTTAATGGTGAAAAACTTACACAAATTGTTGAGGATGAAGTAGTAGCAATTGGCGATGAAAACTTCAATGTAATAGAATCATGACTTTTGCCAATGAGGGTTTATACAAAGAACAACTACCAATGTCAACAATGCCTATGCATAAGATACTGTAAAGCTGATATAGAAAACTTCCAAGTCAAAGAAACAATTATCATTCTCTTCTTTGGGGTTTGAGCCATTTGGTTGTCCAATAACACTAGTGCAACTTTTCTTTAGTGGAGGTCCACAAAGAAAAGGATTGCCCTCATAACTGCTATTATTGAAGGTCATAAATTGGTTTTTCCCATTAGGTATTGAATCGACAAGTTGTTGTGTACCACACTAAATGCTTCAAGAAAGGTTAACTCTATTAGTTGAGGGGGAATTTTGCCACTTAGCTTATTGAAAGAAAGATTTAAACTCTCTATAAGATTTGACCTACCAATTGGTTGTGAGATAGATTTATCAACTAGATGTTTTCCAAGTTTCCAAGCTCAAGTGGAATATTCCCATTTAGCATGTTTTGAGATAAATTCATCACAAACGTATATTGGTGAATGTACCCTTGTATGTGTCAGATCTCTTCTTTTTTTTGTAATCATTACTAGCTGTTGCACTTCATGCTCATGATCCACTCTAGAACTTTGAAAAATGACATCTGATATTGAATAATGATTCTTAAAATCAATGTTGCCTAAGCAACTGGGAATAGGACCAAAAAGATTATTATTCAAAAGATCAATAAGTGTCAAGTATGTAAATGAGCATAATTGTTCTGGTAATTGGCCCATAAAGTGATTACCTTTCACAAGTAGAATTTGCAATGTACTACTATTTAAATTGCTAATCAAGTCTCCAATGCCACTAGTGTTATCATTGTTGCTAAGGTCTAGAATCTTTACTTCATTGGAGCTTTCATTGAGCATTCTTGTATCGGAGCAACTTAACCTATTGTCACTCAGATGGACATATTTCACAGTTGCTGTCTGCATAAAAGATGGAATAGAACCGAAATATTTGTTCTTTGATAGGTCTAAATATACAAGATATCCATGTTCAATGGGCTCTCGAGGAAATGAACCACATATTGATTTGAAGACAATATTAGATTTTGCAAACTTAGAAAAAATGAAGTGTAATTGCTGTTTGGGAGTTGATCTGTCATGGAATTGTTGGATGTATCAATCATCTGAATGTTGGGAATGGGATATGATTGCAATTGGAAATTACTAGTGGTGGAGCATTGATAAGAGAAAAGACTATCAGTTTTGTGGTGTTTTCTAACAGCCAATTTTGAAAATATCTATTGGAATTCCAACCAGTTATAGCCATATGGTCAAATCTCTATTTGTAAAATAGAAATATTGGAAGTGGAAAAGAACCAGTCACTGTTATTGAATCCAAGACTTGTAATTGAAATTTGGAAACCCGATTATGAGAAGTAGGGCATGGATCAGCTATTAGTTGGGCGTTACCTAATATGAACTTTTGGTTTGAATGATTGGTCAAAAATGAGAATGAGGCAGGCACTTCAAATTGGGTTTCTTCAAAATTTAAATATTGTAGTGACGTAAGGCTTGCTAGGTACGAAGTGAAATTTCTCAAGAATTGATTGAGACAGATCCAACCACATGTCATATTACAAAAAGATGAAGGCAGTGGCCCCACAAAATTATTCTTGCTAAGATACAACTCTTTCAGCTTGTTTAGTTTTGACCAACCTGAAAAGTTAGTTTTTCACAAAGCTATCTTGCAAGTGGGGATGAGAGACCAAAATGAAGGAGATATTTAATAGCATGAAATTAGAGAAGCAAAATAAAATAATGTAAATATAAATGCAACGTTTCTCAATCAAAAAGGCAATTTAAGTACCTTGAAATGGAAGGGTGTCATTGATCACACAGTTATAGAGAGACAAAACTTTGATAGAGGTCAAAGCTCCAATGCATCTAAAAACTCATTTCCTATGTTTGAAGATTGATCCAAGACCAACTGCTCAAGATTGCGTAACTCGCCAAAATCTAGACAAAACTGCTATAGTAATTAAAATGAATGAATACTATTATCCTATATCTGTATATTAAGAAGTTATCAGTATATTTACTTGCAACTCTAAGTTTTTGTCCTTCAAATTCATTGTTTCTCAAATAAAGGATACTAGCTGATGGGAAAAATTTTAATGACTTTTGCAACTTGCTTCCATCTATATTTAAATTCTGTAACCAAAGTACTTTTGCATTGCTGAGACATTTTTCGCCTAAAGGATGTTGATCGTAGAAATGTCAAAGGTCTAAATTTGATTGTGAAACCAATTTCATTGATCACAATTTGGTTTTTCAACGATAACATGATCCTTGATCTTAATTATTTTGATATTGTCAATTGAAGTCTTGTATGTTTTTGTTTGATCCTTCAATATGCATCATAAATGCTTTAAAATTATTATTGTGAAAGTTTAAGGAAAAATTAAAATTTAAATAGATTAAACTATGTTACTTTGGCTGGCTAATTGAGAAAACTAGACTAAGGACAAAGAGAATTAATAGAATGTTCCTCTACCAATCTATGGTATTTCTATGATCATAGAACAAATTTTAATTCGATACATACCTTGATGCCGAACAAAATCAGTGATATTGTTGTCACTAACATCAAGTGATTTCAACTTTCTGAGATTATTTAGTCCTAAAAGAGAGATTATAAAGATTATATTAGCCACTGTACAAAGTATCATGGTTTTAATTTATTCACAAAGAATGGGCTTGTACAAATGCTTGGGAGCCAGCAAATATTAATGCAATGTACAAACAACTAACGACATATATCCACTGATCCTTTTAATTGGTTGTCACTTATTTCAAAAAATTCTAGATGTTGAAGCTCTCTAAATGATGATAAAATCTTGTTACTGAAGTTGTTGCCCTCCAACTAAAGGACTTCCAAACTAGTTGGCCATAGGGATCTCTCATTATCTGTTGAATAATAAAATAATTGCATAAAATACTTTTGCAATCAAAACTTAATTAGTTCAGAGTTGGTGAGTATTTTCATTCAATTTAACCTTTAATGAAACATTACTACGATATTATTACTCAAATTTAGAAAATGATCACATATAAAGAAAATATGATGTTGTTTGTCATAATGATTAGAGATAGTAAACCAGTCAAGAAATCTAATGCGAAATTTTATGCAATCAAGCAGTTGATTCAATGGGAATAACCATATTACCATAAAATCAATTGGAAAAGCTTATTGAAATTCTTGTGTGCATATGCAAGCCAAAACCTTTAAGCTCTTACCCACAAATTTTATTTTTACTTTCACTGCTAAGAAAGTACACACAATTTTTGCTTTTGGCCCTCAGAAACACTCTGCTTGATGTATGTGCAGGCTCACCCAACATAAAAACTCAAAAAATAATCAAAGGGACGATTACATAGACAATATATAAGCTTAATAGAGAAATATAATTATTGACAAGGATAGATAACTACCTAAAGTTGTTAATAAAGTTAAAGGAGCTACACATAATAGTTTAAAGAAATAAGATTCACATGTGAACCTAAATTAAAAAAATTCCCATAACTAAAACTCCTAATGCCTTTAGTTTTAGCTTTTGCAATGTGAAATATTCTTATTAGTTATAATTTTATCTAGTATTTTTTCTCCAGTCAACTTTTCAGTTTCAGACATTGAAGCCCTCAAAAAGATGATATAATTTTATTATTAACCATTTATATTTGTTGATCCTCCCGTAAGCATTGAATGTATTATTTACAAGTGCTTATTTGATAGGCAAATTCATGAAAAGTAGCACTAACGGTTTATATTTATTTATCCTTCTAGTTGGTTGTCACTTAGATCAAGTCATTTCAGGCATTGAAGCCTCTAAAAATTGATAAAATTTTATTGCTAAATTTGTTGGTGTAAGGACTTCTAAATTGGTTGTTGGCCTCATGGAACTTCCATTATCTGATGAATAATAAAATAATTCTAGTTGCAACTAAAATTTTAATTGCAGAAAAGTAGATGGAATTTCTTTTCAATTTAAGCTGAGAAACATTACTACAATAATATTACTCAAATTTGAAAAACAAACCTGTCAAAAGTAACATGTTGTTTGTGATATTATTAAATCTTAAGTCGAGAAACTCCAAAGTCCTTAATTTTGAAAAGCCTACAGATATAAAGGTGTACATCAAACATTATCAATAACGTATAATGTACAATCTATAATCTAAACTATACATAAAGGGAAATTTGAATTGTAGGCCATTTGTGCTCTTAAAAAAAAACAATTTTTTTAGATAAAAAAGGGATTAGTAAGTTTATGTTTGAGATAAGGACAAAAAGAATAAGTATAAACTAAAAAATACCCAGAATATTTTAAAATATGAATAGAAATAAATTATTAATTGCCTACCAAAAAAGGAAATAAATTATCAATTCAAATGTTTCATATATTTGAAAAAATGAGACATTATTTTCATTTGATTTTAGAATCAATTGACTGTGTCTTATGATTAAAAATTTGAGGAACGAAAGTCCACTAAGAGAATATAAAATATCACTATCATTGAAGTTGTCACTCAAGGAAAGATCCTCTAGATTGATGAATGTTGTTGATAAACCTTCATCAATTATTTATTTGAATTATATATTAGTTGGCAATATGTTTAATCTGATCTCAATCTACTTTTGATAATCATAATAATAATAAGGAAAATTCTAAGTAAATAACTAATTAATTACATGGAATGGAACAAAAGGAAACCTTATATTATATTTGGATGTTTCTCATTAATCAAATTGAATGGAACAAAAATAAGAGGATGGAAAGGGCAGGAAGGGAACGGAATAAAGTTATTAGTCAACATGATTAATGATGAAACGGAAGAGAATTGCTTCTCCCAATAAGATAAACTGATTGGAGACTCTAAACAAAGGTAATTGGAAACTCTAAATCAATCAAGTAGTTGATTAGGAAATAATCTAATTGAGTGGGAATAACTATTTTACAATTAAATCAATTAGGAAAAAAAAACTCGTGTGTATATTTAAACCTTTAAAACTCTTCCCAACAATTAGAAGCACACTATATATACAAAATGTGTGGTTATTCAAGTTGAATGAGCTACACATAATAATTACTCCCAGTAATTATTAGAAATAAAATGCACATAGAACTTTTCCCATAAGAGCTTCTGTTGAGTGAAATGATTTTGTTATTCCTAATTTCATCTAGTATTTTCTCTCATCAAATCTATCTCAATATGAACGAAGGCCCATCTCTAATAACCAGTATCAAACTATAAATGACTAGGAGCGTGTGTGTGTGTGTGTGTGTGTGTATACATATATAATATTAATGAGAGAAGTGTTAGGTTTACTATGAATTGATTTTGTTGTCACATAGTTATATGCTAACTGTAGCGATTTGAGTGAGGTGGGTGAAAGCCAACTCAAACATGATAAAACGCCACTATCATTTAGCTCACTGAAAGTCAAGTCAAAGGCTTCCAGATTTTTTGGTCCTGCAGATCGAAAGTATGCAAATTAATCATAATAATCACAAAATATGCATTAATTTTTATGTTAATTAATCGCCAAGACATAAGGTGTACATACCTTTTAGATATTCAACACAGCCAACTCTGATATTGTAACTTAAGTTGAGATGTTTTAGATGTTCGAAGACTAAAAATCTGAAAATTTTAGATACAGATCTCCCGCACCATACCACACATTCGTAACAGTGAGTATAATTTTACAGTAATTTTACACACACTTTATACACTCTATTATACTCTCACCATCCCTCTCTCTTCCCTTTTTTTTTTGTCTCTTGGCATACACTCCTTATGAAAGATGTACACATGAAAGTATAATTTCTCCACAGTTTAGTGGGAGCCATGTTTTTGGCTTGCTTATGCCTAATTACTTTCCCTGCCCTTCTGTCATATAACTTAGTATTGCTACTCAAGCGAGTCACATAAAACAGGGGAGAGGGCAGAGCTGTAAATTTGTTTTAATCCAGTTCATGTTTTATTTCATGTATTAGCTTTCGTTTAATTGGAAGACAATCGGATTGAATCATGGCTGTAATGACCGAAAATACAAATGCTAGAGCAACAGCAAATATCCATCTTTTCTCTTCTTTTCTATTTTTTAATCCGCTGTTCATGAACTTTTACAGACTAAGGTTTCTGATTTCTATCAAACAATTTTATGATTTTCACTAAAAGGCAGCTAATATGTATTATTTTTCATGGCTTCTTAGTTTTCATTCAAAGAAATCAAGCGGAGGCACCAGATTGTCCCTTGTGAAAGCCTGGGGATACAGAGCAATGTTGTAAGTCAGACCTTGTTTTTTATTTAAACAACCACTAATATTTGAAGGGCCCTTGCCTCAAGGGAAATGCTTTTGACACAAAATGTGTCCCTTTGTGTATGTGCAAAGTCTTTGGAACTTTACTTTTAGAGTGCAATAAAAATAAATAAATATAGAATTGAAAGAGGAAAACAAATAAGAAAAAGTAAAATTTATATATTAAATTTAAAATAAAATGTTATTAAAGTAAAAAAAAAAATCAAAGAATTGAAATCCACAGTTTTTATATTGCATTTGAATTTTTACGTTCAAGTATTGATGTGACTCAGATCAAATGACATAAAAAAAAAGGGACGGGCATTTTGGACAAGCATAACTTTCGACGTATTGGAGGCCGTCTGGCATCCACACTGAAGGAGAAATGTTACATACCCTCACATGTATGTTTGGTATATAGTATCATACAACCTTTATAAAACAGTTAATTTCTCCAATTTGCCGTTTCACTGAATTGATTTACAACATCAATAGCCCCAAATTAAGCAGATTTTATCTGGATATCTTCCTTTCAATTACAATAAAGTTAAAATAAAAAAATCATATACTTTCAATTGTCTGAATATCTTCCTTTCAATTAAAATAAAGTTAAAAAAATCCTATATCTTCCTTTCAAGTGTCTGAGCCTCTTTCGCTCAACCAACTCGCGTTAGGAGATTTCCTATACTTTTAATTGCACCAATCAACCCTCTTGCACTTTTACATTCATTCAATTTACTCATTCTGTTATACTTCCATCCAATCATTAACAGAGGCAAATCCCAAACAGAAACACCTCAACTTCTTGCTCAACAACATCCTCAATTCCCCAGTCACCATCCTCTTCTCCAATGTCCGCAAGTCTGGCTTCGTCGCTCACAAGAGAAGTGTGAGTGTTTGCCAAAGACCTCGCCTCCAACACCTCATGAGAAGTGTGAGTAGACCTATGAAAAGTACTTTGTCTAGGACCTTCTCTGGGCATTTTATGGCTGGCAGTTGGATGCAGCTAGCGGTTATTTTTTCACTCATTGACCCAATTGGCCAGGCATCCCGAAGACTGCAGTTTCCATTGTAAGTCTCTGGAAGTTGTGATGAAGTTGGACCATCTGAAAGGGGTACAAGCATACACACAATTTGCAGTGGGCTCATGGCAATGCTGGTGAAGATAGTTCATGTGGTGCTTTCGAAAGAGCATGGATGGTTGTTTATTGGGAATGACGGTTTAGTAGACCAGATGCTCCTGGGTTTCTGATGAGCCACTTTTATAAATTTATAGAGGAGGAACTGGAAGATTACTTTGGGATTATGAAGATAATTAATCCTATATGTCCATTTAAAGATGAAGTCCTTATATCTTGAAATGCAGGGTTGCTCTGGAATGCAGCAGGGATGAACTGTTACTAACTCAAATGAAGAGAGTTCTTACGGTGGTTGACGGAAAAGACGTTTCTTGCCTGAAGTTGAGCCCCTCGTTAATGATTTGCATGGAAGTATAACAAAATGTATAAATTGCACTAATGTAAAAGTGTAAGAGGGTTTATTGATACGATTAAAAATGTAAGAAGTTTTATTGCAAGGGACTCTAAGTATAAGAAAGATTTTATATTTTAGCCTAAAAAAAGTTGTTAGCGCTTTTTTCAACGGGATGGAAAGTTATACTGTACTACTCTTTCAATTATGAATCTACTAGAAAATTTTGGAAATCCTGTGAGTGGGAAATGTTTGTTCCTAAAGTATGTCTACAAAATGTTTATAAAATTTATCAATGAGGTCTTGATGCAATGAAAGTTGGTTGTGTTTCAAGTTGAAACTTAGGCTAAATGTTATAGTTTGAATATTGAAGTTTGTTCCTATTGGGAGAGGCAAAATTGTTTAGTTTTAAGTTTTAGTGGAAATTAATCTCTTACCTAATAGTAATGTGAGAGAAACTTTATAATGCTTCCCAAATAAGAGTTTACAAAATTTAATGATTTATAATTTTTTATAAAATTTTTGTTAAATTTAATTTATTGAAATAGAAGCATGAAGCTAAAATGCCTTTTCACTAGTGCTTTGTTGTATGCAAAGTCCTTTATTTTTTTAAAAAGAGTAAATTATTCTCATATTTCTTGTGCTTTGTTGTTATTACAGAACTAAAGTTGTGTAATTTCTTTGTGTGTGGTACAGAACTAAAGTTGCTAAAGTGGCAGAAAGCAACAATGCAAATGTTGTGTAATTTCTTTGACAGGTACAAAAGATTGGCACAATATTGACCAATTTGTTTATTGAGTGGCATGGAGGCAAATGACGTGGCGGGGACTATCAAAGTTAAGCAAATCAACCCTCAAAGGCAAGCTGGTGCCTCCAATACATATTTATATCTAAATAAATATATTTTCTGCTAATAAGTCCTCACATGCCACTTGTTAAGAGAAAAGCAGTATAGAAATTCACAGCAAAGATTATAATTTTAGATAAAAAAATAAAGGTAATTTAAAATTTTAAATTATAAGTCAATGTAATTATTTTTCTTGTGTAACCCTAAATAAGTGTTATAAAATTTATGTAAAGGTATTTATTATATAAATAAATGTTTATTTTTAATAGCATTAGTTACATAGAATAAGTGTTTTAAAAAAGGTAATAAAATAAAATTTTATTATTTCTTGTCGTGATCTCTGACATTCTTGATTACTCTCTCTCTCTCCAAAATTACTTGTATATTTGTTAGATTATACAATCATATATTTTCCCTTTTTAATACGCATGGTAGGATGAAGATTTAAAATTAGGATCAATTTTTTTAGAATTATCAAAACTTTTAAATTAATCTCGGTATTCCTAGTAACTTATTATATAATTCCATGTCAATCAAAATATTCTTATTTTTCAAAGTAAAAAGAATAAGAAATTTACAATTTTAATAAGTATTCACTTTTACATACTATTTACATAGGAGAATATACTATATGAGAAATATGAAAAAAAAGAAATTAGCTAGCCATTCACACTCATTTTACACTTTTAAAGACCTTCTATTTAATTATATTTAATAGTTTCAGAACTTCAAATCTTAAAATTACACAAACCCACTTTCAAACACACTTCTTAATAATTTGCCTATTATTTACTGGCGATTACATTGCATAAGTCTACGTGCTTTTCTTTTATGTTAAAAAGGTACCTTATTGCAAGGGTGGCCAATTCATGAGCCACCTTATTGCAAGATCTGGGGATACGGGAGACATTACAATTTTGAAAAGCAAGAAGTAAATCCTGACAGTCAGCAATAATGGTTCCAAAGTTTGAAGCATAAGAATCGCAAAGCTAAAGAGCTTGGGCGAACATTACAATTTTGATAAAAATTTTAAAATATAAGTCAATATTGTCATTACTATGTAAGCGTGACCACCCAAATCAGTGTTATAAATTTATTTAAAGGTATTTATAATATAGACAAATCTTTAACTTATTAGTGCGTGACTTATATACAATAAATGTTTTAAATTTCATGGAAAGGTAAAAAGAATTATTTTTTAATATTTCTTGTCATGATTTCTATGGCACTCTCCATCACTCTCTTCTCTTCAATTTTTTGTTTTCGTTAATACTGCAAATTTCTCAGAAATACTTATTAATTCTTACCGATCAAACAGTTGTTAGTGTCAATGTGGATGGTGCTAATACAAAGCCAATATATCAAAGTGAAATCGTTTATCGTTATGCGGAGAAGCTACTCCTGACGGAGACAGAGATTACTACAAAGAGAAAGCAATTTGATGAAGCTTCTGTAAGATTTTAATTCAAATTATGATGATCCAAGCACACAATATAAAAACTAATTAATCAAGAAACAAGAATAAAATGTCTACCTCTTGATTCTATTGTTATAGTTAATTTGTATACAAACTCTTATTGAACAGTTTCCGCAGTCACTTGCAACATGTACACATGGAGATCTAGAGTCTTTATCTCCTTTTATTTATCTCATAAATATTGAATGACATTGGGTAAACCATCAAAAAACGAATATTTATAGAACATGGAAAGAAACTTAGCTTCATTATTACAAATCCTGACTGTAGCATACACATCACAAGACATAGAGACAGGTTCTTCACACAATAAAAGCCAAATATATCCTTATATATTAATTAATTTAACACAGCATTTCTTCTTTTACATGACTCATGAAATTCAAGTTGGTCTCTCCGTTATTGTATAAATAAATAAAGGTGTTGTAAACCACTGAATAAGAAAAGAATAGTACCAGAATTTTATCAAAAAATTACAATTTTTGAAGAACAATAAATAAAATTTAAACAAGTCAATGTAAAGGTCAACATATTCACTAATGACATTGCAAATGTGCACCATAAACAAGTATATAAAATGCACTCAATTGTTAAAAAATATTTACTATATAAACAAACGTATTTATCATTTATTGTGTTGTACAACATAAGGTAATATTTTATTTCCTCAAATCCTCTCTCAACATTGAAAGGTCAGATTCAATCACTTCACATAACTTTACGCACTGCAGTAGCTAACATCTTCACCAGCAGAAGATCTCCTTTCATAAGTGTGTCTGCCATTGATACAAATTAATTGAGAGTGGGGGAATTGAAGTCCATAATGAGACAAATTATAAAGAATAATTGACAAATTATATTGACTAACATTACATTATAGAAATTTGTATTGAGAAGTAAAAATTATATGGTAATCTTTTTTGTAATAAAACTGAAACCAACAACAAAGAAACCAACTCTTAAAGAAACTGTCACTGTCCTACACATTGTCCTATCTCATTCTATTATATTTACTTCTTGTCCTCTATTGCAATTAATCCAGCTAGGGGTGACTAACCTTTAACAAATTTAAGGCAATATTTAGAACCATGGTATGCACAGCTGTATAACGGCTGAAAACTAATTGATGGTGAAATAATGCTGTTAAATTACAGAGTCATTTAAGTTGTGCTTTTTTTAAGCATTTTTACTATTGTCCAAACTTATGCAATACAACAATTACACAAGCAAATTAATGATGGCACTACAAGTTTTTAATGGTGAAAAATTTACACAAATTGTCGAGGATAAAGTAGTAGCAATTGGTGATGAAAACTTCAATTTAGTAGAACCATGACTTTCGCCAATGCGGGTTTATACAAAGAACAACTACCAATGTAAGCAATGTCAATGCATAAGATACTATAAAGCTAATATAGAAAACTTCGAAGTCCAAGAAACCATTATCACTGTCTTCTTTAGGGTTTGAGCCATTTGTTTGTCCAATAACATTAGTGCAACTTTTCTTTAGTGGAGCTCCACAAAGAAAAGGATTGCCCTCATAACTGCTATTATCAAAGGTCATAAATTGGTTTTTTCCATCAGGTATTGAACTTGATAAGTTGTTGTGTGCCACACTAAATACTTCAAGAAAGCTCAACTCCATAAGTTGAGGGGGGATTTTACCACTTAGCTTGTTGAAAGAAAGATCTAAACTCTCTATAAGTTTCAAATTGGAGAATAAGGTTAGGATTAGACCTACCAAGTGGTTGTGAGATAGATTTATCAACTAGATGCTTATCAAGTTTCCAATCTCAAGTGGGATATTCCCATTTAGCATGTTTTGAGATAAATCCATCACAAAATTATTCTTGTTAAGATACAACTCTTTCAGCTTGTTCAGTTTTGACCAACTTAAAAATTAGTTTTTCACAATGCTATCTTGTAAGTGGTGATGAGAAACGAGAATGAAAGAGACATTTAATAATATGCAATTTAGAAGGAAATTAAAATACTGTAAATATAAATAACATACAATGTTTCTCAATCAAAAAGGCAATTTAATTACCTCCAATTGGAAGGGTGTCATTGATCACATAGTCATAGAGAGACAAGACTTTGAGAGAAGTCGAAACCCCAATGCTTTTGAAAAACTCACTTCCTATGTTTGAAAATTGATCCAAGACCAACTACTCAAGATTGCGTAACTCACCAAAATCTACAAAAACTACTATAGTAACTAAAATGAATGTATACTATTGTTCTATATCTATATATGAAGAAGTTATGAGTATATTTACCCACTGCTCTAAGTTTTTGTTCTTTAAAATTCATTGTTCCTCAAATAAAGGATTTTAGCAGATGGAAAAAATTTTAATGACTTTCGCCACTTGCTTCCATCTATATTTAAATTCTGTAATCAAAGTACTTTTACGTTGTTGAGACATTTTTTACCTGAAGAATGTGATCGTAGAAATGTCAAAGGTCTAAATTTCATTGTGAAACCAATTTCATTGATCAAAATTTGGTTTTTCAAAGATAACATGCTCCTTGATCTTAATTATTTTGACATTGTCAATTGAGGTCTTGCATGTTCTTGTTTGATCCTTCAATATGCATCATAAATGCTTTAAAATTATTATTGTGAAAGTTTACAGAAAAGTTAAAATTTAAATAGATTAAACTATATGACTTTGACTAGCTAATTAAGGAAACTAGAACTATATTACTTTGACTAGCTAATTAAGAAAACTAGACTAAGGACAAAAACAATTAATAGAATGTTCCTCTACCAAACTTTGGTATTTCTATGATCATAGAACAAATTTTAATTGGATACATACCTTAATGCTGAACAAAATCAGTGACATTATTGTCACTAACATCAAGTGATTTCAACTTTCTGAGAGTAATCAATTCTAAAAGATATAGATTATGTAGATTATATTAGCCACTGTACAAAGTATCATGGTTTTAATTTATTCACAAAGAAAGGGTATGTACAAATGCTTGGAGGCAGCAAATATTAATGCGATGTACAAACAACTAACCACGTATATCCACTGATCCTTTTAATTGGTTGTACTTATTTCAAGAAATTCTAGACGTTGAAGCTCTCTAAATGATGATAAAATCCCGTTACTGAAGTTGTTGTCCTCAAAGTGAAGGACTTCCAGACTAGTTGGCCATAAGGATCTCTCATTATCTGTTGAATAATGAAATAAATTGCATAAAATACTTTTGCAATCAAAACTTAATTAGTTCAGAGTTGGGTAGTATTTTCGTTCAATTTAACCATTAATGAAACATTACCACGGTATTTCATACAAATTTAGAAAATGAACATATATAAAGAAAATATGATGTTGTTTGTAATAATGATTAGAGATAGTAAACCAGTCAAGAAAGTTAATTGGAAATTTTAAACAATCAAGCAGTTGATTCAATCAATAAATAAACAATCTAATTGATTGGGAATAACCATATTACCATAAAATCAATTAGAAAAGCTTACTGAAATTCTTGTGTGCATATGCAAGCCAAAACCTTAACTTCTTACCCACAAATTTTATTTTTATTATCACTTCTAAGAAAGTACACACAATTTTTGCTTTTGGCCTCAAAAATACTCTACTTGACCTAAATGCAAGCTCACCCAAATCAAAACTCAAAAATAATCAAAGGGACGATTACATAGACAATATGTAAGCTTATTAGAGAAATATAATTACTGACAAGGATAGATAACTACCTAAAGTGGTTAATAAAGTTAAATGAGCTACACATAATAGTTTAAAGAAATAAGATTCACATGTGGACCTAAATTAAAAAATTCTCTTAATTAAAACTCCTATTGCCTTTAGTTTTAGCTTTCGCAATGTGAAAAATTCTTGTTAGTTTTAATTTCATCTAGTATTTTTTCTCCAGTTAACTTTTCAGTTGTAGACATTGAAGACCTCAAAAAGATGATATAATTTTATTATGAACCGTTTATATTTGTTGATCCACCCATAAGCACTGAATTAATTATTTACAAATGCTTATTTGATAGGAAAATTAATGAAATTAGCACTAACCGTTTATATTTATTTATCCTTCTAATTGGTTGTCACTTATATCAAGTCATTTCAGGATTGAAGTCTCTAAAAATTGATAAAATTTTATTACTAAATTTGTTGGTGTAAGGACTTCTATATTGGTTGTTGGCCATATGGAACTTTCATTATCTGTTGAATAATAAAATAATTCCAGTTGCAATTAAAATTTTAATTGTAGAAAAGTAGATGGAATTTCTTTTCAATTTAAGATAAGAAACATTACTACAATAATATTACTCAAATTTGAATAACGAACCCGTCAAAAGTAACATGTTATCTGTTATATTAATAAGTCTTAAGTCCAGAAACTCCAAAGTCCTTAATTTTGAAAAGCCTATAAATATAAAGATGTACATCAAACATATCAATAGCTTATAATGCATAACCTATAATCTAAACTATACATAAAGGAAAATTTGAATTGTAGGCCATTTGTGCCCATATTTTCAAATGAAAGAATTTTTTTAGATAGAAAAGGGATAAGTAAGTTTATGTTTGAGATAAGACCAATAAAAAAGTATCAATTAAAAAAAAACCAGAATATTTTAAAATATGAATACAAATAAATTACTAATTGCCTACCAAAAAAAAGAAATAAATTATTAATTCAAATGTTTCAAATATTTGAGGAAATGAGATATTACTTTCCTCTGATTCAGAATCCATTGACTGTGTCTTATAGTTAAAAATTTGAAGAATATAATCCCACTAGAAGAAGATATATTATCACTATAATTGAAGTTGCCACTCAAAGAAAGATCCTCTAAATTGATGAATATTATTGATAAACCTACATCAATTATTTATTTGAATTATATATTAGTTGGCAATATATTTAATTTAATGTCAATCTACTTTTAATAATAATAATAAGAAGAAAAATTCTAAGCAAATAACAAATTAATTAAATGGAATGGAACACAAGGAAACCTTATATTATGTTTGGATGTTTCTTGTTAATCAAATTGAATGGAACAAAAATAAGAGGATGGAAAGGGTATGAAGGGAACGGAATAAAGTTATTAGTCAACATGATTAATGATGAAATGAAAGAGAATGGCTTTTCCCAATAAGGTAAACTGATTGGAGACTGTAAACCAATCAAGAAAGGTAATTGGAAACTTGAAATCGATCAAGTAGTTATTAGGAAATAATCTAATTGAGTGGGAATAACTATTATATAATTAAATCAATTAGGAAAACAAAAAACTCTTGTGTGTATATTTAAACCTTTAAAACTCTTGCCAACAATTAGAAGCACACTATACACACAAAGTGTGTGGTTATTCAAGTTGAATGAGCTACACATAATAATTACTCCCAGTGGCTACTAGAAATTAAATGCACTTAGAACTTTTCCCATAAGAGCTTCTGTTGAGTGAAATGATTTTATTATTCCTAATTTCATATAGTATTTTCTCTCGTCAAATCTATCTCAATATGAAAGAAGGTCTGTGTTGTTGAAAGTGGCCTCGAGAAGCAACAGAGCATCTCTCTCTTGCTTTAAGCACCCTTCACTACACCAGCCTTGTACTAAAATCAGTATCAACAAAGCCACCCATACATACTTACTCATCATCGCCATATATGTTATTTGTCTCTCCATTAATGGTGATTACATTGCATAATGTGTCTGCCTTTTATATTATTAAAATTTGTACCTAACAATCTATTACAATTGACTATGCTATCAATTAAATCACTATTCTACACGTTACATTGGTCGGTCTTTGTTTGTCCTCGCTTTCATTTACAAAATTTTTTTTCTTTTCTTAAAAGTTCTATTGATAGCTATCAATTTATCTTTGATTTCAAATAATTGTATAAATATGTGAACGTTATCGCTATCAATCTATTACAATTATACATGCTTTCATTTACAATTGACTATGCTATCAATTTGCTTGGGTTCCCACCCAAGTGCTATCAATTATTTGAAATCACTATGCTATCAATTATGATAAATTGATTCATTATAAACTTTTTATTATTAAATAATCATAACTATAACTTCTAATTTCACAAATTTGTACAACATGGGCATAACGTTCACAGGAATGAGATGGTAAGAAAATTAAAGTATCATATGAAATGTAATTAAGTATTTTAATTTGATAGATCATCTAAATTTATACTATTAAAATATTTAAGAAATATACAAACATTAAAATAATAAGATAGATAAGTTTAATTAACTTAATATAAAATCAAAAAGTTAAGGTACATATCATAAAATATGGATATGATTATGGTATCATAAAATGTAATTAAGATATTGATACTTTGATAAATTGGCTAATTAATATATATCATTAAACTATTTGAACAATATCTAAAAAAAATAAATTAATAATATAATTCCAAATAATTTATTGATAAATTGGGTGGTACTTAAGTGTTCTGTAACTTCCTTGACGAAGACAAGTTGGGCCCTCCGATACAAAAAAATAACTAAATAAATATTTTTTTCTGCCAATAAGTCCTCATATGCCGCTTTTTAAGAGAAAAGTAGTGCATAAATTTATTAGCGAATTAAGATTACAATTTTTGATTAAAAATAGGGGCAACTTTAAAATTTTAAAGTACAACTCAATGTAATTATTTTGCCAGTGTCCCCATATAAGTATTGCAAAATTTATGCAGAAGTATTCATTAAATAGACAAATTCTTATTTTTAATAGCATGAGTTGCATACAATAAGTGTTTCAGAATTCCAAAAGATAATAAAATTAAATTTAGTTATTGCTTTTCAAGGTCTCGGTGCACTTATATTTAATTATAATTATAAATAGTTAAACAAATATTTGTAATCTATTTATTTACCCACTTAGTTGGTACTTAACTAATAACTATAACGTTTTTACTATGATCTCTAATTGGTAGATATGAAGGTGGTGAATTTAGAGACTACTTAAGATTACTACAAAGAGAAAACAATTTGATGAAGTTTCTATAAAATTTTAATTCAAATTATGATAATCTAAACATGCAGTATAAAAATTAATTAATCAAGAAACAAGAACAAAATGTCTTCCACTTGATTCGATTGTTATAGTTATTTTACATATAAACTCTTATAGAACAGTTTTGTAATCACTTGCAAAACATATACATGGAGATCAAGAGTCTTTCTCTTCTTTTACTTATCTCGCAAATATTAAATGATCTTAATCAATTGGTAAGCCACCAAAAAATGAATATTTATAGAATACAGAAAGAGACTTAGCTTCATTATTAAAATCCTTGATTGTAGCCCACACATCATAGGACATAGAAATAGATTCTTCACACAATAAAACCCAAACATGTCCTTAAGCCTAATTCCAAAGGTAAAACAATTCACTAAATCATTTTTAATATAACAAGTATCAATTAATTGAACAACACAGTCAACCTATTTTATTAACTAATGAGACCCCACATTAAAAAATGTTCTAACAGTTTCAGCAGCAAAAAGTTTGGATGAATTAATAAAGTCATACAGCTGAAGGGGACGACAGGAGGTGGGCGTAGAATTTGCATAAATCTTGGAATACGTTTTTCTAGTAATGAAAAAAATTGTGATAAGCTTGTGGTAGGAGTCGTTGAAAGCAATATTAACCGCCATTCTACACGTTGCATGTCTTCATTTGGTCTTCACCCTTTGACGTATGTAAATTATACACTAATTAATTTAACACAGCATTTCTTCTCTTACATGACTCATGAAATTCAAATTGGTCTCTCCCTTATTGTATAAATAAATAAAGGTGTTGTAGACCACTGAATAAGAAAATAATACTACCTGAATTTTATCAAAAAATTACAATTTTTGAAGAACAATAAATAAAATTTAAACAAGTCAATGTAAAGGTCAACATATTCACTAATTACATTGCCAATATGAATCACAAACAAGTATATAAAATGCATTCAATAAAAAATATTTATTATATAAATGAATATATTTATCATTTATTGAGTTATACAAGACAAGGTAATATTTTTATTTCCTCAAATCCTCTCTCGACATTAAAAGTTCAGATTCAATCACTACACATAACTTTATGCACTGCGGCAGCTCATATCTGTCAAAAAAATAAATAAATAAAATTTAATAAAGGTGTTGTATGTTTATCATTTATTGAGTTATACAACATAAGGTATAAGATACAAAGAACAACTACCAATGTCAGCAATGCCAATGTATAGGATACTATAAAGCTGATATAGAAAACTTCCATGTCCAAGAAACCATTATCATTGTCTTCTTTAGGATGTGAGCCATTTGATCATCCAATAACACTAGTGCAACTTTTCTTTAGTGGAGGTCCACAAAGAAAAGGATTGCCTTCATAATTGCTATTATCAAAGGTCATAAATTGGTTTTTTCCATCAAGTGTTGAACCTGATAAGTTGTTGTGTGCCACACAACAACTTGGAGAATGAGGTTGGTATTGGACCTGCCAAGTGGTTATGAGATAGAATTATTGACTGGATGCTTGTCAAGTTTCTAAGCTTAGGTGGGGATATTCCTATTTATCATATTTTGAGGTAAATCCATTGCAAACATATATTGGAGAATGTTCCCCTTGTATGTCTAAGATCTCTTCGTTTTTGTTATCATTACTTGCTGCTGCACTTCATATGTAATACTCCATCCATATGGAATCAAACTTCCAAATTCAATGAAACCCTCTATTGAATAATAATTCTTAAAATGAATGTTGTCCAAGCAATTCAGAATAGGGTCAAAAATATTTTTTTTTGGTAAGTGAAAGATTATTATTCGAAAGATCAATGAGTGTCAAGTTTGCAAATAAGCATAATTGTTTTGGTAATTGGCCCGTAAAGTGATTGCCTGTCACAAGGTGAATTTGCAGTGTACTACTATTTACATTGCTAATCAAGTCTCCAATGCTATTGGTTATATCATTGTCGCTATGATCTAGAATCTTTACTTTATTGGAGCTTTCATTGAGCATTTTTGCGTCCAGGCCACTTAACCTATTATTATTCAAATAGACATATTCCAAAGTTGAAGTCTTAAAAAATGATGGAATAGAACCAGACAAGTTGTTCTCTTTGAGATCTTTATACTTAAGAAATCCATGTCCAATGATCTCTTGAGGAATTGAACCACATATTGAATTTGAAGACATTGTTAAAAATTGCAACTTTGGAAAAATGGAAGTGTAATTGTTGCTTGGGAGTTGACCTGTTATGGCATTGTTGGATATATCAATTGTCCTAATGTTAGTAATCGGATGCAATGGCAATCAGAAACTACCAGTGGTGGATCAATTGGTAAGAAAAAAGTATCTCAAATTTGTATTGTTTTCTATCAAACAATTTGGAAGATCTCTATTGGAATTCCAACCAATTAGAGCCATATGGGTCAATTTATATTGGGAGAATAGAAATTTTGGAAGTAGAAAAGAACCAATCACTATTATTGGATCCAAGTCAAAGTTTTGTAATTGAAATTTGGGAACCCAAGTCTAAGAAGTAAGGTATGGGTCAAGAATTAGTTGGGCACTACCATGTATGAACTTCAGTGGGTTTAAATGATTGTCCAAAAATGAGAATGATGTAGGCACTTCAAATTGGCTCCGAACAAAAATTAAATCTTTTACTGACATTAGGCTTGCTAGGTACAAAGTGAAATTTCCAACAAATTGATTGAAAGATAGATCCAACATCCGAAGATATGTCATATTACTAAAAGATGAGGGTAGTAGCCCCACAAAATTATTGTTTCTAAGTTATAACTCTTTCAACTTGTTTAGTTTTGATCAGTCTAAAAAGTGAGTTTTTCACAATGCTATCTTATAAGGGCTACTGAGAACAGGAAACGAATGAGGGTTTTTTTTTGGTAGAAGAATGAATGAGGCATTTAATAATTTGAAATCAGAGAAAATAATTAAAATAATGTAAATATAAATAACATGCGATACTTCTCAATCAAAAAAGGCAATTTAATTGCCTCCAATAGGAAGGGTGTCATTAATTGTACAATTCTTGATAAACAAAATTTTGAGAGAAGTTAAAGCTCCAATGCTTGAAAAAACTCATTTCTTATGTTCGGAGATTGATACAAGAACAATTACTCTAGATTGTGCAACTCACCAAAATCTACACAAAACTATTATAGTAATTAAAATGAATGAATGCTATTATCCTGTATCTATATATTAAGAACTAATAAGTATAATTACCTGGAGCTATAAGTTTTCGGCCTTTGAATTCGTTCTACCTCAAATAAAGGATTCTAGTTGATAGGAAAAATTTTAATGTCTTTCGCAACTTACTTTCATCTAAATTTAAAATTTGTAACCAAAGTTTTTTCATGCTCTTGAGACATTTTTTGTCTAAAGGATATGATCGTACAGGTATCATAAAATATTTTTAAAATTAAAATAAGGACCTCTCGTTATCTATTGAATAATAAAAGAATTTCATAAAATATTATTGCAATTAAAATTTTAATAGTTTAGAGTTGGGCAATATTCCTTTTCAATTGAACCTTTAATGAAACATTACTACAATATTATTATTATTATTATCATCATTATTTTTATTATTATTCAAATTTAGAAAATAAACTTTGAGAATGTAGGATGTTGTCTGTCATATTCATTGGAGATTGTAAACCTAATTGGATATTCTAAACAATCAAGCATTTGATTCAATCAATAAATAAACAATCTAATTGATTGGAAAAAACTATATTATAATAAAATCAATTGGAAAAGCTTATTGAAATTCTTGTGTGCATATTTAAAAGTTAAACCTTTAAACTCTTCCCGACAAATTTTATTTTTATTTCTCATCAATCAAATGGAATGGAACAAAAATGAGAGGATGGAAAGGGCAGGAAGGAAACGGAGTAAAGTGATTACGAATGAAATAGAAGAGAATTGCTTCCCCAATAAAGTAAACTGAGTGGAGACACTAAATCAATCAAGAAAGTCATATGGAAACACTAAATCAATCAAGTAACTGATTGAATCAATAAAGAAATAATCTAATTGAGTTGGAATAACCATATTATTATAAAAAAATTGTGTGTATTTTAAGACGATACAAACAACTTTTGCTTTCAGTTTTAGAAGCACATTATGTATAAACTAAATTGACAAATCTATTTATTAATGTAATGTTAATTCTTACTATTCCATACATTTTTTATATGTTAATATAGCAAGAGGCTTAGTTCACAATTAATGTAAAATTAAAAAGAAAATCCACTTCCTACTTTTTGATCCTAATAGCGTACTATTTTATAGTTGAGTTTCATTTATGCAATGAAAATTGTCAAGAATTTAATAATAGATGAGTTTGACTGTATTAGCAAATGTTGCACATACTACTATTAGATGACATTTGAATTTTTGTTAGTGATTTCTTTTATCTTGTTATGATATGATATTATTAATTATTCTTTCTTTCTTAATGGTAACTATAAGTGGTTTTTTATATTTGTTTGGGTTTAAATTCTAAACAAAAATATCGATTATTCTTTATATGTTTAACGCAATTTCAATATGACTTTGCAAGAGGGTTTAGTTTTGTTGGCTATGATGCAAATTTGGTATTATATAAATTTGAATTAAAAGTTGTAGACGCATTCTCTGAAAAACTAATTTTAAGATTTTATATTAATTACTTGTATTCTTTTGGTTTTGTACGTTATATAACATTATTGAATGTTTTAACCTTCACCTCATCAAATCTATCTCAATGTGAATGAATGCCTATTTCTAGTGACCAAGATTCAACTATCAAAGTCTAGGTGCTAATGTAAATATATGCACGTCACATGGGTCTCTGTTTGTCTTTCAAACTCATCCTATTATGATACTCTTCTAAAATACTTTCTCTTCTTAACCACAAACCTTAGTTGAACAATTGGATGAGACTTAAGGCCAATGAACATTTTCTTTACGTTTTCTAAGTCTTTATCCCCTCCCATATGTGATTTATGGATAGATAAGATGGTGTGTCCACAACATAGAAATATATTATTTTTAAAATTTAATGTATAATTTTTGAATATGCAACTTGTTTCCCTGTTTATTATTGCTTGTTACATTGCATAAAGTGTTTGCCTTTTATGATGAGGAAAAAGTACCTAACAATCTATTTCAATTTACTTTGGCGGCAACCACCCCGTTCAGTATGTTATATGGGGTTTTTGTCATTTGAATTCATCTCATAAATATGATGTTTTCTTTTTTAAAATATTTCTATCACGCTCCTTGTTTATTGGGTCATGAACTACTTGAAAACGTGAGTAATTTCTTTTTACGGGAATAATGCTCTCTTTTGTATTTTTTTGTAAACTTAATGGTAGTCAAGTCGGTAATCATATATGAATTAAAGGATTAATAGTTTATAGTTGAAATTAATTTGAAATTGACATGCTTTCAGTAGATCAATGCTTCGTTATTTGCTCTCTTTCTTATAAGTGTGAAGAAAAAATAATCTAAATAATTATAAAACTTTTGTATTATAATTTTAAGAAATTTATAATTTAAAATTTCAAGAAGTGCAATAACTTAGTAATCACATGCACTTCCCACTTTTAATTATAAAGATTTTCTATATTTCTAACAAATTAAAAACCACAAAATTTTTTAATAATTATAACTTAAATATAAATAGCGATCACATCATTAATGTAAAATAATATAAAAGAAAATTTTTAAGTGTCCAAAGATAAATTTGGTGTGATATTGACAATTTGATACATTGGGTGAGGCTAAAAGTAAATGACTCAATCATCGCTATCTAAAGTTAAAGCAACGAAAAAAAGTAACTGGGAGTTATTAATTTAGCACAAAATAGTTTGTACATTGGTTGATTTTGTATTTTTATAATTAAATTTATAAAATTTAATAAATTTAATAGTCTAATTTATTTTAAATGAATATTTAATAAAATTTTGTTCGTGAAAATAATAGACCATGAAACAAATGAACCCTCAACATTCTATTACTTTTATATTTAAATTCAAAATTTACAAAAAAAAATCTCAATACAACAACATGTGCCATTTTATCACCAAAAATACCGAATATATTTCTCTAATAATCAACTGAAAAAGACAACTATATCAATAAATGAATATATATATATATATATATATATATATATATATATATATATATATATATATATATATAACCTAATACCTAACTTTGAATTTTGGAAGTCATCTTTATTAAACAAGCCAAAACCATTTTCTATACTTTGAGCAGGAATTAAATTTTGTGGTGTTTAGAAAAAATGCAAGGTGCTATTACTAGAGTGCAAAATTTGATATCCACAACACGTAACTTCTTTTATTTAATTGTGGGCTATCATTTTTATTCCTTTTAGGTTTTTTTTTACTTAAATGAATATATATATATTTAAAAGTTATCTATTTTTAAATTAATAATTATTTATTACGTTAATAATATAAATAAAATTAAATATATTTTTTATTTGAGCGGAAGAATGCCTAATCTGAAGATCTGAAAAATAATTTTTTGCAAAGTAGAACCGTCATACTCACAATTATCAATACATATTTGTATGTTTGCTATATGACTTCGTCAAGGATAGTTATTATCTTTTTCCTTCGTCAAAGTTGTAATGACTGATGTGGATGTGCAACTACCAGTTTACTAGTGAACCAGACAGTTAAGAACCCAAGAACAGAAAATGAAGCTTTAATTAAACATTGCAGAATTAAAAATAATATTGGAGTTTTGAAGCAAGACTTGGCACCAAAATACCAAAAACTTATCCATACAATGTATCAGAAAATGAAATCGAATTCTTCAATTGATTATAACATTTTATTGAAGTGATAAATCCTATCATTCCAAGAAACTGGCTGGCTGGATTTAAAATTTAGAATGCACAAAACCATTTTCAGACTTAAGGGTACGTGTCCTGAACAAAGGCTATAAATATAGCACTCCTCTGTAATCGAAGCTATAAGGCAATAGAATACATTTTCAGACTTCATTTTAATCCTTTCGTTAGTCAGTTCTTGCTTATCGGAAGGTTAACATTTCCCAACAGAAAAGCTTCTTATGTGTCATTGATGAGTGGGATTTGCAATTTGTAATGAGTCGAATTATAAAGATTAATTGATAAATCATATTGACTACCATTAAATATTCCAAATTTTGTATTGAAAAATCATAATTATATGGTAATCTTTTTAAATAGAAAAGAATAATAAATTAAAGGAACCAACACTTAGGGAAACTTAAGCCGTTCTACACGTCGTGCCATCTCATTCTGTCATATTCAATTATTGCCTTCCGTTACAATCAAAAGACTTCGATATATATCGACCCCCGTCGTACACGTTACATAAGGTCTTCTCTGTCTTTGGAACTCATCATCCCATATAATACCTTTCCTTTTCTTTTCTTAAACACAAACCTTTCAATCATGCTCCTATTTGATGGGTTGTGAATCACTACACAATTTAAGTTATTGTTAGTAATTTCCTTAAACAATTGAATTGGAGCAATATTGAACAATTGGTCAGTTCAACGCGACTTGAATAAATGACTCGGCGGGTGACTAGCATTTAGCAAATTTTAGTCAAATCAAACCTTTACTACTTTTACTAGGTTTTCACCTCCTCTCATGCGTGACTTGAAAAGACCAAGTCAATGTAATTAATACATGATTCATGAAAAGATGAGATGGTGTGTCGAAAACCTGTAAATATATAAAGTGGTAGTTTGCAATTTAGTAGACTCCACTTTTTATTAAGATGGTATCATTGAGTTCCTAGAACAATATTTTTACTAAGCTTAAGATCTCTAAATACTCACGAGCAGATCAACAAAGAAAAAAAAACACACACACACATTAAGTGGTAGTTTGCAATTTAGTAGACTCCACTTTAAATCAACTATGATGGATCTTTCTTATTTCAAATAAGACCATTCAGCCATCCACAGTGTAGTTTATGTAAACGTCATAGAAGAAAAAACAGTTAATTAACTATCTAGCCAATGAAATAAATTTAGTTCTTCACAATATTAAATGTAAAAGTTAGTCTCTTAAAATTTTAAATTTTTATGTGAATAAAGGTTCTCTCATTGTTTAATTAAATATATTTGAAGCTTGCTGATGGGTTGAAGCTTATTGGGTTTGTGTAAAGGTAAGTGCAAACGAATTAATGTACCCTATTTATTGATCTCATCTGCTTTGTAAACCAATCACTTAATTTCTCACTTCCTTGCTAGTAAAATTATGAGAAATGTTGGGTCTACATCTTAGACCCACGCTTTTCAACCGCGTGCATTATGTGGCTAAGAGAAAGACAAAGAATGAGTTAAAAAAAAGGTGTATTTTTTTTTTTAAAACTAATGCCACGTTATAGACGTGGATAAAAGCTTAGGTTTTAAAATATAGAAGCAATACTTCTCCAAAATTATATAAAGGGAAAGTGCTTACATTAATTGTAGGTAATTCATTTTAAGATATACCCAAGAAAACATTCAATTTCATGAGATTTTTAAATTTAAATTATTATAAATCATCAGTAACTTAATGTATGATCACTAATTAATCTATTAAGTAGATTAAAAGGCCACACTTGAATGAATAATGGCTTGAAATTAACAATGTATAGTTATTGAGCTAATTATTTTCCTTTTGATTTAAGGTGTAATGTATTGTTCAATTAAGAAGCAATAACTTGATGTCAATATATCTATAATGTAATTTATTCACTTTTGAACTATGATTTAAGCCTTTCACTGGCAACGTAAAACCATGTTTTTCACAAGTGTTGATTCAACTTTATCATTTTCTTATTTCAAAAATAGTTAATCCTATCAGCACTATAAATATATTTTAGATCTCTTCTATATTGTATGATAGTGTTTAATTGCTAATAATAGAGATGATAAGCAAAAATTCTTAATGATATATTTTTTATGGGTAGCATATTAACAACAATATATACTTCATAGAACTGCCTATATGAGTGTGTAATGGGATTGCTCCAATAAGATAGTAACAAATCACTAGAATACTCATAGAGAAATCAAAAAAGAGAAAAGTCAAAATATATAAAAGAAAAAAAAAGAGAGTTAAAAAAATTAATGAGAAAAACTAGTGAATCTCAAAAAAGAAATATGAAGATATATGGAAAAAAGTTACCAAAATTATAAAATAGAAAAATCAAAGAATTTAGATCCCATAGTACTTACAATTATCTTATTTTTGAATTATCTTCACTAAATATCTCCAACAACTACTAGATATGAGACTAATTCTCATTTAAGAAAAGAATTATAAATAGTAATAAAGTTGTATAGACATATAATTTTATTCGAGAATGGGGATCCTAAATTGAAAAAGTCATAAATATTTTATTTTAATTTATATAATTTATTTTTGTAAAAGGGAAAGAAAAGCAAAAAGTTTGGGCTTGGTATAACCCAAACAAGAAAACAAAACAAAAGAAGTAACAACAAGGTAGTGTGGCTGGTTTGGGCATAGAAGCCCAAACCGTAGCCTTCTTTTGGTTTTTTTTTTTTTTTGAATAAAGGAAATAATAAATAAACTTAAAAAGACTAAAACAGAAAACACAAAATAAAAGGAACAACAAAAGAAAAGGACTAAAACAGTTATTATGATCCACTCGGGGACCACACCAAGCACTGCGAACAAAGGGAGGGCAAGCTGAAAGGAGCGATTCCATTTTTTACATCAGAGGCACAATGGACGGAGAGGAACGCACACTGAAGGGGGAAGGAAAAAGGATTCTGGGAGAAAATAGAGGGAGCACAATCAAGGGCTTTATATATATTATTTGATTTAATCAAGGGACACGATTTAAACATTATGGACAAACAATTAAGAGAGCACCCCCTCTTTTTCTGTTCATACTAATCATTCTAGTTCCCTCAATACTGCTTTTTCTTCTTCCCCACAACTTGATCATGTCGAGGAACAGCAACATGCTTCAAAGAATGCGAAGCACGCTCCCGAATGACACACAGATATAGATCTCCAAAATACTTTGCATGTCTCAGATTTGGTAAGAATACATGTAGAAGCAAGCATCCTGTTCATTTTACTTTTCATTCTCCAAAATAGCCGAGATACCTTAGGCACCAAGTGGCACGCACTAGCATGATGTAAACGAATCGTGGATTTGGCTAAAAATTTTGGGTTCTTCTATTTTTAATAAACTGAAACTCAAAAAATTCAAAAGAACAGCCTAATAATACCATTCATCCTTGAGAGAAGTTCTAACAAGAATCCAAAGCTAATTCTAAGGAGAAAAAAGAGTGAGGAATTGAGAGATTTTTACCTCTGTATATCTCTATGAGCCTAGCTGAGCGAGAATAGTGAGCCTCTAAAGCCTTGGTAGGTCAAAGCCGAGTAGCTTCCAGAGGGCACGGTGAGAGAGCCCATGAATCCTCCTTTCTGTAATCCACTTCATGCTCTTGAGACATTTTTTGCCTAAAGGATGTGATCGTATAGGTATCATAAAATATTTTTGTAATTAAAATAAGGATCTCTCATTATCTATTGAATAATAAAAGAATTTTTCATAAAATATTATTGCAATTAAAATTTTAATAGTTTAGAGTTGGACAATATTTCCTTTCAATTGAACCTTTCATTGAACATTACTGCAATATTATTATTATTATCATCATTATTTTTATTATTATTCAAATTTAAAAAATAAACTTTGAGAAAGTAGGATGTTGTCTGTCATATTCATTGGAGATTGTAAACCTAATTGGAAATTCTAAACAATCAAGCATTTGATTCAATCAATAAATAAACAATCTAATTATTGGGAAATAAAATCAATTGGAAAAGCTTATTGAAATTCTTGTGTGCATATTTAAAAGTAAAACCTTTAAACTCTTCCCGACAAATTTTATTTTTATTTCTCATCAATCAACTGGAATGGAACAGAAATGAGAGGATGGGAAGGGTAGGAAGGGAATGGAGCAAAGTTATTAAGAATGAATCGGAAGAGAATTGCTTCCCCAATAAAGTAAACTGAGTGGAGACACTAAATCAATCAAGAAAGTCATGTGGAAACACTAAATCAATCAAGTAGCTGGTTGAATCAATAAAGAAATAATCTAATTGAATTGGAATAACCATATTATTATAAAAAAATTGTGTCTATTCTAAGACAATACATACAACTTTTGCTTTCAGCTTTAGAAGCACATTATATATAAACTAAATTGACAAATCTATTTATTAATGCTTACTATTCCACACATTTTTTATATGTTAATACAGCAAAAGGCTTAGTTCACAATTAATGTAAAATTAAAAAGAAAATCCACTTCCTACTTTTTGATCCTAGTAGCCTACTGTTTTATAGTTAAGTTTCATTTATGCAATGAAAATTGTCAAGAATTTAATAATAGATGAATTTGACTGTATTAGCAAATGTTGCACATACTATTCTTAGACGACATTTAAATTTTTGTTTGTGATTTCTTTTGTCTTGTTATGATATGGTATTATTAATTATTTTTTCTTTCTTAATGGAAACTATAAGTGGTTTTCTATATTTACTTGGGTTCACATTCTAAACAAAAATATGGATTCTATATATGTTTAATGGCAATTTCAATATGACTTTGCAAGAGGGTTTAGTTTCGATCGCTATGCTGCAAATCTGGTGTTATATAAATTTGAATTAAAAATTGCAGACACTTTCTCTAAAATATTAATTTTAAGATTTTGTATTAATGAATTGTATTCTTTTGGTTTTGTACGTTATATAACATTGTTGAATGTTTTATCCTTCACCTCATCAAATCTATCTCAATGTGAACGAATGCCTATCTCCAGATCCAACTATCAAAGACTAGGTGCTAATGTAAATATATACACGTCACATGGGTCTCTCTTTATCTTTCAAACTCATCCTATTATGATACTCTTCTAAAAATACTTTCTCTTCTTAACCACAAACCTTAGTTGAACAATTGGATGGGACTTAAGGCCAATTAACATTTATCCTCTCCCATATGTGATTTATGGATAGATAAGATGGCGTGTCCATAACATAGAAATATATTATTTTTAAAATTTAATGTATAAGTTTTGAATGTATAACTAATTTCCTGCTTGTTACATTGCATAAAGTGTTTGGCTTTTATGATGAGGAAAAAGTACCTAACAATCTATTTCAATTTACTTTTGCAGTCAACCACCCCATTCAATATTTTATATGGGGTCTTGTCATTTGAATTCATCTCATATATATGATGTTTTCTTTTTTAAAATATTATTTCTTCTTAACCACAAACGTTTCTATCATGCTCCTTGTTTACTGGGTCATGAACTCCTGGAAAATGTGAGTAATTTTTTTTTATCGGATGTCCCTAAAGGGACTGAGTAATTTCTTTTTATGGGAAGTAATGCTTTCTTTTGTATTTTTTTGTAAACTTAATAGCAGTCAAGTAGGTAATCATATATGAATTGAAACATTAATAGTTGATAGCTAAAATTCATTTAAAATTGACATGCTTTAGTAAATTAATACTTTGTTACCTGCTCTCTTTCTTGTACGTGTGAAGAAAAAATAATTTAAATAACTATATAATTTCTGTATTATAATTTTAAGAAATTATAATTTAAAATTTAAAGAAGTGCAATAACCTAGTAACACGTACTTCTCATTTTTCATTATAAAGATTTTCTATATTCTAAACAAATCATAAACCACAAAACTTTTTACTAATTATAACTTAAATATGAATAACGATGACATCATTAATGAAAAATAATATAAAGGAACAATTTTAACTATCCAAAGATACATTTGGTGTGATATTGACAATTTGGTACATTGGGTGTGATGGAAAGAAAATGACTCAAAATCAAAAGTTAAAGCAAAGAAAAATGTATGTGGGAGTTATCAATTTAGCACAAAATAGTTTGTACATTGTTTGATTTTGTATTTTAATAATTTAATTTATAAGATTTAATAAATTTAATAATTTAAATTATTTTAAATCAATACTTAATAAAATTTTATTGATGAGAATAATAGAACCATAAAACAAATAAACCCTCAACATTCAATTACTTTTTAAACTTCAATTCAAATTTTAAAAAGAAAAATCTCAATACAACAATATGTGTTATTATACCACCAAAAATACCGTATACATTTCTCTAATAAACAACTAAAAAAGATAATTATATCAATAAATGAATATGTATAATTTAAATACCTAGCTTCAAATTTTGGAAGTCATTCTTATTAAATCAGTCAAGAATGTTTTCAATACTTTGAGCAGGAATTAAATTTTGTGGTATTAAAAAAAAAATGCAAGGTGCTAGTACCACAATGCAAAATTTGATATCCACGGCTATGTAATTTCTTTTATTTAATTATGGACTATCATTTTTATTCCTTTTAGGTTTTTTTTTTACTTAAATGAATATATATATTCATATATATATATATATAAAAGTTATCTATTTTTAAATTTTATTTTAATAAAATTTGATATGCACAAATGTGTAACTTTTCTTATCTAATATTAATATATTTTAAAAAAATTCAATACATATTTGTATGTTTGCTATATGACTTCGTCAAAGATGGTTATTATCTTTTTTCTTCGTCAAAGTTGCAATGACTGATGTGGATGTGCTACTACCAGTTTGCTAGTGAACAAGACAGTTAAGAACCCAAGAATAGAAAATGAAGCTTTAATTAAACATTGCAGAACCAAAAATAATATTGGAGTTTTGAAGCAAGACTTGGCATGAAAATACCAAAAACTTGTCCATACAATGTATCGGAAGAGGAAATCAAATTCTTCAATTGATTACAACATTTTATTCAAGTGATAAATCCTATCATTCCAAGAAACTGGCTCGCTGGATTTAAAATTTAGGATGCACAAAACCATTTTCAGACTTAAGGGTACGGTCCCGAACTAAGGCTGAGGCATTAGAATACATTTTCAGACTTCATTTCAATTCTTTCGTTAGTCAGTTCTTGCTTATCAGAAGGTTAACATTTACCAACGGAAAATGCAAGGTGCAAACACTATCACATTACCAAACAGTTTTTTTCCACTCATAAGCAGTTAAACGTTGAAACATGGTATCATTGAGTTCCTAGAACTATATTTTTATTTAGCTTAAGATCTCTAAATACTCACAAGCAGATCACCAAAGAAAAACACACACACACACACACACATTTAGTGGTAGTTTGCAATTTAGTAGACTCCACTTCAAATCAACTATGACGGATCTATCATAATACAAATAAGACCATTCAGCCATCCATACATCCATATAGTGTAGTTTTTGTAAGCCTCGTTGAAGAAAAACAATTAATTAACTATCTAGCCAATGAAATAAATATAGTTCTTCAAAATATTAAATGTAAAAGTTAGTCTCTTAAAATTTAAAATTTTATATGAATAAGGTTTTGTCATTGTTTAATTAAATATATTTGAAGTTTGTTGATGGGTTAAAGCTTATTGGGTTTGCGTAAAGGTAAGTGCAAACGAACTAATCTACCCTATTTATTAATCTCATCTGCTTTGTAAACCAATCACTTAATTTCTCAGTTCCTTGCTAGCAAAATTATATAAAAGGAAAGTTCTTAAATTAATTGCAGGTAATTCATTTAAAGATATATCTAAGAAAACATTCAGTTTCATGAGATTTTTAAAATTTTAATTATTATATATCGTCCTAATTTAATCTATGATCACTAATTAATCTATTAAGTAGATTACAAGACCACATTTAAATGAATGATATATTTTAGATCTCTTCTATATTGTATGATAGTGTTTAATTGCTAATAATAGAGAGGATAAGCAAAAATTGTTAATCATATATTTCTTACAGGTGACATATGAACAATAATATATACTTCATAAAACCACCTATATGAGTGTGTAATGGAATTGCTCTGATAAAATAATGACAAATCACTAGAGTACTCATAGAGAAATCTAGAAAGAGAAAAGTCAAAATATATAAAAGTAAAAAATAAGACAATTAAACAATTAGTGAGAAAAACAAGTGAGCTTCAAAAAAGAAATATGAAGATATATAGAAAAAAGTCACCAAAATTATAAAATAAAGAAATCAAAGAATTCTTATCCCACAGCACTTATAATTATCTTATTTTTTGAATTATCTTAACTAGATATTTTTAACTACTACTAGGTATGAGATCAATTCTCATTCAAGAAAAGAACTATAGATGGTAATCGTTGTTACTTATCTATTTGTTTAGTTAAAGTTGTATAGACATATCACTTTATTCGAGAATGGGGATCCTAAATTCAAAAAGTCATAAATATTTTATTTTAATTTATATAATTTATTTTTGTAAAAGGGAAATAAAAGCAAAAAATTTGGGCTTGGTATAACCCAAACAAGAAAATAAAACAAAAGAAGTAACAACTAGGTAGTGTGGCTGGTTTGGGCATAGAAGCCCAAACCGTAGCCTTCTTTAGGTTTTTTTTTTTTTTTAAACAAAAGAAATAATAAATAAAGTTAATAAGACTAAAACAGAAAACGCAAAATAAAAGGAGCAACAAAAGAAAAGGACTAAAACGGTTGTTATGATCCACTCGGGGACCACACCAAACACTGCGAACAAAGGGAGGGCAAGCTGAAAGGAGCCTTCCATTTTTTACAGCAGAGACACAATGGACGGAGAGGAACGCACACTGAAGGGGGAAGGAAAAAGGATTCTGGGAGAAAATAGAGGGAGCACAATCAAGGGCTTTATATATATCATTTGATCTAATCAAGGGCCACGATTTAAACATTATGGACAAACAATTAAGAGAGCACACCCTCTTTTTCTGTTCATACTAATCATTCTAGTTCCCTCAATACTGCTTTTTCTTCTTCCCCACAACTTGATCATGTCGAGGAACAGCAACGTTATGTTAATTCAAAGAATGCGAAGCACGCTCCCGAATGACACACAGATATAGATCTCCAAAATACTTTGCATGTCTCAGATTTGGTAAGAATACATGTAGAAGCAAGCATCCTGTTCATTTTACTTTTCATTCTCCAAAATAGCCGACATAGCTTACGCACCAAGTGGCACGCACTAGCATGATGTAAACGAATTGTGGATTTGGCTAAAAATTTTGGGTTCTTCTATTTTTAATAAACTGAAACTCCAAAAATTCAAAATAACAGCGTAATAATACCATTCATCCTTGAGAGAAGTTCTAAAAAGAATCCCAAGTTAATTCTAAGGAGAAAAAAGAGTGAGGAGTTGAGAGATTTTTACCTCTGTATATCTCTATGAGCCTAGCTGAGAGAGAATGGTGAGCCTCTAAAGCCTTGGTAGGTAAGAGCCGAGTAGCTTCCAGAGGGCGCGGTGAGAGAGCCCATGAATCCTCCTTTCTGTAATCCACTTCATCTCCCCCTGCCTTCTGCGTGTGGGTCTATTGAAATAGAGAGCGCCCTCATAGCTGGGAGAGAGCTCGTGAGTTCAGCTTCCTGAGGGTGTGCTCAGCCCTTTCGTGAGAGAACTCCCTTCTTCGCCAGTCTTCTGCCCTCTACGTGAATATAAGAGTGCCAGTAAGTGTGAGGTCGTGCTTGGTGGTGAGAGTGCTGGTCCGAGTGCTCGTGAATGCTTTCTCCAATTTCTTCCTTTCTTCCCCCTTTTACGTGAGAGCCGCTGCAGCCGAATCCCCCATTTCTCTCTTACTCTTATCGTGCTTTTCCTCGCTTTTCTCCCTCGTTCTCTTCTCGGTCTCTGCGTCTCCGTGGATGTGTGTAACGTGATCCTTTTTTGTTCCCTTTCATTCCGCTGATTCCTTCCTAACAGAATGAGAGTTTTTTTGGCCTTGCCCACAAATCACGGGGTTCTTAACCGCCCACTACTTCTTTGTCAATTTCACCCCTTTCCTCCTTTCTCTTTTCGTTCTTCCGTTGCCATTATTTTTTTTTTTAAAAATGTGAAATAGCAAAACTTATCATTGAAAATATCCCTATATTTTTCTATTTCACCCAAATTAATCTTAATTTTTTTTAAAAGATAGAAAATTTGTTCAACTAGATTGTGAATTTACTTTTATTTTTGGGACTTCAAAGTATTTATTACACTTTATTCAATTTACAGCCAAATACTGCTAAAAAAATTTTCTTACCCAAAATAAGCTTAAAAAAATTTTACAACCAAGCAAAAATAATTCCAAATTTAATTGTGGGTTAATTTTAATTTTTTGGGGTTTGAAAAAAATTAGGTGTCCACACTAATTAAAGCTAATTTAGCAATTTCATAACCCAAAACAACCAGCATGGTTTCAGCACATTTCAGATTGACGGCAACAATCAGATAACACTAAAACACATGCATGTCTCACTGTCTCCTCTACCTGCCACTTCTTAATTCTTTAGAGATAGATGGAAAGCATCATCGTCTCACCATGCTTTCAACAAACGTTCAAGATCTACCTCTCCAGATCTTCTCTCTCAGCCATTCACCAAACTCAAGTCTTCATGGCTTCCTTCTCTCAACACTATCTTTCCTTATACACTTTGTACCATATCGTCAGCTTCAAAAGTAGTTAATTCTTGCTTCCCACAATGTTATGCAGACTACTTCTCCTCTCAAGGGTTCTGCCACTTTGTTCATTGTTAATGACTTTTGCATGAGTTAGCTGATTATTCATTTCAACCAAACCAGCTGAACAGATCAAAATCAACTTACACTCAGACTTAGTTTGGTATGGGTGTAATGTTAGATATGGCCTTATGCTCATTTGATCATTTTGAAATTTTCAAAGGGTCAGTTCAGTTGAATTTTGGCCATAAATCTTACTAAACCAACCTGTTGAATACTTTAGCAAATATTAGCTTGCTAGTTGAATTACAGCTCATGCTATTACAAGTTAGTTAGAGACTACACGTATTAATTGTGAAATATGAATACTAAGTGAAAAGACATAGTGAAAATAGATTTTTCTTATATTTTTTATTCAACTTTTTGGTTATCTAAACAAAGAAAATGTATCAATTATTCCAAAAATATATAAAATTACTTTTCCAACTATAATATTACTCTTTCGTATTTTATATTTTACTTGTTACACATTGTTTATATTTACTTAGCTTAATTGCATATTTGATCCCTCAACTTTTATAAATGTAGCAATTGGATCCTTAAATTATCGATCGGAGCAATTGGGTTCAAAACTTTAAAAATTAGAGTAATTGGGTCCAAGCCATTAGTAAAACTATTTATAGATGATTAAGAGCTTGTTGACATGGCACTTCTTAAATGAGATGGTAGCCTACATTGACACAAAAGCTAATATGACACATTATATAATATTATTAAGTGTTGATGTGGCAATACTCTTTTTTTTACTTGCTGGCATGGGAAAAAATAAATTTAAATTATGAAATATTTTACCTAAACCCTAAATCACATATCCTATGTCTAAACCCTAAAATAAAAAAGGGTAAATTGCATGAGTCCATATGTTTACATATATGTAGCAATTAGGTCCCTCAATTTTTATATATGCTAAAAAAATGTTCATAAATGCTAATATTGCAATACCCTTAATCTTAATTTAAAATTTTTAATATTTTAAAATCTCAAATCTTAAAGCTTAAAATCATAAATTGTAAAACAGTAAAATCTCAAAATCCTTAATAGCATCACATTAAGGGTTCAAGGTTTATGATTTAGGGTTTTAGAGTTTGGGATTTAACATTTAAGGTTTTGGATATTAGGATTTTGTGTTTAACATTTAGGATTTTAGGGTTGAGGTTTAGGGTTTAGGATTTTTAGATTTTAGCATTTTAGAATTTAGTTTTTAGGTTAAGTGTTTAGGGTTTAGGATTTTGAGATTTTAGTATTTTAAAATTTAAGGTAAGTGTTAACGTTTAGGGCTTAGGGTTTTCAGGTTTAAGAGTTTAGGGTTTTAGAATTTTTGGTTTAGGATTTAAGATTTTGGGATCTAAGGTTTATGATTTTAGGATTTAGAACTTTAGAGGTTTAGAATTTAGGTTTTATAATTTTAAAATATTTTTTTACCACCTCAACAAGTAAAAAAAAAATATATTATTACCACATCAGCACTCAACAATATTATATAATGTGCCAAGTTAGTTTCTGTGCCCATGTAGGTTGCCACCTCATTTAAGAAGTGCCATGCAACAAGCTCTTAATGATTCACTAATGGCTTGGACTCAATTGCTTCAATTTTAAAAGTTTTGGACCGAATTGCTACCCAATTGTTGCATTTATTAAAGTTGAGAGACTAAATATACAATTAAGCTTGACATCAAAGGGCATCATATATATTTAAATGTTTCACCATAATTAAACATAGTTCTTGAAAAATGTCAAATGTAAAAGTTAATCTCTTAAAATTTAAAAATTTTAGATATAATAATCCTTTTGTAATTTTATTTTTATTTATGTTGGATCGACCACATTCATATAAGAACTAACATAAATGGATTGGTTTTTGACAATGGCCTTGCCATGATAGCCATGTTGGTCACATGGTGTGGCAATTTCAAACAACTAGCCCTTTGGCTGACTCTCCTCCCAACTGAAATTTCTAACTTCCAATTATTGGTTGATATAACGTTATTGTACTTTTACAGTCAAAATGTGACAAGAAGGAAATCAAATATTAACAAATGCTTTCAATTATTAGTGGAGCTATCTTTGATGTTGCCTTCTCACACAAACAATTAATTGAACTTGTGCACAACATGTATAACTTTTTTAATAGTAGTGCTAGTAGGTCTTAATGTACTAAAAGACAATTATTAATGTGAGAAGTACCACTTATTATTCAAACTTATGCAAGATGACAATTGCACAAGCAAATTGATGATGGCATTACAAGCTTTTAATGGTCAAAAACCTACAACAATTGTCTAGGACAAAGTTGTAGCAATTGGTCATGAAAACTTCAATATAGCATAACCAAGATCTAAACCAGTGAGGGTTTACATGCAGAATAGCTGCCAATGCCATCAATGCTTATGCATAAGACACCACCAAACTAATATAGAAAACATCCATGTCCAAGAAACCATTATCATTATCTCCTGTAGAATTTGAGTCATTTGACTATCCAATAATACTAGTGCAGCTTTGTAGTGGAGGACCACAAAGAAAAGGATTGTCCTCATAACTACTTTCATCAAAGGGCATGAATTGATTTTTTTTTATTAATTGTTGTGTACGACACTAAAGACTTCAATAGAGGTTAACTCTACCAATTGAGGGAGGATTTCACTGCTTAGCATGTTGAACAAAAGATCCAAACTCTATAAGTTTTAAATTAGACTATGAAGTTGGAATTGATTCTATAAAATAGTTGTGAATTATATTTATTGACTGAATGCTTGTCAAATTTCCAAGCTTAGATGGGACATTGCCACCTAACATGTTATCAAATAAATCCAAAACAAATGCAATATCCAAAATGCCCCCCTTGTATGTTTCAAATAGGTTCTTTTTTGTGAATGCTATTTGTTCTTGCAGTTCAAAATTTCCATCCAAATTGTGTAGGTTGAAATATCCTATTTCACCCTTTATCTTGAAATGAATACTACCTAGGCAATTGGGTGCAGGACCAGAAATACTATTGTTAGAATAGTCAATAATAGTTAAATACACAAATTGGCATAGTTGTTCTAGTATTTGGCTTCTAAACTTATTACCTTTCAAGAGGAGAACTTGTAGTGTTACAACTATATATACTGCAAATAAAGTCTTGAATTCCACAAGTTATGTCATTGTAGCTAAGATCTATAACCTTCACTATGCTAAAGCTTTCATTGAACTTCCTTCTATCCTAGCCACTTAACCTATTGCTGCTCAAATAGATAAATTCCAAAGTTGCAAAGTTGCAATTGGCCAATCTCATAAGGAGGTGAACCATGGATTGCATTTGAAAACAATATTAGAACTTGCAAATTTGGAAAAACTGAAGTGCAATTGCTACATGGTAGTTGACCTATCATGGCATTACTAGATATATTAATTCTCCAAATGTTGGGAATTGAATGTAATAGCAATTGGAAATTATTAATGGTTGAGCAATTGGTGTGAATAAAGTCTGTTAAGTTTGTGTCATTTTCTAAGAACCAACTTGGAAAATCTATATTGAAATTCCAACCAATGAAAGCCAAATAGGTCAAATTATATTCGTAGAATAAAAATCTAGGAAGAGGAAGAGAATTGTTCATTATTATTGAATCCAAGTCAAAGTCATTTAGTTGAAATTTGGGAACCCTAGTTTGAGAAGTAGGGTGTGGGTTAGGTATCAATGGGCCGCTACCATAAATGAACATTAAGTTTGAATGATTAGCCAAAAATGAGAGTGATGCAAGAACTTCAAATTGGTTGCCTCCAAAATCTAAATATTCAAGTGATGTCATATTATTAAAAGATGAGTGATCACTGAGGCAATCTCTTATGATTTTGAGGAGGGATACTAGATCGACTTAATTTGGAGAGAGAGGGTTCATCTAGTATATCTAAAGTCCATTTGCCTTTTTCTTCCTACTTTTCCAAAATCTATTATAAACAAAAAGAAAAAGGGTAAAGTTTCCTGATGATGAACTATGGGATAAAATGAGGAGTCATTCTCGTACTTTTGAGGGAAAGCATTCAAGTAAGCTTGATTTAGAGAGAAAGGGTCTACATGATACCCTCAACTAAGTTTACTAGTTTTTCTTCCTAAACTCTTTGGAAAAAGCCTTAGTCGAGTTAGGCAACTTTTTCTTTTCCAAATCCTAGTCAAGTAGGTACTCCTTTTATTTCCAAAAGTTGTTGTCAAACTAGGCAACCATTTTTGATTTAAGTCCTGGATGAACCAGACATCAAGCAATCCCTTTCCACAATAATGGCTTAACACCACCCACTAATGGCAATAATCACATATCACACTTGATCATGTGTTGATTATGTGCAAGACCAATAGTGGGACAAAAAATATAAAATAACAAAGACAATAAATCTTGTTTTGACAAAACACAAAGTATAGTTTTGAAACCAAAAGCAACAAAACATCAATGTGGTACCAAAAGAGTGTTATATGGGTGCTAATACCTTTTATACATGTAACCATCTCTTGAATTATTTTTTTGTAATGCAGACCTATTTCTTGGTATCCAACTTCACCATTTCAATCTAAGCCAATGGCTACACCATTTTTATTGCTTTTCCAAAACCCATTTCTGAACTCAATTTTTTTTACTCACTACTTTGCATCGTGTGTTGATAGTAAGAGCATTAGCAAGCCTATTTCTATTATTTATGTATGTTTTTGCTCTACTTTGCCCTTCTATTATGAGGTATGTGGCCATGAATGTCTGAAATGAATTCCTTTTGATTGAAGATAGGGTGTTAAGGACCTAAACTCACCTCCAAAGTTAGTTTGTGACCAATTTGGTTCTCTTATAGTTTTCTAAAATGCAAGAAGGCTTGATTGTTTCTCCCTTGGATTTTAAAAAATCAATCCTAGTGTATCTAGAATGCAGGTCAACAAAGGAAACATAATATTGAAATCCTTGTCCTAACATGATTGGAGCTGGACCCCAAAGGTCAGCTTGAACTAATTCTAAAGGTGTATTGTATTTAATGGTTAGCAAGAGAAAGTTAATTTGTTAGACTTAGCTTTTTCCCAATGAACACAAACTGAATTTTTATTCATACTGAAGGGAATGTTACAGAGTCTCATTATTTGAGATACAATAGAATGATTGAATGCCTTAATTATCTATGCCATAGCAGGTATGAGTCTGTCTGAGATGTTTGAAGAGAATTTGCTTCTATAGATGATAGCATTGACATCAAAACTTGAGTGTGAAGTGTTGAATTAGTGGTTTTGGTCTTAAGAGAGTTTGTACAACCCTTTATCCAAAAAGCGTTTGAGAAGCACTAACTTGGTCTAAATATCCTTCATAAAACAACATTTTGGTTAGAATTCAAGGGAAACTAGATTATCTTGACAGAACTGGGATATAGACGAGTTTTTTTGTAATTTGAGGAACATGTTGTATGTTTCTAAGTCTAAAAGAGTTATATGCATAAGAAGTAGGAAAAATTGGATGAACCTAAAAGTGTCTTATGTTTGATACAAATAATCCAAGATCATTACCAATGTAAACTTTACCTGCCCCTTGATATAGTGAACCAATGTTCAAATTACTCAAGTTATTTGTCACATGATTTGTTGCCATGGAGTCTGGATACCAACTGTTGTCTTCCATAGTTTTTGGTACTACAATGGGCTTTGTTGCATTGTTTTTAACACTAAACTTCCTACTTTCATCTTTGTACCAAATGCTTTTAGGTTCTACACTCCTTCTATCTCCAGTATTAACAACATTTATGCTACTAATTAGTGGTGCAGATTAATACCTGAACTAATTCTCAATGCTGTAATTACAATGATCTTCACTGTAACTCGTGTCATATCTATGATAGCATATCTATGCTAGGTAACCAATCTTGCCACAAATCTATCATTGTGGCTTATGATTTTGAAATCTCCCTCTTTGTCTTCCTCTTTCTCTTGTATTGAGGATTTGTTCTACCACTGTCTTGTTGCACTTGATTATAGCCTCTGCCATACTGACTTCTTTCCATGGTTTGATTTCATTTTTTAAAATTCACTAAGTTTGTTGAGAACTAATTGTCCTAATGTTTCTTAGAACTCTAGCTTCTGTAGAATAGAGATACGCAGTTGTTGCTTTCTAGGAGGGTAGCTTTTCTTGAGTGGATAACAAAGACACTATAGAATCATATTCTTGCCCCAAACCAATTAAATCCAATTTTGACATATTGCTCCACAAGATTGCAAAGTATCCCATAGGAATTTTAGCTTTGTTAAATATTCCTTCATACTCAAATTTTCTTTTCTCATACTCTGAAATTAGTACCTATATTGTAGAATCTTAGAAGTAGTTTTTGCTGAAAAACATTGTTCTATTGCTTGCCATAAATCTTTTATAGTTTCACTACCTAGAAGATGAATGCATACCAATGATAAGAGCCATGAGATAGACAATTGATCCTATCGAACATAATTTTGATATTCGGAAGAATTCATGGGTTGCCACTCCATTGAACCTTCAACAAACCCCATAAAGCCATGCCCCTTTAGTCTAGCCATAGCTTGGTGTTTCCATAGTGAGAAATTCTCATCCTCCAACTTTATTGTAATTGCCTATGATCTTGGATTTCAAACTGTGATTGGTACTGTACCACCATTTTCATGAACCAAAATTTTTTCAATGAGTGCTTCAACATTGTGATGTGAAGTGGCAAACAAAAATACGAGTTTGAAAACAAATTTTGGAAAAAGAAAAAATGGAGTTGTCATTAACTTAAATTAAAATGATAAGGTTGGATACTGAAAAGTATGGTCTTCATTACAAAAAAGGGGTTTAGGGGTTAGTTACAATATGAAAAGTATTAGCACCCTTACAACGCCCTTTCAATATCATATTAGTGTTTTGTTATTTTTTGATTACAAATCCTGTGCTTTGTATTTTGTCAGAACAAATTTATTCTATTTTTGTTATTTTTTTGTTTCATTGTCAGTTTTGCACATCATCAAACATGATCTATGATTAATGCCATTAGTGGATGGCACTTAACTATTACTATGGAAGGGTTATTGCATGCCGTTTTGTCTAAGACTTATATCAAAATTAAATGCCTAGCTCGAATAGGACATTTTCAAAAATTAGAAGAGTACCTAGTTTGATTAGAGTTTGAAAATAGCTACCTAGGTTGACTAAAGTTTGTTTAATTGGATAGAAAAGGAAAAACTAGTAAACTTGGTTAAGGGCATAAGGTGGACACTTTATCTCTAAATTAGGTCTACCTGACTCTCCCTCAAAAGTATGAGAATGACTCATCATTCTACCTCATAATTCATTGTCGGGAAGTTTACCATTTGTGTTTTAGAAGCAAAAAAATTAATTTTTCTAAATGAGGAAGTAAAAAGCCAATAAACCTCATAAAGCATCAAGCAACCCTTTCTTTCCAAATTAGGTATACTTGAATACTCTCCCTTAGAAGTATGGGGAATGACTTCTACCTTGTAATTTATCATCAAGAAGAGATTTTTTTTTTTAATTTAAACTAGGTTTTGGAAAACGTGATGGAAAAAGCCAATGGACTCTACAAGCACTAGGTGAACCCTTTCTTTCCAAATTAGGTTCCTGAGCATCCCTCTTTAGAATAGTAGAACACTTCCACATTCAATCCTAAGATTAGTTATTGGAATTCAATGAGTTTTGATTGGTTTTCCAAAAATACAATAATGCTTGAAAGAATTGTGTAAACATGGATGAACTTTTGTACAGGTGATAAATAGATTATTTCCCTCTAATTAGGACCTAGACCATCACTTCCCCTTAGGAATAATGGTAAGTGACTTCTCATTTGACCATTAATACATCAAAGAAGAGTCCAATATTTTTTACTGAGGTAAATTGAGAAAAAAATGGCTAAGATGGTTAAAGGGATAAGCGCAATAGCAGAGAAAAGTTTAAACTTAAATTCCTTTCCTTGATTTCAGTAATCACATAGTTTCAAGTGGAAACATGTTTAAAAGAAATTTTCAAAGTTTGAGTCCTAGGCTCACTCAATACCCCAACACAATTCTCAAGGGCATGAATCAGAAAACAATTCCAATGACGAATTGCACAATTAAAGCATCATCACTAGTAGTTATTCATCAAATCAAAGTAAAAGAATAACACACATCCCACATGAGAAAAGGAATTCAAGATATAGGGTCATTCAATGGGAATTTTACACTTACACACACCATGTTTGGTTAAGGTAACTGAAGTTCAGTATACTTACCAAGGCTCCATTAGTCCATGCTAAGCATCATAAACATTATGAACATTTTACCTCAGTTGAGAACCCTTCCCTATACCGGTGATGACAAACTCAATGCAAGATTAAGGCACAAGTCCCTAAAGATACTTTTGTTTTTTTTTGCATACCACAGACACAATCAAGCATAAAGAGTGCTGAAACACAAACAAGGAATGACTACTTTTCTTTTCCAAAGAAGGCCTATGCAACAGCTAATTCATAGTGGCTTGATGTAAAATGAAGGCATTGGATAGACATGCCATAATTGTTAGTTGCGAATTGTACACTTATTGCACTAGGGGTTATTGCGACATTGCGCATTGTGTTACAAATTGTGTATGACAATTTGAATAATTGTACAATTATATAACATATATAAAAATATATTTTTATATATGTAATATAACCCCAAATAACAATAAGATATAAAAAAAATACCTTAAAAACATGGGACTCGCCATGCCTTTGCCTGAACCTACATTGAGGCTACAGGACTGTTATATTTAACTCGTCACTATATTTTAAAGTAGATCACAGTAGAGCTTGGTGGATTGGCAATAGAAAAAATAACTGTTTTAATGTGTTATATTTCTGCGCTATTTTCATTTTATTGGTGGGTGTGTAACAAGCAACATAATAGAACGGACATAAAACCAACGGAAGTTACAAAGGAAAATAACTTAGTTCAAAATTGTGACCAATAGAAACAGACCCAACATAACAGAAACAACAGAATAGAAGAACCTAGCATAGGTTAGAAGAAGCTTCCTAGAAATAGAGAGAGCCAGCAATAATAGAAGACCAGAACAGAACCGATCCAAGGAGGGGGGAGAGTAGCTGTCGCTGGTTACCAGAACAGAAACAACCAGAAAAGCTTCCAGCAACCACCGTCCAGTTATTCAATGAGAAGAGGCAGAGATTTGAGCAGAGAAGGGGCGGAGAAGGCACGGAGAACACCAAGAAAGAGAAGGAGACGAGTTTGGGGTCAAAATAAATAGGGGTATTGGGGGTTAAAAAACCCCAAGTTACTGTTTTATACCATTGTGGTGTGCAATGCAATGCAATTGTCTCAATTTGCACAGCATTGCAAGTGCAATGCTGTGCAATAGAGACTGTGCAATGCAATTGGGGTTTTGTTGCACAAAACCCCATTGCGGTGTGCAATGTGTACTTGCCATCATAAATTTTGTGCAATTATTCATGCAAACAACGAAAACATTCACTTGTTTTTTGTTTTGTTTTAAAACGAAATGTTTTAGGCGTTATAGCAAGAAAACACAACTGAGGCATTGAGAAAACAGCAAAAGCAGTCACACATGCAGTAAAATAGCAGCAAACAAGGGTATAATAAAGTAAACAGCAACTGATTTCAACGTGACAGCATTACGTTACAGCAAAACATCAAACAGCAACTGATTACTGCATACAGTGGTGTGCAAAACAGCATGCAGACGGCAACAACACATATAGGATTACAGCATACAGCCCAAACAGCAACGTATTACATCATACAACAATAAAAGCAAACAGCAAACAGAAAAGGAAAATATCAAACAGCAAAGTTACAGCAACAGAATTATTACAGTAACAGCAAAAACAGAAACAGCGGTAGAATTATTATAGCAACAGCAGAAACAGAAACAACATTACAGCAGTTTAAACAGTAACTAAAATGCAAAATATATATATATGTATATAGCGAAAAGCAGCTGTTCACAATTTAAACGGCACTCTTTCACAATGTGCAGCGTTGCATTAGGCTTCCTGTGACAAATAACTTTCAAAGTTTTGATGCCCAAAAAAACAGTAAGCATGATTTTTAATAAAAGGACCATAAAATCATCAAGCTACCAATAATTTCAAGAGTAAAGCCGCCATTAACTACATCCAAAAGAAATCAAAACAAACCAGATAGCACCCAGCAGCCCCTCTAAATTATGCAGCTTACTCAACGTTAACATAAAATCACAGAATGGCTGCAAAATAAATTCCATCACAGAACCACAACCCAACACAAAATAAGGATAACGCCATAGAAGGAAAAATAAGGCATACGATTAGCTACTTCAAATCCTATAGGAGTTCACAGATGTACGCATTAAACCAAAGCCCGTCTAGCCAACATCGACCAGCATCAATCATAGTTCTATGCCGTTCATGTTTTTAAGAACTAAAACAGAAAATAAATAAAGAGCTCAATAGAGTTCTAGGGAATTTGCCTAGGCTCTTGGGTCACTGACCAATGGAATTCGAAATCACCATATCCTTGAGCTAACTCCCTCTCTTCAAATCCTCCCAACTGTGCAAGAAAACAAGAATCACCGAATGCCGTGAAATTTTCCCTTCGATTTTCGATCCTCCTCTCTATCACGCACAGTTGTTGGGTAAAGGGGGTGCTCCCTCTAACTGCTTCATGAGTCCTGGAAGAGCGTTCCTCTATGCCCAGGTAGGACGTCTCAACCCAGAAATCATTCCACCTCGTTATATCTGCGTCTGGCCTCAGTGTGTGTCAGAGACCGTGAACAAAAGCCAAGTCCAAGAGCAATGTGTGTGAGCTTTCCCCATCAGCCAACCCAGTATTACGATAGTTGTTCTTCTTGGTGAATCCGAACGAGATTTTCTCCCTCTCCCCATGTGTGCTGAGCTCGTGTGTGAGAGATTTTTGGTGAGAGCTCCTTTTCTGAGAGTGAATCCTGTGAACCACAGAGAGAGTGTGGGAAAAACAAGGAGGAAGCCTCTCCTCTGCTCCTCTGTGCTTTCTGTGTGAGTGGGTTTGCTGGCTGGTGTCTCTCCCTTCGTGCGCTCGTACACCCTTGCTCGTACCCCTTGCTCTTTCTTCCTTTTTCTCCTCTTCAGGCCTCGGAGAGAAAAATCTCCCTTTTATTTTATTTTTTCTTATCTTCTTTTCTCAATTTTTTGTTTGTAATTTTAATTATATTATTTTCTCTTTATTTCCTTTTCATTTGCCTTTCTTTTTTTGTTCTATCTTTTTCCTTTATGTAATTTGATTTTCTATTTCTTTGTTTTATTTTTTATTTGCTTAACTATTTTCTACTTTGCCTTACTTATTACAAATATTTGCATCATTTTATTTATCTTTATTTATTTAATAAAACCAAATTTAGTCTCTACAAGCTCCATCGCATTTCGAGAGCTCAGATACCATATAAGTGTCTCAACAAAATTGTATTGATCTTTTTCATTGATCTCAAATTAACTGTTGTGCTGAATTTATATAACTCCGACGCTCTTACGTTTTTACACGTGTCATGATCTTATAGAAATAAACCTAACTAGCTAATAGAGATTTAATAACTAAAACTAACTTCTGAACTGATATTATAGCCAACGGCTATGTTCCAATACCCAAACATCACAATATAAGAGATAATTTAAACGGCCTAAAGATCTACCAAGGAGGCCACTCACCATATTGTCTTCAAGAATGGAATTCAATGTGAGGTACAAGTTAAATGCTTACTATTGTTTAAACTACTTTTGTCACTTGAGAAAGGAAAACCAATTTAGCCATGTTATGACACTAAAAAGTTCAGCTTCGTTGTTTATCTGTTTACAAACTCTTTTTTTTAGATAAATTTAGGTATCCTCTAACTCTTTAAATTAGGCAACTAATCTTTCTCATGACATCGTCAGAAAAAAGAAGTTTCACTTTCAACAAAGATTTGAACCAAAGTTCGCTATATTGGAGTCAAGCTCCTTACAAAGAAAAAAAAGAGAAACTTTATAGAATCACTCTCCTTTTCTTTTTTGATACTATAAGATGGCATCAACTTACCCAAGATAATAATATCCCTACGTGAAGAGAAATAAGAAGGAGAAACAAAGCTGTGCACAACACAAAACTACGGCAAAATGATAGGACCTCTATTTCCATCAAAAGAATTCAAATGAGACAAAATATTAATGGATATAAATCAAACTCACAAAAGACAGAAGATAGTAACTCCTTTCCCTCCTATGTATTTGGAAGCGATTCAAAGAAACTACAATAGCAGACTTTACGGGAAAATTGTTCTCATGAGATAAAACAAAAAAAAAAAAAAAACTTTTCCCAAGAAACTAGCAGGGAGGAAGAGGAAAATACCTTCTCTGAGGCAACCATTGTTTTGGTTTTGCTGCATCTCAATGAACTTTCTTTCTTTCTTTAATTTCTAAAGGTATAGAAGTTCTCTTCGGAAATACATGGCAGCATCTCAAATAACAAATTTTCTTCCAAGAAATTTTGACATACCATATGTAAAAAACTTTAATCAGATCTATATTGATTTAAAATCACATAAATCAAAATAATTAATCAAGAATAAAGATCAAAGTCCTCACCTCTTGATTTTATGTCAAAATTATATGTAATCATATCAACAAATATAAATAATATATAACTACTGGATGATTCTATGAGGCTCTAATACCAATTAAAAGATGAAAAATAAATTAATCAATAAATTGTCTATACAAAATACATGATCAAAAATCATCTAATGTGCAGATTATCTTATAGTATACATACCATGTTTTCAAATATATTTAGAAATTTAAGAAATACCTAATGCCATTCCATAATTCCTTACCATACATCAATAATGCATCTCTTTACTCCATCAACTTTGCCCAAGGAACAAACAAATAACAAATTGAATAATATGATTAGGGATACCATTAGTTAGAAGAAAGAACTTTTTTCTTTGCCTAGTAAAGAAAATAGGATATGTAAAGCGTGTTACGTCAATGGGACAGTAACACAGTATAAATAAGCAAAGAGTGGGAAATTCTCTTAGTACCAGTACGACTTGGTTAACCTAGTCCATTGTAAGTTAGCCTATACAAGTCCGAATAAGGCTTGACAATAGCTAATTAACCCATAATTTAATAATCACACCATTGGACCACAAATCAAGTCTCCCATTAATCTTATTATTATTTGGATTTTATTTAAATTAGTTATTGATACATGTAAGTCCACAAAATATTCCAACAAAAAATGCAAGAAACTTGCAAACTTAAAATAGTTATTGATATATAAGAAAATCTTCTACGTGTGACTCAATGCTTTATCAAATTGATTTGGTAGAATTTTCAGATTTGATACCAAGGTAAACACAATGAAATACATGACTTGTGGGACACAGAATTTGATTTTTCTCACTAATTAAGTACTACCCATTATTTGTTTGAGGCCACTAACGATATAAGAAAGGAAGGAATACACTTTTTATGGAGAGTACAATTAACCAAATGGAGAGTCCCTTTGTTATATTTTTGTTGTGGATTTTCATGATTGTGGTTCTTATGCAGAAATCAGAATGCTGTTTGGAGAAAGAAAGATTAGGTATGTTGAACTTGAAAGCCTTCTTGTATCCAACCAGCAGCAATGAGAACGATAATCTTCCATCTTGGGTTAAAGACAGGGAGGTTGACTGATGTGGTTGGGAGCATGTTAATTGCAACCATACCACAGGACATGTCATGGATCTTCCACTTGGAGAGGTTGCAGATGTTGGGGTTCTAAAACTTTCTTTGCTTCATCCTTTTGAGCAATTAGTATGTCTTGACTTATCAGCTAACTATTTTGATGATTGGGTTGAGATTAATGGTATATTAACTTATAATTAAACTTCTAGTATGTTCTAATCTCATAAATTTGCAAAATTTTAAACTAGGTAATAGAAAAAAGTAGTATATAATAATAGCTGTGCACAAATGGAAATAAATCTTGTCAACACTAAGTGTAATGAAGAATCTACATGAATTGGACATAAGCAATAATGGGATGAGTGAACATCTTCCTCTATTCCTCAGTAACTTGACAAACCTTAGACCTTAAATTATGATTAAGCTTTTAGTTTGCCCATAAATTATCATATTTTCAATTGAGCATATACCTTAGTGTTATGACAATGGCCAGCAAAAATAAAATTGTAAAATATAATTTAGAGAAAGAGAAGAGAAAGCACACAAATATTTAACATGGAAAAACTCAATGAGGGAAAAAACTGCGGACAGAAGAAGAGAATTTCATTATGCAGAATTTTGTTACAAGGTTGAAATTTGGACTGAACAATTGACCCCAAACAGCTACTATATGTAGTACAAGAAAGAACCCAAAATACAGAAAATTACACTCTTCTGTATTGCTATTTTGCAGTAGTAAACCCAAAACAAATACTGTTCATGGCACTGTTCACACTGCTGTTCGTGCTACTGTTCTGCACTGTTTATGGGACTGTTGATGGATACTGTTCACCGGGGGTACTGTTTATGCTGCACCTGTATTCTATATATTTTCTGCAGTTTAAACTGCTGTATGCAGTTTCCTACTAAAACTGCAACTTTATCTACAGCTGTTTTGTAATTTCTTACTATAACTGCAATTCTTGGTTGCAGTTTCCATCTGAAACTGCAACTCTTTTATTTTTAGAATATGGGTCACACCCAAAAACATAACAATCTCCACCTTGACACGAATTCTAAAAACAAACTTCAACAAAGAAATTCTCCACCTCTTCCACAAAAGCTCCTAAGAGCAAAACTCAACAATGGACACCAATTAAGTCCAAGCAATACTTGAACTTCTTAATAGGCAAAGGCTTAGTGAGCATATTAGCTGGATTGTCTGCAGTATCAATCTTCTTAATGGAAATTTCACCCTTGGCAAAAATATCCCGAACAAAATGATACTTGATGTCAATATGTTTGGATCTTTCATGATACATCTGATCTTTAGCTAAGTGAATTGCATTCTGACTGTCACAATGAATAATAATAGAAATAGATTCAGATGTAATTTCACCAACCAAACTTTTTAGCCAAATTGCCTCCTTAACAAGCTCTGCAATTGCCATGTACTCTACCTCTGTGGTAGATTGAGCAATGGTAGATTGAAGTGTAGCCTTCCAACTGATTGCACAACCTTCCAAAGAAAATACATATCCTGTCAAAGACCTCCTCTTATTAAGATCTCTAACATAGTCTAAGTCCACAAAACCTGTCAAACTATCATTACTTTTTCCATATACCAAATGAGCATCTACTGTACCAACCAAGTACCTGAGCATCCACTTAACTGCTTCCCAGTGCTGTTTGCCAGGATTAGCCAAATACCTACTCACAACACTGACAGCTTGTGCTATATCAGGTTTGGTGCATACTATCAAATACATAATGCTCCCAACTGCACTAGAATAAGGAATGTGTGACATGTGATTCATCTCTTCATCTGTTGTTCGACATAAATCTGTTGAAAGTCTAAAATGAGCAGCAAGAGGAGTAGATACTAGTTTGGCCTTTTTCATGCCCAAACTACTCAATACCTTTTCAGTAAAAGATTTCTGAGAAAGGTATAATTTTCTATTTTAGCCTGTCTCTTATAATTTCAATACCAAGAATCCTTTTAGCATCTCCTAAATCTTTCATGTCAAATTTAGAACTCAACTACTGTTTCACCTTCTTTATCTCAGTCATGTTAGATGCTGCGACTAACATATCATCAACATATAATAGCAAATACACAAAAGATTTATCAAGAAGCCTTTTAAAATGCACGCAATTATCATAATTGGATCTTTGAAATCCAATATCTCCTATATAAGAGTCAAACCTTTCATACCACTGTCTAGGAGATTGCTTAAGGCCATACAAAGACTTCTTTAGCAAGCAACATGATCTTCTTTACCAGCAACTAGAAACCCCTCGATTTGATGCATATAAATCTGTTCATCAAGATCACCATGCAAAAATGCAGTTTTCACATCCAGTTGCTCTAATTCTAAATTGTTCATAGCAACCAATGAAAGCAAAACATGAATAGAAGTATGCTTTACAACAGGTGAGAAAACTTCATTAAAGTCAATGCCTTGTACTTGATTGTAGCCTTTAGCTACCAACCTTGCCTTGTATCTGACATCTAAGTCACTTGAGGTATCAAACTTTTTCTTGAATACCCACTTGCAACCAACAATCTTCTTCTTTTTTGGTCGCTTCACAAGTGTCCAAGTTTGATTTCTTTGAAGACATTGAATTTCTTCTTGCATAGCAGAGATCCAATTTGCAGCATTTTCAGAAGATATTACCTCTTTGTAGATTCCAGGCTCATTGTACTCCACCTCTTCTACTATAGTAAGACAATAGGCAAAATCTGAATAACCATACTTCTCAGGTGGTTTAATAGTTCTCCTTGGCCTGTCCCTAGCTATGGTGTAAGGCTATGCTTATGAAGAATCTGAAGCCTCTTCTGAATCACCATCTGTAGAACTAGGAATAAAGAATTGTTTGGGTTGAACAAGAACTTCAAACTCCACCATTTCTTAACCTTTTTCATTATTTTGAATAACAGATTTTGTAACTTCTTTCTTTGCAAGCATGGAATATTCATCAAAAGTTACATCCCTAATAATAAAAAACTTGGACTAATCTGGACATCATAACTTGTATCCTTTCACACCAGATGAATACCCAAGAAATACACATTTCTTTGCTCTAGGCTCAAGCTTTCCTTCATTAACATGTGCATAAGCAGGACAACCAAAAATTTTCAAAATAGAATAATTAGCAAGTTTGCCAAACCATACCTCTTTTGGTGTTTTACATTCAATGGCTGTATGAGGAGATCGGTTCACCAACTAGTAAGCTGTGTTAATAGCTTCAGCCCAAAATTCCTTGCCTAAGCCTGCATTTGAAAGCATACATCGAGCCTTTTCAAGAAGAGTTCTATTCATTCTCTCTGCAACACCATTCTGTTAAGGTGTATTCACATCGGTTCTGTGCCGAGCAATGCCTTCTTTCTTGCAAAACTCATTGAACTCATTGTTACAAAATTCAAAGCCATTATTTGTTCTGAGTCTCTTAATCTGCTTTTCAAGTAAAGTCTTCCACTACTTGAAAGTCACAAATACTTGATTTTTCTGTTTCAGAAAGTAGACCTAGACCTTCCTTGAATCATCATCAATAAAAGTCAGCATGTATTTGGAGTGACTGCCTTTAGAAGGAATTTGAGAGGGCCCCCAAAGGTCTAAATGAATGTAGTCAAGAGTTCCTTTTGTCTTTTAAATGGCTGAACTGAAACTCAACCACTTTTGTTTGCCAAAGACACAATGTTCATAAAACTCCATCTTTCCTATAATCTAGTCACCTAATAGACATCTCTTACTCAATGCTATCATGCCTCTCTCACTCATATGCCCCAATCTCATATGCCAAATTTTAGTAACATCTGAATTAGAAATAGAAGTAGCAGCAACTACAGCTAAACCTGTAATAGCAGAACCCTACAAGAAATACAAAGAGCCAATTCTATTTGCTTTCATCAGTAAAAGTGCACCCTTAGAGACTTTAAACACACCATCTTCATATTTGTATTTGCAGCCGTTCTTTTCTAAAGTACCCAAAGAAATTAAATTCTTTTTCAAATCTAGAATGTGTTTCCCATTTGACAAAGTTCTTATCATACCATCATGCATTTTAATTTGCATAATGCCTATCCTAGCAACTTTACAAAAATGATCATCACCGAAAAACACACCCCTATTAAATGGCTCATAAGTAGTAAACAAGTCCCTATTAGGAGTCATATGTTGTGAAGCTCCATAATCCATCACCTAACTAGTTTCAAATCTAATTTTGGTATTAGTAACACAAAGCATATCAGTTTTCTCATCTTCTACTACATTAGCTTCTTCTGATGTGGCCTTACCTTTATTGTCACCTGCTTTTTCTTTCTTTTTTAGTTTAAAACAGTCAGATTTAATATGTCCTTTCTTCTTGCAATAATTAAAAGTCAGATTCTTACGTTTAGACTTCGATCTAGACTTGTAAGAATTAGGATTTCTCTCCTTACTTCTTCCTCTATCAACAAATAGACCAACACTCTGATCATCCCCTTCAACAGACGTCAAATTATTATCAATTTTCTCTTTAGCTTGCAAATTTGACTTGACATTATTAAGGAAAATTTCTTCTCTACCATAGATCATAGTGTCCCTACAATTTTTATAGGAAGTAGGCAAAGAACATAACAGTAAAAGCGCTTGATCCTCATAATTAATCTTTACATCTATCTTACTTAAATCAGTAATGATGGAAGTAAACTATGCTATATGAGATTTTAGTGGCGTACCTTCAAACATACGCAGAGTATAGAGGTGTTACTTTAACCATAGCTTGTTGGTGAGAGATTTTGTCATGTACAGACTCTCCAATTTCAACCATGCACCCGTTGCAGTGTTCTCAGTGAGAATTTCTTGAAGTACTTCATTACCCAAGCATAACTGAATAGAAGAAAGAGCTCTATCATCCATATAATCCCATTCAACATCTGTCATAGTCTCGAGCTTCTTCATCTTCCCAAGCAGTGCCCTCTTTTTGCCTTCTCTTGACAGAATTGCCATTATCCTTACTTGCCAGAGAGCAAAACTGGTTGACCCATCAAATTTCTCGATGTCTATCTTAGATGTTGTTGCTAAAGTAGAAGCCATTGAGAGAACTAGGCTCTGATACCAATTTGTTATGACAATGGCCAGCAAAAATAAAATTGCAAAATATAATTTAGAGAAAGAGAAGAGAAAGCACACAAATATTTAACGTGAAAAAACCCAATGAGGGAAAAAATGATGGGAAGAAGAAGAGAATTTTACTATGCAGAATTCTGTTATAAGGCTAAAATTTGGACTGAGCAATTGATCCCAAACAGCTACTGTATGCAGTACAAGAAAGGACCTAAAATATAGAAACTTACACTCTTCTATATTGCTATATTGCAGTAGCAAACCCAAAACAAATACTGTTTATGGCACCGTTCACACTGCTGTTCACGCTACTGTTCTGCACTGTTCACGGACTGTTCACCGGGGGTACTGTTCATGCTGCACCTGTATTTTGTATATTTTCTACAGTTGAAACTGCTGTATGCAGTTTCCTACTAAAACTACAACTCTATCTGCAACTGTTTTGCAATTTCCTACTATAATTGCAATTCTTGATTGCAGTTATCATCTAAAACTACAACTCTTTTATTTTTAGAATTTGGGTCATACCCAAAAACATAACACTTAGACATGTTAAACAACCTACTGTCTGGCAGGATTCCTAAATGGATTAGCGGCTATGGAGAACTTGGGATTCTTCTTATGTCCAACAATCTGTTATCAGGCAACATTCCAGATGAACTTTGTAATCCATATGGCCTCGAGTACTTAAACCATTCTGAAAATAGTACTTTATCAGGGTTTTTGGTTTAGTCCTCGTCGATGTAGAGCCTGGTTTCTTTTATTGACTTAGGTATTTACTATTGTTTCCCATAGTGTTTGAAGAATTCTTTTCATTAGCTACAAGTTGAACTCCATACTAATAATTATCTATATTTTATTGAAATATGTTTACCTGTTTAGAACTAAATGTTAAGCCATGGTATCCGTGCAAAACAATGGTTAATGTTTAAAGTAAAAGCGATTCAGATGTAAACATGAACAGAAACCTTTGAAACACCAAACTACATTGGAACATGATCAGTTGGTCATGATCGAGTTTCCACAATGCATCGAGCCATCAAGATGAGTAAAAATCATTGTTCAAAACTTTGGAAAAGATGAATGAATGCACACACCAGCCAATGAGGCCAACGGCACAATAAACATTCGGATCAACCACTTTTTTTTTTGTCTCAATGCAATAAATATGATGAATGAATAAATTTAAAACACAATCTATGTTGAATAGGGGCTTTATACTTTTGTTGTGAAAACTAAGAATTTAGATTAGTAATTTTATTGAATCTCACAAATTGAATTATAAGATCTAATAAATATAACAACTTTTTTGGAAGAGAAGAGTCATAGAAGTCAAACTAACAAGAAAAAAGTTACAGAAGACAACAAGCCCATAAATTGGTGCAATCCAAATGACAATTTTAATGCACTCATGCTCAAATTAATTTCAAAAGTCAGATGATCGTGTTTTTGCATTATCATGTTGTAAGCTAGTAATCGGAAGTTCCACAATCTTTGAAACAAGAAAATAATATTTTATAACTATTTTTTATAATTTTCACACTAATCTTTCGTACTGAAAAATTGTAAATATGATTGTTATTTAAAATGGGTGATATATTTCAAGTCAAAGTCATCCACTTATATGAAGAACTACTTGGTTACTTAGTACTAATTTACCGAGGGTTGTAAACCCACAACATGCAAACCGCATCCAACCGAACTAACTCAATTTCATCCGATAGTTTACTCATTTTGTCAGAGTTTAAGCTAGATTGGGACGAAAGAGAGGAATATAAGAGAAAGTGTTACTAATGATGTGAATTGATACAAGAGATGAGAAGGGAATTTATACACTTGAATTAATGAGCTTATTGTTGCTAGAGTCCAAGCCAACAACCTTCGTCAATTAGCATAGTCTTGCCAAAGTTAATTTCTTATATAGCCTCAACCACAAAAAAAAAATCTTAAAGCTAAAGCATGTATAGAGATACTTTCTTGATCTTCAAAAAAATATCATGGGTTAATTATGGATAAGTTGCATGTGAACGTTAGCCCACATGGTAAGGTTGGATATTTTAATTATAGTTAATTATAATTTATGTTTGATTCCACCTTCAAACACTTGTTCATATGAAAAAAATTTGAAAAAGGTTATGCCTCTAAAATACATAAATTAAATAAATATTAAAATGCCATGGAGTATCTATGGGACCGCTAAGTGGTCAGATGTGGGTTGTGATGAGTAGTGTTCATTGCCAACTTGTTTAGTAGGGAGCACACTTTGTGATATTAAATTAGTAATTAGTAATAAGTTAAATACTTCAGTTTGGTACCTTGCAAAGAGGTTATTTGTTGAATTGGTTATGACTCAAGTGTAATATATTCAAGTTTTCCAAAGTCTATACACCTGCAATAAAAAATGATAAAGATGCGTCGATGAAGTTATGTACGTTAATTCTCAAAACTGTTTCCCTTGATATCATTTATAATATATAGTAAAATGGAATTCATATATAATATATGTAATGATCATGATAAAATAATAATAATGAACAACCACATAACTAATTATCATAAAAGAGCAAAATATGTTAAAAATCATTATAAGTATCGGTCAAATATAGAAGTGTGCCACCATTTAACTTGTTTTGGCTTAGGTCTAGCATTTTCAAATTTTGTGTGATTTGCAAAATCTATTAACATTTTAAAAATTATAAAGTAAAACTCCTTTATGAACTCTATGTCTTCTAACAAAATCTCTTTGCTAATTAGTAAGTTTAAAATTGAAATTTAATTGTCCTCCACAGAGAAGATTGATCTAAAACAAAAATCACTTGTATGAAGAAAAAGACACTGTTGACATGTGAAAGAGAGCAAAAAGAAAAAAGTTTAAAACTTGGTTTGGGACAGGGGTTTAGGAAAAAGAAGAGGAAAAAAAAAGGAGTCACTACTGACGTAGATTGAAATGGTAAGGTCAAACATTGAAAAGTAAGGTCTGCATTACAATAATTGAGTTTAAGGGTTGGCTATGTGTAGGAAAGGTATTATTACCCCTACATGTCCTTTTCGTTAGTATTTTGTTGCCTTTTGGTTTCAACATTGTGCTTTGCATTTTGCCAAAATAAATTTACTCTGTTTTTGCATTTTGTTTGTTCACTGTTGGCTCTACACATGACCAAGTATGATCTGTGATAAAGACTAGTAGTGAGTAGTTTGTAGCCATTATTATGGAAAAGATGATTTGATCCTAGGTTCATCCAAGATTTACATTGAAGGTATTTTCCTAGCTTAACTAGAGCTTGGAAGGAGTACCTAGCTTGACTAGGGTTTCAAATGTGCCTAACTTGACTAGGGTTTTTGTCAGTATCTTGGACTTCAAGAGGTCCTTGAATAAAGATAAATTCCTGTTAATCACATCATTGGGTGTTGGCTGATTTATCCAACATAACTCATAATGTGATTTTTCTCAAGATAGTCAGCAGTGGTTACTCTCGCCAACCGTACCAACAACCATCATTGGGAAGAATCAAAATCTAAAAGGCAATCAATGGACATTATGTTTTAGGAAGGATCAATTCATAATGATCATGTTAGAGGGGTTCTGCCAATTTCTCCAACGTATCCTATAATGTAATCACCCTTGAAATAGTTAGTGATGGTTACTCTTGCCAACCATGCTAACTACCATTGTTAGGAAGAATAAAAGTTTCAAAATGATGGAAGGGATATGCGAAGAAAGGCATTAGATTCTAAGGTAAGGATTCATGCTAACCTCATTGAGTGAGCTATCTCAATTTTTCCAACATAACTTATGACATGATCGAGCTAGGATTCATGCTCAAACTTGATAAAAATTTAACAGTAATATTCTTTATCAAAGAAAGGATACAGTCCATAAGATTAGGAATCATGCAGTGAGGGGTAGGCATCAATAGGACATCCATGCCTCCTTTATTTCATGTGGCAAAACCAATGCAATTAAAGTATCACCATAGATGGCCAATCATAGCAAGTCAAAACAACAACAAACATTCACTACACAAGAAAAGAATAACTACAAAAATTAGGGCCTATATTGGGAAGCACTACTCACTTGGTAAGCAAATAAAAAATAGCATACAATCACCACATGAGAAAAAGATAACTCAAGGAATGGGGACTTGCATTGGGAAGTACTCCTTACTTAGTAAGCAAATCAAAGGGCAATATGTATTTATCCCAATTCAAGAGGGAATTTACTTGTCTCAACACCTCCTATGTTCATAACACTAACAAAAGTAAAAGAAAGGGAGGAGTCCTAAAGAGTGAGGGTCATGTAATGGGGAAGTTTACTTAGACATACCAAATTCAATCAAGTCAACAAGAACCAAGAATAATCCTCACTTAGCAGTCAAAGAAGTTTTAAGTCAAAGCTAACACTCTTACAAGGGCTCTGCTAGTTAGCATCAAATGTCATGAACATTAGGTCTCAATTAAGTAAGCAAATGAGCTTCAAAAATTCTAAAAAAAAAAAAAAATTCAAGAAGTCTTCCAAGACACTAGATATGGTTACCAAAATCTCACTTTCCCAAAAAATCCCTTATCAATTCAGTTTTTTCAAGTCAGTAAGTTCTTCTAGCCAGTATCCAATTTAGAGTCATTTAAATGATTAATTCAAATTGAACCTAACAAACTTCTTTTGCTTTGAAATTTTTTTAAGACTGAGTTGACATATGATGTTACCCATACAAGAAATCAAAACAAAAGGAGTTCATTAAGGTTGAGAACTAAAGCAAAAAATTTTTCGAAACTATACAGGACTGCTATCTGGATAGCAAGAAAAATCCAAATGTTTCATGCATTAAAAGAATTCATTTCAACCTAAGTTTCATAAACAAGGTAGCCAACACATGGATTAGTAACCCACAAAAAATCTCAACATTTGGAACTTACCTGCTATTTTAAATCAAATTAATCCTCAGGCTGCACAAAGACAAATCTAAAATAGGGTAGCTAGAAAGAAAAATTTAGAAGACATAGCAAACCCACCAAGAATGGCCTAAAAATTTTACACACATTTGCTAAAGTCCACACAATTTTTCACATTATTCTAAACTCATTTGCTATTCCAAATCAATTTAATTCCAAGGCTATACGGAATGAAGTTCAATATAGGACAACTAGAAAGGAAAATTTCAAACCAGAATCAAACTTACTTGATTTTTTTTAGGAACATGATAACACATCTAATATAATATCCACAAAATTTCACAACAATCAAAGTTCATTTGGATCTTTATTAAGCTCATAAAGCATATTAACTAATATTTCAGCAAGGACAACCTATGAAGATAATTTCAAAATTAATATAAAGTGAACTGAATACCTTGAAATTTTTATGGAACATACTGACATAAGAGAGATTATCCCACAAAATTTCATAAAAAGGGAATGGATTTAGATATTTAATCAAGCTCAAAATAGAATCACATTCACTTACATACCAGATTTAGATAGCTTAAGAAGACTAGTTCGAAATACATATCAAATGAATTCCAAATGTTTTAAAATTTTTATAAAAACATGCTGGTATATGATAGATCATGCCCTTAAAAATTATAAAAAATGGAACTCGTTTGCTTCCCCAATTAATACCAAACAACTAGTGCAAATCAAACACAACAAATGCCTTCTGCTTGACATTTTGTCAAACATCTTGGAGGTAACTCTTACACATTTGTTTGCAAAAGGAAAATCAAGCTATAGCTCAGCAATCATATCACAGAGTTGGATCCAAAATCTTGTGAGTGATAGGATCCAAGATTTAGAAACTTACCTAGTATAAGAGTGAGCTTCCTTCCTTCTTCTTCACTCCCTCTCTTCATGCCTCTCTCTCTCTCTCTCTTTGCAGAATGGGCCTGCTCCTTCCCCTTCTTTCCTTTTTTGGTTCCTCTCTTCTTGCCTCTCTAGTTCTCTCCTCTCTCAAGATGTGTGTCTTTCCAAATGGGGCTCCTGCCCCTTTTCTCTTTTAGTGAGTTCCTCTTCCTTCTCTTCATTTTTTCTTTTGCTTCTTTCATTCAACCGCCCCTTCCCCTTTTCTTTGCTCCATTTTTATTTGTTTCTTTTTGTTTTTTTCTAATTTTTTTTCCTTTTTGTGTCCTTTGATTTGCTTGTTCTCCAATTCTTTCAACCAAATGGGTCCTCCCACTTTCTAATTCCCCCTTTTCTTTCTTGTTTTTTTCTTTCACTTTTCCTCCTCTTTTCTATTTCTTTTGTCTTGTATCTTTATCTCATCTTGTATTTTTGCTCTTTTTGTCCTCTTCTTCTCTCTTCTAGTATCTTGCTGCCACTCACTTCTCTCTTTCTCATTTTCGTTTTTTCATTTCATTTTATTTCTTTTGCTTTCTTGCATTTTGATTCTTTTGATTTCTATGTCATATTTTGTCTTTTCTATTTTATTTTTTAGCATCTTCTTTCCATTGCATTTCATGTTTCCATTTTCTCCGTTCTTTTTTTAACTACTTTCTTTACTACTTTTTAGTTTTTATTTTGATTATGTGTTACTTTGATTAGTGTTTGTGTTTTTTGTGTTTTTGTGTTGTAAATTTTATTATTACTTTTGTAAGCGTTTATTAAAGAAAATTTTTATTTATTTTATTATTATTATTTATTATTTTGATGCCAAACCAAAATAGGAGTCTCCACATCTTAACTCCAAGTAGTTTCTTTTTTTTTTTCCCAAAATATTATTTTTAACTACTTGAACTTTGAAGTTGAAACGTCATAACCAAGTTCACTTGAACTAAATGAAATTGTGGTATTCAAAGTAAAAGGTGCTGCTAAAAGTTTCTTGAGTGAAACACACTGCATAGTTTTAATAAAGATATTACATGTAACACATCAAAAGTATTGTTGAATGACTTGAAGCATTTACTAATAGTGATTTTGTTCTTGCCATGAATGCCATTATTTTTTTCCAATTTGCTATAATTGTGTCATCTATTTTGTTAGGAAATAAGTATATGAAGACAATAATAATATGACTTTTAGGCGTGAAATTATACTATTTGAGTATGATATTGCTTCTATATCAAAAGCAAGTCACTTCAGATACCACATCTTTTTGGAAAAGGAGAATGTTCATCTCCAAAACAATTTGAAATTTCTAATTTATAGATATGAAAATGCACCATTGAATAATTGTGTATAAACATGACTATCTACCAAGTACCCATCAAAGACTTTTAAAGATATTTGATTTAGAAATTTAAATTGAACTAACTTATGGGATATTACCCATATATCATAATTTAACCTTAATTATTAATTATCATTTATAAAGTATTTAATATTTTTAATTCTACCCAATGTGAGTCTTTCCTTTTTCTCTTTATTTTACAAACTATTTGTCATATTCATCATATGTGTATCACCCATGTAATTGAGGAAAGCTCTCCGGCAAGAACAAGACATGTAATCCAAAATATTTTGCCATTAATCGTAAATTGGATAAAAATATTGTGGTATTACATAACAAGTTTATATTAAAGGAGTTAATGTTGCAATATAACATAAAAAGTAAACAAAGGTACAAACATATTTAACAGAATTATTTCAGAAGTATCTTCAGAGTTTTTACAAAGTATAACTAACACTTGTAAATAAAGAAAAAATGCTTGGTACATCATAGACATTGTTTAATAGTGGAGAAAATATTTAGGGATAAATTTACCAATGAAATGAAACCAAGCCATGCGCCATTGAGCATTAATGCAGAGTACCCCTACCAATGCCAAAAGGATTGTTATATAGGATGCAGCAAAACTCCAATAGAATGCTACCATGTCTATTGCTCCATCATTGGATTGTGAAGTAGGTGATGTTCTACTTTCTTCACAGCTCCTATTAACAATTGGGCCACAAAGGCCAGGGTTACCTTTATAGCTGCTCTCATCAAAGGTTGCAAATTGGCCTGTGCTTGGAGGTATTCCAGAGAGGTTGTTGTATGACACATTGAAGAAAGCTAAAAAGTGCAATTGGGACAACTGAGAAGGTATCTCACCGCTTAAGTTGTTGTAGGACAAGTCAAGGCTCTCCATTTGCATTAGATTAGAGAAACTAGTAGGTATAGAACCTGACAAGAAATTATGAGATAAGTTCAAGGCAAGAATTTGTTGTAGATTTCCAATCTGAGAGGGGATGACACCAGTTAGCTCATTGCAGGACATATCCAACCCAGTCATGTTTTCTAGGATGTTTCCTTCATAAGAGTAGTAGTTACTCTTTGTTCTAAAATTCACTGCCACTCGTACATCATCTCCTAACATGCCTTCATAGCTAGGCCCTTCCAAATGCACATTGGCATTGAAGTAGAAGTTTCCCATGTCGCCCCCAAAGGTGTTGTTTATGTCTGAAGTTTGGAAACAACTTTGATCATGACATCTCATTTTTCCAAATGACAGATTTATCAAGCATGATGGTATGTTTCCATTGAACTTGTTGCGCGAGAGGTCCATAATGTTGAGAGATTTCAGTTGACATAGTTGGATTGGAATAGGTCCTTGCAAATGATTCCCTCCTAATAGAAGAACTCGCAACTTTGATAGTTTACTAATTCCATTAGGAATAGTTCCAATAAGTTTGTTGTCACTAAGATCAAGGGCCACTAAATGTGAACTTTCAGCCAATGATGCTGGCATTGAATTAGAGAGGTTATTTTTTTGCAAATACAAGAACCTCAAGGATGGGAGCATAAGATGTGGCATTGACCCACTTAACCTATTATGAGAAAGATCCAAAATCTCAAGGTTTGCGATATCAGAAATTTCAATAGGTATTTCTCCTTGTATTTGGTTTTCTGCCATGAGAAGGATCTTAAGAGATTCTTGCCCAATTGAACAAGGAATTCTATCTGAGAATGAGTTGTTGGATATTTCTAGGACATTTAAATAAGTATTGTTTGTTAGTAAATCTTCAACTTCCCCACTAAAGTTGTTATTATTGAGGTACACCCAGTTCAAATTAGTGAACTCAGAAGTTAGAACTATTTTACCATGGAAAAAGTTGTTGGACAACTTCAAAAATGTCAACGATCTGCAGTTTGCAGGAAATTCTTTTGGTAACTCTCCTGAGAAGTGGTTGTAAGACAAATCCAAAGCCTCCAATACTTTCATCTCACCAACTGATGAAGGTATGTATCCTTCAAAATTGTTCCTTGATAGGTTCATATATGTTATATTTGGAAGGATAATACCAATATTTTTGGGTAGCATGCCATTAATCTTGTTGGTTGAAATGTCCAGGAATTGTAGATTTTGTTTAAGGGAGGACAATTGAAAGTCTCCGTCAAAAGAGTTATTCTTCAAATTGAAACCTGCTAGCTTTGAGTTGTTCTGCATCAACCAACTTGGGAATGTCCCAACAAGATTATTGTGAGAGAGGTCAATGAATACTAGATGATATTGGAATAGAAGGAAACTTGGAATTGTACTTCCTCTATTCTTATATAGGTTGCATCTTTGCAGAATGAGGGAACTCAATTGAAATTTAGGATACCACTGTGACTCTTCTTCAGTGTCTACTTGAAATTTGCTACTTTGTGATGGAAAATGAAGAACCTGAAGGTTGGAATGGTTAGCCAAAGTCCTCATTGAAAACGAGCCATCAATGTGGTTTTTATAAAGAGACAAGTATTCAATGGATGTAAGATTTGTAATGAAAGATGGAAAATCTCCACTCAAGAAATTATTTGTGAGATCAAGAACTTGAAGGTGTGTCAAGTTGGTCAGACACTTGGGAAGTTGACCGCTAAGCATATTGTAGCTAAGGTCCAACTCAACGAGCTTTCTCGATTGGCATAACCCTGCCAAAGTTCGTATTTTATAAGGTGTCAACCCAAAAGAAATACATACTCTAATGTAGCAGTATTTAGACACCTTCTTGATCTTTAACAAAATATGATGGGTTAATTATGGATAACTTATATGTGAACTATAGTCCAAAAGGTAAGTGCATAAAATTCTTTGAGTTACTTTATCTAAGTTTAAGTTTGAGTTGGAGCCTCTCATGCATTGTTTCACTTTTCTATTAATTCCACCTTCATGCACTTGGACAAATAAAAAAAATCAGAATAAGTTATACCTTTCAAGTTCCGAAATTAAATAATTTTTTAATTACCATGAAGTCTTTACGGGGTCACGGTGAGTTTTTGAGTAAGTTATAATTCAAGTTCAATAGTTTCAAGTTTTCTGAATTCTGAATGCCCACAATTAAAGATGATAAAGATTAGTTGTTTAAGTTATGATTGTTAACCATCAAGATTGTTTCCGTGATATCATATGTAATATATTAAATTGAAATTCATATTAGCTTACCAATAAGAAAAATAATAATGATAATGATAAACTAATAATATTAATAATAATAATCAACCACACAAGTCATTATCATCAAAAAGAATAATAAGCTAAAAATCATTGTCAATACCTGTGGCATCGCTTAACTCATTGCCGCTTAGGTCCAATATTGTCAAATTTCGAAGATTTACAAATTCTGCTGACAATGGAAAATAAGAAAACAATTAATATCTTTAGAAACGAAACAATACAATAGTACATATGGTCATATACATCATTTTCTTTTCCTTCAAATCACATGAAGAAAAATTATTGCATTCTAGTTGAGGAAATAAAATTAAAAAAAATTGTTGTATCCTTCTATTGAGAAAAACACACATACTTGTCAACATAGATTATTGGATCATTGTAAAAAATATAAAAATTATATTGTGTAACTTGTATCCTCATTGTTAATGTAGACGTATGAAGTGGCCAGTTTTGGGTCAGGTTAGCACTGGAAGTTGGTTGCATCAGCAATTTTGGGTTGGAGAAATTTTCAGTTGATACCAATTGAAATATGGAATCGAGGGAAGATTTTCGAGTTGATTGGGTTGTGGTCGGGCTGGTGGGTTGTGAAAGCTAACCTCCATCTTCCAAACTTCAAGTCTTCTCTCCCTTTTGCAAGATTCCAACTTCCCATCTGAGAACAACCACATTCAAATTGAAAACGTCGTTGCTTTTCCATGTGGTTGGTCTCCTGGCTCACTCCTCTCTTGAAGTCACGGATCGATGACCAAAGAAAATACATAAAGAAAAAAGTTGGACACAGATCCAAAGATGCATAGACTGCTTAGTCTTGAGTCTTGAGTCTTGAGTCTTGACAGAGTAAAGGGATAGCAAAGGTAGATTGACAAATCAGAAACATTGCGAAGGCAGTGAGCAATAACAATAACATGGTCAAGATGGCCTCTCAAGGGGACCGGGTAAAGGACCAACATTTTCGACCCCTTCTTTCTCAAGGTCTAGGACCCATTGTAGGATCTGCCCTTCCCACCTGTCACCACTGTCCTCTCTATCCCTAACGACATGGCCACCATCGCCAACATGTGCATAATCTAGAATGAGACACCTAAGGCCTACATGTTCAAGGAAGACGTCCCTAGGTTGAAGAAGAAGGAGGTGAAAGTGGAGGTGGAGGAAGGAAGGGTGTTGCAGAAGTGTTGATCAGCAGGGAAAGGAGAAGATTGTAGAAGAATGCCTATTTGATCTTAGAGAAGATTGATAGAAGAGAAAAAAACTCAGAAGAACGTGGGGAGAGAAGACTCTAGAAGAAGTGAAGAATTGTTAGATATATCAAAAGAAATATTATATTATGTTATATATATATGTTACTATTTAGTTGGGTTGTGATAAAATCGAGTTGATAATTTGAAGTACAAAACCTGACAAAAAAATATTGGGTTAACATTTTTTAACCGGTAACCCAACTATTTTAATGATATTTTAACTTGTAGTCTGTCCGAATAGATAAGGTTGGATCAGGTTTGGTTGGGTTACGGATTATTTGCACACCCTAAATTATGTAGTTATGTGTTGAATTGTAAGTTATCTTTTTTAAAAAATACCAGATAGTGATAATTACAAAAAGAATTGAAGACTAAATTTATATTTTGCTTCCTATTTAATGAAATTAAAATATATCACAATAAAAAAATATTGTATTTGAAATAACATGCTAACAATAAGTACCTTTGCCATCTACAGAGAAATTCAAAAAATTATAGCTCAAGTCCAAAACTTCCACTCCACTTAGGTGTACAAAATCTGGTTCAAACACAAAAAGAACCAAATATTTAATTAGAAGGGCATTAGTCAATGAATGGTTGGTTACTTTAAATATTCAATTACAACAACGAAAGTAAACATTATTCAAAAGACAAAGTTACATACCTTGAGCAGATAAAGGACCCTCCATTCTGTTTTCATGGAGCTTTAAGGTTCTTAATGAAGTTAAGGCAGTAAAACTTGATAAGACAGTCAAGTTGAGGCTATTAAAAGAAAGGTCTAAGGTCTCCAACTTCTTCAAGCTTGAAAATCCTTCAAAGGATGCAAAGAGATAACAAGTCAATTCACAAAACATTTTATTACATCTTATAATTAAATTGAATTACAAAACTCACTGGATCTCACAACGATATTGCATTAAGTGAAAATACTTTTACTCATATATATATATATATATATATATATATATATATATATACACACATATATTACTGAATCTGACAATAAATTATACTCTCTTTGATAGTACTCTAATATTCTTATTTTCATAGAAAAACAAAACAATAAAAATAAATTTTTCCATTCTCTTTTCCCTTTCCACCTTCAAACACTTGTATATATAAATAATTAAGAAAAAGTTATGCCTTTTAAATAAGTAAATCAAATAAATATTTGTTTAGGATCACCGATTTCTCAGTTGTCGATCAGTGTCCACTATTATGTTGAGAGCAGACTTTGTAATTTTTAATTAATAATAATTTTAAAAACAGACTATGGACCTTGCAAAGGGAGGGAGCCGCTTAAGTTGTTACCACTCAAGTCTAACATTTTCAAGTTCTCCAAACTCCAATGATCTGCAATAAAATTATTCCCAACGTTGTTATTCTTTATCGAATAGATAATATATATAGTCTAATAAAATTCATTCAAGTATATAATTATAATAATGATACTAACAAATAAGGACGACAGAACTGGCTATAAAATATTTAATAAATGTTTTGGACTTCAGCTATAATTTGTTGAAAATATTTATTAACATAGTATGCTAGCTGAAAAGTTATAATTAAGTGCTTTAGAGAGATTTTAAAGAATAACTTAGAAGAATTTTATAAAAATTGTTTGTAAAATAATATAAATTGCCTAAAAAGAAATCTTATATACCAGTTTAAAATCCGTCATGTAACAAGATCAGTATGTAAATGTTCTAGTTTCATCTCTACACCAATTGTTAAAAGCTAACTTTTCACCCTTTAACTTATACTTAAGTTTCAATTTCGTTATCTAAGTTTCCAACCATCACGGATGGTTGCTTAATCTCATACATCATCAATGAAATTAACGGTGTAATCCTCCGGAGACATAGGTACCATTTGTTTTTTTCGTGCCCTAAAACTCTGCTGAAGGAGTGTACATGATACCGAAATGTGTGATTGCTGAGGTATCATTGTGTTGGTGTGCATATAGCATGTTGCTTACCTTCAGTATATGGTATGTTTCTTACAAGAGAGGTGACTTCGTAGAATTTTGCTTCAAATTCCATAGCAGAAACCATATTGAGATGCTTGTGCAGAAATAATTGTATGTACAAGCTATGCTGTCAAATTTATAGTCATGGAAATTTGAGATGCTAGTGCAGAAACCATAGGCATAGAATTTTGAATCAAGTAGAATATTTACCATAACCTATTGCAAACCCTAACTTTTAGAGAAGAACGGAGACAAAGATTTGCCCCAATAGTCATTTCAACTTGTAATGTCTCATGAGTCATTCAAGGACGAAAAGTGGTGTATGAGATTAAACAAACGTTGTAGATGGTTGAAAACTTAAAGGACGTAAAGTTGATAACTTAAACAAACGTTGCAGTTTTAGCCTTATTTTTATATGTTGAATTGTAAGTTATCTTTTCAAAAAATATCAAATGGTAATAATTGGAGAAAAAATTTAAGACCAAATTTACATTCTGCTTCCTGTTATTGAAACTAAAATATTACAATTACAAAATTATGAATTTAACACATAATATGCTACCCTTGCCATCTACAAAGCAGTTCAAAAAATTATAGCTTAAGTCCAAAATTTTTAGCCTACTACCGAAGTGTACAAAATCTGCTCTAATAGAAAAAAAAAATCTAAATATTTAAATTAAAGAGGCATTAGTCAATGAGTGATTCGTTACTTCAAACTTTCAAGTAAAACAAGAAAAGTAGAAATTACTTAAAGACCAAGTTACATACCTTGAGATGATAAAGAATCCGAGATGCTGTTCCAATCGAGCTTTAAAGTTCTTAATGAAGTTAAAGCAGTAAAACTTGAAAAGACAGTGAAGTTTAGGTTGTTATAAGAAAGGTTTAAGGTCTCCAACTTCTTCAAACTTGGAAATCCTACAGAGTATGCGGAGAGATGCATGATAATTTAACTAACTAAACAATTCAGCACAAGCTCAGATTATGCCAATATTTTATGCTAGCATTTAAACAAAATAGAGTAATTCTACAACATCATACCTTTAAAATAAATGAAGCAAAGGTAAATTTGGTACCTTCATTGTCTATCCAGCCTTCATAGAAGTTCCAAGATAAGTCAAGACTTACTAGCTCTTCAAAAGGATGAAATAGAGAAACATTTAGCACCCGAATTTCTTTCTCATAACTCTGTAGTTTATAGAGGGACAAATCCGTTACATGGCCTGTTGCATTATTACATTTGACTCGGTTCCAAGAACAACAATTGTTGGCCTTATCATCAACCCATGATGCCAATTCTACTTTGGCGTGCTCGTTACCTTGTGATCGGAAGAAATGCTTGATATGAAGCAGCCCCATTCTCTCGTTTTCGATGCAGCCTAGACATGGCTGCATTTGCATCACCTGATTGATCACCACCATGACGGCCACACATAACAGCCTATACACACCCAAACCCCAACCCATTTCAATTCTGGTCATTCACCCAGCAAAGTTACGTATTTGGTTCATGCACACGGCTACTTAGCTAAGCTTTATATATATATATATATATATATATATATATATATATATATATATATATATATATCTGTGTGTGTGTGTGTGTGTCATTTGGTATCTTTCTTTTGTGGAACATTCAGTTCAGTTTTACCAACAACCTATTATTAATTATACAGGAGTCTTTTCCGTTTCATTCAATTATTGCCTCTCAAAGTCCCCCAAGCGTGAAAATTAAGTTAAAAGACCTGCACTACTTTACCTTAAACATACAAGACTCAAGAGTAGAACTTGATATGCCATTATTGCGTAAATAAGGACTGTTTCTAGAATAACATTTTACAAAAAGTCATTAGTCAATGAGTGGTCAAAGTCGCCTATGCGTGAAAATTAAGTTAAAAGACTTGCGCCATTAGACTTTGAAAATACGAGATTCAAGAGTAGAACTTGATATGCCATTATTGCGTACATAAGGACTGTTTCTAGAATAACATTTTACAAAAAGTCATTAGTCAATGAGTGGTCAAAGTCACCCATGCATGAAAATTAAGTTAAAAGACTTGCGCCATTAGACTTTGAAAATGCGAGATTCAAGAGTAGAACTTGATATGCATTTATTACATCCATAAGGGCTTTTTCTAAAATAACTTTTCACAAATTATTTATAAATTTATTAATTCATATTTTCTATAGGTTTTACTAATCGTAATACCAATGCACTACGTATGTTCTAAGATAATCTCCTTTTTCATTTGCTCTACTCAATAATTATTATTGAGACTTTTTATTTTTTATGATAAAAGTAGTGATAAACCACTTAATAAACACATGTAAATTTTTAGATTCAAGTCTAGAATATTAAAGGGGAAAATCTCACAGTAACGTTAGACACTGCTATACCATTAAGGTGTCAACTATTACTGTGACCTTTTAATTAATTGTGTTATACGTTACTCATTTAAACATTTATGATTTTAAAACTTTTTTTTTTTGAGGGGAAGTTTTAAAACTTCTTAAGCAAGTGGTTAGAAGTAGTTTTGCCACTTTTATTTGTTTCATTAATTAGATTTTAACATAATATTTGATGGATCAACGTCGTTTTCTTAGTTAATTTAACACTTTAAAAACTTTATTTTCCTAAAAGGCCTGAACTTTTTTTTTTTTTTTTTGTCTTCTAAGAAAAGAAACTTAATTAGATGGAGCAATAAACTTTTTAGGCTAATTGAACGTCACCATTCATAAACTGGGCCAGCAAACTGAAAATTTCAAAGTCTTGCTCGTGATATCCACGTCTACTGGTCACCTCATATGTTTCTTAGAAGTCAAAATGGAGCGCAGCATACAGTAATAATAGCAAAAGTGGAAATAGAGTTACAAACATAATCTTGCACCAAACGTCTCTTAAAAGTCTTTCCCGTAACGTATACTCCAACCTATCCCCTTCACTCTATTTAATTAAATTGAATTTCAATATATTTTTGAACATATGAATAAATTTTTCTCTAAAAGAAACTCAGATGAAGCAATTATTTTAATGTCAACATATATAAGTTCGGATTAATATATTCAAAACATTAAAGTCTTTGCCTATGAAATTTATGTCCTCTTATCGTTTTACATGTATTTTTAAGTTTGTCGCTGTCTTGAAAAATTGTGCATATCACTGTTATGTAGAATGGGTGAGATATTCCAAGTCAAAGTCGTCCACTTATTCGAAGAACTATATATTTGGTTACTTAGTATTAGTTTACCATGTCAGTGACTTAATAAAGAAAGCACTTGCCATTATATAAAGCAGCAAGAAATGGAAAAGCGTAGCACAAGTGCAGTAAATACGTAGGGTCTACTGCCTTGAAATGCAAGCCTTTCCCTAATGGAAAATGCCATACGCGTTTGTTATTCATTCTCAAAAAGATTTATCGGTGAAATAGATTGATCTTAATTAAGATTCGATTACTTGAAGGTTAAAAGGTTATAATTCAAAGGTGATATTCACGCCAATTTGTCACCTTAGGTGTTTTTCTAACTCAGTTGCTGTTTTAAAAGTCAAAAGGGACATAAACAGTCAGCCAACGTGTTATTAAGGTTTGATGTTAACGTTTACCAAAATTGATTTTATCAATTGGATGTGACATCTAATCTTCATTGTTTTTAGCCCCTAAGGGATTGATGCAGTTTAATCAATTTGGTGGAACAAATTTTACAAGATGGAAGGACAAAATGAAATTCCTACTCACCACCTTGAAGGTCTTTTATGTTCTGAATTTAAATCTACCACCTATTACTACATCAACTGTAGAAGATTTAGATTATGTAAGAAATGAAATAAAAAAATGTGAGAAAGATGAATTGGTATGTCGTGGTTATATTTTAAATTCACTTACTGATGGTCTCTATAATCTTTACTCAAATTTGACTTCACCAAGGGATATTTGGAGTGCTTTAAAAGTCAAATATCAAAGTGAAAAGAAAGGTACTGACAAATTCCTTACTTTAAATTACTTTGATTTCAAAATGTCTAATAACATGCCAGTCATGGATCAAGTCCATGAATTACAAATTTTAGTTTCTAGATTAAGGGATTTGAATATCATTATTCTTGATACTCTTCAAATAGGAGCAATTCTATCTAAATTGCCTCCTTCTTGGAATGGATATAGGAAGAAATTGTTGCATTCACTTGAGAACTTTACTCTTGAACAGTTTCAAACCCATTAGCAAATTGAATTTGAAACTCGAATTAGAGATGAAAGATTTTAGAAAATAATTATGACTACAAATGAGAATTCACAAAATGTGAATGCAATTGGAAAGTTCAGAAACAACAAATCTGAAAGAAAGTCGATAGGGAAGAATTAAGACAAACTTAAGGTCCAAAAAAATAGAGGTTTTAAGAAAAATAAAAAACACAAGTTCTGCTTTCATTGTGGAAAGAAAGGCCACTACATCAAAGAATGTAGATACAAGAAATTCAACCTTACTAATTTGAACAAAGGAAATACTTTTGAAAAAGCCAAACTAGCCAACTTATTGGAAGATGAAGAGAAAGAGCTATAGAAATGGTTGCCAATATATAAATTGGAATAATAACTGAATTACACATGGCTACTATATCTAGAAATATGGATTAGTTCCTTGATTTAGGTGCAACTATTCATGTGTACAATGACATGGCTCACTTCAAAATCTGCAATGAGTTGAAAGAACAAAGTGAAGTGCTAATGGGAAATTATAATCATGCCAAGGTGCCTGGAATAGGGTTTGTTGTACTGAACTTCACTTTTGGGGAGAAACTTACCCTACTTAATGTTTATCATGTTTCTAATGTTGAAAGGAACTTAGTTTTAGTAGGTATGCTTTACAAGAAGGGTTTTAAAATTGTCTTAGAATCAATCAAGGTTGTAATATCTAAAAGAGGATTATTTGTAGGCAAGGGATACTCCTTTGATGGCATATTTAAATTAAGTGTAAATGAAATAAATAATATTTTTGATGATGTTGATTCTTCTTCTTTATGGCATGCTAGGTTAGGACATTTAATTATGAAATGCTTAAGTATATGTCAAATAATAATTACATAAATTATAAGCATGTTCATAATAATAGATGTGATATTTGTGTTGAAGCAAAAATAATAAGAAAACCTTTTCCTAAAGTAGAACATGACATACAAAACTTAGATTTAATTCATTTTGATATTTGTGAATTGAATGGTAAATTAACTAGAGGAGGGAAAAGATATTTTATTATATTTATAGATGATTGTTCTTGGTTTTTATATGTGTATTTACTAAGAACAAAAGATGAGGCCTTTGATAAATTCAAGGAATTTAAGTCTATAGTAGAAAATCAAAAAGTAAAATTAACATATTTTGAAGTGATAGGGATGGAGAATATTTCTCTATAGAATTTGATAAATTCTATGAAGAAAATGGAATAACCCATAAGAAAACTATCCCTTTTACACCCTAATAGATTGGACTAGCAGAAAGGAAAAATAGAACTTTTGTTGATATAGTAAATGCTATGCTATTAAATGCCAAATTACCATATAACTTACGGGGTGAAGCTTTGCTTACTAGTTGTCACATTTACAATAGAATTCCTTTGAAAAAAACTCATAAATCACCATATGAAGTTTGGAATAGAAGGAAACTAAATCTGAATTATTTTCAAGTGTGGGGGTGTGTTGCTTTTTATAGACTGCTTGATTTTCAAAGAAATAAACTAGGGCTAAGAGGGATCAAAAGTGTTTTTGTTGGTTATGAACAAAATTTCAAAGCATATAGATTACTTAATTTAGAGACTAATATCATTGTAGAATCTATTCATGTTGAATTTTTTGAAAATAGATTTATATAAATCAAATTAGGCATGAGCTTGAAAATAATGAACCTAGAAATGGTATGTATGAAATAGAATTTGACATACATCAAAATAATTCTAATTCTTTTGATTTTCTTACTAATGGTAAGAGAAAATTAGTAAATGAACCATTTAAACCAAAAAGAAGTCAAAGGGCAAGGATTGAAAATGCCTTGATCTTGATTTCATTCCCTTTTTGGTTCAAAGAAGTAGAAATAAAGTTATTAAAAAAATGAAGATATTATTAAACATTGAAACTGAGCCCAAAACTTATGAAGAACCAATGGCTTCTAGATATGCATCTTTTTGAAAGGAAGCTATAAATGATGATATAGACTCAATAATGTCTAATAATACATGGATCTTGGTTGATTTACCTCCTGGTCAAAATATATTGGTAACAAATGGGTTGTTAGGAAATATAATTTTGATGGTACATTGCTAGCCTTTAAAGCAAGACTAGTTGCAAAAGGTTTTACACAAGAGAAAGACTTAGATTATTTTAATACATATGCTCCAATTGCTAGACTAACATCTATTAAAGTACTTTTTGTATTGGCATCTATATATAAATTGCATGTGTATCAAATGGATGTTAAAATAGTATTTTTACATAGTGAGTTAAAAGAGGAAATTTACATGCATCAACCTAAAGGATTTGTTCTTCTTGGAAATGAACATAAACTATGCAAACTTGTAAAATCTTTATATGGTCTTAAACGTCCTCCTAAACAATTGCATGAAAAGTTTGATAAGGAAATTTTATCTTTTGCTTTTAGAAATAATACTATTGATAAGTGTATTTATTCCAAGTTTACTAAAGAATACGGGGTTGTAATTAGTCTCTATGTTGTCGATATGCTTATATTGGTACCAGCATGCGTGGCATAAATGAAACTAAAAAGTTTCTGACCTCAAAGTCTACAATGAAAGATCTTAATGAGGCAGATATAATTTTGGGTATCAAAGTTACTAAGTATGATCATAGGTTTAGTTTAAGTCAAACTCATTTTATGGAGAATATTTTGAACAAATTTGAACATCTCAAAATAAGAGAGTTTAGTACTCCATGATACTAGTGTAAAACTTGTGAAAAATACTAGTAGACCGACAGAACAATTAAAGTATGCTAGTGCTATGGGAAGCTTAATGTCTGCAATACATTGTATAAGACTAGATATTGCTTTTACTGTATGTAAGTTGTTAAGATTTACAAGTAGTCCTAGTACAAAACATTGGGAATCAATTAGAAGGGTATTTGTTTACCTTAAGAGTATTGCAAACCTAAATTATCTTACTTAGGTTTTCTTGCTATACTAGAGGGTTATTTAGATGCAAGCTAGATAACGAAAGCTAGTAAAAGTATTGCAACTATAGGTTCAATATTTACACCAATTAGAGATGAAATATGTTAGGCATCAAAGAAACAAACTTACCATGCTTATTCTACCATAAAGGCAGAATGTATTGCTTTGACTATTGTAGGAAAGGTAGCTAAGTGGTTAAGAAAGATGTTGTTTGAAATTGAGTTATGGCCACAACCAATGCCACCTGGTTCCATTATTGTGATAGTCAGGCTACAATGTCCTGTACTTTCAACAAAATGTATAATAGAAAGTCAAGACATATTAGTCTAAGACATGATTATATTAGAGAATTGATATCAAGTGGTACCATTTCAATTCTCTATGTGAAAATTAGCAAATAATTTGGCTGATCCTTTTAATAAGTCTTTACAAAAGATATGATGTACAAGACAACATGTAGTATGGGACTAAATTAAACCCTCAATCCACCAATGATGGAAACCCAACTTTGAATTACCAAACTAGTAATTACTAAAATTTAATGGGTAACAACAAGTCATTGATAAGTGTTTGTTTTAGCACTAAATAAGAGGAGTCTTATATGAAACTTAAAGGTTAGCGTTCATTATTTTGTTTGAGAGGATGAGTATAGCTTTTAATGAAGTTAATTAAGGATTGTCTATAGTAATAGGGATAATGAAATAAATTGCACCTATGTGAATATGAAGTGGTGTACCTTCAACAAAAGTTTAATGGGTTTACCTTAGAAAATATTCACAGAAATTAGGATTGCTTAGCATATTGCCATTTAAATAGTGCTAGGATAGTAAAAAGCTCTTTGGAGAATCTTAATAAATTTGGTGTGTAGTATATCTTTAATCCTATATGCAAGGAGTCTTGATTTAATCTTTAGATACTGAGTATTTCAATAGCATTCTTAGATATTTAACATTAATTTGAAGGTTTAAACCTAAAAGGTACCTTCTTATATGCACCATATTTAGTGTGAATGAACTAATTTACAAACTAGTGGAGGAATGTTAAATAGTTTGTAAATAAAGGAAAAAGATGAAGTCACACATTGAAAAGAATTATAGATATTAAAAGCTATATAAATGATAAAAATGGCTAAGGTCAAATTGTAATATGAGTCATAACCCATAATGTAGCTCAAATCAAATTGCTAAATCAAAGATATTTAAATTCTTTGATAAGGCACTTGGAGTATCTTGGGGCCTTAAGTTAAAGAGAAAATAAATAAAATTAACTATTAATTTTATTATCAATATTTGAAATATATATAAATATAAATATATATATATATAAATATAAATATATATATAACCATGGAACAAGCAATCATGTCTTTTAGAAACTAACAGTTGTGAATAAACAATTATATATTTTAAAGGTAGATATCATGTATGTTATGAATAAACAGCCATGTCTATCAAAATTTGATAAACACAATTGTTCAAGGATGCTTTTTCATACTATAAATTGAGAATTTTGAATTACTTTTAGGACACATATTCACTTTCTCCAAAAAGAGTTTTAAGGGCTTTGTTGTATCCTAGGGTAACTTGCTTTTCATACAAAAGTAACATTACACTCAAGACAATATAATTTCATACTCAAAGCCAAAATTTCTGTTGTCTTTGTATATTTGTTCTAATAGTGACAAGAAAAGTCAAATTATTAATAGGGATGTGATGAGAGTTGTTGAAATAATTAGGAGAAGGATGAGAAGAAGTGGTGTCAATAGATTTGAAGGGAGAGTGACGAATGAGTGATAAGGAGAAACAAATAAAAGAATAAAAAAGGTGAGCAAAACAACAAAAATAAGAGGAGCCACAAAAGGAGGCAACACAGAGATACAAGAGAATGGTTTGCGAGTAAAAAAAAAATGCAAAGAAGAAAAGGACATAGGGGAGAGACTGAGAAAAAGAGACAACCCAAGAGCAAGCTAAGAAAGGAGAACGCAAGGGCATCAAAGGGAAGGCAGAGTCATAAAAAAAGAGAAAGACGGAGGGAGAGCAAGAGAGACCAAGGGAAAGAAAGAAAGAGAGAACAAAGTGGAAGAGTGAAGAGAGCATAAAGGAGGCAAAGAATTGAGGAGGAAACTCAATGGAAGAAGAGAGTGGTAAAACTGAACTCACTCACACTTGAGGACAGCTAGGTTGATGTTCTATTTTCTTTGGCTTTGCCTTGATTTAGTTCTTTGTTGTGCATCTTGGACTATTAATATTATGAAGTTCTATTTTTAGTAAGAGAAAACAAAGAAAGTAAGGGAGAGCCACCATCCTTATAGCCAAAGAAGCCCGGTTTCCTCATGCCTCTATAACATCACAGAGGCTGAAATTTGAAAGGGGCAGGTATACAAAACCCACTTTTGGATGTGGTGCACCCAATACCTATTCCCTTTAAAAATAATTCATAAAGAAAAAATGTTTCAAAAAATTAAAAACAAAATACGTAGTTGGATCCATAAAATTTTTTTAAAAATTTTAAGTACTAGTTTGAAAATTTTCTACTGAAGATTGTGAAATTCAATTGTATTATTTTTGTCGATTCTTTTTGTTTCTAGAAAATATAAAAATCTCCTTGATAGAAAAATATTTTGATTTCATATTTTAATCTAATAAAACCCTTACCATTTCATAAAATTTTAAAGCCCAATTGAAAAGGATTAAAAATTTAGTAGTATTTTTTTTTAGAGTCCAAAAAAAAAGAAAGAAAGAGAAAAAAAAAAGCAAAGATGGAAAATAAATTCTATTTGTGTCCCACTTTATTCATGCACAATAATTTCATTTGTGTCCCACACTATTCACCACTCTTAACTCCAATTGTGTCCCACACATTCATGCAAATAAATTGCATTGTGTTCCACACTATTCGTCACTTTTAATTCCATTTGTGTCCTTCATTGTCATTTTCTTATTTCTTCCTTTAAATCCAAATTCTTTCCATAGATGGATAAAGGGGGTTTGTTAACCAACTAGCTGCTATCTAATAATTTTGAGGAAAATTACATTATGAGCTCAATTAGTTAATTAGCATGGTTTTGTTGATGCATATAAAAAGATACACCCCTTTTTTCGAAAGCCTTAGTCAAGGAAGGCAAATGTTTTTAAACCTAGTCAAGCTAGGTATGCCATTATTTTTCAACAAGACCTGGTTAAGCTAGACAACTATTTTTTATGTAAACCCTAGATGAACCAGGCATTAAATTAACCTTTCCATGATAATGGCCAAATGTCACTTACTAGCCATGATAATCTTAGATCATGATTGATCACGTGTAAAACTAGTAGTAGAACAATAAAATCAAAAAGTAAAATATATTTATGTTTTGACAAGAAACAAAGCATAATTTTTGAAATAAAAAACAACAAACACTAATGTGCCATTGAAAGAATGTTGTAGGGCTGTTAATACCTTCCCTACACGTAATTAATCCCCGAATCTATTTTTTTGTAATGCAGATCATACTTTTCGGTGTCTGACTTCACCATTTTGATCTAAGTTAGTGGTGACTCTATTTTTATTTCTTTCCCTAAATTCTTTTTTTATTTTTCATTATCACTGCTTCGCATTGTGTGTTGACAGCTTGGTGTCTCCACTAGGAACATTTGAGGGTTAAGCCACACAAGTTGGTGCTTGCTACATGTTGTTTTCAATTTCTATGCTTTGGTTGATTATCTAGTTTATTTGTCTTCCAAACTTTTGATTCTACATTTGGGATTGTGTTTTGGGATTTCTAACTTTGCATTTTGGATTTACATTCTTAAATCATGCCTAGATCATGTTGTTGGATTAGGTCTAGACAACTTACTTTTCCACAATATTTTTCTATATCTATGGACTGGTGGCTACTTGACTTTTTGCAAGTTGTGAACGGGTGAGTGGATGGCTTACTCCCTATACACACATACACCTACACCATAATGCACCTTAGAAAAAGGGAGGTCATGATCCTTGAGCTTAGAATTTACCATGACTCAAGCACAATAGGGAAATGTTATCCATTTGCTTATTTGCAACTACATGCATTTTCATCCTTTGCATCATTTTAAAATAGGGAACATCTTATTGCATCCATCATGATTGCATGCAAAAGCTCTCAACTCAAGCTTCTTTATCTTTGATAGGTTAAGAAGGGATGAGGGAGAGTATCCTTCATGAGGCCTCTAGACTCCATGTAGGTACTTGAACTTCCTCACTCAAATAACTCTTAGCATGCTAAATTGCCTCAAATAAGGGTAATTTGGGGATTTGTGTAAGTATGTAGACCCTTGCCATCATGTTTTAACTTAACACACGAGAGGAACCTTCATGTCATTATCTTTGTTTTAATTTGGATGTCATAGTCATCATTTTACTTTGGCTCAAATTTTAGGTGACATCATTATGGATACTAACATTGCATTAAATCCTATCACAATCATCATAGAACCCTATGACCAAGGGCTTTTCACTTAAGAAGGGGCTCAGAAGGAGCAAGGGGATATCTTAAGTAGATAGGATGGTGTGGTATTGCCAAAAATTAAGAAGTTATCCTTTTAACAGAATGACTTGTTTGATTTGAGGAAGGTTTAGGATAGCTTTACTAACTCAAAAAAGGGGTAGTTTATAAGGAAGTATGGTCAATTGGAAAACTTATTATTAGTCCTAGTAGAGGAGGAATTACTCCTTTTGCTATCAACTAGTAGACACTTGAGAGCAATTAGAAGGCATGAAAGCTAGCATAAGGTAGGTCGTAAGGATGGCAACTACTGAAGCTATGTGGATAGCTAAGCAAGAAGTAGAGTTGGGACCTAGTCTTACCTAAAGTCTCCTTGAGGAACTGAAGGAGCACTATGTCAAAGTGGAAAAACTACATAGATATAGCTAGGGTTGATCCTAAGTTATGTTTCTTGCTCAAAGAAAATGCCCTTAAAGATGGTTATGATTATTCTTCTTGACATTAATGAAAAAAGAGTTTTTTATGTAGTCTAGAATTTGAGCTAGTTATATTTCTTGCATACTGACAATACATATGCATGCTAAAATTTAGATATCATTTGCATTTAAATAATGTAGTTAAGAAATTACAGCTTCAATTATATGATCTTAATCTAAGTGAATGGGAGAACCAAGCCAAGAGAAAATAGTTAAAGGACTACACGATGAAGTCAATGACCTCATGGCCTAAATGGCTAAGTTGACTGAGTTGCTATAGGCAAAAGTTCTGCTGAAATAGAGATCCCACCATTTAACTCTTAAGATCTACAATCCCATCATTAATAGAGACTAAGTAACCAAAATCAACCAAGTTATCAATCCTTCTCAAGGGGTCCAACACTAGTAATATCTACCTAGGATCAGTTTACAAAATCAGCAGGGACCTTCACCCCATATTCTGGAGGGTTCAAATTCACTGAATTGGCAAAGGCCCTCACCATTATGTTAGTCTAGGTTCTTTCCTCGGTCCATGTGGAAGCCATATATACAACATCCTTAAGGCCTACTACCACAAGTCCAATAATTTCCTTATAAACATTACCACTGGAGTCTATACCCTTAATATCTAAATGGGCAACAACCTCAAGATCACATTTCCAACACCTACACAGTCTAAGTCATTAGGAGTTTGCAATAGAGTTAGAAATTGACAACATACCTAACTTTAGTGACCCTATAGAGTTAGAAAAGTTAAAGAAGAGTGCTAAAGAAGCCTAAATCCTAGAAAAATACAAGACGTTAGAAGTCAAAATGAACAAATAGGAAGGATTTAAGGAGGACATATTCGATGTGCATATCATGGGATTGGCATTAGATGTGGTTATCCCTCTTCAGTTCAAAGTCCAAGAGTTTGTCAAATATAATGGAACTTCATGCTCTAAGGCTCACTTGATCATGTATAGTTGTAAGATGGGGGCATACAATGGCAATGACAAATTGATAATGCATGTCTTCCAAGATAGTTTGGTTGATGGAGACACAGAGTGGTACATTAACCTGGACTGTAATTTTGTTCATTCATGGCAAGATTTGGTTGAGGTATTCTTGAGGTAATACGGGTTTAAATGGGTCATGTGCCTAGATAGGACTTATATCCAAAGGATGGCCAAGGCAAATAGTGAGTCATTTAAGGAATATGCCCAATGCTAAAGGAATGTAGCAATTAGCGTGCAACCACCCTTTGTTGAAGAGAGAAATGAGCTCAATATTTGTGAAGACAATAAGTTATCCCTTTTATGGGAAAATGGTAAGGTCTAGCAATATGAGCTTTCCTGACTTAGTAATCATCAAGTAAACATAGAAATGGGCATTCAAGAAAGGAAGATGGCAAGATCTTCATATCCAAAGAAGACCTTAGCCCAAGGAAAAAAGAAGGAAGAATTCTATGCTATAGATATACAACAAAATTAGAAGGGAAAGGGTAAGTGCAACAAAAACTAATAGGCTTACCAAGCCCCTCAAACTGCATTTACTCCTGTGATGGCAGTGGCTAGGCCCCTCTAATAACTTTAACACCGTTGCAATACCAGATTGCATCTTAGCTGGCATATCCTCAACAAAAAGTTACATATTAATCAATCCCATAGCATTAACCCACAGCTTATCAACTAAGGTATCAGTTGCAACATACTGTTTATTAGTAGAGAACTCTGTTTCAATTAGGCTAGGTGTAATTATAGAAAGTGCTAGGATTTTGACCATATTCCTATACCCTATTCACAACTATTGCCATAACTATTACAAAATAATTTGGTTGCCTACTCCCTCCTTTGCAACCTCCTTATCCACATGATATAATGATAAGCTCACCTATGAATAACACACTCCATTGATAACTACACTATATGAAAGAAAAAGGTCTAGGATCTCATTGATGCCAAGTAGTTGAATTTTGAACTAGTCACCCTGGGACCTGATGTTGACAGAAATCCCTTACCTAACCATGGAGAATCAGGTGTAAATGTGGCCATTGATGGAGCAAATTTTGTTCTGAAGAAGCTAATAACCTAAATTAAAACTCTTATGGGCCATATCTTCTAAGCATTGGTAGAACATGGATGGATTGAGAAAAAGTAAGAGGTTATCCCAAGTACTGGTTGTGAGTATCATAGTGAGAAAGCAAAGCGTGGAATTGATGAATGCCAAGCTTTTTAAGAATTGCTTCAAGGGCTAATGAATAGAGGCATATTGTAAGTCGGGATAGAGTTGGAAAGTATGAATGCTATTCCTATCCTATGCAATAGACACTAGGGCAAACTGAGACCCAAGATGCTAAAGCCATTAACAATTAAATATGTGGTGTAGGTAGTACAGTCATCTATCAAGGCAATGAAGCCTTTATTCGTCAAGTATACCACTGATGGACCACTAATGCCACTAATACCCATTGAGGCCATGGGATGATTGATAATCAAGACCCCTCAACTATTCCCTTACTAGAGTGATAAGGTAGTTTTGTGGGATTATAGTTGCCACGTGATCACTGAGAATTTTGACTCTCAGATCTCTAATATATTTAGGTCTCTGACATTATGAGAAGTGGTCACTAGTATCTCTTGCCCATATGAAGTGAAAAAGAAGCTAAAAAAGTGGTAAAACTAAGTCCCATCAGGATAAAAAGACTAGATAAAGGTAAATGAATCTTGATAGAACTCTTAAAAGAGGAAGAAATGGATGCTAGTAAGCTAGTAGGGGTAAAGATAGCACAACCTAGGGTAATCACATTATGAGCTTAGTCAAGTGTTTGGCATGGTTTGTCCAGCATGATTATAAAGAATCACCATTATGCTTGAAATCTTTTGACGTTAACCTAGTGTTGTTTCCTTCTTCTTAAACCCAAATTCTTCTCAACAATAGATAAGGTAAGGGGGGGTCACTTTTCAACCATCTTGAAGGTAATTGCATTATGTACCTAGTCAAGCATTTGGCATGGTTCCTCTAATGTGGTTATAATGATAATTGCTTTTCACCTTTGAAAACCTTAGTTAAGCAAGGTAATCTTTAAGTATTAGTCAAGCTCGGCATAACCTTTTGATGTAAGACCTAGACGAACCAGGCATCAAATCCTTGTTCTCCATAAGAATAGCTAAACAACACTCATTGATGATATTAATCATGCATCACGCTTGACCACTTGAAAAAACCAATAGTGGAACAAACAAAAACTCAAAAACAAAATAAATTTATTTTGCAAAATAAAAAGAATAGGTCTGAAAACAAAAAGCAACAAAACACCAATATGGTACTGAAAGGGTGTTGTAGAGGTGCTCATATCTTTCTTGCACATAACTAATCCTTGAACCTATTTTCTATTATGCATACCATTTTCTTCAGTGTCCAACTTACCATTTCAATCTAAGTCAGTTGCAACTCTATTTCTTCTTCTACTAAACCCATTTTTGAACTCATTCCATCTTTTCATTTGCCATTTTGCATATCATGTTGACAACTTGGCAACTCTGCTGGGGATATGGAGGGTTAGGCCACATGATTTTGTTCTTTGTTGCATTTTGTTTTTTGGTTTCTGTGCTTTGGTTGAATGTCTAATTTGTTTGTATTCTAATTTATGATTATAGTATTTTAGATTTCTAATTGGTTGCAACTTGGACTTGCACTTTGAAATCTCGTCATGTTGGATTAGGCCTCGATGACTTACTTTTCTGCACTATTATCTATATATATCTATGGACTGGTGGTTTGTTTATTGTTTTATAGGTTGTGAGTATATGAGTGAGTGGTATATCCTTACACACATTATACTTATGCTACATAATGCACTTTAGAAAAAGGGAGGTCATGATCATAGGGCTTTATATTTGAGCTTCTAGAAACCCTTAGGATAGCAAGTGCATAAAGTATGGCTAGCCTTCATTAGACCCTTAGTCTATGTACAGGCACTTAAACATCCTCACTCAAATTGATCTATCAGGGACAATTTGGGGACCTGATGTAGGAGTTTAGGACTTACCCATTCACACTAATAGTAGCCTTAGTGCCAACCACATCCAAGAAAGTTTTGTTTAAAGCTTACGATGAACAATGTAAGCCTAGGATTTACCCAACGATAGGTATTATGGGGAAATGTTGTTTGTTTATTTACTTGCAACTATATGTTTAATTTTTGCATTTTTATCTTTTTTATTTTTTACTCAAAATACATCTTGTTGCACCAACCATTGGCATGCATAAGCTCTTAACTCATGCTTCTTTACCTTCTTAGGCTAGCAAGGGGAAGTGAGGGTAACCTTGATGGGATCTTTAGACTCCATGCAGGTGCTTGTACACCTCTACTCAAATTACTCTAGGTATGCTAGATTACCACAAATTGGTGCAATTTGGGAACCTTAGTATGTACTCTAAATTCTTGCTATCACACATCATGTAGTGGACACAAGAGGGATTTTGTCTTGATGATAGTGTATTGCTTTCCTTATACATTTTAGTGACCATTTTCTTTTGGCTCAAATATCAAGTAACATCACTATGGACATTCATCATGGATCAACGCCTATTACTACTGTCATAAACCCTTATGACCAAAAGCTCTTTGCCCAAGAGATGACTCAAAAGAAGCAAGGGGATTGTTCAAGAGGGCAAAATTGTTAGGTACTGCCAAATATTAAAAAATTGTCTTTTGATCAAAATGACTTGACTGAGTTGAGGAAGATTTGGGATGAACACAATGAGTACAAGAAGTGTTTTGAGGCAAAATATGGTCAAATGGGACAATTTTTGGCAATATCAATTGAGAAAGCACTGCTTGAAGCCTTGGTTTTCTTTTAGAACCCAATCTATAGGGTGTTCACTTTTCGAAACTATGACCTCAATCCTACACCTGAAGAATATGGTGATTTACTAATAATCAAACCTCTTGCTAGATTTGGGGCTTATAAGTACAATAAGAAACAAGGACCTAAGAATAACCTAGCCATATTGTTTGGCTTACCAAACATGAATTATGGTAATGATACCAAGGAAAAAGCAAAAAGTAGAGCCATTTCCCTAAGTTTCTAGTTAGGTTATACCATGCTTAAAGAGACCAAGATATGGTAATGCAAGCATTGGCCTTAGCCATCTATGGTGCTATTGTGTTTTCTAAAGGTTATCGATACATTAATGGAGAAGTCATAGTCTGATTCAAGGCTTTTAGGACTAGTCTAAACCTAGTGCAACCCATTCTAGTACAGACTTTTTGATGCTTTAATTTCTTAAGCAAAACTAGAGAATATCACTTTCGTGGTTGTGTATAACTTTAGGTTGTTAGCCATCTTCCCAGGAAGACATGAATTATCTCATTGTCCAATGCATGCTTGATTATTTTGGTAATTGAAAGCCTCTAGAGGACATTGCCTAATTAATGTGGCCACAAACAAGGTAGGATTGGGACTCTTAGATTCGGTACTTTTAGAAATCTTAAGGTATCAAATGGGAAAGTTCTTGGCTATGCGAGGGTCTTATGGTGTACGAATATGAAAACAAACCTTGGGTTGGGAAATAATCAGCTATGCCTTGACAATGGTAAAAATAGAATTTGGATCTATTCAATTTGTACCAATAACTAATGGACTTCATGAGTTTGACCTTGAATTTGGCAATAAAGACTCAAGGCCTAAAAACGATGCTGTTAAGAAGTTGTTGTGCCAATAAGGTTAATGGGGCATGATGAGCAATCCATTACAACTACCCTAGAGATCCCTATTGGCAAAGGAACCACGGAAAAGGTTTCATTGCACTAGAAATTACCTTGTTAGCTTCTTCCTCCAAAAGGGCTAGGGTGGATAAAAATACTAAGGCTAAAGATAAACTCAAAGTTGAAAAGGTTATGTCTGACCTGTAAATCAAAGAACTTATGCTAAAAGAGAAAGAATTGAGGATGAAGTAGGAAGTTGATATGTGGAAGGCCAGGGTTATAGAATTTCAAAAGAGGATGATGAGCATGGAGCAAGATAAGGACAAGTTGATTTTTGAGAAAGAAAAGGATGTTGAAGAGGCTCAAAAGGAAGCATATGTAGCTACCTCGAATATTCATAAAGCTAAAGAGGAATTTAAGGATAATAAAGGGAAAATAAAGTCCCTTGAGGAGGAAAATGTTTGATTTAGGGATCACATTCAGAAGTAAAAGGTAGCTCATCAAAAGGATGACATAGAGCTCCAAAAGTTGAAAGACACCTTCACCACTCTTGAAATTGATCTGGACAAGAAAATACAAGACAACGAGCGCTTCGAAGGGTTCATTAATAACCTTAAGGACAAGTATGAGAGAAAAAAATAGTTCTTGAAGGCATAGTTACAGAATCAGGAAGACCTTGAAGAGAGGATTGACCATATTGACCAGGAAAACATGAAGTAGCATTAGTATATGAGCTTGGAGAAGTTAACTCATGATTAATGCATTGAAGAGATCCTAGAAGATCCCTAATTGATTACGATACTATTGGAAAATGAGCATTTTTAGTGTTAGTTGGCAGATACAAAAGAGCAGTTAATAGGAGTGGAGGCTAGTGTTCAATAAATTGCAAGGATGGTAGGCGCCAGGGTCCTCAAGATAACTAAGTGAGAAGTTGGATTAGATCCAAACCCTACCAAGAGCCTAAGCTTAAAGATGATTATGTCAAAGTGGGGAAACTGTGTTAGTATTAGCAAGATTGATGTTTTGTATTATCCTAGTTTTAAAGAAAAAGTGCTCTTAGAGAGCAACTATAAAAACTTTTTGAGATCAATTCAAGGAAATGAAATTTTGATGTTACCAACAATTTGAGCATTTACATTTAAGTCACATTGCATTGCATCCAACTTACCTGTATAATTTACTATTTTAATTGCTCATTTTTGGTACTTTTCTACCTTAAAATAAAGGTAAAAATTATGGTTTTGATTATGCATTCCTATGCTAAGTGAATGGAAAAATAGAGGCAAGAAAAAATAGCTAACGAATGGCAAGGTAAGGTTGAGGACCTCAAAAGTCAGTTAGGTAAAATTGCTCAAGGCTAAGAGTACTATAGATTAAGGCCCTTACATGCAAAACCAACAAGGCTTTTAGCAACAAAATTAATAGGACAATAATCCATTGCATCCATTAGGTTTTCAACCACATTTTCAAGAGGGCTAAGTTCAATAGGGGCCTTAGGGCAGTGCTTGAAGAGTCAACACCCTTAGCATCTACCAGGGTTCACTCCGTAATTCCTACAAAGTCCACATGTATAGTACTTAGGGCCTACTCCAACAAAATCAACTAGGCCCTTACTTATATTATTAACAGGGACCTGCTCCTTAGTACCAATAAGGGTAATATGCCCCGTAGTAGTAAGGTAACTCCTAGCATCCTCATGGGCCTCAGATGTAATGCCAACAAGGGCCATACCCTTAGTATCTAAGAGGTCCAAGCCATCTAGAGTTTGACACAAAGAAAGGAACTAATATAATACCCGACTTCAGTGACCTAATGAATTAGGGGAAATTGAAAAGGAATGCCAAGGAGGCCCACATGAGGGAGAAATATGACAAACTAGAGGCTAATGTGAATAAGATTGTGGTCTTTGAGGACAACATCTTAGATGTGTGCAACATAGATTTGGTTCCTAATGTGATCATTTCCCCAAAGTTCAAGGTTCCAAAATTTGTAAAATATAATGGGACAATTTGTCCTAAGACTCATTTGCTCATGTATACCCATTAGACACAGGCATACAATATTATGATGAGCTGATGATGTATTTCTTCCAAGATAACCTAGTGGATGTTGACCCTAAAAATTTATTTTGGAGTCATCACCGACCTAAGTTATCTAAAGGTGAGATTGGACACCTAATTAAAAATGGTCTAAGTTTCAGAATTTGGGTTCGGGGTTGGTTATATTTTAGGGAAGGTATTAACACCCTAAACGCCCTCTCGATACCAAAAATGATTTAATTAATTTATCTTAATTAATTTATGTTGGTTTAAAAATATTTTTAAAAATAATCCCTACCCATTCCGGATTGGGATAAAATGATTTTAAGGAAAATTCCCTTCCTATTTCAATCCAGAGATTTTAAAAATAATTTCAAAAAAATTCTCTTTCTATTCCAGGTCGAGGCTTTAAAATAATTTCAAGAAAATTTTATCTTTATTCTAGATCAGGATTTAAAATAATTTCAAGAAAATCTCATCCCTATTCCAGATCAAGGTTTAAAATAATTTCAAAAAATCTCATCTCTATTACAGATCAGGGTTTAAAAATAAAAATGAGAAAAAATGCTTATGTCACCCATATAATCACTTGTTCCTAATTTATTTAAAAAAGGACATAAGATCTTACATTCATCTATTTTTATTAACTTTTAACTTCTACTAATAATTTATCATTATTTTTGCTTTTCTCTTATTTTTCCTTAAAAATGCAGAATTCTCCTAAAAAAACAAAAGCGACTCAATTATAGTAAGAACTAACAAAGCCCCTCCAATTCACTTACATACCAAAAACTTTTATCTCATTAAGCTATAAGGAGGCAAAAGACAGCATCCCATACCTACAGTGATGACCCACGACTCCCCTTTCACCAACGGCTGCACCGTGAACTTTCAAAAAGGGTGGTCTCTCTGGTGTCGTAAGGTAGCACCCAGTTTAGCGTGGCTACGAAGACTGGGCGGAGATGAACTGGAACAGGAAGCTTCAACGACTGTGCACGAGAGGATGACCGAGGCGAACAACCACTGGGCGAGCTGGTGACGTTAGGGTGCCGTTGCTGCAACAAGCGACGCGACTTGCACAGCCGAGAAACGGAACCAAGAACCTGCAGTGACGCAGCTGCAACGTCGTCCCGTGGTCAAGCTTTAGTGTTAGCAAGAGCGGTTGTGTCTTGTGGCCGTCGCGGTTGAAGGCTCCAGCTGCTGCAAGCTCCGGGCGACATTATGAAGGGCAAACGGGAACTAGGCACGCTGGGTATGTCATGAGGACGCTAGAGTGGATCAGCTCCGATGGTGGCAGTAGCTTGCTTCGGTGGAGGGTTCTGAGAACCTTCTTGAGATGAGAGCGCTGAAGCTTTCCTTTGAGACCCCTGTGTGTCGGTTTAGGGAAGGTGAAGTGTAATGTGGGTTGTGCGTTTTTGTGTAGTGCAGTGTATGGACGTGGGTGTGTCTGAGTGTCTCTATTTTTGAGTCTCAAGTGCTCTGTTTTTGGGACTCAAGTGCAGTGTCCTCTGTTTTTCTTGTCTGCGTGTTGTGCACTGGAGAGTAAAGTGGAGGTGTTTTGAGAGTGGCGGGTAAGGTCCTAAGTGAGGAGTGTGGTTTTTCTGGTTGTGAAGAGTGTCGTGTCCTATGTGTGTGTTTCCGTTTCTGTGTGAAGTGCAGTGGAATGGGTGTTCGTGCTGAAGAGTGATCCGTGAGTGTTTAGGTAGGCTGGACGCGGGTGCAGTGGTGTGATGTGCAGGTGGTGGCGTGGGTGCTGGTTTATGGGCTACCGTTGCAGGGTGTATGATTCCCAGGGCAGAGGAACGGGTGTGTTCCGTGTGTGTTCAAATTCTTCGTGTGTGTGTGTATGAAGGTGACCGAACCAGCATAGAGAGTGTTTCTTTTTAGGGTGCAATGGTTGTGTCGTGGGTTTTTTATACTTGCATAGTTTAGAATTTGTTATTTAGTCTGATTATTGTTTCTTAATTGTATCTTAACTTGTATCTTCTTATCTAACATTTATCTACAATTTTAGCTATCTGTTTGGATTTATTTCTTGGATTTCAAATTTTTATCTTTTATCTTTATTTATCTTAATGTCATCTATTATCTTTTTAATTAATTTTTATTTATCTAATTTATTGCTTGACTTTTATCTTATTCTATCTTTTATCTATTTATTCCATTTTTCTGATTTTCTTTTAGATTTATCTTCATTTTCTAATTTTCTTTGAGTTTATCTTCATTTTTTTGAATTATCTTGGAATTATTTTTATTTTTTGAATTATCTTGGAATTATTTTTATTTTTCTGAATTATCTTGGAATTATCTTTATTTTCCTTAATTATCTTGGATTTACTTGATTTTTCTTATTTCTTTTTGAATTTATTTGAATTTTCTGATTTATTTGATTTTTGGTTTTATTTTTTATTTTTTCTGATTTTTCTTGGATTGGGTTTTAAGTTTGGGTTTTTGATTTGGGCTTATTTTTTCTTAAAAATTGGGTTTTATTATTTAAAGCTTTATATTGTGGGTTGGATAAAATTGAGTGTCTACAGATTACCCCCCTTTATTCATCTTTTAGGAAATACAAGATGAGTAAAGGTTGAAAGACACTATTTTGGCTGAAAATGATTATGATGTGAAGGATTATTGTCCACTAAATGGGGCCAACAAAGGGTATTAAGTCCACCCTCGGGGATATGAAAGGTGCTTGATCCACCCTTAGGGATATGATAGGTACTAAATCCACCCTCGGGAATATGAAGGGTGTTAGATCCACACTTGGGGGGATATGAAGGGTACTAAATCCACCCTGGGGATGCGAAGGGTTACCGGGTCCACCCTTGAGGATGTAAAGGGTACTTGATCCACCCTCAGGGATATGAAGGGTATTAAATCCACCTTCGGAGATATGAAGGGTACTTGATCCACCCTTGGGGATGTGAAGGGTACTTGATCCACCCTTGGGGATATAAAGGGTACTAGATCTACCCTTAGGGATATGAAGGGTACTTGATCCACCCTCGAGGATGCGAAGGGTTATCGGGTCCACCCTCGGGGATGTTGAAAGGTTACCGTCGACCTAACAAAGACATTGAAGGGTACTAAATCCACCCTCGAGGATGTGAAGGGTTGTTGGGTTCACCCTCAGGGATATTGAAGGGTTATCAGGTCCACTCTTGGGGATATTGTGTGAAACAACTTGGAGAAACCCATTCTGAGTTGAAAGAAAGGCTAATAGCTTAAAGAATCACGTTCTAGGATGACCATGGAGAAACCTGTCCCAAGTAGGGTTAGGAACCTGGATAACCACATTTCAGGAAAACATTCTACACTGATCTATTGAATGAGATATAGTGATACCCATTTTATGTGCAAACTATCCAAAAGAAACAACCAAGAGTAAATTATTCTAGGAATGATTTACTGAAAGAAAACATTCTAAATTAGATTTATGTACTCATAGGGATGTAGATGCATGCTCATGATAAAATAATACTTGATGATTCAATGTTTCATCAAATTATTAATTAGGAGTTTTCATGGGTCCAACTTGCTTTCCCAATCATGAACTTATGGGAAGATTTAAGGCAAGCACATATAGACCAATGTTCGAGACATGTAGCACCTTTCGAGTGTTTGCTCTATTGCCTCTGTTTGTATATTTGAGCTTAACCTCTTTTTGCATACCTTACTTCCCTCTCTTTTAAAAGAAATTAAGGGTATGACTTATTCAACATATTTGGAAATCACTGCTTAAAATTGTTCTTCATTCACCAACAAAATTTTGCCAATTATTTAATCCATGTCTTGCCCTTTCGAGTAACACCTCTTTGATTAACATCCTTAGTGGCACGTAACACTTCTTGCTTTGCATGAGAATGCATTTTGAGAAATGAGGATGGTTTATGGCATAAAGAATACAAAACTTTTTAAAGGAGAGATCAATAGGTGGGTCAATGACCGATTGCCCCAGTTTAGGCATATCAAAGTATTGAAAATTGTGGGGGTAACACCTTTGGGGGTTAGGTTCGATTCCTTTTGATGGGCTAGAATCCCTTCGTAACCTTTCTCATAATCTTCCCCTTCTTTAAAGGTAAGTCATTGGATATGGCTTTTACCCTTGATTGCCGCAGTTTAAATTTTGACTACCCATAAGCAAAATAATGTTGAAAATGTGTTCCTTAATTCATTTTCTTTTATTATCCAAGTTAAGCCTCAAGGGAATGCACATGATAATTACCAAATCCTCCAAAATCAAAGTGTTCTGTAAAGTGCTCACTCTAATCTCTCTCAAGCATTTGCACTCTTAAATCATTTTTAAGTGTTTACACTCATGTGTTGACACTCATAGATACCCCATAGGCTTGTTTTTGTGCCTTTCTCCACTTCAGTTAGTTTACCATATTAATCAAGATCACTAGGGCTTTACTCAGGTTATAATGTAGGGCCTAGGTAATGGATAAGAATAGAAGAGATAAGGATTTATCAAATAAGGAGAGCATAAAGCATTGAGCATATGATGTCCCATTTTTACTTTTCCCCTTTTTGGATAACTTTGTTGGCTCATGGTGAAGTCTATTGCTCTTTACCAGTCTCTTTTTCTTTCTTTTGACTGGTCTCTCTTTCTTTATTTTTTTTCTTTTTTTTTAACCAAATACTTTTCTTTTTCATTTTCTTTCTCAACATTTCTTCTCCTTTTTCATTTTTTCTTTTTCTGCTTTTTCACTTAGTTTGGAAGGATACCGTTTATTTGTTCACCTGAGCCTTAGATTATCATTCGTAGCATTTTTCTTCTTCGATAGTAGAGGTACTCCTTTTAGCTCTCCTTTTGAGTGGAGTAATGATTTCTGATTGAAAGGTTAAAGTTGGTGTGGGTCAAAGGAAAGAAATTGAATAAAGGGTCTTACTATCCTTTTACAGGCTCGAATGGGCGACTATGGGAATTCAGATGTTAGGGTTACCTTGAAAGGCTCAAACTGTCCAAAGATAGCCTAGGTCATTTCTTGAGTAATGTGGTATCAAACAAATAGCTTTGAGAGGCATTTAGACAAGTTCTAGGGTATCTGTTTCCTCACCATAAGCATATCCTCGCCTTAGGTCCTCTTTCTTATTTTTCATTAATTAGCAGACACTCAGCCATAAAAAGAATTGAGTATTCAAGCAAATCTATTTTATCATCGGTAATTGGATTTATCAAGAATAAAATTAGGAAAAACCTTTCTTCATTTTAATGCTTATGAGCATCAATATCTGGGATAAATCGATTGCCCCAGTGTTGATTTAGGCAAAATTAATTGGATAAAAAGTAATGCATTCATCATACTAAGCATTTTATTGAATTAAGAAGTGTGCCTATACAAAATCCTTGCTAATGCCTTGGCCAGAGCCATTAGCAAGTGCCATAAGGTAAAGAGAAATAATCCATCTTGTAGTAAATGGTATAAGAATAGACTCTCTATCCCAAATCAATTGGTCCTCTCCATCCACAGGACCTTAGTTTTGCCCATGCTATTCTAGTGGTTGTTAACATTTTAATTGTCATTGATCAGGCAAAGGATTACCATGCACATCTAGTCTTGGAGCTACTTGATCAAATGTCAACCACTTATTATCAATCAGGTCTTGTACCTTCTTCTTGATAGCAGTGCAATTGTCTACTGTATGCCCTTTTGTCCCTACATGGTAATCACATGTAAGCTTCTCATCATACCATACAGGATACAGAGGTTGGCGTGGACAAATAGGGCTTAATGCCACTAAGTTATTCTGTAGTAACTGTGGCAATAACTGTGAATATGGTATTGGGATGGGATCAAAGTTTTGACGTTTGGTACTATTAACCTGTATTGGTAGCTTGGATTAGGATTGCACCGACTGCACTTGCTGAAATGGTTGGCATTGGGCAGGTTGCGGAGATAGCATTAACTGTGACTTGTTTTGATAGGGTGATGCAGTATAGGTAGCCCGAGGTATAGCAACACTCATTACTGGCGCATAAGAGACTTGGCATGTGTATTGATCAAAATCTTTGCCTATTCGCTTATTTACAGAATGACCATCCTCACTATTTATATTATTGAATTGAGGCTTCTTCTAAGATGCATTGAATTCCAAGGATCTACCCATCTTACCAGCCTTTATTCCTCGTTTGATCCTTTCTCCAATCTCTACTAGATCTGCAAAGTTCATGTTGGCAAATCCCACCATTTTTCCATAAAAGGGATATGTTAGAGTGTTCAGGAATATGGTGACCATTTCTTTATCAGGAAGAAGTGGTTGTACTCTAATTGCCATGTCCCTCCATCATTGAGCATAGGCCTTGAAGGATTCATTATCCTCTTTTGCCATGTTCTGGATTTGGAATCTATCAAGGGCTATTTTCTAGTTGTACTTATAATGTCTCATGAAAGCTTTTGCCAAATCTTTCCATGTTTGGATAGAATAACGATCAAGGCTCATGTACCATTCTGTAGTCCTATCGACTAAACTCTCTTGAAAGATATGGATAAGAAGTTTCTCATTGTCAACATATGCTGCCATTTTTTGGATGTACATAAAGATGTGTGCCCTAGGGCGAGATGTTCCATCATACTTCTTGAATTCTGGTACCTTGAATTTTGGGGGTATAACAACATTAGGTACTAATCCAATCTCATGAACATCTAGGACATCTTCATTAGTGAACCCCTCCATTTTCCTCATCCAAACTTCCAGCAACTCATATTTTTCACGGATAAATTCTTCTTCCGTTGATTTTTTTAACTTTTCTTGCTCCTCTAACTTATCAAGGTCTAGGACGAAGCTTACTTCTGTTTCTACAATATATGACTGATTGGGATCCACTCGGTTTTGCGGTTGTTGGGCTGCCGGGCCCTACGGGACTAGTTTTGCATATTCTCTTTGGACATGAGCAGCTCAGTTAGTCTAGTCAATTGTGCTTTAAGACTTTCTATTTCTACATGTAACTCTTCCACGGACTTCTCTTGCCTTTGTTCTGCCATAAGTTTTGACTAGGATCGTGTTGTAGGAGCCGTGATTTCCTTCAAATCCTCTTAAATTTTTTTTAAGAAAATAAATTATTGGTACACAAATGAGAATTTACGCATACAACTATTGTGATGCCATGCAAGATGCAAAAATGGATGCCATGCATGATGCAAAAATAGAAACTCAGGGAAAGAGGTTATTGGTGTTAACAAAGAATGCATGCTACTCTGGGTAAGTTCCTCTTGTGATTTATTTCTATGCATGTTGGTAAGGGTCTACAATCCCTAAACAAGTTCCTAAACTATCTCCTATTGAAAGAATTTTAGAAATCTTTAAAAGCTAACCATACTTTGTCCCTGTTTATTCTAAGGCTAGATAAATCTTAAACTTAAAACCTTCATGCATATAAAAGTAAAATGCATATGATAGAGGAATTGTGTTAAAAACATAATGATTAGCACGTGATGAAATAAAGAAAATGTAATATTAAAATGTTCCCATCGTGCCTAAATTCAGGTAAGTCCTAGTTCCCTATTCACTCTCATGGGTTTGAGCCAAAACTTTTTCTCACAAGGGATAGCTCTAAGCCTATTAATAGTGAAAGGATAGGTTCTATATTTCCTACATCGGGTCCCCAAATTGTCCTTAGAAGGATAAATTTGAGTGGAGTGTTTTGGGCGCCCATGCAGAGACTGAAGGTCTTTCGAAGGCTAACCTTACTACACCCCTCTATCCTACAAGGTATCCTATATGGCCCGGGCATAGGGCATAGGGATTATGACCTCTCCTTCATTTTAGTGTATGGTGAGAGTGAAAGTGTGTGCAGGAAAACATATCCCAAACCTACAAAAAGAATCACATACAAATATATACATATAGAAAAATAAATAAATATGTACAAAATTTAAACACCCAAAACACTAGGAGCTAGTAAGCGTATCTTTTATTTTGTCACCTTCAAAAAAAAAAAAAAACTAAACCAACGAATCAATCAAGAAATTAATAAGATTATTTTAAATTGGCCTAACCCTCTAAGGTCTCCAGTGGAGTCGCTAAACTGTTGACCCTAAAAATTTATTTTGGAGTCGCCATCAACCTAAATTATTTAAAGGTGAGATCGGACACCTAATTAAAAATGGTCTAAGTTTCAAAAATTGGGTTCGGGGTTGGTTACATTTTAGGGAAGGTATTAGCACCCTGAATGCCCTTTTGGTACTAAAAATGATCTAATTAATTTATCTTAATTAATTTATGTTAGATTAAAAATATTTTTAAAAATAATCTCTGCCCATTCTGGATTGGGATAAAATGATTTTAAGAAAAATTTCCTTCTTATTTTAGTCCAGTGTTTTTAAAAATAATTTCAGAAAAATCTCCTTTCTATTTTAGGTCAGTGCTTTAAAATAATTTCAAGAAAATCTCATCTCTATTCCAGATCAGGATTTAAAATAATTTCAAAAAATCTCATCTCTATTCCAGATCATGGTTTAAAAATAAAAATAAGAAAAAATGCTTACGTCACCCATATAATCACTTGTTCCTAATTTATTTAAAAAGGGGCATAAGTTCTTACATTCATCTATTTTTATCAACTTTTAACTTCTACTAATAATTTATCTTTAGTTTTGCTTTTCTCTTCTTTTTCCTTAAAAATGCAGAATTCTCCTAAAAAAAAAGGCGACTCAATTATAGTAAGAACTAACAAAGCCCATCCAATTCACTTACATACCAAAAACTTTTATCTCATTAAGCTACAAGGAGGCAAAAGACAGCATCCCATACCTACAATGATGACCCACGACTCCCCTTTCACCAACGGCTGCACCGTGAACTTCGAAAAATGGTGGTCTCTCTAGTGTCGTAAGGTAGCACCTAGTTTAGCATGGCTACGAAGACTGGGCGGAGATGAATTGGAACAAGAAGCTTCAACGACTATGCACGAGAGATGACCGAGGCGAACAACCACCGGGCGAGCTGGTGACGTTGGGGTGCCGTCGCTGCAAGAAGCGACGCGACTTGTACAGCCGAGAAACGGAACCAAGAACCGGCAGCGACGCAGCTGCAACATCGTCCCGTGGTCAAGCTTTAGTGCTAGCAAGAGCGGTTGTGTCTTGTGGCTGTCGCAGTTGAAGGCTCCAACTGTTGCAAGCTCCCGGCGACGTTATGAAGGGCAAACGGGAACTCGGCACACTAGGTACGTTGTGAGGACGCTAGAGTGGATCAGCTCCGATGGTGGCAGCAGCTTGCTTCGGTGGAGGGTGCTGAGAACCTTCTTGAGATGAGAGCGCTGAAGCTTTCCTTTGAGACCCCTGTGTGTTGGTTTAGGGAAGGTGAAGTGTAAAGTGGGTTGTGCGTTTTTGTGTAGTGCAGTGTATGGACGTGGGTGTGTCCGAGTGTCTCTGTTTTTGAGTCTCAAGTGCAGTGTCCTCTGTTTTTCTTGTCTGCGTGTTGTGCACTAGAGAGTAAAGTGGAGGTGTTTTGAGAGTGGCGGGTAAGGTCCAAAGTGAGAAGTGTGGTTTTTCTGGTTGTGAAGAGTGCCGTGTCCTATGTGTGTGTTTCCGTTTCTGTGTGAAGTGCAGTGGAATGGGTGTTCGTGCTGAAGAGTGATCCGTGAGTGTTTAGGTAGGCTGGACGCGGGTGCAGTGGTGTGGAGTGCAGGTGGTGGCGTGGGTGCTGGTTTATGGGCTACCGTTGCAGGGTGAACGATTCCCGGTGGAGAGGAATGGGTGTGTTCCGTGTGTGTTCAAATTCTTCGTGTGTGTGTGTATGAAGGTGACCGAACCAGCATAGAGTGTTTCTTTTTAGGGTGCAATGGTTGTGTCGTGGGTTTTTTATACTTGCATAGTTTAGAATTTGTTATTTAGTCTGATTATTGTTTCCTAATTGTATCTTAACTTGTATCTTCTTATCTAACATTTATCTACAATTTTAGCTATCTGTTTGGATTTATTTCTTGGATTTCAAATTTTTCTCTTTTATCTTTATTTATCTTAATGTCATCTATTATCTTTTTAATTAATTTTTATTTATCTAATTTATTTCTTGACTTTTATCTTATTCTATCTTTTATCTATTTATTCCATTTTTTTGATTTTTTTTAGATTTATCTTCATTTTCTAATTTTCTTTGAGTTTATCTTCATTTTTCTGAATTATCTTGTAAATATTTTTATTTTCTGAATTATCTTGGAATTATTTTTATTTTTCTGAATTATCTTGGAATTATCTTTATTTTCCTTAATTATCTTGGATTTACTTGATTTTTTTGATTTCTTTTTTAATTTATTTGCATTTTCTGATTTATTTGATTTTTGGTTTTATTTTTTATTTTTTCTGATTTTTCTTGGATTGGGTTTTAATTTTAGGTTTTTGATTTGGGCTTATTTTTTCTTAAAAATTGGGTTTTATTATTTAAAGCTTTATATTGTGGGTCAGACAAAATTGAGTGTCTACAGTGGATAGAGCTGCTAAAGGGTACGTTAGCTTGAATCATGATTTTGTTCACTCATGGCGAGATCTAGCTAATGCTTTCTTGTGGCAGTATAAGTTTAATCGGGTGATAGCCCCAGATTGAGTGTATATGTAGAAGATGACTAAGTCAGATAATGAAACCTTTAAAGAATATGCTTTATGCTAGAGAAATGTAACAACCAGGGTACAACCAACCTTGATTGAGAGGGAGCTAACTTTAAACTTTATAAACATATTGAATTACCCCTTTTATGGGAAGATGGTGGGATTCATAGACTATAGTTTCCCTGACTTGGTAGTACTTGGAGAGAAGATAGAAATGGAAGAATAAGAAGGTAAGATGGCCAAGTTCTTAACTTCCATGGAAGAAAAAGGAAGAAGTGTATTCTATGGAAACTTAGAAAAATTAGAAAGGTAAACGTAAGCACAACAACAACTCACAAGCTTACAAAGCACCTAAGGCGGCATCTACCCCCGTGATGGTAGTGGCACAAAACTCTAAAGTAACCTTAGCGCTGCCATGATGCCAAGTTACACCTCAATTAGTATTACTAATACAACCTACATAATACCAATATATCAACTAGTGCCACAGTAGTGATAACCTACATCTTACTAGCCTAGGGCTTAGTATTAGTCAAACAAAAATAGGCGCCATGATAGGAGATTTTAGGTGTTTGATTCTATTCCTATACCATATTCATAGTTGTTGCCATAATTGTTACAGAATAACATGGTCTCAAAATGTCTGACCCTCCTTAGCAACCTCTATATCCCTCAGTTTAATAAGAAGCTTACTTGTGATTATCATGTGGGAGCCAAGTACTTTGGAGAAATTGCACCGCGTTTAAGAAAAAGGTACAAGATGTTATTGATAAAAAGTGGTTGAGATACTTTAAGTCTAGATGTTGATGATAATCCTTTACCTAGTCATGGGACACAAGGTGTAAGTATGGTAGATGATGGGATAAATCTTGTCTTGAAAAAGCTTGTGACAAAAGTTAGGACCCCATGAGTTTCATTTTCCATTCATTAGCAAAGCATGGTTGGATCAAGAAGAAGGGTAAAATAGTTCCAAGTGCTAGTTATGAATATAATGATGGAGAAGTTCCATGAAATCAAGGAGTGTAAGGCTTTTCAAAACATGCTCCAAGGGCTAATGAATAGAAGCATAATTCAAGTTAAGATAGAATTAGAGAGCATAAACATGATTGATTGTCCTCCTACTATTTAAGGCCCTATGAAGCCATTAACAATAAGGTATGTTGTGCAAGGAATGTACCCTTTACCTGGGGCAACAAAACCCATTTTCCATTAAATATAAGGTAAGTAGCATGGCATCGCCATCTGCACCTACTAAGGCTATGGAACAATTAACAATTATGACCCCTCAACCTTTCTATTGACAAAGTGATATGGAGGTTACATGGAACAATAACTGCTAAATAGTAAGTGAAAACCTTGTGTCTCAAATATCTAATTTATCTGAAGTTATAGGTGTGACAAAGAGTAGTCGCTGTTATCTTCTAACCACATTAGAGAAAAAAGAGTCTGAAAAAGTGATGAACTAAAGCCCATTAGGATTAAAAAGCTAGATAAAGCGAAAGGAATCCAAATAAAGTACTCTGAAGAGAGAGATAAAGGTGCCATATGGATTTACGACTAGTAACTAGCAAGGATAGAGGCAACACCACTTATGGTGGCTAAGTATATTGATTCATTTGAAGCCAGAATAAAGGAAACAAGGCAAACTATACTCAAGAGGCTGGTTAGTGAGGAAGAAGCTAGTGAATTCCTCAAACTCATTCACTAGAGTGACTATAAAGTACTTAAGCAGTGAAATAAGACTTTATTGAGGATTTCACTACTTTCCTTATTCATGCACTTTGAACCACATAGGTAAGCATTGACAAAGATCTTTAATGAAGGCTAGTGGAAAAAGACATAACCATAGAGGCAATTAATGGCGTGGTCTAGAACATCATAGCTCATAACTTCCTATTATTCTTTGAAGAAGAGTTCCCTCCTAAAGGGCAAGGGCATAACAAGGCCTTACATATTTTTGCAAAGTGCAAGGGACATGACTTGACCAGTGTGATGATCAATAATGGAGCTCCCTTGAACATCCTATCGAGTCAACATTAAGAGAATTACTAGTTGATAACTCTTAGGTGAGACCTATTACCACTATAGTAAGTGCATTTGATGGAACAAGAAGTGAAGTACTTAGGTAGATTGAGCTACCCATACAAATTGGGCCTTCTACCTTCACTATCCCTTTCCATGTCATAAAGGTAAGTTTGGCAATATAATTGCCTTTTAAGGAGACATGGATCCACACTGCTAGGGCAATACCCTCCACCCTTCACTAAAAGGTGAATCATGCATGATGGTAAATTGGTTGAAGTGGCCAGTAAGGAAGATCTATTGATCTCCAAGCTATCTTTCACACCATACATATTAGCTGAGACCAATGTTGGGAGCTTCTTTTAGTCCTTTGAAGTTGTTAACATCATGCATGTCAAAGAAGGGAAACCTTTACGGATTCCTCATACTTTATGCTGTTATAATGACTTAAAGGTGATGAAGAGGAGCAGCTATAATCCCAAGAGATGTTAGGATACCAAGGGCAAGGTATAAGGGAATTGACTAAGGTTCCAAAGAAGAAAGACACATTTCATTTAGGTTTCAAGCCACAAGAGTTGATAAGACCTAGATGGCTCAAACTTTGAATGAGAAAAGGTTAGTCCATCTGAATAATGAGTGGTTAAAACCAGAAGGTTGATTATCAAAGCCCACCATGAGACTTTTTGTAAGTGCTAGTCTCTAGACTCCTAATCAAATTGTAATTGTTAAAGAGGGTTCCCTTTGTGGGGGAGAAAAAGGAGTTGATCAAGCCAAGTAATGTCAAGCTTAGAGTAAGTAGTTGGATAGTCAAGCCAATTTCGGTCATTTACAACTTGCAAGATATGTAATTTTTATAGCATGCCGTCTATGGTTTTGTCTAAGGCCTAGATCGGACTTTTATGGGCAAACCTATTTGTTTTGCTTTCAATAGTGATTTCAATAAAATGCACTTGATTTCCCAAAATGGTGTCTCTTTTGTTTTTCCTACTCTTCCTTTACCATTTCATGCGTCATGATAATACATGCCATAAATAAACAAGCAATAACCAAACCCAATAATCCAAGTTAAATAATGAAGATAATACTGAAAAAGACTATACTGATTTCCTAAGTTTTGATTTCAAATGCCAAATCACTTGCACTGAGGGTGGTAAGGAGGAAAAAGATGATTGGGAATCATCACTTGAGCTATATAGGTTGTTTAGGTAAGAAGATAAAAGGATCAAACCTCATGAGGAATCCATTGAAGTGATCAACTTAGGAATTGAGGAGGATGAGAAGGAGATCAAGATTGGGGCTTGGTTGGCCATAAAAGAGAACCAAGCAATGATCCAACTACTACAATAATATAAAGATGTTTTTGCTTGGTTATACCAAGACATGCTAAGTCTAAATATTGACATAGTGGTTCATCACTTGCGATAAAGCTAGGATTCAAGTCCATAAAATAAAAATTATGAAGAATGAAGCCAAATATATTGTTAAAAATCAAAGAAGAAGTCAAAAAGCTCCTTGATTATGATTTCCTTGAAGTGGCAAAATATCTTGAATCGGTGGCCAATGTTGTGCCCATAACTAATAAAGATGGGAAAATTAGGGCATCTGTTGACTATTGGGATCTAAATAATCTGAGTCTAAAAGATTACTTTCCACTTCTACATGATGTTCTTATAGACAATGCCATAGGATTCTCTATCTTTTCATTCATGGATGGATTCTTAGGGTACAATCAAATTAAGTTAGCTCTTGAGAATAGAGATAAGCCAACCTTTATCACATTATGGGGTGCCTTTGGTTATAAGGTGATGTCTTTCAACTTGAGAAATGCTAGAACAATGTATCAAAGGGCCATAGTGACTCTTTTTCATGACATGATGCATAAGGAAATAAAAGTTTATGTTGATGGCATCATTGTAGAATAAAATCCAAAGTGAAACATCTGATACACCTCAAAAATCTTTTTAACCAATTAAGAAAATACCAGCTTAAGTTGAACCTAGCAAAGTTCACCTTGAATATGAGATCACGAAAGTTACTGGGGTACATGGTGAGTGAGAAGGGAATTAAGTTGGATCTAGATAAAGTTAAGGCCATCATAAATATGTCTATGCCTAAGATAGAAAAGGAGGTGCAAGGCTTCTTAGGAATATTGAATTATATTGGATGGTTATATCTCAACTAACACCCACTTATGAGCAAATCTTCAAGCTCCTACCAAATAATCAAGGTGCTAGTTGGGATGATGAATGTTAAAAGGCATTTGACAAAATCAAACAATACCTTCAAAGCCTACTAATCTAGTTCCACCGGTGCTTGGGAAACCTTTACTCATGTACCTTATAATATATGAAGAGTTAATAAGTTATATGCTAGGGCAACATAATGAAATAAGGAAGAAAGAGAAGGTGATCCATTACTTGAGTGAAAAGTTTACTAATTATGAGGTAAAGTACTAAATATTAGAGAAAATTTGCTATGCTTTAGCATGGGTGGTGCACCAACTTATGCCATATATGTTGTGCCACATGACTTGGTTAATCTAAAAAATAGATTAGATCAAGTATATATTTGAGAAACCTACACTGATTAGAAGAATTGTGAGATGGAATATGTTCTTGTTAGAATAGGATATCTGGTCTGTATCCTAAAAGGCAATAAAAGGAAGTGTGATTGCCGAGCACTTAGTAGAAAACTCCGTCTCTGATCATGAGCTTGGCTAGTTTGAATTTGTAAACAAAAACATTATGACACTAGTAGCTAAAAGTGAATCACTTGAGGATGAAACGTGGCCAATGATGTTTGATTAAGCCTCCAATATAATGAGGCATGGTGTAAACACCTAATTTTGTCCAAACACTAAAAAATTAAAATGAACCCATTTAGGAGTTTTAAAATTATGCTATATATATTCTAGAAATTAGTTGAATAAAAATAAAAAATTTTTAAGATGTGTTTTGGGTCCTCAATGTGAATAATATAATTTTTAAAAATTTAAAAAAAAGAGAAATTTGACAAAGGCTAATCAACCCTACCCAATATATGCATGATTAGAAGGGGAGTTTGATGAAAGAATGAGTATCGGTAAGAGAAAACAAAGAAAGATAACCCATGAAATGAACAAAAGAAGAAAATTATGAGGGAATAGCCATACATTATTCAAGTGAGTGTCAACAAGCTATAAAAATCAAGGAAAAAACCAAAAATGAAAAGGAAGAAAAGAAAGAAAGGAGTATTAGATTTTCCAAAAAAATGAAGAAAAGATGGGAAGGTATTATGAGGAGATAGCCATGCATTATCCAAATACCAACCAAAGGAGTGTTAGCAAGCTATGAAAAAAATAAAGAAAATGATGAATCCAGAAATAAAGGCAAAAATGCAGAAGGTTAAACTCTATATAAGGGAAGAGGTCTCCAAAAAGGGGAGGACAACTTAATTTCTCTAAGAGATCCTTAAGTAAACCTGAGAGGTTACGAGAAAAAGTGCTATAGGAACAACAAGAAAACATAGAGAAGGAGTGGAGAGTAAGGAAAGAAAACAAAAATAGAGAGGGTGGCAAAGAAAGTCAAGGAAATAGAGCTCCACTTCTTATTTGGTCCAGCAAAGTTCTTATAACAGAGAGCTAGTGACCTGCACACGTAAGCAAAGGGGTCCAAGCCAAGTGCAGAAAGAACACTTGCAACCATAAAGTGTGGTGAGGAGAACCAAAGCATCAACGACTACCATTTGGGTATACACTTCTCTATTTCTTTTGTCAAGTTAAGATTTTGCTTACTCTTTGCTTGGAATGATATTAATGCATGGTTATAAGGATTGCATAAATGTTGGTTAAAGTGTTTGGGACTTAAAATGTGGAGAAAGTTAATCAAAACAGGTGTTGTATGATGGAGAGGTGACCACGCTTTTCTCCCATGCTGTCACTGGCCAGCACCCCTTCTCGGCATGGTGGTGGTGCGAGCTGTCACCTCAGACCCACTTGCAGCGATGGGAGTTGCCGTAGGTTAGAGTGGCTTCGGTATGACCCAGAGCTACAACAACATAAAACCGTCCGTGACTCTCACCTACACATATGTGCAAGTGGAAATAAGAAAGAAAGGTACACTGCACCCATGAAGGGTGTAGTGCATCCAATCAATGTTCCTTAAAAATAAATCAAAAATAAAAAAATATGTTAGAAAAATAAGATAAAATATACAGTCAAAACCAACAATTTTTATGAAAATTTTTTGTACTAGTTTCAAAAATTTCCAATGAAGAATGTGAAGTTTAACTGTATTAGTTCTGTTATTTTGTGTTGTTTTAGAAAAATATAGAAAAAAATTCAGTTAGCAAAAATTTTTTTTGACTTTACTATCCAATCCAGCAAAGTTATTATTATTTTTCAAAAATCTTGGAAGTCTAGTAAAGAAAGTTTCATAAGATTTAGTAGATATCATTTTAAATCGATTATAAGTGAACTTAAAAAAAAAAAAAAGAGAGAGAGAGGAAGCAAACCGTGAAAGAATTTCATCATGACATGGGCATTGGCCCATGCCATGGCAATTTTCCCTTTTTTTAATGAATAGTAAATTAATAAAATAATAAAAAATGATAAAAATTAAAAAAATAAAAATATTTAAAAAAAACTAGAAATGATACAAAGAGTTTTAGATTTATAATTTTTACTAAAAATGATACAAAGAGTTTTAGAGTTATAATTTTTATTAAAAATGATACAAAGAATTCTAGGAAGACTATTTACATTTTAAATTGTTCCTAAATTTCAAATCCTTGATTATCCCGACGATGGATAAAGAGGGTTGCTAGTCAACTGGTTGCTACCAAACTATCTTGAGGAATATTATGTTACGAACCTAGTCAGTTAACTAGCATAGTTCCATTAATAGATTTTTAAAAGACCTCAACGATGGATAAAGAGAGTTGCCAGTCAACTTGCCATTATCAAATTATTTTGAGGGATGTTATGTTATGAATCTAGTTAGTTAACTGGTATGGTTCCATTAATACATTTTTAAAAGATCTTGATGACGGATAAAAATAGTTGTCAATCAACTTGCTACTATCAAATTATCTTGAGGGAAATTATATTATGAGTTTAGCTAGTCAACTAGCATGACTCTATTGATATATTTAAAAATAATCTTAAATCATAATTACACATGAAAATAAATTTATTTGTCAATAGACAAAGCATATTTTTGAAATCAAAAATAGTAAACACCAACGTGGTACCGAAAGGGCGTTATAAGGGTGCTAATACCTGCATTTTATGTAACCAACCCCCAAATCTATTTTTTTGTAATGCAGACCATACTATTTGGTGTTCGACTTCACCATTTCAATCCAAGTTGGTGGCATCCATTTTTTGTTTATCATCTTCCAAAACCCCACCAAAAATTTGTAATTTTTTTATCACTTGAGATTGCTACTCTGTGTCGCGTGTTGACACATAGGATTGGGGAGTCTTAGTGTCCCTTAAAGAGAACATCATCCCATGACTAAGAAGTTACACTTCTAATGCACTAATAACATAGCTAAGTATAAGGCTTTTGCTATAGGGATAAAGGTAACCTTGAGTTATTGAATCAAACTTTTGGATGTGTTTCAAGACTCTACATTGATGATTTACTAATTGAAAGTGAATGGGAAACTAGAGATCTCAAGCTAATTCCTTATCAAAAGTACATGTGCATGCTGGTAAGGTAGTTTAGGACATCACCATTAATCATGTGCCTCAAGAGGAGATTCAAATGGCTAATGCTTTAGCCATGCTTTTAGCCATGTACCCATATGAACAATAATGATCTTCCAAAGATTAGAATGAGGAAGCATCATTCCCTAATTTATTATTTGTTTGTATAAGAAGATCTAAATGGAAAACCATGATTTGAGACATTAGACATTTATCAAAATAAGGGAATATCCGTTTAGGGCATCAAAAATTGATAAGAGAGCACTAAGGAGATTGGCAACGAGTTTCTTCTTTAATGGTGATACCCTATACAAAATAAATCATGATACAGTGCTCTTGAGGTACATGGAGGTTAAAGAGGCACAGGAATTAATACAAGAAGTGACAGGGTACACGGAGTCCACATCATTGGTTACACAATGGCCTAAAAGGTCTTACGGGTAGGGTTTCATTGGTTAACAGTGGAGTCAAATTGTAGTAATTATGTTAGAAAATGCCATAAGTGCCAAATTTATGTTATTAAGGTTCATGCACCCCCTTCAATACTCAATGTATTGACATCACCCTAGCCTTTTGCTATACAAGGCATAGACGTGATTGGACCTATTGAGCCTAAAGCATCCAATGGGCATTGTTTCATCTTAGTAGTAATTGACTACTTCACAAAGTGGATGGAATACTTCACAAAGTGGATGGAAGTCACATCATACAATAGTGTTACAAAGGCAGTGGTTCAAAATTTCTCAAACAAGAGATTATCTATAGATATGGTCTCCTTGAGGGGATCATTATTGATAATGCTAGTAACCTCAATAGTAAAATGATGCAAGAATTACATGACCAATTCAAGATCATTCATCATAATTCAACCCTTTCTAGCCTAAAAATGAATGGAGTAGTAGAGGCAATGAATAAGAATATTAAAAAGAATATAGAAAAGATGACAGTCACTTCTAAGGATCGAAACAAACTTCTTCCCTTTGCTTTGCATGGCTATTGCACATTAGTAAGAACCTCAACTATGGGGAAATCCCATTTTCCTTAGTGTATGGAATGGAAGTTGTACTTTCATTTGAAGTAAAAATCCCATTTTTGAGGGTACTAGTGGAGACCTAACTTGATAAGGAAGAATGGGTTTGTATGTGCCATGAACAACTAAATTTGATTGAAGAAAAGAGATTGGTAGCCTTATCTTATGGGTACCTTTATCAGAGAAGGATGATTCAGGCATACAACAAGAAGGTCCACCTAATGCAGTTCTATAAAGGCGACTTGGTGCTAAGAAAGGTCCTATCTATCACTTAGAATAATAGGGGTAAATGGTCCCTAAACTATAAGGGTCCTTATATGGTGAAAAGAGCATATTCAAGAGGTGCACTAATTCTCACTAGCATGGATCATGATAAGTTGCCCAATCTGGTGAATGCTGATACTTAATAAACAACACATGATTGACCATGAGTTGATATTTAGGAATTAAACATAATCTAGTTCAGTATTTGCCTTCAATAAGACTTACCACTCCATCCCATCTTTTTTTACCCTTTTTGTATTTGTATTATCTTGAATTCTGTGAATGATGCTCTACCCTTTTGCCTATGAAAACCCCTAAGGGGATGTAAAACTTGGATTTGAACTATGAATACAATGCTGATTTTTCTAGAACTCATCTTATCCTTTTTCTTATACCTATTTTTCACTTACATGTTATTGTTGATCATATGTTTGAAGCAAGGTAAATAGGTAAATCTAAAACTGGCGCTTCTAAATTAGATGTTTTTTCAAGTTTGAAAGTTAACATGAGGAAGGGTAAACTAGTTTAGTTACAAGTCTAAATGGAGTTTCCATGAAAGGGATTCTCCTAAACACGTCATGTTGGGACATTAAATCACTTGCAAAGGAGGACTTTGTGATAAATGGTTAAGCAAAAATGTAGAGGCTTGGAAGCCATAGGAGATAGTTCTCATTACTTGATGCAACATTTCTTGGAATCCATAAGCTAACAAACAATGTTATCAAGGATCATCTATGCTCGATTCTGACCTTAACATGAGCTTGTGATTAGGACAGTGAAATTGGAGTTGCTAAAATCCATAATCATTGCTTGATTAATTGATTTTACAAGTCAGGATAGGGCTAGCATGCATTTTTAAGGTTAGATCCTTGCACTAATTACATCAATATAGCAACATACATTATCTCAAAGGGTTAAGCCCTTAATGTTAGTCACACTCTCACTTGAACATACATTCATGCATTAGGCACATCATTATGTCAACCATGTATTATTAGGGTAACCTAAAACCCTTCACCTCAAATCTTGGGTTGTTCTTAGGAACTCTAGTTGTTTTATTTCTATTGGGATAGTTTACCCTAAAACCTACAAATAGTTTGCTCCAGGTTGTTTTTATTTCTTTTGAGATGATTTACCTCAAAACCTTGGAATAATTTATTCCAAGTTGTTTTTTTTATTCTTTCAAGATGGTTCACCCCAAAACCCTAGAATGGCTTACTGCACTTGTTTTTTATTTCTTTCAGGATAGTTTACCCTAAAACCCTATAACAGTTTACTCTGATTTGTTTTTTATTTCTTTTGGGACTATTTACCCCAAAACCCTAGAAAAGTTTACCCTAAAGCAAGTAGAGGGGTCTTGGGTGTTATATATATAAGTTTGCAAACCTCCCCTTACAAGCTAGCTGTTGAGGTAGAGTTAGGTAGGTTCATATCATATGGTATCAGAGCCTACCCTGCTCTGGTCGATATGGCCATGGATCTTAGTTCTTTGTACGAGGACGTACAGTTTAAAGGGGTCGGGAATGATGAAGTCCCACATTGGTTAGGCAGAGAGGTCTTGGGTGTTATATATATGAGTTCACAAATCTCCCCTTACAAGCTAGTTTTTGAGGTGGAGTTAGGTGGGTTCATATCAGATGGTAATACTAAAATGTAGATGGCTTGCAAGAGAGGAACCCAATGGTGTTGATGGTGTCTCAATTAGAGCCCCATAGAGAGAGATCAAAGCAAAAAACTAAAAAAGTGGCAATTTTTTAGTGAGGTGCATGGCAACATCTAGTAGCTCTAACAACAATGGTCTGGGGGTGGCGAGCACCACGGCCAAGTCAAATCTTGTAATTGGGTACTAGACATGGTAATTTGTCTTTAGAGTAATGGCAAAGAGAGAGAAAACATAGGAAGAGAGAAAGGTCCACATATGAGAGTTAAAACTCCTCACCAGTGTTGGTGAGGATTTTCTTTAGCAACAGCTAGGTTTTTCTCTTGCTAGGCTCCAATAACATGTAATAAATTGAAAAGAAAGAGAGAGAAAAACCCTAATAGTAATATATTGGGATTCTAAGAGAGTGTACAAGACTCATTCCACTAGATCCTATTTATATAAGAAACTATGGACCAAGGGGCTGTCTATAACCCTAAATCTAATAATAAGAAATAAGACGTAAATAGGAAACTAATCCTATATTTTCAATAGCAATGTGAATATCTTGTTAGATTCTCCATATGAGATTTTAAATCTGGAAATACCTTGAGCAAATTGCATATTGATGTTTCATTGAAAATGAGTTGGGTCTTGGCTATTATGGTGATCTTGCTTGATTAAGTTGGTCTTGGAACTCACCATTTCCCTTGATTTCACTTCTTAATCATCATTATAGCTATCTCATATGGTTTCCTTAAATGGATTTAGTGTTGTTTCATTTAACTGTTAAGCTAGAGTTTCAACTATCCATACATCTCCGTGAATTGTGTCAGGCTAAGAATGAATGAGACTTTAGATCTTTTCCCTGGCAGCATTATCTGTTGTGTTTATTATTTCTGATGCATACATGAAATTCTGACCATGATATATTTCTTGTGTTTGTCTATCTAAGTGCAAAGTGGCTTTTTGTAGGTGATGTGTTCTCCTCCTTTTTTGCCATATTTCATGGTTTTATAAGAGCATGCTTGTCTAAATTTTTGGGCTGCAGTTGGTAAATATGGTAAACTGGACTCTGAATTATGTATTTTTTTCTACCATCTTCGAGTTAGAATGGGTTTAGGTGCTCACTTGGCTTCCACATAACATGACTTGGATTTGAAGCTTTTAGAAATGCATTTATTATGTTGGAATCTATAATGTATGTGCTGCTGTAATTCTGTTTCTGTAATTTCTGCTCTATAATTCAGGTTCTGTTTGTTGTTTCTGCAATTTCTGCTATTGTAATTCTGTTTCTGTAATTTCTGCTGCTGTAATTCTGTTTCTGTTTGCTGTTTCTGCAACTTCAGCTGCTGTAATTCTATTTCTGCAACTCTTTCTGCTGTAAAAAATTCTCCAACTCTGTGTCTGTTGTAATTGCGATCCTGTTTTGCTGTAGAAATTCTGGTGTTAAAAGTTCTGCAACTCTATTTCTGCTGTAAAATTCTACAATCCTGTTTCTACTGTGGAAATTCTGCTGTAAAAATTCTGCAGTTCTGTTTCTGCTGTAAGATTCCCCAATTCTGTTTTTGCTAAAATTAAATCATGCATTTTCATTTTCTGCCGTAGTTAACTGCCAGTGTGTTTTGTTTTCTATCATGATCGATTATTATAATGTATGTAGACATGATATTTTCTCCAACCCACTTCCTAATTTAAAACTTTAACCCAAAATTTTTCCCAAAAATTGCAAGGATAAATCCCAAAAAAAAAATTTCAAGAAAAGATAAAGGAATAATAAAAATAAAACAAAAATAAAATAAAAATAAAGCCAAATAAGGTAATAATCAAAGATAAACAAAAGAATGTGATAGGAGGATAAGAGATAAAATAAATTTCAAAATTAAGAAAACAATACATAAAATAAAGAGATAACAATAACAAGATAGAGAATCAAATAACAGGTAGATGATAAGAGATAATGGACAAATAAAAAAAGATAAGAAATAATGATAAGGTGAAAGATAGCCAAAAAATAAAAATAGTAAAAATGTTCAAGCGATAATAAAAAGTAACTAGATAACACAAAACAAATTTAAAAGAATAAAAGATAAAATAAACCCAAATGACAAATAATAAAAAGATAATAAACAAAAGAAATAATGAAAGAAGATGAAAGATAACAAATAATAAGAGATAAAAGATAATTGAAATTAGGAGATAAAATGAAGATTTAAATTTGAGTAGGAAAGAACTCTAAAATACAACTATAAATACACAAAGAGAATCTTTAGAAACACTTTTCACTTTTCACTCTTGCACTAGGCATTAACCTCATGTGTTGAGCCACAGAACCCCCACTATACACTACTAGTTGCATACTTAAGTATTTTTGTTCAAAGCATTTTCATGTTAATAGAATACTAAGAAGTAAAATTTGCCAACTTTGTCTGTAAGACCCTATATTATTTTTTTTCATCTTTGGCATAGCATGTCCTTTGTTGATTGTGTGATTACATGAATAAGTAAAATTTGCATGGTGGGTACTTTGTGTGGTGCATAGAAGATATGTCATATAGTTTGGGTTAGAAAGAATGTTTGGGTTTGTGAAGATTTCTTAAATAATTAGATTGAAGATCTAGCGAAAAGATAGATAAATAATAGTGAACAAAAAATAAAAATCATCTTATAGGTGAATTGTAAATTCTTTCTACTTAATTTTGAGTTTTTCAAGGGTTTGAATTTAATAAAATAAGTGTATTTAAGAGTATTTTATTAGAGTGATAAGTTTTTCTCTTAAGTTTTATAAATAAAAAAAAAAGAATAGGAAGTAAAAGAAGATCACATGCAAGATTTGGGCAATTTTTATTTTCAATTTCTTTTTTGGTGTTATAGGCCTTCTTTATTTTCTTTCTCTTTGTCATTAGCAAAAAAGAGATTTCAAGGGAAAAAAATAGCATTTTTTTCCAAATTATTCTAAAACCCCAATCTAAAATAAAAAGGAGATTTTTTAAAAATTATTTTATCAAAAAACTTGATCCAGAATGGGAATGGAATTTTTTTAAAATTATTTTATCCAAAACCGAGATCTAAAATGGGAAGGAAATTTTTTTAAAATTATTTTTATCTAAACCCTGCTTTGAAATGGGTAAAAAATTTTCTCAAAATTATTTTTTTCTAAAATCTTGATTTAGAATGGATAGGGATTATTTTTAGACAAAATTTCCTTTTTTAAAATTAGAAATTTTCAACCAATACCAATTTAAATCAAGATAAATTAATCATATTATTGTAGTACTGAAAGGGTATTTAGGGTGCTAATACCTTCCTTAAAACATAACCAACTCCATATTCAAACTCTGGAAATGTAGACCATTTTCGAATAAGTGTCCAATCTCACCCTTAAAAATTTAAGTCAGTAGCAAATTCACTTTTACTTTAAAAATCCATTTCCCCTTGCTCCACGAAACAAGAGAGAAAGGGAGTTTCGCATGAGATCACTGTTTTGCATTGTGACATTGTGACAATGTGTTATGCCAAAAATCTTGTCACTTTTTCTATTTATAACATATGCTATCATACTTTTTATAATTTTGATTCAATGATTTCTTCACTTTCTATATGCTATTGAAAGTTTTTTTAGCACACACGCTATTCATTGAATCCATCACACATTCATAAGGAAAAGAATAGAATAATATATATACTACACATAATCATGTGCATAACATTGCTTGATAGTTTTGATCGATTGGTTACTGTAGCAATAAGAGAATTGCTGTTAGCATGTGATTGAGGAAATGCTCCCAGTATTTGGTTAAGCATGTGGAATCAAGTAGACACACCAAAATATGACTTTTGGTTGCTTGCCTATGCTTGAGTAATTGCTATGTGTGGATATAACTCCTCCAATGCATCCCTATTTCTAGATCTCCTTTTCTCCAGTACTAAATTTAATTACAAAGAGAGGAGAGTGCTTGATGCAGGTTCCCCCTATTTCTGGATTTCCTATTCTTATGAGAGTTTGCATAGATATTGAGATATAACTATTCTTGATATAGGTTTCTCCTATTTCTTGATCTCATTTTCTTATGAGAAATTGCATGCATTTATGTGCTTAAGTGAAGAATATCTCCCAATGCAGACTCTGTACCTTATTTCTTCTTCTTATGTAGGATGTGTGATGTGCTTATACCCTATTTTTATGAGTAATCGCATGTAATAATGATTTGGTTTGCATTATTTATGCCTTGAATATTTTATGGATGCATGTCCATAAGAATTGTATCATTAATCATTGGGTTGGCCTATCTCAAACTTTAAAAGTTTTATTTTGAGCATGTCTTCGATTAAGAAATAATTGTAATAAAACAAAGGAAAGGGAATTGTGCTTGTGCTTTATCCCTTGCTTTCTTTTTGCCCATATTCCCTGTGGCTTCCATAAATCCACTTCCTCCTTTAATACTAGTCCTTCTCGATAACAAAAAGGTAAGGGGTCATGCATATAGCCATTTCTCAATTATCCTGAGGATGATTGTGTTATAAGCCTAGTCAAGCGCTTGGTGTATTCCCTTAACATGATCATAAAGAACCATCACTTCTGCCAAAAACCTTTTAATTTAAAATTCAAATTTGGCTAATTCTCTTCCAAAATCCAAATTCATCTCAATGACAGATAGGGTGAGGCTCCATGTGTATGACCACTTTCCAACTATCTTCAAGGTAGTAGCATTATTAACCCGTCAAGCATTTTTCATGTTTCCTCTAACATGATTATAAAAGATTACCACCTTTACTCAAGACCCTTTGGCCTTAGACTTGACTTCTATAAACCCTCTTTCTAAACCCTAGATTCTTCCCAAAGATAGATAAGGTGGGAGTTATGTATATAACCACTTTCCAACTATCTTAAGGGTAATTGCGTTATGAGCCTTGTTAAGCATTTGGCATGGTTCCTCCAATGTGATTATAAAGAATCACCACCATTGCCCAAAATCTTTTAACCTTGACCTAGTTTCGCTTCCTTCTTCTTAAGCACAAATTCTTCCCAACGACAGATAAGGTAAAGGGTCATGTGTATAACCACTTTCCAACTATCTTGAGGGTAATCGTGTCATGAGCTTAGTCAAGCATTTGGCATGGTTTCACCAATGTGATTATAAAGAATCATCACCATAACCTGAAATCTTTTGACCATGACCTTGTGTTGCTTCCTTCTTCTTAAACCCAAATTCTTTCTAACGATGAATAATGAAGGGGTCATGCATATCATCACTCTCTTGTTATCTTGAAGTAGTTGCGTTATAAGTCTAGTCAAGTATTTGACATGGTTCCTCTAACATGATTATAAAGAATCACTGCCTTTCATCTTTGAAAACCTCAGCAAACTAGGTACTCTTTCAAGCCCTAGTCAAGTTAGACACAAGCTTTTGATGTAAGACTTAGATAAACTAGGTATCAAATCCTTCCTTTCCACAGGAATGGCTAAATGCAACTCACTAATGGTATTAATCATAGATCATGCTTGATCACATGCAAAAACCAATAGTGGGACAAACAAAAACCCAAAAGAGAATAAATTTATTTTGCAAAACAAAAAGCACAGTTCTAAAATCAAAAAGTAACAAAACTTTAATGTGGTACTAAAAATATATTGTAAAGATGCTACCTTTAACCCTACTTTCAATTACACAAATCATTTTCTTCAATGTCCAACTTTACTATTTCAATCTAAATCGGTGATGACTCCAGTTTTTTCTTCTTATAAATTCGTTTTCAAACTCGTTCCATTTTTTTTGTTTGTTATTCTATGTAGCATGTCAACAATTGACAAAATCATTTAGGTCATAAATGACTTAGGACAAAACAAAAAGGAAGAAAATTTAAAGTAAATAGGACTTACAGTAGAGATGCTTAGAAATCACTCAACTAAAGTAGAGAGGGCTCCAAGTTTGGGAAGCTTGTGACCGTGGCCTTGATATTTGAGAGAAAAGTGTTAATAAACCAGACAAAACACTTTGCTGGTCATTCAAAGTGAGTGCCCTCGAGCTGGAAAAATGCTTATATATCCTCTTCTCTTTTGTAATTGTTCTATGATGCGAGTTCCCTGTTCTAGAAATTGGAAATTTGCAAAAGCTTTCTTGCAAAGTTGTAATGAAAATTGCCGCAGAGAAAAACTAATTGTGAACTTTACTTTAAAATAGCTGGATGCTTTTGAATAAAGAGATGATGATTTCATTAGATCACATTTTGTTAGTCCAATATTTTAAGCCCTTTGACAGTGGAGACAATCTTTGCCGCTAGTCTAGAAAAGCCCCATGAGAAATTAAATTATGAATATTGCACATTGTTTAGCTTTGGAGTGAACACTGGTATCTTTTTTATGTTTTTTATTTTGGTAATATTTTTACTATTAACTTTATTTTTATCTCTCTTATTAAGCACATTAATTTTAAATATGGAAAAGCAGAGAATTTCGGTCCTTGGTATGTATGAGTTTCCAACTTTCACACATGACATAATCAATATTATAAATAAATGTTGAAACAATAACTTGCACACAGTGACAATCAATGTCAAAACAAAACTAGAAGCTTAAGACTTACACTAAATTAACCACCTATTCAGAAATTTCTAATCTATTTATCATTTAATGTTTTAACCTATATCACTAATCAATGCAATCATATATTTGAAATTGAGGGAATCTCAGTCGAAAGTTGTTTGAACAAAAGTCTTTGAAAATGATGGGGGAAAAACATATGAGAATTGTACAAGTTATCCAATGTATGTTGCACTAGTCATTGCATAAGCTATAAACACTTCCTTGTTGCACAAATCTCTTTTATAAATCGAACTCCAAATAAAATAAATAAAAACTTGTCTCTGCGTCAACCCTTGCACACCTAGGACACTGCTCAGTTAGAAAATGCTTCAATTTCATAACAAATCTAAGAAGTTTCACCTTAAAGTGGGCGTAGTGATCAAAGTTTTTGCTAGTTTGCAACAGGTTCTTGATTTTCATCGTGGCACAAACATAAAATATATGGGAAAATTTCTTTTGTACAGCGGAAGCATGTTTTGAAGCAATGATAAATCTGGCTTGCGTTGCATAATTAGCTGCGCTTTGGCACAGGAAGAGGAATTCTGATTTGCTCTGCTTGTGTCTTTGTCATTATGAATCTCCCTATTTCCCTTTGACTCTTCAACTCCAAACTGTGAGCAACTTGTAGAATGGGAATTTAGTGGAGGCAAAACTCCAATTCTATTTTGTACAGGGGAGGATATGACATTGTTTAAGGAAATTTGAACAACACCCGTAAGGAAATTAGAAACAAAATAGCATAAAAGTAAGGTGGCGTGGAAGGAAGAAGAGGATGGAGAAAAGAATGCAGATGACAGAAGCAAACCAGCAAGAAGAAAAAGAGAAAAGAACACAAAACAATACAGAAATAAAATAAGAGGAATTGGACCTAAAATTAGCAAAATATATGTGTAGAATTTACCTTAATTTAATAGCCAACAACTCTTGTTGTACGTTGCCCCTCCAAGCAACTGTAGAAGAGAAAGATGGGCAGCGTTGAAGAGAAGTCTAGAAGAAATGGTGAGGGAGACGTGGAACTCCTTGAGCTGCTGATTTAAAGTCAAATAAAATGTGGTTGTACTTCAAAATTTTCAAGAAGAAGAATTATTGTTTATGAGTTTTGTTTAAGGTAAAAATCTACACTAACAAATGATGGATGGAAAAAAGAATAGATTTTTGTTGACAACACCATAAACACTACTATATCGAAGCCACTTACCCCTTTGCCTACTTATAATTAGATTTGACTATACCCATTAATTTATTTAATATAGTTTACTTCATATATTATGGTTATTTATAGACTTAGTTATATATATATATATATATAGATATATATATATTTTAACATGTTAATGGTATGCATCTAATGCATATGCATGAAATGTCCTGAACTACTTAGCCTAATAATAAAACAAAATAAAGTCTAAGTCCTAATCCTAATTCCTACACAAAATTACACCTATATTTAAACACAAATATGACAATTCTGACCAGTTTTCAGCATCTGAAGAGTAGGATTGGAATAAGTGGGCTATCTCCAAATCATCAAGATCAGGGATTTGCATGCTGTTGCTACCATGCATTAGTCTGTGCTTTAACCTTTCCAAAGTCTTTTTAAATACACAACGCACCCTGCATTTCCTCATCTCCCATTCTGGGCCAACCTTAAGTGTGACATCAATATGCTTTCTTTCTTTCATCTCACTTTCGAAATTATCCTCCCTGGAGACACAGATTATTCCAAGGTGATCTAATTCAACCGCAATTGGTTCCTTTCCATAAAATAAATTAAATTCTGACAATACTACCCCGTTGTCAAGTACAGATTGGGGAGAGGTTTTCAAATACCCACAAGCATCTAAAGGTGGATGGGGATCAAGTGCCACAAATGATAAACATCGAGCAAAGCCAAGCCTGTCACTGTCACGCACACAGGGAGGTACCCCTATCCTTATTGAAGCTCCCAAACTTTGATGGCTGTACCACCTTGGAATTTCACTTGGAATAACAATATATTTAATGCAAATGACTTTGAATCATGCAATTCCTGGTAGCATACAAAGTAGATTATTATATTTCACATGAAAGAGACAATGATAGAGGAAGGGAGCGTGCTCACCTCAAAGTATGTTATTAGCCTTGAAAATACCATGCTACTGTGGCATTCAATCTCAGAACTTGGAGCAATCGAAAATAAGAAGTCCACCCACACAAATTGGTTCACAATGTTTAGATGAAAATAATTGGAAGGAAGCTCGGGTAAAAATTAAAGATTCTTGCAACGTATTAAGTTGATACAACTAAGCCTAGAAAGTTGACTGATGGTAGAAGGTAATGTAATAAAATCGTTTCCATTCAAATACAGATGTTGTAAACAATGTAGCCATCCAATAGAATCTGGGATTTCGCTTAGATGACAAAAAACCTAGGTTGAGGGATCTCACAAAAGATAGGCAATTCAAATAATCCCCCAGAGGCAAACCAACTGATTCTTTATGTTCTTTAGAATAGAAACGACTAGGCATCTTTATTTTTTTGCAAACAATGGACAACAGTGATTGCCGAGTTCTATCAACCTCCTTGACATGTCTTATTTTTTTTAATTGCTTTAGAAGTATTCAGCAGTCAGCAAGACATAAAGTTTCAAGAGAACCCAAATCAAATATGCACAGAGGGATATTGACTAGATTTTTGCAATGATTCAAATTTCAGAAAGTTAGCTTAGCTAGGACTCTGATGGATTCATCAAGCTTTAACAATCTCGGACATCCTTCTAGATCTAGCCGCTGCAAATTTGGGATCCCTCTAAAGTCTGTCATCTTGACAAGGCTTTTGGACTGCCTTAGATTTATGCTTCTCAAATTTGGCAAAACCTGTGAAGGTGTAACATAGTACAGCAAAGAATATTAGCTACCTTTTTCCTATGATCCTCAAGATTTTAAATTTGAACTCATGATTAATTGTTCCCAGCTCCTTATCTACATTTACTAACAAAAATAAAACCAAACATATAAAATAGTCCCCTTGAAAATACTGCCATAATCATTTTAGTCCCTTACAAATTTAATTCATTCAATTAGTCCTTGAAAGATAGATAGAACATATAAAATGGTTCCTCAAAGATAAGATCATATCTAAATTAGTCCCTTATAGATTTAGTTCCATCTATTGATCCTCCAAAGATAGAAATCACCTCTAATTTAGTCCCTCATAAACCCTAAATGCTAAAACCATAAACCTTAAATCCCCAAATTTTAAACCCCTCAAACCCCACAATACAAACCCTAAATCTTAAATCTTATATATCAAAATCATAATACTCTAAACAAACCATAACACCTAAACAAAAACCATAAATCATAATCAAGTACCTAAACCCTTACAAGAGATTTAGGGTTTAGGATTATAGGGTTTAAAATTTTTAAGGTTAAAGGGTTAGAGTTTATGGTTTGAAAGTTTACAACTTTTTAGTGTTTAAGTTTTAGGTTTATGATTTAATGTTTTAGATTTAAGGGTTTGGGTTTTAAGGTATAAAATTTAGGGTTTTCAAGATTCAAGGTGTAAGGATTTAGGATTTTAGAATTTTGATGTTACAATTTAGGGATTAGAATTTTTTCATTTTAAAGTTTGCAGCTTAGAATTTAGATTTAGGTTACAGTTTAGGGATTAAATTGGAGTGATTTCTATTTCTTGAGAATCAATTGATGAAATTAAATCTATGAGAAACTAAACTAGACATGAGCCTGTCTTTTAGGGACCATTTTCTATGCTGTCTATTTTATAAGGACCAATTAAATGAATTAAATGTATAAGAGACTAAAATGGTCATAGTTGTATCTTTGAGCGACTATTTTGTATATTTTATCAGAAAAATAAGAAACAGCATTCATGTTACCTTTAAGCCCTCCCATAGCTGTTTGATACAGGTATAAGGCATCATCAATTCGACAAGTGTATATAGGTGAAAACTTGATGGCAAATAAGTGAAAGGATATTCATGCCACTCAAGATATTTCAAATTGTTTGAAAGATTTCTAAGCCTTCCAAAAAAATTCACATTACAAAATATAAGTAGTATAAGATAGCTGAGATTTGATAGAGTGCCAGCCTTCATTTGAGTACCATATGAATAATCGAGAGCTATGGCTTCAACATATTTGTTACCTATAAACACAAAGATTATGAACAAAACCAATATGTTAACTCACCCCATAATTGACAATGCAACAATTTAACTTTAAAACTCTACTTACTCTAATTTCCATCATTACATGCTGGAAATTCTTATAAAGCCACAATCTACTCCACTTCTCTTGCCTTTTAGGGAAATTTTCTTGAACAATGTTCCTCCCTAATTCTTGTAACAAACCATGCATTTGAATTTTGCATTGCATAATGGTTAAGAGTGACTTATCAATGACCAATCTCAGGATGGAATCTACAGCAATATAAAATTCTCTTTACATCATCTTCATACATCCCATGAAAGAAACAATTAATGTCTAGAAATATTTCTTGCTCCAATACCCATTGTTCAACAAAGTTAGTTTGGAGAACATCCATGATCTCTTTCCCAGGATTTTCTTGTAGTCTAGCCCACGTGCATTCCTAAATTAAGAATTTGGTTTAAATAAACATGAACCCAATACTTTGGCTGCTAGGGGAAGGCCTTTCACATATTGTAGTACTCTATCTATCATCCTCTCATAATTGCTCATAAGATTATAATGCTTAAAGTCTTTTCTATAGAAAAGTTCATGAGCTTCATCATAATTCAAGTGCTCAACACTGTAAATTTCATGCACGACACAGTTATTAAGGATATGTTTATCTTTGGTAGTTATGATGATTCTGCTCCCAGTAACAAACCAATCAAAACTTTTAGACAAATTCTCTAATTCATTTAAACAATTGACATTATCAAGAGCTAAAAGAGTTCTAAGGTTCATTAGTTTGGAGCTAATCAAAGTGGTTCCATTGTATAAATTCAATATCTTTGGATTTTTTATCATTAGAATTTCACTAAGAAGTTGCTCTTGTAGATGGAGCACACCATCACCCCTGGAACCTTTGTTTACATCGATAAGGAAACTGCAAGTATCAAATTTGTGAGAGATTCTATCATATACAACTACAGCCAAAGTTGTCTTTCCTATTTCACTCATCCCAATAACCCCTAACACCCAAACATTATCATGATTAGTGTCTAAATCAAAAATCTTTTCTAATGCTTTTAGATTCTATAGCAAGACTTGAGAATTTATGATCCAACATGCTTATAGTTTTTTGAACAATTTCATCAATAACTGTTGACTTTAGTCAAAAAAAAAAAAAAGAATCATCCCCAACGAAAACAACAAAAGAAAGTATAGCTAAGAGAGAAGGTCAATCAAAACAAAGAAAAAAAAAAGGATAGGTTAACACAGCAATTTATTAATTCATCAAAACTCAATCTATTTAGTGAAATTGTAAAATTTGTGCTGATGAACATGAATGCATGTAATGATTAATTTGTTGACCAGGGCAAGCATAATCGGCATTAAAAAAAAAAAAAGAAGTGAGACAAATACTATTTAACAATATCTAAAGACTTAATTCATCACAGTATAGTTTAAGAGAGAATGATGAATCCAAACAAAGAAAAGAAAAGGATAGGCAATTTATTAATTCATCAAAATTCCATTTATTCACCAAAATGTAAATTTTGCATAGTTGAACTTGAATGCATGTAATGATCAATTTGATGGCCAAGACAAGCATAATTGGTTAAAAAAAAAAAAGAAAAAGTGAGAAAAATTTACTATGTAACAATATTTAGTGACTTAAATGATCAAGAGAGGATGACTTACTTATTTCACATGTCCCAACTAGAAAGACCAGCTACTTTGGACATCGTTATCCTCCATGCATTCACTAGGTCTAAATTTTCTTTAAATTTTTCTTCATATTCAACAAAAGACTTCCTATAATTTCTGCTTTGTTTTTGCACCTCTGAAGGATCTACATCGTAAAAAATTAGCAAAATTGTTTGTCCCTCATTGCAATCAGCAATCTTTGCCGATTCTCTCAAGCACCATGTTGAGTTAGCATAATATTTGGAGAAGACAACAATAGAAATTTGGGATTCTTCAATTGCTTTTGGGAGTTCTGTCGAAATGGCATCCCCTTTGCTTAGCCTTTTAGGTTCTATGTTTTCCCCCCGACTAAAAAATCCTGACTTCTAACTCTATATTGTGTTTTCTTTATCCAGAAATGTATATGCCTCTCTTGTACTCGTTAATTGTGTTTCTCCCACAAATTTAGAAGCAACAATGGCTCGGAGTTTTGTAGAGAAGGAGATGGTCAAAATGTAAATGGAAGCAAAAACTGAGATAGAAGTTGAAATGAAATTATTGACATGAACAATGTATGTCGTAAATAACTTGGGTCAGAACAAAATTGTAAGTAGAGATGGCTCGAAGTTTGGGGAACTTTCGATTATATGAACCACCACCAACCTCTTAAAGTTTCTAGTGATGTAGCAGAAGATAGACTTCGGCGAGGAAGGGTACAAGCCCTTACTTGATATCTGAGAGAAAAGTGTTGATAAACCAGACAAAGCACTTTGCTGGTCATTCAAAGTGAGTGCCCCCAAGCTGGAAAAACGCTTATGTATCCTCTTCTCTTATGTAATGGTCCTATGAGGCGGCTTCCTTATTCTGGAAATTGGAAATTTCCCAAATCCAAGTTCTATTGACATCTTGCTGAAAATGGTCTTTGTATTCCCCCTCCAATGAGTCTAGTAAGCGTCAATATGCATCTTAAATTTTAAATGACTATGTTTAAATTTCAAAGACTGGATCATACATACAATAATTTTTGTGGCTTTATTAAACTATGTTGGGATTAAAATTATGCACATACACATATTATAATTAACTTATTAACTAATCAACCAAGATCAATAAATAGTTACAATCAATACAAAAACTTCCAAAATCAAAATATTAAATTATGTATATATCATAATTAATTCATTTACTATAATATATATATATATATATATATATATATATCGAGTGGCCTCATTAGGCAAATGAGTTACACACCCATTAACTTAAGCTCAGCTCATATTTCATATAAGTCAAAAATTTAACTCATGTATTGCTCATTCAGTTTATGAGCTTAACTTAATGAGCCAATTATCATATTAGATTGTAACCTACTTAAGCTGGCTCAACTCATTTCCCACCCCTAATTTTGACTTTGAAAGGAAAATGGTTTCAAATAAAGAGACAACATAGACATGGAAGCACGCATAAGTGTGTGAGAGTGTAGTTTTGACTACTCTTCCATTTGATCAATGTGGATGTTGATGCTTATGCATGCCCAATTGAACTACGTGCCTAACATTGCTAATACAAAACAAGGACATATAACAACTCCAGATGATCTACACCATAAATTGGCACCCCTTTTTTCACATAATGGAAGTTCCAAGCTGAATTAATGTTCATTAGGGGTGACCGGACACCATTGAAGAATATACTGCAATGTAGAAAATTATGAAGTTGGATGTTGTAAGAGAAAATTTTATCCTCTTCACATTTCGTGTGACTCACAGATAAGTGAGACAGACTCAAGTCTCTGTTCTGTCAAACGGTAATATGTATAACGCATGGGAAGCCAAAGTTCTTACAGCGCATATAAACATAGAGAAGCTTTCTTTTACGAGGGGAAGTGCGACGATGGAAAATGGGAACAGCCTGGCTCAAGCACCATATACAAAGTACACATTCAATTTTATTTTTAATATTTTCTTCTTAAGGTTTTTTATTAGTGAGGTCTCTCTCTGTTCGATCTATTTCAATAAATTGTAATGGCTTTATTTAAGATTTCCTCTTGTTTTGCTCTCCTCAATTTTCATTGTATTATTCCAGTTATTACAATAATATTCTATAACAATATCTATAATAAATAAATTTTAAATAAATGAGAAAAAATTTAAGAAATAGAGTAGTAATTGCTAAAATTGTTTTGAAGTTTATGTTTACTACTAAAAATTTTAAATCAATTTTTACCATATATACCTTTGTTGATAATCAAATCAATTATATATACGATTTCGTCACTATGATTATGGGAATCGCAATGTTTCAAGGCTTATACAATTGAGACTGATTGATATGAATTGATTTTATCAATATTTTTTAACGCTTATTTTCTTTTCGGACTAAATCATGTGATAGAAACCATTTTTGTTTAAATGACACTTTTTGAAAATGCATCTTCTCAGAAATAAGTCCTATTACTGCTTATAGGATATTATCTTCGAACACGACGTAGCTCTAACGGTAATCATGACACTTGGTATGGTTATTTACCCACTTATGTTATCTCCAGAAACTACACATTAATTTCAAGAGAATAATTGAAAGGGTGTACTCCTTTAAACCATAGCAAAAAACATTAAAAAAAATGTTAGATTCTTTCCCCATTTGAGAGTCTTATGTTACTGGATTCAAGATATTATTATTAATTATATGAATAGTTCATTAATTCACTAATTAAAAGAACAACAGGAGAAATTTACGTTAATATAGTTAAGAATTATGATAGAATTTGTTTTTATCTTAATCCTTATTTTTGTTTAATGTTTTATATTTATTGAAACTAATAGCTATCACAAATTGTCATATTCATGTATAAACATTGGTATAGTTGTGCATAATAATTAGAATTAGGACTTCAAATTTACTTTGTTTTATTATTATGCTAGGTAATTCATAACATTTCATGCATATAGATTAGAATCATGCCATTAACATGTTTAAATATATATATATATATATTTTAAGTTTTATTTATATAAAAAAATTTATTTAAGAAAATTTATCCACTTTAATATGTTTAATATAACAAAAAAAATAATTTTTATTTATTGAACAAAAATACTTTAAAAAAACTTAAATAAAAATTAAATAAAACTATTATTTATTTTATATCTATTTTCTATAATTCTATTAGTTCAGTTTTACTTGAAAAAGGATTAATAATATTTCTTCCTTCTGAAAATTCTCAACTACGGCCCCATAATCTGTTTGACTTTAACTCGATAACGCAATGGCTTTCACGTCTCCCCCTATCTCCATTTCTTTTGGACTTCTCCTTTTCTTTCTTAAGAAAAATGCGGCCCATCTTTCATCTCCTCAAGCTCTGTTTTGCGTCCGCTTCGTCTTGCTGTATAGCCTTCAAATTTTCTTCTCATCTCCAGCGGCTGTTCACCACTTTCTCCAATGTTCGTCTCTTTGTCACGCCATTTCCCTTCAACCGTTTTTGCATATACTTACATCTCACAACCATATTATAATCACATACCATCCTTCATTTTTCTTGGAATTTCAAGACTAATTTTGCAGTTGATGGAAAGGGTAATGTAGTTGAAGAGCTTTTTACTGAGAAATTAAGGTAAATTTAGCGCTCATGCTTTACCTCTTTAGCTTCTATTCTTTTATTTTCTCTTTGTTCTTTCTTGTAATTGAATAGCTTAAGGAAAAATTTTAGTTAGTTGCTTAAGCTTTTACCTTTGGTTTAAAATATAAAAGGATAATGAGATTTAATTAAAATTGTTAGTTACTTCTGTGATATCTTGAAAAACAAAAATTATTACAATGTTTGACTTTAATTATCCTTAGAATTGGTTGTCATAGTGCGGGCTAAAGCGCTGGTAATTTGCTCCGTCTCCATTCTACCTAGTAGTATAGTGCAGTATTTGTTTTTCACTCTTCCAATCAGCAGACACTTGAGCTAGAAGAGAGAGGGTGCTAAATGGATGTGTCTCTTTCCTTACATTGTGAGAGGTTATAATTTTTGAGCCATTTCAAATTTAGCTATTAGATTAAACTCTTTCTTTTTCATGAGGCATAAAGCAAGGAGCTCACTTATCACAGCCTTTACATTTCCATGTCCATTATATAATACGTTAGCTCTCCTTTTTGGCGTCAGTTACTCTTTCTTGCTACTCTAAATAGAATCTGCCAAACTTTCTTGTATATTTAGTAGGTTAAAATGCATAGAATCCTACTAAATTAAGTGTCAATTTTAAAATTTTTTCTGAATTTTAAAATTTTAGAAAAAATTCTCTTTAACTAATTAAACCGTGCAAAAGACCTTCTCCGTTAATTTTTCTATTAAATTGTGGATGAAACCCTAAATTACCAAGGAGGAAAGAGCACCATGACCTTAAGAAAATCTGAAATTTTACATAGGTTGCTTGTGATGCCATGAGATGAAGAAGATTGCCTATGTCGTCCTCTTCAGTGCCGCCTCCATTGGTGCCGTCATAGCTTATGGCCTTTGGAAGTGAGGAAGAAGCTGCTGCTTTGGTGATGAATAGAAGTGAAGACAACAATAAAATTATTATTGACGGAAGCAAGGACATTTATCCTGCAGTTGCAAGTCAGCCATTCTTTAATACTCCTAGTCAAGTTATTGTGCTACATTTTTTGAGGCCATGTATGAATCAATAGAAACCACAGCATTTAGATGAGAAGTCTGAATCATTAACTAAGGTGGCCTTCCCTGAAAATAATAGATTACATCCATTTGATGGAGGCATTGCATGTACACTACATTATTCTCCATATGCTAGCATTTTTGGACCTCTTTTGGCCGTTCAAGTAGGACAGATTTCCAATATAAATACTCAAGTGGGTAATTCTAGAGCTTTCAGTTCTGCTGGAAAGTTATTGATCATTTAGAGTATCCAACCTATCAGGTTGTTGCTCTGGAGACGAATAGAAGTGAAGGCAATAGTGACATTAATATTGATAGGGGCAAGGACATTTATCCTGTAGTTGAAAGTGAACAGTTCTCTAATACTCCTGGACAAGTTACTTTGGTAAATTTTTTGAGGCCATGTATGAATCAACAGAAGCCAGCATTTAGATGAGAAGTTTGAATAATTAACTAAGGTGGCACTCTCTGAAAATAATAGTTTACATCCATTTGATGGAGGCATCGCTTCTACATTGGATTATTCTCCATATGCTGGCATTTCTGGACCTCTTCCAACTGTTCAAGTAGGACAAATTTCTAGTATAAATACTGAAGTGGGTGATTCTAAAGCTTTTAGTTCTATTAGAAAGTTCATTGTTTATTTAGAGGATCCAACCTATCAGGTTGCTGCAATGAACTCAACTGCAAATACAAGGATCATCTTCTTATTTTGCTACATAAAATGAAACGAATGAAAGACCTCAACTTGATCTCAATCTTATGGAGATGATGATGATGATGATAATCGCCAAGCTTTGGGTTACAGAGCATTGTCACACATTCTTTCTGCTAATATGATAGACAACTCATTTCCATTTGCAAGATGGGGGAGAGGAAGTGCAAGAAATAATTGCATGGATGAGAACTTTTTTGGTTTGCCACTCAATTCACATGGTACGCTAATTAATTTCAGTTCAAGTGGAAAAGAAGGGATGAACCAGCCACAAACATTAATAACTATGGCAGTGTTGTTAATAGCGATGGATAGCGTGCGCTATCGCGCATAGCGCAGCGCTATGGGGCTGAGCGCAACACTATGGCACATAGCATCATGCAATTTAGATAGCGCAGCATAGCGTGCACTATACTACGCTATAGCACTCAATAGTGTGTGCTATAGCACAGCAAAATGCTTCAACGGTCATATGCGTCGACTTTTAAAGTGTCGAGCTATCTCGTATGCCTTGCTATTTTGTTCTGTTCTCACTGCTCTTGAGCTATTCCCATGCGCCATCACTGCTATCGTTGAACGGTCAGTGCTCTCTGTTCTATTCTATCACTGCTCTCTATTCTGTTGCTGCTCATTGGAGCCATTATCACTCTCAACTGGAGCGCTCACTGGACCACCATCTTTGTTCTGTTCTGTTGGTGCTCAACGTCTCTGTTCTATTTTGTCGGTGCTCATCATCTCTGTTCTATTGTCAATACTCACCGTTTTTGTTCTGTCGGCGCTCACTGGAACCATTGTCGGCTCACCATCTCAGTTCTGTTCTGTCAGCTGAACCAATCCCTCCTTGCAAAGCTAAAGAAGAGCTGAAGCTTTATCTTCTATTTTGACTCTATTTTGGACCTTCGGTTGCATTTATCTTGTGTTTTGTGGCTGTAAAATCTGAAGCTTTATCTTCTATTTTGACTCTGTTTTGGACAACTGCTCTTTTGTTAATTGGCCGCACTTGCTGACTTTGGATATGCTATTGTTTTGCTTCTGATTTATCTTGATTAAAAATCATTTGTTTTAAAATATTGGAAAACTGCACTTTTGTTAATTAGCCGCACTTGCTGACTTTGGATATGCTATTGTTCTGCTTTTGGTTCTGGTTGTTTTGGACCTTTTGGGCTACTGTTCTGGTTTTTGCCCAATGTTTTGGATATGCTGGTTCTGGCCTAATACTGGACAACTGCTATTGTTCTGGTTCTGGTTGTTTTGAACCTTTAGGGCTGTTCTGGTTCTGACTCAACTCTTGTTTTTTTTTTTTTTTTCAGTCCAGCTTGAAGTTACTCTTTCAATAAATATATAGCCAAAACTGTGTTACAATTTGAGTTAATTTAAAATGCATGTTTTATACAGACTACATTGACTGATAAAATAAATGCATACTTATATTAAAACATAAATCAAAAACCACAAAGCAATTCATGGACATCATTTAGTTCATCTGATGGAACATACCTAATAATTACCAAATTAAAGTGTTACAAAAACTAGTGAAGAAAGCTATATAAGTGCCTCATTTTTAGTCCCATAACTTTAGCTGATTATAAATGTGCTAAGTCAAACATAAATACATAAACAGATATGCCTAGAAATTGGCTAAAAAGGTTATGAAAACAGTAAGCAAGACCACCATAAACATTCTTAAAAATACCATTGACCATCTAGGAACTTAGTTGAAGCCATTAATTTACAAGCCCATGTCTTTTGTAGGGAAGCAACATAAGTAAACCAATGTCAATGACATGAAGTTAATCATTAAAGATAGAGTCCAAAAACTGGATCTAATGGATGAATTCTTATATGCAAACTAACTTTATCTTGTTTTTAATTGCAAAGAAGCTCAAAGTCTTGGTTTCCTAATTCCTACTATTTTCTACTGATCACAATTTACAAATCCTACTATTTTCTACAAAAATTCTTTCTTTTTTTGAAAACCCAGTGTTAAGTCTACTTAAATCTAATAATGTGAGCAAAAATATGTGATTGTTGCTATTTTGTGCCCATGTACTCTTTAAAAGATTTTTTCAAAATGTATATCAAATTCTGAAGGTGTTTTTAATGCTGTAACTGCTATTTGGTTTGCTTTAGGTTCTAATTTCTAAATGAGTCATTAAAGCACTGCTAGCAGTGGACATAATTCTGATCCAGCTTGGAAGTACTATAAAAAAGTTGACCCTAAACATCCAAATAGAGTTCAATGCAATTTTTGTGGCAAGGTTCATATGGGGGAATCACTAGAGCCAAACAACACATTCTTGGAGGAAATAGAAATGTCAAGATTTGTGATTCATGCCCAGAAACTGTTAAAGAAGAAATTAGGTAGTATATGGCACAAAAAGAGGAAATGAAAATTCAAAAAAACTTGCTGCCTCAGCCTCTCAATTATGACGATTTTGATTTGATGGATGAAGAGCAAGAAGATGACATTGAAATCCAGCCAATATCAATGAAAAAGAGGACCTTGGGTACACATTCTTCAGAAAAAAGTAGTACAACACCACTTCCTCTAAAAAGGCCAAAGCAAAAGGGGCCAATTGATTCTTAATTTGCTATTGATCCAGAAATTGCAGTGGAGCAAGGGAAGAAAGGAAAGCAAATTGTGATCAATGACCATTACAAGAAAGAAGCAAGGGATTAAGCATGTCAAGCTATTGCAAGGTGGATGGATGATGCTGGAATCCCTTTCAATGCAGTGAAGTATGAAAGTTTTGCAACCATGATTGAAGCCATTGGATAATATGGGCCGGGGATGAAACCACCTAGCTATCATGAAGTGAGAGTTCTACTACTAAAGAAAGAAGTAGAGCTCACTAATGCATCATTGAAGACATACAAGGAGCAATGGGCAAAAATTGGATGCTCTATTATGGCAGATGGTTGGAAAGATCGTAGAGAGAGGACCTTGATTAATTTCTTGGTCAATAGTCCAAAGGGTACTATATTTATTGAGTCTATTGATGCCTCTAAATATGTCAAGACTGGGCAAAAGATGTTTGAATTACTTGATAAGTTCGTGCAAAAGATTGGACCAGCCAATGTTGTCCAAGTTGTCGCTAATAGTGCAGCCAACAATGTTTATGCTGGTAAACTTCTTTCCTTTGTTTTTTTTTTCTAAGACGAACAATGGAAGTTATAGATACTAACTTGTCTATGTTGATATACTTCTAATAGGAAAATTGTTAGAGGCAGCCCATCCACATTTGTTTTGAACTCCAAGTGTTGCACATTGCATTGATTTGATGTTGGAGGATATTTGGAAAATTCCTTGCCTTGCTAACACAATAAAGAAGGGTGTGACATTGAGTGGTTTTATATACAACCATACAAGTGTGTTGAATATGATGAGGCGCTTCACCAACAATAGAGAGTTATATAGGCCTGCAAAAACCAGATTTGTTACTGCATTCATCACACTTGCTAGCATTTACAACCATAAAGCATGTTTAAGGAAAATGTTCACTTCTGAGGAGTGGGCTAATAGTCAGTGGGCAAAACTATCACAAGGCAAAAGTTCAAACAATACTTAGCATTGCTTTTGGGAGAAATGTCACCTACTCTCTTAAGTTGGCTGGTCCTTTAATTAAAGTTCTTCAATTGGTGGATGGTGAGAAGAAGCCTCCAATGGGATACATTTATGAGGCTATGGATAGAGCCAAGGAAGCAATCATTAAAGCTTTCAATGAGAATGAAGAGAAGTATCAAGATGTATTCCAAATCATTGATAGAAGATGGGAAGTGCAATTGCATTGCCCATTACATGCAGCTGGGCATTACTTGAATCCTAAATTTTCTTATGTAAATCCAAATATTGTGCAGGACCAAGAAGTGATAAATGGTTTGCTAAGCTGCATACAAAGATTGGTGCTTGACACTAACATGCAAGATAAGGTTGAAAATGAATTGGTCTTATATAGGAATGCAGAAGGTCTTTTTGGGCATGAAATGGCTAAAAGATCAAGAGCAACAAAGGCACCAGTAGAGTGGTGGGCTAGCTATGGTGCAGGGGCTCCTCACTTGCAAGGCTTTGCCATAAAAGTTCTAAGCCTCACTTGCAGTTCATCAGGGTGTGAGAGGAATTGGAGTGTATTTGAAAATGTAAGCGAAGTTATAATTTATTTTTCATCATCTAGTAAAATTTTAATTCTAATTTCTTATACTTATTTATGGATTTTGGCATTTTACAGTTTCATACCAAAAGAAGGAATAGGCTTGAACATAAAAGGTTGAGTGATCTAGTGTTTGTCAAGTATAATAGGGCATTGAGATGAAGATACAATTATCGTGACACACTTGACCCAATCTCATTGAAAGATATTTATTATGCTAATGAGTGGTTAACTGGCAAGGTGGATGAAGAAGATGGACAATCTGATGTTGAAGATGCATATGTGTTTGAAGATGAAGATTTAACTTGGAGTGATGTAGCTAGAACTTCATGAGCTGATGAGCCTTCTCATCCTATTAGGAAATCAGCTAGTCAGACCTTTCAAACCACAACCCCAACTTTAAAAAAGGGATCTTCTGCAAGGCTCAAATCCAATCCATCTATTCCTCTTAATGATAGTGATGAACATGAGTTGGAAGAGTCAAAAGGATTAGAAGAGACTGAATCTGAGGAAGTTGGTGTTGAAGAAAATGATGATGATAATGATTCACCTTGTAATGAAAATGTTGTTTTTGATGATGATGATGAGCAATAGCCATGTTTATGCTTAGTGTCTTTTATGATGTTTAGAGTCTTTAGCCTTAGACTCTTGATGAATTTATCCTTTTAATATCAAACTTATTGCTTGGATATTGAATAGTGTTTGCAAATTAAGTTGCTTCATGTTTGTCATATTTTTTAAGGTTATTTTTTTATATATTCTTGTTATTTGGGTTATGTTACATATATAAATATATATACATTTATATATGTAATATAATTGCGTTATAGTTCAAATAGCAGTGCGCTATGTGCTATATCGCAATGACCTCAAGCGCTATAAGTGCGCTATTCACTATTGACAACTATGATAATTGCGTTATAGTTCAAATAGCAGTGCGTTATGTGCTATATCGCAATGACCTCAAGCGCTATAAGTGTGCTATTCACTATTGACAACTATGAACTATGGCCACCTACTTGACTCACAGTTGAACCTTTCGAAAAATCCTTTCACTGAACATAATCAGTGTGACAAGGTGCAAAAGCACAATGGAAATTGGATGATTTCTCCATAAGAAAGTTCAGATTTTATGTCACTTAGTTCCAGCCAAATAACAATGCAGGTGATGGGTAAAGATGTGGGCATGGTGACCGTGAGCCATGATTGACTAATAGAGGCGACAGTGAAAAGGACAACATAGGCAACCTTTATAAAATTTCAGATTTTCTTAAGATTATTTTGGTCTTTTTCTCTTTGGTCATTTCGGGTTCCCTCCATAATTTAACAAAAAACCTAATAGAGAAGGTCTTTTGCAAGATTTAGTTAGTTGAGGAAGGTTCTGTATAAAATTTTAAAGTTTATTAGGGTTCTTTAAAATCAACTCTTAGTTCAAAGAGGTTTTGTATATTTTAACCTATTTAATATGCCATTTTCCTAAAAAGTTAATCAATTATTAAATTATGACTCATTTCAGTTTGAGACAATCTACTCATAGACATAATTTGAAAATTTATATTTGCTCCTAATATGTTTGCAACAATGAAATTTCAACTAGATTCCCTTTCTTTCAATTCATGATTTCAGATTATTTTAACAACTTGTGGGATTTAAATTATTGGTAAGTAATTGTTATTTTTTGAGACCATTCAAGCAAGTAATAAGATTTGCATATACTTTTCTGGTTATAAATTAATTTGGTTGAAAATTCAAGTTTTAGGATTATGTCCTCATAAAGGTTTTAGGTATAGGCCTTGATATTTTGGGGTTGCTAAGGAATTATAAATTAGAGCCTTTCTAGTAATTGAGAAAACCCTTAAGGCAGTGCTAATATAAGAACTTAAAATATATTCCTTGTCACCATAAAATACACATTAGCTTGTTAGGTGCATCACATACATGCCATACATTCATTATAGGTTAGTAATTCTATCTAAATTCCAAAATGCATATCTATTAATGATTTAGGAGAAGAGTAAGCAAGTGAAGAACCTTCTAAAGTAGTGTCAAAGAGCTCAAGAGGGCTTTAGTGTAGTTGATGGCACAGGTGAGTAGATAAACCTTTAACAATGCTTGTTTAAGGAAAAATGATTTTAAATCTATATTTCAGCTATTACTATTTTAAAGGGAATTGCATGAGTTTCAAATGGCATTAAAATGGTGTATTTTCTTCTTTAAATGATTATGTCTTCTTTTAGAAAATAGGGTACAACTCAGGTCATTTAGCATGAAATTTTTTGTTTAGAAAACAAGTTCTATATGAAATATGCTAGTTATCTTTAAGATCTTCATTCAGAAATATGGTGATTAATCAAGTTGGAAAAAAGTTATTGCATATGTAATGAAGTGCTACTAGTTTTTAGGAGAATTTTGTTGAAAGCATTGGATTCAAAGTGTTGTTTAACATACTTTTCAACTAGGTAGTGTTTATATTTATACTTTAGTGACCATGTTTTACATCAGCAATTTATGTGCACTCCTAGCTCCATAACCAAGTAAGAATATTAATATTACAAGGTTTTTAGGAATGAATGGGGTATGCACATAGCCTTTGGGGCATATACCTTGTGTCAGTAGCCCTTTGAGGGCATGCTCTACGTTAGCACATGACCACATATCTTGCATGTTTGCTCTTAGGTATCTGGTAATGCCATGCTTATTATATTTACTACTCCCTATCTATTAAGTGAGTTACTCCAAAGTAAGGTTACTTCTCGGTGATGTCATGTGTACAAATTATACTTTCAATGGAAATGGTATACAAGCTTCCAAGCATATAGTGGTTCCAAGTTTTATAGCTAAAAAGTAAACTTTGTAGTATTTTTTAAATTTATTGAACTTATTCTAGTTTGATGAAATATCTAAAATGAATTACATGTCTATGATTCAAAATTACTATGAATTCTTCTTAGATTAAATAGCTTTGAAAAAAATACTATCTTTGAGAAATGATAATTTTGGAATTCTTATAATTATTAGCAAGATATTTCTTAAATTTTAGATATTGTAATATTTTACAAACACTTAAATTGTTACCCCATTGTTAGCCCTTTGTTCATTCACTAGGATTAGGCTCATTAAAGTTTTCTTTATGTTTGCGGACTTGTAGTTGAGTATGGTACATAGGTTACCTAGAAGAGTAGCAAAAGAGATAAAGCCAAAGTCGACTTCTTGTTCCTTTTCATGTTGTTATTAATTTATAGATATATAAAATGTATTAAGGTTGTATTTGCTTTAGGTAAAATGTTGCAAGTTTAAATACCATAGTAGTTTACATGTAATTTTGTTCGGATACTAAAAAATTATAGTGGATTGTGTGTAGCTTCTTAAATTTTTTTTATTCAAACATATAATTTTTTGGAAATTAATTGGATAAGAATAATAAAATTTAACAATATTTTTTGATTCTATATGTCAATAGATTTACCTTTTTAAATTAAAAATTAAAATGTTAAAAAGAAGAAGAAGAAGAAGAAGAAGAAACTTAGGTGGGAAGTTGATTTTTAGGAAGAAGAGAAGAAAAGAAAGAAAAATCAAAGTAGACGGCTAAGGAAAAGGGAACAAAGGGAAAGAGTGAAAAAAAATCATGAAGAGTAAAGAAGAAAGAGCAATTTGGCAAGAGAGTGAGGCCAAAAAGAAAAAAAAATAAAGAGCCAAGAGGGAGAGCAAGGATTGAGAACAAAGGAGTTGGCAGAAAGGGTCAAAGGGTGAGAGGCAAATTGAAGAAGAGAAGGAGAGAAAAAGAGTGACAAGAGAGAAATCCGGTAAAAGAAGGTAAAGAACCTAGTACCAAAAAGAGGGAGATCCAGCAAGAAAAGAGGAGATCAAAGCAAGAAACAGAGAACAAATGAGATCTAAGAGAAAAGAGATAGAGAGAGATATAGAGGAAGGAGAGAAAAAATTCAAGATCTTTCACTATTTTCAAATTTTCTCTTCACCATACTAGTCTAGGGAGGTTTGCCTTGGGCCTGGGAGTGTTGTTGGTGCTAGAATCGCACTGGAAAAACCTCAATTGGGCCAAAAAATTCAAAGAAAAGGCATCCTCAATTACTCCTCAAAAATCATATTTTCGGTCTAAATATCAAAAAATGCTCCCCATCATTTGTGTTTAAAAGGTGCCAAAACCCCAAGAACCGTGAAGAATATCGACAAAAACCTCCATATGAGCTGAAGAGGATGGTAGCGTGTGGCACTCATGCACCCAGAGGTTAAAGACGAAACCCAGCCTGCTACAATAGCCCTAGTTGCACGTCAACCCTACCTACAATGTTAGTGTGCCATGTCAGCCATCCACATCAGCAAGCTACATTAGCCTTCTTGCTCAGTTAGCACACCACGTCAACAGCCACATCACCCTACCTACACAGTCAACATGCCACATTAATCCAATTGTTGATTGATGCCTTGACTGTTGATTCACCATTGACTAGACATTGACCACTGCACCTTTGCCATTGACTGTCGTGCTCTATTGGAGATTGTTGACTAATACCAGTTATTGTTGATCACCGCCATCCATCGTTGGACCTACTTTCCTAAGGTTTTTCAACGTCCTAGTCACATATCTAGCCTTTGTTTTGCCATTTGGATACTCTAAATGTAGGTTGTACCTATTTCTTAAATTCTTTTAAATAATTACAAGTGTGATGAGCCTATATTTTGCTTTGTTGAATAATTACATGTGATAACAAGCTTATTTACAATATTCACACTTCAAATATTTTTTGGGTGATGTCTCTAAGGGTTGTATTCTAGAATATTAGGTGAATTGGTTTTAAAAAGTTTTATTTTAAATGTGTTTTGACCTAAAAAAATCCTAGTTTTATTCATGACAATGGATAACAGTGGTTTGCCAGTTAACTAGCTACTGTCAAACTATCTAAAGGGAACCCAGGTCATAAACTTAGTCAATGAATTAGTATGGTTCCTCTGATACCATTTAAAATTCACCCCTACACGAAAAAACTTTAAGAAAAATAGTTTTGAAAACCTTAGTTAAGCTAAGTATATTTTTTTTTTCTAAAACTTAGGCAAACTAGGCAAGCCTTAAGCTAGGCACATGCTTTTGTTGTAGGCTCTAGATGAACCAAGCATTGAATCTTTCAAATTCAAGCAAACTAAGCAAGCCATAATCAAGTTAGGCAACTATCTTCGATGTAAGCATTGGACAAATTAGGCATCGAAACTTTCTTTTTCACATAATGACTAAATGTCACTCACTAATAATATTTATCACAAATCATACTTAATCACATATAAGATTGGCAGTTAGACAAATAAAAAATTAAAAAAAATTATTTTGACAAAATAAAAAGCACAATTTTGAAACAAAATGCAACGATAAACCAAGTGGTACCAAAAAGGCATTATGGGGGTATTAATAACTTTCTTATACATAACTAACTCTCAGACTTATTTTTTGGTACATAGACCATTTTTTTTTTTATGTTCAATTTTACCATTTAAATTTAAGCTAGTGGCAACTCTTTTTTGTATTTCCAAAACCCTTTCCTAAAACACACATATCTTACTTATTATGTTTTGTATGGTTTGCTGCTCTCTATATCACAATATGTTGACAACAGTGTGATTGTGGTACTGGGTTTGTGTTGATATTTTGTTAATTAGCAGGGTAAATGAATTTAGTTGTAAATTTGGAAGCCATGAATTTTTAGGGGAGGTTTTGCCAAAATTTCTTATTAAATATGTATATGTGGTTATGATATAATTTGGGGTGTTACACAAACCAACCTCTCACCCTAAGAATAACATACAAATTGATTAATGTTACACTGCCTTTTTTGTTCTTGTAAATAGTAAGTTGAAACGATAGCATGAAGTTTCATTTTTTCCTCAAGAGGATAATTTATTCAATGACTTTTCTTTTATAGCATGAAACTTTGTGTTACGAGTCCTATATCGGTTCCACAAACAATTGCGAAATGGTACTTTAGCCTGAGAGGCTCTTTTACTTAACAGACCAGTCATTTGGGTTGAACTCTCCTTGAAAAAGGGCTACTTGGCTCTAATAAGAGTCTGAAATGAAGCTACCCAAAGGGAAAATGGCTACTTTGTATCAAGAAGAATCCAGAGTGATGCTGTCCAAAGAAAAAAAAGCTACCTAATGCCAAGAAGAGTTCAAAGAGAAGAATCTGTAAAAGGGTTACCTAGTGTTCAGAAAAGTCTGAAGTTGGTGTACCTAGTTCTTTACAAGATCAAAAGTGAGAGTCGTATGTGGACATCTAGCTTCTCAAGGGGTGGGCATTATTATGAGTACTACATCAATTCCACAAGCAATTATAGAATGATACTTAAATCTAAGAGACTCTCTTACTAAATAGGTTGGTCTTTTGAGTTGAGCTCTCCTCTTAAACTTGAGCCCTAGCATTCGGTTTTGGATTGAAAAACTATATTAAAAATGAATAAGCAGTTTAATATAATCAGGAGAGAGACAAAGAAGTCTTAACTGTTTTATTAATTCATCCAGTTACAACTGCAACTAATTCATGAGTACACTTGTGCATCTGTAGCGGACATCCTTTGTTTCAAGTTGCAGTGCAAATAGCTGTTCCATTTGCATCATAAATGGTGCAACCTCGTGAAGCCAGACAACAGTTGCATTTTGGAGTGAGGTGCTCCGCACCTGAAGATGGGCATGTCATATATGCAGCACGAAAACAAATTAGTGGGCAAACTTTTGCATCCACCGTTCCCAGATTGGCTCCTAGAAGAACTGTACCTGCTTGTCAACATCGATCATTAGCAGAACAAGTAGAAAACAACGAAGATAAAGCCAATACTAGCAAAACAACACAAAGCTGCTTTGTGATCTTTCTGAAAGTCATTGGAAGCAATAGTAATAGAAGCAACAGAAATCAAAGAAGTGAAATTAGACAGAAGAAAATTGAAAAGGGTGAGGAACAAAGAGAGACTTTTTTTTCCCCGGGGGGGGGGGGGGGGGGGGGGGAGGGGGAAGAAGGTTAAACGTGCATACCGCAAACAAGGAGTAGAAGGGTAAAGCCAACATTGTTGAAAGCCATTCTTTTGCCGCTGTTTTGGAGAATCTTATATCCCATCACCCATATTTATAGTCTCTTTGTCCTCTTCGATCTTTTTCTTTCGTTGAAAATGGATAGATAAGATTTGAACGCGGTGCCGTTGCGGGTTAGTCAAAGAATCATGTTCACAAACAGAAAGTGTTAACCAGCCAAGGTAATACAAAGAAAGGCACATGCGCTGGTATAATACCAATGGAACTTCTTTTTTTGTTGACAGGGGTAACACCCAAGAAACTTCATTTGCCTTTGTCAAGTAGAATTATACTATATTCTTTAAGAAGCCTTAAACTACTTTTAATGTTTGAGTTTAGACAAAGTCTTTTAGCTGGACAATGCTGAATCTTAATTAAATAAAATCATCATTAAGCAGATTTAAAGAAGTTGTACTTCTTCAAATATTTAAAATTATGCACGCATTATAATTAACTTATTATAATATTAAAGTATAATATATATATATATATATATATATATATATATATATCAAATCTGCTCATTAGGCAAATGAGACAGACATCCACTAACTCAAGCTCAGCTCATATTTTAAATAAGTTCAAAATTGTGACTCATGTATTGCTCATTTGATTTATAAGCTTAGCTTAATGAGCCAATTATCATATTAGATTGTGAGCAGCTTATAAGCTGTCTCAACTTATTTCAACCCCCTAGTTTTGATTTTGAAAGAAAGATGGTTTTGAATAAAGAGACATCACAGAAATGGAAGCACGTATAAGTGTGTGAAAGTGTAGTTTTGACTACTCATCGATCCATGTAAGACAGATAAAATAATACATAATTTTTTATTGAAGTAAGTGCCAAGATAATCCTCTAATTTTAAAGAAAAATAAATTAATTCTTCAATTTATTATTTTGGCATATCAGTCTCTCTAAAAGTAAAATTGAGTGAATTTAGTCCATCATATTAATTGTGCATAGAATGTATTATATAATCAAATGGCTTCAAATAAGCTCTAACAACCAAGCGCCCTTACTTTGTATCCAAAATTGCGTCAATGTGTTCTCTATCTGCCAAGTCCTAATTGTAAAGGCTAAGGGACAACACTCAATAGAGCAGAGGGGAAACATCTATTTCTTCACATAGATGTAATTAAGCCACACCAACTGCTAATAGATATAGGAGATGAAGAGTTCACGAAGTCAACGGTGAATCACATCATCAGCATTGAGAAAAATAATGTCGCTTTTGAATGGAGACATCAAATGGAAACACTGCACCGACTAAACGATTGGAAGTGGCCGAAGTCATTGTAAATCACAGAAAGAGAAGCACTGAGTAAACTTTAATGAATTTGCATTGACTTTAAATGACACGCGCATTAAGCCCACACAAGACAAAGAATAAGACCAAGGAAAAAAAGACAGCTAGCAAATCAACTCACATTTAAAAGGGGATAAGATTCATAAAAATCATATCAGGAAAGTCACCCATTGACTTCTAGTCAAGATTGACTCTTGAGCCAATGAACTAAGAAGATTTTGTTTTGTTGGTGAAAAATAGTTTACGCTATAAACATTTCCTTCTTGCACAAATCTCTTTAATAATTCAAAATCCAAATAAAACAAATATAAACTTCTCTCTGCTTCAATGTGATCCATGTTGATGGTGATGCTTAGGCATACCCAAAAGAACTGCGTGCCTAACTTTGCTAATACAAAACAAGGACATATAACAACTCCAGATGATCTACACCATAAGCTGGCGCCCCTTTTTTCACATAATGGAAGTTCCAAGCTGAATTAATGTTCATTGGGGTTGACCGGACACCATTGAAGAATATACTGCAACATAGAAAATCACGGAACTGGATGTTGTAAGAGAAAATTTCATCCTCTTCATATTTCATATGACTCGCGGATAAGTGAAACAGGCTTAATTCTCTGTTTTGTCAAACAGTAATATGTATAAGGCGTGGGAAGCCAAAGTTCTTACAACTCGGATAAACATAAGGGAGCTTTCTTTTACTAGGGGAAGTGCGGCGATCGAAAATGGGAACAGCCTGGCTCAAGCAACGTGTACAGAGTATACATTTAATTTTATTTTTAATATTTTCTTCATAAAGTTTTTTATTAGTAAGTTCTTTCTGTTTCATCTATTTCAATAAATTGTATTTAAGTACCTTTATGATAATGTTTTTCTAATGGCTCTATTTAAATTTCTTCTTGTTTTGCTCTCCTTAATTTTCTTTGTATTATTTAATTGTTATAATAATATTCTATAATTCTATCTACTTTTAGTCCATATGCACCTTCTATTTTAATAAAAAATATTGTGGTTAATAACATTGTGTTCAATATAGACATTGCTAGTTATTCAGTACTTTTTTGGTTTGATAATTTATTCAAGCAAAATTACAATAGTATATTGTGTTTATTTAATTTAAATTTATCTAAACAGTCAATAAAAAATGGTCATATATATTCATAATCATGTATAAATTATGTAACTATTAATATTAATAAATCAAAATGAGTGCCCTAAAGTTGGAGAAACACTTATCTATCCTCTTTCTCTTTTGTAATGGTCCTATGACACGTTTCCCTATCCTGGAAATTGGAAATTTACCGAACCCAAGTTCTATTGACATCTAGCTCAAAATGGTCTTTGTATTTCCCCTCCAATGTGACTGTAGTAAGCGTCAATATGCATCTTAAATTTCAAATGACTACGTTTAAATTTCAAACGGTGTGACATCTATCTAATCAAGAACAGACGGGAAAAGGTTCCAATTGGATAAAAGAATGTGAACCATGTAATATATAAATATTTGTAGGCAATTAAATTTATCTTACACTCAAAATAATCTATTTTAAAAATTTTGTTATAATTTTTTAAAAAATTAATTTTGTTTTATTAAAATTAAAAATATAAAAAAATATTTTGGAATTAGGAATGAAGAGAAGACAGAAAAGACAAAAAGAAAAAATGGGCATTTGAAGGATTCAAAGTTAATTTTAAAAATTCAAGAGTTTAAAAAAATGTTGAGTAATATTTTTTATTTAAAAAATGTTAAAAAGTTTTTTAATAAATTTAAAAAATAAAATAAAGAATTTTGAAAAATAAAATTATTATAACTTTGTTATATTTCAGCATCATTTTCTTTCCTAATTCTCATGATATTTGAGCGCATTCTTGGGTCAAGTTTGGGGGCATTGCAGAATCATGTAACACGTTCCAAAGACTAGATCTCACATACAACATTTTTGTGACTTCACTGAAACAATGTTGGAACTAAAAATTAAAAGCCATATGGACGACTTCCTGTTGTTGAGCATAGTCAACCTTTTTGGCTTTTATCAAGCCACTTTGACTTGAAAGAAGGAAGCAATGAAACCCATACCACTTTTGTGTAAGGGAAAAGGAACTTTATGAAGAAGTCAAGCAAGGTGAGCTGATGAAGTTTGAATGTCAGAAAAAGTTGCACTTCTGTACAAGCGAAAGAAACGTGGTGTCATTGCCGAACAAGAAAGGTATAAGTCATGTAAGATACATTTTTGCTCTCGTCAATTGGATGATCGATATGTGGGAAAGTATATGCACCATGTAAGCTTAATTTGGACATTCTGAACATGCAATAACATCCAAAAGATAAGAAAACCGAAAGAAAATTGACCTCCAGCCATTACGAGCTTCAACTCAAAAATAGCCTATGGGATGCTTCTAACTCAGCTTTTCTCACTCTCAGATGGTGCATAGAAGTGTCTTATGCTTTTGGATAGTGAGAAACTGAGCCAGGGACTCACATATATATAGTGGTCAGGTGTTGTAACATCTTCCCATCAAAGATGGCAACACCCTCCGGAATCCTCTAGTGAAAATGCCTGAAACAGACCACATATGGTCTGTAACGCCGACTTCAATGGCCAACGTTCTGAAATTGAAGTAGGAAGAGCTATAAGACATTGGCTTGTCTCCAACATTTAGAAACCAAAAAGACGTTGGAATTGCAACATCTTGCTACAAAGACCCCATGCAACATTCAAAAACATGCAAAGACTCACATTCTCCACTTGGTCCATATATTCTATAACATTTCCACCATTCGGATTCCAATAGTAGAAAACTAAATATATGAATCATGACGATAAGTCCTCTTAAAGCGAGTGTTACCTTCCATGTATTACGACATATTTTGTTTCTTTAAACCCACTATAACTTAATGAATAAGCCCTATGCTTATTCAAGGTCTTCTTAATTGTTGTTACTCTCAAAAAATAAAATGTGTACACAGAAAGAGAAAACAACATACATAAAATAAGTGCTTTATTACAAATGATAAAAATTTTACATCAAAGTCTCAATGTGGGACCAAGTCCCATTCTAGTTACATGATCCTTAAATCTTGTTGGTGGCATACCTTTGGTTAAAGGATCGGCTATCATCAACTTAGTGCTAATGTGTTCAATGGTGACTTTATTCTTTTTGACACATTCCCGAATGGCTAAGTATTTGATGTCGATATGTTTGCTTCGACTTCTACTCTTATTATTTTTAACTAGAAAAACAGCAACTGAGTTATCACAATATATCCTTAATGGCCTTAAGATAGAATCCACTATTCTAACCCCAGAGATAAAGCTCTTTAGCCATACACCTTGTGAAGTTGCCTCAAAACAAGATATGAATTCAACCTTCATGGTAGAAGTAGCCATCAGAATCTACTTTGCGCTCCTCCATGACACAGCTCCACCAGCAAGCATAAAAATGTAACCTGATGTTGATTTTCGTGAATTAACACATTTGGCAAAATCTGAATTAGAGTAGTCAACTACCTCAAGATTCTCAGTTTGTCCATACATCAGCATGTAGTATTTAGTACCCTTAAGGCACCTCATCACCTTCTTTGTAGCTGTCCAAAGGTCCATTCTTGGATTACTTTGATATCTTCCTAACATGCCAATTGCGAAAGCAATGTCAGGTCTTGTGCAAACCTGAGCATACATAAGGTTTCCAATAGCAGAAGCATATGGCACGTTACACATTTGTTTCCTCTCAAGGTCATTCTTAGGGCATTGGTTCAAATTAAACCTATCACCCTTCACAATAGGTGCTACACTTGATGAGCAGTCTTTCATCCAAAACTTCTCTAAGACCTTGTTGATATAGGTTTCTTGCAATAGACCTAATAAATATTGAGTTCTATCCCTATGAATCTTAATGTCAATCACACAAAATGCCTTACCCATATCCTTCATATCAAAGTTCTTTGAGAGAAACTGTTTCACCTTGTACAGCATCTATCTATCATTAGTTGCAAGTAATATGTCATCACATATAGCACAAGGAAACAAATTTTGCTCTTACTGACCTTTTGGTATATATACTGATTGATGATAGTTTTCACAAAACCAAATGACGAAATAATATCATGAAACTTAAGATACTATTAGTGTGAGATTTGTTTCAATCCTAATATGTTTGAAACAATGAAATTTCAACTAGATTCTCTTTCTTTAGCCTGAGAGGCTCTTTTACTTAACAGGCCAGTCATTTGGGTTGAACTCTCCTTGAAAAAAGGTTACTTGGTGCTAATAAGAGTCATTTGAACCCCCTAGTTTTGACTTGAAAGAAAGATGGTTTTGAATGAAGAGACATCATAGGAATGGAAGCATGTCTAAGTGTGTGAAAGGGTAGTTTTGACTACTCATCGATCCATGTAAGACAGATAAAATAATACATAATTTTTTATTGAAGTAAAGAACAAGATAGTCCTCTAATTTCAAAGAAAAGTAAATTAATTCTTCAAGTTTTTATTTTGGCATATCAATCTCTCTAAAAGTAAAATTGAGTGAATTTAGTCCTTCATATTAATTGTGCATAGAGTGTATTATATAATCAAATGGCTTCAAATAAGCTTTAACAACCAAGCGCCCTTACTTTACATCCAAAATTGCGTCAATGTGTTCTCTGTCTGCCAAGCCCTAATTGTAAAGGCTGAGGGACATCACTCAATAGAGCAGAGGGGAAACATCTATTTCTTCACATAGATGTAATTAAGCCACACCAACTGCTAATAGATATAGGAGATGAAGAGTTCACGAAGTCAACAGTGAATCACATCATCAGCATTGAGAAAAATAATGTCGCTTTTGAATAGAGACATCAAATGGAAATACTGCACCGAATAAACGATTGGAAGTGGCCGAAATCATTGTAAATCACAGAAAGAGAAGCACTGAGTAAACTTTAATGAATTTGCATTGACTTTAAATGACACGCGCATTAAGCTCACACAAGACAAAGAATAAGACCAAGGAAAAAAAGACAGCTAGCAAATCAACTCACATTTAAAAGGGGATAAGATTCATAAGAACCATGTCCGGAAAGTCACCCATTGACTTCTAATGAAGCTTGACTCGAGTCAATAAACTAAGAAGATTTTGTTTTGTTGGTGAAAAATAGTCTGCGCTATAAACATTTCCTTCTTGCACAAATCTTTTTAATAATTCAAAATCCAAATAAAATAAATATAAACTTCTCTCTGCTTCAATGTGATCCATGTGGATGTTGATGTGTAGCCATACCCAATTGAACTACATGCCTAACTCTGCTAATGCAAAACAAGGACATATAACAACTCCAGAGGATCTACACCATAAGTTGGCACCACTTTTTTCACATAATGGAAGTTTCAAGCTGAATTAATGTTGACTAGGGTTGATCGGACGCCACTGAAGAATATACTGCAACGTAGAGAATTATGGAGTTGGATGTTGTAAGAGAAAATTTCATCCTCTTCATATTTTGTATGACTCGCACATAAGTGAGACAAGCTTAATTCTCTGTTCTGTCAAACCGTAATATGTATAAACACGGGAAGCTAAAGTTCTTATAACGCGGATAAACATAAGGAAGTTTTCTTTTACGAGGGAAAGTGTGGCGATCGAAAATGGAAACAGCCTAGCTCAAGCAATGTACACAGAGTATACATTCAATTTTTTTTTTTAATATTTTCTTCATGGAGTTTTTTATTAGTGAGTTCTCTCTGTTTCATCTATTTCAACAAATCGTATTTAAGTGCCTCTATGGTAATGTTTTTCTAATGGCTTTATTTAAATTTTTCTTGTTTTGCTATCCTTAATTTTCTTTGTATTATTCCAATTATTACAATAATATTTTATAATTCTATGTACTTATTGATCCATATGCACCTTCTATTTTAATAAAAAAATGTTGTCGTTAATAATATTGTGTTGAATATTGACATTGCTATTCATTTTGTACTTTTTGGTTTGATAATTGTTCAACCAAGATTACAATAGGACATTGTGCTTATTTAATTTGAATTTATCTAAACAGTTAATAAAAATTATCATATATATTAATAATCATATATAAATCACCTGATTATTAATATTAGTTAATCAAAGTGAGTGCCATCAAGTTGGAGAAACAGTTATGTATTCTCTTTCTCTTTTGTAATTGTCCTATGACACGTTTCCCTATTTTGGAAATTGGAAATTTACCGAACCCAAGTTCTATTGACATCTAGCTCAAAATGGTCTTTGTATTCCCCCTCCAATGTGACTCTAGTAAGCGTCAATATGCATCTTAAATTTCAAATGACTACGTTTAAATTTCAAGCGGTGTGACATCTATCTAATCAAGAATAGAAGAGAAAAGGTTCCAATTGGATAAAAGCATGTGAATCATGTAATATATAAATATTTGTAGACAATTAAATTTTTCTTACTCTCAAAATAATCTATTTTAGAAATTTTGTTATAATTTTTTTAAAAAATGAATATTGTTAAATTAAAATTAAAAATATAAAAAAAGATTTTAGAATTATGAGGGAAGAGAAGGCAGAAAAGACAAAAAGAAAGAAAGGGCATTTGAAGGATTTAAAGTAAATTTTTAAAATTGAAGAGTTTAAAAAATTGTTGAGTAATTAATTTTGATTTGAAAAATCTTAAAAAGTTTTTTAATAAATTTAAAAAATAAAATTAAAGTATTTTGAAAAATAAAATTATTATAACTTTGTTATATTTCAGCATCATTTTCTTTCCTAACTCTCATGATATTTGAGATTTGTGGGTCAAGTTTGGTGGCATTGCAGAATCAGGTAACACGATCCATAGACTGGATCTTACATACAACATTTTTGTGACTTTACTCAAACAATGTTGGAACTAAAAATTAAAAGCCATATGGACGACTTCCTGTTGTTGAGCATAGTCAACCTTTTTGGCTCTTATCAAGCCACTTTGACTTGAGAAAAGGGGAGCAATGAAACCCATACCACTTTTGTATAAATTGTTAGCTTGGGAAAAGAAACTTTATGAACAAGTCAAGCAAGGTGAGCTGATGAAGTTTGAATGTCAGAAAAAGTTGCACTTCTGAACAAGCAGAAAAAGCGTGGTGTCATTGCTGAACAAGAATGGTATAAGTCACGTACATACAAGATACATTTTTGCTCTCGTCAATGGGATGACCGATATGTGGGAAAGCATGTGCACCAACGGTGACAGCCACCTAAAACATAGTTACAGACCTCAAATCTCATTATATCTCTCAAGCACCTAAGGAAATAAAAATGCAACCTCACTCACATACTTAGATCCACATTACACGACTTTTTACTTAAATAAAAATAAATAAATTTAATTTAACTGGTAGATTTTACAAGGGATATGTGTTAGTCAGTCAAAAAAATTTTATTTCACCTGTGAATAGATATATCTGCGGGTAATATCATTGAAAAATTGCATGCCAATTTCTTATCAAAGGGCAGGAAGATTGAACCGACTATTTTGCAAATGGTAATATTATTGGTGGCTTGGTATAAAATTTAATCAATTTATATTTCATAAATAACCAGTGCAATGGTTGCCAATAATATTAACTGCCACATGCCACCAGTTGACTATTGAAAAAAGTAATTTAATCGGCTGATTATAACCGCTAGTTAGAAAAATAATATTTTTTTTAAAACATTACCAATAGTTTTCATCACAATGCCTCTGAAAAGCCCATCAATAAAAATATTTTCACTTTACCCACTGGTAAAAGTCCTTTTAAAAAATTTATATTCATTACTTCTACTCATTTTGCTCGATCTTCTCATCTCTCTTTTTATTTTCCTCCACCTTCTCTTCTCTTTTCTCCCACTTCTCTATCATTTTTTATTTTTTCTTTAATATATCATAAGAATTAAAGACTATTTTGTTGATGTAGTTGATTTGCTAGTTTTTTTAACTCAAATAAGAGGTACGTAACAAAAATTATCTAGGTCAAACAAGACATAGATAAGAGTTTGTTGATGGATTTGATAGTTTTGTTTTATAGGTTTGTCAGTTGCCATTTTATCACTCCAATGGATGTCTCAAGTGTCCTTGTAATAAATGTAAAAATGTTGTACTTTTACCTTTGAACACATTATAGATTCATCTATATAGCTATTATTTTAGATTTAATTATTAATATTGGACAAATCGCATGAAGAGGATCAGACAAGATTTGAATATTATAATGTCAATACTGTAGGTACTTCTAGCAATGTTTATGTGGCTCGTGAAGATAATATTCTTTGTTTTCAATCTATGGATTTTGATATTGTTGGGCTTAACTTTGAGCAACAATATCAGGAAAATGTAGAAAAAACTCCAAATCTAGAGGCCCAACAATTATATGATTTGTAATTATGTGCTTTTGAGCAATAATTGTGGCAGGACTGCAAAAAGCATTCAAAATAATCATTGGCAATGAGAATGTTGAGCATAAAATTAGATTCAAATCACAGTCCATATGCCTTTGATTTGTGGGCAAAATTTGTTAGAAAATGTATTGCTCACCCCAATTTGGTGTCTGTTGATTTTTACAAGACAAAAATATTGGTATCTATATTGTATCTGAAATAAAAAAATTAATTATTGCATTAATGTTTGCATGTTGTACTACAACAATGATGCATATGAGAGGGAATACAAATTTTGTAGATCTCCTAGATACAAGTCAAGGCAAAGAGATAGGGGAAAGATGTACTTGAGTCTAAAATACATTATATGCCTCCGATTCCTAGATTGCAAAGGTTATTTGTTTTTGTGATTTCAGCACTGCACAAGATGTAATATTATGAGAACAGGCAATCCAAAAGTGTGAAAACACTTTGGCAATAGCTATTCTAATTTTGCTTGTGACCTCTAGAATGATAGGCAAGGTTTGTATGCTAACAAATTCACTTTGTACAGCCAATGTAGAAATATATGGAGCTAGGTGGTATAAGAGAAGATTTCATCCTCTTCATATTTCATATGACTTGCAAATAAATGAGCCGGATTCAAGTCTCTGTTTTGTCAAATGGTACTATGTGTGATGCATGGAAAGCCAATGTTCTTACAACCTGGCTCAATGGGAAGCTTTCTGTTACCAGGGGAAGTAAGGATCGAAAATGGGAACAGCCTCAAGCAAAGTATACAGAGTATACATTCAATTTTATTTCTAATATTTTCTCCATGAAGTTTTTTATTAGTGAGTTCTCTCTCTGTTTTATCTATTTCGATAGATTGTATTTAAGTTACTCTTTGGTAATGTTCTACTAACGGCTTTGTTTAAGATTTCTTCTTATTTTGCTCTCCTTAATCTTTTTTGTATTATTCTAGTTATTATAATAATATTCTATAACAAATAGCGTAGTACTTGCTAAAAATGTTTTGAAGTTTATATTTAACACTAAAATTTTTAAATCAATTTTGACTATATATACCTTTGTTGATAATCAAATAATTATATACGCCAGAGCCATGTAGCTCACTTGGCACCAGGGCTTGCCCCCCACTTAGGAGAGGCAAGTTTGATCCTGCTTAACGTGGGTTTCCCTACCCCTAATTCCATGCCCACCCTTACACCCTTACTTATAGGACTTCTGTCCTCATGTATCACCAAAAAAAAAAAAAAAAATCAAGTACAAATGAGACTGATTCATATGAATTGATTTTATCAATAAATTTTAATGCTTATTGTTTTTCCGATTAAATCATGTGATAGAAACAATCTCTGTTTAAATGACACATTTTGAAAATGCATCTTTTCAAAAATAAGGCCTATTACTGCTTACAGGATATTATCTTAGAAGATGGCGTAGCTCTAATGGTAATCATGACACTTCTTTTGGTATGTTTATTTACCTGCTTATGTTATCTCCAGATACTTCATATTAATTTCTTGAGAATAATTAAAAGGACGTGCTCCTTTAAACCATAGCAAAAAAACAAAAAAAAAAAGCTGGATTCTTTCCTCATTTGAGAATCTTATGTTACTGGATTCAAGATATTATTATTAATTATATGAATAGTTCATTAATTCACTAATTAAAAGAATAACGTGAGAAATTTACATTATTACAATTAAGAATTATGATAGAATTTTTTTGCTATTTTAATCCTTATTGTTGTTAAATCTTTTATATTTATTGAAACTAATAGCTATCACAAACTGTCATATTTATGTTTAAATATAGGTATAGTTGTGTATAGTAATTAAGATTAAGATTTCAAATTTAATTTATTGTATTATTAGGCTAAGTAGTTCATAACATTTCATGCATATATATTAGAATCATGCCATTAACATATTTAAATATATATATATATATATCCTAGGTTTAATTTAGGCTTATAAATGAAAAAATTTACTTAAGAGAGATTTACCTATTTTGCTTAACTTAATATTTCGAAAAGATTAGTTTTTGTTTACTAAACAGAAGATACTCCAAAAAGACCTAAATAAAAATTAATTAAAAGTATTATTTATTTTGCATCTATTTTCTATACTTCTATTAGTTCAGATTTTACTTGAAAAAAAATTAATAATATTTACAGCCACATAATCTGTTTCACTTTAACTTATAACTCAATGACTTCCACGTCTCCCTCTATCTCCATTTCTTCTGGTCTTTTCGTTTTCTTTCTAAAGAAAAATGCTGCTCATCTTTCTTCTCCTCAAGCTCTGTTTTGCGTCCACTTCGTCTTGCTGGATAGGCTTCAAATTTTCTTCTTAGCTCTAGCAGCTGTTCACCACTTTTCTCCAATGTCCATCTCTTTGTCACACCACTTCTCTTCAATCATTTTTGCCATTACTGCTCACAACATTTATAATTACATCCCTTCCTTCATTTTTTTTTTTTTGGCATTTCAAGGATAATTTCGTAGTTGACGAAAGGGTAATGTACTTGAAGAGCTTCTTACTGAGAAATTAATGTAAATTTAGCACTCATGCTTTACCTCTTTAGCTTCTGTTCTTTTATTTTCTCTTTGTTCTTTCTTGTGATTGAATAGATTAAGGGGAAATTTTAGTTAGTTCCTTAAGCTTCTACCTTTGGTTTAAAATATAAAAGTATAATGAGATTTAATTAAAATTGTCAGTTACTTCTGTGATAACTTGAAAAACAATAATTATTATCGTCAGAATTGGTTGTCATAGTGTGGGCCAAAGCGCTGGTAATCTGCTCAGTCTCTATTCTACCTAATAGTATAGTTCAGTAATTGTTTTTCACGCTTCCAATCAACAGACACTTGAACTAGAAGAGAGAGGGTGCTAAATGGATGTGTCTCTTTACATACATTGTGAGAGGTTATAATCTTTGAGCCATTTCAGATTTAGCTATTAGATTACACTCTTTCTTTTTCATGAGACATAAAGCAAGGAGCTTACATATCACAACCTTTACATTTCCATGTCCATTACATAATAAGTCAGCTCTCGTTTTTGGCTTCAATTACTCTTTCTTGCTACTTTAAATAGAATTTGCTAAACCTTGTTGTATATTTATTAGGTTACAATGTATAGAATTCTCTTGAATTAAGAGTTAATTTTAACTAAACCATGTAAATTAAGAGTCAATTTTAACTAACTAAACCATATAAAAGATCCATTTCGTTAGTTTTTCTATTAAAGTATGAATGGAACCCACTAAGGAGAAAAAACTAAAATGACCATAAGAAAATCTGAAATTTTATTAAGATTGCCTGTGCCACCATGGAGATGATGAAGGTTGCCTGTGCTGTCCTCTTCATTGCCGCCTCCCTCAGTGCCATCATGGCTCACAGCCTCTGGAAGTGAGGAAGAGGCTGCAGCTTTGGAGACAAATAGAAGTGAAGGCAACAACGACATTTATATTGGCAGGAGCAAGGACATTTATCCTGCAATTGAACGTAAATAGTTCTCTAATAATCCTGGACAAGTTATTGTGCTAAATTTTTTGAGGCCATGCATGAATCAACAGAAACCATAGCATTTAGATGAGAAGTCTGAATCATTAACTAAGGTGGCACTCTCTGAAAAATAATAGTTTACATCCACTGGACAAAGGCATCGCATCTATACTGCACTCTTCTCCATATGCTGGCATTTTTTGACCTCTTCTGGCTGTTCAAGTAGGACAAATTTCGAGTATAAATATTCAAGTGGGTGATTTAGAGCTTTTAGTTCTACTGTAAAGTTCATTGATCATTTAGGGGATCCAACCTATCAGGTTGCTGCAATGAACTCAACTGCAAATACAAGGACATTTTTGCAACCTTCATCTTCTTATTCTGCTACATATAATGAAGCAAATGAAAGACCTCAACTTGATCTCAATCTTACAGAAATGATGATGATGATGATGACGACGATGATGATAATCACCAAGCTTTGGGTTACAGAGCATTGTCACACATGCTTTTCCGAATATAATAGACAACTTATTTTCATTTGCAAGCTGGGGAAGAGGAAACGCAAGAAATAATTGCATGGATGAGAACTTTTTTGGTTTGCCACTCAATCCACATGGTAAGCTAATTAATTTCAGTTCAAGGTGAAAAGAAGGGATGAACCAGTCACAAACATCAAGTACACTAAGAGGTTCTTCCAGTGGCTTACCTGTTAGTAATTTTGTCCATCATAGTAGCCAGGAATGTTTAAGCAGTAGTGAGAGGACCTTTTTCAGAAGACACTTCCAAGAAATCGTGTAAATCCATTTCCACATATCCAGCTAGGTTAGGTGTTACAGAATTACAAGGCAGTGAAAGAGCTGACAACTACTGGCTTAATTCTGATAGGTTTTTCAATAACTATGGCCACCTACTTGACTCATAGTTGAACCTTTTGAAAAATCCTTTCACTGAACATAATCAGTGCGATGATGTGCAAAAGCACAATGGAAATTGGATGATTTCTCCAAAAGAAAGTTTGGATTTTATGTCACCTAGTTCCAGCCAACCAACAATCTGATTGATGGTTAAAGATGTGGGCATGGTGGCCGTGAGCCATGACAACACTAATGGAGGCAGTAGCGAAGAAGATGGCACATGCAACCTTTATAAAATTTCAACCTTTTTTAGGATTATTTTGGTTTTTTTCTCTTGGGTTATTTAGGGTTGCCTCCATAGTTTAACAAAAACCTAATAGGGTGGTCTTTTGCATTGTTTAGTTAGTTGAGGAGGGTATTGTACAAAATTTTAAAGTTTATGAAGGTTTTTTAAAATGAATCATTAGTTTAGAGGGGTTTTATACATTTTAGCCTATTAAGTATACCATTTTTCTAAAAAAATTAATCAATTATTAAATTATGACTCATTTCAGTTTGAGACAATCAACGAATAGACCTTATTTAAAAATTCATATCTGCTCCTAATATGTTTGTAACAATGAAATTTCAACTAGATTCCCTTTCTTTCAATTCTTGATTTCAGATTATTTTAACATCTTGTGGTATTTAAATTATTGGTAAGTAATTGTTGCTTTTTGAGACTATTCATGCAAGTAATAAAGATTTACACATACTTTTCTGGTTATAAATTAATTTTGGTGAAAATTCAAGTTTGAGGATTATGTACTCACAAAGGTTTTGGGTAGAAGTCTTGATATTTTAGGGTTGCTAAGGAATTATAAATTAGAGCCTTTCTAGTAATTGAGAAAACCCTTAAGGCAGTGCTTGTATAAGAACTTAAAAAATATTCCTTATCACCACAAAATACACGTTAGCTTGTCAGGTGCATCACATACATACCACACAGTCATTATAAGTTAATAGTTCTGTGTTAATTCCAAAATGAATATATATTAATGATTTAAGAGAAGAGTTAGCATGTGAAGAGCCTTCCGAAGCAGTGCCATGGAGCTCAAGAGGGCCTTAGTGTAGTTGATAGCATAGGTGAATGGATAAACCTCTAACAATACCTGCTTTTGGAAAAATGATTTTAAATCCATATTTCAACTGTTGTTATTTTAAAGGGAATCGTGTAAGTTTCAAATAGCATTAAAATGGTGTATTTCCTTCTTTGAATGATTATGGCTTCTTTTAGAAAATAGGGAATAGTTCAGGTAGTTTAGTATGAAATTTGTTGTTTAGAAAACAAGTTGTACATGAAATATGCTAGTGATCTTTAAGATCTTCATTCAGAAGTATGGTGGTGAATCAATTTGGAAAAGAGTGATTGCATATGTAATGAAGTGCTACTGGCTTTCATGAGAATTTTATTAAAAGCAATGGATTCTAAGTGCAGTTTAACATGTTCCAACTGGGTAATGTCTATGTATGTACTTTAGTGACCATGTTTTATGTTAGCAACTTATGTGCACTCCTAGCTCCATAACCAAGTAAAAATATTAAGATTCTAAGATCTTTGGTACTGCACAGGGTATGCATACAACCTTTGGGGAATATATCTTGTGTCAGTAACCCTTTGAAGGCATGCTTTACATTAGTGCATGGCCATGTATCATGTATGTTTGCTCTTGAGTATCTAGTGATGCCATGCTTATTATATTTACTTCTCCAAGGCTTAGTGATGACATGTTTCTATTTTGTGAATTGCTCCCAAATGTGGATGTTCTCAATGATGCCATGTGTATATATTATGCTTTCAATGAAAATGATATATAAGCTTCCAAGTGTATGGTAGCTGCAAGTTTAGTAGCTAAAAAGTGAACTTTGTAGTATTTTTTAAATTTATTGAAATTATTCTAGCTTGAATAAATATCTAAAATGAATTACATATCTAAGATTTGAAATTCCTATGAATTCTTCTTAGATTAAATAGCTTTGAAAAATATTCTATCTTTAAGAAATAAAAAATTTTGAAAATCTTATCATTATTAGTAAGATATTTCTTAAATTTCAGATATTATAATATTTTATAAACCTTTAAAGTGTTCCCCCATTGTTAGCCTTTTATCCATTCACTGGGCTTAGGCTCATTAAAATTTTCTTTGTGGTTGCAGACTAGTTGTTGAGTTTGATGTATAGGTTAGCTAGGAGTTTAGTAAAAGAGACCAAGCCAAAGTCAGCTTCTTGCTCCTTTTCATGTTGTTATTAGTTTCTAGATATATAACTATATTAAGGTTGTACTTGCTTTAGGTAAAATGTTGGATGTTTGAATACCATAGTATGATTGTGGTACTGGGTTAGTGTTCATATTTTGTTGATTAGCAGGGTATATGAATGCAATTGTAAATTTGGGAGGCATGAATTTTCAAGGGAAACTCTTCCAAAATTTCTATTTAAATAAGTATATGTGGTTATGATATAATTTGGGATGTTACACAAACTAACCTCTAACCCTAAGAATAATTAGTTGAAACGATGACATGAAGTTTCATTTTTCTTCCTCAAGATGATAATTTGTTCAACGACTTTTCTTTTATAGCATGAAGTTTTGTGTTACAAGTCCCATATCGGTTCCACAAATAATCATGAAATTGTACTTGAGTTTAAGAGGCTCTCTCACTAACAAGCCGGTCATTTGGATTGAGCTCCCCTTGAAAAAGTACTACTTGGATCTAATAAGAGTTTGAAATGAAGAGAGTCTAGAATGAAGCCATCCAAAGAATAAGAAAAGCTACGTAATGCCAAGAAGAGTTCAAAGAGAAGAATCCATAAAAGGACTACTTGGTGTCGAGAACGAAGAGTCTGAAGTTGGTGTACCTAGTTCTTGACACGGCCTACAATAATATTATTGACAGCTTGGTGTAAAATTTAATTAATTTTTATTTCACAAATAACTGGTTGCAATGGTTGTCGATAATATTAATAGCTGCATGCTATTAGTTGACTATTGAAAAAAGTAATTTAATTGGCAAATTGTAATTGCCAGTTAGACAAATGATTTTTTTAAAGACACTACTGGTAGTTTTCATCAGAATGCCTTTAAAAAGTCCATCAATAAAAATATTTTCACTTTACCGACTGGTAAGAGTCCTTTTAAAAAGTTTACAGTTGCTGCTTCTACTCATTTTGCTTGGTCTTCTCATCTTTCTTCTCATTTTCCTCTACTTTCTCTTCTCTTTTCTCCTATATCTTTATCTTCTTTCACTTTCTCTTTAACATACCACAAGAATTAAAGATTATTTCATTGATAGTTGATTTGCTAGTTTTTATAACTCAAATGAGAGATAAGAAAACTCCTATCATTTTCTTCCATCTTCTTTTTCCTCATTTTTCTATCTTCTTTTACTTTTTATTGAACATACCACAATAATTAAAGTATATATTTGTTGATGCAATTGATTTACTAGTTACTGTAGTTTAAATAAGAGATAAGTAATTGATTTCATCATCAATTAAATGTCATTTTTGTTTTGCGTGATTAAAATTTCTTGACTATTATATACCTTTAAAATGCTTATATATATGTAAAAATTCATGTGATTTTTCTATTTTAGTTATTGTGTGGGGAAATTCATGTGTGATTAATATTAATTATATTGTGAGACAATGAAAGTTCCACATCACCACAGATGGATGTATAATAGAAGTTATCTAGGTTAAACAAGACATAGACAAAAGTTTGTTGATGGGTTTGATGGTTTTGTCACATATATTTGTTGATTGCCATTGTATCACTCTAATGGGTGTCTCAAGTGTCTCTGTAATAAATGTGAAACTATAGCACTCTTGCTTGAAGATAAAATAAAGATTCATCTATATAGTTATATTTTTAAACCTAATTATTGGTAGTAGACGGACCATGATGAAGAGGATCAGATAAGATTTGAATATTACAATGCCAATATTGCAGGTACTTCTAGCAATGTTTATGTGGGTCATGAAGATAATATTGTTGTCATCAATCTATGGTTTTTGATGTTGTTGGGCCTAACTTTGAACAACATTACTAGGACAATGTAAAAGAATCTCTAAATTCAAAGGCCTAACAATTTTATGATTTGTGATTTTGTGCTTTTGAGCAACAATTGTGGCAAGATTGTGAAAAGTACTTAGCAACAATGAGAATGGTGAGCATAAAATTAGATTCAAATCACAACTCCTATGCCTTTGATTTGTGGGTGAAATTTGTGAGGGAATGCAATGCTTACCCTAATTTTGTGCTTATAGATTTTTATAAGGGAAAAAATTGGTATCTAAATTATAACTAAAATAAAAAAATGATTGTCGCATTAATGTTTGCTTGTTGTAGTACATTGGTTATGCATTTGAGAGGCAATGCAAATTCTGTGGATCTCCTAAATACAAGCGAGGGCAAGGAGATAGGGGGAAAGAGGTACCTGAGGCTAAAATGCATTATATGCCTCTGATTCCTAGCTTGCAAAGGTTATCTACTTCCATGATTTCAACTCTGCATATGAGGCAGCATTACAAGAACTGGAAACCCAAAGGTGTGCTAAGCCACCCATCTGATGGAAAAGTATGGAAGTACTTTGACAATACTTATCCTAATTTTGCTTACGATCCATAGAATGTCAGGTTACATTTGTGTGCTAATGAATTCACTCTATATAGCCAATCATCTAAGGCATACTCCTATTGGCTAGAAATTGTATCTTCTTATAATCTTCCACCACAGCTCAACATGACTACACCATACATGTTCTTAACATGTCTTGGTCTTGATTCGTATAACCCCAAAGTGAAGATTGATGTGTACCTTTAGCCATTGGTAGATGAGTTGAAATAATTGTGTTGACAGGATGTTTTGACATATGACATATCCACAAAACAAAATTTTATGATGCAGGCATCATTAATATGGACATCAATAATTTCCATGCATATGAAATGTTATTAGAGTAAAGTACATTCGGAAAACTAGCATACTCATTTGTATGGAGGAAAATAAGGCATTCTTCTTAAAACATTCTGATTAAAAATTTTGGTTTGATTCATATTTGTAATTCCTTCCCCTTGGTCATCTCTTTTGATAGAACAAGGTAGCATTTAGGAGGAATAAGGTCATGGGTGATAAGCCAATAGATTCTACGCTAAAACCACTACTTATGTCAATTTAATAATTCACTTTGTAGTGAAATTATACCTTTCTTTAAATTTTATATACGATTGCATAGAGGTTTGAACATACAATCTTTAACAAACTACCCAAACCCGTAGATTCAAAAAGCAGGTTGTTTCTTGTTGGGATAATCATTAGGTTTAACAGAATTGTTTGGAGTTGCTTTGACAAGGATGCTATGATTTTTCATCAAACACATTAGTAAAATTCTATGTAAACAAACTAAGAATGTCCGATAGGAATAATCTCAAACTCACTTATTCAAGTTTGACCAGCCAAAATATACAGAATCAGACAAGGGTTCAAATATACGAAACTAGGAATATGTTAAAAATTAATATATAGACAAACCGAAGGTGATGAAGAATACTGTCTCAAATACATATATACATACATATATATATATATATCAGTATTGCTTGCTGATCTGCTGTGGAGAGAGTTTGTTTGCCATGGACAGAGACATGGAGAGAGGGGTCACAAGGAGGGTGGCATATGGAGACAATGACACTATTACTCAATTCTGCAAGTCGCATGGGCCGTTGTAGGGTTTTGTTTGATGGAATCCACTTGTTTGGAGCCATCATGAAGAACCCATGGTTGCAAACTACCTTTTCCAAATTGAAGCTTAGCTTGCATTTCCCTAAAGGCAGATATAATAAGCAGCTTGACCTTGGAGGCGTCTCCGCCAACGTTCAGTTAGGTATGATCGACAATAGAAGTGATAACACAAATAATTGTTTTAGGGCTCAGGATAAATGCAAAAGAGTAAAACAATAAGAAAGCAAAAGTAGGTTTAACAAAACCGGTGAATAGGCTGCACTTAAATTGGATTTTTGTGTTGGTAATTATCAATATCTAAAAATAGTGAATCGGTTATTTCAAGAAGAATTCAGCCCAAACTAAACAATATAAGGAATGTAGCGACACCGTATAAAACTCAGGCTAGCTCGACAAGGAGTCTAAAAGATATGGAAATGTCTTGTAAGAAATTAATTTTAATTTAAATTGAGCTGTCATAAATTATTGATGGATTATTTTTCATGTTTTTTCTCACTCTCACCTTTTTACTGGTGCATTGTACATGAATTTATTTTATTATTTACTTAGAATATAATTATATGTAAATAAAAGAATTTTAACTTCTTTTATTATTAAAATATAAATATGAGCTGTATTAGTAGTCATTAATCAAAAAATAGTTTAAGAAATTATAATGTGATATATTCTGTCCGTTTTTATCTTTATATATGGCTTCGAGAACTTTTATCTTCATCTTTATTGAAATAGGTATCACATATCTAGTTCTTTTCCTTTATTGTTTTTATTTTATTTGTCCATACCTTTAATATAATAAACATATACTACTTCCCTAAACTCAATATTAAAACCAAAACTTAAAAGTATTTAAAATCTAAAAAAATCGATTGTTATTCAATGTTAATTATAAACCTCTTATAACAATGGAATATATTAGTTTGACATTTCGTTTCAATACATACTTATTGATGTGCTTTTTTCGGGCATCAATTATTTTGAAACTTCCCTTAAACGCTTTTCTAAAATATTTCCTAAAAAGAAGTAACATTCGAAAATAACTTACAATAAATTTTAGCAAAAAATTCTTCAAAAAGAATATATATGTATGTTTATAGGTATATTTTAGTTTAATGTTATAGTTCTAAATTATTCTTAATGTTCTCATTAGATAAAGTAAGAAATCTGCAATTGAGAAATATTTAGGTTCCTTTCTACTGAGCTAAAGACAGTTTCAAAGCTTCTAGATGAAGTAGAAGAGGAATTTCATATATAATACAATAAGTTGTCTAGATCTTTCTTAAATATATGCATATACATATACATAAATGCATATATATATATATATATATATATAAAAGTTGCAGACATCTTGGCCTAAATCTTCATGCATATATATATATATATATATATAAAGAAAACCTTTAAATATTTTTAAACAAAGTGAGGCATTTTTTGTCCTTCTACTTTTCTTAAAAAAAATAATTTAGTCTAAATTTTAAGTAGTGTAAATTTTAATTTAAGCAACTACCCTTTAAAATTGCAATTGAGAAAATTTAGTCTCTCTATAAGCACAATTGGAACAATTTAATCATTTCATAAGCGAAATTGGGGCCATTAACCTCTCAACTATTGGATTTTTCTTTTCTATTATAACATGGTTAGTTGGTAGTGACTTATGTTGGAATGTCGCCTGATAAATAGATAAACTAATTATATTTATCTTTGATATTATTTAATTAAAGATAATTAAGGCTATATTTAATTTAAGTTATTATTTTAATAGCTAAATAAATCTCACCTGTACATCTGATTACTTGATGGACATACCAGATTTAAGCAAAACTAACCCTAATTAAATTGGTCCTTCCTCTGCCCATAAAGCGGTTACTCGAAAAAAAAAAAAGTGAAAAGTTAGAAAATGGTCATCCATCAATTAAGAAAAGTGGGTGCCAATCAAGAAAGGGAGAGAAATCAATTGAAGAAAGTGATCTGTAATGGCCTCTACAATACTAGGTATGTATATTTAAGTTTATTGTAAAAATTATGAAATTTTACAGATTTGGGAATTAGGAATTTATAACAATTGGTATCAGAGTTGGTTGGGAATTTCATAATCATTGCTTTAGTTGCCTTTGCATATGAAGCTATTTCTAACGCCTATATTTGTTTGAAGTTCTGGGATCTGAATTTTCGATGAAAAATTAAGTATATTGATTTGGGCTCAAGAACATTCCGAAATATGTCTTTGCTAGTTTAGACCTTGCTGTTTTGTTTGATAACGAATGCAATTTTTGTACTTTGAAATGCCATTCCTTAGCCATCACCTATTTGATAATATGCCTAAGTCATTTTTCATTATTTTTTCCCTATTTTTATGCTTTATATGGAGCAGAATGCATTAAGTGAATGTTACGTGAGAACTTTTGCCCATGTTTTGACTTTCTATTTGTATATATATGCATTTAATATTAATTAGTTTCTTTGGATGAGAGACATATATCATATTCAATTGATATCACATGAATTGATGCCTATGGATGATATACAAACATTAAAAGTAAAATTCCAATTTAATTAATTTTTGTAAATATATATATGCAAACTTAAAGATATAATTACTAGTTTGTATGCTTATATATATAGGAGGATTCATTATGTTTAAACAAGTGTAAATTTTGATGATACACAACTGCACTTATTAGTTTGTGTATGTTTATATGATTTATCTTAAGAATAATATCAATTGAATAAAAAAAATGTATCATTATTTTTAAAGGATTATCATTAACTGATTTGAAATTTATTTTTAAGATGATTTGTTTGTCACCAAAATGGCCAAATCATAAGGATAATAAATCTCAAATAAAGACAATCATTGTGTGATTAATATATATATATATATTCATTTAAGTAAGCGCCTATTATTATTAATTGAGTTCACTATTTGTCAAACTGTTAAGATTTACCCAAAGGTAAATCAATTGTTTTACAAATAGTGAACATAAAAGTAGTAAATTAATTTTCTTTAATTACATTTACTTGTTTATCCAAAGATAACATATGTGCTTGATTGAGGATTTTAATTTACTAATTAAGGTAAAATTTCTAGCATTTAATTTATGATAGTATGTTATAGGATCTACTCAAAGGAGAGCTACAATATACTTTTATGATATTGTTATTTGTTTATCTAAATCTGTATGAAGTTCTAAATTTTTGTGCAATTATGTATTATTTTGCAACTGTTTCACTTCATTTGTAAGCTTCATCTGTTACTGTGTTTAATGGAGTGAATTTTTCTAAATGGTCAGAACAAGTCAAGTTTTACTTAGGTGTGTTGGATCTTGACCTAGCACTATTAGAAGATAAACCTACTACTATTACGGATTCAAGTAGTGAGGAAGAAAAATCACACGATAAAGCATGGGAACGTTCTAACAGACTAAGCCTTATGTTTATGCAAATGACTATTGCCAACAACATTAAGTCAACTATTCCACAAACAAAAAGTGCAAAGGAATACCTTTAATTTGTGGAAGAATGTTTCCGTTCTGCAAATAAGTCACTTGCTGGTAGCTTAATGGCAGAACTCACAACCATGAAGTTTGATGGGTCAAGAGGTATGCAAGAGCATATCATCGAGATGACTAACATTGCAGCAAGATTAAGAACCTTGGGGATGAATGTGGATGACTCTTCATTTTGATCTCACTTCCTCCTGAATATGGGCCATTTCAAATTAACTACAACACTATTAAGGATAAAGGTAGATTGATAATCTTTTAGGCTTATTTTAAATTTCAATTTTCTTAAATATATGCACATATATATACATACGTACATGCAAACATACATAAATATAAATATATATATATATATATCTATAAAAGTTGTAGACATCTTGGCCTAAATCTTCATACATATATATATATATATGTATGTAAATTAAAAAGAAAACCTTGAAATATTTTTAAATAAAGTAAAGCATTTTTTGTCCTTATACTTTTTTTAAAAAAATAATTTAGTCTCTTAAATTTTGGGCTAAGCAACTATCTTTTAAAATTGTAATTAAGACAATCTAATCTCTTTACAAATACAATTGAGATAATTTAATTATTTCATAAGTGAAATTAAGGCCATTTAGCCTTTTAACTATTGGATTTTCCTTTCTCTTCATAACACGATTAGTTGCCCGTGACTTAGACTTGATGTTGGACAAAATTTCAATATTCTTCTTATGATATAAAGTTATCTTCAATTTTTCTATGACTATGCCCCAAGCACTAATTTTATATACAACAACTCTTTTAATTAAGAAATAAATTTACATAATAGTTATGTCACATTACAATAAGAAATATGAAGTTCAGTTCATTATCAATGAATTATAACAAACTACTAGAAAAAGAGAATTCAAAGAGAGACTAAATTGACTCAATCATAATGGTAAAGAGACTAAATTACTCTAACTAGAGAGATAAAAAATGTCCTTATTCTATTTGAAAACATTTATTATTGTATAATCATAAAAAAGATAGCTAAAATACATTCAATTTTCTTCAACTTTTGTTGATGTGCATTTAAAACTCTAATGCTTTAAAAGGTAACAGTGTACCTCCTTAACCTTTTGGTAAGTTTCAATTACCCCTTGTATTAATTTTCTATCAAATTTTTAACGGTAACACTTAAGAATAGCCACTCACGAACTTGCAGTCTTCTTTCAATTCAAAGCTCTCTTCTAGTTGTACATGTACCTGGCTAGTTAATTCAACACTTCTCTTTGGATGATTGATGTGATGATGGCTGGACTTCATTGATTGCTTCGTCCAGGCGGAGATATTTTGGTCCTAGATTAATCTCTTGCTTCGGAGGAAGTCTGCACGTAAGGTAAAATCTTCTCCTCCATTTCATTATTATTTCGAAATAAATAAGGATGTGACAAAAATCTTACAGTGATCTGGCTTTAGATTGATGTTGGCATGTAATTAGTCTGGTGTTGTAGCAAGATTGATGAAAATTGGGTGAATACGACCATGAAAGCTCAAGTAGGTTAACATTGACTATAAGATGTTTGCGAAAATGCTTATTTGAAGGGCTAGCCACTTGTTTAATCTTATTAAATGATTTATTGAACATCGTTTTTTTCCGAAATTTTGTGAGTGTGATCCTTAACATCTTATCTCATTCCCATAAAAATTTTATAGCAAAATAAGACCATTTGCTCAGTGATTAAAATTTAGTCTTTCAGCTTTCCTGTATTGAGGCTTTTTACTAAAATCCAATATGATTCAATGTAGTAATGGTCTTGCTCAACATCGTTTGCTATCTATTTTTGTGGAATGCTGTTCCATGTCTTAACTCATTACCATAATAATTTCATTGCAATATATGGCAATTTTCTAGGTGAATTAAATCTAGACTTTCAGCCCTCCATTACTGAGTTTCTTGTTGAAATCCAATTCGTTTAAATGTAGTTATGGTCTTGCTCAACTGTATTTGCCCTAAATTTTTGTGGAGATGTTGTTCCATGTCCTAACTTATTCGCATAAAAATTTCAGAGCAAGATAAGGTCATTTGCTAGGTGAATTAAATTTAGTCTTTCAGCTGCTCAATAATGACATTCTTGTTCAAATGCGATTTGTTTTGATGTAGTTAATGTTTTTTCTCAACTTTGTTTGCTCTAAATTATTGTGGAGATGTTATTGCATGTCTTAATTCATTCCTATAAAATTTCAAAGCAAAATAAGGCCATTTGCTAGGTGATTTAAATTTAGTCTTTCTGTTGTCCAGTACTGAGGTTCTTGCCGAGATCCAATCTGTTTTAATGTGGTTAACGGTCTAGCTCAACTGTGTTTGCTCTAAATTTTTGTGAAGATGTTCCGTGTCTTAACTTATTCCCATAAAAATTTCAGAGCAAAATAAAGCCATTTTCTAGATGGTTTAAATTTAGTCTTTCAGTTGCCCAGTACTGAGGCTCTTGCTGAAATCTGATATGTTTTGATGTGATTCATGGTCTTTCTGAACTCTCATCGCTCTAATTTTTTATGGAGATGTTGTTTCATATCTTAACTATTTCCATGAAAAATTTGATTTAAAGCAAGATTGTTTGTTATGGGAATTAAATTTCTTTTTTTTGCTACCCTGTATGGCTTGGGAAACTTTCAGAACTTCATGTAAAAGTTCATGCCCCTTTGCTTTTAATTTTGAAATGCATTTTCGTTTGATATAAATGGTGGCTTGATCTGATTATGGATGAGATATTAATAGTCAATTAAAGGATTATATGTTGCAGTTTCTGGTTTAATTGATGAATATATGCATGAAAATCCAAGCAGATGATCATAGTCTGCAGAGTGTTGATGAAATGCATTTGCGACAGAATCATGACTTTAACAGTTCGATCAAGTGCCCCAGTGACTTACAAAATTTTACCAAATCGTAGAAGCATGATCCTTGGTGTGTTCACCCACTCCCATAAAATATAGATCATTTCTTTCTAGTCTCCAATGTCATCTTAGATTAGCAGTGACTCCTTCCTTCTTTTTTTTTTTTTTTTGAAACCCACTTTTCTCCTTTCCCAAAGCTCAAGTTTATTTTTTCTTATACTGTCATTCTGCATTGTGACTTTACCACAATGAATGCATGTGTTTAAAGGCAATTTGTATCAATTACACAAAGTTGATGTTAAGGTTGAGGAAGAAGACAAAGCCCTTTTGCTTTTGACAATGCTTCCTTATTTATATGACAATGTGGTCACCGCATTACTATATGGTATGAATACAACGAATTTCAATGGAGTGAAAAAAAATTTGTTGTCTCATAATATAGAGTAGCTTTGACAACAGGCAAGGGTCTATGTTAGTTACTAAAGCTAGTAATCAAAAGGGATATGCATCTGCTAAAGCCACAAAGATTTTGAAAAGTCACAAGGAAAGACTGATACCTGTGTCAAGCTATGAATGCAAAAAACTTGTGTACATGTTTCCAAGATATAGACAACTGCACATCCAAAGTTAGGTAATGCATTTCAACTTGGGCAGCTTCACAATTATTTTTTTAATCATGTCAAGCAAGGACTATGAGTAATTCAAAGTATGTGTAGCTAAATACAGGGATCGATAGTATACAATTTATTGTTTGTGGTCTTGACAAACATACTCATCATGATGTTCATGAAAGATGATCTTAAATGGGTTTTGATCAAGCTCAAGGGTGGAGTCAGGGTTTTTTTTTTTTTTTTTTGTAAGAGAGTCAATAATGCAATGTAATTATATGTTCTTGATGATTGGTGTTCACAATAAAATTTTTTTAAAATTTTCATAGTTCATGCCCCAGGTTCCACCCTGATAAGATGCAGCTATAATGAATTTCTAAGGTGGTGAAACTCACCAAAATGAATATTTGTTTAAATTTTGGTATTGATGAGTTCAACATTTTATCAATACCTTATGATTCAGATTAAGAATTAAATATTTTTTTGTGCAAGGAGGTTTGGTAAGTTTTATGATTTAATTGTTGAGACTAAATAAATTTAATAATTCATATTTTTCAAGTGAGTATTTAAGATAATTTAGTTTATGAAAATAGCAAGACTCTTACAAATAAGCCTTATAATTAAATAAATTAATATATAAATTGCAATTAAGAAAGTAAATCCAAACAAATGATACCATAGCCATGAAGAAAACTGTTGAAAAAAAGTTGGATAAATTGTTAAAGTTAAAGAAGATTTGTTGGTGTCAAAGGAGTAGAGCCAACTGGTTGCAATATGGGGACAAAAATGCTAAAATTTTTCCATGGCAAGGTGTCACAACGGAAAGAGAGGAATTGGGTGGACTGTAATGTTGATGATACAGGCCAAAAAATTTTTAATGGAGATGAAATTTTTGATGTTCTGACATCCTATTTTGATTAAGCAATTTGCCATAGATGCCTCCTACTAATGATTCTCATATTACTGAAGTTGTTCAAGGCAGAGTTTTAGATGATCTGAAAACAATTCTTTAATTACTAAGGACGAGATATATGCAACACTGATGCAAATGCACCAAACAAAGCCACTAGGGCGAAGCACTTTATTGCCAAAAATTTTGGCACATTGTTGGCAACGACATTACTCAGTTTGTTCTCAAAGTCCTGAATTAAGAGACAAACTCAAGTAATATCAATCATACTCTTATTTGTTTGATCCCGAAAATGAAAAAGTCCATGCATGCTAAAGACCTTAGGCTGATTAGCTTGTGTAACATATTGTTCAAATTGGTGATTAAACTTTTACCAACAGATCAAAAATTATTTTACCATATATATTAAGTGAATTTTAGAGTGCATTTGTAGCTGGTAGACTAATAATAAGTAATGTAATGATTGCTTACGAAATTTTCCATTTTATGCAGAAAAATTGTAACAGAAAAGATTACTTGGCACTAAAGCTTGACATGGCTAAAACGTATGATAGAATTGAATGAAATTTCTCAAAGTCAATCCTTGCATCTATAGGTTCTTTTGATAAATGGGTTTAGCTGATCATGAGATATTTGTCTACTATGTCTTATTCTATTCTTCTAAATGGAGAGCTAGTTGATAAATTTTACCCACATTGGGGATTGCATTAAGGAGATCCATTGTCTCTGTATCTATTTATTTTATGTGCAGAGGTTTTTTCTGGTTTTTTCCAACATAAACAGAGCTGAGGCAAAATACATGGGATCAAAATTGCAAGAATAGCTCCTTCTATTGCGCATCTATTTTTTGTGGATGACAATATTACGTTCACCTATGCCACTGATATGGAGATTCAATGTATATAAAGCATTTTATCTTCTTACCAAAAGGCTTCTATCTAGAATATCAATTTAAATAAATCGAAGTTTTCTTTTACTTGAAATGTGCCTATAAATAGAAGAATTTCGATCCAATAGAGAATGGAGATAAAGACAATTGACAACTATTCCAAATATTTGGACTTACCTACCATTGTGGGGAGAAGAAAAAAATAGATATTCAATTTTGTCCAAGATCACGTATGGAAGAAACTTAAGGTTGGAAGGAAAAGGCAAAGGGCTAGCAAAGAGTTATTAATTCAATCTGTGACCCAATCTATCTCAACTTATGTGATGGGTTGTTTTAGGCGTCCCCTGAATTTATGCCATCAAATTGAAATGATGGTAAATAATTTTTTGTGGGATGCCTGAGGGAGGGAATGAGAGGAAGATCCATTAGATTAGTGAGAATAAACTATCATATTCTAAAAAACTAGGCAGCATCGATTTTAGGAATTTTCAAACTTTTAATACGGCTTTACTAGCAAAATAGTTTGATTATTAAAAAGCATGCCATCTATAAGATTTTATTTAAATTAATAAAAAATCATTGTTTTTCTTTTTTTCTTTTTTTATAGACAGAGTGATCATCCAATTATTCTTCAAGCTTTTCAACAATTAATCCCTTGTTTTATATTTATATGTAATAATTAAATGAAAATTTTAATATAAAAGTACTTTCATTTTACTGCATTCAAGGATTCAGATCTCCTACCATTCTTCTTGAATTTTAGGGGGTATCTTGTGGGAGAAATAAATTATTTAAGTGGTTAAATAAATAAAAAAATTTGAGCTCTAGGACAAATAATTAGCACTTACAAATACTAGTCGGTACATAAAAATTGCTAAAACTTACAAAAAAATATAGCAAATTTATACTGTATGCAATCCAAATCCTTGCATCCAAACACCAAATACTTTTAACGTTTAATAAAAGTCATTCTTAAAAAAGACTCTACTTGTCCGTATATCCTTCGTTGAATTTCAATTTCATATGTAAAAAATTGCATTATTTGTTGGACATCTTACTTGACAACTATGGTAATACATAATTCTGCTGCATTCCATCCCTTAATTAATGGCTCTAAAATTCATGTTATCCGATCTACGCCCTTTAGAATACATGCAAAGAAGACAAAGGAACCACTTATATTTTCCACTTTGACACTTGTTCTTGTTCCAATGACTCGTCGAAGACATGTATGTAGCGAGATATTTTCCTACTTTTGATATATTGCTTTGAGATTTGGTACTTTGGTAAGGCTTAGGGTTCTGCTTATTGTAAACAAGCATAAAAGAAATGTAATTTTTATTAATTTAATTAAAGTCTTACAAATTTCGTAGTCAAACTAAAATCAATCACTTACTCTAAAATAACAACAACAAAAACGACAGTCTTAAAATGACAAAAAAAAAAAAAAAAACACACAAGAATCATGTAGTCTTAATTCTAATATAACAAAAACAAAACGAAAATCTTAGGGCTTAAGAGAACAATGAGTACTGAACACAGATCTTCTATTCTGAATGAAAGGATGATTCAGAAGCATGTAAGCAGTCCACCTCTTGTTAGCATTCTTCATGAGGCACTTGTTCAAGAAATCCCTGCAATCCTGGCTCACCCCATTCGGAATTCTTGGCCCATCTCTCTGGATCGCAAGCTTAAACCTCAGTTCTTCTACAGTTAGATCCAACTTCCACCATACTGGTAATCCTGTGATCATCTCAATCACTATGCACCCAAGCGACCATATATCCAATGCTATTCCAATTTCTCCACACGCAACAGATTCCGGTGACATGTAAGACGGAGTTCCTCTGAACTTAAGCTTCCAGTAATCGGGGTTGTAGTACTCTAGAGGAGTCTTGCACATTCCAAAGTCTGCAATCTTCAGCTGATAGCTTGCACCATCTTCCTGATCAGATGAAGGAGGAAACAGAAGAATGTTTTCTGGTTTGAGATCGCAATGGACTAATCCTTTTTGGTGAATGATAGAAAGGCCTTTGAGGATCATGCGGGTGTAGACTCTTGCTTCACTCTCCAACATTGCATTCTTCTTAATTTGAGCCGCAAGAGTCTCATGAGGAGCAAACTCCAGCAGCAAATTGTGAAAGAAGCGATCATTCTCGTAGATGGTTTCACCTCCGTAGCACTGAAGGATTTCTGGGCAGCCTTTGAAAAAGTTCAGAGCACTTTCTTCACATTGCAGGAACGATGACATGTAGGGCTTTGAACTCTTTATTACTCTGACTTCTTCTATGCCTTCTTGTGGAGCCTCTGGAATGGCCTTAAAAACAGTACTGTGAGCTCCATCTCCTCGGACGCTGTATTTGATCCAACCCTTTGTTGCCAATTTTTGACAAGAACCCATTGCTGCAAACTGTTTCGATAAACTGAATTCAACAAGAAACCGGTTACGGAGCAAATTGCTTCGATAAACTGATTTCAACAAGAAATTGGTTATGAAGCAAATTGCTTCGATGAAACTGATTTCAACAAGAAACTGTTTATAGAGCAAATTGGTTCACCTATCTACAAAGCAATGCTACTCCACCTTGCTGCAAATTGCTTCAACGACAACAGGCCACATAGTAAAATCACTTCATCACTTCACGTTTATATATAGTCAGGGCAATAAAAGTTTTAGATGGACTCTAATTATAAACTCTTGGCTAGGAAAGAATCCGAGACTAAGTGTTTTGCATGGATTCGCTAAGCTCCTTGCTAGGAATCCAATTATAAACTGGCTACGTAGCAAACTAGACCAGCTCACGTTTAGTTATAGTCATTGCAATAAAAGTCTGACATGGACTCCAAAAATAATTTACAAAATCAAAGAATAAGAAGCTTCATATATTGAAGTAATTATACAAGAAATATATTGAAGTATATATATAGTCTTTCTATTCAGGAAGGGCTCTAGTGTAAGAGTTTTACACGGATTCCCATCATAAGCTCTTTCTTGTTCCTGAAGGGACCCACAAGAAGAAGATTGAATGCAAAAGTTTAAATGAAATATGAATATTAAACTACATATTAATATTACTACATATGGATTTTTTACATTATTATATAATAATATATAAAATAGTGAGTTCTTTAAATTATTAAGTACAAAGTTCATACGAAGTAGCTATTATATATATTTAGTAGCTATTTATGTTGGTATTAATGGAAGCGGATGAATGCAGTTGTTCAAGACCCCTAATTGAGCACTACAAGAAAATTGTTTTGTGATGGAATTTTTTGTTTCGTTTCAATTCCATCCCAAAATATTCTCTCGACTGTCGCAAATCTGCCAAAAAAAAAATAATTAGAGATGATTTTGTTGTGGAAAACAATAAATGATTAATTTTTAAAAATTTTTTACATTAAATTGAATATTTTAGTAGAAACAAAAAATTTTGTTGCAAATTCATCTCAAATTAAAACTATGGGAGAATTTATTCAAAAAAAATTACGGGTGGATTTGACTTGATTTTGCAATGTAGTAATTTTTTAAATGAGAGGTTTTTTTTTTTTTTTTTCTAAAAGTTGAATATATTTGTTGCAAATTCGCCTTAAATCCATCAAACTTTAGTTAGGGTTGGTTTTAGGACAAAAAAATGATACCTTATAAAAAGTAGTTTTTAATATGGGAAATGATTACATTTAAAGTAAATAATTCTGGTGTCAGTTCATCCTAAAACTATGTTAGAGATGAATTTGTGACATTATATATTTGTCTTTTTATTTTTAGCATTTTGTGTGTAAAAAATTTAAAGTAAATTATTTTAAAAATGTATGAATAATCATTTTTTCAAGCTATACAAAATAAATCATGAAAAAGTTGAAAAAATATACATTCTTAGAGTAAAGATCGACTGATAATCTTTCAGGTTTATTTTAAATTTCAATTTTCTTTATTACTTGCTAGCTTTACGATTGCTCATTAATTATATTAGTAAAAATTGATAAAATAAAATAAAATTTCAAAATATATACAAATAAACATCACAACTATCTAAACTTAATTATATATTTTTCATTAATTAATTGTAGTGACACAATAAAAGCTAACAAAGTTTAGTCTTATTGTTCTTACAAACTTATTTTCAAAACATAAAATTTAAATTATTAAATTTATAAAATCTCATAAATTAAAATTTGTGAAATTCTACTCATTCCAAAACCCACACCCCACACCATTAGGTGTAACCCTTTTGTTGATTTAATTAAACATGTGGATGCAACATTTTAATTATGCCAAGGTTTGAGTTGCAAACCTTGAATTTGAAAGAAGATCACAACCTAGTTTGTTTTGTATGTTTACATTTACTTACACTCAATATATATTCTTTAACATAATTATTAATTTCATAAATTTTTATTTTACAAAATTTAAATTATCATATTAATAAAGTTTGAGTTGAATAATAGAATTTAACAAATTTAACGACTCGTATCAAAAAATATAAATAAATTCTTTTACAAATCACTATACATACACACACACACACACACACACACACACACACACATATATATATATGCATTATCTATAATTATGGATACATATAATATTTGATTAATTTATATATAGATTACATTTGAATTGCTGACTCAATTGTACAATTGATAGCTAAAATGTATGAGACTTTGCACTAAGTAATTTAAAAATCAATCACTATTTTATGTATTATAATATTAATCTGTAGTTCAATATTCATATTTCATTTGAAATTTAACATTCTATCTTCTTATTTGTGGATACCTTTGTGAACCAAAAAAAAATTGCTTTTGTAAAAATCACGAAAGTGCTTTATAAAATTCACCTATGTCATAAGTGATTTTGCTAAAATAATTTGTCAAAAACTTTTATAAGATTCACTTAAGCTAAAAATATACTTTTTTTAATAATCATTTGTAACCAGAACGCTTTTATAGGAAGTATTCATGTAAAACACCTTTTTCTAAAAATGCATTTATGCCAAAAAATCCTTTACAAGAATCACTTAAACTAAAAACAATTTTACAAAAAAAAATTATCTCATAAGCACTTTTGTAAAGTCACTTTTGTTAAAAGTACTTTTACAAAAATTACTTATATACAAAAGAAAAGCTTTTTAAGAATCAACTTATTAGAATATTGCAAAAATAGGTCTCTTTACATAGTTTTCACAACCTTAATTACCAAAAAGAATTATTCTTAAAATTTAAGTGGACAAAATATAAAAGATAAAATGATAATCCATTAAATTTATAGTTACCAATTTAGTAGATATATTTACTACATAATAAATTCAAGTAAACCAAAATAACAAGACGAACAAAAATACTATGAATTTTAGTATAAAATAGAAAATATTAAAAGCTTGTGTTTTTAATCCCAATATATACAAAAGACAAGTGAATGTTCGGACCATTTCACTAGATTACCCGAAAGTGAGGTGACTGAGCCAATAGCCGCATGTAACTATTGTGGGAAGAGGTATTTGGCAGACACAACAAAGTATGGTACCTCAAGCATGAAGGGCCACCTTCCAAAATGCCCAAAGTGCAACTATGCTCTCCTCAATGACCTTAAACAAAAGTTTTAAACCCTCCAAAGATGGTTTAGGAAATACCATGGTTGCCCCATTTGTGTATGATGTTGAAGAATGTTGAAAAGCAGTGGCAGTTTTTGTGATTGTGGATGAGCAACCATTTAAGGTGGTAGAAGGGCTGGGGTTTAAATGCATGTTAAATAGGTTGTGCCTCAATTTCAAGTGCTTTCTAGGTATATAGTAGCTAGGGACTATTATAAGCTATTCCTAGATGAGAAGGTGAAGCTGGAATCCTTCTTATAGTCCAATTGCGCCAAGGTGTGTTTGACTATAGATTGTTGGACATTAGTCCAAAAATTGAATTATATAATAGTGAAAGCACACTTTATTGATAATGATTAGCAACTGCAAAAATGGATTTTAAGGTTCCAACTAATTGTTAATCATAGGGGTGAGACTATTGCAAAGTAAGTTGAAGCTTGCATGAATGAATGGGGTTTGGAAAGGGTATTTACCATTACTATTGATAATACAAGCTCCAATGATGTCGCTATCTCCTATTTGAAGAAGAAGTTGAAGAAAAGTAACTTAGTGCTTGATGGGCAATTCCTTCATATGCATTGTTGTGCCCATATTCTGAATTTAGTAGTTAATGAGGGATTGAAAGATCCACATATCTCAATTGCATCAATTCACAATGTTGTTAGATATGTAAAGTCCTCTCCCTCTAGGCTTGCTAAGTTTAAATCCTGTGTGGAGTAAGAAAAAATTGAAGGTAAGGGTCTTGTATGCCTGGATGTGCCTACAAGATGGAACTCCACATATCTTATGTTGGAGGGTGCTTTAAAGTTTCAAAAGGCATTTGAGATGTTAGAGGATGATGACACCTTCTTCAAGGATTATTTTGATGAAGAAATTGAGGGTCCTCCTTCCATAAATGACTAGAACAATTGTGTTGTATTTGTCAAATTTTTCAAAATTTTTTATGAAGCTACAGTTGAATTGTCTAGGTCACTATATGTGACATCTAGCAATGCATATCATCACTTGTCTATGATCCAATCTGAGTTACATGCAATGTCTAGTAGCCATGATCCTTTGTTGAAAAATATGGCTATTGAAATGAAGACAAAATATGATAAATATTGAGGGAATCTAGACAAGATGAATCCATTGGTGATGATTGCTATAATGTTGGATCCAAGATATAAATTGGCTTATATTCAATGGACATTTGAGAGTCTCTTCAAAGATGATCTGTTAGCCTATGAGTTCTCTTCTAAGGTTAAAGATCATATGGCTAAGTTTTATAATTGGTACTCAAATGACATCAACAAGGATAAGAAAAGTGAGAGTAGAGAAAGTGGACTTGGTGGTGGGGGTTCTTCATTATCTTTGTCTAGTAGTCATGATAGTCATGGGAAACTTACCAAGCTAGAGCACAAGCTTTCAAGTCACATTTAAGGGTGATGAATAGCATGGAGGCAACAAATGAACTGGAAAGATACTTGAATGAGCTATGCATTGATGCAGATGATACATTTTCTATTTTGGAGTGGTGGAAGGCAAATTCCTCTCATTATAAAGTGTTGTCTTACTTTGTCCATGATGTGTTGGCAATTGCTGTGTCTACAGTTGCCTCTGAATTTGCATTTTCTACTGGTGGGAGGGTGTTGGACGTGTTTAGGAGTTCATTATCACCCAAGACAGTAGAAGCTCTTATTTGCTGTCAAACTTGGTTGAAGAATACATTATTTGGTTATCAAGATAATGAATCTTTTAATGAAATCGAAAAGCATGAAAAAATTGAATTAGGTAATTGCTTTGATTCCACATTATTAAGTTTTTAGTTGATGGTTCCTTACTTCCTTTGTATGACATGCACTAACTAAATCCTATGTTATTTGTACTTTTATAGTTATAGAGTCCCAAGAGAGAGATGAAGGGGGAGCTACAAGTGCTGGTGCAGGTGAAGGAAGAGCTAGAGAAGCTGGTCCAAATGAGGGTGGGGGGGGGGGTAGCTGGAGCTGCTGGTTCAAGTTAAATAACCACACGAAAATTGTCAATTCACCATTTTTTTTGGAGTGATCAATGGTAAATAGTATATGCACCTTCTTTTTTGTTAAAAGTTGCAATGACTTTCTTTTGTGTGAGTAAACAAGGTTCATGTAAAGGGCTTAGAGGTTAGAACTAATTGTAAATGTATAGGTTGAGTTTTTTGACAATAGGTCACCTACAAGCAATCAAAGTATCACACACTGATTATAGGCCACCTCCTATGTTTTGGTTATGAGGTGAAAAGTGAAAGTTCTTCAGCTATAAGTATTTTGAATGTTGGCACATTATTATAAGCTGCAATGACATAAGTTTCATCGCTAATTAATTATGTATTATGATGAGTAGTTGTAACTATTTTCTTTCGTGATCTATATTGTATTGTGCTTTGGGACTACTATTTTAGCATTGTTGGAGGAGTTTCTTTGTTGCCAACAATCCTCATGCAATCATGCTTTTGGAGTATGGACCTGCAATTGCATCATCAATATATTGTCTCACATTTTTCTTCTCTGAACATACCATGGCTCAAGTATGGTTGGCTTCAACTTTGCATTGTAACTTACCACTCAAAATTAATGCTAAGACATTCACTTTCTTGCAGAACATGGTTCTTCTAGTCCACTTATTTACTGGACTAATATTAATGGTTATCTCATTCACTATGGGAATCATACTATCAACAACAAGTGCCAATTCTATTCTTAAGGTTGGAAGCAGTTATTCTTCTTCAGATATGTTACATGTTGGTTCTGGAGTTGGCAGCCTAAATTCCATGACTTATTGCAAACTATTGCTTTTAAATACATCAAAATTTTCACACTTGTCATTAAATTTTATATCTGACAGCTTTTTGGCTAATTTTATGTTGTTGAGTATTTAGCCCCTTCAATTTGGAGTTTGGATCATGTATTGGTTGTCTGTGTTCATATTTAGCTACTTGACAAACATTGGTGATCTTTTTAGCAATTTATGTGTCTTATTATCTTTTGTACAGTTTTCTACATGCATTTGAGATTTACTGATTGAGCATATGCCCTAATCATAATATTTTGGGAGCATTATAGCTTTGTCAAAGGCTAAGGCATTTGTTTGGACCATGAAACTTAAGGTTCTGTTTGGTACATTGTAGTAGACCAAATTGTATAAGTTTATACAATATGATATGGCCTTATCAGTTGTTTAGCACAGGCAATATATTGTATAAGCTTATTGATCATATCACTCTTATTTGTTAGACTTCATGATCTCGTATTGATGCGCTAAGGCTAAGTAAATCCTTATCCCCTGATATTTATGTTATGTGCCATAGAAATTTTGAAATTAGGTCTCCTAGGTTAGCGTTGTGGAGTAGCTTGGTGGTTGACGAATTAATTGTATGAGATTTTTTATGAACATTAGACGTGTCCACCTAATCTGAACTGTTTCGTCATCATTCACTTTTGAGCTTTTGGGAGAAGAAAAGAATAAGATGCTGTAGAATTGCATTCACTTTGCCCAAATGTGGTTCTTCTATGTGGAACATAAATTTATAAATCCTCCCTTTTACCTAGATACCATGAGTTCCTTTAAATTTTGGGACTTTTCCCATCCTTAATCCTTTTGTTTGTATTAGTTTCTTAATAGTATTCTGTTTTTTTAGCGAGTAGAATGTTAAATTCAGCAAGTGAAGGATAGTTCTTTCCCCATTTTCTTTCTAACGTTGTCTATTTTTGTAATATGTTTTTCTCTGATTTTAAGCCATCAGATTTGTTGATTTGGTCTGACATTTTAAATTAATCCATTTACAAATTACAATACCCTAAGTCATCAACCTTAAAATTTTACCCCAAACCTGATCAAAACTCAATAGTTTTTGCAGGTATCATCTACAGGTCGGAACAGTACACTTCTGTGGTCATAATAACTTAAGCATGAAGATTCTGCATTTAAATCTATGACTGAGGTCCCAATTATATGAAAAAGCCTGCTTGGGACAAAATCTTTTTTTTTTTTCCTTGATCTTTCTCAAACAAATAACTAATAAATTATGATCGATCTGCATTTAAAATTCATTTAAAGGTATATGACTGAATGGGATCTTCATTTGAAGTCTCTTCTTTTCCTTTCTCTCTCTCTATTAGATGAACTAAAATTTCCATTCATACCATTGTCAGCTTACAAGTAATGTTGTTTGATGTGATACATAAACAGCTAACGTTTGGAACTTTTCCTGGACTGCATAACAGAGCCCAAATAGAAGCTTGTGGAATTTGGTGTGGCAGGGATCTGCAATTCTTGTGTTAGTTAGTTCTGCATTTTCAGCCTTCATAATATCAGCATATTTCTACTTGATTAATCTTATTGAAATATGTTTTTGCGGATCCGGCTAATGCCGTTGTAGCTCAGTTGGGCGGGATACCTCTTGTCATTCAATGCTTATCAAGCCCAGTTAGAAAGACTGTAAGTATCCAATAATCAAGTTCTTATACGTCATAAGTTCATAACTTAGGTGAAATGAAATTCACTTCGTGTTGATAGAATCATGTCTAAGAAGAAAGTAAGACTTTGAATATTAAATGAAAAGAAAATTAGAGAGAAAGACCAAATGGTTTATAAAGGTTACCACTTAAAACTTCATGGTCTGTGTCTGAGACTGTGTTCTCTTATTGTTAAGGTTTGTGGGAATTGAAGTCTCAAAACTGTCAAGCTACTATTTCCATCTTGTGTCCACTATGTGCTTGACTGCTTCTACTTGTGAAATTGTAACTTGACTCATTCTAACTTGAACTAATCTACCTAAATGAAACTAAGCCATTCTAACCCAAAAATCTTGACTTGAAGGATTATCTTGGCTAGGATTGTACTAATTAAACGAGGGATTGGGTTCAACCGGATTGAGGTAATTTTACCTCAACCCAAACTGCCTCACCCAATGCCCAACCCTCTTTCTAGGTGATCTAAATCTAGACTTTCAGCCCTCCATTACTGAGTTTCTTTTTAAATCCAATTCGTTTAATGTAGTTAATGGTCTTGCTCAACTGCATTTGCTCTAAATTTTAGTGGAGATGTTGTTCCATGTCCTAACTCATTCCCATAAAAATTTCAGAGCAAGATAAGGTCATTTGCTAGGTGAATTAAATTTAGTCTTTCAGCTGCTCAATAATGAGATTCTTGTTCAAATCCGATTTGTTTTGATGTAGTTAATGGTTTTTCTCAACTTCGTTTGCTCTAAATTATTGTGCAGATGTTATTGCATGTCTTAGCTCATTCCTATAAAAATTTCAAAGCAAAATAAGGCCATTTGCTAGGTGATTGAAATTTCGTCTTTCAGCGTTCCAGTACTGAGGTTCTTGCTGAAATCCAATCTGTTTTAATGTGGTTAACCGTCTAGCTCAACTATGTTTGCTCTAAAGTTTTGTGAAGATGTTCCTTGTTTTAACTTATTTCCATATAAATTTCAGAGCAAAATAAAGCCATTTTCAAGTTGTTTTAAATTTAGTCTTTCAGTCGCCCAGTACTGAGGCTGTTGCTGAATCTGATATGTTTTTATGTGGTTCACGGTCTTTTTGAACTCCGATTGCTCTAATTTTTTATGGAGATGTTGTTTCATATCTTAACTATTTCCATGAAAAATTTGATTTAAAGCAAGATTGTCTGTTATGGGAATTAAATTGATCTTTTTTTCTGCCCTGTATGGCTTGGGAAACTTTCAGAACTTCAGGTAAAAGTTCATGCCCCTTTGCTTTTAATTTTGAAATGCATGTTCGTTTGATATAAATGGTGGCATGTTCTGATTATGAATGAGATATTAATACGTCAATTAATGGATTATATGTTGCAGTTTCTGGTTTAATTGATGAATATATGCATGAAAATCCAGGCAGATGAACATAGTCCGCAGATTGTTGATGAAATGCATTTGCGACAGAATCATGACTTTAACAGTTTGATCAAGTGCCCCATTGGATTACAAAATTTTTCCGAATCGTAGAAGCATGATCCTTGATGTGTTAACCCACTCCCATAAAAGTTTCAGAGCAAAACAACTGGTTTGATGTGTGTGCCAACGTCATTTTTAAATCTACTCTGCACCACCATTTTGAATGCAATTAGATCTGTTCAGGCTTGATTAACTGCCTTCCAACTGCATTTACTTTAATCGTTTGCGTGGGTATCCTTCTATGTGTCAACCCATTCCCATAAAAGATTCAGAGCAAAATGAGCTGGTTTAATGGGTGTAGCAACATCATTTTTTAAAATCTGCCCTATACCGAGATCCGTCGGTGAATCTGATCCGTTTGAGGGTGTTTATCCATCCATTCCAACTGAATTTTCATCTGGTTGCTCTTTCACGTTTCATCTACATCCCATAAAATTTTGTATCAAATAAAGCTCGTTTGAATAGTGCTCTAAAATTTTCTTTTCAAAAGCCCTCTGCACTGTGATCAAGGTTAGCCCTTTTTGAATCTGTTTAATTGTTCAAATAAATTTTATAATTTACCCTATTTTAAAAATTGCATTTTCATTGGAATTTTAAATCACTAAATTAAATCTATGAATTCGAAAATTCTTTGAAATGCAAGGTTATGGTGAGTTCATTTAGGGCCTCCTGATATCTGACATAAATCTTCAGAGCAAAAGAAGTTGGTTAGAAGATTGGAATGACTTTGTTAAGAAAATACTCTGTTTTGGCCTTGGAGCATGCAAATTCAAAAAAATTTTGACTATTTAAAGTTGTCACATTGACTGCATTTGTGCAGTTAAAGATATGAGTGTGTTAGAGAGAAAATATAAAAATCATTCATGAGTCTACCTAACAACTTAAGCATTTAGGATAATTGGCTCCTTGACATGCTATCAAAACCTTCATTACCAAGCAGTCAACGGTTCAATTCTTACTACCACCTAAAATTGAAAATTGTTAACACTTCATGCTTGAAAAGAATGTTTCATGCGAAGGGATGTAATAGAGAGAAAATATTAAATTTTTTTCATGGGCCTCTATTCAACAACTTAAAGTTTTGAGAAAGTTAGTTCCTTTCCAAAGTTTGTGAGACTCAAAATATTCTTGAATTCTTATAATTTTTTAAGTTCATTAGGACACTTAGTTTGACTATTAATGTATTACCATCTTGCTTGTATGGTTCAAATTCATGATATGGTTACAATGATTAGATTGATGATTTGCTTTAGTAGTTGCATGTGATTGTGTGTCTGTTGATTACTACTTTTGTGATGAGTATACTTTCTTTTTTCTTATCTCACGTAACTTAATTTAGCATATTTGAGTTTATTAGTTGTTAGCTTCTTGTTAGTTTGAGATGTAATAATTGTTTCATTTTTAGCCTCCATTTCATTATTTAATGAATGAAATAGGGGACTCATGATCTGTTATGACCCTAGATCAACTGACAAAGGGTCCCAATGACACAAATTTCTTTTCAAAGAATAGCAAAAAGGGTTTTTAGGCTTATCTTCTGTGACAATCCTAATCTAGCACTAATATGAAACTAGCTCTAAGGGAAAAATACTCATACACCCTTAGTAGAAGTAAGGGAATCCAAGTCCCACATTGAAAAGGGAAGGACTTGGTTTAGACCAAATAAGTAAGGCTTAAGTAGCTTTAGTCAAGATGTGTGTCTTGAGAGTAACATCTCAAAGCAACAAAACTATGAGGGCTCTAGGTCCAAAGCAAACAATACATCTTGATGTTAGGCTAAGCCATTACAAATGGTATTAAAGTCAGTCCCCTCTACTAGATGTTGGGTTTGAGGATGAACCCACCAAAGGTATGGGCTTGTGATGACCCTAATCTAACATCAATATGAGACTAGCGTAGATATCTAATTTTGTCTGACTCATTTTTTAAAATTTTAGCCTAAATTACCAAGCCAAATTTAAACTAAAAATAAGAAAATAAATAAATCTCAAATAATAAAATTTAAATCTCAAAGTTAAGCCCAAGATACACTCAAATACAAAATTAAACCTAATCAAAACCCAAACTAAACTAAATAAGCCCAAACCCAAGAATAAAATTTTAAAATGAAAAAAAAATAAAAATTAAAAAATAAGATAACCAAAATTAAAAATGATAATACAAGATAAATAAAAATTAAAAGAGATAAATAATAAGAGGATAAGAGATAAGATGTTAAGATAAATAAAAGATAACAAAGATAAAAGATAGAAAAAGAGATAAAGATAAAAGATAATGAGAAGTAGAAAGATCTAAATATAAGATAAAAATTTAAGAGATACTAAGATAAATAAAAAGATTAAAGGATAAGAAAATAAATCAAAAGATAAATATAAGATAAAAGATAAGAAATAAAATACAAATAAAATTAGGAAACAAGAATTTGATTAAAAAAAAAGATATTCTAACTTTGCACTTATAAAAGCCCATCACGTACACACAAGATGGGGGGTTTTGATGGAACAAAAGAGAGAAGCCTAAAAAGGAAAGAAGATTTTGGCCTAGAAAAATAGGAGAAGCAACCCTCATTCTACCAAAAGCTAGCCTTGAACCCACGCCCACTTTGAGCAAAATTCTGTACTTTGGCCACCTCAACTAATCCTTACTTTGCCAAGTATTCCCAAAATCAAAAAAAAAAAAAAAAATGGAAAACCACCCATTGTTGCTAAAGAAGAAAATATAACTCGTCTTCTCCACCAACATTGCACTGCACCTAAAACTTCACCTAAAATGCCTCATCTATGACTCTATCCAAATCGTGCAAGACCCATCTCCTTCTCCCCTTTGCAGATTGTTTCCTTGCTTCGAAGATTGGCGACCTTGACTAGACTCAGAGTCGTTGTCCACTGTGCTGCTATTGGTTTGTGTTGCTGGAGTTCCATCTGCTGTGGCATTTTGTTTCAAGAAGCTTCACTTTCATTTCTCCATAAGTCCCATCGCACTGCTGCCTTGTTTGATGAAGCCCATCATTGCTATTGCTCCATTTTAGCTCGCCTTTGCAGTGCCACGCCAAGCTCAGCACGACTTTGTAGTGCCAAAGAAGCCATTGTGCCACTGTGCACAGCCATTCTCCCTTCAATTTAGAGTTGTTGCTCTCCCAAGAACCAAGTTGAGTTGCGTATATTTTGTGAGGTAATGCTTCTTATCTAGCTTTTTTGTTTGATTGCCTTGGAAGGAATTTGGACTGAGCTTAAATGGTCACCAGCAATTAGTTTGAATTTTCATGTGTATATAGCATTTTGACAAGAATGATTTCTCATTGGACTATGAATTTCTAGCTTAAGTCCTATTATGATCACAATCCCAGATTTAGTTACTAATTTCTTGATTAAAATTGGTTTGGTTTTAGAATAGTTTATTTCATGAATTTTGATGGTGCTGTTAGCTTGCTTGAAATTGCTTGGGTTAGAATGATTATGGTTTCACTGAGAATCCATGGATAATTTTTGACTAAAAACTTTGATTAAGTTGTTAATTTAGTGGATGAGAATTTGGTTCAGTTGGCTTGCATTACATTAAGGAAAGAGTTTTTTAAAAGAATTATTTTTTTTTGAATTTTTATCAAAAATGCCAACTTGGAATAGAAAGGAAATTTTTTGTAAAATTATTTTAAAACCCCAACCCAAAATAGGAAGAGAATTTTTCTTAAATTTATTTTTAAAAGCTTCAGCCTAGAATAGGAAAGAAATTTTTTTAAAATTATTTTAAAACCTTGGCCTAGAATAGGAATGGAATTTTTCTTAAATTTATTTTTAAAGCCCTAGACTAGAATAGGAAGTGAATCTTCTTAAAATTATTTTAAACCCGAGACAGAAATAAAAAGGGAATTTTCTGTAAATTATGTTTAAAAATCCCATATTGAAATAGGAAGGAAATTTTGTTAAAATTATTTTTAAAACCCTAACGTAGAATGAAAAAGGAATTTTTCTTAAAATCATTTTAATTTTGATCCGAAATAGACATGAATTATTTTTAAAAATCTTTTTTTTAAATCTTTAAACCAAAGCAAATTAATCAAGATAAATTAATTAGATCATTTTTGATATAGAAAAGGAATTTGGGGTATTAACACCATCCCTAAAACATAATCAATCTCTAAACCTAATATCTGAAAATATAGTTTATTTTTAATTAGGTATCTGATCTCACCTTAAGCAATTTAGGTTGGTGGCAACTCCAAAACCAAAATTATAGGGTTAACAACTAGTTATAGGGAAAATTTGTCACATGTCTTTAGTGAAACTGGGTGAATCCAAGTCCCACATTAAAAGGGAAAGACTTGGTTTAAGCCATATAAATAAGGTTTGAGTACCTTTGGTCAAGACATGCATTTTGGGAGTAACATTTCAAAGTGACAAAACTATAAGGGCTCCGACTCAAAGTGGACAATATGTCTTGATGTTAGGCTAGGTTGTTATATCTTCCTTTATGAAAATAAGTGTATAATTCAATTATTTTCTAATATCTAAAATAAAAGTAAGTAAATGTTTTCAACCTAAACCTCCACCAATATCAAATCCTAGTGGCAACAAGCGACCCTAAGAAGGGTTAAAGAAGATGGGTAGTACGTCACCTCTCCTTCCTATAGCTTGGAAGGTGGGAGATTTTCCTAGGGCACACCCTAGATAGGGATATCTATCTTAATGGCTTTTCTAAACTTATCAATACCCAGCTTTAATCTAATTTTTTTCTAATGTCAAATTATAACACCAATAGGCTACCCTTAAAAGGGCTATGGAGTCAAATGGTGTGGTATCTCCACTCTCTATAGCTTGGATGAACAAGTTTTTCTCTAATCCCCATTTGAGATGGGAAAATCTATCTTAATACCTCCACAAGCCAAAAGGTACCTAAATATTTTAGTCCCAATTTAACCCAATTTCAATATTATGCAAATAAAGTTTTCAAGTTATTTGTGATACTAGGTTAATACACCATTTTGTGAAAAGTAGAGCTTTATCCAGAAACCAAAAAGAAAAAAAAAATATAATATTTTATCAAATTAAGTTACTACAAATCTCATGATTATTTACGATAATGGTTTTAACTACTCCTCACCAAGTATCACCTTCATGGTATATTGTTGACCTCACGAAAGACAACAATTAAATAGAAATAAAATGAAAACAATACATGAATTGCACTAGAAGTGCAATATGAAAAGAGCATTGTATTACCCTAATACCTTTTCTACATGTAATTAATCCTTAAAACCCACCTTAAAAATGTAGGCCATTTCTTTCTAGTCTCCAGTGTCATCTTAGATTAACAATGACTCCTTTCTTTTTCTCTTTTCTTTGAAACCCACTTTTCTCCTTTCCCAAAGCTCAGTTTTTTTTTCTTATACCATCATTCTATGTTGTGACCTTAACACAATGAACGCATGTGTATAATGACTATTTGTATCAACTACACAAAGCTAATGTTAAGGTTAAGGAAGAAGAGAAAGCCTTATTGCTTTTGACAATGCTTCCTTATTTATACGACAATGTGGTCATTGCATTACTATATGGTATGGATGCAATGAATTTCGAAGAAGTGCAAAAAAATTTGTTGTCTAGTAATATAGAGTAGCTTTAACAATAGGCAAGGGTCTATGTTAGTTACTAAAGCTGGTAATCAAAGAGGATATGCATATGCTAAGGCCACAAAGATTTTGAAAAGTCACAAGGAAAGACCGATACCTATGTCAAGCTATGAATGCAAAAATTTGTGTACATGTTTCCAAGATATAGACAATTGCACATGGACAAACTAGTTTGAGTCCTCTCTCCAAAGTTAGGTATTGCATTGCAACTTAGCTAGCTCCACAATTATTTTTTTAATCATGTCAAGCAAAGACCTTGAGTAATTCAAATTATATGTAGCTAAATATAGAGACCAATGGTGTACAATTTATTAATTGTGGTCTTCACAAACAAAACTCCTCATGATGTTCATGAAAGATGATCTTAAATGGGTTTTGATCAAGCTCAAGGGTGGAGTAAGGGTTTTTTTCCTTCTTTTTTTTTTTTTTTTTTTTGCAAGGGAGTCAATTGGCGCAATGTAATTATATGTTCTTGATGATTAGTGTTCACAATAAAAAATTTTTAAAATTTTCAAAGTTTACACCCAAGGTTCCGCCCTAATAAGATGTGGCTATAATGAATTTCTAAGGTGGTGAAACTCACCAAAATGAAAATTTGTATAAATTTTGGTATTGATGAGTTCAAATCATTTTATGACTAAGGTGGTGAAACTCACCAAAATGAAAGTTTTATGATTTAATTTTTGAGACTAAATAAATTTAATGGTCCATATTTTTGAAGTGAGTATTTAAGATAATTTAATTTGTGAAAATAGTTAGACTCTTACAAATATGCCATGTAATTAAATAAATTAATATCTAAATTGCAATTAAGAAAGTAAATCCAAACAAATGATGCCTTAGCCATGAAGAAAACTGTTGAAAAAAGATTGGATGAATTGTTAAAGTTAGAGGAGATTTATTGGTATCAAAGGAGTGGAGCTAACTGGTTACACTATGGGGACAAAAATACTAAAATTTTTCTATGGTAAGGTATCACAACAGAAAGAGAGGAATTGGGTGGATTATAATATTGATGATACAGGCCAAAAAATTTCTAATGAAGATGAAATTTCTGATGTTTTGACATCTTATTTTGATTAAGCTATTTGCCATAGATGCCCCTAATGATTATTCTCATATTACTGAAGTTGTTCAAGGCAGAGTTTCAGATGATCAGAGAACAATTCTTGAAAGACCATTTACTAAGGAGGAAACATATGTAACACTGATGCAAATGCACTAGACAAAAGTACTAGGGCTAGATAGCTTACTTGCACTCTATCACCCAAAATTCTAGCACATCGCTGGCAACGACATTACTTGTTCTCAAAGTCTTGAATCAAGAGGCAGACCCAAGTAATATCAACATACTCTTATTTGTCTAATCCTGAAAGTGAAAAACTCCATGCATGCTAAAGATTTTAGACCAATCAACTTTTGTAACATCTTGCTCAAATTGGTAACTAAAACTTTTACCAACAGATTAAAAATTATTTTATCAAATATATTAAGTGAATTTTAGAGTGGAATTGAAACTAATAGACTAATAATAAATAATATAATGATTGCATAAGAGATTTTCCATTTTATGTAGAAAATTTGTGGCAAAATAGATTACTTGGCACTAAAGCTTAATATGGCTACAACTTATGATATAATTGAATGGAATTTCTTATTGTTAATCCTTGCATCGATGGGTTCTTTTGATAAATGGGTGTAGCTGATCATGAGGTGTGTGTCTACTATGTCTTTTCCTATTCCTCTAAATGGATAGTTGATAAATTTTACCCACATTGGGGATTGCATCAGGGAGATCCATTGTCTATGTATCTATTTATTTTGTGTCCAAAGATTTTTTCTGGTCTTTTGCAACGTGAACAAGGCAAAATACACTGGATCAAGATTGCAAGAATAGCTCCTTCTATGTTGCAACTATTTTTTGTTGATGACAATATTATGTTCATCTAGGCCACTCATATAGAGATTCAATGTATATAAAGCATTTTATCTTCTTACCAAAAAGCTTTTGTCAGAAGATAAATCTAAATAAATCGAAGCTTTCTGTTAGTCAAAATGTGCCTACAAATAAGAGAATTTCAATCCAGCAGAGAAGGAGATAAAGGCACTTGACAGCTATACCAAATATTTGGGCTTGCCTACCATTGTGTGGAAAAGAAAAAATAAGTATTCAATTTTGTCCAAGATTACATATAGAAGAAACTTAAGGTTGGAAGGAAAAGGCTCTTTAAAGGGCTGGCAAAGAGGTATTAATCCAATCTATCCCAACTTATGTGATGGGTTGTTTTAGGCTTCCCCAGAATTTATGCCATCAAATTGAAATGATAGTGAATATTTTTTTGTGGCATGCCGAGGGAGGGAATAAGAGGAAGATACATTAGATGAGTTGGAATAACTATCATGTTCTAAAAAACAAGGCAACATTGATTTTAGGAATTTCCAAGCTTTTAATACCGCTTTACTAGCAAAATAGTTTGATTATTACATAGGATGCTATCTTAAAGATTTTATTTAAATTAATAAAATATCAATGTTTTTCTTTCTTTTATAGACAAAGTGATCATCTAATTATTCTTCAAGCTTTTCAACAATTAGCCCCTTGTTTTATATTTATATATAATAATTAAATGAAAATTTTAATAAATAGTACTTTCATTTTACTGCATCCAAGAATTCGGATCTCCTACCACTCTTCTTGAATTTTGGAGGGTATCTTGAGAGAGAAATAAATTATTTAAGTTATTAAATAAGTAAAAAAAAAAATTGAACTCCAGCACAAATAATTACCACTTACAAATACTAGTCGGTACGAAAAAATTGCTAAAACTTACAAAAAAAAATGGCAAATTTATACTGTATGCAATCCAAATCCTTGCATCCAAACACCAAATACTTTTAACGTTTAATAAAAGTCATTCTTAAAAAAGACTCTACTTGTCCGTATATCCTTCGTTGAATTTCAATTTCATATGTAAAAAATTGCATTATTTGTTGGACATCTTACTTGACAACTATGGTAATACATAATTCTGCTGCATTCCATCCCTTAATTAATGGCTCTAAAATTCATGTTCTCCGATCTACGCCCTTTAGAATACATGCAAAGAAGACAAAGGAACCACTTATATTTTCCACTTTGACACTTGTTCTTGTTCCAATGACTCGTCGAAGACATGTATGTAGCGAGATATTTTCCTACTTTTGATATATTGCTTTGAGATTTGGTACTTTGGTAAGGCTTAGGGTTCTGCTTATTGTAAACAAGCATAAAAGAAATGTAATTTTTATTAATTTAATTAAAGTCTTACAAATTTCGTAGTCAAACTAAAATCAATCACTTACTCTAAAATAACAACAACAAAAACGACAGTCTTAAAATGACAAAAAAAAAAAAAAAACACACAAGAATCATGTAGTCTTAATTCTAATATAACAAAAACAAAACGAAAATCTTAGGGCTTAAGAGAACAATGAGTGCTGAACACAGATCTTCTATTCTGAATGAAAGGATGATTCAGAAGCATGTAAGCAGTCCACCTCTTGTTAGCATTCTTCATGAGGCACTTGTTCAAGAAATCCCTGCAATCCTGGCTCACCCCATTCGGAATTCTTGGCCCATCTCTCTGGATCGCAAGCTTAAACCTCAGTTCTTCTACAGTTAGATCCAACTTCCACCATACTGGTAATCCTGTGATCATCTCAATCACTATGCAACCAAGCGACCATATATCCAAAGCTATTCCAATTTCTCCACACGCAACTGATTCCGGTGACATGTAAGACGGAGTTCCTCTGAACTTAAGCTTCCAGTAATCGGGGTTGTAGTACTCTAGAGGAGTCTTGCACATTCCAAAGTCTGCAATCTTTAGCTGATAGCTTGCACCATGTTCTTGATCAGATGAAGGAGGAAACAAAAGAATGTTTTCTGGTTTGAGATCGCAATGGACTACTCCTTTTTGGTGAATGATAGAAAGGCCTTTGAGGATCATGCGGGTGTAGACTCTTGCTTCACACTCCAGCATTGCATTCTTCTTGATTTGAGCCGCAAGAGTCCCGTGAGGAGCAAACTCCAGCAGTAGATTGTGAAAGAAGCGATCATTCTCGTAGATGGTTTCACCTCCGTAGCACTGAAGGATTTCTGGACGGCCTTTGAAAAAGTTCAGAGCACTTTCTTCACGTTGCAGGAACGATGACATGTAGGGCTTTGAACTCTTTATTACTCTGACTTCTTCTATGCCTTCTTGTGGATCCTCTGGAATGGCTTTAAAAACAGTGCTGTGAGCTCCACCTCCTAGGACGCTGTATTTTATCCAACCCTTTGTTGCCAATTTTTGACAAGAACCCATTGCTGCAAACTGTTTCGATAAACTGAATTCAACAAGAAACCGGTTATGGAGCAAATTGCTTCGATAAACTGATTTCAACAGGAAACTGTTTATGGAGCAAATTGGTTCAACTATCTACAAAGCAAAGTTACTCCACCTTGCTGCAAATTGCTTCAACGACAACTGGCCACAGTAAAATCGCTTCATCACTTCACGTTTATTTATAGTCAGTGCAATAAAAGTTTTAGATGGACTCTAATTGTAAACTCTTGGCTAGGAAGGAATCCAACTATAAACTGACTACGGAGCAAACTAAACCAGTTCACGTTTATTTATAGTCATTGCAAAGAAAGTCTGACATGGACTCTAATAATAATTTACAAAATTAAAGAATAAGAAGCTTCATATATTGAAGTAATTATACAAGAAATATATTGAAGTAAATATATAGTCTTTCTATTCAGGAAGGGCTCCAGAGTTAGAGTTTTACACGGATTCCCATCATAAGCTCTTTCTTGTTCCTGAAGGGACCCACAAGAAGAAGATTGAATGGAAAAGTTTAAATGAAATATGAATATTAAACTACATGTTAATATTATTACATATGAATTTTTTACATTATTATATAATAATATATAAAATAGCGAGTTCTTTAAATTATTAAGTGCAAAGTCCATACAAAGTAGCTATTGTATATATTTAGTAGCTATTTAGGTTTGTATTCATGGAACAGGATGAATGCAATTGTTCAAGACCCCGACTTGAGCACTACAAGAAAATTGTTTTGTGATGGAATTTGTAACAGAACTTTTTCGTTTCAAATTTAAGATGAATTTGTGATAGAATATTTATGACATAATCTTTTGTTTTAAATTTTGTTTCATCTCAAAATGTTCAAATCAAAATTTGTTAAAAATTTGTGACAAAATTTTTTGTCTCAAATTTTGTTCTGTTTGCATTACATCCCAAAATATTCTCTAATCATCGCAAATCTGTCTAAAACCCAATTAGAGATTATTTTGTTGTGGAAGACAATAAGTAATTAATTTTCAAAATTGTTTACATTAAATTGAATTTTTTTTACTTGAAATAAACAATTCTATTGTAACTTCATCTCAAATTAAAACTACGGGCGAATTTATTCAAAAAAAAAAAGTTATGGGTGGATTTGACTTGGCTTTGCTATGGAGTAGTAATTTTTTTAAATGAAAGGTTTTTTTTTTCAAAAATTGAATATATTTGTTGCAAATTCGCCTTAAATCCATCAAACTTTTAGTTAGGGTTGGGTTTAGGACAAAAATATGATATCTTACAAAAAGTAGTTTTTAATATGTAAAATGATTACATTTAAAATAAATAATTCTGGTGCCAGTTCATCTTAAAACTATTTTAGAGATGAGTTTGTGACATAAATGTAATATAAATTTGTTTTTTTATTTTAATGTTTTTGTGTGTAAAAATTTAAAGTAAATTATTTTAAAAATGTATGAATAATCATTTTTTCAAACTACACAAAATAAATCATCAGAAAATTAAAAAAATACTCATTCTTAGAGTAAAGTAGACTGATAATCTTTTAAGTTTATTTTAAATTTCAATTTTCTTTATTACTTGCTAGCCTTACAATTGCCCATTAATTATACTAGTAAAACGTGATACAGTAAAATAAAATTGCAGAATGAATACAAACAAAATCACAACTTTCTACAACTTAATTATTTATTTTTCACTAATTAATTGTGGTTACACAATAAAAGTTAACAAAGTTTAGTCTTATTATTCTTACAAACTTATTTTCAAAACATAAAATTTAGATTATTAAATTTATAGAATTTCATAAATTAAAATTTGTGAAATTCTACTCATTGCAAAAGCCACACCATTGGGTGTAACCCTTCTGTTGATTTAATTAAACATGTGGTAGCAACATTGTTATTATGCCAAAGTTAAGGATGGTTTGAATTTGCAAACCATGAATATGAAAGAAGATCACAACCTAGTTTGTTTTGTATGTTTACATTTACTTACACTCAATATATGTCCTTTAACATAATTATTATTCTTATAAATTCTCATTTTACAAAATTTAAATTGTCAGATTAATAAAATTTATGGATCCAATAGTGAGATTCAACAAATCTAAAAACTCATATAAAAAAGAGTAAATAAATCATTGTACATGCACACACACATATGTACATTATCTATAATTATTGATGCATATAATATTTGGTTAATTTATATATAGATTACATTTGAATTACTGAGTTACTTGTACAATTGATAGCTACAATATCCAAGACTTTGCGTTGAATAATTTAAAAATCAATCACTATTTTATGTATTATTATATAATAGTGTAGAATATTCAAATGTTATAATATTAATATGTAGTTCAATATTCATATTTCATTTGAAATTTAGCATTCTATCTTTTTATTCTTGGATACCTTTGAACCAAAAAAAATTGTTTTTACAAAAATTACTCATACTGAAAGTGCTTTTGTAAAAATCATCTGTCATAAGTGATTTTGCTAAAATAATTTGTCAAAAACTTTTATAAGAATCAGTTAAGTTAAAAATATACTTCTTTTAATAATTATTTGTACCAAAAACACTTTTGTTAAGAAATATTTAGGTAAAAAACCTTTTCCTCAAAATCATTTATGCCAAAAAATCCTTTACAAGAATCACTTAAACTAAAAACATTTTTACAAAAAAAAAAAGGACACTTATATCATAAGCACTTTTGTAAAATCACTTCCGCAAAAAATACTTTTACAAAAATTACTTATATACAAAAGAAAAGCTTTTCAAGAATCGACTTATTAGAATATCGCAAAAATAGGCCTATTCGCATAGTTTTCACAACCTTAATTACCAAAAAGAATTATTCTTAAAATAATTTTAGTATAAAATAGAAAATATTAAAAGCTGGTGTTTTTAATCCCAATAATGTCTATAATATCAATTCTAAAGTTACAATTTTGACGAAATAGCATGAATCTGGCGTTGTTATTAGCAATGATTATGTCGCAATAAATATAAGAAATTCATAAATGTTTTTTAAAAATCAAAAGATTATTAATCCAAGGCATAAAACGCATATCTAAATGGACCCATTTCTATCTACCGCAGCAAAACGACAATAAACTTGATATTTTCCGAACATTAATGACCAATGACAGTATGACTAGTCGATAAGTAAATTGTCTAAACAAAAATGTTAAAACATCAAATCCAGGCTAATTCTATAGTATAAGAAAATTTACTCTTCATCCTCATCGTCTTCAGCAGCTTCAGCTGCCGAGTTAAGAGCCTGCAATCTTGAAATCAAGCTAGCCTTCCTCTCCTCATAGGTAAGCTTCTTCAGGTTGAACCTGCAAAAAAAAACAACTTTCAGGAACTCATGGCGCTTGCTAAGAAAAAATTTGGACCTATCAAACCAAAGAAAAGGTTTGTAGTCATGCAGAATGTCAAACACACTTCATACAAACATATATGCAAAGGGATCACCAAATATACTCTTCACCAACAAGTAGCATCGCACGTTGGCTGACACTAGATGAGTAATTACTTAAAAGACAGTAAAGATCGATTAACAAACATACTACTGATTTACCTCTTGTGTTCCTTCGGTGGCTGCTTCTCTGACTTCTTCATATTGGGATCTGCACGAATGGCTGCATGAACCTTTTTGTACAGATCCTCGATTCCATCAGCCTCTATTCCTTGTGTGATTGGTATTTCTCTCGTTCATCTTCCGTTAAAGTCTGCGATATACACTTTGCTTAGCATAAGATGGATTAAAATCATCCAAATTATGCATGAAAGTTTACTAAATATAGGTATGATATATAATCTTATTCCATGCCTTCATATAAGCAGCAACATGGCCACCAAAAATATATTTACGGTGAACTTCAGTATCAAGCTCCTTCCTATCTTTACTAAAACTAGCAAACCTCTTATCACTGTGAGGAATATCCAGACCCCCATCCAACACTCCCTGCAATCATAACAATTAGTCAATTACTTAATTCCAGTAGCATGAAAATATAGAAACAAAAAAAAAAATTATACCACCAACACCAAATAGCAATTCTAACAATGAAAAGCAATTAGAAGAATCCAGAGAGTTAACATAAAAAAAATACCAAAGTCCACATCGAAACACAAGGCAGGCCCATATGCTGAAAATTATAATGATAAATACCTTGAGGGCACCAAAGACACGATTTCCAGTTGTAGTCCTAACAAGACCAACATCAAGAAGGGCACGAAATGGCCTCCTGGTCTCAGCAGGCTCAACTGAAAAGTCCTCTCCAGTAGCCTGGTAATACCATTAACACCAATTAACTAATAGAATGTGTGTATGTTGTGTGAGAGAGAGTATTATAAATCGATACATACCTCTACATTTCCCTCATACTCCTCATCCATTTCAAGCATTTTCAGGACTCGACGAGCCAGGAGGAGTCCAGTGCAATATGCTGATCACAGAAAAACTGATCATATGGAGAACCAACACTATTTCTGCATAAAGGCAGATAGATAGAGACAGAATTAATGAACAACCTGCTGCATAGTTTGTAAGACCTACTTCAAGACCACAACTAGGCAGTTCATGTGCATAAGCTGCAGCAAGAGCAATGTCACGAGCAATACTAGCAGATGTTATCTGCGCAATGATATCCTTGTTCGTCTAATAATAAGGTTAAGGTTTTAGAATTTGGATCCTATAAAGTGCACGATCCTAATCCAAGGTTTTACGCATACACAAACACATTTAAGATGATGCGTATCCACATATCAGTTGCATCTTCAATGACCTAAACGTAAATGAGGGAAAGAAACACTGTTTAGCATAAATGTTTTATAAGTTCTCTAAATGAGACGGTAAAAAGATAGACATACAAACTCAGAGAGACAGAGAGATTTATAATCAAAAAACAAACCAAAATTGTTTAAGCATTTTTATTTAAATTAAAAGAGTAATGATAGCAAATGATTATAAATCCTTCAAGCAGAGGAAACTATGTCTACCTTAAAAAGAAAGAGAGACATTACTCTTTAAATTCGTCCACCTCACTGTCGGCAAATTAAAGGGGTCAAACATCAATCTTACATAGACAAACAGAAGGATACAAATCGAACCACAAAGCGATATTTTGGGGTATTGTACCTGTTCTTGTCCTGATTAATCAATCGAATTCTGGCTCGATATTCTGTCTTTCCCTCTGCAGATGTTTATGACCGATAATTTGGCAAGGAGACAAACTGTGCATCAAGAAAAAACAACAGGTGCACCGAGATAAACTATTATACCGTTTGAAGTACAAATATAAGATACGATATTAATACAATACAATATATATACAGTAATATAGTAAAATTTTAAAAAAATAAGATATCGATACAATATATATATATATGATTTAATTTAAATAAAAAAATCAATATATATATTTAAAAATAAATTATCTACTATTATTAATTAGTAAAAGATATTATAATTAAATATTAAAATAATTATAACTAAGTCATAATGTATTATAAATATAAAAATAAATTAACTTTTTAAGATAATCATTTTAATCATACAATTTTATACTTATTTAATCTTTATAATATATAATTTAAATAATTATATTAATAAATTATATAAACTAAATTATATAAAATCAGATAATTGAGACGATAGTCTTCTTTCTTACATCGGTGGAAGCTGTTTTTTTCTGCTTTCATTAGAAAGAGTACTTTCTTTAGCAAGTGCAGTAATATTACTAACACAGTAACACATATTGTTATTAGATTATTGGGTGCCTGCTTACTTGTTAGAGTCAGGGGAAAGTTTGAAGCTGGTGCATGGGAGCATGCTTCCGTTTTCTCATTACCAGTAGGGGGTCTCGTGGTTTCTATGCCGCTGCTTTTCCCGGTCCTTTTCTTTTAGTGCTTCGACTCGAAGCGATAGCTTCAAGATTGCCTTCCGAAACTATGGTGAGAAGCAGAACGTGGTTACGGCTGTAGGACGTTTCCAGCCGTATCAATGATGGATCGCCGAAACGCCATAGAAATGCACATATCGGTGCTTCTGAAATTATACCTCTCCTTCTCTTAAGCTTTACTTGATACCTCTTGAAGTAGGCCTTTGTTTTCGGAGCTTTAACGTAGGCCTTCATAAAACATAAATAAATCATAAATAATACTGTAAGAGCACTTTGTTTCAAATGGGCATAACGTCCATGAACAGTTAACAAACCAGAAAATGGGCATCTCAGACAAAACTCTAAGCTCCCAAACTATACATTTAAAACCGTAATACTGGCATCTGGAACACTAACATATAGAAGGAATGGCAAAAAAATCCCAAAGCCAATAAATGGTTAACAAGCCTGCGCAATTTTCTAAGGAACGAGGCGGCACAAAAAACGCTAACCACGCAAGGCTTCCACAGTATAAATCCTTAACCACGTTTGCCAAGATCTTTAACACCAAATAGTGCATTTTCACAGCAATACACACAAACTATAACTATAATATTCTCTTGAACAAAAACCCCACCCCACCAGTTACTCCATTCCTGACAGCGCAAAAGTTACAGAGTTCTCTCGAACAAAACCACATAGTCACGCATATTCAAGGTTCAGCAGAAATGAAGCAAAAAGCACATTCGTGTTCATAGAAACAGAGAGGTTGTGATTAGCACCATTGCTGATCCTCGACCGGTGCAAGCGCACAGAAAGACAGGGATGGGAGAGAGTTTAAGAGCGGAAGACGCAGCCCTGAGCAGCGTTCGGAGCTTAGCACGACATTATAAGCAGACTCGTGAATCTGAGATCAACGGCTGTGATTGGTTTGCGACTGGACGCGAGGGTCTGGGTTTAGGAAGAAGATGGGTTTTATCGATCGATTTACCGGGTTCATGTTATCGGTTTATTAACCCAAAATTAAAATTAGAATCAGAACAATTTAGTATTTAGAGTTTGATCATTGTAAAATTGTTTTTCATAAAAAAGTGTATATGGCAACAAAAATTGATCAATTTAATTGGGACACTAAAATTAAAAAGATAAAATCTACAATTTAAATATTTTTGGGCATTTTTTTATTATAATAAGTAGATACCTATCATTTTGAAAAATATAACCAAAAATGAAAATTAAATAAAATTGATATTAAAAACTAAATTCTAATAAAATTAAATTTAGTAACATTAGGTATTTTAAAATAAATGAAAAATATAAAAGAAAACAATTTAAATTAAATAATTTTAACTAAAAATTGTCTAATATTAAATGTTTAGTCAGTGAGAAGAGATATTAATTTTAGAAGTTAAATCTATAATATTAAAGTTAATAATCAAATACAGTTAATTTTATAAAATTAAGCTAATATTATCAAAATTTAAGCATTATTTTTTTTTTTTTAAAACATGTTATGTCAATAAAATTTTTTTTGGTGACACAATATACAATGGATATTAATATGAGCATATGCATCACATGTGATATTTAATAATATTAATACAAAGCAATGTGAATATTTAAATAGATAAGGAATAATTTAAATATAGTATTTTTTTTAGTAAACATTATGACATATTACAAGAACAGAATAATCACGTCAAGGGTTTCTACAGATTAATTCAATAATAAAAAATCACAATGTCTCACTAAAGTTTCTATTTATGCCTAATGACCAGGAAAAATTTCTAATTCACAAAATTAAAATTTTCAAATTAAAACCCTAACTTTCAAATATAAATCCTAATTGAAAGTAACTCCAATTTCCCTCATCCCTCCGCCTCAAAGAACATACTTTCTAGAGAGTGAAAATGTTGTCGTTGCTCCAGGAAGTCATGATCAGCTAAAGAAGATCATCTTCCTTTAACCTAATAGGATTAGAATCAAGTTCATTCATTCATTTAACCAAGTTGCAGCAAAATGAAGTGGAAGAAGATTCAACATATTCATATCCAAGATATTCTCAACATCATCTAACAATTGTGAGCATAAGATTAGATTTAGGCACATAGAAGGATTTAGTATGACCTACAAAAATAGTTAGATACAACACTAGAGGCTCAAAAACTACCTCCACAGGGAAACAAATCTCCTACACTAAAAACAAGATAGTGGTCATATTAGGAGGTAAGTTAAATAAATATGCTTTGGGACGAAACTTTTGCAAGATATGGTAAGGACCATGAGTTCTAGCAAATAGATTGTGGAATGAATGTTTAGGTTAACATTTGGAATGACTACAAACTGTACCAACACATTATCATCTACACTAAAACTCATACCCCTATGATGAACATCACAATAGTAAATTTATAATTATTACTAGTCAATGCATGCTTTAGTCTAATGTCAACATGCAAATCACAAATATGGATAGCAAAAATTTCATTTGAACTAGAAAGTCTAAAAGTAACAAACAAAGGCATAGGATCCGTAGGCTATCATGGAAATAAGCCATGGACAATCATAAAAGTACTCTTAACAGTGGATCTATTGATGAAGATATAGTAAGCAAACTTTGCAATAGATAAAATCAAGTCCCACTTTCTAGGTTTCTCCTCAACTAAACTCCTAAGCAAGTCACCTAAACTCCCATTTACAATTTCAGTTTGCCTATCAATCTATGGATCAAAAGAAGACAAATATTTTAGCTAGTTGCCAATTAATTTCCAAAGAGTTGTCCCAAAATAAATCAAAGTAAGCATCCCTGTTAGACACAAGAGCAATAGGTAATCTATGCAAAAACACAATTTCCTTAAAGAACTAATTAGCTGTATGGGTTGCATTAGCTATTTTACTACAAGAAATAAAAAGAGTCATTTTAGAAAATCTAACCACAACAACAAATATGAATCATGCACCCTTGTAGTGCAAGGTAATGCAAGAACAAAATCCATACTCAAATCAATTCAAGCCACATGGGTAATAGGTAAAAGTGTATACAGAACAATGTTGCTTTCTTAACTTTAGCAATATGATAGGTTCATCATTAACACACAATTTTAGTAACATCTCTTTTCAAAGAAGGCTAGTAAAATCTATCATCTACCATGGTAATAGTTTTATCCTTCCTAAAGTCACTAGTTGACCTATATGCATCTCCCAAATTAAGAATTCACAAAGACAAGTTGGAAGGGTGCATAACCAATATTGTTAAATGGCCTAACATGGTGGCGTGGCATAGCAAATTTGGGGAAGACTACCATGGGACAGTCATAACCTAGCATCTAGCCCATGGCAGTACCATGGTGTCTACCATAGCCTTGGTGGCTATGGTAGAATGGCAAGGTATGAGGCCTTTTCCCAAATTACCCCATTTACCCTTATTGTTTTTGTTTTTATTTAAGGGTAAAAGTGTCCTTTGACTCCAACTGCCCTAGTTTCAAGCCAAAATCTTGCATGATGCCTCTCATTTCAATCGGTTAACATGCATTGAACTCCATTCAACTTTTGTTAATGTGCAAATACCCTCCGTGTACTTTAAAAGGTAGCAATATACCTCTGTAGACTTTTATCTTTATGTAACTAACCCCTCTATTTATTTTATATCAATTTTTGTAGAATATAATTTAAAAATTTGAAAAAAAAATGCTCATAAAATGTAGCTTATCTTTTCACCTCTCGTCCCATTTGCAATCTGCTACTACACTATAACTCCTTTTGGGCTCATGTCTATAAAAGAAATTAAAAATTAACAATAGGTTTAGTGGTCTTTCCTCAAAATAACACTCGAACCATTGTCATTAAGATTAACTTTGAAGCATATGACAAACAAACATTCAAATGTTAGTGAATGAAGTTTCACAAAATAAAGCAACTCCGAATAAATATACAAAAATGACTAAACTGTTCATTGTATGTGATTCAAGTTTCATTTATGTGCAAGCAACAAGGAGTTAAATATAATAAAATTAAAAGGAATCACCTTTTGTGTGTGGGAAACAATAAATAAACATATGACACCCAAACCACTATCATGAAGACTACCTTTGAAGCATATGACAAACAAACTTTCAAATGTTAGTGAATAAAATTTCACAAAATAAAGCAACTCCAAATTAATATTCGGAAATGACCAAACTATTTGTTGTATGAGATTCAAGTTTCATATATGTGCAAGTAACAAGGAGTAAAACATACTAAAATCAAGTTTTATAAACTCTTCACCCCCAAATTCAACCCAAAATTGAAAAGGACTCACCTTTTGTGCATGGGAAACTATAAATAAACATGAAAGAAAGCAATTAAAATGTAGCTAAATTGTAGAAGAGCGTAAAATTAAAAATATTGAATAGATATTACTCCCACCAATCCATTGTATGAAGCCCAAAAGTGACATTGTAGATGTGTGGTATAAGTAATTTTGATATCGCTCCTAGCCATAGAAGGTTATTCACCCATCATTTTGTCTACTTATCTTTTAAACTAGGTTAGGTTCCTTCCAAATATTGATAGACTCACACTTTGAATATAGATTTGTGGTATGAGTAATTTTGATAGATTGCAAGAATAGTTAGGTTCATTGCTATCTAACACTATATACCAAAAAATCAAATCATTTGATAAATAAATTTACATTGTATTAAAATAAATTCTCTTAAATTTTGTTCACTACATTTAAGTTATTAGAAAAAAAAAGTTATTAAAAAGAGAAAAGAAAAAAACAAATATCCTCTACATTTTGGTTGCAACTTACAATAATGATTCCTAAGTCTAATATTTTCTTAGCAATCAAGTATATCCCTTTGAAGATAAAACCAATGCCTTATTTGCAACATCTATCAACATTGGATATCTTTCCAATAAACAAGTTTATACCAATCCATAACATTCATACTTACATTTCAATGTATTTGACATAAATTGTAATCTAGATTTGTACCACCATCACTAATGTTTATAATTATCATTTTCATCGTTTCGAGCATTCTTGTCGAGTCAATTGTTTAGCACTAATATTTTAACTTGCTTACTAAAAGGTAAGAGTTGCAAATGAAACTACTTTGATATCAATTAAGTGGATCAAAAGTTGTCAAATGTGGAACTAGCTTTTTTCAACCAAAACCAAAAAAATAAAAGAACTACAACATCAATCCTAGCTAGCTCTTTTAGGACTAACACTTGGTAACTTTTCCCTAGTTGAAAAGAGATGTCTCTCTCCATGCCATAAAAAGTTAGGCTAACTTTGAGAAAGTTAAGGTTGAGAAGAACTAGAAGTGTTGACTAGTAGGTCCTTGGACAGTAGGTTCATCATTAAAGATTAAGAAAATTAGACTCTGGCTGCAAAAGTGAATTTGTTAATGCAGCACCAAACATACCACTTTGTGACACCCTAAATGCATAATGTTCAAACATTAAATAATATGAAAGAAATTACAACATCAACAAAAAAAAAATTCTCCTAAGTAGATTCTTAAATTCTTACCCTTGTAGTAGGCACCAACCTAGCAGAAATTTGAGGTTGAGAAGAACTAGATGTTCTTTGAGTTCTTGGTACTTGAACAATAGATTTTAGCATCTTGGGCTATGAAAAACTAGACTGCATAATTGGGATTGTGTTTGATCCCCTAATGTGTCACCTATAACTTAGAAAGCTCAAACATTAATTTGTATGACAGAGAATTTGCAAGATAAAAATTCTTTTACACAAGTTTATAAGTTCACTATTGTAGTAGACTTTGTCTTGGCAAATTTCTTTGTCCCAACAATTTGTTTTTTCTTGTGAATCTTTCTATTGGAATTCAAGGGCCACTTGCACCTTTTGCTATTATGTCCCATTTGTCTACAATTACCACACTAGAGTATTTGGCCCTATTTAATAACTTTATATGGGTTAACTAGTTAATTAGCTGTCCTTTTTCGTTAGCTCTTTACACCTCCCTTATTAAGATTTAGCTTGGGGAGGTAAAATAGGCAAATATCATTATTCTAGCCATTCTTTCTCTCCAAACATAGGATTAATGAAAAATAAATAAGTCTTCAAACATGTCTCCTTAAAATACCATTTTAAAACAATTTTTAGGTTTTTTCCTAAAGTCATATATATAGGCAATTGCATGCCCTCACAAGAAAGATCCCACTTTCCACAACTACAAGACCTAGCACCCAAGTCCACAACTTTTTGATCGTTTATACAGTGTTCAACCTTAAACTATCTATCTCCAAAAAAAAGTTGTGAGAATGGAGCATCATACTTAAATTTCTCTAGCTTGCTTGAATTCATGGAGAGATTGGGCCATTGTATTTTAACATCCCATCCCTTTTTGCAACAATCTCTTCATTACTGTTCTTCTTATCATCTCAAACATAGTTAAACTTGGTTTGTCTCTAGCCTCAAGAATAAAACCATAAAAGGTTTCTGCTATATCATTTAAGAGGATGTCAAACATACTTCTAGTACAAAGGGCATGCCTCGATTACATTTTGAATTTAACTAACAATCATATCCCTTGATAAAAAATTTAAAAAATATAATTACCAAGGGATAATAGCCACTAAAAATTTTAATTAATATTTTGATTAATTTTTTAATTATGTAAATCCTTTCTCTTGAGGGTTTGTGGCTGCAAAATTTTTTTTAAATATGTAATAAATTTTTGAGGAATATATATCCGTTGGAAAAATAAATTTTACTTTTATATATTTTTAATTATTACTAAATTATAAAATTCTAATAAAATGATCAAAATAAATACTAAATTGAAAGATAAAAATTATGTATTTAAAATTAAAGTAAACTTTAATTACATTCTAAAATGATAATAATGTCAAATAAAATCAATAATAAAAAAGAAAACAAATCCTACATCAAACTATAGTCATCAAAGGGATGGAGTGTCGGAGCTCACTCCAAGACTCTTTAGATATTGTTATGACATTTGGGATAGACATTGAACGTCAGTTACAAATTTATACTACAAGAAAAAAAATTATAACACTTAATAAACTAAACTAAAACAATGTTAAAAAAAGTAACATAATGTTCCCAAAAAAAAAAGAAATTAACATAATTAAAGAATACATGTAGGTCTTCTACAAGCGCTCATTAACCCATGCCTTATTATGTTTCTTTTGATGAGTATGTAAAGCTTGGGTTGGCTGGGTCTTCAGTTGTGCTAGCTTGCTTGCAAAAGCATTAAAGAAATTAATTCAATTATATATAACAATAACAAGATATATTTGCAAAACATAAAATAATGATACTAACCAATCTGTCCTATTGTGTCGAGTTGCATAGACCCCTCAGAGTGGAGTGACCCCTTTTCTTTGAAGCTCTATTCTTCTTGGCCTTCTCGCACTTGACTTTGAACTCAAATGTATACTATTAAGCTTGGTGATCACTCCAAACTTTGGATAACATCCAAAAAGGCCTCACCTTAGTCTTGTAAGCATCTCTATATAGTTTGGAGAGTCACTTCTAGCCTCAATTATTAAACATTCTCCACATGTGCGTGCCGCGAAGATACTCGTCAATCATAACATATTTTTAAAAATAAACAAGTTGTAGCATTACATCAAATTTAATTATAAACAAAAATAATTTGATTAATTATATTTATTTTCCACTCCTCAACCAAAATGCAACAAGTGAGGATAGGAATTTCTCTCCACATCTTGTAGGGCTAATTTAACCATGCTTAGATCATGTTCGTCACATTATGGACGGTTTCCACCTATTGGATGTCATTACATAAATGTCAATAATTGAATTTATTCAACCTTAAAAAATATTTAAAACATAATTACAAAAATGAAGTTTAAAATTAAAATACATCCTTGAATGATTTGTTAGGGACAATTAGAATAGGCATCTCAGGTGGTGGAGCTATAATATCATCCTTCTCAGGTGGTGGAAGATCAGGAGGTGCTGTGAAAGTCAAATAAAGGGATAGGAAATATGCTGATACTAAAATATGGGTATCATAGTCATCTCGAGCTATGCAAGAAAGGTGATAAGAATGATGAATAGGATGGGACTAGTTGTGACTAGAGGTCTGAGGTTAGCTACTAGCCTTAGGAGGTTAAGCCCTATGCTTCTCCTACCAGTTGGGTGTATCAAATATCATCTAATAATAACTCTTTAAATAGAATAAAAATATCAAAATATAAATATAAAGCATTAAACACAATCAAACATTTTGACACATAAATTAACATACAACTTAACACTAAAATACTGAACCATTAATTAAGTTATTAACCTAAATTTAAATTTACAAAGATTTAATGTACAAATTAACATTCCTTATTGTAAACTAATGGTAAAATAAACTAAAATTAATGAAATTTTTTCAAAAATTTTGATGTAACCTAGAAATCATGCTTATGACTAACTAATAAAATAAATCTTAAATAAGTAGTAACCTACATGAATATTAACTTTATTTATAATCTAATTTATAACAAACTCATTAATAAGAAACCTAAATTTAAATAATGACTAACTAAAAACCTAAATCATGATTTACTAAATTTTTACAAAATTTTAGACAAAAGCTAGAAATAATATTTAGGATTAATTATAACCGAAATCATAATTACCCTAAATCTAACTTATATTTATTAATTTCAAAACATTATTAACCTAAATCATAATTAATGTAACAAAAATTTTATATTTATTTTAAATCTAACTTATAACAAACTAATTAATTATTATAGCATAAATCATGACAAACTTATAATTAACCTAAAATTATTTTAATTTTTACAAAAATTTTGACAAGATCTCTCCTTAGCAATAGAGACACCTTGTTACAAAAATACACTAAAATTCTAGTTCAGATACAATGATAACACTAAAAGAAGACAATCCCTATTCTTAGCAACTATAATGTATGAATCCAAGCAACCATAACATCAATTAATAACATAAAATTAATGTAATTTTTACAAAAATTTTCAGTGTTTTCCCTTGGCAATGGAGACTCCTTGTACAACATAGCATTAATTTAACATTGCCCTTAACATAAAATTCACAATTCTAACATTACATCTTAGTTCATTTAATAATTCTCAACAACAATGCATAATCGCAACCATAGCATAAGTCTTCTAGCCTAAATCCATTAACATTCAATTCATAGGGAAGTGATGGAGATTGAAGAGTACGAACCTCAACAACAAGAAGACTCAATAAAGGCAATCGAAAATTGAAGGGAAGCTAAAAAAAGACAAAGGAGAAAATAAGGAGGAGAAGAGGGGAGAAGAGAAAGCTAATTGTGAGGGAGAGAGGGTCACAAAAGGGAGGGAAAGCAGGGAGAAGAGAAGAGAAAGGGCACGCCAATAGGAGTAGGGAGGGGAGTCCACAGGACTCCTATATAAAGAGAAAGTAGTAGTAACATTAGGGTTTTCCTTAAAATTTCAAATGATAAAGGGCAAGTGTATAATTACCAAAAGCTCCAACACATGGCTAAATTTAGTTAAATAGCACGATGTTGTGGCCATACTTGACATGTGGTGGACATGCTTGGACAATGATATTGATGTGGCTGAGAACTAGACACATGGCAAGCTATGGAAGTCTTGTAAATGATGTGGCAAACTCATGTGTCCAATTTGCCATGTGTATAACATGCCATTGACATGTGGTAACTAGATGATGTGTTGCATACATGCCTAAAATGTGGACACATGGCTTAATGTAATGCCATGTGTCAAACATGTGGTGCCACATGGTAGCTAATAGATGACACATGTCTTTAGCCATGTGTAAGACTTGACATTTACACATGGTTAATTGTTGATGACATGGATGATACATGTCAAAGAGGTGAACAAGTGGCTATATCAAGCAATGTGGCAGACATGTCATTGACACGTGGTAACTAAATTGATGACAAGGCTGCCACATTTCAGATGATTACACATGTGGTAGCAAATTGTTAAGGAGGTATCTACATGTCTGTTGATTGGAAATGTGGCTCATAGAGTGTCAAATTAATACACGTCATAAACAAGTGGCATGTTCTTGATGATATGTCTCATACATGGCTAGCATGCAATGTAGTAGCCATTTGATCGACACATGTCATGTTGCTGATGGCAAGGCTGACACCTAGCCCACAATATACAGTGTGCACATGGCAAGTTTTTGATGATGTGGACAACAAGTGTTTGAGTAGCGATCATATAGTCTAGATAGGCTATGTGATGGACATGTCATTGATGCATAGCAAGAAAGGATGACTAGGTTGCTTTGTGAGATTGATGAGTAGACACAAGGAAACATCACATGACATGTCATCCATGTGGCATACTCAGCACCACATGTCAATGTGACATAACACGTGGTGGCCTCATTAGTGTTTCATGCCACGGGTCGATGACACATCTGTCGTATTGAGCATTCTAGCCATATGGCTACATATGTGGCCACATCATCAATAAGCTGCCTTGTGTGTAATAAGTCAACCACAATGCCAATTGTGAGCCTGTGTCATCTTCATCATAAGGTTGTGACACGTGTCAAACATATATCTTCCACTTATTTGTCCTCGCCATGTGTAAGATATACCTTCAAGAACTAGCCTTTTTGAGCCACATGGTTCATTATCTAACATGTAGATGTCTAATCATCAATAATTATTCATGTGGCTACCTCATTAATAGTTGAGTGGCCACTTGTCAGTGTCATGTCAACCACATTGCTTGTTCATGCAACTTGGTTGCTTGTTGATATGTATAATTCATGCCATTAGCAACAAAACATGTGTAAATAACAAGCCTTCCACATTACAAGTTAGAACCATGTGTCCCATCCATACTAAAGCCACTAACAAATTGCCACTTTTCTATGACATATTCCATGTGGCCAAAAATTGACATGTGCTTTCCTCATCATCTATGTTTGCCACATAATGTGAGATTAACTACACTAATATTCCTAAGTGCAAGTATACACTATTAGATGTATTAGAGCAATATTCCTACAATGTCCAACCCACGGGGATTTGGCTAATAATCTAAATACTAAAATTCTGTTAGGCTAAAATTTATTTGGGAATTAAAAATATGTAAAACCAAGAATCTAAACTAAAATATAGAACTAAACTACCTATTAGAAAGATTGTAAGAATGTTCTTTGGATGAATTAAAGACTAAGGATTTCACCATTTTACTAGTAATCCTAATTAGCAATTGACAATCTTACTATTCTTTAAACTAAGGATTACCAATTAGTGTATTCTTATATCTAATCTGTTATTCCTAAGACAATTAAGTCTACCCATGCATTTAATTGATTACATGCCTCTATCAATAGAATTAGGGAATGTATGAATTTTAGGCATCTAAAATATTGCATGTATAGTTAGAGATATTCCTATTGTACTAATATCTAAATGAATTGAATCCAATTGTACCTAGAGTGGGGTTATCTATTCCTAAAATCATTCAACTCTTCCTTAAATCTAATTAGGTGATCAAGCTAATTAAATTCGTTAAGCTTAGAATGAAAAAGAAATCTTTAAGTCCAAGAATAGCAAGATCAATTAATTTACTAACTATTCATGTTAGTTCAATTACTAATCCCTAATAAAAATTTAGCTACACATCATCATGAAATTTAAATTAAGATTTAAATAAATAAAAATCATTATATAATTAGAATCTTGAAAATAAATAAAGGAATTAAGAAGAATAGGCATAGGAACAAAGATTCAGAAATAGAATTAAAGAAATTTATTCCTAGACTCCCCTAAAATAATGCCTCTTTTCTTCTTGGATCATACTTCTTCTTCCTGTTCGAGCCTCCAAGAACACGTTCCAGCCAAAGATTCAAGTTTAGATCACGTTTTTGTATCCAAGGTTTCATTGCAACTCATCCTTTTCAGTTGCACTGCACTCTTGCTTTCTTGACCAAAATCTCCCTTTAAGAAGATGTGTCACCCCTTTTCTTCAAAATTAGTTTAGAAATCACCCCACTCTTAGATCTCTCAAAATGGGTCTAATCTAGAACTTCTGAATCTTTGTTGGACTTTGTAACATAATTTCGAACTAGAGGATAGCAAAATTTAGGCTTCTGCTCTTCATGGAATTGTAGCCTTTTCTTTTAAATTCCTATATCTAATTGAATCACCTCAATTAGACTTCTATAATATTAAATATTGCCAACAGTCAAAATCCTAACTTGAGTAGGAATACAACTCAAATTCTACATGAATTTTGAAGGTTTGGTTGGAGGCCCAAATGAACTCCAACTTGAACGATCCACCCCCTTTTGAAAAGCTCTAGATGTCTACTTTAAAACATCTAAAGGTTTTTATAAATTACATAGATATATATAAATTATATAGATATATATTTAAATAGATATATTTAACATATTATATTTTATATAATATATTTATATATATTATTATTTTATTATAATATCATAATAGAATATGTAATATTTCTATTTAATTATTTCTATTTATTTAATATATTTCTATTTTAGAATTTTAAAAAAATAGACAAAAAACAAATCCTATTTTGTAAGAAATAGGATTTTCGTGATAAGGAATATGTAATAGCATAATAATGGTAGAAACTGAATCTATCTTTTTATATTCTATAAAAAAACTTCATAAGTTTAGATTGGATGCCAAAAGAATAAATGAATTCAAGATTTGATCTATTCGATGAGATAAAGACCTAATCTAATAGTCAGAAACAATATATAATTGATTTTTTTAGCACTTACCCTTTTCCTTTTCATGGATTCAATTGTTCAAAAAGGAATTGAAATTCACAAACAAGAGAAATGTTTTTACCTATTTTTTTATTATAATTTGTAAAATACAATTGAAGTGTGTAATGTAATGTAATAAGGCTTGTATTTATAAAACATGTGTTGATATAAACTCAGCTATAGCTAAAGTTATCTATGTCTCTTCCTTTATTATAGCCCTATTCATTTGGAACAGTACATGTCGTATTCAATTTGGATTTTCTATTTAATCAAAAAATTGTCAAAAACAAAATTAAAGCATGATAATTTCCTGAAAATCTCTTTCTGTATAGGCATTATATATAGATAAGATACCTGATTAGATGATATCTGTGTAGCAATTTATGTTCTAGGGTTTACATATGAAATGGAGAAGGATTTTTTTTTTTGAAAAAAAGTTGATACTGATTAGTTACATATCAATTTGGATTTCTTATTCTTATCTCATTATGAAAAAACCATTTTAGATTCAAATTAAAGAATTGTTGATGAATTAATAGTTACTAGTTAATAGTTCTAATTTGTCGCAAATTTTAGTTTTTGTGACTAAAAGTGCACATTCGTTTTTTTCAATAGAAAAAAGGGAAGGATCCACGTTTTCATTATGAAACTTCTTGATGGTCCAAATCTTCATAACTCTTAGGTGTCCACTTAATTATAAAGAATGGGCATTTATCATGCCTCCTTGGCTTTATTACAATATTGTATTAGCTTATGCAATATTGGGTTCAATTGGGTTAAAGTAGCCTACTTTATGATTTTGTGCATCCAATGGACTTCAATTTTATTCAAAATTTATTATACCTTAGATACATATGCCCATGAATATTTGTTCGAAAGTTGTGGATGTTTACTTTCACATGAGACAATATTCACTGTCGTTCAAGTTGTGTAGCCCAAGATATAGCTGTTATTTATAGACTATTCACATAAGTGTGAACCAGACTACACCTAATTTTGTCATTGATTTGACTATCTTATTCATATTCAATCAAGGCATATGAGTAGTTAATTTAAAGTTTGAGATGTCTAGATTCTTTGGAATCAAGAATTTCCTTAATTGAATGTCAAAAACTGTAGATATGGCCAAATATTCAGCTGCTACTCAGAAAACTTTAGTCTTTAAGGTTCATTTCAAATTCTTCACTTGTACTTAAAAAAGTCCTAGTCATACATGTCTCATAGCATTCCCTTGATTCACCTTTGAAATCTAACAAAAGTCTACCCTTTTTGCTATTCACCAAAAATTACAAAATTAAAAATTCAGTGTTATATTTAATCTCAAGGTGAATTGTAATTAATTAAATCATATAAACAACTATAAAACACTAAGAAAAAGGATATTAACATATGGTGTAAATTGAACTTAACACCATGTGTCATTACATTTCTACCAAGTGGCATAATTTTGGGGAATGTGTACACTTTTTTATCTCGTGTTTGCCATGTCACCGCCTATTTACCTCGAGTAGCATACATGTTCTCCATGTGGCTAACCATCTAAAACATGGTGGACCTGTCATCATCTATAGCCACATGGCATTGATGTGTCTGCGACATAGCTTTGATTTGAGCCACTTGTCCTCCTTACTGACATGTGTTTGCCACGTCTTCCATTATTCTCAATGCGTCAATGACATGTCTTCCATATGGCAGATCAGAGACATATGTTTGACATGTCATCTGGAATGATTCCATAGTTTGCCATGTCTCTTACATGTATCCAACTCGTAGCCATGTCATTGTACTGTTTAACCAGATATAGTCACGTGTTAAACCTTTTATATATTTCTGGTAATTATACTCTTGCCTCTCATTGTTTGAAAATTTGAGGGTAACGCCAAAGTCACTACATTTATTGAAAAAAAGAAAAGAAAAGAAAAGAACCCAAAAAGATAGAACTAAGATCGCTTCAAGATGATAAAATCTTCCTCAACAGCGAGTCACGGGAGTAGAAAGAAAGCAGTTGCAGAAAGACAAAAACATTGAAATTGGTGAAGCTTGTCCATGTTTAAGCACTTTTTTCTTTTGCATATAATCGTCATCAAGCGTATGAAGTGAGTTAATGAAATCTTCTCTCCTCTGAAAAATAGCAACAAGAACACGGGGGAAACCGAAACCAGTAACGGTAGAAGAAGAAAATTGCAACTCTTTCTTCACCAACTGAATAGAAAGAAGGATTAGATCCATATTTGCAAGCAATAAAAGAAGCATGAACAAACCTTCAACTCTGGAGAGCACTCGTGCCCTTTTCAAAAGTATCAACACCAGAACCCCACCCAACACGCGCATGATTTAGTAAAAATCCATCTTTGGAGAACCTCTTATCTTCCTTCTTTAAGGGAAGATAATAGATTCAGCAGTGGTTCCTCTATTCCCGGATCTAGTAACAAGCATGGTTTTGGGTGCCTTCTAATTTAGGATCTCTCCTTGTCTCTGATATTAGAAGACTATCGCCTATAGTTAATACCACCTTGTAGCATGTAAGCTATAGTAACAGTAACATAAATTCCTTTTTTTCTTTTGTTCCAGATAACAGAGGCAGAGCTAGTTGACCAATTGTTCTGCGACATTTGATGACTTTCTCTAATTCTACTACACCCCAGGAAGAATCAGCATAGTTTCTTGAGAAAACAACTATAGAAATTCTAGACCCTTCAATTGCATAAAGTATAAGGGAAAGCAAGGGAGAAGAAAGAGTTTCAACATGATCGGTACAGGAATAGCCGTTGACCAGCGGAAGGTTGCAAACAATTCAAGGACGCTTCACAGAAACTTTTTGGTTTTGAGGAGTTTTGGCTATCTAATGAAAAAGTGACATCAGTAGTTGAGACATCATGAAATATCGCGGCCGGCTCAAAGCCTATTCATGACCATATTGAGGTACGAATTGCACAAGCATTAGCACTAAGATATGTACTAACTTTTGCATGGAAAAAGGTGATTGTTGAAACTGAGTGTTTGGAGGTAGCAATGGCGTTGGCTGGTCCGACTAAAATACACTCCTATTTTCATGCCTTGATACAAGAGTGATAATATAACAGAAGTAGATAATGTTACAGTGCAGACCCTATACTGATCTTGAAATTATGTATTTGTTACCCTCTCTCCTTACGAAGGCATTCTGGTTATGAAGAAAATGAATTATATTTTCATGTGCAACACAAGGAACAGCACATAATTATCCGTTGTTTTTATATTCAGTTCGACGTTATCTCTGAGAACATATTTGCTTTGGAAAAATTATCGCATTGGTTTCACTGTTCCCCCGCTTTATGTATTTTCATATGTATTATGCATGTTAATGCGAAACTATAGGGCCAAAAATATTCTGAACTTTGCTATGTTACAACAGTTGGTTTTAACATGCCATATTGCCATGTCATGTTGGAGTTTAAACTATTTGGTCAACTCTGTATTGCAAGGAATACTGTCTCTTCGTCATTAGCCCATTTAAGAATTTGAAGTATGGCTTAGGATGATGAAGATATTCGCAATTTTCATTATAACATCAGTGCTCAGATTAGGGCGGAGTATCTATAACTACTGTTCAGTAATATATATGGTATATTCTAATGATAACGAGACACAACCATTCGCCAACTTTCCGAGCCTATGGGTCTGACTCTTCCTTATAGAATGAGACATTCCATACGAATTTAAACTGTAGGTGATCAGCTACTTCAGCATTTGTTGTCTCTTTAGTGGATTTAGTGACTCTGTTGACAAGGTTGTGGTATTGAATGCTTGTGCACCACATTGTAAACCATGGAACTCATACTGCTTCACGGGCAATTTGGTGAAACTGATTAAGTTGGTTGTATGCCATTAAGAACAGGAATGAAAGGACCAAGCAAAGCAATCAATTATTGCTCTCTTCCTTAATTTGGAACTTTATACATCTTATGTGAGGTGTTTGGATGTCTCTTGCCTAAATGTCATTGCATTGTTGTGAGTATAGCAGCTGCTTCTTAGGGCCGTGAGCAGATAATATCCACCGAAACTTAAACTTGTGGACAGGTTATGTGAGTATAGCAGGTTATGTTTCAAGTTCTTTCTCTTGGATATGTTGGGCGTTACTATTTTTTATAAAAAATATGGCTATGTACAAATCAATCTTAGTTTACTAAAGATGAGTATCATCCTAAAAATCCTATCCACCTTTCTAAGATCAACTCATATGCTCACTGAAAATCACTTTCTAGGTAAATGTAACCTCATTCAATATCACATTCACCTTACTCAGCTTTGTAGACTACTTTTCTTTCAGGGTCTGGTTCTCAATACTTCATTCTCTTCATTGTACTCTGCTTTTTGCCTTTAATGAAATTTCAGGTTCATCTTTATCTCCAGTATGTGTTGTCTAACCAGATGTGTAAGCTTACTTAAGATCGTTCTCTCTATTTAACAAACAACATAAATGCTACCTTATATCATATTATTAACCCAGATCGTAAATATGTGACGGTAGTTGGTTTTCTTTGCACTCTTAATTGACCCGTGTCACCCACCTTTAATTGAACTGATATCCTTGGTGTGTTTTGTAAAACAATGGTTTAGTCATCACTTTATTATATTAAAAACTGAACCAGGGCAATCTGTGATGTCAGTTCTGGAAGTTCTCTAATCAACCAAATTGATTTATCTTTCCAAAATTTTATTCCTTGTCAATTTAGAGTCTCAGGAAAACCTTCATTTGGTGTATTGACATGGTAGAATTCTTGGGTGGTTGAACTAACATGATATAAGGCAACAATATCTGCTGACAGTGTTATTACTAGATGTCTGGATGCTGTTATCTGATAGATTGTCCATAAAGCTAAGTTTGAAGAATCTCCATGGATAGTTATTTCAACCGTGCCATTATCTTGCCAGCAATGCCAATATAGCAGTTTGAAATAAAGATAAATTGTGGCAGAAACGAAAAGGCAAGCCAAAAGCTGTTTGCATTTGAGTTAGTAGAATTCATGGGTTCAAAATAACAAGAATTTGTAATTTCTTTGAGTTCGATAAATTATTCTATGAATGTACAACATGGAAACGACAAGGCAAGCCAAAAGGAATAAGAAAATATAGTTTGTTGCTTGCATTTGAGTAAGTCAATTTCATGGGTTCAAAAATAACAATAATTTCTAAATTTTTTATGTTGATAGATTTATTCTATGATCGGCTGCATTTTCCTCCTGAAGAGAAAGAAATTGTCATTTCAGTGCACATTAGAGACAGGGTGCACGTTGAGATAACCATCAATGCCAATGCATTATGCGATCCCGGGTGCAAAGGGGTTGTGCCTAAAATGCGGTGCAAACCTAAACACTAGTAGTTGCAATTGCAGCAAAGAGGAAGTTAAAGAAAAAGGTTTTGGCCCTCTTTGGAAATTCAAAAGAGTAACTGCAGACCTAAGTGGCGCCAAGTGTGCTGTTAAGTCTACAAAATCTTCCTTTATGTTTAATTTCTCAAACCTCTCTTTCAATTATAATGTCCCAGTTTAAGAGCACACGAGTGAAAAAGTCAGGTAAAAATTTTCACAGTATGCTGAAGTTTTCTATTTGAAGATCCTAAGTGTTATGGGTTTGATGTAGTGCTCATTTTAAGATCCTAAGTTGTGGCACACTGACTTGGCTGTGCTTCCTACCTATTTTGTTGGCTTACTAACAACACAGAATTCGATCAAACATTTGTTCGGGAACCAACCATATCTGGCAATATAAACCTTCACCTTACATAGTATTAAAGCCTAACAAATGCAATCACCACAAAAAAAAAAAGAAACAAAAAAAAGCCTATCAAATGCAACTATTCAAATTATATGATATTGTTGGATCTAAGGTTATCTGTACGACTATAACAAATATATGGAAAGATTGTTGAGTATTGCTACTTGCCTAATAACTAACAATCAAACTAACTCTGCAAATTTTCATGAGTTTGACATGAAATTTTTTTGTGGTATCAAACTATCAATTATTTTCGGATATGCCAACCATGGCTGCTCGTGCAAGAGTGCATGATCTGGACACTGTTAGTATTTCTTCATATTACAGCTTTTTTGTTTGGTGTTACCCGTGTCTCCTTTATTACTCTCCAAAGAGCTCTTGTTGAAAGCCTTGCTTTCTTTACTGCACAATATTCCTGACTTTGTTGTTCACTGCCCATATGGTCCATTTGCTTGAAACTTACTCACAAACGAGTAGGACCAACAACCGTGTTACTGTAAATTTTATACACAAAATGTTCGATTCTAAGCTAAATTTTATAGACAAAATGTTCAAGTCTAAGCTCTCCTAAACATGCACATTTTTCCCCATTACTCTTCCTACCTCCTGAAAGCGCAGGCAGAATGAAGGATAAGGTCGCTTTTACTGATGCAAGATTGCAAATGCCTAATATTATTGGCAACAGCATTCTGGACGTAGCTGCAACCAAATATTATAAAAGGAAAAAGTTACAGGCACATATTCTTAAGCAATGAGCTCTGACGTTGACCAAGAATTTTCAGGACACATTCAAAGTTTTGGCCTTTACTATTTTTCTCCGTTAATTAATTTCCACGTTAGATCCTTCCCCACGTCAAACCTTACTGCACAGCTTGGAGATTGACTTTAGTATGCAAATTCGTTCTTGATATGTGTGTGTCTATCTGTGAAAATCTAGTAGTTGGATTTGCTGTTATGGTAAATAAGATCCATAAGCTTAGTACTTAATGGTTTTTCTTTTCTTTCCTTACGAGCAAAGTGTGAATAGAAGCAGAAGAGCCTTTTTACATTAACATATATGCCTCGCTTGAAGAAGTCTTAATGATGGGTTCAAGCAGCCCTATAGTAAGAAATTTTAGGAATTTAGAAAAGTAAGTATAGGATGCTTATTTGGAGTTAAAACATGATCTTTCTGTCACTGAAGAGCCTTACATACAATAGATTAGAATTGCAATTATTCCTTAGGATGCTTCTTCAAATGAAGGAACATGGGTGTTGGGCTTTCATCTGCCTTGGATCATGGAGGTAATCGTGGGGTCCTTGAAGAGATTATTCATGAGGTGATTATCATGTACAAGTAATTGGTTGTAAGTCCCCAATCTCTTTGGACTACATCATTTACAATAGGTGGCTTGGGGCTTGCAGACTCTACCATTTACATTTTTACAAATTCCTCAGGAAATTAGAAACAATAAAAACATATACATTTTATATATTACTTACAATAAACAATTAAGGATTAATGGAACTTGTCAAACTATTCAGCACACGGATATAATTCAATATTGTGAACATTCAGCAAACAATCGGAATATGCATATGCTTCCCTACACATCAGTTTATAGTTTGCATAACTATCAAAAATCTGTATGCCCAGATGTTGCTTCGCAATAGCAAACATGATGTTTTTCTTTCCCAAATTCAATTTTTGTTAAAATAGATACTGTGTCATAAACCATTTTATAAAGTCACCACAACGGTTCAATAAAGGTAGTATAGGCAAGATACACTTTCAAATCTGATCTCTGGTTGGACTGCAAAAATTCCATATAAACGTTTGAATTGATCAATAGCTTTTCTAGAAATGTAAGAAGATCAATCAACTAAGTTGCTGACTTCCTTATACATAAAGCCTCCCATGTGCTATTTATATACTTACTGAAAGAAGACAGCATAGATCGGCCATGATGGGCTTTATGATGCACAAACAAAGTAGCTGATTACTTACTTCTCATATAGTCTTGCACATGCATCCAGAGATTGAGTATTGACTTTCTCACGAGTAGAGAATGATGCTTTGATTCATCTACATGCACAAAAGCGCACACATTTGATCAGTTCTTCTCCTTTGCTGATGTAAAATAAAAGTAAGGAAAAAAGGCAGTTCAAAAATTTACCAGAAATTAATTAGAATGATTCTGACAGCCTATACTGTCACTTTGTCATTCACCCTTAACGCCCAGCTTTGGAAGAGAGCTGAAGTGCTAACTTACAAGAAATTTAGACAAGAGATATCACAGATTCAGATAGGCACGAGAAGAAGGAAGCAATATCTCCTTGAGAAAGACAATAATTGGATCCCATAGCTCATCCTACGCCCAAGAGTTGGACTGAGTCATCACTCAAGTTTTAGAAGTCACCATAATATAATTTCCTTCCCAGGAATTGGACTGCCTACTCCAAATCTGCCATCAATTTTGTCTTCCAATTGCAAGAATCTCACTAAACTACCCAACTTCGTGAACTTTCTCATGTCTTCAGTTATTCTTTTTTATTTACCTAAATGTTTGTAACTTGAGTCTATCCCAGAGGGACTGTCTTCCTGCCGCATGAGAACTCAGTCTTGAAGGAAGCTTAATCAGTTTAAGATTCAGGGTAAATATACAGGCGTGGAGTCATTTCCAAATATGGATTGCTTGCTCACAGTTTTAACTCTGCACATCAGTACAAGAACTCTCACATATATTCTGGATAAACTTCAGAAAAGTCCTTCATTAATTAAAAAAATGAAACCGAAAGGACTCTCCTGTATGCTGGAAATCAAACCTCAGTACGAAGGTTTTGTCTCAGAACCTATTGAAGATAAACAAAAAGTTAATAGTTCACAGATAACTCTGTAGGAATCTCAGTGATATAATTTACTATATAATCAATATTATCAAAATGAGCCTAATAAACCGCACTATTTTTCAAATGGTACAAGGTTTCACAGATCACATTAAGATTGCATTGTGAGACCCAACCAGAGATCTGCCAGGAAAAGCAAGCTTTTATTATTATTGAGCATTTTCTCCAAATCCAGCAGTTGAGCCTCAAGCATTTTCCATTTATTACAAATGCAGTAGTCATTGGTAAAGCATCCCATAATGAGACAAATTGGTTTCAAGAGAGTGGCCTAACCAAAAAAATAACAAAAAAGGAGGAAAAGAAAAAAAAAACATAGAATGCATAGAACAAGCGATGAGGAATTGCAACTGAATTCTTCCATAAAATCTAACTTCAGATATAAGAAATCAAACCTTACTTCTCAAATGCAAGCTTTGGAATACTGCACCAGCAATATAACTCGCAGTCTGTGGACACATAATACTACGTCACAAAATACACCAACTTTTATTAAATCTAACAAATATCAAATTTTACATTATGACATGGGGAAAGTACCAGCATTGAAGAGTGCAGTGAAAATTGCTAGTGTCATATGGGGAAAAAAAAAAATCCCAAATACATAAATGCAACAAAACGCAAGCTCATGATTAGAGATGGCAACTACTGTAGAGGATATTTTTCTTATTTCTTCATATAGCAAAGGTCAAGCAAAAAATGTTAAGAAAATCCTAATTGCTTTAGTTCTGTTCTGTTCGGCTAGAGCTATGGTTTAAGCAAAATGTGCTCGATTCTTGTAGTTACAGCAAGGGAATAAACAAACATATATAATTTGCAGAAAATGGTTCCGCCTCATGAATACAGTCATAAGGAAATAGAGTAATCAACCTCCTAGTCCTAGTTCTCGCTTTGTCGTAGCCATAAAAGGTAGATATTGATCAATTCCCTTCTCATGAATTGAAAATTGCAAATCATTTAAATATGCAAATAAAGTGGCCACGAACTCTACTTACAACAGTAATACCTAAGCACCTTTTATTATATAATATCTGCAGCATTTCTACATCACTCTAAACAAGAATTACTTGTGGCCATCTGAATTATCTGCAAACGTAGACAAGGTTTAATCTTTGAACCAAACATGTGAATTATATCATTCTGGACCCCAAATATCATTACAAAGTTCTAATATTTTAATCTCATTGAACAAATGCAACTTTCATTGCTTCTTGTAATTAAAACAATAAAAAATATAGCAACAGCAATGTGGTGTTGATTAGTAATTACCTTAAATGGAATAAAGATGTTTCATTTTTTTTTTCCATCTGCTCATATTATCACTTCTTCATTTATTACTATGATAGGTATTCGAGCAATCTTGGACCAAGGTTCTTGCATCCTATCCTGATACCTCACTTCTAATAAGGGACAGCAAAATATACCAACAAATGTAAGAGACAAAGGTAGGCTATCTTCTGGCAAGGACTCAAGCCTTGGACAATTATCTATGTGAAGCTTTTGGAGAGATGTGAACTGTTGAAGCCAATACCCTTCAAAGAATTTTAGATAAGAAAGATTGGAGATGCAGAGAGAAACAAGAGAAGTGGACAACAATTGCTCCTCCAAAAGGGCTTTAAGAAGATCATCGCCTCCACCTCCACCAATCCTAACTTGTGAGAGAGAAGTGAGCCGTTGGAAACCATATTCAGCTATGTGCATAGGCGATAGTCTCTCAATATCAAAGATGACGAGTGATCGTAAATTAGATGGCAAACCACCTTGAGGAAATGTGAGATTCGGAAGATTTGAAAATGTACAATCCTGAAGGGCAGTAAGGGTGCCAATGCATTTCGGCAATGACTTTAGTGTTTCACAATGGGAGATTGATAGTTTGACTAGGTTGGGAGTGGGTAAACCATCTTGAGGGAAGGACTCTAGGCTAGGACAATCAGATATTTCCAAAGTTTCAAGATGAAATAGATAATGGGCAAAAGGTTCTGAGATGGTAAAGAATTTAAGATTTGGAGAACTAATGATTTCAAGATATTTGAGAGTAGGGAAGCAGCCTAACGGAAAGCAGATCATTGAATGACAGCTGTTACATAATTCTAATCTCTCCAGTGATTTGTACTTGCCCAATGTTTCATGAGGTAAGAATTGAAGCATTTTACACTCCCAGATTTTTAATGAGCGCAATGAAGTGGGTAGACCATCTATTGGGAAAGAGACCAGAGATGGAATAGAATTGAGACTCAAGTGATGAAGACAATTGTTGCTAAGAAACATCTCTGGCAAAGATGGCAAACTATCACACATTTCAATATTTAGGTGGCTCACTGAGCATCGAGAATCATTCTCAAGCAGTGCAAATGAATCTAGCCTTCCATTAACAATACTCAAATTTTCAATCAAGCTAACCTGACGTAGAGCTGATGCTTCAAATTGGTCACAATGAGATATCTCAACTTCTATCATGCTAGAAGGAAGATGGTTTGGCAAATAACCCCTCAAATTAGGACACTTGATTAAACAAAGACGTTCAAGACAAGGGAAAGGAAAATTTTCACCTTCAAATGGTATCCATTCCTCCCATTCTGACATACACATAAATGTCAAACTCTTAAGGACACAAAAGGGTATAAATGAAGAGGAACCACTACCATAGAATTCAGCACCTATAGTATTTATTGACGCCATTCCTTTTATCTCAAGCTTCTCCAGAGAAGGTAGTTGACCAAATGGTGGGAGAACATAGCAACTTTTGCACCAATTAATACACAACGATACAATGTTAGAATACGAATAATCTCCCAACCAACTTGAAAAAGAAGTACCTTCATAGTAACTAATTGTCAATCTCCTTAGGTTTGTTGACGGTTGCAGCTGGTCAAGCACATCTCTTTCCAATATTGCATCATAAACATCATTCCAGTCCCATTCCAATGTTAACTCTTCAATTTGTGCTTTGTTCTTCAAGTTGGCCTCAAAAGCATCAGCAGCATCAACAACATTTTGCAGTTGCAGAATGGAAAGCTTGCCCTGTAGATGAGGAAAATTTCTAAGCTCTCTAACCGTTAATCCATCCGGCTGTTTGCCAACAACAAAAACAGTCAAAGTTTGGAGATTTCGAAGTTGATTAATCTGAACTGGCATATCCTTCAAATTTGTTCCAGTTATATCCAAGTGACGCAAATTAACTAGCTTCCCTATCTGCATGGGCAATTCCATGAGAAACTCGCAATTTGACAAAAGCAAGGTTTGCAAATTGTAAAGTGTGCATGTTGCATCAGGCAACCTTTTTATTGCAGTGTAAGAGAGATCTAGATAACGCAAATGGACCAAATTGCCAACTGAACTAGGTAGCTCTGTAATGTTATAATAATGTGGCAAAGAAAGCACACGTAAGCATGTAAGTGTTGGTAGCAAATCATAAGGCACCATCTTTGCTAAGTAATTCTGTTTGAACCCACGATTAGAGCCAAGTGGTAGAAAACTCCGTAAATATTTCAACTGATAAAAAGTTGAAAATTTATAAGAACTATCATACTCACTAATATGATATGACAAATGACGAACATTCGTTGGGCTTGGGATTTGATAACCTTCAGAATAAAGACAACTTGTTCTAGCACTTGCAGCTAAATCATTGACAAGAGGATGCATGACAAACATTCCTCCATCCGTAGGTTTAATTAATGATCTTGATAATAATTCCCAAAAGTAGGCATCACCTATCTCTTCCATTGTTTTCTCACCATTGAATTTCGGAACTAAACCTTCTGCCATCCATAGTAAAACCAACTGCCTTCTACCAAATAGATAGCCCTTTGGGAATATTAAGCAATAGGCAAAACATCTTTTCAACTCACTTGGAAGACAGCTATAGGATAGGTGCAAAGCTGCTAAAACATTATTTCCTAATAAATGCCATATATTGCTATTCAAAATTCTTTCCCACTCCCTTGAATCTACAGAACGTAGAAGACACCCAAGTGTTTTCAAGGCTAATGGCAAGCCAACACACTTTTTTGCAATTTCCTTAGCATGCACTGCTTGATTTCGATATCTATGAGGGTCTTCACTTCCAAATGCATGCTTGGCAAGTAACAACCAAGAGTCTTCGTCTGACAGAGGTTTCAATACATAAATATATAATGTGTGTGTCACCTTCGGAATTCTATCTTGGCCAGTCGTTATGATAACCCTACTTCCGGTTTTTCCATTTCTAAAAGGGGCTAGTAGGTCATCCCAATCTTTCCCTTCTTTAGCCCAGAGGTCATCCAATACAATGAAAAATTTTTTATCCCTCAGTCTCTGCTCTAGCTCAACTTGAAGATCATATGGATTATCGCCATCACAAACCCTTGAAGTGACAGACTCGAGTAGAGTCTTGGTTGTTCTGATAGCATCAAAATCATGTGACAAACATATCCAAGCTTTTAGATCAAAATGATTTTGCACTCTCTCGTCATTGTAAAGGAGTTGAGCAAGGGTTGTTTTGCCAACACCAGCTGCAGTGCCCCAAATTGTGACTACACCTATGTTACCACCGTCGGCATTATCATCAGACAGCAACATACTCATTAGTTTCTCCTTCTCATCAATTCTACCAACCACAACAGAGTCATCTACCAACGAAGTTGTAGTAGGTTTTCTAAAAGGAATTCTAGGCGTTCGAAAAGGATATTTCATTGGGGGGCCAAGATTTTGCAAACCAAGGGCCTTCCCTCCTCCCACAAGATCTTCTAACCTTTCACATATTGCCCTTATTTTGGAATCCATCACTCTGCTGTAATTATTAACTGGAGAAGAAAGGACGTTTCGCACCGGAATAGTGAAGTTTTGCTGCTTTGTTTCCTCGTCGTGTTGAGCAGAGACAGTATTGATTTCGTCGACTAAGTCCTCCGTATCAAACACCGCATCTTGCAACCGATCAAGCCATGCTGCGACCAAAGAAGGGTCAGAGTTCGCCTTGTCCTCCAAGTCATTCAGCTTTTCCCCAAGATAGCCCACCGCCGTTTTTAGCCTTTCCAACAGTAAAAGATTGAGCTTTCTTTGCCGGCAGAACTCTATGAAATGAGTTGAGCAACACGTGTCTAACAACGCCTGCATCAAAGAAGAGAGAAGTGAATCTCCAACCCAGGTTGCACCCATCTTTGCTTTGTCTTGAATCGGCACTCAGCAGCGAAAGTCAAGCGCTCAACAGATGGCAGTAGAGGCCGATGAACGGCAATTTAGCTTAATCGGATACACCGTATGAAGTTCTGTTATTGGTCAACGTTGCCAGTTTCCGACTTAAATACATGAATAAGGCAACAGTACTATTCTTATGTTTTCCTAGAAACAATTTTGCGGCTGACGGCAGCTGAAAACAAATGCCATGGCAACCTGGGAACCAATTCTACTTTCTAAAAAGAATTTGGAGGAATTTTAAAGAGGTTCGGGGTGGAGCCAAGCACAAGTAACATGAACTCGTAACATCTCAACATCTATTGGCTTTAGTGCTTCCACCTACAACGCATGTACACCACGTATAAAATAAATATCTTTTTTTTGGTGCAGTGTATAAATAAATATCTTATTATTTGGTCAAACGCATATTTTATTTTAGATTTATATCCCTAACAACATAACAATATTGTGCGAAAAATTTTAAGAAATATTGTTTCCATAATTTAATTTATCATCTTATTAATCTCTAATAATTATTTGATAAATATTTTTTTCATTTTACAAATTATATTTGTTTCTAAATTTTTTATTTAAAATTATATAGAAACACATAAGGTGATTAACTTCGGTTAGGCTTATTAATTGAACATGTATGTATATATTATGTACTTAACAAGAATTAGTAGCACAATTTACAATAAAAATGGATAGACATCAATAAATGTAATGTTTGTTCTATAAATGATATAATTTTATCTTATTTATTATACACGTTTGTAATATACATAATATAATAATCATATTGTCCTTTCTAAAATTCACATAAGGTCACCAATTTTTTTTTTTTTTTTTTTGGTACAATGTAGAGTTACAACTTTGAGGAAGGGGGAATCAAACTTTTGGGGGAAGGAAAGGGAAGAAAAGTCCCATGCCACTGACCAAAGCTCATGTGGCATAAGGTCATTGGTCGTAGTCTAATGTTTTGATGATCAAATTGTCAATGGTGAATTGTATATCAAAGTTTATCAAATTAGAGTCAATTTTAAGGGATAAAAAAAGAGAGATGGCCATTCTTCATTCTTGCATCATTTTCCAAATAATCCCCCCACTCCAATATTCCCATACGATTGAGCATTTTGTTAGCTTCAATGCTAGAAATTGCTTCCAACATTTAAAGAGAGGAAAATTTAAAATTCTCAATCAGCATCAAACTATAATCAATATTTACAGATACGAATGGAAAGTAATGACTAAAAAAGGAGCTTTATGGAAGCCATCTTAGTTCGAAGACTTTCTTCTTCTATTTGATCTCTAGCCATGTGAAAAGCGAAGGTCAAATATATCCTGCATGAAGCAAACCCATTTAATTTCATACAGTAGTTTGACAATGAAATTCTGGAACATTCACCACATATTGTCCTCCCAAGCAAAGGAGATTGTGAAGGATCCCTTTCAACTCTTTGATGCAGGAGAATGTCCTCCCAAAAACCGAAATACATGAATCCAAACACAAATGGAAGTATACAACAACTTAAGAAACAATGGTTAAATTCTAATTTATAAGGTATTACCTGCTTGTCAGCGAAATATCTTGAAAAAAATAGCAGAAAGATGGCTACCCAATTCCACCTATATTATAATGAAATTGGATCACAATTACTACCGGAATTATTGTCTCAATTTTTTGTAAACTCTGAGTTGTTATTATTACTCATCAGTTTCGGCAAAGGTTCAAACGCAGCAGACAGCCGAACTAAATTCCAATTATTCACGTTTGAGAGTGGAAACCTCCCGCTATTTCTCATGGCAAGATTTAAAAGGCCAGTCCAGGAGTTCAGGTCAAGCTTGCCATCAGTGAAAGACCTGTTTTAGGAGGAGGACTAAATGGCCTTTACATATAGGAATGTCTAGACCTAGGTAAGATATTAATTAGCAGAATCACTGATGAGAAAGAAAACTTGACAATTGCCACCAATACCATTAACTTAAACAATTAGTCCGCACTCTCTCCTCAATTAGTGACCATGATCTACCACCACTTCCCATCGGCACGATATCTACTTTTCAAAATAGATCTTCAAACTTCATGACTTAATATCAGAAAATAGTCAAAAGCATGAGATTCGAAAGAATCAAAATGATTAAGAACAGTACATGGCAAAAAAACTATGCACAAGCAGACAGAGAGTCACATGGGGAAGAAAGAGGGAGTGACCATCACAAATGCATGTTAATTAATAAAGTAAAATAATTAAAAATGGTATATACTTGATGATAACAAACACTGAAAGTTGATGGAGGGTCAAAAATCACATATGCAAAAGAAAGCCGTGTTGCACTTCAAAGCCTAATCCTAAAGAAGAAATCTTTAAGTAAATAACATGATTAGTGGTCGAGAGCTCTCAATAATGCTATTAGGTCATCACCATCAGTTCTTGATGTGCTACCTGTCTTGCTTTCACCTTAGAAAATTGTCAAGTAAAAGTAAAAAATTGGCGGCTTCTACTGGTGGTTGCTAGGTAATGTGGAGCAAGAAACAGTTTCAGATCTAGTATCTAACATTCTTTGAAACACTTTCAGAACTTGTTTCTAACCTGTTTCAAGGTCAGACTCTCTAGGAAGAGTAAGCTTTAGCTTGGCAAGTGCAGAGTTATTGTCAACAGTTATATCTTACAAATTATAAAACATATAGAGTGACATTACGTGAATCTGTCTTTCCTGTCAAGAACAAACCCCATACCATGAAATTAGGTGATGAAATTGAAGCAGTTTGAATATTAGAGGGACCCATGATATCATTAAAATAAGAGAACTATATTAAAGTAAAAAGTAGCACAAATAATAAAAGAACCAATATTAGATTTAAACTTTCTTATCAACTACATCTTGCAGAATTAGTATTACCCGCAAAGGGATAAAAGAAAAGAACAAGGTTGAATGCCAAATAGTCAAATACCAATGGAAGATTAATGGGTACACTATTACCCACTGAAAAGACAGACTTGTATGTTTTCATATATCATCAATTCTCTCCAAGATATCATCCCGTCCACCATGTCCACAACCATAACAGCAGTACAACGCACTTTCAAGCAGGTAATCTTAGGATGGCATTATCATCTTATACGCAGGAAAAGACTCCAGTATTAAATTAGTCATTCTCTACAGTGTAGCAAAGGCATCCGATTGACTTTTACCATCCTCCATGTAATACATGCTGGCCCAGCTCCCACTTGTCAGTCTATTTATTTTGTTGTGTCCCAACCCATTTTAGCATGCCAAGATTTATCTTGAATGAATGAAATCAGAAGTATGCCCAACAGAAGTACTGCAGAAACTGAATAAAGTAAGATTATGAGACAGGAAAGAATCACACAACATAATAGTTGGTGTCAAATCAAATGCACAGAAAACACAAGTTCCCTTAAAGAATAGAAAGTGGAAAAAAGTTTATCTTTTATGCAAGTTAACAAAAATTGGTACTATCAACTAGTAACAAAAATTGCATACTAATGTAACACTGTAATATGCATCAACAATGACATGCTGATTTCAAATAAATAATATATAGAAATAAATATTTCATAATTATGCGATTTATAATACAAAAAGCTATTAATACATATATTTCTTAACCAAACTAACTGCTGCACTCCTGCCAAGGTTGAGGCATAAGCAACAGCTCGTATATAAAAACCCTCTTTAAGCACCAATCAATGCCGTTAATAATGTAATGGAGCCTCATGTCTTGAAGTCCTGTATCCTAAGGCCAACAGCCTTTAGCAGAAACTATGCACCCTAAGTCATCATATTCAAACGATCAGAAGCCTAAACCAGACCTTAATTCGGTTTTAAAAAAGTGCATTGGTCTCCACACATTCACACAGTCAAAAGATGAGCAACTGTTAAAGTAAAGTCAAAGGAATACACCTAAGAGTAAGAGCTTCACATTAATTGTCATCCTCAAGAATGGATAGAACAACTTCATGAACCGTGACTCTTGCATAAAGTTGAGAACACTTCTAAATCATTCATGTGGAAGAAAAACCGTGATTCTTTTTCAAGCCTGCCACAACCAAAAAGATTTATAGCTGACAATCAAACAATTATTTTGAGACCAAATGAAAATTTGCTTCCAAAAAGGAAAACTGTAAAAAGAAGTTAATTTGACAAGTGAGTTCCCAGTTTGAGTAGCTGCACATTTCAAAAAACTTAGTGCCTGTTTGAATGAATATAAAGATATAATAGCCAAAAGAGAGAAAAAGAATAGAGAGATCATTAAACTAAAAGAAGACCACAACATGGTGCTCCGGAGAAGGTCAAGCCACTAACATTTGCAATTTCTTTCAGCATTAAAGTTGCTCAATCTTAAAAAAGTGGTACTTTTGCCGCAGTGCCTCATGGTAACATCCCACAAGCCATCACATTCACAGGGTCATGTTATAAGCGACAGCAGTGTCACAAAGCTGTCTTTTCCTTCCATCCAGTATCACACTGCCATCAATTCTGCAAACTTCAAGGACATTTGCACTAAAATAATAATCTGTTATATCCAACACTTTAACCCATTGGCATCAAAAGAGGAAGCGCAAAAAATATAAGCACAGCATACTTTGTGCTTCCGTGCAAATAAAGATGCCAACAAAAGGTCCAGGAAGCAGAATTGTCCACAATGAAAACAACCAAAGAACCAGATAGAGTGGAATCCACTTTAAGGTTCCTAATAATGCCATGAGGAGGATTAGTCTTCTGGTCCAAAGGGCAAGAAAATATCCTGGGTTTACCCAAAAAGAAAGAACTAGATAGACTGATGATTTTATGTTTAGATATGACAAAATGTGGCCAATGTTTGACAACCAACTAAGAAATTGAGAATTAGTGATGACATTTTACATTTCTAATTTTTTTTTTTATTTGCTTAGCAGTCCTAGCAATGGAGGAACAAATCCTTATACTTTGGTAGAGGAACAATTTCGCAATATGAAGCGTTTGCATATGATGGAAATGCTACCAACAGAAGATTTGGTAATGATTCTAGCTCCACAAACATAAGTTGTACTAATGAAAGGTAACAATTAAAAAAGAAAAAAGTAAGCAGCATTATTAAGAAGATTAATCTAAAAATTTTAATCTTAAAGGATCATTCCAATGTCCTGATGCAAACAAATCAATGGCACATCAGATTAATCTTAAAATGTGACAGTTGAGAATAACACTATCCATAAACAACATAAATTACAATGACCCAGGTCAATTAGCATTCCATCAATCAATGGCAACACATTTAATCAACTTTTCTACGCTATTATACATCTTTGCTCTTATTAGATGAATATGGAGATGAGCATTATACCCCATGTTTCTGTATCTAATTATCATCATTCAATGATAACTGAAAATACGTACCCCTATGTTCATGGGGAAAATATATTAATTAGCCTAAAAGCAAGTCCCTACATCCAAATAAATTTTCCATCCTTATCAAGATTTCCATAAACAAACCACAAAAAGAGACATTTACAAACCAGTGCACATTTCTCAGAGATATAATAACCAGAAATAGCAGGAAAGCAGTAGTAGCTTCTATCATCCCAAAAGAAATACAACCAAATTTAACTTCAATCAAAAAAACAAAAGTTCATAGAATGTTTTGTAAGAGAAAGAGGACAGAACCTCAGATTGAGAATAGCACCAATGGTTGCTAATTTGCCACTCTTGCATATCAACTCCCTTCAAAATAAGCTCCATCAATGTCTAGATAGACAACAGGAAACCCGGGAAGTAAAGGATACAGTTTTCCACCTTAAAATTGAACCCACAATAGAATAATGCAAATCATAAAGTGACATGTATACTCAAAAAACTGAGCACTAATAAATGATAATACAATATAAACTTGAATATCCATTTTTTTAATACAATGCAAACAAGGAGTTGTATGCAGATTCAGACATACCCCAGCTGCCATTTTAAAAACACTTCATGAGCACCCTGCATACGAAATGGGAATTTCAACCCCAACAGCATAAGATAGCCAATGAGTTGTATGCAGATTCAGAAATGATTACACACAAAAAAAGTTCCTTGCTTGTGCTGCATGTAAACCATGTATAAAGACATAACTTATTATTTGGTCAACATGCACTTTGTGCAGAAAAGGGAATTTCATTTCATAGCAGATAACAAATCTTCTGCTCTAACTGTTTATTTTCCAGAAGCCATGCTTGAGTAGTGAGATTCTCTATCTGCTCTCTTGCAAAAGCCTGTTAAAAAAGATAGTGCAACAGAATGAAAATTTTTGATAACGTGCCAAATACTAAAGAGGTATAGAAACTATAAACCATTCTTGGCCAGAAAAAAACATTTTAATGACAAATTCACTTATAGTTGTTATCATCAAAAAGAGCCTAATAAACTTGTACTTTTTCACATGGAAAAAGGTTTCACAGATAACACTAAAGAATTATGATTGCATCATGAGAACCAACCAGATACACACCAGGCAGAGCAAGCTTTTATTAATATTATTGTGCATTTTCTCTAAATCTAACAATTGAGCCTCATACATCTTCCATTTTATTACAAATGTGGTACACTTTAGTAAAGAAATATTAGACACATTGGTTTCAAGAAAATGGCCTCAACCAATAATAAAAGGAGAAAAAAATAATCAAACAATGTATAGAACAAGAGATGAGGATTTGCAATTGAATTCTTCCATAAAATCCAACTTCAGACATCAGAAGTCAATCCTTACTTCTTAGATGTAAGCTTAGGAACAGTGCCCCAGTAACAGAACTTGCAGTATGTAGAAGCAGACAACTGAACATAAATAATGCATCACAAAATACACACAACTTTCATTAAATCAAACTCATACCAAATCTTACATCATGATATAAGAAAAATAATAGCAATTGAAGAGTCCAGGGAAAATTGCTATTGTCATATGGCGAAAAAAATTGCAAACACATAAATGCATGGAAACACATAAGTAATAATTAGATATGCCAGCTAGTGTAGAGAATACTTCCTATAGCAAAAATCAGATAAAAAAATTTAAAAATATCATAATTCGTATAGTTCTGTTCTGTTCAGATACCTATTGATAAAGGCAAATGCTTATTTAGAAGAATATTTACATTGTATGCCATTTGTGTAATATGCAACGTCAAATACAATACTTGTTTATTCTTTTGATATTTGATGAGGTGGTTTTTATGGTACAATTGGATATAAAACATAGCAACAAAAAATGTGCAGGGACCAATAAGCCTTAAGAACTGGGCAATCCTTTCCAGGCTACATATTTATACTAAGAATGCTCTGCTGCAACACTTATGGCTTTGCTCCAACAATTTACAGTTAGGTGAGTGAAAGGCAACCACATACTTGACATGTGGCAATACATGCATTAGATTACTATGTAGGCAGTTATTAGTAGTTATACAAGTGACAGATTTATTTGTAGGCAGTCCTAGGCAGTTATTGGTGGTTATTAGTAGTTATACATGTGGTAGATTTATGTGTAAGCAGTTTTAGGGAGTCACTGGTAGTTATTTGTATTACTATTATAAATACCTATAATTTATGGATAGATAAAGGGGAGATTGTAAAAACTTGGAGGTCTCTAGTCCTCGAAACCAAACTTGGGGAGGCTACTGATGCCTTGAATAACCATTGAGACTATCCTGTAATTGGGGTAATTGATTGTTTTGTTTGTGAGTATTCTGTGTAATTTGTATAATTGTATTGTGTTAATAATGGGATCCTATTAATTGGTATCAAAGCCTACTACTATGCCTCCCAGTTGCAACCGTGCAGTGCAGGTAGTGACACCAGTGTTGTAGTTTTTGCCCAGGGCTAGATTGCTAGTACACAGCCACGGGGTGATGACATTGGAATTGTAGTGTTTGCTGGGGACTGGGGTCTAGCACAAAGCCAGTCCACATGGGTGCCAGGACTGTAGAGCGTGGTGAAATCTTATAATCCATTAAGTCCCACATCAAGTAATATGGGATGCTTGTATGTACTTGTAAACCCTTGGACTGTTTCCCCTCAACATTTCCCATCTGTCACCTTGAGAACAAGGTGAAACTTTTGGGGGAGGGAATTGATAGGCAACCAGATACTTGACATGTGGCAATACATGTGGCAGATTTATATGTAGGCAGTTATTAGTAGTTATACATGTGACAGATTTATGTTTAGACAATTAATGGTGGTTATTTGTATTGCTACTATAAATATCTATAATTTTTGGACAGAGAAAGGGGAGAGTGTAGAAACTTGGCAGGTCTCTACCCCTCGAAACCAAACTTGGGAAGGCTGCTGGAGCCTTGAATAACCAGTGGGACTATCTTATAATTGAGATAGTTGATTGTATTGTGTATGAGTATTCTGTGTAATTTGTATAATTGTATTGTATTAATAAAAGGGATTTTATTAGTGAGATAGGCATAAGAAAGAAAAACATTAAGCCTCCGCTATTCCTACCAGACGATATTCACAAAAAAGTCAAAACAAATGATCCACTAATATCAATTTAATTCATCTGTGTAAAGATCAAATAAAATGATTGCTTTTGAAGTTTTAAAAACTCCTCAGTTCTTGTAATTACAGCAAGGGGATAAGCAAAGATATACAATTTGCAGAAAAAGGTTATGCCTCATTAATGCAGTCATAATGAAATAAAGTAATCAACATCCTAGTACTAGTTTTGTCCTGCTCGCACATGTAGATATTGATCATTGCCCTTCTCTTGAATTGAAAATTGCAAATCATTTAAATATGAAAATAAATCAGCCATGACTCTGCTTATAACAGTGAAATCAGAGCAGCTTTTATAACATAATATCTACACTGTTTTCGCAAACTCTAAGGTGAGAATTAGTTGTTGCCCATCTGAATAATGTGCAAATATAGACAAGGATTATTCTTTAAACTAAACTTGTGAAGCACACCATTCTGGATCTCATAAATCATTAAAAAGTTTTAACATTTTCAATCTCATTGAAGAAAAACATTTTTCATTGCTTCTTGTTATTAACACAATATTGAAAAAATAACAGGAATGTGGAGTTAATTAATAACTAAGTTATATGGAATTATGATGCTTCATCTGCTCATATTATCACTTCTTCATTTATTACAATGACGGGTATTCAAGCAATCTTGGATCAAGGTTCCTGCATACTATCCTAATACCTTGCTTCTAAAATGGATGGGACAGCAAAATATACTAATAAATGTAAGAGACATTAGCAGGCTATCTTCTGGCAAGGACTCAAGCCTGGGATAATTATCTAAGTGACGCTTTTGGAGAGACTTGAATCGTTGAAGCCAATCTCCACCCAAGAATTTTAGATAAGAAAGATTGGAGATGTAGAGAGAAACAAGGGAAGTGGACAACAATTGCTTCCAGAGTTTGAGCATTGGCTTTCACAAGTAGAGAATTGCAAAACTCGTTCTTGGAGCCAGTGACAAAATTTAATTTTATGCTACTAGCTTCTGTTTTTCAGAAGTAATGTTCTGAGTCATTGAACATTGTGGTGTTGTCATATTTTGATTCTCCCACATCATACACAATCATTGTGGTGTTGTCCTGTGGCATTTACTCAATCTTGGCACTCAATCATTTTGAGATTGAGGGTAAAATAGGGCTGGAGTCATATCCAAAGATGTATTGCTTGCTCGCAGTCATAATTCTTGCACAGCAGTACAAGAACTCTCACAGAACCTTTCCACGATAAACAACAAGTTATAGTTCACAGATAACTCTCTAGAAAGCTGAGCGATCAAATTCGTTTATAATCTATACTTCCAAAAAGTGTCTGACTATTTTTTCACAGTGTACAAGGTTTCACAGATTGGTTAGGGACACCTAACCAGAGACAAGCAGAGCAGAGTAAGCTTTTATTATGATTGTGCTTTTTCTTCAAACCTAACAGTTGAGTCTCAAACATTTTCCCTTTATGAAAAATGCAGTAGTCTTCAGAAAAGAAATTGTACCAGTATGAGACACATCGGTTTCATGACAGTGACCTAACCAAAAATAAAAGGAGAAAAAAATAATCATAAAATGTATAGAACAAGAAATGAGGAATTGCTAGCAGTTGAACATGAACAATGCACCATGAAATACACACAACTTTCATTAAATCAAACTCATACCAAATCTTACATCATGATATAGGGAAAGTAGTAGCAGTTGAAGAGTGCAGGGAAAATTGCTAGTGTAATGTGGAAAAAATTTTTCAAATACATAAATGCGGGGAATCACTTAAAGTAATGATTAGAGATGCCGTCTAGTGTAAAGAATATTTTCTTATTTCTTCATATAGCAAAAGTCAGATAAAAAATTATAAAAAAACATAATAGATAGAGTTCTGTTCTGTTCAGATAACTATTGATAAAGCCAAATGTCTACTTAGAAGATTGCTTACATTGTATGAGATTTGAGTTATATCCGAGTTCAAAAAACAAGTGGATATAAAACATAGCAACAAAAAAGGTGCAGGGACCAATAAGCCATATGAACTGGGCCGTCCTTTCTAGCCTACATATCTTTCGTCAGAACGCTCTGCGGCAACACTTATGGCTTTGCTTCAAATATTTCCAGTTATGTTAAAAAGGCACATTTAAGGGGTGGGGGGGGGGGGGGGGGGGGGGGAAATGATTCAGTCTCACTCTTATGTTGTCCAGCAGTAAAAGATTCAGCTTTCTTTCCCAGCAGAACTCTATGAAATGACTTGAGGAACACGTGGCTAACAACGCCTGCCTCGAAGAATAGAGAAGTGCCTCTCCCACCCTGAATGCAGCCATCTCTGCTTTGTCTTGAATCAGCACTCAGAAACGATAGCCAAATGATGAACAGATGGCAGTAAAGGCCGATGAATAGCGATTTAACTTGATGTATACGCGATATGAAATTCTGCTCTCCGTCAAAGTCTAGCGTCTACACATAAAATCCTCTTAAGAAAACTCCCTTTTTAATCGATACACGGTTAGAAGTTGTTGGTCAAAGTCTTGGATCCAGAGAGATTGCCCATAGAGAGTCGGATTCAAGGACGGGCTTCTTTAGACCAAGGTACCAAGTCCGAACAAGGCCGTTATACATACCCCAAAGTTCAGCTACAAGAACTGAGTAGCAATTCAGATTGTGAGTAAACAGCAATCGCCAATCAAAACAATCGAAGGCTCGCAGCTGGTTGGAGAGGTCGAATTGAATGGGGAACGTCTGCTATGCTGAGGTTTAACATTTCTGCGCCAAATTTTACAAGTGTATTTTTAAATAATATAATAATAAAAAACATAATAAATAGCGACTGCCCACTAATCAAATCAGAAAAAGAGAGTCTTATATATTAATTCTAAACATAGATTATACATATTTTTTATACTTTTATTTTACTTTCTTTCATCTTAAATTTTTTGTACTTCAATGTACATACAAGTATCATTTAAAAGATTTAATTATTTAAGAGGATGATCAAAACTTTGCATTCTCTCATAAAATTTATGAAGTTAAGATAGAGCAAGCACTTAAGAAGATGGATGATGGTATGACTATAAGTCTTGATACCATAAATATTGAGGTTTAAAAGTGTTTAAAAGAGAAAGATATCTTTCGGCTTACTAAACTATTTAACTAGATATTGAGGTCTAATAGAATGTCAAATGAATGAAAGAATGGTACTTTAATTTGTATTTTCAAGAATAATAGAGATATTCAGAATTATGAAAATTATTAGGAGATCAAACTCATAAGCCATGCTATGAAACTTTAAAAAAAAATGATAGAACACAGATTAAAAAAAAAGATTCATATATTAGAGAATCAATTTGGTTTTATACTAAAAAAATCAACTACAGAAATTATATATCTTTTATAGGTTTGATAGAAAGGTACCAAAAAAAAAAAAAACTTACATATGATTTTTATTGATTTAGAAAAAACATATAATAGAGTGTCAAGGAAAGTTTTATGGAAGACAGTGAAAAAGAAATGTGTTTATATCATTTATATTTAAGGTATAAAAGGTAAGTATGATAGGGTAATAACAAGTGTGTAGACTCAAGAACGGGTAGCAAAAGACATTCTTATAAAAATTGGTTTGCATTAAGGGTCATTCTCAAGTTCATACCTTTACAATTTAGTTATAGATGTACTTACTGAATACATACAGGATACAATTCCGAAATATATACTTTTTACATATGATATAGTTATAGTAGAGGAGTTAATAAAGAATTTTAATTGTAAACTAAAGGCGTGGATAAAAGCTTTAAAATCAAAGGATTTTTGTTGAAGCAGAAGTATAACAGAGTATATGAAGTGCAAATTCCATAAGAGGCAAGCAAGTAATAATTTGAAGGTAAAAATTAGGGAGCATATTACACCAGAGGTGTCAAATTTTAGTATCTTGGATCAATTTCATAAAGTGATGAAAAAATTAATAGAGATGTCCTACATAAGATTCAAGTTGAGTGGCTCAAATGGAGAAATGCCTTGGAAGTCATTTGTGATTATAGCATATCTAGCAAGCTTAAAAGGAAGTTTTACCCAAATGCTGTAAGGTCAATTATGCTTTATGGTGGTGAGTATTGGGCCTTGTAAGGTTGACAACAAAGAATGAAAGTGATAGAGATAAAAATGTTAAGATGAATGAGTCGACATAGAAGAAAAGGTACGATTCAATCAAAATAATTGTCATTGGGAGAGGTGATGTTGCACCTATTACAAAGAAAATGATAAAAACTCGATTACAATAGCTTGGGAATATGCAAGAAAGACCATTGGAGGCTCTAATAAGAAAAGTCAATTAAATAGTTTTTAGGTCAATGAAGAGAGATAGAATAAGATCAAAAAGGATATTTGGATATATTATTAAAAGGGATCTTTAGTTAAATAATATTTTAAAAAATTTGATTTGTCTATGTAACCAACCTTACTTAGTAAGATAATACTTAGATTGTTGTTGTTATTATTATTGTGTGTGTGTGTGTATCTATATATATATATATATATATATATATATATATATATATATATATATATATATGTAAAATATTGAATGCCCACATGGCCACATGCCCCTTGTGCCGACATCACACATTACTAAAGTGTTTTGCAAGATTTTGTTTCAAACATCACAACTACTAAGGCCAAGCCCTACGCTCACATGATAAAATGATAGTGTCAATTTGTTTCAACTTTAAGGCATAGTCAATTATGCCATTTCGATAACCAATTTTTATTGTTTAGAAATTATATAGTTCTACAATGCTCATAAACACAAATAATTAGCAGTGCCAATCTCTCATTATGATATCTCAAATAATTTGTATTTTATACTTTGTAAGCAACTTTTATGTTTGAATAATTTTAAAATTAAGTAGCAGTTAAGGGATCTAGAATTGCTTTGTGAGTTGTTGAATCTAAAAGCATTTTATATGAGATATTCCTTCACAGGGCCCTTTGATCATATAGAAACTTATCATATTTTTATTGCAAGTCTATTAAAATATGGTTGCTTCATCTTTTGTTGCTTTTGGTTAAGACCAAAATTTTCTAACTTTTAATCAAGAAGCATTGAATGTAATAATAGAAGTTTTGTTGGATGTCAAGGGTAGGGTAAGACTTTCATCTTGGGGTGCAAGATAAAAAGTGACATAATCAGTAATGAGCCAAAATGCCAATTCTCAACAACATACACTTGGGTTGTTGTTCATATCTTAAATTAATTTTTTCTAAAAATTTTTTTAGCATGATTTTACTATTTGATAACTATTTCTTAGAACATTCCAATTTTATGGAAGTATATCATTATTGATTTACCTTAATTTTTTCTTAAATCTTTACAAATAAATTAGTGATCTCCTTCAAAAATTAGTTGAAATAAAGAAATATATTATATATTTATTAGTGTACTTGTTTTTAGTTAACCTTGATTTTATCAATTACAACTATATTTGTTGAAAGAATTTTTAGTGCAATGAATATTATATAAAGTACAATTTGCAATTGTATAGGAGATTAATGATTAAATGATTATTTCATTATGTATATATAGAATATTTTTGATAGTATAGAGGATGAACAAATTTTGTAACTATTTAAAAGATAAAACCATGTAAATAACAATTATAAATATTATTTATTTATCTTTTTTATTTTATGGATTTTAATTTGAAAATATATTACTATAGTGCAACAAATCATTTGGTCGTTCTTGTTAGTATCCACAATAAACAAAAAAAAATCCTAAATCTACCACTTATTATCATTATTTCTAAAAGAGTTTTTTTTTTTATAATTTAAATTTCTGAAATAGCTTTGAATTTTCGTCTTTGAATTCAATGGATTGTTTGTAACCTCCTGCTAGTCAACGGCTATTTTGGTACCGATCAAATTGACATACTTTTCTTCTCCCTTGCTTTCCTATCTACTACAAGCAAGTGAAGGGTCTAAAATTTCTATACTTGTTTTTGCAAGGAACTATGCTAATTCTTCTTGGTGTCAACTGGAAATATTTTTGATATTTTCATATGATAAAGTTTATAAAAGATAATAAGTAATGTCTTTTCTTATATTTTCATACTTAGGTGAGAGTAATAATATTTTTGTAAATATTTAGTCTTAATACCTATTAACTAAAACAACAACAATAGCTACAACAACAAACAAAGCCTTATCCTATTAAGTGGAGTCAGCTACATAAATTAAACGCTGTCATAGAGTTCTATCTCAAATCAAGTTTTCAGAAATATCATTCAATTAAAGGTCTTTTTAATAACCTCTTCAAGCATCATTTTTTATCTTCTTCTATGTCTCTTTGTTAGGTTAAAAACCATTTGATCAATCTTTTTCATTGGAGCCTCTTGCAATCTTCTTTGCACATATCCAAACCACTATAATCAGGTTTCCATCAATTTTCTCCTTAATAGATGTCACGCCAATTCTCTTTCGAATACAATCATTCCCAATTTTATCTTTTCTTGTATATCCACTCATTCATCTTAGCATTCTCATCTATGCCACCTTCATTTTTTGCTCATGTTGACCTTTTAAAGTCCAACACTCACTACTATAAAGCATAATTTGTCTAATAGTAGTTCAGTAAAACTTCCCTTCAAGCTTGCTAGGTATTTTGTTATCACAAATGACACCTAAGGCGTTTCTCTATTTCTTCCACCTAGCTTAGATTTTTTATGTGAGATTCCCATTAATCTCTGCATTACTTTGTAAAATTGACCTAAGATACCGAAACCTGAACACCTGTGGAATACTATGCTCCCCAATTTTTATTTACAAATCATTATTTTTTTGCCTCTTACTAAATTTACACTCCATATACTTTCTTTTACTCTTGCTTAAATGGAAACCCTTTGATTCCAAGGCTTCTCTCTATATCTCCAATTTACAATTAACCTCCTCTCTCGACTTCTTTACTAGGACTCTATCATCTAAAAAAAGCATACATTTTGGGACTGCACATTAGATGTGTCCAATAAGTACATCCATCACTAAAGTGAAAAGGTATGGATTTAAGGATAACCCTTGATGCAAACCAATCTTTATGCGAAAATCTTATATTACCCCTCCCTAAGTCCTCATACTTGTTATAACCATCATATATAACCTTTATAGAAGAATGTAAGTAATATGAATACCCTTCTTTTCTAATACCTTTCATAAGACTTCCCTTGACACTCTATTATAAGCTTTTTTCAAGTCAATGAAATCCATATGCAAGTTTTTCTCTCTACTTTGGTGCCATTCCATCAAACCATGTAGAAGACATATAGCCTCCATAGTTGATCTTCCTAGTATAAAACCAAATTAGTTCTCTAATATATGAGTCTCTTTTTTTAATCTGTGTTCAATCACTCTTTTTCAAAATTTTATACTATAGCTCATGAGTTTAATCCCCTGATAGTTTCCACAATTTTGAATAACTTCTTTATTCTTATAAATGGGTGTCAATGTACTCTTCCTCCATTTATTTAGCATCATCTTGGACCTCAATATCTCATTGAACAACTTGGTGAGCCAAAAAATATCTTTCTCTCCCAAACACCTCCAAACCTCAATAGGTATGTTATCAAGACCCATAGCCTTACCATTGTCCATCTTCATAAGTGCCTGCTTCACCTCAACTTCCTAAATTCTATGATAAAAAGAAAAGTTTTGATCCTCTTCTAGAATAGTTAAACCTTCCATGTCTATAATTATTATCTGCTTCTCATTGAAAGGCTTGTGAAAATAACTCCTCTATCTTTCTTTGATATCTCCCTTTGCTATCAAGATTTTCCCTCTTCATCCTTAATGCATTTCACCTAATCCAAATCTCTTGTTTTCCTTTCCCTTCCCTTAGCAAGCTTGTATATTTGCCATTCCCTATTCTTTGTTCCTAAAGCTTTGTAGAACCCCTCAAACGCTTTAAATCTTACCTCACTAACTATTTTTTCATCTCATTTCTAGTTAACTTTCTCCTAATTTTCTGCCTTGTTACTAAGATGTAAAGCTTTGAAATACTCTCTTTTATATTTAATCTTCTCTTGCACATTCTTATCCCACCACCAAGATTCTTTACCTTTAGGACCAAATCCTTTTGATTTACCCATGACTGCTTTAACTACCTTTTGAACCCTATTTGCCATCTCTTCCCATATAAGGTTAGCACATCTTGTGTCTCCTAAACTCTCTCCTTTATTAGCTTTCTCTTAAAAACTATCTGCTTTTCATCCTTTAATTGGCACTACTTGATTCTTAGGTTTACAACTTTTCTGGTTTGCTATTTTTGACTCTTTACATGAATATCAAGGGCCAAAATCCTATGTTGTATAGTCAAACTCTCAACTAGTATAACTTTACAATCTTTATAGATCCTTTTATTTATATGCCATACTAAAAAGAAATTTATTTGCGAACTTGAGACCCCACTCTTGTATGTATTAGGTGCTCCTCCTGCTTCTTAAAACAAGTATTCACAATCTTAAAGTTATAAGCCATTGAAAAGTTAAGAATTGATTTTCCTTCTCCATTTAGTTCTCCTATACCAGCACCACCATGAAATCTTGCATATTGCCTTGCTTCTTTTTCAACATGACCATTAAGATTCCTACCTAAGACAATCTTTTCATGCTGGAGAGTTCCTTGGACTAGCCGTTCTAAATCTTCTCAAAACTTTACCTTTTCTTGTTTCTCCAACCCCACTTGTGGTGCATAAGCATTTATGATGCTAAAAGTTTTCTGTTCCACTACCATTTTAAGGGATAAATCCTATCACCTATCCTTTTAACCTTCACCACATTGTTCTTCCAAGTCTTGTCTGCAATAGTACCAATCCCATTCTTGCCTCTAACATTCCCTAAGTACCAAAGCTTAAATCGTGAAGTATCCAATTCCTTAGCCTTTTCTCCAACTCATTTAGTTTCTTGAATACACATAATGTTAATTCTCCTTCTAATCATAGTATCAACTACCTCCATAGATTTCCCCATGAAAGTCCTAACATTCCAAGTGCCAAAACGAATCTTATTTACATGGACTAACTTCTTTACTCACATCTGTCCAAAAAGATGTGAGCATCTTTGTTTATTTTTATTTAAAATAATTTACTAAACTCTTACTAAAAATATTTAAATTATTAAATTTATTAGATTTCATATAAATTAAACAAAAGGTCCCACCAATTCAATAAATTTGCATTAAATTTGTGGGAGTTTATTACCCCTTTCTCACCCACTTTTTTTCACTCTATTTTATATTTTTTTTTCTTTTCCCTTCCCATTTTTCTACAGAATGCACTAGTAGGTTTTCATAATTAGATCTACTGTGGACAAAAATCTTTGTTTTGTCTTCTTTTAATTACAAGTTACCAAGAACCTCCCACCAAGATTCTTAGATGAATAATGACTTACAACTCAATTCTTTTTAGGATTTGATATCTCTTAACTTTTTAATTGTCTTACATAGGTGAATTTTTCTCTATTTTATATTTAAACTTAATTTATAAATTCCACTTATTTCTCTATTTATTTATTTATATATTTCTGTTTTATTACATCTCTAACATTAATCACCCCAAAATAGAGATCTAGATCCAACTTTCTTTATAGGACTTTTTTTCACAAGGCTAAATATCTACTTGTTTGTTTGCCAAATTTCAAAACAAAAGTTTAACTTATACTAAACTTTCTTCAAAAGACACATCTTCATATGTCTAATGCATGTCTCCATGACGTTTTCACAAGTCTTATACATAACAAATTTGGATACCCTAATTTCACTATTTATTGTCTTTAGTAACTGTTTTCTCTATTTCTTTATTTTGTATTTAAATCTAATTTATGAGTTTTTTTTCTCATTACTTTTTATTTATCTTAATTTTGCCTATATTTCTCTTGTATTATATCTCATAACTTTAGACACCCAAAATTAAGAAATTCGGATCCAATACATATATAGCACCCCCTCTCTCTCTGCCCCCATAAAACCCTAAGCTCTTTCCCTTCCACACCCTTCCCTGAACCCTTCCCCTACCCTACCTCCTCCCCTTTCCCCTTTCCCATCCCTTTCTCTCACTAAATATAGGTTCTTTGGTTTGTTTTAACTTTGCTGCTTCCACCTTTTCTTTATAATGTGTTCCTTTCTCTATTTATGGGAATGGATCATCTTCTTCTTGATCAGCTATACGTTTTGTAATTTTTTTCTTTTCATCAAACTGGGTTAACATTTGGTCCTATTCACACCATTTTTTGTTCATTTTATTGGTTTTGACCAATTTTGATCAGTATAAATGCATATTCGCCTTATAACAGACTTGGACCGAACAGGAGTCTCTAGTCCAATCGATTAAATCAACTTGTCCAGTCTAAGTTTAAAAACGCTATTTGAATGCATTGATAGTGGACAATTGTAAGGTGATCATTCCCATTTTCATGCACAAACTATAATTGGGTGTACTTATTTTTATCATTTTTTTAGCAATACTGTTGTAAATAAATATTGTAACATAATTATATTTTGCCTGAACAAAAGGCATAATTACGAGTAGTGAAGCATTTGCTGCATTATACGTAAGTGCAAACATCTTATAAGATGGTATGGAAATATGATAACTTAAGAAAATTGTGCACATGAAATTAAACCCTTAAAACAAACAAAAAGTGGGCATCACTAAACTTAGATGTTCTATGACACTAGGTGATTTTATGAAGTACAAAATCATGGTTCTAAAACACAATAGACATAGGCAATATACGTTTTTAGCTTATTTAAGTGTTTAGAATTGAATATTATTAAGTTGTAGGTAAAAATGAGATGTCGAGAGATTTGAGGTTAACAAGGTACAATCTTAGGTCGAAGCAAGTCTCAATGTGTGAGACAGTCTTGTTCAAGCATATTTCACACAAATGTTAACCACTGAATTAATCATCCCTAGTATGCTTCTCCAATGCAATTTGGCACTGAACAACTTGTTAATGTAAATATGTCATACAAATATATTCCATCTACTATGTATTATGATAAATATTGAAGCCAATGTTGCAAGCCACGTTTCTCTTATGAACATAAGTTATCAAAATAGAGGTATAAATATTGATGATGACCTTTTCGGTGGTAACATAGTTGACACCCAATCATAAAAGATATGCCAATTATATGTTGGCCTTAGTACAATAAAGTCATGAAGACTCTTATAACAACAGTAAAAAAGACTAAAATTCCTTTGAGAGGTTGTTGAGAACGCTAACAATTTTTAGAATTTGATTTGACAATAATTAGATTTTAGCCAAACAAGTGAACTAATAAAGTAAGAGTCACATCATATTTGTTCTAATAGTTTGATTTTGATATCAACAAAATAAAAATGTGAAAGACATGCAATCACCTGAAGAAAGAATTTAACTATATTGTTATATATACTTTTCTTATCTATTAATTCAATGAATCAATGTTTTTTTTACTATTATTAATTTTCAGTACATGTTTTGTTTTGTAAGTGATTTTGTTTTATTATTTAATTTAAATATATCTTATAAATAAATATTTAATGGAAAGATATGAATTTTTGATAAAAAATTCAAAAATTTTAAATGTTGGATTTAGTCCTATTTATCAGAATTTCTTCTCATTACAGTTTTTTTTATGGCTTTGTTTTTTCTTTAAATTCTCTTAGCAAATTTTATTATACAAATTGTCTAAATTTAAAAAATCATCTAAAAAACATGTTTACTGGATTTTTTTAATGCTAAAAGATCCTAAACTATAACACACGTCTTATATATGAGTTTGGCGTGAACTAGAGCTCACTATCTTCGATGTGAGTTTAAGACATCTTTAAAATAATATAATGACATATATTTTTTATTCGATGCTACAGATATACAGGAAAGAAACTACATAATGCTAGAATTGTCCTCCAAAGAGTCCTCCCTCAAATTCTATTGTAACTCGGACGGTGGTTCATTCCAAAAAGTTGTTGCCAATCCTCTCTGTCTGCCATACTTTGCCAGCCAATCAGCTGCTTTGTTCCCGTTCTTGCTTGCATGCTATATCTTTACTTGCCATTGTCTTCTTTGCCAGTTTTGAATGTCTTCCAATGGTTGCCTTCCCAGAAAATTAAGCTAGTTCACTCCCTAAGCAATACCAACTGCCTCAATGGAGTTTGATTCGAGAATGACCTTCTACATTCCCAACTCCCATGCCCACTGCAGCCCTTTAACCATGACTTCTAACTTAAATAGTCTTTTTGCCAAGCTGCCAGTGCAGCCCCTCACAAAATTACCTTACTTATCTCTGATAATTATTCCAAATGTGGCCATACCAGTATTCATGCTCTATGTGCGATTCACATTCAATTTCCTCCAACCCTGTGATGGCTTCCTCCACTCGATGCTGTTAGTCTTACACCCCTTCGTTTTTGAGTATTCTCTAGATGGGTCAACTTAGCATTCTCAGTTTCTTTTGCTTTGATCAATCTTTCCATATATCTATCTTCCCCTTCCAACTCTTTTTGTTTAAAAAAGATTATTTCTTATATTCCAGGCAGTATAAACTTCTACACCAAATATGATGGCTTAGTTCAATTCTTCTTCCCTTCCTAGGTTTTTTGTTAGGTTGTAACTTATCCATTCCTGCATTGGCATGCTGAAAAAAGTAGCCCAGTGTCTCGGGATCAGCAGTTGTTTCCAGAGATTAGCCATCTAACTATAGTCTCTTACAGCATATAGTCCAGTCTCCTCATGAACTCTGCAAATGGGGCATATGCGATCATCATATATGCCCATCCTAAACCTTCTCCAATTAGTGGAAAGTTCATCCTTTGCACATAACCAGAGGAGGGATTTGATGCATTTTGGTCCCTTAGACTTCCAGATTTTATTCCAAATTGGATGATCATTCATCATGTAATCCCATTTAGCCAATGGTAGGCTAAACCCATAGAGAATTCCCCAGATGCCGTGAGTCTCCATCTACAAGTATCCTTTCCTGCTGTTAGTGCAGGAGGTCTCAATCATACTCATGATTTTGTATATATATTCCCAAGGAGAAATTGGATATGAAGGCTCTATTCCCAATGGCCCTCCAAACCAATATATTTAATCACTCTTTGCTTCTTCATCTCATTCGTAATATGTTGAATAGCATAATGTTCCAGATATTCCAGGTTAGGGGACCAATAGCCACAGCAGAAGCTGACTTCAATGCCTTGCCCCAAATGCTAGAATAGGCCTTGCTTAAACTTGTTCCAAATTTTTGAAATCCCATGCCATAAATTGGATGATAAATTTTTGAGTTGCACTGTAGGCACCTTAGCATGACCACACTTGTATTTTGTTTTGAGAATTCTCACCCATAGAGGATTATTATTTTTCAACATTTCTGAGTCTAGTTTCATCATGAAGGCCATGTTTACTTGTTGAATATTGTGTAAGCCCAAATGTCCTTTTCTCTTTGGTTTGCATATTTCCTCCTATTTCACTAGGTAAAGTTTCTCTCCATTGGTGAAGGAACCCCAGATAAAACCTTTGCATTGCCTTTCTATCTTTCACACATACCCTTAGGAAGGAGGGTGGTTTGCATTGTATAACTGGGTATAGCTTCCAACACCAATTTTGTAAGGTTTAACCTGCCTGCCACAGATAACGTTTTGCCCTCCATGCAGTAAGGCGAGCTCCCACTTTTTCTAATATCAAAAATAATAGGTGTGTACTTTGACCCTATCATGAAGCAATGGCACACCAAGATACTTTCCTAGATTTATTGTAATTCTATGCATTGTGATTTACATTTTTAGAGAAGAATATTTTTGTCTTCTCTTTATTAATCTTCTGGCTTGAAACCAAACAAAAAGTTTCTAAACATTGTTTGATTATTTTGGCCAAATCTGAAGAAACTTTCGAGAAAAGCAAAATATCATCTACAAAAAAAGAGATGAGAAATGTAAGGTCCATGTTGGCTAACCTTATTGGTTTCCATTCACCATTGTTCACATATTTACAAATCAAATGACCCAATCTTTCAATAGATAAGACAAGAAGATAAAGGGATAAAGGATCCCCTTGTCAAATGCCTCTCAATGGCATAAATTCCTCAACTAATTCTCCATTCCATAGTGAATTCATTGAAACCAAGGAAATATAGTGCCAAATCAACTTATTTCTTAAACTAATCTATTTTAATATCATTTAGCTCTTTTTACCTTTCATTCTCTTCCTACAATGGATGATCTCCTGGACCATAATGCTGTTATCTTTGCTTTGTCTACTTGGGATGAAACTGCTTTGGTTAGGGCCAATCCAGCTATCAAGCACAGATTTTAAACAAATAGCAATAGTTTTTGTAACAATCTTATAAAGGAGATTACACAAGCATATTGGTCTAAATTGAGTCATTCTCTCTGGGCCTTCAATTTTAGGGATTAGAACTAGTAATGTCTCATTGAATTGTCTAATCTCATGAGGGAATTGGAATATTTCCTTGATTTTGTCACATATTGCTTCCTATACTATTCTCCATTGGCTTTGGAAGAAAAGAGTGTGGAGGCCATATAGGCCTAGAACGTTTAGGCTACTTATAGGAAAAATTGTATCTTTTATCTCTTCATTGTCCACTGGTTTACACAAACAATCCATCTACTAGGCCTCCAATAAAGAAAAACAATTGTTTGGAAAATCTCGATATTGGGCCATTTGTTCATTTTGGTATAGGCCTTTGAAGCAGTTGATTGCTAAGGCCTTTAGTTTTTCTTTATCCTAGACCCATTTGTTTTCTAAATCTTTTAGACCCTTAACTTTGTTATGCTTCCTTCTAGTAAGGATACTGCATGAAAAAATTTAGTGTTTCAATCTCCCATATTCAACTAATTCATTCATGCTTTTTGAAACCATACTATTTCTTCCTGGTCAAGAACTTTTTCTATCTCCTTCCACAGTGATGCATTTAGCTCTTGAAGATGTCTCGATAATTCTAGTGAAAGACCTTGTTCCAAGCCTTCTAATCTTCTAAGGAGTAATTTCTTCCTTCTAAATGTATCCCAAAAGTAACTTTTATTCCATTTTGAGATATCTTCCTTGATTCCATTTATCTTTAGGGCCAAATTGTGGTCTTTGGCCGAAGCTTCTTGAACGACGCTATGAAAGTCATCATGCAGCTAGAAATCTAAAGGACTTTGGCCCCTATATCCCATCCATAGCTTTGCTTAATTTAATGAGGATTGGAGAGTGATTTTATTTGAGTTTTGGCAAATAGAAGACACTAGCTTCAAGAAGCAAGTGGTGCCAATCTAGATTTACAATCACCCTATCTAACCTTTCAAATACATTGTTCCACTCCCAAGCAAATATGCTACCCCTGTAGCTTAACTCTTCCAGCCCATAATCTTCAATGTACATATTTAGCTCTATGCATTGTCTCATTGTCAAGGAAATCCCTATTCTTTTTTCTTAAGGGGATGTCATGCTAGTTAATCACCCTTTAAGAGCTAGGGAAGATTGTGTGACTCATTCAATCTCCTTAGCTCCTCCTATAAAGATCTTCCCTCAACTCTCCTTGGGCTAACATAAATTATTGTCAAAAGCCATGGGTTATGATTATGGAAAATTATTTTTAGAAGAATAAATTGTTTTGTCAATTCCAACACTTGCAATTCCAATTGTCTATCCTCCATAAGCACTAATTTCCTCCTAAAAAACCAGATGCTTCCACTATAGCTTGGCCATTAGATCCCATTTTGGAAATGATTTCCCTTACTTCTCTCCACTTACACACCCACATCCATACTCCCTCTTCAGAGTTCTAACAAGGCTTGGCACTTGTACTATTTTCTATGATGATATTAATTTGGGATAGTTACCCTCTTAGTCCGCATTTATCATTCATAACGTTGTTGCCCCAAGGCTCATGGGTTTGTGTTTATGGGTGTGGGGGTTTAGGGGAATTCATTTTAATTGAGTTTCTTTTCTCCTAACAAACATGCCTTTCCATAAGCTAAATTGATTCTTTGTTGGGTTCTTTTAGGAGATTCACTTCTATTAGCCGTTTGGGCTTCTTCTTGAGCATGCTTGGAGTTTTGTGCTAGTCTGGAAGTCTTTGACTTAATTTTGTCTACAACTTGGGCATTGTCTATTGAGTCCAAGCTTGAATACAAATTTTTTTCTTCAATTTCTTCCCAAGCTAACTCATATATGCTCTTCTTTGGATTAGATTTTGGCTCCTTAATTTACTCTTGTTAGTGTGATCATTGCATTGTGCCACATCCTTGTGTCCCTTTCTTCTTATTGGCTCTCCTCGCCGCTGAATCATACTATCTTTATGCTCTTCTTCCTAACCACCACCATCACCAACCTTCGCTGTTTCCTATATTACCTTGAACTGAGTGCCACTCCCTCTCACCTTGCTCAAGCCTTCCCTTTATGTCGGTGTGTAATTCCCAACTTTGAGAATTTTTGGGCAAAAGCATTACTCCCATTTGTTTTCTTTCCCCACCTTGTTCTTTGTTCAATCATCCATGGGATAAAATCTCCATGTTATGATTTTGTCCTTATCTCCCCCTCTTTACTAGTTTCTCCCTTCTCCTGGACTATCTAGGTTTCCACCATAAGGTAGACTTCCTTGTAGTGTCCATATTTTCCACATGAGAAACACACTAATTGTAGTCCCTCATACTTTATTCTCTTCAATTACCCATTTACTTTATATTTTGATTTTAATGGTTATGTTAAATCTAGCTCAATGCATAACCCTATGAGCCTCTCTCGAGCTATTGTGTCTATTTCCAGTACCCTTCCTATCCAATCTCCTATATTTTCAAAAAGGCAAAGTCTTAGTATTCCATAGCAAGTTCTAGTAACCATACCCATTCTACTAATCTATTGACAATCGCTTAGTTTGGATTGAAATCAGGTTGCCACTCCTCTATTGCCAGATAGTGATCTAGGAATATCCATGAACCACTCTTCAGAGCAAAATTTAAATCCTCCGTTTGCTTAAAGCTAACAAAGAAGAAATCATTGCCTACATTTGCCACTGTTATTTGCCCTTGTTTTGCCCATAGTGATGCCACTCTCTTATTCATAAAGCTATGGCTTACCTTTTTGCCAAGCAATTTCCTAATTAAGGTTTTTGACCAAGGTTTGCCTAATCAAGCTTTCTCCCTTTCCAAGACACTAAAATTGGCACAACACTGATCTTCAAGCATGACTTCTATTCCTTTCCTTGGCATATAATTTCCTATTTCATGGTGCGTCTTACTCAGCATCATCTCCTAGTTTTCTTCCTCCTTATCTACTTCACTATTTTGTCTCATTAGGATTTCCCAAAAAGATAGTGTTTTTGAACTTGTTTCCTCTTGTTTTTCTTCAACCATCTATCTTCCTCCCTTGGTTGCAAGCTGGTTTCTTCTAAAAATTCCTCATCCCTTCTTTTTATTTTCTTCTTAGTAAGGGTAGGCATTGGGTGCAGCAGGTCAATTTTGGGGGAAGTTTGACTGATTGAAACTGAGGAGTATTTTATAGGGCTCGATTTAGACCAGGTTAATCTATTAACTGAGATTCTTGGGTTGATGTGATTCGGGTTAAGACGGTTGGGTTGGGATAGTGATGATGAACAGAATAGAGACAAACAAGAGTCGAGATTCATGTCACAGCTAAAGAGAAATTAGAGAAATTCACAACCAAAGAGATAAATAAGCATAATACAGATTCACAGCCAAACCCTTATAACCTAGTGAACCCATACAACCCACACCATCAATTTTGTGCAACAAACAAACTTGAGAGTGATAGATAAGAGTAAGAGACATAGAGTGAGAGGCAAGACTGAGACTAAGCCAGAGTCCAAATAGACAAAAGTAAGACTGAGCCAAAGAGATGTAGAGTGAAGAGGAGAAGTCGAGAGACAAGAGTTAAAGAGGAGAGGTAAGAGATGACTCATCTCAAATGAGACTGAGTAGTTCAAAAAGGCATAGAGCCTTTTAGAAAATGAAGGCTGAAGATAAAAAGGGGTATGGGGGAGAAGGAAGAAAGGGGGTGCAGTTTTTAGGTTAAAGTCCAAAATGACATTGTTTCACTATATGTAAAAAAAAATAAATTGCATCGCTATGGTTCTGAATATCCAAACCTATCCCTGCCCATATTAAACCATATAAACCCGTCCCTTCAACCCAATTTCTTTCTAGCCAACTTAACCTATCCCATTAGCCCAATTTCACTGGTTTCATTGGTTTTACTCTGTCTATATGGGTATTTGCCTACCTTTACTTCTTAGTGTGAATAAGAATATCTTCCTCTTTTAGAGTTCTTCATCATTCATCTCACCATTCACTCGCTTCGAAAAAGTTTTTGGGTACCTTGGTTTAACATTATATAATGACAAAATGAATCTTAAATAACTTATAAGGATAATATGTGATCACAAGATATGAAGCATCATTAATTATCCTACATCATTTGTGATAACTTATGTAATTTATCTATACGTAAAATATATGACTATGGCCTCTTACAGCATCCAATCCCATCTCCTTAGCATGCAGTTTTTTCTAGAGATTGGCCATTTGACTATAGTCTCTTATAGCATCCAATCCCTTCTCCTTATGAAATTTGCAAATGGGGCAAATGTGATTATCAGATATTCCCATCCTAAACCTTCTCTAATTAGTAGAAATTTTATCTTCTGCACATAACTAGAGGAGGGATTTGATGCATTCGGCTCCATTAGACTCTAAATTTTACTCTAAATTGGTTGATCACTCATCATGTAATCAATGATAGGCTAAACCTATAGAGAATTCTCTTGATGTCATAAGTCCCCATCTACAATTATCCTTTCTTGCTATTGGTGTAGTTGGTCTCAATCATACTCATTATTTTTGTATATATATTCCCAGGGAGAAATTGGATAAGAAGACTTCATCCTGATGGCCCTCCTGATCAACATATTTAATCACTCTTTGCCCCTTCATCTCATCCATAATATGTTGAATAGCATAATGTCCTAGAGATTCTAGGATAGGAAGCCAATAGTCACACTAGAAGCTAATTTTAGTGCCTTGCCACAAATGCTAGAATACGCCTTGCCTAAACTTGTTTCAAATTTTTGAAATCACCTTCCATAAATTGGATGATCCATTTTTGAATTACATTGTAGGCACCTCAGCATGACCACACTTGTATTTTGTTTCGAGAATTCTCACTCATAAAGCATTATTATTCTTTAACATTGCTGAGCCTAGTTTCATCATGAAGGCCATGTTTACTTGTTAAATATTGTGCAAACCCAAACCTCCTTTTCTCTTTGGTTTGCAAATTTTCTCCTATTTCACCAGGTGATGCTTCTCTTTATTAATGAAGGAACCCTAGATAAAACCCTTGCACTGCCTTTATATCTTTTCACACACACCCTTAGGAAGGAGGGTAGTTTGCAATGTATAACTAGGTATAGCATCTAACATTGATTTCATACGGATTAACCTACCAACTAGAGATAGGGTTTTTTCTTCCATGCAGTAAAGCAAGCTTCCACTTTTTCTAACAAAAAGTCATAGGTGTGGAGTTTGACCCTATCATGAAGCAATGGCACACTAAGATATTTCTAACATTTGTAGTAATTCCAAAGCCCAAATTTTTAGTAACTTCATTTCTTACATGGTGATTTACACTTTTAGAGAAGAATATTTTTGTCTTCTTACTATCAATCTTTTGGCCTGAAGCCAAATTAAAAGTTTCTAAACATTGTTTGATTATCCAAGTCAAATCCAAAGAGACTTCTGAGAAAAGTAAAATATCATTTGCAAAAAAGAGATGAGAAATGTGGGTTCCATGTCGAGCCAACCTTAATGGTTTCCATTCACCATTATTCACATATTTATAAATCAAATGGTCTAATCATTCAACACATAAGACAAAAAAGATAAAGGCATAAAGGGTCCCCTTGTTGAATGCCTCTTACTGGCAAAAATTCCTTAATTAATTCTCCATTCCATAGTAAATTCATAAAACCGAAATACAATGCCAAATCAGTTTAATCAAATTATTTCTTAAACTAATTAAGTCTATAATATGCTTTCATTAAATCTATTTTAATGGCTATTTAGCTCTTTTTACCTTTCATGCCCTTCTTGCTATGGATGATTTGGGCCATAATGATACTATCTTTGCTTTTTCTACTTTGGATGAAATTGCTTTGGTTAGGGACAATCCACCTATCAAGCAAAGGTTTTAAATGATTAGCAATAATTTTTGTAACTACCTTATAAAGGACATTACACAAACTTATTGGTCTAAAATGAGTTATTCTATTTGGTCCTTCAAGTTTGAGATCAAAACTAGTAATGTCTCATTGAATTGTCTAATCTCATAAGGGAATTGGAATATTTCCTTGATTTTGTCAAATATTGCTTCCTACACTATTTTTCATTGGCCTAGTAGAAAAAAGCATGGAGGCATATGGGCCTAGAGCCTTTAGGCTACCCATAGGAACAATTGTATGTTTTATCTCTTCATTCACCACTAGTTTATACAAACAATCCATCTACTGGGCCTCCAATAAAGGAAAACAATTGCTTGGAAAATCTCAATGCTGGGTCATTTGTTCTTGTTGGTATAGGCCTTTGAAGTAGTTGATTGCTAAGTCCTTTAGATCATATTTGTCTTAAACTTGTTTGTTTTCTAAATCTATTGGGCCTTAACTTTGTTATGCTTCCTTCTTGTAAGAGTTACTATGTGAAAACACTCAATGTTTCGATCTCCCATATTCAACCAATTCTACTAGGCTTTTTGAAACCATAATGTTTCTTCCTAGTAAAAACTTTTTCTACCTCCTCCCACAATGATACGTTTAGCTCTTGAAGACGTCTCAGAAATTTTGGTGAAAGACCTTGTTCCAAGCCCTTAAATCTTCTAAGGAGTAATTTCTTCGTTCTAAATATATTTCCAAAGCAATTTTTATTCCATTTATAGATGTCTTCCTTGATTCTATTTATCTTTAGTGCCAAATTGTGGTCTTTAGCCCAAGCTTCTTAAACAACTCTATGAAAGTTATCATGAAGAAGCATGTAGCTAGGAATTTGAAGGGATTTTGCCCTTCAAATCTCATCCATATCTTTGCTTAGTTTGATGAGGATTGGCAAGTGATCTAATTTGAATTTTGGTAAATGGAAGACACTAAATTCAACAAGCAAGTGGTGCTAGTTTAAATTTGCAATCACCTTGTCTAACCTTTCAAATGCATTGTTCCACTCCTAGGTAAATCTGCTGCCCCTGTAGCCCAAATCTTCCAGCCCACATTCTTCCATGCACATATTTAGCTCCATGCATTGTCTCATTGTCAAGAGAATCTCTCCTCTTTTTTCTAAAGGGAATGTCATGCAGTTAAAATGCCCCCCCAAGAGCTAGGGAAGATTATGCAACTCATTCATTGTCCTCAAATTTTCTTGCAAAGTTCTTCCCTCTCTTCTCCTTAGGCTAGCTTAAATTATTGTCAAAAGATATAGATTATGACTATTGGAAATTATTTTCAAAAGAATAAATTATTTTGTTAGTTCCAACACTTGGACATTCCAATAATCTCTCCTACATAAGAACCAAATTCCTCCCAAAAAGCTTGTTGCTTCCACCATAGCTTGGCCATAAAATCCCATTTTGGAAATGATTTCCCCTACTTATCTCTAGTTACGCAAGGCTCTAGCATAGCCAGTAACCCATATCCATATTCCTTCTTCAAAGTTCTAATAAGGCTTGGCCCCTTTACTATTCCATATGATAATATTCATTTGGGCTATTTACCCTCCTAGTTAGCATTTATCATCATACATCCATGTCCATATTATTCCAGTAATCTTCAGCATTTAAGTTTCTGAAAGGTGTTTCTTGGACTAAGTCCACATTGTCATCCTAGGGTTCATGGGTTTGTGTTTGTGGGTGTTGGGGTTTAGGGGGATTCATTTTGGTTGAGTTTATTTTCTCCTAACAAACAGGCCTTTCCATACGCTAAATTGATTCTTCGTTGGGCCCTTTTGGGAGATTTGCTTCTATTGGGCTAGTAGATCCCATTTGGGTTTCTTGTCGAACAAGCTTGGAGTTTGTGCTAATCTAGAAGTCTTTGATTTAATTTTGTCTACAACTTGGGCAATGTCTTTCATGTCCAAGCTAAAGTGCAAATTTTTTTCCTTGAATTTCCAACCAAGGTAGCTCATATATGGTCTTGTTTGGATTAGATTTTACTTGGGTCCTTGATTTACTCTTGTTATCATGATCATTGTGTTGCGCCACCTCCTTGTGTCCCCCTTTTCTCATTGGCTTTCTTAACCTTTGAATAAAACTATCTCTATGCTCTTCTTCCTAACTACCATCATTACCAACCTCCATTGTTTCTTACAGGACCCAAACTAGATGCCACTCCCTCTCACCTTACTCAAGCCTTCCCTTGATGTTGATGTACAATTCCTAGCTTTCAGGATTTTTCAATAAAAGCATTTCTTCCATATGTTTTCTTTCCTCACCTTGTTCTTTGTAGCACCATCCATGGACCAAAGTCTCTATTTCAAGGTTCTGTGGTCATCTCCCCTTTTTTGCTAGTTTTTCCCTTCTCCTAGACTATCTAGTTTTCCACCATAGGATAAACTTCCTTATAGTATCCATATTTTCTGCATGAGAAACACAATAAATGTAATCCCTCATCTTTGTTCTTTAATTTCTCATTTACTTTATATTTTGATTTTAATGGTTATGCTAAATCTAGCTCAATGCATAAACCTGCAAGCCTTCCTTGAGCTAATTTGGTTGTAGTTGTGCCTATTTTCAGGACCGTTCCTATCCAATCTCCTACATTTTTTTTAGAAAGGCAAAGTCTTAGTATTCCATGGCATGTTCTAGCAACCGTGCCCATATTGCCAATCTATTAACAGTCGCTTAGTTTGGATTGAAATTAGGTTGCCACTCTTCTATTGCCAAATAATGATCTAGGAATTTTAATGGGCCACCCTTCAAAGTAAAATTTAAATCTCTATCTCCTCAAAGCTAATAAAGAAGAAATCATTGCTTACATTTGTCACTATTATCTGCCCTTGTTTCACCCATAGTGATGTCAGTCTCTTGTTCATAAAGTTGTGGCTTACCTTTTTGCCAAGCAGTTTCATGATTAAGGTTTTGACCAAGGTTTGCCCAATCAAGATTTCTCCTTTTTTGAGACAATGAAATTGGCACAACCTTGATCTTCAAGTACTACTTCTATTCCTTCCCCTAGCGTATAATTCCCTATTTCTTGTAGCGTCTCACTTAGCATCATCTCCTAGTTCTCTTCCTAATCATCTACTTCATCATTTTGTCTTATTAGGATTTCCCAAAAAGACAGTTTTTTTCGACTTGTTTCCTCTTGTTTTTCTTCAACCATCCAACCTTCTCCCTTGATTGTAAGTTGGTTTCTTCTAAAAATTCCTCATCCCCTCTTTTTGTTTTCTTCCTAATGCAAATAAGAAGATCTTCCTCTTTTGGAGTTCTATGTCATTCATGCATCATTGTATCTTCGTTCATTTGATTGTTCACTCACTTGGAAAAAGTTTTTACCTTGATTTGATATTATATAATGACAAAATGAAGTTTAAATAACTTATAAGGGTAATATGTGGCCGCAAGATATGAAGCATCATTAATTATCCTGCTTCATCCATATTAACTTATGTAATTTATCTATAAATAGAAGATATTGACACAATCTCAATTATTTAAGGATGGTAAAGTCCCCTTTGTTTAGGAAGAAAGTGCCTTTTTCATGTAGAAAAATGTTCTCACTATAAAAATCTATTAATATCTCATAAAATTCAATGTAAAGTGTTCTTATCTCATATATTTAATGATTTAAATTTTTTAAATAAGTTTTTATGAGATTCAGTTTGTAAAACTAGAGAGACTATTTCATATATTTAAGTGGAACTTTAATTATGGTTATAGCTTGTTGGCACTCTATAACAAGAGATTATTTAGTACTTTCAGTATAACACAAGACAAATATTGATGTGGCATGCCAACCAACTAATAAACTGTCATTTATATTATTTTATTGAAATAATTTTGTAAATAACAATTGTGATCGACAAAAACCATGCAAGTGACAATTTATTAAGGGCTAATTGTATCGCATAATTTATACCATGTGATATATGTATGGAAATACTTAGCATGTAGCATTCTTTGTTTTCCTCCAGAGAATGTCTTTCTCTAGAATAACCAATTTGCTTATAGGAATAATAGTGATTTTGCTCTTGGGGATCATTTAATTAAATTTTTTCAATTGTGGTCAACCGATTATGCACTTCTCAGCTAAATCAATCAATTTAGTACTAAATAGATTTATATAGGCAAATATTATTCATAGTAAACCCCTTCCTTAGTATTTCTTTAGACATGATAGATATGAAAATTTAGCTAGGATGGCAAGGTTTTAAAAATGAGAGTTGCTATTCCCAAGCCTTAATTTTGACATAGATCCCTCACATCCTCATTCATAATCATTAATGTGTGGGACAGTTGTAGATGAATGTGTGAGAATTCTATATCAAAATTAGGGTTGAGTTTACTAATTAGCATCTAATTTGTCATATATTCTTTTAATATGAAAATTTCTATTCCTACAGCCATGAGAACAAATTTAAATAGCAAAATCCATGCCACACTCTACACATAAGAAGATAAAAGAAAACTCATTAGGCATTAAGCTGATAGTTCTCAATTTTCATAACACCACATCCATACTAGACTTTTAGAGATGGACAAACACATTGCAAGGAACCAATTTTGCAAACTTAAGTCATTTCCCAAGTTGTTCAATAAGGTCAAGAGGAAGAATCTAATGTAAGAATTGTTCAACCAAGAAAGTTAGTTAAGGACAAATTTTGAATATGTCCTCAAAATTCTTAGCCAACACCAGAGCTCATTGCTTAAGAAGACATACATATTAAACTTTTTCCTTTTTAATTTATGGTTGAAATTATAGCTAGAATGCTATTGCCAATGATATTAAGCATTTGCAATCTTGCATTAGTGAAAGCTAGACCTTACTCTTTATTCTACTTGTATTATCAAGAGGTAGGAAGAGTATTGGGAAAAAGTATAGTTTTAGGAGCTTAGAATTTAACTCTGTAACAACATTTTGTCTAAAAAAAATTATAGTGATACAACTCTATTTGTCCTTTGTGAGCAACTTTCAAGTGGATGGACCCCTATTAGGCAGTCTTTGCATAAATGGTGAAAAACCAAATTCAAGAATATTGCATCAATGAAGAAAGCAAGGCTTTCAACAAGATCTTTGGAGAGTAAGGAGAAATGGATAACACCAAATGGAAAAAGCTATAATAAGACAAAATAATATCAATGTCCAGATCATGTACTCTAATGCACACAGCTATTGTAGATGAAATCTAGTGTTGCAAACGATTGCTTGGATGAGTCTAGGCTTTAGCTTCTGGTGGTTGCAGATTTTACATTTAATTAGCAAGCATATACACAAAATTGTGTCCCAGCCAGTGCTTTAAACACATCTTTCTCAAATATTCTGAGTGAAAATTGACAAGATTCTTGTAGTTACTAAAATCACCATAAAACATCCACTTTTAATGGGTTAAGGGATATAAAGATTAAAATGATTTTGACAACAGGATTTGAGAAGTGGGAAAGTTTTTTTTTTTTTTTTTTATATTTTCAAATGGTATAGTTCATACAAGAATAGAAGTAATGCCTTTTCTCATTATAGAAGAATATATAACATAGTTACCAGATTCATTGTCTCCCCCTCCACACCATAAATTGGATCGTGCATTCCAGTTTGTGATTCATTTTTGCACTAATTTGTGATGTCTCGCCATTTGGAACATTGTAATAAGTGATCCAAAACTACTAGCTATTATTTTCCTCTCCTTTAACCCAATGTGGATGCCATAGGTACAAAACAAAAAAAAAGAAGCAAGGATGGTAGCAATTAGTATTTTGTTCTCTCTTGGGTTTTTTTTTCTTGTTGTACAAACTCTCAGAACCTCTTTGGATTCAAGCATGTGGTGCAATGCATGATTGTAGGGAGGGGTAATTATACAGTGAAGTGAATTGAATGGGTGATAGTGGCATGTGGCATGGGGTGTTGGGAAAAGAGAAATTTTTAATATTAACAGTTGTAAAGCTATAAATATGAGGATAAGTATTGGTCAAGTAGTTTTGTTGGAAAGGATAACAATATGGAATTTGAAATAAATTAGTTAAATAATTAAATAATAGATAGAAATGTAGAAGATGAAGAGATTTTTTAAGAAAAGAGTACATGAGAGAGATTAACCCATTATTAATGGATGAATTAAATAAGCAATATACTTCAATATTAAGGTTTTCTATACTTAAGAATAAGTGAATTTACCAATTTAACTATACTTATTTAGATAAGGTCTTGTAAAAAACAATACTTGGTCAATTGTATCTCTACTAAAAGGAGAAAGGACCATCAGTTGCAAATGGATATAAAAAATCAGTTATAGCATAGATGGCTCCATTGAGAGGCACAAAACTCAATTGTTAGCAAAGGGGTATAACAACAAGAAGGGGTTAATTATTTTGACACTTTCTCCCCTATAGCAAACATGGCTATGGTAAACACTCTCTTAGCTTTAGTAGCTATGCATGGTTGGCATTTGTTTCAGTTAGATGTTGGATAACACTTTTTTACTCGGTGAGCTTCATGAAGAAGTTTATATGAAACTTCCACAAGGGTATTAATGAAAGGAGGAGCCTTCACCTAAGAATGTTGTTTGTCATTGAACTAAGTGCTTGTATAGATAGTGGTAAGCAAACTAATTGACCACTATAATTGATTTTGAGTTTTAATATTCTCATGTTGAAAACTCTCTTTATTAAACATGATAACAAAAATTTCTTGGCATTATTGATCTACGTTGATGATATAGTTGTTGTAGGAAATAATACTTCATAGATTGAATCCTTCAAGCAATTTCTTGGGAGCAAGTTTAAACTCAAAGATCCGGGGAATTTGAACTTCTTTGTTGGCCTTGAGGTTGCTTAATCAATGAAAGGGATTTCCTTGTGTTAGTGCCTTTATGCTTTACAGCTACTTGCTAATAGTGGCCAACTAGCCTATAAACCAAGATGAACCCTAATGCATTAACACGCAAAAGTCACAATAGATGATGGAGATATTCTAGACAATCGAACTCAATTTGAAAGATTAATTTGCAAACTGCTCTATTTGACAATCACTTGTCCACATCTAGCTTACTATGTGAATGCCCTCAGCCAACACCTTGCTCAACCTAGGACTCCTCACTTAAAGGCTGCTATTGAGTTATATCTTATCTTAAACAAACTATTGGCTAGGGGTTGCTCTTTCTACAGATGCGCCTTTGAAACTGACTACTTTCATAAACTTAGATTGGGCCTTCTGCCCCAACATCAAATGATAAATTACGAGTTTCATGTACTTCTAGGAGATTCATTGATCTCATGGAAATTGAAGAAACAACCAATAGTTTCTCTAAGTTCTATTGAACTCGAGCATCATTTGATGGCAACTGTAACATGCAAGATGATAAGCTTAATCAAGGATTGGCATTTATCATGCAGGGCTCATTCTCTTATTTTGTAACAATCAAGCTGCCATCCACATTGTTGGGAATCCTAGTTTCACGAACAAATGAAATGCATAGAAATTGATTGTACTCAATTAGGGAAAAGGTCCAACAAGGCATTATCAAGCCTTTGCAAGTTAGCTCTCAGCATCAAGATGCAAATCTTCTAACAAATCCCTTGCATCCGTAGCAATTTGAAGAGCTCTTAGCCAAGATGTGAGCAATAACCTTCACTCTCCATCTTGAGGGGGAGTATAAGGATGAAAGGTCTATGTTAGCTAAAATCTACATTTTAGTATAACTAGTTAAGAGTTTGCTAGTTAGTTAGTTTTGTTATTCTTTCTGTTTCTAGGCTATTTTCATTTTAGCTCGTATATAAGCTCTCATGAGCTCATTTCAATCCATTAATGAAAATGAATCTTTCACTTCTTTCACTGAAATTCTTGTAGAGGTCGTTAGTATTAGAGTTAGTTAAAGTGTGTCTATATAAGGGCCTGTATTGCTTGTAATTGATTCAAGAAATAGAATTTATCTTCACGTGTTTTTCATTTTTGTCTCTCTCTCTTAACTTTGACATGGTGTTGGAGCTACAATGGCATTAAGCCAGAATCCATCTTCATCTTCAACCTTTTCACTAGTTACCTTCACTCATACCCTGTTTGTAAGAATTGGCCACAGTAACTACTTGCCATGGTGGCAGCAAATCCTTGCTTCAATCAAGGGCCACAAACTCTAGAACTATCTCACCATTGAAGAAACACCAAACAAATTTGCTGCCGAACAAGATGCTGGAAACAAGATTGTTAATTCAGCGTATTTGAATTGGAAACAACAGGATCAGTTGCTTTTGTCAAGTATCCTCTCATCAATCTTTGAATCCATTATTAATTGAATGGTTGTCTGTGAAACAACTCATCAAGTATGGAAAAGAATCATAGCTAGTTTTGCATCTCAAACCAAAGCAAAAGTGCATTAGTTCAGAAATAAACTCCATGCGACCAACGAAGGAGTGCTCATCATGAGTGAATTTCAGATATAGATAAAGAATACTGCAAACTCACTAGCATCAATTGGACATTCAATTTCTAAAATAGATCATATTGAAGCCATGTTAGAGGGATTACCACTAGAATACAAAGTGCTTGTAATAGAAGTTCTTTAAAGGTTAGGGGCCTATACTTCATGTGAAATGGAAGTTATTACTTGCACGAGTCAAGACTTGAAAAGAATTATGGTTTAGGGCCTAATATTTGAAATTTCAGAGGAAATTCCCAATATTGTGGTAGTTTCAAAAGGTAGAGTGCTTATGATAATAGAGGATCATTCAGTCATTTTAAAGGAGGAAGACGGTATACCTTTCTTGGCCTTTTGGCTAAGATAAAGTGTATAGGAGCAAAACAGTAAAGACAATTCTCTTCTAGTGGTAGACGGAGTTGTTAGTGTCAAGTATGTGAAAAATATGGCCACATGGCATAGTACTGCTATCATAGATACAATGAACTATATCAAGGGCCAGATTCTATACCGAATCAAAACTACAAAAGCAACAACATGCAACACAGATCACCTATGCAAGTAATGGTCACTGTCACAAATGATTCCTTCAATGATAATTGGTATCCAGATTCGGTGCTACAAACCATGTGATACTCGATGCTTCAAATCTAATGACAAAAGAAATATATTGAGGAAATGAGAAGGTACATGTTGGCAATGGGTTTGGGCTTCTCATATAGGTAACACAAACATTCTATCTCCTTACTCTAACAAAGTGCTTTCCCTCTATAAGTCCTTAATACACATTTCCAGTGTCACCAAAAACTTACTCAATGTCTCTCAATTTGTTCAAGACAATTCTCTGTATTTTGAGTTATATCCTGATGCTTGTTTTGTTAAAACTCAGGGCACCAAAGAAATACTTTTGAAAGGTAAGATTTTAAAAGGGCCTCCATGTCTGTGACAAATTCAGCAGACCAAACAAGACTCAGAGTCATCATTGGTCTGCCTTTTCTTCCCAATCAATCTTGAAATTTCCTAAGCATGTTAATTTCATATCTGTTTCGAGAGTCTCCAATATAAATCATGATTTGTGGCATCTAAGGTTATGCCACTGTTCTGATTCAATCCTGAAAACTGTATCAAGCCAATGTAAGATGCTGATTAAAAGACCTAATTTACAAAAGCTATGGCTTCAAATCTTGCGATCCTAACCTAATTAAAATTGTTCTTATGCTTATATAATATCTTTGCTGTTAGACAAGTGTAATTTTCACAAAATATGTGTGCTAGTACAATCTTAAAATACACTCTCCACACCATAAATTTTCTTATCTTCCTCAATCATATATTTAGTTTGTGAAATTGGAGAAATACGTATCACTGAACAAATAAGTGGCTTGGATCATTGCAAATAGAAGAAGAAGAGCCTGTTACATTAACATATATGCTTGGCTTGAAGAAGTCTTAATGATGGGTTGAAGCATCCTTACAGTGAGAGATTTTAAAAGTTTAGAAAAGTAAATATAGAATGTGTATTTAGAGTTACAACATAGTCTTTCTATGTCACTGAAGAGCCTTATGTACAATAGATTGCAATTGTAATTATTCCTTCGGATGCTTCTTCAAATGCAGGAACGTGGGTGTTGGGGTTTCGTTTGCCTTGGATCATGGAGGTAAATCGTGGGGGCCTTGAAGAGATTGTTCATGAGGTGGTCTTATCAGATATAAGTAATTGGTTGTATGTCCTCAATCTCTTTGAACTACATCATTTCTAATAGGTGGCATGGGGCTCGCAAAGTCCACCATTCGGACTTTTACAAATTCCTCACACAATTAGAAACAATATAACATATACATTTTGTGTATCACTTAAAATAAACAAGGATTAGGGGAGCTTGTCAAACTGTTCAGCACATGGATATAATTCAATCTTGGGAACATTCAATAAACAATCGGAATATGTATATGCTTCCCTGCACATCATTTTATAATTTGTATAATTATCAAATCTGTATGCCCAGATGTTGCTTCACAATAGCAAACATGATGTTTTTCTTTCCGGAGATCAAAATTTGTTCAAATAGATACTGTGCCATAAACCATTTTATAAAGTCAGTATAACGTTTCAATGAAGGGAGTACAGGCAAGATACACTTTCAAATCTGATCTGTGCCCGCAAAAAATCAATAAATATGTAGTTTAAATAAACGATTGATTTTATAAATAGCTTTTCTATTTATGTAAGAAGATCAACCATCTAACAGTTGCTGAATGACCTATACTTAAAGTCTCCCATATGCTTTATATATACTTACAGAAAGGAGATAGCATAGATCGAACATGATGGGCTCTATGATGCACAAACAAACAAATTAGCTGATCACTTAGTTCTCATATACTCTTGCATATGTATCCAGAGATTAAGCATTGACTTTCTCACGAGTAGAGAATGATACTTTGATTCCTCTACATGCACAAAAGCACACGTATTTCACCAATTCTTTTTCTTTACTGATGTAAAATAAAAGAAAGGAAAAAAGCAGTTCACCATAATATAATTTCCTTCCCAGGAGCTAGACTGCCTACTCCAAATCTGACATCAATTTTGTCTTCCAATAGCAAGAATCTCTATAAACTATCCAACTTTATAAACTTTCTCATGTCTTCAGTTATTATTTTTACTTACATAAATGTCTGGAACTAGAGTCTTTCCCAGCGGGACTTTGCCTTCCTGTGGCATGTACTAAGTCTTGACACAATCATTTTAGAGATTAAGAGTAAATGTTCAGGCCTGCAGTCATTTTCAAAGATGGATTGCTTGTTCGTAATTGTAACTCTGCTTAGTACAAGAACTCTCACGTATATTCTGGACCGGATAAACTTCAGAAAAGACCTTCGTTAATTTAAAAAATGAAATTTAAAGAAATCTCTTGTATGCTGGAAATGTGCCCTTAATACATAGGTTTAGTCTTAAAGATGCTTTCGAAGATGAACAAAAATAACTCCGCAGGAACCTGAGTGATCAAATTTACTTGTAATGAATATTATCAAAAAAAGCCTATTAAAATAGCACTATTTTTCATATGGTACAAGGTTTCACAGATCACATTAGAAAAATTAAGATTGCGTTGTCAGAGCCAACCAAAGATGTGCCAGGTACAGCTTTTATTATTATTATTATTATTATTGTGCTTTTTATCCAAATCTAACAGTTGAGCCTCGAGCATTTCCATTTGTTACAAATGCAGCAGTCTTTGGTAAATTGTCCCATTATGAGACACATAGGTTTCAAGACAGTGGCCTAACCAAAAATAAAAGGAGAAAAAAGTAGTCATAGAATGTATAGAACAAGAAATGAGGAATTCCAATTGAAATCTTCCTTAAAATCCAACTTTAGATATCCGAAGTCGAACATTACTTCTCAAACGCAAGCTTTGTAATACTGCACCAGCAATGGAACTTGCAGCCTGTAGAAACAGAGGACTGCATCACAAAATACACACAACCATCATTAAATCAAACTCGCCAAATTTTATGATATGAGGAAACTACTGGCAGTTAAATAGTGCAGGGAAATTTTCTAGTATCATAAGGGGAAAAATTTTTCCAAATATATATATGCGTGGAAATACGTTGATTCGTGATTAGATATGGCAAGTAGTGTGGAGAATATTTTCTTATTTCTTCATATAGCTAAGGTCAGATAAAAAATTTTATAAATCAAAATTGTTTTACTTCTGTTCTGTACAGGCAGCTCTCGTTGAAGCCAAATGTCTATGTAAAAAAATACTTACATTGTATGCATTTGAGTAATATGCAACTTCAAAACAATACCTGTTTGTTCTTCTGATATTTCTGAAGGTGGTTGTTATCGTACAACTGGATATAATATCACGGCAACAAAAAATGTGCTGGGACCAATAAGCCTTGGGAACTGGGCCATCCTTTCTAGCCTACATAACTATAGTCAGAATGCTCCGTGGCAACACTTTGATTCCTCTACATCATGTACAAAAGCACACGCATTTGATCAGTTTTTCTTCTTTACTAATGTCAAATGAAATAGAGAATGAAGCAGTTCAAAAATTTAACCCGAAATTGATTAGAATAAATCTGACAGCTTATATTGTCACTATATCATTCACCCTTAAGATGAGCAGATGAACAAAATGTTCAAGCAATAATTCCCTCCCTGACGGATAAAGGTAAGATTTGAAGCCCCTCTCATATACTGTCAAATGCTCAAGGCCTGGATAATTATAAAAGCTCCGCTTTGGGAGAGAGCTGAGTTGTTCACTCACAAGAATTTTAGATATTAGATATTGCAGATTCAGATAGACACAAGAGAAGAAGGAAGCAATATCTCCTTGAACAAAACATTAATTAGATCTAGCCAATTCATCACCCAAGAGTTGAAGTGAGTCATTACTCAACTGTAGAAGTCACCATAATCCATAATATAAATTCTTTCCCAGGAGTTGGACTGTCTACTCCAATTCTGGCATCAATTTTGTTTTCTAATTGCAAGAATCTCACTAAACTACCCAACTTCATGAACTTTCTCATGTCTTCAGTTTTTTCTTTTTTTTTTAAATTTTTAAATTTGCATAAATGTCTGGAACTTGCGTATTTCCCAGTGGGACCTTGCCCTTCTCTGACATTTACTCAACCTTGCCACTCAATTATTTTGAGATTGAGGGTAAATATATAGACCTGGAGTCATTTCCAAAGATGGATTACTTGTTTGCAGTTATAACTCTGCACATTAGAACAAGAACTCTCAAAATATGCTGGACAAACTTAGACAAGTCCTTCATTAAATGAAATAAAAAAAACACTTTTGTATATGCTGCAAATCAACAATTAGTACATAAGTTTAGCGTCAAAGAAACTTTCCAAGATAAACGTATAGTTATAATTCACCAGTAACTCTATAAGATGTTGAGTGATCAAATTCACTTATAATCAATATTATCAAAAAGAGCCTGATAAAATTGCACTACTTTTCACATGTTACAAGGTTTCACATATCAGGTCAAAAAATTAAGATGGCAGTGACATTCAACCAAAGACGTGCCAAGCAGGGCAAGCTTATATTCAAATTGTGCTTTTTCTCCAAATCTAACAGATGAGCCTTGAACATCTTCCCTTTATTACAAATGCTGTAGTTTTTGGCAAAGAATTGTCCCGTTATGAAACACATTGTTTCAACACAGTGGCCTAACCAAAAATAAAAGGAGAAAAAAACTAAGCATAGAATGTATAAAACAAGAGATGGGGAATTGCAATTATTTTCTTCCACAAAATCCAAATTCAGATATCGCAAGTCAAACTGTCACACCTTGCTCTTCAAATGTAAGCTTTGGCATACTGGACCAGCAATAGAAATTGCAGCCTGTAGAAACAGAAGACTAAAAATGAATAATGCATCAGAAGACTACATTAAATTAAGTCAAACTAATACCTAATCTTGCATCAAGATATAGGGAAAGTACTAGCAAATGAAGAGTGCAAAAAAATTCCAAGCGCATAAATTCATGGAAACACAGAAACTCAAGACTAGAGAAAATAGATGCCACCTAGTGTAGAAAATATTTTCTTATTTCTTCATAAGGCAAAGGTCTGATCAAATTTAAAAAGTCATAATTGTTTTACTTCTCTTCTGTTCGGATAGATCTTGTTGAAGCCAATTGTCTATTTAGCAAAAAGCGTACAATGTATGCCATTTGAGTAATATGCAACTTCAAAACAATAACTTTTTATCCTTCTGATATTTCCACAGAGAGAGAGAGAGAGAGAAAGAGAAGTGTTAGAGAGAGAGACAGAGAGCAAGAGAGAGTGTGAGAATGAGACAGAAAGATAGAGAGGGAAGTGTTACCTTATATGGATTTATCATGCTTCTTTTTTCTCATTTGCTCAAATTATCACTTCTTCATTTATCACTATGAAGTGTATATGAGCAATCTTGGACCAAAGTTCTCGGCTCCTATCCTGATACCATGCTTCTAATATGGGACAGCAAAATATGCTAACCACTTTAAGAGACAAAGGTAGACTATCCTCTGGCAAGGACTCAAGCCTTGGACAATCTTCTATGCAAAGCTTTTGGAGAGATGTGAACTGTTGAAGCCAGTGTCCTTCCAAGAATCTTAAATAAGAAAGATTGGAGATGCTGAGAGACACAAGAGACGTGGAAAATATTTGCTTCTCCATAAAGGCTTTAAGAAGATCATCACCTCCTTGTCCACCAACCTTGACTTGTGAGAGAAAGGGGAGCCACTGGAAATCCCACTCAGCTATACCCATAGGCAACAGTCTCCCAATATCAGTGATAATGAGTGATCGTACATTAGAAGGTAAACCACCCGATGGAAACAACCTAAGATTCAAAAGATTTGAAAATGTACAATCCTGAAGGGCAGTTAGGGTGCTAACGCATTCAGGCAATGACTTAAGCTTATCACAATGAGAGATTGATAATTTGATCAGGTTGGGAGTGGGTAAACCACCATGATCGAAGAACTCAAGATTAGGACAATCAGAGACCTCCAAAGTTTCAAGATGAGATAGGTAATGGGCAGAATTTTTTGAGACTGTAAACAATTTAAGCATAGGAGAACTAATGATTTCAAGATATTTGAGAGCAGGGAAAGAGCCTAATGGAAAGGAGATCATTGAATGGCAGCTGTTACATAATTCTAATCTCTCAAGTGATTTGTAATTGGCCAATGTTTCAAGAGGTAAGAATTGAAGCTTTTTACACTCCCAGATTTTCAATGAACGCAATGAAGTGGGTAGACCATCCATTGGGAAGGCGACTAGAGATGGAATAAAATTGAGACACAGGTGATGAAGACAATTGTTGCTAAGAAACATCTCTGGCAAAGATGGCAAGCTATCACAATTTTCAATGTTCAGGTGGTTCACTAAGCATTGAGAATCATTCTCAAACAACATGAATGAACATAGCTTTCCATCAACAATACTCAGTTTTTCAATCAAGTTAACCTGACATAAAGTTGATGTTTCTAATTGATCACAATGAGATATCTTAACTTCTATCATGCTAGAAGGAAGATGGTTTGGCAAATAACCCCTCAACTTAGGACACTTGATTAAACATAGACGTTCAAGACAAGGGAAAGGAAAATTTTCACCTTCACCTTCAAATGGTATCCATTCCTCCCATTCTGACATACACATAAATGTCAAACTCTTAAGGACGGGAAATGGCTTAAATGAAGAGGACCGCTTACCATAGAATTCAGCACTTACAATTTTTATTGATGCCATCCCTTTTATCTCAAGCTTCTTTAAAGAAGGTAGTTGACCAAATGGTGGGAGAACACAACAACGTTTGCACTGATTGATACACAATGATACAATGTTGATATATGAATAATCTCCCAACCAACTTGACAAAGAAGTGCCTCCATAGTAACTGATTGTCAAACTCCTCAGGTTTATTGACGGTCGCAGCTTGTCAAGTACCTTTCGTTCCAATAATGTGTCATAAACCTCACTCCAGTCCCATTCCAATGTTAACTCTTCAATTCGTGCTTTCTTCCTTAAGTTGGCCTTAAAAGCATCTCTAGCATCAATGACATTTTGCAGCTTCAAGATAGAAAGCTTGCCCTCTAGATGAGGAAAATTTCTCAGCTCTCTAACCGTTAATCCATCATGCTGTTTGCCAACAAGAAAAAGAGTCAAAGTTCGAAGACTTTGAAGTTTAGTAATTTGAACTGGCATGCCCTTCAAATTAGTTCCAGTTATGTCAAGGTGACGTAAATTAGTAAGTTTCCCTATATGTGCTGGCAATTCAATCAAAAACTTACATTTTGATAAAAGCAAGGTTTGCCAATTGTAAAGTGAACATGTTGCATCGGGCAATCTTTTTATTGCAGTATAGGAGAGATCTAGATAATGCAGGTGCACCAAAAAGCCAATTGAGCTAGGCACTTCTGTAATGTTACAACATTGTGACAAAGAAAGCACGCATAAGTGTATTAGTCGTCGATTAGGCAGCATTGTCAACCCAAAACTAGAGCTGAGTCGTACAAAGCTCCGTAAATATTTCAACTCACAAAAAGTTGAAAACTTTTTAAAACTATCATGCCGACCAATATAATATGACAAATGGTGAACATTACTTGGGATTTGATCGCCTATAGAATGAAAACCATTTTTGCTAGATGTAGTTGCATCTAAGTCACTAAGAAGAGCATCTATGACAAACATTCCTCCATCAGTAGGTTGAATTAATGATCTTGATAATAATTCTGAAAAGTAGGCATCACCTATCTCTTCCATTGGTTTCCCATCCTTGAATTCTTGAACTAAGCCTTCTGCCATCCACAGTAAAACCACCTTCTTTCTATCAAATAGATAGCACTTTGGGAATATTGAGAGATAAGCAAAGCATTTTTTCAAATGAGTTGGAAGATCAAAATAGCTCAAACGCAAGGTTTGTAGAATTTCGTGATTATTGACTATGGATCTTGTTATGCCCTGTATGTCGCTGTTCAAAATTATCTCCCAATCCTTTAAATATACTTTTGAACGTAAAAGATCTCCAAGTGTTTTTGCAACTATCGGCAAGCCATCACATTTTGTTGCAATTTTTTTACCAATCACTTCTAGATCTGGATACCTACTTGGGTCTTCACCTCCAAATGCATGCTTGGCAAGCAAAGACCAGGATTCTTCATTTGATAGAGGTTCCAGTTTATAAATAGGAAATGTGTGCGTCATCTTCGCAACACTTTGTTGACGTGTTGTTATGATAACCCTTTTTCCAGCATTTTCATTTCCAAAAAGAATTTCTAAGTCAAAGCAGTATTTCCAATGAATATCTTTGTGATTCCAGAGGTTATCCAACACAATCAAAAACTTTTTGTCCCTCAATGCCTGGCTCAACTCAGCTTGAAGGTAACTAAGATTACTGCTATCATAAACCCTTAAAGCGACAGACTCTAGTAGAGTCTTTGTGACTTTGATAATATCAAATTCGTCTGACATACATACCCAAACTTTTCGATCAAAATGTTGTTGTACTCTCTTGTCATTGTAAAGGAGTTGAGCAAGGGTTGTTTTGCCAACACAGCCCCTGCCCACAATTGTGACTACGACTATGTTACCACCGTCGGCATCATCATCAGACAGCAACATATTCATTATTTTCTCCTTATCATCAATTCTACCCACCACAAAAGACTCATCTACCGACGGAGTTGTAGGCGTTCTAAAAGGAACTCTTCCATCAAGTTCAATTTGCAAATGAAGGATCTTTCCTTGTCTTACAAAATAATCTAACGTTTTACGTAGTGCCCTTATTTTCAAATTCATCATTTTTCCGTACACCTCAGAAGAAGAAGAAGAAAAGGCGTAGAACCCCGAATTGCTGTTGTTTGGAGGCTCTGGTTCGACGGTGCGTTTAAGAGAGTCCGCAATGATTTTGTCAAATAACCACTCCGCATCAAGCACCGCCAACTGCAACTCAACAAGCCATGCCTCCACTGACGGATGAGAGTTCGCCTTGTACTCCACAGCATCCAGCATAGCATCAAGACTGCGCAGTGCCTCTTTTAGCCCGTCCAACAGCAAAAGATCCATCTTTACTTTCCGGCAGAACTTGATGAAACGACGCGAGGAACAAGAGTCTAACACCGCCTGAATCGAAGGATTGAGAAGTTGCACTCCCACCCAGGCTGCGGCCATCACTGCTTTGTATTGAATCAGCACTTAGAAGGGATACCCAAAATGCTGAACCTATGGCAGCAAGGCCCGATGAATAGCGATTTAGCTTAATCGACACGGTTACGCGTAGGATTTCGAGTCTCGTGTCGGTGTTTAGTCTTTAAGAGGGTCGGTTTCCCTTGGCCTTGTAATTGGGAAATGGTGTAGTTTTACACCAGTGGGAACAAATATAAGGATTTGGCAACTTTGGCTGGCATAGTTTCCACACACAATAAATATAATGATATTTGGCTGCTATTAATATTGAAAAAAAATATATATGTCCCATATATTTATTTTAGGATTTAGAGAGATTTTTTAAAATGCGAAATATATTTTAAAAAATAAAATATAAGTAAATAAAAATTAATAATAAAAATTATTATAAAATATAAATAAATAAATAATAATTTATTAATTTTAAATAATTTATACTATTAATTTTTTATTAATAAGTATCTATCTATATTTTACTTTATAAAATATACATATCTCTTTATAGATCCAAACCTATATCTTAGTAATAAAATGTATAAGATAAAAAAATACGGTTTTATTTGAAACACAACAACTTAATTCAAACATCACCTAAACTAGAGCACATGGGTTCAATATAGCACATTTCAGACATCTGGATAAATATGTACAGACAATCATAGGAGTAAACTACCAGACAAACACACTCTTCCAAGTAAATAGTAGAGAACAGAAGCTCAATTCATTTATATAAACTCATCGAAACCTTAGTATCATTTCGTTATTAACTGATATTATATTCTACGAAGAAGTGCATTCGCCAATCCTCTACTTCAGCAAAGCCACGGCCAGTATAATCCAAGCAACCTGAACAACTAAAAGCTAATCAATAAGCCACAAGAACAACGCAATATCTAAATTTCTAAGTCAAGCCTTAAAAGTGACGTAGCAGTCATTTAAAAGTAAAAGATAAATAGATAATGATAGCAAATTGAAATTGGACAGTGAGAGATGACGAATTTGCCGCTCATACTTCTCACTACAAGCCAGAATCACACCCTGATCTCATCTACACTTCTAAATCATTTGTATGATTTGAATTAAATACTCATAGTCATTGAAAAAGATATTTTGCTACAACCACATGTTTTTTCAAAAAAAAAAAAAAAAAGTAGCATCGATGATCCATTACAGTAGAATGCAGATTGATAAAAATGTCAATACATATTGAGCAATCACCTTTAGTTCATTGTATGTTGCACAGTACTTGGGAGACATTTCAGTTGGCTCCCCAGCAGCTTCTTGCCAGTATATCAATCAGAAGTAGCATCCTTTTTGCAACATTGGTAATAAATATATAGTTACCTATTCTTCACAATTCTAATCACATCATGTAAGATATTTTTCACAATGATCTATTGAGATATATTTTCCCACAAATTCTAATATGTCATGACCTAGAAATCTACGATGCACAAGTTAAATTAGCCTAAGGCTCATTTAACTTGGTAAATCTAACTCAACAAACATGCAAACCCGCCCCTCAACAATAATATTAGAACACAAAAATCTAAAAATTTTGAAATTTTGGCAGAGCTTCACCTAAAATATGAATATTTTCAAAATACAATAGTACCTATTAAATACAAAAAATATTTAAATTGTGCACTTAAATTTTACAAAAGACCAAAACAACAAAGACACTTCTCATGACTACAAAATATAAGAGTCCAAGACCAAACAAAATCTAAATGGAGGAGTCTCCAGCTAGGGTTTGAATTACAACATCCTAGTAGATTGGTTAACAAGATGCTTTCTATCTAAAAAAAAATTATATGTAAAGAAGAACAGTGTGAATCACGTGACTCAGCGAATGCATATGCATAAAGTAACAAAGATAGAAAATAATTATTTAAAAATTGAAAATGAATTTAAAAATAAATTTAAATAAATAAAAGAGATTACAAATAACTTATTCATAATTCCTGTCATAAACAGTTAAAAAATTAGTAATGAAAATGGATACTTTGCCATTCAAAGGAAGTTTATAAACATCTTGTAGAGATAATTTTAGAAATTCTAAAAGTCATGCTTCATGAATAATTTCATAAAAATGAAATTTAAAAGAATAATAAAAAGTTAGCATTTTGCAATCTAATCATGATTCATAACAACAACCTATTGAATATAATTTAAACTAAGGAAGTACAATCGTGAGAAACACCTAAAACCATCAAAGTAGAGTATACACTATATCATTCCCAGCAAGAGCTGGTATTTGAGGTCTCATTGAGTATACACAAGATTATTTCTCAAAGTTTTAAGGGAGATGCATGGACTATATACTAGATCATTTCTTAACATGCTCTATCTTTATTAAAGCACCACTTAGAGTTTGTAGACATCTAATATTGTCCGGGTCCATAAAACATCAAAGTAGACTCGTGTATATGTTTTAAAATTATCTTACTTAAACATGTATATATTTTTTTAGTTTAATGTGAATAATATTATTAAAAATTTAAAATTTAAAATTCAAATAAAAAATTAAAAAATTGAAAAACATTATTTTGGGAAAAACACTATAGATTAGACAAGAGGTTGGGAATTAGATGCTGGCAGTGGCCAACAACTTTGCACAATTTCATGTGGCTTTTGGATTTTCACATGGAATGGTCCAACCAGTCCATGTGATCCCTCCAGAAAAGGATAGCCGCCTCTGATTGTTTCGGTGGGTTGGGGGGAGACCAGGAAAAAGAGGGCAGCCTGTGAAACAACAAAAGAAAAAAAATAATAAGAGAGGCTGCAGAAGGTGAGAAAAAGAACAAGGGAGTAGAAGGCTGCCGGCCACTTTTCTAAAGAAGGCAGGAGGAGCCCGTGAGAAATAAGAGGTGTCGGCATGCTGCAAGGAGAGGATAAGGGAGAGCAGAGAGAGCCCAGACCAAGAGGAGGAGCTGAACTGGAGAAAAACGGAGAAGAGGTAACCAAAGAAAAAAAGGGGGAGCCGTAAGTCTGTGAAAAAAAAAACAGAGGAAGAAGGAACGGAAGAAGAGACTAAGAAGGGGAAGAGCTGCTCCACCGCTCCATTTCCCTTCAGTAGCTGCTGACGGCAGGAGAGGAGAAGCAAGCATGATGGGCGTACGTGGCGCAGCAGTGGAATAAACAGCAAGTGCACAAGCTGCCCGCCATTCTTCAACCATACACAGACTGCCACTTGCCTGGACATGAGATAGCAGTGACTGGCAGTAAAAAAATAGTTGGCACCGTACTGTAGCAGAGAAGATAGCAACATGGAGCAGAACATGAGCAAGGGAATGACACCCACATGCAAAGGGTGGTGACCCAGGGGTGGAGGTAAGACCAGCACCTGTTTCAGCTTTAAAAAGGGTGGAAGAGGAGAACTTCAGGGCCAGGACCGAGACTCTTAAAAAAAAAAAAAAAATCAGAGAGTGCTTTCTCCATCCGGGATAATATTCTCCATCCGAGACTTCCTTCTTCATCATAAGGTCCCATTGCCATTAGAGCTCCTTGCCTGAACCGAGAACCTTCAAAACACAAAAAGCCAAGAGCCATAAAAAAAAATACGTGTACCCCTGGCTAGAGAACCAGAAAACAGAGCATCCACACAAGAGTAGCAACCCAAGAGCTCTGGCTCCTCGCCGAGAGTCCTCAGCAACAAGGAGAAACTGAAACTAGGAAGGCACTGTTGGGGCTCTGTCCGAGAACAAAAACAGAGAGCACATACACCCCATCTAGGGATGTGAAACTGAAACCAGGGCACCGTGGTTCTGTTGAAAAAATGATTCTAAATTGACAACAGTACTTTCTTTTATTTACTATTCTTGACTTAGTCTAAGTTTGTTATTACTTGGTCCTTGAGTTTCTCTATTTCAGTTGCAAGCACGATTGTTTAGTGCCAATATTTTCTGCATATTTGTTGTGTTTTAGTTGTCATGTAAGCCTACTTAAAAGGCAACCTTGGTTATGAATAAAGTATTCAGCAATCACAAGTTTCATATATGATTCTGCACATCAAGTGTTTGATATTTTTCTTATAATCAATTTGTTGTTTATTCATTTCTTGTGCAGTATTTGAGAGTTCTTAAGTGAGTGAGTTTTAGGTCTTTCTGTGGTATTAGAGCCAGGTTGAGTGAGTAAAGAGAGCTAAACATATGAGCTGAGTGAGACACCATGGCAAGCAATGGTAATGTAATGAGTGCAGCACAACCACTCATTCCCATTTTCAAAGGAGAAGGTTATGAATTCTGGAGTATCAGAATGAGAACTCTACTCAAATCTCAAGATTTTGGCACTTGGTAGACCATGGCTATGCAGATCGAGATGAAGAAAACAGATTGAAGCATAACAAAAAGAAAGATTCAAAGGCTCAAGTGATTATTCAGCAAGCTTTCCATGATAGCATCTTCTCTAAAATTGCAGCAGCATCCACATCGAAGCAAGCATGGTCAATTTTGCAAAAGGAGTTTCAAGGTGATTCAAAAGTGATCATTGTGAGATTGCAATCGCGTCAACGTGACTTTGAAACCTTATTCATGAAAAGTGGGGAATCGGTGCAAGAGTTTTTGTCAAGAGCAATGGCAATTGTTAGTCAAATGCAATCATATGGAGAGCTGGTTTCTGACTAGACAGTGGTTGCAAAGGTTTTAAGAATTTTAACTCCAAAATTTGATCATGTAGTTATTGCAATAGAAGAGTCTAAGGATTTATCAGTTTTTTCATTTGATGAACTAATGGGATCATTGCAAGCTCATGAGTCTAGAATCAATAGATCACTTGAAAAGAATGAAGAATAGGCATTTCAAGTGAAGGAGCCAGCCATCAAAACTGGAGAAACTGAAACTTTAGCAAGTAGAGGCCAAGGAAGAAGAGGATTTTGTGTCTGTGGCTATGGTTGAGGAAGAGGCAGAGGTCGATCTAACAGGCAACAAAGGCAGTCCAAAGAGCAAAGCAAACACAAGAATGGCATTCAATGTTATCACTGCAAGAAATATGGCCACATAAAATCTTATTGTTGGCACAAAGATCAACAAGTGAATTATGCAGCAGAGAATGGAGACAAAAGTTAGCTTTTTATGGTATACTTCAAGTAATGTGTGGTTTATAGATAGCGGCTGCTCAAATCACATGACTAGCACAAAAGCCTTGTTCAAAGAGCTTGATGAAACAAAAAAGGTGAAGGTTCAGCTTGGGAATGGAAAAGAAATTCAAGTTGAAGGGAAAGGTACGGTGGCACTTAAAACTAGCAATGGTAATGTAAAACTCTTGCATAATGTTCAATTTGTACCTGATTTAGGATATAATCTATTAAGTGTTGGTCAACTAATGGCTGGAGGATATTCAGTTTAGTTTAATGATGGACATGTGTTATTAAAGATAAAAAGTTAAGCCAAACAATGGTCAATGTTCACATGACCAAAAATAAGATGTTTCCTCCTAAAGTCTCAAATGTGGAAAGTTCTGCTTTGGTTGTTGTTGCTCAAAATGACTTTAAATTATCGCACTTGAGGTATGGACATCTTAATTTCAAGGGACTAAAGTTGTTGGGTCAAAAAGGTATAGTTCTTGGTTTGCCAAAAATTGACCCTTTTGATTTGTGTGAGGGTTGTATTTATGGGAAGCAAACTAGAAGTTCATTTCTTGTTGGTAAAACTTGGAGAACTTCTACTTGTCTTGAATTAATTCATGCTGATTTGTGTAGTCCAATGAACACTAAATCTTTGGAAGTCATTATTTCTTACTTTTTATAGATGATTTTAGTTGCATGAGTTAGGTGTATTTTTTGAAATTCAAGTTAGAAACTTTTGAGAATTTTAGAAAATTCAAGGCGTTGGTAGAGAAGCAAAGTAGTTTATGCATCAAAGCTCTTAGTACAAACAGAGGTGGTGAATTCTTGTCTAAGGAATTTAACCACTTTTGTGAAGAAAATGGAATTTGCAAGGAATTAACAGCTCCTTACACACCAGAGCAGAATAGGGTAGTTAAGCACAAGAATTGTACCATTGTTGAGATGGCAAGAAGTTTACTAAAAGGCAAGGGACTTCCAAATCAGTATTGGGCCAAAGCAATTGCCATTTTGGTGTATTTACTGAATATCTCTCCCACAAAGGCTGTATTAAATCAAACACCATATGAAGCTTAGAAAGGGACCAAACCTTTGGAAAGGGACCAATCTTGCCAAAAACTAGATGAGAAATCAGAAAAATGCATTTTCATCGGTTATTGTCTTGAATCCAAAGCATATAGATTATATAACCCTCTTAGTGGCAAAGTGATCATTAGTAGAAATGTTGTATTCAATGAAGAAGGAAGCTGGAATTGCTGTAGTAGCAATGCTAAAATTCAAGAAGAAGCTTCGTTAGATGAGGTAGCAGATCTTACACCAGCAAATTCAACAAGTTCTTCTCCATCAAATTCAAATAATAATAGCGTAGCAAGTTCACAAGCTCAAGTTCAAAAGGTAATAACTCATCTTCCTCAAATGAGCCATCCTATGAGACACCTCCATGGAAATTTAGATCCTTGAAGGAAATTTAGAATCTTATGGATTTGCTTTGTTTGCTGCAGATCCTACAGCTTATGAGAAGCAATAAAAATGAAGGAATGGCAATATGCAATGAAGGAAGAACTGATGGCAATACAAAGAAATGACACTTGGGAGCTGATGAACTTGCCCAATGGAAAAAATGTTGTTGGCTTGAAGTGGATATTCAAAACAAAATACAATGTAGATAGAAGTGTACAAAAGCACAAGGCAAGGCTTGTGGTAAAGGGATACTCACAGCAATAAGGTATTGATTTTGAAGAGACATTTTCTCTTGTTATTTGAAACAGTGAGAACACTCTTAGCCTTGGCAACTCAGTTGAAATGGCAAATTTATCAACTTGATGTTAAGTCAACCTTTTCAAACAGTGAACTGGAAGAGGAAGTTTATGTTACCCAACCTAAAGGATTTGTGATAAATGTTGAAGAAGAAAAGGTGTATAGGCTAAAGAAGGCACTTTATGGGTTAAAACAATTGCCATGTGCATGGTACAGTAAGATCAATTCTTATTTTCTGCAAAATGGGTTTGAAAGGAGTGAAAATAAGCTTACTCTTTACTGGAAAAAGCAAGATTTAGGACTCTTGCATTATTTCTTGGGTTTGAGGTGATGCAAGGAGAAGATGGAGTATTTGTTTCTTAAAAGAAATATGCCTCAAACTTGTTCAAAAGGTTTGGTATGTCCAATTGCAAATTTACAACAACACCCATGAATGTGAATGAAAAATTACAACTTGAAGATGGTATTGAAAGGGCTGACGCAAGAAGTTTTAGAAGTTTAGTTAGAGGTTTGATTTATTTGGCTCATACAAGGCTAGATATTTCATTTTCAGTTGAAGTTGTGTCAAGGTTATGAGCAATCCTTCAAAGCATACTTTCATGCTGCAAAAAGTATTTTGCGTTATGTTGCTGGAATTTTGGATTATGGTATTTAGTATTTTCATGTTTTACATTTCAAATTAACTAGATTTACAAATAGCGATTGGGTAGGCTCCTTGGATGATAGGAAGAGTACTTAGGCAACGTTTTTAGCCTTGGTTTAGGTACAATAACATGGAGTTTGAAAACAAGCCACTACGGCATTATCGTCTTCAGAGGCAGATTATGTTGCTGCTACTTCTTCAGCTTGTCAATGCATTTGGCTTAGAAGAATTCTTGTTGATCTTCATCGAGTGTAGGAAAATGCAACTAAAATTTATTGTGACAACATGTCCACTATTGCCATGACTTAAAATCCTGCATTTCATGGAAGAACGAAGTATGTTGACATCCGTTTTCATTTCATTCGTGAGTTGGTAGAAAAAGGGGAGATTAAACTGTAGTTTTGCAACATGGATGATCAAGTGGTAGATATTTTGGCAAAAGCTCTCCCATGTCAGAAGCATGTCTACTTCATATCAATGCTTAGTGTGTGCAATTTTCAATCAAGGGGGAGTGTTGAAAAAATGATTCTAAATTGACAGCAGTACTTTCTTTTATTTACTACTCTTGACTTAGTCTAAGTTTGTTATTACTTGGTCCTTGAGTTTCTCTGTTTTGGTTGCAAGCACGATTGTTTAGTGCCAAATTTTCTACATATTTGTTGTGTTTAAGTTATCATGTAACCCTATTTAAAAGGCATCCTTAGTTATGAATAAAGTATTTAGCAATCACAAGTTTCATATATGATTCTGCACATCAAGTATTTGACATTTTTCTTAGAACCATTTGTTGACTTATTCATTTCTTATGCAGTATTTGAGAGTTCTTAAGCGAGTTTAAGGTCTTTTACTCCAACAAGTTCAGTCAGTTCGGTTGCCACAGGAACTTGGTAAGTTCTGGATTGGTTTGGTCTTCCCTTTTGTGCTTTCCATGTACCAGCTATGATTTTAGGTCCCTTGAGTTAGGAGGATGATAAGCATCATCCATCTCACACTTGCATGTCACTGTTTTTGGTGTGAGTATGGGCTGAATCAGCTTTGGCCCTTCCTGCAATTTTAACATTATTGTTTTTAGGTATGCATATCACTATTTTGGCGTGAATATGAGCTGAATCAGCTTTGGCCTTTCTTGCAATTTGCATGTTACTATTTTTGGTGTGCATGTCATTGTTTACACTTACTATTTTAGGTAAATTTTTCTGTTTGTGAGAAATGATGAGAAAAAATGAATACAACTCAGTAGTTGGATTTGGTTTTCTACAACTTAGTAGAATTTAGATTTTATGAAAATATGAGAATCTAAAATGTTTTATTGATACAATAAGTTTCTCCTCCAGTAGGTAATTTAAGAAAACATAAGAATAAGATAAGAGGTGATGAATTTTTATCATTCCTTTGCAAAATAAGAAAAACACTTTTTAGTTGTAGAAATAAAGACAAAAATATTTATTTTTATAACTTATACAGGCGTCACTTGAAGAGGAATGGCCTATTTTAATCTCTCTTTTGCAAAAATTATCCAAATAAACTTTCTAAGAAAAGCTACAAGAAATGAAGGCGAAAGCTTATAACTTGATTGACTCCACTGAATAGGTCTATATCTATATTTCTTAAAAGGCTTATTAGTATGAGATTTCTAAAATCAATTTTCTTATCGAAATTAATACATTTTACTAAAGAAAGTCATGGGAAATAAAAGCGAATGCATTTATTCCTATTCTCATCTGAATAAGATGAACCTATCTTTTTTACAAGATGTTTGCAATAAAATTAAAATCAAACTATTCAACCTTCTTTAATAAGGAAGCATGGACAACATTTATGGCAATTATAAGTGACATAAAATTAACATGGTACCCAGAAGGTATTGTAGGATGCTAACACCTTCCCTATACGTAACCAATCCTCAAACCCATTTTTTTTAAAAAAAGGTAAACCATTTCTTATAAAGATGTTTGATTTCACCAAGATTTTAGATCAATGGCGACTCCTTTCTTTCTTTCAAACTCCATTTCTTCTATTTTACAAATAATGGCATCCATCTTTTTTTATAAAAAAGAAAGATGTATAAAACAATAAAAAAAAGAAATTTAATTCTTTTCGCCACTCCGTGTCACACAGATGTGTCAACAGAGTCTACACCAAATCATTCCCCATGAACCCAAAAGTAATTATATGCATAAATTGATGCATTCTTGAATCCATATCTAAATCCATAACCTAAGTCACTTGTTAAGTATACACTAAATCATTCCTCACAAGACACATCCTTGGCTCTATGTACATAGGTTATTAACCTTACTAATAGCAATACAGTTCTTGCACAATACTTTCCACCACCATAAAAATGCACTAAAATTGGAAAAGTAAAAAAATATATATATTTACAAATAATTAGTGAAAGCTAATTAATTCACAAAACTAGTTTCTAGCTTTAAAGCACTTCCTCAAACTCACTGTGTCCAAATCAAAATTTCAAAATAAATTCAATAAGGCATAAGAAAACATGGACGTGAAAATGTTAAATTTAATATTCTCCAATATCACACTATCTTTGAATCAAATATTCATAAAAATAGTTTAATTGAAGAACTTGTTTCCCAATGATACAAAATCATGGTTTACTATGAGAATGAATGCAAAAGATAAAATTTATCCAATCACAAAAAGTTACTACACACAAATAAAATAATATAATAATGATGTAAATTTTAATATATGCGAAAGTAACATATGAAGGAAGAATTTGAAGATGAAAACAATGTTACAATATCCATATGCAATGATAAAGTGCCAAAGAATCTTAATCTGCCTCTAACAACTCAGATAGGTAAGGTTTAAGGGACATTCAATGAATCTATAAAGAAAAACAAGTTCAAGAACATACTAGACTATGCTAAAGAGCAATTACATAACTAGAATACTACTAAGAGGGTGTAACCATGATGCTAGAATCTCACCAAAGTGAGATTTCTGACTAAGATCAATGATTGATATGCTAACACTTACCCAAAGAATATTTCAAAGAGCTCAACAGGCATTACCCAACTTTTAGTCATAATTTCATGGCTCTAACAATATGCAAACTCTTAAATTACCCATAAAACATAATACCCATAACAATAACTACTCAAAAAAAAGTTATTAAATCATATAGCAAGTAAAAAATAAATTAGGAAGCATACAACAAGGTGTTGAAGCAATGGGTATCAAAAGAGAGAAATCTTAGAGAGAAAATCATATTGGGGTTAGAGTTTCATGAAAAATCTATGAAACTTAAAAGAACCAATAAAGATTTAACTTATCCACTAAGAAAATAGGAAGACAATGGTCTCAATGCCACAAAGATGCTCTCAATCACATGTTAAAACACAAAAAAAATCAGCCATTATAATGGTTGTCCTAAGTTTAAAAAGGTGATAAAATTTGAAGGTTAACAAATTTTGGGTATTGAGGAACTAAGTTGAACCTTTAAATATGCTGGGTTTTTGGTGGAAAGGATGAAAGAAGAAAGAAGATGAAAGAGATAAGGAGGAGAAGCGGCATCAAAATGAAGAGAAAGGAGGAAGTGGGTGTCAAGCAAGAGAGAAGAGAGAGGGGAAAAGAAAAAAGAAAAAAAATTGGGAGGGAAGTGTATCGACTAAGAAAGAAAAGGGCAGGGGAAAAATCATTTTTTCCCCTAACTATTAGTGAAAATTATCAAAATGCCATCATTTTCAAAAAAATATAAAATGGCCATAACATTTCCCCCATAAAAGAATTTAGCCCCCAAATTCTAAACCAATTTAGTTACCGTGAGACTCAAAGAGGTGTGGGTGCTTTGAATGGATATCCTAAAAGAAAAAAAAAAACTCTTCAAGTCTAATATCCATAGCTACAAAATTTGAAAGTAAGAAAAGTCATTTGTCTTCTACTTTCATCTTAGTCATTACTTATCCATGTTGAGGCTAGTTATTAAAAATGCTCGTTTCTATTCAACTCTTTCAAAGTTCTAAATGCATGAAAATAACCTCAGTAATACCTTGGGGTACAACATACACAAAATGAGAGACAAAATTGATCACTTCCTTTTTGTTCCTTCCCAACAATGTTACTCCTTAAATTCTTATACATCTTAGTAATACCTTGGGGCACAATATACACAAAATGATAAGCTTTTTCTAAAACTTTCTTGTGCAATTCTTGAATATTAGAAACATAATAACAATACTATATCACCACTAAAGTTAATTGAAAATTCAAAAACCTTTATTGCTCTCCCCATCTTTCAAAAATTTAACCAAATAAGTATCTTAATATAGAGAAGTTCTAATACCTCCTAGCCCCTGTCATCAATGCCAAATGATACTAAATACGGCAACACCAAAACAAACCATGAAACATTGGTGGATGGCATAGCAGTAACCATTGACAAAACTAATCATACTAATGAAAAATTGTCATTGATTTAAATATATAAAAAAAGGTCTAATAATGTATAACGGAACATCAAATTTATTAAGAAGATTTAAGTGTCTACATAAATTGAACAACAAGGTCTAAATCTTACCAACTCTTAAATAAAAGTAATTTTAAAGAATTAGTAAAACATAGACACAAACAAGTGAACAATCTTAATTTGCAAGACTAAAAGTCGTGATTGATAGTAATTTTTTTTCTATATTGACTTTAAAAAATTGAAAGACAAAATAAAGATTAAATATACATGTTGATACTATTTTGAGAAAGAAAACCAAGAATAAATAGTTTGTAAGTTCAAAAATCTAATTCTTAGATGCATTACATACTATCTATCAAATTTTTTAAAAAAAATTAAATGGAGGAAGACAAATTTTATTATTAAAGTTTAAAACTTCATATTGTCAAAGGGTTTATCAAACTTTAAAAAATAGCATTTACAGAGGAAGAAAAAGTTTAAAACATATTATACTTTACATATTGTCCAAGTGTGTTTCAACTTTTAATGCTACATTACATATGGCATCAGAGCTTTAGTATTAGGTCCTTATGGCTACAAATCCAAATAATGGTAGAATCAAGTTTGTGAGCTATTTACCCGAGCATAGTTTAAGAATAAGAGGCTATCATCATTCATTTCTCTATGAGTCCCTAATTTCTTATTTGTTCTTGTGTTTAATAGCTTGCTATCATTTTAGGTAAGGCTGCCTTCAAAGGCTAAGGCTACTACTAGGAGAGTTTCTTTCATTGATGAGACTTCTACTCAGTCCCATGAGACTATTCCTAAAGGACATGGCGATGGTAGCAATAAGAATAAGCAAGTTGGTATTAAAGCCAGTCCTTTCTAGTAGATGTTAGGTTTGAGGACAAATCCACAGAAGCTGGCAGGCTTGTGATGACCCTAATCTAATGTTGAAATGAGACCAGCTCCATTGGAAAAATTGTTCATGCCTCTAATGGAAGTAAGGGGAATCCAAGTCCTACATCAAAAAAGGGAAGACTTGGTTTAGGCCATATAATTTAGACTTGAATAGCTTTGATCAAGTGGGCGTTTTGGGACTAACATCTCAAAGCGATGAAACTGCCCAAAGTAGACAATATGTCTTAATGCTAGGCTAGGTTAGGACATAATAAAAGTCTCACAAAAAAAAGTACAAATACAAAATTCTCGCCAAATAATTACTGTTTTTTGTTACTTCATGCACATAACTTTTGCAAAAGTCATTATGCCATATGCACTATAAGCAATGTGATTTACTTGTTGGTTGAAAAACAATACTTTAATATAGTATTGGTCATCCACAATTCCATACTTTCAAGCTAAAGACATGTTGCAATGTTACAACGTAGAGTAGTGATCCCACACAAAACTCTCTCTTTTGCTTTGGAACAAGGGAGAAGTCAGCTTTTAGAAAAAAGAATGGAGTCACCATCAACCTCATTTTTAGAGTGAGATCAGACAATTATGCTACAAAAATTATCTGTATTCCTAGAGATTAGGTTAGCGGGTTGACTACTTATAAAGAAGGCATTAGCACTCCTACACGCACTTTCGCTATCACAATGATCTAGTTAATTAGTCTTGCTTTAATTTGGTGTTGATTAAAAATTCTAGTTGTTAAAAATATGTTTGAAAATAATTCCTTTCCTAGACCAGGATTTTTGAGAAATAAATTAATTTTTGAGAGACACACATGTCCTTCTAGATTGGGGGTTTTGGAAATTTTATTTATTTTGAAGAAAATTTCCTTGTCCCTCTAAATTCAGTTTTAGAAATTATTTTGAAAAAAATCCCCATTCTTTCTAGGTTGGGGTGTTAAAAATAATTTTAGAAAAATTTCCATTCTTTCTAGGTTGGTAAATAATTTTGTTTTAAAAAAATTCCTACTCCTTCCAAGTTAAGGTGTTAAAAATAATTTTTTTCAAAAAATTCCCCACTCCTTCTACGTTGAGGCTTTCATAATTTTCAAAAGACTTGGGTAGTAGGCAAAATTAATTCTAGTGTCTAAAATAAACTAACTATAAGATTGTTTTACAGTCCCAACTCATACGCTAATTTACACAAAATTACAATCTCAAGAACTAAAACATTAATACAATAATGAAAGCACATCAAAAAGGGGAAATCAGTAAATTTCTCATTATCTATAACCACATGCTACTAAGATGTTGTATTGTCCAAAACAAAATTTGCCAACTCACAAAGATAACCATTAGTAATAAAATAGAATAAAACTTAGTAACAAACCAAAACACCATGAGAAAGTTCATGATCTCACAAAAATTTTCAAATAATCATGAGTAATATAATCCTAAATTTTGGAGATAACACAAGTTTGCATCAACCAAATGATTCTAATCAAACTTATAATAGCACAGACAAGAACTCTAATCAAATCAATAACCAATCATTGCCACTCTAATTTGGGAAGACAGCTATGTAAAGAAACCTATAAATTGAACCAAGAGTGTCCATTATATATCCAAGGTTCCAAACTAAATGACAGCAAGTGTCACTAACTCAACCACTATTTAAATGCTAATACCCAAATTAGAGCAAACAAACATTACTATAGAAATAACCTTCAAAATATTCAAGGAAATTCTAAAGCAGCCAAAATCATCACAATATTCAACCAAGGTAGCCAATAACCAAGTCACCATGCATTTAAAGCACCACACATAGAAATTCTTGCCAAACAAATTAGTAATGAAGTTGTTGACAAAGTTAACTTTTAAACACAAATTGATACCCAAATCTAGGCCAATTCCATAATGAGATCAAGGTAGATTAACAAACAGTGTTTCAACATAGAGAACAAAAGTGATTGACATCAAGATCCCAAAAAAAGCAAAGTTTCCTCCAAAAATTCTATTAATCATCCACATTCCCTAAATTAAAATAAAAGCAAGCCTAGACAGATAATGTAATCAAAATTTCAAGGCTAAGAGAAAGAAAATTGCTAAAAATAAAGCCCAAAACACTTGAGATGAATGCCTTACCTTGCGTAATCTTAGATGTAGGACTAGGTTTTAAAAGGTAGCTATTGAGACTATCAGAAGAAAGAAGTGATTAGGCTTTTGAAGGTATGACGATGGCTTCTTAATTGGTATAGAGATGAAGTAATGACATTGTGATAATGAAGTAGTACAAATGGTTGGACTTCCTAATTTTGTGCAGGGTCAAGGACTTTTGGAATGACAGAAGCACTATGAGGAAGGATGAAGCTTAGGTAATAATGGCTTGGCTCAAAGGTGACTAGCAGGAGAAGCAAGCAACACATCTCATTTGCTCTCATAATGGTCGAGATTTTATTGGAATGTCAAGAGTTGTAGATGTTAAACAACAAAGTGGCAAAGTTGAAGTACAGGACAAGAATCCCATTGTACTTTGTTCTTTTTAGTTTTAAAAATAAAGAAGAAAAGAAGTCAATTTTAGTGCATATGAGGTGAACAGATGGGTTCTCCCATGGAAAAATCTATGAGGAGAGAGTGTCAGAGTGTAAGGGTAGTTAAATGCATGTGTAAGGTGGTGTATTTTTTGTGCGTGTGTGTAGGCTAGGTTTGGTTATTTTTGTGTCTTGGTATGTAATTGTAGGTGCTAATGGGTGAAGTGAAGTAATGAAAAAGTGATGCAAGAGTGAAGTTGGTGAAGGTGTGGGGATTAAAATGTGTTCAATTCTCTTTCTCTCTCTGTGCATGTCAGATAGGTCCTAAGAAAGTGAAGTCTAATGTGTCCTTTGATAGTCATTTTTTTATTCAAATTTTATTTGTATCTCCTAAATTTTAGATATTATCTTTATTGTTATCTTTTTCCTTTTATTATTTATCTTCTATTATTTATCCTTTATCTTTTGAATCTATTTTATTATTATTTGGTTTGATTTTGTCTTTTGGAATTTAATTTTTATTTTTTTGTTATTTTGTTTTCTTATTTTTGTTTTTGACTTAAGTTTTGGATTTCGGCTAAGATTAGGATTAAGTTACAAATGGGCCAGACAAAATTAAGTTTCTACAGACAATCCCCTTTGCTTATTTTCTAAGAATTAGAAGTTGGGCAAAGGTTGAGAGATATCATTTTATTCAAAATTTATTGAGGTTAATTTAAAGAGAAGGATTATTGTCCAACCAATAAGAACACATAAGAAAATCACTTAGGATTTTGGTATGAAGGATTATCATCCTCCTAACCATAATGGTTATTGTCCAACTAATAAGGATAAAACTGGAAGGGTTACAATCCACCCAACATGAATCAAATTAGAAAGGTCAACTATCCACCCAATAAGAATAAAATCAAAAGGGTTAACTATCCACTAAATAGAGATCAAATCAAAAGTGTCACAATTTACCTAACAAGGATAAAATTGGAAAGGTCACAATCCACTTAATAAGGATCAAATTAGAAGGGTCAACAATTCACCCAATGATGATTAAATCAAAAGGTCAACTATCCATCCAATGAGGATTAAATTGGAAGGGTCACAATCTACCAAATGAGGATCAAATCAAAATGGCTGTTATCTAGCCAATAGGAATCAAATCAAAAGGGTTGTAATCCACCCAACATGGATCAAACCGAAAGGGTCATAATCCATGCAATAGGGATTAAATCGGAAGGGTCAACTATCAACCTAAAGAGGTCACCTAAGAAAATGAGTTAGGATTTGATGTGAAGGCTTATCGTCCACCTAGTTAGAATACTAAAGAAAACAACTTAGGATTTAATGTGAAGCGCTACTGTCCACCCATCTGGGACTCTTTAGAAAATGACTTAGGATTTAATATGAATGGGTTCTTCCTATATGAACGTGTAATAGGCTTAACCTAAAAATATATGCTTGACATTCCAATATATGAATGCTTGATGACAAGTCTAATTGCTGAAAAATTAGAGTGAATGCCAAACAATCTATACAAAATGTCATGATAATGCAAGATAACATACTAGAAAGCATGATGAATTTTTGTGAACTATGTAGAAACTTTTATAAATGTAGCTTCTAGAACTACTAGACACTCTTGAGGTAAGATTGTGAAAGAGCTAGCTTTGATATTCTTGAATTTTTTTGAATTACACATTCTATTGAGGATGATTTCCCCGATGTCAAACAATTCATAATATATTCCTTACCTCAGTTTCCATCCCATGTAAGGATGCCACCCTTTGATGTTTTTGCCCTTTTTTGTGTAACTCAGTTTACATCCCTTAAAACAAGCCATGCTTCTCTTTTCTTTGGGAATTAAGGGTATTGCACTTTCAACCTTTACTCATTGTACCTCATATGAGGGGACCTGACTTCAAACCATTCTTCCCTTAATCAACAACTTTTGGATCCATAACCTATTGTTTTGGATAGCACTCTCATGGTTATGATCCTTTTTGGGTTCTTGACACATTTTGCCTTGCATGAGAATGCATTTTAGGGAGGTGAGGATGTGTACAACAAGAATAGTTATGGAGATGGATATGAAGCTAGGTAATTCAATAATCCTTTATTACTTTCTGCTCTCCAAAGGTGGGTTTTTCATACTCAGCTTCACTCTCCATGTTGTTGCCCTAGTTTGAATTTTGATCCCCCTTAAGCAAAGAATGTCTTTCAAATTTGAGTTCACTCTCCCAGTTCTTACCCTAGTTTGGATGTTGATGGCCTTTGAACAATGAAATGTTGAAAGGTTTTTCTCATTTCATTCTCTTTTACTATCTAGGGTAATGTCTTGGAGGAATACACTCGGCAAATTAAGGTAATGCTTTAGTAATTACTCAATTCCCTAGAATCAAGAATGCCCTATCAAGTGCTTGTTCTAATCCCTTTCAAGTGTTTACACTCTTAATTGAGTGTTAGTTCTACTTACTCTTAAGTGTTTGGTCTCATAGATACCCCATAGGATTATTTTTGTGTCCCTCTCTACTTTGGTTGAACATCCACATTAACTAAGATCACTAGAAGTTTACTCAACTTGTAATGTAAGCCTAGGTAATATGTAAGAAAGAAAGATTTTAGGATTTAGCAAATAAGAAGAGCACAAAGTACATGATATCTTGATTTTCTCCTTTCCTTTTTTGGCATAACGTCATCAGCTCAAGGCAAAGTCTACTTCCCTTCTCCTATCTACTAGTTTCTATTTTCTTCTTCTTTTGGCTTCGCTCTTTTCCGTTTTCATTTTTTTTCTTGATTACTATTTTCTCAATTTTCTATATTTCTTCACTTCTTCTTTTTCTTTTCTCTTTTTTGTGCCTTCCATATTATTTGGAGGAAGACCATCAAATATTTCCCTTAAGTCTTAGCATTTCATTCTTTGATAGCTTAGATGCCCCATTCTCTTTCAGGGTTAAAAGGTTAAAGTTGCCATAGGCTAGAGGAAGGAAGTTGAATGGTAGTCTTGCCATCCTTTCATAGGCTCCAATAGGTGACTATGGGAATTTTGGTATTAAGACTAGGTTGAAAGGCTTAAACAGTCCAAAGATAGCTTAGATAATTTCTTAATTAATACGATATCCAAGCAAATTACTTTAAGGTTCATTCAAATAAGGTCTAGGGTATCTTTCTCCTTATAGCATATTTGGAAGTTAGAATACTCTTATACCTTTGGTATCCCTAATGTTGCCCCAAAGTACAAGCATTTAGCATCAATTAGATCTTGGACCCTCTTCTTGAGAGCATTGCAATTCTCCACTATATGTCCATTTGCCTCAAAATGGTATACATGGGTAGCTCATCATACCAACCTAGATAGAGAGGTTGAAAAGGTGGTAGTGGAACCAAAGATATCAATTTCATTGCAAGAGATGGAGTAAAAGTTTAGCATAGGAAATGGGAAAGGGGTTTAAAGTTCCAACACCTTTTTTTTCCCACGTTGCCTAGTGTAATTAGCCATATATTATTGCTTGGATTGATTCGGTTAGTATTATGGTCATAGTGTCAATTATGGTTGTTATATCAGCTCATATGCTTAGTATATAGGGTAGACTTGTCAATGATGATATGGTTGATTAAATTGTATAGGCGGCAATTGGAAGGTTATGCCTATTTGAGGAACTTGGCACTTAGGTTGGTGCCCCTTTTGCTTTCTTTTTCCTTTCACCTCTGTGCTACCCTACATGAACATTTACTACTTTTTTGCCCAAGGTAAGTCCTTTGGGTGGGAGAATCTCAGCCCCTAAATTGATCAACCTTTAAGTTTGGACATCACTCCCAACCTTTTCTCCTAAAAAGGCCAATTTAGAGAACTTGATAAAGGCTCCATCAATCTCTTTGTTGCAAGAAAGAGTTTGCAAAGTGCTAATAGGCATAGCCAAAGATTCTAGAAGTTCAAAAGTCTTTGACACCTACTCCTTTAATTCATAAATTTCTTACTGCATCTTGCCCAAGGTTTCCATAAATTGTTACTTATCCATGACTCACCATAGTTGAACTTTTCTAATTAATGAAAACAGTAATTTAAAGAGATTAATTATTTGAGAAGAATGATGCATGATACAAAGGTACTAAGCTATGATCGCATGCATGGATGCAATGCATGAGATGCAAAGTGGAAAACTAAAGTTGGAAAAGCCGCCTCAAAATTGCATGGGTCACAAAAACAATTGCCTTAAACTAATACAAAGGGAAAAGCTTTAATGCAAAATGTATATCCCCATTTGTAGGTTTTCCTTGTAACCTATGCATGCTCGTAAAGATCTATATTTCCTAAGCAAGTTCCTAAAATACCTCTACTGGCTATAATCCTGTTTGCTAGAGCAATAGTTTAAGCAAAGGTCTTAACCTTATTTTACCCCTTGCTGACCTAGAGGTAAGAAAAAACCTAAGTTGAAAGCTTATGCAAAGTGGTGGGTGAGTATAACTTGACACGCCTCACCTAAATAAAAGTAGAAATTAAACATGTGATGACAATTAAGTAAAAGTTCTCCCATGTGCCTAAATTTGGGTAAATTCTTGGTTCTTGTTTATTTCCAAATGTTTAGGCTAAAATTTCTTGAAATAGTAGCCTTAACACTATACCAGTGCAAGGGTAGGTTTTAGACTTTCTACATTAGGTCCCCAAATTATCTTCAAGAGAATCAATTCAAGTGAGGTTTTTTAGACACCTGTGTAGAGACCAAAGGTCTCTTAAAGGCTAACCTTCCTACACCCTTTTAGCATACAAGGTATCTTAGGTGGCATGAGTATAGGGCACAAGAGTCCTAACCTCTCCTTTAGTCTAATATGTGGTGAAGGAGATAATTTGTGTGGAGAACCAAAAAAAAAAAAAAATACTCAACCTTCAAGAAAAATGCAATATACATAGGCATATAAAATAAAGCCATTGATATTAACAAACAAAACACTAGGAGCTAGCAAGTGTACCTAGTATTTCATCATCTCCATAGAAGAAAATCAAACCAATAGACATAAATCAATCAATATATTAACCAAACAATTTTTAATTAGCCCAACCCTCTAATGTCCCTAATGGATTTGCCAAGTTGTTGCAACATCATGACATAGAGTGGTGATCCTACATGAAACTCTAGCTTGCTTTGGAACAAGGGGAAATAGGCTTTTAGAAAAAAGAATGGAGTTGCTATCAATCTAATTTTTAGAGTGAGATCAAATATGTATGTTGAAAAATGGTTTGCATTCCTAAACACTGGGTTTGAGTGTTACTTACATATGTATAAGGAAGGTATTAATAGGGGTGTTCAAAACTAATCCAAACTAATCAACTGAAACCGAACCAATCCAAATCAATCAAAAATCAACCTAAGCTAATCTCAATTCCATTTAGATAAGATTATGTGGTAATAAAATTATTTGGTTTGGTTCAGTTGTTGGTTTGGGAAAATTTTTTGAATCCAACCAAACTGAATCGATTATATATAATATGATGCAAAATTAGTATAAACCATGTGTGCTGGAGTAGTGGCCTCTAGACTCTTGAGATTTTTAAATGTTTCAAGTTTGAATCCTATCCTCCTCGCTCCTTTTTATTTTTCCTGAGACTTCATTGTACTCCCTCTTCGAAATCCTTTAAATGTTTCAAAATTATGACTTTACTCTCCTTTACACCTAATCTCCTAAAATTTTAGCATTCTACTCCCTCTTCGAAATCCTTAAGACTGCAAGGGAGCTTGCAGTGGCCTCTAGTCTATAGGTATTCAAGGGCTAGTGAGGTTGTTGAGATAGTGGTGAAGAAGAACCTTCACCCATCATAGTCCACTTGCACACATGAATCTATCAACAGTAATTGAAGACAGTATTGAAGGAGAACTTTTTCTTTTTGTTTGACTTACCAATCTCCCCCTAAAACCCCGTCTTTTGATTTTTAATAGCCATCCAACTACCACCACTAGAACCCCTTTCTTGTACATGGCGACTAAGCTTTTATCTCTTCGTCCTTCATCCAATTAAACCAACTGAGTAAATCAGTTGTTAATTGGTTTGGTTTGTTTTGGATGCCTACATTTTAATTGGATTGATTAGTTAAAGTTTTAAAAATTTGAGACTGATTGGTTCGGTTGAAGTTTGGCTAGAAAACTAATTGAACTAAACTGATATTCTCTTAGGTATTAGAGCCCTTAGATACCCTTTCGGTATTATAATGATTTAGTTAATTAGTCTTGCTTTAATTTGGTGTTAGTTAAAAATTTTAGTTGTTAAAAATATATTTGAAAATAATTCCTTTCCTAAATTGGGATTTTAGAGAAATAAATTAATTTTTGAAAAACAACCTCTCCCTTTAGACTCGGTTCTTAGAAAAAAATTATTTTAAGAAAACATCCCTCATCCCTTTAAATCAAGGTTTGATAAAACTAATTTTGAGAAAAAACCCTACCTCTAAATTGGGGTTTAAGAAATCTTTTGAAAGAAATCTCAAATCCCTTTAGGTTAAGGTTTTTAAAGATAATTTCAAAAAAATCTTTATTTCTTCTAGGTTGAGGTGTTAAAAATAATTTTGTTTTAAAAAAATTCCCACTACTTCTATTTTGGCATTTTAAAAATATATTTTGTTTAGAAAAATCCTTTCTCCTTCCAAGTTGGGGTTTTCATAATTTTAAAAAAAATTCAGGGTTATGAATGCGTGCTTTGGGCTCTTCAATTCTCAGCAATACATTAGGCAAAATGAATCCTAGTGTCTAAAATAAACTAACTATAAGATCATCTTATGATCCCAACTCATCACCTAATTTACATAGAATTACAATGTTAATACAATAATGACAACACATCAAAAAGGGTAGTCACTAAATTTCTCACTATCCATAACCACATGCTACTAATAAGGTTGCACTATCCAAAACAAAAATTGCCAACTTGTTCTGTTTTACACAAAGATGACCCTTAGTAATAAAATAGAATAAAAAATAGTAACAGACCAAAAGGCCATGAGAAAGTTCATGATCTCACAAAACTTTTCAAACAACCATGAGCAATATAATCACAAATTCTAGAGATAACACAGGCTTGCATCAACCAAACGATTCTAATCAAACTCATAACAATGCAAACGGGAACTCTAATCAAATCAATAACCAGTCGCAGCCACTTTGATTGAGAAAGACTGTTGCCCAGAGAAACTTGTAAACTGAAACACAAAAATTTAAGCCAAGAGAGTCAAGGAAATTCTAACAGCCAAAAATAATCAAGGAAATAGCAAGTCTTCGAAATGATAGCAAGTCTCACCGACCCGGCCATTGTTTAAAGCCTACACGAATACCCAAATAAATGCAAATGAACATTACTATACAAATAGCCTTTGAAATAGTCAAGGAAATTCTAACATAGCCAAAAATAATCATAATGTATAACTTTAATTTTAAACAAAACTAATATTTTAGTCCTGAAAAATATATGTTTTATCAATTTCGTCCTTAAAAGATTTTTTTCCTCAATGTCATCCTTGAAAGTTAAAAAACTCATCAATTTCTTCCAACTACAACTCCGTGAATTCGCTGCTAGCATGTTGAGTTATTCTTTTAAGTTGGCCAGCTCTTATACTAACGTGACCCAAATTATTGAGTTAGCCACTCGTATGCTAATGTGGCAAGTTTTCTGTAAAACGATTATTTTTAAAAATTTTAAATTTATAAATAAAAATAAAATTTACACTAAAATACTTAGTTACTCTACTTTTATTAAATTTAAACTGAAAAAATATCATAATTTTGTAAAAGAATTTTCAAATTAGGCAATGGATTGATTTTTTTTTGTAAAAAATTTATTTTTTAGTTAATTAATTTTAGGTAATGGTAAGGTATATCGCAACCCATGAAAGGTGTGATCCTGCACACAATGTGCAGGAGAAAAGGAGAGCCCGCGAAAGCTCGAGCTCCAGGACAACGATGGGTATGCAATTTGATGAATTATGTACTTGGTGCGAAGAGCCTTTTTGTTTTCCTCCAATCTCGGCAAATAGCCCTACAAAACCATTTTTCTTCTTTTGTCAAACCTTTTTTATTTGGTGCGAAGAGACTTGTTTCAACTTTTTTTTTTTTTTACAAAATTATGATTTTTTTGGATTTAAATTTGATAAAAATTAATGAGTTGTCAAATTGGTTATATTGCCTTGGAGATTACTAGCAAACCTTTTTATTTGGTGCGAAGAGCCTTGTTTAAACTTTTTTTTTTCTTTTTTACAAAATTATGATTTTTTTGGATTTAAATTTGATAAACATGAGAGTATTAAGAATATTTTTAATGTAAGTTTATTTTTATTTAGTAATTTAAAAAATTTAAAAATTTGAAAAACTTGCCATGCGGGCATAAGAGCAGCGAACACATTAATTTTGCCTACGTCAACATAAAAGTTAGTCAACACAAGATAGCTCAGCATGTTGTTAGGAAATTCATGAAACTGCCAACGACCGAATGAAATTGATGAATTTTTGAACTTTCTAGGAAGACTTTGAGAAAATAGATCTGTTAAGTACAAAATTGATAAAATGAGTATTTTTCAAGAATAAAAATAATAGTTTTGTCTTATTTTTATTTGATCTTGACAAAGGAGCATTTATGTTACTGCTACTACAGATTACAAGCGACAAGGTCATATAATTTACTTAATCCTGAATCTTCTAATTCCCGGCAGAGTAGAACTTTCCCATTCACCCTTAAGATAGAGATTGTACAAAATGTTCAAGCAATATTTCCCTCTCTGATTCTGATGCCTTGTTTGTAGTAAAGGAGACTTTAAAATTTTAGGCAAGCCATCTGCTCGCAAGTACTCAAGCCTAGGAAAATCTTGGATGGCCACCTGATGGATAGAGGTGAGATTTTGAAGCTCCTTCTTATTATGTTTTTGGGTGTGACCCAAATTTTAAAAATAAAAGAATTACAGTTTTAAATCCAAGAGTTACAGTTTTAGTAGGATACTATAAAACAGTTGTAGACAGAATTATAGTTTTAGTAAACAACTGTATGTAGCAGTTTCAACTGCAAAAAATATCCAGCATAAACAGTACCCGTGAACAGTAACCGAGCCGTGAACAGTACACGGTAAACAGTATTTGGGTTTGCTACTGCTAATACAGAATAGTGCAGATTTTTTGTATTTTGGATACAACAGTTGTTTGGGTCATTTTAGGTGCTGCTCAATTGTTCAGCCTAAATTTCAACTTTGTAATTGAATTTTGCATAGTAAAATTCTCTTTTTCTGCCCGTGATTTTTTCTCTTATTGAATTTTTTCACGTTAAATATTTGTGTACTTTCTCTTCTCCTTCTCTAAATTTATATTTTGTAATTTTATTTTGTTGGCCATTGTCATAACACTTCTCATATTCTGTCAAACACTCAAGGCCTGTTCAATTATCAATGCTCAGCTTTGGCAGAAAGCCGAGGTGTTCACTGACAAGAATTTCAGATAAGAGATATCACAGATTCCAGCAGGAATAATTCTATTCCTACATAATTTTTGACAAGGAAACCACAAAACCCAGCTCGATTGATTGTGGTTTTCGTGCCAAGAATGCTGTGAAAATAATACTCTTCAGATAGACATGAGAAGAAGGAAGCAATATATCCTTGAGCATGAAATATAATTAGATAATCGCAGCTATTTCAACACCCAAGAGTTGAACCGAGTCATAACTCCAGTTTTAGAAGTCACCATAATATTATTTCCTCCCCTGGAGTTCAACTGCCGACGCCAAATCTGGCATCAATTTCGTCTTTCAATTGCAAGAATCTCAATAAACTACCCAACTTCATGAACTTTCTCATGTCTGAAGTTATTATTTTTTAAATTACATAAATGTCCGGAGCTTGAATAATCTTTACCAATGGGACTTTGCCTTCCTAAGGCTTATGAGTTGGCTAACTCTTATGCTAACGTGACCCTAATTAATGAGTTAGCCACTCTTATGTTGACGTGGCAAGCTTTTGTAAAAAAATTATTTTTAAAAATTTTAAATTAATAAATAAAAATAAAATTTACCTCTTAGTTACTCCTATTTTATTAAATTTAAACTTAAAAATATCATAATTTTGTAAAAACATTTTGAAATTAGGCAATGGGTTAATTTTTATTTTTTTTAAAAAAATTTCTTTTTTAGTTAATTAATTTTAGATAATAATAGGGGGTCTCACAGCCCATGAAGGTTGTGATCCTGCACATTGTGTGCACGAGATAAGGAAAGCCCGTGAAAGTTCGAGCTCCCGGACAATAATGGATATGCAATTTGATGAATTAGGTACTTGGTGCGAAGAGCCCTTTTATTTTCCTTCAATCTCGGCAAATAGCCCTCCAAAACCATTTTTCTTCTTTAGTGGCACTTCCACAGAGTTCTTGCGGCCGCTGTGCCTCCATTCTTCTCCTCCACCTTCTTGAGGATTGGATCAGTCTCAAGCAGTTGATCATCCTTCTGTGAACCTCCCAGAAATTACAGTCAAGGATTACACTGAAAGAGTTCTTTGAGTGACAATAAGCAGAGAACAGTGAAATACATTACTAAAATTCCATACCTTAGTACTGCGTCCTGTGGCAAACATAATATGCGAGAAACATTCCACTGTACCTTTGCTGGTCTTCGAAGATAATGAGCCATCAGCTGACTTTACAATAGCTTGTGGATACTCCTCAGTATGGAATTCAATGCCTCTTAAAGACATCTGTTCTGCGACAAAATCTCTAATCTGCAGATATAGTTCAAATTTTGATATCAAGAATTTGTATTATGAGGTAATCATTTAATACAAGCATCATTCCCAATTCCCTACCTTTTCATCAAATCCCTTTAAAACTTTTTTTAGCCAAATAATACATGAGCCCCTTCTGTTGTCAAAACTTTGAAGATACTAGCAAACCCCTGTTGACCCTAAAATTTTGTTTTGCAATCGCCACCGACTTAAATTGTTTAACGGTAAGATCGGACACTTAATTAAAAACGGTTTATGCTTCAGAAATTAAGTTCGAGAATTGATTATGTTTTAGGAAAGGTATTAACATCCTAAACGCCCTTTCAGTACCAAAAATAATTTAATTAATTTATCTTGATTAACTTATATTGGTTTTAAAAGTTTCTTTTGAAAATAATCCTTATCTATTCCAGATCGGGATAAAAATAATTTTTTTAAAAAAAATTCTTTTCCTATTATCGTCCAGAGTTTTTACATAAATTTTAATAAAAATCAAAAAATACTTACATCACCATGTAATCACTTATTCCTAATTTATTTTTATCTAAAAACTATTTTTTTTTCAACTTTTAATTTCAACTAATAATTTATTTTTAATTTTCCTTTTAAAAAAATATTCATAATTCATCTAAAATAAAAAAATCATAAAACCCACATCACTTTTCTTCATTAAATTCTCAAGATGCCGTAAATTCTTGAACAAAATAAGAATTTAAATGATGACTTCCAAAAGAGTATCACGAGGAGAACTAATAAAGCCCCTAGCAAATATTACCTTAAAAATCATGCCTATATCAAAATTTCAGTACCCAAGAAATCTGAGAAGATAGGCTTCACAAACCTCTTATTTGAGCTATGCAGTGTAAAATGCTCCTGTGCAGGTGTGAAAATGAGAGCTTTCATCTTCAACCTTCGGATGGTGGCGATGGAGACGCAATGGTTGTGGAGCTTTCGCCCTCAGCTCCTGTATTCTCAACAAGAATGATCAACCTAGCAGTGAACGGTGGGCAGCAATGGCACGTTGGCGGCGGATGAGCGAGAACTCCGTAACTACAACAGCGAAACGGAAAGAAACGGCTGGTGACCAAGAGCAAACCGGACGTTTTAGCAGTGGGAGCAGTGGCGAACGGAGGGTTGCGGGGTGATGGCCGGGTCTTCTGATAGCGCAGCAGCGGCACGATGACAGTGAACGAGTCGAGACTGAGACAGGCAGTGGTGACGATACTTTGCGATGGAAAGCTACGTCGAGTTTCAACAATAAAGCCCAGACACGAGATGACAGTAATGATGAACTTCGGTTGAGGTTACTGGCGTCTTCGTTTTAGGTGAGGGTGCCGGCTTTCCTAAAGTGCAGAGACATCTTTGGTTTTGGGCGAGAGTGCATTGAGATGAGGGTGCTAATTGCTTGAGTGATGGCATGGGAGATGAGAAAGCGACGGGTTACTGAGAAGTGCAGTGAGTTTCTATTCTCTTTTCTGTCGTCTAGAAATTGGCTGGCCTTGGTGTCAGCGTAAACAGATGAGAAGATGTATGGCTTCCCATTCTTGGCTTGTTCGAGTGCTGGTGAAGGTGGAGAAGAAGGACTGCGTTGAAGTGTTAATGAAGAGGCTTTGGTTTTTATGAAATCGAGATAAGGGATAATTATATTTAGTGTCTAAGTGCCAGAGTGAGAGATGAATCAAAAGTGAAAGTCTATGGTGTTGCATTAGGAAGTGAGCAAGAGAGTAGCCAGGGAACGTGCATGAGGAGCTATCTGTTAAAAGGAAAGTTGCTATGGTTTTTTAGGCTCCGACTTCTTCTTCTTTTTTTTTCCCAACCCCCCCCCCCCCCTCCTTTTTTAATGTGAGAATGAGTTTTTTATAAGTGCAGAATTTTGAAATTTATTTTCGTGTTGAATTTTGTTTTTTAATTTTATATTAATTTTTATTTTTTATCTTCTTATCTTTTAATTTTTATTTAATATTTTTTTATTTATCTCTTAAATTTTAAATTTTTATATTTTATAATTTTATTTTTATCTTTTATTATTTTTTATTTATTTATTTTTATTTTTATTATTATTTTTTTCAATTATTATTTTTTTATCATTATCTTTTTATTATTTTATCTCTTTTATTTATCTTATATTATCATTTTTTAATTTTAATTATCTTATCTTTTATTTTTTTAATTTTATTTTAATTTTATTTTAAAATTTTATTTTTGCATGTGGATTTGATTTTATTTTTAGGTTTAATTGTATTTTAAGTTTAATCTTATTTTATTTTATTATTTTTTAATTTAAGTTTAAATTTATAATTTATATTAAAATTTTAAAAAATGAATTGAACAAAATAAAATTGAGTGTCACAGGCAATATAACCTCCACTATTTTCTTGGGTTTTGAAGGTAAATCAAGGGCAGCACCTGACTCTGACATGCTCACTTCCAGGGATATCAGGAATGAAGGGGCGGCCTACCACTGCAGCTAGAATGTTTTTGGCTGAATAGAGCTTTCCATCAAAATCAACTGTCCTCTCCTTCTACCCTCCACATAACGTGTAGGGGATGTTAAAGAAAGGAATATCACACCTTTCATAGATGCGATGCATTCTATTATTATCTAGAAATAATTAAATAAAAAATAATTTTTTTTGGCAAAAAAAATTAACCTATGACCTTGTTTCAAATTTTTTCTACAAAATTATAATATTTTTTAAATTTAAATGTGATAAAAATAAGGGTATTAAAAATACTTTTAATGTAAGTTTATTTTTATTTAATTAATTTAAAAAATTTTAAAAACTTGTCATGTTAACATAATAGCAGCCAACACAGCCAGAGCCATGTAGCTCACTTGGCACCAGGGCTTGCCTCCCACTTAGGGACAGCAAGTCCGATCGTGCTTAGCGTGGGTTTCCCTACCCCTAATCCCATCCCCACCCCTACACCCCTACCCCTGCACCCCTACCTATAAGACTTCCGTCCTCATGTATTACCAAAAAAATAAAAAATAATAGCAGCCAACACATTAATTTTGACTATGTCCGCATAGAATTTTTAAATTTTCTAGGAAGATTTTGAGAAAATAAATCTTTCAAGTATAAAATTAATAAAGTATATATTTTTTTAGAATGAAAAATAATAGTTTTGTTTCATTTTTATTTAATCTTGACAAAATTAATTTTATATTATTAAATTTATTTGTTACTGCTACTACAGCTTACATGCGACAAGGTCATATTATTTACTTAATCCTGAATTTTCTAATTCCAGGCAGAGTAGAACTTTTCCATTCACCCTTAAAGATAGAGAGATAGAACAAAATATTCGAGCAATATTTTCCTTCTATGATTCTGATGCCTCGCTTGTAGTGGAGGAGACTTTCAAATTTTAGATAGGCCATCTGCTGGCAAGTACTCATGCCTAGGAAAATCTTGGATGACCACCCGATGGATGGAGGTCAGATGTTGAAGCCCATTCTCATATTCTGTCAAACACTCAAGGCCTGGTGAATGATCAATGCTCAGCTCTGGCAGAGAGCCAAGGTGCTCACTGACAAGAATTTCAGATAAGAGATATCACAGATTCCAATAGGAATAATTCTATTCCTACATAATTTTTGACATGGACACCACACAACCCAGATCGATTAATTTTGTGGTTATCCTGTCAAAAATTCCGTGAAAATGATACTATTCAGATAGACATGAGGAGAAGGAAGCAATCTCTCCTTGAGCAAGAAATTAATTAGATCATCGTAGCTATTTCAACCCCAAAGAGTTGAACTGAGTCATCACTCAACTTTTAGAAGTCACCATAATATAATTTCCTCCCCTGGAGTTGGACTGCTGACTCCAAATTTGGCATCAGTTTGTCTTTCAATTGCAAGAATCTCAATAAACTACCCAACTTCATGAACTTTCTCATGTCTTAAGTTATTATTTTTAAATTACGTAAGTGTCCGGAGCTTGAGTACTCTTTACCAATGGGACTCTGCCTTCCTAAGGCTTGTACTCAATCTTGGCACTCAATCATTTTGAGAAATACATAGGCCTGGAGTCATTTCCAAAGATGGATTGCTTGCTCGCAATCGTAGCTCTGCACATCAGTACAATAACTCTCACGTAATGTGCTGGATAAACTTAAAAAGTCCTTCTTAATTAAAAAAGAATGAAATTGAAAGAACTCTCTTGTATTTGCTGGAAATAAACCTTTAGTACATAGTTTTAGTCTCAGAACCTTTCTAAGATAAACAAAAAGATATAGTTCACTGGTAATTCTGTAGGAAGGTAAGGATCAAATTTACTTAATAATCAATATTATCAAAAAGATCCCAATACACTTCCACTACTTTTCACATGGTATAAGGTTTCACAGATCATAGAAAAAAAAATTAAGATTTCAGTGACATTCAACCGGAGATGTGCCTGGCAGAGCAAGCTTCTTTTAATATCGTGCTTGATCTCCAAATCTAACAGTTGAGCCTCAAGCATCTTCCCTTTATTACAAATGCAGTAGTTTTTGGTTAAGAATTGTCCCATTGTGAAACACATTGGTTTCAAGACAGTGGCCTAACCAAAAATAAAAGGAGAAAAAAGTAAGCATAGAATGTACAGAACAAGAGAAGAGGAATTGCAATTATTTTCTCCTCTAAAATTTAACTCCAGATATCAGAAGTCAAACCTTACTCTTTATACTGCACCAGCAATAGAACTTGCAGCCTGTAGAAACAGAAGACTAAACATGAATAATGCATCACAACACTTCACACAACTTGCATTAAATTAAGTCAAACTCATACCTAATCTTGCATCAAGATATAGGGAAAGCACTAGCAGTTGAAGAGGGCAGAAAAATTCCAAAAACATGAATACGTGGAAACACATAAACTCATGATTAGAGAATAGAGATGTCACCTAGTGAAGAGAATATTTTCTTATTTATTTATATGGAAAGGGTCTCATAAAATTTAAAAAATCATAATTTTTTTACTTCTGTTCTATTCGGATAGCACTTGTTGAAGCCAATTGTCTATTAAGAAAAAAGCTTATGCTGTATGCCATTTGAGTAATATGCAACTTCAAAACAATACCTATTTGTTCTTCTGATATTTCCAGGGGTGGTTGTTATGATACAAGTGGATATAAAATCATGGCAACAAAAAATATGTAGGGACCATTAAGCCTTGGGAACTGGACCATCATTTCTAGTCAGAAAGCTCTGTTGCAACACTTATGGCTTTGCTTCAATAATTTCCAGTTACGTAAGATAGGCACAGTAAAGAAAAAAATTTAGCCTCTGCAATCCCTGCAATACGATATACTCAAAAAGTCAAAACAAATTATCTATTAATAAATCAATTTACTTCTTCTATGTAAAGATCAAATAAAACATTTGCTTTCTAAGTCATGAAATCTCCTCGTAATTACAGCAAGTGGATAAACAAACACATAAATTTGTAGAAAATGGCTCCTCCTCATGAATACAGTCATAAAGAAAAAGAGTAATCAACCTCGTAGCTCTTGTTTTGTCCTACACATAAATGTAGATATTGACCATTGCCCTTCTCTTGAATTGAAAAGTGCAAACCATTTAAATATGAAAACAAAGTGGCCGTGAACTCTACTTATAACAGTAGAACCAAAGTACCTTTCATAACATATTATCCATACTGTTTCCACACCACTCAACAGTGATACTTAGATGTTGGCTACCTGAATTTAGTGCAAACAGAGACAAGGATAAATCTTTGAACCAAACATGTGACTTACACCATTTTGGATCTCATAGATCAGTACGAAGTTTCAAATTTAGAACCTCATTGAATGAACACATTTTTCATTGCTTCTTGAAATTAATACAAATAAAAATAAAACAAGAGGAATGTGATATTGATAAAAAATTACCTTATATGGATTCATGATGCTTCATCCTTTTTTTTTTTTTTTTTCATCTGCTCATATTATCACTTCTTCATTTATTGCTATGACGGGTATATGAGCAATCCTGGACCAACGTCCCCGCTGCCTATCCTGATATCTTGCTTCTAATAAGGGACAGCAATATATACCAAGAAATGTAAGAGACAAAGGCAGGCTATACTCTGGCAAGGACTCAAGCTTGGGACAATTTTCTATGTGAAGCTTTTGGAGAGACTTGAACTGTAGAAACCAATATCCTTCCAAGCTTCTTAGATTTGAAAGATTGGAGATGCAGAGAGAAACAAGAGAAGTGGGCAACAATTGCTTCTCCAGAAGGTTTTTAATAAGGTAACCACCTCCATGTCCACCAACCCAAACTTGTGAGAGAGAAGTGAGTTGCTGGAAACCCCACTCAGCTATACCCGTAGGTGATAGTCTCCCAATATCAGAGATAACGAGTGATTGCAAATTAAATGGCAAACCACCTTGAGGAAATGTTGTGAGATCTGGAAGATTTGAAAATTTACAATCCTGAAGGGTGGTGAGGGTGCAAATACATTCAGGCAGTGACTTAAGTCTATCACAATGGGAGATTGACAATTTGACTAGGTTGGGAGTGGGTAAACCACCTTGAGGGAAGCACTCTAGATTAGGACAATTAGATATTTCCAAAGTTTCAAGATGAAATAGATATTGGGAAGAAGTTTCTGAGATGGTGAAGAATTTAAGCAGGGGAGAACTAATAATTTCAAGATATTTGAGAGTAGGGAAAGACCCTAGCGGAAAGGAGATCATTGAGTGACAGCTGTTGCATAATTCTAATCTCTCAAGTGATTTGTAATTGCCTAATGTTTCATGAGGTAAGAATTGAAGTCTTTTACACTCCCAGATTTTCAAAGAGCATAATGAAGTGGGTAGACCATCCATTGGGAAAGAGACAAGAGATGGAATAAAATTGAGACACAAGTGTTGAAGACAATTGTTGCTGAGAAACATCTCTGGCAAAGATGGCAAGCTATCACAATTTTCGATACTTAGGTGGTTTACTAAGCATTGAGAATCATTATCAAGCAACATGAATGAACGTAGCCTTCCATCAACAATACTCAGTTTTTCAATCAAGTTAACTTGACAAAAAGCTGATGTTTCTAATTCATCACAATGAGATATCTCAACTTCTATCATGCTAGAAGGAAGATGATTTGGCACATAACCCCTCAACTTAGGACACTTGATTAAACATAGACGTTCAAGGCAAGGGAAAGGAAAATTTTCACCTTCAACTTCAAATGGTATCCATTCCTCCCATTCTAACATACAAATAAATGTCAGACTCTTAAGGACAGGAAATGGCTTAAATGAAGAGGGCCCACTACCGTAGAATTCAGCACCTATAGTTTTAATTGATTCCATCCCTTTAACCTCAAGCTTCTCAAGTGAAGGTAGTTGACCAAATGGTGGGAGAACAAAGCAACGCTTGCATTGATTGATACAAAGCGATACAATGTTAATATATGAATAATCTCCCAACCAACTTGACAAAAAAGTGCCTCCATAGTAACTGATTGTCAATCTCCTCAGGTTTGTTGATGGTTGCAGCTGGTCAAGTACATCTCTCTCCAATAGTGTATCACAATCATCATTCCAGTCCCATTCCAATGTTAACTCTTCAATCTGCGCTTTGTTCTTCAAGTTTGCCTCAAAAGCATCTGTAGCATCATTAACATTTTGCAGCTTTAAGATGGAAAGTTTTCCCTGTAGATGAGGAAAATTTCTCAAGTCTCTAATGCTTAAGCCATCCAATTGTAGATGAGGAAAATTTCTCAACTCTCTAATCCTTAATCCATACGACCGTCTGCTAACAACAAAAAGAGTCAAAGTTCGGAGCTTTTGAAGTTTATTAGTTTGAACTGGCATGCCCTTCAAATTCGTTCCACTTATATCAAGGTGACGCAAATTAACTAGTTCCCCTATTTGCGCTGGCAGTTCAGTCAGAAGCTTACAATTTAATAAAAGCAACGTTTGCAAATTGTGAAGCGCACATGTTGCATCAGGCAAACTTTCTATTGCAGTGTAGGAGAGATCTAGATATCGCAAGTGTACCAAATTGCCAATTGAACTTGGCAGCTCTCTTATGTTATAATATTGTGACAAAGAAAGCACACGTAAGCGTGTAAGTGTTGGTAACAAATCATAAAGCACCTTCTTGGCTAAGTGATACTTTTTCAATCCATGATTATAGCCAAGTGGTAAGAAGCACCGTAAATATTTCAACTGATGAAGTGTCAAAAATTTATCATAACTGTCATACTCACTGACATGATATGATAAATGGCGAACATCAGTTGGGATTTCATAGCCTTTAGAATAAATACCACTTTTTCTAGATACACTTGCACATAAATCATTGACAAGATCTTGCACGACAAACATTCCTCCACCAGCATGTTGAATTAATGATCTTGATAATAATTCCAAAAAATAGCCATCACCTATCTCCTCCATTGTTTTCTCACCCTCAAACTCTTGCACTAGGCCTTCTGCCATCCACAGTAAAACCAATTGCTTTCTATCAAATAGATAATCCTTTGGGAAAATTGAGCAATAGGCAAAACATCTTTTCAACTGACTTGGAAGATAAACATAGTTCAATTGCAAAGATGATAACAGCTCGTTTGACAAATGCAATATTTTGCTCTCCAAAATTCTATTCCACTCCTTTGAATCTACATTTGAACGTAGAAGAACTCCAAGGCTTTTCACAGCTATTGGCAAGCCAGCACACTTTTTTGCGATTTTCTTAGCAATCACTTCTAGATCTGGATATGTACCCGGGTCTTCACTTCCAAATGCATGTGTGGCAAGTAAAGACCAGCAGTCTTTGTCTGATAGAGGTTCCAAATGACAAATAGTAAATGCTGTTGTCATCTCTGCAACTCTTTGTTCACGCGTTGTTATGATAACCCTACTTCCAGTTTTCCCTTCACTGAAAGAAGTTTGGAAGGCTTCCCAATTGGTACGGTCTTCATTCCAGAGGTCATCCAACACAATAAAAAATTTTTTATCCCTCAATATCTGCTTTAACTCAACTTGAGGATCATTCGGATTATTGCTATCATAAAAGCTAGAAGTGACAGACTCGAGTAGAGTATTGGTTGTTCTGACAACATCAAAATCATCAGACACACATACCCATGCCTTTAGATCAAAATGTTTTAGCACTCTCTCGTCATTGTAAAGGAGCTGAGCAAGGGTTGTTTTGCCAATACCGCCCATGCCCACAATTGTGACTACACCTACGTTATCACAGTAGGCATCATCATCAGACAGCAATATATTCATTAGTTTCTCTTTCTCATCAATTCTACCAACCACGACAGATTCATCTACGAACGAAGTTGTAGTAGGCTTTCTAAAAGGATATGTCATTGTTGGACCACGAAGTCCCAAACCAAGAACCATTCGTTCGGTACCAACCACGATAGATTCATCTAACCTTTGACATATCGCCCTTAGTTTGGAATCCATCACTCTCCTGTATTTATTAAAAGGAGAAAAAAGGATGTTCCATACCGGATTAGTGAAGCTTTGCTGCTTTGTTTCCACGTTGCGCTGGCCACAGGCAGTATTGATTTCGTCCACTAAGTCCTCCGCATCAAACACCACATCTTGCAACTGGTCAAGCCATGCCTCGACTGACGGATCTGAGTTCGCCTCGTCCTCCGCGTCATTCAGCATATCTCGAAGACTACACAGTGCCGTTTTTAGCTTGTCCAACAGTTTAGGATTCAGCTTTCTTTGCCGGCAGAACTCCATGAAATGACTTGAGCAACACGTGTCTAACAATGCCTGCATCGAAGAAGAGAGAAGCGGCTCCCCAACTCGTTTTGCAGCCATCTCTGATCGCTGCTTTCTCATGAATGAGCACTCAGGAGCGATAGCTCAATCTATTGATAAGTGAGTAATGTTAAAAGTACGTCTTATATGGGTACTGGCTCCTTTCACGTTGACATGGCCAGCTTATTTACGAAGACAAAACTAGCGGCCAACCTCAGCCACACATTCCACCAACTATCTTTCCCAAAGCCGGCAAATCTAAACCCATTCTTCGTCAAAGCCTAACCCTCTTAAAAAACTAAAATAAAATTAACTTCGTTGCTTGCACGCAAAATGAAGTTTTGGTCAAAGTCTAATCCTCTTAAAAAAATTTAAAATAAAATCCAATCGGTCATACCTGACTTTTTCTTTTGTTTCTCAGATAAATACTCCTATTTATACACTTTAAGACTGTGTATTTAAATATCCACATTCTATATTTTATTTACTTATTATTAAATTTTAATTGCCGTGCATAAGTAGATTATATAAAATACGTATTGATATCAATAATAACCTTTAGTTGAACTAAATGAACATGAAAATCTTAATTGGGAAGAATGTAACCCAGCTTTATGCATGGTTTGTAGATAGTTATATGTGGTTATTATTTTTTTGATAACAATTCTTGCACCCAAATAGTTTAAGCGATTATTTAGTTATATAAATTTCCTTTAATAAAATAGTCGAATTTCTTTTTAATTCTAGGACGCCACATGTTTGTTTGTGTGTATCTTAGGGTCAAGGACCTGGGAAATTTCTTTAATTTTCTTTGCATTATTTCATATAAAAGCAGTTTTTCCAAAATTGCATATTTTCATGAAAGTTGTCTACTTATTATTGGCTTTGTATTGATTATCTCCAGTCTAATCCAGTTCTTAAAGTATTTAGTAGCTACGCATACAGCTAGAAACAATAACTCAAGATGAGTTTGGACTAATTTATTCGCAAGTTTTTTCATTGCAAGAATAAATCAATGTGACTAATCATATGTTTTACTTTCTAAGGATGATCATGAGCCCTTCTAGGCAAGCATTACTTATTAAATTAGAACTGGAGGTGTTTCTTTTTGGTTGTAATTTTTTTTTTATTTCTTCAAAGGTATCTCCTATTCTTGGGTTAAGGGACTAATATCTTTTAGGGTAAAAGCTATTAACGGTAAATCTATTTTGACAACGACAATTTCAGATTTAAATCCATATTAATACACTGCCTCAAAGTTTACTTAGATATAACTAATTTTTACTGCACCAAATCCTTTTTTATATTTAAATTTAAGGAGTTATAAATAAAAAAGGAGCTGAAAATTCTGGTAATTGATAGCTTGGGACAAATTTCAAATACAACAACTAATATAGCGTACAAAGAGATTTTCAGGGATTGACATAAGTCAGTAATATTGATAGCACGCCACCGCCTCTCAACAAAGCCATAATTGTTGAAAAACAAGTGCAAGAAGGAGACGTGATAAGATAAAAGTTCAGCAAGGCAAAAGTCAAAAGTAGTGAGGTTGGTTAGTTCATGTAGTTTGCTGTCCCTATAGCAATTATGGGCCATACTGTCTTTTTATTTTTCGTACATGGTCCATTGTGGGGGAGGGGGGAATCGAGCTTGGGGGTGGAGGGTTGAAATGGTGGCTCGATACCGCCGAGCCAAAGCTCAAGTGGCTGGGTTATGCTGTCTTTACAAGTTATGTGGTAATACGAAAATCAAATATTTTGTGCTAGCCTTACCTCATTATAAATATAGGTGGCTTTCATATGTTTAAGTATTCTATTACCGAAAGAAAACTTACATTTTAGTCAGGAAGAAGTGCAAGCGTGTGTGAGTGTCATTTCCTCTCTATTGTTCATTTCATTTTACCTCAACAAAGTGGTATCAAAGCCTTATGCTCTTGGACCGAATTGAGGTGCCATAAAGTTGAGTTGCTGCCAAAGAAAAATTTAATAGGCAGGGACTATTAGTGGAGGTGCCGGATAATAGGTACTATCTATAGAAATGTTGTTCATATATAGTTAAGGACTGTAAAGGTTGTTGGTCTAGGACCAAGTTTCTTATCAATACAGGTTATAACCAGCTACAATGGCAAATTTAAGTAGTGTTGGTAGCATCAAGAAATTCAACAATCAAAATTATAGCACATGACAGAGCTGCATAGAATCATATTTGCAAGGTCAAGATTTGTGGAAGGTAGTCAATGGGAGTGAGAACACACCACCAATAGATGCAGAAGCCTTGAGGAAATGGCAAATCAAAACTGGCAGAGCAATGTTTGTGATAAAGACAACCATTGAGGAGGAGAGGCTGAAACACATTCAGCATACTGTCCCTCCAAAGGAGGCTTGGGACGCGTTTATCTCACATTTCTCTAAGAAAATGATATGAGACTACAACTTTTGGAAAATGAACTAATATCAGTCACACAATGTGATATGACAATAAATCAGTATTTTACAAAAATAAAGTCCATATGCCGAGAAATCTTTGAGTTAGATGCTGCATCAAAAATTAATGAAGATAGGATGAGAAGAATTATTATACATGGCTTGAAGCCTAAATTTAGAAGCTTTGTCACTACATTTCAAGGGTGGCCAACTAAACCATCCTTAGAAGAGTTTGAAAATCTCTTGGCTAATCAAGAGACTTTTGTGAGGCAAGTAGCTGGTGTTTCTCTAAAAAATGAAGAAGAGGCAATTTTCAGGAATAAAAAACAAAGGAGACCTAAAGGTCAATACGATGATAAAAATAGCAACCCAAAGAAAGGCCAGAATAATAACTACCAACCAAGGGGAGATGATAAAAATCAAGGCCCTAGTAAAAGACAAGCAAGTTTGATAGATTTGAATGTTACAATTGCAGAAAGACAGGTTACTTTACCCAAGATTACCATTTCAAAAAGAAGATAGTTGAAGGTAACATAGCAACATCTAGCAATCAAAAGAATAGTGAAGATGAATAGGATATGGAGGTCTTATATGCAGTAATTAAGGATGCTAGTGATACAGTATCAGAAAAGGAGGAATTGGCATTAGTTGGATCCACTTTCAATACAAATGATTATACTAAGAGTTAAATCATTGATTTAGGCTATTCTAATCACATAACTAGTGATAAGGAGAAGCTCCTCAATATCTTAGAGTATAGAGGTAATCAAGTGGTCATGATAGCCAACAACTCAAAATTGCCAATAAGTCGTATTGGTAAAACCGTGGTTGTACCACAATTTAGTGAAAAGTAGGTTCAACTGCAAGATGTTTACCATGTTCTAGGGATGAAGAAAAATCTATTGTCAATATCTCAACTGACGGCTTTAGGCAACTATGTAGTGTTTGGTCCTGATGATGTGAAAGTCTATCAGGATGTGAAAATTTGGCACACCATTCATAGAGGGAAAGAAGCAAGAATTTGTCTATGTAATGTCAGTTGAATTAACATACATAGATAAGATAAGAAAGAATAAGACTGCAGATCTTTAACATACTTATCTCAAACATGTTAGCTATCATAAGCTAAAAGTGATGATGAAAAAGTCAATGCTCAAAGGCCTTCCTAAGTTGGACATTTGAGTAAACACTATTTGTGTAGGGTGTCAATATGGAAAGACTCATTAACTTCCATTTGAAGAATCAAATTTCATATCCAAGAAACCATTAGAGTTAATTCACTAGATGTGCTTGGGCCTATCAAGCAGTCATCTATAAGTGGATTACAATATATGGTAACTTTTATTGATGACTTTTCAAGGTATGTTTAGGTTTTCTTCATGAAAGAAAAAGCTAAAGCCTTGACTAAGTTCAAGGAATTCAAAGCACAGGTAGAAAGTGAAGTTGACAAGAAGATATAATCTTTGTGTTCAAACAGTGTTAGAGAATGTACATTTGAAGAGTTCAATGTGTATCTTTAGGAACACAAGATTAAAAGACAATTCTCATGTCCTAATACTCCACAACAAAATGGAGTAGTTAAGAGGAAGAATCAACATCTTGCAGAAATTTGTTGAAACATGTTACATGCCAAGAATGTGCCTTCAAGATTTTGGGCAGAATGTATGAACTTGTAGTGCATGTCATCAATAGATAGCCTTAAGCATAGTTGGCATTTATTTCTACATTTGAGAAGTTATGAAATCTTAAACTAGTAGTAAGTCATTTTTGAGTCTTTGGATGTCTATGTTATATGTTTTTTCTTGATCATCTTTGAAGCAAATTTGACAAAAAGGTAGTGAGATTTATTTTTATTGGTTTTGATGACCAAAGAAAAAGGTGGAGATACATAGATCCTACAACAAATTAGGTGTACATATCTAGAAATGTTGTGTTTGAAGAAGCATCATCTTGTGGTGACCTCTACATGTTGTTCTGCTTGACTCAAAAGCAATAAAAGATCAATTGCATGAGAAGCTTGATATAAAGGTGGAAGAATCATCCTCAGTTCTTAAAAAACCTAAAAATCAATTGAAGATGAATATAAGGATGAAAGGATTCCTTGGCAAATTGGTGTACATTACCAAAATCCAAAAGAAAAGCACTTTGATGAACAAGAAGAAGCTTCAGAGCAACTACAACTTCAAAGATCAAAAAGGCAATAAAAGCCAAATCCAAACTATGCTAATCTAGCCTTAACTGAAGAAGATTTGGTGAAAGAACCATCCACATGTGATGAGGCGTCAACAAACCAAGAATGGAAGAAGGCTATGGTAGAAAAAATTCTTGCATTAAAGCAAAATAAAATATGGGAGCTAATGCCAAAGCCTATAGATGTAAAACCCACATCATGTAAGTGGGTCTACAAAATTAAGATGTACCTTGATGGAATGATTGAAAGATACAAAGCTCATCTGGTAACTTAGGGCTTTTAACAACAATATGGATTGGATTATGATGAGACATTCAGTCTAGCTACAAAAGTCATCGCAATTTGTGTTGTATTAGCTATTGCAGCTAGTAAATCATGGAATCTTTGGCAGATGGATGTCAAGAATGCATTTTTGCACAATGACCTAGATCAAAAGACATGGAGCAATCACAAGGGTTCGAGTCTAGATCTCATCCAAGGTATGTTTGTAAATTGAAGAAAGCTTTATATGATTTAAAGCAAGCTCTAAGGGCATGGTATCAAAAAATTGCTAAATTTTTTACTTAGTAATGAATATGCCATGGCATCAGTAAATTCAAATTTGTTTGTTAAAAATCAAAATGGAAGACTAGTAATAGTGCTAGTTTATGTTGACGATTTTATGATCACAGGAGATGATGAAGAAGAAATTCAGCAGATCAAGGTAAACTTATTGTGCATTTCTAGATGAAGGAACTTGGCAACTCAAGCATTTCCTTAGACTTGAAATAAATTATTCAAGTCAAGATATTTTTTTTGTGTCAACAGAAATATGCAAGAAATCTTCTAGAAATATTTGAAATGTTAGATTGCAAGCTCATAGCAACTCCAATAGAAGTTAATGCAAAAATTTGTGTAGCTAATAGTAGAGATCAAGAAGATTCCATTATGTATAGACAAATAGTAGGGAGTTTCATTTATCTTGCTTTGACATGTCTAAATATTGCTTTTGCAATTGGAGTAGGAAGCCGATTTATGCAAAATCCAAAGAAATCTCATTTGACTATTGTTCGGCAAATTTTGAGATACATCAAGGGCACACTTGATTATGGTGTTCTCTACAAAACAAATGAAGATCGTAAGTTAATTGGAAATTGTGATGCTGATTATGGTAGTGATCATGACATGCATCGATCCACAACTGGATGCATGTTTAGTCTTGGTTCAAAAGTTATTTTATGGTGTAGTGAAAGACAAATAATGTTGTTGGCAACTACTAAAGTAGAATATAGAGCAGTATCTATGGCAGCTCTAGAAACTTCGTGGTTGCAAGAACTCTTGAAGAATTTGCACCAACAAATAGATTATGCTATACAATTGTATAGTGATAATCAATCTACAATTTGCCTAGCAGAAATCCATTGTTTCATGCTTGTACTAAACATGTGGAAGTCCAATATTACTTTGTGCAAGAAAAGGTCTTAATGGGTGATATTAAAATGTAGTTTGTTAAGTGGTAGATATCATTACAAAAGGCTTAGTAATGCTAAGTTCATTGTATTTTGAAAGCAATTGAGAATGATGTCAAGAAAAAAGTTAAGAGAATCGATGTTGAGGGGGAGTATCGATAGCACACCAGTGCCTCTAAACAAAGCCATAATTGTTGAAAAACAAGTGCAAGAAGGAGATGTGTAAGATAAAAGTTTAGCAAGGCAAAAGTCAAATGTAGTGAGCTAGGTTAGTTAAGGTAGTTTGCTGTCACTATAGCAATTGTGGGCTATACTATCTTTAGTAGTTAAGTAGTCATAGGAAAGTCAAATATTGGTGCTAGTACAAGAGCCTTACCTCATTATAAATATGGGTAGCTTTCATATGTTTTACTAAAAGAAAACTTACATTTTAGTCAGGAAGAAGTGTAAGTGTGTGTGTATCATTTCCTCTCTATTGTTCATTTCATTTTACCTCAACAATTAAGCTCTAACTTGATATTATTTATCTTCCCATTTAGGTATATTTTAATATTTTTATTTGAATGTAAGAATCAAAAATGTTATAGAAGTTTTATGAGCTTGTTAAAATTTTATTTATTTAAATAGACTTCTCTATTATTAATTACAAATTATTTTGTTGACAAAAATTTATATAAAATAATAAATTATGTTTGTCCTCTACAAAGCACTTACACTATCTAATATACATGTAAGAGCAAAAGCAGTCTCTCTTATTTTTTTACCTTTATTAATGACTCATCCATATAATGTAGTAGTACACTGCATTGCTAGGTAGACATAAAACCATTTATACATTGGACTTCTCCATCGAATTAATTTCAACTCAATTGTTAATGCTATATTTCATATCTTTTTCATTGAATCCTCTTTAAATATAAATTGTTGACTTAATTTGTAAGGTTGCTTGCTATCAAAATGGAATCTCTAAAAAATAAAATTTGTGATGCTTGTAGACATTGTTCTCAAGGATATTTTCATTCTTTTGGTATTAGCTGTATCTCTCAAAATTCAAGACTCTTCTAATAGTGTATACTCACAAATCAAGTGTTAGGAAATAACAAAACTATATCAAACTCATTGAAGACAGTGAAAAGAGGAGTGTTTAAGCCATAGGGGACACATTCTTAGTATAAATAGGCAAAAATAAGGAGATGAAATAAACCACTAGCTATCTCCATGAAAAGAAAAACCCACTACTAGTTGAAAATCAATTATGAAATGAAATTCACTTTGGTATTTTATTTATTGGGGGCTATCGAAAGATTTAATTCATGATAATCATGGCTAAATAAAATGATGAAATTGTAGCAACATAAGTCATGGTTTAATTGGGTGGTTACAAAAGAATTTATTCTATTATTATGAAGTCATAAAGCTTATGGCAACTTTTGTCTTTGAAATAACCAAATATACAACAGTTAATCATCCATATGCTTCAAAGATAGAAGGAAAGAAATGGACAATACTAGATTTTGATACAAGAGTATGAACCCCTAAGTTGGTGTCTTTTAGCATAGACTATGAACTAACTCTAGAAAGAATGAGATTTAGCCTATATTGTTACCAGTGAAGCATACAGCTTCTATAAACTAATAAACTCCAATTGTGAGCCAAGTATTACACGAATCAAACCATATATACAACGATTTTTTTGTTCTACTCGATTTTGCACTAATAGCCCTGGCACATATCTGGATATTTCATGAGTGTTCTAGAGATATTGTTACTATCTCATAGGAGGAGCCCCACTCAACATTCATATAGATGTTTCTATCAAGTACATATTAATACACCACCCATAAAGAATATAAAAATCATTAAGAACTTTACTCAACCCTCATTGTTATTATAGTCAAGCACTATTATACACACCATAGGAAGGGACTTTAAAATTTATATGCAGTGCCTGTAGGATTAACAAGTGACTTGTTATTACCCCTAAGAACCTACTTTATAGAATCTTTAATTATATAGGTTAATTTACCATCACTTTAATCTCATTTGCCTTTAGTCCCATTCCCTTCATTATTTCACATGCCAAATGGGTTTAGTCAGTGGATAGACCAAATTCACTTTTGACTTTACAGAATTCATCTTTTAGTAATGCTATTTACTACATTATATTTCAATTGAAATATTTTAACTTTTATTATCAAAAGATTTGTTCTTTGTAATAGTTATTGTTACTAGGCAATGATAGAAACATATTTGTGATGTTATTTGTGCTTTATTTATATTATATGATCCATTTTTATGTCAAATTGGTTGTTTAATGCATTTGGTGAGCATTTTTCAAGGAAGCTACCTTAAAAGTGATTTCTTGAATATTTTCGTGCAAGGTGGAGAACAAAGGAACATGTAATTGAAAAGGATAAATTGGCAAAGATTTTTAAGATCTCTCCAATGTGCATACATGTCAAATATAAGCGGACTAGGGCCAACCATATAATAATGTAAGGCCATAGTAGTAAAGATAAAGAGAAGTGGCAAATTAGTCATTAGTCATGTGCTACAAGGTTGCTAAGGGATGTGTTACTATGTCGAGAAGCGAAGCCATGGCATGTGATGCATGGTAGCTATGAAAGATAAGGGCAACGATATAATTTAAAAAAAGAAAAGAAAAAGGATTGCAAGAAAAGAACAAGTACAGGAAAATAATAGCGGGTGGCGGCTCCAAGAAAGGAGGGAGGAGAACAAGAATTGGCAAACAAAAATTTGCAAAAGCAAGAGCTTTTTCTTCATCTCTCTCCTCTCCTCTTGTAATCATGAATTTTGAATTCTTCTCTTTATTTTACATTATGTTTACTATGTTGGGGAACAAACTTTTTTCTTTGTTAGAAATTTAATGTAACCTATGCTGGAGATTCTATGACTTGTGCACTTTTATTGTTTTGATCAATTTACTGCTTTGTAATTACATGAAACATAGTAATGGTAGACATTAGGTGGAAAGAACCCTTAAATTAAATTTAAATCTATCCATAATTTAGTCATAGAATCATAAGCATATGATGAAATTGAATTCTAACGAATTTTTATTAAGAATTTATCAAATCTAATTATTCATTAAATCAAGTTGTTATTTGATTTAGTAGTCATAGAATTTACTTTTTGCATAGTTAGCATATAATTCTGATATTATTAGAATAGTTTTAATTTGCATCTTTTGGTAGTTATGCACTGTATTATTGCCCAATTCATACACTTTTGCAATATAAATTTTTGTTCACCAAGTTTTTAACATTGTTGCCAAGGATTTGACTTTAAATTTGTGCAATTTGTTTTGTCTATATACATGTTTGTTTATTTACTTAATTTTTATTTTAATTTATTTAGAACACAAAATTTTATTATTTATTTATTTTATGTAGTGAATGCTTGGTCATCAATCATTGGAACCAGAAATTTAGCCAGCAAATGACCAAGTTAATAAAATTGGGAGGAAAAAGGTTAAACAAGAAGGATCAAATAAGGACTTGCAACCTTAAGACCTTTCTATGAAAGAATTTGCACATTCCATTATGGGGATGCCTCCATCTTGTGGGGGTTTTAAATTATGTAGCTAGAAATTATGAGTTGAAAAATATTTATTTTAATATGCTTCCACCTTTTCATGGTGCTACAATTAAGGATCCACTAACTTTGATTTGTGATTTGTATACTACTATTTAGACTTTTCCTTTGTAGGGACTTACTAAAGATCAATTGAGAATGAGATGTTTTCCTTACACATTGAAGGATGATGCAATGCCATGGCTTTTGTATTTTAATGCCAGCATCGCTACACACATTGGATGTCATTTATAATAAGTTCATTAGGAAGTTTTATTCCCATGCGAAGACTGCTAAATTTATAGGAAAAATAGCAACTTTTACTCATTAGAAAATTTAATTCCCATGTGAAGACTGCTAAATTGAGAGGAAAAATAGCAACTTTTATTGAAGCTAATGGAGAAGCCTTTCATGAGGCTTGGGAGAATTACAAGCTTTTGCTTATTTAGTTTCTACACCACCATTACTTGATGGAGTTGCAAAATCAACTCTTCCATGATGGGTTAGCTCAGGCTTGTTAGGCCATGGTAGACAATGTAGCAAGAGGAGCTATAGGAGAAAAGGCTGCACAAGAGACATATGATTTATACAAGATTCTTGGTGAAAATTCATAACAAAAGAGTGTTAGGGAAAATAAGTGATGAGGGATTTTTTAGGTTAATTCTGACACTAATTTAGTTATATAGGTTTTGGAATTAACCAAGAGAGTGAAATTCATGTGCAATACAATGATGAATGAAGAAGCAGCCCTGATCAATAAGGTATGTGGAATTTGTGGGGTTAATAGTCATGCTACTAATGCTTGTCCATTTTTTGTTAATTTTCCAAAATTTTTAAAACAAGCCAACATTAGGAAAGCTCATAACTTAAAGGGTAGGAATGACCCCTTTTTCCAACAATCATAACCCCAACTTGAGAAACAAGCCAGAATGCTCATGGAGCAATAGCCAGAATTTAATTCAGGGTGGCCAATCCATTCAACCAAGAAAGCCACCACTAGAAGAAATTTGGTAGAATTTTTTTCAATTTTGTCAAAGCAATCAGCAGAGTAGTGAGCAAAAATTTAAAAACAAGAGGTTTCTTTAAGGAAACTGGAAGTACAAGTGGGACAACTTGCTAAAACTTTGCAAGGACAAGTTCTTAGGAAATCCTAACCAACCAGAATAAGCTAAGATTGTTATAGTATTAAGGGATGGTAATGTAATTGTGATGTAGTATGGACAAAAAATATGACTAACATAGTCTGTATTCTCTAAATAAATTCAATATTATAAAAAGTGTCTAATAATGTGAGGTTAGAGCCTATTTATACAAACAAGTGATAAATATAAAAAAAAATCCTAATAATAAATAACAAATAAATCTAAAGCTAAAGGTAAGGATAAAATCCTTAAATTACAAGATAATTCCCAAATTGAAATCCTAATTAAATAATTCTAATAATTATCTTCAATCCTAATCATTCTCCCCTCTAGGAAGAACTTGTCTCTGGAGAGTTAAAGTTTTGGTATTGCTCCAAGAGGTTTGGATCAAGCTGGAGGCAATCATCTTTCGTTAACCAAGTGCCATAAGTTTCATGTTAGTTCCTCCACTTAACTAAGCAATAGCAAAATGGGGTAGAAGAATAGCTAGCATAATTGTCATCTAAGATGGTCTTGATCATGTCTAGAGATTGCGGAGATAAAGCTTAAATTTTTGGCATTGGCTTAATTTTTCTTGGACCTACAGAAATAGCTAGAGATAACAAAGGGAGCTCAAAAGTACCTCGATAAGGAAACAAATCTTCCATATAAAAAACATGGCTAATAGTCATATCAGAAGGTAATTCAAGTAAATATGCATTTGGACCATGCTTCTATAAAATACGGTAAGGACGATGAGCTCTAGCAAATAATTTTCAAGAGGAATGTTTAAGATAACATATGGATGCAAATTATCATGTAGTCACCTACATTAAAACTCAGATCCTTACAGTGAACATTCGCAACAAGTTTATAATTATCATTACTTAAGGCAAACTTTCGTCCATAGGTAATATAGGTTAAGAAGATACTAGTATGTTTCCAACAACTTCATAGGCAATATAGGTTCTCTTCCTAAATCTCAATCTCTTCATCTATATCAGATGGGCACTCAACAAGTTCAACTGCTTCATCATCAAGGTCCTCATTCTCTACTAGGATTGGCTATATGATTAAAGCTCTACTAGGACACTGATTGACAATGTGGTCCTTACCATGATAGTTATGGCATTCTATTGAAGCATTGGAGTGAGTACTAAAAAAATTAGAATTACCTTTAAAAGAATTATTATTCTAGTAAGAAGTAGGATGAGTATTAGAACATGAGCTAGGCTGAACAGAAGCCTTATAGGTAGAAGGGTAAGCTTTATAAGAAGAAGACTGGGCCCTACAAGTATTCTGATTAAGATTAGGGTGATTAGATGTAGACTAAGAAGGAAATTATCTTTGGTTGGAAGTCTTAGAAAATAAGGCTAACTCATTTACTTTCTGATAGGCTTCTTATAGGGATGTGGGGTCAAAGAGTTTAATTTCCCTTTTAATATCATCTTGCAATCCATTAATAAATTTAGTAATAGTTACCCAAGGTTCTTCCTGAATGTCACATTGAAGCATTAATTTATTAAAGTTATCTATATATTTAGAAACTATACTAGGTAACTATCTAAGCTTTAATCATTTATCCATTAGATTACTCTTGTAGTAGAAAGAGAGGTACTTATCTTGGAGCTTTTGTTTCATCTCAACCCAAGTGGAGAGAGGGTTACTATGGGATAGGTGGGTTGGATTGAGATAAGGATTGGTAATGTGAGAAGGGATTTCCTTTTTTCTTTTTTTTAGAGAGGTCATGGATAAAGCCAACTAGACTTGTTACAAAATAGAGATAATTATAAACTACTCTAATAACATACATAAAAAAGAAATAATAATGTAAATGTAGTAGGTTTAGGGAGCACAGGGTGTTCATGAGCTTATGTTGAGACCAAAGGTCTCTCAAAGGTGTGCCTTACTTGCCCCTTTTTAAAGCCTTATATGGAGATCGAAGGTCCCTCAAAAATCAACTTAAAAGATGTGAATGAATATAGGATATGTAAAGCTAGAGCTAAGCAAGCAATTATATAGGTAAGGAGAGGCAAACAAGCAATCAAATAAGTAAGAATAAAAGAGATCAATTAAGAAATCAAATAGGTCACAAGTAAAAGAGAAACAATATATATATATATATATATATATATATATATTGGTTATGAAAAGGAGATAATGAATTAAACTTGAGTCCCAAAAGCAAATTACTAACAAACCTAATTAATATGAAAATTAGAACAAGTTTCCAAAAGAAATAGTGCACCTTATGAAGTTAAAGTGAGTATGAGAGCCCAAAACTCAATGTTGGAGTCCCCAAATCCAAATCTGAGGTTAGAATTGTGCTTAGGAGATCCAAAAACCTTAGGAAAGGGGTCCCAGTGGTGATCAACAATCAATGCCAATCAACACCAATCAATGCTTGAGTCAATGGTCAACAACGATGTGGCAGATCTAGATGATGTGTTAGTTTCATTTTGGGGACATAGTGCCTTGTGTGGTTGCTGACTAGTGTTGATGTAGTGCAATTTAGAACATTATAGTTGTAAGCACATGAGATGCACGCTCTTAAAGGGCTAGTGGCATGTCTTGCATGTGAGGGCATGTGGCAGGTTTTTTCTTGGTGATCTTTTAGCTTGGGCACTATTGGTGGCTTTTAGACTCAGTGGTGTAGTGTGTGTTTTGATACAGTAGCTGGAAGTATGTGTTTCAAGGCAAAACAAGAGTGATGAACTTTTTAAATGTTTTGACAAAATCTATAGTTTCCCAATGATACAATGGTTTTCCAGAGGCAGGGTTAGTTATGAGTGGCGGAAGGTTGCGGAACCAAGCTCTTATACCAAAATTGATATAGGATAGACAGAGAATGACTAAGAAAGTCTGTATTCTTTGAATAAATTCAATATCATCAAGCATTTGACAATGTGAGGTTAAAACCCTATTTATAACTTGTAGCGAAATAAGTGATAAACGTCAAAATAAAAGAAATAATCTTAACAATAAATAACAAATAAATATAAAGCTATCCTTATCCAATGTAAAGATAATATCCCTAAATTACAAGATAATTCTCAAATTGAAATCCTAATCAGATAATTCTAATAATTATTTTCAGTCTCCTTCAAATTGATAATCAAATTGATGCGGATACTGATGATAAGTTGATTACTGATGCAAGTGAAGATACAAGGAAGGAAATGCCAATCTAGACTACAAAGGATACTACAAATGAATCCAACTCCCCTGGCAAATCACAGGATCTCCACACTACACCAAAGCCTTGTGTTCCTATTCCCAAGTTGTTTGAAGAAGAGTAAAATGGATAAGTCCATCTTTGAAATTTATAGCATTTTGTCTAAAGTGAATGTGTATATGCTATTGATTGACACAATCAAAAACATGCCAGCTTGTGCTAAACTTTTGAAGGAATTGACATAAGTATGAGCCGCATGAGAAGGTAATATTTCTAAGACTAATAGTGCAGTGCTTCTAAGAGATTTGCCACCTAAACTAAAAGACCCTGGGAATTTTAGTATTAATATCATTGTTAGGGATTCACGAATTTAAAGGGTTATTAGATTTAGGGGCAAATGTTTATTTAATGCCTTACTCTATTTATATGCATTTGGGATTAGGGGAATTGAAGCCTACTACAATGTCTTTCGAACTTGCTAGTTGTTCCATTAGATATTCAAAAGGCATTGTAGAGGATATTTTAGTTCAAATTGATAAATTAATTATTTTCCTGTTGATTTGTGATTTTAGACATGGGAAGGCATTCACTTCAAGAGCATGAACAGCCCATCTAGTTGGGATGTCCATTTATGGCCACAACTAAAACAATAATTGATGTTTAGAATGGGAAGTCGATTATGATGGTTTTAGAAGAAACTATTGAATTTTAGTGTTTAATTCTTTAGTTTTACTGGCTAAACCTCATGACTATGACTTAGTTGTTACTTTGGAATTAGATATTTTCTCAAATTTTTTGTAGGATTACATAGAAGATAAAATGAGAGTTAACCTTGATAGAAGAGGAGCATGGACATAGGAAAATGAATATGCAAGAGAGTAAATTGCAATGTTAGATAGTGAAGGGCCACAAATTCCTATGAAAGTGTCAACTTAATCACTTGGGTATTTCAACTCAAAATTGATGCCATCCACCCTAGCCCCACCTAAGTTGTAATCGAAACAATTGCCACCAACTCTCAAGCATGAGTTCCTAGGGGACAAACAAAATCTTCTGGTCATCATTGCTGCTGACTTGACCACAGAAGAAGAAAATAAGTTGCTTAGGTTTTAAGGGAATATAGAGCTGGCATAGGATAGACTTTGGTGGATAGAAAAGGAATCAACCCAACCATGTGTATGCACAACATTTTGCTAGAAGATGAGGTAAAACCAACAAGAGAAGTTTAATGGAGACTAAACCCAAACATGAAGGAAGTAGTGCGAACTGAATTGCTAAAATTGCTTTATGTGGGCATGATTATTCCATTTTGACAGCAAGTGGGTAAGTGTAGCTACTACTAGCGAGGATAATTTTTATCCTTCCCTTCATATATCAAATGATTGAAAGGTTAGCTGATCATAATTTTTTAAATGTTTTTTCATGTTATAATTCAATTCCCATTGCACTAAATGATCACAAGAACACAACCTTCACTTGCCCGTTTGACAAATTTGTACGCGAAGGATGTCTTTTGGGCTTGCAGCACACTTGCAACTTTCCAACATTGCATGATAATTATATTTTCAAATATGATTGAAAGGTTTATTGAGGTATTCATGGATAAGTTTTCAGTCTTTGGTAATTCATTTGATGAGAGTCTTGATAATTTGTCTTTAGTGTTGAAAAGATGTTGAGACAATTTAACATTAAGTTAGAAAAATGCCATTTTTTGTTTAAGCAAGGTATTGTGTTGGACCATATTGTTTCTCAAAGAGGTTTAGAAGTAAACAAGAAAAAAAGTAATATTATTACTAAATTGCTGCCCCACACTTCTATGAAGGGGGTGAGCCGCTTCCTTGGTCATGCTGGTTTTCATTGGTGTTTTATTAAAGATTTTTCAAAAATTACCCAGCCTTTCTATAACCTATTGTCCAAATATGTTTATTTTAATTTTAATCAAAATTGACTTGATGCTTTTAATGATTTAAAAATTTCCTACTATTCTTGTGGCACCAGATTGGTCTCTCTTGTTTGGTTTAATGTGCAATGCATTTGATTTTATTGTTGGAGCTATCTTGGACAATGAGTAAATAAATTACCTTGTGTTACTCATTATGCAAGCCGAACCTTAAATGATGTTCAGTCAAATTACTCTACCACTGAAAAGGTGTTGCTGATAATTGTGTTTGCTTTAGAAAAATTTTGTTCTTATTTGATGGGCTCAAAGGTAATTGTTTATTATGATCATGCTGCTCAAATTTTTGCTCATCAAAAAGGATGTTAATCCTAGACTGATTAGGTGGATTTTGTTGTCACAAGAATTTGACTTGACAATTAGGGACCAAAAAGGGAGTGGGAATGTGGTGGCTGACCATTTATCTCAACTTGCTGAAGATGTTGGTCATGATGTGCAGAATAGGAATGACACTATTCCTTTGAATGAAATTTTTTTTGATAAGCAACTCTTTTCTCTTCATGGACAAGAGCCATGCTATGCTCATATTGTAAATTACTTAGTTGTTGATATTTATAATCCTGATTTAACTGAGCAGGGAAGCAAGATTTTTATCCATGGTGAATCACTATTTGTGGATGACCCTTATCTTTTCAAGTGTTGCCCAGAAAAAAGATGAAGAAGAAGATTTGGAATAAGAGGAAAAGGCGGATGACTAAACTTAGTTTCCTTTTAATTGTCAATTATTGTTCACTTGTATTTCTTTTTATTGGCAATTGTCTAATTATCTTTCTTTTGATTGAAATTGTGAAGAAGAAGAAGAAAAAGAAGATGATGATGATTTGGGATAAGAGGAAGAGGAGGATGACTAAAGTTAGTTAATTTCCTTTGAATTGTCAATTATTGTTCACTTACATTTCTTTTTATTGACAATTGTCTACTTATCTTTCTTTTGATTTACATTTGTGCACTTATCTTTCTTTTGATGATAATTGTGTAGTGCGCACTTATGACTTATGTAGTTATCTCTCTTTCTAAGAGACTAAGAATATTAAGTCCTTTGTTCAATTGAAATTTTGCAATCATTCACATATATATATTTTTTTATTTTTGAGCCTTTAAATTGCTATGATTGTTTATTTTAATTATTTTGATGTATTTGGCTGCAATTTTATGTTCTTTTTTTCAATTTTTCTGTTCTTGTCCACCATGCATCCGCATGGCACCATGGCCTTTTCTTTGCCCTTGCTGCAATTGGCCACCACAGGCCATTGAAAACATTGTGCATAACTTAGTGTCTCTAAATAGATAACCATAATGTATAATAAAACTAACATAAACAAGTGGGATAGTCATCTTTTGATCAATTAAGGCCTACAATAGTTTACCAACACAGCTAAGAATATCCACCCAAATTTATGCTTAATACAGAAGTATACTCTCGAAGAAATTCTACCAAAGCAACATTTCTACCATTTACTATCTTGGAGAAGCAACTAATATTACCAATGAGCAAAGAACCTAATTCTAGCATGATATTCCTCATCGGAAGTAGAGTACTTCTTCTTATCTTCATTAAGTTTTTCACTAAAACATGCTATATGATTGGCCGTCTTGACTTACAATCTTCCTATTTGTACCCGAAAAGCAGTACAAGACACCTAAAAAACCTTGGAAAGATTAGAGTCCTAGAATACGTGCCTCACTCTGGCACTTTTTAATTTCCTTAAAAGCTTTGGAAGTAGCAAGTGACCAAGAAAACTTATTAAATTTAAAAACTTAGAAGATATGATAGTGCAAAAACATCTAATGAATCTTCTATATAAAAAAGCTAACTTATAAAAGCTACGAACCTTAGCTGCAGTTGTAAGGATAGGCCAGTCTTTCCTAGACTAGTAGACAAACCATGAGAAGAAACTATAAAATCTAAAAAAATGAGTTTGTAAGCAGGAACACTTCAGAAGGTTGAAGTAAAATTTTTCAGCCTTTAAGAAAAACTTAATGAAGGTGACTCAAAATATTTTACCTAGACTAACTATTCAATCAAAATTTCATATAAGTAGATAACTAAAAACTTATCCGAAAAATGATACAAAATGTGACTTATTGTTGGGTTTTGATGTATAGATATATAACTAAAAGAAGGCTGACTGGTTGAAATAATAAGAAGTGGGACGTGAAATGTGTTAGAAAATGAAGTGGTTGACTCTTGAAAAAAAAAAAAAAGTGATGGATGAAGGAAAGAATAACTTTTTTCTTTTTTTGTCATAGAGGGAGCTGAAACTTTATATAAAGAATTGGAGATATAAGAAAGAGCAACCCTTTGACAAAATTGCTTATTATTTAACTTACTCCGTTTTCACATGAAGGGTACAAACCTATTTATAAGTACTCTAAGTCGGTGTATTAGCGACTTTCATATATTTTTAGAGTTCTTCTATATTTATACTTATTTTGTCGCATTATTTTTACACTTATTTTACTATAATCAATGATTAATTTTTAGGTTTCATCAATTCAGCCATTGATTTAATTTTGAAAACACTAATTTGGGGTGTAGACTTTTTGTTTGGCCTTTGGTAAAAAATTTGTAATATTTTAAAAATATTATAAATATTTTCAAAGACATTTTAAAAATCGTATTAAAACTGCGGGTGCATAACTCTATCGGATTTCATATTGAATTCGGAGAGAGTGCGTACATCATTTTAGTGGAGGAGGCATCTCTCGACTCGAAAACGTAATGTTGCAAATTGAGAAGTGTGGTCAAGTTTGCCAATGGTTAGATGCTGCTTTTCTTTTGAAAACTCAGATAGAACTGAACTGGTTGAAGTTGATGAGCTGAGTTTTAATGGTTGTTAATCAGCTCTAATTGGAAGAGTGGATATCGCTTTCTTTCATTTGTTTGTTCTGTTCTAAGATTAGACTATTGAAGACTTGAAGTCAAATTCAGATTTTCCTTGTCTTAGTATGAGACAGGGTTCTTCTTCTAGTCGATGCGCCGTAGACGCATATGTTCCTTCACATCTTTCTCTATCTCAAAGCCATTGACACTGTATCACTACCTTAAGCCACTGACTGTTCTTCATTACTCAACTATTCAGCATAATCATAACGCAGAACTCGTCCAGCATCATATAGATAGTTATCTTCTAAGGTCTTGCTTACGGCAATGCAGACAAATCAAGTGCCACCATCTGTTCGATCAAATTCCTCAAAGGCTAGCTCGGGCCTCGAGATATAGCAAAGTTATTCATGCCCACAGCATAAAATATGGAATTGGGTCGAAAGGTTTGCTTGGAAATGCCATTGTTGATCTCTATGCTAAGTGTGGCAATGTGGGCCTTGCTGAGAAGTTGTTTAATCAGCTGGATGATAAGCAAGTATTGGCTTGGAATTCGCTCCTTTCTTTGTACTCAAGATATGGGTTATTCGAACGGGTTCTTCAGTGTTTTGGTTCTTTAGGACACTGTGGCCTTTTGCCTAATGAATTCACTTGTGCTATCACTTTGTCTGCTTGTGCAAAACTAAAAGATGTTGACTATGGCCCGTTACTTCATTGTCGTGTAATTAAGACAGGTTATGAATCAAGTTCTTTCTGTGAGGGTGCTCTTATTGATTTTTATGCCAAGTGCAACTGTCTGAGGGATGCTCGACAGATATTTGACAGGGCAGTGGACTTGGACACTGTTTCTTGGACTGCTATTATTTCCGGTTATGTTCAAGTTGGTTTGCCGGAGGAGGCACTCAAATTGTTTGAGAAAATGAAGAACACTGGTTATTATCCAGACCAAGTGGTGTATGTAACTGCCATAAATGCATGCATGAGTTTGGGAAGGCTTGATGATGCATGTGAATTGTTTGAACAAATGCCCATTTGCAATGTTGTGGCATGGAATGTAATGATTTCAGGTCATGCTAAGAGAGGCCAGGAAGAAGAGGCTATTCTATTTTTTCTGGAGATGAGGAAGAGTGGTATTAAATCATCTAGATCAACTTTGGGAAGTGTTTTAAGTGCAATTGCCAGCTTAACCGCTTTGGACTATGGGTTATTAGTTCATGGAGAGGCCATCAAACAAGGTTTGGATTCTAATATATATGTAGGAAGTTCATTGATCAATATGTATGGCAAGTGTGAAAGGTTGGATGCTGCAAAGCAAGTGTTTGATGCTCTAGATGAAAAAAATATCGTCATGTGGAATGCCATGCTTGGATGCTACGCACAGAATGGTTATACTGATGAGGTGATGAAGTTGTTCTTCAACATGTTGAGATGTGACATTGACCCTGATGAATATACCTACACTAGTATTTTAAGTTCCTGTGGTTGCTTGGAATACCTAGAAATGGGTCGCCAGTTGCATTCACTTATTGTTAAGAAAAGATTCTCAACTAATTTATTTGTGAGCAATGCACTGGTAGATATGTATGCTAAAGCTGGGGCTTTGAAGGAAGCTAGGAAGCAATTTGAACTTATGAGAATTCGAGATAATATTTCTTGGAATGCAATTATTGTCGGATATGTGCGGGAAGAAGATGAGATTGAGGCTTTCAATATTTTTCAGAGAATGAATTTACATGGTATGGTGGCTGACGAGGTGTCTTTGGCCAGTATACTTAGTGCTTGTGGAAATGTTAAGGCACTTGAAGCAGGACTACAAGTCCATTGTCTCTCAGTTAAGTTGGGTTTAGAAACCAGCCTTTTTTCTGGAAGTTCTCTTATTGACATGTATTCTAAGTGTGGGGCTATTGGAGATGCACATAAAGTTTTTTCTTGCATGCCTCAGTATAGTGTGGTCTCGATGAATGCCCTGATTGCGGGCTATGCTCAAACTAATACAAAAGATGCTGTTGACCTCCTTTTTGAGATGCAGGTCTTGGGATTGAAGCCATCTGAAGTTACATTTGCAAGCCTCTTAGATGCTTGTAAGGGGCCTCCTGAGGTAACTTTAGGCATGCAGATCCATTGTGTTATTATAAAGAGGGGTCTTCTGTGTGGTAGTGAATTGTTAGGCATTTCTTTGTTGGCCATGTATATGGACTTAAAAAGGATTGCGGATGCAAACATTCTTTTTTCTGAGTTTTCTTACCTTAAGAGCACAGTGTTGTGGACTGTTCTTATTTCAGGACATATCCAAAATGATAGCAGTGATGAGGCTTTGAATTTATACCAAGAAATGCGTGACAACAATATCTTACCTGACCAAGCAACATTTGTTAGTGTTCTTCGAGCTTGTGCCCTCTCATCTTCATTGCAAGATGGTAAGGAGACACATTCCCTTATTTTCCATACTGGTTTTGTCTCAGACGAGTTGACCAGTAGTGCCCTTGTTGACATGTATGCCAAATGTGGTGATGTAAGAAGTTCTGTGCAAGTTTTTGAAGAGATGTGTAATAAGAAGAATGCCATTTCTTGGAATTCAATGATAGTTGGGTTCGCCAAACATGGGTATGCAGAAAATGCTCTAAAAATCTTTGATGACATGACTCGATCAGGGGTTATGCCAGATGATATAACATTCCTTGGAGTGCTTACTGCCTGTAGTCATGCAGGGTGGGTTTCTGAGGGTCGTCTAATTTTTGACATCATGGTAAACAATTATGGCATTCAACCCAGAGCAGACCACCATGCCTGCATGGTTGATCTTCTTGGTCGATGGGGTTTTCTTGAAGAAGCAGAGGAGTTCATCAAAAAACTAGATGTTGAACCAAATGCTATGATTTGGGCCACATTATTGGGTGTGTGCAGAATACATGGAGATGACAAAAGGGGGCAGTGGGCAGCTGAGAATCTTATTAAGTTAGAACCCCAAAATTCTTCTCCATATGTTCTGCTTTCTAATATATATGCTGCATCAGGACATTGGGATGAGGCTAGATCTTTGAGGAGAACAATGATAGACAAAGAAGTCCAAAAGATACCTGGGCAAAGCTGGATTGTAGTGGGACAAAAGACAAATATATTTGTTGCTGGTGATAATTCACATACTAGCTCTAATGAAATTTTTGAAGTTTTAAGGCATGTGACAGCATTAATGAAAGACAATAAATTCCTGGAGGATGGAACATACTGTGGTGCTCAAATTTAGACATTCACAGTTATGGGGTATCGAGTATTGAACTTTGGTTTGCTTCCTGATAGAAAAGAAGTGTACAAAATTGATCATCAGAATGAAAAAAAGAGAAAGTAAATAGGTATAACTCCTTTGTTCCTGTTCTTTTTAAATGTTTTTTTAGCAACGTTTATAAAGGAAAAAAAAGATATAATTTTTCTTTTAAAAATTGCTTGTGATAAATTTATTTTGTTTAGCGCAATGTTAGCAGTATCATTTATGTATTTACTTTTTGTGATGCCTGATATGCTATTTTTTCTCTCTGGATAGTTCATGCTGTGAAGCTGCTATTATCATTAAAATGTTTAGATCTCTGATATGAAAACTGCAGATGCACCAAAAATACTGACTTAAGGCATGTTTATATTTCTGATAAAATTGATGAATTTAAAAATTGTAAGGTATGGTAGCATAAAGTACAATTAAATTTAAAGCAGGTGAAGAATTTGAAAGGTATGATTTTCTAGCATTTGTGACATAGTATTACACTTTTGTACTTAAATTGTTTAGTTAATTAGAAAGATTTTGTGGAGAGGCGTTTGCTTCTTAAGTGAATCCAACCGCATCAACGCTATTAGAATCAACTGAAAGTGAATTATAGTGACTATAAACAAGAATTTCTATCCTATACCAAACCACAAATTTGTGTAACTTAACTAGTCAAGTATGATTGTAATCTCTTTTCATATCGGATTGCAATCATACAGAATTCCACAATGCTGCTTCAAGGAAACCAGTCATCATAATTCATAAGCATGTCTCCACGACTGATGGCACATGTACTTATCCTAGATACTAAATAAATTCATAATTAAATGAGCTTTTGTTACAATCTGCAAATATATTGGTTCTTATGCTTGTGCATGATTATTTTAAATGGGAGCTATGTACATTATTAGACTGGGTCCATAAGTGTATTTGATAACCAAAATTGTCTTCCTTCACAATTGCTGCTTCAATGCTGTTAAAAGTGCTTTTTCCTATTGACTATTATTGGCTGAGGCGTGAGGTTTCAAGGTGATGTTATGCTTATCAACAACCATTCCACTTTCTAATTATGTGCTTTCTTGTTTAAATTTAAGAACTAAAAGGATGTTGGATTCTAGTTGTATGCAGTTATTTGATATTTTGATGTCTTTTACTCTCTCTCTCTCTCTCTCTCTCATAATAAAATACAAATAAAAATATTTAATGTGTGAGGTGAAAAGAAAATAAGATTAAGTTGTTTAGAGTATAGAAGTGATAACTTCTTAAGTAAGCTGATAAATGTGACTATGCCTTACTTGGTTAAATCTTATTAGTTCCACATGTCTTATTGTATTTTCCTTTGCATTTTTTTGCCCTCTTGCTATGATAGGAGGAATCATTGCTACATTTCCTTCATTATGGGATATTTTAATCTATTTTATGCAAACATGTTACTCAATGGCTCTCACATGTGGGATAATTGCTTCATTATAATTCTTTTGGTTTACTTTTTCTCAAATCATATTGTTTGTAGAAAGCATAGTTAAGGAAGACCTTGCTTTTCTTTTACACTTATGTTTTTAGTCTGTGGCTCGCCACCTGTGCCCATGAAACATTTAATTATGTGGGCTTATTCTTGTTAACTGTTCCACGTCATAAGGCATGGAGAGTGTATTAAAAGGGATCTTATGCTAAATTATATTCCTAGAAATTTTGTTGTTGAAAGAATGCAACGGTGTAGTTTGATCCCTATAGTTGACTCTATTTAATGGAATAAGACTTTGTTTGTTGTTATTGTTGTATTTCTTGTCAACTGTGTTCCATTATAGCAATTTTATAATTGTGTTTTTAGTCTATAAATGTTATTGATATATTTATTTAGTTTTGTTCCCTTTGTGTATAATTTCAGAATGTTGATTATGGAAACTTTGTGGAATCAATTTGGTGAACTGCCTTGCTTAGACAGGGGCAGGGGCATGGTTGGTATGCTTTACTGCACCTTGGTCAACTAATGTGAAGAATAATTGTTGTGTGATGCTCTCTCTGTCTTCTTCTAGAAAAAATGTACTCCCACAAAATAATCTATGCTAAGTTATCAAACACAACAAAAGGAATGGTCCCTATTTGTTTTGCGTGGTAACTTCGTAGGAAAAAGTTTTGTGGAATAGTGAAGCTGCTTCTTCTATGGTTTTGCAGTCACATCTGTTAATTAGCTAAGCATTTTGAAATTATTTTTTGGTTCTCCAAACAATTTTTGCCTTAACTAATATAATATTCTTGATGAATGTTGAGGTTTTGGATGGTCAGTGGATAAGGATATAACAGTTCATGGCTTTGTGCCACACCCACACCTATTCCTTTTGTTTTACAAGTTTTTGATCTGTAGCCTTTGAGTGAAGTTATTGCAGCCAGAGGTGACATTGGGGCAAGGGGGGCCAGGGTCTCTCATGTGGCCCCAATGCACCTCAAAAGATAATATATACTCACACACACGCTTACATATTCATATTATTGAATTATAATTAAATATATATTAATTTTTTGTAAAAGTTAATGCTTTTATTATTATCTTTTTTACAAAACAAAATCAAAAACTGTTTTAGTTTGTTAACCGAAACTATGTAAGTGGGTATAAAAATAAGAACACAAAACTCATTCAACTAATTTGATTAGTACATTTATTTTCTAATGAAACTATTAATTTTGTTTTGTTTATAATCATTATTAAAACTACACTACAAAACAATTATTGATAATTTTCTAATATTAATTTAAGGTGTAATTTAAATGATATTAATTTATATAAGAATTTAAATATCCTTGATAGGAATTCATTTTGTGTATCCTTTAATTGTTTTTAGATGAGATGCTATCCATTATTGCCTGTATCTAAAATACAGCATTATATCATGTTCATGTAGGAATCTCATGCATTGACGCTTCGAAGTTTGATTAAAGCAACATTTTCTGCATTTATTCTGGTAAGCTATTAATCTCGGCTTATAAACTTTAGTAGTGCAGGTCTCTTTCCAAGGCTGTCTACCTTAAGAAGCTTATATAATCCTCTAGTAGGCAATTCATTTTTGTTTTTTGTTTAGATGACATTACTACATTGATTTTGCAGCTTTCTACCAATCATTGCTAATGGTACGCCCAGTGTCCTCTATGGAATTAGCAGTATGGTGCATGGTTGACATTTGCTGGAAGTAGTGATAGATAGAGTGTATTATTTATTGATGTAAGTGATTTGGTTAATTTACTGCCTCTTCCAAATTGCATAACTTGACAAGATTTGAGGATTTTGAAGATATTATTATAAAGGAAACTATTCATGTCATTCTCCTAACAATTTAAGTTTTGGGATGAATTGGTCATAGACAAAGAGGATATGTCTTCTCTCTTGGCACTTAGATCTAATCAGATTAGAAAATAATAATTTGACCTGGAGACCACTATAATACTTGCCAGACAATTACTTCCTATCTTATCATACTTCTACCTTATACAGTATACTTTATTTCACATCATTTTCCTTATACTTAAAGACAATTATTTCAAAATAGTAATAGGCACCATTCCCAAATTGCTTAAATACAATCTTTGTCACATTTGGAAGTTCTTATAAGTAGATTCTTTGTTTTTTAAAGATGGGGTCCTAAGCCCCAAGGAAAACAACAAAATTACACAATAACAGTTCTAACTGATGCTACTTGACTAGCGTCTACCATCAGGTAAAACTCCATCTTCTTTGGAGCTGTCAAAAGTTGGTGTGTTCCTGGGGGAGCTTCCAGCCCTGAGCAGCCAACCAATCTGCACATTGATTGTGTTCTCTGTATATGTGATTGATAGCGACCTCCCAGTCATCTCATAGAAGCTCTGCAATGGCCTGTAGCAAAGATAGCTATGCTTTTTCATTGATTGCAGCTCTTTGATCATGCTTTGCAAGTCACACTCCAAAATAAGCTATTTATAACCAATCTGCTTTGCTATTTTCAGACTGAGAAAAACACCCCAACATTCAGGTTCAAAAACAGAGCAAAACCACAGGCTCGGTAGAAACCATGAAGCCATCTCCCTCTATCGTCCCATGTGAGACCATCACATCCACTGCCACCATTCTCCATTTTGACAACATCTGTGCTCACTTTAACCCAACCAAACGGTGGGTGATTCCAGTGGAGAGCTCTAGTTTCCTTTTTGGCATCCTGTACCATATGGCTGCTATTATTGTGAGTAGAGTCTTTAACCCAATGTATGGCTGGTGAAAAGATCAGCATTTCCATTTGATGCATATAGCTAATTGGATCTAGTATGGTTGCCATCCAACAACATACAATTTCCAGTACTCAATAAAGTTAAAAATGGAAAACAAAAGCAATATCTTTCAGGCAAACCAAGTACACTCAAATCGTGAGAAATCAAATTTACTGCTTAATGACTCATTTAGTGTTCTTCGCTGTTACCTAATGCTTACATGTATTGAAGAATGGAATACAAGTATATATGATGGTAGTAATAATTAGGTTTAGAGATTTTATTATTTATTGTCATTTGTGACTGAGGGATTGATTACTATTCGTAGTGCTTATTATCTTGGAATTAGGTCAACTAGGATTTTATAAATGATGTGATTCTTGTTTGGAGTAGGATTACTGCTGTATGAGGATTTCATCCCCTAGTAGAACTAGTACCATATTGGTTTGCTTATTTATAGGTAGCAATGAGTACTTTAAATTTTAGTTCTTGTATAGGTGTCAATGATTGGCAATCAATTATCTTGGAACTGTTATTTTACTGTGTTTCATCTTTTCTCCACTCTCTTACTCTTCAACCACCCACCATCAGGAAGTCTGAAATTTTCTACTATTTTTATAGAGACCAGGTTTTTCTTATGATTGCCGCACCATCTGAAAGTGGTAGCTCTTCTGTACATGGAAAGGTTTCTGCCAAGTGCTCTTCTGGAATTGAAAAAAGCATCAAATTAACTCACTGAATATCAAGTTTATACAAGTGTGAGAATTGGCTGATAGCAAATTTCTGGCTCTATGCTGTTTTGTAATATTCCTTTTTTTTTCATTAATTTAAATATGGTTTAGTTATGAGAAAAGCAGACTTCAACCTACAACTTGTCTGTGGTTTTCTTTGTTTCTCTCTTTCCTTTTACATTTGCCAACTGGGTTTTTAATTGGATTAATGCTAAATAGTAGATGACTTGAAGTCTTACTGAATGCAGGTTTTGGTAAGGGTAGGGTACAAGCAATAAGATGACAGTGAAGTTTTAAATTTCAGGTCCGTTTGCATGTTGAGAGCAATGCCTGAGAAATTAGGGAAGATTGTATGGTTGAAGAGATATAGGGAAGATTTAAAGATTTAGATATGGATTTTGTTGGAACATTTTAGAAACCAAGACTAATAGATTACAATGGGAGACAAGAAGAGCAACATAGGCATCATAACTGGTGTTAGGTTGAATTGTGTCAAATAAGCTCAAAGCTTTTGAATTTTTTTGTGGAACTGGGTACTTTCGAAATGATAGCATTGCATCTCTTTAAATAAACTATTCGTAATTTTAGTATAATGATAGAGATTTTATCTTTAGTTGAATGGGTGTCCAGCTGGCTGATTCTGGTGTTCAGTAGGAATTTATTGTGACTTTTTTAGGTCTGATTTCCTTGTGAATCAAATGGGATTTGTAGCTGGCATCCCAACAGCTATTTTCCATTTTTGGATCCTTAGATTTTGTTTGTTATGTCCGTATTTATTTTCTTTGATTTCTGGGATTGATTGGCTGGGATTGTGGCCAACCCTTTCCTATAAATATACTGCTTATTATTTGAATAAAATAGAGCTCAGAGTATAGAAAAAACTCTAAAATTTTTGTGGTATCAGAGCCTCACAGGCTTAAACCATGGCTATGCCAAAATACGGTTTGACTGAAGACAAAGCTGAAACTTCCACTGAGATGGCATCTCAGAACTATCAAGGCATCACGGAGAACACATCATTGTGCATCACTAGCCACAAATTGAACGGATATAACTACCTCCAATGGAGTCAATCCATTATGATATTTGTTTGTGGGAAGGGAAAGGAGGATTACCTAAGTGGAGAAGCTACCCGGCCTGAAAGGAGTGACTCCAAATATAAAACCTAGAAAGCAAAAAATCACTAGGTAATTTCATGGCTCATCAACTCAATGGACATTGAGATTGGAGCAAATTATATGTTCTACAAGATAGCACACGAGATTTGAGAGGTTGTGAGAGAAGCATACTTTGCTTGTGAAAGTGTAACAGAGGTGTACTAGATTGAATGCAAAATACTCGAGCTACACAAGGAGATATGCAGGTAAACCAGTATTACAATACTCTCTCAAGGAATTGGCAGCAATTGGACATTCTTCAGAATCCTTCTTGGAACTGTACTGCATATGCTGCAAATTATAAAAAGATTGTGCAGAAAAAACAAATTTACAAGTTCTTGATGGGCCTTAACAACAATTTTGATGCTGTGAAGACAAGAATTCTTGCTATGAAACCTCTTCCCACACTCAAAGAGGTTTTTTCAGAAGTTAGAAGTGAGGAAAGCAGATTGAAAACAATGCAGGGAACAAGCAACAAAAGTGGCTCCCTTAACACTAGTGAAATCTTAGCTTTGGCTGCTCGTGGTCCTCCTCCATAGAGCAATGAGAATAAGCAAAAAAGACAAGGGAAGATGTGGTATGATCATTGCAAAAGTGGGCACACTAAGGACAATTGCTGGAAAATTCATGGGAAGCCTCCCAATTAGAAACCAAGGAAAAGATAGATGCTAAGAGCTACAATGTCAGCATAGATGAACCCATCAACTTAGATCCACCTCTGTTCACTCGTGTGCAATTGGAGCTGATCCAGAAATTGATTGGTTAGCAAAATTCAGCCTCCAATGAGAATACCAAGAGTAATGTTGGGACTGGGAATATTGCTCAGTCAGGTAATTTCTCACTTGCTCTCAATACTCATTTTCAAAAAAATCATCAGTGGATAGTAGATTATGGAGCCTTTGACCATATGACTAATAATTCTGCTCTATTGGATAAATTTAAACCATGTATAGCTCCTTTGAAAGTCAAAATTGCAAATGTAACTTTAACTGAAGTGACTGGTATTGGAACAACCACTATTTCAAAAGATTTGGTCCTTAAAAATGTGTTGATAGTGCCCAAGCTTGCATGTAATCTTTTATCAATTAGCAAAATGATAAAAGATAACCATTGTGTAGCTAATTTCTTTGATGGTGGTTGTGAATTTCAGGACTTGGTATCCAAGAGGATGATTGGCAATGCTAAGGAAGAAGATGGTCTATCTCATGGGTTCAACAAACAAAAATAAGTGCAGCTTTACAACCTGGACAGATTCGAAGTTAGTGTTGTGGAACTATAGATTAGGGACCCAAATATTCAATATATGAAGAGGATGTACCCTGATTTATGCAATAAAAATTCTCTTGATATTTCCTGTGAATATTGTCAACTTGCTAAACGTACCCGTGCAACTTACCCACCAAAAGAATATAAACCCTCTCATCCTTTTTCTTTAATTCATAGTGATATTTGGGGGTTATCCAAGGTGAAGGGCATCTCGTGTACTACGTGGTTTATCACCTTTGTTGATGATCATACTAGGATCACTTGGGTTTATTTGATGAGGGAAAAATCTGAAGTTTCATCCATTTTTCGGAATTTTAATCACCTCATCCAAATACAATTCCAAACCAACATCAAGGCCTTGAGGAGTGATAATGGGAAAGAGTACATAAACTCAACCCTTAGCACCTATCTTGCTGAACAGGGCATTTATCACCAAAATACTTGTATCCATACACCCCAACAGAATGGGATAGCTGAGAAAAAGAATAGACACATCCTAGAAGTGGCTAGGTCCCTCATGTTTATCATGAATGTTCCTAAATGTTTTTGGGAGGAAGCCATTCTTACCTCTGTCCACCTCATAAATAGAATGCCTTCCAAGGTTCTTGGGTTTCATACACCCTGTAATTCACTTCTTAATGCCTATCCTTCTTACCAAGTTATCTCCATCTTACCCATGAAAGTGTTTTGTTGCATTGTGTTTGTTCACCTTCACCAAAGTAATAAACTTGACCTGAAAGCCATCAAATGTGTATTTGTGGGGTATTTATTTTCTCAAAAGGGGTATAAGTGTTACTCTTCCACTCTTAAAAAATTCTGTGTCCATGGATGTAACCTTCTTTGAAAATCAGCCTTATTATCAAAAAATATCCATTCAGGGGAAGAACTATCAAGGAGAATGGAGTTTTTGTATGACAGACAATACTTAAAACACCAAATCTGATTCTACTAGTCATACACCTGCATACCCACTTGATCCTAGCACTGTTACTCATGAAATCCCACCTATTGTCCTTGATTCTGAGGCTTGTGTTGAACCAGAACAAGAAAATGCTAGAACTGTCCAGGAACCTGAGACTGATGATCCTTCACAGCAAAAAGAGTTGTTGGTGTACTCAAGGAGGAAGAAGACCCATGAGGAAAAGATTGATCCAACTCCTGAGTAGAACCATAATTCCTTTAATCTAGGTCCTGGTATGGCTAAGAACCTATGTTTGGATATGCCTATTGCCTTGAGAAAGGGTATTAGGTCTTGTACACAACATCCCATTGCATATTTTGTATGTAATGATAAATTGTCATCTACTTACAAAACTTTTATTGCCAATATTTCAAATGAGAAAATTCCACAAAACATTTATGAAGCTTTGAGACAAGATGAATGGAAGAAAGCTATGAAGGAAGAAATGGATGCACTTGAGAAAAATGGTATGTGGGAAATTATTGACTTACCACAAAGAAAAAGGCCAGTTGGATGTAAGTGGACTTTTAATATCAAATACAACTCAGATGGGAGTATTAATAGATACAAGGCCAGACTTGTTGCTAAAGGGTTTACTCAAACTCAAGGGATTGATTACCAAGAAACATTTGCTCCAGTGTCAAAATTAGATTCTGTTAAGGTACTATTGTCTCTTGCTTCCAACCTTGACTGGCCATTACATCAAGTTGATATTAAAAATGCTCTTTTGAATGAAGACCTATAGGAAGAGGTGTATATGTCTATTCCTCCTGGCTTTGAAGAAAAGAATAATTGGAAAGTATGCAGGTTACATAAGTCTCTCTACGGCCTCAAACAATCTCCTAGAACTTGGTTTGAGAAATTCACCAAAGCTGTTAAGAGACAATGATACCAGCAAGGGCAAGCTGATCGCACTATCTTCACCAAATTCTCACCTAAAGGTGAAATTGCTATCCTCATTGTATATGTAGATGACATAATAGTTACTAGAGACTATGAAGAAGAGATAAAACACTTCAAGAAAGCCTTAGCTCGGGAATTTGAGATTAAGGATCTTGGGCCATTAAGGTACTTCTTAGGAATGGAAGTAGCAAGATCAAGCAAGGGAATTCTTATTTCATAGAAGAAGTATACTCTGGATCTACTTCAAGAAACTGGTATGCTAGGATGTAAGCTTGCAAATACCCCAATGGAAGTTGACTACAAACTTAGATTCTCTCAAGAAAGCCCCCACCAGTTGATACTGAGAGATTTCAAAGGCTTGTGGGCAAACTCATTTATCTATCTCACACAAGACCAAATATTTGCTTTCTTGTGAGTGTTATCAGTCAATACATGAATAAACCTAAGGAAGCTCATCTAGAAGCTGCCCATAGGATCTTGAAGTACCTAAAGATGACTCCAGGAAAAGGAATCTTCTTCCAAAAAGGTATAGGTCGCAAGGTGGAAGTGTATTGTAATGCAGATTGGGCAGGGTTTATTATTGATAGAAGATCCGCCATTGGCTATTGTACTTATGTCTGAGGAAACTTAGTGACTTGGAGAAGCAAGAAGCAATCAATGGTAGTCAGGAGTAGTGTTGAAGCTGAATATAGGTCACTAGCTCAAGGTATCTGTGAAGAATTATGGTTGAAACGTCTATTTGATGAACTAAAGATTACTTATCAAGGTCCAATGAGGGTTCTATGTGATAATATGGCAGTCATTAGTATCACAAAGAATCCTAATCAGCATGATCGTACCAAACATGTTGAGATTGACCGCCACTTTATCAGGGAAAAAGTGGACTCCGGGATACTTGAACTTATCTACATTCCTACAAAGGCTCAAGTGGCAGATATTCTAACTAAGGCACTGTCTAGAGTGAGGTTTGAAGAACTTGGGTGTAAGCTGGGAATGATTAACATGTACTCCCCAGCTTGAGGGAGTGTTGGTAATTTCAGTATAATGATAGAGATTTTATCTTTAGTTGAATGGGTGTCCAGCTGGCTGATTCTGGTGTTCAGTAGGAATTTATTGTGACTTTTTTAGGTCTGATTTCCTTGTGAATCAAATGGGATTTGCAGCTGGCATCCCAACAGCCATTTTCCTTTTTTAGCTCCTTAGATTTTGTTTGTTATGTCCAGTATTTATTTTCCTTGATTTCTGGGATTGATTGGCTGGGATTGTGGCCATCCCTCTCCTATAAATGTACTACTTATTATTTGAATAAAATGGAGCTCAGAGTATAGAAAAAACTCTGAAATTTTCATAAACTAATCAAAATCTAGCCTAAAAGTCTTCTAAATATTGTGCTAATATTGAACCGAGTAGTTCCCAATGACAATTTAAGCCTGAATACAACTCATTGACACAGCTGTGAATATTATTAACCTATAGCAATAAGTATTCAGATAGCCCTATAATGAGTAATCTAAGCACGATAATTGTGGGGCCAAAAAAAGATTATGCCTGATTATCCTAAGCAATCCTGGCATGGCGAAGTCGATGAAATAGTAAGCATAGCCCCACATTTAAATTGAACATCACACGTCAAATTTACAAACATGGATAGCTGATAGCAATTATGATTTACTGATTGTCCTGTTGAAGAAGGGTATAAAAATGGTATAAGGGGATTCTCAGAGTAAGAGAAGACCTGGTTAACACTGAGCATAGGTTTTTCCAGGTTTATGTAATTGGTCCTGTTGAAGAAGGGTATACAAATTGTTGGATGCCTGGTCCTGTGTCTTTGTGATTGTTTGTGCAATTCGATTCTAGAACTTTTAACTGTTGATCTGTATGTACTGGTAACCTTGGTTATAACTTTTACATGTGGCTTTCTGAGCAATTTAAACCAAAACCAAGAAAACCATTGAGGATTTCACTAGTTGTTATCATACAAGAAAAAGTGGAAACCTAATCCCTGGCCATGAAACCCCATGCAATTCACTACCAGAGGAGGTGCCACTTGATCAACAAGCCATTGGCATATAGTAGTAGTAGTGTACTTTTGAGCTTAAGATACTTGCATAGGAGCACATATCATTAGTCATATCATGTCGCATTGTTTAATTTTTTTTATTAATTCTTTGCATTTTTTGGTTAGCTGTTTCACTTGGCAATAACGGGAAAGCATGGTCATTTACTATAATATTGGTGATTGTCAGCGATCAATATGTGCAGGCCGAAAAGGTTGAATCAGATCAAGTAGTTTATTATGGAGATAATGTATCTTGACTGCTACCTGAACAAAGCTGTCTTCGTGGGGGAAGGTTTGGTCCATCTTAATTGTATGAAAGGATGCGTATCTTTTTGAGATTGGCTATTTTAATTTCTCAGTCAAAGCAATTGTCCATATGTTCTCCTTACCAGAAGTGTTGTATCTTTGAATTAAGCTATAATGGGATACTTGTTTTTTAATACAACTGATGACGAAGATGATGAATGCATTTATTCCTTTCCCCTTTTTCTACAATTTCTTGGTTTGTTAAAGTTGTCTTTGTTTGAAAGTTTAGTTGGACTAGTCTATAGCTTGTATTCTTGACCCCAAAACGTATGAGATTAGTAATGGGATTCATTTAAAAGAAAGTCAAATGGAGCTTCGTTTCAAGCATTCGAGTGCATTACAAAATTGACTTTTATATGCACAACCTTGTCTGGTTATGACCTTTTCTATGTGAATACCTTTTGCTAATTTCACTCTCCCTATGGCACTTCATTCAGATATTATTCTTGCTGAAATGAAAAATAAATTAAAATAAAACAAGAAGACAATATATAAATATATAGGGTAGTATAGATTCTCTTAGCTGGCAACAAAAAACATGGCTAATAAGTTCGGGATTATGGTTTTGTTCCTGCTGTCTGGTATGCATATTGACCCATTAATTCTGATAGTCATTTCTTTTCATTCATAGAAAAAGAACGTGCTGGTACACCTCTGAGTATGTTTGTTTTGTGTGATATTGAGAAACAGGTGCAATTTTACTGGGAATCAATCTGGAAACTGTGGGTGTTGAAGCTTGCCCACAATATTGCTATGACGATGCAGCTTACATGACTTGCCCATCTTCAGGGAATCAGCACCTTTCTCCAGCATGTAATTGCTGCCTTGCTGGGAACGGTTGCACCATTTACAAAGCAGATGGAACTCCTTATTGCACAGCAAGTTAAAGAAACTGGAGCTAGTTACCTAGCTAGCCTTGCGTGTTTGGTCTGATAAACATGTTTACTTACTTTCTGAATATTATGAAATAACCTTTAATTGGGATAAATGAAACTGAAGTTGAGATCTTGTTGTCTCTCTCTTAATTAGTTAATTGATTTCATCTTCTTTTTCTTCAGTACAGGGAACTCAAACTCGATATCAAACTAATGGAATTATTCTAAGCTTCACATATCCATCGTACACACTTGCTTGTAGTTGAGGCAAATTTAATTTACATTTTTAAATTTACTGTGCCTTACAAATCTAACAATCCAAGCCATTAAGTGCAAGCTTTTCATAACAAAGCCTTTGTGATAACTAGTTTTTCTTAATGACAAATGTTACTTTCAGAGCTATTTATTTGCAAATTGTACACAACTTCATCTAAAATAGGAGAGAGATATTGCAGATTCAGCGGAATGAGCTTATTTGGATAAGCTTATTCGAGTATTATGGATATGATACTGTTATTCTCGTAACTTTGTTTTCACTTCATCACCATAACATTCAATCTAAAATATTATATTTACTTAATATCACAAATTGTATGACTCAAGTGATTAACAAAACATACCACTCTATTATAAGGATAATATGATAAATGTGTTGTGAAACAATATTTTCTATAGATTAGTAGTTGTGTAAGTACATATTACCCGTTCTTCATTGTTGAAATCTTTACCTGGATGAACTATTGATTAATATCATAATTTATTTCATGTTTAATATGAATGTGTCTTACGTTTCCATCAAATGATATTAGGTGGAACAAGAGATTATTTAGTACTTTTCATATATCTTGTCAAATAAATTACACTATATCTAATCACTAATAAATTATTATTTATACAATTTTTATTGATTACGATCATCATTTACAAGATTTTATTGATAAAGTAATTTAAATTATAATTTATTATTAAGTTAATATATTACGTTAAGACCATATGATATATCGGAAATATGTCTTAGGGGGAGTAAGTCCATAGAAGACTTCTCTTTTAGATGAACTAAGTTACCTAAACATGTAGGAACTCAACCAGCTTTTGTTAAATACCGAACACGTCATTCCTTTAAAAATTTCAATTCTCACACTAAAAATGAGAGTTCAAATCCTAAGGCATCGTAGATTTTGTATCTTATTTTAGTAGGTATTTCAAAGAATAAAATAAATTTTTAATCCTAGATGGATTTTAAATACCCATTTAAGCCTAGTTTGTTCAGTCAATTAGACATGTAATACAATATTCATTTGTGCTTATCCATTAAAATTAAGCAATAGCTCCCCCTAATTTTTGATTGTTATAGATATAGCATGACTTTCAAATTGTTGGAGCCCACAACGTAGATTCAAAGTGTGAACGTAAAAATAAAAGGTTGAATATTCTCTTTTTATCATATTAAAAAAATATTATATAAACATAATTTTGCACACTATATAAATACACGTGAGAGATATATTAAAAGAAACAAAAGAATAAAAATATAAAAAAATATATAAAATTTATATCTTAAAAAATATACAAATATTAAAACCTTAAAAAAATATATTATCAAAGTACAATTTTTTGTACATTATATGTGATTATATCTGACTATGATTGTGCCCATCAAGACCTTAAACTAAATTTACTATAGAAGTTCAGGTCGCTTACACATCACCTGGTGCGCGTCCAATTAGACAATTAGACAATATCTACAAAATATGGAGCTGCATCAAGTGTGAATATGGGGGTGCAAGGTCTAATATTCCCGCTTGAAATCACAATAGCTTATAAATCCACATTCCAATTCACACTACTTGTTAACTATAACAAAGCACAGCAAACAACAAAATTTCTACAAAATATAATTTGTCTTGAAATTTTTGTTTAGCAATTCCCATTTTATTATGGGAATAAAATATGTAAGGTTTTGAATTAATTAGTTGACTCCTACAATTTAAATTGTGAGACACATCAAATTTAATAATTTAAATTTTATTAATTAAAAATTAAGTAAAAATAAAGAAATAAGAATAAAGAGGTTATTAAATATATGCATGCCAATTAAATTTGATTATTTTAGTTGTTAGGTGATAAAATTACAGCGATGTTCTTCCATTTTGCTTTGACTATTTGCTTGGGATTTACTTAAATTTTAAAGATGGCATTTTTAAAGATTTGAAAAAGCAAAACATATTAAATAAATCTATTGGACTTTAGTTGCTGCTGTTCACCATTTTCAACTTAAAGACTTTGTCTAAACTCAAAAACTAAAATAGTTTAACGCTTCTTAAAGTACATAGTATGATTTTACTTGACAAAGGCAAGGAAGTTTGATTGGTATTATCCCAGCGCACGCGCCTTTCTTTGTATTACCTTGGCCGGTTAACAATTTGTGTGTGAATATGATTCGTTGACAAACCCGCAATTAATGGCACTGCATTCGAATCTTATCTATCCATTTTCAATGAAAGAAAAAGATAGAAGAGGACAAAGAGGCTATAAATATGGGTAATTGGGTATAAGATTCTCCAGAACAGTTGCAGAAGCATGGGTTTCAACAAGGTTGGCCTTACCCTACTACTCCTTTGCGGTATGCATGTTTAGCCTCTCCATCTCTCTTTCTTCCTCGCCCTTTTCACTTTTCTTCTGGCTAATTTCAATTCTTTCATTTCTGTTGTTTCTATGACTATTGCATCCAATGGCTTTCAGAAAGATCACAAAGTAGTTTTGTCTTGTTTTGCTTACAATGGCTTTACCTTAGTTTTTTTCTGATTGTTCTGTTAATGATGTTGACAACCAGGTGCAGTTCTTCTGGGCGCCAATCTGGGTACTGTGGATGCAAAAGTTTGCCCACTAATTTGCTTTGATGCTGCATATATGACATGCCCATCTACAGGTGAGGAGCACCTCACTCCAAAATGCAACTGTTGTCTGGCTTCACAAGGATGCACCATTTACAATGCGAATGGAACAGCTATTTGCACTGCAGCTTGAAGCAAAGTATGTCCACTACGGTTGCACAAGTTTACTTATGAATAAGTTGTAGTTGTAACAGGATGAATTAATAAAACAGTTGAGACTTCTTTGTCTCTCTCCAAATTAAATTTAAGTGCTTATTTATTTTTAATAATTTTTTAGTCTGAAACCAAACTTCATGCTATAAATGGTATGTCATTGAACAAATTATCATCTTGAGGGAAAAGAAAAAAAAATGAAATTCGAGCTATCGTTTCAACTAATTATTTATACTAAAAAAAAGAAGGATGAAAAGACACTGCAAGATTTATTAATATGTATTTATTTCTTTGGGCGAACCACTTTCTGCTTTGGATGTGGCTCTAAGTTTGGCTGCTTCACCTTCTATGGTCTTCACCTATTCTCTGCTGGCCTTGAGATCTTCTCCGACAACCCGTGGCCTCTTGTTAGATAACCATAGCTAGGCTTCAATATCATGTACCCTCTTATCACGACCCGAAGTCAACTCAATCTGTATTAACCTTTTCTAATTCCATGACACTAGCCTGAAAATCAGCAGCTTTAGTCTCCCTTACTTCAACTTCATTTTTCATCTGCTCTTCTTTTTCTAATAGGCGCGCTTCTCTTACTTGCAGGCCCAGCAAGGTTCTTCATATTCATCTTTCTTTTTAATTTTGCCAACCTTATCTGTTTTCATTCTTTTAGGTGCAGAGATTTCAGGTGCTATAAATACTCGTCCCCGATTCTTGTGTGTACGAGGATATCCTGGAGTGGTGATAGAAGTATTTTCACCAAGCCCTATTTGCCTGACTTGTTTCCATAGAGCTACCACGGCTTCATTCTTAGGCGCTGTGTTCACTACCCCAAACTCCAGGTCAAAGTCACCCATTCCCCTGGTGGTCAGCATAAACTATATGCATTCAAACTGCTTTCTCACCATAGCGATGCCCCATAGACCAACAAGAGGGATCCAAGGTTTGTCTCCACACCCATCAGCCTTTGGGATTTTTTGTAGCTAGTGACATTCCCAGTTGGTATTTTTAAATTAACTTTATCTAAAAGTCCCTATCACACCTCTTCTAAGGCTAGCCTGATCTACTAAACACCTCTAAGGGCTTTCGCCTGTCAAAGAAATACGACAAGAAAATTTTGTTACAGTATCCCATTGTTGGCATAAAAGTTAGATGACTACTATCAAAACTATTAGTAACTGTGCATACCCATGAAAGCATGCTTTCCCTTTCTTCCTTAAGTCACAAAGGGATTTGAGAGTTTTTGCCAGTATCAAAACCATTAGTAACTGTGCCCATCTACATACCCTGTGTCTTGGGGAAAACCACAGCCCATAAATTGCAAGAGCTAAGATTTTAACTGCCATATCACTGTCCTTTTGTGTTTTGAAGAGTTTTATCAAGTACTCAATTCAAATGGCCCAATTTTTTGCCTTCTCTTGGGTGTCATTTCTGAAGTTGGTGACTAGCATCTGTAGTAATCTAGTTACAGCCCTCTTAGGTGTCACCTTCTGACGATGCCTGTTGATCTTATTCACAACTAGAGGATCGATTCTCAATAGTTCTCCATATTCTTCAAACATTAGGGTTAGGTCATGATCCCCAAAGGTTCTACTAGGGCAGTTAGAAGGTACCCAGATACATGTATTTTCCTATAATTCCATATTTCCCTCAATCTATACAGGTTATTTTGCTCAAATGACAACTTTTTTATCCTAGGCAAAGCTAAACATTCTTCTTCTATTAGATAGTTCCCTTATTTTTTTTTTGAGCCTTCTCTTGGACCTATAGGACTTGCTTTTCAGGGTCTACAATAGTCATAATAAGAGTAGATGTAGTGTTTTTAGGCACCTAATTTTGTCTGATTTATTTTTCAAAATTTTAACTTAAATTATAAACATAAATCTAAATTAAAAGTAAGAATATGAGACAAGATAAATTTCAAATAATAAAATTTAAACTCAAAGATAAGTCTAAAATATAACTAAATACAAAATTCAAAATCAAAGTTTAGCTCAACCCAAAATTAAAACTAAATTTTAAGATTAAAATTGAACTCCTAAAAATAATAAAATAAAGTAATACAAATTTTAAAAGATAATAAGATAAAATACAAAATAATTTAAGAAATAAATAAAGATAGAAAATCTAAGAGATAATAAGATAAGTAAAAAGATTAAAAGCTAAAAATATAAATCAAAAGATAACAAATAAGTGATAAGAAATAAGAAATAAAATAGAAATCAAATTAGGCAACAAGAATTTGCTTAAAAATGAAATTCTAACTCAACAATTATAAAAACTATTGCACACAAACTAAAAGGGGGAAAAATAACAGATTTTCAAAGAGCTTTCTGGATCAGCCCACTACAAGAGAAAAAGAATTCAACCCATGCAACCAAAAGAAAAACCAGCATCCTCACCCAAAATGACAACTCAAGTTTCTTCCCCACACCAAAACGACAACACCTTAGGTTTAAATGCACCTCTCTTCTTTAGCCTTAGTGCCGTAATTTCTCTCCCTTAAGAACCAAAACCTACTCCTTCATTCAACTGAAATCTAAAGAAACAGAACCCACTCCTTCCTTCAACTGAAATTTAAAGAACCAGAACCCACTCCTTCCTTCAACTGAAATTTTCCAGCCCACCTCAAACAGGAAACACTCGCCTAAATTCCTGTCACAAAGAGTCTGGGAGTTCTCTATAGTCTCTGTCACGGTTTGGCTCCTAGACTGAACGAAAATCCTATCCTATCTTCAACTCAACCACTGACTTCAAAATCATTGGAGCATCGTGCCACTGTGCAAGAAGACAGTCGCTGTTGGTTGTTTGTCAATGTAGTGCTCAGAGTCTAAAGAAGTCGCTTGTTATCCACAAGACCAGCAAAGAGCCCAAGGAAACACGACTGTAGTTGCGTCACTTGCTCTTGTTATCCCTGTAGCAATCGGATTAACCGTAGTCACCGTGAGCTATTGCCTAGGAGCACTGCTGCTGCTGTTAGCACATTGTTACCATTCCATCTTGAGCTCACATCCACGCAATCAGGGAGGGTCGCACCTCCCAGTTTTTCACCAAGTCCTGTCAAGTCTCAGTCATTCTCCCAAGCCATCATGAAGCCCAGGTCATCACACTACCCAGGAGCTTCATGCCCATCATTGCCACTGCTCCACCTGAGTCCCGATTTGCCATGACTCCAAAGCATTGTGCCACCAGGACCTGTTTGCTGTTGTGAAGCCTAAGTCTTGCTGCTAGTCTTGGTGCTTCCTCTATGTCGTGTCTGTGCTGCTTTAAGAAGCGTTTGCTGTTTTGCTTTGTCACGGATCGTCTTCCATTCTAAAGCCCAAAACCAAGAGAGCCTGAAGGAGAATTGTGCAGAGGATCTTGGCTCCCTTTTTGCACCCTCCCACCAAAACATATTACGAAAAATACTAACACTGTGCTCACTTACGAGAGGTATGTCTTCTTGCAGATTGCATGAGTTATGAATTTGCTATGGGCCTCATCTCATTGTGATATTGTTTGGAAGTTATCATGTTTGTAGTTCCTATTTTGTTTATGGAATGTTAAGAGTGTAATGGAGAAAAGTGATGTGGGTTTTGTTCTTGGAAAGAAGTAATGGATTCTACACTTCTTGGTTTAGGTAAATTCAGCATTTTGTAAGAAAAACTAAGGGAAAAATAAAAATAAATTATTAGTTGACTTTAGTGTTTTTCTTGGTTAGTTTCAAAATTTTTGAAGTTAAAATTTGATAAGAGTAGATGAATAGAAGAGCTTATGTCTTGATTTTTTAGGAACAAATGATCATATGGGTGACGCAAATAATTCTTCCTTACTTTTTGATTTTTATCTAAAATTTTAATCTAGAATAGGAAGGAGATTTTTCTAAAAATTGGTTTTATTTAGAAATCCCAATCTAGAATAGGCAAGATTACTTTTCAAAAATCATTTTTCAAAACTAAAGCAAACTAAATCAAGGTAATTTAATTAGATCATTGTTAGTGCCAAAAAGGCTTTTAAAGTACTAATACCTTCCTTAAAACATAACTAGCCCCTAAATCCAATTTTTGAAATGTAGAAAACTTCAATTAGGTATTCAATCTCACCCTAAAATATTTAGGTTGATGGCGACTTCAAAACAAAAGTGAGGATCAACAGTTTGGTGACTCCACTAGAGACTTTAGAGGGTTAGGCCAATTTAAAAATGATCTCATTAATTTTCTGATTGACTTATATTGATTTAATTATTATTTTTGTGGAGATGACAAAGTAAAGGGTATACTTACTAGCTTCTAGTATTTTTAGATATTTAAATTTTGTACCTATTTATTCATTTTTATAAATGTATATATTCGTATATAATTTTTTTGGATAGGTTTGGGATATACTTCCTCACACACACTATCACTTTCATGAATAAAGGGGAGGTTATAACTCCTGTGCCCTATACTCGATCCATTTAGGGTACCTTGTAGGTTAGAGAGGTGTAGTAAGGTTAGCCTTCTAGAGAACTTTGCTCTCCGCACAGGTGCCTAAAACACCTCACTTAAATTGATCATTCCAAGGGTAATTTGGGAACCTAATTTAGGAAATATAGAACCTACTTTTACACTATTAATAGCCTTAAAGCCCTCCCTTATGAGAGAGAGTGTTGGCCTAAATCTACAAGAGCAAATAAAGACCTAGGACTTATCTAAAATGTAGGCACAATAGGGAATATTTTATTATTACATTTCCTTTAGCTTATCACTTATTTATAGTTATGTTTTAAACACAATTCCTTTGCCACATACATTTTACTTCAACATGCATAAAGATCCTAAGCTTGAGATTTATTTACATTGAGGATAAATAGGGGCAAAATAAGATTAACCTTTTAAGATTTTTAAAGCTCTTTCTTTGGCAAGATGAATTACAATAGGGAATAATTTAGGGATTTATTTAGGAAATGTATATCCCTACCAACATGAATAGAAATAGGTCATTAGAAAAACTTACCTAAAATAGCATGCATTCTTCATTAGTACTTATCCTCTTTTTGCATAAATTGCCCATTGTTGCTTCATGCATGGCATTACATCCATATCTATATATTTTCATTTGCATACCAATAATTCATATTTTATCCAAAAGCATAAAAAGTAATCATCCCTTTGACAACTTGTCCACGAAGTAGGCAGATAGAAGGCCTAGGCCAGGAAAACCATAGGCAAGAAAAGACAATGAAAGAAATGTAGAGTGAGATTGACCGACTCAAAGGGCCAACTAGCCAAAATGATGGAAATGATGGAATTATAAGCTCCAAATAGTTGTCAAGGGTCAAAGGATCCCCACAATCTAGAGCAACAAAAGGATCAACAAGTCCAAAACTATTACTAGGAAAAGGGCCAAAAGCCAAAACTATCCTAAACTTTGATAACCCAATGGAATTGGAGAAATTGTGAAAGGCTACTAAGGAGGCCAAGGCCCAAGAGAGGTATGAGATTTTGGAACCTAGAATGAAGAAGATCGAAGGATTCTTAGACAATGATGATGTGATGGATCTCTCAGAAATGGGACTAGTTCTTAATGTGATCTTACCACCAAAGTTCAAGATCCCTGAATTTACTAAGTATAATGGGACATCTTATCCAAAGACTCATCTTCTCATGTACATCCAAAAAATAGTAACTTATTCTAATGATGAAAAGATACTGATGCATGTCTTTCAACATAGTCTAATCAATGAGGTTGCAAAATAATATTAAGCCTAGAATGCCACTCTATTCACACTTGGAAGGACTTGGCTAAGTCCTTTATGGGGCAATACAAACACAATAAGAACATTGTCCCTGATAGGTTTTAGCTACAAGACATGAAAAAAAAAGAAAAAGAGTCATTTAAGAATTATGCTCAAAGGTGGAGAAATGTAGCGATTCAAGTGTAATCACCTATGTCTTATACAGAAATGATCACTCTTTTTATGAGCACTTTAGATGATCCTTATTACGTTACAATAACAGTATGCACGTCAACTAATTTTACTCACTTAGTTGTTGTTAGTGAGAGGGTAGAAAGAGAAAAGGAAAGATGGAAAAGTCAATTGCTAGAAGCTAAAAGAAATTCCAATAAAATAAGAAAAAGGAAGAAGTGTGCTCAATTGAATACTAGAAAAAGGAAAAATGGAAAGGAAGCAACCCTATTATGAACATTTTTGCACCAAATCTACAAACACCAGTTGTACAAACTTCTCAACCCATTCAACAACAATCCTAATGGTACTAGTAGAATCAACCTATGTGGCAATTTAATAAGAAAGACGAAATCTTTGATTCTATCCTAATACCTTATTCTTAGCTCTTACCCTAGTTATTGTAGAACAATTTAATGTCTTTGGTTCCATTACCTCCCTTTCAACCCCTATATCTACCATGGTATGATGAGAAACTCACTTATACTTACCATGCAGGGGCAAAGGGCCACTCTATTGATAATTGCTTTGCATTTAAAAGGAGGGTTTAGGGATTGATTGACGCCAAATAGTTGACATTTGATTAAGTAGCTCTAGGACTAGATATTCATGATAATCCCTTGCCTAACCATGACAATCCAAATGTTAACAACATTGCCAAACACTAGAACAACATGGGCAAAACCAAAGTCTTGTGATTTGAGAGAACTAGTTAGTTTGAAATAGTGAGTCTATTCTTACACCACTTACTACAAGTTGCACTATTTCTTGCTTTTCTTTATTTATTTTGCCTCTTTTTAAGTCTCTATGTTATGGTATCTACTAATGGCTATGCCCAAGGCTTTAGCAAAGAGTTTGTACAGGCACACCTTTCAATTCAATAAAATGCTTAGCATGATGAATGCATTACTTTTCATCCTATTTCTTTTGCCTATTAGATTCAACTAACACTAGGGCAATATGGTTTGTTTTAAAGATTAACACTCATGAGCATTAAAATGAAGAAAAATTTTTCTTAATCTTATTAATGATAAATCCAATTGTTAATGATAAAATTGGTTTGCTCGAATGCTTAATTCTCTTGGATGACTAAGTATCTTTTGATTAAAGAAAAAAAAAAGAAAGAGAGCCTATGGTGAGGGTGTGCTTATTTTGAGGAAATAGATACTCTAGAACTTGTCTAAATGCCCCTCAAAGCTATTTGTTAGATACCACATTATTCAAGAAATGACTAGGCCATTTTGCATAGTTTAAGCCTTTCAAGCCAAACCCTAACATGAGAACTCCCATAGTCACCCATTTAAGCCTATAAAAGGATGGCAAAACCACCATCCGATTTCCTTTCTTTGATTTACACCAACTTTAGCCTTTCAACTTGGAAAATTATTACTCCACCTAGAAGGAGAGCTAAAAAAGTACCCCTGCTATCAAAGAAAGAAAATGTTATGAGCAACAATCTAAGGCTTAAGTGAAAAGATAGAGGGTACCTTTTCAAAACTATGTGAAAAGTACAAAAAGGAAAAAGGAAAATATTGAGAAAGAAAATGAAAAAGAAAAATGCTAGGCCAAAAAAGAAAGGGCTAGCCAAAAGAAAGAAAAAGAGACTAGAAGAGAGAAATAGACTTCATCTTAAGCCAACAAAGGTTATGCAAAAAGGGAAAAAATGAAAAGTGAGACATCATGTGCTCCATACTTCATGCTTTCCTTATTTGATAAATCCTTATCTCTTCTATTCTTACCCATTACCTAAGCCTTACATTATAGGTTGAGTAAAGTCCTAGTGATCTTGGCTAATATGGTGAACTAACCGAAGTGGAAAAGGATACAAAAACAAGGCTATAAACTATTTGTGAGTGCAAACACTTGAGAAGTGATTAGAGTAAACACTTAACTAAAGTGCAAACACTAGAGGAATTAGAGTGAATACTTAATAGAGCACCTTTGATTCTAGAGAATTGAATAATTATTACATACATTCCCTTGAGGCATCACTTGGATAATAAAAGAGAATAAATTAAGGAAAACCTTTTCAACATTCTCTTGCTTATGAACAATCAAAATTTAAATTGGGGCAATCAAAGGTAAAGTCTATACCCAAATGACCCACCTTTAATTAAAGGAGAGACTAAGAAGAAAGTTACAAACAAACTTCTCCAAAGGGGCTATAACCCATCAAAAAGAATTGAACCTGGTCTTCAAAGGTATTGCTCCCAAAGTTTCCAACACATTGATCTGCTTAAACTAGGGCAATGGGGCATTGACCCATCCATTGATCTCTCCTTTAAAAGATCAAAATACCTAGTTTCATACCCTTTGTGCCGTAAGCCATCCTCATTTCTTAAAATGCATTCTCATGCAAAGCAACAAGTGTTAAGTGCCACTAAGGATGTTGATTAGGTAGGTACTATTCAAAAGGACAAGACATGGTTTTAAAAATTAGCAAAACTCTGGTGAATAAAGAATAGTTTTAAGTTGTGACTTCAAGACATGATGAATGAAAAATGTCTTGAGTGAATGCTAAAGGCATCATACCCTTAATTTCTTTTAGAAGAGAAAGAACCAAGATACATTCAAGGAGTATGTCAAAAGTGGTTTAGCTCAAATATGCAAACAAGTGTAACAAAGCAAACAACGACATCTTAATGAATAAGAAAACTGAGGCAAGGAATGTACTAAGAATTTAGTGACATTGGTGCAATCCTTCTAGAATGAGCAAGCTAGAAGACTCAAAAGTGCCAAAGTTAACTCATCCATGACTTCATTTCAAAACCTCCCAAAGGTCATGAAGTAGCATTTTTGCACAATCTATGAAAATTTCATTTCCTAGTATGTCAGCATGCATTATCATAGGGTAATATTGCATCATTGGCATCTAAATTGATCATGTTTCAATGCATACAAGAATACCATCATTCCTAGAATTTTCAAGTAAATTAAAATTTTCACTTGTCAAGCATGTCTCTAAGATTTTGATGAAAATTGAGATTTTACACTAACATGTCAAGCATGCATGAGCATAAGTATGTCATCTTATATCAATCTAAACTATTTCAAGAAGAACTCATCCATATCAAGTAAGACTATTTTGAGAAGAACTCATTTGTGTCAAATCCGATCATTATGAGAAGAACCAATTCACATTAAATCCCAAAGTCATTTTAGGTCCTTGTTGGGTGGACGGTAACCCTTCTAAAAGCTTAGAACTAAAAGGAAATCCTAGGTCATTTAGGTCTCTATTGAGTGGACGATAACCCTTCCAAAACTTAGGACTATGAGGAAATCCTAAGGTTATTTTAGGTTCCCGTTAGGTGGACAGTAACCCTTCAGAAACTTAGGACTACGAGAAAATCCTAAAGTCATTTTAAGTCCCCGTTGGGTAAATGGTAACCCTTTCAAAACTTAGGACTAGGAGGAAATCTTAAGGTTGTTTTAGGTCCCCATTAAGTGGATGGTAATCCTTCCAAAACTTAAGATTGCAAGGAAATACTAAGGTCATTTTAGGTCCCTATTGGATGGACGGTAACCCTTCCGTGACAAAATCTTAAAGTTGTTTTAGGTCCCTATTGGGTGGACGGTAACCCTTCTAAAACTTAGGATTGTGAGAAAATCCTAAGTCATTTTAGGTCCTTGTTAGTTGGACAGTAACCCTTTTAAAACTTAGGACTATGAGGAAATCTGAAAGTCATTTTAGGTCCCTGCTGGGTGGACAATAACCTTTCCAAAATTTAGGACTATGAGGAAATCCTAAGTTTGCTTTAGGTCCATGTTGGGTGGACAATAACCATTTTGAAACTTAGGACTACGAGGAAATCCTAAGGTCATTTTAGGTTCCTATTGGGTGGATAGTAACCCTTCCAAAAGTTTAGGACTAAAAGAAAATCCTAAATCATTTTAGGTCTCCATTAGATGGACAGTAACCTTTCACATTATATACAGACCCAACAATATAGTGTCTCTTAACTTTTGTCCATCTTCTAATCTTTAAAAGATGAGCAAAGGGGGGCAATCTATAGATACTTAATTTTATCCAGCTCACTTTCTAAAACTTTAACCTAAATTACAAACCCAAACGTAAACTGAGAAGAAGAAAATGAAATAAGATAAATACTAAATAATAAAATTTAAACTCAAAGATAAGTCCAAGATACAATTAAATCCAAAATCCAAAATCAAAGTCCAACCCAACCTAAAATTAAAACTAAATTTTGAGATTAAAATTGAACTCTTAAAAATAATAAATAAAGTAATACAAATTTTAAAAGATAATAAGATAAAATAAAAAATAATTTAAGAGATAAATAAAAGATAATAAAGATAAAAGACAACAAAAGATAGAGATAAAAAGATGATAAAGATAATAAGATAGACAATTTAAGAGATAATAAGATAAATAAAAAGATTAAAAGATAAAAATACAAGTCAAAAGATAAAAAATAAGATATAAGAAATAAGAAATAAGATAGAAATGAAATTAGGAAACAAGAGTTTGCTTAAAAATGAAATTCTAACTCAACAATTATAAAAAACCATTGCACACAAACTAAAAGGGGAAAAATAATAGATTTTCAAAGAGTTCTCTACATTAGCCCACTGCAAAAGAAAAAGAATTCCCCTTACTACACTCTTTTAACTCTCACCCATGCAACCAAAAGAGAAAACAACATCCTCACCCAAAATAACAACTCAAGTTTCATCCCCACACCAAAACAACAACACCCTCAATTCTAAATACACCTCTCTTCTTCAACCTTAGTGCTATAATTTCTCTCCCTAAAGAATCAGAACCCACTCCTTCCTTCAACTAAAATTTTCCAGCCCAACTTAAACTAGAAACACTCGCCTAAATCCCTATCACAAAGAGTCTAGGAGTTCTTTATAGTCTATGTCATGGTTTGGCTCCTAGACCAAGTGAAAATCCTATCCTATCTTCAACTCAACCACCGACTTCAAAATCATTGGAGCATCGTGCCACTATGCAAGAAGATAATTGTTGTTGCCCATTCATTAGTGTAGCACTCAGTGTCTAAAGAAGCTACCCATTACCCACGAGACTAGCAGAGAACCTAAGGAAACACGGCTGTAGTTGTGTCACTTGCTCTTGCCATCGCTGTAGGAATTATATTAACTATAGTCACCGTGAGCTATTGTCCAAGGGCACTGTTGCTGTTGTTAGCAAGTTGTTATCGTAGCACTCCAACCACTGGTTGCATCTCGAGTTCACGTCCACGTAACTAGGGAGGTTGTACCTCACAGTTTTTCACCAAGTCCTATTGAGTCTTGGTCATTCTCCTAAGCTGTCATGAAGCCCAAGTCATCACACTGCTTAGGAGCTTTGTTTCCATCATCATCGTTGCTCGACCTTAGTCCTGATTCACCATGATGCCAAAGCATTGTGCCACCAAGACTTGTTTGCTGTTGTGAATCCTAAGTCTTGCTATTGGTCTCAATGCTTCTTCTAGATCGTATCCGTGCTACTTAAAGAAGTCCTTGCTACTCTGCTTTGTCACAGATTGTCTTCCATTCTAAAGCCCGAAACCAAGAGATGCTAAAGGAGAATTGTATAGAGGATCTTGGTTCCCTTTTTGCACCCTCCACTAAAACATATTACAAAAAATACTAATACTTTTCTCACTTGCAAGGGGTATGTCTTTTTGTAGATTTCTTGAGTTATGAATTTGCTATGGGCCTCATCTCATTGTGATATTGTTTGGAAGTCATCATTTTTGTAGTTCCTATTTTGTTTATGGCATGTTAAGAATGTAATGGAGAAAAGTGATGTGGGTTTTGTTCTTGCAAAGAAGTAGATGGGTTCTATACTTTTTGTTTTAGGTAAATTTAGCATTTTTTAAGAAAAACTAATGGAAAAATAAAAATAATTTATTAGTTAAGTTTAGTGTTTTCCTTTCTTAGTTTCAAAACTTTTGAAGTTAAAATTTGGTAAGAGTAGATGAATCTAAGAGTTTGTCTTGATTTTTTAGGAACAAATGATTATATGGGTTATACAAGTAATTCTTCCTTACTTTTTTATTTTTATCTAAAAACTTAAATCTGGAATAGGAAGGAAATTTTTCTCAAAATTGGTTTTATTTAGAAATCCCAATCCGAAATGGGTAGGGATTATTTTTTAAAAATCTTTTTTTAAAACCACAGCAAATTAAATCAATGTAATTTAATTAGATAATTTTTGGTACTGAAAGAGCATTTAGAGTGCTAATAACTTTCCTAAAACGTAATTAACTCCCAAATCTATTTTTTGAAATGTAGACCAACTTCAATTAAGTCTCTAATCTCACCCTAAAAAATTTAGGTCAATGGCAATTTCAAAACAAAAGTGATGATCAATAGTGTCTATGTCCATGATCCTATACGTTGAGCCAAAAAAGAAAAAAAAAAAAGAGTTACTATGATGAATGAAAGACAATGAATGATGAGGTCTCTCTCGTGTGCTATATCTATGCATGCTAGCTATCAAGCCTCAAATTTTATTTTTTAGAGTCATCAGTGATCTAAATTACTTAAAGTAAGATCGGACACTTAATTAAAGTTGGTCTACACCTTTTAGATATTAGATTTAGGAGTTGATTCCATTTTAAGGTATTAGCACTCTAAATGCTCTTTCGTTACCAAAAATGATCTAATTGATTTGTCTTAATATAATTTGCATTAGTTTAAAGATTTAAAAAAATTTTTGAAAATAATCCTTACCCATTTTAGATTGGGATAAAAAATAATTTTGAGAAAAATTCTCTTTCTATTCTAGTTTGAGGTTTTAAAATAACAATTTTTAAGAAAATCCCCCTCTTATCTTAGATCGAGGCATTAAAAATGATTTCATAAAAATCCTCTCTCTATTTCAGATTCGGGTTTTAAAAATGATTTTAAAAAAATACTCAAAATCATAGAATTAGGCACATGTTCTCTTGATCCTTGAATCTCTATCATTGTGCTTAAAAGAAATAAATTATAATATTTAAATTCATCTTATCAAATTAAATAGAGTCTCTTCTACAATCTAGAATATAGCAAAGTCCTAAATACACCATTGTATTTTAAACATAATTACAATTCAAAGTAACTAAAATTAAATGCTTTCAAAAAAAAATAAATAAAAATATAAATAGGTCCTAAGGCTCTCCTAGTAGCCAACTTGTCATAAAGAAAAACAAATTTTAGAATTTCGTAAGGTAATCAAATGAGATTGAAGAGCACAAAGCAATCAATATTATAACAAATTAAATCAAGAAAGCTACAACAAATTCTTGTTGAACCAATAGAAATTTGTGAGTGCAAATACAGTAACTCAATCCAATACCACACACTAATCTTCACAAGAAGACAAGAAACAATAATCATTATGAAGTTTCAAGCACAAGTAGTCAATTAAACCAAAAATTGCATAATCTAGTACACTTTAAAAACCAAGATAGGAGACTGCACAAAGCTTCAAGAGCCATACCTTTCAACTCCAACTTCTGGACTTTAAACAAGAGGGATGCTCAACTCAAAGGAAAGAGACCCAATCAGCAAGGAAGTCGACTGTCAATAAGGCTTTGGTGAAGGATTATGGCCGCAATTCTCTGGTGGCAAATGAGACCTCTTGACAGCTTGAATGAGGCTAGAGGATGGGTCAACTTTGCATGGTTGAGGAAACACTGCCACGACTAGGTGCTCCAATCTCCTACAATGACGGTGAGGGTGAGTATCACTGTAACAGGTGAGCTTCTCAAAACAGATCGTTGTAGCAAGGATGAGCTTCAGCAATGAAGCTTCAAGCAATGATGAGATTCCTAGAGTAAAGGTAGCATGATGGGCGACAATGTTGAGGTTTGGTCAAGGTTGTTTCGAGGTGAAGAAAGATACTGCAAAGGGAGAAAAATGGGGTCTCTATCTGGTGAAGGTGAAGACGGGTAAAACAGGTCCTAAATGCCAGCAAACTATATATATATTTTTTGGTTTTAGCAGTGAGGGGAGCTTATTTATTTTTTCATTTTGATTTGGGAATAGTTGGCAGAATAAACGGTGGTTGAAGTGGTAAAGATTGTGATTTGGAACCAAAAGATGGGGGTTTAAGGCTGATTTTGGGCAAAGTGTTGAGTTTCTATTTCTTTTTGTATAAGAGGCAAAATTATGTGGTGGCTGACTTTCTTGTAAGTTCCTTCTGTTTTTTGGATTCTAGGTTGAAATCTTTTCTAGGCTCCAATCTTCCACCTTTTTTTTTGTGTGTAATGGATTTTTATATGTGTAGAATTAGAATTTCTCTTCTAAACAAACTCTTGGCTCCTAGTTTTACTTGCATTAGATCTCTTATCTTTTGTCTTTTATCCCTTTATATCTTTTGATTTGTTTTCTTATCTTTTAATCTTCTTATGTTATCTCTTAGATTTATCTAGTATTTTTCATCTTTATCATCTTAGATTTTTCCTACTTCTTTTTATTTTATCATTTTTTATCTTTACCTCTTATTGTCTTCCATCTTTATTATCTTTTATTTTGTATTTATCTCCTATTTATCTCTTAAATTATTTTATTACTCTATCTTGTTATTTTTTTAAGAGTTTAATTTTAATCTTAGAATTTAATTTTAATTTTGGACTTCCTATTTTAGGTTGGGTTTGACTTTGATTTTGGATTTTGGGTTTGATTTTTATTTTAATTTAATTTTCTTGTTTTTAATTTGGGCTTTGGGTATAATTTCAGTTTAGGTTTTGAAAAGTGAGCCAGATAAAATGAAGTGTCAATACTAGTAAGGATATATAATTCATAAATAAGTTCCCAAATTGACCTTATTGGTGGTAATTCTTCTTGCTAAGGAAACAATTTGAGTAGAGATGTTTCACACACCTATATGGAGATTATAAGTCTTAAGAAGGTTAGCCTTACTCTATGCCTGCAAACCTAGAGGAAAGAAAAATCCAAGTTGTGAGTTTATGCATGCAAAGTGGTGGGTGCAATTGGATAGTACTTGCCTAAATGCAAAAATTAAATATGTGATGGTTATCAAATAGTGAAGGTTCCCCATCATGCCTTAATTTGGGTAATCCCTAGCTCCCTACTCATTTCCAAAGGTCTAAGCTAGACTTTTGCAAAAAGGCTGACCTTAAGGCTACTAATAGTGTAGGGGTAGGTTCTAAACTTCCTACATTAAGTTCTTAAACCATCCTTAAAGATGCTTTCAACCCTCATCCACGATAGGCTTCAAGTAGGATGAATTTGACTTGAATGAGGATTTTCTAGGCACTTGTATGGAGATTGAGAGTTTGACAAAGGCCAACCTTACTCTGTCCTCTCTATCCTATGGAGCTCAAGTGTAGAGCTTAGTAATCATGACCTCCCCATATTTTTGTTCTCTTGTATGGCGTAAGTGCTCATGTGTGTAGGGAAACGAAACACTTATCTGAACTAGCAAAACAAATGACCTAGCCAACTAGATTTGTTGTATAAAAATAAGTCATCTAACCCTAATCTAGTAAAAATTGTGGATAACAAATCAATAATAGCACATACAAGAAATAACCAGCAACAAGCAACAAAGAACCAAATTTCATGGCTTAACCTGCTATGGTCCCCAGTGAAGTCACCAAGTTATCGCAATATCATTGCAATGTGAAGTGGTGGCCATAAAAAAGAAAATCAAATTTTTGGGAAAAGGGCTTCTAAAAGTGAAGGAGTTGCCACTAATCTAAAAGGAGATGGCGGGATTGGATATCAGAAGAAGAATGGTCTGCATTATAGAAGATAAGTTCAATGGTTGGTTATGTGTAGGAAAAGTGTCAGTACCTTACAACGCCGTTTCAATGTCAAATTGGTATTTTGTTGCTCTTTAGATTTCAGGTTGTACTTTATGTCTTACTAAAAGTAGTCATATTTTTATTTTACGTGCAACACGATTGGCATTTCCAAGTGATCAAGAGTAATCCATGATTAATGCAATTAGTGAATGGTGTTTAAAACATTTATTTGAAAAAGAATTCTTTAGTATATAGCTTGACTAGAGATTTTCATAAAGGCATACCTAACTCAACTAAGATTTTGCATTGACCTTTGAAAGGTTAACAAAGATGAGAAAATTCAATAATTGCTTCAATTTGCCTAACTTAATTGCTTGGCAAGATCTTGCAATTATCCTCAGGATAATTGAAGGATAGTCATATTCACTTATTATCTTTAATGATTCATTGTTGGAAATTTCCTACATATGATGTTTTGACTAATTTTTGGGAATAAGGAGTCTAAGGAAAAGGTGGTGAATTTCAACAATCATACTAATGGGACAAGCAATTTCTTGGCAAGAACCATAGTGTGATCGGCCTTAAGAGAATCAAGATATGATTGCATTAACTTACCTCCTTGATAACCATTGTTACAAAAATTCCCCGAGATGTTAAACTAGTTCAACATTACAAAAAAATTTCTATTTTTGGTGGATGAATAAAAAATCTATCGATAAAATTAATTTCTATTGGTATTGTTGGCTGATTTAATCAATTAGCAAAAGTGTTATCAGTAATATTTTGTGGCAAATTTCAACATATGCTAATAATATTAATGGCAGTCAGCCACTGACCTAACTACAACAACAACAACAACAAACCAAGCCTTTTCCCACTAGGTGGGGTTGGCTACATGGATCAAACGACGCCATAAACTTCTATCCAAAACCAAATTTTCAGATATACCATTTAACCAAAGATCTCTTTTGATCACCTCTCCAAGTGTCCTTTTTGGTCTTCCTCTACATCTTCTCACAGGACTAAACACCATTTGGTTAACTTTTCTTACTGGTGCCTCTTGCGGTCTTCTTTGTACATGCCCAAACCACCGTAACCGGGTTTCTGTCATTTTCTCCTCAATAGGTGCCACCCCAACTCTCTCCCGAATATAATCATTTCGAATTTTGTCTTTTCTTGTATGTCCACTCATCCATCTCAACATTCTCATTTCCGCCACCCCCATTTTTTGCTCTTGTTGACCTTTCAAAGCCCAACACTCACTTCCATAAAGCATAGCTGGTCTAATAGCAGTTCGATAAAACTTTCCTTTAAGCTTGGTAGGTATTTTGCGATCACAAATAACCCCCGATGCGTTTCTCCATTTCATCCATCCAGCTTGGATCCTGTGGGAGACATCCCCATCAATCTCTCCATTACTTTGTAAAATGGACCCAAGGTACCGAAACTTGGACACCTGCGGTATTCTCTGCTCCCCAATTTTTATCTCCAAATCTCTATTTTCTCGCCTCTTACTGAATTTACACTCCATATACTCTGTTTTATTCTGACTTAAACGAAAACCCTTTGATTCCAAGGCTTCTCTCCATAATTCCACTTTACAATTCAACCCCTCTCTTGTTTCCTCTACTAAAACAATGTCATCAGCAAACAACATACATTTCGAGACTGCATCTTGGATGTGTCCAGTAAGTACATCCATCACTAAAGTGAAAAGGTATGGACTTAGGGACGACCCTTGATGCAGACCGATCCTTATGGAAAAATCTTCTGTTACCCCTCCCTGAGTCCGCACATTTGTTGTAACTCTATCATACATATCCTTTATGGCACGAATATAAGCAATACGAACACCCTTCTTTTCCAATGCTTTCCATAGGACTTCTCTTGGCACTCTATCATAAGCTTTTTCCAAATCAATGAAGACCATATGCAAATCTTTTTCTCTACTTCGGTACCGTTCCATCAAACTTCGTAGAAGATAAATAGCCTCTGTGGTGGATCTTCCTGGCATAAACCCAAATTGGTTCTCTGATATATGAGTCTCTTTTCTTAATCTTTGTTCAATCACTCTTTCCCAAAGTTTTATAGTATGGCTCATGAGTTTAATCCCCCGGTAGTTCCCACAATTTTGAATATCTCCTTTATTCTTGTAAATTGGTATCAACGTACTCTTCCTCCGTTCATCTGGCATCCTCTTGGACCTTAGTATCTCATTCAATAACTTGGTAAGCCAAGAAATACCTTTCTCTCCCAAACACCTCCAAACCTCAATAGGTATGTTATCAGGACCCAAAGCCTTACCATTACCCATTTTCTTAAGTGCCTCCTTCACCTCCACTTCTCGAATTCTACGATAAAAAGCAAAATTTTGATCCTCCTCCCGAGTACTTAAACTTTCCATGTCTAAACTTGTTGACTGCCCCTCATTGAAAAGCTTGTGAAAATAACTTCTCCACCTTTCTCTGATATCTCCCTCTGTTACCAAGACTTTTTCTTCTTCATCCTTAATGCATTTCACTTGATCCAAATCTCTTGTTTTTCTTTCCCTTCCCTTAGCAAGCTTGTATATTTGCCGTTCTCTATTCTTTGTTCCCAAAGCTTGGTAAAATCCATCCAACGCTTTAGATCTTGCCTCACTAACTGCTTTCTTTGTCTCATTTCTAGCTGACCGATACTTCTTCCAATTTTCTTCCTTGTTATCAAGATGCAAAGCTTTGAAACACTCCCTCTTATATTTAATCTTCGCTTGAATATTCTCATCCCACCACCAAGATTCTTTATCTTTAGGGCCAAATCCTGTTGATTCCCCTAAAACTTCTTTAGCTACCTTTCGGATCCCATTTGCCATCTCTTCCCACATAAGGTTAGCACAATCTTGTGTCTCCCAAACTCTCTCTTCTATTAGCTTTCTCTGAAAAATCAACTGTTTCTCACCCTTTAGTTGCCACCACCTGATTCTTGGGTTTATAACTCTTCTGTTTCGCTGTTTCTGACTCTTTACTTGCATGTCAAGAACCAAAATCCTATGTTGTGTGGTCAAACTCTCCCCTGGTATAACTTTACAGTCCTTATAGATCCTTTTATCTGTATTCCGTAACAAAAAGAAATCTATTTGTGAACTTGCGGCCCCACTCCTATATGTGATTAGGTGCTTCTCCCGCTTCTTAAAACAAGTATTCGCAATCTTAAAGTCATAAGCCATTGCGAAGTCCAAAATTGATCTACCTTCTTCATTTAGTTCTCCTATACCAAAACCCCCATGAAATCCTGCATATTGCCCTGCATCCTTTCCAACATGACCATTAAGATCTCCACCTAAGACAATCTTTTCATTGTGGGGAGTTCCTTGGACTAAACCCTCCAAATCTTCCCAAAACTTTACCTTTTCTTGTTCTTCTAGCCCCACTTGTGGTGCGTAAGCACTTATGATGCTAAAGGTCTCCTGTTCCACTACCATCTTAAGGGATAAAATCCTATCCCCTATCCTTTTAACATCCACCACATTACTCTTCCAAGTCTTATCCACAATAATACCAACTCCATTCTTTGCTCTAGTCTTCCCTGTATACCAAAGCTTGAATCCTGAAGTATCCAATTCCTTAGCCTTTGCTCCAACCCATTTGGTTTCCTGCAGACACATAATGTTAACTCTCCTTCTAATCATAGTATCCACAACCTTCATAGACTTTCCAGTCAAAGTTCCAATATTCCAAGTGCCAAAACGGATCTTGTTCTCCTGAACTAACTTCTTTACCCACACCCGTCCAGTAAGGTGTGAGAACCCTTGCTTATTTAACACTGCATCCGGGCGCCGATGCAGCGGCTCTAGCTCATTTGACACTGTACTCGAGCCATACAGCGCGTTACTTCTAGGTAACGACCTAGCATTAGCAATATAGTTTCGTTTGTCCATGTCATAAAGATTCGACGTAATTTTACGTTGGCTGTCGACTACCTAACACAACGCTCCTCCTTTATCCGGGCTTGGGACCGGCTATGAAAAACACAAGCGGAGTTAGCCACTGACCTAACTATTGAAATAAATTTCCTTTGTGTAGTTAGAGATAGTATAACACACCCATGGCAACGGTTGTGGTCTTGGCATTATTCAACTTTGACCAAACTTTTGTAGTTGAGACCAATGCTTCAGGAAGGGGAATGGGGACAATTTTGATCCAAGAAGGGATGCTAATTGCCTTCATCAACTGAGTGCTATTAGAAACACAAAGATTAAAGTTAGTATATGAAAGGGAATTGATGGTGATCGTGTGGGTAGTGTACAAATGGTGACATTACTTAATGGGGAAGCATTTTGTAGTCAAAACAAACCAAAAGAGCCTTAAATTTCTCATGCAACAGTAGCTTTTGGAGGGAGAATAGCAAAAGTGGGCAATGAAATAATTGGGTTTCAACTTTGAAATTCAATATAACAAAGGGGTAGAAAATAAGGATTAGTGAGGAGAATCATACTGACTTGAAGCTTAGAAATCTCATACAGTAGTTGCTCCAACATCCTAATGGTCATCTTGAGTGTCAACTGAATAATGGGAGCTTGATCTACAAAGATTGACTAGTCCTCTCACAGAATTTAACTTACATCCCATGATCTACAAAGATCGACTAGTCCTCTCACAAAATCCTATGGTCATACTAACTTGGGGGACACTCTAGATTTTTTAAAACATACAAGAAGATTGCCTCTATCTTGTATTAGGAAATGTTGAAGGAAGATATTTGCTCCTTTGTGGCTAGTTGCTATACTTGCCAAAGAAACAAATACCAAGCTAAGAACCACGCGGGTCTCCTACAACCTATCCCGATCCCCTCTCAAGTGTGGGAGGATGTATCCATGGACTTTGTCACTAGGATCTTGATAGTGCAAGGAGTTGATACTATCATGATGGTGGAAGATTAACAAAATTTGATCATTTTGTCCCTATGAAGCACCCTATTATAGTGAAGGTAGAGGCTGAAGTATTTGCTAAAGAGCTGGTGAGACTTACAGTTACCTAAGATCCATTGTGTTCAATAGTGACCACCTCTTTACAAGCTGTTTCTAAACTAAGTTAGCTTGAATGGCAAGCATCTAGTTGAAGATGAGCTCTGCCTATCATCCTTGAATGGATGGGTAAACGAAAGAAGTCAACCGAAGCTTAGAGACTTACCTCCATTTTTTCTTAGGAACAAAACCAAAGCAATGGCTGAAATGGTTAGCATGGGGCTGAGTATTGGTTCAATACCTCTTTCCACATAGCAATGGTATGACTCCTTTTAAACCCCTCTATGGTCGCAATCCTCTTACTCTCTTGAGATTAGTGGAAGAGAGATCTCTAGTGGATGCTATCAACTTATGCATCCAAGAGATAAATCACATATTAGATGAATTGAGGTCCAACTTGAATAGGGCCCAAGAAAGAACAAGGCATTTCAGTAACCGTCATTGAAGTGAAGTGCAATACTAAGTGGGAGAGAAGGTGTTTTTGAAATTGAAGCCCTATCAATTTTAGTCATTAACCAAATGTCCCAATGAAAAACTCAGTGCACAGTTCTATGGACCATATGAAATTATAGAAAAAATTGGGAAAGTGGACTATAAGTTGAATTTTCCTAGTGGAGCCAAAATCTACCTTACTTTTCATGTGTCTTGATTGAAGAAAGCTATTAGAGCCTACCTTACAAGTCAATCATTGCCACCTTGCCTCAATGAGGAAGGTGAATTACTCTTACAATTGGAGCAAGTGTCAAATTGGAGGACACTGCAAGATGGAATTTACCGTCCTTTGAGAACATATGGGAAGAGTATGAAATCATCCAAGAGCAATATCCAGACTTAGTAGGAGGAATTGTTAGGCCCCTAATTGTGAGGGTGTATAAGAGGAGAGGTAGACTGAACATCAGAGTGAGAGACTAGGGAATGATTGTAAAATCAGGGGAAGGACAACACGTGGCAATACCTAGGAGATTAAGACAAAGAAACAGAGATAGAATAGTTAGTGAGGAATGAATAAACAGGGTGAGGAAGGGAGTGAGTGGCAAGAAAGGATTGAGTGTTAAGGGAGGTACTGACACCTTGAATAGTCAGTGGGGTGGGAAGAGTCCCTTCAGGTTGAGGGTCTCTTCTCCATTGTAATTTTTGCTACTATTTCTGTGTGAATGAATTACATATTTTCCCTTCAATTGCTGGCTGGTTTTTGGTCTAGTTTGAATTGATTGCAGGTTGTTAACATCCCCATTGTCCTTTTAGGCTTTTGGACTCATCATTTGGTCAAAATGCTTGATTTTTGATAGTAAATCATAATAAATGTCTCTTATGATCGTTGGAATGCCTTAAAACTTAGATTTTGGGTGGTGGATAAGTGAGTGCATGTTGCTTTTCTTTTAGACTGGAGCATGCTAAAAGGTGAACTCAACTTGATAAATGTGGAACTTTTTTTTCTTATTACATGGGTCTACTACAATACCAAGAGTGTTGACCTGGTTATGTGGTCCTTTATGTTGATAGAACTGACATGTTACTAGCGTGCATGAAGATGTTTTTGTTCATCTTATCAAGTGATTTTTCTTAAATAACAACAGAAGTCAGATTTTTCCTAAAATATCACATAAGCATGACATCTCAAAACAGAGGTCAGAATCTAAGGTGAAGGGTGGAATGGGTAATTATTGAGTGAGGTGTAGCTTGGGTCCTCTTATGTTGGCCCTTCCATTATTGGCTGTAATTTCAGATTGGCATTTCCTGTTTTGTCTTCGATTTCATGGATATGCTCATTGTTTTCCAGTCAGTTTGGTTTGTTGAAGCTTTAATTGGATGGCTATATTCATTTGGTGAAATAATGTGTGCACAGATATATTGGCATTATGGAGTTTAGAAGTTGCCTCATTACTTAATTTTCACTTGTAAATTTGCTTTCAAAGTGCCATCAAGCATGATCAACTTCAGTTATGGGTATGTTTCTAACTGTAAGCGTGGCTACTAAATACTTTAAGAACTGGATTGGACTGGAAATAATCAATACAAAGCCAATAATAAGTAGACAACTTTCATGAGAATATGCAATTTTGCAAAAACTGCTTTTATATGAAATAATGCAAAGAAAATTATAGAAATTTCCCAGGTCCTCAACCCAAAGATGCACACAAACAAACATGTGGCGTCCTAGAATTAAAAAGAAATTCAACTATTTTATTAAAGGAAATTTATATAGCTAAATAATCACTTAAAATATTTGGGTACAACAATTGTTATCAAATAATTATAATTATAATAATAATAATGATAATAATCACATATCAACTATCTAGAGACGATGCAACAAGCTGCGTTACATCCTTCCCAACTAAGATTTTCATGACCATTTTGTTCAACTAAAGTTTATTATTGGTATCAATACTTATTTTATATAATCTATTTATGCACAGCAGATACAATTCAATAATAAGTAAATAAAATATAGAATGTGGATATTTAAATACACAATCTTAAAGTGTATAAACAGGAGTATTTATCTTACAGAAGCAAAAGGAAAAGTCAGTTATGATCCGATTGGATTTTATTTTAATTTTTTTAAGGGGATTAGACTTTTACCAAAAACTTCATTGTGCGTGTCAGTAACGAAGTTAATTTTATTTTACCTTTGAAGAGGTTTAGGCTTTGACGAAGAATGGGTTTAGATTTGCCAGCTTTGGGAAACATATTTGGTGAAATGTGTGGATGACGTTGGCCGTTAGTTTTGCTTTTGTAAATAAGCTGGCCACGTCAACGCGTAAGGAACCAGTATCCATATAAGACGTACTTTTAACATTACTCCGTAAATTTTGTATCTTATTTTCGTAGGTATTTCAGAGACTAAAATCAAATTTTAATCCTAATTGGATTTTAACTACACATTTAAACCTAACTTGTTCAGTCAATTAGACTTGTAATACAATATTCATTTGGGCTTATCCATTAAAATTAAGTAATGCTCCCCCTAATTTTTGATTGCTACATATATAGCAGGACTTCCAAATTATTGGAGCCCACAAGGATCATTCAGAGTGTGAATGTAAAATAAAAGTTTGAATATTCTCTTTTTATCATATTAAAAAAAATTATGTAAACACAATTTTATATATTATATATACACACGAAAAATATATTAAAAAAAGAATAAATATATAATAAATATATAAAATTTATATCTTTAAAAATATATAAATATTAAAACATTAAAATAATATATTATCAAAGTACAATTTTTTGTACATTATATGATATCGTATCTGACTATGACTGGGCCCATCAAGACTTTAAACTAAATTTACTATAGAAGTTCAGGTCACTTACAAACCATCTGGTGCGCATCTAATTAGACAATTAGACAATATCTGCAAAATATGGTGCTGCATCAAGTTTGAATAAGGGGCTGCAAGGTCTAATATTCCTGCTTGAAAATCACAATAGATTATAAATCCAAATTCCAATTCACACTATTTATTAATAATAACAAAGCACAGCAAACTACAAAATTTTCACAAAATATAATTTGTCTTGAAATTTTTGTTTAGCAACACAGGAGATGTTCCCACTTTATTATGAGAATGAAATATGTAAGTTTTTGAATTAATTGAGTCTCTCAACTTAAATTGTGAGACTTATTAAATTTAATAATTTAAATTTTATTAATTAAAAATTAAGTAAAAATAAAGGAACAAGAATAGAGAGGCTATTAACAATATGCATGCCAATTAAATTTGATTATTTTAGTTGTTAGGTAATAAAATTACTGCAATGTTCTTCCATTTTGCTTTGACTATTTCATGGGATTTACGTAAATTTTAAAGTAAAAATGTCAGAGGATGACATTTTTAAAGATTTGAAAAAGTAAAAACATCTTATATAAACCTATTGGGCTTTGGTTGATGCTGTTCAGCATTTTCAACCAAAAGACTTTGTCTAAACTCAAAAATTAAAATAGTTGAACGCTTCTTAAAGTATTTAGTATGATTCTACTTGACAAAGGCAAGGGAAGTTTCATTGGTTTTATCCCAGCGCAAGTGCCTTTCTTTGTATTACCTTGGCTGGTTAACAATTTCTGCGTTTGAATATGATTCGTTGACTAACCCCCACTTAATGGCACTACATTAGAATCTTATCTATCCATTTTTAATGAAAGAAAAAGATAGAAGAGGACAAAGAGACTATAAATATGGATAATTGGATATAAGATTCTCCAGAACAGTTGCAGAAGCATGGGTTTCAACAAGGTTGGCCTTACCCTTCTACTCCTTCTTTGCGGTATGCATGATTAACCTCTCCTTCTTCCTCGCCCTTTTCCCTTGTCTTCTGGCTCATTTCAATTCTTTGACTTCTGTTGTTTCTATGACTATTGCATCCAATGGCTTTCAGAAAGATCACAAAGCAGTTTTGTCTTGTTTTGCTTACAATGGCTTTACCTTATTTTTTTTCTGTTTGTTCTGTTAATGATGTTGACAACCAGGTGCAGTTCTTCTGGGCACCAATCTGGGTACTGTGGATGCACAAGTTTGCTCACAAATTTGCTTTGCTGCTGCATATATGACATGCCCATCTACTGGTGAGGAGCACCTCACTCCAAAATGCAACTGTTGTCTGGCTTCGCAAGGATGCACCCTTTACAATGCGAACGGAACACCTATTTGCACTGCAACTTGAAGCAAAGTGTGTCCACTACAGATGCACAAGTTTACACATAAATAAGTTGTAGTTGTAACTGAATGAATAAATAAAGCAGTTGAGACTTCTTTGTCTCTCTCCTAATTAAATCTAACTGCTTATCTCTCTCCTAATTAAATTTAAGTGCTTATTTATTTTTAATAGTTTTTCAATCTGAATCAAAACTTCATGCTGTAAATGGTATGTCATTGAACAAATTATCATCTTGAGGAAAAAAAATGAAACGTCGTGCTATCGTTTCAACTAATTATTTATACTAAAAACAGAAGGATGAAGAAGACACTGCTGCATTCATTAATATGTATTTATTTCTTAGGGCGAACCACTTTCTGCTTTTGGATGTGGTCTCTAAGTTTGGCGGCTTCACCTTCAATATCATGGACCCTCTTATCACGATCTGAAGTCAACTCAATCTATATTAACCTTTTCTAATTCCATGACACGAGCCGGAAAATCAGCAAGTTTAGTCTCCCTTACTTCAACTTCATTTTTCATCTGCTCTTCTTTTTCCACTAGGCGTGTTTCTCTTACTTGCAGACCTAGCAAGGTTTTTCATATTCATTTTTCATTTTAGTTATGCCAACCTCATTCGTTTTCATTCTTTTAGGTGAAGAGATTTTAGGTGCTATAAATATTCTTTCTCGATTCTTGTGCCTATGAGGATATCCGGAGTGGTGGTAGAAGTGTTTTCACCATGCTCTATCTGGCTGACTTGTTTCCATAGAGCTACCACGACTTCATTCTTAGGTGTTGTGTTCACTACCCCAAACTCGAGGTCAAAGTCATTCATTCCCCTGGTGGTCAGTATAAACTATATGCATTCAAATTGCTTTCTCAACATAGCGATGCCCAATAGACCAACAAGAGGGATCCAAGGTTTGTCTGCACAACCATAAGCCATTGGGATTTTTCGTAGCCAGTGACATTTCCAGTTGGTATTTTTAAATTGCTAAAAGAATCTGATTTAAAAGTCTCTCACACCTCTTCTAAGGCTAGCCTGATCTGCTAAACTCCTCTAAAGGCTTTTGCTTGTCAAAGAAATACGACAAGAAATTTATGTTAGGGTATCCCATTCTTCACATGAAAGTTAGATGACTCACTATCCAAACCATTGGTAACTGTGTATATGCATGAAAGCATCCTTCCCCTTTCTTCCTTAAGTAACAAAGAGATTTGAGAGTTTTTGCTAGTATTGGAGGAAAATGGTTTAGTCCATGCTCAAAAATATGGAACATGATGATAGTCTGCTCATCTACATACCCTGTGTCTTATGGAAAATCACAGCTCCATAAATTGCTAGAGCTAAGATTTTCAGTACCATATCACTGTCCTTTTGTGTTTTGAAGAGTTTTATCAAGTACTCTATTTAAAAGGCCCAATTTTTTGCCTTCTCTTGGATGTCATTTCTGAAGTTGGTGACTAGCATCAGCCCTCTTAGGTGTCACCTTTTGACGATGCCTGTAGATCTTATTCATAACTAGAGGATCGATTCTCAATAGTTCTCCATACTCTTCTAATTAGGGTCAGGTCATGATCCCGAAAGGTTCTACTAAGGTAGTCAGAAGGTACCTGCATGCTTGTATTTTCCTACAATTCCATATGTTCCTCAATATAGATAGGTCATTCTATTCAAATGACAACTTTTTTATCTTAGGAAAAGCTACACATTCTTTGTCTATTAGATAGTCTCCTTGCTTTTTTGAGCCTTCTCTTGGACATATAGAATACTTTTCAAGGTCTACAATAGTCATAATAGGAGTTGATGTGGTGTCTATATCCATGATTGATGTACCCTATAATTTGGGCCAAAAAAGACAAAAAAAGGGTTATTATGATGAACGAAAGAAAATGAATGATGAGGTCTCTCTCGTGTGCTACATCTATGCATGCTAGTAAGGGGATATAATTCCTAAATAGCTTCCTAAACTACCTCTGTTGGTGGTAATCCTTCTTGCTAGGGAAACAATTTAAGTAAGGGTGTTTCACACACTTATACAGAGATTAGAAGTCTCAAGAAGGTTAACCTTACTTCACCTCTACTAACCTGGAGGAAAGAAAAGCCTGGGTTGAGAGCTTATGCATGCAAAGTGGTGGGTGCAATTGGAGAGTCCTCACCTAAATGCAAAAATTAAATATGTGATGGTAGTCAAATAGTGAAGGTTCCCCATCATGCCTCCCTAAATCCCTACTCATTTCTAAAGGTCTAGGCTAGGCTTTCTTGAAAAGGATGATCCTATGGCTACTAATAGTGTAGGGGTAGGTTTTAAATTTCCTACATTAAGTTCCTAAACCATCCTCAGAGAGGCTTTCAACCCTCACCCATGATAGGATTCAAGTAGGATCGATTTGATTTGAGTGAGGACTTTTTGGGCACCTGTATAGAGATCAAGGGTTTAACGAAGGCCAACCTTACTCTGTCCTATCTATCCTATGGAGCTTGGGTGTAAATTTTAGGAATCATGACCTTCCCCTGTTTTTTTCTTTAATGTATGGTGTAAGTACTCATGTGTGCACGAAAACATAACACTCATTTTAACCAGCAAAACAAATGACCTAGCGAACTAGATTTGTTGTATGAAAATAAGTCATCTAACCTAAATCTAGTAAACAATTGCAAATAACAAATACAACCAAAGCACAAACAAGAAATAACAAGCAACAAGCAACAAACAACCAAATTTCATGGCTTATCCTACTGTGGTCCATAGTGGAGTCACCAAGTTATCACAACATCATTGTGATGCAGAGGGGTAGCCCTAAAGGAAAATTAAGTTTTTTGGGAAAATGGTTTCTAGAAGTGAAGGAGTCACCATTGATCTAAAAGGAGATGGTGAGATCAAATATTGGAAGAAGAATGGTTTACATTATCAGAGATAAGTTCAATTATTGGTTACATATAAAAAAAGTGTTAGCCTTTTGTAGCACCCTTTTAGTAGCATATTAGTGTTTTGTTGCTCTTTAGATTTCAAGTCGTACTTTATGTCTTACTAAAAGTATTCATATTTTTATTTTACTTGTAACACTATCAACATTTACATGTGATCAAGAGTAATTCATGATTAATGCAATTAATGAATGGTGTTTAAAGCGTTTATTTGAAAAAGAATTCTTTAGTATATAGCTTGACTAGAGATTTTAAGAAAGGTTTACCTAACTCAACTAGGATTTTGAATTGAACTTTAAAAGGTTAACAAAGATTAGAAAATTCAATAATTGCTTCAATTTGACCTAACTTAATTGCTTGATAGGATCTTGTAATTATCCTTGGGATAATAGAAGGATAGTCACATTCACTTACTGTCTTTAACAATCCATTGTTGGAATTTTCTTAAGTATGATGTTTGGATTGATTTTTGGAACTGAGGAGTTTAAGGAAAAGGTGGTAAATTTCTACAATCAACTAGTGGGACCCAACAATTTCTTGGTAGGATTCATAGTGTGATCGCCCTTAAGATAATCAAGAGACAGTTGCATTAACAACCTCCCTTGATAACCATTGTTAGGAAAATTCCTCGAGATGTTAAATAGGTTCAACACTACAAAAAAATTTTCATTTTTGGTAGATGAATGAAAAATCTATTGATAAAATTAATTTCTATTTGAATTTTTGGTATATTTAATTAGCTAATAAAAGTGTTATTGGTGATATCTTGTTGCAAATTTCAACATTTACCAATAGTATTACCGATGGTTAGCCACTGATCCAACTATTGAAGAAAAATTCCTTTGTGTGGGTTAGATACAACATAACAAGCCTATGAAAGATTGAAAGAACCCATGGTAATAGTTCCAAACTTGGCTTTACCCAACTTTGACAAACAATATGTAGTTGAGACTAATGCTTTAGGAAGGGGGAGGGACGATTTTGATGCAAGAAGGGAAGCTAATTCCTTCATTAGCCAAGCCTTGTTAGAAACAAAAAGATCAAAGTTAGTATATGAAAGTGAATTGATGGCAATCATGTGGGTAGTGTACAATGGCAACATCACTTAATAGGGATGCATTTTATAATCAAAACAAACCAATGGAGCCTTAAATTTCTCATGGAACAATGGCCTTTGGAGGGAGAATAGTAGAAGTGGGTAATGAAATAATTGGGTTTCAACTTTGAAATTCAATATAAAAAAGGTGTAGAAAATAAGGATTAGTAAGGAGAATCATGCTAACTCGAAGTTACAAAACTTATATAGTACCTGCTTCAAAATCTAATGGTCATCTTAGGTATTAACTAAAAAATGGGAGCTTGATCTACAAAGACTGACTAGACCTCTCATAGAATTTAGCTTACATCCCATGGTTCCTGCAAGAGTTCCATGATTCTCCTTTCAGGGGACACTCTGGATTTTTCAAAACATACAAGAGGATTGCCTCTATCTTGTATTGAGAAGGGTTGAAGGAAGACATTTGCTCCTTTGTGGCTAGCTGCGATAGTTGCCAAAGAAATAAATACCAACCTACGAACCATGCAGGTCTCCTACAACCCCTCTCAATCACCTCTCAAGTGTGGAACGATGTATCCATGGACTTTGTCACTAGGCTCTTGAAAGTGCAAGGAGTTAATACTTTCATGGTGATTGTAGATAGATTAACCAAGTTCTGCCATTTTATCCCTATAAAGCACCCCATTATAGCAAAGGTAGTGGCAAAAGCATTTGCTAAAGAGGTTGTGAGACTCCATAGTTACTTGAGATCCATTGTGTTCGACAATGACCCCTCTTCACAAGCCATTTTTGGATTACCATATGGGCAAACGAAACTAGTCAACTGAAGACTTACCTCTATTGTTTCTTAGGAGCAAAACAAAAATGATGGCTGAAATGGTTAGCATGGGTAAAGTATTGATTCAATACCTCTTACCATGTAGTAGCAAAGATGACTTCTTTTAAAGTCCTTTATGGTTGTCATCCTCTTATTCTCCTGAGACTAGTGGAAGAGAGATCTCCGTGGATGCTATCAACTCACACATCCAAGAGAGAAATCACATATTGGATGAATTGAAGTCCTACTTGAATAAGGCCTAAGAAAGAATACGGTATTTTAGTAACCATAATTGAAGAGAAGTGTTGTATTAAGTGGGAGACAAGGTGTTTTTGAAATTACAGGATTACCAATATTGGTCCTAAGCCAAAGGTCGCAATGAAAAACTCAATCCATAGTTCTATGGACCATATGAAATTATAGAAAAAATTGGGGAAGTGGCCTATTGCACAGTGGAGCCAAAATCCACCTTACTTTTCATGTGTCTTGATCAAAGAAACCTATCAAGCCAACTTTACAACTAAGCCATTACCACCTTGCCTCAATGAGGAAGGCAAATTACTTCTACAATTCAAGCAAGTGTTAGATTAGAGGAGACTACAAGATGGAACCATGGAAGTATTAATCAAGTGAAAGGATTTACCACCCTTTGAGAATACATGGGGAAAAGTATGTAGTCATCAAAGAGCAATATCTAGACTTAGTAGGGGCGGCATTGTTTGGCCCCTAATTATGAGGATGTATAAGAGGAGAGGTAGACTGAATAGCAAAGTGAGGGACTAGGGAATGATTAGGATATCATGGAAAGGACAACATGCCACAATACCTAGGAGATTAAGACAAAGAAAAAGAGGAAGAATAGTTAGTGAGGAATGAATAAACAGGGTTGGGATGGGAGTGAGTGGATGAAAGGATTGAGTGTTTAGGGAGGAAGAGTTCCTTCAGGCTAAGGGTCTCTTTTTCATTGTAGTTTTTGCTACCATTTCTATGTGAATGAATTTCATATTTTCCCTTCAATTGTTGATTGGTTTTTGGTCTAGTTTGAATTGATTGCAGGTTGTTAACATCTCCGCTATCCTTTTATGCTTTTAGCCTCATCATTTGGTCAAAATGCTAGATTCTTGGTAGTATATCATAACAAATGTCTCTTATGATGGTTGGAATGCCTCAAAACTTAGATTTTGGGTAGTGGATAAGTGAATGCATGTTGCTTTTCTTTTAGACTTGAGCATGTAAACTCAACTTGATAAATTTGGAACCTTTTTTTTTTTCTTATTGCATGGGTCTACTATTATACCAAGAGTGTTTACCTGGTTATGTGGGTCATTTATGTTGATAGAACTGACATGTTACTAGTGTGCATGAAGATATTTTTGTTCAGTCAAGTGATTTTTCTTAAATAACAAAAGTTGTTAGATTTTTCCGACAATATCACATGAGCATGACATCTCAAAATAGAGGTTAGAATCTAAGGTAAAGGGTGGAATGGGTAATTATTGAGTGAGGTGTAGCTTGGGTCCTTCTATTATTGCCTGTAATTTTGGTTTGCCATTTCTCGTTTTGTCTTCCATTTCATGGATATGGTTGTTGTTTTCTAGTCAGTTTGGTATGTTGAATCCTTAATTGGATGGCTACATTCATTTGGTGAAATAATGTGTGCACAGATATATTGGCATTGTGGAGTTTAGAAGTTGCCTCATGATTTAATTTTCACTTGTAAATTTGCTTTTAAAGTGCCATCAAGCATGATCAACTTTAGTTATGGGCAAGTTTAGTATTTCTTGATTAGCATGCAACTTGGTTACGTATACTTAGTATAAATTGATATCACTCTCCCACTTGGTAGTTGGGTATTATTTTAAAATGTTAAGGCAACCTAATTTGATCCTCATATATTGTTTTCAAAATGAATTTTGGATGATGAAGTCATTATGTAACTCATATTACTCCCCTCATTTCTTTGTGAGTGGATTTGTTTTACCTTGATGAAAACCATAGGCTTTCCTATGACAGATCATTGCTTCAATATGAAGTCATTAACCTATAATCTTGAAGGGAAGTAATAAAGTAGGTTTGATCTGGAGGGAAAGGACCTATTCACTATCTCTATTGAAGCTTATTGGTGTTTTAACCCTTTTCTCAAAAAACTCAAACTTTTGAAAACCATAGCAAAACCCAATGGGCTTCCTAAGATGAATTATAGGTTGAGTGTGTAGTAACTCTCCTATTATCTGGAGGGGAGAAACATTAGTAGACCTAATCTAAAGGTAAAAGATCCATTTGGTATCTAAATAAGGTCAATTTTATTTTCTCTCTTTTTAAATTCCAGTTTTGAAAGCTAAAGTATAAAATGATAAATTTTTTGATGACTAATTGTGGGATGGAGTATGGAGTTACTCATTTGTAATTTTGAAGGAAAGTGTTCAAGTGGGCCTAATTTGGAGTGAAAAGGGATAGTTTGATACTCTTAGCTAAGTTTATTGGTTTCTCTTCCTCTCCCAAAAGAAGATCTTTTCTCATATCTACATTGAAAAACTATGAGCCTTTTGTTGATTAATTATGGATTAGAATGTGGAGTCACTTCCCTACAATTTTGAAGGAAAGTACTCGAGTGATTTGATTTGGAGAGAAAGAGTCCATCAATGCTTTTATTAAGCTCATCAGTGTTTTGTAAACAAAAATTTCTCGAAGTTACCAAGTCTACAAAACTTCAAAATTAAAGGCACAATTTGAAACAAGTTTGAAACTAGAAAAAGAAAATATTAATGTGATACCACAAGGGTGTTGTAGGATGCTAACACCTTCCCTAAACAGAACCCGCTCTTAAACCCTTTTTCTAAAACACAAACCCTTTTTTTTCGGTGTTCTATTTCACCATTTTACTTTAAATTGGTGGCACTCCTTATTTTTCCAAGCCCATTTCCAAAGCACATTTTTTACTACCACTCAGCATCACAATGTTGATGGACACCTAGGCATGGTCTACTATATCAAATTTGTGGTCAATGCAAGGTTGAAGGTGGTTTAGATGTAAATTGGGTAGGATGTATTGTAGATTGAAGGTTTACTTTAAGGTATCATACTTTTGTAGGCAGTAACCTTATGTCGTGGAAGAGTAAAAGCAGTTACTTGTATCTTGGTCACATGCAAGTCTATGTATCGGGTTATGGCTCATGCCACTATTGAACTTGTCTAGATCTCATATCTTCTTTGCTACCTTGGCATGGAGTGTCTTGATAGTATGTCTAGACATCAACTCATATTGCTACAATCCAAGTTTCCATGGGAGAACAAAGCATGTTAAAGTGGACTACTAGTTTGTTAGGCAAAAGCTTGAACAAGGAGTCATTAGTCTCAAACACATCTAAACAAGTGATCAACTTGCTGATCTATCTACTAAAGCACTTATGAGAAAATGGGTCAAAGATATTTTTAACAAGTCAGACATGCTTAATATATATGCTCCAGCTTAAGGGGAAGTATTAGTGGCTCAATTAACAAGTTAATTATTGGGTTGACTTGTACTACCTTTTATTATAAATAGAAGTACCAGCTACCCTATTGGTTATGGCTTATACAAAATATTCTTTTCCCTTTTTCTTAAAATTTCTTTGTTTATGAAAATTGTCTTTGTTTAAGAGTTTAGTTGGATTGGTCTATAGTGTGTATGCTTGACCACTAAGCCTTTGGAATTAGTAATGAGATTCATTTAAAAGAATGTCAAATGGGGCTTCATTTCAAGCATTCGAGTGCATTATGAAATTGACCATTATATGCATAGCCTCATCCAGTTATGACCTTTTCTATGGAATACCTTTTACTAACTTCACACTCCCTATGACACTTCATTAAATATTATCCTTCTTTAAATGAACAATAAAATAAAATCAAACAAGAAGTCAATTTATAAATATATAGGGTAGTATATATTCTCTTAGATAGCAGCAAAAATATGGCTAATAAATTTGTGATTGTGCTTGTGCTCCTGCCATTTGGTATGCATATTCAACCCATTAATTTTGATAGTCACTCCTTTTCTTTCATAAAAAAGAATGTGCTGGTACACCTTTTGCTTATGTTTGTTTTGTTTGGTATTGAGAAACATGTGCAATTCTACTTGGAATCAACATGGAAACTGTGGGTGTTGAAGCTTGCCCACAATATTGTTATGATGATGCAGCTTACATGACTTGCCCATCTTAGGGAATCAGCATCTTTCTCCAACATGCAATTGCTACCTTGCAAGAAAGGGTTGCACCATTTACAAAGCAGATGGAACTCCTTATTGCATAGCAAGTTAAAAGAAATTGGAGCTAGCTAGCTAGCAAGCATTTCATGTTTACTTGTTTTTTAACTATAATGAAATAACCTATAATCAGGATAAATAAAACAGAAGTTGAGATCTTTTTCTTTTTTCTCTCAATTAGTTAATTGATTTCATCTACTTTAAAAAAAAAATCACTTGTTTGGTTTGGTACAAGGGAGGGGAAAGGAGGGAAAATAAATAATCATTATTTTCCCTCTACTTGTTTGATTAGGAAGGAGAGGGATTTTAAATTAGAAAGTAATGTACTATTATACACTATTAAGAAAAGATAATTATTAAATTATGAAGATGAGGATAATTTTGAAATTAAGAAAGAGAACTGAAAGTAACTAGGTAATCACAATTTAAAATTTTTAATGAACTTTCCATACCCTCCAAATTCTCCTACTTTTAGAAGGGAGGTAAAATAGGGACGGAAGGGATTTTGGATCCCTTACTTTCCTTCCTCTCCCTTCCAAACATCTAAACCAAACAAAGATTTTTGATTAAAATCCCTCACCTTCCATCTATCCCCCTCTAACCAAACATAGGATAAGCCTAAATATGTATGCTTTCTACACACTCACCTTGCAGTTGAAGTTAATCATCCTCATCTATTCTTAACGAAAAAGAATCTCACAATTTTCACAATTTTATTCTTGTCAATTTTTATAGCTAAAAATTTATATTATTAAATTTATTAGGTCTCATCAATTTAATTGTCCACACCATTAGATATGAGTTTATTTTGGTAACAAAAACAATTTTGGAACTATTTTTTCTGAATAAAAAATGTTACTTTCGAAGCTATTTATTTACAAATTTTATAGAACTTTATCTAAAATAGGAGAGAGAAATTGTTGATTGAGCAAAATAAGCTTATTTGTATAAGCTTATTTGCATGTTATAAATACAATACTATTATTTGTATGATTTTATTTTTACTTAATCCTCATAATACATAATTTAAAGCATTACTTTTACTAAATTCTACAAATTGAGTTCAGGAACCCAACAAATTAACATAACACACCACTTTATTATAAAAATTGAATGACAAATGTGTTATGGAAACATCATTTTTTTTTTTGAATATAGGTAGTTGTAGAAGTACAAATCATTGCTTGATCTTATTGTTGAAATCTTCACTTGGATGAACTATTGAATAATATCATAATTTTTTTCATGTTTAATATGAATATTCCATAATTTCCATCAAATGATATTTGGTGGAACAAGACTACAAGAGATTATTCAATACTCTTGGTAGTCCATGTGAAATAGATTATGTTATATCCAGCCACTTATAAGTGGTTATTTGCCCAGTTTTTATTCATCACAGTTGTCATGTACAAGATTTTATTAATATGATAATATAAATTATGATTTATTATTGAGTTAATATATCACATTAACTATGCCATATGATACACCAAAAATACTGTATAATTTCTTAGGTGAAACAAGTCCATGGTAAACTTCTCTTTTAAAAGAACTAATTTACCCAAGTATGTAGGAACCTAACCAGTTTTTGTTAATTACCGAACATACCATTCATTAAAATTTTTTATTCTCATACAAGCAATGAAAGTACAAATCCTAAGGATCGTAGATTTTGTATCTTATTTTCATAGGTATTCCAGAGATTGAAATCAAATTTTGATCTTAGTTAGACTTTAATTATACGTTAAGGCTAGCATGTTCAGTCAATTAGACTTGTAATACAATATCCATTTGTGCTTATCCCTTAAATTTAACTAATAGCTCCCCTTAATTTTTAATGGTATATACAGCATGACTTTCAAATTGTTGGAGATCACAGCATCTGGGGCTGCATCTAGTGTGCATCCAATTAGACCATTTGACAATATCCACAAAATTTGCATCTAGTGTGAATATGGGCTGCCATTCACACTATTCTATTAACAATAACAAAGCACTGCAACCTACAAAATTTCAACAAAATATAATTTTTGTCTTTACTTAAAATTTTCACTTAGCAATACAGAAAAGATGTTCCCACATCAAAATGTCTAAATCTTTGAATTAACTAAATTCTACGATTCACTTTGTGACATTTATTAAATCTAATAATCTAAATTCTATTAATTGAGAACATGTAAAAACAAAAGTATAAGAATAGAAGTATTATTAACAATATGCATGCCAGTTAAATTTGATTATTTTAGTTGTTAAGTGATAAAATTACTTCATTGTTCTTCCATTTTACTTTGACTATTTGCTTGGTATTTACTAAATTTTTAAAGTAAAACTGTCAGAAGATGACATTTTTAAAGATTAGAAGAAGTAAAACATCTTATATAAATTTACATAAGAATGATTTTATTTCATTGAGGCTCAAATTCTGTGTGATATTTGGTCTTATAGTTGCTGCTGTTCAACATTATCCAACTAAAAGACTTTGTCTAAACTCAAACATTAAAATAGTTTAACGCTTCTTAAAGTATTTAGTATGATTCTTCTTGATGAAGGCAAAGGAAGTTTCATTGGTATTATCCCAGCGCATGTGCCTTTCTTTGTGCTATGGTTAACACTTTCTATGTGTGAATATGATTCATTGACTAACCCACAATTAGTGGCACTCCATTCAATTCTTATCTATCCATTTTCAAGGAAAGAAAAAGATAGAAGAGGACAAAGAGACTATAAATATGGGTAATGGGATACAAGATTGTCGAAAACAGTTGCAAAAACACGGCTTTCAACAAGGTTGGCCTTACATGCTACTCCTTGTTTGTGGTATGCATGTTTAACCTCCCCATCTCTCTTTCTTCCTCGCCCTTTTCATTTTTCTTTTGGCTAATTTCAATTCTTTGGTTTCTATTGCTTCCAATGGCTTTCAGAAAGATTACAAAGTAGCTTTGCCTTGTCTTGCTTCCAATGGCTTTACCTTCGTTTTTTTTCTGGTTGTTCTGTTAATGATGTTGACAAACAGCTGCAGTTCTTCTGGGATCCAATCTGGGAACTGTGGATGCAAAAGTTTGCCCACTATTTTGCTTTAATGCTGCATATATGAGATGTCCATCTTCAGGTGAGGAGCACCTCACTCCATCATCCAACTGTTGTCTGGCTTCAAAAGGATGCACCATTTACAAGGCAGATGGAACAGCTATTTGCACTGCAACTTGAAGCAAAGGATGTCCGCTACAGATGCACAAGGATACTCATGAATAAGCTGCAGTTGTGACTGGATGAATTAATAAAACAATTGAGACTTCTTTGTCTCTCTCCTAATAAAATTTAAGTTCTTATTTATTTTTAATAGTTTTCAATCTGAAACAAACTTCATGCTATAAAGGAAAAGTCATTGAACAAATTATCATCTTGAGGAAAAAAAAAAATGAAAGTTCATACTATTGTTTCAACTAATTATTTATACGGAAAAAAAAGGAATAAGAGCACTGCAACATTAATCAATATGTATGTATTTCTTAGGGTGAGAATAAAGTGCAAATAGATAATTATTAATAAAAAAATCAACAATTATAATTATTTGAAATCTATTAATTATAATACACTTGTTTGTATATAATAACAATCATGACTATTAATTTTTTATTAATAGTCATTTACTTGCACTTTACTCTCTAAAGTGTATCCTGTACTTTAGAGGATCCCAATTCTAATTTCCCCATCTCTTCCTTACCTTTTCTAGTTTTCTTCTAGATAATTATAATTCTTTGATTTCTGTTTGTTGAAAAATTTACTGTAGTTGGTCTTACCTTAAATTTTTTCATAGATCATGATCTTGCTTAGTTCACTCATGTACGAGATTTATCATTACAATCTACCAATCACGAACTCATTAACACAACTTCCATTATGATCTACCCATGAACATTGCTATTGTTTGAATCAATTTAGGAGCACAAATACTACTCCTCTTGTGATTATGGAGATGCTACTAGTGCCCTCCAATTATACATGTTCTAAATCTCAATGGTGTGAGATATCACCTTCAAAAAAATATTCTAGAGAGAGAATGGAGAGTTGAGAGTTTGGAAATTTCTTACACATGAAATTTTAATCTGTCAAGTGTGTAGACTAGTTTTCTACTCTCTTATTCCTTTTTGAATATTCAACACTAGTTAAAAACTTATTTTAATTGTACCAAGAAAAAAAACTTATTTTAACTAAGACTCCCCATAGATAGAGATGAACACTAGTTAAGAGTTTTAGCTCTCAAGATCAAGTCAATTTGAACTAAAACTAGTTAGAATAATTGTTAGATTGTATTTTTAATAAATCAAAATAGATCAACTAATTTATTTCATAGTTTAATTGGAACTAAACTAACTAATTACCTTTAAGAAATATTCTTTAATTAATTAATTAACAAATAATTATTCTATCATATTGTGTTTCCTTTGAATGCATCACTTGACCTAATGCAACATCTTCTACTTGTACACATGGGACATTCCAAATAAAATCTCAATATCATAGAATATATATCTAGTCACATATGAGAAAATGGAACATATGACTACACTGAAAATGTATAGTGACCCATTGTTATATTAATTTATCATCAAACTACTATAACATTACTCAAAATCTCATTGCACACCAAATCATTTCATTCTCACACTAGACTTTTTCCATAGAGCCATGCAAATATCACTATATGCATTTGTACTCATGGTTATGTTAGCTACTAAAGTATGATAGCCCAATCAATAAGTCACAAATCGTAGGTGGATATGAAAATAATTTTTCCTTATATACTAATGCCAATTAATCTAGGTTTAGTTGCTTTTCTAGACATGTTCCACAAGACTATTTCTTTTCTACCCCTTAGAGTTCATTTTAAAGTAGCAACAATAAACCTAAATTTCATGACATAGACATAGGTCATAGAGGGTATTAGACTAGGATTTATAATCCTATATGGGCCTCACATAATGATGAAATTGGCATCTATTCAATCACTTCTCTTTCTGGTTGACTTATGCACATACTATATGAATTGCATGCTATGATAGAGCTCCAATTTTGGTTTGTCATGCTCTAACAAACATCATACAAAACACAATCAATCAAATTTGACTTCTATTAGGCATTTTATAGTTAATAATCTTGACATGTTGACTTAGAGTCTCACCTTAGCCATATGCTAAGACAACTATTTTCAATATGAAGCCCTTTTTGCTATAAAAGTAATAAGGGGATCATCCACTTCATGGTACCTGATGATAATTCAAGTCTCATCCCACTCATTACTTAGGCATAGGGATGGTTTTTTTACGTGAGAGAGATAATCTTTTAAGCCTGTGACAACTTAGATACGTGCCATTAATATTTTAACTAACCAGTTATACTAAAATAAAAAGAAGGCTCTTTTATTTATAGATAAAAATAATTACAAAAGGCATATCAAATCCTCAATAACCTTAAACCCGTAAAGTGCTTACCAAAACCATCTCTTGCAACAAGTTTTGTAAAGGCATCAACGAGCATGTTGCTGATGGGAACATGTTTTAATTTAACTAGCCTTTGTGCAACAATGTCTCGAAAATGGCAATGGGTTTCAATGTGTTTAGACTTTCCATAGTACTTAGGATCCTTTGCGTAGGCTAAGGTGGTTGTTTTGTCACAATAAATTGTGACAGTCTCTTGCAAGTGCCCTCTTATGCTAAAGTTACATAGGAATCTCTCTCACCGTAGAGCTTCTTGCATTATAGAGGTGCAACCCACATATTCTAACTCCATAGTGGATAGAGAAAGACATGCCTACTTCTTGCTACTTCAAGAAATAGCTCCACCACCAAGTATGAACGTGTATCCTAATGTGAACTTGCATTCATCCTTGTTTATTGACCCATCAGCATCACTGAAATCAACCAAGTTTAGACTATCTCCTAAAACTTTTGAAAGCACATGATTAAGAATGTATGTAGTTGTGTAGAGCACAACCTCCTAAAACTTTATTGAGAGGTTGGCATGACTCATCATTGATCTAACCGTGTCTAATAATGTATGATTCATTCTCTCTATAACATCATTTTGTTAAGGAGTTTCTAGAATTGTTAATTGTCTGCATATCTCTTTATATTAACAAAACTCTCTAAATTGATTAGATAAATAATCTCAACCCTTGTCAGTTCGAAGAGTCCTTATCTCTTATGTTTTAAATTCTCAACCTTTGCTATGAAGCATTTGAAACAATCCAAAGCTTCAAAATGATGAGACAACAAAAAGATGAAAACATATTGTGAGTAATCATCAACTAATGTGATGAAGTAAGATGCACTATATCTAACCTTCACATTCATGGGACTACAAATATATCGAAATGGATTAGTCTTAGAAGTTTGAGATGCCTTCTTAGCTATACCAAAAGGATTTTTGCTAACTTTACTAGAAAGGAAAGACTTACATGCAAGAAAACTTACGTTTGTGAGAGATCCCAATAGCCCTTATTAAGCCAATTTGGTCATTCTTACTTGACCAATACATCCTAATCATGAGTCCACAAAATAGAATTAGGCCTCACATTGAAAGTAAAAGTAACATGGGCAATATTATTGAAACCATCCTCTATACTAACATGAACAAACCATATTCAACATGTCCATGACAATATAAAGTTCTTCCACGATAAAAAGACTAGCCATACATTATTCTCAAAATTAGATCTAAATCTTGAGTTCAATAATGTGTAAATTAATAGTATTGCATTGGATAGTGGGTACACATAAAACACCATTTGGAAGTACTTTGTGTCCATTATGCAATACGAGGTAGTAAGTACCAACTCGAACAACTTCTTTTTCAACTTTACACCACATAGTCATTAAGTATTTACTTGTTGTTACCTGATGGTAATCTACAAAACTTGTATAAATATAGGTTATGTGTTTGCTTGTTCCTAAGCCTACAATTCAACCAAGTAGAGAGTGAGTTACAAATGCATGAGTACATAAAAAACTACTATAAGGGGTAAAATGAGGATAAACCATTTCTTGCTCATGACACTCATGAGTTAAGTGTTGTTTCTCTCCATAGATATAACATTTAAGCTTGAATTTATCCTTCTTACTACCATGCTTGGCTCTAGAGCACTTGGTGATCTTGTTAGCCTTTAGCCCTTTGTCTTAATTTTTCCCCTGTTAACCCTTACTTACCTAGTGCTATCCATCTTGTGCTATTAATACAACACTAAGGTTTGCATCTATGTGTTCCATTTCAATTGCTAAATGGTTGGCAATGTCATCAAAGTTTTAATTCCCTCATGGTGTGTAAACACAAGTTTTGCTTCTTCACAAGAGGACTCTAGGAGGGATCTAATGACAAGCAAGATCTATTGTTCCTTAGTGGGATCATGCCTAGTTGATTTTATTTCTCTCATGATGGTGACATTACCCTTAAATATTCAGCCATTAAATGTTTTGGGTCCATTGTATATTGTTTGAACCTTGAAGTCAAAGCACAAAGCCTTGTGGTAATGGTTCCACCATCTTTAAATTTTGACTGGTCCCATATTTCCTTAACAATTAGAAAGTTCTCAAACTCTCTAATACGATTGTTGTACATGCAATTTAACAAAGTAAAGTGTGCACTCTTATCTCTCTTAAACCAAGTGTTATAGGCTTCTTGCTCATGGCAGTGTTGGGCACTATTGCCCTCGGTAGGTGGATCCATGGCATTAGTTATATGGCTCAGCAATTCTTGCTCATTCAAAAGGTACCAAACCATTCTATGCCACATGTAATAGTTCTTACTATCTAACTCGTCTTTCTTCTTTAATTCAATAATGATATTCTTGAAAACTATTTCACTATATCATTGCACAAGTTTAATTAAACGCATATCTAATTAATGCTATTTATAATTAACCTGCTTATTTTCACCTATATAACTTGATCAAAAATTTTGAACAAATGCTAGTAATCATCTCTTATAATATATGAAAATAAACATTTAATTTTATATAGCCTAAGTTAAGAATAACTCTTGCTTAATTTATGATAAATGCCATTGAAATATTTATTTAAGATAATGCAAAATGCCACATAATTAACGAGTTCAACTATAGAGCTCTATTAATGTTTTGGTGTCCATGATTAAAACTAAAATGTACACAAATTAAGTACGCAAACACATCCCTTTACAAGGATTAAACAATGAATATATTTCCCAAACATAATTATGTATGAATGTTTTTCTACTACATTAGTATATATTTCATTATTTTGAGAAAAATTAAATGCTGCATTATTTCATGAGCATTCAAGAAAATATTAATGCATAAAATCATATTGTTACATGTTATTTATCATTAAATAAATAAATAGAAAATAATTGAACAACTAAATAATTATGGAAGTGTGTTATTATTTTGTAAAATGTGATTCATGCAAAAAATTATTTCTAAGAGAAACAATTTTTTTGAGCAAGTTATTTTCTCCAAATAACACTATATCACTTAATCTAGCAATAATTTTTAAAAGTAACTAAATTATTTTTATTTACTTTTAAGCATTTACCCATAAGTACACAAAAAATAGGATTTTCTATGAAAAATTGGTCAAAATTAGAGTTTAGGAGATGCCACATGTGCCTACATATGCCACTTGTGCGTCTAGGTATTGCATTTGTTGTTCTTAACCATAACCACTCTCACAGTCCACCATAGGGGACTTAGATGGTGGTTTTGACCACATAGTTCAAACCATCCCATCCTTTCCTATTAATTGTTACCTTCAATTTCCTAAAGCAAGGACTTCTTGGTAGCAAGTGGTTCACATGCTCTAGTAAAGTGCATGGGTTAGGATCATCTATAACTGCTTAAATCTAAAATTTTTCCAAATTTGCAATGATCATTTAGCCAACTTTTTGGCCACATATCTCCCTCATCGGAGCTCCAGTTAGGATGATTTAGGTCTCATTGGAAAGATCTTATTGTAAGTAATAAATCAATGTCAAGATTGTTTTCTAACATATAGATTTGCTGGCTCAAAATATGGTTCAGAGTAAGCCTTTCACAACATTTTCAATAAATTTCCATAAAAAAGTTTTCATGGAGCCAACTTTGAACAATTATATCCCTCACATATGTAATCCAATTCATACATATAATATGTTATTTTGAAATCTTGTTACACAGAACAAATCTATATAAAGATTAAAAAAAAAGTGCCCATTTAAGCTTTCAAGAATAGCACAAAGTATGCATAGTTAGCAAGTACAAAATTGCTTAAAGCTGCAATTTAATTCATGCATGACACAAAACAAACATAGACACACCAAGATAAAAACAAGCATAAAGGGGGCGCTAATACCACTTTTAGGAAATTTATTGCTATGGGTCTTACCTTGAATTTTTTTTACAAACTAGGATCATGCTTGCTTTATGATCTACTAGTGCCTATCACTAATGTATAGGATCAATTGTGGTGATCAATTAATCACAAACTCAATAGCATGACTTCCATTGCGACCTACCCATGAACAATACTAATGCCAAAATCAACTCACAAGCATAGCAACTACTCCTCTTGTAGTATGGAAATGCTACAAGAGCCCTTCAAGTATACACATTTCAAACCAAAATTTTAAAGAGAGAAGGGAAAGTTGAGAGCTAAAACAATTTTTTGTGCATGAAAATTTTCTCTATCAAGTGTGTAGATTGGTTTTTTACACTCTTATACCTTTTTTAATAATTAGCACTAGTTTTATTTTAATTAGTACTCTCCATAGATAGAGTTGAACTCTAGTTAGGAGTCTTATTTCTTAGGATCGAGTCATTTTGAACTAAAACTGACTAGGATAATCAATTGGATTATATTGTGAACAAATCAAAATAAATCAACTAATTTATTTCATAGTTTAATTAGAACTCATCTAATTAATTATCCCTAAGAAATTTTTTTAATTCATTCATTATCAAATAATTAATTCTACCCACATGTCCCCATGCAACACTATTGTTTCTATTAGTATTGCTTCCATTGGATTTTAGAAAGATCACCAAGTAGTTTTGTCTTATTTTGCTTCCAGTGGCATTATCTTTTTTTTTTTTTTTTTGGTAGTTGTTCTTTTAATGGTATTCAAAATCTGGGAGCCAATTTGGGAACTATGGATACAAAATTTCGTCTACAAATTTGCCACAATGCTGCATACATGACATGCCCATTGAGGAGCACCTTACTCCAAAATGCAACTATTGTCAAGGTTCACAAAGGTGCACCATTGATAATGCATGTAACAACTTAAAACCCAACATAGTCATATATATATATATATATATATATATATATATATATATATATATAATAGAAATTTCAACAAAACCTCTCCTAAAAACTCATACCTCCTAAGTTTACAACTAATAATCCGATAATTTGCATAACTCCATCAACAACATTCCAAACAGTACCATAGTCAGATTTTCGTATCACATTCTCATTTACTACATGATTTCTCCTAAGAAGCTAAGCACAACACTGAAGTAAAGTAACTGAACTTTGGCTTGTCTCCACTACAACATAACTAAAACTAACCAATTCAAACAATTAGCTACTAATTTATACAATATAGAAAACTTTAATGAGCTTAAATCCTATGTATGGATAAACAACTAACAATGGGGAACAATTAAGGGGTTATCATAAATTAAAATATCTTGCTAGTAAGGATAAAACTTCTAAAATCATCATTTCTGAATATAAAATATCTTTCAATCTATGCAATTCAAGACGAATTTATAATAATTTCTAATCTTAACATAAGTAACTTATTTCAAACAATTACTCAAAGTACGAATAATTATAGGTTCTATTTATAAAGCTTGCAATTATTGTGCACTTGAAAGCTTGTACACCATTACTGAAGTAATAATCTGTACACATGCCATCACCGAGGAGCGCCCTCACTTAGGAGCAATTCACATCATAGAAACATGGAACACTAAGGCTGGGAGCAATAAATAGAATAATCATGGCATCACCAGAACTCAGGAGAAAACATAAATAGTAATCATGGTTATATGTTAGTGCAAAGCATAACCCGAAAGGGTTAAGGACACAAGATATACACTTCAAAGACTTTATGTATACCCGGTGTGATCTCAAAGACCTCATATTCATCTTACTCTTGTTGTACATGATGTTAACATAGCTAGGAGTACATATAGCTATTCAAAATCACTTGTACAACTACATAGACCATATGAAAATCTTGCAAAACTGAAAGGCATACATTATGAGACCAATTTCTCGTTCAAAACAATTACATTTCAACTTGAATTACAAAAGCTGGTAAACTCTTTTTTTGGTGAAAATAAAAGCTAGTAAACTTTGATAACATATACTAATATCTCTTACCTAACTTGCATTTCACAATCATAAATATTTATCTATAGTTGATGAAATTCCTAAACATAAATAACATGTTCCATAAACACCAAGTTGACAAACCAAAACTTTCATATTAACTACCTCAATTGTTCCTTAGTTTATGAAACATACTATAGCCATTAACAGATGAAAATACATAATTAAAGTCAAGGCAAAATACAACAAATCTCCCTGTATTTGGTGTATGTGAAGAAAACCCCTACATGGTTTCAATTGCATCAATTAACACTCTGCACTTTTAACATTGTACAAATCACTCAACTATTAGTTGCACATCCAAATCAAACATTGACCCCAACGATTTTGCTTTTCCTTGGACTCTCACGTTGGGGTCATTAGGTGCTTCTGAATGTAGGTGAGAAATCTCTTCAAAGGGAATGAAATCAAATCCTTTTTTCATTTAAGCCCAAATCACAACCCTCCACATTAAAATCAATGTTTAAGTTGTAGAAAAAATACAATTGAGCCCTAATTACAGCCCTCAAAAAAGAACCAGAATCTAGTTAGAAAGGTAGCCTTTCCTTCTTTATTATGATATAAGGTTTGGTGAAGTTCTTATGCCATTGCCGTTTCTTCTGTTGTTGTATACCACATGTTGCAATTCCGTGCGATGAGGGTTGTGATGAGGGTTGTGATTAGGGCTCAGATGCCTTATCCCCCTTCAAAGATGTCCTTCATTTAGAGTTCTTTTGATCTCAACCTTAGAGTTCAAGGAAACATAAAAACTTTGGGGTGAATGTTTAATTTTGATGTGCAACTAACAAGTGCAGGGTGTTAATTGATGCAATTGAAACCATAGGGGTTTTCTATACATACACCAAAGTACAAGGGGGTTTGTTGTATTTTACCTTAAAGTCATGTAGAACTCATACATTACTCTTTAAGAAATAATAGTTCGTAAACTTAAAATCATTAGTTTCTTAAAACAAGAATTGTGCAACCAACTACAACTAATGCTCTTCTAAGCTCCCTAGCACTATTTTGGGTGTCTTCTCACACGTTAACTCTTCTCCTTAAAACTAATAGATATACATTTAAATATTAAAACTAAACTAATAGCCTATAATGACTACATGGTTTGCATGTTATGCAAGCAACTAGCTAAAATACACTATATGCAACTAATCACATTTTTTCAATTTTTATTGAGCCATTGTTTACTCTAAATCTCATTAGAAAATTAATTCACTTCGCTAAAAAATCTGTACTAATTGACAAAGAATCCAAACTTGAAACTTTTATGAAATAAGCCCTTACGTCTCTACTTTTTCATGGCTTTCACAGCTACTGATGTGGATATCTAGAACTTAAGTTATAGGTCAATAAGCAAGTGCTGCCAGGAGAAAACAGAGAGGAATAGGACAGAATTCTAGTATCATTTTAGGTGTAAACTGATTTTGATTGAAAAGAATTATAATTTGAAAAATTATGGGCTTAATCCCTTCTGTTTTAGGATTCAAATGCCACTAACATCTTGTCATTTGGTCAACTGCAACCCAATAAAAGCTTAAAATAGTGTTCAAAGGTTTGGAGAGTCAGCATATTTACTCAAAATGAAACCATATAGTTTTAACTATAACAAGAATACTAGCAAGTCATTTTATCATGTGAAAAAAAAGTCCGTATTGAATGATTATTTGGCATAACTTTCCTTCTTGAGTAATATCCCATTCGTATCTACTTAAAAATGAATAATTAAATAAAAATATCAATTGATTAAATCACTTGTCAGCCAATTATGAAGTTTTTCAATGCCAATGAATTATAACATCATATGCAGAAGATTTCCAACAGGAGGTAATACCAAAATTTATTGAAACAAGTTGAAAGATACTAAATTGTTTTTAGGATTGAAATAAGGAGTGTTAAACCCAGGACCAACAATTACTACAGCTTAGGACTGACTCATAGTTAGATACATTGAAAGAAATTAGAAACGAAGATCAGCATAAATCAGGAGACAATTCGGTGCTAGAATTATCTTGCCTGCCTAGGATTTTAATGAACTCCAAAAGCCTCCCATAACTGACTTCAATAGACGTTGCATTGCAAGAGAAATCAGTGATAGATACTGCAAATGAAAAAGAAAATGACAACAAAAATGAGAATTAAAGCTGAGGGAATATGAGTTTTCAAGTTAGATACATCGCTTCAAGGAGAAAAAAACAAGATAGAGTGAAGAATTGCGATAGGTGAGCTATGAAGAGAAAAGAAAAGGAAGAAAAGTATAAAGAAGAAAAATAAAAACCAAGAAGATAGCACAGGCTAGAGGGAAGAATATGAGCAAGAAATGTAGGGGAGAAGAGATGAGCTCCATTTTGTGTGATAAGAAGTGGCATCATACATAGAAGAGAAAGTAAGAGAATACAGATGTCAATAAGTGGTGCTACAGATGGCAATAAGTAGTGTTAGGTGGGACGAATTTTTTGGAATTAAAAAATAGAAAGAGGAAGATTGAGGGCATGTAAAGCATGCAGAAAAAAATTGAATTGGCGTCACATGGTGTAAGTGAGAACCTCAATAGAAATATATATAAAAAAAAAAAAGCTCAAACTAATGAATTAGGAGAAAGAGATAGGAAAATAAATTTAATTTGCTGGCAGTCATATAACTTCATCATTTTATAACTAGATCATAATTAATGGATTTGATATAATTTATACTATCGATTTCATTATACAAAATTATTTAGTTACTAGTAGATTTTATAGGTGAATTTTTTATTTGTTGGTAAAATTAAGTTTACGAGTAAATTATTTGATAGATTAAATCGGCCAATAAAAGTTACTCATAGATACAAATGTCCATTGGTGAATTAGACAAAAATTTGGCAGGAAAATTTTACCCATAGATTTACCTATGTTTTATTTGTTTAATTAAGTTTGGATTATCAGTGGCATGTCACTGGTAATCTGCTAGAAATCAAGGTTTTTGGTGGATAAAATTCACGATCAAATATACATATAATTTTTTAAAAACTTGTCATTAAATCTGTTGGAAATAAAAAAGAAAGTTTCATTTCCCTTGAAATTTAAAATAATCCATTGCAAAACCTTTTTTTCAAACTCACCCACAGTTGTACTTTCTCATTGTACTTTGTCTTCTTTTCTATCTTTTTCCTCTTCTTCTTGTACTTTCTCTCTAAAGTGCTAAGAATTAAACAACTATTTCTTCGTTTAGACAATTGTTTTGCCGGTTATTATAGTAAAAGTAAAAGGTAAGTAACTGCTTTTTCCTCTAATGTCTTATTTATTTTGAAAAACAAAAATTTACAATCATATTTTTTATTGTGAATATGGTTTGATAATATAATCTATATCTTTCAATTTATTCAAATATGATTGCTTATATATATGATATGTACATGTGCTCTTTTTATTTTAGTTACTATGTCGAGAAGTTAAGATTACATATCTAAGGTTGTCAATTATTGAAGGATATATAGTTGGAGATGGATACTTGTTTTATTATGAGACATTAGAAATTCCATATAACTATAGAAGGATGTATAAGGATTTATTCGAGTCAAATAGGACTTAAATTAGAGTCTGTTGATAGGGTTGATGGTTTTATTGGCTATGCTTGTTATTTCCCATTATATATATTTGACAAAACTCTCAAGTGTCTTTGTAATAAATGTAAAAGTTCAATACTATTGACTCCTGAGATATTCTCATAGGATAGTGGTCTTACCTCAGAGTGATTGCAAATCTGATTGTTCTTGTGCTGCCACTCAGATTATTAGTAAAAAGCTTTGAGAATCCTTAAATAGAACCAGAAAATTAGAGAAAAGCTAGGTGAGTATAATCACCTCTTACTCTCAGCTTGTACCTCTTCTCTCTTCGAATTTCTGAGTGTGTGCAGTGATGAAGCTAAAGAAAATACCTCCCAACCCTCCTCTGAAACGTGTTTCAACAGCTGCCCAAAAGAGGATCTCGCTTGAGAGCTCTAAGGCAAGAATGGATCAGAGAGCCGAGAGAGCTAGAAAGAATGTGCTGAGAGAATGGGTTCCTGTGTGAATGCCGAGAGAACTGGAGAGAGTGTGCGTAAGAAAGAACCAACTGAGTATGGTGAGAGAGCCGAGAGAGCTAGAGAGGGTAGGTTCATTCTTGCTGATCTTTCGGAATAATTGTTATAACAATGCCATTATTTCTAAGATCAGCAATAATGATTTTTTGTTATTAAAAACCTTCAATACGTCCATCAGTCCATCAGTCTTGCAAAAATGAGACGGTGTCTTAAATTTTAACCTTGAAATACAACACTGGTCCTATCTTTCGATATCAACAATTCATTAGAAGCAACACATTTTAAAAAATACTTTGTGATAATCTGTTAAAACCAAGGAGATTTCATTTTTGTGAAGTTAAATTTATTTTTTTCAACAGATATGTTTTTCAAATACTTACTCTGATCAACAAAGAGAACGGAATGGGAGTTGTCTTGATTGAAAATCTTACTATGATCGTGCATCTTTTTATTTTGAAGGCAAAGCTTTCATTCTTCTTCTTTATCTTTCTTATTTTTTAATTTGCATTTATTTTCTAGCAAATCCTAATTTCATTCATTAGTTTGAATCGCAGGTACTGAGACAATCATGGAAGTTCTGTCCCGAAGCCATGATGTTTCTCCAAACTTTGTTAATGGTGCAGCTACTGAAAGTAAATCTAATTCAAATGAAGATTCACAAGTACAACTTAGTCATCGATCATCTACAATTTAAATATAGTGATAATTTTCCTATTGCATGCACCCTTGCAATTCTTTGTTTTCTTTTGGGGGGGGGGGGGGGGGGCGGGGGAGGTGGGGGTTGGGGTGTTGGTAATTGTTTCACTAAACATGTGTCCTTTTAATGTTGATTTAAGAAGATAGTTTTGCTTGCATTCACGAGCTAGCATTTGAGATTGAATTCAATTGAGTTTTTTAAGAATTACTACATGTTTAATGCAGACTTCACTTATGTTTCATTGAAGAACAACCTAATATTTCTTTGTTGACCTTCTTGGTCCTCAGGATATTTGCTTTGGATCTCAATGGATGAAAAGTTGTTTTCTTTTGCAAATTCAAACTTTGTGGGGACTACTTCTAGAACAGACAATGTCTTATTATATTCATGGTAGATAGTAATGATAGGAACTGAATTCTTAGGGCCAAAGATGAGTTGCACTGGATATTGAATAAGGTACTTCAGTCGACTTAGATTTTATTTTCATAATAAGTTTATATTTGTTTATGTTGTATGTTGGAATGCTTGTCCAACATTAATAAGGAATTTTTCTCTTTAGTATATATCAAAATTTGGGATTAAGTAGAAGCCATAAAAATTGTCGAATTATGTGAAGATGGATAACTCGTAATCATGTTGATTATTTGAAGAAGATTCTTTTATGATTTTTTATGATAAACACCAATTTTTATGGGAAGTTAGGAAACAATAACTATTTCTAACATAAGTAATCAACACTTATTCAATTTGGTTTTAAAATTTTACTTATAAATCTTAAAATTTAATAATTAAGTTATACATTAGTTTAATATTATTGACCCATGCATCGTACAGGTCTAGATACTAATATAGCTATAAAAATAGTACAAAGTTTCTATATATAGTTGTGAAGGATAATGTTATGTAAAAATTAAGTCTATTGTTCACTATCAGAGTGGTATTGGCTTTGAAATCTTGCTGACAGAGTTAATCAAGTCAATGAATCCCTGATTATATCTAAAGGAAATGAGTTTTCTGGAGCGATTCTACTCAAATTTGCATTGAATATGGCTATGTTGATAAGTAGGCTATGCTGAATAATAGGGTGTGAAAAGCATCCTCTCAAAAACCGCAGTTTTGTTTTCCTTTTGTTTTTGGAGTAGGTTTTGTTTTTTGTTTTACTTGTCCCATACTAAAAAATTAGATTGTTTTCTTATTTTCTTTTTTCTCATATTTTTTAATGACCCAATCAAAATAAAGAGTTCATTAGGCATTTTTTTTTTTTGGCAAGTTATATTAGGCATGTTTTGTATACAGTTATAAGTTGCGTTTGTGTGTGTAACCGAATTATTTTTAATCACTATTGTCGTAGAAACTTCTTTTGGTGGTGATTGTAGAAACTCTTTTAAATTGAATTAGTTTGACAATCCCAGACCAAATTCCGCAACCTAGGAAACACTGATGTCAGCTTTATAAGCCAGCCGTAACCAGAGGAATGGTAGTCCCACAAAGTGCGGGATAGCATTTTCTCACAATATATATATATATATATATATATATATATTGAGAGGTGCCCTCACCTGCGTAATTGCTATGTGTTCAGGTTCAGTTATTGGTGGTTTTTTAAGTGTTTATGGTGAGGAAGATGGTGGGAATAGGGAGTTGCGAGAACAGTGGTTACCAATCAAGACACAAAACTATTCTGATTTTAATTTGCAACAAATTAGCACGGAACAATAGGATTCTTAACTTCAATGATTGAAAATTATCTATAGCCCTACTTCACATTGGAAGCAGTCTCCATTAATCTTGGCAAATTATCCAAGCTGTGTCCACTTTTGCAATATATTCCCAGTGTTCATGTTGACTTTTTGTTCATTTAGCATCACAATGTCAAAAGCAACTCCTAAACTAACGCTTTTCACACGAAAACCTTATCCTGTTTCTATCTCCATATTTACCCAAACATGCAATTCCATCATCACTCATCACTACTGATCAGTCTAGTTTCTTTCGCATTCCCTCATGGCAGCTTTAACGAATCTATGTCTTGTTTCTGTTGTGTTTCCTACTGCAAATTCCATTCTTTCCCTTTGTGGCAGCATCACTTCCACTGAGGCTCTCAACATTGATGGATTCAGTGTGGAACTCATCCACCATGACTCTCCAAGATCACCATTCTACAGTTCCACTGAAACTCCTTTCCAGCGCGTGTCGAATGCTCTGCGCCGTTCTGTTCAACGTGCAAATCGCTTCAAGCCGGCTGCTGTAGAACGAAATGCAGCTGAGGCTGATGTGATGATGAATCAAGGCGAATACCTCATGAGCTACTCAGTTGGCTCCCCACCATATCAAGTGTTTGGCATTGTCGATACAGGTAGTGACCTCATCTGGTTACAATGCAAGCCTTGCACGGACTGCTACACCCAAATCGCTCCTCTTTTCGATCCCACCAAATCAACAACCTACCAAAACCTTCCTTGCTCTTCTACACAATGTCAATCTCTACAACAGTCCTCTTGCTTGTCCAATGCTGAACCAATCTGCCAATACTCTGTTCAATATGGGGATCATTCATTCTCAAAAGGAGATCTAGCCTTAGATATTCTCACATTAGGCTCCACCAAAGGCAATCATATCTCCCTCCCTAAAACTCTGATTGGTTGTGGACACAGCAATGATGGGACCTTTAATGACAAAGGTTCAGGCATAGTTGGCCTTGGAGGTGGATCTGTGTCCCTTGTTTCTCAAATGGGTTCTTCAATTGGTGGCAAATTCTCCTATTGTTTGGTGCCAACAATCTTTGAATCTAATTGCTCAAGCAAACTGAGTTTTGGAGATAATGCTGTAGTTTCAGGTTCTGGAACTGTCTCAACTCTCATAGTCACAAAACAGACAGAAACTTACTATTACCTTACCTTAGAAGCAGTGAGTGTTGGAAATAATAGACTAGAATCTGGAGGTTCATACAATTATGATATTTCAGAGGGTAACATTATAATTGACTCTGGCACAACACTGACTTTTCTGCCTGAAGATCTTTACTCTAAGTTGGAATCAGCAGTAGCAGATGAGGTTAAATTGGAACGTGCTGAGGACCCACAGCAGCTACTAAGCCTTTGCTATAGAACTACTATGCCTGAAGTTATGGAGGTGTCAGTTCCAGCAATCACGGCACACTTTACTGGAGCGGATGTGAAGTTGAATGCCCTCAACACCTTTGTCCAAGTTTCTGAGGAGGTTGCCTGCTTGGCTTTTAGCTCAACTCAAAAGGGTGCCATCTTAGGGAACGTGGCCCAAATGAACTTTTTGGTTGGCTATGACCTACAAAAGAAGATTGTCTCCTTCAAGCCGACAGATTGCACCAAGATGTAATTGATGTAACTGTTGAACTGACATCGATTAATCAATATATTATTAAATTTGTTGACTTATTATCCCTCCGATTGTCTTTTATATTTGAGGGAGAGGTGACAAAGTACTTGTGTCTATCTGTCTTTAGCCTTTTGAGAAAGTGTTGTCACTTGTCATAAATAAAAATTTGATTTATAATTTATTATATTTTATATTTATTATATATAATAATATAAAATTTTTAAATAGATAATTTAATAAAAATAATTTTATCGTTTAACTTTTTTTCGGAAATTAATAAGCAACTGCCGTTCACATACTTTACAGCCAATAAACAATATATAATGTTGTGAAAGGTAATTTTTTAATGAATTTTTCATATGTAATTTAATAATTGTTAAGCAAAGATAATAGTTTAAATGTAAGAAACCAAAACTTTTCGCTAAACTCACATTGCTATTGGAGAGATTGCAATTAGGCACCGTATTGTCCACTACAACGGGCGAGCTATTAATATTCTATTTTAATTTTTTGTTTGAAATTTAATCGACTTTTATTTACACAATCTCATTCTCAGTATTATTTCAAACATACGAACTTCAAAAGCAGTGCGGAGAAAAATATAAAAGTATTATTTTTTATTTTAATAATTTTTATTTATTTTCTCATATTTATATTTAAATATATTTTATAAAATTCTATTTTTTCTTCTTTAAATTTTTTCCCCCTAATTTCATATGTGTCTGTTTCTTATTATATTTATTTTTGTATCTCCAAAGATGAAAATTCGATCCGCATAATACAATTGATATCTCAGTTTTAATTAAGAAGACCGCCTTAACTTCTCTCTCGAAGGAAGCAAGCACTTCCTTAATTTGATTTACTTCAGTATATGTTATAGATTATAGATTACCCCTTCTTTTTTTGTATTTAACATTCCATGTATTGTGATCTTTTTAGTTTCTTTCATGAATCAACACTAAAGAGATACCAAAAGAAGTGTTCCCATAATTATATTTTTATAAAATATTTATATTTAATGATATGAATATTTAGTTTTGTTTATAAATTTAATAAATTAAAATATATAAAATGAAATTTCTGCAAAACTAGTCAATTAATTAGGTGGTATCTCATTCGATGATAGATACCAGTTCATGACCATGAGGGAGGGGTTCAAACCGTGAAGTGATGTCACCCAACTTTGATGCTCTCCTCGTAATAATGGATGCCTCTACACAGAACCTGCTCCCATGAATTTAGGGTCATGTAATACAAGTCCTTAGCAAGATTTACCTGGATCCAACTTCGTGGGAATGCTGCTCGTTTAGTACTCAATTGAAACTGGAAGAGAATCCCTTTATGGGCGCTTGTTTGACCCTGTTACTGTCTCAACCTGTTCCAAACTTGTTCTAACCGGAGATATACGTGAGATGGGCCGAAAACATCTTTACATGGACATTCAAATTTATCAATCAAGCCTTTTAAAGATTCTTACTATATTTATAACTTTATTTTTATTTAATTTTTATAATATATAATTTAAATTATTATATTTATTATATTTTATCTCTTCAATTATAAAATTTATTAAATATAAAAACTTACAGTAAGAAGTATGAATTTTTTTATTGGAGTACCCTATATTTAAATCTGTGAAATGGGCTGGCTAAGACTAGTCTAAGTAGCCTGATTCAGTCTTTAAGTTAAAAAGTTTTAAATTTTTTTGAACAAAAAAATAAAAATCTCAACGTAACTAACTTTTCAGGTTGCAGATTCACACATGTTAGTCCTATAGTCTTACTTTGTGGCCTGGCCCTAAATTTAAAGCTAATATTGAATTCAAACTTGGACTTGAACTTGAATTTATATTGTAAATTATAATTTTTATATTTTAAATTTATACACTTTATATTTTAAATGTTTATATTTTATATTTTAAATTTTTAAAATTTAAATCCATAATATGAATAATTTTTTAATTTATTTTATTAATTTTAGTAATATATATAATATTTTTAAGATGTCATTCTTAATTAATTAATATAAATAAAATAAATATATTTATGGCAAAATACTAATAACATTAACTATTATTATAGAAAAAATGTTATAACAACCACAACAAAATTATTATAATCACCTTTTGACTAAACTTTGAATTAATTATTCTGGTCATATATCTAAAGAATATTATTTTAGAGAGAAAGGTGTGATTTTGGCTTATGCTTTTCTTTTTATTATTCTAATGCATCCACTTTGAGAAATAATTCTCATAATTCTAATATGTTTCCAACAAAAATGACATAGTTATTCTAAGGTGCATATAAGTTGAAGCTCTAATGAGGAAGACTTTCTTATTTTAATGAGCTTCTATAGCCTACGAGATATTTGGGTGAAAATTAAAAAATTGAAGTGAAATTTCTAGAAAAGAAAATTGTGGGTTGTAGGTTGGTTTGTGATTAGACAGGCTATTTTGGCTTGGTCTTGGGTTAATTTGGTCAAGGCCAAGAGAAGCTTAGAATTTTTGAGGCCAAAATCTTTTGAACTTAACCTTTGGTTTCTAAGGATAATTCCAGTTCGATTTGATAGTTTAATCTAAAATTAATGACTCTATTTATTACTTTTCTAAACATTGGACTACAACCATGACTAGTCTCCTTAGAAAACTTATATATGATTACTCCTTAGAAAACTTATATATGATTACTCTGTAAGCATAATTTGGATGTACTAAACATGATATAACATCCAAAAATAAGGAAAAGCGAAAGAAAACTGACCTCTAGACATTGCAAGCTTCAACTCAAAAATACTTCTACAGGTGCTTCTAACTCAAGCTTTCTCACTCAAAGATGGTGTATTGAAGTGGGTTTGGCTTCTGGATGGTGAGAAACTGAGCCAAGGACCTTGTATATATAGTGCTCAGGGTGTTGCAACATTTTTCCATCAAAGACGGCAATCCCTCCTGGAATCCTCTCCAAACGACCATGGAAATGTTTGAAACAGACCACATTATAGTCTATAATGCCGACTTCAATGGGCAACATTCTGAAATTGAAGGAGGAAGAGTTGTAAGATGTTAGCTTGTCTCCAATGTTCAGAAACAAAACAGACATCGGAGCTGCAATGTCTTGCTACAAAGGCCCCATGCAACGTTCAGAAATGTGCAAGGACTCACATTCTCCCACTTGGTCTGTATATTCTATAATGTTTCCACAGTTCAAATTCCAATAGTAGAAAACTAAATATACAAATCATGGTAATAATTTCTCTTAAAGCGAGTATTACCTTCCATGTATTACAAAGTATTTTGTTTCCTCAAACCCACTATAACTTAATGAATAAGCCCTATGCTTATTCAAGGTCTTCTTAATTATTGTCATTCTCAAAAATAAATGTGCACAAAGAAAGAGAAAATAACATACATAAAATAAGAGCTTTATTACAAATGATGAAAATTTTATATCAAAATCTCAATGTGGGACCAAGTCCTATTCTAGCTACATGATCCTTAAACCTTATTGGTGGCATGCCTTTGGTCAAAGGATCAGTTATCATCAACTCAGTGCTAACATGTTCAATGGTGACTTTATTCTCTTTAACACGTTCTCGGATGGCTAAATACTTAATATCAATATGTTTGCTTTGACTTCCACTCTTATTATTCTTAGCCAGAAAAATAGCACTGAGTTGTCACCATATATCCTCAATGGCCTTGAGATAAAATTAACTATTCTAAGCCCAGGGATAAAGCTCTTTAGCCATACATCATGTGAAATTACCTCAAAACAAGATACGAACTCAGCCTCCATGGTAGAAGTAGTAGTGAAAGTCTGCTTTACAGTCCTCCATGATACAGCTCCACCAGTAAGCATAAAAATATAACCTGAAGTTGATTTTTATGAATCAACATATTAGGTGAAATCTGAATCTGAGTAGCCAACTATCTCAAGATTCTCAGTTCGTTTGTACATTAGCATGTAGTGTTTAGTATCCTTAAGGTACCTCATTACTTTCTTTGCAGCTTTCCAATAGTCCATTCCTGGATTACTTTAATATCTCCCTAACGTGTCAACTGCAAAAGCAATGTCAGGTCTTGTGCAAACTTAAGCATACATAAGGCTTCCAACAGTAGAAGTATAATGCACATTACACATCTATTCTATCTCAAGGTCATTCTTCAGGCATTGGTTCAAGTTGAACCTATCACCTTTCACAATAGGTGCTACACTTGATTAACAGTCTTTCATCTGAAACCTCTCTAAAACCTTGTTGATATAGGTTTCTTGCAATAGACCCAATATATATTGAGTTCTATCCCTATAGATCTTACTCTCAATGACATAATATGCCTCACCTATATCCTTCATATCAAAGTTCTTTGAGAGAAATTGTTTCACCTCATACAACATCTATTTATCATTGGTTGCAAGTAATATATCATCCACATATAGCACAAGGAAATAGATTCTGCTTCCACTGACCTTTTGGTATATACACTGATTCATGATATTTTCACAAAACCAAATGAGGAAATAATATCATGAATTTTAAGATACCATTGGCGTGAGACCTATTTCAATCCATATATGGATTTCATAAGCTTGCAAACCAAATGCTCACTAGCATTAAAAGAGAATCCTTTAGGTTGTTCCATATATACCTCCTCCTCTAGTTCTCCATTGAGGAATGCCATCTTTACATCCATTTGATGCAGTTTTAAATCAAAATGGGCAACAATGCCATTATCACACGGAGGGAGTCTTTTCTAGATACAGGAGAAAAGGTCTCCTTGTAATCAATTCCTTCCCTTTGAGTGAATCCTTTAGCTATGAGTCTTGCCTTATATCTCTTGATATTGCTTAATGAGTCCTTTTTAGTTTTGTAGACACATTTACATCAATGGCTTTAGAGCCACTAGGCAACTCGATAAGATCCCAGACTTTATTAAACACTATGGAATCCATCTCTTCCTTCATGGCATTGTGCCACAATTCAGATTCTCTGTAACTCATGGCTTATAAAAATGTCTCTGGATTATTTTTGGCTCTAATGTTGTAGTCAGATTCTTCTAAGTACACTGTATTGTCACTAGGAATTGCTGACCTCCTTATCCTAGTTGATCTTCTTAATGTTGTCTCAACATCCTCTTGAAGGGGTTGTTGTTTTACTAGTTGCTCAATAGTTTCTGGTAATTGTTGATCAATCGGATTAACTTGGCCATGGTCAACAGGTTGTGGAGTCTCGATGATTGGTTGTTCAATACCCATTTGTACTTGAGGGGCATGGATTATAACTAATCTATCACTTGATGTGGAAGCTTGAGAACCAAAATGTTCTTGTTTAGAATCTAAGTTCCAACTTTGATCACTCCCACTAACCAAGTCATTCTCAAGAAATTTTGCGTTTCTTGATCCCATAATCCTAGTACTATAAGATGGATAGTAAAACCTATATCCCTTGGACCTTTCAGTATATCTAATAAAATACCCACTAATGGTCCTTAGGTCTAACTTCTTCTCTTGTGGATTGTAGACCCTAACTTCTTACGGGCATCCCCAAACATGCATATGTCAAAATTGGGTTTCCAACCTTTCCATAACTTAAATAGTGTCTTTTCAATAGTCTTGGTTAGAACCTGGTTAAGAATATACATAGTCATATTAAGGGTTTCAGTCCATAAGAACTTAGGAAGTTTGGAGCTGCTAAGCATGCTCTACACCATGTCCATTAATGTTCTCTTTCTTCTTTCAACTACACCATTTTGATCCAAAGATCTAGGCATGGTGTATTAGGCAACAATCCCATGTTCTTGAAGAAACCTAGCAAATGGACCTGATGCTTGTCCATCTTTAGTGTATCTACCATAATACTAACCGTCTCTATCTGATCTCACTATCTTAATTTGTTTTCCACATTATTTCTTTACTTCTGTTTTGAAAACTTTAAAGGCATCTAGTGCCTTATTTTCATTATTTAGATGGTAAGAAACATGTATCATGAGTAATCATCTATAAAGGTGATAAAGTATTTCTGACTACTAGAGTCCATATCTGGACTATAAATATCTGCATATATGATTTCTGATAAGGGAGAACTCCTCTTAGCACCTTTTTTATCTTATTAGTCTGCTTTCCTTTAATGCAATCTACACAAGTGTCAAGTCAGCAAAGTTAAAAGTACTAAGTACTCCACTTTTACTAACCTTTTCACCCTCTCTATTAAGATATAACCAAGTCTACGATGCCACAATATAGAGGAATTTTCATTACTAATACTTCTCTTAATACCTATATTGCTAGAAACATGCATTGAATCATAAGATGTACTGTCTTGTAATTGAATTTGAAATAGACCATGACAAACTATACCTTTTCTAATAACATTAGATTTATAAGATAATTGGAATAAATTATCTGAAAAGTTGAAGGAATATCCAAATGGTAGAAGTTTTAAGACTAAAATCAAGTTTCTAGAGAAACTTGGTACATAAAAGATCTTTTTCAAAATCAATACAAAATTAGTATCTAATACTAATTTGCATGTTCCTATGCCTTCTACTTGTGAGCCCATCCTGTTTCCTCAATAGATGTATTAGTCACTACTCATCAGCTTCCTTAGGTCTAGAAAGCCCTGTAAGGTATTAAAGATATAGATTGTAGCACCAGAATTAATCCACCATGTATTACTACTAACATCTACCATATTAGATTCATAACAAAAGAGAGAGGTTAAGTTATCTTTCTTTTCAAGCCAAGCTTTGAATTTGGGGCATTCATGTGTCCTTTCTTTTTACAGAAAAAACACTTGGACTCCTTCTTGATGCCAGCTTGAATGGGCACCTTACCCTTTCCTTTGGCCTTGACTTTCTTTTTACTTTTTTCTTGTATGGCCAAATGTGCACTTTCTCCCATATTAGCTAGGAGCCTCCTCCTCTCTTGAACACACATAGTCAATAATTCATTAATATATCATTTCTCCTTATGTGTGTTGTAGGAGATTTTGAAAGGTCCATACTAAGATGGTAGAGAGTTCAAAATGAAGTGCACAAGGAAGGACTTAGACATCTCAACCTCCAGACTCTTCAACTGAGCTGCTATGTCCCTCATTTGTATTATGTGCTCTCGCACACCCCTTATGCTAGTGAGTTTCATTGAAGATAACCTTGTCATCAAGATACTTGCTAGGGCCTTGTTTGATAACTCAAATTGCTCGTCAATGGCCTTTAGCGGGTCTTGGACATGTTCATGCTATTCTATTGATCCACAAATGCTTGCAGATATTTTGGTCTTTATGTACATCATGCTGAGATGGTTATATCACTCCTAAGGTTCATAAAGATTAACCTTTGAAGCACTACTAGCGTCCATGGGCATAGGAGATTTTTCCTTTCTAAGTGCATAGTCAATGTCCATCCACCCTAATTGTAGAAGAATTTTCTCTTTCCAAGTTTTGTAATTGTCACCATTAAGTTCAGGAACTTGGAAGTCGGAGATACTAATGGGTTGAAAAGCTACCTAATATGCTATGTCAAAATTTGAGGCAACTAATTATTCCATATGATATGTCTTACCAATGTAAAACATATCTTTTTAAAATCATGAGCCTAGTACAAATAAAATTACCTGTGGGCTAAGGATTATTCAATTAGGTTCATGCTACTTTATGATAAAACTAATAAATTATCTCTATTTCTTAAATCTTGTGGGTAATTAAGAAAAAAAAAAATTTACCATCCCATTCTAATTAAACATATATAATATAATAACATTCCTGTGAGATAATGATTATCATATTACATATATTAATTACAATTTTATGTCTTTTACTATATATGATTTATTTCATAATGTGTAATTTTAGAATAATTAAAGATGCTGTGACTAAACTCTAATTAAACTAAAATTATACTAATCACATGACATTTTAAAAGAACTAAATGCTTACTTATAACTAAACAAATATGCAAAAGCAAGATTGCATAATGGAAATTTAAATAATTAATTAATCAACTTGTCCAAAAATGTGACTAATTAATTAAAAATTTCCCACAAATTAAATATGCCAAAATACTCCCAAAATAAATCATAAATATTGGGCATATGGCATTATGAATTTTTAGACAAAATATATCATTAAGAAAAAATTAATTTCCAATCAAAATTGGGTTATGCAAAATTTTTGTACAAAAATAATTTTTAATAAATTTTTTTAATATGAAAAATATCCGACATGAAATTTTGATCATAAAAGACCAAAATTATGAATGGACCATGTGAAAAAGCCTAAAATTCTAGCCCAAACCTAACCCAAAATCAAAAGCACAACCCTTTTTCTTTTTTTGGGGAAAATCAAATAGGCCTGGAACAAAGGCCCATAATGGCCTGGCCCTTTTTTTCTTAATAACCCAAACAACCCAAGCAGATGGCTTAATGGGCCCGACCAAAATTCCTTAAGTGAAATAGTGCATTTCAAGGGGGAGGGCCTAAATTTTACCTGGTCAAAATGACGTGTCGTTTGTCAAAATGACATGTTGTTTATGCAAGACGACTTGTCGTATACGTTGTCTTCAACCTCCAGTTGGGTCGTATTGACTTGACACCCATATTTGACCTGCCAGAAAACTTGATGTTTTTTGGAGATTTTGGACATCTTTTTCAACGTTTCCAAAGCCAAAACCGATCAAAATTTCATGAGGAATATATTTATGCCATCAAAACATGAAAACTATGCATGCATGAAGCAACCTAATAGTATGAAAATTGAAAAATTTTTAGATTGAAACTACAATAAAGTAGAGGCCATTCGAAAGCTTTGATACCAACTGCAAGCATAATTTGGGTGTACTAAACATGATATAACATCCAAAAACAAGGAAAGCGGAAGAAAACTGACCTCTAGTCATTGCAAGCTTCAACTTGAAAATGCTTTTACAAGTGCTTCCAACTCAGGCTTTCTCACTCAAAGATGGTGTACGAAAGTGTGTTTGACTTCTGGATGGTAAGAAACTGAGTCAGTAACCCCGTATATATAGTGCTTAGGGTGTTGCAACATCTTCCCATCAAAGACAGCAATCCCTCCTAGAATCCTCTCTAAACAGCCATGGAAACGTCTAAAATAGACCACATTATAGTTTGTAACATTGGCTTCAATGGCCAACATTCTGAAACTGAAGGAGGAAGAGCTGTAAGACATTGGCTTGTCTCCAATGTTCAGAAACAGAAAAGACATTGGACCTGCAACGTCTTACTACAAAGGCCCCATGCAACATTCAAAAATGTGCAAGGACTCACATACTCTAATATATATAAATAGAAGGCATTATTAAATGATACAAAACAAACCAATGAAAATAAAAAATTGTATATAACAATTATATTTCACTCAAGAAATGAAATATAGCTCCAAACAAAAAATAAATTATGAAATATAACGTTTACAATACACAACCAATAAAGTACGTTATTAGTTTTTGAAAATTTTAAATATATATATGTGTATATATACATATATGAATTTACTGTTTAAACAACCTAAAGAAAAATAAAGATTTAATGAAGGCTACCAACATGTCAGCATCTAGTGTTTAAGATACGTGAGTCATCCTCTATATTATAATAATAGGAGCTGCCCTTATAAATATGTAAATAGTTGAATTATCTTTATAGATAAGTTATCTTTATAGATAGCTTCACTTAGGATAAAGATAGATATTTATTGCTAGTCACACTACAAGAAATTGGTAAGTTATTGATGGGTTAAAATCTTTCAATAATATATATTTTTACCTATAGATAGGCTATTGGTAGAAAAAAGAAAATTTGCCAGTAATTTATACCACATATAGGTGGGAAGCTCAAGCTATCAACATGCTTACTGATAGACTAGCCATTGGTAAATTGGATGGCCAGTCAAAATCCCCTAAATGTATTTTACCAAAGGATATATTTATTGATAAATTATAAATATTTTCCCTAAATCTCAAGTCTAAGATCTCCTTACTAGTCAAATGTATTTTATCAAAGGATAAATTTGCCAATAAATTTGTTAGTAATGATTAATTTTTGAGAGAAAAATTGAAGTGTTAGGCACTCATGAGTGACACTAATTGCCAAAAAATTAGCCCACTGTTAGCAAACCAATTCATTTGTAATGAGCAATTTTTAAACAATTTAAACTGTCAAGGGCTTGTGAATAGGCATTTTTCCAAACATCCCTTTATTGACAGAACAAGAGTGATGCATCTATTAAAGTCTTAGAGGCACACAATAGTAGTATGTGCATACTAGAATTCCATAGGTTAGAAGATCTTCTATTGCCTTCATTAGTTTTGTTTATGCCAGTCAAAATGGTGGAAAGAAGGGAATTGTGGAATGAGTTGGTTAGTCTATTTGCTCACATTGATGGCCCATGGATAATCCCTGGGGATTTTAATACAAACTTAATGCCTCCGAAAAAAACATGGTGGTTTTGGCCCTCACTAGAGTAGCATGAGACTTTGCTAAATGTATTACAGCTTGTGATGTGATGGATTTTGGATTTAAAGGACTGTACTACACTTGGAAAAGGAAATATGTGATGGAAAGATTGGATAGGGGTCATGTAATTGATCATTGGCAATTCAATTTCCTAGACTTGTCCTTATTTCACCTACCTTTCTTTTCCTCTTATCATAGACCAATTTTTTTACTACCTAAGTAGAATTAATTTAGAGGCATCATGGTTCCAAACCCTTGTGATCTTTTGTAATTTGGATAACATACCCCTTGTTTTAGGAGGTGGTGAATCCTTGTTGAAATGAACTCAACAAATGGCTTAATTCTTGTACTACATTTCAATCTAAAATTTCCAAGTGGCTTGAGAGGGTATTCAAGCAAGAGCGTAAAAAGAAATCCAAGTTGTATGCCAAGCATAAAGGAGTTGATGCGAAACTATAGTTTGGGAGTAATAGATTGCTTGAACATCTACAGCAAGCTTTGTGGAAGGAGTATAAGGAGATTTTGGTTAGAGAAGAGATAACTTGGTGTTAAAGGTCAAGGAGTCATTGGCTTACCTTCGGAGCTTAAAATACCAAATTTTTTCATACCACTACCATCATGAGGCAACAAAAACTAGGATTGAAGCTATACAAGATGAAAATGGTGTTTGGGTTTATGACAATGATGCTCTCATAGGCTTGGTAGTAAAACTTTTTGAAAATCTCTTTATAGGCATGATGGGTGTACAAATGCTTGGTCCCCTTTATCTGGGTGTTTTCCCTACCTTGATGTTTAGGACAAGTCCTTTTGGGTTTAACTCCCATGGCTAAGGATATTATGTTAGTAGTTTTTAGTATGGGCCAATTCAAAGCACCAATCATTCATAGTCTCCAAGTAATATTTTTCCAAAATCAGTGGGACAAGGTGGGTCATTCAATGTGTAATATAGTCTAGGAGATTTTTCAAGGACCTCACAAGGTTAGTAGAATTAACATGACTCTTCTTAATCTTATCCCATGATGGAAGGTGCTATGTTTATCAAACAATTTTGTCTCATTAGCTTGTGTAACTTGGTCTATAAAATAGTCACTAAAGTGGTAGCCAATAAGCTAAAAGAGCATATAAGCCATTAGTAATGCCAATCAATATAGTTTTGTCAAAGCAAATGGTTCAAATAATATTGTTATTACACAAGATGTCATTCATTCTATGGCAGTAAAAAGTACAAATGGTTGGATGGCTATTAAGGTTAATTTAGAAAAGGGCTACAATAGAATATATTTGAGATTTCTTGAAAGATACTTTTACAGATGTTGTTTTGGCTTCACACTTAATTGATCTCATAATGGCCTATGTTGGCTCTTGTGATATGAACATTCTATGGAATGGTACAATAGCAAGGTCTATTTTATGTTTCAAGGAGTATTAGACCATGTGATCCATTGTCCCCTTATTTATTCATACTATGGATGGAACAATTAGGCCCATTAATTCAAACTATTGTTACTAGGAAGAAATGGAGACCTGTTATACTTAAAAAAAAATGGACCTCCTATCCATGTTTATTTTTGAGGTTGATCTTTTACTTTTTCAAAGGACTCAATGGGAAATGTAGGAGTTATTGAGAAATGATCACATCTCTTTTATACAGCTTCAGAGCAAAAAGTAAGCTAGGGCAAAATCAAGATCTTCTTGTCTAGGAATGTCAATCACAATAGATATTAGGAAAAATGATTTTCTTGGTTTTGGCCTCACAACATATGGGTAAATATTAGGGTATTCCTTTATTCCACAAATGAGTTCATAAAGCTACTTTCATGCACGTCTTAGATTTTGTTAATTAGAGATTGAGTTCTTGGAAGGGATCCAAATGATCTCTTCTAGGAAGACTGACTTTCACCCAATCTAATTTGTAAACTATTCTTGCATATCCTTTGTAGACTTCTCTTCTTTCTATAGGTTTGTGCATTGAGCTTAAGAAAATCTCTAGGAATTTTCTCTAGGGTAAGGATAATGGCAGCTAGAAGCCTCACCTTTTGCCTTGGAATTACCTTTGTAGGACAAAAAAAGATAAGGGGCTTGGTCTTCATAGTATAAGGGATTCTAACAAGGCATTCTTAATGAAGATCAGACATGGTTTAATGACTAATTAGGATGCACTTTGGGAAAAAGTTCTTCAAAGCAAGTACAAGCTGAATGATCATAGTATTGCTAATATCAACTAGTTCATAATTCATTTAACCTATGAGGGGTATTTTGAAAATATGGGTACAAGTTAAGGCAAAGACTAGATTATTATTGGAAATGGCAAAGATATGTTATTTTGGATAGATCAGTGGGTGTCGATTTTGAACTACTTCTTCCACATGTGATCGATACAATACCTAAACACCTATTTGATCAAAAAGTTGAAAATTGTGTGAGTACTTATGGTAACTAGAAAAGAAATTTTTTTGAGTAAATGCTCCTATTTCAAGTGATAATGTTTATTGTTACTATTCTTTCCCCTTCTTATGTAGTTAATGGTTATAATGTTTCTTGGGACTGTATAGGGCATTGAAGGGAAATTCATGTTTTCTTAAATTGCTAATGGGTAGCAATTTACTCACCAACTGTAGGTGGGTGGAGTGCCACATGTCTTTGTCTGGTCAGTGCACATAATGTCATCATGGCTTGGAGGATTGTCTTCATATGATTAGGGTTTGCCCTAGATCTTTTTGAATTTGGGCACAGATTGTCCAAACATTGAAAATCATGAGCTTATGTCATTAGATTTTGTTTTGGTGGACAACTATGTGGTGAGGACAATTTCATTAAGAAAATAGATTGCATGGTATAGAATGTGGAGGTTTCCATATCCTTACTTCAACAATGTAGGCTTCCTTTGTAGCTCAAGGCTGAATGTGTGATTTCCTAGAGTAATCCACCTCTGTTCAGGGTAAACTGAATGTGGATTGTTCAAGTCTAAGAGTAATTAGTTGTGCAGCTTATAGGGGTGTAATTTGTGACTCTAGTGGTAACCATGGGATTCATGCAAATCCTAGCAATGGGATTGTTTTAGTGGCTAAGTTATGGGGTTTTTTTTAATATGTGTGAAGTTGTATTGGCACCATGCCATTAAGAAATTGCATGCAGAGGGGGACTCTATGTCAACTATTAATCTCATTTTGAAGAGTTGTTCTAAGGAGCATCCTTAGTTTAGGTTGGTTTGCACATGCAAGTGATTTAAAGAATAGAGACTGGGAAGTGATAATTTCTCATGCTAATAGGGAGGATTGTGTGGTTGATTGGTTAGCCAACTATGCTCATTGTCATCCTCATGGTGTACATATCTTCCTACATCCTCTAAATGGTTGTGGATTAATGGTCCTATAGGGCATAATGAGAGCAACTTATCCTAGATGGAGATCTTAGTGTTTTAGTTTCTTGTCTTTCCCTATATCAGAAGAAAATCAAATTTTTATTTAATGAAGTTCCTAGCACATAGAAGCCAAAGCACAACACCTTTATTTATAGTGCTAGGAGTACTAGGTGATAATAATAAAATACTCAAGTGATAAATCTAAATCCTAATGATAAACAATTACAAGATAGAAATCTAATTCCATAATTATCTTGATTATCATCAACATCCCCCCTTTATCCATATTTTGTAAGAATGGTCATGCCTAGCATCTTCTTCAACTTCAATAATGCTTCCATCTTTAAAGGCTGTCCAATAAGCCAACTCAATCAAGTTATTATTAACTTAATCTTTGAGATGATAAAATCAAGTGTCAATGTGCTTGCTTCTTCCATGCACTATAAGATTCTTTGCTAAATCAATTACTGAGGAATCATCCATAGATATTTTCATAGGCCCATTCACTAGAACATGAATTTGATAAGATGCATTCTTGAACCATATTATTTGACATGCACGCGAGGCTGTAACAACATGTTCAACTTGACAAGATGAAAATACAATAATGGATTGCTTCTTTGATGACAATGAGAATGTTGTTGATCCATATAGGAAAATATAGCTAGATATACTTTTTCTATTATCTTGATTAACTCCCAATCACTTTCAGAGTAACCTACATGATCATAGTTATTCGAGGCATAATTAGATATACTTTTATGTAGCACAGATTTTTTTGTAGCTTGCAAGTGAGACTATCTAGATGCCTCTATGTACCTGCTAATCAAGCCAACTCCATAGTCTATGTCCATCTAGTGCAAGAGAGATACCTCATACTCCTACTATTCTTTTGAAACAAGTGGGATTTATAGTTGCACCATGACCTCTCTTGGATAATCTTTTCCCAATTACAATGGAAATTTTTGCAAAATTACAATCAATCATGAAAAATTTCTTGAAAATATTAATAGCGTACTTCTTTTAAAATATCAAAGGGCCATCTAGGGTATGCACAAATTCAATTCCAAGAAAAAAATAAAAGTAATCCCAAATTAGTCTTCTCAAATTCATGTTTCATAGCTCTTTTAAATTCTTCAATCATGCATGGATTGTTGCCTATAAAAATCAAGTCATTAACATAAAGAAAAATAATCAACATGCCATTAGAATTCGTAATTTTCACATAAGGGCATGTTCACTGGGCATTTTTCAAACCCATTTTTGTGGAAAAATAAATCAATTTGGCAATTCTAGATGAGGGGCTTGTTTCAAGCCATATAGAGATTTTTTCAATTTGTACACCTTTCTTTCACTTTCATTTTTCATATTTTTGAGTAGTTCCCTAACAAAGACATCTTCATCAAGAGGTCCTTTCAAAAAGTGGATTTTACATCCATTTGGTGAACCTTCCAACCCCTTTGAGTAGCAGAACTTATATATTTCAATCTCCTCAATCGGTTTGACTTTGGTCTTAAAGACCTACTTCACGTCAATGGCTTTGTGTCCATCTAGAATTTTAGTTAACTCCAAATTGTTATTTTTCTCAATTGTCATGGCTCTTCATCCATTGCTTCTACCCACCTTTTGTTTCTAGATGCTTCCTCATATGTAATGGGATCACAATACATTATCATCAGTAATTACATTAATCCCTCAACTGAGTGAAGGGTTGTCTAGTTCTTTATGACCTCTCAAAGATGAATCACCTTGAGTGTGTTGATTAGGATGGACTTCTTGTCCTCTTGCTTCATCAAGTTGTATGAGGTAAGGAGCTTGATGAGGTTCAGCTATTGTTTCTTCTTCCAATCCCACGCACCTTCTTCCTCAAAAGCACATGTCTATTGATGATGACTTTATTTGTGGAGGGATTAAATTAGCCATGCTTTGTATTGAAATTGCCTTTTCTCCTCTACCATCCAACAACTTTCTACCTTCATCCAAAATATGGACATATGCAAGAGAGCCAAACACCTTCAAATGCTTCGCATTTGGCTTGAATCCACTCCAAGCCACTTCAAGTGTGCAATCTTTCACACTTTTTATGGGAGACATTTTTAACAAATAAATAGAACATTAAATAGCTTTAAGCATAAAAGTAGTTAAGCTTAACTTTCTTTGTCTTTGTCTTATCCATAATTATTCTATTCTTCCTCTTTGTAATGCCATTGTGTTGTGGCATGCAAGAAATTGTGATTTCATGCTGAATTTAGAGTTTTGCACAAAATTCTCTAAATTTTCCAGATTTAAATTAATCTTCATGATCAGTTTTAAGCACTTTTATGGAATGATCGCTCTTCTTGTTAACTAGTGCTTTTAACTCCTTCAATTTTCAAGCACCTCATATTTCCTTTGCAAGAAATACACCCTTGTTTTTTTGCTACAATCACCAATAAAAGTTAAAAAATTACAACTTTTTCCCAGAGACAAAACATTCATTGGACCACATACATCATAGTGCATCAGTTTAATGGTTGTGGAGCATGCCAAATGTTTTTATTCATAAAAGGATTCCTATGTTGTTTACCAACAATGTAACATTCACCAAATTTTTGTAGGTAATCAATCGTAGGTGTCGTAGCATCATCGTAATGGTGCAGCAATCTCAAAGAAGGATCACGTTTTAAGGACAAGGGTTTTTGAAAAGAATGAGTCACCACCAATCTAAAAAGAAATGGTGAGACCAGACATTCAAAGAAAAATGGTTTGGGGACAAAAAATGGATTTTGGGGTTGGTTATGTATAAGGGAGGTATTAATATGTATAGGAAGGTATTAATAGCCTAAAACACTCTTTTAGTAACATAATGGTGTTTTGTTTCTTTTTCAATTTCAAAATTGTGTTTTAAATCTTGCTAACGATTTATATTACATCTTATTTTATATGTCCCACTATATGCATTTGTGTATGATCAAGAGTAATTCATGATTAATGCACTTAGTGAGTGGTGTCTAGACCTATTATTCTGAAAAGAGGGTTCTTTGGCATCTAACTTGATTGGGAATTTTCTAGAAGAGTGTACCAAGCTTGGTAGGATTTTTGGAGGGATTTTCAAGAGAAGTCAATAGAGACAAGGAAATTCAATAATTCCATTAATTTGACCCCACTAATCGCTTGCTAGGATCTTGCAGTTATCCTCCAGATGATCCAGAATTAGTTGTATTTACTAACATTCTTAAGAAATCCATCTTCAAAAATTTCCTTGAGATTTTGAAGATACTTGAAAAGGACATTTGGATTCATTTTTAAAAATCACAAAATTTTATAATTGCTTTTATGGGGCGCTAACAATTGCTTGGTTGGACCTTGCAATTGTGTTCAAGAGAATTGAAAGATAGTCTATCCACTAACTATCCTCAACTACCATCATCGAAATTCTCTTAGGAGTTCAAGAAGATTTTAGAAGAATTTTGGGACCTTAAGATTGACAAATTTAAGAATAATAAATTTTAATAACCACACTAGTAGGACCCCAACAATTTCTTTGTAGGATCTATAACATAATTATCCTCCAGATAATTGAGAGATAATTGCATTCACTATCAATCCCAATAACCATTGTCAAGAATTCATAGATGACTTTGGAAAAGGAATGTTTCAAGATAATGAGTTTCTTAATTGCATTGATTCTAGTGCTATCAATTTCTTGGCATTACCCAAAACATAATTATTCTAGGATGATTAAGAGAGCTATTGTATTCACTAATGGCTCCTTAATAATCCATTATAAAAAATTCATTGAGAAATTTTCAATAAATTGATGTAGAATGAAAATATTGAAAAGGTTGACAAAGCCTCCTAATTGTCATCATGCACTTTGTTCCAGGAACTCACAAGTAGTGGTGACAACGGGTTCTCAAAAAAATATGACCTACATGCAATTTCAAGGTTCAATATTAATTGTAGTGGTTTTTCAAAAGATGTGGTAGTGCACTAAGTATTATAATTGAAATAGTGGCACTTCAGCTTGAATCTCAAACTATATGTGGAGTTACCTTGTCATCATATTGATTGAAATGGGGGTGAATAATGGTCTACACAAATAGGTTGCATGATTTGGACTGACCCATCTAGTAATTTTTCTAAGTTAAAATTTTAAGTAAATGATACTCCACTCCATTGAGATTTTCTTAAATGACACTAAATTCTATTTTCCAAAACTTACACACTACCTCAATTTAACCATGTTGACTAACTTCTATCCAAGCATCTTAACAAAATATTTATTTTAATTGATTTAATATAATTATATATTTTTGACAATTAAACTTTAAAAATGAGAAAATTAGTTAAAAAATTCCATACAATTTAAAATATTTTTGAAAATTGATCTTACATAGTAAAAAATATGAGTTCTAGAACTTCCACGCAACTCTACAAGATCTTAAAAATTTTCATTATAAAGTACAAATTAAATTACGATCAACATAATATGTCAATTTATTTAGTTAAGGACAATGTTTATAAACTCTAAAAAATAAAACACTAAATACGAAAATTGAAAACTTTAAACCCAAAACCCTAAATCCTAAACTAAATACTAAACATGATATGGCATTAAACATTAAACTCTAAACTCCTAAATATTAAACCATAAACATAAAATTTAAAATCTTAATATATCAAACCCTAACTATGACATAATATAAAATATGGACCTATAAATCCCAAACCCTAAGCTATAAATCCAAAAACTTGAAACATAATTTAGATCTTAAACCCTAAACTATAAAATCAAAAATCATAAATGCTTAAAATTTATATGATTTAGTATTTTAGATGTTAGGATTTTATGATTTCAGGTTTTATATTTTAGGGTTTAATGTCATGTTTACAATTAAAGATTTTATGGTTTTGGATTTAGGGTTTTGAAATTTCAAATGTAGGATTCGAGATGTAGGATTTAAGAGTATTTATTTTAGAGGTTAAGTTTTAATATATGATTATACTTAAGCTTTTAGAGTTTAGAATTTTTATACCTATGGTTTTAGATTTAACGTTTTAGGATTTAAGGTATTAAGGTTATAGTATATAGGCTTTGGATATGATTGATTTTCTCAACTTTTGAAGTTTTTATAAATATATGTAAATATAAATGTCAAATTACTTTAAATAAGAATATTCCATTAAGATTTTTGGATAGAAGTTAGTCAACATAGTCAAATTGGAGTGAAATGTAGCTTTTGAACAAAAATAGAGTTTAGTATCATTTGGAAAAACCTCAAGGGGTGAAATATAATTTACTCAAAAAATTTTAATTAATGCATAAGTTTAAAATTGTAAATCAACATATCCATAAATCTTAGAATTCTATGTATTTAACATTTATGATAACAAGAAAGAAGACATACATTGTGCCTTTTAAACTTATAGAATTCTAGATGTAGTAAGTATGGTTTCTATCTCTTCTCCTCTCCTCTTGATGATGGAAGTTATGATACCCTTCAATTCAATAATTGTGTTTTTTGACTTTCCCTTTTGGAAAGCAAGTATATGACAAGTAGAGAGAGGCCCAAAATCCTTTTTATACATTATTGGTAGCCTTCCATCAAGACTTTCCAAAGAGTCACATTTCTTCATGTAGCAAATAGGTTTTTTAAACATTTTAAACATAATATTAAATCACTTAATATTTTAACAAGTATATAAATAAATATATTTAATAAAATACACATTATATATCACATGAGCCTCATTTATTCTTACATTCTTCCACTTGGCTCGTATGATATTGCTTCATGTTTTAATAAGAACATTATGTGCACAAAATATTATGTTAAAATCTTCTTGGCATTAACTATACTTTTAAATAATTATTAAATTAAAATATTAATGTAAGTCATGGTGGTTGTATGTCATTTTCTTGACATAGTCCCTTCCATGTTCTACAACACTAACTTTCAACTTAACATGAGCATTAGTAAAGATAATGATAGTCCAACTTTAATGTCCTAATTAGTTAAAAGACAATGCCTATCACATTATTCTAAGCAATTATGTATACCAAATAAAAACAAAAATAATCAAAAACAATAAGTGAGCTTGAAGTGACAACTTCAGTACATCATTCAAAAGGATAACCAAAACCCATTCTATGCACATTTTCCTTAAATATTTTTGCATGTAAACCTTTAGTTAATGGTTTGTAATCATGAAATTTGTTCTGATATGTTCAACAGACACTCTTTGTATATAAACCTCCTCCTTAATGACAAAATACTTTAATTCCATATGATTGGTACCTCTTGAGTATTTGTCATTTTTCAAGAACACTACTATAGAATTGTCAGAAGAAATTTTTAGTGGCTTGGTAATGGTATTGGCAACCTTACATCCTACAATAAAGTTCCACAAAAGAAGGACCAAATAACCAAAAGTATATTTTGATGTAAATGTACCTAGCAAAACCTAAATCTAAGTGTCCAATCACTTTCAAATGATTAGATAATTTTTTGTACATGAGCATGTAAATTCTTAGTACCTTGGAGATGTCTTAAAAATTCTTTGTAGCTTTCTAATTATCAATTCTAGGATTATTCTGATGCCTACCTAGGATTCCAACCATACGACTAATATCTAATCTTGTATAGGTTTGCACATACATTAGACTTCCCACAACATAAGCATATGGAATTAATTCCATTTGTTTTCATTTTATGTCATTCCTTGGACATTGCATAATACTAAATTTGTTCCCTTTCTAAATTGAAACTATTCTAATAGAAAATTTTTTCATATTAAATCTCTTCAAAGTTCTTTCAATCTAAGCTTATTGAGGCAATTCTAACTGTATTGTGATCTATCAAAAAAATTTTCAATTCCTATCACACAAGATGCCTTTCCCATGTCTTTCATTTCAAAATTCTTAAAGAAATAATCTTTCATCTCATGTAAGATACCCAAATAATTAGTAGCAAGCAAGATATAATCAACATATAGGACTAAAGATAAATTTTTCTCCCAATGATCTTTTGATATATTCAACAATCAACAATATTTTCTTCAAATTCAAAGAGGTGATGGCATCATTAAAGTTAATATACCATTGTTTGGAAGCTTGTTTAAGTCCATATATTAAATTCTTAAGTTTACACATCATATGACATTTTCCTTCTATTGGAAAACCTTCATATTGTTCCATATAAACTTCCTCTTTAAGATTCACATTTAGAAATGCTGTTGTCACATCCATCTAGTATAGCACTAAATTATAATGAGCCATAGGGCAATGCCATAATAATACATAATGAATCTTTCTTTGAGACTAGTTAGAATGTCTCTTTATAATCAATGTCATCTTTTTCTGTATCCTTTAGCAATAAGTCTAGCCTTATAATGTTCAATATTGTCATTTGTGTCACATTCAGTCTTGAAGACCTATTTACATCTAACTTGATTGGAACCTTCTAGCAATTCAACAATATCCAAGACTTAGTTTCCATTTATGGATTTTAACTCTTCTTTCATGGCATCAATTCATTTCTTTGATTCAACACTTTCTATAGCTTGTGAATATGAAACTGGTTCTTTATTAATTTCAATGTCAAAAATTTTATGCTTACAAATAAGTTTCATAATCACTTGGAATAGTTGATTTTCTTACTCTTTGAGATATTCTTAAAGATATTTATTGTAACTTATTTGCACCAATTTTCTATGAGTTAGTTTCTTCAAGGGTTCTAGAAAGGATATGTATGTTGGGGCAACAACAAGTGTGAGAACTCAAGGAGAGGTGATAGAAGGCTTACCCATAAAGATCGGTTTACATCAAGGGTCATCCTCAAGTCCATACCTTTTCAATTTGGTGATACATGTACTTACTAATCACATCCAAGATGTAGTCCCAAAATGTATGCTTTTTGTAGATAATATAGTCCTATTAGAGGAATCTGAAGAAGAGGTTAATTGTAAATTGTTAGGTGTGGAGAGAAGCCTTAGAATCAAAGGGTTTTCATTTAAGTAGTTGTAAGATAGAGTATATGGAGTGCAAATTCAGCAAGAGGCAAACAAATAATGATTTAGAGATAAAAATTGAGAAGCGTAGAATACACAGGTGTCTAGGTTTTGGTATCTTGAATTGATTTTGCAAAGTAATGGAGAGATTGATGAGAATGCACACATAAGATTCAAGCTAGGTGGATGAAATGGAAAAATGCTTTAGGGGTCATTTTTTTATCCCAAAATATCTAACAAGCTTAAAGGAGAGTTTTACGAAACTGCTATAAGACTAGCTATACACTATGGTAGTGTGTGCTGAGCTTTGAAAGGTCAACAAGAGTATAACATAGGGGTGGTAGAGATGAGAATGTGGAGATGGATGAGTGGGCATATAAGAAAAGACAAGATTTGAAATGATTGTATTCAAGAGAGAGTTAGTGTTGCATCTATTGAGGATAAAATGACAAAAACTCAATTGTAATGGTTTGGTCATATGCAAAGAAGACCACAAGAGGATCTAGCAAGAAAAGTTGATCAAGTGGTTTTTAATCCAATGAAGAGGCATAATGGAAGACCAAAAAGGACACTTAGAGAGGTTATTAAAAGGGATCTTTGGTTAAATAATACATTTGAAAACTTGGTTTTGGATAGAACTTAATGACATCATTTAATCTATGCAGCCGACCTCACCTAATAAGATAAGACTTAGTTTGCTTTAGTTTCATCAAGGGTTGTTTCATAATTCAAATCTCGTTTAGTGTTGGTATAACATTCTTCAACAACTAAAAAAACAATTAGAATAGTAATGAATGAAAGACCACCTACTAATAAAGGAACAATTACCTTAACTTCCTTTATGTCTACATTTTCTTCTCCCTCACTTACACTAACTTCACCATTTTCATGGAGTTTGGCATTGCTAGTGTCTACAATTCTTGGACTTTGTTAAGATAATAAAATATATATATACCCCATAGATTACTTTGGATAACCAATAAAGTAACCACTAAATGCTTGAGATTTTAACTTTCTTTAATGTGGATTATAAACTCTTGCTTTTGTTGGCCAATCCCAAACATGAATGTGTGACACCCATGTCCAAAATAGAATTTGAAACTAATAGTGTTAGTTACTTATATTAAAGTAGTTTATGTTATTCAATATTTTAATGGCAAGTTTTGTTTAAAAAAAGTGAAAGAGATAGTATACTCAATTAAATAAAAAAACTGAGCAAGAACAAAAATATCCATAGCTTTCTAGATACTTCCTTATGCTAAAGAGTAAAAGCTTTTTGACTCACTCACACTCATTATGAAAATCCCCTCTTCACCTAACAACTCATTTTGGGCCTGGGTGTGGGGGGGAGGGGAAAGCTTTTTCTTGTCTAAAAGCAAGCAGAGCTAAGAATTTAGGGAGGACGGTCTCAATTCTTCATAGAAAGACGCATATGGGCTCCATTATAGACATAGAGCTCATGCTCTCATCATAATTTCTCTAAAGAAGAAAAGAAAAATGATGTTCTCTCTCTTTGGGTCTTTACTCACGGTCAAGCCTTCACCTTTTCTTGCTCTCACTCACCATTATCCCCACTTTCTTATCCTCTTCTAGATGCTAGATCAATGCCTAAAGGTGGAGCCTTTTATAGAGAGTTGCAGCCATGGCATTGTATGTAGTAATGACAGTCTCAGTCTTCCATGAATGCAACCACCCATTTCTCCAAAACTGTCTTGACCCAAGAGTCTAATGCCACTTAGCCTAGGTGAGGATTGGACCTTTAACATTGTGGCTTAGTCATTCAACATGTTGGGATTAATGCTCATCTAGTCACATTCTTCTCTAGTGCTTTTTCTTTCTCTAAAAGTTTAGCTTCTACAGGTTATATTTAATAACTGTGGTTAATGGTTCCTGGCATGGTTTTAGATTGTTACATTTATTTTGTTAGTATTTGTTGGATCTCTCTCCTAGGCCATAATTCTTTTTTCTTTAAATTTTAGGATTGCTAGTTGTATAGGTTTGGGCTACTAGCAGTATTTTCTAACTTTGGTTTGTCATGATTCTTTGTTTCCTTTTGAGGATTTTGTTCTTTCGAAAGTTTTGATTTTGCTATTTGTATTCATGGTGGCTCATATAATTAATATTCTAAAGCTGTTGTGTTTATTTTGGGAGTTTGGATCTTGTTACTACTTGGAACGAGCCTCTAATTTATTTAAGATGCTCAATTATATGCTTTTTGATCTTGATGATCTTGAATTTAAATAATAATATACACATTTAAGAAAGAAGAAAAAAATTGTTTTTGCTTGCTACCATCCCTGACAGCTTCAATTGTTTTGAGTGTTTCTCGAGATGTAAGCATCCAAACATGAAATTCAAAAGGCATTAGAGAATATGTCATCTAAATTGATCATGTTTTGATGCATACAAGAATACCATCATTCCTGGAATTTTCAAATAAATTAAAACTTTCACTAGTCAAGCATGTCTCTAAGATTTTGATGAAAATTGAGATTTTACACTATCATGTCAAGCATGCACGAGCATAAGTATGTCATCTTATATCAATCTAAACTATTTCAAGAAGAACTCATCCATATCAAGTAAGACTATTTCGAGAAGAACTCATTCATGTCAAATCCGATCATAACGAGAAGAACCCATTCACATTAAATCCCAAAGTCATTTTAGGTCCTTGTTGGGTGGACGGTAACCCTTCCAAAAGCTTAGGACTAAAAGGAAATCCTAAGTCATTTAGGTATCTGTTGGGTGGACGATAACCTTTTCAAAACTTAGGACTGTGAGTAAATCCTAAGGTTATTTTAGGTTCCCGTTGGGTGGACGGTAACCCTTCAGAAACTTAGGACTATGAGAAAATCTTAAGGTTATTTTAGGTTCCCGTTGGGTGGACGGTAACCCTTCAGAAACTTAGGACTATGAGAAAATCTTAAGGTCATTTAAGTCCCCATTGGGTAAATGATAACCTTTTCAAAACTTAGGACTATGAGGAAATCTTAAGGTTATTTTAGGTCCCCATTAGGTGGATGGTAATCCTTCCAAAACTTAAGATTGCAAGGAAATACTAAGGTCATTTTAGGTCCCCATTGCGTGGATGATAACCATTCCGTGACAAAATCTTAAAGTTGTTTTAGGTCCCTATTGGGTGGATGGTAACTCTTCCAAAACTTAGGATTGTGACAAAATCCTAAGTCATTTTAGGTCCCTGTTAGTTGGATAGTAACTCTTTTGAAACTTAGGACTATGAGAAAATCCCAAAGTCATTTTAGGTCCTTATTGGGTGAACAATAGCCCTTCCAAAATTTAGGAATACAAGGAAATCCTAACATTGCTTTAGGTCCGTGTTGGGTGGACAATAACCATTTTAAAACTTAGGACTATGAGAAAATCCTAAGGTCATTTTAAGTTCCTGTTGGGTAGATAGTAACCCTTCCAAAAGTTTAGGAATAAAAGAAAATCCTAAATCATTTTAGATCCCCATTGGGTGAACAGTAACTTTTCATATTATATACAAACCCAACAATATAGTGTCTCTCAACTTTTACCCATCTTCTAATCTTTAAAAGATGAGCAAGGGGGGCAATTTATAGACACCTAATTTTTTTCAACTTACTTTCTAAAACTTTAACCTAAATTACAAACCCAAACTTAAACTGAGAATAAGAAAATGAAATAAGATAAATCCCAAATAATAAAATTTAAACTCAAAGATAAGCCCAAGATACAATTAAATCCAAAATCCAAAATCAAAGTCCAACCCAACCTAAAATTAAAACTAAATTCTGAGATTAAAATTGAACTCTTAAAAATAATAAATAAAGTAATACAAATTTTAAAAGATAATAAGATAAAATAAAAAATAATTTAAGAGATAAATAAAAGATAATAAAGATAAAAGACAATAAAAGATAAAGATAAAAAGATGATAAAGATAATAAGATAACAATTTAAGAGATAATAAGATAAATAAAAAGATTAAAAGATAAAAATACAAATCAAAAGATAAAAAATAAGAGATAAGAATTAAAAAATAAGATAGAAATCAAATTATGAAACAAGAATTTGTTTAAAAATGAAATTCTAACTCAACAATTATAAAAAACCATTGCACACAAACTAAAAGGGGGAAAATAATAGATTTTCAAAGAGTTTTCTACATCAGGCCACTGCAAAAGAAAAAGAATTCCCCTTACTACACTCTTTTAACTCTCACCCATGCAACCAAAAGAGAAAACAACATCCTCACCCAAAATGACAACTCAAGTTTCTTCCCCACACCATAACAACAACGCCCTTGGTTCTAAATGCATCTCTCTTCTTCAACCTTAGCGCTGTAATTTCTCTCCCTAAAGAATCAGAACCCACTCCTTCCTTCAACTGAAATTTTCCAGCCCACTTCAAACAAAAAACACTCACCTAAATCCCTATCACAAAGAGTCTGGGAGTTCTCTATAGTCTATGTCATGGTTTGGCTCCCAAACCAAGTGAAAATCCTATCCTATCTTCAACTCAACCACCAACTTCAAAATCATTGGAGCATCATGCCATTGTGCAAGAAGACAATTGTTGTTGCCCATTCATCAGTGTAGCACTCAGTGTCTAAAGAAGCCACCCGTTACCAATGAGACCAGCAGAGAACCTAAGGAAACACGGCTGTAGTTGTGTCGCTTGCTCTCGCCATCGCTGTAGGAATCAGATTAACTATAGTCACTATGAGCTATTGCCCAAGAGCACTATTGCTGTTGTTAGCAAGTTGTTACCATAGCACTCCAACCATTGGTTGCATCTTGAGTTCACGTCCATGTAACTAGGGATGGTCGCACCTCACAGTTTTTCTCCAAGTCCCGTTAAGTCTTGGTCATTCTCCCAAGCCGTCGTGAAGCCCAGGTCATCATGCTGCCTAGGAGCTTTGTGCCCATCATCGTCATTGCTCAACCTTAGTCCTGATTCACCACGATGCCAAAGCATTGTGCCACCAAGACTTGTTTGCTGTTGTGAAGCCTAAGTCTTGCTATTGGTCTCAATGCTTCTTCTAGATCGTGTTCGTGTTACTGAAAGAAGTCCTTGCTGTTCTGCTTTGTCATAGATTGTCTTCCATTCTAAAGTCCGAAACCAAGAGACGCTCAAGGAGAATTGCATAGAGGATCTTGGTTCCCTTTTTGCACCCTTTACTAGAACATAATACAAAAAATACTAACGCTTTTCTCACTTGTAAGAGGTATGTCTTTTTGTAGATTTCTTGAGTTATGAATTTGCTATGGGCCTCATCTCATTGTGATATTGTTTGGAAGTCATCATTTTTGTAGTTCCTATTTTGTTTATGGCATGTTAAGAATGTAATGGAGAAAAGTGATGTGGGTTTTGTTCTTGGAAAGAAGTAGATGGGTTCTACACTTTTTGTTTTAGGTAAATTTAGCATTTTTTAAGAAAAACTAATGGAAAAATAAAAATAATTTATTAGTTAAGTTTAGTGTTTTCCTTTCTTAGTTTTGAAATTTTTGAAGTTAAAATTTGGCAAGAGTAGATGAATCTAAGAGTTTGTCTTGATTTTTTAGGAACAAATGATTATATGGGTGATGCAAGTAATTTTTACTTTTTAATTTTTATCTAAAAACTCAAATCTGGAATACGAAGGGAATTTTTCTCAAAATTGGTTTTAATTAGAAATCCTAATCCAAAATGGGTAGGGATTATTTTTGAAAAATCTTTTTTTAAAACCAAAGCAAATTAAATCAATGTAATTTGATTAGGTAAGTTTTGGTACTAAAAGGGCATTTAGTGTGCTAATAACTTCCTTAAAACGTAACCAACTTCCAATCTAATTTTTGAATCGTAGACCAACTTCAATTTAGATTAGTGACAATTTCAAAACAAAAGTGAGGATCAATAGTGTCTATGTCCATGATCCTATACTTTGAGCCAAAAAAGAAAAAAAAAAGAGTTACTATGATGAATGAAAGACAATGAATGATGAGGTCTCTCTTGTGTGCTATGTCTATGCATGCTAGCTATCGAGCCTTAAATTTTATTTTTTAGAGTCATCAGTTATCTAAATTATTTAAAGTAAGATTGGACACCTAATCAAAGTTAGTCTACACTTTTTAGACATTAGATTTAGGAGTTGATTCCATTTTAAGGAAGGTATTAGCACTAGAAATGCTCTTTCATTACCAAAAATGATCTAGTTGATTTGTCTTGATTTAATTTGCATTGGTTTAAAGATTTAAAAAAGATTTTTGAAAATAATCTCTACCCATTCTAGATTGAGATAAAAAATAATTTTGAGAAAAATTCTCTTTCTATTCTAGTTTGAGGTTTTAAAATAACAATTTTTAAGAAAATCCCCTTCTTATCTTAGATCAGGGCATTAAAAATTATATCATAAAAATCCTCTCTCTTTTTCAGATTGGAGTTTTAAAAATGATTTTAAGAAAATACTCAAAATCATAGAATTAGGCACATGTTCTCTTGATCCTTGAATCTCTATCGTTGTGCTTAAAAGAAATAAATTATAATATTTAAATTCATCTTATCAAATTAAATAGAGTCTCTTCTACAATCTAGAATATAGCAAACTCCTAAATACACCATTGTATTTTAAACATAATTACAATTCAAAGTAACTAAAATTAAATTCTTTCAAAAACAAAATAAATATAAATATAAATAGGTCCTAAGGCTCTCCTAGTAGCCAACTTGTCATAAAGACAAACAAATTTTAGAATTTCGTAAGGTAATCAAATGAGATTCAAGAGCACAAAGCAATCAATATTATAACAAATTAAATCAAGAAAGCTACAACAAATTCTCATTGAACCAATAGAAATTTGTGTGTGCAAACACAGCAACTCAATCCAATACCACACAAAAATCTTCACAAGAAGACAAGAAACAATAATCATTATGAAGTTTCAAGCAAAAGTAGTCAATTAAACCAAAAATTGCATAATCTAATACACTTCAAAAACCAAGATAGGAGACTACACAAAGCTTCAAGAACCATATCTTTCAAGTCCAACTTCTAGACTTCAAACAAGAGGGATGCTTGACTTAAAGGAAGGAGACCCAATCAGTAAGGAAGTAAACTGTCAATAAGGCTTTGGTGAAGGATTATGGCTGCAATTCTCTAGTGGCAAACGAGACCTCTTGATGGCATGAACGAGGCTAGAGGATGGGTCAACTTTGCGTGGTTAAGGAAATGCTACCATGACTTAGTGCTCTAATCTCCTGCAACGATGGCGAGGGTGAGTATCACTACAGCAGGTGAGCTTCTCAAAATAGATCACTATAGCGGGGATGAGCTTCAGCAATGAAGCTGCAATGATGAGATTCCTAGAGTAGAGGTAACACGATGGGACGATGCTGAGCTCTGGTCAAGGTTGTTCCAAGGCAAAGAAAGGAACTACAAAGGGAGAAAAATGGGGTCTCTATTTGGTGAAGGTGAAGACGGGTAAAATAGGTCTTGGATGCCGGCAAACTATATATATATATTTTTTGGTTTTAGCAGTACGGGTAGCTTGTTTATTTTTCATTTTGATTTGGGAATAGTTGGCAGAATAAGCGGTGGTTGAAGTGGTAAAGATTGTGATTTGGAACCAAAAGATGAGGGTTTAAGGCTGATTTTGGGCAAAGTGTTGAGTTTCTATTTCTTTTTGTATAAGAGGCAAAATTATGTGGTGGCTGACTTTCGTGTGAGTTCCTTGGTGTGTGAGGGGCTATGTGTTAAAAGGAAAAGTGCAGTGCAATGTATGAAGGAAGAGTTGTTTATGTTTTTTTGATTGTAGGTTGAAATCTTTTTTAGGCTCCAATCTTCCAACTTTTTTTTTTTTTGTGTGTGTAATGGATTTTTATATGTGTAGAATTAGAATTTCTCTTCTAAACAAACTCTTGCCTCCTAGTTTTACTTGCATTTGATCTCTTATCTTTTGTCTTTTATCCCTTTATATCTTTTGATTTGTTTTCTTATCTTTTAATCTTCTTATGTTATCTCTTAGATTTATCTAGTATTTTTCATCTTTATCATCTTAGATTTTTCCTACTTCTTTTTATTTGTATCATTTGTTATCTTTACCTTTTATTGTCTTCCATCTTTATTATTTTTTATTTTGTATTGATCTCCTATTTATCTCTTAAATTATTTTATTACTTTATCTTATTATTTTTTTAAGAGTTTAATTTTAATTTTAGAATTTAATTTTAATTTTGGATTTCTTATTTTAGGTTGGGCTTGACTTTGATTTTGGATTTTGGGTTTGATTTTTATTTTAATTTAATTTTCTTGTTTTTAATTTAGGCTTTGGGTTTAATTTTAGTTTAGGTTTTGAAAAGTGTGCCGGACAAAATTAAGTGTCTATACTAGTAACGATATATAATTCATAAATAGGTTGAAGTGGTAAAGATTGTGATTTGGAACTGAAAGATGGGGGTTTAAGGCTGATTTTGGGCAAAGTGTTGAGTTTCTATTTCTTTTTGTATAAGAGGCAAAATTATGTGGTGGTTGACTTTGTCTAAGTTTCTTGGTGTGTGGGGGCTATGTGTTAAAAGGAAAAGTGCAGTGCATTGTATGAAGGAAGAGTTGCTTCCTTTTTTTTTCTTTTTGATTGTAGGTTGAAATCTTTTTCGGGCTCCAATCTTCCACCTTTTTTTTTTGTGTAATGGATTTTTATGTGTAGAATTAAAATTTATCTTCTAAACAAACTCTTGCCTCCTAGTTTTACTTGCATTTTATCTCTTATCTTTTTTCTTTTATCCCTTTATATCTTTTGATTTGTTTTCTTATCTTTTAATCTTATGTTGTCTCTTAGATTTATCTAGTATTTTTCATCTTTATCATCTTAGATTTTTCCTACTTCTTTTTATTTTTATCATCTTTTATCTTTATCTTTTATTGTCTTCCATCTTTATTATCTTTTATTTTGTGTTTATCTCCTATTTATCTCTTAAATTATTTTTTTACTTCATCTTATTATTTTTTTAAGAGTTCAATTTTAATCTTAGAATTTAATTTTAATTTTGGATTTCTTATTTTAGGTTGGACTTCGCTTTGATTTTTAATTTAATTTAATTTAATTTTCTTGTTTTTAATTTGGGCTTTGATTTTAATTTTGATTTAGGTTTTAGAAAGTGAACTGGACAAAATTAAGTGTGTACACTAGTACAGATATATAATTCATAAATAAGTTCCCAAATTGACCTTATTGGTGGTAATGCCAAGAGCACAACTGTTGCCATGGGTTCTTTCAATCTTTCAAAGGTTTGTTATGCTATCTCTAACTACTCAAAGGAATTTTATTTTGATAGTTAGGTCAGTGGCTGACTGCCATTAATATTATTAGCATATGTGATTTTGATGCAAGAAGGGATGCTAATTGCCTTCATCAACAGAGTGCTGTTAGAAACACAAAGATTAAAGTTAGTATATGAAAGGGAATTGATGGTGATCGTGTGGGTAGTGTACAAATGGTGACATTACTTAATGGGGATGCATTTTGTAGTCAAAAAGAGCCTTAAATTTCTCATGCAACAGCAGCTTTTGGAGGGAGAATAGCAAAAGTGGGTAATGAAATAATTGGGTTTCAACTTTGAAATTCAATATAAAAAAGGGGTAGAAAATAAGGATTAGTGAGAAGAATCATACTGACTTGAAGCTTAGAAATCTCATACAGTAGCTACTTCAAAATCCTAATGGTCATCTTGAGTGTCAACTGAATAATGGGAGCTTGATCTACAAAGATTGACTAGTCCTCTCACAAAATTTAGCTGACATCCCATGATCTACAAAGATCGACTAGTCCTCTCACAAAATCCTATGGTCATATTGACTTGGGGGACACTCTAGATTTTTTAAAACATACAAGAAGATTGCCTCTATCTTGTATTAGGAAAGGTTGAAGGAAGATATTTGCTCCTTTGTGGCTAGCTGCTATACTTGCCAATGAAACAAATACTAAGCTATGAACCACACGGGTCTCCTACAACCTATCCCGATCCCCTCTCAAGTGTGGGAGAATGTATCCATGGACTTTGTCACCAAGCTCTTGATAGTGCAAGGAATTGATACTGTCATGACGGTGGTAGATTAACCAAATTTTATCCTTTCGTCCCTATGAAGCACCCTATTATGATGAAGGTAGTGGCTGAAGTATTTGCTAGAGAGCTGGTGAGACTCACAGTTACCTAAGATCCATTGTGTTCAATAGTGACCCCCTCTTTACAAGCCATTTCTAAACTAAGTTAGCTTGAATGGCAAGCATCTAGTTGAAGATGAGCTCTGCCTACCATCCTTGAATGGATGGGCAAACGAAAGTAGTCAACCGAAGCTTAGAGACTTACCTCCATTTTTTCTTAGGAGTAAAACCAAAGCAATGGCTGAAATGGTTAGCATGGGGCCAAGTATTGGTTCAATACCTCTTTCCACACAGCAACGGTATGACTCCTTTTAAACCCCTCTCTGGCCGTAATCCGCTTACTCTCCTGAGATTAGTGGAAGAGAGATCTCTAGTGGATCTATCAACTTATGCATCCAAGAGATAAATCACATATTAGATGAATTGAGGTCCAACTTGAATAGGGCCCAAGAAAGAATAAGGCATTTCAGTAACCGTCATTGAAGTGAAGTGCAATACTAAGTGGGAGACGAGGTGTTTTTGAAATTGAAGCCCTATCAATTTAGTCATTAGCCAAATGTCCCAATGAAAAACTCAGTGCACAGTTCTATGGACCATATGAAATTATAGAACAAATTGGGAAAGTGGCCTATAAGTTGAATTTTCCTAGTGGAGCCAAAATCTACCTTACTTTTCATGTGTCTTGATTGAAGAAAGCTATTAGAGCCTACCTAACAAGTCAATCATTGCCACTTTGCCTCAATGAGGAAGGTGAATTACTCTTACAATGTCAAATTGGAGGACACTGCAAGATGGAACCATGGAAGGTTTACCATCCTTTGAGAACATATGGGAAGAGTATGAAATCATCCAAGAGCAATATCCAGACTTAGTAGGAGGAATTGTTAGGCCCCTAATTGTGAGGGTGTATAAGAGGAGAGGTAGACTGAACATCAGAGTGAGGGACTAGGGAATGATTGTAAAATCATGGGAAGGACAACACGTGGCAATACCTAGGAGATTAAGACAAAGAAACAGAGGTAGTATAGTTAGTGAGGAATGAATAAACAGGGTGAGGAAGGGAGTGAGTGGCAAGAAAGGATTGAGTGTTAAGGGAGGTGCTGACACCTCGAATAGTCAGTGGGGTGGGAAGAGCTCCTTCAGGTTGAGGGTCTCTTCTCCATTGTAATTTTTGCTACTATTTCTATGTGAATGAATTACAGATTTTCCCTTCAATTGCTGGCCCGTTTTTGGTCTAGTTTGAATTGATTGCAGGTTGCTAACATCCCCATTGTCCTTTTAGGCTTTTGGACTCATCATTTGGTCAAAATGCTTGATGTTTGATAGTAAATCATAATAAATGTCTCTTATGATGGTTAGAATGCCTTAAAACTTAGATTTTGGGTGGTGGATAAGTGAGTGCATGTTGTTTTCTTTTAGACTGGAGCATGCTAAAAGTTGAACTCAACTTGATAAATGTGGAACTTTTTTTTCTTATTACATGGGTCTATTACAATACCAAGAGTGTTGACCTGGTTATGTGGTCCTTTATGTTGATAGAACTGACATGTTACTAGTGTGCATGAAGATGTTTTTGTTCAGCTTATCAAGTGATTTTTCTTAAATAACAAAAGAAGTCAGATTTTTCCTAAAATATCACATAAGCATGACATCTCAAAACAGAGGTCAGAATCTAAGGTGAAGGGTGGAATGGGTAATTATTGAGTGAGGTGTAGCTTGGGTCCTCTTATGTTGGCCCTTCCATTATTGGCTGTAATTTCAGATTGGCATTTCCTGTTTTGTCTTCCATTTCATGGATATGCTCATTGTTTTCCAGTCAGTTTGGTTTGTTGAAGCTTTAATTGGATGGCTATATTCACTTGGTGAAATAATGTGTGCACAGATATATTGGCATTATGGAGTTTAGAAGTTGCTTCATTACTTAGTTTTCACTTGTAAATTTGCTTTCAAAGTGCCATCAAGCATGATCAACTTTAGTTATGGGTATGTTTCTAACTGAAAGCGTGGCTACTAAATACTTTAAGAACTGGATTGGACTGGAAATAATCAATACAAAGCCAATAATAAGTAGACAACTTTCATGAGAATATGCAATTTTGCAAAAACTGCTTTTATATGAAATAATGCAAAGAAAATTATAGAAATTTCCCAGGTCCTCAACCCAAAGATGCACACAAACAAACATGTGGCGTCCTAGAATTAAAAAGAAATTCAACTATTTTATTAAAGGAAATTTATATAGCTAAATAATCACTTAAAATATTTGGGTACAACAATTGTTATCAAATAATAATAATAATAATAATAATAATAATAATAATAATGATAATAATCACATATCAACTATCTAGAAACCATGCAACAAGCTGCGTTACATCCTTCCCAACTAAGATTTTCATGACCATTTTGTTCAACTAAAGTTTATTATTGGTATCAATACTTATTTTATATAATCTATTTATGCACAGCAGATACAATTCAATAATAAGTAAATAAAATATAGAATGTGGATATTTAAATACACAATCTTAAAGTGTATAAATAGGAGTATTTATCTTACAGAAGCAAAAGGAAAAGTCAGTTATGATCCGATTGGATTTTATTTTAATTTTTCTGAGGGGATTAGACTTTGACCAAAAACTTCATTGTGCGTGTAAGTAACGAAGTTAATTTTATTTTAGCTTTTGAAGAGGTTTAGGCTTTGACGAAGAATGGGTTTAGATTTGCCAGCTTTGGGAAACATATTTGGTGAAATGTGTGGCTGACGTTGGCCGTTAGTTTTGCTTTTGTAAATAAGCTGGCCACGTCAACGCGTAAGGAATCAGTATCCATTGAGACGTACTTTTAACAATACTCCGTAAATTTTGTATCTTATTTTCGTAGGTATTTCAAAGACTAAAACCAATTTTTAATCCTAGTTAGATTTTACATACACATTTAAACCTAGCTTGTTCAGTCAATTAGACTTGTAATACAATACTCATTTGGGTTTATCCATTAAAATTAAGTAATGCTCCCCCTAATTTTTGATTGTTACATATATAGCAGGACTTCCAAATTGTTGGAGCCCACAATGATCATTCAGAGTGTGAATGTAAATAAAAAGTTGAATATTCTCTTTTTATCGTATTAAAAAATTATTATGTAAACACAATTTATACATTATATATATACATGATAAATATATTAAAAAATAAAAATATATAAATATTAAAATAATATATTATCAAAATACAATTTTTTGTACACTATGATATCGTATCCGACTATGACTGGGCCCATCAAGACTTTAAATTAAGTTTACTATAGACGTTCAGGTCACTTACACACCATCTGGTGCGCATCCAATTAGACAATTAGACAATATCCACAAAATATGGGGCAGCATCAAGTGTGAATATGGGGCTGCAAGGTCTAATATTCCTGTTTGAAAATCACAATAGATTATAAATCCACATTCCAATTCACACTATTTATTAACAATAACAAAGCACAGCAAACTACAAAATTTTCACAAAATATAATTTGTCTTGAAATTTTTGTTTAGCAACACAGGAGATGTTCCCACTTTATTATGAGAATGAAATATATAAGTTTTTGAATTAATTGAGTCTCACAATTTAAATTGTAAGACTTATTAAATTTAATAATTTAAATTTTATTAATTAAAAATTAAGTAAAAAAAGAGAACAAGAATGGACAGGTTATTAACAATATGCATGCCAATTAAATTTGATTATTTTAGTTGTTAGGTAATAAAATTACTGCAATGTTCTTCCATTTTGCTTTGACTATTTCATGGGATTTACGTAAATTTTAAAGTAAAAATGTCAGAAGATGACATTTTTAAAGATTTGAAAAAGTAAAAAACATCTTATATAAACCAATTGGGCTTTAGTTGATGCTGTTCAGCATTTTCAGCCCAAAGACTTTGTCTAAACTCAAAAATTAAAATAGTTGAACGCTTCTTAAACTATTTAGTATGATTCTACTTGACAAAGGCAAGGGAAGTTTCATTGGTTTTATCCCAGCGCATATGCCTTTCTTTGTATTACCTTGGCTGGTTAACAATTTCTGTGTTTGAATATGATTCGTTGACTAACCCCCACTTAATGGCACTACATTGGAATCTTATCTATCCATTTTTAATGAAAGAAAAAGATAGAAGAGGACAAAGAGACTATAAATATGGATAATTGGATATCAGATTCTCCAGAACAGTTGCAGAAGCATGGGTTTCAACAAGGTTGGCCTTACCCTTCTACTCCTTCTTTGCGGTATGGATGATTAACCTCTCCATCTCTCCTTCTTCCTCGCCCTTTTCCCTTGTCTTCTGGCTCATTTCAATTCTTTGATTTCTGTTGTTTCTATGACTATTGCATCCAATGGCTTTCAGAAAGATCACTAAGCAGTTTTGTCTTGATTTGCTTACAATGGCTTTACCTTGATTTTTTTTCTGTTTGTTCTGTTAATGATGTTGACAACCAGGTGCAGTTCTTCTGGGCGCCAATCTGGGTACTGTGGATGCAAAAGTTTGCTCAGACATTTGCTATGATGCTGCATATATGACATGCCCATCTACAGGTGAGGAGCACCTCATTCCAAAATGCAACTGTTGTCTGGCTTCGTACGGATGCACCATTTACAAAGCGAACGGAAGAGCTATTTGCACTGCAACTTGAAGCAAAGTGTGTCCACTACAGATGCACAAGTTTACTAATAAATAAGTTGTAGTTGTAACTGGATGAATTAATAAAGCAGTTGAGACTTCTTTGTCTCTCTCCTAATTAAATTTAAGTGCTTATTTATTTTTATTAGTTTTTTAATCTGAAACAAAACTTCATGCTGTAAATGGTATGTCATTGAACAAATTATGATCTCGAGGAAAAAAAATGAAACTTCGTGCTATCGTTTCAACTAATTATTTATACTAAAAACAGAAGGATGAAGAAGACACTGCAGCATTCATTAATATGTATTTATTTCTTGGGGCGAACTACTTTCTGCTTTTGGATGTGGTCTCTAAGTTTGGCGGCTTCTTCACCTTCTAAGGTCTTCACCTATTCTCTACTAGCCTTTCGATCTTCTCCGACAATCCGGGCCCCTTGTTAGATAACCATAGCTAGGCTTCAATATCATGGACCCTCTTATCACGATCCGAAGTCAACTCAATCTATATTAACCTTTTCTAATTCCATGACACGAGCCTGAAAATCAGCAAGTTTAGTCTCCCTCACTTCAAGTTCATTTTTCATCTGCTCTTCTTTCTCCACTAGGCGTGTTTCTCTTACTTGCAGACCTAGCATGGTTTTTCATATTCATTTTTCTTTTTAGTTATGCCAACCTCATTCGTTTTCATTCTTTTAGGTGAGGAGATTTTAGGTGCTATAAATATTCTTTCTGGATTCTTGTGCCTATGAGGATATCCTGGAGTGGTGATAGAAGTGTTTTCACCATGCTCTATCTGGCTGACTTGTTTCCATAGAGCTACCACGACTTCATTCTTAGGTGTTGTGTTCACTACCCCAAACTCGAGGTCAAAGTCATTCATTCCCCTGGCGGTCAGTATAAACTATGTGCATTCAAATTGCTTTCTCAACATAGCGATGCCCAATAGACCAACAAGAGGGATCCAAGTTTTGTCTGCACAACCATAAGCCATTGGGATTTTTCGCAGCCAGTGACATTTCCAGTTGGTATTTTTAAATTGCTAAAAGAATCTGATAAAAGTCTGTCACACCTCTTCTAAGGCTAGCCTGATCTGCTAAACTCCTCTAAAGGCTTTTGCTTGTCAAAGTAATACGACAAGAAATTTATGTTAGGGTATCCCATTCTTCGCATGAAAGTTAGATGACTCACTATCCAAACCATTGGTAACTGTGCATACGCATGGAAGCATCCTTCCCCTTTCTTCCTTAAGTAACAAAGAGATTTGAGAGTTTTTGCTAGTATTGGAGGAAAATTGTTTAGTCCATGCTCAAAAATATGGAACATGATGATAGTCTGCTCATCTACATACCCTGTGTCTTATGGAAAACCACAGCTCCATAAATTGCTCGAGCTAAGATTTTCAGTACCATATCACTGTCCTTTTGTGTTTTAAAGAGTTTTATCAAGTACTCTATTCAAAAGGCCCAATTTTTTGCCTTCTCTTGGGTGTCATTTCTGAAGTTGGTGACTGGCATCCGTAGTAATCTAATTAGAGCCCTCTTAGGTGTCACCTTTTGACGATGCCTGTAGATCTTTTTCACGACTAGAGGATCGATTCTCAATAGTTCTCCATACTCTTCTAATTAGGGTCAGGTCATGATCCCGAAAGGTTCTACTAAGGTAGTCAGAAGGTACCCGCATGCTTGTATTTTCCTACAATTCCATATGTTCCTCAATATAGATAGGTCATTCTATTCCAATGACAACTTTTTTATCTTAGGAAAAGCTACACATTCTCTGCTTATTAGATAGTCTCCTTGCTTTTTTGAGCCTTCTCTTGGGCATATAGAACTTACTTTTCAGCGTCTACAATAGTCATAATAGGAGTTGATGTGGTGTCTATATCCATGATTGATGTACCCTATAATTTGGGCCAAAAAAGACAAAAAAAGGGTTATTATGATGAATGAAAGAAAATGAATGACGAGGTCTCCCTCGTGTGCTACATCTATGCATGCTAGTAAGGGCATATAATTCCTAAATAGCTTCCCAAACTACCTCTGTTGGTGGTAATCCTTCTTGCTAGGGAAATAATTTGAGTAAGGGTGTTTCACACACTTATACAGAGATTAGAAGTCTCGAGAAGGTTAGCCTTACTCTACCCCTACTAACCTGGAGGAAAGAAAAGCCTGGGTTGAGAGCTTATGCATGCAAAGTGGTGGGTGCAATTGGAGAGTCCTCACCTAAATGCAAAAATTAAATATGTGATGGTAGTCAAATAGTGAAGGTTCCCCATCATGCCTTAATTTTGGTAATCCCTAAATCCCTACTCATTTCTAAAGGTCTAGGCTAGACTTTCTTGAAAAGGGTGATCCTATGGCTACTAACAGTGTAGGGGTAGGATTTAAACTTGCTACATTAAGTTCCTAAACCATCCTCGGAGAGGTTTTCAACCCTCACCCATGATAGGATTTAAGTAGGATTGATTTGATTTAAGTGAGGACTTTCTGGGCACCTGTCTAGAGATCAAGGGTTTAACGAAGGCCAACCTTACTCTGTCCTCTCTACCTTATGGAGCTTGGGTGTAAATCTCATGAATCATGACGTTCCCCTCTTTTTTTTCTTTAACATATGGTGTAAGTACTCATGTGTGCAGGAAAACGTAACACTTATTTTAACTAGCAAAACAAATGACCTAGCCAATTAGATTTGTTGTATGAAAATAAGTCATCTAACCCAAATCTAGTAAATAATTGTGAATAACAAATACAACCAAAGCACAAACAAGAAATGACAAGCAACAAGCAACAAGCAACAAACAACCAAATTTCATGGGTTAACCTACTATGGTCCACAGTGGAGTCACCAAGTTATCGCAACATCATTGTGATGCGGAGGGGTAGCCCTAAAGGAAAATTAAGTTTTTTTGGGAAAATGGTTTCTAGAAGTGAAGGAGTCACCATTGATCTAAAAGGAGATGGTGAGATCAAATATTGGAAGGAGAATGGTTTAAATTATCACAGATAAGTTCGATGTTGGTTATATGTAGAAAAAGTGTTAGCCTTTTGTAGCACCATTTTATTATCATATTAGTGTTTTATTGCTCTTTAGATTTCAGGTCGTACTTTATGTCTTACTGAAAATATTCATATTTTTATTTTACTTGTAACACTATCGACATTTACACGTGATCAATAGTAATTCATAATTAGTGCAATTAATGAATGGTGTTTAAAGCATTTATTTGAAAAAGAATTCTTTAGTATATAGCTTGACTAGAGATTTTAAGAAAGGTGTACCTAACTCAACTAAGATTTTGAATTGAACTTTGAAAGGTTAACAAAGATGAGAAAATTCAATAATTGCTTCAATTCGACCTAACTTAATTGCTCAATAAGATCTTGTAATTATCCTTGGAATTATAGAAGGATAGTCACATTCACTTACTATCTTTAACAATCCATTGTTGGAATTTTCTTAAGTATGATGTTTGGATTGATTTTTGGAGCTAAGGAGTCTAAGGAAAAGGTGGTAAATTTCTACAATCAACTAGTGGGACCCAACAATTTCTTGGTAGGATTCATAGTGTGATCGCCCTTAAGATAATCAAGAGACAGTCGCATTAACAACCTCCCTTCATAACCATTGTTAGGAAAATTCCTTGAGATGTTAAATAGGTTCAACACTACAAAAAAGTTTTCATTTTTGGTGGATGAATGAAAAATCTATTGATAAAATTAATTTCTATTTGAATTTTTGGTATATTTAATTAGCTAATAAAAGTGTTAGGGGTGATATGTTGTTGCAAATTTCAACATTTACCAATAGTATTACCGATGGTTAGCCGCTGATCTAACTATTAAAGAAAAATTCCTTTGTGTGGTTAGATACAACATAACAAGCCTATGAAAGATTGAAAGAATCCATGGTAACAGTTCCAAACTTGGCATTACCCGACTTTGACAAACCATATGTAGTTGAGACTAATGCTTTAGGAAGGGGGAGGGACGATTTTGATGCAAGAAGGGAAGCTAATTCCTTCATCAGCCAAGCCTTGTTAGAAACAAAAAGATCAAAGGTAGTATATCAAAGTGAATTAATGGCAATCATGTCAGTAGTGTACAATGGCGACATCACTTAATGGGGATGCATTTTATAATCAAAACAAACCAATGGAGCCTTAAATTTCTCATGGAACAATGGCTTTTGGAGGGAGAATAGTAGAAGTGAGTAATGAAATAATTGGATTTCAACTTTGAAATTCAATATAAAAAAGGTGTAGAAAATAAGGATTAGTAAGGAGAATCATGCTAACTCGAAGTTACAAAACTTATAGTATCTGCTTCAAAATCTAATGGTCATCTTAGGTATTAACTAAAAAATGGGAGCTTGATCTACAAAGACTAACTAGTCCTCTCATAGAATTTTGCTTACATCCCATGGTTCTTGCAAGAGTTCCATGATTCTCCTTTTAGGGGACACTCTAGATTTTTCAAAACATACAAGAGGATTGCCTCCATCTTGTATTACGAAGGGTTGAAGGAAGATATTTGCTCCTTTGTAGCTAGTGTGATAGTTGCCAAAGAAATAAATACCAAGCTACGAACCATGCAGGTCTCCTACAATCCCTCTCGATCACCTCTCAAGTGTGGCACGATGTATCCATGGACTTTGTCACCAGGCTCTTGAAAGTGCAAGGAGTTAATACTTTCATGGTGATTGTAGATATATTAACCAAGTTCTGCCATTTTATCCCTATAAAGCACCCCATTATAGCAAAGGTAGGCAAAAGCATTTGCTAGAGAGGTGGTGAGACTCCATAGTTACTTGAGATCCATTGTGTTCGATAATGACCCCTCTTCACAAGCCATTTTTGGATTACCATATGGGCAAATGAAAGTAGTCAACTGAAGACTTACCTCTGTTGTTTCTTAGGAGCAAAACAAAAATGATGGCTGAAATGGTTAGCATGGGTGGAGTATCGATTCAATACCTCTTACCAAGTAGTAGCAAAGATGACTTCTTTTAAAGTCCTTTTTGGTTGTCATCCTCTTATTCTCCTGAGACTAGTGGAAGAGAGATCTCCATGGATGCTATCAACTCACACATCCAAGAGAGAAATCACATATTGGATGAATTGAAGTCCTACTTGAATAAGGCCTAAGAAAGAATACGGTATTTTAGTAGCCATCATTGAAGAGAAGTGTTGTATTAAGTGGGAGACAAGGTGTTTTTGAAATTACAGGATTACCAATTTTGGTCCTTAGTCAAAGGCCGCAATGAAAAGCTCGGTCCATAGTTCTATGGACCATATGAAATTATAGAAAAAATTGGGGAAGTGGCCTCTTGCACAGTGGAGCCAAAATCCACCTTACTTTTCATGTGTCCTAATTGAAGAAAGCTATTGAGCCAACTTTACAACTGAGCCACTACCACCTTGCCTCAATGAGGAAGGCAAATTACTTCTACAATTGGAGCAAGTGTCAGATTAGAGGAGACTACAAGATGGAACCATGGAAGTATTAATTAAGTGGAAGGATTTACCACCCTTTGAGAATACATGGGGAAAAGTATGTAGTCATCAAAGAGCACTATCTAGACTTAGTAGGGGGAATTGTTTGGCCCCTAATTGTGAGGATGTATAAGAGGAGAGGTAGACTGAATAGCAAAGTGAGGGACTAGGGAATGATTAGGATATCATAGGAAGGACAACATGCCACAATACCTAGGAGATTAAGACAAAGAAAAAGAGGTAGAATAGTTAGTAAGGAATGAATAAACACGGTTGGGAAGGGAGTGAGTGGAAGAAAGGATTGAGTGTTTGGGGAGGAAGAGTTCCTTCTGGTTAAGGGTCTCTTTTTCATTTTAGTTTTTACTACCATTTCTGTGTGAATGAATTGCATATTTTCCCTTCAATTGTTAATTGGTTTTTGGTCTAGTTTGAATTGATTGCAAGTTGTTAACATCCCCGTTGTCCTTTTACGCTTTTAGCCTCATCATTTGGTCAAAATGCTAGATTCTTGGTAGTATATCATAACAAATGTCTCTTATGATGGTTGGAATGCCTCAAAACTTAGATTTTGGGTAGTGGATAAGTGAATGCATGTTGCTTTTCTTTTAGACTTGAGCATGTAAACTCAACTTGATAAATTTGGAAACTTTTTTTTTTCTTATTGCATGGGTCTATTATTATACCAAGAGTGTTTACCTGGTTATGTGGGTCATTTATGTTGATAGAACTAACATGTTACTAGTGTGCATGAAGATATTTTTGTTCAGTCAAGTGATTTTTCTTAAATAACAAAAGTTGTCAGATTTTTCCCACAATATCACATGAGCATGACATCTCAAAATAGAGGTTAGAATCTAAGGTAAAGGGTGGAATGGGTAATTATTAAGTGAGGTGTAGCTTGGGTCCTTCTATTATTGGCTGTAATTTTGTTTTGGCATTTCTCATTTTGTCTTCCATTTCATGGATATGGTTATTGTTTTCTAGTCAGTTTGGTATGTTGAAGCCTTAATTGGATGGCTACATTCATTTGGTGAAATAATGTGTGCACAGATATATTGGCATTGTGGAGTTTAGAAGTTGCCTCATGATTTAATTTTCACTTGTAAATTTGCTTTTAAAGTGCCATCAAGCATGATCAACTTTAGTTATGGGCATGTTTAGTATTTCTTGATTAGCATGCAACTTGGTTGTGTATACTTAGTATAAATTGATATCACTCTCCCACTTGGTAGTTGGGTATTATTTTAAAATGTTAAGGCAACCTAATTTGATCCTTGTATATTGTTTTCAAAATGAATTTTGGATGATGAAGTCATTAAGTAACTCAAATTACTCCGCTCATTTCTTTGTGAGTGGATTTGTTTCACCCTGATGAAAACCATAGGCTTTCCTGTGACAGATCATTACTTCAATATGAAGTCATTAACCTATAATCTTGAAGGGAAGTAATAAAGTAGGTTTGATCTAGAGGGAAAGGACCTATTCACTATCTCTATTGAAGCTTATTGGTGTTTTAACCCTTTTCTCAAAAAACTCAAACTTTTGAAAAACATAGCAAAACCCAATGGGCTTCCTATGATGAATTATAGGTTGAGTGTAGTAACTCTCCTATTATCTTGAGGGGAGAAGCATGAGTAGACCTAATCTAAAGGTAAAAGATCCATTTGGTTTCTAAATAAGGTCAATTTTATTTTCTCTCTTTTTAAATTCCAGCTTTGAAAGCTAAAGTATAAAATGATAAATTTTTTGATGACTAATTGTGGGATGGAGTATGGAGTTACTCATTTGTAATTTTGAAGGAGAGTGTTCAAGTGGGCCCAATTTGGAGTGAAAAGGGATTGTTTGATACTCTTAGCTAAGTTTATTGGTTTCTCTTCCTCTCCCAAAAGAAGATCTTTTCTCATATCTGCATTGAAAAATTATGAGCCTTTCGTTGATGAATTATGGATTAGAGTGTGGAGTCACTTCCCTATGATTTTGAAGGAAAGTACTCAGTGATTTGATTTGGAGAGAAAGAGTCCATCAATCTTTTATCAAGCTCATCGGTGTTTTATAAACATAAAAGTTTCTCAAAGTTACCAATTCTACAAAACTTCAAAATTAAAGGCACAATTTGAAACAAGTTTTGAAACTGGAAAATGAAAATATTAATGTGATACCACAAGGGTGTTGTAGGATGCTAACACCTTCTCTAAACATAACCCACTCTTAAACCCTTTTTCTAAAACACAAACCCTTTTTTTTTCGGTGTTTTATTTCACCATTTCATTTTAAATTGGTGGCACTCCTTATTTTTCCAAGCCCATTTCCAAAGCACATTTTTTACTGCCACTTTGCATCGCAATGTTGATGGACACCTAGGCATGGTCTACTATATCAAATTTGTGGTCAATGCAAGGTTGAAGGTGGTTTAGATGTAAACTGGGTAGGATGTATTGTAGATTGAAGGTTTACTTTAAGGTATCATATTTTTGTAGGCAGTAACCTTGTGTCATGGAAGAGTAAAAGTAGTTACTTGTATCTTGGTCACATGCTAAGTCTATGTATCGGGTTATGGCTCATGCCACTATTGAACTTGTCTAGATCTTATATCTTCTTAGCTACCTTGGCATGGAGTGTCTTGATAGTATGTCTAGCCATCAACTCATATTGCTACAATCCAAGTTTCCATGCGAGAATAAAGCATGTTAAAGTGGACTACTAGTTTGTTAGGCAAAAGCTTAACAAAGGAGTCATTAGTCTCAAACACATCTAAACAAGTGATCAACTTGCTGATCTATCTTCTAAAGCACTTTTGAGAAAATGGGTCAAAGATATTTTTAACAAGCCAGACATGCTTAATATATATGCTCTAGCTTGAGGGGAAGTATTAGTAGCTCAATTAACAAGTTAATTATTGGGTTGACTTGTACTACCTTTTATTATAAATAGAAGTGCTAGCTACCCTATTGGTTATGGCTTATACAAAATATTCTTTTCCCTTTTTCTTCAAATTTCTTTGTTTATGAAAATTGTCTTTGTTTAAAAGTTTAGTTGGATTGGTCTATAGTGTGTATGCTTGACCACTAAACCTTTGGAATTAGTAATGAGATTCATTTAAAAGAACGTCAAATGGGGCTTCATTTCAAGCATTTGAGTGCATTATGAAATTGACCATTATATGCATTGCCTCATCCAATTATGACCTTTTCTATGGAATACCTTTTACTAACTTCACACTCCCTATGACACTTCATTAAGATATTATCCTTTTTGAAATGAACAATAAAATAAAATCAAACAAGAAGTCAATTTATAAATATATAGGGTAGTATATATTCTCTTAGATAGCAGCAAAAATATGGCTAATAAATTTGTGATTGTGCTTGTGCATGCATATTCAACCCATTAATTTTGATAGTCACTTCTTTTCTTTCATAAAAAAGAATGTGCTGGTACACCTTTTGATTATGTTTGTTTTGTTTGGTATTGAGAAACATGTGCAATTCTACTTGGAATCAACATGGAAATTGTGGGTGTTGAAACTTGCCCACAATATTGTTATGATGATGCAGCTTACATGACTTACCCATCTTAGGGAATCAGCATCTTTCTCCAGCATGCAATTGCTACCTTGCAAGAAAGGGTTGCACCATTTACAAAGCAGACGGAACTCCTTATTGTATAGCAAGTTAAAAGAATTTGGAGCTAGCTAGCTAGCTAGCAAGCATTTCATGTTTGGTCTAATAAAGATGTTTACTTGTTTTTTAACTATAATGAAATAACCTGTAATCAGGATAAATAAAACAGAAGTTGAGATCTTTTTCTTTTTTCTCTCAATTAGTTAATTGATTTCATCTATGTTAAAAAAAAAAAAATCTCTTGTTTGATTTGGTACAAGGGAGGGGAAAGGAGGGAAAATAAATAATCATTATTTTCCCTCTACTTGTTTGGTTAGGAAGGAGAGGGATTTTAAATTAGAATGTAATGAACTATTATCCACTGTTAAGAAAAGATAGTTATTAAATTATGAAGATGAAGATAATTTTGAAATTAAGAAAGATAACTGAAAGTAACTAGGTAATCACAATTTAAAACTTTTAATGAACTTTTCATCCCCTCCAAATTCTCCTACTTTTAGAAGGGAGGTAAAATAGGGACGGAAGGGATTTTGGATCCCTTACTTTCCTTCCTCTCCCTTCCAAAAATCTAAACCAAACAAAGATTTTTTATTAAAATCCCTCGCCTCCCCTCTATCCCCCTCTAACCAAACATAGGATAAGCCTAAATATGTATCCTTTCTACACACTCACCTTGCAGTTGAAGTTAATCATCCTCATCTATTCTTAATGAAAATGAATCTCATAATTTTCACAATTTTATTCTTATCAATTTTTATAGCTAAAAATTTATATTATTAAATTTATTAGGTCTCATCAATTTAATTGTCCACACCATTAGATATGAGTTTATTTTGGTAACAAAAACAATTTTGGAACTATTTTTTCTGAATAAAAAATGTTACTTTCAGAGCTATTTATTTACAACTTTAATAGAACTTTATCTGAAATAGGAGAGAGAAATTGTTGATTGAGCAAAATAAGCTTATTTGCATGTTATAAATACAATACTATTATTTCTATGATTTTATTTTTACTTAATCCTCATAATACATAATTTAAAGCATTACTTTTACTAAATTCTACAAATTGAGTTCAGGAACCCAACAAATTAACATAACACACCACTTTATTATAAAAATTGTATGACAAATGTGTTATGGAAACATCATTTTTTCTTTTTTTGAAGATAGGTAGTTGTAGAAGTACAAATCATTGCTTGATCTTATTGTTGAAATCTTCAGTTGGATGAACTATTGAATAATATCATAATTTATTTCATGTTTAATATGAATATTCCATAATTTCCATCAAATGATATTTGGTGGAACAAGACTACAAGAGATTATTCAACACTCTTGGTATTCCATGTGAAATAGATTATGTTATATCCAGCCACTTATAAGTGGTTTTTTGCCCAGTTTTTATTCATCACAGTTGTCATGTACAAGATTTTATTAATATGATAATATAAATTATGATTTATTATTGAGTTAGTATATCACATTAACTATGCCATATGATATACCAAAAATACTGTATAATTTCTTAGGTGAAACAAGTCCATGGTAAACTTCTCTTTTAAAAGAACTAATTTACCCAAGTACGTAGGAGGAACCTAACCAGTTGTTGTTAATTACCGAACATACCATTCATTGAAATTTTTAATTCTCATACAAGCAATGAAAGTACAAATCCTAAGGATCGTAGATTTTGTATCTTATTTTCATAGGTATTCCAGAGATTGAAATCAAATTTTGATCTTAGTTAGACTTTAATTATACGTTAAGGCTAGCATGTTCAGTCAATTAGACTTGTAATACAATATTCATTTGTGCTTATCCCTTAAATTTAACTAATAGCTCCCCTTAATTTTTAATGGTGTATATAGCATGACTTTCAAATTGTTGGAGATCACAGCATCTGGGGCTGCATCTAGTGTGCATCCAATTATAGACCATTTGAGAATATCCACAAAATATGCATCTAGTGTGAATATGGGCTGCCATTCACACTATTCTATTAACAATAACAAAGCACTGCAACCTACAAAATTTCAACAAAATATAATTTTTGTCTTTACTTAAAATTTTCATTTAGTAATACAGAAAAGATGTTCCCACATCAAAATGTGTAAATCTTTGAATTAACTAAATTCTACGATTCACTTTGTGACATTTATTAAATCTAATAATCTAAATTCTATTAAGTGAGAACATGTAAAAACAAAAGTATAAGAATAGAAGTATTAATAACAATATCCATGCCAGTTAAATTTGATTATTTTAGTTGGTAAGTGATAAAATTACTACATTGTTCTTCCATTTTACTTTGATTATTTGCTTGGTATTTACTAAATTGTTCTTCCATTTTACTTTGATTATTTGCTTGGTATTTACTAAATTTTTAAAGTAAAACTGTCAGAAGATGACATTTTTAAAGATTAGAAGAAGTAAAACATCTTATATAAATTTACATAAGAATGATTTTATTTCATTGAGGCTCAAATTCTGTGTGATATTTGGTCTTTAGTTGCTGCTGTTCAACATTGTCCAACTAAAAGACTTTGTCTAAACTCAAACATTAAAATAGTTTAACGCTTCTTAAAGTATTTAGTATGATTCTTCTTGATGAAGGCAAAGGAAGTTTCATTGGTATTATCCCAGCGCATGTGCCTTTCTTTGTGCTATGGTTAACACTTTCTATGTGTGAATATGATTCATTGACTAACCCACGATTAATGGCACTCCATTCAATTCTTATCTATCCATTTTCAAGGAAAGAAAAAGATAGAAGAGGACAAAGAGACTATAAATATGGGTAATGAGATACAAGATTGTCGAAAACAGTTGCAAAAACACGGCTTTCAACAAGGTTGGCCTTACATTCTACTCCTTGTTTGTGGTATGCATGTTTAACCTCCCCATCTCTCTTTCTTCCTCGCCCTTTTCATTTTTCTTTTGGCTAATTTCAATTCTTTGGTTTCTATTGCTTCCAATGGCTTTCAGAAAGATCACAAAGTAGCTTTGCCTTGTCTTGCTTCCAATGGCTTTACCTACGCTTTTTTTTTAGTTGTTCTGTTAATGATGTTGACAAACAGGTGTAGTTCTTCTGGGATCCAATCTGGGAACTGTGGATGCAAAAGTTTGTCCACTATTTTGGTTTAATGCTGCATATATGAGATGTCCATCTTCAGGTGAGGAGCACCTCACTCCATCATCCAACTGTTGTCTGGCTTCAAAAGGATGCACCATTTACAAGGCAATGGAACAACTATTTGCACTGCAACTTGAAGCAAAGGATGTCCACTACAGATGCACAAGGATACACATGAATAAGCTGCAGTTGTGACTGGATGAATTAATAGAACAATTGAGACTTCTTTGTCTCTCTCCTAATAAAATTTAAGTTCTTATTTATTTTTAATAGTTTTTCAATCTGAAACAAACTTCATGCTATAAAAGAAAAGTCATTGAACAAATTATCATCTTGAGGAAAAAAAAAATGAAAGTTCATACTACTGTTTCAACTAATTATTTATACGGAAAAAAAAGGAATAAGAGCACTGCCACATTAATCAATATGTATGTATTTCTTAGGGTGAGAATAAAATACAAATAGATAATTATTGATAAGAAAATCAACAATTATAATTATCTCAAATCCATTAATTATAATACACTTGTTTGTATATAATAACAATCATGACTATTAATTTTTAATTAATAGTCATTCACTTGCACTTTACTCTCTAAAGTGTATTCTGTATTTTAGAGGATCCCAATTCTAATTTCCCCATCTCTTCCTTACCTTTTTTAGTTTTCTTCTAGATAATTATAATTCTTTGATTTCTGTTTGTTGAAAATTTACTGTAGTTGGTCTTACCTTAAATTTTTTTATAGATCATGATCTTGCTTAGTTCACTCATGTATGAGATTTATCATTACAATCTACCAATCACGAACTCATTAACACAACTTCCATTATGATCTACCCATGAACATTGCTATTGTTTGAATCAATTTAGGAGCACAAATACTACTCCTCTTGTGATTATGGAGATGCTACTAGTGCCCTCCAATTATACGTGTTCTAAATCTCAATGGTGTGAGATATCACCTTCAAAAAAATATTCTAGAGAGAGAATGGAGTGTTGAGAGTTTGGAAATTTCTTACACATGAAATTTTAATCTATCAAGTGTGTAGACAAGTTTTCTACTCTCTTATTCTTTTTTAAATATTCAACACTAGTTAAAAATTTATTTTAATTGTACCAAGAAAAAAAACTTATTTTAACTAAGACTCCCCATAGATAGAGATGAACACTAGCTAAGAGTTTTAGCTCTCAAGATCAAGTCAATTTGAACTAAAACTTATTAGGATAATTGTTAGATTATATTTTTAATAAATCAAAAGAGATCAACTAATTTATTTCATAGTTTAATTGGAACTAAACTAACTAATTACCCTTAAGAAATATTCTTTAATTAATTAATTAACAAATAATTATTCTATCATATTGAGTTTCCTTTGAATGCATCACTTGACCTAATGCAGCATCTTCTACTTGTACACATGGGACATTCCAAATAAAATCTCAATATCATAGAATATATACCTAGCCACATATGAGAAAATGGAACATATGACTACACTAGAAAATGTATAGTGACCCATTGTTATATTAAGTTATCATCAAACTAATATAACATTACTCAAAATCTCATTGCACACCAAATCATTTCATTCTCACACTAGACCTTTTCCATAGAGCCATGCAAATATCACTATATGCATTTGTACTCATGGTTATGTTAGCTACTAAAGTATGATAGCCCAATCAATAAGTCACAAATGTAGGTGGATATGAAAATGATTTTTCCCTATAATGCCAATTAATCTAGGTTTAGTTACTTTTCTAGACATTTCCACAAGACTATTTCTTTTCTACCCCTTAGAGTGCATTTTAAAGTAGCAACAATAAACCTAAATTTCATGACATAGACATAGGTCATAGAGGGTATTAGACTAGGATTTATAATCCTATACAGGGCTCACATAATGATGAAATTGGCATCTATTTAATCACTTCTCTTTCTGGTTGACTTATGCACATACTATATGAATTGCATGCTATGATAGAGCTCCAATTTGGGTTTGTCATGCTCTAACAAACATCATACAAAACACAATCAGTCAAATTTGACTTCTATTAGGCATTGTATAATTAATAATCTTGACATGTCGACTTAGAGTCTCACCTTAGCCATAGGCTAAGACAACTATTTTCAATATGAAGCCCTTTTTGCTATAAAAGCAATAAGGGGATCATCCACTTCATGGTACCTGATGATAATTCAAGTCTCATCCCACTCATTACTTAGGCACGGGGGTGGTTTTCTTATGTGAGAGAGATAATCTTTTAAGCCTAGTGACAACTTAGATACATGCCATTAATATTTTAACTAACCAGTTATACTAAAATAAAAAGAAGGCTCTTTTATTTATAGATAAAAATAATTATAAAAGGCATATCAAATCCTCAATAACCTTAAACCCATAAAGTGCTTACCATAACCATCTCTTGCAACAAGTTTTGTAAAGGCATTAATGAGCATGTTGCTGATGGGAACATGTTTTAATTCAACTAGCCTTTGTGCAACAATATCTCTAAAATGGTAATGGGTTTCAATGTGTTTAAACTTTCCATGGTACTTAAGATCCTTTGCGTAGGCTAAGGTGGTTGTATTGCCACAATAAATTGTGACAGTCTCTTGCAAGTGCCCTCTTATGGTAAAGTTACATAGGAGTCTCTCTCACCATAGAGCTTCTTGCATTATAGAGGTGCAAGCCACATATTCTAACTCCATAGTGGATAGAGAAAGACTTGTCTACTTCTTGCTACTTCAACAAATAGCTCCACCACCAAGTATGAACATGTATCCTAATGTGAACTTGCGCTCATCCTTGTTCATTGACCGATCAGCATCACTGAAATCAACCAAGTTTAGACTATCTCCTAAAACTTTTGAAAGCACATGATTAAGAATGTATGCAGTTGTGTAGAGCACAACCTCCTAAAACTTTATTGATAGGTTGGCATGACTCATCATTGATCTAACCATGTCTAATAATGTATGATTCATTCTCTGTGTAACATCATTTTGTTAAGGAGTTCCTAGAATCGTTAATTGTCTGCATATCTCTTTATATTAACAAAACTCTCTAAATTGATTAGATAAATAATCTCAACCCCTGTCAGTTCGAAAAGTCCTTATCTCTTATGTTTTAAATTCTCAACCTTTGCTATGAAACATTTGAAACAATCCAAAGCTTCAAAATGATGAGACAACAAAAAGATGGAAACATATTGTGAGTAATTAATCATCAACTAGTGTGATGAAGTAAGATGCACTATATCCAACCTTCACATTCATGGGACTACAAATATATCAAAATGGATTAGTCTTAGAAGTTTGAGATGCCTTCTTAGCTATACCAAAAGGATTTTTGCGAACTTTACTTGAAAGGCAAGACTCACATGCAAGAAGACATACTTTTGTGAGAGAGCCCAATAGCTCTTATTAAGCCAATTTGGTCATTCTTACTTGACCAATACGTCCTAATCATAAGTGCCACAAAATAGAATTGGGCACCACATTGAAAGTAAAAATAACATGGGCAATATTATTGAAACCATCCTCTATGTCTAACATGAACAAACCATATTCAACATGTCCATGACAATATAAAGTTCTTCCACGATAAAAAGACTATTCAAGCATTATTCTTGAAATTAGATCTAAATCTTGAGTTAAATAATGCGCAAATTGATAGTATTGCATTGGATGGTGGGTATACATAAAACACCATTTGGAAGTAGTTTGTGTCCATTATGCAATATGAGGTAGTAAGTACCAACTCTAACAACTTCTTTTTCAACTTTATTCCACATAGTCATTAAGTATTTGCCTATTGTTACCTGCTGGTTATCTACAAAACTTGTATAAATATAGGTTATGTGTTTGCTTGTTCCTTAGCCTACAATTAAACCAAGTAGAGAGTGAGTTACAAATGCATGAGTACATAAAAAACTACTAGAAGGGGTAAAATGAGGATAAACCATTTCTTGCTCATGACACTCATGAGTAAAGTGTTGCTTCTCTCCATAGATATAACATTTAAGCTTGAATTTATCCTTCTTACTACCATGCTTGGCTCTAGAGCACTTGGTGATCTTGTTAGCCTTTAGCCCTTTGTTTTAATTTTTCCCTTGTTAACCCTTGCACAAGGACTTACCTAGTGCTATCCATCTTGTGCTACTAATGCAACACTAAGGTTTGCATCTATATGTTCCATCTCAATTGCTAAATGGTTGGCAATGTCATCAAAGTTTTAATTCCCTCATGGTGTGTAAACACAAGCTTTGCTTCTTCACAAGAGGACTCTGAGAGGGATCTAATGACAAGCAAGATCTATTGTTCATTTGTGGGATCATGCCTAGTTGATTTTATTTCTCTCATGATGGTAACATTACCCTTAAATATTCAGCCATTAAATGTTTTGGGTCCATCGTATATTGTTTGAACCTTGAAGTCAAAGCACAAAGCCTTGTGGTAGTGGTTCCACCATCTTTAAATTTTGACTGGTCCCACATTTCTTTAACAGTTGGAAAGTTCTCAACCTCTCTAATATGATTGTTGTACATGCAATTTAACAAAGTAAAGTGTGTACTTCTATCTCTCTTAAACCAAGTGTTATAGGCTTTTTGCTCATGGCAGTGTTAGGCACTATTGCCCTCAGTAGGTGGATCCATTGCATTAGTTAGATGGCTCAGCAATTCTTGCTCATTCAAAAGGTACCAAACCATTCTATGCCACATGTCATAGTTCTTACTATCTAACTTGTCTCTCTTCTTTAATTCAATAATGATATTCTTGAAAGCTATTTCACTACATCATTACACGAGTTTAATTAAACGCATATCTAATTAATGCTATTTATAATTAACCCGCTTATTTTCACCTATATAACTTGATCAAAAATTTTGAACAAATGCTAGTAATCATCTCTTATAATATAAATGAAAATAAACATTTAATTTTATATAGCCTAAGTTAAGAGTAACTCTTGCTTAATTTATGATAAATGCCATTGAAATATTTATTTAAGATAATGCAAAATGCCACATAATTAATGAGTTCAACTATAGAGCTCTATTAATATTTTGGTGTCCATGATTAAAACTAAATATACACAAATTAAGTACGCAAACACATCCCTTTACAAGGACAAAACAATGAATATATTTCCCAAACATAATTATGTATGAATTTTTTTGTACTACATTAGTATATATTTCATTATTTTGAGAAAAATTAAATGCTGCATTATTTCATGAGCATTCAAGAAAATATTAATGCATAAAATCATACTGTTACATGTTATTTATCATTAAATAAATAAATAAAAAATAATTGAACAAATAAATAATTATGGAAGTGTGTTATTATTTTGTAATATGTGATTCATGCAAAAAATTATTTCTAAGAGAAACAATTTTTTTGAGCAAGTTATTTTCTCCAAATAACACTATATCACTTAATCTAGCAATAATTTTTAAAAGTAACTAAATTATTTTTATTTACTTTTAAGCATTTAGCCATAAGTACACAAAAAATAGGATTTTCTATCAAAAATTGGTCAAAATTAGAGTTTAGGAGATGCCACATGTGCCTACACATGCCACTTGTGTGTTTGGGTATTGCTTTTGTTGTTCTTAACTGTAACCACTCTCATAGTCCACCATAGGGGACTTAGATGGTGGTTTTGACCACATAATTCAAACCATCCCATCCTTTCCTATTAATTGTTACCTTCAATTTCCTAAAACAAGGACTTCTTGGTAGTGAGTGGTTCATATGCTCTAGTAAAGTGCATCGGTCAGGGTTATTTATAACTGCTTAAATCTAAAAGTTTTCCAAATTTGCAATGATCATTTAGCGAACTTTTTGGCCACATATCTCCCTCATCGGAGCTCCAATTAGGATGATTTAGGTCCCATTGGAAAGATCTTATTGTAAGTAATAAATCAATGTCAAGATTGTTTTCTAACGTATAGATTTGCTAGCTCAAAATATGGTTCAAAGTAAGCCTTTCACCACATTTTCAATAAATTTCCATAAAAAAGTTTTCATGGAGCCAACTTTGAAGAATCATATCCCTCACGTATGTAATCCAATTCATACATACAATATGTTATTTTGAAATCTTGTTACACAGAACAAATCTATATAAAGATTTAAAATAGTGCCCATTTAAGCTTTCAAGAATAGCATTAGCAAGTACAAAATTGCTTAAAGCATGCAATTTAATTCATGCATGACACAAAGCAAACATAGACACACCAAGATAAAAACAAGCATAAAGGGGGCTCTAATACCACTTTTAGGATATTTATTGCTATGGGTCTTACCTTGAATTTTTTTTACAAACTAGGATTACACTTGCTTTATGATCTATTAGTTCCTATCACTAATGTATAGGATCAATTGTGGCGATCAATTAATCACAAACTCAATAGTATGACTTCCATTGCGATCTACCCATGAACAATACTAATGCCAAAATCAACTCACAAGCATAGCAACTACTCCTCTTGTAGTATGGAGATGCTACAAGAGCCCTCCAAGTATACACATTTCAAATCCCAAAGGTGTGAGATAATACCTTCAAGAAAAAATTTTAAAGAGAGAAGGGAAAGTTGAGAGCTAAAACAATTTTTTGTGCTTGAAATTTTTCTCTATCAAGTGTGCAGATTGGTTTTTTACACTCTTATACCTTTTTTAATATTCAGCACTAGATAAAAACTTATTTTAACTAGGACGCTCCATAGATAGAGTTAAACTCTAGTTAGGAGTCTTATTTCTTAGGATCAAGTCATTTTGAACTAAAATTGACTAGGATAATCAATTGGATTATATTTTGAACAAATCAAAATAAATCAACTAATTTATTTTAGTTTAATTAGAACTCATCTAATTAATTATCCCTAAGAAATTTTTTAATTAATTCATTATCAAATAATTAATTCTACCCACATGTCCCCATGCAACACTATTGTTTCTATTACTATTGCTTCCATTGGATTTTAGAAAGATCACCAAGTAGTTTTGTCTTATTTTGCTTCCAGTGGCATTATCTTTTTTTTTTTTTTTTGGTAGTTGTTCTTTTAATGGTATTCAAAATCTGGGAGCCAATTTGGGAACTATGGATACAAAATTTTGCCTACAAATTTGCCACAATGCTGCATACATGACATGCCCATTGAGGAGCACGTTACTCCAAAATGCAACTATTGTCTAGGTTCACAAAGGTGCACCATCGATAATGCATGTAACAACTTAAAACCCAACATAGCCATATATATATATATATATGTATAATAGAAATTTCAACAAAACCTCTCCTAAAAACTCATGCCTCCTAAGTTTACAACTAATAATCCGATAATTTGCATAACTCCATCAACAACATTCCAAACAGTACCATAGTCAGATTTTGGTATCACATTCTCATTTACTACATGATTTCTCCTAAGAAGCTAAGCACAACACTAAAGTAAAGTAACTGAACTTTGACTTGTCTCCACTACAACATAACTAAAACTAACCAATTCAAACAATTGGCTACTAATTTATACAATATAGAAAACTTTAATGAGCTTAAACCCTATGTATGGATAAACAACTAACAATGGGGAACAATTAAGGGGTTATCATAAATTAAAATATCTTGCTAGTAAGGATAAAACTTCTAAAATCATCATTTCTAAATATAAAATATCTTTCAATCTATGCAATTCAAGAAGAATTTATAATAATTTCTAATCTTAACATAAGTAACTTATTTCAAACAATTACTCAAAGTATGAATAATTATAGGTTCTATTTATAAAGCTTGCAATTATTGTGCACTTGAAAGCTTATACACCATTACTGAAGTAATAATATGTACACATGGCATCACTGAGGAGCGCCCTCACTTAGGAGCAATTCACATCATAGAAACATGGCATCACTAAGACTGGGGGCAATAAATAGAATAATCATGGCATCACCAGAACTCGGGAGAAAACATAAATAGTAATCATGGTTATATGTTAGTGCAAAGCATAACCCGAAAGGGTTAAGGACACAAGATATACACTTCAAAGACTTTATGTATACCTGGTGTGATCTCAAAGACCTCATATTCATCTTATTCTTGTTGTACATGATGTTAACATAGCTAGGAGTACATATAGCTATTCAAAATCACTTGTACAACTACATAGACCATATGAAAATCTTGCAAAGCTGAAAGGCATACATTATGAGACCAATTTCTCTTTCCAAACAATTACATTTCAACTTGAATTAGAAAAGCTGGTAAACTCTTTTTTTGGTGAAAATAAAAGCTAGTAAACTTTGATAACATATACTAATATCTCTTACCTAACTTGCATTTCACAATCATAAATATTTATCTATAGTTGATGAAATTCCTAAACATAAATAACATATTCCATAAACACCAAGTTGACAAACCAAAACTTTCATATTGACTACCTCAATTGTTCCTTAGTTTATGAAACATACCATAGCCATTAATAGATGAAAATACATAATTAAAGTCAAGGTAAACTACAACAAATCTCCCTATATTTGGTGTATGTGAAGAAAACCCTTATGTGGTTTCAATTGCATCAATTAACACCCTGCACTTTTAACATTGTACAAATGACTCAACTATTGGTTGCACATCCAAATCAAACATTGACCCCAATGTTTTTGCTTTTCCTTGGACTCTCAGGCTGGGGTCATTAGGTGCTTCTGAATGTAGGTGAGAAATCTCTTCAAAGGGAATGAAATCAAATCCTTTTTTCATCTAAGCCCAAATCACAACCCTCCACGTTAAAATCAATGCTGAAGTTGTAGAAAAATTGCAATTGAGCCCTAATCACAGCCCTCAAAAAAGAACCAGAATCTAGTTAGAAAGGTAGCCTTTCCTTCTTTATTATGATATAAGGTTTGGTGAAGTTCCTATGCCATTGCCTTTTCTTCTATTGTTGTATACCACATGTTGTGATTCCGTGTGATGAGGGTTGTGATTAGGGCTCAGATGCCTTATCCCCCTTCAAAGATGTCCTTCATTTAGAGTTCTTTTGATCTCAACTTTAGAGTTCAAGGAAACATAAAAACTTTGGGGTGAATGTTTAATTTTGATGTGCAACTAACAAGTGTAGGGTGTTAATTGATGCAATTGAAACCACAGGGGTTTTCTATACATACACCAAAGTACAAGGGGGTTTGTTGTATTTTACCCTTAAAGTCATGTAGAACTCATACATTTCTCTTTAAGAAATAATTGTTCGTAAACTTAAAGTCATTATTTTCTTAAAAAAAGAATTGCACAACCAACTACAACTAATGCTCTTCTAAGCTCCCTAGCACTACTTTGGGTGTCTTCTCACACACTAACTCTTCTCCTTAAAACTAATAGATATACATTTAAATATTAAAACTAAACTAATAGCCTATAATAACTACATGGTTTGCATGTTATGCAAGCAACTAACTCAAATACAATATATGCAACTAATCACATTTTTTCAATTTTTATTGAGTCATTGTTTACTTTAAATCTCATTAGAAAACTAATTCACTTCGCAAAAAAATCTGTACTAATTGACAAAGAATCCAAACTTGAAACTTTTATGAAATAAGCCCTTACGTCTCTACTTTTTCATGCCTTTCACAGCTACTGATATGGATATCTAGAACTTAAGTTATAGGGCAATGAGCAAGTGCTACCAGGAGAAAACAGAGAGGAATAGGACAGATTTCTAGTATCACTTTAGGTGTAAACTGATTTTGATTGAAAAGAATTATAATTTGAAAAATTATGGGCTTAATCCCTTCTGTTTTAGGATTCAAATGCCACTAACATCTTGTCATTTGGTCAACTGCAACCCAATAAAAGCTTAAAAGAGTGTTCAAAGGTTTGGAGAGTCAGCATATGTACTCTAAATGAAACCATATAGTTTTAACTATAACAAGAATCCTAGCAAGTCATTTTATCATGTGAACAAAAGTCCGTATTGAATGATTATTTGGCATAACTTTCCTTCTTGAGTAATATCCCATTCGTATCTACTTAAAAATGAATAATTAAATAAAAATATCATTTGATTAAATCACTTGTCAGCCAATTATGAAGTTTTTCAATGCCAATGAATTATAACATCATATGCAGAAGATTTCCAGAAGAAGGTAATACCAAAATTTATTGAAACAAGTTCAAAGATACTAAATTGTTTTTAGGATTGAAAGAAGGAGTGTTAAACCCAAGACCAACAATTACTACAGCTTAGGACTGACTCATAGTTAGATACATTGAAAGAAATTAGAAACGAAGATCAGCATAAATCAAGAGACAATTCGGTGCTAGAATTATCTTGCCTGCCTAGGATTTTAATGAACTCCAAAAGCCTCCCATAACTGACTTCAATAGACGTTGCATTGCAAGAGAAATCAGTGATAGAAACTGCAAATGAAAAAGAAAATGACAACAAAAATGAGAATTAAAGCTGAGGGAATATGGGTTTTCAAGTTAGATACATCGCTTCAAGGAGAAAAAAACAAGATAGAGTGAAGAATTGAGATAGGTGAGCTATGAAGAGAAAAGAAAAGGAAGAAAAGTATAAAGAAAAAAAATAAAAACCAAGAAGATAGCACAGGCCAGAGGGAAGAATATGAACAAGAAATGTAGGGGAGAAGAGATGAGCTCCATTTTGTGTGATAAGAAGAGGCATCATACATAGAAGAGAAAGTAAGAGAATACAGATGTCAATAAGCGGTGCTACAGATGGCAATAAGTAGTGTTAAGTGAGACGAATTTTTTGGAATTAAAAAATAGAAAGAGGAGGATTGAGGGTATGTAAGGCATGCAGAAAAAAATTGAATTGGCGTCACATGGTGTAAGTGAGAACCTCAATAGAAATATATAAAAAAAAAAAGCTCAAACTAATGAATTAGGAGAAAGAGATAGGAAAATAAACTTAAATTGCTGGCAGCCATATAACTTTATCTTTTTATAACTAGATCATAATTAATGGATTTGATATAATTTATACTATCAATTTCATTACACAAAATTATTTAGTTACTAGTAGATTTTATAGGTGAATTTTTCATTTGTTGGTAAAATTAATTTTACGAGTAGATTATTTGATAGATTAAATTGGCCGATAAAAATTACTCATAGATACAAATATCCATTGGTGAATCAGACAAAAATTTGGTAGGAAAAGTTTACCTATAGATTTACCTATGGCTTATTTGTTTAATTAAGTTTGGATTATCAGTGGCATGTCACTGGTAATCTACTAGAAATCAAGTTTTTTGGTGGATAAAATTCACCATCAAATATACATATAATTTTTTAAAAGCTTGTCATTAAATCTGTTGGAAATAAAAAAGAAAGTTTCATTTCCCCTTGAAATTTAAAATAATCTATTGTTAAACCTTTTTTTCAAACTCACCCACAGCTGTACTTTCTCATTGTACTTTATCTTCTTGTCTATCTTTTTCGTCTTCTCCTTGCACTTTCTCTCTAAAGTGCTAAGAATTAAACAACTATTTCTTCGTTTAGACAATTGATTTGCCAGTTATTATAGCTAAAGTAAAAGGTAAGTAACTGTTTTTTCCTCTACTGTCTTATTTATTTTGAAAAACAAAATTTTACAGTCATATTTTTTATTGTGAATATGGTTTGATAATGTAATCTATATCTTTTAATTTATTCAATATGATTGCTTATATATATGATATGTACATGTGCTCCTTTTATTTTAGTTACTATGTTGAGAAGTTAAGATTACATATCTAAGGTTGTCAATTATTGAAGGATATATAGTTGGAGATGGATACTTGTTTTACTATGAGACATTAGAAATTCCATATCACTATAGAAGGATGTATAAGGATTTATTCGAGTCAAATAGGACTTAGATTAGAGTTTGTTGATGGGGTTGATGGTTTTATTGGCTATGCTTGTCATTTCCCATTATATATATTTGACAAAACTCTCAAGTGTCCTTGTAATAAATTTAAAGTTCAGCACTATTGACTCCTGAAATATTCTCATAGGATAGTGGTCTTACCTCAAAGTGATTGCAATCTGATTGTTCTTGTGTTTGCACTCAGATTAGTAGTAAAAAGCTTTGAGAATCCTTAAATAGAACCAAAAAATTAGAGAAAAGCTAGGTGAGTATAATCACCTCTTACTCTCAGCTTGTACCTCTTCTCTCTTTGAATTTTTGAGTGTGTGCAGTGATGAAGCTAAAGAAAATACCTCCTAACCCCCCTCTGAAATGTGTTTCAACAGCTACCCAAAAGAGGAGCTCGCTTGAGAGCTCTAAGGCACAAATGGATCAGAGAGCCGAGAGAGCTAGAAAGAATGTGCTGAGAGAATGGGTTCCTAGGTGAATGCCGAGAGAACTGGAGAGAGTGTGTGTAAGAAAGAACCAACTGAGTATGGTGAGAGAGCTGAGAGAGCTAGAGAGGGTAGCTTCATTCTTGTTGATCTTTCGGAATAATTGTTATAATAATGCCATTATTTCTAAGATCAGCAATAATGATTTTTTGTTATTAAAAACCTTCAATACGTCCATCAGTCCATCAGTCTTGCAAAAATGAGACGGTGTCTTAAATTTTAACCTTGAAATACAACACTGGTCCTATCTTTCGATATCAACAATTCATTAGAAGCAACACATTTTAAAAAATACTTTGTGATAATCTGTTAAAACCAAGGAGATTTCATTTTTGTGGAGTTAAATTTATTTTTCTTAATAGATATGCTTTTCAAATACTTACTCTGATCATCAAAAGAGAATGGAATGGGAGTTGACTTGATTAAAAATCTTACTACTGTAGACACCTAATTTTGTCCGACCCACTTCTTAAAACTTTAACATAAATTGTAAACCCAAACTTAAACTAAAAAATAACAAAATAAAAGAAAATTAAGCCCAAAATACAATTAAACCCAAAATAAAACTAAGCCCAAACCCAAAAATAAAATTTTAAAATAAAACTAAAATAAAATTAGAAAAATAAAAGATAAGATAATCAAAATTAAAGAATAATAATACAAGATAAATTCAAAATTAAAAGAGATAAATAAAATGATGAGAGGATAAGATATTAGGATAAATAAAAAACAAAGATAAAAAATAAAATTTTAGGGTCAACAGCTTGGCGACTCCACTGGAAAAATTAGAGAGTTAGGCCAATTAAAAAATGATCTTATTAATTTTGTTAATTAATTTGTTAGTTTATTTTTGTAGAGCTAACAAAGTAAAAGGTACGCTTACTAGTTTCCAGTGCTTTTGGGTGTTTAAATTGTGTGCCTATTTATTTTTATAAATGTATATATTTTCTTTTTTTTGTAGATTTGATATATGATTCCCCACACATAGTGTCTCACCACGCACTAGAATAAAGGGGAGGTCATGACCCCTGTCCCTATACCCTAGTCATTTAAGGTACCTTGTAGGCTAGAGGGGTGTAATAAGGTTAGCCTTCGAGAGAACTTCGGTCTCCGCATAGGTGCCCAAAACACCCCACTCAGATTGATCCTTCTAAGGACAATTTAGGGACCTAATGTAGGAAACATAGAACCTACCTTTGCACTAACAATAGCATTAGACCTATCCCTTGTGAGAGAGAGTGTTGGCCCAACCCATGAGAGTGAATAAGAACTTAGGACTTACCTGAAATTAGGCACAATGGGGAACATTTCCTTTATCTCATCATGTGTTTATGTTTTTATCACAAGTCTCCTACTATATACATGTTATTTCTATGTACATGAAGTTCCTAAACTTAAGATTTATTTACATTTAGGATAGATGGGGACAAAAAAAAAAAAATAGGAATAGCCTTTGAAGATTTCTAACACTCTTTCTTTGACAAGATAAATTAGAATAGGGAATAATTTAGGGATTTGCCTAGGAGATGTAGAACTTTACCACCATGGGTAGAAATAGGTTTCAAAAAAAAAAAAAAAAGAGAAGGCATGCATTCTTCATTAACATTTGTCCTCTTTTGCATAAGTTGCACACTTTTTACTTCATGCATGGCATCACATTCACATGCATATATTCTTATTTGCACACCAATAATGCATTGTTTACTCTGAAGGATAAAGAAGTAACACGGCTCCGATAACACATTCCTGAAGTAGGCAAATGGAAGGCTTAGGTCAGGAAAATGTTAAGCAAGAAAAGACTATGGAGGAAATGCAGAGCGAGATCGACCAACTCAAGGGTCAGTTAGCCAAAATGATGGAAATGATGAAACTGCAAACTCAGAATAGCTGTCAAGGGCCAAAAGATCCTCACAATCAAGAACAAGATGCTCAAAATAGCTATCGAGGGCCAAAAGATACTTGTAATCAAGAGCAACCTAAGGATCAGCAGGCCCAAAACTATAACCCGGAAAAGGGCCCAGAAGGCGAAGTCATCCCAAACTTTGATGATCCAATAGACCAAGAAAAGCTAAGGAAAGCTACTAATGAGGCCAAGGCCCAAGAAAGGTATGAGATTCTAGAAGCTAGAATGAGGAGGATTGAAGGATTCTTAGATGATGATGATGTATTAGATCTCTTAGAAATGGGATTAGTTCCTAATGTGATCTTGCCTCCAAAGTTCAAGGTCCCTGAATTTATAAAGTATAATGGGACATCTTGTCCAAAGACTTATCTTCTCATGTACATCCAAAAAATGGCAGCTTATTCTAATGATGAAAAAATACTAATGCATGTCTTTCAAGATAGTCTGATTAATGAGGCTGCTGAATGGTATTTAAGCCTGGATCGCCATTCTATTCGCACTTGGAAGGACTTGGCTGAGTCCTTTATGAGTCAGTATAGATATAATAGGAACATTGCCCCTGACAGGTTTCAGTTGCAGGACATGAGAAAATGAGAGAAAGAATCATTTAAAGATTATGCTCAGAGTGGAGAAATGTAGCAGTTCGAATGCAACCACCTGTATCTGATAAAGAAATGATTACTCTTTTTATGAGCACTCTAGAGGATCCTTATTATGCTACAATAGCGACATGCACATCTCTTAATTTTGCTGACTTAGTTATTGTTGGTGAAAGGGTAGAAAGAGAAGTCACAATAGGAAAGATGGGAAAGCTAATCATTGAGAGCCAAAAGAAATTCCAGAATGATAAGAAAAAGGAAGGAGTGCACTCAGTAGAATACCAGAAAAAAGGAAAATGGAAGGGTAATACCCCTGTTGTGAACATTTCTGCACCAACTCTGCAAGCACTAGTTGCCCAAGGTTCTCAGCCTAATCAACAACAATCCCAACGGTATAAGCAAAATCAATTGAGGCAGCAATTTAATAAGAAAGTTGAAAACTTTGATTCTATTCCAATATCGTACTCTGAGCTCTTACCCCAGTTGTTGCAGAACAATCTAGTGCCTTTGGTTCCATTGCCTACCTTTCAACGCCCATATTCTGCCATGGTGTAATGAGCAACTTACTTGTGCTTACCATGTAGGGGCAAAGGGCCACTCTGTGGATAACTGTCCTGCATTTAAAAGGAGAGTTCAAGGATTGATTGATGCTAAGTGGTTGACTTTTGAACCTAAGCAACTAGAATTGGATGTGCATGGCAATCCCTTACCTAATCATGACAATCCAAATGCTCAACACTAGAGTGACATCGACAAAATCAAGACCTTGTGATCGGAGGAAACCAATCGGTTTGAGATAGAGGGTTTGATCTTATACCACCAACTACAAGTTACATTAGTTCCTATTTTCGTATTTATTTTGCATCTTTTCAAGTTTTCATTTTATGGCACCAGCTAATGGCTCTGCCCAAGGCCTTAGCAAGGAGTTTGTATGGGCACACCTTTTAATTCAATAAAATGCTTAGCATGATGAATGCATTACTTTTCTTCCAATTTCTTTTGTCTATTAGACCAAATTAACACTGGGGCAATATGGTTTATCCCAAACATTGACGCTCATGAGCTAATAAATAAAGAAAAATTTTCTTAATTTTATTCTTGATAAATCCAATTACCGATGATAAAATAAGTTTGCTTGAATACTCAATTCTCTTGGATGACCAAATGTCTTCTAATTAAAGGAAAACGAAAAAGAAAGCCTACGTGAGAGTGTGCTTATAGTGGAAAAATGGATACCTTAGAACTTGTCTAAATGCTCCTTGAGGCTATTTGTTAGACATCACATTATTCAAGAAATGACCTAGGCTATCTTTGGATAGTTTGAGCCTTTCAAGCCAAACCTTAATATCAAAACTCCCATAGTCACCCATTTGAGCCTATAAAAGGATGGCAAGACTACCATCCGACTTCCTTCCTTAGACTCACACTAACTTTAACCTTTCAATTTGAAAAACTATTACTCTACCTTGAAGGAGAGCTAAAAGGAGTATCCCTACTATCAAAGAAGGAAAATGCTATGAGCAACAATATAAAGCTCAAGTGAAAGGATTGAAGGAATCCTTCCAAAACTATGTGAAAAAGCACAAATAGAAAAAAAAAAAAAGAAAAAGAGAAGAAATATTGAAAAAAAAAATGAAAAAGAAAAGTGCTAAAACAAAAAGAAGGGGGGGCTAGTCGAAAGAAAAAAGAGACTAGTAAAGAGAAATGGACCTCACCTTGAGCCATAAACTTATCCAAAAAAGAAAAAGTGAAAAATTAGACATTATACTTCATGCTCTCCTTATTTGATAAATCCTTATCTCTTTTATTCATACCCATTACCTAAGCCTTACATTACAAGCTAAGTAAAGTTCTAGTGATCTTGGCTAATATGGTAAACTAACTAAAGTGGAGAGGGACATGAAAACAAGCCTATGGGGTATCTATGAGTGCAAACAAGTCAAAGTGTGCAAATACTTGAGAGTGATTTGAATAAACATTTTACTAGAGTGCAAATACTTGAGGAGTTAGAATGAGTGCTTAACAGGGCACTTTCGATTGCATAGAATTGAGTAATTATTATGTGCATTCCCTTGAGGTATCACTTGGATAATAAAAGAGAAGGGTTAAGAAAACCTTTTTCAATATTTTTTGCTCGTGGCAGTCTAAATCGGGGGTAATTAAAGGATAAAAACCCATACCCAAATGACCCACCTTTAAAGAAAGGAGAAACTCAGAAAGTTATAAAGGAACTTCTCCTATGGGGCTATAACCCATAAAAAAAAATCAAGCTTGATCTCAAAAGGAATTACTCCTAAAGTTTTAGATACTTTAATTCGCTTTAGTGGGGGCAACCAGTCATTGACCCATCTATTGATCTCTCCTATAAAAGGCTAAAGTACCAAGTTGCATATCCTTTGTGTCATAAGCCATCCTCATTTTTTTTTTAAATGCATTCTCATGCAAAGCAAAAATTATCAGGTGCTAGTAAAAGGTATTGCCTAAATGGACAAGACATAAATTGAAAATTGGCAAAACTCCAATGATGAGAGAAGAAAAGTTTTAAAGTATGACTTCAAGACATGATGAATGAAAAATGTCTTGAGTGAATATTAAAGGCATTACACCCTTAATTTCTCTTAGAAGAGAAAGAGATAAGTTACGTTCAAGGATTATGTCAAAAAGGGTTTTAGCCCAAATATGCAAACAGGGGCAATGTAGCAAATAATGACATCTTTATGAATAGAAAACTTGATCAAGGAATGTACTAAAAATTCAATGACACTGGGCCAATCCTTCTAGAGAGAACAAGTCAAAAGACCCAAAAGTGCCAAAATCAACTCAAAAGCTCCCAAAGGTCATGGAGTAGCATTTTTTACAATTTACAAGAATTTCATTTTTCTAGTACATCAGTATACATCATCATAGGATAATATTGCATCATTGCATACAAGCATTATCATTGCCTAAATTGTCAAGAAAATTAAAATTTTCACAAATTTAGCATGTCCTTAAGATTTTGAAAAAAATTAAGATTCTACATTATCATGTCAAATATGCACAATCATAAGCATCTCATCTTATATCAATATAAAACTATTGTAGGAAGAATTCATCCACATCAAGTTAGAGACAAACTTATTCAGGTCAAATCAGGCCATTACGGGAAGAACCCGTTTAAAGGACATTTTTTTGGGTCCTTGTAGGGTGAACTGTAATCATTCCAAACTTAGGATTAAAAAAGAAAATCCTAAAGTCATTTTTGGTCCCTGTTGGGTGAACAGTAACCCTTCAGAACTTAGGATTAAAAGAGGAAATCCTAAAGTCATTTTTGGTCCTTGTTAGGTGGACAATAACCCTTCCGAATTTAGGATTAAAAGAGGAAATCCTAAAGTCATTTTGATCTTTGTTGGGTGGACGGTAGCCCTTCCGAACTTAGGATTAAAAGAGGAAATCCTAAAGCCGTTTTAGTCCTTGTTGGGTGGATGGTAGCCCTTCCAAGCTTAAGATTAAAAGAGAAAATATTAAAGTTATTTTTGGTCCTTGTTGGGTGGACAGTAGTCCTTCCAAACTTAGGATTAAAAGAGAAAATTCTAAGGTCATTTTGGTCTTTGTTGGGTGGACGGTAGCTCTTCCAAGCTTAAGATTAAAAGAGAAAACCTTAAGATCATTTTTGGTCCTTGTTGGGTGGACAGTAAAACTTCCGAACTTAGGATTAAAAGAGCAAATCCTAAGGTCGTTATGGTCCTTGTTAGATGGATAGTAGCCCTTCCGAGCTTAAGATTAAAAGAGAAAATCTTAAGGTCATTTTTGGTTCCTGTTGGCTGGACAGTAACCTTTCCAAAGTTAAGATTAAAAGAGAAAATTCTAAGGTCGTCTTTGATCCTTGTTGGATGGGCGGTAGCCCTTCCGAGCTTAGGATTAAAAGAGGAAATCCTAAAGTTATTTTTGGTCCTTGTTGGATGGACAGTAACCCTTCCGAACTTAGGATTAAAAGAGAAAATTCTAAGGTCATTTTTGGTCCTTGTTGGTTGGATGATAGCCCTTCTTAGCTTGAACAGGTAACCCTTCTGGTCCCTATTGGGTGGACAGTAGCCCTTCCGAACTTAGGATTAAAAGAGAAAATTTTAAGGTCATTTTTGGTCCTTATTGGGTGGATAGTAACCCTTCCGAACTTAGGATTAAAAGAGGAAATCTTAAAGTTGTTTTTGGTTCTTGTTGGATGGATGGTAGCCTTTCCAAACTTAGGATTCAAAAGAAAATCCTAAGGTCATTTTGGGTCCCTGTTGGGTGGACAGTAATCCTTCGTATTATATATTGCACCCAGACAAAATAATGTCTCTCAACCTTTGCTCATCTTCTAGTTTCTAAAAAATGAGCAAAGAGGGACAATCTGTAAACACTTAATTTTGTCCAGCCCACTTCTCAAAACTTTAATATAAATTGCAAACCCAAACTTAAACTAAAAAATAACAAAATAAAATAAAATAAAGCCCAAAATACAATTAAACCCAAAAATAAAATTTTAAAATAAAACTAAAATAAAATTAGAAAAATAAAAGATAAGATAATCAAAATTAAAAAATAATAATACAAGATAAATTCAAAATTAAAAGAGATAAATAAAATCATAAGAGGATAAGATATTAGGATAAATAAAAAATAAAGATAAAAAACAAAATTTTAGGGTCAACAACTATGATCGTGCATCTTTTTATTTTGAAGGCAAAGCTTTCATTCTTCTTCTTTATCTTTCTTATTTTTTAATTTGCATTTATTTTCTGGCAAATCCTAATTTCATTCATTAGTTTGAATTGTAGGTATTGAGACAATCATGGAAGTTCTGTCTCGAAGCCATGATGTTTCTCCAAACTTTGTTAATGGTGCAGCTACTACTGAAAGTAAATCTAATTCAAATGAAGATTCACAAGTACAACTTAGTCATCAATCATCTACAATTTAAATATAGTTATAATTTTCCTATTGCATGCACCCTTGCAATTCTTTTTTTTTTTTGGGGGGGGGGGGGGGGGAGGTGGGGGTTGGGGTGTTGGTAATTGTTTCACTAAACATGTGTCCTTTTAATGTTGATTTAAGAAGATAGTTTTGCTTTCATTCACGAGCTAGCATTTGAGATTGAATTCAATTGAGTTTCTTAAGAATTACTACATGTTTAATGCAGACTTCACTTATGTTTCATTGAAGAACAACCTAATATTTCTTTGTTGACCTTCTTAGTCCTCAGGATATTTGCTTTGGATCTCAATGGATGAAAAGTTGTTTTCTTTTGCAAATTCAAACTTTGTGGGGACTACTTCTAGAACAGACAATGTCTTATATTCATGGTAGATAGTAATGATAGGAACTGAATTCTTAGGGCCAAAGATGAGTTGCACTGGATATTGAATGAGGTAGTTTAGTCGACTTAGATTTTATTTCCATAATAAGTTTATATTTGTTTATGTTGTATGTTAGAATGCTTGTCCAACATTAATAAGGAATTTTTCTCTTTAGTATATATCAAAATTTGGGATTAAGTAGAAGCCATAAAAATTGTCGAATTATGTGAAGATGGATAACTCGTAATCATGTTGATTATTTGAAGAAGATTCTTTTATGATTTTTTATGATAAACATCAATTTTTATGGGAAGTTAGGAAACAATAACTATTTCTAGCATAAGTAATCAACACTTATTCAATTTGGTTTTAAAATTTTACTTATAAATCTTAAAATTTAATAATTAAGTTCTACATTAATTTAATATTATTGACCCATGCATCGTACAAGTCTAGATACTAGTATAGCTATAAAAATAGTACAAAGTTTCTATATATAGTTGTGAAGGATAATGTTATGTAAAAATTAAGTCTATTGTACACTATCAGAGTGGTATTGGCTTTGAAATCTTGCTGACTGAGTTAATCAAGTCAATGAATCCCAGATTACATCTAAAGGAAATGAGTTTTCTGGAGAGATTCTACTCAAATTTGCATTGAATATGGCTATGTTGATAAGTAGGCTATGCTGAATAATAGGGTGTGAAAAGCATCCCCTCAAAAACCGCAGTTTTGTTTTCCTTTTGCTTTTGGAGTAGGTTTTGTTTTTTGTTTTACTTGTCCCATACTAAAAAATTACATTGTTTTCTTATTTTCTCTTTTCTCATATTTTTTAATGACCCAATCAAAATAAAGAGTTCATTAGGCTTTTTTTTTTTTTGGCACGTTATATTAGGCATGTTTTGTATACAGTCATAAGTTGCGTGTATGTGTAACCGAATTATTTTTAATCACTATTGTTGTAGAAACTTCTTTTTGGTGTTGATTGTAGAAACTCTTTTAAATTGAATTAGTTTGACAATCCCGGACCAAATTCCGCAACCTAGGAAACAATGACGCTAGCTTTATAAGCCAGCCGTAACCAGAGGAATGGTAGTCCCACAAAGTGCGGGATAACATTTTCTCACAATATATATATATATATAAATTGAGAGTTGCCCTCACCTGCGTAATTGCTATATGTGTTCAGGTTCAGTTATTGGTGTTTTTTTAAGTGTTTATGGCGAGGAAGATGGTGGGGATAGAGAGTTGCTAGAACAGTGGTTACCAATCAAGACACAAAACTACTCTTCAAATCTGCTTTTAATTTGCAACAAATTAGCACGGAACAATAAGATTCTTAACTTCAATGATTGAAAATTATCTATAGCCCTACTTCACATTGGAAGCAGTCTCCGTTAATCTTGGCAAATTATCCAAGCTGTGTCCACTTTTGCAATATATTCCCAGTGTTCATATTGACTTTTTGTTCATTTAGCATCACAATGTCAAAAGCAACTCCTGAACTAACGCTTTTCACACGAAAACCTTATCCTGTTTCTATCTCCATATTTACCCAAACATGCAATTCCATCATCACTCATCACTACTGATCAGTCTAGTTTCTTTCGCATTCCCTCATGGCAGCTTTAGCGAATCTCTGTCTTGTTTCTGTTGTGTTTGCTGCTGCAAACTCCATTCTTTCCCTTTGTGGCAGCATCACTTCCACTGAGGCTCGCAACATTGATGGATTCAGTGTGGAACTCATCCACCATGACTCTCCAAGATCACCATTCTACAGTTCCACTGAAACTCGTTTCCAGCGCGTGTCGAATGCTCTGCGCCGTTCTGTTCAACGTGCAAATCGACTCAACCCGGCCGCTGTTGAACCAAATGCAGCTGAGGCTGATGTGATGATGAATCAAGGCGAATACCTCATGAGCTACTCAGTTGGCTCCCCACCATTTCAAGTGTTTGGCATTGTCGATACAGGTAGTGACCTCATTTGGCTACAATGCTAGCCTTGCACGGACTGCTACACCCAAATCGCTCCTCTTTTCGATCCCACCAAATCAACAACCTACCAAAACCTTCCTTGCTCTTCTACACAATGTCAATCTCTACAACAGTCCTCTTGCTTGTCCGATGCTGAACCAATCTGCCAATACTCTGTTCAATATGGGGATCATTCATTCCCAAAAGGAGATCTTGCCTTAGATATTCTCACATTAGGCTCCACCCAAGGCAATCATATCTCCCTCCCTAAAACTCTGATTGGTTGTGGACACAGCAATGATGGGACCTTTAATGACAAAGGTTCAGGCATAGTTGGCCTTGGAGGTGGATCTGTGTCCCTTGTTTCTCAAATGGGTTCTTCAATTGGTGGCAAATTCTCCTATTGTTTGGTGCCAACAATATTAGAATCTAATTACTCAAGCAAACTGAGTTTTGGAGATAATGCCGTAGTTTCAGGTTCTGGAACTGTCTCAACTCTCACAGTCACAAAACAGACAGAAACTTACTATTACCTTACCTTAGAAGCAGTGAGTGTTGGAAATAATAGACTAGAATCTGGAGGTTCATACAATTATGATATTTCAGAGGGTAACATTATAATTGACTCTGGCACAACACTGACTTTTCTGCCTGAAGATCTTTACTCTAAGTTGGAATCAGCAGTAGCAGATGAGGTTAAATTGGAACGTGCCGAGGACCCACAGCAGCTACTAAGCCTTTGCTATAGAACTACTATGCCTGAAGTTATGGAGGTGTCAGTTCCAGCAATCACGGCACACTGTACTGGTGCGGATGTGAAGTTGAATGCCCTCAACACCTTTGTCCAAGTTTCTGAGGACGTTGTCTGCTTGGCTTTCAGCTCAACTCGAAAGGGTGCCATCTTAGGGAACGTGGCCCAAATGAACTTTTTGGTTGGCTATGACCTACAAAAGAAGATTGTCTCCTTCAAGCCGACAGATTGCACCAAGATGTAATTGATGTAACTGTTGAACTGACATCGATTAATCAATATATTATTAAATTTGTTGACTTATTATCCCTCCGATTGTCTTTTATATTTGAGGGAGAGGTGACAAAGTACTTGTGTCTATCTGTCTTTAGCCTTTTGAGAAAGTGTTGTCACTTGTCATAAATAAAAATTTGATTTATAATTTATTATATTTTATATTTATTATATATAATAATATAAAATTTTTAAATAGATAATTTAATAAAAATAATTTTATCGTTTAACTTTTTTTCGGAAATTAATAAGCAACTGCCGTTCACATACTTTACAGCCAATAAACAATATATAATGTTGTGAAAGGTAATTTTTTAATGAATTTTTCATATGTAATTTAATAATTGTTAAGCAAAGATAATAGTTTAAATGTAAGAAACCAAAACTTTTCGCTAAACTCACATTGCTATTGGAGAGATTGCAATTAGGCACCGTATTGTCCACTACAACGGGCGAGCTATTAATATTCTATTTTAATTTTTTGTTTGAAATTTAATCGACTTTTATTTACACAATCTCATTCTCAGTATTATTTCAAACATATGAACTTCAAAAGCAGTGCGGAGAAAAATATAAAAGTATTATTTTTTATTTTAATAATTTTTATTTATTTTCTCATATTTATATTTAAATATATTTTATAAAATTCTATTTTTTCTTCTTTAAATTTTTTCCCCCTAATTTCATATGTGTCTGTTTCTTATTATATTTATTTTTGTATCTCCAAAGATGAAAATTCGATCCGCATAATACAATTGATATCTCAGTTTTAATTAAGAAGACCGCCTTAACTTCTCTCTCGAAGGAAGCAAGCACTTCCTTAATTTGATTTACTTCAGTATATGTTATAGATTATAGATTACCCCTTCTTTTTTTGTATTTAACATTCCATGTATTGTGATCTTTTTAGTTTCTTTCATGAATCAACACTAAAGAGATACCAAAAGAAGTGTTCCCATAATTATATTTTTATAAAATATTTATATTTAATGATATGAATATTTAGTTTTGTTTATAAATTTAATCAACTTCGTGGGAATGCTGCTCGTTCAGTACTCAATTGAAACTGGAAGAGAATCCCTTTATGGGCGCTTGTTTGACCCTGTTACTGTCTCAACCTATTCGAAACTTGTTCTAACCGGAGATATACGTGAGATGGGCTGAAAACATCTTCACATGGACATCCAAAATTATGAATCAAGCCTTTTAAAGATTCTTACTATATTTACAACTTTATTTTTATTTAATTTTTTAAATATATAATTTAAATTATTATATTTATTATATTTTATCTCTTAAATTATGAGATTTAATAAATATAAAAACTTACATTAAGAAGTACGAATTTTTTATTGGAGTACCCTATTCTTAAATCTGTGAAATGGGCTGGCTAAGACTAGTCTAAGTAGCCTGATTCAGTCTTAAGTTAAAAAGTTTTAAATTTTTTGAACAAAAAAATAAAAATCTCAACGTAACTAACTTTTCAGGTTGCAGATTCACACATGTTAGTCCTATAGTCTTACTTAGTGGCTTGGCCTTAAATTTAAAGCTAATATTGAATTCAAACTTGGACTTGAACTTGAATTTATATTGTAAATTATAATTTTTATATTTTAAATTTATACACTTTATATTTTAAATTTTTAAAATTTAAATCCATAATATGAATAATTTTTTAATTTATTTTATTAATTTTAGTAATATATATAACATTTTTAAGATATCATTCTTAATTAATTAATATGAATAAAATAAATATATTTATGGCAAAATACTAATAACATTAACTATTATTATAAAAAAAAGGTTATAACGACCACAACAAAATTATTATAATCACCTTTTGACTAAACTTTGAGTTAATTATTCTGGTCATATATCTAAAGAATATTACTTTAGAGAGAAAGGTGCGATTTCGGCTTATGCTTTTCTTTTTATTATTCTAGCGCATCCACTTTGAGAAATAATTCTCATAATTTTAATATGTTTCCAACAAAAATGACATAGTTATTCTAATGAGCATATAAGTTGAAGCTCTAATGAGGAAGACTTTCTTATTTTAATAAGCTTCTATAGCCTACGAGATATTTGGGTGAAAATTAAAAAATTGAAGTGAAATTTCTAGAAAAGAAAATTGTGGATTATAGGTTGGTCTGTGATTAGACAGGCTATTTTGGCTTGGTCTTGGGTTAATTTGGTCAAGGCCAAGAGAAGCTTAGAATTTTTTAGGCCAAAATCTTTTGAACTTAACCTTTGGTTTCTAAGGATAATTCCAGTTCGATTTGATAGTTTAATCTAAAATTAATGACTCTATTTATTACTTTTCTAAACATTGGACTACAACCATGACTAGTCTCCTTAGAAAACTTATATATGATTACTCCTTAGAAAACTTATATATGATTACTCTGTAAGCATAATTTGGATGTACTAAACATGATATAACATCCAAAAATAAGGAAAAGCGAAAGAAAACTGACCTCTAGACATTGCAAGCTTCAACTCAAAAATACTTCTACAGGTGCTTCTAACTCAGGCTTTCTCACTCAAAGATGGTGTATTGAAGTGGGTTTGGCTTCTGGATGGTGAGAAACTGAGCCAAGGACCTTGTATATATAGTGCTCAGGGTGTTGCAACATTTTTCCATCAAAGACGGCAATCCCTCCTGGAATCCTCTCCAAACGACCATGGAAATGTTTGAAACAGACCACATTATAGTCTATAATGCCGACTTCAATGGGCAACATTCTGAAATTGAAGGAGGAAGAGTTGTAAGACGTTAGCTTGTCTCCAATGTTCAGAAACAAAAAAGACATCGGAGCTGCAATGTCTTGCTACAAAAGCCCCATGCAACGTTCAGAAATGTGCAAGGACTCACATTCTCCCACTTGGTCTGTATATTCTATAATGTTTCCACAGTTCAAATTCCAATAGTAGAAAACTAAATATACAAATCATGGTAATAATTCCTCTTAAAGCGAGTATTACCTTCCACGTATTACAAAGTATTTTGTTTCCTCAAACCCACTATAACTTAATGAATAAGCCCTATGCTTATTCAAGGTCTTCTTAATTATTGTCATTCTCAAAAATAAATGTGCACAAAGAAAGAGAAAATAACATACATAAAATAAGAGCTTTATTACAAATGATGAAAATTTTATATCAAAATCTCAATGTGGGACCAAGTCCTATTCTAGCTACATGATCCTTAAACCTTATTGGTGGCATGCCTTTGGTCAAAGGATCAGTTATCATCAACTCAGTGCTAACATGTTCAATGGTGACTTTATTCTCTTTAACACGTTCTCGGATGGCTAAATACTTAATATCAATATGTTTGCTTTGACTTTCACTCTTATTATTCTTAGCCAGAAAAATAGCACTGAGTTGTCACAATATATCCTCAATGGCCTTGAGATAAAATTAACTATTCTAAGCCCAGGGATAAAGCTCTTTAGCCATACATCATGTGAAATTACCTCAAAACAAGATACGAACTCAGCCTCCATGGTAGAAGTAGTAGTGAAAGTCTGCTTTACAGTCCTCCATGATACAGCTCCACCAGTAAGCATAAAAATATAACCTGAAGTTGATTTTTATGAATCAACATATTAGGTGAAATCTGAATCTGAGTAGCCAACTATCTCAAGATTCTCAGTTCGTTTGTACATTAGCATGTAGTGTTTAGTATCCTTAAGGTACCTCATTACTTTCTTTGCAGCTTTCCAATAGTCCATTCCTGGATTACTTTAATATCTCCCTAACGTGTCAACTGCAAAAGCAATGTCAGGTCTTGTGCAAACTTAAGCATACATAAGGCTTCCAACAGTAGAAGTATAATGCACATTACACATCTATTTTATCTCAAGGTCATTCTTCAGGCATTGGTTCAAGTTGAACCTATCACCTTTCACAATAGGTGCTACACTTGATTAACAGTCTTTCATCTGAAACCTCTCTAAAACCTTGTTGATATAGGTTTCTTGCGATAGACCCAATATATATTGAGTTCTATCCCTATAGATCTTAATCTCAATGACATAATATGCCTCACCTATATCCTTCATATCAAAGTTCTTTGAGAGAAACTATTTCACCTCATACAACATCTATTTATCATTGGTTGCAAGTAATATATCATCCACATATAGCACAAGGAAATAGATTCTGCTCCCACTGACCTTTTGGTATATACACTTATTCATGATATTTTTCACAAAACCAAATGAGGAAATAATATCATGAATTTTAAGATACCATTGGCGTGAGACCTATTTCAATCCATATATGGATTTCATAAGCTTGCAAACCAAATGCTCACTAGCATTAAAAGAGAATCCTTTAGGTTGTTCCATATATACCTCCTCCTCTAGTTCTCCATTGAGGAATGCCATCTTTACATCCATTTGATGCAGTTTTAAATCAAAATGGGCAACAATGCCATTATCACACGGAGGGAGTCTTTTCTAGATACAGGAGAAAAGGTCTCCTTGTAATCAATTCCTTCCCTTTGAGTGAATCCTTTAGCTATGAGTCTTGCCTTATATCTCTTGATATTGCTTAATGAGTCCTTTTTAGTTTTGTAGACACATTTACATCAATGGCTTTAGAGCCACTAGGCAACTCGATAAGATCCCAGACTTTATTAAACACTATGGAATCCATCTCTTCCTTCATGGCATTGTGCCACAATTCAGATTCTCTGTAACTGATGGCTTATAAAAATGTCTTTGGATTATTTTTGGCTCTAATGTTGTAGTCAGATTCTTCTAAGTACACTGTATTGTCACTAGGAATTGCTGACCTCCTTATCCTAGTTGATCTTCTTAATGTTGTCTCAACATCCTCTTGAAGGGGTTGTTGTTTTACTAGTTGCTCAATAGTTTCTGGTAATTGTTGATCAATCGGATTAACTTGGCCATGGTCAACAGGTTGTGGAGTCTCGATGATTGGTTGTTCAATACCCATTTGTACTTGAGGGGCATGGATTATAACTAATCTATCACTTGATGTGGAAGCTTGAGAACCAAAATGTTCTTGTTTAGAATCTAAGTTCCAACTTTGATCACTCCCACTAACCAAGTCATTCTCAAGAAATTTTGCGTTTCTTGATCCCATAATCCTAGTACTATAAGATGGACAGTAAAACCTATATCCCTTGGACCTTTCAGTATATCTAATAAAATACCCACTAATGGTCCTTAGGTCTAACTTCTTCTCTTGTGGATTGTAGACCCTAACTTCTTACAGGCATCCCCAAACATGCATATGTCAAAATTGGGTTTCCAACCTTTCCATAACTTAAATAGTGTCTTTTCAACAGTCTTGGTTAGAACCTGGTTAAGAATATACATAGTCATATTAAGGGTTTCAGTCCATAAGAACTTAGGAAGTTTGGAGCTGCTAAGCATGCTCTACACCATGTCCATTAATGTTCTCTTTCTTCTTTCAACTACACCATTTTGATCCAAAGATCTAGGCATGGTGTATTAGGCAACAATCCCATGTTCTTGAAGAAACCTAGCAAATGGACCTGATGCTTGTCCATCTTTAGTGTATCTACCATAATACTAACCGTCTCTATCTGATCTCACTATCTTAATTTGTTTTCCACATTATTTCTTTACTTCTATTTTGAAAACTTTAAAGGCATCTAGTGCCTTATTTTCATTATTTAGATGGTAAGAAACATGTATCATGAGTAATCATCTATAAAGGTGATAAAGTATTTCTGACTACTAGAGTCCATATCTGGACTATAAATATCTGCATATATGATTTCTGATAAGGTAGAACTCCTCTTAGCACCTTTCTTAGTCTTATTAGTTTGCTTTCCTTTAATGCAATCTACACAAGTGTCAAGTCAGCAAAGTTAAAAGTACTAAGTACTCCACTTTTACTAACCTTTTCACCCTCTCTATTAAGATATAACCAAGTCTACGATGCCACAATATAGAGGAATTTTCATTACTAATACTTCTCTTAATACCTATATTGCTAGAAACATGCATTGAATCATAAGATGTACTGTCTTGTAATTGAATTTGAAATAGACCATGACAAACTATACCTTTTCTAAGAACATTAGATTTATAAGATAATTGGAATAAATTATCTGAAAAGTTGAAGGAATATCCAAATGGAAGAAGTTTTAAGACTAAAATCAAGTTTCTAGAGAAACTTGGTACATAAAAGATCTTTTTCAAAATCAATACAAAATCAGTATCTAATACTAATTTGCATGTTCCTATGCCTTCTACTTATGAGCCCATCCTGTTTCCTCAATAGATGTATTAGTCACTGCTCATCAGCTTCCTTAGGTCTAGAAAGCCCTGTAAGGTATTAAAGATATACATTGTAGCACCAGAATTAATCCACCATGTATTACTACTAACATCTACCATATTAGATTCATAACAAAAGAGAGAGGTTAAGTTATCTTTCTTTTTAAGCCAAGCTTTGAATTTGGGGCATTCATGTGTCCTTTCTTTTTACAGAAAAAACACTTGGACTCCTTCTTGATGCCAGCTTGAATGGGCACCTTGCCCTTTCTTTTGGCCTTGACTTTCTTTTTACTTTTTTCTTGTATGGCCAAATGTGCACTTTCTCCCATATTAGCCAGGAGCCTCCTCTTCTCTTGAACACACATAGTCAATAATTCATTAATATATCATTTCTCCTTATGTGTGTTGTAGGAGATTTTGAAAGGTCCATACTAAGATGGTAGAGAGTTTAAAATGAAGTACACAAGGAAGGACTTAGACATCTCAACCTCCAGACTCTTCAACTGAGCTGCTATGTCCCTCATTTGTATTATGTGCTCTTGCACACCCCTTATGCTAGTGAGTTTCATTGAAGATAACCTTGTCATCAAGGTACTTGCTAGGGCCTTGTTTGATAACTCAAATTGCTCGTCAATGGCCTTTAGCAGGTCTTGGACATGTTCATGCTATTCTATTGATCCACAAATACTTGCAGATATTTTGGTCTTTATTTACATCATGCTGAGATGGTTATATCACTCCTAAGGTTCATAAAGATTAACCTCTGAAGCACTACTAGCGTCCATGGGCATAGGAGATTTTTCCTTTCTAAGTGCATAGTCAATGTCCATCCACCCTAATTGTAGAAGAATTTTCTCTTTCCAAGTTTTGTAATTGTCACCATTAAGTTCAGGAACTTGGAAGTCGGAGATACTAATGGGTTGAAAAGCTACCTAATATGCTATGTCAAAATTTGAGGCAACTAATTATTCCATATGATATGTCTTACCAATGTAAAACATATCTTTTTAAAATCATGAGCCTAGTACAAATAAAATTACCTGTGGGCTAAGGATTATTCAATTAGGTTCATGCTACTTTATGATGAAACTAATAAATTATCTCAATTTCTTAAATCTTGTGGGTAATTAAGAAAAAAGAAAATTTACCATCCCATTCTAATTAAACATATATAATATGATAACATTCCTGTGAGATAATGATTATCATATTATATATATTAATTACAATTTTATGTCTTTTACTATATATGATTTATTTCATAATGTGTAATTTTAGAATAATTAAAGATGCTGTGACTAAACTCTAATTAAACTAAAATTATACTAATCACATGACATTTTAAAAGAACTAAATGCTTACTTATAACTAAACAAATATGCAAAAGCAAGATTGCATAATGGAAATTTAAATAATTAATTAATCAACTTGTCCAAAAATGTGACTAATTAATTAAAAATTTCCCACAAATTAAATATGTCAAAATACTCCCAAAATAAATCATAAATATTGGGCATATGGCATTATGAATTTTTGGACAAAATATATCATTAAGAAAAAATTAATTTCCAATCAAAATTGGGTTATGCAAAATTTTTGTCCAAAAATAATTTTTAATAAATTTTTTTAATATGAAAAATATCCGACATGAAATTTTGATCATAAAACACCAAAATTATGAATGGACCATGTGAAAAAGCCTAAAATTCTAGCCCAAACCTAACCCAAAATCAAAAGTACAACCCTCTTTCTTTTTTTGGGGAAAATCAAATAGGCCTGGAACAAAGGCCCATAATGGCCTAACCCTTTTTTTCTTAATAACCCAAACAACCCAAGTAGATGGCTTAATGGGCCCGACCCAAATTCCTTAAGTGAAATAGTGCATTTCAAGGGGGAGGGCATAAATTTTACCTGGTCAAAATGACGTGTCGTTTGTCAAAATGACATGTTGTTTATACAAGACGACTTGTCGTATACGTTGTCTTCAACCTCCAGTTGGGTCGTATTGACTTGACACCCATATTCGACTTGCCAGAAAACTTGATGTTTTTTGGAGATTTTGGACATCTTTTTCAACGTTTCCAAAGCCAAAACTGATCAAAATTTCATGAGGAATATATTTATGCCATCAAAACATGAAAACTATGCATGCATGAAGCAACTTGATAGTATGAAAATTGAAAAATTTTTAGATTGAAACTACAATAAAGTAGAGGCCATTCGAAAGCTTTGATACCAACTGTAAGCATAATTTGGGTGTACTAAACATGATATAACATCCAAAAACAAGGAAAAGCGGAAGAAAACTGACCTCTAGTCATTGCAAGCTTCAACTTGAAAATGCTTTTACAAGTGCTTCCAACTCAGGCTTTCTCACTCAAAGATGGTGTACGAAAGTGTGTTTGACTTTTGGATGGCAAGAAACTAAGTCAGTAACCCCGTATATATAGTGCTTAGGGTGTTGCAACATCTTCCCATCAAAGACAGCAATCCCTCCTAGAATCCTCTCTAAACAGCCATGGAAACGTCTAAAATAGACCACATTATAGTTTGTAACATTGGCTTCAATGGCCAACATTCTGAAACTGAAGGAGGAAGAGCTGTAAGACATTGGCTTGTCTCCAATGTTCAGAAACAGAAAAGACATTGGAGCTACAACGTCTTACTACAAAGGCCCCATGCAACATTCAAAAATGTGCAAGGACTCACATACTCTAATATATATAAATAGAAGGCCTTATTAAATGACAAAAACAAACCAATGAAAATAAAAAATTGTATATAACAATTATATTTCACTCAAGAAATGAAATATAGCTCCAAACAAAAAATAAATTATGAAATATAACGTTTACAATACACAACCAATAAAGTACGTTATTAGTTTTTGAAAATTTTAAATATATATATGTGTATATATACATATATGAATTTACTGTTTAAAAAAACTAAAGAAAAATAAAGATTTAATGAAGGCTACCAACATGTCAGCATCTAGTGTTTAAGATACGTGAGTCATCCTCTATATTATAATAATAGGAGCTGCCCTTATAAATATGTAAATAGTTGAATTATCTTTATAGATAAGTTATCTTTATAGATAGCTTCACTTAGGATAAAGATAGATATTTATTGCTAGTCACACTACAAGAAATTGGTAAGTTATTGATGGGTTAAAATCTTTCAATAATATATATTTTTACCTATAGATAGGCTATTGGTAGAAAAAAGAAAATTTGCCAGTAATTTATACCACATATAGGTGGGAAGCTCAAGCTATCAACATGCTTACTCACAGACTAGCCATTGGTAAATTGGATGGCCAGTCAAAATCCCCTAAATGTATTTTACCAAAGGATATATTTATTGATAAATTATAAATATTTTCCCTAAATCTCAAGTCTAAGATCTCCTTACTAGTCAAATGTATTTTATCAAAGGATAAATTTGCCAATAAATTTGTTAGTAATGATTAATTTTTGAGAGAAAAATTGAAGTGTTAGGCACTCATGAGTGACACTAATTGCCAAAAAATTAGCCCACTGTTAGCAAACCAATTCATTTGTAATGAGCAATTTTTAAACAATTTAAACTGTCAAGGGCTTGTGAATAGGCATTTTTCCAAACATCCCTTTATTGACAGAACAAGAGTGATGCATCTATTAAAGTCTTAGAGGCACACAATAGTAGTATGTGCATACTAGAATTCCATAGGTTAGAAGATCTTCTATTGCCTTCATTAGTTTTGTTTATGCCAGTCAAAATGGTGGAAAGAAGGGAATTGTGGAATGAGTTGGTTAGTCTATTTGCTCACATTGATGGCCCATGGATAATCCCTGGGGATTTTAATACAAACTTAATGCCTCCGAAAAAAACATGGTGGTTTTGGCCCTCACTAGAGTAGCATGAGACTTTGCTGAATGTATTACAGCTTGTGATGCGATGGATTTTGGATTTAAAGGACTGTACTACACTTGGAAAAGGAAATATGTGATGGGAAGATTGGATAGGGGTCATGTAATTGATCATTGGCAATTCAATTTCCTAGACTTGTCCTTATTTCACCTACCTTTCTTTTCCTCTTATCATAGACCAATTTTTTTACTACCTAATTAGAATTAATTTAGAGGCATCATGGTTCCAAACCCTTGTGATCTTTTGTAATTTGGATAACATACCCCTTGTTTTAGGAGGTGGTGAATCCTTGTTGAAATGAACGCAACAAATGGCTTAATTCTTGTACTACATTTCAATCTAAAATTTCCAAGTGGCTTGAGAGGGTATTCAAGCAAGAGCGTAAAAAGAAATCCAAGTTATATGCCAAGCATAAAGGAGTTGATGCGAAACTATAGTTTGGGAGTAATAGATTGCTTGAACATCTACAGCAAGCTTTGTGGAAGGAGTATAAGGAGATTTTGGTTAGAGAAGAGATAACTTGGTGTTAAAGGTCAAGGAGTCATTGGCTTACCTTCGGAGCTTAAAATACCAAATTTTTTCATACCACTACCATCATGAGGCAACAAAAACTAGGATTGAAGCTATACAAGATGAGAATGGTGTTTGGGTTTATGACAATGATGCTCTCATAGGCTTGGTAGTAAAACTTTTTGAAAATCTCTTTATAGGCATGATGGGTGTACAAATGCTTGGTCCCCTTTATCTGGGTGTTTTCCCTACCTTGATGTTTAGGACAAGTCCTTTTGGGTTTCACTCCCATGGCTAAGGATATTATGTTAGTAGTTTTTAGTATGGGCCAATTCAAAGCACCAATCATTCATAGTCTCCAAGTAATATTTTTCCAAAATCAGTGGGACAAGGTGGGTCATTCAATGTGTAATATAGTCTAGGAGATTTTTCAAGGACCTCACAAGGTTAGTAGAATTAACATGACTCTTCTTAATCTTATCCCATGATGGAAGGTGCTATGTTTATCAAACAATTTTGTCTCATTAGCTTGTGTAACTTGGTCTATAAAATAGTCACTAAAGTGGTAGCCAATAAGCTAAAAGAGCATATAAGCCATTAGTAATGCCAATCAATATAGTTTTGTCAAAGCAAACGGTTCAAATAATATTGTTATTACACAAGATGTCATTCATTCTATGGCAGTAAAAAGTAAAAATGGTTGGATGGCTATTAAGGTTAATTTAGAAAAGGGCTACAATAGAATATATTTAAGATTTCTTGAAAGATACTTTTACAGATGTTGTTTTGGCTTCACACTTAATTGATCTCATAATGGCCTATGTTGGCTCTTGTGATATGAACATTCTATGGAATGGTACAATGGCAAGGTCTATTTTATGTTTCAAGGAGTATTAGACCATGTGATCCATTGTCCCCTTATTTATTCATACTATGGATGGAACAATTAGGCCCATTAATTCAAACAATTGTTACTAGGAAGAAATGGAGACCTGTTATACTTAAAAAAAAATGGACCTCCTATCCATGTTTATTTTTGAGGTTGATCTTTTACTTTTTCAAAGGACTCAATGGGAAACGTAGGAGTTATTGAGAAATGATCACATCTCTTTTGTACAGCTTCAGAGCAAAAAGTAAGCTAGGGCAAAATCAAGATCTTCTTGTCTAGGAATGTCAATCACAATAGATATTAGGAAAAATGATTTTCTTGGTTTTGGCCTCACAACATATGGGTACATATTTGGGTATTCCTTTATTCCACAAATGAGTTCATAAAGCTACTTTCATGCACGTCTTAGATTATGTTAATTAGAGATTGAGTTCTTGGAAGGGATCCAAATGATCTCTTCTAGGAAGACTGACTTTGACCCAATCTAATTTGTAAACTATTCTTGCATATCCTTCGTAGACTTCTCTTCTTTCTATAGGTTTGTGCATTGAGCATAAGAAAATCTCTAGGAATTTTCTCTAGGGTAAGGATAATGGCAGCTAGAAGCCTCACCTTTTGCCTTGGAATTACCTTTGTAGGACAAAAAAAGATAAGGGGCTTGGTCTTCATAGTATAAGGGATTCTAACAAGGCATTCTTAATGAAGATCAGACATGGTTTAATGACTAATTAGGATGCACTTTGGGAAAAAGTTCTTCAAAGCAAGTACAAGCTGAATGATCATAGTATTGCTAATATCAACTAGTTCATAATTCATTTAACCTATGAGGGGTATTTTGAAAATATGGGTACAAGTTAAGGCAAAGACTAGATTATTATTGGAAATGGCAAAGATATGTTATTTTGGATAGATTAGTGGGTGTCGATTTTGAACTACTTCTTCCACATGTGATCGATACAATACCTAAACACCTATTTGATCAAAAAGTTGAAAATTGTGTGAGTACTTATGGTAACTAGAAAAGAAATTTTTTTGAGTAAATGCTCCTATTTCAAGTGATAATGTTTATTGTTACTATTCTTTCCCCTTCTTATGTAGTTAATGGTTATAATGTTTCTTGGGACTGTATAGGGCATTGAAGGGAAATTCATGTTTTCTTAAATTGCTAATGGGTAGCAATTTACTCACCAACTGTAGGTGGGTGGAGTGCCACATGTCTTTGTCTGGTCAGTGCACATAATGTCATCATGGCTTGGAGGATTGTCTTCATATGATTAGGGTTTGCCCTAGATCTTTTTGAATTTGGGCACAGATTGTCCAAACATTGAAAATCATGAGCTTATGTCATTAGATTTTGTTTTGGTGGACAACTATGTGGTGAGGACAATTTCATTAAGAAAATAGATTGCATGGTATAGAATGTGGAGGTTTCCATATCCTTACTTCAACAATGTAGACTTCCTTTGTAGCTCAAGGCTGAATGTGTGATTTCCTAGAGTAATCCACCTCTGTTCAGGGTAAACTGAATGTGGATTGTTCAAGTCTAAGAGTAATTAGTTGTGCAGCTTATAGGGGTGTAATTTGTGACTCTAGTGGTAACCATGGGATTCATGCAAATCCTAGCAATGGGATTGTTTTAGTGGCTAAGTTATGGGGTTTTTTTCAATATGTGTGAAGTTGTATTGGCACCATGCCATTAAGAAATTGCATGCAGAGGGGGACTCTATGTCAACTATTAATCTCATTTTGAAGAGTTGTTCTAAGGAGCATCCTTAGTTTAGGTTGGTTTGCACATGCAAGTGATTTAAAGAATAGAGACTGGGAAGTGATAATTTCTCATGCTAATAGGGAGGATTGTGTGGTTGATTGGTTAGCCAACTATGCTCATTGTCATCCTCATGGTGTACATATCTTCCTACATCCTCTAAATGGTTGTGGATTAATGGTCCTATAGGGCATAATGAGAGCAACTTATCCTAGATGGAGATCTTAGTGTTTTAGTTTCTTGTCTTTCCCTATATCAGAAGAAAATCAAATTTTTATTTAATGAAGTTCCTAGCACATAGAAGCCAAAGCACAACACCTTTATTTATAGTGCTAGGAGTACTAGGTGATAATAATAAAATACTCAAGTGATAAATCTAAATCCTAATGATAAACAATTACAAGATAGAAATCTAATTCCATAATTATCTTGATTATCATCAACATCCCCCCTTTATCCATATTTTGTAAGAATGGTCATGCCTAGCATCTTCTTCAACTTCAATAATGCTTCCATCTTTAAAGGCTGTCCAATAAGCCAACTCAATCAAGTTATTATTAACTTAATCTTTGAGATGATAAAATCAAGTGTCAATGTGCTTGCTTCTTCCATGCACTATAAGATTCTTTGCTAAATCAATTACTGAGGAATCATCCATAGATATTTTCATAGGCCCATTCACTAGAACATGAATTTGATAAGATGCATTCTTGAACCATATTATTTGACATGCACGCGAGGCTGTAACAACATGTTCAACTTGACAAGATGAAAATACAATAATGGATTGCTTCTTTGATGACAATGAGAATGTTGTTGATCCATATAGGAAAATATAGCTAGATATACTTTTTCTATTATCTTGATTAACTCCCAATCACTTTCAGAGTAACCTACATGATCATAGTTATTCGAGGCATAATTAGATATACTTTTATGTAGCACAGATTTTTTTGTAGCTTGCAAGTGAGACTATCTAGATGCCTCTATGTACCTGCTAATCAAGCCAACTCCATAGTCTATGTCCATCTAGTGCAAGAGAGATACCTCATACTCCTACTATTCTTTTGAAACAAGTGGGATTTATAGTTGCACCATGACCTCTCTTGGATAATCTTTTCCCAATTACAATGGAAATTTTTGCAAAATTACAATCAATCATGAAAAATTTCTTGAAAATATTAATAGCGTACTTCTTTTAAAATATCAAAGGGCCATCTAGGGTATGCACAAATTCAATTCCAAGAAAAAAATAAAAGTAATCCCAAATTAGTCTTCTCAAATTCATGTTTCATAGCTCTTTTAAATTCTTCAATCATGCATGGATTGTTGCCTATAAAAATCAAGTCATTAACATAAAGAAAAATAATCAACATGCCATTAGAATTCGTAATTTTCACATAAGGGCATGTTCACTGGGCATTTTTCAAACCCATTTTTGTGGAAAAATAAATCAATTTGGCAATTCTAGATGAGGGGCTTGTTTCAAGCCATATAGAGATTTTTTCAATTTGTACACCTTTCTTTCACTTTCATTTTTCATATTTTTGAGTAGTTCCCTAACAAAGACATCTTCATCAAGAGGTCCTTTCAAAAAGTGGATTTTACATCCATTTGGTGAACCTTCCAACCCCTTTGAGTAGCAGAACTTATATATTTCAATCTCCTCAATCGGTTTGACTTTGGTCTTAAAGACCTACTTCACGTCAATGGCTTTGTGTCCATCTAGAATTTTAGTTAACTCCAAATTGTTATTTTTCTCAATTGTCATGGCTCTTCATCCATTGCTTCTACCCACCTTTTGTTTCTAGATGCTTCCTCATATGTAATGGGATCACAATACATTATCATCAGTAATTACATTAATCCCTCAACTGAGTGAAGGGTTGTCCAGTTCTTTATGACCTCTCAAAGATGAATCACCTTGAGTGTGTTGATTAGGATGGACTTCTTGTCCTCTTGCTTCATCAAGTTGTATGAGGTAAGGAGCTTGATGAGGTTCAGCTATTGTTTCTTCTTCCAATCCCACGCACCTTCTTCCTCAAAAGCACATGTCTATTGATGATGACTTTATTTGTGGAGGGATTAAATTAGCCATGCTTTGTATTGAAATTGCCTTTTCTCCTCTACCATCCAACAACTTTCTACCTTCATCCAAAATATGGACATATGCAAGAGAGCCAAACACCTTCAAATGCTTCGCATTTGGCTTGAATCCACTCCAAGCCACTTCAAGTGTGCAATCTTTCACACTTTTTATGGGAGACATTTTTAACAAATAAATAGAACATTAAATAGCTTTAAGCATAAAAGTAGTTAAGCTTAACTTTCTTTGTCTTTGTCTTATCCATAATTATTCTATTCTTCCTCTTTGTAATGCCATTGTGTTGTGGCATGCAAGAAATTGTGATTTCATGCTGAATTTAGAGTTTTGCACAAAATTCTCTAAATTTTCCAGATTTAAATTAATCTTCATGATCAGTTTTAAGCACTTTTATGGAATGATCGCTCTTCTTGTTAACTAGTGCTTTTAACTCCTTCAATTTTCAAGCACCTCATATTTCCTTTGCAAGAAATACACCCTTGTTTTTTTGCTACAATCACCAATAAAAGTTAAAAAATTACAACTTTTTCCCAGAGACAAAACATTCATTGGACCACATACATCATAGTGCATCAGTTTAATGGTTGTGGAGCATGCCAAATGTTTTTATTCATAAAAGGATTCCTATGTTGTTTACCAACAATGTAACATTCACCAAATTTTTGTAGGTAATCAATCGTAGGTGTCGTAGCATCATCGTAATGGTGCAGCAATCTCAAAGAAGGATCATGTTTTAAGGACAAGGGTTTTTGAAAAGAATGAGTCACCACCAATCTAAAAAGAAATGGTGAGACCAGACATTCAAAGAAAAATGGTTTGGGGACAAAAAATGGATTTTGGGGTTGGTTATGTATAAGGGAGGTATTAATATGTATAGGAAGGTATTAATAGCCTAAAACACTCTTTTAGTAACATAATGGTGTTTTGTTTCTTTTTCAATTTCAAAATTGTGTTTTAAATCTTGCTAACGATTTATATTACATCTTATTTTATATGTCCCACTATATGCATTTGTGTATGATCAAGAGTAATTCATGATTAATGCACTTAGTGAGTGGTGTCTAGACCTATTATTCTGAAAAGAGGGTTCTTTGGCATCTAACTTGATTGGGAATTTTCTAGAAGAGTGTACCAAGCTTGGTAGGATTTTTGGAGGGATTTTCAAGAGAAGTCAATAGAGACAAGGAAATTCAATAATTCCATTAATTTGACCCCACTAATCGCTTGCTAGGATCTTGCAGTTATCCTCCAGATGATCCAGAATTAGTTGTATTTACTAACATTCTTAAGAAATCCATCTTCAAAAATTTCCTTGAGATTTTGAAGATACTTGAAAAGGACATTTGGATTCATTTTTAAAAATCACAAAATTTTATAATTGCTTTTATGGGGCGCTAACAATTGCTTGGTTGGACCTTGCAATTGTGTTCAAGAGAATTGAAAGATAGTCTATCCACTAACTATCCTCAACTACCATCATCGAAATTCTCTTGGGAGTTCAAGAAGATTTTAGAAGAATTTTGGGACCTTAAGATTGACAAATTTAAGAATAATAAATTTTAATAACCACACTAGTAGGACCCCAACAATTTCTTTGTAGGATCTATAACATAATTATCCTCCAGATAATTGAGAGATAATTGCATTCACTATCAATCCCAATAACCATTGTCAAGAATTCATAGATGACTTTGGAAAAGGAATGTTTCAAGATAATGAGTTTTTTAATTGCATTGATTCTAGTGCTATCAATTTCTTGGCATTACCCAAAACATAATTATTCTAGGATGATTAAGAAAGCTATTGTATTCACTAATGGCTCCTTAATAATCCATTATAAAAAATTCATTGAGAAATTTTCAATAAATTGATGTAGAATGAAAATATTGAAAAGGTTGACAAAGCCTCCTAATTGTCATCATGCACTTTGTTCCAGGAACTCACAAGTAGTGGTGACAACGGGTTCTCAAAAAAATATGACCTACATGCAATTTCAAGGTTCAATATTAATTGTAGTGGTTTTTCAAAAGATGTGGTAGTGCACTAAGTATTATAATTGAAATAGTGGCACTTCAGCTTGAATCTCAAACTATATGTGGAGTTACCTTGTCATCATATTGATTGAAATGGGGGTGAATAATGGTCTACACAAATAGGTTGCATGATTTGGACTGACCCATCTAGTAATTTTTGTAAGTTAAAATTTTAAGTAAATGATACTCCACTCCATTGAGATTTTCTTAAATGACACTAAATTCTATTTTTCAAAACTTACACACTACCTCAATTTAACCATGTTGACTAACTTCTATCCAAGCATCTTAACAAAATATTTATTTTAATTGATTTAATATAATTATATATTTTTGACAATTAAACTTTAAAAATGAGAAAATTAGTTAAAAAATTCCATACAAATTTAAAATATTTTTGAAAATTGAACTTACATAGTAAAAAATATGAGTTCTAGAACTTCCACGCAACTCTACAAGATCTTAAAGATTTTCATTATAAAGTACAAATTAAATTACGATCAACATAATATGTCAATTTATTTAGTTAAGGACAATGTTTATAAACTCTAAAAAATAAAACACTAAATACTAAAATTGAAAACTTTAAACCCAAAACCCTAAATCCTAAACTAAATACTAAACATGATATGGCATTAAACATTAAACTCTAAACTCCTAAATATTAAACCATAAACATAAAATTTAAAATCTTAATATATCAAACCCTAACTATGACATAATATAAAATATGGACCTATAAATCCCAAACCCTAAGCTATAAATCCAAAAACTTGAAACATAATTTAGATCTTAAACCCTAAACTATAAAATCAAAAATCATAAATGCTTAAAATTTATATGATTTAGTATTTTAGATGTTAGGATTTTATGATTTCAGGTTTTATATTTTAGGGTTTAATGTCATGTTTACAATTAAAGATTTTATGGTTTTGGGTTTAGGGTTTTGAAATTTCAAATGTAGGATTCGAGATGTAGGATTTAAGAGTATTTATTTTAGAGGTTAAGTTTTAATATATGATTATACTTAAGCTTTTAGAGTTTAGAATTTGTATACCTATGGTTTTAGATTTAATGTTTTAGGATTTAAGGTATTAAGGTTATAGTATATAGGCTTTGGATATGATTGATTTTCTCAACTTTTGAAGTTTTTATAAATATATGTAAATATAAATGTCAAATTACTTTAAATAAGAATATTCCATTAAGATTTTTGGATAGAAGTTAGTCAACATAGTCAAATTGGAGTGAAATGTAGCTTTTGAACAAAAATAGAGTTTAGTGTCATTTGGAAAAACCTCAAGGGGTGAAATATAATTTACTCAAAAAATTTTAATTAATGCATAAGTTTAAAATTGTAAATCAACATATCCATAAATCTTAGAATTCTATGTATTTAACATTTATGATAACAAGAAAGAAGACATACATTGTGCCTTTTAAACTTATAGAATTCTAGATGTAGTAAGTATGGTTTCTATCTCTTCTCCTCTCCTCTTGATGATGGAAGTTATGATACCCTTCAATTCAATAATTGTGTTTTTTGACTTTCCCTTTTGGAAAGCAAGTATATGACAAGTAGAGAGAGGCCCAAAATCCTTTTTATACATTATTGGTAGCCTTCCATCAAGACTTTCCAAAGAGTCACATTTCTTCATGTAGCAAATAGGTTTTTTAAACATTTTAAACATAATATTAAATCACTTAATATTTTAACAAGTATATAAATAAATATATTTAATAAAATACACATTATATATCACATGAGCCTCATTTATTCTTACATTCTTCCACTTGGCTCGTATGATATTGCTTCATGTTTTAATAAGAACATTATGTGCACAAAATATTATGTTAAAATCTTCTTGGCATTAACTATACTTTTAAATAATTATTAAACTAAAATATTAATGTAAGTCATGGTGGTTGTATGTCATTTTCTTGACATAGTCCCTTCCATGTTCTACAACACTAACTTTCAACTTAACATGAGCATTAGTAAAGATAATGATAGTCCAACTTTAATGTCCTAATTAGTTAAAAGACAATGCCTATCACATTATTCTAAGCAATTATGTATACCAAATAAAAACAAAAATAATCAAAAACAATAAGTGAGCTTGAAGTGACAACTTCAGTACATCATTCAAAAGGATAACCAAAACCCATTCTATGCACATTTTCCTTAAATATCTTTGCATGTAAACCTTTAGTTAATGGTTTGTAATCATGAAATTTGTTCTGATATGTTCAACAGACACTCTTTGTATATAAACCTCCTCCTTAATGACAAAATACTTTAATTCCATATGATTGGTACCTCTTGAGTATTTGTCATTTTTCAAGAACACTACTATAGAATTGTCAGAAGAAATTTTTAGTGGCTTGGTAATGGTATTGGCAACCTTACGTTCTGCAATAAAGTTCCACAAAAGAAGGACCAAATAACCAAAAGTATATTTTGATGTAAATGTACCTAGCAAAACCTAAATCTAAGTGTCCAATCACTTTCAAATGATTAGATAATTTTTTGTACATGAGCATGTAAATTCTTAGTACCTTGGAGATGTCTTAAAAATTCTTTGTAGCTTTCTAATTATCAATTCTAGGATTATTCTGATGCCTACCTAGGATTCCAACCATACGACTAATATCTAATCTTGTATAGGTTTGCACATACATTAGACTTCCCACAACATAAGCATATGGAATTAATTCCATTTGTTTTCATTTTATGTCATTCCTTGGACATTGCATAATACTAAATTTGTTCCCTTTCTAAATTGAAACTATTCTAATAGAAAATTTTTTCATATTAAATCTCTTCAAAGTTCTTTCAATCTAAGCTTATTGAGGCAATTCTAACTGTATTGTGATCTATCAAAAAAATTTTCAATTCCTATCACACAAGATGCCTTTCCCATGTCTTTTATTTCAAAATTCTTAAAGAAATAATCTTTCATCTCATGTAAGATACCCAAATAATTAGTAGCAAGCAAGATATAATCAACATATAGGACTAAAGATAAATTTTTCTCCCAATGATCTTTTGATATATTCAACAATCAACAATATTTTCTTCAAATTCAAAGAGGTGATGGCATCATTAAAGTTAATATACCATTGTTTGGAAGCTTGTTTAAGTCCATATATTAAATTCTTAAGTTTACACATCATATGACATTTTCCTTCTATTGGAAAACCTTCATATTGTTCCATATAAACTTCCTCCTTAAGATTCACATTTAGAAATGCTGTTGTCACATCCATCTAGTATAGCACTAAATTATAATGAGCCATAGGGCAATGCCATAATAATACATAATGAATCTTTCTTTGAGACTAGTTAGAATGTCTCTTTATAATCGATGTCATCTTTTTCTGTATCCTTTAGCAATAAGTCTAGCCTTATAATGTTCAATATTGTCATTTGTGTCACATTCAGTCTTGAAGACCTATTTACATCTAACTTGATTGGAACCTTCTAGCAATTCAACAATATCCAAGACTTAGTTTCCATTTATGGATTTTAACTCTTCTTTCATGGCATCAATTCATTTCTTTGATTCAACACTTTCTATAGCTTGTGAATATGAAACTGGGTCTTTATTAATTTCAATGTCAAAAATTTTATGCTTACAAATAAGTTTCATAATCGCTTGGAATAGTTGATTTTCTTACTCTTTGAGATATTCTTAAAGATATTTATTGTAACTTATTTGCACCAATTTTCTATGAGTTAGTTTCTTCAAGGGTTCTAGAAAGGATATGTATGTTGGGGTAACAACAAGTGTGAGAACTCAAGGAGAGGTGATAGAAGGCTTACCCATAAAGATCAGTTTACATCAAGGGTCATCCTCAAGTCCATACCTTTTCAATTTGGTGATACATGTACTTACTAATCACATCCAAGATGTAGTCCCAAAATGTATGCTTTTTGTAGATAATATAGTCCTATTAGAGGAATCTGAAGAAGAGGTTAATTGTAAATTGTTAGGTGTGGAGAGAAGCCTTAGAATCAAAGGGTTTTCATTTAAGTAGTAGTAAGATAGAGTATATGGAGTGCAAATTCAGCAAGAGGCAAACAAATAATGATTTAGAGATAAAAATTGAGAAGCATAGAATACACAGGTGTCTAGGTTTTGGTATCTTGAATTGATTTTGCAAAGTAATGGAGAGATTGATGAGAATGCACACATAAGATTCAAGCTAGGTGGATGAAATGGAAAAATGCTTTAGGGGTCATTTTTTATCCCAAAATATCTAACAAGCTTAAAGGAGAGTTTTACTAAACTGCTATAAGACTAGCTATACACTATGGTAGTGTGTGCTGAGCTTTGAAAGGTCAACAAGAGTATAACATAGGGGTGGTAGAGATGAGAATGTGGAGATGGATGAGTGGGCATATAAGAAAAGACAAGATTTGAAATGATTGTATTCAAGAGAGAGTTAGTGTTGCATCTATTGAGGATAAAATGACAAAAACTCAATTGTAATGGTTTGGTCATATGCAAAGAAGACCACAAGAGTATCTAGCAAGAAAAGTTGATCAAGTGGTTTTTAATCCAATGAAGAGGCATAATGGAAGACCAAAAAGGACACTTAGAGAGGTTATTAAAAGGGATCTTTGGTTAAATAATACATTTGAAAACTTGGTTTTGGATAGAACTTAATGACATCATTTAATCTATGCAGCCGACCTCACCTAATAAGATAAGACTTAGTTTGCTTTAGTTTCATCAAGGGTTGTTTCATAATTCAAATCTCGTTTAGTGTTGGTATAACATTCTTCAACAACTAAAAAAATAATTAGAATAGTAATGAATGAAAGACCACCTACTAATAAAGGAACAATTACCTTAACTTCCTTTATGTCTACATTTTCTTCTCCCTCACTTACACTAACTTCACCATTTTCATGGAGTTTGGCATTGCTAGTGTCTACAATTCTTGGACTTTGTTAAGATAATAAAATATATATATACCCCATAGATTACTTTGGATAACCAATAAAGTAACCACTAACTGCTTGAGATTTTAACTTTCTTTAATGTGGATTATAAACTCTTGCTTTTGTTGGCCAATCCCAAACATGAATGTGTGACACCCATGTCCAAAATAGAATTTGAAACTAATAGTGTTAGTTACTTATATTAAAGTAGTTTATGTTATTCAATATTTTAATGGCAAGTTTTGTTTAAAAAAAGTGAAAGAGATAGTATACTCAATTAAATAAAAAAACTGAGCAAGAACAAAAATATCCATAGCTTTCTAGATACTTCCTTATGCTAAAGAGTAAAAGCTTTTTGACTCACTCACACTCATTATGAAAATCCCCTCTTCACCTAACAACTCATTTTGGGCCTGGGTGTGGGGGGGGAGGGGAAAGCTTTTTCTTGTCTAAAAGCAAGCAGAGCTAAGAATTTAGGGAGGACGGTCTCAATTCTTCATAGAAAGACGCATATGGGCTCCATTATGGACATAGAGCTCATGCTCTCATCATAATTTCTCTAAAGAAGAAAAGAAAAATGATGTTCTCTCTCTTTGGGTCTTTACTCACGGTCAAGCCTTCACCTTTTCTTGCTCTCACTCACCATTATCCCCACTTTCTTATCCTCTTCTAGATGCTAGATCAATGCCTAAAGGTGGAACCTTTTATAGAGAGTTGCAGCCATGGCATTGTATGTAGTAATGACAGCCTCAGTCTTCCATGAATGCAACCACCCATTTCTCCAAAACTGTCTTGACCCAAGAGTCTAATGCCACTTAGCCTAGGTGAGGATTGGACCTTTAACATTGTGGCTTAGTCATTCAACATGTTGGGATTAATGCTCATCTAGTCACATTCTTCTCTAGTGCTTTTTCTTTCTCTAAAAGTTTAGCTTCTACAGGTCATATTTAATAACTGTGGTTAATGGTTCCTGGCATGGTTTTAGATTGTTACATTTATTTTGTTAGTATTTGTTGGATCTCTCTCCTAGGCCATAATTCTTTTTTCTTTAAATTTTAGGATTGCTAGTTGTATAGGTTTGGGCTACTAGCAGTATTTTCTAACTTTGGTTTGTCATGATTCTTTGTTTCCTTTTGAGGATTTTGTTCTTTCGAAAGTTTTGATTTTGCTATTTGTATTCATGGTGGCTCATATAATTAATATTCTAAAGCTGTTGTGTTTATTTTGGGAGTTTGGATCTTGTTACTACTTGGAACGAGCCTCTAATTTATTTAAGATGCTCAATTATATGCTTTTTGATCTTTATGATCTTCAATTTAAATAATAATATACACATTTAAGAAAGAAGAAAAAAATTGTTTTTGCTTGCTACCATCCCTGACAGCTTCAATTGTTTTAAGTGTTTCTCGAGATGTAAGCATCCAAACATGAAATTCAAAAGGCATTAGAGAATATGTCATCTAAATTGATCATGTTTCGATGCATACAAGAATACCATCATTCCTGGAATTTTCAAGTAAATTAAAACTTTCACTAGTCAAGCATGTCTCTAAGATTTTGATGAAAATTGAGATTTTACACTATCATGTCAAGCATGCATGAGCATAAGTATGTCATCTTATATCAATCTAAACTATTTCAAGAAGAACTCATCCATATCAAGTAAGACTATTTCGAGAAGAACTCATTCATGTCAAATCCGATCATTACGAGAAGAACCCATTCACATTAAATCCCAAAGTCATTTTAGGTCCTTGTTGGGTGGACGGTAACCCTTCCAAAAGCTTAGGACTAAAACGAAATCCTAAGTCATTTAGGTATCTGTTGGGTGGACGATAACCTTTTCAAAACTTAGGACTGTGAGAAAATCCTAAGGTTATTTTAGGTTCCCGTTGGGTGGACGGTAACCCTTCAGAAACTTAGGACTATGAGAAAATCTTAAGGTCATTTAAGTCCCCATTGGGTAAATGATAACCTTTTCAAAACTTAGGACTATGAGGAAATCTTAAGGTTATTTTAGGTCCCCATTAGGTGGATGGTAATCCTTCCAAAACTTAAGATTGCAAGGAAATACTAAGGTCATTTTAGGTCCCCATTGCGTGGATGATAACCATTCCATGACAAAATCTTAAAGTTGTTTTAGGTCCCTATTGGGTGGATGGTAACTCTTCCAAAACTTAGGATTGTGACAAAATCCTAAGTCATTTTAGGTCCCTGTTAGTTGGATACTAACTCTTTTGAAACTTAGGACTATGAGGAAATCCCAAAGTCATTTTAGGTCCTTATTGGGTGAACAATAGCCCTTCCAAAATTTAGGAATACAAGGAAATCCTAACATTGCTTTAGGTCCGTGTTGGGTGGACAATAACCATTTTAAAACTTAGGACTATGAGAAAATCCTAAGGTCATTTTAGGTTCCTGTTGGGTAGATAGTAACCCTTCCAAAAGTTTAGGAATAAAAGAAAATCCTAAATCATTTTAGATCCCTATTGGGTGAACAGTAACTTTTCATATTATATACAAACCCAACAATATAGTGTCTCTCAACTTTTACCCATCTTCTAATCTTTAAAAGATGAGCAAGGGGGGCAATTTATAGACACCTAATTTTTTTCAGCTTACTTTCTAAAACTTTAACCTAAATTACAAACCCAAACTTAAACTGAGAATAAGAAAATGAAATAAGATAAATCCCAAATAATAAAATTTAAACTCAAAGATAAGCCCAAGATACAATTAAATCCAAAATCCAAAATCAAAGTCCAACCCAACCTAAAATTAAAACTAAATTCTGAGATTAAAATTGAACTCTTAAAAATAATAAATAAAGTAATACAAATTTTAAAAGATAATAAGATAAAATAAAAAATAATTTAAGAGATAAATAAAAGATAATAAAGATAAAAGACAATAAAAGATAAAGATAAAAAGATGATAAAGATAATAAGATAAAAATTTAAGAGATAATAAGATAAATAAAAAGATTAAAAGATAAAAATACAAATCAAAAGATAAAAAATAAGAGATAAGAATTAAAAAATAAGATAGAAATCAAATTATGAAACAAGAATTTGTTTAAAAATGAAATTCTAACTCAACAATTATAAAAAACCATTGCACACAAACTAAAAGGGGGAAAATAATAGATTTTCAAAGAGTTTTCTACATCAGGCCACTGCAAAAGAAAAAGAATTCCCCTTACTACACTCTTTTAACTCTCACCCATGCAACCAAAAGAGAAAACAACATCCTCACCCAAAATGACAACTCAAGTTTCTTCCCCACACCATAACAACAACGCCCTTGGTTCTAAATGCATCTCTCTTCTTCAACCTTAGCGCTATAATTTCTCTCCCTAAAGAATCAGAACCCACTCCTTCCTTCAACTGAAATTTTCCAGCCCACTTCAAACAAAAAACACTCACCTAAATCCCTATCACAAAGAGTTTGGGAGTTCTCTATAGTCTATGTCATGGTTTGGCTCCCAAACCAAGTGAAAATCCTATCCTATCTTCAACTCAACCACCAACTTCAAAATCACTGGAGCATCATGCCATTGTGCAAGAAGACAATTGTTGTTGCCCATTCATCAGTGTAGTACTCAGTGTCTAAAGAAGCCACCCGTTACCCACGAGACCAGCAGAGAACCTAAGGAAACACGGCTGTAGTTGTGTCGCTTGCTCTCGCCATCGCTGTAGGAATCAGATTAACTATAGTCACTATGAGCTATTGCCCAAGAGCACTATTGCTGTTGTTAGCAAGTTGTTACCATAGCACTCCAACCATTGGTTGCATCTTGAGTTCACGTCCATGTAACTAGGGATGGTCGCACCTCACAGTTTTTCTCCAAGTCCCGTTAAGTCTTGGTCATTCTCCCAAGCCGTCGTGAAGCCCAGGTCATCATGCTGCCTAGGAGCTTTGTGCCCATCATCGTCATTGCTCAACCTTAGTCCTGATTCGCCACGATGCCAAAGCATTGTGCCACCAAGACTTGTTTGCTGTTGTGAAGCCTAAGTCTTGCTATTGGTCGCAATGCTTCTTCTAGATCGTGTTCGTGTTACTGAAAGAAGTCCTTGCTGTTCTGCTTTGTCATAGATTGTCTTCCATTCTAAAGTCTGAAACCAAGAGACGCTCAAGGAGAATTGCATAGAGGATCTTGGTTCCCTTTTTGCACCCTTTACTAGAACATAATACAAAAAATACTAACGCTTTTCTCACTTGTAAGAGGTATGTCTTTTTGTAGATTTCTTGAGTTATGAATTTGCTATGGGCCTCATCTCATTGTGATATTGTTTGGAAGTCATCATTTTTGTAGTTCCTATTTTGTTTATGGCATGTTAAGAATGTAATGGAGAAAAGTGATGTGGGTTTTGTTCTTGGAAAGAAGTAGATGGGTTCTACACTTTTTGTTTTAGGTAAATTTAGCATTTTTTAAGAAAAACTAATGGAAAAATAAAAATAATTTATTAGTTAAGTTTAGTGTTTTCCTTTCTTAGTTTTGAAATTTTTGAAGTTAAAATTTGGCAAGAGTAGATGAATCTAAGAGTTTGTCTTGATTTTTTAGGAACAAATGATTATATGGGTGATGCAAGTAATTTTTACTTTTTAATTTTTATCTAAAATCTCAAATCTGGAATACGAAGGGAATTTTTCTCAAAATTGGTTTTAATTAGAAATCCTAATCCAAAATGGGTAGGGATTATTTTTGAAAACTCTTTTTTTAAAACCAAAGCAAATTAAATCAATGTAATTTAATTAGGTAAGTTTTGGTACTAAAAGGGCATTTAGTGTGCTAATAACTTCCTTAAAACGTAACCAACTTCCAATCTAATTTTTGAATCGTAGACCAACTTCAATTTAGGTCAGTGACAATTTCAAAACAAAAGTGAGGATCAATAGTGTCTATGTCCATGATCCTATACTTTGAGCCAAAAAAGAAAAAAAAAAGAGTTACTATGATGAATGAAAGACAATGAATGATGAGGTCTCTCTTGTGTGCTATGTCTATGCATGCTAGCTATCGAGCCTTAAATTTTATTTTTTAGAGTCATCAGTTATCTAAATTATTTAAAGTAAGATTGGACACCTAATCAAAGTTAGTCTACACTTTTTAGACATTAGATTTAGGAGTTGATTCCATTTTAAGGAAGGTATTAGCACTAGAAATGCTCTTTCATTACCAAAAATGATCTAGTTGATTTGTCTTGATTTAATTTGCATTGGTTTAAAGATTTAAAAAAGATTTTTGAAAATAATCTCTACCCATTCTAGATTGAGATAAAAAATAATTTTGAGAAAAATTCTCTTTCTATTCTAGTTTGAGGTTTTAAAATAACAATTTTTAAGAAAATCCCCTTCTTATCTTAGATCAGGGCATTAAAAATTATATCATAAAAATCCTCTCTCTTTTTCAGATTGGAGTTTTAAAAATGATTTTAAGAAAATACTCAAAATCATAGAATTAGGCACATGTTCTCTTGATCCTTGAATCTCTATCGTTGTGCTTAAAAGAAATAAATTATAATATTTAAATTCATCTTATCAAATTAAATAGAGTCTCTTCTACAATCTAGAATATAGCAAACTCCTAAATACACCATTGTATTTTAAACATAATTACAATTCAAAGTAACTAAAATTAAATTCTTTCAAAAACAAAATAAATATAAATATAAATAGGTCCTAAGGCTCTCCTAGTAGCCAACTTGTCATAAAGACAAACAAATTTTAGAATTTCGTAAGGTAATCAAATGAGATTCAAGAGCACAAAGCAATCAATATTATAACAAATTAAATCAAGAAAGCTACAACAAATTCTCATTGAACCAATAGAAATTTGTGTGTGCAAACACAGCAACTCGATCCAATACCACACAAAAATCTTCACAAGAAGACAAGAAACAATAATCATTATGAAGTTTCAAGCAAAAGTAGTCAATTAAACCAAAAATTGCATAATCTAATACACTTCAAAAACCAAGATAGGAGACTACACAAAGCTTCAAGAACCATATCTTTCAACTCCAACTTCTAGACTTCAAACAAGAGGGATGCTTGACTTAAAGGAAGGAGACCCAATCAGTAAGGAAGTAAACTGTCAATAGGGCTTTGGTGAAGGATTATGGCTGCAATTCTCTAGTGGCAAACGAGACCTCTTGATGGCATGAACGAGGCTAGAGGATGGGTCAACTTTGCGTGGTTAAGGAAATGCTACCATGACTTAGTGCTCTAATCTCCTGCAACGATGGCGAGGGTGAGTATCACTACAGCAGGTGAGCTTCTCAAAATAGATCACTATAGCGGGGATGAGCTTCAGCAATGAAGCTGCAATGATGAGATTCCTAGAGTAGAGGTAACACGATGGGACGATGCTGAGCTCTGGTCAAGGTTGTTCCAAGGCAAAGAAAGGAACTACAAAGGGAGAAAAATGGGGTCTCTATTTGGTGAAGGTGAAGACGGGTAAAATAGGTCTTGGATGCCGGCAAACTATATATATATATTTTTTGGTTTTAGCAGTAAGGGTAGCTTGTTTATTTTTCATTTTGATTTGGGAATAGTTGGCAGAATAAGCGGTGGTTGAAGTGGTAAAGATTGTGATTTGGAACCAAAAGATGAGGGTTTAAGGCTGATTTTGGGCAAAGTGTTGAGTTTCTATTTCTTTTTGTATAAGAGGCAAAATTATGTGGTGGCTGACTTTCGTGTGAGTTCCTTGGTGTGTGAGGGGCTATGTGTTAAAAGGAAAAGTGCAGTGCAATGTATGAAGGAAGAGTTGCTTATGTTTTTTTGATTGTAGGTTGAAATCTTTTTTAGGCTCCAATCTTCCAACTTTTTTTTTTTTTGTGTGTAATGGATTTTTATATGTGTAGAATTAGAATTTCTCTTCTAAACAAACTCTTGCCTCCTAGTTTTACTTGCATTTGATCTCTTATCTTTTGTCTTTTATCCCTTTATATCTTTTGATTTGTTTTCTTATCTTTTAATCTTCTTATGTTATCTCTTAGATTTATCTAGTATTTTTCATCTTTATCATCTTAGATTTTTCCTACTTCTTTTTATTTGTATCATTTGTTATCTTTACCTTTTATTGTCTTCCATCTTTATTATTTTTTATTTTGTATTGATCTCCTATTTATCTCTTAAATTATTTTATTACTTTATCTTATTATTTTTTTAAGAGTTTAATTTTAATTTTAGAATTTAATTTTAATTTTGGATTTCTTATTTTAGGTTGGGCTTGACTTTGATTTTGGATTTTGGGTTTGATTTTTATTTTAATTTAATTTTCTTGTTTTTAATTTAGGCTTTGGGTTTAATTTTAGTTTAGGTTTTGAAAAGTGTGCCGGACAAAATTAAGTGTCTATACTAGTAACGATATATAATTCATAAATAGGTTGAAGTGGTAAAGATTGTGATTTGGAACTGAAAGATGGGGGTTTAAGGCTGATTTTGGGCAAAGTGTTGAGTTTCTATTTCTTTTTGTATAAGAGGCAAAATTATGTGGTGGTTGACTTTGTCTAAGTTTCTTGGTGTGTGGGGGGCTATGTGTTAAAAGGAAAAGTGCAGTGCATTGTATGAAGGAAGAGTTGCTTCCTTTTTTTTTCTTTTTGATTGTAGGTTGAAATCTTTTTCGGGCTCCAATCTTCCACCTTTTTTTTTTTGTGTAATGGATTTTTATGTGTAGAATTAAAATTTATCTTCTAAACAAACTCTTGCCTCCTAGTTTTACTTGCATTTTATCTCTTATCTTTTTTTTTTATCCCTTTATATCTTTTGATTTGTTTTCTTATCTTTTAATCTTATGTTGTCTCTTAGATTTATCTAGTATTTTTCATCTTTATCATCTTAGATTTTTCCTACTTCTTTTTATTTTTATCATCTTTTATCTTTATCTTTTATTGTCTTCCATCTTTATTATCTTTTATTTTGTGTTTATCTCCTATTTATCTCTTAAATTATTTTTTTACTTCATCTTATTATTTTTTTAAGAGTTCAATTTTAATCTTAGAATTTAATTTTAAATTTGGATTTCCTATTTTAGGTTGGACTTTGCTTTGATTTTTAATTTAATTTAATTTAATTTTCTTGTTTTTAATTTGGGCTTTGATTTTAATTTTGATTTAGGTTTTAGAAAGTGAATTGGACAAAATTAAGTGTGTACACTAGTACAGATATATAATTCATAAATAAGTTCCCAAATTGACCTTATTGGTGGTAATGCCAAGAGCACAACTGTTGCCATGGGTTCTTTCAATCTTTCAAAGGTTTGTTATGCTATCTCTAACTACACAAAGGAATTTTATTTTGATAGTTAGGTCAGTGGCTGACTGCCATTAATATTATTAGCATATGTGATTTTGATGCAAGAAGGGATGCTAATTGCCTTCATCAACAGAGTGCTGTTAGAAACACAAAGATTAAAGTTAGTATATGAAAGGGAATTGATGGTGATCGTGTGGGTAGTGTACAAATGGTGACATTACTTAATGGGGATGCATTTTGTAGTCAAAAAAAGCCTTAAATTTCTCATGCAACAGCAGCTTTTGGAGGGAGAATAGCAAAAGTGGGTAATGAAATAATTGGGTTTCAACTTTGAAATTCAATATAAAAAAGGGGTAGAAAATAAGGATTAGTGAGGAGAATCATACTGACTTGAAGCTTAGAAATCTCATACAGTAGCTACTTCAAAATCCTAATGGTCATCTTGAGTGTCAACTGAATAATGGGAGCTTGATCTACAAAGATTGACTAGTCCTCTCACAAAATTTAGCTGACATCCCATGATCTACAAAGATCGACTAGTCCTCTCACAAAATCCTATGGTCATATTGACTTGGGGGACACTCTAGATTTTTTAAAACATACAAGAAGATTGCCTCTATCTTGTATTAGGAAAGGTTGAAGGAAGATATTTGCTCCTTTGTGGCTAGCTGCTATACTTGCCAATGAAACAAATACTAAGCTATGAACCACACGGGTCTCCTACAACCTATCCCGATCCCCTCTCAAGTGTGGGAGAATGTATCCATGGACTTTGTCACCAGGCTCTTGATAGTGCAAGGAATTGATACTGTCATGACGGTGGTAGATTAACCAAATTTTATCCTTTCGTCCCTATGAAGCACCCTATTATGATGAAGGTAGTGGCTGAAGTATTTGCTAGAGAGCTGGTGAGACTCACAGTTACCTAAGATCCATTGTGTTCAATAGTGACCCCCTCTTTACAAGCCATTTCTAAACTAAGTTAGCTTGAATGGCAAGCATCTAGTTGAAGATGAGCTCTGCCTACCATCCTTGAATGGATGGGCAAACGAAAGTAGTCAACCGAAGCTTAGAGACTTACCTCCATTTTTTCTTAGGAGTAAAACCAAAGCAATGGCTGAAATGGTTAGCATGGGGCCAAGTATTGGTTCAATACCTCTTTCCACACAGCAACGGTATGACTCCTTTTAAACCCCTCTCTGGCCGTAGTCCGCTTACTCTCCTGAGATTAGTGGAAGAGAGATCTCTAGTGGATCTATCAACTTATGCATCCAAGAGATAAATCACATATTAGATGAATTGAGGTCCAACTTGAATAGGGCCCAAGAAAGAATAAGGCATTTCAGTAACCGTCATTGAAGTGAAGTGCAATACTAAGTGGGAGACGAGGTGTTTTTGAAATTGAAGCCCTATCAATTTAGTCATTAGCCAAATGTCCCAATGAAAAACTCAGTGCACAGTTCTATGGACCATATGAAATTATAGAACAAATTGGGAAAGTGGCCTATAAGTTGAATTTTCCTAGTGGAGCCAAAATCTACCTTACTTTTCATGTGTCTTGATTGAAGAAAGCTATTAGAGCCTACCTAACAAGTCAATCATTGCCACTTTGCCTCAATGAGGAAGGTGAATTACTCTTACAATGTCAAATTGGAGGACACTGCAAGATGGAACCATGGAAGGTTTACCATCCTTTGAGAACATATGGGAAGAGTATGAAATCATCCAAGAGCAATATCCAGACTTAGTAGGAGGAATTGTTAGGCCCCTAATTGTGAGGGTGTATAAGAGGAGAGGTAGACTGAACATCAGAGTGAGGGACTAGGGAATGATTGTAAAATCATGGGAAGGACAACACGTGGCAATACCTAGGAGATTAAGACAAAGAAACAGAGGTAGTATAGTTAGTGAGGAATGAATAAACAGGGTGAGGAAGGGAGTGAGTGGCAAGAAAGGATTGAGTGTTAAGGGAGGTGCTGACACCTCGAATAGTCAGTGGGGTGGGAAGAGCTCCTTCAGGTTGAGGGTCTCTTCTCCATTGTAATTTTTGCTACTATTTCTATGTGAATGAATTACAGATTTTCCCTTCAATTGCTGGCCCGTTTTTGGTCTAGTTTGAATTGATTGAAGGTTGCTAACATCCCCATTGTCCTTTTAGGCTTTTGGACTCATCATTTGGTCAAAATGCTTGATGTTTGATAGTAAATCATAATAAATGTCTCTTATGATGGTTAGAATGCCTTAAAACTTGGATTTTGGGTGGTGGATAAGTGAGTGCATGTTGTTTTCTTTTAGACTGGAGCATGCTAAAAGTTGAACTCAACTTGATAAATGTGGAACTTTTTTTTCTTATTACATGGGTCTATTACAATACCAAGAGTGTTGACCTGGTTATGTGGTCCTTTATGTTGATAGAACTGACATGTTACTAGTGTGCATGAAGATGTTTTTGTTCAGCTTATCAAGTGATTTTTCTTAAATAACAAAAGAAGTCAGATTTTTCCTAAAATATCACATAAGCATGACATCTCAAAACAGAGGTCAGAATCTAAGGTGAAGGGTGGAATGGGTAATTATTGAGTGAGGTGTAGCTTGGGTCCTCTTATGTTGGCCCTTCCATTATTGGCTGTAATTTCAGATTGGCATTTCCTGTTTTGTCTTCCATTTCATGGATATGCTCATTGTTTTCCAGTCAGTTTGGTTTGTTGAAGCTTTAATTGGATGGCTATATTCACTTGGTGAAATAATGTGTGCACAGATATATTGGCATTATGGAGTTTAGAAGTTGCTTCATTACTTAGTTTTCACTTGTAAATTTGCTTTCAAAGTGCCATCAAGCATGATCAACTTTAGTTATGGGTATGTTTCTAACTGAAAGCGTGGCTACTAAATACTTTAAGAACTGGATTGGACTGGAAATAATCAATACAAAGCCAATAATAAGTAGACAACTTTCATGAGAATATGCAATTTTGCAAAAACTGCTTTTATATGAAATAATGCAAAGAAAATTATAGAAATTTCCCAGGTCCTCAACCCAAAGATGCACACAAACAAACATGTGGCGTCCTAGAATTAAAAAGAAATTCAACTATTTTATTAAAGGAAATTTATATAGCTAAATAATCACTTAAAATATTTGGGTACAACAATTGTTATCAAATAATAATAATAATAATAATAATAATAATAATAATGATAATAATCACATATCAACTATCTAGAAACCATGCAACAAGCTGCGTTACATCCTTCCCAACTAAGATTTTCATGACCATTTTGTTCAACTAAAGTTTATTATTGGTATCAATACTTATTTTATATAATCTATTTATGCACAGCAGATACAATTCAATAATAAGTAAATAAAATATAGAATGTGGATATTTAAATACACAATCTTAAAGTGTATAAATAGGAGTATTTATCTTACAGAAGCAAAAGGAAAAGTCAGTTATGATCCGATTGGATTTTATTTTAATTTTTCTGAGGGGATTAGACTTTGACCAAAAACTTCATTGTGCGTGTAAGTAACGAAGTTAATTTTATTTTAGCTTTTGAAGAGGTTTAGGCTTTGACGAAGAATGGGTTTAGATTTGCCAGCTTTGGGAAACATATTTGGTGAAATGTGTGGCTGACGTTGGCCGTTAGTTTTGCTTTTGTAAATAAGCTGGCCACGTCAACGCGTAAGGAATCAGTATCCATTGAGACGTACTTTTAACAATACTCCGTAAATTTTGTATCTTATTTTCGTAGGTATTTCAAAGACTAAAACCAATTTTTAATCCTAGTTAGATTTTACATACACATTTAAACCTAGCTTGTTCAGTCAATTAGACTTGTAATACAATACTCATTTGGGTTTATCCATTAAAATTAAGTAATGCTCCCCCTAATTTTTGATTGTTACATATATAGCAGGACTTCCAAATTGTTGGAGCCCACAATGATCATTCAGAGTGTGAATGTAAATAAAAAGTTGAATATTCTCTTTTTATCGTATTAAAAAATTATTATGTAAACACAATTTATACATTATATATATACATGATAAATATATTAAAAAATAAAAATATATAAATATTAAAATAATATATTATCAAAATACAATTTTTTGTACACTATGATATCGTATCCGACTATGACTGGGCCCATCAAGACTTTAAATTAAGTTTACTATAGACGTTCAGGTCACTTACACACCATCTGGTGCGCATCCAATTAGACAATTAGACAATATCCACAAAATATGGGGCAGCATCAAGTGTGAATATGGGGCTGCAAGGTCTAATATTCCTGTTTGAAAATCACAATAGATTATAAATCCACATTCCAATTCACACTATTTATTAACAATAACAAAGCACAGCAAACTACAAAATTTTCACAAAATATAATTTGTCTTGAAATTTTTGTTTAGCAACACAGGAGATGTTCCCACTTTATTATGAGAATGAAATATATAAGTTTTTGAATTAATTGAGTCTCACAATTTAAATTGTAAGACTTATTAAATTTAATAATTTAAATTTTATTAATTAAAAATTAAGTAAAAAAAGAGAACAAGAATGGACAGGTTATTAACAATATGCATGCCAATTAAATTTGATTATTTTAGTTGTTAGGTAATAAAATTACTGCAATGTTCTTCCATTTTGCTTTGACTATTTCATGGGATTTACGTAAATTTTAAAGTAAAAATGTCAGAAGATGACATTTTTAAAGATTTGAAAAAGTAAAAAACATCTTATATAAACCAATTGGGCTTTAGTTGATGCTGTTCAGCATTTTCAGCCCAAAGACTTTGTCTAAACTCAAAAATTAAAATAGTTGAACGCTTCTTAAACTATTTAGTATGATTCTACTTGACAAAGGCAAGGGAAGTTTCATTGGTTTTATCCCAGCGCATATGCCTTTCTTTGTATTACCTTGGCTGGTTAACAATTTCTGTGTTTGAATATGATTCGTTGACTAACCCCCACTTAATGGCACTACATTGGAATCTTATCTATCCATTTTTAATGAAAGAAAAAGATAGAAGAGGACAAAGAGACTATAAATATGGATAATTGGATATCAGATTCCCCAGAACAGTTGCAGAAGCATGGGTTTCAACAAGGTTGGCCTTTCCCTTCTACTCCTTCTTTGCGGTATGGATGATTAACCTCTCCATCTCTCCTTCTTCCTCGCCCTTTTCCCTTGTCTTCTGGCTCATTTCAATTCTTTGATTTCTGTTGTTTCTATGACTATTGCATCCAATGGCTTTCAGAAAGATCACTAAGCAGTTTTGTCTTGATTTGCTTACAATGGCTTTACCTTGATTTTTTTTCTGTTTGTTCTGTTAATGATGTTGACAACCAGGTGCAGTTCTTCTGGGCGCCAATCTGGGTACTGTGGATGCAAAAGTTTGCTCAGACATTTGCTATGATGCTGCATATATGACATGCCCATCTACAGGTGAGGAGCACCTCATTCCAAAATGCAACTGTTGTCTGGCTTCGTACGGATGCACCATTTACAAAGCGAACGGAAGAGCTATTTGCACTGCAACTTGAAGCAAAGTGTGTCCACTACAGATGCACAAGTTTACTAATAAATAAGTTGTAGTTGTAACTGGATGAATTAATAAAGCAGTTCAGACTTCTTTGTCTCTCTCCCAATTAAATTTAAGTGCTTATTTATTTTTATTAGTTTTTTAATCTGAAACAAAACTTCATGCTGTAAATGGTATGTCATTGAACAAATTATGATCTCGAGGAAAAAAAATGAAACTTCGTGCTATCGTTTCAAGTAATTATTTATACTAAAAACAGAAGGATGAAGAAGACACTGCAGCATTCATTAATATGTATTTATTTCTTGGGGCGAACTACTTTCTGCTTTTGGATGTGGTCTCTAAGTTTGGCGGCTTCTTCACCTTCTAAGGTCTTCACCTATTCTCTACTAGCCTTTCGATCTTCTCCGACAATCCGGGCCCCTTGTTAGATAACCATAGCTAGGCTTCAATATCATGGACCCTCTTATCACGATCCGAAGTCAACTCAATCTATATTAACCTTTTCTAATTCCATGACACGAGCCTGAAAATCAGCAAGTTTAGTCTCCCTCACTTCAACTTCATTTTTCATCTGCTCTTCTTTCTCCACTAGGCGTGTTTCTCTTACTTGCAGACCTAGCATGGTTTTTCATATTCATTTTTCTTTTTAGTTATGCCAACCTCATTCGTTTTCATTCTTTTAGGTGAGGAGATTTTAGGTGCTATAAATATTCTTTCTGGATTCTTGTGCCTATGAGGATATCCTGGAGTGGTGATAGAAGTGTTTTCACCATGCTCTATCTGGCTGACTTGTTTCCATAGAGCTACCACGACTTCATTCTTAGGTGTTGTGTTCACTACCCCAAACTCGAGGTCAAAGTCATTCATTCCCCTGGCGGTCAGTATAAACTATGTGCATTCAAATTGCTTTCTCAACATAGCGATGCCCAATAGACCAACAAGAGGGATCCAAGTTTTGTCTGCACAACCATAAGCCATTGGGATTTTTCGCAGCCAGTGACATTTCCAGTTGGTATTTTTAAATTGCTAAAAGAATCTGATAAAAGTCTGTCACACCTCTTCTAAGGCTAGCCTGATCTGCTAAACTCCTCTAAAGGCTTTTGCTTGTCAAAGTAATACGACAAGAAATTTATGTTAGGGTATCCCATTCTTCGCATGAAAGTTAGATGACTCACTATCCAAACCATTGGTAACTGTGCATACGCATGGAAGCATCCTTCCCCTTTCTTCCTTAAGTAACAAAGAGATTTGAGAGTTTTTGCTAGTATTGGAGGAAAATTGTTTAGTCCATGCTCAAAAATATGGAACATGATGATAGTCTGCTCATCTACATACCCTGTGTCTTATGGAAAACCACAGCTCCATAAATTGCTAGAGCTAAGATTTTCAGTACCAAATCACTGTCCTTTTGTGTTTTAAAGAGTTTTATCAAGTACTCTATTCAAAAGGCCCAATTTTTTGCCTTCTCTTGGGTGTCATTTCTGAAGTTGGTGACTGGCATCCGTAGTAATCTAATTAGAGCCCTCTTAGGTGTCACCTTTTGACGATGCCTGTAGATCTTTTTCACGACTAGAGGATCGATTCTCAATAGTTCTCCATACTCTTCTAATTAGGGTCAGGTCATGATCCCGAAAGGTTCTACTAAGGTAGTCAGAAGGTACCCGCATGCTTGTATTTTCCTACAATTCCATATGTTCCTCAATATAGATAGGTCATTCTATTCCAATGATAACTTTTTTATCTTAGGAAAAGCTACACATTCTCTGCTTATTAGATAGTCTCCTTGCTTTTTTGAGCCTTCTCTTGGGCATATAGAACTTACTTTTCAGCGTCTACAATAGTCATAATAGGAGTTGATGTGGTGTCTATATCCATGATTGATGTACCCTATAATTTGGACCAAAAAAGACAAAAAAAGGGTTATTATGATGAATGAAAGAAAATGAATGACGAGGTCTCCCTCGTGTGCTACATCTATGCATGCTAGTAAGGGCATATAATTCCTAAATAGCTTCCCAAACTACCTCTGTTGGTGGTAATCCTTCTTGCTAGGGAAATAATTTGAGTAAGGGTGTTTCACACACTTATACAGAGATTAGAAGTCTCGAGAAGGTTAGCCTTACTCTACCCCTACTAACCTGGAGGAGAGAAAAGCCTGGGTTGAGAGCTTATGCATGCAAAGTGGTGGGTGCAATTGGAGAGTCCTCACCTAAATGCAAAAATTAAATATGTGATGGTAGTCAAATAGTGAAGGTTCCCCATCATGCCTTAATTTTGGTAATCCCTAAATCCCTACTCATTTCTAAAGGTCTAGGCTAGACTTTCTTGAAAAGGGTGATCCTATGGCTACTAACAGTGTAGGGGTAGGATTTAAACTTGCTACATTAAGTTCCTAAACCATCCTCGGAGAGGTTTTCAACCCTCACCCATGATAGGATTTAAGTAGGATTGATTTGATTTAAGTGAGGACTTTCTGGGCACCTGTCTAGAGATCAAGGGTTTAACGAAGGCCAACCTTACTCTGTCCTCTCTACCTTATGGAGCTTGGGTGTAAATCTCATGAATCATGACCTTCCCCTCTTTTTTTTCTTTAACATATGGTGTAAGTACTCATGTGTGCAGGAAAACGTAACACTTATTTTAACTAGCAAAACAAATGACCTAGCCAATTAGATTTGTTGTATGAAAATAAGTCATCCAACCCAAATCTAGTAAATAATTGTGAATAACAAATACAACCAAAGCACAAACAAGAAATGACAAGCAACAAGCAACAAGCAACAGACAACCAAATTTCATGGCTTAACCTACTATGGACCACAGTGGAGTCACCAAGTTATCGCAACATCATTGTGATGCGGAGGGGTAGCCCTAAAGGAAAATTAAGTTTTTTTGGGAAAATGGTTTCTAGAAGTGAAGGAGTCACCATTGATCTAAAAGGAGATGGTGAGATCAAATATTGGAAGGAGAATGGTTTAAATTATCACAGTTAAGTTCGATGTTGGTTATATGTAGAAAAAGTGTTAGCCTTTTGTAGCACCATTTTATTATCATATTAGTGTTTTATTGCTCTTTAGATTTCAGGTCGTACTTTATGTCTTACTGAAAATATTCATATTTTTATTTTACTTGTAACACTATCGACATTTACACGTGATCAATAGTAATTCATAATTAGTGCAATTAATGAATGGTGTTTAAAGCATTTATTTGAAAAAGAATTCTTTAGTATATAGCTTGACTAGAGATTTTAAGAAAGGTGTACCTAACTCAACTAAGATTTTGAATTGAACTTTGAAAGGTTAACAAAGATGAGAAAATTCAATAATTGCTTCAATTTGACCTAACTTAATTGCTCAATAAGATCTTGTAATTATCCTTGGAATTATAGAAGGATAGTCACATTCACTTACTATCTTTAACAATCCATTGTTGGAATTTTCTTAAGTATGATGTTTGGATTGATTTTTGGAGCTAAGGAGTCTAAGGAAAAGGTGGTAAATTTCTACAATCAACTAGTGGGACCCAACAATTTCTTGGTAGGATTCATAGTGTGATCGCCCTTAAGATAATCAAGAGACAGTCGCATTAACAACCTCCCTTCATAACCATTGTTAGGAAAATTCCTTGAGATGTTAAATAGGTTCAACACTACAAAAAAATTTTCATTTTTGGTGGATGAATGAAAAATCTATTGATAAAATTAATTTCTATTTGAATTTTTGGTATATTTAATTAGCTAATAAAAGTGTTAGGGGTGATATGTTGTTGCAAATTTCAACATTTACCAATAGTATTACCGATGGTTAGCCGCTGATCTAACTATTGAAGAAAAATTCCTTTGTGTGGTTAGATACAACATAACAAGCCTATGAAAGATTGAAAGAATCCATGGTAACAGTTCCAAACTTGGCATTACCCGACTTTGACAAACCATATGTAGTTGAGACTAATGCTTTAGGAAGGGGGAGGGACGATTTTGATGCAAGAAGGGAAGCTAATTCCTTCATCAGCCAAGCCTTGTTAGAAACAAAAAGATCAAAGGTAGTATATCAAAGTGAATTAATGGCAATCATGTCGGTAGTGTACAATGGCGACATCACTTAATGGGGATGCATTTTATAATCAAAACAAACCAATGGAGCCTTAAATTTCTCATGGAACAATGGCTTTTGGAGGGAGAATAGTAGAAGTGAGTAATGAAATAATTGGGTTTCAACTTTGAAATTCAATATAAAAAAGGTGTAGAAAATAAGGATTAGTAAGGAGAATCATGCTAACTCGAAGTTACAAAACTTATAGTATCTGCTTCAAAATCTAATGGTCATCTTAGGTATTAACTAAAAAATGGGAGCTTGATCTACAAAGACTAACTGGTCCTCTCATAGAATTTAGCTTACATCCCATGGTTCTTGCAAGAGTTCCATGATTCTCCTTTTAGGGGACACTCTAGATTTTTCAAAACATACAAGAGGATTGCCTCCATCTTGTATTAAGAAGGGTTGAAGGAAGATATTTGCTCCTTTGTAGCTAGTGTGATAGTTGCCAAAGAAATAAATACCAAGCTACGAACCATGCAGGTCTCCTACAATCCCTCTCGATCACCTCTCAAGTGTGGCACGATGTATCCATGGACTTTGTCACCAGGCTCTTGAAAGTGCAAGGAGTTAATACTTTCATGGTGATTGTAGATATATTAACCAAGTTCTGCCATTTTATCCCTATAAAGTACCCCATTATAGCAAAGGTAGGGCAAAAGCATTTGCTAGAGAGGTGGTGAGACTCCATAGTTACTTGAGATCCATTGTGTTCGATAATGACCCCTCTTCACAAGCCATTTTTGGATTACCATATGGGCAAATGAAAGTAGTCAACTGAAGACTTACCTCTGTTGTTTCTTAGGAGCAAAACAAAAATGATGGCTGAAATGGTTAGCATGGGTGGAGTATCGATTCAATACCTCTTACCAAGTAGTAGCAAAGATGACTTCTTTTAAAGTCCTTTTTGGTTGTCATCCTCTTATTCTCCTGAGACTAGTGGAAGAGAGATCTCCATGGATGCTATCAACTCACACATCCAAGAGAGAAATCACATATTGGATGAATTGAAGTCCTACTTGAATAAGGCCTAAGAAAGAATACGGTATTTTAGTAACCATCATTGAAGAGAAGTGTTGTATTAAGTGGGAGACAAGGTGTTTTTGAAATTACAGGATTACCAATTTTGGTCCTTAGTCAAAGGCCGCAATGAAAAGCTCGGTCCATAGTTCTATGGACCATATGAAATTATAGAAAAAATTGGGGAAGTGGCCTATTGCACAGTGGAGCCAAAATCCACCTTACTTTTCATGTGTCCTAATTGAAGAAAGCTATTGAGCCAACTTTACAACTGAGCCACTACCACCTTGCCTCAATGAGGAAGGCAAATTACTTCTACAATTGGAGCAAGTGTCAGATTAGAGGAGACTACAAGATGGAACCATGGAAGTATTAATTAAGTGGAAGGATTTACCACCCTTTGAGAATACATGGGGAAAAGTATGTAGTCATCAAAGAGCACTATCTAGACTTAGTAGGGGGAATTGTTTGGCCCCTAATTGTGAGGATGTATAAGAGGAGAGGTAGACTGAATAGCAAAGTGAGGGACTAGGGAATGATTAGGATATCATAGGAAGGACAACATGCCACAATACCTAGGAGATTAAGACAAAGAAAAAGAGGTAGAATAGTTAGTAAGGAATGAATAAACACGGTTGGGAAGGGAGTGAGTGGAAGAAAGGATTGAGTGTTTGGGGAGGAAGAGTTCCTTTTGGTTGAGGGTCTCTTTTTCATTTTAGTTTTTACTACCATTTCTGTGTGAATGAATTACATATTTTCCCTTCAATTGTTAATTGGTTTTTGGTCTAGTTTGAATTGATTGCAAGTTGTTAACATCCCCGTTGTCCTTTTACGCTTTTAGCCTCATCATTTGGTCAAAATGCTAGATTCTTGGTAGTATATCATAACAAATGTCTCTTATGATGGTTGGAATGCCTCAAAACTTAGATTTTAGGTAGTGGATAAGTGAATGCATGTTGCTTTTCTTTTAGACTTGAGCATGTAAACTCAACTTGATAAATTTGGAAACTTTTTTTTTTTCTTATTGCATGGGTCTATTATTATACCAAGAGTGTTTACCTGGTTATGTGGGTCATTTATGTTGATAGAACTAACATGTTACTAGTGTGCATGAAGATATTTTTGTTCAGTCAAGTGATTTTTCTTAAATAACAAAAGTTGTCAGATTTTTCCCACAATATCACATGAGCATGACATCTCAAAATAGAGGTTAGAATCTAAGGTAAAGGGTGGAATGGGTAATTATTAAGTGAGGTGTAGCTTGGGTCCTTCTATTATTGGCTGTAATTTTGTTTTGGCATTTCTCATTTTGTCTTCCATTTCATGGATATGGTTATTGTTTTCTAGTCAGTTTGGTATGTTGAAGCCTTAATTGGATGGCTACATTCATTTGGTGAAATAATGTGTGCACAGATATATTGGCATTGTGGAGTTTAGAAGTTGCCTCATGATTTAATTTTCACTTGTAAATTTGCTTTTAAAGTGCCATCAAGCATGATCAACTTTAGTTATGGGCATGTTTAGTATTTCTTGATTAGCATGCAACTTGGTTGTGTATAGTTAGTATAAATTGATATCACTCTCCCACTTGGTAGTTGGGTATTATTTTAAAATGTTAAGGCAACCTAATTTGATCCTTGTATATTGTTTTCAAAATGAATTTTGGATGATGAAGTCATTAAGTAACTCAAATTACTCTGCTCATTTCTTTGTGAGTGGATTTGTTTCACCCTGATGAAAACCATAGGCTTTCCTATGACAGATCATTACTTCAATATGAAGTCATTAACCTATAATCTTGAAGGGAAGTAATAAAGTAGGTTTGATCTAGAGGGAAAGGACCTATTCACTATCTCTATTGAAGCTTATTGGTGTTTTAACCCTTTTCTCAAAAAACTCAAACTTTTGAAAAACATAGCAAAACCCAATGGGCTTCCTATGATGAATTATAGGTTGAGTGTAGTAACTCTCCTATTATCTTGAGGGGAGAAGCATGAGTAGACCTAATCTAAAGGTAAAAGATCCATTTGGTTTCTAAATAAGGTCAATTTTATTTTCTCTCTTTTTAAATTCCAGCTTTGAAAGCTAAAGTATAAAATGATAAATTTTTTGATGACTAATTGTGGGATGGAGTATGGAGTTACTCATTTGTAATTTTGAAGGAGAGTGTTCAAGTGGGCCCAATTTGGAGTGAAAAGGGATTGTTTGATACTCTTAGCTAAGTTTATTGGTTTCTCTTCCTCTCCCAAAAGAAGATCTTTTCTCATATCTGCATTGAAAAATTATGAGCCTTTCGTTGATGAATTATGGATTAGAGTGGGGAGTCACTTCCCTATGATTTTGAAGGAAAGTACTCAGTGATTTGATTTGGAGAGAAAGAGTCCATCAATGCTTTTATCAAGCTCATCGGTGTTTTATAAACATAAAAGTTTCTCAAAGTTACCAATTCTACAAAACTTCAAAATTAAAGGCACAATTTGAAACAAGTTTTGAAACTGGAAAATGAAAATATTAATGTGATACCACAAGGGTGTTGTAGGATGCTAACACCTTCCCTAAACATAACCCACTCTTAAACCCTTTTTCTAAAACACAAACCCTTTTTTTTTCGGTGTTTTATTTCACCATTTCATTTTAAATTGGTGGCACTCCTTATTTTTCCAAGCCCATTTCCAAAGCACATTTTTTACTGCCACTTTGCATCGCAATGTTGATGGACACCTAGGCATGGTCTACTATATCAAATTTGTGGTCAATGCAAGGTTGAAGGTGGTTTAGATGTAAACTGGGTAGGATGTATTGTAGATTGAAGGTTTACTTTAAGGTATCATATTTTTGTAGGCAGTAACCTTGTGTCATGGAAGAGTAAAAGTAGTTACTTGTATCTTGGTCACATGCTAAGTCTATGTATCGGGTTATGGCTCATGCCACTATTGAACTTGTCTAGATCTCATATCTTCTTAGCTACCTTGGCATGGAGTGTCTTGATAGTATGTCTAGCCATCAACTCATATTGCTACAATCCAAGTTTCCATGCGAGAATAAAGCATGTTAAAGTAGACTACTAGTTTGTTAGGCAAAACCTTAACAAAGGAGTCATTAGTCTCAAACACATCTAAACAAGTGATCAACTTGCTGATCTATCTTCTAAAGCACTTTTGAGAAAATGGGTCAAAGATATTTTTAACAAGCCAGACATGCTTAATATATATGCTCTAGCTTGAGGGGAAGTATTAGTAGCTCAATTAACAAGTTAATTATTGGGTTGACTTGTACTACCTTTTATTATAAATAGAAGTGCTAGCTACCCTATTGGTTATGGCTTATACAAAATATTCTTTTCCCTTTTTCTTCAAATTTCTTTGTTTATGAAAATTGTCTTTGTTTAAAAGTTTAGTTGGATTGGTCTATAGTGTGTATGCTTGACCACTAAACCTTTGGAATTAGTAATGAGATTCATTTAAAAGAACGTCAAATGGGGCTTCATTTCAAGCATTTGAGTGCATTATGAAATTGACCATTATATGCATTGCCTCATCCAATTATGACCTTTTCTATGGAATACCTTTTACTAACTTCACACTCCCTATGACACTTCATTAAGATATTATCCTTTTTGAAATGAACAATAAAATAAAATCAAACAAGAAATCAATTTATAAATATATAGGGTAGTATATATTCTCTTAGATAGCAGTAAAAATATGGCTAATAAATTTGTGATTGTGCTTGTGCATGCATATTCAACCCATTAATTTTGATAGTCACTTCTTTTCTTTCATAAAAAAGAATGTGCTGGTACACCTTTTGATTATGTTTGTTTTGTTTGGTATTGAGAAACATGTGCAATTCTACTTGGAATCAACATGGAAATTGTGGGTGTTGAAACTTGCCCACAATATTGTTATGATGATGCAGCTTACATGACTTACCCATCTTAGGGAATCAGCATCTTTCTCCAGCATGCAATTGCTACCTTGCAAGAAAGGGTTGCACCATTTACAAAGCAGACGGAACTCCTAGCAAGTTAAAAGAATTTGGAGCTAGCTACCTAGCTAGCAAGCATTTCATGTTTGGTCTAATAAAGATGTTTACTTGTTTTTTAACTATAATGAAATAACCTGTAATCAGGATAAATAAAACAGAAGTTGAGATCTTTTTCTTTTTTCTCTCAATTAGTTAATTGATTTCATCTATGTTAAAAAAAAAAAAAAATCTCTTGTTTGATTTGGTACAAGGGAGGGGAAAGGAGGGAAAATAAATAATCATTATTTTCCCTCTACTTGTTTGGTTAGGAAGGAGAGGGATTTTAAATTAGAATGTAATGAACTATTATCCACTGTTAAGAAAAGATAGTTATTAAATTATGAAGATGAAGATAATTTTGAAATTAAGAAAGATAACTGAAAGTAACTAGGTAATCACAATTTAAAACTTTTAATGAACTTTTCATCCCCTCCAAATTCTCCTACTTTTAGAAGGGAGGTAAAATAGGGACGGAAGGGATTTTGGATCCCTTACTTTCCTTCCTCTCCCTTCCAAAAATCTAAACCAAACAAAAATTTTTTATTAAAATCTCTCGCCTCCCCTCTATCCCCCTCTAACCAAACATAGGATAAGCCTAAATATGTATCCTTTCTACACACTCACCTTGCAGTTGAAGTTAATCATCCTCATCTATTCTTAATGAAAATGAATCTCATAATTTTCACAATTTTATTCTTATCAATTTTTATAGCTAAAAATTTATATTATTAAATTTATTAGGTCTCATCAATTTAATTGTCCACACCATTAGATATGAGTTTATTTTGGTAACAAAAACAATTTTGGAACTATTTTTTCTGAATAAAAAATGTTACTTTCAGAGCTATTTATTTACAAATTTAATAGAACTTTATCTAAAATAGGAGAGAGAAATTGTTGATTGAGCAAAATAAGCTTATTTGCATGTTATAAATACAATACTATTATTTCTATGATTTTATTTTTACTTAATCCTCATAATACATAATTTAAAGCATTACTTTTACTAAATTCTACAAATTGAGTTCAGGAACCCAACAAATTAACATAACACACCACTTTATTATAAAAATTGTATGACAAATGTGTTATGGAAACATCATTTTTTCTTTTTTTGAAGATAGGTAGTTGTAGAAGTACAAATCATTGCTTGATCTTATTGTTGAAATCTTCAGTTGGATGAACTATTGAATAATATCATAATTTATTTCATGTTTAATATGAATATTCCATAATTTCCATCAAATGACATTTGGTGGAACAAGACTACAAGAGATTATTCAACATTCTTGGTATTCCATGTGAAATAGATTATGTTATATCCAGCCACTTATAAGTGGTTTTTTGCCCAGTTTTTATTCATCACAGTTGTCATGTACAAGATTTTATTAATATGATAATATAAATTATGATTTATTATTGAGTTAGTATATCACATTAACTATGCCATATGATATACCAAAAATACTGTATAATTTCTTAGGTGAAACAAGTCCATGGTAAACTTCTCTTTTAAGAGAACTAATTTACCCAAGTACGTAGGAGGAACCTAACCAGTTGTTGTTAATTACCGAACATACCATTCATTGAAATTTTTAATTCTCATACAAGCAATGAAAGTACAAATCCTAAGGATCGTAGATTTTGTATCTTATTTTCATAGGTATTCCAGAGATTGAAATCAAATTTTGATCTTAGTTAGACTTTAATTATACGTTAAGGCTAGCATGTTCAGTCAATTAGACTTGTAATACAATATTCATTTGTGCTTATCCCTTAAATTTAACTAATAGCTCCCCTTAATTTTTAATGGTGTATATAGCATGACTTTCAAATTGTTGGAGATCACAGCATCTGGGGCTGCATCTAGTGTGCATCCAATTATAGACCATTTGAGAATATCCACAAAATATGCATCTAGTGTGAATATGGGCTGCCATTTACACTATTCTATTAACAATAACAAAGCACTGCAACCTACAAAATTTCAACAAAATATAATTTTTGTCTTTACTTAAAATTTTCATTTAGTAATACAGAAAAGATGTTCCCACATCAAAATGTGTAAATCTTTGAATTAACTAAATTCTACGATTCACTTTGTGACATTTATTAAATCTAATAATCTAAATTCTATTAAGTGAGAACATGTAAAAACAAAAGTATAAGAATAGAAGTATTAATAACAATATCCATGCCAGTTAAATTTGATTATTTTAGTTGGTAAGTGATAAAATTACTACATTGTTCTTCCATTTTACTTTGATTATTTGCTTGGTATTTACTAAATTGTTCTTCCATTTTACTTTGATTATTTGCTTGGTATTTACTAAATTTTTAAAGTAAAACTGTCAGAAGATGACATTTTTAAAGATTAGAAGAAGTAAAACATCTTATATAAATTTACATAAGAATGATTTTATTTCATTGAGGCTCAAATTCTGTGTGATATTTGGTCTTTAGTTGCTGCTGTTCAACATTGTCCAACTAAAAGACTTTGTCTAAACTCAAACATTAAAATAGTTTAACGCTTCTTAAAGTATTTAGTATGATTCTTCTTGATGAAGGCAAAGGAAGTTTCATTGGTATTATCCCAGCGCATGTGCCTTTCTTTGTGCTATGGTTAACACTTTCTATGCGTGAATATGATTCATTGACTAACCCACAATTAATGGCACTCCATTCAATTCTTATCTATCCATTTTCAAGGAAAGAAAAAGATAGAAGAGGACAAAGAGACTATAAATATGGGTAATGAGATACAAGATTGTCGAAAACAGTTGCAAAAACACGGCTTTCAACAAGGTTGGCCTTACATTCTACTCCTTGTTTGTGGTATGCATGTTTAACCTCCCCATCTCTCTTTCTTCCTCGCCCTTTTCATTTTTCTTTTGGCTAATTTCAATTCTTTGGTTTCTATTGCTTCCAATGGCTTTCAGAAAGATCACAAAGTAGCTTTGCCTTGTCTTGCTTCCAATGGCTTTACCTACGTTTTTTTTGTAGTTGTTCTGTTAATGATGTTGACAAACAGGTGTAGTTCTTCTGGGATCCAATCTGGGAACTGTGGATGCAAAAGTTTGTCCACTATTTTGGTTTAATGCTGCATATGAGATGTCCATCTTCAGGTGAGGAGCACCTCACTCCATCATCCAACTGTTGTCTGGCTTCAAAAGGATGCACCATTTACAAGGCAATGGAACAACTATTTGCACTGCAACTTGAAGCAAAGGATGTCCACTACAGATGCACAAGGATACACATGAATAAGCTGCAGTTGTGACTGGATGAATTAATAAAACAATTGAGACTTCTTTGTCTCTCTCCTAATGAAATTTAAGTTCTTATTTATTTTTAATAGTTTTTCAATCTGAAACAAACTTCATGCTATAAAAGAAAAGTCATTGAACAAATTATCATCTTGAGGAAAAAAAAAATGAAAGTTCATACTATTGTTTCAACTAATTATTTATACGGAAAAAAAAGGAATAAGAGCACTGCCACATTAATCAATATGTATGTATTTCTTAGGGTGAGAATAAAATACAAATAGATAATTATTGATAAGAAAATTAACAATTATAATTATCTCAAATCCATTAATTATAATACACTTGTTTGTATATAATAACAATCATGACTATTAATTTTTAATTAATAGTCATTCACTTGCACTTTACTCTCTAAAGTGTATTCTGTATTTTAGAGGATCCCAATTCTAATTTCCTCATCTCTTCCTTACCTTTTTTAGTTTTCTTCTAGATAATTATAATTCTTTGATTTCTGTTTGTTGAAAATTTACTGTAGTTGGTCTTACCTTAAATTTTTTTATAGATCATGATCTTGCTTAGTTCACTCATGTATGAGATTTATCATTACAATCTACCAATCACGAACTCATTAACACAACTTCCATTATGATCTACCCATGAACATTGCTATTGTTTGAATCAATTTAGGAGCACAAATACTACTCCTCTTGTGATTATGGAGATGCTACTAGTGCCCTCCAATTATACGTGTTCTAAATCTCAATGGTGTGAGATATCACCTTCAAAAAAATATTCTAGAGAGAGAATGGAGAGTTGAGAGTTTGGAAATTTCTTACACATGAAATTTTAATCTATCAAGTGTGTAGACAAGTTTTCTACTCTCTTATTCCTTTTTAAATATTCAACACTAGTTAAAAATTTATTTTAATTGTACCAAGAAAAAAAACTTATTTTAACTAAGACTCCCCATAGATAGAGATGAACACTAGCTAAGAGTTTTAGCTCTCAAGATCAAGTCAATTTGAACTAAAACTTATTAGGATAATTGTTAGATTATATTTTTAATAAATCAAAAGAGATCAACTAATTTATTTCATAGTTTAATTGGAACTAAACTAACTAATTACCCTTAAGAAATATTCTTTAATTAATTAATTAACAAATAATTATTCTATCATATTGAGTTTCCTTTGAATGCATCACTTGACCTAATGCAGCATCTTCTACTTGTACACATGGGACATTCCAAATAAAATCTCAATATCATAGAATATATACCTAGCCACATATGAGAAAATGGAACATATGACTACACTAGAAAATGTATAGTGACCCATTGTTATATTAAGTTATCATCAAACTAATATAACATTACTCAAAATCTCATTGCACACACAAATCATTTCATTCTCACACTAGACTTTTTCCATAGAGCCATGCAAATATCACTATATGCATTTGTACTCATGGTTATGTTAGCTACTAAAGTATGATAGCCCAATCAATAAGTCACAAATGTAGGTGGATATGAAAATGATTTTTCCCTATAATGCCAATTAATCTAGGTTTAGTTACTTTTCTAGACATTTCCACAAGACTATTTCTTTTCTACCCCTTAGAGTGCATTTTAAAGTAGCAACAATAAACCTAAATTTCATGACATAGACATAGGTGATAGAGGGTATTAGACTAGGATTTATAATCCTATACAGGGCTCACATAATGATGAAATTGGCATCTATTTAATCACTTCTCTTTCTGGTTGACTTATGCACATACTATATGAATTGCATGCTATGATAGAGCTCCAATTTGGGTTTGTCATGCTCTAACAAACATCATACAAAACACAATCAGTCAAATTTGACTTCTATTAGGCATTGTATAATTAATAATCTTGACATGTCGACTTAGAGTCTCACCTTAGCCATAGGCTAAGACAACTATTTTCAATATGAAGCCCTTTTTGCTATAAAAGCAATAAGGGGATCATCCACTTCATGGTACCTGATGATAATTCAAGTCTCATCCCACTCATTACTTAGGCACGGGGGTGGTTTTCTTATGTGAGAGAGATAATCTTTTAAGCCTAGTGACAACTTAGATACATGCCATTAATATTTTAACTAACCAGTTATACTAAAATAAAAAGAAGGCTCTTTTATTTATAGATAAAAATAATTATAAAAGGCATATCAAATCCTCAATAACCTTAAACCCATAAAGTGCTTACCATAACCATCTCTTGCAACAAGTTTTGTAAAGGCATCAATGAGCATGTTGCTGATGGGAACATGTTTTAATTCAACTAGCCTTTGTGCAACAATGTCTCTAAAATGGTAATGGGTTTCAATGTGTTTAAACTTTCCATGGTACATAAGATCCTTTGCTTAGGCTAAGGTGGTTGTATTGCCACAATAAATTGTGACAGTCTCTTGCAAGTGCCCTCTTATGGTAAAGTTACATAGGAATCTCTCTCACCATAGAGCTTCTTGCATTATAGAGGTGCAAGCCACATATTCTAACTCCATAGTGGATAGAGAAAGACTTGTCTACTTCTTGCTACTTCAACAAATAGCTCCACCACCAAGTATGAACGTGTATCCTAATGTGAACTTGCGCTCATCCTTGTTCCTTGACCGATCAGCATCACTGAAATCAACCAAGTTTAGACTATCTCCTAAAACTTTTGAAAGCACATGATTAAGAATGTATGCAGTTGTGTAGAGCACAACCTCCTAAAACTTTATTGATAGGTTGGCATGACTCATCATTGATCTAACCATGTCTAATAATGTATGATTCATTCTCTGTGTAACATCATTTTGTTAAGGAGTTCCTAGAATCGTTAATTGTCTGCATATCTCTTTATGTTAACAAAACTCTCTAAATTGATTAGATAAATAATCTCAACCCCTGTCAGTTCGAAGAGTCCTTATCTCTTATGTTTTAAATTCTCAACTTTTGCTATGAAACATTTGAAACAATCCAAAGCTTCAAAATGATGAGACAACAAAAAGATGGAAACATATTGTGAGTAATTAATCATCAACTAGTGTGATGAAGTAAGATGCACTATATCCAACCTTCACATTCATGGGACTACAAATATATCAAAATGGATTAGTCTTAGAAGTTTGAGATGCCTTCTTAGCTATACCAAAAGGATTTTTGCGAACTTTACTTGAAAGGCAAGACTCACATGCAAGAAGACATACTTTTGTGAGAGAGCCCAATAGCTCTTATTAAGCCAATTTGGTCATTCTTACTTGACCAATACGTCCTAATCATAAGTGCCACAAAATAGAATTGGGCACCACATTGAAAGTAAAAATAACATGGGCAATATTATTGAAACCATCCTCTATGTCTAACATGAACAAACCATATTCAACATGTCCATGACAATATAAAGTTCTTCCACGATAAAAAGACTATTCAAGCATTATTCTTGAAATTAGATCTAAATCTTGAGTTAAATAATGCGTAAATTGATAGTATTGCATTGGATGGTGGGTATACATAAAACACCATTTGGAAGTAGTTTGTGTCCATTATGCAATATGAGGTAGTAAGTACCAACTCTAACAACTTCTTTTTCAACTTTATTCCACATAGTCATTAAGTATTTGCCTATTGTTACCTGCTGGTTATCTACAAAACTTGTATAAATATAGGTTATGTGTTTGCTTGTTCCTTAGCCTACAATTAAACCAAGTAGAGAGTGAGTTACAAATGCATGAGTACATAAAAAACTACTAGAAGGGGTAAAATGAGGATAAACCATTTCTTGCTCATGACACTCATGAGTAAAGTGTTGCTTCTCTCCATAGATATAACATTTAAGCTTGAATTTATCCTTCTTACTACCATGCTTGGCTCTAGAGCACTTGGTGATCTTGTTAGCCTTTAGCCCTTTGTTTTAATTTTTCCCTTGTTAACCCTTGCACAAGAACTTACCTAGTGCTATCCATCTTGTGCTACTAATGCAACACTAAGGTTTGCATCTATATGTTCCATCTCAATTGCTAAATGGTTGGCAATGTCATCAAAGTTTTAATTCCCTCATGGTGTGTAAACACAAGCTTTGCTTCTTCACAAGAGGACTCTGAGAGGGATCTAATGACAAGCAAGATCTATTGTTCATTTGTGGGATCATGCCTAGTTGATTTTATTTCTCTCATGATGGTAACATTACCCTTAAATATTCAGCCATTAAATATTTTGGGTCCATCGTATATTGTTTGAACCTTGAAGTCAAAGCACAAAGCCTTGTGGTAGTGGTTCCACCATCTTTAAATTTTGACTGGTCCCACATTTCCTTAACAGTTGGAAAGTTCTCAACCTCTCTAATATGATTGTTGCACATGCAATTTAACAAAGTAAAGTGTGTACTTCTATCTCTCTTAAACCAAGTGTTATAGGCTTTTTGCTCATGGCAGTGTTAGGCACTATTGCCCTCAGTAGGTGGATCCATTGCATTAGTTAGATGGCTCAGCAATTCTTGCTCATTCAAAAGGTACCAAACCATTCTATGCCACATGTCATAGTTCTTACTATCTAACTTGTCTCTCTTCTTTAATTCAATAATGATATTCTTGAAAGCTATTTCACTACATCATTACACGAGTTTAATTAAACGCATATCTAATTAATGCTATTTATAATTAACCCGCTTATTTTCACCTATATAACTTGATCAAAAATTTTGAACAAATGCTAGTAATCATCTCTTATAATATAAATGAAAATAAACATTTAATTTTATATAGCCTAAGTTAAGAGTAACTCTTGCTTAATTTATGATAAATGCCATTGAAATATTTATTTAAGATAATGCAAAATGCCACATAATTAATGAGTTCAACTATAGAGCTCTATTAATATTTTGGTGTCCATGATTAAAACTAAATATACACAAATTAAGTACGCAAACACATCCCTTTACAAGGACAAAACAATGAATATATTTCCCAAACATAATTATGTATGAATTTTTTTGTACTACATTAGTATATATTTCATTATTTTGAGAAAAATTAAATGCTGCATTATTTCATGAGCATTCAAGAAAATATTAATGCATAAAATCATACTGTTACATGTTATTTATCATTAAATAAATAAATAAAAAATAATTGAACAAATAAATAATTATGGAAGTGTGTTATTATTTTGTAATGTGATTCATGCAAAAAATTATTTCTAAGAGAAACAATTTTTTTGAGCAAGTTATTTTCTCCAAATAACACTATATCACTTAATCTAGCAATAATTTTTAAAAGTAACTAAATTATTTTTATTTACTTTTAAGCATTTAGCCATAAGTACACAAAAAATAGGATTTTCTATCAAAAATTGGTCAAAATTAGAGTTTAGGAGATGCCACATGTGCCTACACATGCCACTTGTGTGTTTGGGTATTGCTTTTGTTGTTCTTAACTGTAACCACTCTCACAGTCCACCATAGGGGACTTAGATGGTGGTTTTGACCACATAATTCAAACCATCCCATCCTTTCCTATTAATTGTTACCTTCAATTTCCTAAAACAAGGACTTCTTGGTAGTGAGTGGTTCATATGCTCTAGTAAAGTGCATCAGTCAGGGTTATTTATAATTGCTTAAATCTAAAAGTTTTCCAAATTTGCAATGATCATTTAGCGAACTTTTTGGCCACATATCTCCCTCATCGGAGCTCCAATTAGGAAGATTTAGGTCCCATTGGAAAGATCTTATTGTGAGTAATAAATCAATGTCAAGATTGTTTTCTAACGTATAGATTTGCTAGCTCAAAATATGGTTCAAAGTAAGCCTTTCACCACATTTTCAATAAATTTCCATAAAAAAGTTTTTATGGAGCCAACTTTGAAGAATCATATCCCTCACGTATGTAATCCAATTCATACATATAATATGTTATTTTGAAATCTTGTTACACAGAACAAATCTATATAAAGATTTAAAAATAGTGCCCATTTAAGCTTTCAAGAATAGCATTAGCAAGTACAAAATTGCTTAAAGCATGCAATTTAATTCATGCATGACACAAAGCAAACATAGACACACCAAGATAAAAACAAGCATAAAGGGGGCTCTAATACCACTTTTAGGATATTTATTGCTATGGGTCTTACCTTGAATTTTTTTTACAAACTAGGATTACACTTGCTTTATGATCTATTAGTTCCTATCACTAATGTATAGGATCAATTGTGGCGATCAATTAATCACAAACTCAATAGTATGACTTCGATTGCGATCTACCCATGAACAATACTAATGCCAAAATCAACTCACAAGCATAGCAACTACTCCTCTTGTAGTATGGAGATGCTACAAGAGCCCTCCAAGTATACACATTTCAAATCCCAAAGGTGTGAGATAATACCTTCAAGAAAAAATTTTAAAGAGAGAAGGGAAAGTTGAGAGCTAAAACAATTTTTTGTGCTTGAAATTTTTCTCTATCAAGTGTGCAGATTGGTTTTTTACACTCTTATACCTTTTTTAATATTCAGCACTAGATAAAAACTTATTTTAACTAGGACGCTCCATAGATAGAGTTAAACTCTAGTTAGGAGTCTTATTTCTTAGGATCAAGTCATTTTGAACTAAAATTGACTAGGATAATCAATTGGATTATATTTTGAACAAATCAAAATAAATCAACTAATTTATTTTAGTTTAATTAGAACTCATCTAATTAATTATCCCTAAGAAATTTTTTAATTAATTCCTTATCAAATAATTAATTCTACCCACATGTCCCCATGCAACACTATTGTTTCTATTACTATTGCTTCCATTGGATTTTAGAAAGATCACCAAGTAGTTTTGTCTTATTTTGCTTCCAGTGGCATTATCTTTTTTTTTTTTTTTTTTGGTAGTTGTTCTTTTAATGGTATTCAAAATCTGGGAGCCAATTTGGGAACTATGGATACAAAATTTTGCCTACAAATTTGCCACAATGCTGCATACATGACATGCCCATTGAGGAGCACGTTACTCCAAAATGCAACTATTGTCTAGGTTCACAAAGGTGCACCATCGATAATGCATGTAACAACTTAAAACCCAACATAGCCATATATATATATATATATATATATGTATGTATAATAGAAATTTCAACAAAACCTCTCCTAAAAACTCATGCCTCCTAAGTTTACAACTAATAATCCGATAATTTGCATAACTCCATCAACAACATTCCAAACAGTACCATAGTCAGATTTTGGTATCACATTCTCATTTACTACATGATTTCTCCTAAGAAGCTAAGCACAACACTAAAGTAAAGTAACTGAACTTTGATTTGTCTCCACTACAACATAACTAAAACTAACCAATTCAAACAATTGGCTACTAATTTATACAATATAGAAAACTTTAATGAGCTTAAACCCTATGTATGGATAAACAACTAACAATGGGGAACAATTAAGGGGTTATCATAAATTAAAATATCTTGCTAGTAAGGATAAAACTTCTAAAATCATCATTTCTAAATATAAAATATCTTTCAATCTATGCAATTCAAGAAGAATTTATAATAATTTCTAATCTTAACATAAGTAACTTATTTCAAACAATTACTCAAAGTATGAATAATTATAGGTTCTATTTATAAAGCTTGCAATTATTGTGCACTTGAAAGCTTATACACCATTACTGAAGTAATAATATGTACACATGGCATCACTGAGGAGCGCCCTCACTTAGGAGCAATTCACATCATAGAAACATGGCATCACTAAGACTGGGAGCAATAAATAGAATAATCATGGCATCACCAGAACTCGGGAGAAAACATAAATAGTAATCATGGTTATATGTTAGTGCAAAGCATAACCCGAAAGGGTTAAGGACACAAGATATACACTTCAAAGACTTTATGTATACCTGGTGTGATCTCAAAGACCTCATATTCATCTTATTCTTGTTGTACATGATGTTAACATAGCTAGGAGTACATATAGCTATTCAAAATCACTTGTACAACTACATAGACCATATGAAAATCTTGCAAAGCTGAAAGGCATACATTATGAGACCAATTTCTCTTTCAAAACAATTACATTTCAACTTGAATTAGAAAAGCTGGTAAACTCTTTTTTTGGTGAAAATAAAAGCTAGTAAACTTTGATAACATATACTAATATCTCTTACCTAACTTGCATTTCACAATCATAAATATTTATCTATAGTTGATGAAATTCCTAAACATAAATAACATATTCCATAAACACCAAGTTGACAAACCAAAACTTTCATATTGACTACCTCAATTGTTCCTTAGTTTATGAAACATACCATAGCCATTAACAGATGAAAATACATAATTAAAGTCAAGGTAAACTACAACAAATCTCCCTATATTTGGTGTATGTGAAGAAAACCCTTATGTGGTTTCAATTGCATCAATTAACACTCTGCACTTTTAACATTGTACAAATGACTCAACTATTGGTTGCACATCCAAATCAAACATTGACCCCAATGTTTTTGCTTTTCCTTGGACTCTCAGGCTGGGGTCATTAGGTGCTTCTAAATGTAGGTGAGAAATCTCTTCAAAGGGAATGAAATCAAATCCTTTTTTCATCTAAGCCCAAATCACAACCCTCCACGTTAAAATCAATGCTGAAGTTGTAGAAAAATTGCAATTGAGCCCTAATCACAGCCCTCAAAAAAGAACCAGAATCTAGTTAGAAAGGTAGCCTTTCCTTCTTTATTATGATATAAGGTTTGGTGAAGTTCCTATGCCATTGCCTTTTCTTCTATTGTTGTATACCACATGTTGTGATTCCGTGTGATGAGGGTTGTGATTAGGGCTCAGATGCCTTATCCCCCTTCAAAGATGTCCTTCATTTAGAGTTCTTTTGATCTCAATTTTAGAGTTCAAGGAAACATAAAAACTTTGGGGTGAATGTTTAATTTTGATGTGCAACTAACAAGTGTAGAGTGTTAATTGATGCAATTGAAACCACAGGGGTTTTCTATACATACACCAAAGTACAAGGGGGTTTGTTGTATTTTACCCTTAAAGTCATGTAGAACTCATACATTTCTCTTTAAGAAATAATTGTTCGTAAACTTAAAGTCATTATTTTCTTAAAAAAAGAATTGCACAACCAACTACAACTAATGCTCTTCTAAGCTCCCTAGCACTACTTTGGGTGTCTTCTCACACACTAACTCTTCTCCTTAAAACTAATAGATATACATTTAAATATTAAAACTAAACTAATAGCCTATAATAACTACATGGTTTGCATGTTATGCAAGCAACTAACTCAAATACAATATATGCAACTAATCACATTTTTTCAATTTTTATTGAGTCATTGTTTACTTTAAATCTCATTAGAAAACTAATTCACTTCGCAAAAAAATCTGTACTAATTGACAAAGAATCCAAACTTGAAACTTTTATGAAATAAGCCCTTACGTCTCTACTTTTTCATGCCTTTCATAGCTACTGATATGGATATCTAGAACTTAAGTTATAGGGCAATGAGCAAGTGCTGCCAGGAGAAAACAGAGAGGAATAGGACAGATTTCTAGTATCACTTTAGGTGTAAACTGATTTTGATTGAAAAGAATTATAATTTGAAAAATTATGGGCTTAATCCCTTCTGTTTTAGGATTCAAATGCCACTAACATCTTGTCATTTGGTCAACTGCAACCCAATAAAAGCTTAAAAGAGTGTTCAAAGGTTTGGAGAGTCAGCATATGTACTCTAAATGAAACCATATAGTTTTAACTATAACAAGAATCCTAGCAAGTCATTTTATCATGTGAACAAAAGTCCGTATTGAATGATTATTTGGCATAACTTTCCTTCTTGAGTAATATCCCATTCGTATCTACTTAAAAATGAATAATTAAATAAAAATATCATTTGATTAAATCACTTGTCAGCCAATTATGAAGTTTTTCAATGCCAATGAATTATAACATCATATGCAGAAGATTTCCAGAAGAAGGTAATACCAAAATTTATTGAAACAAGTTCAAAGATACTAAATTGTTTTTAGGATTGAAAGAAGGAGTGTTAAACCCAAGACCAACAATTACTACAGCTTAGGACTGACTCATAGTTAGATACATTGAAAGAAATTAGAAACGAAGATCAGCATAAATCAAGAGACAATTCGGTGCTAGAATTATCTTGCCTGCCTAGGATTTTAATGAACTCCAAAAGCCTCCCATAACTGACTTCAATAGACGTTGCATTGCAAGAGAAATCAGTGATAGAAACTGCAAATGAAAAAGAAAATGACAACAAAAATGAGAATTAAAGCTGAGGGAATATGGGTTTTCAAGTTAGATACATCGCTTCAAGGAGAAAAAAACAAGATAGAGTGAAGAATTGAGATAGGTGAGCTATGAAGAGAAAAGAAAAGGAAGAAAAGTATAAAGAAGAAAAATAAAAACCAAGAAGATAGCACAGGCCAGAGGGAAGAATATGAACAAGAAATTTAGGGAGAAGAGATGAGCTCCATTTTGTGTGATAAGAAGAGGCATCATACATAGAAGAGAAAGTAAGAGAATACAGATGTCAATAAGCGGTGCTACAGATGGCAATAAGTAGTGTTAAGTGAGACGAATTTTTTGGAATTAAAAAATAGAAAGAGGAGGATTGAGGGTATGTAAGGCATGCAGAAAAAAATTGAATTGGCGTCACATGGTGTAAGTGAGAACCTCAATAGAAATATATAAAAAAAAAAAGCTCAAACTAATGAATTAGGAGAAAGAGATAGGAAAATAAACTTAAATTGCTGGCAGCCATATAACTTTATCTTTTTATAACTAGATCATAATTAATGGATTTGATATAATTTATACTATCAATTTCATTACACAAAATTATTTAGTTACTAGTAGATTTTATAGGTGAATTTTTCATTTGTTGGTAAAATTAATTTTACGAGTAGATTATTTGATAGATTAAATTGGCCGATAAAAATTACTCATAGATACAAATATCCATTGGTGAATCAGACAAAAATTTGGTAGGAAAATTTTACCTATAGATTTACCTATGGCTTATTTGTTTAATTAAGTTTGGATTATCAGTGGCATGTCACTGGTAATCTACTAGAAATCAAGTTTTTTGGTGGATAAAATTCACCATCAAATATACATATAATTTTTTAAAAGCTTGTCATTAAATCTGTTGGAAATAAAAAAGAAAGTTTCATTTCCCCTTGAAATTTAAAATAATCCATTGTTAAACCTTTTTTTCAAACTCACCCACAGATGTACTTTCTCATTGTACTTTATCTTCTTGTCTATCTTTTTCGTCTTCTCCTTGCACTTTCTCTCTAAAGTGCTAAGAATTAAACAACTATTTCTTCGTTTAGACAATTGATTTGCCAGTTATTATAGCTAAAGTAAAAGGTAAGTAACTGCTTTTTCCTCTAATGTCTTATTTATTTTGAAAAACAAAATTTTACAGTCATATTTTTTATTGTGAATATGGTTTGATAATATAATCTATATCTTTTAATTTATTCAATATGATTGCTTATATATATGATATGTACATGTGCTCTTTTTATTTTAGTTACTATGTTGAGAAGTTAAGATTACATATCTAAGGTTGTCAATTATTGAAGGATATATAGTTGGAGATGGATACTTGTTTTACTATGAGACATTAGAAATTCCATATCACTATAGAAGGATGTATAAGGATTTATTCGAGTCAAATAGGACTTAGATTAGAGTTTGTTGATGGGGTTGATGGTTTTATTGGCTATGCTTGTCATTTCCCATTATATATATTTGACAAAACTCTCAAGTGTCCTTGTAATAAATTTAAAGTTCAGCACTATTGACTCCTAAAATATTCTCATAGGATAGTGGTCTTACCTCAGAGTGATTGCAATCTGATTGTTCTTGTGTTTGCACTCAGATTAGTAGTAAAAAGCTTTGAGAATCCTTAAATAGAACCAAAAAATTAGAGAAAAGCTAGGTGAGTATAATCACCTCTTACTCTCAGCTTGTACCTCTTCTCTCTTTGAATTTTTGAGTGTGTGCAGTGATGAAGCTAAAGAAAATACCTCCTAACCCTCCTCTGAAATGTGTTTCAACAGCTACCCAAAAGAGGAGCTCGCTTGAGAGCTCTAAGGCACAAATGGATCAGAGAGCCGAGAGAGCTAGAAAGAATGTGCTGAGAGAATGGGTTCCTAGGTGAATGCCGAGAGAACTGGAGAGAGTGTGTGTAAGAAAGAACCAACTGAGTATGGTGAGAGAGCTGAGAGAGCTAGAGAGGGTAGCTTCATTCTTGTTGATCTTTCGGAATAATTGTTATAATAATGCCATTATTTCTAAGATCAGCAATAATGATTTTTTGTTATTAAAAACCTTCAATACGTCCATCAGTCCATCAGTCTTGCAAAAATGAGACGGTGTCTTAAATTTTAACCTTGAAATACAACACTGGTCCTATCTTTCGATATCAACAATTCATTAGAAGCAACACATTTTAAAAAATACTTTGTGATAATCTGTTAAAACCAAGGAGATTTCATTTTTGTGAAGTTAAATTTATTTTTCTTAATAGATATGCTTTTCAAATACTTACTCTGATCATCAAAAGAGAATGGAATGGGAGTTGACTTGATTAAAAATCTTACTACTGTAGACACCTAATTTTGTCCGACCCACTTCTTAAAACTTTAACATAAATTGTAAACCCAAACTTAAACTAAAAAATAACAAAATAAAAGAAAATTAAGCCTAAAATACAATTAAACCCAAAATAAAACTAAGCCCAAACCCAAAAATAAAATTTTAAAATAAAACTAAAATAAAATTAGAAAAATAAAAGATAAGATAATCAAAATTAAAGAATAATAATACAAGATAAATTCAAAATTAAAAAAGATAAATAAAATGATGAGAGGATAAGATATTAGGATAAATAAAAAACAAAGATAAAAAATAAAATGTTAGGGTCAACAGCTTGGCGACTCCACTGGAAAAATTAGAGAGTTAGGCCAATTAAAAAATGATCTTATTAATTTTGTTAATTAATTTGTTAGTTTATTTTTGTAGAGCTAACAAAGTAAAAGGTACGCTTACTAGTTTCCAGTGCTTTTGGGTGTTTAAATTGTGTGCCTATTTATTTTTATAAATGTATATATTTTCTTTTTTTTGTAGATTTGATATATGATTCCCCACACATAGTGTCTCACCACGCACTAGAATAAAGGGGAGGTCATGACCCCTGTCCCTATACCCTGGTCATTTAAGGTACCTTGTAGGCTAGAGGGGTGTAGTAAGGTTAGCCTTCGAGAGAACTTCGGTCTCCGCATAGGTGCCCGAAACACCCCACTCAGATTGATCCTTCTAAGGACAATTTAGGGACCTAATGTAGGAAACATAGAACCTACCTTTGCACTAACAATAGCATTAGAGCTATCCCTTGTGAGAAAGAGTGTTGGCCCAACCCATGAGAGTGAATAAGAACTTAGGACTTACCTGAAATTAGGCACAATGGGGAACATTTCCTTTATCTCATCAAGTGTTTATGTTTTTATCACAAGTCTCCTACTATATACATGTTATTTCTATGTACATGAAGTTCCTAAACTTAAGATTTATTTACATTTAGGATAGATGGGGGCAAAAAAAAAAAAAAATAGGAATAGCCTTTGAAGATTTCTAACACTCTTTCTTTGACAAGATAAATTAGAATAGGGAATAATTTAGGGATTTGCCTAGGAGATGTAGAACTTTACCACCATGGGTAGAAATAGGTTTCAAAAAAAAAAAAAAAAAAGAGAAGGCATGCATTCTTCATTAACATTTGTCCTCTTTTGCATAAGTTGCACACTTTTTACTTCATGCATGGCATCACATTCACATGCATATATTCTTATTTGCACACCAATAATGCATTATTTACTCTGAAGGATGAAGAAGTAACACAGCTCCGATAACACATTCCTGAAGTAGGCAAATGGAAGGCTTAGGTCAGGAAAATCCTAAGCAAGAAAAGACTATGGAGGAAATGCAGAGCGAGATCGACCAACTCAAGGGTCAGTTAGCCAAAATGATGGAAATGATGAAACTGCAAACTCAGAATAGCTGTCAAGGGCCAAAAGATCCTCACAATCAAGAACAAGATGCTCAAAATAGCTATCGATGGCCAAAAGATACTTGTAATCAAGAGCAACCTAAGGATCAGCAGGCCCAAAACTATAACCCGGAAAAGGGCCCAGAAGGCGAAGTCATCCCAAACTTCGATGATCCAATAGACTAAGAAAAGCTAAGGAAAGCTGCTAATGAGGCCAAGGCCCAAGAAAGGTATGAGATTCTAGAAGCTAGAATGAGGAGGATTGAAGGATTCTCAGATGATGATGATGTATTAGATCTCTTAGAAATGGGATTAGTTCCTAATGTGATATTGCCTCCAAAGTTCAAGGTCCCTGAATTTATAAAGTATAATGGGACATCTTGTCCAAAGACTCATCTTCTCATGTACATCCAAAAAATGGCAGCTTATTCTAATGATGAAAAAATACTAATGCATGTCTTTCAAGATAGTCTGATTGATGAGGCTGCTGAATGGTATTTAAGCCTGGATCGCCATTCTATTCGCACTTGGAAGGACTTGGCTGAGTCCTTTATGAGTCAGTATAGATATAATAGGAACATTGCCCCTGACAGGTTTCAGTTGCAGGACATGAGAAAATGAGAGAAAGAATCATTTAAAATTATGCTCAGAGTGGAGAAATGTAGCAGTTCGAATGCAACCACCTGTATCTGATAAAGAAATGATTACTCTTTTTATGAGCACTCTAGAGGATCCTTATTATGCTACAATAGCGACATGCACATATCTTAATTTTGCTGACTTAGTTATTGTTGGTGAAAGGGTAGAAAGAGAAGTCACAATAGGAAAGATGGGAAAGCTAATCATTGAGAGCCAAAAGAAATTCCAGAATGATAAGAAAAAGGAAGGAGTGCACTCAGTAGAATACCAGAAAAAAGGAAAATGGAAGGGTAATACCCCTGTTGTGAACATTTCTGCGCCAAATCTGCAAGCACTAGTTGCCCAAGGTTCTCAGCCTAATCAACAACAATCCCAACGGTATAAGCAAAATCAATTGAGGCAGCAATTTAATAAGAAAGTTGAAAACTTTGATTCTATTCCAATATCGTACTCTGAGCTCTTACCCCAGTTGTTGCAGAACAATCTAGTGCCTTTAGTTCCATTGCCTACCTTTCAACGCCCATATTCTGCCATGGTGTAATGAGCAACTTACTTGTGCTTACCATGTAGGGGCAAAGGGCCACTCTGTGGATAACTGTCCTGCATTTAAAAGGAGAGTTCAAAGATTGATTGATGCTAAGTGGTTGACTTTTGAACCTAAGCAACTGGAATTGGATGTGCATGGCAATCCCTTACCTAATCATGATAATCCAAATGCTTAACACTAGAGTGACATCGACAAAATCAAGACCTTGTGATCGGAGGAAACCAATCGGTTTGAGATAGAGGGTTTGATCTTATACCACCAACTACAAGTTACACTAGTTCCTATTTTCGTATTTATTTTGCATCTTTTCAAGTTTTCATTTTATGGCACCAGCTAATGGCTCTGCCCAAAGCCTTAGCAAGGAGTTTGTATGGGCACACCTTTTAATTCAATAAAATGCTTAGCATGATGAATGCATTACTTTTCATCTAATTTCTTTTGTCTATTAGACCAAATTAACACTGGGGCAATATGGTTTATCCCAAACATTGACGCTCATGAGCTAATAAATAAAGAAAAATTTTCTTAATTTTATTCTTGATAAATCCAATTACCGATGATAAAATAAGTTTGCTTGAATACTCAATTCTCTTGGATGACCAAATGTCTTCTAATTAAAGGAAAATGAAAAAGAAAGCCTACGTGAGAGTGTGCTTATAGTGGAAAAATGGATACCTTAGAACTTGTCTAAATGCTCCTTGAGGCTATTTGTTAGACATCACATTATTCAAGAAATGACCTAGGTTATCTTTGGACAGTTTGAGCCTTTCAAGCCAAACCTTAATATCAAAACTCCCATAGTCACCCATTTGAGCCTATAAAAGGATGGCAAGACTACCATCCGACTTCCTTCCTTAGACTCACACTAACTTTAACCTTTCAATTTGAAAAACTATTACTCTACCTTGAAGGAGAGCTAAAAGGAGTATCCCTACTATCAAAGAAGGAAAATGCTATGAGCAACAATATAAAGCTCAAGTGAAAGGATTGAAGGAATCCTTCCAAAACTATGTGAAAAAGCACAAATAAAAAAAAAAGAAAAAGAGAAGAAATATTGAAAAAAAAATGAAAAAGAAAAGTGCTAAAACAAAAAGAAGGGGGGGCTAGTCGAAAGAAAAAAGAGACTAGTAAAGAGAAATGGACCTCACCTTGAGCCATAAACTTTTCCAAAAAAGAAAAAGTGAAAAATTAGACATTATACTTCATGCTCTCCTTATTTGATAAATCCTTATCTCTTTTATTCATACCCATTACCTAAGCCTTACATTACAAGCTAAGTAAAGTTCTAGTGATCTTGGCTAATATGGTAAACTAACTAAAGTGGAGAGGGACATGAAAACAAGCCTATGGGGTATCTATGAGTGCAAACAAGTCAGAGTGTGCAAATACTTGAGAGTGATTTGAATAAACATTTTACTAGAGTGCAAATACTTGAGGAGTTAGAATGAGTGCTTAACAGGGCACTTTCGATTGCATAGAATTGAGTAATTATTATGTGCATTCCCTTGAGGTATCACTTGGATAATAAAAGAGAAGGGTTAAGAAAACCTTTTTCAATATTTTTTGCTTGTGGCAGTCTAAATCGGGGGTAATTAAAGGATAAAAACCCATACCCAAATGACCCACCTTTAAAGAAAGGAGAAACTCAGAAAGTTATAAAGGAACTTCTCCTATGGGGCTATAACCCATAAAAAAAAATCAAGCTTGATCTCAAAAGGAATTACTCCTAAAGTTTTAGATACTTTAATTCGCTTTAGTGGGGGCAACCAGTCATTGACCCATCTATTGATCTCTCCTATAAAAGGCTAAAGTACCAAGTTGCATATCCTTTGTGTCATAAGCCATCCTCATTTTTTTTTTAAATGCATTCTCATGCAAAGCAAAAATTATCAGGTGCTAGTAAAAGGTATTGCCTAAATGGACAAGACATAAATTGAAAATTGGCAAAACTCCAATGATGAGAGAAGAAAAGTTTTAAAGTATGACTTCAAGACATGATGAATGAAAAATGTCTTGAGTGAATATTAAAGGCATTACACCCTTAATTTCTCTTAGAAGAGAAAGAGATAAGTTACGTTCAAGGATTATGTCAAAAAGGGTTTTAGCCCAAATATGCAAACAGGGGCAATGTAGCAAATAATGACATCTTTATGAATAGAAAACTTGATCAAGGAATGTACTAAAAATTCAATAGCACTGGGCCAATCCTTCTAGAGAGAACAAGTCAAAAGACCCAAAAGTGCCAAAATCAACTCAAAAGCTCCCAAAGGTCATGGAGTAGCATTTTTTACAATTTACAAGAATTTCATTTTTCTAGTACATCAGTATACATCATCATAGGATAATATTGCATCATTGCATACAAGCATTATCATTGCCTAAATTGTCAAGAAAATTAAAATTTTCACAAATTTAGCATGTCCTTAAGATTTTGAAAAAAATTAAGATTCTACATTATCATGTCAAATATGCACAATCATAAGCATCTCATCTTATATCAATATAAAACTATTGTAGGAAGAATTCATCCACATCAAGTTAGAGACAAACTTATTCAGGTCAAATCAGGCCATTACGGGAAGAACCCGTTTAAAGGACATTTTTTTGGGTCCTTGTAGGGTGGACTGTAATCATTCCAAACTTAGGATTAAAAAAGAAAATCCTAAGGTCATTTTTGGTCCCTGTTGGGTGAACAGTAACCCTTCAGAACTTAGGATTAAAAGAGGAAATCCTAAAGTCATTTTTGGTCCTTGTTAGGTGGACGATAACCCTTCTGAATTTAGGATTAAAAGAGGAAATCCTAAAGTCATTTTGATCTTTGTTGGGTGGACGGTAGCCCTTCCGAACTTAGGATTAAAAGAGGAAATTCTAAAGCCGTTTTAGTCCTTGTTGGGTGGATGGTAGCCCTTCCAAGCTTAAGATTAAAAGAGGAAATCTTAAAGTTATTTTTGGTCCTTGTTGGGTGGACAGTAGTCCTTCCAAACTTAGGATTAAAAGAGAAAATTCTAAGGTCATTTTGGTCCTTGTTGGGTGGACGGTAGCTCTTCCAAGCTTAAGATTAAAAGAGAAAACCTTAAGATCATTTTTGGTCCTTGTTGGGTGGACAGTAGAACTTTCAAACTTAGGATTAAAAGAGCAAATCCTAAGGTCGTTATGGTCCTTGTTAGATGGATAGTAGCCCTTACGAGCTTAAGATTAAAAGAGAAAATCTTAAGGTCATTTTTGGTTCCTGTTGGCTGGACAGTAACCTTTCCGAAGTTAAGATTAAAAGAGAAAATTCTAAGGTCGTCTTTGATCCTTGTTGGATGGACGGTAGCCCTTCCGAGCTTAGGATTAAAAGAGGAAATCCTAAAGTTATTTTTGGTCCTTGTTGGATGGACAGTAACCCTTCCGAACTTAGGATTAAAAGAGAAAATTCTAAGGTCATTTTTGGTCCTTGTTGGTTGGACGATAGCCCTTCTTAGCTTGAACAGGTAACCCTTCTGGTCCCTATTGGGTGGACAGTAGCCCTTCCGAACTTAGGATTAAAAGAGAAAATTTTAAGGTCATTTTTGGTCCTTATTGGGTGGACAGTAACCCTTCCGAACTTAGGATTAAAAGAGGAAATCTTAAAGTCGTTTTTGGTTCTTGTTGGATGGATGGCAGCCTTTCCAAACTTAGGATTAAAAAGAAAATCCTAAGGTCGTTTTGGGTCCCTGTTGGGTGGACAGTAACCCTTCGTATTATATATTGCACCTAGACAAAATAATGTCTCTCAACCTTTGCCCATCTTCTAGTTTCTAAAAAATGAGCAAAGAGGGACAATCTGTAGACACCTAATTTTGTCCAGCCCACTTCTCAAAACTTTAATATAAATTGCAAACCCAAACTTAAACTAAAAAATAACAAAATAAAATAAAATAAAGCCCAAAATACAATTAAACCCAAAAATAAAATTTTAAAATAAAACTAAAATAAAATTAGAAAAATAAAAGATAAGATAATCAAAATTAAAAAATAATAATACAAGATAAATTCAAAATTAAAAGAGATAAATAAAATCATAAGAGGATAAGATATTAGGATAAATAAAAAACAAAGATAAAAAACAAAATTTTAGGGTCAACAACTATGATCGTGCATCTTTTTATTTTGAAGGCAAAGCTTTCATTCTTCTTCTTTATCTTTCTTATTTTTTAATTTGCATTTATTTTCTGGCAAATCCTAATTTCATTCATTAGTTTGAATTGTAGGTATTGAGACAATCATGGAAGTTCTGTCCCGAAGCCATGATGTTTCTCCAAACTTTGTTAATGGTGCAGCTACTACTGAAAGTAAATCTAATTCAAATGAAGATTCACAAGTACAACTTAGTCATCAATCATCTACAATTTAAATATAGTTATAATTTTCCTATTGCATGCACCCTTGCAATTCTTTTTTTTTTTTTTGGGGGGGGGGGGGGAGGTGGGGGTTGGGGTGTTGGTAATTGTTTCACTAAACATGTGTCCTTTTAATGTTGATTTAAGAAGATAGTTTTGCTTTCATTCATGAGCTAGCATTTGAGATTGAATTCAATTGAGTTTCTTAAGAATTACTACATGTTTAATGCAGACTTCACTTATGTTTCATTGAAGAACAACCTAATATTTCTTTGTTGACCTTCTTGGTCCTCAGGATATTTGCTTTGGATCTCAATGGATGAAAAGTTGTTTTCTTTTGCAAATTCAAACTTTGTGGGGACTACTTCTAGAACAGACAATGTCTTATATTCATGGTAGATAGTAATGATAGGAACTGAATTCTTAGGGCCAAAGATGAGTTGCACTGGATATTGAATGAGGTACTTTAGTCGACTTAGATTTTATTTCCATAATAAGTTTATATTTGTTTATGTTGTATGTTAGAATGCTTGTCCAACATTAATAAGGAATTTTTCTCTTTAGTATATATCAAAATTTGGGATTAAGTAGAAGCCATAAAAATTGTCGAATTATGTGAAGATGGATAACTCGTAATCATGTTGATTATTTGAAGAAGATTCTTTTATGATTTTTTATGATAAACATCAATTTTTATGGGAAGTTAGGAAACAATAACCATTTCTAGCATAAGTAATCAACACTTATTCAATTTGGTTTTAAAATTTTACTTATAAATCTTAAAATTTAATAATTAAGTTCTACATTAATTTAATATTATTGACCCATGCATCGTACAAGTCTAGATACTAGTATAGCTATAAAAATAGTACAAAGTTTCTATATATAGTTGTGAAGGATAATGTTATGTAAAAATTAAGTCTATTGTACACTATCAGAGTGGTATTGGCTTTGAAATCTTGCTGACTGAGTTAATCAAGTCAATGAATCCCAGATTACATCTAAAGGAAATGAGTTTTCTGGAGAGATTCTACTCAAATTTGCATTGAATATGGCTATGTTGATAAGTAGGCTATGCTGAATAATAGGGTGTGAAAAGCATCCCCTCAAAAACCGCAGTTTTGTTTTCCTTTTGCTTTTGGAGTAGGTTTTGTTTTTTGTTTTACTTGTCCCATACTAAAAAATTACATTGTTTTCTTATTTTCTCTTTTCTCATATTTTTTAATGACCCAATCAAAATAAAGAGTTCATTAGGCTTTTTTTTTTTTGGCACGTTATATTAGGCATGTTTTGTATACAGTCATAAGTTGCGTGTATGTGTAACCGAATTATTTTTAATCACTATTGTTGTAGAAACTTCTTTTTGGTGTTGATTGTAGAAACTCTTTTAAATTGAATTAGTTTGACAATCCCGGACCAAATTCCGCAACCTAGGAAACAATGACGCTAGCTTTATAAGCCAGCCGTAACCAGAGGAATGGTAGTCCCACAAAGTGCGGGATAACATTTTCTCACAATATATATATATATATATATATATATATATATATATAAATTGAGAGTTGCCCTCACCTGCGTAATTGCTATATGTGTTCAGGTTCAGTTATTGGTGTTTTTTTAAGTGTTTATGGCGAGGAAGATGGTGGGGATAGAGAGTTGCTAGAACAGTGGTTACCAATCAAGACACAAAACTACTCTTCAAATCTGCTTTTAATTTGCAACAAATTAGCACGGAACAATAAGATTCTTAACTTCAATGATTGAAAATTATCTATAGCCCTACTTCACATTGGAAGCAGTCTCCGTTAATCTTGGCAAATTATCCAAGCTGTGTCCACTTTTGCAATATATTCCCAGTGTTCATATTGACTTTTTGTTCATTTAGCATCACAATGTCAAAAGCAACGCCTGAACTAACGCTTTTCACACGAAAACCTTATCCTGTTTCTATCTCCATATTTACCCAAACATGCAATTCCATCATCACTCATCACTACTGATCAGTCTAGTTTCTTTCGCATTCCCTCATGGCAGCTTTAGCGAATCTCTGTCTTGTTTCTGTTGTGTTTGCTGCTGCAAACTCCATTCTTTCCCTTTGTGGCAGCATCACTTCCACTGAGGCTCGCAACATTGATGGATTCAGTGTGGAACTCATCCACCATGACTCTCCAAGATCACCATTCTACAGTTCCACTGAAACTCGTTTCCAGCGCGTGTCGAATGCTCTGCGCCGTTCTGTTCAACGTGCAAATCGACTCAACCCGGCCGCTGTTGAACCAAATGCAGCTGAGGCTGATGTGATGATGAATCAAGGCGAATACCTCATGAGCTACTCAGTTGGCTCCCCACCATTTCAAGTGTTTGGCATTGTCGATACAGGTAGTGACCTCATTTGGCTACAATGCTAGCCTTGCACGGACTGCTACACCCAAATCGCTCCTCTTTTCGATCCCACCAAATCAACAACCTGCCAAAACCTTCCTTGCTCTTCTACACAATGTCAATCTCTACAACAGTCCTCTTGCTTGTCCGATGCTGAACCAATCTGCCAATACTCTGTTCAATATGGGGATCATTCATTCCCAAAAGGAGATCTTGCCTTAGATATTCTCACATTAGGCTCCACCCAAGGCAATCATATCTCCCTCCCTAAAACTCTGATTGGTTGTGGACACAGCAATGATGGGACCTTTAATGACAAAGGTTCAGGCATAGTTGGCCTTGGAGGTGGATCTGTGTCCCTTGTTTCTCAAATGGGTTCTTCAATTGGTGGCAAATTCTCCTATTGTTTGGTGCCAACAATATTAGAATCTAATTACTCAAGCAAACTGAGTTTTGGAGATAATGCCGTAGTTTCAGGTTCTGGAACTGTCTCAACTCTCACAGTCACAAAACAGACAGAAACTTACTATTACCTTACCTTAGAAGCAGTGAGTGTTGGAAATAATAGACTAGAATCTGGAGGTTCATACAATTATGATATTTCAGAGGGTAACATTATAATTGACTCTGGCACAACACTGACTTTTCTGCCTGAAGATCTTTACTCTAAGTTGGAATCAGCAGTAGCAGATGAGGTTAAATTGGAACGTGCCGAGGACCCACAGCAGCTACTAAGCCTTTGCTATAGAACTACTATGCCTGAAGTTATGGAGGTGTCAGTTCCAGCAATCACGGCACACTGTACTGGTGCGGATGTGAAGTTGAATGCCCTCAACACCTTTGTCCAAGTTTCTGAGGACGTTGTCTGCTTGGCTTTCAGCTCAACTCGAAAGGGTGCCATCTTAGGGAACGTGGCCCAAATGAACTTTTTGGTTGGCTATGACCTACAAAAGAAGATTGTCTCCTTCAAGCCGACAGATTGCACCAAGATGTAATTGATGTAACTGTTGAACTGACATCGATTAATCAATATATTATTAAATTTGTTGACTTATTATCCCTCCGATTGTCTTTTATATTTGAGGGAGAGGTGACAAAGTACTTGTGTCTATCTGTCTTTAGCCTTTTGAGAAAGTGTTGTCACTTGTCATAAATAAAAATTTGATTTATAATTTATTATATTTTATATTTATTATATATAATAATATAAAATTTTTAAATAGATAATTTAATAAAAATAATTTTATCGTTTAACTTTTTTTCGGAAATTAATAAGCAACTGCCGTTCACATACTTTACAGCCAATAAACAATATATAATGTTGTGAAAGGTAATTTTTTAATGAATTTTTCATATGTAATTTAATAATTGTTAAGCAAAGATAATAGTTTAAATGTAAGAAACCAAAACTTTTCGCTAAACTCACATTGCTATTGGAGAGATTGCAATTAGGCACCGTATTGTCCACTACAACGGGCGAGCTATTAATATTCTATTTTAATTTTTTGTTTGAAATTTAATCGACTTTTATTTACACAATCTCATTCTCAGTATTATTTCAAACATACGAACTTCAAAAGCAGTGCGGAGAAAAATATAAAAGTATTATTTTTTATTTTAATAATTTTTATTTATTTTCTCATATTTATATTTAAATATATTTTATAAAATTCTATTTTTTCTTCTTTAAATTTTTTCCCCCTAATTTCATATGTGTCTGTTTCTTATTATATTTATTTTTGTATCTCCAAAGATGAAAATTCGATCCGCATAATACAATTGATATCTCAGTTTTAATTAAGAAGACCGCCTTAACTTCTCTCTCGAAGGAAGCAAGCACTTCCTTAATTTGATTTACTTCAGTATATGTTATAGATTATAGATTACCCCTTCTTTTTTTGTATTTAACATTCCATGTATTGTGATCTTTTTAGTTTCTTTCATGAATCAACACTAAAGAGATACCAAAAGAAGTGTTCCCATAATTATATTTTTATAAAATATTTATATTTAATGATATGAATATTTAGTTTTGTTTATAAATTTAATAAATTAAAATATATAAAATGAAATTTCTGCAAAACTAGTCAATTAATTAGGTGGTATCTCATTCGATGATAGATACCAGTTCATGACCATGAGGGAGGGGTTCAAACCGTGAAGTGATGTCACCCAACTTTGATGCTCTCCTCGTAATAATGGATGCCTCTACACAGAACCTGCTCCCATGAATTTAGGGTCATGTAATACAAGTCCTTAGCAAGATTTACCTGGATCCAACTTCGTGGGAATGCTGCTCGTTTAGTACTCAATTGAAACTGGAAGAGAATCCCTTTATGGGCGCTTGTTTGACCCTGTTACTGTCTCAACCTGTTCCAAACTTGTTCTAACCGGAGATATACGTGAGATGGGCCGAAAACATCTTTACATGGACATTCAAATTTATCAATCAAGCCTTTTAAAGATTCTTACTATATTTATAACTTTATTTTTATTTAATTTTTATAATATATAATTTAAATTATTATATTTATTATATTTTATCTCTTCAATTATAAAATTTATTAAATATAAAAACTTACAGTAAGAAGTATGAATTTTTTTATTGGAGTACCCTATATTTAAATCTGTGAAATGGGCTGGCTAAGACTAGTCTAAGTAGCCTGATTCAGTCTTTAAGTTAAAAAGTTTTAAATTTTTTTGAACAAAAAAATAAAAATCTCAACGTAACTAACTTTTCAGGTTGCAGATTCACACATGTTAGTCCTATAGTCTTACTTTGTGGCCTGGCCCTAAATTTAAAGCTAATATTGAATTCAAACTTGGACTTGAACTTGAATTTATATTGTAAATTATAATTTTTATATTTTAAATTTATACACTTTATATTTTAAATGTTTATATTTTATATTTTAAATTTTTAAAATTTAAATCCATAATATGAATAATTTTTTAATTTATTTTATTAATTTTAGTAATATATATAATATTTTTAAGATGTCATTCTTAATTAATTAATATAAATAAAATAAATATATTTATGGCAAAATACTAATAACATTAACTATTATTATAGAAAAAATGTTATAACAACCACAACAAAATTATTATAATCACCTTTTGACTAAACTTTGAATTAATTATTCTGGTCATATATCTAAAGAATATTATTTTAGAGAGAAAGGTGTGATTTTGGCTTATGCTTTTCTTTTTATTATTCTAATGCATCCACTTTGAGAAATAATTCTCATAATTCTAATATGTTTCCAACAAAAATGACATAGTTATTCTAAGGTGCATATAAGTTGAAGCTCTAATGAGGAAGACTTTCTTATTTTAATGAGCTTCTATAGCCTACGAGATATTTGGGTGAAAATTAAAAAATTGAAGTGAAATTTCTAGAAAAGAAAATTGTGGGTTGTAGGTTGGTTTGTGATTAGACAGGCTATTTTGGCTTGGTCTTGGGTTAATTTGGTCAAGGCCAAGAAAAGCTTAGAATTTTTGGGGCCAAAATCTTTTGAACTTAACCATTGGTTTCTAAGGATAATTCTAGTTCGATTTGATAGTTTAAGCTAAAATTAATTACTCTAATTATTACTTTTCTAAACATTGGACTACAACCACGACTAGTCTCCTTAGAAAGCTTATATATGATTACTCCTTAGAAAACTTATATATGATTACTTTGTAAGCATAATTTGGACATACTAAACATGATATAACATCCAAAAATAAGGAAAAGCGAAAGAAAATTGACCTCTAGCTATTGCAAGCTTCAACTCGAAAAAACTTCTACAGGTGCTTCTACCTCAGGCTTTTTCACTCAAAGATGGTATATTGAAGTGTGTTTGATTTTTGGATGGTGAGAAACTGAGTCAAGGACTTTGTATATATAGTGCTCAGGGTGTTGCAACATTTTTCCATCAAAGACGGCAATCCCTCCTGGAATCCTCTCCAAACAACCATGGAAATGTTTGAAACAGACCACATTATAGTCTGTAATGCCGACTTCAATGGCCAACGTTCTGAAACTGAAGGAGGAAGAGTTGTAAGACGTTGGCTTGTCTCCAATGTTCAGAAACAAAAAAGACATCAAAACTGCAATGTCTTGCTACAAAGGCCCCATGCAACGTTCAGAAATGTGCAAGGACTCACATTCTCCCACTTAGTCTGTATATTCTATAATGTTTCCACAGTTCAGATTCCAATAGTAGAAAACTAAATACACAAATTATGGCAAAAATTCCTCTTAAAGCGAGTATTACCCTTTATGTATTACAAAGTGTTTTGTTTCCTCAAACCCACTATAACTTAATGAATAAGCCCTATGCTTATTCAGGGTCTTCTTAATTGTTGTCATTCTCAAAAATAAATGTGCACAAAGAAAGAGAAAATAACATGCATAAAATAAGAGCTTTATTACAAATGATGAAAATTTTACATCAAAATCTCAATGTGGGACCAAGTCCTATTCTAGCTACATGATCCTTAAACCTTGTTGGTAGCATGCCTTTGGTCAAAGGATCAGTTATCATCAACTCAGTGCTAACATGTTTAATGGTGACTTTATTCTCTTTAACACGTTCTTAGATGGCTAAATACTTAATATCAATATGTTTGCTTTGACTTCCACTCTTATTATTCTTAGCCAGAAAAATAGCAGCTGAGTTGTCACAATATATCCTCAATGGCCTTGAGATAAAATTAACTATTCTAAGCTCAGGGATAAAGCTCTTTAGCCTTACATCATGTGAAATTACCTCAAAACAAGATATGAACTCAGCCTCCATGGTAGAAGTAGTAGTGAAAGTCTGCTTTGCATTGCTCCATGACACAGCTCTACTAGTAAGCATAAAAATATAACCTAAAGTTGATTTTCATGAATCAACATATTAGGCAAAATCCGAATCTGAGTAGCCAACTATCTCAAGATTCTCAATTCGTTTGTACATTAGCATGTAGTGTTTAGTACCCTTAAGGTACCTCATTACTTTCTTTGCAGCTTTCTAATAGTCTATTCCTGGATTACTTTGATATCTCCCTAACATGTCAACTGTAAAAGCAATGTCAGGTCTTGTGCAAACTTAAGCATACATAAGGCTTCCAACAGCAAAAGTATATGGCACATTATGCATCTATTCTATCTCAAGGTCATTCTTCAGGCACTGGTTCAAGTTGAACTTGTCACCTTTCACAATAGGTGCTACACTTGATTAACAGTCTTTCATCCTAAACCTCTCTAAAACCTTGTTGATATAGGTTTCTTGCGATAGACTCAATATATATTGAGTTCTATCCCTATAGATCTTAATGTCAATGACATAATATGCCTCACCTATATCATTCATATCAAAGTTCTTTGAGAGAAACTGTTTCACCTCGTACAGCATCTATTTATCGTTGGTTGCAAACAATATATCATCCACATATAGCACAAGGAAATAGATTATGCTCCCACTGACCTTTTGGTATATACATTAATTCATGATATTTTTCACAAAACTAAATGAGGAAATAATATCATGAATTTTAAGATACCATTGGCATGAGACGTATTTCAATCCATATATAGATTTTCTAAGCTTGCAAACCAAATGCTCACCAGCATTAAAAGAGAATCCTTCAGGTTGTTTCATATATACCTCCTCCTCTAGTTCTCCATTAAGGAATGCCGTCTTTACATCCATTTGATGCAGTTTTAAATCAAAATGGGCTACTAATGCCATTATCACATGGAGGGAGTCTTTTCTAGATACAGAAGAAAAGGTCTCCTTGTGATCAATTCCCTCCCTTTGAGTGAATCCTTTGACTATGAGTCTTGCCTTATATCTCTTGATATTGCCTAATGAGTCCTTTTTAGTTTTGTAGACCCATTTACATCAATGGCTTTAGAGCCACTAGGCAACTCGACAAGATCCCAGACTTTATTAAACACTATGAAATCCATCTCTTCCTTCATGGCATTGTGCTACGATTCAGATTCTCTACAACTGATGGCTTGTAAAAATGTCTCTGGATTATTTTTGGCTCTAATGTTGTAGTCAGATTCTTTTAAGTACACTGTATAGTCACTAGGAATTGCTGACCTCCTTATCCTAGTTGATCTTCTTAATGTTGTCTCAACATCCTCTTGAAAGGGTTGTTGTTTAACTAGTTGCTCAATAGTTTTTGGTAATTGTTGATCAATTAGATCAACTTGGCCATGGTCAACAAGTTGTGGAGTCTCGATGATTGGTTGTTCAATACCCATTTGTACTTGAGGGGCATGGATTATAACCAATCTATCACTTGATGTGGAAGCTTGAGAATCAAAATGATCTTGTTCAGAATCTAAGTTCCAACTTCGATCACTCCCACTAACCAAGTCATTCTCAAGAAATTTTGTGTTTCTTGATTCCACAATCCTAGTACTATAAGATGGATAGTAAAACCTATATCCCTTGGACCTTTCAGTATATCCAATAACATAGCCACTAATGGTCCTTAGGTCTAACTTCTTCTCTTTTGGATTGTAGACCCTAACTTTTGACGGGCATCCCCAAACAAGCATATGTCAAAATTGGGTTTCCAACCTTTCCATAAATCAAATAGCGTCTTTTCAACAATCTTGGTTAGAACCTGGTTAAGAATATACATAGTCATATTAAGGGTTTCAGTCCACAAGAACTTAGGAAGTTTGGAACTGCTAAGCATGCTCCACACCATGTCCATTAATGTTATGTTTCTTCTTTCAGCTACACCATTTTGATCCGAAGATTTAGGCATGGTGTATTGGGCAATAATCCCATGTTCTTGAAGAAACCTAGCAAATGGGCCTGATGCTTGTACATCTTCAGTGTATCTACCATAATACTAACCATCTCTATCTGATCTCACTATCTTAATTTATTTTCCACATTATTTCTCTACTTCTGCCTTGAAAACTTTAAAGGCATCTAGTGCCTTATTTTTATTATTTAGATGGTAAGAAACATGTATCATGAGTAATCATCTATAAAGATGATAAAGTATTTCTAACTACTAGAGTCCATATCTGGACTATAAATATCTGTATATATGATTTCTAATAAGATAGAACTCCTGTTAGCACCTTTCTTGGTCTTATTAGTCTGCTTTCCTTTAATGCAATCTACACAAGTGTCAAAGTCAGCAAAGTTAAAAGTACTAAGTACTCCACTTTTACTAACCTTTTCACCCTCTCTATTAAGATATAACCAAGTCTATGATGCCACAATATAGAGAAATTTTCATTAGTAATACTTCTCTTAATACCTATATTGCTAGAAACATGCATTGAATCATAAGATGTATTGTCTTGTAATTGAATTTGAAATAAATCATGACAAACTATACCTTTTCTAACAACATTAGATTTATAAGATAATTGAAATAAATTATCTGAAAAGTTGAAGGAATATCCAAATGGTACAAGTTTTAAGACTAAAATCAAGTTTCTAGAGAAACTTGGTACATAAAAGATCTTTTTCAAAATTAATACAAAATCAGTATCTAATACTAATATGCATGTTCCTATGTCTTCTACTTGTGAGCCCATCCTATTTCCTTAATAGATGTATTAGTCACTGCCCACCAGCTTCCTTAGGTCTAGAAAGCCCTGTAAGGTATTAGAGATATGGATTGTAGCATCAGAATCAATCCACCATGTATTACTACTAACATCTACCATATTAGATTCATAACAAAAGAGTGAGGTTGAGTTACCTTTCTTTTCAAGCCAAGCTTTGAATTTGGGGCATTCATGTGTCCTTTCTTTTTACAGAAAAAGCACTTGGACTCCTTCTTGATGCCAGCTTGAATGGGCACCTTGCCCTTTCCTTTGACCTTGACTTGCTTTTTACTTTTTTCTTGTATGGCTAAATGTGCACTTTCTCCCATATTAGCTAGGAGCCTCCTCTCCTCTTGAACACACATAATCAATAATTCATTAATATATCATTTTTCCTTATGTGTGTTGTAGGAGATTTTGAAAGGTCCATACTAAGATAATAGAGAGTTCAAAATGAAGTGCACAAGGAAGGACTTAGACATCTCAACCTCCTAACTCTTCAACTGAGCTGCTATGTCCCTCATTTGCATTATGTGCTCTCGCACATCTCTTATGCTAGTGAGTTTCATTGAAGATAACCTTGTCATCAAGGTGCTTGCTAGGGCCTTGTTTGATGACTCAAATTGCTTGTCAATGGCCTTTAACAGGTCTTGGACATGTTCATGCTCTTCTATTGATCCACAAATACTTGTAGATATTTTGGTCTTTATATACATCATGCTGAGATGGTTAGATCACTCCTAACGTTCATAAAGATTAACCTCTGAAGCACTACTAGCATCCATGGGCATAGGAGATTTTTCCTTTCTAAGTGCATAGTCAATGTCCACCCACCCTAATTGTAGAAGAATTTTCTCCTTCCAAGTTTTGTAATTGTCACCATTAAGTTCAGGAACTTGGAAGTCGAAGATACTAATGGGTTGAAAAGCTGCATAATATGCTATGTTAAAATTTGAGGCAACTAATTATTCCATATGATATGTCTTACCAATGTAAAACATATCTTTTTAAAATCATGAGCCTAGTACAAATAAAATTGCCTGTGGGCTAAGGTCTATTCAATTAGGTTCATGCTACTTTATGATGAAAATAATAAATTATTTCTGTTTCTTAAATCCTATGGGTAATTAAGAAAAAAAAAATTTACCATCCCATTCTAATTAAACATATATAACATGATAACATTCCTGTGAGATAATGATTATCATATTACATATATTAATTACAATTTTATGTCTTTTACTATATATGATTTATTTCATAATGTGTAATTTTAGAATTATTAAAGATGCTGTGACTAAACTCTAATTATACTAATCACATGACATTTTAAAAGAACTAAATGCTTACTTATAACTAAACAAATATGCAAACGCAAGCTTGCATAATGAAAATTTAAATAATTAATTAATTAACTTGTCCAAAAATGTGACTAATTAATTAAAAATTTCCCACAAATTAAATATGCCAAAATACTCCCAAAATAAATCATAAATATTGGGCATATGGCATTATAAATTTTTGGACAAAATATATCATTAAGAAAAAATTAATTTCCAATCAAAATTGGGTTATGCAAAATTTTTGTCCAAAAATAATTTTTAATAAATTTTTTTAATATGAAAAATATCTGACATGAAATTTTGATCATAGAAGACCAAAATTATGAATGAAACATGTGAAAAAGCCTAAAATTCTAGCCCAAACCCAACCCAAAATCAAAAGCACCACCCTCTTTTTTTATTTTGGGAAAAATCAAACAGGCTCGGAACAAAGGCCCATAATGGCCTAGCCCTTTTTTTCTTAATAACCCAAACAACCCAAGCAGATGGCCTAGAGGGCCCGATCCAAATTCCTTAAGTGAAACAGTGCATTTCAAGGGGGAGGGCCTGAATTTTACCTAGTCAAAATGACATGTTGTTTATACAAGATGACTTATCGTATACGTTGTCTTCAACCTCCAGTTGGGTCGTATTGAAGGGATAGTCAAAGGTGTTTCACAAAGTGGGTCTCAGTTTGCCGCTCTTTATATGCTCTCCAATGTGGAGGAGGATACGAGATTTGTGCCCCATGCATCTTTTTCACCAACTCACTCTACACCCAACAAAAACTACAAGGACAAGGTCCATTCCTCCAAGCCATGTTTTATGTCACATGATGCTCTTCAGGACCACCCCACTTTGCCTACTTTTGCCCCACATGCGTAGCGAGTTTCTAACTCCAACAAGCCAGGGTTGTGCTTTCCACGTAGGTTTTAGGGAAGTATAATAACAATAATCCTTCTTTGCAATTAGTGGGAGTAGAGGCTAGTGCCATGACACAGGGGATTGGTGATGCATAATTTTAGTTTGATGCATGTAGGCATGTGATAATGACCCACTTGATCCTGGTGATTTTGATATGGTTACCAATTTTCAAGGTAAGTCCAGAAGGGGCATTATTGATCAAGATTTGCATTCCATGGATATGGATGAGTCTAGAGGGATGTTAATGGAGGCTCCTAATAATTAATTTCCCTATGAGTCTAACAATAGTATATGGTCACCCTAGATGGAACCAGCATCGTGAATTATGGTCTGAACTTTTATCTATAGTCCATTCTTTTCAAGGACCATGGTTAGTGGCTGGAGATTTCAATTGTATGTAGGACATATTTGAGAAAAAAGGTGGTATTCCCCTTACTATTTATGATTGTGCTCCTCTTTGGTAGTGTATGGTGGAATGTGAACTTGATGATTTAGGATATAAAGGGTGAAAGTTTACTTGGCATTGGAATGGAGTGCATGAGTGTCTAGATAGGGTGCTCTCTAATCTAGAGAGGCATCTCCTCTTTCTGGAGCCTTCTATGATTCATTTACCTAAGCTAAAATTAGATCATTGCCTTATCCTTCTTGCCCTAAATAAGGTATTAGGTTCCTCAACAAGGGAGAAGCCTTTCTGATTCCTTGTGGCTTGGGCTTTACATGCTAATTTTAATAGACTTGTATTTGATTCTTGGCATGGGTGTGATGATCTTTTTGAGGCCATTTCTAAATTTATAGAGTAGGAAAAGTTTGGAATAAAGTCACTTTTGGAAATATTTTGTTTTAGCAAAAGAGATTTGTTTAGAAGGCTTTAGGGCATTCAAAACTTTACAGCTTTGCCTACCTCATTGTTCCTTTAGGACCTACAGAAGTCTCTTTCTAAAGAGTATGAATCTATTCAACGGTAGGAAGAACTCTTATGGTGTCAAAAGGTGTGGACTAATTGGTTCAACCATGGGGGTTGTAATACTCATTTTTTCATGCTTCAACTATTATTCATAGGAAGCATAACAAAATTGAAACACATAAGGATGAAAATGGTGAGTACATTTTTGATTCGGCAAAGCTCCAATCTATGGCTCATGATTTTTTCCAAAAATTGTTTTTTGTTGAAGGTATGTCTAGCAGGTAGATTAATACTCTTAATGGCTTACCAACTCTCTCCCAAGCTGCTATGATTAATTTCTCTAAATCTTTTGAAGATAAGGAGATCAGGGATGCATTTTTTTGAATAGGTGCTCTTAAGGCTCCAAGTTTAGATGGTCTTCATGCAATGTTTTATCAAAATCAATGGAGCATGGTTAAAAAGCTCATTATTGAAGAGGTGAAAAAGATTTATTTATTTCTAAGCTTAATAAGGAAATTTAATGAAACTAGTTTGGTTCTAGTTCCCAAAACTGATTCTCCAAAGACTATTATGCAATATAGACCTATTAGTCTCTATAATGTCATGTATAAGGGCATTACTAAGATAGTTGCTATTAGACTGAAAAGGAGTATGATGCACTTGACTTCCCCAACCCAATCTGCTTTTCTTCTAGGTAGGCAAGGCAAAGATAATGTGATTAATGCCTAAGAAATTATTCACTCAATGAAAGGCCATATAGGATTCGTGGCTATCAAGATAGATTTGGAAAAAGCTGATGATAAAATTTGTTGGACCTTCCTTAATGATACCTTAGTTGTGATCAGATTACCTCCTCATATGGTCAATCTGATTATGGAGTGTGTCACCTTTGCTAGTATGAGCATTCTTTGGAATGGTGGTAAAACTAATATTTTTTATTCACAAAGGGGTCTTCAATAGGGGGATCCTTTATCTCCCTATCTTTTTGTTTTATGTATTGAATGGTTAGCTCATATTATTAGCCAATCTATGCTTGAGGGTGATTGGAGGCCATTTAGATTTAAAAAATCGGGTCTTGTTATTTCTCATATGTTCTTTTATGATTATTTGATTCTTTTTGCTTAAGCATCTGTAGCCCAAGCTAACATCATTTCTCATTGCCTTGTAGTGTTTTGTGAAGCTTTTGGGCAAAAGGTTAGTGCTTCCAAGACCAAAATCTATTTTTCAAGGAATGTAAATCATGTTATGGCCACTCAAAATTAGTAAAGAGTTGGGTTTTTCTTTGACTGTAAATCTGGGAAAATATTTGGGCATACTGGTATAAATGGAAGAGTGAAAAAGACAAATTTTGGGCATATGATTGATAGAGTCTTTGCTAGACTTTCTTCCTAAAAGATTAATTCTCTCTCATTTGCTGGAAGGGTGACTCTCACTAAATCAGTTTTGCAAGCTTTACCTAATTATATTATGAACATAGTCTATTTACCTTTGGGGATTTATGATTCAGTAGAGCAAAAATTCAGGAGTTTTATTTGGGGATCCACTTCTAACAAAAGGAAAATTCATTTAGTTAATTGGAAGGAAGTCTATCGATCTAAATCAAATAGGGGTCATGGGTTGACAGATGTATGGGAAACTAATTTTCCCTATATGATGAAAGCTGGTTAGGGCTTAATTAAATACAAGGATGCTCTTTGGGTTCGAGTTGTAAGAGCGAAATAAGCTTGTGACAAGGATATTATTCCCAAAGTATCTTCTAGGAAACACTCATTAAATTTATGCAAAGGTGTTACTAAGATATGGCCACGTTTTAAAAAATGCTTGGCTTGGTCAGTGGGTGATGTTCAAAATATTAACTTCTGGACTAATCTATGGGTAAACGATTTAGGTCCTTTGCTATAATATGCCTTGCAAGCAGTTTCTGAAGTGAATATGGGCAAAAGGGTTGCCAATTTTGTTTCTTGTCATGGGGATTGGAATTGGTCCCTTATTTCTCAGTGGCTTCCTCATGATGTGTGTGCTAAAATTACCGCTATCCTTGGCCCATGGCTTGCTATTGGATCTACTAAAGTGAGGTGGAATTTTACTAGTTCTAGGGATTTCTCTTTGAAGTCTGCTTATTATGTGCTTTCTCAAGAGCCAGTGAATTTGGACCATTTGTTCTAGAAAAAGATTTAAAGCTGGAAGGGTCCAGAGCATGGTAAAACTTTCCTTTGGCTTTGTACTAAGAATAAGTTGCTAACTAATGTTCACAAATTTGAAATGAATCTTGCCACTAATGAGTCTTGGCCAATTTGCCATCAGGAATCAGAATCTTTGCTTCATATTTAGCGGGATTGTGAGGCAAGTTCTCTTGTTTGGATGCATATGGTTAAACCAACATACTAGCAGCAATTTTTTCCTTTATTAACTCGCGGGATTGGTTCTCTCTTAATTTGTCTTATCACTTGGGTACTCGAAATAGTAGTGATTGGTAGCTTTTACTTTGTTTAACCTTGTATAGCCTGTGGCGTTGTCATAACCAATGGGTTTTTCAAGAGAGATCTATTCTTGATTTTGATATCATGTTACAAGTTTCTTTATTGGTTGCCTACTATGCACATGGTCTTACAGAAATGACCTTGGCTAAGAAATCGAGAACTTCATTTGAAATCATGGTTGGGTGACATGATGAAGACAAATTTAAACACTCAAATTTATATTTATTAATAATTTTTTTGGTAATTGATTGATCTTAGGAAGGACTTATGAGTAATTAGGAAAACAGATACACATGCAAAATTGTACCTCTGATTTGTTGCAAATAAAGCAAATGACTTATGTTTAATTTGAAAAGAAATACACATACAAAATTATACCTCAAATTTATTGCAAATATATGCAATCACAAGTTACTATGCAATTAGATAGCCATAGTTAGAAAAAATAGGTACACATGCAAAATTAAAGAACTGCTGATGATTTCATTAAAATTAAAGAATGAATTATGATTAATTAGGAAAATAGATACCCTTAATATATTGAGCTATGTTATATCTACGTTCTTAAAGTTACGCATTGAGCTACTCATAGCAAAAAGTAAATAAATTCTACTAATAGATTTGTAATTTTGTTCAAGTCTAAAGGTAAATATTATGTACTTCATAAAATGACTTAAAAAACATACACTATATTCAATGTAAACATATCATTTCTCTATATATTATACCTCATTGTTGCCAATAATTATACTTCTTTAAATATATACACATGCAAAATTAATGTGAAATTTAATTTACTTTAAATAGGCATTTTACTTTAATCTAATTAATATGAGAATCAATTTATCCATTAATATCTCGCCATGATTCAATAACAATTTTTTATTATATTTAATTATAAAAATTTTTAATAATATTAATTGATTTAAATTCAAAAAGTCTGAATATAAAGTTATAGCAATAACATTTAATCAATAATAATACATTAAAAGACAATGACCAATGAAATTGTTGCCAATTTCCAACATAATAGCATCTAAATTTAATAATTAATAATACTTAGATTTATTCCCAATAATTACATTTCCTACATATGCAAATTTAAATTACTTCATATAGTAATTTTACTTTAAACTAATTACTTCATATAGAAATATAAATTAATTATAGAATCAAATTATGCATCAATAAACAACTTATGATTCATTAATATTTTATTATTATACTTAATTATAACATTTATGAACAAACTTAACAATTAATACTGCCTCCTATTTATTGCAAATATACACATGGAAAATTAATTTACTTTGGCAATAATTTATTCAATCAAATGCATATTTTTTCTACTAACGCTGGCAATAATGAGCCTTATATCATGGGATATATGACATAATTTATTGACAATTTTATAAGAAGACAATTCCCAAAAATATTATTGTCAATTCCCAACATAATTGCCATTAAATTTAATCACTAACAATACATATAAATTATTCTCAATATTAACATTCTCTTAGAGAATTAGATATAAGATGTAATTAGAGAATTACATTATCCATCAACCAACGAGTTTATGTTTCATTAACCCTTTTTTTTTTATACTTAGTCGTAGCATTTATGAACAATATTAATCAGTTAAAATTTAGAAAATGAGATTATAAAATTAGAACAATCACAGTCAATGAATAATAATGCATACAATTTATTATACCTTCGAGAAATTGTTGCCAATTCTCAGCATAATAGTGTACAAATTTAATAACTATTGTCTATTAATACCTCAAATTTCTTGCCTCATATGTAGTGTCAATAGGAACTTCAAGAAATAGATTATTATGAGATAGAATTAGGAAATAAAATATTTCATATCTGTTTAGCATGAATTACACATGTTTTTTAACATGTCTGTGTCATCACTTTCTGCTTAATTGAACATGTATTTGTTAGTAAAGTCACACCATTTTTTTTATGGTAATGTAATAATTTCAGATAAATTTTTTTATAGTAGGTCAATTCTTAAATTTAAGACTTACCAACTATACAATCATAAGTATATGTAATTGAAAAGTTTATAGTTTTATGGTCTTTTATTATTATTTAATTTAAAAACTTTAAGATATTATATTCCTCATATTAGTCATCCCCCAACCGTATATAGTTTTAAAGTCCTTGTTTAATGCTTTTCAAATCATTAGTCCAATAAATATTAAGCCAAGTTTTCAAATAATTTGGTCAACTGTTCAAATTCATTGTTGACGTTGCATATGGCCATCATTTATGTGTTGAATTCAAATTTTCATAATTCAAGGCAATTGTCAATTAAAACTGTCATAAATTTTACAACCTGGTAATTAACATACATGTTAAAACATGCTAATATTCCATGTGTGAATTTTATGACAAACTTCAAACCTTCATAAATAACAATTTGTGAAAAAATTTTAATTGACAATTTGTGACTAATTTATAATTGACAATACAATTTTAGTTTACCATATAAGGTTGAAGTTGCATTTACTTTAAGATTCAATTGTTCTTGAAACGGAAATTTAGGGAGAATTAATTAAAAATGTATTATTTAGAATTGAAACCAAACATTAATATCTTAAATAAGAAATAGAAGTATCATTTTAAATAGGATTTAAAGGGTAGGCTTGATTTAAATAAATTTTAAATTTGAATTGAGGGGCACACACATTGAATGTCAATTAAATTATATATTATTATAATTAGATAATTGATAATTATGTACCTTTTCACTATTGATGCATTTGTTATTATCTGTACTCTAAGTTAAAAGACCTATTAAAGATTCAAGTTTGAATTTTAAAATTTTTTTATTAAGAGTTATTATCAGTAATTAATTTTAAATATAAATTAATTTTATACCTAATAATAATATTAGGATAACACACGAAAAAATTAAAAAAAAATTAACAAAAGATTCTGTAAATTGAAATGCATTCAGATCACACATATAAAGCCATATGAAGATTAACACAAAAAAGAAAACATCTCAACTGTACATTAAATCGGTAAAAAGCAATCGGTTAACCGAATCACAATTTAAGGCAAGATATTTGCTTCTTGGTGCTATAAAAGTCATAGAATCCTATGTAATTAAATGGCTAATATTGTAATCCGGCCTTATTGTCTGTCGTTCTGTAGTACATTTTTCCTTCTTTTTTAATTATTACATTTTTAACACTAAAGAAATATTAATTATTTTTTTCAAATTTTATTTTTATGAGACGACAATCTATATTAAATATTCAACTAAATTTTTAATTTATATCTTTCATTTCTTTTATTTTTTGTAATTTAAAAAGATAGAAATTTTTGAAAACTATTTATGACCGTATTAATTATTGCGCATAAACTTTTAAATGACATAATAAAAATAAAAGGAAGTACTAAACACAACACAACTGTATCGTATAGAGGATGAGATTTGGTTGCAAAGACAGAATTTGGATAGAGGACGAGGCTACTCCTCATATTGTACGCCTGGTGCACCAGGAGTTTTCACCAGTTCAATGCAATGAGATTTTTCCCTAATAAAAAAAAAAAAAAAAAACGAAACGTATTCCAAATTCAGATTTGGTGCATTTTTCATACACTAATTAGTTAGTCTTGAACAAATTTGTATGTTTTCCTTCTGTAATACGTCGACCGCTAGCTGTCCTGACTCACCCGAATTAGGGAATTAAACATTTTCTTATAATCTGGCCCTAATTTTATACAAAATACAAGGTTAGAAGATGGATATGCATCATTGAAAACATAATCTGGAATGGCCAAAACACAATCGCAGGTTATTCATTTTGGCATATCTGCATTGATGATAAAAACATACTTGTCCATATACGTTTACAGAGTAATTGTACATTAAGGCATTACCTTGCTCACCAAACCTAAAATCACGCATGCCCAGAACTTCTATATAACACCCATTTTCTCTTAGCTTTTCCCTCACATTTAACTGCCAAGTTTCAGACTGATCACTACTATGGCAGCTTCTTACAGCCTTCTTCTTTTTACATTGCACCTTATATGCTTTTTTTGCTTCATGTCATTTTCCTTCACTAAGGCACTCAACGGTGGCTTCACTGTTGATCTGATCCACCGAGATTCCGTGAAATCCCCCTACTACGAGCCCTCAGATAATCCTTTCCACCATGTGACCCAAGCCCTGCGCCGCTCCATTAGGCGTGCCAGTCATTTCTTCCCAGCAGCTACCACTGACGCTGGCACGCCGCAGGCAGACGTAACCGCCAACAATGGAGAATACCTCTTGAGTTACAGTATTGGCACGCCGTCATTCCGAATCCTTGGCATTGCCGACACAGGCAGTGACCTTATTTGGTTACAGTGTAAGCCCTGCACTGAGTGTTACAACCAGACGGCCCCATTATTCAACCCAGCCAAATCCACAACTTACAAAACCGTCTCTTGTGGTTCCCAACTGTGCGATTCTTTAGATGGCACTTATTGCAGCGATTCAATTTGTGAATACCAAGTTCAATATGGCGACCAATCATATTCAATTGGAGATCTTGCCTTGGACACACTCACATTGAGTTCCAGCAACGGTCGCCCGGTTTCGTTTCCTAAAACAATCATCGGCTGTGGTCATGACAATGGTGGTACCTTCGATGCAAAAGGGTCTGGCATAATTGGCCTTGGAGGTGGTGCAGTCTCTCTTGTCTCTCAGTTGGGATCTTCAACTGGTGGCAAGTTCTCTTACTGTTTGGTTCCAATTTCCTCAGAAAACCTAACCGCTAGCAAATTGAACTTCGGTAACAATGCTTTGGTCTCTGGCCCTGGAACAGCGTCTACTCCCATAGTGCCAGGCAGCCCTGACACCTTCTATTACCTTACATTGAATGCGATCAGTGTGGGATCCCAGAGGATAGAATTTGCAGGTAGTTCAACAACCGAAGGCAACATTATAATCGATTCAGGCACAACACTCACACTTTTGCCTCAAGAATTCTACGACAAATTGGAATCAGCAGTTGCAGCACAGGTGAACCTAAAACGTACAGATGACCCAACTGAGGTGCTAGGCCTGTGCTATGAGTACACATCGCCATCGGGAATTAGTGGTTTGAAGGCTCCAATCATTACAGCACATTTTGATGGTGCAGATGTGAAGTTGAATCCAATCAACACCTTCGTCGAGGTGGCAGAGGACGTGGTGTGCTTTGCCTTCAGCGCAATATCAGATGGTGCCATCTTTGGAAACATTGCGCAGTCGAACTTCTTGATTGGCTATGATGTTCGAAGAAAGACTCTGTCCTTCCAGCCCCAGGATTGCACTAAACATTGAATAATCAGCATAAACGCTCTCAGTTATTTATGCTCAAATTTAACGTGTTGCTCTTATTGATTTAGTTCATGTTCAGGTCCTATAAGAGCTACTTTGTCTTTCTTTCTTCTAAAAAACTCTCTAGAGTGATTGCAGGTGTTTTCATTTTGCTATCAGTTCTGTGGTCGTCACGCTAATTCCAAAATCCAGCGATTGACAGAAAGTTTGAAATAAAAGGAAAAGAAAAAAAACATGAATGAATAGCAGATCTTAAATTTTAATGCTCTTTTTAATTCATTATTTGTAGTGTAATTTGCAATTCTATAACGATTTGTGTGTTAAGTACTCATCAGTACGAGAAAATAAAGAATCTATATGTATACAAAATTATGAATTGTGCGGTCTCTACGTTTAATGTTATAATAAATTCTTTCATCTGTCATCAACACAAAAATTAGATTTATAAATAATAAATAATAATAAATGAGAAAATATTAATGCATGAAAAATAATTACAAAATTGTGAAACAAATAAAAAATCGTAATTATATCTTAGCTATAATTCCTAAAATTTACTTAAAATAATAAGAAAAATAATGACAGAGTGTGAAACTATGTTAAAAGTCATAAATATATTCACTTAAATAAATTCATAATACGATAGTACTTCACAGAATTTAAACATTTGCTTTAACAATCAAATAAATTAACAATCAATAAATATATATTCTTAAAAATGTATTGAAAATTTTGAGGGTTGTCATCGTTAATTTTGATTTTGAAGTTTGACTTTTAAAAAATATATAATAAATTCTGAAAATTAAATTAAGTTGGTCAGGAAGCAATTAATATAAAATGAATGAGAAAAAATAAATAAATAATATTTAAACTCGAATAATGTTAGTGAAACATAAGAACTTAAAATTTATTAACATTAAGTGTTTTAAAATACATAAAAACAAAGATACAATGCTTAAATAAAATGAAGATGTTTGATAGAAATACTTCTTAAATATATCAAAATAAAATTGTTTGACTACTTCTTACTCTTTGAGTAAGGATTAGATTAAAATATAATTGAATAATAAAGATTAGATAAAAGGAAATCAAAATTTTAATATATCTATATATATTAAAAACAAAAACTTGAGCATTCTTGGATAATTAAATACTGCAAAAAATTTTGCCCCATGTCATTAGCTCTAATGGCAACCATGACACTTTCCAATAAATGTATGTGTATTTACTCACTTATGTTATCTACAGAAACTTGACATTTCTTGAGAATAATTTAAAGGACGTACTCCTTTAAACCATGGCAAGATACATTAAAAAAATGCTGGATTCATTAAAAAAAATATAATTGAATAATAAAGATTATATGAAAGGAAATCAAAATGAAAATATTTCATTAATTCACTAATCCAAAGAATAATGAGAGAAATTTAAATTATATATAATAAACAATTATGATATAATTTTTTTTTAATTTTTGGCGTGTCCTTAGAGTATTTTGTGCTTAGAAAGTAAAGACAAATCTTTTTAAAGTAGTAAAGGTGCTAAAGCAAATAAATCTTTTTCAAGTGATTTTTTTCCATACAAAAGACTTAGATCTAATTTTTTTTTTTAAAAAAAAATTTTGATCCTTATTGTAAAAACTTTAATCCTTATCTTATTTATTGAAACTATTAGCTATCATAAACCAACTTCTCAGCCGAAGAAATACAAACTTACCACTTAATGTTGCAGTGTTTTTCTTTTTCTTTTTTAATAAATAATTATTGAAATGATAGCATGAAGTTTCATTTGTTTCCTCAAGATGATAATTTAATTGTTCAATGACTTTTCTTTTATAGCATAAGTTTGTTTCAGATTGAAACTATTAAGAACAAATAAGCAATATTCATCAGTAAACTTGCGCACCCGCAGTTGACATCCTTTGCTTCAACTTGCAATGCAAACAGCTGTTCCATCTGCGTTGTCATAACCGTATCTAAAAGTAGGTGTAGTTGTGTATAGTAATGACATCAGGACCTCGAGTTTATTTTGCCTTATTAATACGTTAAGTAATTCATAACATTTCATCCCTATGCATAACAGTCATGCTATCAACATGTTTAAATATATATAACCTGAGTATATAAATGACCTATATATATATAGATTGAGATCTTCTAAAGTATATGGTACAATTTAGAAAGTAAAATGTGAGCTAATGGTTATTTATGAGAAAATTATTAATATAAATTATCTTAAAGTTATGAATTATAATCTATTTATTTGTACTTAATAATTTATACCATTCAACGATTATTCACTTGCATTTTAGAGAATCCAAATCCCAACTATTAAAGGTTACGATGATATATAGAACTAGAGCCTCCTGCCACAGTCATTAATGATGGGAGAGATGTGAATGATAATGGTGAGAACACAACTGATGTGCGAATGTCTCATATGGATAAATCAGTTGAGCTAGTTCCACTTGAAGACCTATTGAGTCTCAATTGAGAAGATCTATTAGAAAGTACTGTCTTTCCTAAAGATATTCTCCGCATGAATATATGATGTCCACTGATGGTGGAGAGTTAGAAACCTACCCAGGGATTATGGTATGTGAACATAAGGATAAGTAATTGAAAGTTATGCAAGAACAAATTAAATCCTTGCATGAGAACCATACATTTGAACTAATGAAGTTGCTTAAGAGAAAGAGAGCACTCATGAATAAACCGAGTGTTCAAGTTCAAATTAAAAGAACATAGCTCATAGCCAAGGCTATGACAGGCTTCAGTTAAAAGAAGGGTATTGATTTTGAAGGGATTTTTTCATTAATGTTCAAGATGTTTTCAATTAGAGTTACGATGGGCTAGCAGCCACTTGGAGATTGAGTAACTTGATGGTAAAACATTTATTGATAATAACTTGGACGAAGAGATCTACATAGAAGAACTTAAAGGTTTTCAAAGTTAAAGACAAAGATCAACTTGCCTACTAATAAGAAAGAGCTTGTATAACCTCAAAGCAAGCTCCTTGTCAGTGGTAAAAGAAATTTATTCCTGCTTCTTGGTAAACCTTGAGTGTGGTAGGAAGTTCTAATTATTATGCGTTTTTTAAGTGCAGACACATAATTTTGGTCTAAATAAAAAAAAATCTAATGAATATAAATATAAAATGAAAACTAAAACAAAAATACAAATACTAATTAAAATAGTAAATAAAAGAAAATGAAAACTAAAAAAAGAAGAAATTGAAAACAAAATGAGATAAAGAAACAAAACAAATAAATGAAAAAGTAAAACAGAAAAAAAGAGAAGGAAGTAAATAAAATGAAAAATGACTAAAAAACAAAATAGGGGATTCGGATGAAGGAAAGAGGGATAAAGATCCCAAAAGAGAGTGGGCAAGCAGCTCAGGGGAGCAGGATTGCTCCCTGATGACCCCTCCTGCTCCGGCACTCAGCAGTGGGGTCTGGCTCTTTTTTTTCTCCCACTCTCAGGCGTCCAGAGAGGGAGCACCCCATTTTCGTAGAGGGAGGACCTCCACATTTTTCTTCACGGGTCTCTCCCTATTTCTCACATTTTTTCAGGACCCAGACCTGACGATTTCTTCTCTTCACTTCCCTTCATTCCCTTATACACGGATCCACAACATGAAGAGGAAGGCTCCGTGAAAATGGCAGAGGAGAGGAACTTAAGTGAAGGAGAGGGCACTCACCGGAGAAAAAGAAAGGGCCGTGGGAGAGGAAATTTGAGAAGAATGACAGTAAGGGAGCTGGACACAGTGAAGAAGAGGAGCGAACAGTGAAGAGGAAGGGGAGAAAGTGACCAAAGGAGGCAGCCCCTTCACCGAGATACGCATACCCTTTTGGAGACACAAAGAAACACAGCAAAAATGCACGGCGCGTTCTGCAGCAAAAGAGCACGTCCGTGCAGCTTAGAAGAGAGCGTTTTCTTCGTCGCCAGTAGCTTTTGGGTGCAGCAGCGAGGTGGTGCGTTAGCATCAGGAGTACCCCTTCTTCCCTTTGTCTGGCTTCGTTTTTTTGAGACTACATGCATGGCTTACTGTGTTGGGTAGCCGAACAACGTTAGGAAGAAGAAGGTAGAGAGAGAAGAGAGAAAAAGCACTGAGGGAAAGAAAAAGAGAGAAACGTAGAGAGAGAAGACGTGGAGGGAGAGAGGCTCTCACCTCTCCGTGAGGCCTGCTGCTCCGGTTGACCCCGGAGCTGCATGGAACGCGCGTGGGTCTGCTCTGCACTTGAAGAGGGTGCGGTGCGTCCTAGCATTCTCCTCCAAAAAATAATTAAAAAATTTTGTTTAAAAGAAGACAAAATATGCAGATTGATCTAAAAAATTTTATAACAATTTTTAACACTTGTTTAAAAATTTTTTGATGAAATAGAATTTTACCTGTATAATTTTTATAAATCATTTTTATTACTAAAACATATTAAAAAATTCGTTTTGATAAATCAATTTTCTGGTTACTTAAGTCATTTTAATAAAATTATCAATTCCTCCTAAAAATTTATAAAATTCAACAGAGAAATACTCAACGTGGTAGTTGCATCGAGGAAAATTGGCGACGGAGGCCATGTGCGGATCAACCCGTTTGGAGTTGGTTAACAGGTACTCTCCTGCCAGTAACCACGAAAAAGCTTTGATCTTCCCCAAACAAGGCGCCCCTAAAATATTATACCCACACCATAATTTTATACTCATAAAAGATTTCCGACCCATATTACCCCATAGAGGACCGACTGAATGCATCACCCTTTGCTCTCTAAATATTCATTTCAGTGTTTTTCATATGGTTTAGTTAGGGAGTGCATGTTCATTTGATGTTAATGCAGTGTCCATTCAAGTAAAGTTCTCATTTCATTCTAAACTGTCACAAAGAAAAAAAGTTTGAGTAAATTACTTTACCTTCTCTTCAATTTTGCAGTTCTTAAATATATAAATTTATTTCTATTTTCAAAACATATATTTACCTCATTTATATTTTATAAATACACTATGTATAAAATTAAATTATTGAAAATACCCTTAGTTGAGATAAATTTACTATAATTTATTAAAAATACCATTATTAATTGGCAATGAAATTTCTCTCCTTTAAAATTTATGTTTATCCCTTGCATAAATGATTTTATGTAAATGTTTTTATAATTTTTTTTTTACAAAATATAGAAAAAATATTAAAGAATAATTTCCTTTTTAATGTTGTGCACAAAATACAAAAAATAATACTACAAACACATTTTTATTATTTTTTGTATTTTGTGAAAAATTATAATTATAAAAAAACTTATATGAGACTATTTCTATAAAAAAAAAAAACTAAAAATAAAGTTTAAGAGGAGAAATTTTTATCACTTAACTAAGGGTATTTCTGATAATTTATAATAAATTGAGCTTACATGTAACACATATATAAATTACACGGGAGATTAGTGTAGGTTTTAAAAATTGAGAAAAATTTATCTAAAAAGTATAAAATAATATTGAAGTAAAATTTTATAATAGACTTCAAATCTTTTTGTAGTTTTTATACAATTCAAGTGAATTTATTACAAAAGGATGTATGATAGTGTAAAGTTTTTAAAATTTTGCAGGAGATACCCATGCACAGATATGCTTCACACAAGGGTGGGATTTTCAAGCACTTGTTAAATTAATTACTTGGACACTGATTATTGGTTGGAATATTTATGTTCCAATTACAGGAAACAAATTGCTGTCATCCCTGCTCCTGAAGCCTAAATAAAGTCCCTGCATACACAGTACCCCAATGAACCGTACATATCAGAATAAAGAGAATCCAATCCACTGTTTATGAAACTGATGTTCTTGTTGCTTAGTTTGCTATCCCAATTTTTAGTGTCAGTTTCAGTTTCATAGAAACTGAAACTAGAAACAAAAATGTTATTGATCTTCGGTCTTTGCTATCAAATATAGAAGGTAGGAAATGAAATGAAGGTGCATCTCATTTTTCGCCATTTCTCACTCCTAAAATGATAAAATGAATTACAACTGAAATTTTAAGCCGGTCCATTTTCCAGCACCATCTACGCTTTCAAATTATCCAGCTAATTGTTGATGTAACAACGCTTTTGAATTTCAATGCAATTTTTTTCTAGTTTTATTTTTATGATGGATATAAATTAGTATATAATAGGAGGTAATCCACTTTTTGATATTATATATTCAAAGTTCCATGTGGCTGCACCTCTTCATTGTATGGGGGCTTTTTCCAAGCATCAATTCAGCATTTATTTTACATGCCCAAATCAGTCAAATGAGCAGGAAGCATGATATGATCCATGTGTCTGTATCAATAACCATGGACCACGTGTTCCCCAAGCCCATCACAACATTAAAATATGAATTCATTACTTTCACACGCCATCTAAAAGCTCTCACCTAAAGGTACAGTTATCGATTGGGTCAGCCTATTTGGGGATTTTTCCGTAGCAAAAAGATTTGAACTTAATTTTAATTTTACAAAGTTGGTAGTTAAACGGATTCTTCTTAAAATTAATTTTAGATTTAAATTTAAATTTAATTTTAATTTTAAATTTAAACTTAAATTTAAATTCAAATTTAAACCTAAATTATGAATTAACATGAATTTTGATATTTAAAATTTTAAATTATTAAAATAGTTATAAATTCATAAAATTTTATATTCATTAATAATATTTTTTATTACATTAATTTTATTTTATTTTTAATATGATATAATGATTATTATTTTTATTTTCTAAAATAAAATTGTGGTTTAGTTTGGGATTGAGCTAGAAAAAGCCCAAATTCTTTTGGACTAAAAATTTTTGATTTTTTTTTAAGGTGGTTTTGGGTGGGCCAGTTGGCTTGGGTTGAAATAGACAATTTTATTTAAAGGTGTGAAAGTAGTCTGGGAATATCTTTATTATTAATATATTAGAGACTTTTGTAGAAATACATTTGTTACCTGTCACATTGGCATAGTTGGACAATTAACCTCTTCGTCCTGTTCTTCAGATAGGCCCTCAAATCTTGTGTTGTCATAGCAGAAAAGTTCCTCCTTTTAAGTGGAGGATTAGCAATTTCTCATACAATATGTGGGAAACTAATAAACTATTAATTTATTAAGTCTTATAATTTAATTTTAAGATTTAATAAATTTGATAGTTTAAATTTTTTAAAGTAAATATTTAATAAGATTTGGTTTATAAATATATCAAGATTATTTCATAAAGCATGCTAGTTAAAGTTAATTAGAAGCACCCCTTGATTTAAACTACCACTTTTCTCAAGTGCCTTCAAAAGGTTTCAGTACACTTCGAGTAGTATCAAGATTTCTAGAAACGATTATCTTGTGGTTTGAAATTGTTCTTTGGTGAACCTCCAACCAACAAAGCAAGATTGAAGATCAAAGCTGATATAAGAATAGGGATTTGCATCAAATTCAGATACTTGAATAAAATCCATGAGTTCTTGATGGCCCATATTGTCTTTCTTGTAATGTTGTACCTGAAAAATGGCTATTAGGAAATTGTCCTTGAGTGCAACACTTACAACTACATTTAACTTTTCATGTTATTATGTCAACACAAATGTAATTGCCAGTACATTCCTCTTTTACATGAATCTCTTTTGTACGTTTTACATGAATTCATCTTTTACACATACAATGTTATACAATAAACAACAATGAATAGTTAAGAATTTGACTTCTTAATGGCTGTAGCTGTGAAAGTAAACAACTCTCTTTCAAAAGCTTTTGAAGCATCTTCTCTTGTTCATATTCTTAGGAGTCTTTTGTCATTAAAGAAATAAATAAAGGATTATTATAATATGAATAATATAAATTCATATACAAAATAGTTCAATAAATCATTTTAAGCATATACACTATCTGTAGACGAACATACTTAGAGAATGAAATCTCATGCCTAAAGTTCAACCAAAAAAAATCTCATACTTAAAAGGATTCATGGTAATGTAAGCTTTTGGAAAGGGTTTTTAACCTTATTGTTTACTATGTGTGACAATAGGAATCTTGTGTTAGATAAATAAGGAGCCAACACTATATAATAGATGAAGAATAGGGGCCCAATCTTTATTAAACTAAAATTGTGTTAACCTACTTATCATGGCTAATACTAACAAAAACCTAATAACAAATAATTAATTAACAAAATAAGTCCAATGCTATCAACTAACATTGATTTGGGTTTTATTAAGAATAAGCCCATTGATACATATAAGTCCACATAGGATATAAAATTCTAATAATCTCTCATTTGGACTATATATATCAAGATTTTAAAAGAAAAACTCTCTAGATCAATGATCACAAAATGTGGCCACAACAACATCATTAGCAAAATAAGTCCAATACTATTGACTAACATTGATTTGGGTTTTATTAAGAATAAACCCAATGATATATGTAAGTCCACATAGGATATAAAATTCTAACAGTCTCTTACTTGGACTACATATATCAAGATTTTAAAAGAAAAACTCTCTAGACCAATGATCACAAAATGTGGCCACAACAACATCATTAGCAAGACAAGCAGTATTAGGCCAAACTAACCTCAACCAAAATGTGATTTTGAGTGTCCAACAATGCACTGAACAAATTGATAGGGACAATAATTTCATACATGTCAAAACACTTATAAACACATGACTCGATTAATAATGGAAATGTGGGATTAGGATTTGCACTACAAAAGTAAACTATGTGCAATCTTCTTGTAATGGTCTTAACATCTAAGATGCTTACTGAGCAAAAACATAAAATTTTAGCATCACAAAATTGAGACTACAACAAAATATTTCAATATCATAGAATTGAGACTACCACAATAATGTTTCCAATGAAGTCAATATTAATAATATGAACATTATTCATATAGCAATACTACCCAAAGCAAAATACATAATGCATACAACAATAATAATCAATAACAACAATAATCTCAAGACATGACAATATCATAAACAAAAGTGTACCACTCCCACTAACCCAAAACACTATATGTGTCTAGTAATGTTGTCCATATGATTCTAAAGTGTCATAGCTATCAAGCTTTGGTTAGAGGATCACAACTATAAGTTTAATGCTTCTGTACTCAATGCGAGTCTAAATTACTTGCATTTTCTCTCTATCAAACTGATATTTGACCTTAATGCTTTATACATACAGAATTTTTATTGTTTTGAGAGAAATATATAGTAGCAAAGTTATTACAATAGATAATATGAGGCCTAGAAATACTCTCAATAGTATGAAATTTTGAAATCAAGTTCCTATGCCATTTGGCCGGATGAATAGCCTCATAATAGCCAATATACTTTGCCTCTATAATTAAGGTAGCTGTAAGAGTTTGTTTAGCGCTCTTTCATGAACTAACTCCTTTAGCTATTATGAAAATATATCCAAAAGTAAACTTATTGTCATCTACACAGCTTGCACAATTAGAATCTATATAACCAATCACCTCTAGATGATTAGATCTCTTATAAATGAGCATATAATCTTTGGTACCTTATGAGATTTCCTGTGTTGCACATGCATATTTGGATGGCAACAAGTGTGAACAAGAACAATTGCTCATTTAAGGCAATGTAGTTGTCTGAGCTTGATTTGACTTTAGGGTGTGGAGGATGGATTATGGAAGTTTCAAGAAGGGTTCTAACCTTGACAATATTACAAATGAAGGAGATAAAGTCACACAACATCATTTTTGCCTTTGCTTTTATGAGAAATGGCATGTTTTGTTTACATTTAAGAGTAAGAGGATATGAAAATGGTGTTGTTTTGCTATATTAAGGGGGCTTAGGTGCGAGTGTGGCACTTGATAGGCTAGGTATGCAAATTAATGCTCCGCGTGTGTAGTTAATAGGCCAGGTCATTAGTTAACAAACCATGTCATGGGCCTTGAAATCCCCAGTTAACAGAGGGATTGAAATTGAACTAGTTTCACCAATTCAAGGACCAAATTACTGAATCAGTAGTTTAGGAACTAAAATGTTCACACCAAAATTTTTTAAGGACTAAATTGGTAATTTTTTCCAAATTTGACTATGCCCGGGGAGACGTGCGTGGATTTGCAATTTTAGCTTCTTCTTTTTTTTTTGGTTCTAGTGCTTTTAGCTTTCTTGTATTATATTATATATTACAATGAAAATAATAACCATATAGTACACTAAGGAAGAAACCATTGGGTACCGGCACTAATCAAATTATGATATCTAGCTTTACCATTGATCACCATGGGGCTTGCATTTAATGCACATAATTAAAATTGAAACCACCTATTTCAATATGCACATTCAGCCTGCTAATCATATCATATCATATAATATACTAAGAGAGAGTCTTAGAGAATTTGGTGCTGACATGTTTCCTACAATATTTTCCTATTCCAATAAAATATATTTCATTTACCACTTATTGCTCTGAACAACGTGAAATCAATCATTCTCATTATAGAGTTTAAAATTAAATTGACATGTGTCTAACTTTGAAAATAAATTGGCATGATTTTTGAAAAAAATTTATTAAAATTGATTTGATAGACTATTTAAAATGTTGAGTGTGTAGGCTAAACATTAGTATCAATATTACACTAAACAACCAAATTTTCACGTGAGGAAGATAGGGTTCTTGTGAGGGAGGGAGGAATACTTTGGTTACTCTTCCTGGGTGTGCTCTGAAGCTGCTTAATGATGTGGCGCACCTTTTTGTGCTATAAGATATATACACATATTTATACATATCTTCTACTTTTCTTGGTTGAAGTATCTTCCCTCCTTATATATATTTCATTGCTGGATTTATTCTTCTCATTTTCGAGTTTCTTCTAAAATATGTTTAGGGAATTAGTCCAGCAAATATCCTTGCAATGGCATTCACTACGGCGGCTGTTGTGGTGTTACTCTTTACGTCATGTTAGTTGGAGCATACCCATTTAAGGATCCTAGAAATTTTTGAAAGACCATTGGGGTGAGCTCTTATTAACTTTCATTATGATTAATATCTTTGATCTATAACAGGAATTAAACTTTGATTCCTCTTGGTGGCAGAGAATAATGAGTGTTCAATACTCCATACCCGAGTATGTTCGTGTTTCTGCAGAACTGAAAATTATATTTTAGACTTGGTGTATCACATCAGCCTTTATAAAATATAAACTATTCAATTAAACAATAAGAAAAGTCCTTAAAATGACAATAAATGACCTTAAAACTATATACAAGATGTCACAATAAAGTAAAAATGATATTTGAAACTTTTCAATTAAATAAACTTATAGTTATATAATTGTTAAGTCGTAAATTTTAAAGTTGACCTATTATTTCAAATATGTCTGAGATTATTATCTTAGCATAACATACAAGGTATGATCCTAACAATCACACATGCAATTAAAAAACATAAATAAATAAGGGAGAGAGATATGTTAGACAAAGTGTATATAAATTCAAATTTCAATATAAAGACTTACTGGACTAACAGCCACTTACTTTTTTCAGAATATCAGAAACCTATTATTTCAAAAAGATATATAATTGGACTTATATAGTAAATTGCATTTAAGTTTTAAAGTACTGAAGTCTAACTCCTTAAATGGCGTAGTAAGAAAATACTGTAATTTTAAAACATCCAAAATTTAATTTAAATGGTAACTTGAATTAAAATGGTCAATTAAAATTTTTCCTAAATTATTTAATGATGATATTTAAAATTTGTCATATTGGGATTCATTTGATCGGTAATATAATTATGACGTTGTCAAATTTAAATTCTGATATGAATTTCAAACCCAAAACATCTTCAAAATGCCTATTAGTCATATTTTTGGTATATGATAATCAACTTAGCTATATTTATTTCCACAAGTTGCCTCTATTTCTATATGGAAATGAATCTAAGATAACCAATGCATTTAAATAACCAAATTTCTACATGCATATACAATTCAATATTGATTTATTGGACTAATAAATTGGATATTTAGCATTGCTGCCAATCTTAATGGTGGATAGCGGAAATCATATCATGCATCAGAAAAAAAAATTATTTTCTACGAATTAGTCTTAAATTATCTCAAGTAACAAATTAATCTTAAATTGTTCCAATTACTTTAAATGGTTAAAATTAGGTAAATAATTAATTTGCAAAATTAAATCAAAATAAAAGAATTGTTTTAATGGAATAACCATGCAATCGACAAGGCCATTTTTGGTGGTTTAGTTAGTTATGTAAATCAATTATGCAATTAATGAATTAATTTGAATTGTCATGACTACTATAAAGTTTTAACATAAGCAAATTGTTCAATTTCGTGTAAATATCCTGAATTATTTTAATTTTGATTCATATTTAAATTAATAATGGCTTTTTAAATTTTGTAACTAATTATTTGTTTTAAATATGCTAATCAATTAAGCAATTCATGGTTTATTTTAATTTGCATAATTATATTGATTTAATAAATATATTAATGTCTTAAATTCATATTTTGAACTTCAACTATTCTCTAAATAGAAATATCAATTCTATCAGGTGATAAATTTTAATCTCTTCAATAAATATTTTGTGACAAGCTTTTAATTTATCACCTAAAATCGATTTGCCATATTAAGCCACTAAAGTATATTCTACAATTTAAAATTATTTTAATTTACTGAGTTAGATTGAATAAATAACCAGATTAATTTCTTAAATTTATATTTTAAATTTCTACTGGTCTCTAAATAGATATATCAATTATATCTTGTAAAAATTTTGAATCTCTTTATTAAATATTTTGTGACAATTTTTTAATTTATCATATTTGAACATATTTTGAAATTTAAAATTCTATCATTCCCTTAAATTTTAAAGAGAGTGAGAAATTTTAGTAAAAAAAGAGAGATAGAAATGTTAGAGAGAAACATAGATGAATTTTATAGAGAGAAAAAGAGAGATAAATGTTTGCAAGAGAGAGATAGAAAGAGAAAGAGAGTGAAATTTTAAACAGAGATAAAGAAATTATAGAGAGAGAAAGAGAGAAGAAGAAATTTTAGACAAAAAAAGAGAGACATATATGTTAGAGAGAAGTTTAAGAGCAAAAACAAGAGAGAAAATTTAGAGAGAGATGTTTTAAGGAGAGACATAAATTTTAGAGAGAGAAAGAGAGAGAATTTTTTGAGAGAGAAAGAGATAGAGAAATCTTAGAGAGAGAAAGAGAGGAAAATTTTAGATAGAGAAATATTGGAGAAGGAAAAGTTCTAGAGAGAGGAAGAGATAAAGAAATTTTAGAGAGAAAATGAGAGAAACTTTAGAGAGAGACAACTTTTACAGAGAGAAAGTGATAAAGAAATTTTAGAGAGATAAATAAATTCTAGAGATAGAAAGAGAGAGACAAATTTTAGAGAGAAAAGGAGATAATGAAATTTTAGAGAGAAAGATGAAAGAAAGAGACAGGGAGAGAGACCAAGAAAATTTAGAAGAGTGAAAGAGAGAGAAAGAAAAAAGATAGGGAAGCAAGGAAAGAAATTTTAGAGAGAGATAGAAAAAATAAAACTTTTAGAAAGAGAAATATTGGAGAGAAAGAAAGAGAGATCTTAAAGAAAGAAAGAAATAGTAAAATTTTAGAGAGAGAAACTGAGAGAAATTTTAGAGAGAGAGATTGAAAGAGAGAAATTTTAGAGAAAGAAAGTGATATAGGAATCATAGGGAGGAGAGAGAGAGTTTTGGAAGAAAGGGAGAGAGAGAAATTGTAGAGAAAAAAAGAGAGAAATTTTGGAGAGTAAGATAGAAATTTCACAGGAAGAAAGAGGAGAGAAATTTTTGAGAGAGAAGTTTATAATGGAGAAAAAGAAAGAAATTTTAGAGAGAAAGAGAAAAAGGTTTTAGGGAGAGAGATAAATTACAGAGAGAGAAACTTTATAGAGAGAAAGAGAGACATATATTGGAGAGAGAGATAGAAATTTTAGAGACAAAAAGAGAGGGAGAAATTTTAAAGAGAGAAATATTAGAGAGACAACTTTTAGAAAGAGAAACAGATAAAGAAATTTTACAAAGATAGATAAATTCTAGAGAGAGAAAGAAAGAGAGACACAAATTTTTGAGAGAGAAAGAGCCAGAGAAATTTAAGAGAAAGAAGTTTAAGAGATTAAAAAGAGACAAATTTTATACAAAGAGAAGGAGAGGAACTTTAGAAAAAGAAAGTGACAAAGAAATTTTAAAGAGGAAGAGAGATAATTTAGAAGAGTGAGAGAGGCAGAAAAATAGAGAAAAATTATAGAGAGGGCAAGAAAGAGAGGGAGAGAGACAAATTGACAAAGACGGAGACAGATAGAGATAAAGATTTTAGAGAGAAAGAGATAAAAAGAATTTTAAATAGAGTGATAGAAAGACATATAATTTTTAGAAAGGGAGATATTAGGAGGGAGGGGAAGAGAGAGATTGAGATTTTAGAGAGAAGGAGATAGAGAAATTTTAGAGAAAGAAACTAAGAGAAATTTTAGCAAAAAAGATGAGAAAATTTTAGAGAGAGGTAGAGAAATTCTAGAAAGTGAAAGAATTTTAGAGATGGAAATTTTAGAGAGAGAAAGAGGGAGGCAAAAATTTTAGAGAGAGAAAGACAAAGAAATTTTAAAGAGAAAACTTTTACACAAAGAAAAAGATAGAGAAATTTGCGAGTGCAAGATAAATTCTAGAGAGAGAGAAATTTTAGAAATAGAAAGAGGATGAAATTTTAGAAAGAAAATGAGTGACACAAGTTTTAGAGAGAGAAAAAGAGAGATAGAAATTTAGAATAACGAAACAAAAAGAGAAGGGAGAGAGAATTTAGAATAGTGGAAGAAAGAGACAAAAAAAATAGAGAAACAAAAATTTTAGAGAGAGTGAGAGGGAGAAATTTTAGAGAAGGAAAGAGATATAGAAATTATAAGGGGTAAGAGAGTGACAAATTCTAGAGAGAGATAGAAAGAGAGAGTGAGAGATAGAGAAATTTTAAAAAGAAAGGGAGTGAGAAATTTAGAAAGAAAAAGCATAGAAATTTTGGAGAGTGAGAGAGAAGTTTTAGATAGAGGAAGAGGAGAGAAATTTTGGAGAGAGAAGTTTTAGATAGAGAAAGAGAAAAATTTTAAAGAGATAGATAAAGAAGTTTTAGGGAGAGATAAATTAGAAAGAGAGAAAGAGAGAGAAGTTTTATAAAGACATAGAGACAAATATGTGAGAGATAGCTATTTTACAGAGAGAGAAGTTTTATAGAGAGAAAATGAGAGAGATTTTAGGGAGACAAAGAAGAGGGAGAAGTTTTAAAAAGTGAAATGTAAGAGAGAGAAATTTTATATAGAGAAAGAGATATAGAGATTTTAGAGAGAAGAAATAAGAGAAATTTTAAAGAGAAAGAGACAAAAATTTTAGAGAGAGAAAGAGAGAGGGATAAATTGTAGAGAGAGAACTTTTAGACAAGGAAAGAGATAGAGAAATTTTAAAGTGATAGAAAAATATTAGAGAAAGAAAAAGAGAAATTTTAGGGAGAGAAAGATAAAGTGAAATTTTAGAGAGAGAAAGAGAAAGAAACTTTATAGATAGAGAAAGAAAGAAATATTATAAAGAGACAGAAATTTTAGAGAGAGTAGAAAAGAGAGAGAAATTTTAGTTAGAGAAAGAGTGAGACAAGAGAGAGAGAGAGAGAGAGAGAGAGAGAGAATTAGAACAATGAGAGAGAGACAAAAAAACTGAGAGAAATTTTAGAGAGAGAAAGAGATAGATATTTTAGAAAGAGAAAGAAAGAGAAACAAAAATTTTAGAGAGTGAGTGAGAGAGAAATTTTAGAGAAAGAAAGAGATATAGGAATTATAGGGGGAGAGTTAGAGAAATTCCAAAGAGAGAAAGACTGAGAGAGAGAAATTTTAGAAAGAAAGGGAGAGAGAGATAAAAAAGAGAAATTTTGGAAAGTGAGACAAAACTTTTAGAGAGAGAAAGAGGATAGAAATTTTAAAGAGAAAGAAGTTTTAGATAGAGAAAAATAGAGAAATTTTAGAGGGAGGAAGAGAGAGATTTATTTTAGAGAAAGAAGGAGATAGAGAAATTTGGGAGAGAGAGAGAGTTAGTGATTGAAATCCTAGAGAGAGAAATAGAGATAAATTTTAGAGAGAGAGAGTGAGAGAGACACAAATAAGGAGAAATTTTAGAGAGAAATTATAGAAGCATGAGGGAGACAGAGAGAAATTTTTTAAAGAAAAAGACAGACGGACAGATAGAGAGAGAAAGAGTTTTAAAAAGAAAAAGAGCGAGAGTAATATTGGAGAAGGATAGAAGGAGATAGAAATTTTGGAGATGGAGAGAGAAGTTTGAGAGAGATAATGACAAAAACTTTAAAGAGAAGAAATTCTAGAGAGAGATAGTGATAGAGGGATATTTCAAAGAGAGAAACTGAGAGAGTGAGACACAAAGAGAGAGAAAGCCTTTTATATGGAGAAAGAGAGAAAGAGTAACATCGTAGATAGAGAAAATGAGAGAAACTTTAGAGGGAGAGATAGGGAGATTTTGGAGAGAGAAAGAAGATAGAAAGAGAAAAGGGGTGAGAGAGAGAGAAATTTTAGAAAGATTCTAGAGAGAGAAAAATAGGCACAAAGAGGGGGAGAAATTTTAAAGAGAGAAAGAGGGAGAAATTTTAGAGAGAAAGAGCGAGATAAATTTTAGAGAGAGAGAAAGAAAGAAATAACAACAAATTTTAGAGAGAGAAAGGAGTGAAATTTTATAGAGAGAAATTTTAGAGAGAGAAAGAGAGTGAAATTTTGGGCAAGAGATAGAGAAATTTTAAAGTCTAAGAGAGAGAGAGTGAGATGGGAGAGAGAAAAAGAGAAATTTTAGAGAGAGAAAGAGATAGAAAAGTTTGAGAGAGATAGAGACATTTTAGAGCAAGAATGAGAGAGAAATTTTTGAAAGAGAGAAACTTTAGAGAGAGTAGTTTTAAAGAGTTAGTGAGAGAGAAATTTTAACGAAAGAAAGAGAAATACAAGTTTTTGAGAGAGAAAGAAAGAGAATTTTGGAGAGAGGAAGAGAGAAAGAAAGACAAAATTTAGAGAGAGAAATTATACAATTTTTCATGGATATAATAATAAAGATGAACAATCATATTCCTTTTTATTTATTCACATTGAACATGCTGTATTAACAAATATATTACATACTTAATACTTTTCTTTCATAACTATACTATTAATTTAAGTCAAATCAATCTTTTAATAAGTACATTGATATCAAAAATAAAGTTTCATCAAAATTAACTGTTCAACTTATTACTATGTTTGTACGTTGTAAATAGAATACATAATTTTGATGATGTGGATATCTTTTTTCATGTATCGATTCATAATCAAGTAGGTGTTTATAATCAATATAGGATTCATTATATATGACTAATAATATTATTTTTGTTTTATTTTCCCTTTAAATTGACATTCTATTTTTTATTTAAATAGGTATAAGTTATTGTTAATAAAGTAACGCAACCAAGTGGAGTGCAAATGTGCTTTATTTGAGAATGTTAGAGATATAAAATCATTCATGTACTTTTACTTAATAGTTTAAGTATTTAAAAGAGTTGATTCTTAATAATGTATTAGAGCTTTTAATCAAAAGCTCAATTCTTGTCTTCTTTATTTATGAAAAAATTAAGTTAAATTTAAACATAAGATTTCATGAATTTATGTGCATTTAGTAGACTTATGAATTGTTTATACTTTGAACTCAAAAGGCTTTAGAAAGGGGAATAGTATTAGAGATATAAAATAATTTATGAGTTTTTACCTGTTTAAACTTTTAGAAAGAACAAAGCTTAGAGAGAATGACAAACAAAAAAAGGTAAACAGGAGAGGAAAGATGGAAAAAGAAAGAAACCGCCAAAAAGTAAGAGTTCCGAGGGCGACGCATTTTCATTTTTCTTAATATTATGATATCAAATTTTAGATTTTTATTCCACAATCAATGTTTATAAACAACTTTATTTATTGATATGCTTTATTTTATAATTTCATATTTGTAATTTAATTTGTATAATATTTGAAATATTTATGAATTATTTAATTTTATACGATACAATCAGTTACTCACTGAATTCTAGGATCCAATACCCTAAGTCACTAATCCAACGATCTAGGATCCAATAACCTGACCGATTTATGGCCGCTCCGTTTTAAAAATACTGATTTATAACAGTTTGGCAGCCCCTTAACATGAGATATCCACGCAGTTAACAATAATGAATGCCGTCCATATCCTAAACAAATAAACCATAATACTTCATATATTTTAACCTATTTGAATCATAGCTTCAATAATCTTAAGGGAAAAACAAACAAAAGGAAGTACAAGAAAGGGTGGTACAAATTCTAGAAAATTTATTCATCAGAATCCTCTGATTCCAAGTAATTCCTAAGGACTTCTCGGTACTGATCAGGATGGTACCACCAAGTCGGAGTATTGAGAATAGCCTTCTCCAACCAATACCTGTCAACCACCTTCTTCTTCCTCAGGTGCTTGTAAAATTGTCCCCATTGGTACATGACACCCTTTAATCGAACACTCTGGTTACCACCAAATAGATACTTGATATAGTCCCTGGCTAGCTTTGTAAGCTCCTCCCCGGTGATGATGTAAATATACTGAAAAAGAAGCACAAAGCTGAGTGGTGAGCAAACAAGAATTACGCACTTGTCTATAAGCACACACACCAATAGAGACAGAGTACCAGAAAAATAAAGCCGCAGGTTGCTAAAACCACTTGCAGAGTCTCATCCAACATCTCAGGAAAGTTTTCATCCTCAGATCCACCAGGGCCACCACCACCACCACCTCCTCCTCCTCCTGCTGGTGGCTTCCCCACACTGCCCCGATTGTCATAATATTCTCCTTTCTCAATCTGTTGTCTTAATACATCCTCTATTGACTGTCCCTTAAAATTTTCCATAGCTTTCTCAAGAGCCTTCCATGGCGAAACCTGGATACAGTTTATATGTTTAGTAAAATCTAGAAATTTTTACAGCATATAATTATAAGTAAATAATTGTAAACGAAGAATATTAAAAGTATCAAAGCTACCCATATTTCCTCAGCTACATCCCCTACAACTAGGCATTGAAGTGGTCCACAATATAAAGAAGTTAGGAACTATACTTTGTGCTACTACAATCCTACCTGTTTTAGCTCCCACACAGCATATCTAATTTGGTCTTTGAAAAGAGAACTTTTAGCAATTAGTTCTATGTATTAAAACTAACTTTTCTTTTTTTTTTTTAATAAAAATATTTTCTGCGCTTCTCAACACACTGATACTCAACTGTAGATCTAGGACGGTTCTTCATATATACAAGCTCTTCTACAAATTCTGACGGCTCAATAAAAATCATAAAGCCAAGAATTTTAATTTTCAAAATAAATTCAAATTTTCTTGCTTTATGCTTCAATACTTATCAGCAAAATAACTGCATTCCCAGAGCTTTATCAAACAAGTCAATAGAGAGATTATAGAATGAGCCAATTTTAAAGAGATTTATATTTATCACAAAGTAGTATCCTACACATTTAAAAAACAGAATAACAACATTGAAAGGCTTCCAAGCCATGCAGCACAAAATAGTATAAAAGCCAACAGATAGCTTAAAGGCAGAGGTCTGAAGAAGTTTTCTCACAAAGAAGCACAAGAAAAATTTTAACCATGCTTACTAAGAGCATTTATAATATAATAGCTGATAAGATAAGTAACTCAAAATATGGTATATTACCTCATTATTATTTTCCATCATTCGTTTTCTACCGGCTAAGCAAACATGGAGTGGTTGCTGAGATTTCAAAATTGGCACACATTGCAAGCCAAATGAAGATTTTGCTACTAGGCTCGAGGAAGCCCTAGACAAAGCTTGGGTATTCATAGGTAACACACATGACGTAGAAGGAAGACAAAGCAACTGTGATATGTTTTTGACATGTATCCCAGGCTGACCTGCAGTAACTTGTATTGTGTTCATCTTCATCCAATGGATCAGGCACCCCAAAAGTCACACATCACAACCTGGCCGTTCATATTATCAGGCTCCAAGTCAGATTATTTTAATCAAAATATTAACTGGAAGTGGTGGGAAGTCTCTAAAATGAATCTTATCTCAAAATATTAAAACTTCACAGAACATAAAACCTAACTGAACAAGAAAGCTGTTAGAAATATTCCCTAAGCCATGGCTCAATAATAATAATAATAATAATAATAATCCAAGATGCTCCAAGAAGAAAAGTTATAGAGGTACAAACAAAATCAACAGAGAACAATTCATAGGGCATTAGGGAAGCAAATGGGATAGAAATTTGAACATTCAAGCCAACATCCTATTAACATCCCTGCCACATGCACCCATTCCTGCTAGACACAAAACCCATCAAATTGTGGGGATAATACACTTCATCCTCTATATCATACTGTCACAACTACCCTGGAAGGGTGCCCATGATGAGATTGGGATTTGTTCAAAAGGGAAAAGCAGATGTTGCCACAAAATTTTTAATATAAAGGGAAAAGATTCAAAAAATCATTAGAGAAACTATCTGTAAAAGAAAGCTGATTCATAAGTCTCTGCTTGTACGTAGAGAAGGATGGAGAATCAGCCCAACAGCACCCCAACATACCCTTCTACAAAGGTTTTCCTAAATAGATGATGCAAAATTATGTTATGGCTTTAATCTATTTCACTAATGGTATTTCATTAAACTTTGTTTTTAATAAAACCCAATTGTACCATTTGATTCATGTTGCCAACTCCACTTAACAGGATAAAGTTTTGTTTTTTAGTTGTTGCTGTTGTCTAATCTATTTCACTATCCTTTTAACAATGATGTGCAAAGAAATTGAAAGAAAGATAAAAGAGGAAGGCAAAACCTAAGCTAAATATTTACAAGGTTCAGCTAGCCCCAAAGGGTGCCTACATATCTCTTTCTAGAAAATATCAGAGCCCACGTGGTTCAGATTAGGTTTGCTTGAAATATATGATCTAGGTTATATGATTCTAATTATCAACAAAGTCATTTTGAAATGAGAGAAAAATCCTAAGGTTTTAAGGAAGAAAAGAAAATATATTTAAAATGAACCCACAATTCAAGACTTGACATGTCAAACATATACAAAATATGTTTATGATTCCAAGTGAATATTTGAAGTTTAGAATTAATGAAAGGTGCAAACTATAATCACATCAGAAAATTGATCCAAATTTGCAGACACTGTCAATTCACAGCAATTAAACCCTATGTCTCTATTTATGTTCAAAACAGTGAATAATATTCATGTTGACAGCACATGAAAGTGCAGAAAAGAGACAAATTAGTTTATGGAAAAGATTGTACAAATCACAGAAAAGGTTCGAGCAGTTTTGCTAATCATAAGCCAACCCAAACACTTATGGAGTAGAGACAAACTAATTTATGGAAAAGATTGCACAAATTTTATGTTAAAGTTTCAGGCGATTTTCTAAACCCAAACACTTATGGAAAAGAAACAAATTAATTCATGGGAGCAGACTTCGTTATTGATAACTAAATGAACTTGAGTTCATTAATTTATAATCAAGCAGCCATCAATTACAGTGATCAACAGAGCAAAATAAACATCCCTATAATGTGAACATAAACAGGACAAGACAAAAAAATTTCTGTTCCTAGCTTGTTAGGTTAATCAGACAAGGAAACCATGGCTTTCTAGATGCAAGATCTAAAAAAAAAAAAAATTCCTAGCTAGCCTTAAAACCTTTTAAATTTAAGAGATATTCCTCCCCTAAATCATGTCCCCAAAGAGACCCTTTCTTTTGCGGCTCAGTTACAATTGGTAAGCCAGAATTTTTTTGGGCTTTCCATCATTTATAAATCACCTATGCTAGAGCACTAGATTTCATAGCATCATACAAGACAAAGAAAGGACAAAGAAGGCAGACTATTATATGCAACATGCAGACACCACATCATTTTGGCCTGACAAATAGCTCCAAAGGAACACTCAAATTAAAAACCTCAAGATCCTCACACATTTCTACTTATGAAATAAAATCCTCAATCTTTAATTTCAAAAGCAGGAAACATCTATTAAAAACTTTCTATACTCGTTTTGAGGCTGTCAGAAGATCTTTTTTTCTCATTTTACTTCTCTTCCCCTTAAAATGATGATTAAATTTGACTCATGAGATGAACCAAGAGGATAATAAACCAAAGAACAGAGAAACTAGGATGGAGATAATTGGTATCTTAACAATTCTGCTTGATTTTAGCATACTACCATATTCTACTTCCTCTTTGTAATGCTTGTCTACACCATTCGGTATCTTTCACTTCTCAATTATCATTATTCGCCATTGTTTGTCCTGCTTATCAATCAACATTGTTTCAGGCTAGCCTAGCATATCCAACAATAAATGCTGTTCCACCTGGTTGAACAAGTGACAGCATATAAAAATTAGTCCCCACTATACGCATTTAGAAAATAATATTATATGAATTATTATTTATATATGACTTTGTTGAATAGCTGACAGCATATAAACAGCTAGCAAAATACCCATGTTGAATAAAAAAATTCAGTGAAATATAAAGCCCTATTTATGGCAATTAGCAATGCAAACCAAATTTTAATCAAAACAGCAACTCAGTTCATAGTGCATGTCCATCAAGAACATCCCATACCCAACGAAATTCCCATCAACATCAGAGTAGAACCACAATTGAAACTTTGCAAGCAGAATCAATCACAGCTTCAATGCAAAAAAATCAAAGTAAAACTTCCCCTCCAGAAACCAAAGCAAGCAGACTCCCCTCCAGAAATTCTAACCACAAACTGAAACTGAAGTAAAACTCAAAGGGGGCACACCACTGAAATTTCATTGCAATAAGAAATCAGAACCAAAACTGTTTGGATGGATATCTTAACTGGGTTGATTTCAGATTTGGGTAGACTGGCAGAGAAGAAGCGACTGAAAGCAGGGGCATGACGGCAAGCTGGGTCACAGCTAGAGGCAGAGCTTCTGTGATTCAGTAGCTACAAACTTTTGATCAGCAGCGGCAATCATGGTGGCTGGAACAACACTGCCAAGGCTGATCTTTCCTAGGTTCATGCAGAGAAGATGGGTTTCTTTGGGGCTACTTGCTGAAGTGCAGCAACAAGGATTGTGGGCATCGATTAGCAAAGGAGCAGTGGCTATGTCAGGGATAGAAGGAGGGGTTCCTTTCGTGTGTTGGGAATTTGGGTATTGAATGGCAGTGTGAGATCTTGGATGCTGGCATGTTGTAGAAGAGAGGGTCCTTCAAAGCGTGTTAGAAATTTGGTGAAGAGGGACCATTAGGAGCTTTGGGTGCCAAAGGGAAAGGGATGGTGAGGCTGAGATGTTGTGGGTTAGGGCTTTCAGGTGAAGAGGGATGGAAATTACAAGGGGCATTTTAGTGGAATTTCCCTCAATGATTAGGAAGGATACGTGGCACCTTCTTTGAGGGTAGGCAGTTACAGACTTGGCTGATAACTAGAATAAAAGGTAAGAGAGAGCTGAGTGTAAAGGGGGAGAATTTTTGTATGGGAGGAGGGCTAAGGAGCTGGTATTTGGAGAGTTGGAGAACTGTGTAATTTGAATCCCATTGTACTGGTTTCTTTCCACTTATCCATTAATACTATCAGCTTTTTTCCTTTGAGTCCTATCAGTGGGTGAGTCTCGTGTGCAAATGGAAGATTGAAATGTACATGGGAATGAAGTTTTGACAGTGTGGGTGTTTTTACACATGGCTGCCACATAAAACCAGGTGTGAGGGTTCCTTAGTATCCTTTTTATGGGTGTATCTATTCTGTTAAGTACCACATGCAATATAGAACCTGTAGACCTAATTTTCATGGGGCTAGCTAAGTTACAAGGCTAATTCAGAACTGTCAAGAACAGAGAGTTATGCAGAAAAATTGCCAATGGGAATTTGATGGGTGACAATTACCATATGCAGTCACTATGTCAAAAACTAGAGAAGCAACAATTTAAAAGAAGGGATCAATTCAGCGTACCCTTAACACTTTTCCCATCCTGTTAGCCAAAGTAAAAGACCTCCAAACGGCTTCACCAAAAGTAAGTTAAATAATAATTGCTTTCTTCATAATCCCATGCCATTTTTTTCTATTGAAGTAATTATACTTATTTAAATAAGCAGGTTTATCTCTGTTTCACTTGCAGATTTTTAATTGGATATAAAACAAGCTTTATGAGAGCAATGGGAAGAAGAAACCAAAATCACTTTCAAATCTTGTGGATCACATAAATCACATATATGAAAAATTTTCAGTGTATTTGATAAAAACAGAAAGATTGAATAGCAATAATGACATTTTAGAACTTACTGAGATGAATTTGTTTAAAATTACTTTTAAGTAGAATATAGTTATAAAATTAGTCCTGAAAGATGCCACCATGAAAAGTGGTTTATTCGTCCATAAGGAAGTAAGGTAAAAAGGAAAAAGAAAAGCCAAGTCCAAAACTCTTTACTATGGGCAAGTACGGATGAGGCAACATGACTCACTCAACCTTTTCATTGGGACCTAAAAGATGGCACATTGAATTAACCTTGAAAGCATAATTTCAAATTTCCAACTTTCAAGTTTCATGTCATCTCCATAAGCTTCACAATTAGAAATCCAATTATATAAAAGGCTCAGTCAGTGGAGAATCCATACACTTGGAAATCTATCTCTAACAACAAAGAGAAAGATAAAACCCCCTATATATATGGCCAAAAATCCTGAGGAATACTCTAAGCAAATTGTCATCAAGTTAGTGACACTTTCAATTCAAATTATAAACATAGACAGACACCAAATCCAACAATCTTCACCTTCTTATATATAGTCCCCTGAAGCAACCACACACAAGAACCTCTAAAGCTCTAACTAACTCATCAAGAGCTCCAACAAACGTGTATGCATCTATTTCCCCTACTGCACAGCTTTTTAAGCTTTATTGCTTTTAATAGAGCACAAAAGAAATGTTTCAATCTGTAGAAAATCATGGTAAGACTTGCATTATAACATATTCCAAAACCAAAGAAAAAAAAAATTGCTAATTGTGGACATTTCAGCACTTAAGTAATTCTAAGTCCAAGAGAATCCAGATTAAGGCCATTCCTTCTTTTCAACCAGATACCTAGAATATACCAAAACATAACAATTCCAAATTCTCACTGTCAGGATCACACAACAATGATAACGTACAAAGTTTTATACCACCAGATGAGGTCGATTGTGTAGATTAAATAAAGCAATTGGTTTCAATCAGAAACCAAGTTTTCAGAAATACCAATTATTAAAAAGATCCCTTTTAATATCAGAACCATCTCAAGCAAAGTTAATAACATGGGAAGACACCCATTCACATATCAATAGCAGAGGCTAACCCTTACACGTATTGCTTAAAAAGATAGATAACCCAAAGTTTCAGTCCAGCACCAACAGCTCACTCACCTCAACAGCTCAATAAAAGCAAGGAGGGCTTTTAGTTCAGCAATCACAACCTGTAATTTACCCATAACAGAAATATGGAATGAGGAAACTGTCTACACGTGTGGGTTCACTGTAAAATGAACAAAAGTTGCTAGCCGCTTTGCTTTGTTATCGTACGATTGAGTTCAATTGCTGGAGAAACGGGAAAAGCAAGCTTTCAAACAAAAACTAAAATTGCTGAACAATCACAACATAACCCACCCATAATCAACATATCCCTCGGGTTTAGAAGGATTAAAGAGGATGTACTATACCTGGGTTAGCTTCTTCTCCAGCGAACTGAGTTCCCAGCACGGTGGAGTTCATGAACGTTACGGTGAAGGAGAGGGAAAGGGGTGGCTGGGTAATGGGGCCAAGAATTTTAACAAGATGAAGTGTGCAAAAATAGGGACTTGGGGCCAATGGGAGAAAATGTACGTACAGAGTTGTGCAAAATTGCAGGCCCGGATGAGTATCGAGTGTTTCTCTAGTCTGCCGCTGGGATCGAGCGACTTGTTTAGGGCTGCTTTCATGGGTTTTCAGAGGTGCAGGGTTGCCCGTGTGTTGTAATATCGTTTTTCTCTTTCTGGCCTTTGGCCTTTAATCTACCAAAAAACAAAAAAAGTCATGTAAAATTGGGTACTTTTTTTGTTTAAAATCTTAATTAAGAGCATTCTTTAATTTAAAATAATAAAAATAAATATTCATAAAATTATATGTCTCTTTATTTAAATAAAAATTTAAATATCATAATTATGCTAAAAAAATTTTCCTGTAATAAATAACTTTGCTAAAAGAATAGAATAATTTAAATAAATGGAAAAAAAGAAGAAGTGGAGCTCACTCTACTTAACATTTAAAGATGTTATTCCTTAAAAGTCATAAAAATCACAAATTTAGATAATAGATAATCCAGATTTATGATAGCATCTTAAAATTACAATTTTTTTAATTTTTGATGAGGTGTTTCTTTTTTTTTTTTAATGAAATAATTTTTTATTTGAGATGTAAAAACAATTTTACTTCAATTCCAAAAAATAATTCCAAGAATTGAACCCAAATGTAAATTATGTTCAAATGAATCCGTTTTGCTATTTGTTTTTCGAGATGTCCCATAAAAGGGCCCTTGGCTTAAGGTTAGAGAAGTGGATTTTCTAAAGTTCAAGAAGGAAGCAAAGGATAGAGAAATAAGACAATTCATGAAGGGCAAACGACAGGAAATTTTAAAAACTTGTGAGTTTCTAGCCTATTCATAAATTTTCTTAAGTTCTACTTTATTTCATTTTTATTATTTCTTGTTTTTCTTGAACTAATTTTTATTATTTCATCTTCCACGATTTTTTTAATTTCCTCTAATTTCCAGCCCATTTCAGTAAATTTTATGAGCCCATAAAACTTCAAATGATTTAAAAATTTTCCCATTTTCAAAGGTAAATGACATTTTCTTTTCGTTTTCAATTTTCCAAATTTTCTTTATTTTTCTTAACTTTATGAATTTATTAACTATTTTCTTTTTAATAAATTTTCTTAGTTTTTATGGACTTTTTAGCTCTTTTCATTGTTATGAATTTTCATATTTTCTTAATTTTTATGAATTTTTTGCTATTTTCCAATTAGTTTGTTTTTTTTAACTATTTTCAACTTTTATGAATTTTCTAGATTTTTCTTTATTTTTTGGGTTTTCTACCTATTTTCTATTTTCTTTTTATATCTATTCTTACCTTTTATATGGGTAATGAAAAATACCCCTAATATTCCTATATTAGAAAGCAGCAATTTTATTTATTCCAATTTCACCTAGTTTTTGTTATCATTTTAGTATTAAAGCAGGCACAAAAGTATGACACTAGTAATAAGGCACGAACAACATGCTAACAAGCAAACTTACATGAAGAAAAATAAATGAGACATGGAAGAAACAAAAGCAATAAGTGGATTTTACTCACTATTTATCAAAGGAGCAAGAATGTTGTTCATCTCTCAACCTTTTGGAAAGAGCAACATTGTCTTTTTAACTTTGATTTGGACAATTTCGTCCCTCAAGAAGTGAGATTGACAAAAGATCATCCCAACATAGTTGGAGTCCCATTTTTCCATTTAAACGCCAATCTAACGCGGTTCATTGGTGCTATGCGTACTTCATTTCCCAACTATTACGATCTATCATGGCCTGAATGGTGCTACGTGGATTAATCTATTAAAAGAGCCATTCTCAAATAAGAAGTATCACACCCCAAACTTTCAAATTAGATATAAATACATACTTAGAAGAAATTTTGGCAAAATTTGCCCCAAAAGTTCATGCCTTCCAATTTTACAACTAATCATTCTATAACCCGCTTAACAAAATCATTAAAAATCTAGGTCAGTGTCACAACCACTTTATGGCATTACGTTATATCTACCACGTGCTATCTCAAAACAAAAGAAAGCTTAATAAAATTGCATGATTAAGAAACTGAATGCAATACCCAAAATGAAAAGACTTGACTTTGCTTCGGTCTCCTCCATCACAACACAACCAAAACTAACATATTTAGAAAATCAACTACTAATCAGCATGATATGGTAAGGCTTTAATGAGAAATAATTAAGGGGTTTATCAAATTTTACAATATCTACAATTTAAGAAATATCTTAATAATAATGACAGGACTTCCAAAATTATTATTTCTCAAAGATATTTTTCAAAACTATGTAATCCAAGAAGAGTTCATAGAAATTTCAAATCTGAGACATGTATATCATTTTAGGTATGTATTCAAACTATAAAAAATCTAATAAATTTTAAATATTGCAAATTTCACTTTTTAATTACAAAACTTGAAGCTATTATATACACATGAAAGCTGGTGTACTATTTTTCATTGAGAGCATAAACCGTGCACATGGCACCACCGAGAAGTGGTCTCAGTTGGGAGCAATTCACATAATGGAAACAAAGCATCACTGAGCTTGGGAGTAGTAAATATTATAAGCATGACAGCTCCAGGTACTTAGGAACAAGCATACATGATACGTGGCCATACACTAACAAAGAGCATGCCGTCCAAGGGCTAGTGACAAGATATATGTCCCAAAAGCTATATGTATACCCTGCGTGATTCAAAACCTTAAATTCTTAATATTCTTACTTGCTTATGGAACTAGGAGTGCACATAAGCTGCTGACATAAAACATGGTCACTAAAATATATTGAAAACATTACCCAGTTAGAAATCATATTACACTGCACTTTGAATGCAATGCTTTCAACAAAATTCTCAAAAAAAAACCAATAACACTTAATTACATATGCAATAAATCTTTTTCAAATTGATTCACCGCAATATTTATAAAATGAAATTCTTAAAGATAACTGGCATATGTCATAAGTAATTTTTTTCAAACCAAAAATTTCACATCAACCTACCTGAATTGTAAGAGGTGTATCCATTTACCTGTGCACCAACTATCACTAATTCCCTCTTGAGTTCCCTGGCAATGCCTTGGGAGGCCCTTGCTTGCTAACTCTTCTACTAACATTAATAAATATTCATTTAAAAAATAAGATTAGACTGCTAACCTATAATAGCCTATAATGAATGTATGTATGCGTGCTATTTGTGTAACAAGCTCAAGTTCTATATCAATTGGCTCGAACATAAAATCTCACAATTTAAAAGAAAACATACATATGTTTTAGTTTCATATGCATTTGATGGCACAAAATTCTAAGAACTATACACTAAATTAAGACCAAAAGAATGAACATAGCCTGACAGACAGAATACATAAAGCGAGGGCTGTTAAAATTCGAAATTGCAATAGAATGGGAAAAGCTGTATACACCAAAATCATATGAATTGAAGCCTTTTGTCTCTATTTTCTAGTGCCTTTAGAATTTACTGATTTGGATGCCTACAACTCAAGAAACATTAAATATAGTGACAGCTGCTAAGGGATTTCAGCATGTGAATTGCATTTGCTCACAATTTAATGCTCATGCATAACTCTCACACTGAACCAAAGTAGACAAAAACCAATTCAAAGCTCATTAAGGTTATATTGGGTTATGAATTTCTGAGGCAATTGCATAAGTAATCTACATATTCAAAACAAAGTCCACCTAAAAGAGCAATTCTTGAATTTGCACTTTGATTACGACGGCAACCCAAAAGATCATTTTAGCTAATACGGACAAGTAAATGTCGGGCTGAAGAGCAATTTAATGTGGCCAAAAATTCGATTTCTATTCTGCAATGGAAGGTATGACCATGTTAAAGGGAAAAATTAAGTATGCCCAAAAAGAAAAAGGAAAAAAAAAATAACATAGAAGAGAAGTGCATGGAAGGGAGGAGAAAATGATGAAAAGAATTCAGATGACAGCTCATACGAACATGCATGAACAAAAAATATAGGCGTTCTTACACTTGCAAGAAGAGGAAATATCAACAAAACACTAGAAGACCTTGATTTTTCTTAAACCCTCCAACTAGCAACAGAACCAACTGTACGAACTAAGAGCAAATAAATACTCTATTTAATAGCCCTTGGGAGCATAGAAAAAGAAATAGGAATTTCAGTAGAGTGCTGTGAAAAATAATGAGAAATCAGGAATAGAGCTGCGTTGAGAGTTGATGAAAAATTACCTTGCTAGCCATCATTTGATGATAAGCTCAAAAGCCCCAAATTACTTTGACTTAAGAAATCAGAAATGAAGGAGAAGTTGAACACAAGAAAGAATGACAGAAATAGTAAATAGAAAACAGAGAAATAGAAGTCAAACTAAGAAGCACTGATATGTGCATTTCCATGGCATTTTGGTGTTGGACACGAATCCAACACTGATCCATCATTGATATGGCTGGAAATGTCCTCTAGCCATATCCGCAAATGAGCATGATAGTGTTGCCATTCTTCATAGCTTGAACAAAGTCTCAATCATGCTTTTCAACAACGAATATTCTTGTTTCACTTGTTGTAAGCTTTTAAGACATCTAAAATACCAATTACAGGTCCTTTTTCTTATGACATAGCATTCAACAAGATAAATTTATGTAACTTTTGTTTTTAGGAAGCTTACCCTTCCACGTTTTGTTGCTCACAATGGCTTCAAAAGGCAAAGCAGATAAGCAGTTGTTGTTGACCTGTTTGGCATGGATGCATTTGATGTTGCTCGAGAATTTCATGTTTCACCTTACTTATTTCTCCCTTCCTCCATGATGATGTTGTCTTTCGTCTATTGATGGCCAAAGTTACATGAGATGATGTCTTGCTAGTTTAGAAATTTGCTGAAACCCATCAGATTACCTAGGTGCATGCCAATTCTTAGGAGAGATCTGTTGGATTTGGTTTAAGATTGAAAGAATGACACCTATAAGTGGATTTTTCACGTATGTAGTTGTTACTATTTAGCTGATGAGATTATGATTAATAGCTTCACAGATTTGGAACCAAGTACTCTCTTTGCGCTAAAGGAAATAAGCAAACCACCAATTTACCAATTGGGCCGTTAATTAGAACTAATAATATAGGCGGTGGGGCAGAGGAGTTAGAGCATCTGAGTTGGTTGGATCAAGAACCTCATGGGTCTGTCCTCTTCATTTCATTTGGTAGTGGGGTACATTATCACACCAGCATCTCACTAAATTGGCCTTAGGTTTAGAAATTAAGGGGCAATGATTTCTATGGGTTACTAAAAGCCCACACAAAAGATAAAATGCTGCTTCTTTTAGCATCTCAAGTGTCCAAAACCCCTTGGATTTTTTGCTTTTTTAGTTGTAATTATTTTGATGTTTAGCTATGTTATTTTTTACTAATCAATAATAGTAGACAATTTATTTTAAATATATGTTGGTGCTTTTTTATTTAGATTAAATTATATATATGCCATGTCAGTATCCTATTTTTTTAAGTTTTGTTATATTACTGTATCCGTGTTGTATCATATCAATATTATATCTTATATCTGTGCTTCATAAAATGCAAGCTGGGCATGAATTTCTAAGATAAACTAAAGAAATCATTGGTGTGTATCAGCTATGTAGTGAGCAGCTTTAAGGAGTAAAACAAGAAGTATGCAAGATGCATAGAAGTACATAATAGGGAAGAAGAAGAAGGGATAAGAAATTTGGAAGAAATTAGAGTGGGATAGCAAGGAGAAAGAAATAGAGTGTCGGGACCACTAGACTCGAAGAAAAAATTGGAAATGTAAGAAATGGAAAGGGACCATTGGCTTAAAAAAAAAAACTCAAAAACACTTGGTAACCCAAATAGTGAGGCATATAGGAAGGCAAATATAAGAAAGAAAAATAAAAAAAGAAAATAACTAAATAAATTGTAGGCCAAGAATGAAGACTAACAAACATAGATTTACCAAAATTTAGTTGATAGCCATATAATTATATATGTGTGTGCATATAAATAATAAAGGCACTTACACATTGTCTTCTTATATTTTTTTTTACTACACTTATAAGTTAAGTAATTTAATTTAATTCACGTATTTATATATTTCTTAAGTGGTTAGTTATACACTTAAGTTATACATATTTAAATATGTTAATTGCATGATTCTAATGCATATGCATGCAATGTCATGGATTGCTTAGCCAAATAGTAAAACAAAGAAAACTCTAACACCCCAACGTAGTCTCTATCCACCACTAACACCTAATTTTTGGATAGGGGTGTGACAAGGAGGATTAGGGCTTGGTTGCAAACAAGACATTGATGTCATTTTTTCTATAATAGACATTGAAATTTTTTTGAATTTCTCTGGAGTATCTCTACCCAATAAGCAAAGAATAATATCCTGAAGGTATGGTCAGGTGCCTAAATGGAGACCTTTCCTAATCAAGTCTTTTCCACACACAAAGTCTAGATTAAACTTAGGACAACTTGCTTAATGTATTGAACCCCTTCCACTCAGACTAACTCACACTAGTGACATTGAAAATTTTAAACCAAGGGCACTTGGATGTAGAGGAAATAGGCCTTGATGGATGCCTTTTATAACATGTAGAGTCTTGGCTAACAAAGCTTTGAAATTGCAGTAATTGTATCTTCTTCTTCCTCAGCTTTTTCTAGACAAAGGGGTAATTCTGGAGCTCAACAATTGCGACTTAATAGTATGAATGTACAAATCTTGGAGAGAAGCAAGTCATGAAAGACGATTTGTATGTTGTCCAAATTGAAATGTATGCTGATTTTAAAGTTGTTTGAAGCATGTATACATTTTACCCTTTTTAGAACATGTACAATGTCTTCATTTTTATGGTGGCTTATGAAGTTTAAACTATGAAAGTCACTATGCGGTTAGGTGGTATTCTTTAGAGGGGACATTAATCCTCACAAAAATGGATGGTGAAGAGCTACATAATCTAGTGAATGTTGATACAATGAAAAATATCATGCCTATCATCTAGTGAAAAAATATCACTGCACCGAGTCACTTAAACGTGTGGTTTGAGGGAGAGGGCAATCTGAATTAAAATTGTCTTCAAAAGGCCATATAACTTTGATGTTTTTATTAATTCCCTTTCGCATACCCAAGCTTTTTGTTCTCTTCTACCTCTTTTCTTTTCCAAAATTCTTCTAAGGATGAAAATTTTTTGCCTATAAATAAAACTTCAAATTTTTTGGAATTATATTGCTTTTCCTATTAAATACATTAATGCCTATATGCATTTTATGTTAATTCATATATTGAATGTTAATTTGTATATTGAAGTGTCATAAACATGCCATTATAATCATTACTTTTTGTGATTGGGCTATTATATGGCAAATTTAAAATAAATAGGAGGCAATGCAATTGATAAGATTCATCAGTTCAAAAACATAATATCATGATACATGGATATAATTACTAGCAAAGAAAGGAGACTTCATCATGAGACATTCATTGTCTCATGGACAAATGCAAACCATAAGGAGTTCAACCACATGCAAGAAGCCTGATTGCCAAAGAATGAAAAGTGATTTAAATCTAGAGGACTGATATGCATTAGAATAGTGAAAGGTTAAACACTCCAAGAAATCATTACCATTGGCTCCAATTTTGTTTCAAGGAAGGTCCTTAGACATGGTGAAAGTGAACATCTTTGTCAAGAAAAAGGTTACCTTGGTTTTCAAAAGGTCTTAAACACATTACACATTTGCCTTACATGGTTCATTCATATAGGCTATAGGTGCATTGCACATTAGTACAAGCAAATCCAACCATTCATGAGACTCTTGTCAAGTGGGTAGTTCTTTTGTGTCCTATCCAAGAGTAGGTATGTTTCCTAAACCATAATGAAACAAGCATTTTCCCTTGTCGATAATTGAGACATTGTAAAGTAGTTATAGTTTATCGTTGTTAATTAATCTTAAGTCTACGACTGCTCCTTATCTATAATAATGAAATTAATTTTGGGTTACCCCTAGGTAGTGTTGCTTTTTTTTCTTTTGGTCATTTAATTAGGCTAGCCCTTAGTAGTGCTACTCGTTGTCCTTGTTGGTAAATCTTGGATTGCCTGTGGGTAGTGACGCTATTTGTCTTTGATGGTTAATCTTAGATCACCCCCATGTACATGAAAGTACTCTTAGATTGCTTTAGATAGTGTTGCTTTTTATCTTTGATGGTTAATCTTGGGTCACCCTTAAGTAGTACTGCTTTTTGTTTGTGACAATTACTCTTGGGTTTACTACCAACCCTTCTTTTCAATAGTTAATCATGTGTCACCCGCAAGTTGTGTTGCTCTTTATTCTTGACAGTTAATCCTAGGTTACCCTTAGGCGATGCCATTCTTTGTGTGTTTTATGATTACTCTTGGGCCTGGTAATGCCAAGCTTTATCTTTAATGATTAATGTTAGGTCACTCTTAGTAATGCAACTGTTTGTCTATAACAATTAATCTTTGGTCACCTCCAGGTAGTATCGCTCTTTATCTATGACATTTTATCTTAAGTTACCCCTAGGTAGTGCTATTCTTTGTTTTTGTCGCTTAATCTTGTGTTGGCCCCTAGTAATGCCATTTTTATCCTTGTCAGTTAATCATGTGTCACCCTTAAGTAGTGCCACTCTTTATCTTTGATGGTTAATCTTAGATTGCCCCTAGGTAGTATTGTTATTTATCCTTGATGGTTAATCTTAGGTTAGCCCAAAGTTATGCCACTCTTTGTCTTTGACGGTTAATTTTTGGTCAGTCCAAGATATTGTTGTTCTTTGTCTATGATAGTTGACCTTGGGTCAACTACCACTCCTATTTTTTTTTATTTGCAATTAATCTTGGTTTTCCGCAAGTAGTGTTGTTCTTTATTCTTAATAGTTAATCTTGATCACCCTTAGGTAATGCCGCTCTTTGTCTTTAACAGTTAATGTTAGGCTGCCACCAAGTAATGTCACTATTTTGTCTTTGATGGTTAATCTTTAGTCTCCCCTAGGTAATGCCGCTCTTTGCCTTTGATAGTTAATATCAGGCCACTCCCCAAGTAGCATCATTCTTTGTCCTTATTAGTTAATCTTGGGCCATTCCCAAGTATTGGCATTTTGTTTCTAATTGTTTAGTTCTAGAAATGTTAGTGTCTTTAACTTTTATCCATCTTCTAGTTCTTAGAAGAATGAGCAAAGGAGGCAATTGTTGTCACCCAAATTTATCCAGAACTCCAAATAACTCATCAAAGGTTCTACCAAAAAAAAAAGAAAAAATCTATTTATCTTTTTTTATGTCTTATTTGAATTATGTTTTCATTTTTCCAAAAGCCACCAAAAAAAAAAAAAAACTTAGTCTAACTTTAAATTCAATTAATTTTTGCTACTAATATAATTTCTCAAAAAAATGAAATTATTAATGGGATGATTTGGGACTCCAAAAATTAAAGTTAAAAAATCAGTGTTGTAATATGAGCTAGCCTTTTAATTTTATTTATGTGTACTTTTATTTTCATTAAAGTTTCTAAGAATTTTTTGAAATATGAAATGGTAAAAGTATAGGAAAAAGCCAACAAACATTTCATTAAAGTAAATTTAAAAAATGAAAAATGAAAAATTTGTCTCATTAATGGAACTTTTGTTCTTTTCATCATTAGTATCTTTGTTTGCTCTTCTGAACACCACATGTTGCCTTTAAATTTTACTCAACATTAAATGTATGATTCTCTCATTCACTCATTAATTTATACACAAACAACTTCTCATTGGTTACATTCATGAAATTTCCCTTAGGTCTACTTTGTCAAAGAAAAGCACTTGCATTTAATGCTATATAGAGGTGCCAAAACATGAGCAGGTAAAGGGGCACCGAAAGCCAAACTAAGGGGAGGATTTGGTGCTAGATTTCTTGGAGCAATCGGTACAAGGATAAGGAAAATTTTGGTTACAAAAGGAGTTGTTTTGTTGTGTATTCTTCATGCTTTCATAAAGATAGCCACAATCACAAAATTTCTTCCATCTTCATGAAATACACCCACTTTTTTGTTTGCTCCCCCATCTTAGAAGCAAAAAGTATTCATTCACTCTTGAATTTACAAATCCTTAACCTCACAAATTTTTAGTTTCTTGTCCATAACATCACATCCATAGTAACAATCTTTCCCCACCACCTCACACACTCTATGCATCAATTCATGTGATGAGCCAAGGCTTTCATAGCTTTACTTCACAAAGTAGCTTGACAAACTGAAGCAACCTACTCAAGTTTTCTCATGTTAATGATAAGCAAGGGACTTTGCATATATAAAATTCCAAAGTCCTCTCTCAATTTTTTCGTAGATAATCTCTACTCCCTAGATAAGAGGAGTGCAACTGCCATTTTGGTGGTGTCATTTGATTCAAAGACCCATTGGAAATTCAGATTTCTTCATATCAAGGAGTAACTTGTGATTAAGGTAAGAGACTTTGATCCCTACTTGAATTTTGAAAATTTTACATTGGTAGCCATTATTGTTAAAAGGTTAAAATGTATGGAACCCTCTGAACTAGTGGATAATTTCAAGAAACCCTTCTGAACTTCAAAATTTTATACAAAATCCTCCTTAATTTACTAAGCCTTAAAGAAATCCCCATCCATTAGTTTTTCTGCTAAATTTTGGATGGAACCCTAAATCCTTTGGTCAAACCCCAAATTGACTAAGGAAAAAAGACCAAAATGACCTTAAAAAATTTGAACCTCCAATTTCAATGCCCTCTCATAGCATCGTGCCAGGCAATGGTGACTTTTAGATCTTTTACTTCAAGTATTGTTCTTGCCTTTCCAATCTTTCGATCTTATATGGTTCCTTCCCCCCCTACCCCGAGTCTTTAACTGTGATTTAGAGGTATCCATCTATGGTTATTCACTCTTTGTTCTACAAAAACTACCAAATGAAAAATCTTTTTGGCTTTCATTGATAAGTAACTTAATTTCTCTTCTTTCTTGTACAATTTCCATGTAAGCAATCAAATTCAAGATTTGTGATTCTAATTTATATAATGATTTTGGTTGTCATTGTCTACATTTGTTTTGTTGTTTTGTTTTCTCATGAGAACATTGATAATAAAAAAAGGAGCAAAAAAATTAAAGTTGCTAAGCATATTGTTGAGTTAGTAGTGCTCCACAAATGCAATTTATTCATCAATGAATTATAAAGGTGTTGGAGATCGGTTGTCATAATGCTATGGCATTATATTTCAAATTAGGGACAAGGCATTGGAATTGATGTTCAACTTTTTTACATGTATTTTGGTCTTTTCCCTTAGTCAATTTAGGGTTTGACCAAGGGATTTAAGGTTCCATTCAAAATTTAATAGAAAAACTAATGGAATCTTTTGCAAGGTTTAGTGAGTCAAGAAGGATTTTGTGCTAATTTTGAAGTTTAAGAGAGTTTTTTAAAATTAGCTCTTCATTTAGGAAGGTTTTATGCATTTTAACGTTTTTAAAATCATTTAAAGTAGTCTAACTCAGAGTTTAGCTTTCTATGCTAGAAGTTGAAGGGAAAGTTGATTCTAATGCTATTGATATTCTCTGTTTCTTCTATTGATTTCTTGTTTAAAGAGATTTTGTTGATTAGTTAGTGGTTATCTTAGTTAAACTTCTAGATTTTGTCTTTGACAACTTTTGTGTTCTTTAGAGAGAGATAGAGATATAGTTAACTTCTAGAGAGAGAGTTAAGAGATAGACAAGAGAGGGTCTCTCTATGTGGTGGTGATGATGACACCACAATGAGTGGTAGGGCCCCTATGACATAGACTATGACAACGCTATGCAATGACATCGAGGGAGAGACTATCATTTCTGGCGAGAAAGAATGGGGTGGGGAAGATGAAGGTGCATAACCCTATATAGATTGCCATTAGACTAAATAAAAAAAAATGTATTAAATTGGCAAGAAGGATCAGTTGCATAGTGGGCTAACAATGTAGAAAGGGCTTAGATTTTAATTTGGGTCTGTTCTTTAGCTTTTAATATTTTAAAAAAAAATGGATGAACATGTTTAACCTGTTTTGAGCCAAGTATTGGATATCTAGGTTAGCTACTATTTGAACTACATCTAATTACATTATATCTATGGATTGTTAGTATGTTGTTAATGCACATTAGGGCTTTTGCTTGTTAATATGTTGTTAATGGTTTATTTTTATCATAATTACTATCATTTGTTATTTATGTTGTTTTCATTGTTCTCTTTCTTCAATTATTATTTCGGTATGACTATAATCATTTTTAATTATAGTCCTAGTTTACTTTGAGATGTATGGCTAGATATGCACTTTACCATTGAAACCCAATAGTCAAAGGTGACTTAATAAAAGGGTTCCAATAGTCCTAAGAATAAATTTGAGCAACATGAAAAAGGTTCCCAAGGCTAAATATCTTGTTTAAGAAAAAGCTATTATTTTTGAAATATAATTTTTCAATTTTATTTCCAAACTCTCCCATACTCAATAAGCTTCCCAATAAGGATTCTAAGAGTAGAGACAAATGCCCTTATCCTTACAATTTGAATAGTTTTTCATCTAAGTAGGAAAGGTCTATCTCAATACTTCTTTTAAATTTATTGGTGAAGGTCTTCAAACAATCAATTTTATTTAAAAACTCATATTCTGATAAGCTATTTAAGAAGAGTTATAAGAGTAAAGGCCAAGACATCTATTCCTATAATATGAATAAGCTCCTACTTGAGGAAGAGAGGCTTACTTCAATACTTACTTTAAGCTAATAGGTGTCAGATCCTCAAACTATCAATTTCTCATCCATAATTAGTATTGGAAAGATTTCAAGAAAATTAAGTTGTATGGATAAAGGGGAAGGCATTTATCCCATAACTTGGATACGCCTCCATCTAAAGTGAAGTTTCTATCTTAATCTCTCTTTTGAAAGTTGTAGCATTAAAACCTAATCCCAATTCCTCTTACTTTTGGCAATCTTGCAAAACAGGATTAAGGCAAGACCTAATACATAATCTAAATCTAGGAAAAGCAACTCAAAATTAATATGGTTCTAAAAGAGTAGGAATGTTAATATTTTTTCTACACATAACCAACATCGATTTCAATCCTTAGAAATGTGGACCCTTTCTTTTAATAGGTGTTCAATCTCACCAAATTTTCAATCAATGGTGACTCTCTTGCTTTTTTCAAGAATCCATTTTCCAAATTTTTCAAAAACTTTGATTTCTTTTTCTCAAGATCGCCAAACCCACATCATGACATTGCAACATACATCTGTTAAGGGTTTGTAAGTTGTTAAAAACTTAATATCAATTGTTGTATCTTCAATCATAATTAACAAATACCACTGCTTTAGAAACTATCATTGGATATATGCGATGTAAATGAAGGTGATATTACCGTTCCAAATGTAAGTCAGTACAACAAATTTTCTCTAATTGGTTTCTAAGCCAGTTTTGTAGCTGTCATCTCCTGCTGTATGAAGTAATTTAAATATCCAGCACACCTAATGGCTAAAATTCATCATTTAAATATTTATAAAATTGCCATCTTGATTTATAACATGAATTGGCAATATTTTCCTGGATTTGAGCTAGTGTGCTATATGGAACAAATCAGATGCTCAGACATAGGTTCTAGTCTGGTAATTTTTCCTCCCTCGAATAATCAATGTTAAGGCCTGTGGATCTTTCTGAAAAGGTCAAGGCACAACATTATTCTACATTCGGGAAACACTATAGTTCGATATAGGGAAAATTTCCCATCTTTTTTCAGGCATGAGGCATGACAGATTGCTTTGTAGACCATATTAGATGACTTAAATCACTACACCAATCGAAACTTGATCGTGGTAAAAGATGGCAATTTTCAACTTTAATAATCACTAATAGGATACCCACAATTGATTAAAGTGAGAAGCCAAGAGAATCTTACCCCCACTCCTCACTGATTTGTGAAGTAGGTCCCTCCACATTTGAATCTCCACCCAGGTTAGTCCCCACATGATAATGGCTTCCTTGCTCCATCCTTTTTCCTTTTCTGATGTGTGCCTATCACGTCATGATAATGGTGGGAAAATGAAGTTCAAATAACCAGTGAGTCACATTAGATTAGCATTGACTAGAAAATAGCTAGGACTGTAGCGATGTAGGAATGATTTCTATGAATTTCACTTTTATATATATGAAATTGTTTAAATTAAAAGTTGAAAACCGAAATGACTTTTTCAAAAAGGATCAGAGACAAAAGAAGCATCTTTGCTCCATTTATTAAAGCCTAGCACAAACTCAAACCGGGGCCCAAACCTAGTAGCCAACTCAAATCAAGACCAAATGAAAAGATCCAAAGGGAAGCATGTTTAGACCCCAAGGCTACATGGTTTAGATGAGTGTCCACGTTGCAAGCCCAGCTCCTAGTCAGACTTAAGGTTGTTTTGTTATCTCTCTTTTTTTAATTATTTTATTTTCTTTAAAATTAAGCCAATGACTAAGTAGGCCGAAATATGGAGCCAACCATGACATACAGGCTCCCTCAAGCCCAAATTGGACTGCACAGCAACCCAATGCCTTTGAGACCAAGTGTCTTCTACCTTGTGCGGGCAAGCTTCCAGTAATGCTCCTGATTATTGCTTCCACATGTGAGGTGCCACCATAGATGCGAATTTTTGTGACTGGCGAGTGACTTACCTAGGCACCGCCTGAGGCATGGTGCCTTCTTCGACCTCGATGAGTGATTAGGGCGCTCTGGTTTTCTGCTCCGTCGTAAGGTACCACTGAAGACACAAACCAATGGCAACACATCTTCTGAGCCAAACAGTCCTAGGCTAGACTAATGGGCACGAATCTCCTAAGCAAGAGCTTTATATTTCTGTTCTTTAGAAATGAGGACAAAGAGACTTTGAGCCCTCTCAATTTTTTCTTTGCAATAAGGAACTCATAGAGCTACTTACTCGAATAGGAGGGCATCAAGGGAAGGGATTAAACCAACACAGCAGACTAAATTTCTCTTCTTCTTTTGGTAATAAAAAAATCCCAAAACAAAACAAACAAAAACGCATTCTTAGGAATTCCATTATGGGATGATTTATTAATGTGAAAGTGATATAACAAGGAAAAAAAAAAGCATGGAACCAAAGCTTCAAGACACAAGTTCAGAAATTTTTTTTAAAAACAAATATTGAGCACAAAGCAACCTCAATTGCCCATGGCAATGAAATATTGACACTTGAATATTTTTTCATATCCTAAATTTTCATTTCTATTTCCTTTTCTAATTTCTCATATTTTCCAATTTTTTAACAAATTTGAAGGACGTCTCACCATGATGACATTTTACCTTTAAAAATAAATGAAAATACAAAAATGAAAATGAAGGAATGTGATCATGGAAAAATAATTATTGACTTTTATCTTCATGTAAGTTAGCCTTTTAATCTGTCACCTCAGGCGTATTCACGAGTATTTTTAGATAAGGTGGCATTAAGATTCTAAGAAAGAAAAACCAAAAGAGGAAAAGACGAAGCTAATGAAGGAAAATAAGGAAAAGAGTAGGATAATACGAAAACCCAAATTCCAACCAAATCAAATCCCAATCTTCTACTCAAATTTCCCAAACCGCTCATCCATTCTCGCACTTCAGGAAGACGAAGCCATCCGTAAGAGATAGACTTCCACTTAGGCAGGTGTCCATACACAAAGCTAATCATGGGAGAAATTTTTATGTAGATTATTATTAATTGCTAATATTTTTGTTTGCCAAAAACACTTGATATTATCATCGGTTAGTTTATAACAGATATGCTCAATGGTCGCACTTATTATTGTGATCTAATTAATCGTTTTGAGATGTGTAGCCGAGTATAGGTATTACTAAACAACTTGTAATGAAAAGATTATTTATGTGAATAATTATAAAGTAGTGTTATACTCACAATTTTCACTTACAGTTCAGTTACATCTCTTTCATCTCTTCTATTAAATTTTTCTGTTTATTTTTCTATCTTATTTTTTTCACCTTCATCACTTTAGCCACATCACAAAACTTGTAGATGAAACATTTCTGATAATTATATTTGTAACAACATCTCTTACTTACTATTTTAAAATTTGTTGTTGGAATGCTGCATTAGGTTAATACCCTATAATGCTTTCCCATCCTTAACTTGACCCATTAAAGAGCTATCATTTTGGAGAATTAGAGAAATAATGGAAGGAAGACCTTGCTTAATATGACCCGTTGTGTCATTCCTATTGGTTCATTAATGGCGAATATAGGTATATCACTTTAAATCGTAATATTTTAGAATTCATGTAATTAATATATCTTTCGTGTAATAATTTTTACCAAATCAGTCCGTAATACCATGATCTTACGGAAGTTTCCAAGCACCCTCATATAAGCAGCACTTCAAAGCACTAAAGGACTAGACTACTCGAACTGGCACACGCTTCTGTATCCATCACTTCATCACTGCCTCAATATTTATTACTTCGCTCTTAGATCACACATGCCCACCTTCATACATCGTTCTTCATTTTCTTTTAGGAAAATGTCAAGGGTATGTAAAAAATTTTGAAAGAGAGAGAATAAAGAATAACCATGGGAGAGAGTATGCCAATTTTATGCATAGTTTGTGTTTATGTATTATTACAGTTTTTTTTTTTTAACATAGATACAAAAGCCCGTGTGCTGAGCTCAGATTTTCCCTAGTTCCAATTATTCTCACATAACACTTTCTCCCACTCTCTCTCGGCAACGCCAATCGGAGTACGGTTCTCTTGCATTTACATTCACTCGGAGAAGGCGTGACCACGAAGAGAGTTTTGGCCTTATTCAGAAGTGGTGTACTCCTCGCGGTTCAGAAAGGCTATGCTGACTTGTTGATTTCTTTGCTCAACGTGCTCTATTCATATGGATGGAAAACAGAGGTGTGAACCTTTTCTTTTCTTGATTTATGTGCTCCACCGTATTAAACCTTGACTAACTCTCTGTTGAGGGGTGAGGAATTCCCTTATATCAAATGCCTGTTTTGTTGCTCTAGCATAAGGGTAGTAGTCGCGTGTGGGAAATGCTTCTGGGTTCCTTTTGTTGAAAAGAGGTTCGAGTGTTTGTTCACTATGTAGTGTTGAGTTAGTGGAAAAAGGGGATTCTTTGGACTGTAGATTGGCAGTTTTTAGTTTCTAGTGTTGAATTATCGTAGGTCTTGGAATTTGAATTGAAGGATCAAGATGAGGCGTCATGGCCACTGTGAGATTAATTCAGTTTTCTTGCCGTTAGTTAATTCAGTTTACTCTGAGCCATTTAAAGACAAATGCAGAGTTTGGGTACTAGAATACTTCCAACATGGCAATGTTGGGTGGCTCGTAATGCATGGGGCGTGAATATTTTGCCAAACGAATACAAGGGAAAGGGAAACGTGAGATAGATTATCTATGTAATTGGGGCTGGATGCTGCTTTGTCTCTATTTTTCATGGGTATGGCACGTTTCTAGTGTTTATTATTGTATGTGCATTCCAACTTGTTGGTCACAAGCAAATCAGTGCCACCTATCATCTTTTCTAGAAGTTAAAGATCTTGCTTGATGCTGAAAAACAAATGAACGATACAAATAGAGATGAGATATGTAAAAGATAGTGGCTTCGTTCTTTCTTTTTTTTGGGTAACTTACGACTCCACAGCAGGAATGAGAAACGGACTTAAGGGGAATCGAACTTATCACTGACAAGTTCATAGCCACCATGTGTGCCACTGAGCTAAGGGCTCCTGGCGTGGCTTCGTTCTTTCTGGTTCTTAAAGTTATGGATTGAAAAATAGGAATCGGGAAATAAAAACAATAATGAAAAGGGTGTATTAAAATAAATCATAGTAGATTAAAAGAAATAGAAGGAACTTGAAATTCATCAAAATTAGGAACATTTAGAGAAATTATAAAAACTATAAAGTGACTAGGAAATTTGTAAGATTTAAGAAAAATCAAGAAGATAACAAAAATGTGAAATCAGAAGAGAAATAGAAAAAAAAACCTTAATTACGTCAAAACTTTGAAATCTAATTTGTTAATGCTCATAAAATTTAATAAGACTCGAAAAGAAATTTAAAGAAAAAAATAAACACAAATAAAGAGGGCTTTTAGAAAATTTGTGGAGATACTAAAAATTCATAAATTCTTTCCCTTGAAGGATCCCACTTACATCACACTTACTTTTAAATATATTCAATAAATTTTCAAGAAAGGATTATTAAAAGTTGTAAGCGAATGCAACAATTTCTTTAATTATTCTGAGAATAATAGCATTTTTGGGTAATGCGTATGGGATCTAAATTAATGTAATTATTAAATTCATTATTTTGTGAAAATTAACTATCTTGCCTTTGAAAGCCTTCATTTTCAAAATGAGTTTCAGATAAACGATTTTTAGTAACCATAAACACATGTGATAGCTTTCTAATTAGCCCATGAATAGTTGTGCATTGGGTTACTCTAAGTAATTGTTGAGGCGTATGATTATTGAACTCATTTTCCAAAATTTCCAATTTCGTCAAAATTACAAAATCTAGAATTTTTATACTTTGTTGTTTCATCCACCCTACTTTTGATATCCTCTGTTTTTATCAGAATTGTTCGATCCTATTTGCTACACTATGGGTACAAAGATACACTAAATTCATTTGACCTAGCTAGTAGAAGTACAATTCCTCCTATATATATAGCTCAAGAAAATGGAATTGATGAACGAGATATAACATACGCGTTAAATCACTGAAAGACTATACAACAGGTACGCTATTGTGTGTGAACTTCCGTTTTGGTGTGTGGTTTTGATGCTGTATAAATCTATTTCGATGTCAATTGTGCAATGAAGGAGAAAGAACAACCTTTATTGATCTAGTTCATATTTCTTTAGACAGTTATTCACAGAGTCAGGCATTCATATTATTGTGTGAATTGTTGAATCTTTACTTGGGTTAGTGTGTCTCTTTTAGGTTCGGTTGATCTTATTGATAGCGATAAACATTGCAGTTTCATTGTCCTATGTTGTGCTGATGATATGATATGCTGGCTATATTGTACACTGCTGATGAACACCATGATTTGACCGACCGCTTTTCTCTTTCAATGAAGCTAGTTAGGAATGGGGAGATTGATGCTGCTTGTAGTAAACTGCGTGAATGGTATCCCCAGATTGTTGACGTGGGTTGTTTGTATTCTACTGTTTGTTTCAATTTTGTATGCAATTTTTATAGTATATGCTAATGCCAAGCAAACACATAGTTTTACACTTTTACTTATAATACCTGATAATGCTTTAACTGCTCTGAGTTTATTACGTGCATCATGTTCTGTTTTGCAGTTCACTTCATAATACAATTGAGAATATGCTGCACTTTATATTTCCACTGTTTGCGACCCCTGCTTTCCATGACTCATCTGCAGAACATATTTGTTATGTCTTATTGATACATCTTTTGAGATCACTTCTGTACAGTGGCCTAACATATGGCCAAATTAACCATGTTTATTGCTTTGGAATACTTGTGGTCCTCATACATTATATGTGAGGGAACCTTGTTTGATATTTTACCTCTGTAAGGATCATTCTTTCATTATATTGTCTCACGAGTCATGATGGCCATTTTGCTTCTGCAGGACAATACATTAGCTACGTGCTTTCTGCTTCATTGTCAAAAGTTTATTGAATTAGTTCGGGTATGTTCCTTTCTATTTGTGATTTGCAATGAAAATTTCATATTTGTAAGCCTTATCCAATTTGATTTCTGTAATCTGATTGGAAGTTGGAGTTTTTTTTTTTAATTATATATTTATGCTTATGAATGTGGGTTTAGGCTGTTAATTTCATGGCCGGTGCCCTGATAATTTAGTGAAGCATTATAGATGTTAATTATATGTCTACCTTCTCTCACCGACAATTTAACATGTCGGGGTAGGCAAGCACCTGCACTCCTTTATTCAACTATTCAGTGCCTGTTTGCTACTTCCGTGAGAGACCTCTAAACAGGCGTCTGGCCCTTAAAATCAACTATAACAGTAACTTGAGGTATTTGGGTGCTCACTTTTAATGGACCCAGAATCAATTCTCTTATTTGCAACTTTAATTTTCTGCCCATTGCCCATTGGGAAAGACTTGCTTTTGCATATAAAAATTGATTCTGCATGCCCAAAAGATCAACCTATAATTTTGTCCCCACGTCTCCCTTTCTCACAAAGTGTTTCTTAGCCAGTCTCATCCTAACATAGGCCCTCCTCAGTTGTTCCCACTGTGCTTCCTCTTTCCCCCAGGCGAGAATCAATGTTGGAGTTTGCTGAAATGGGCACTTAGTGTTAGATTATATAGGACATCTAGAACAAATAATGACGTCCAAAATGAAGTAAATGCGGAAGAAAACTGACCTCCAGCCATTGCAAATTTTGAAGTCGAAAACCGCCTACGGGATGCTTCTAACTCAGATTTTCTCACTCAATGATGGTGTAATAAAGTGTTTTAAGCTTCTGAATTGTGAGAAACTAAGCTAGGGACCCCGTATATATAGTGCTCAGGGTTGTTGCAACGTCTTTCCATTAAAGACGGCAAACCCGATTCCAAATAGTCATGGAAACATCAGAAACGGACCAAACTCTGATTTTCAATAATGACGGCATGTTGCCAGCCTCTAGAATCATTGCAAACGTTTGACAATGGAGGCTGCTGACGTTTGACAATGAAGGGATGGCTGCCGACGATTTTGACAATGGAGGTTTTCACACTACCAACATGTTGAGTTTTCTCACTGCTGACATGTTGAAAATTTTACATTCTCCCACTTGGTCCATATGCTCTATAATGTTTCCATAGTTCAGAGTTCAATAGAAGAAAACTAAATACACGAATCATGACGATAAGTCCTCTTAAAGCGAGTATTACCTTCCATGTATTACGATGTACTTTGTTTTCTCAAAAACACTATAACTTAATGAATAAGCCTTATGCTTATTCTAGGTCATCTTAATTGTTGTTATTCTCAAAATATAAATGTGCACACTGAAGGAGAAAACAACATTCATAATGATAAGAGCTTTATTATAACTGATGAATATTTTACATCAAAATCTTAATGTGGGACCAAGTTCCATTCTAGTTACATGATCCTTAAACCCTGTTGGTGGCATGCCTTTGGTTAAAGGATTGACTATCATTAACTTAGTGCTAACGTGTTCAATGGTGACTTTATTCTCCTTGACACGTTCCCTGATGGCTAAGTACTTAATGTCGATATGTTTGCTTCGACTTCCACTCTTATTATCCTTAGCCAAAAAATAGCAGCTAAGTTATCACAATGTATTCTTAATGGCCTTGAAATAGAATATACTATTCTAAGCCTAGAGATAAAGCTCTTTAGCTATACACCATGTAATGTTGCCTTAAAACAAGATACGAATTCAGTCTCTATGGTAGAAGTAGCAGTCAAAGTCTGCTTTGTACTCCTCCATGATACGGTTTCACCGGTAAACATAAATATGCAACCTGATGTTGATTCTCATGAATTAATGCATCCGGCAAATCCGAATCTGAGTAACAAACTACCTTAAAATTCTTAGTTCGTCTGTATATTAGCATGTAGTGTTTAGTACCTTTAAGGTACCTCATCATTTTGTAGCTTTCTAATGGTCTATTACTAGATTATTTTGGTATCTCCCTAACATGCCTACTGTGAAAGCAATGTCAAGTCTTGTGCAAACCTGAACATACATAAGGCTTCTAACAGCAGAAACATATGGCATGTTATTCATATGTTCCCTCTGAAGGTTATTTTTGGACACTGGTTCAAGTTGAACCTGTCACCTTTCACAATAGGTGCTACACTTAGTAAACAGTCCTTCATTCGAAATCTCTCTAAGACCTTGTTGATATAGGTTTCTTGTGATAGACCTAATGAATATTGAGTTCTATCCCTGTGGATCTTAATGCCAATGACATAAGATGCCTCACCCATATCCTTTATGTCAAAAATATTCTTTGAGAGAAACTATTTTACCTCGTATAGCATTTGTATATCATCCACATATAGTACAAGGAAATAAATTTTGCTCCCACTGACCTTTTGGTATATACACTGATCCATGATATTTTTCACAAAACTTAAATGAGAAAATAATATCATGAAACTTAAGATACCATTGGCGTGAGGCCTCCCACTGACCTTCTGGTATATACACTGATCCATGATATTTTTCACAAAACTTAAATGAGAAAATAATATCATGAACTTAAGATACCAATGGCGTGAGGCCTGTTTCAAACTCTTTTTTTTTTTATTAACAGCAAAGTAGGGCCGTATGCATTTCGGCCCATCACCCAATGGGTTATACTGTTTTCCTTCAACCCAAATGCATAGCTTCTCGGGCAGCCTCTTTGCTTATCATGGCCCGAAGGCTTTCCTGAGACCCATCTTATACGGTCATCGCAGGTCAATAGGCCCATTACTTCGTTGTCGCTCATTCACATAGCCTCGAGGTCCAAGTTAGCCGTTCTATATGGCTTACTGTGCATTCTTAACTTTGAGTCAGCAGCACAACAAAATCTCATTTCTCTCTAACAAAGAACCAGCCTTCAGAACAGAGAGTATCATCTGAGTATTCTAACTTGTTCCTTACCCAAAAGGCAATATGATGGAAGAAAACCTTGCAAAACTCAGAATCAGGTTTCCTTCTCTTACTCAAAGTATGCTCAAAAAGATTTACCGATGCCGACTTGAAAGGATTAAGATGCTTACTCGTCTTGGTCTTCCTGAGGATGTACATTGGATCATCGAAGCCAAAGTACGCCTAGCAGGTGAGTGTCCAAATTCACATGATAAACATCTTCTAGGAATGGGAAGAAGCTCTTACTCCAAAAAACGAAGAGCAAAATGGATGGAAGTCTGTTACAAGTGTGCAAGATGGACTTGTAATTCACGTTGCAAAGGTAAAGGAATGATTTCTGAAAATCGAGAAGACAAGATCCAGTTCATCAAGGATGGACTGAGTAAAGAGTCATTGGATAATATCCTTCAGACTCTTGAGACGCATCCCTGTGGACATGTTCATAGAGTTCTTCTCGCTTTAGCAGATCTCTTCCATAAGGAAAAGGAATGCTATCAACTTGAGAATTTGTCATTAAATGATCTAGTTTGCCAGTTTATCAGAAAACTGGATAAAGAACAAAATCTTCATGTATCAATAGCGTTTAATCTGCAGAACCAGAGGAAGAGATGAACCAGAATCATCGTACAGTAACCATGGTAAATGATTTTATTTTATTTTATTACTGAAACAACTGTCAATTGCACTGTTGGTTTCTTGACTACGCATGCATAATTACAACAATTTCAACAATAACTGTGTAATTATGATGTTTCTTGTTAACCATTGATGCAGCTGTCAGTCTTACTGTTTACCTTTTGACCTTTCATGCAAGATTTTAAACAAATCGGTGTCATATTTCTTTACTGTTAGTGACTTTATGACTTTTGATGCACATTGTCACTATCCGTCGTCCTTGCATTGCCAGTGTTCATGTTATCACTGTCTATTGTCAGTGCTTTTAGGACTTTCTTGCACGGTACCCTTATCAAAAGTCCTTTCATGGTCAGTGCTATATGACTTCCTTGCCTTATAATTGAAAACCTTTTTGACCATGATTTGATCACATGACTCTTTGTCACTTTCTTTACTTACAAAGGCACTCTCGCATTCGCTCATTCATGCATGGCTGAAAAAGGAAAAGAACCAGTGGCATCATCAAAGCATAGATTCTCAGCCATCTGTGTCTTTGGTGGTTCCAGTTTGGGAAAGGATAATGAATTCATGACCACAGCCAAAGACCTTGGTAAGGTGTTAGCAGCCAAAGGAATATAAATGGTATATGGAGGAGGAATACACAGCTTAAAAGGATGTGCAGCTGCAGCTGCAATTATTGAAGGAAGTCGTGTATTAGGCATTGTCATAAAAGAGTTGGCTGAGGATACACATAACACCTATACCTATGGTACTGAGGTAAGGGTTTCAACCATGCATGAACGGTTTGGATATATGTTGTGCTATGTTGAAGCCTTTATTGCATTACCTGGCGGTCTGGATACCTTAGAGAGAATTGCCAGTGTAGCATTCTGGACCAAATTACCCTATCATAGAAAACCATTAGGATTGTTAAATATTAATGGCTTCTATGATGGTTTATTGTCCTTTTTAGATCATGCTGTGGAACATGGCTTTTTACCTCTGGAGGCTCGTCATGCCATCATAACAGATTCAAACCCTGATCACCTTATCAATCAGTTGCAAATCCTTGCGTTTCATCCTCATATAATGGTGAGATAGGTGGCTTCGCAACCTCCCAGCGATAGTAAAAAGCGTAAAGCTGATACCATCCTTCGACTGTAACTATTATGTTTTCATGGTTTTGCTTTTACTTTTATTGTAAATAAAAGCCCATGCTTATCTGCAGATAGTACTAGGATAGTGTTTAGGAAGGATGGTTCGACTTATCGAGGTCATAATGTAAGGCATGGCAGAGTAAAGAGTAATTGTTACTCTTGATACGCATCCCATGACTTATCAAAAAAAATCATATGCACCTCTTTTGTCATCAACATCATTTAGTTCAGGAACTAGGAAGTTGGAGATACTAATTGATTGAAAAGCTGCATAACATGCTATATCATAATTGAGGCAACTAATAATTCTATATGATATGTCTTACCAATGTAAAACATATCTGCTCAAAACATGAGCCTAGTAACAAATAAAACTGCCTGTGGGCTAAGCTTTACTCAATTAGGTTCATGCAACTTTATGATGAAACTAGTAAATTATTTCTATTTCATAAATCCTGTGGGTAATTATGAAAAGGAAAATTTATCATCCCATCCTAATTAAACATACATAATATGATAACATTCCTGTGGGATAATGATTATCATATCATATATATTAATTACAATTTTATGTCATTATTATACGTGATTTATTTCAGAATGTATTATTTTAGAATAATTAAAGTTGCTGTGGCAAAACTTCAATTAAACTAAAATTTACACTAATCACTTGACATTTAAAAAGAGCTTAATGCTTGCAAAAACAAGCTTGCATAATGGAAATTGAAATAATTAATTAATCAACTTAAAATTGTGACTAATTAATTAAAATTTTCCCAAATCAAATATGATAAAATACTCCCAAAATAAATCATAAATATTGGGCATACGGCATCATGAATTTTGGACAAAATAGATCATTAATTTTCAATTAAAATTGGATTTTTACAAAATTTTGTCCAAATAAAAAATTATTTTATAAATATATCCAATATGAAATTTTGATGATAGTAGGCTAAATTCTGAATGGGCCATGTCAAAAAAGCCCAAAATTTGGCCCAAATTCGGAAATCCAGATTTTTTTTTTTTGAAATAAGGCCAAAAGTCGGACAGGCCAAATAGTAGCATAAATAGTAGAGACCAAACAGTAACAAACAGTAGAGGCCCAAATAGTTGAGTCCTAAACAGTAGCGCAGACAGGCCCAAACAGTAGAGCCCTAAACAGTAATACAGTTACAGTCATGAACAGGTATGAACAGTGTGCAGGCCCAAACATTAATACAACAGGCCCGAACAGTATACAGTAATAGTCATGAACAGTAATGAATAGTGTGCGCGTGTGGATGTGGCAGCCGGGTTGGGCTTCATCTTCCTCGCCTGACTGCACTCTAATCTGGGTCGTCCTGACCCGACCCGATCCGCGTCGGACTCGCTAGATAACCCGATGGTTTCTGGCGATTCTGGACGTGTTTTTCGACGTTTCAAAAACCTAAACTCATCAGAATTTCATGAGGAATCCATTTATGCAATCAAAACATGAAAAAACTGAGTGCATGAAGCAACCCAATGGCCGAAATTTTCAAAATCTTTCAGTGAAAAAACGCAGCAAGGCAGAGGCCTTTTGAGGCTCTGATACCAACTGTTAGACTATATAGGACATCTAGAATAAATAATGATGTCCAAAATGAAGTAAATGTGAAAGAAAACTGACCTCCAGCCATTGCAAATTTTGAAGTCAAAAACCGCCTACGGGATGCTTCTAACTCAGATTTTCTCACTCAGTGATGGTGTAATGAAGTGTTTTAAGCTTCTGGATTGTGAGAAACTGAGCTAGGGACCCCGTATATATAGTGCTCAGGGTTGTTGCAACGTCTTTCCATCAAAGACGGCAAACCCGATTCCAAACAGTCATGGAAACATCAGAAACGGACCAAACTCTGATTTTCAATAATGACGGCATGTTGCCAGCCTCTAGAATCATTGCAAATGTTTGACAATGGAGGTTGCTGACATTTGACAATGAAGGGATGGCTGCCGACAATTTTGGCAAGGAGGTTTTCACACTGCCGACATGTTGAAAATTTTACACTTAGACCTTCAAGAGCTTTGATGGAGCCTGAATCTGAAGACCCTTTTAAGGAATAGAGAGAACCCCCACCTTTTGAGTATCCTCATCTTGGAGCAGAGTATAGGCAGGTAATTCCCATTTCAGTTCAGGGGAGTTGGGAAGAGACGAAGAACTGAGTTGCTGTGGAAGGGACCAGTTTCTTGCAATATTATTTGAAACCCGAGAGCTAAGAAGGATTGGGAGATTGGGGATAATAAAAATAATTGGCAATAGAATAAAAAAAGAGAGAGATTTCTGGAAATAAGAAAGAAGAGAGAGGAAGAGTCCCAGAAAAAAGAAAGAGAAACGAGATGAGATAAAGAAAAGTCTAAAAAAGAAAGAGAAAAAAAAGGGAAGTATAAGTTGATAGAGGAAGAGAAAGAAGAGGAGAGGGGGAAATGTAGGGAGTCTCAGTCATGGATGCCTATTTGGAGGAAAAGATGAATTTTTATAATCATGTGCTTTTTGTCATTTTATTTGTAAACTTGATCTTAGAAATTTCATCCAAACACAATCAATATATGTGAAATCAATTCTGAAATAAGATATCTAGACACAAATCACATCTCAAATAATTAAAATTTTTGAATTCAATTGTTTTAAGCTCAATTCTAGTAGAATCAATTCTATTCACAGTTACATACCAAATGGAGCCATTTAAATGTGAATTTAGTTAGTTTGCTTTGAAATCCCTATGTAATTGCAAAAGCTTGAATAGATAATATTTTCACATTTCTGCACATAACATTTAGGCTGGAGCGCTGGAGGAGGCTGTCAAATATGGAAGGGTAGAATTGGCAAGGTATTTTGGGTTGCCTGTCTTCGAGGATTTAGTTCAGGTGAATTTTCTTATCTGGAATTTAACTTATTGCTGCTGCTCTAACGTTGTCTACTGATTCTAGATTATCAAGTGCCTTGTTTTTTTTCTTTCCTCACGGATATGTACATTTTAATCATATTGAGCACAAGCCAAACCTCAACAATTACTCCATTATAATCTCTAAGGTCCATATGAGAATGCTGCCGAGAAATCATTGTTTTACATGTTGTGATAAAATCCATTTGCTTTGTTGTTTTATTATGATTATTTCTCATCGAATATTTGTTGTGTACTGATACTTACAAAATTGCCATTTGATTCTCTTTTCTCTAGGACTGTGTAGCTTTGCTGGCATATGAACAACCACAGGGATCCTCTGTAGGTTACCTTCTCAAGGACTCACAGCGTGAAGTTGTGGCTGACATAGTAGACGCCATGATCTTGTCCACGAATCCTTTCTCATCGAATATTTGTTGTGTACTGATACTTAAAAAATTGCCATTTGATTCTCTTTTCTCTAGGACTGTGTAGCTTTGCTGGCATATGAACAACCACAGGAATCCTCTGTAGGTTACCTTCTCAAGGACTCAGCGTGAAGTTGTGGCTGACATAGTAAACGCCATGATCTTGTCCACGAATCCCAATTTGAAAGAATCAAAAAATTGTCTGCACTCATATCTTGAGAGGTTATTCAAACAGCTTACTGCTTGTTGCTTCGAGAGAAGGTGTTTTGAGTGGGGAGCAAGGGGAAGCTTTCCAGCTACAGAGAGTGATTGGCAGTGGTAAAAAATGCTAATGCTAGGTTACATGTTCATTGCTCTTCTTGTCTGTTGTTCATATAGCCGATCTTAAAACAATGCCAAGTGATCAAATATATCCTTGGGTCTCTAATGCTATAGGGTCCTTCTGCGTACTTGATGGACCATACTCTTTCATTTCTTTGGGAGAGGGGACTTTCTATGTGCATCTAAGATTGTATCATTATCATTATCAAGTTAAGCGGTGGTTTCAATTAGAGTGAGATGTTAAAGGAATGTAAATTTCAAAATAAGAAATCAGAGACTTTAAAAATATACGCCAACAATGAGAAAAACATGGCTGGAAGCATGTACTTATGTGTTGCAATTGGCAAATGACGTGTGTACTAAGCTATTCTTAAATTTGATGCTTTTCCTGTTACAATTCATAGAAGTGTTGTACTGTCCATATGATTGTTTGTGGAAACCTGAAAAACGGGGTTGTAATCCATCAAGAACAATATTCCTATCTTCGGTCTTCTTCCCTATGGTGTTTGGATAAAGCTGAACTTGCAGCATAGAGGATTGGTAATTTTTGCTCAACCAAGGCTATGAATTTTTCTTTTCTTTTTTCATTCATTCTAAAAAGTCACACTTAGAAGCTAATCTATGAAAAAAAGCCTCAAATAATTTGATTGGAAACTAATTTACCAAGAAAAAATTCTTGATTTCCAGTAGCTAATATTATTATTAACAAAATTTGTTGGTAAAATAAATTTTCGAGAGCATTTTTGGTAGATTTATATTGGTTAGTAAAAGTGTAATTAGTAATATTTTACAGTTGATATTTACATTTATTGATAATATTATTAAAAATTATTTGCTAATAATAGCAAGTAAAACAAAAGCAATATTTATCTTGACGATTCATATTTTGATAATTTAATTTTATTGATAGATACAATCTCTATTATAAATAAAAGTAAATATGTATTTAGCAGAGAATTTATTAATTTTATCAATAGATAAAACCCTCAATAAATTGAGTAAATTAAAATATGCATGATATTTTAATTTAACAAGCAAGTATATTTTTTGGTAAAAATAACAAAGATTATAAATTACTAATGGTGTGAAGTTGCCGAGACAAGTAATATCTTAGAATGAATTAATACAAGTATTGAAAATTTTTAATGCCAAAAATTTACTTTTACTAATCTTGAAATAATTGCTTTGTTGGAATAATTATTACAAAAGAGATTAGCACGAATAGACCTACGGTATTGAAAATTTTCTGCACCTCCCTCAGTTAATTCTAACATGCAAAGCAAAGATAGAGTCAACAAATATACCAAAAAATAAAAATCTGCAAAGACAAAAATAAATAATCCAAGTGCTTGACTAGAATTGAAGATAAAGAAAATTCCCAAATCCATCATTCAAACCACCGTTAACAATTTTGGCTTCACTTCGGCCACATAAATTCTAGCCATCACATATCAACTCCGACCACATAAACATTGCAACCACAGGAAGAGAACACCCATATACACATAGACTTCGGACATCCCATATCAGAGAATAGCAATTGTAGATGGAGAAGGAAGAGGCCACAAAAGTGGTTGACTCACACATAAACATTGCAACCACAGCAACAAGCAATCATTGGAGACTAAACAGAAATCGTAACATGAGCTTCAATCCCATATTGATAGACACAATTAACAGTCAATACAATACTTAGCAAAATCAACTAGGAGGCCAAAAAAGTGACAAAGAGAGGGAAGAGTAAGGATAGAAGAGAGGAGGGAGGGAATGGTTTTAGCAGAATTGAGAGGGAAGTTTGTAGTTAAGTTTATAAAGGGATCGTATGGCTTTAAATAGTCAATAAAAATAAAAAAAATTCAAAATTTTTTATCGGTGGCAAAAAGTGATGGGTAATAAATTTTGGCACTATTTTTGCAATTAATTGCCTATATTTTAAGTTTTACTAATAGTATTAGCCACAAGTAAAAATTAATCCACAACTGTTGTTCCCTTCAATGTGAGACAGCCATTGTTTTGTCTTTTTTTGTTGACAGTGAAAATTAATTAACAATCGTTATCGTCCCCATGTAGAATTTGTGTTTAATTGTAGAAGATATATGTATTTTCATATTGGTCATTATTGTCTTTGTCTACTTCCAAGTCTAAGAGCTTATTATAAAGCAAGGTACAATAGTTTTTGAAACATATATAAGCTACCTAGAGGATAATAGGAAATAAATTGCTCATTTCCACTCATGAAACTAATTTCCTGTGATAGATTATGTCAACCATTTGACTTATTCTCAACATCCATGGAAAGCAAGAAGTAAAATAGTACCATTGATTTCCTTCTCCTTTTGTATATTTATATACTAAAGTTTATGCCTGAGTGTTGCCGAGAGATTATGTGTTACAGTGACAACATTAGTTTATACCTATTTAAGTTAAAAATAAAATGTCAGTTTAAAAGAAAAATAAACCAAAAATAATATTATGTCATATATAATAAATGCTATGTTAATAATAATCTATTTACTTATCTTGGATCCATGAGTAGAAAAAGATATTTACATCACTAAAATTGCTTATTCTACTTACAATTTGCAAACATAATGATAAAATGAACAACTGATTTAATTGAAACTTCATTATTGATGTCGACGTACTAGCTGACAGCTTGAATCAAAATTATAGTTATGAAAGGAATATATTAAGCATGCAAAACATTTGTTAATATAGCATGTTCAATATGAATAAGTAAAATAGAATATAATTGTTTACCTTTAATATTACAATTTATGAAAGATAGTAAAATTTTGTCTAAAATTTTTCTTTTTCTCTTTCAGTCTCCAAAATTTTTCACTCTCTCACTTTATCTCTCTATGCCTCTAAAATTTTTCTATCTTTTTCTCTCTCTAAATTTTCTATCGCTCTCTCCATAATTTTTATATCTCTTTCTCTTCATAAAATTTTTTCCTCTCATTTTCTCTCTCATTCTTTCTCACTAAAATTTCTCTTTCTTCCTCTCTCTAAAACTATTCTCTTTAAAGTTTCTCTCCCTCTCTCTCTCTCTCAAATTTCTCTCTTGCTTTCTCTCTAAAATCTCTTTGTCTCTGTCTCTTTCTTTCTCTCTTAAAAATTTCTTTATCTCTCTCTTTAAAAAATTTGTCTGTATCTTTCTCTCTCTAAAACTTTTCTATCTCTCCCTCTCCAAAATTTCTCTATGTTTCTCTATTTAAAATTTTTGTTTTTCTCTCTCTAAAACTTCTCTTCCTCTCCTTGTCTAAAATTTTTCTTTCTCTTTCTAAAATTTCTCTTTCCTCCTCTCTCTCTTTCTTTCTATCTCTAGAATTTTGCTCTCTCTCTCTCTCTCTTTCTAAAATCCTGCGTAAAATTTCTCTCTCCCAAAAATTTCTAGGTCTTTCTCTCTCTCTAAAATTTCTCCATCTATTTCTCTCTCTAAAAATTTACCCTCTATCTCAATCCCAGTATAATTTGTCTCTCTTTCTCTTTCTCTAAAATTTCACTTCTCTCTCTCTCTCTCTCCAAAATTTCTCTATCTCTTTCTCTCTATACAATTTCTCCCTCCCTTTCTCTCTCTAAAATTTATCTCTCTCACACTTTCCTTGAAATTTCACTCTCTCCTTCTCTCTAAAATTTCTCCCTCATTCTCTCTTTAAAGTTGCTCTCTCCCTTTCTCTCTCTAAAATTTATCTCTTTCACACTCTCCTTGAAATTTCTCTCTCTCTCTCTCTCACTCACAAATTTCTCTCTCTCCTTCTCTCTAAAATTTCTCCCTCATTCTCTCTTTAAAGTTTCTCTCTCCCTCTCTCTAAAATTTCTCTCATTTTCTCTCTCTAAAGCTTTTCTTTTTCTTTTTAAAATTTCTCTATCTCATATTTTATAGTTGATATCTACATTTGTCAATAATATTATCAACTGATAACCATAGGTAAAATAAAAGCGGTGGAGGGTAAATATATTAATTTGCCTTGTCAATTCATGTTTTGATAATTTAATTTTATCAGTGGATACAATCCTGAGGTAAATAGAAGTAAATATGTATCTAGTAAACAATTTATTAATTTTATTGGTGGATAAAACCCTTGATAAATTGAGCAATTTAAAATATGCATGATATTTTAATTTGATAGGTGGGTATATCTTTCGATAAAAATAACAAAGATTATAAATTAACGACTGTGTGAAGTTGCCGAAAAAAGTAATATCTTTTTTCAAAACAAACTGATAGAAGTATTCAAAATTTTAAATACCAAAAATCCATTTGTGCTAATATTAAAATATTTGCATTGTTAGAACTATTATTACCAAAGAGATTAGCAAGAATAGACCTACAGTATTGAAAATTTTGCACACCTCCCTCAGGTAATTCTAACATGCAAAGCAAAGATATAGTCAACAAATATACCAAAAAAATAAAAATCTGCAAAGACAAAAATAACTAATCCAAGTGCTCAACCAAAATTAAAGATAAAGAAATTTCCCAAATCCATCATTCAAAATGCCATTAACTATATTGGCTTAACTCTGGCTATCCCATATCAACTCTAACCACATAAACATTGCAACCACAGGAATAAAATACCCAAATACTCATAGACTTCAACCATCCCATATTGGAGAACGGCAATCATAGATGGAGAAGGAAAAGGCTAGAAAAGTGGTTGACTCACACATAAACATTGCAAACACAGCAGCAAGCAATCATTGGAGACTAGAAAGAAATGCTAACACAATCTTCAATCCCACATTGATAGGTACGATTATTAGTCAATACAATACTAAGAAAAATCAACTAGGAGATTAAAAAGGTGATGAAGAGAGGGGAGAGTGGGGAGAGAAGAGAGTAGGGTGGGAATGGTGCTAGTGGAATTGAGACAGAAGTTTGCAGTTAAGTTTATAAAGGGATCTTACGGCTTTAAACAATCAGTAAAAATAAAAAAGTTTTAAAACTTTTTACTTGTGGCAAAAAGTTGTGGGTGATAAATTTTGGCACCATTTTCACAGTCAATTGCATGAATTTTAAGTTTTACTGATAGTATTAACTACTAGCAAAAATTAATCCACAACTGTTGTTGCCCCGAATGTGAGACAACCATTGTTTTGTCATTTTTTGTTGGTAGTAAAAATTAATTAGAAATCGTTACTGTCCCGATGCAGAATTCATGTTTAATTGTAGAATATATATGTATTTTTCATATTGGTCATTACTATCTTTGTCTGCTTCCAAGTCTAAGAGCTTATTATAAAGCAAGGTACAATAGTTTTTGAAACATATATAAGCTAGCTAGAGGATGATAGGAAAAAAAACTCCTCATTTCCACCCATGAATTAATTAATTTCCCATGATAGATTATGTCAACCATTTGACTTATGACATTTGTGGAAAACAAGACTTAGAATAGTACCATTGATTTCCTTCTCCTTTTGTACATTTATACACTAGAGTTTATGCTCGTGTGTTGCCCAGAGATTATGTGTTATGACGACAGCATTAGTTTATACCTATTTAAATTAAAAATAAAATGTCAATCTTAAAGAAAAATAAAACAAAAAGAATATTATGTCATATATAATAAATGCTATGTTGATAATAATCTATTTAATTGATCATGGATTGATGTGTAGAAAAAGATGTTTACATCACTAAAATTATTTATTCTACTTATAATGTACAAACGTAATGATAAAATGAACAACTGATTCAATTGAAACTTCATTATTGATGTCAATATACTTGTTGACAACTTGATTCAACTTGAATTAAAAGTATAGTTATGAAAGGAATGTATTAAGTATGTAATGTATTTGTTAATATAGCATGTTCAATATGAATAAGTAAAATAGAATATAATTGTTTATCTCTAATATTACAATTTATGAAAGATTGTAAAATTTCATCTAAAATCTCTCTCTCTCTCTCTCTCTCTTCTAGTCTCCAAAATTTCTCGCTCTCTCTCACTTTATCTCTCTATGTCTCTAAAATTTCTCTATCTTTTTCTCTCTCTAAGATTTCTATCGCTCTCTCCATAATTTTGATGTTTCTTTCTCTTTATAAAATTTCTACCTCTCTCTCTCTCTCTCTCACAAATTTCTCTCTTGCTATCTCTCTAAAATCTCTTCGTCTTTGTCTCTTTCATTCTCTCTCAAGAATTTCTTTATCTTTTCTCTAAAAAATTTCTCTATATCTTTCTCTCTCTAAAATATCCCTCTCTTTCTCTCTCTAAAACTTCTCTATCTCTCTCTCTCTCCAAAACTTCTTTCTCTGTTTCTCTATCTAAAATTTTTATCTTTCACTCTCTTAAACTTCTCTCCCTCTCCATGTCTAAAATTTCTCTTTCTTCCTCTTTCTCTTTCTATCTCTAGAATTTTGCTCTCTCTCTTTAAAATTTCTCTCTCTTTCTTTCTAAAAGTTCTCTATCTCTTGCTCAAAATGTCTCTCCCAAAAATTTCTAGCTCTTTCTCTCTCCAAAATTTCCCCCATCTCTTTCTCTCTCTAAAAATTTGCCCTCTATCTCTATCTCATTATAATTTGTCTCTCTTTCTCTTTCTCTAAAATTTCAATCCTGTCTTTGTTTCTTTTTCTCCAAAATTTCCCTGTCTCTTTCTCTCTCTAGAATTTATCTCTCTTTCTCTCTAAAAGTTCTCTATCCAAAAAAATTTGCTCTCTTTCTCTCTTTATATTTTCTCTCTCTAAAATTTTTGTCTGTCTATCCAAAATTTCTCACTCTTTCTCTTTGTAAAATTTCTCCCTCATTCTCTCTTTAAAGTTCCTCTCTCCCTCTCTATAAAATTTCTCTCATTTTCCCTCTCTAAAGCTTCTCTTTCTCTCTTTAAAATTTCTCTATCTCATTCTCACTAAAATTTTTCTCTCCAATATTTCTCTCTGTCTCTTGCTCTTTCTTTAAAATTCTCTCTCTCTCTAAAATTTTACTCTCTTTTTGTCCCTAAGATCTTTCTTTGTTTCTCTCTCTAAAATTTCTCTTTCTTTATCTCTCTAAAACTTCTCTCTCCCCATGGGAATCTTATTTAACTTTATAAATCGATTTTACATCATGATTAATATGTCATGGTAGTCATAGAAGTTCAGTTAGAAAAACCTAATACAATCAACATAAATAATTAATTTTTTTGTGAAATCATTAATTTAATGAAAATTTCAATAATTCACTTTGTAAGAATATCTCTTAAACAAAAATAAACGTGATCACAATTCAAATAGGTAGAACATTACTGTTTCCTAAATCAGTGCTATTTGAATTGTGTTCACGGCTTGTGATAAATATTTTATCACGGTAGGTACAAGTGGCATTAAATCAGCGTGGCCGTGATCGCAATTCAAATGGGTAGAAGTGCCATGTACTGTTTGTTTCCTAAATCAGTGTGGCCCGTGATGAAATATTTCTTCAATCAACGTAATGTTCTACCTATATCAATTCAATTGGATGCCACAATTGCAGTGATCCTAAATTTCTTAAACGCATATTGAATTAATTTAATGACATGATTTTTTTCAATCCTAATCACGTTTATTTTTGTTTAAGAGATTTTGTTTATTTTATAGGTAGAACATTACGTTGATTGAGGAAATATTTCATCACGGTCCACATTGATTTAGACAAAAAACGATAAATAGCGCTTAATATATGAATATAATTCAATACCAGCCTCTATTGACTAGTTCAAATTCATAATCAGTTAAACAACAAAATCAAATATTTAATATATGAAATATTTATGAATATAATTCAATAGTACCATCAATTGACTAAATCAAATTCATAATAAATGAATATAATTAAATAGTAACATCAATTGACTCTTTCAAAATTTGATTTATACATTAAGAAATAATTTGATTTCTACATTAAGAATAGGTTTGATTTGGACATTAAGAAAATATATGAATATAATAGATAAAGATAGAATAAGATGGGATATCAAGCACCTATGAGTGTTACTACTACTAAAATTTTTAATACTCTCTTTGAATACCTTCTATTTATAACTACTTCAGGCCAAAAGTTAAGAATTAAAAAAATATAAGTGCATAACAACAAAATCAAATATTTAATATATGAATAGAATTCAATAGTACCATCAATTGACTAAATCAAATTCATAATAGATGAATATAATTAGATAGTAACATCAACTGACTTATTCAAAGTTTGATTTATACATTAAGAAATAATTTGATTTCTACATTAAGAATAGGTTTCATTTGTACATTAAAAATATATACGAATATAATTCAATAGTACCATTTGGTGAATAATTCAATATTGATACTCATAATATATGAATATAACAGATAAAGATAGAATAAGATGAGATATCAAGCACCTATGAGTGTTACTACCACTAACATTTTTAATACTTTCTTTGAATACCTTCTCCTGTTTATAACTACTTCAGGCCAAAACTTAAGGATTAAAAAAAAAGATAAGTGCATAACAAGCTTTTTCCAGAAGATGCTCTAAAATCCTCACTCTTTTTCATACTTCAGTATTCTCCCCACGTCAATCCTCAATGCATTTGATAATCCTGCCGCATCCATGTTTGCAGCTTATAGAGTTGCTCTTCCGGCCAGCTTTGGTAGCTGAACTCTCCACTTTCTGAGCCAATTGTTTTGGACTTTGTTTCCCCTTTACCTGATCCTCACTTGCCGCTGGGTTTTGTAGGGGCATCACCCGCTCTTTAGCATAGATATAGAATACAGAATATAATATGACACAGGTACGATAAATTACTAAAATTGATAAAATTTTAAAAAATAAATTATAAAATTAAATAAATTTAAAGGTATAAATATTAAGTAAATATTAAATATAATATTTATTTTAAAATATAACTATTAGATTATTGTGACACATATATATAAATATGAAATTTAATAAAAAATTAATATTAATAAAAATATTATAATATTAATATGGCATAACTTTTCATAAAGTAGGATGTAAAGTAATTTAAATTTTTTGTTTGTATATAATTAAAAATAAGTTAAAATTTTACTATTACTTTTAATATTTTTATAATTTAATTCTTATTTAATTATTATATTATAAAATTTAAATCACTAAAATTTATAAAGTTTTATAAAATAAATTATGAAATTAAATAAATTTAAAAGTATAAATATAATATAGTTTTTAAAATATAACTACTTGGTTCTGCGGGATTTCTCCTTCATATTTTCAGTCCAAAATAAAGTACAAAGATTGAGACGTTTACAGGACAATTTTACAGATATCCAATGCAGATTGGTGTCGGAATCCGTGCTTCATAGATCACAGATGTACCAGAATAACAGGACCAATAAATAATTTGAGGACCACAACAATCACACGGTTAAAAAATGCCTCAACTTTAACTAACCAATTTGGATTTTATGAAAAGTCTTCATATCTACATTAAATCTATCGATTTAGTATTAAAATTTCTTTTGCTTACGTTGGGGGCCTTTTACTGGTCAAAGCAAAAGATTTTAGAAACATAAATTTACATCTTTAAGTAGTCTACAAGAGATTGAATGCAGGTTTCAATTATGCTTGGATTTTTAACTGAGACTAGAAATTGCGTGTGGTGTGAGTACATGTTTAGTTTATGAAAAGAAAGACTACGGCAAATCAACGAAGTTCTGGTCTTAAGCTTCAAATTTGCCAATGGCAATGCTTGCTTTGAGGCTGCTTTCGTTTCTTTGCTTTCTCTTTACACTCATATTTCAATCTATTGCTGAGCAGCCAATCTATTGGTGCTTTGAAGATAAAGGTAACTACACTGACAATAGTACCTATGCGACCAACCTCAATGCCACTCTTTCGAGACTCACTTCCAACACACAAATTGACTATGGCTTCTACAATATTTCTTACGGCCAAAACTCCGACAAAGTTTACGCAGTTGGGATGTGCCGAGGAGATATTTCGCCAAGTGATTGCCGTAGTTGCCTTAACGATGCAGTCACTCTCCCTCAGTTGTGTCCACGACAGAAAGAGGCAATTGCATGGTTTGACAAATGCTCCTTGCGCTACTCAAACCGTTCAATATTTGGGGTCATGGACTCGATGCCTTCGTATATCCTGTATGACGTAAATAATGCAACAGATGAGCAATTCAATCAAAAGGTAAGTGACTTGCTGGTAAACCTAAGAAGCATTGCCGCATCCGGTGACTCTCGTCGTAAGTTTGCTGTTGGAAATACAACCGTGAACTTTCAGACTATATACGGCCTTGTGCAGTGCACACCTGATTTAACTGAGCAAAATTACACAGACTGCTTGGTAAGCACTTTTGACAAAATCTCAAGAACTTTTGAAGGCCATGTTGGTGGTTTAGTTTACGCACCCAGTTGCAGGGTTAGATATGAAAATTACCCCATCTATGACCCAACAGGCGTCCCATCACCACCACCACAAGCGTTTCCTCCCCCACCATCCACCAATAACACTAATTCCACACTTACAGGTAATTTAACCGCTTTCCATATTTTCTTCTTTAGGATTCTTATTTTAGAAGAATTCACAAAAAAAGAAAAATATTAATCCAAGTATCCATTCGAATTGGTTATTATGAATTAAAAAATAAGTATCTGTTCCTAATATAGATAATTTTGCAATCTGCAGAAAGCATGGATATATATATATATATATATATATATGTACGTATGTATGTATGTATATATTTAAAGTATCCTTTTTCCTTGGCTCGCACGTACTGCCTTAGTTATTGCTCTCATTAATACCTTGATATAGACTCTATCTGTATTTGTCTTGCAATCTCACCTCAAAATACTTGTATTTGCAGGAAAGACCAAGACATCACATACTGTCATTGCCATAACTTTGCCAATTGTTGCCTTTGTTGTTCTGCTTTTGTTAATCTTCCTCTGTTATAGAGCCAAGAAGAGGAAGCCAAGGGGAACTTATGGAAGTGAGTTTGACATTTATTTTAACTTAAAATAATAATTATCATTTATTATTATTACTTACTTTGTGGTTTGTTTTTGTCAAGTTAAACCCAAACTGTTTTACAGATATTTGAGGGAAAGTAAATGTAATGTCATCAAGGAAGATTTTGTGTATTGGTCATGAAGCAAATCAACTTTATATCAATTATCCAGAGTAATAGAATATCAAGATGTTTCATTATTTTAAGGATGAGTAATTATGTCACCTATACCAGAAGAAGTAAATAGCTCTTGCGATTTTGTCTCAAAATTGTGCAATTTATATCTCCCAATTTTTCCATTTTAAAATAACTCGCCTGCTAATTGGTTAATTTCCATGTTAAGTTGAATCCGATGACGAAATCAAAACTGTTGATCAGTCACTGCAATTCAACTTTGACACCGTAAGAGTTGCAACAACTGACTTCTCTGAAGATAATCAGCTTGGAAAAGGTGGATTCGGAGCTGTTTATAGGGTAATCTTATATATATATATATATATATATATATATATATATCCATTCTTTGTCGATCAGTAGGTGGTATATCAGGTTATTTAGCTGAGAATTAACTAAAATTTATACAACTCTGATATCTGTTCAGGGTAAGCTCCCCAACGGAAGAGAGATTGCTGTCAAAAGGTTGTCATGGAATTCCAGTCAAGGTGACATCGAATTTAAGAATGAAATGCTGCTACTGGCCAAGCTTCAGCATCGGAACTTGGTTAGGCTACTTGGCTTCTTTTTGGAAGGAAGAGAAAGGCTACTTGTCTACGAGTTTGTTCCTAACAAAAGCCTTGATTGCTTCATATTTGGTTGGTAAATTAAAACATCTTCTTAATTGTATATTACCTCTAGTACTTCAGTTTTATTTCCAGACTAGGAAAGCTAATCCAAACGCAGTTCAAATGTTTATATATATATGTTGGCATGGGTGTATATGTAGATCCAACCAAGCGGGCACAATTGGATTGGCTACAGCGCTATAAAATTATAGGAGGCATTGCCCGAGGTCTTCTTTACCTTCATGAGGATTCTCGTCTACACATAATTCATCGTGATCTCAAAGCAAGCAATATTCTTTTAGATGAGGAGATGAACCCTAAGATATCTGATTTTGGCATGGCTAGACTATTTGATGTTGATCAAACCCAAAATGATACAAGTAGAATTGTGGGAACCTAGTAAGTACTTGACTATGCTATAGAAAATTTGTATGGGATTTATCATTACCATTTGTCTTGTAATGAAAAATTTAATTAAAAAGCCAACCAAACCAAAAAAATAATGGAAAATTGTTTTAAAGACTTGAATCTAATTAAGCTTTCTTAATAACATACAGTGGTTATATGGCACCTGAATATGCAATACATGGACAATTCTCCGTAAAGTCTGATGTATTTAGTTTTGGTGTATTGCTTCTAGAGATTGTTACTGGCCATAAAAATAATATGGTTATCCAGAATGGGGAGAGTGAAGAGTATCTACTAAGCTTTGTAAGTCTTCTTTGTTTCTCATTATCAACATATCTTCTTCTCTGTCTTCCTCTTTAAATTTTACTTTTTGAAATGGATTTTATATCTATCTTCCTTGCATTTGAAAGAATTAGTTCACATAAAATTGAATACAAAAGAAAACTTAATAGTATATTCTACAATTTGTTCATAATATTCTTGCAGGCTAGGAAAAATTGGAGGCAGGGAACACCCACTAAGATTGTAGACCCCTCCTTAAACATTGGATTGCATAATGAAACAATGAGATGCATCCACATTGGGTTGCTCTATGCTCAAGAAGATGTAGTTGCCAGACCAACGATGGCTGCTGTTGTGCTCATGCTTAATAGCCATTCCTTCACCCTCCCAGTGCCCTCAAAACCTGCATTTTTTATTGATAATAACTCAAGTTTGTTAGACATGCAGCCATCATCCGCTAGTGCCCAAGAATCACTAAATGAGTATACAATTACTGAGCTACATCCTCGCTAATTTTTTTGTGGAGTATTGGGAAAATTACAATATGGTAAGCAAACCCAAGGGGAAGGGGCAACAAAACTGTGTTCTACCACTTGAGCCAAACTCAAGTCCTGTATCCTCATGAATTTTAGTTATAGGTGTGTGATATTCATAAGGTATTAGAATTATAGACCATATCATCTCTCAAGTCTATATTGTGAGCTTAATATTTGTGGAATTTAAATCGTAGATCTGTGTAAGTTTAAGTCAATGAATTTTTTGAGGAATTTAACTAGTAAATTGCTAAATGTGATGTGTCTTTTTGTATTTATAAGGAGTTATTAGATATGATATAGATTAGGTTGAAATACACTTTTAGTCTTTGAAATTTACATTAATTTTTAATTAAGTCCTCATAATTTTAATTTGATTCATTGAGTCTTTAACTTTTTTTATCATTGTCAATCACGCCCAATTTTACACAAAATTATCTATTATAGAAGGAAAAATCTAACATGTCATTAGAAAAATTTGATCTATTATAGTACTATCTTCATGGTCCATTTGACTCTAACATGGTGTTTCAACATTCCCAAAGACATGAGTTTTCTATGGTTCTGGTGGTGATGGCACTCATGTTCAATTTCATTGGTGACTCAAGGAATGAATGCATGGAGGTGAGTGAGTAAGGGACAAGGCCATTCAAGTAACTTTGGTTTGATGAACTAAATGCAACAATATGTATCTCTCAATTTGAGTCTCTTTGTTGCTAATCTTCTAGTCTTGACTCATCCACCATGTTCTCTAATTACTACTATGAACTCATCTATCTGAACTAATGTAACATCCTAAATTCATCATAACCATCTATACATATTTAATAAAAATGTTGGTAGTCTTTGTTGAAAATTCATGCCTCCTAGATACAACAAACAATTCATTTACCTTGTATTCAACAAGATACCAAAACCAATCTATACCACATTCACACTGTGATATTACAAATTTGCAACATTTCATGTAAAGCAAATATAACCTTAATAAAGTGTATATATCTAAATGCTAATAACAACATAAAAAACGAATCAAGAAGTTGACTTTGGTTTGGTCTCTTCTGCTACACCCTAAGCTAACCTATTCACAAACACTAAGCAACTAGTCTACAATAATAGGGAAAACTTAGTGAACTTATGCCTAAGAGAAGATAAGAGACTGACATTGGGGAATAGTGCAGGGGTATCAAAATCTAACTTATTTCTGATAATAATAATTTGGTAATATTGAAATTTATTGAAAAACAATATCATTCTGAAATACAACTATATGCGAGTAAAAGTACTCAATCAAGGAATTTTAAATTCCAAATGCCATGAATAGAGTAAATAAACATTTCACACTATTGCATTCTTTTCAAAAGTGCTTTGAGAAGATAATTATAATATTAAACTCTAAAGTTTTAAATATAGAACACCCTCAACTATGAAAGCCACTTGAAATATGTCTTGTACGTTGAATATATCATAAGCTGGCTTCATCAAGTCTCAGGAGCAAAATTTCTAAGATGTTGGCATCTTGGGCACTCATAAGCAGTGATTGATAAGCTAGTGATACTCTAGCAACGAACAATTATAGAATAGTTGGCCATATGCTAATGTAGAGCATTTATTCTTGTCATATGGTAGTACAAAGCTACCACCAAAGGGCTATGTATACAAGATATATGCCCCCAAGCCTTTATATACATCTCATGTGGTCCCAAAAACCTTATAGTTCTTTGTCAATTTACTTAGTGGCTACATAATCACAGTTAATTTAAACTATAAATACTATTATCATAAGCTTTCTCAATATATTAAACTATAAAGCATTACTAATATATAAAGCGTAAATTCCAAACCATTGGTGACCAAATAGATTTTCAAAATCATCAAATTCATACTTCTAACATAATTGGTATAAAAATCATAATATCGTATAAAGCAAAACCCACAATGACCATTGAACCTTGTAACATAAATAAACTTTCTTCTTAAACCATGGCTTTGTATCATTGTATACCTTACTGTTTCGTAACTTTTTAGGAATGATAATTTAGAGAAGTAAATACTCAGTGCTCCTTATTCTTTAATAGTTTTTTCAAGATAGTAGTAAGGACATTTAAATAGAAAATTAAGCATTTTCTTGAAAATAACCACCATCAAAATTTATCCACTCATTTGGGCAATTATCTACGCTAACAGACTCTAGAGCTCCTAGCACTGCTTCAGGAGGCTCTTTATGAGCTAACTCTTCTCCTAAATCATTAACATGTATATGTATAAATAATAAGACAAAAGTAATAGGCTTTAATGAATGCATGGTATGCTTGTTATGTGTGTAACAAGCTCAAATGCACTCTATGCAGTTCATCTCATAATTTAAATTTTTATTTATGCATTTCTTACTTAAAATCACACTAGGAAACTAGCTCACTTTGCTAAAATTTATTTTGAATGACAATGAATCAAAACTTGAACCTTTTATGGAGTGAAGCCTTATGCCTTTACTTCCTATTGCCTTTTGAATTTTGTGATTTGGACCATAGTTGTTAATAGCGAATAGTGCACTTATAGTGCTTGGGGTCATTGTAACTTAGCGCATAGCATATTGCTATTTGAACTATAACGCAATTATATTGCATATATAAATATATGTATGTAATATATATATATATATATATATATATATTTAGTGCAATTATATTGTATAGTGCATTGCTATTTGAACTATAGCACAATTATATTACATATGTATATATATATATATATATATATATATATATGTAATATAACCTAAATAACAAGAACATATAAAAAATAACCTTAAAAAAATGACAAACATGAAACAACTTCATTTGCAGTAAAGATTCAATGTTCCAAGCAATATGTTTGATACCAAAAGGATAAATCCGTCAAAAGTCCAAGGCTAAAGTCTCTAAACATCATAAAAAACACTAAGCATAACTAGTTTAAAATTCATCCTCATCATCAACAATAATATTGTCATCACAAGGTGAAGCATTACCATGATCATTTTCTTCAAAGTCAACTTCCTCAAATTTAGTCTCTTCTGATCCTTCTGATTCTAACTCATCCTCATCACTATCATTAAAAGGAATAAATGGATTGGATTTGGGCCTTGCAGTAGATCCCTTTTTCAAAGTTGGGGTTGGGGTTTGAATGGTCTGACTAGCTGATTTCCTAATAGGATGAGAAGGCTCATCAACTCCTGAAGCTCTAGCTACATCTCTCCAAGTCAAATCTTCATCTTCAAACACATATGCATCTTCAACATTTGATTGTCTATCTTCTTCATCCACCTTGCCAATCAACCACTCATCAATATCTTTCAATGAGATTAGGTCAGGTATGTCACAATAATTGTATCTTCATCTCAATGCCCTATTATACTTGACAAACACTAGATCACTCAACTTTTTATGTTCAAGCCTATTCCTTCTTTCAGTATGAAGCTACAAAATCCATAAATAAGTATAAGAGATTAGAATTAAAACTTTACTAGATGATGAAAAATTAACTATAACTTCACTAACATTTTCAAACACACTCTAATTCCTCTCACCCCTTGATGAATCGCAAGTGAGACTTAGAACTTTTATGGCAAAGTCTTGCAAGTAAGGAGCCCTTGCACCATACTAGCCCACCACTCTACTGGTGCCTTTGTTGTTCTTGATCTTTTAGCCATTTCATGTCCAAAAATACCTTCTGCATTTTGTATAAGATTAATTCATTTTCAACCTTATCTTGCATGATAGTGTCAGGCACTAATCTTTGTATACAACTTAGCAAACAATTTATCACTTCTTGGTCCTTCACAATATTTGGATTTGCATAAAAAAATTTAGGATTCAAGTAATGCCCAGCTGCATGCAATAGGCGATGCAATTGCACTTCCCATCTTGTATCAATGATTTGGAATACATTCTGATACTTCTCTTCATTCTCGTTGAAAGCTTTAACAATTGCTTCCTTGGCTCTATCCATAGCCTCATAAATGTATACCATTGGAGGCTTCTTCTTACCATCCACTAATTAAAGGACTTTAATCAAAGGAGTACCCAACTTAAGAGAGTAGGAAACATTTCTCCAAAAAGCAATGCTAAGTACTATTTGAACCACTTTCTTGCCTTGTAATAGTCTTGCCAACTAACTATTAGCCCACTTCTCAGAAGTGAACATTTTCCTTAAACATGCGTTGTGGTTGTAAATGCTAGCGAGTGTGATGAATGCAGTAGGAAATCTTGTTTTTGCAAGACTATATAACTCTCTCTTATTGGTGAAGTGCCTCATTATGTTCAACATACTTGTATGGTTGTATATAAAACCACTCAATGCCACACCCTTCTTCATTGTGTTAGCAAGGTGAGGAAATTTTCAAATATCCTCTAACATCAAATCGATGCAATGTGTAGCACATGGACTCCAAAACAAATTTGGATATGCTGCCTCCAACAATTTCCTATTAGAAGTATATCAACATAGACAAGTTAGCATCTATAGCTTGCATTGTTGATCTTAGAAACAAAAATAAGAAAAAAACAAAGGAAAGAAGTTTACCAGTATAAACATTGTTGGTGGCACTATCAGTGATAACTTGGACAACATTGGCTGGTCCAATCTTTTGCATGAACTTATCAAGCAATTCAAACATCTTTTGCCTAATCTTGATGTATTTAGAGGCATCAATGGACTCAATAAATAGAATGCCCTTTGGACTATTGACCAAGAAATTAATCAAGGTCCTTTCTCTACAGTCTTTCCAACTGTTTGCCATAATAAAGCATCTAACTCTTTCCTATTGCTCCTTATATGTCTTCAATGATGCATTAGTGAGCTTTACTTCTTTCCAGAGAAGTGGGATCCTTATTTCATTATAGCTAGGTGATTTCATGCCTGGCCCATATTATTCAATGGCCTCAATCATGATTGCAAAACTTTCATAGTTCATTGCATTGAAAGGGATTCCACCATCATAGATCCACCTTACAATAGCTTGACATGCTTTATCCCTTACTTCTTTCTTGTAATGCTCATTGATCATAGTTTGCTTTCCTTTCTTTCTTTGCTGCACTACAATTTTTGGATCAACAACAAAATAAGAATCAATTGGCCCCTTTTGCTTTTGCCTTTTTAGAGGAAATGGTGTTTTACTACTTTTTTCTAAAGAAAGTGCACTCGATAAGGTCTTTTTTCTCATTGATATTGGTTAGAGTTCAATGTCATCTTCTGGCTCTTCATCCAACAAATCAAAATCTTCATAATCAGAAGGTAACAAGTTTTTTTGAAGTTTCACTTCCTCTTTTTGTTTCATATACTATTCTTTAACAGTTTCTAGGCATGAATCATAGATCTTGATGTTTCTATTTCCTCCAAGAATGTGTTGTTTAGGTCTAGTGATCCCACCATATGAAATCTTGCCACAGAAATTGCATTGAACTCTATTTGGATGTTTAGGATCAACTTTTTTATAGTACTTCCAAGCTAGATCAGAAGTATGTCCACTGCTAATAGTGCTTTGATGACTCATTTAGAAATTAGAACCTAAAGCCAAGCCAAATAGTATAATAAAACCACCTTTAGAATTCAATATACATTTTGAAAAACTCTTTTAAATAGTACAAGTAAGACTTTACATAACAGTAGACCAGCAACTGAGAGTCAAAATAAAAACTAGACCTTCAATTGTTTACCTTTGCTAGCAAATCCTTAGACCACCATTTGAGACCAGTGACTAGTGAGGAGGAGGGACTAGTGTTTGAGACTGAGCTGACTAGCAACTAAGAGGAGAAGAGAGGTGTGAGTCATGTGATTATGACCATTTAGAATAGAACAGAGACCAGAACAGAATAGAGAGCTATGAGCTAATGACCAGAGACAAGTAAGAGATGTAGCAACCGAAAACTTGTGACTGTTCAAGAGAAGGAAGAGAATGTAGTGACTAGAGAGAGTGATGGTTCTAGAAAAGGAAGAGATCATAGCAACTAGAGAGCAGCGATGGTTTGAGAGTAATGATAGTTCAAGAGCAACTACGATTTGAGAGCAGTGATAGTTCAAGAACAGCGATGGTTTGAAGGCAGTGATAATTTGAGAATAGTGACAGTTCGAGAGCAGCTACAGTTCAAGACAGTAATGATTCGGAAGCACTGAGTTGTGACAACTAACGATCATGGCTAACCACTAGCGAGGAGACAATTCTAACAAGCCACAGGAAGGTTTCATGTGAGACTAGCCACTAGCCAAATAGGTTAATACTTAAAACCTCAAACATGTTACTATTAAATTCATCTACTACATTATATTGTATGCTATGCTATGCTATCATGATTACGCTATGCTATGGAGCATAGTGTAGCATTGTGTTGTGCATTATAGCAAGCGCTATTTTGTGCTATTAATAACACTAATTTGGACACCTAGAACTTAAGTCATATATCAATTAACAAATGCTACTAGGGGAAGATAGAGAACAACATAGAAGAAATTCAACTTTCAAGATTTAAATGCCACTAATAACTTGCCATATGGACAACTACAACCCAAGAAAAGATGAAAAATTTCATGTATCTAGCTCTCAACTCTCCCTACTCACTCTAGAAAATTTTCCTAAAGGTTCAATCTTACACCTTTGGGATATGGAATGTGTATAGTTGGACAGCTCTAGTAGCATATCCATAATCATAAGAAGAGCAGCAATTGTATTTGTGATTTGATATCTAGTAGCTATATTTGTGATCTAAAGCTAGTAGTAGTGTTCATGTTATTATTTGAATAGTAGTTATGTTGCCAAGTTTGTGATTTATAGATTGTGGTGGTAGATCCAATACATGAGTGAAGGCACAAGTAAATCGTAAAGCAAACAAGATCTTTGTTTGTAAATTCAAGGTAAGACCCATTGCATGTAAATTTTTCCAACTATGGTATTAGAGTTAGGTTTCTTTTTGTTTTAATCTTTATGTGCCTTATGTATGTGTGCTTTATGCCATACATGATTTAAATTGCATATTTTTAAGCAATTTTTGTGCTTACTAACAAGCCTTCTTTGGAGCCATTTTTGAAAGCTAAATGGAAACTTTTTCTTGGAGTTCTTATATGGATTTATTCCATGTAACAAGATCTTCAAAATAACATATTATATGAATGAATTGGACAACGTATGTGAAAGTCAGTGTTAAGTCTAATTTCTACCATATTTTAATACCCCTTTTCTTAGTGGTTTATGGCTGTTTATGTGATTTAATTAACTAAAACTCCCCTTGAGATCAAATATTACACTAAGTCTCTAATCTTGTAATTTTACGTGTATACTGTAAAGGGCAGAGTTTTCCTTGATTTCAAAAGTGAAACAAGGCTTGCAATGAACCAAGACCAAAGAGAGGCTAGCCAAGGCATGTAGGAGCCATACATGGTAGGAAATCCTTAAGTACAAGTGGAAAATTTGAAATGAATGGTAAAGATTTGAGTTTTCTAAGTAGTAGCTAAGTATTGGTTTGTATCTAGAGTTATGACATTTAATTGAGGGGATTCTTGATTACTAGAAATCTAAACATCTTAAGCTTTAGGTTGACTACTCATGTGCCTTATTGAATGTGGATAAAATGGTCAAATTAATGGAAAAATTAGGAGTAGTCTAGTTTGTGCCTATTTTGAATAGTCTGTAAATAATGGGCCATATCTTGGGCTACACAACTTGGATAGTAGCGATTCTTGTCCCATGTGAAACTAGACATGATTTCAAAGAGTACTCATGGGTTGCTAAAGGACATGTGTAAGGCATATTAATTTTTAGAATAAAGTGAAAGTCTATTGGATGCACAAACTTGCAAAGTGGGATACCTTAGCTCAATTGACCCTAATACCTCATAAGCTTATTTAGGACTGTAATAAAGCCAAGAAAGGACATGAAAAGCCCATTCTTCATAATTTAGTGATCCTTAGAGTTCTAAGGTGAGACAACATGGGAAAGTAGCTACATTTCAAGATGAAGTCATATTTGGGATGTTTTAGCCTATTTCAGCCTAAATCTCCAAAAAGTGGAAATGTCCAAGATCCACTTTTTCACTCTTAAGAAGGTTCTAATTATAGTTATGAGCTATTAAGCATGATTTAAGTGTTGGATAATCAAAACAAGAGCAAGATTACAATAGAGCTTCCAAGAAAGGTCCAAACTATTGTTTTGAGATTGTTTGAAGTCTTGAGCTGGTCTTGATAAGTGTATAATTTTATATCCATTTTCCCTTTATTCTAGAGCTTTTCTAGTGTTTGTTTAGGTCATAGTATGCTCATTAGACCCATATTTGTGTTAGGACATGATTTAGAAAGCTTTGGTGGTTTCAAATAAAAAGGAGAAGAATTCCAATTCTAATAAGAAACTAACCTTGATCTATTTTTTAGGATTTTCACCATCTAGGAGTTCCAAATAGAAAAAGTAACTTTGGAGATTTGAAATAGACATCTAGAGCTTTTTGGAATAGGCTTGATCATTCAAATTGTAGTTTGTTTAGGCTTCCAACCAAAGTTTCAAAGTTCGTGTAGAATTTAGAGTCCTAATCCTACTTGGGATGGGATTTTGATTAAAGAAATAGTCAGTATTTTGGTGATAACTAGAGTTATAGAAGTCCAATTAAGTGATTCAAAATGTATAGAAAGCTAAGAGAAAGGGTTACAACTTTTATGAAGAGCATAAACCCAAATTCTGCCGTCCTCTATTCCAAAATTATGTTGCAAAGTTAGACACAAATTCAAAAGTTTTGGATTAGACTTGTTTTGAGGGATCAGTGGGTTTGGGGCGAGTTTCTAGTACTCAGTAGCTACAAAGTCCTTCTTTCCAAGCTAGTTTATAGGGAAGCATGACACATCTTCTTGGAGGTAGATTTTGGTGAAGAAAGCAAGAGTGCGTCGCATCTTGGTGAAGATTTGAGTGTGGTAGTAGAATCTTGGACATAAGAATGTGATCTATGCTTAAATCTTTGGCTGGGACATGTTTTCGGAGGCTTGAAGAGGAAGAAGTGTGGTCCAAGAAGAAAAAAGACTTTGTTCAAGGGGAGTCTAGGAATGGATACCTTAGAATTAGATTTCTTTAATTCTAGTTTTACATCTTTGTTCTTATTCTTGTTCTTCTTAATTTCTTTATTTCTTTTCAAGATTTTGATTAGAATATGAGTTTTATTTATTTAAATCTTGATTTGAATTTTATGATGATGTGTGGCTAAATCTTTGTTAGGGATTAGCAATTGAACTAACATGAATAGTTAGTAATTTAATTGGTTTTGTTGTTCTTAGACTTAAAGATTTCTTTTCTACTTTAAGCTTAATGAATTTAATTAGCCTAATCACCTAATTAGATTTAAAAAAGAGTTAAGTGATTATAGGAATAGATCACCCTACTCTACGTTCAATTGGATAGAATACATCTAGAGATTAATAGGATAGAAATATCCCTAATTGTACGTGCAATCTTTTAGATGCCTAAGCTTCATGCATTCTCTAATTCTATTGATATAGATATAATCAATTAGATGCAAGGGTAAGCCTAGTCAGCTTAGGAATAAGAGACTAGAAAATAGAGTGCACTGATTCGTAATCCTTAGTTTAAGAAATAGTAAAATTATTAGTTGTTGATTAGAATTGTTAGTAAAATTGTGAAATTTCTAGTCTTTAATTCATCAAAAGAAAATTCTTCTAGTCTCTCTAGCTAAGTAGTTTAGTTCTGCATTTTAGTTTAGATTCTTTATTTTACATATTTCTACTTTCTTAAATAGATTTTAGCCTAAGACAATTTTAATAATTAGATTATTAGCCAAATCCCTATGGATTCAACATCCTAGGAATGCTGTCCTAGTACATCTGATAGTGTACACTTACACTTAAGAATATTAGTGCAGCTAATTCCACATTAGATATGATCACTTAAAGTTAGTTCCATAAAAACTTGTTTTTAAAATTTTGAAAGCTTGTTAAACAACAAACTTTGAACCATATTTTTAACCCAAAAATCTATGTTTTAGAAAACTACCTTGGCATAGATTTGTTCCTTGCAGCAAGATGTTTCTAACAAGACCAAAATTATCCATAAACTGAAGCTTGGATAAGGGAGATATGAGGCCAAAAAGTAGCTCAATGGTAATACACAAACCCATAAATCCGGACATAGCAGATGACCTCGATCAAGCATCTTACATGACCAAAGGTGAGATTCACGCACCACCAAATGTTGTTGAAATCATGGGTTTCAATGCATGATCAAAATTTGTAGACCATGGGGACTCTGACAATGTGCTTAGAACTTCAATCACACTTCTCATTACATGTGCCATTATTGTGAATTCTTCCAAGCAACAAATTTCTTGCCCACATGTGCATGTGGCATGTGACATCTGTCACATGGCCAATTTTTCACCAAATTTTTATTTTGAACTCATTTTTGAGTAATTTTTGGTTTTGTTTAAAATTTTGGAAACATACTTGTATTATTTTTAAAATTTACACCAAGAATAGTTTGTTTTGGATATTTTGGTGAAAATAACTTGCTGGAAATTTTTTTTTTCCAAAAGTGAATTTTCACACTAATCACACTTTCCAAAATCATGACATATTTCCTATCATTATTCATTCATTGTATTATTTTTCATTTATTTGTTAAATGATGAATTATGTGTGAATGTGTGCAGGATATTTGTGTATTAGTGCATTAAAATTCTATTGAATGCTCATGAGATTGTGTGGCATTTATTTTTCCTCAAAATAATGGAATGTATACCAAGGTGGTGAGCATCCTTATTTTATCTACTAGATTAATTAGTCAGAAATAATTCATACAAAATTATTTTTGGGGAAATGTAATTATTATTGAAGGCCTTGTAAAGGGATGTGTTTCTATACCTAATATATATATATATATATGTTATTATTTTAATCATGAGCATCAAAACATCAATAGAGTTCCCTAGTTGAACACGTTAATTAAATATGTGATATTTTTACATTATTATAGATAAATGTTCCAATAGCATTTATCATAAATTAAGTGGGAGCTGTGACTACTTAATCTCTATAAAATTAAATGCTTGCTTTCATCTATATTATAAGAGATGATTACTATCACTTGTGCAAAATTTTCAATCAAGCAATATAGTTGAAAATAAGTGGATTAATTATAAATAGCAATAGTTAAAAATGTGCTTAATTCAACTTGCGTAATAATATAGTGAAATGATTTCCAAGAATATTATTGCTGAATTAACTAAGGGAGACAAGTTGGATAGTAAGATTATGACATTGGCATAGAAAGGTTCATTACTTAATGAGTAGGAGTTGCTTGACCATCTAACTAATGTATTGGACTCACCTGCCATGGGCAATAGTGTCTAACATTGCCATAACTAAGAAGCCTATAACACTTGGTTTAAGAAAGATGGAAGTGCGTGCTTTACATTATTAAGCTACATGCACATTGATCTAATTGGAGAGTTTGAGAACTTTCTAACTGCCAAGGACATGTTGGACTAGCTAAGGATCTAATATGGTGGAACCACTATCATAAGGTTTTGTGCTTTGACCTTAAGATTCAACTAATATATGATAGACCTAAAACATTCAATGGTTGAACATTTAAGGATAATGTCTACCATGATTAAAGAAATGAAATCAGCTAGAAATGATTTTACAAATGAATAATAGGTCTTGGCAGTTATCAGATGCCTCCTAGAGTCCTTTATGGGACAAATGAATCTTGTGCTTACATAAAACAAGGGAATTAAAAACTTTGAAGACATTTCCAAAAATTTAGATCTTGAGGAGGAACACAAGGATGTGAATCATAATGCTGTATTAGTGGCACGAGCTAGATAGTGTAAGGGTAAGTCTTAGCACAAGGGTTAAGAGAAAAATCAAAACTAAGGACCAAGGGCTAATAAGATCATTGAGTGCTAAGGCATGGTAGTAAAAAGGAAAAATCCAAACTTAAATATTATAGTTGTGGCAAGAAGGGACATTTTGCTCATGAGTTTCATGAGCAACAAAAGGTTTGTTTGTATTTCATCTTTGTTTGTAGCTCACTTTCTCCTTGGTTGGATTATAGACTTTAGAATAAGCAAGCACGTAACCTATAATCACATAGAGTTCATAGATTGCCATTAGTTTATAGCAGGTAAATACTTGGTGGCTATAGGAAATAATGCTAAAGAAGATGTTGTTGGAGTTGATCTTACCAACTCACATAGCATAATGGACATAAACAACTTTTATATGTGTTCTACATGTGCCCACTATCAAATATAAGTTACTATTACTTTATGCATTGTTGAGCATAGATATAGATTTAATTTTGAGAATAATAGTTTGTCCTTTTATCTTGAAAAACTTTAGATGGTGATGAATATGTTGAACATGGTTTATTCATGTTAGACATAAATAATAGTTTCAATTATATTGCCATTGTTACTTCTACTTCTAATGTGGTGTCCAATTTTGTATTATGGCATTTGAGATGAGGAAATATTGGCCAAGAAAGAATGGCTAGATTGGCTCAAGAATAGCTATTGGGCCCTCTCATAAAAGTTAGTCTTCCTACATGTGAGCTTCGCCTTGCTGGTAAAGCTAGTAGAAAGTCTTTTGGCAAGGATAAGAGGGCATCTCAACTAGAGTAAATCCATTCAGATATATGTGGACCCATGAATATGAAGGCTAGAATGGTGCATCCAACTTCATCACATTTATAGATGATCACTCTTGATATGGCTCCATCTTTTTGTTGTCTCACCATTCCAAGGCTTCAAATTCTTTCAAATGCTTCATAATAAAGGTGGAGAATCAAAAAGAGAAAAGTATAAAGACCCTATAAACTAATAGGGGCTGAGAAGACTTATCTAATTAGTTTAGAGAGTTATGTCAGTATAAAGAGATATATAGATGTTGACAATTCCAGGAACTCCATAATAAAATGGTGTTATAGAGAAAAGATATTGTACAACGTTGGACATGGTTAGATCAATGATGGTTCAAGCTAACCTCCTAGCAAAGCTTTGAGGGGATGGGCTTTTCATACCTATATAAATTCTTAACCGTGTGCCTTCAAAATCTATTTCTACTACTCTACACATGTTATGGAATGTTATTAAGCTTAATTTAGAAGGCTTACATTCGTGGGTATTAATAGGGTATGTTCACAATGATTCCCATAAGTTTGGGAAGTTAGGCCCTTGAGCTAGTAAATTTGTTTTTATTAAATATTCTAAAAACTCTAAAAGCTACATTATATTCATTGAACATCTTAATGGAGGACTTGAAGAGACTGAATCCTATGATGTGGATTTTCTAGAAGATGATTTTTCCACTATTGGTGATGTAAAATGTAGAGAATGTTGAGGTGGAAATTGATACACAATCTATTTTAGACAACATTGATGATAGTGGAAGCACATAAGAACTAACCCCTCACAATTCATGGTTATGCCAAAGTGTGTGAGAAGTAAGAAAAGTTCCCCAAAAGTACTTTGAAATAAATAAAATGTCTCAAACATTTTTTTGGATACTAGTGAGTCCTCTCCATATGAAGAGGCACTAGACTTAGATAAACGGATAATTGCCATGTAAGTGAAAATTAGTTCTATGGTTTAGAACAGGTATGAGAGTTTGTTGATCTTTCACCAAGGTGCAAGACCATTGGAAGCAAATGGGTTTTAAGCCAAAAAAACATAAGATAGATGGACCAATTAACAAATACAAAGCTTGACTAGTGCTGAAAGGCTACAACCAAAAGAAGGAGTAGTCTATGAAGAGACATTTTCTCATGTGGTGAGATTTATGTCTATTCGCCTAATCCTAGCTATTGTCACTCATCTGGACTTAGAATTGTTCTAAATAGATGTGAAGGCAATCTTTTTTAATGGAGAACTAGATAAGGAGATCCATATATATTAACCAATTAGGCTTTAGGTCAAGGGACAAGAATACAAAGTATGTCACTTGAAACATTCCATCTATGGCTTGAAACAATCGTCTAGGCAATGGCATATTTTCTTTCATTGAGCAATTACCTCTTTGAGATTCTTAATTATAGAAGAAACCATTGTGTGTATATTAAAAGAGATAAGAATGAATTTTGATTCTTTTACTTAATGTTGATGACATACTCTTAGGTAGGAATGACATGGAATTGATAATCACCATTCAAAAGTGATTGTCCTTTACTTTTGAGATGAAGAACATGGGAAAAATAGATTATGTATTGGGGGTGAAAGTCTGAAGGAATTGTTTGAAGATGTTTTTGAGTTTATCTTAAGAAACTTATATCAAAAAGGTCTTGGAATGTTTTAGAATACATAAATGTTAACTCTTAGACACTCCAATGGAAAAGGGTTCATATCTTAGTGTAGAACAATGTCCTAAAATAGAGGAAAAGAAGAGAGAAATGACAAAAGTGTCATATGGTAGTGTAGTTAGAAGTCTAATGCGTGCTATGTCATGTACTTAACCCAACATATGTTTTATAGTGGGCATGATTTGTAGATATCAAAGTAAGCCTAGCATTGCCCATTGGGCTACATCCAAAAAGGATACTTAGATATCTAAAAGTAACCACAAATTTGACTTTGTGGTATCAAGGTGGGAGCCTAAACTTAGTTAGTTTTAATGATGCCGAAGGGTTAACTAATAGAGACAAGCATAAGTCCACATTAGGATATGTGTTCATACTTGTTGGTGAAGCCATTTCTTGGAGTAGCAAGAAGCAAACATGTGTTTATCTATACACTATGGAATTAGAATATGTGGCATGCACCTCTACATTAAAAGAAACTTGATGGTTAAAGAACTTCTTGTGTAGCTTGAGCATAGGAGGGCACTTGTGAGTGCCTATCATAATTTATTCTGACAATATAGTTGCCTTAGACTATGTAAAGGATCTTATGCACCATGGAAAGTCCAAACACATTAACACTTGCTACCATTTTATTAGAGACATTATTGAGGATTTGATATGCTTTTTGTATTTATTTTTATACATTAATAAAATTGCCACCCTTTTATTTGAGTATAATTGGTTAGTTTAATTGATGCCACATATCTAAGTTGTCACCAAGCTTAAAAGATTCTCTCTCATAAGAGAAAATTACCCCAGCACCTAAGTAGCATGTGAGATGGACTCAAATGATCATTAAGTACCATGATGTTGACGATCCCCTTATTGCTTTTGTAGAAAGAAGGGTTTATATTAAAAATAGTCACCTTAGCATATGCCTAAGATGAGACTCTAAGTCGACTAACTCTATAAAGCTTGATAGATGTCAAATTTGAATCAAGAATGATTCAAGTTAGACTCTTTGTGATTTGAATAACCATGTTGCGCATGGTGTTTATTAGTGCATGACAAATCCTAAGTGGAAGCTCTACCATAGCATGTAATTCATACTATATGTGCATAAGTTGACCAAAAGGGGAGTGATTGAATAGATCCCTATTTTATCATTGCGTGAGCCTCATATAGGATTTCAAATCCTAGCCTAAGTACCTTTTGTAACTTAGGACTATGACATGAAATTTAGGTTTAGTGTTACTATTGTTACATGGACTCCAAGAGTGAAGAAAGAAATTATCCAAAGGAACATGTCTAGGAAAGTAGCTAAACCTAGATGAATTGGCATGAATATCTAAGGAAAAATCATTTTCATATCCACCTATGATTTGTGACTCATTGCACGAGTGGTCATGCTTATTTTAGTAGCTAGCATAACCATGATACAAATGCATATAGCAATCTTTGAATGGCTTTATGGGATCAAAGATGCAAATGGTTTGGTGTGAGAATGAAATGATTTGAGGTGCAACAAGATTTTGAATGATATTATGTTAATTTGATGGTAGTTGAATGTAATAATCACTTACTGACCCCTTTTCTCATGTGGTTACACATTCCATTTTCCTTTATGACTGAATGTATATTCTATGAGATTGAAATTTTATTTGGCATATCCAATGTGTATGAGGGTGGATGTTGCATGAGGCTATATGATTCATCCACATGGACCTACAACATATAGAATTAATTAATTATATGTTATTAATTAAATGTATATGAGTACTAATTAAACTGAGACAAATTAGTTAATTTGTTTTTGATTTGTTCAAAAATATGATCTAATTATCCTGATCAGTTTGAGTTTACATGACTTAATCCTAAAAGATATGACTCCTAACTAGAGTTAAACTCTACCAATGGGGAGTCCTAGTTAAAATAGGTTTTTAACTATTAGTAATATTTAAAAAGAAATAAGAGCTTAGAAAAACGTTAAACACTTAATAGAGAAAAATTTTACATACAAGAAAACTTTTTAACTTTTAACTCTTCCTACTATCTCTAAAATATTTTCCTAAAGGTACCATCTTACACCTTTAGAATTTGGAATGTGTAGGCTTGGAGGGTTCTAGTAGTATCTCTATAACCACAAGAAGAGTAGCGGCTATGCTTGTCATCCAATATCTAGTAATCATGTTTGTGATCAAGTTATCAACAATGTCCATGCTGCAATTAGAGTAGTAGCTATGTTGCCAAGTTCATGATCGATAGATTGTAGCTATAGATTCCATATGCGATTCAAAGTCACGAGTAGATCATAAAGCAAGTAAGATCTTAATTTGTGGGAAAATTTAAGGTAAGACCCAATATGTGTAAATTTTTCCAATAGATATTAGTCCACCAAAAATAACAGAATTAAAGAATAGAATGAAGGAAAAATGACCTTGCTAGCCTACCAAAATGCTTCACTAAATAGATGCAGTGTGTTTAGTAAAAAGAGGAAGAATGATTGCTAAAAAATTGAAATATAGGGAAGTGAGAGTTGTGGACGAAGTGATGCGAACACCACAAAGAATAGTGAACCCATTTGAAATAGAAGGAATCCATAGCAATTTCTTGTCATACTCTTGTCTATACTTGCTTTTACAATGATTCTTGATCATTATTTCTAACTTGCACTCTCATAAGCAGCCACTTGATCTCAAAATCAAGAAGCAAGATGGAAAAAAATGGTGAATAGAAACCCAAAACCCAAAATAGAGAGACTATGAAAACAAAGGAAGCGAAGAATGAATGAATGCAGATGTGTGTAGAAGTTTTGGAAGAGATAAAAATAAGAGAAAGAAATGAGAGAAATGGGAAATAATGAAAACATTTGTTGGCTAAATAGCCAATAAATGGAGACCAAATAGAAAATGAGGTCAAAAATCATAGAAAAATTTAATAAACTATCCCATCTATTACATATATGTAAAAAAAAATTGCCATACGTACATTTGCATAAAATCCAAAAAATATTATGTAGAATTTCTTTTACACTTAAATTTTATATTCTTAGACATATTGATGACATGATTCTAATGCATGTGCATGAAATGCCATGATCTACTTAACCTATTAATAAAGAAAATAAACTCTAGGTCCTAATCTTATTTACTATACACAACTACACATATATTTGGACATGGATATGACAACTCTTTCCCCCTTAAAGAAATTTCATCCTCGAAATTCTTGTACTTTTACTAGAGAACAAATGAGAATGCTTAGTTTGCTTTCATCTTCTTGCTCCCAAGTTGCTTCCCCTATGGTATGATTAGCCATAACACCTTCAATAGAGAAATGAACTTATTGCATGAAGCTTTAACTTGTCTTTCTAAGATCTCAGCTAGTTTCTCCTCATAGATCAGATCCTCTTTCAATTCAATTGGTTAAGACATCAACACTTGTGAGCGATCTGGCATGTACTTTAGATAGACACATGAAAAATCATGGATTTGAAAAAAAATTATAGTTAATGCAAGGCAGTAAACAACTCTTTCAGTGCACCCTAAAATCTCATAAGGTCCAATGTCTTGAGGGATTAAATTCCCTCACTTCCCAAAATGCAAAACTCTTCTCCAAGGTAATATTTTTAGGAAGAACTTGTCGCCTATATTAAACTAAGTTGCCTTCATTTTTTCCTTAACAATACAAATCTTTTCTGCTGTGAGTTGAACAATCTCAGGACCTAAAAGTTTTTGCTTACCTTCTTCATCCCAATAAATTGGCATTACACGCTTTGTACCATACAATGCTTCATAAGTTGCAAGGCTGATACTTGAATGAAATCTAGCTATATACGAATTCAATAAGAGATAGATGATCATCCCAATTGCCTCTAAATTCCATAACACATGCCCTAAGCATTTCCTCCAAAGTCTGAATTTCCACTTAGATTACCCATCTTTTTGAGGATGAAAGCAAGTATTGAATTTTAACTTTGTCTCCAAATCTTTTCATAGGCCCGACCAAAAACAAGAAGTGAATCAAGAATCCTATCAGATATTATTGAAATAAGAGCCCCATGAAGTCTCACAATAACTTTCACATATAATTTAGCCAAACTATCATGAGAACAATTTGTCCTTATTGGTAATAAGTGAGCTAATTTTGTTAACCGATCTATCACTATCCAAATTGTATCATGCTTTCTTCTAGTAAGAGGCAAACTCATAACAAAATCTATAGTAATATGCTCCTATTTCCACTTAGGAATCTCCAATGACTACAACTGTCCTACTAGACTTTGATGTTCCACTTTTACTTGTTGGCATACCAAGCATTTTGAAACATAGTTAGCAATATCTTTCTTCATCCCTTGCCACTAGAAACTTTCTCGAAGTGTCCAATACATTTTTGGATTGCTTGGGTGCATAAAATAAGTTGACGAGTAGCCTCCTCCAAAATTTTTTCTTTAAATCTTGTACATTTGACACATATAAACAAGTACCACATAGTAGCGTCCCATCATGTCTCAAAGAATCATCTCTCAAAGAAAAATCTATAGGATTTTCATTTCTAACTTTTTGGATTTTGATTTAAGTGAGCATGTTGACTTTGTGCTTCACATACCTGTTCTACAAGCATTGGTCTAACTCTAAATGTAGTTAAGAGAGCATATGCATCTCTAACTACTAATTTTACTCCACTAATCTCAATTCAAGCAATAAAGGTAAATAAACCACATGAGCATATGCCAAGGTACCAGTAGTTTTCCTACTCAATTATGAGCCATTGTCTTTCTCTTAGGTTTAGCTCCTTTTGAGTAAAAAGATATTTCAAACTTTTGTGATCAGTGAAAATTTTGAAAAGTTTCTCCATACAAGTAATGTGTTTGTGTCTTAAGTGCAAAGATTACTATAGCTAGAACCAAGTCATGGGCTTTGTTGTTTAAGCTATTAGGAAGCATAAGCAATTATTGTACCATGCTGTATGAGAACATATCCAAGACCTTGATGTGGTGCATCACTTTACACCACAAAACCACATTTGCCTAAAGAAAGGGTAAGAATTGTAGCTAAAGCTAAATGATTCTTTAATTGATCAAAGCTCTTTTTGTAATCTTTTGACCACTAAAACTTTACATTCTTTTTGAGTAATTTTGTCAACAATGCAACAATAATGGAAACTTTTTCAACAAAGCATCGATAGTAATTGGCTAAACCCAAGAAACTCGTTACTTCAATTGGGTTACTTTGAGGTCCCAATTTAAAAGGGCTTCTACCTTATGAGGATCTACAAAGATACCACAGGCTGAATGCTTAAGAAATGGCACTCTATCTAAAATTTCACACTCATTGAGTTTTGTATATAATTGTCCACCCCTTAACACTTGTAAAATAGTTCGCAAATGTTCTTTATGCTCATCTTCATTATGTCAATATACCAATATATCATCATTAAACACCACAACAAATTTTTCCAAATAAGGTCTAGACACTCTATTCATCAAATCCATTAATGTTGTAGGAGCATTGGTCAACCTGAAAGGCATAACCAAATGTTCATAGTGCCTATATCGAGTTTTAAAAACTCTTTTAGGTCTATCTGACTCCTTAACTCTAAGTTGATGGTATCCTAAATGTAAATCAATCTTGGAGAACACCTTAGCACTTAAAAGTTTATCACATATATTTATTCTGGGTAATAGGTATTTGTTACAAATGGTCACTTTGTTTAACTACCAATAGTTAGAACAAGCCTCATTGTACCATCCTTCTTCTTTACAAATAAAACCAATGCTTCTTGCAGAGAGGCAATAGGTTGATTGAAGCCTTTATCTAACAATTCTTGTAATTGTACTTTCAACTCTCTCAACTTTGTAGGAGCCATCTTATATGATGCTATAGAAATAGGAGTTGTACCTAGAACAAGACAATTGCAACTTCCACCTTTCTATCAGGTTATAGACCCAAAAGTTCCTTTAGGAAAACATTTAGAAATTCACACATCAATGGTATATTTTGTAATTTTATATTACTTATCTTTGTGTCAATAACATATGCTATGCCTAGTAAGCCTACTAAAGTAGTTTCCTTGTAACTACAAAAGAAATGACACAAGAAGGAAGAAATTGATGCTTCCCTTAGAAAATAAACTCTTACTTTTCTAGTGGCATAAAGGTTACTTCCTTTTTAAAGCAATCAATGGAAGCATTATGTTGAGCTAGCCAATCCATTCCCAGTATAGCATCAAAGTCTTAAATTTTTGAAGGAGTTAGGATTGCCAATAGTTAATGTTCACCTATGCAAATCTCACAACTTGTATGTACATGTTCTACAATTATCACCTCTTCCATAGGAATAACAACTCCTAAATTGCCCTGTAGATTGCTCAAATCTCTATTGGCATATGGTGTAAATGTCTTTGATATAAAAAGTAGAACTAGGACCAATCAAAATGTATTCAACTTGATCAAATATAAAAACTATACCTTTTATAACCTTGGGAATTGCTTGAGCTTTTCCTACTGCATCATAGCAAAGACTCTAGCTTGTAATCGAGAATGACCAAGCTGCATATGTTGTCTACTACCATTGTTGCTAGCGGCTGGTCCACTAGACTTCACAACAAAACTAGACCTTATTCCCTATCTTGTGGTGCATCCATATTTTGATGCCAACTGAATACTTGAAAAAATGTTGAAGTCTAATCTTATTTAGCTGTGCTAATTGAGGAAAGACAATCTTTCAACTTGTGACCCATTTGTCTATAGTTCAAACATCCACCACAAATTCTTTTATGCTCTCCCTCATGTAATTTACCATAAGAATTACATTAAGGTCATCTTTTGGGTAGGAGGGAGTGTTATGACCACCCTTGCTAATAGCAACAAGAAAGTTTCCTTTTTGACCTCTAGAACCACTGTCAGATGAGCTAAAAGGTTTACATCCCATAAATGCTTGAGATTCAGATAGAGAGGCACCATGAAAAATTCTTCTACTTTGGAATTGACTAGAAAACCTACCTCTGTCACATGCTTCATCGATGTGGCATTTGCTGCCTAATTTTAAAATGCATCACTAAGGGTTGAGACATGCTAACTTATATACCTAACATCTCTTTCATGCTTTGTCTTGCCTAAAGTGTTACATGCACTTCCCTTAGGGACTTAGCGCCTTTTTTAATTTGTCCCACCATCATTCAAAAGGGCATGCAGAGTGGCTTTGATACTAAGAGTAATAGCCTAACCCACTAGTGATATTCTCCTCTTTTGGCCAATACCAGCACTATTTTAAAACATGTCACTAGGAGTTGAGACATGCTAACATATATACCCAGCATATCTCCCAAAGTGGACTAGGCTATTACACCTTGTTCTATTTTTCTCTTATTTCTTTCTTCTACTTCATGCCTTTGTGACAATCTCTTTTGCTTGATAAGAGGATTCAACCAATTTCACATATTCTTTGTGGCCAAGCATTTTAGTCTTCTCTCTAATATTTTCATACAACCTTGACACAAAAAGGTGACACTTCTCTTTTTCATTAGCTATAGCAGAAGGAGTAAATCTAGACAAGCAATTGAATATCTATTCATATTAGGCCACTATCATAGATCCCTACCATAAATCAAAGAATTCCCTCATTTAGTATACAACTTCCACCAAATGTAAGCATCCTCCTGCAATGATGAATTATGAATTTTAGCTTTGTTCATTAGAACACTCCATTAAGGCTAAAATTCTTTTTATTTTCTGCATCCAAGTCTCAACTTCAGCTAGATTTGTGGTGCTAAGAAACTTATTCACCCAAGTTTCCTTAAACACTCAAAGGACTTTTCTTTGTCCTTCAATTCGGCTTAAGAAGAAGATGTTGTATCTACTACATTAGTAAGGACTTGGGTTAGTATAACTAAAGTTTCCTGTAACCCAACTATAGGAGCATATTGGTATGGCTCCAATGTAGCTACTTATATATGAGGGGTGGGTATTTCAACCGAAGTATCTATACCCTCTTCTTGATGTGCAAAAGACTAAAGGTGTGTAGATGGACTAAGAGACTAGCTAATGTCAGCAACATTATGCATTCTATTGCCATAGCCTCAGCCATGATGATCACTACGACCATGAGATCCTCTACTAGGAGCCATTAATTCCTATATAATTAATTAACCATAAACAACTATCATAACCTATAGCTCTATAGAATCTATAACCTAGGCTCTTATACCAATAAATGTAGCACCATAAAGTTCATCATAACATCATACATATCAAATAAAAATTTTGGTAAACTTTCCCTTGTAAACTCATGCTCCCAAGTACAACAAACGATTTATTTACCCTTCTAGTCAACAAAATACCAAAACCAATCTAGTACCACATTCACACTATGGTATTACAAACTCACAACATTTCATCCATATCAAATACATCCTTATTACAATTTATATATTTCTAGAAGCTAATAACAACATCAAAATGTTAGCAAGAAGTTGACTTTGGTCTGGTCTTTTCTACTACACCCGAAGCTGACCTATTCACAAATACTTAGCTACTAGTTTGCAATAATAGAGAAAACTAAATGAGCTTATGCCCATTGAGACGATAAGAGACAAATAATGGGGAATAGTGTGAGGGTTATCAAAATCTAATGCATTTCTCATAAAAATAATTAGGTAACAATGAAATTTAGTGCAAAAGAATATCATTTTGAAATATAATTTTATGTGAATAAAAATACTCAATCGAGGAATTAAAACACCAAATGCTATGAATAGAGTAAATAAACATTTCACACTATATCATTCTTATCAAAAGCACTATAAAAAGATAATACTAATGTCCAATTGTAAAGTTTTAACCATAGAACACCCTCAACTATGTAAACCGCTTGAAATATGTCTTCTAAGCTAATTATATGATCACTTGGCATCATTGAATCCTGGGAGCAAAATTTCTATGATGCTGGCATCCTTGGGCACTCAAGAACAATAACTAACAAGCTAATCATATGCTGGCACAAAGGAATTATAGGATAGTTGGTCATATGCTAACACAAAACATTTAATCTAGTCATACGCTAGCTTAGACCTACCACCAAAGGGCTAAGTGCATAAGACATACACCCCAAAGGCTTTTATGTATATGTTGGGCAGTCCCAAAGACCTTATAGTTATTTGTCAATTTACTTATCTAGTAGCTACATAATCAACAATGAATTTAAACTTCAAATGCTATTTTCAGTAAGCTTTTTAAATATATCAAACTATAAAGCATTATTAACATATATTAGTTAATTCTTGACAATAGTCTCTAAGGTGGGATATTTCTCTTGCTCACTTCCTTCCATGAAAGACTTTACTTTTTCCCATACTTTGTAAGCTTTACCATAAGACACATTGAGATTGAAAGTTATCCTCATGAAGTTGATGATATCTCTACTGATAGGGTTTGATGTGATCCTGAAATAAATATATGAGAGTAGCTTCTTTACTAGCCAATTAGAACTAGCTCTTTGCACTTTGAATGTTTTGCTACAAGTGTACTCTTTGACTAAAGTCTTAATTTGGAAGGATTGATATTCATCTTTTGCATAGGAACATAAAGTTGTTCTTGGACATGGTCCTTGCATTTGGCACAGCACCTCAGCTTATCATTTTTCTTAAACTTTACTAACTTTTCAACGTTGGCCATATAATTCCTCATGGTTTCTTTGAACACATGAAGATTAGGAAACTCCATGCCAAGTTCAAACTCGACTTCACCATATTTTGTATTTTCATTAAATTGAAGAAATCTTGTTTTGCTTTTTCACCGCTCAGCACTTCATGAGGTAAGTCATACACACTATGCAACTTTTCATATTTATCTTCTTCTTCCACTCTAGATTACCCCAAATTGCCCACCACCTATCTTCAAGCATCAACTTGGGAAACTTGTAAAATAAGTCATCATCCTTTCAGTTTCATTGTGATATAGTTCCTCTTTGTACCAATTGTCATGACCTATTTCCAAGCCATAACTAGTGCATAGACTAAAACTCTTAGTCTAGCAAGCCAACAAACTTCTTGACAAGAATTATCCTCTAATACCTTAGTCAAGATATAGGGATTTAAAAAACTTAATTTTTTTTTCACTTCAAAAAATTTCTAAAAAAGTTTAGTACAACCTCCCCTATAATAGGGACATTACTCCTAAAATTACAACACAACAGAATTAATCAACCTACTTAGTCCCAAAATTTTTCAAACATTACAAACTACAAAATTGCATAACAAAAATCTGCATGAAGAATAAGAAATCACAACTCTCCTTTTTTGAAGTACAACATGGAGTTTAGAACTAGACTTTACATTTTTAAGGCGAATGCCCATCCAAAAATTTCATATGAAAATGAAGCTACAATAATATTATAGGCTACAAATCTACAAAAATAACAAGCCAAGGATTAACAGCTAACAATGGGGAATAGTTAAGTGTTTATATAATTTTACAATATCTAAAATAAAAAATATTTTAGTAATAATGATAAGACTTCTTTTATTATCATTTCTCAAAGAGAGAATATTTTTCAAAGCTATGCAATCCAAGAATAATTCATAGTAATTTCAAATCATAGATAAGTAACTCATTACATTTAGTTATTCAAACTATAACAAATTCAAGAAATTTTAAATACAACAAAATGCACTTCTTAGCTATAAAACTTGTAATTGCTATACACTTGAACCTTGTACACCATTTTTCTCATTGAAAGCATAATCTATACACATCACTAAGAAGCATCCTCACTTGGAAGCAATTCATTTAATAGAAACATGGCATCACTAAGCCTAGGAGCAGTAATTATACTAAGTGTGACATCACCAGATACTCAGGAGCAAATATACATGATATGTGGTCATACACTAGCATAGAGCATGGTTTTAAAGGGCTAGTGACACAAGATATACACCTCAAAGACTATATGTATACCCTATGTAGTCTCAAAGACCTTATATTCTTAATATTCATGTTTGGTTACAGAGCTAGGAGTGCACATAAGTGACTGACATAAAATATGGCCACTAACTAAATATAAAAAATTACTTAATTGGAAAGCATGTTAAACTACACTTTTAATCCAATACTTTCATCACAAATCTCATAAAATTAGTAACACTTCATTACAGATGCAATAACTCTTTTCCAAATTGATTCACCACCATATTTATAAATGAAGAAATTCTTAAAGATAACTAGTATATTTCATAAACAACTTATTTTCTAAACCAAAAATTTCATATTAAACTATCTAAACTATTACTTATTTTTGAAGAGAAGCCATTTAAAGAAAGAAATACACCATTTAAATGCCATTTGAAACTCTTATCATTCCCTTTAAAATAGCAACACCTAAAATATAGAAAAAAAATCATTTTTGCCAAAGGCAAGCATTGTTAGAGGTTTTTCCACTCACTAGGGCTCCAAACTATAAATCTAACAATATCATAACACTTGAGAATTGAACCTTGATCCAGCTTAAATTTAACTTCTTTCATATACATATAATATTTCAAGTTAGAGGATGAGCAACTAACTCCAACTATTGAAATAGACCTACTAATTATGGCATGATATGAAACTCAGTACTAAACATTCCCACCCAAATTGACTACCAAAGTTTCAATCTAAAAGAAGGCATAAGCATTTAAACAAAATATAAAACAAAAAAATAAAGCTTTGAGGAAATAGAAAATGACCTTATTTTGCCATAAGAACTGTATTAATTGGCTTTAAAGCAAATTTTGAAAAATTGATAGAACAAAGACATGTATCTAGTTTCATATGCATTTCATTGCAAAAAGTAATACATGTTGAGTTCTTATATACTCATTATTTTACAACTTTTCTCAATTAATAGAAGGGATATAATTCATAAGTTCTTAGCAACCCAAAATATCAAGACTTTCTGTGCAAAAACATTTTCTAAATACTTGACTCCCAAATTTAGGTTCTCAAACAAATCCCTTAACTAGTACAAAGACAAATACCACTTGGCAACAATAATTAGACCACTTAAATCAAACCTTGAAAGCATTTGAGACCTACGTCTCTTACTTTCAAGAAGCCACAATTATACTCTAGCATAAAGTTATTCTCTTTAAATTTAGAAACATACCCATACGAAAATAGTGAAAACTTCAGCTAACCCAAAGCTTCAAGGAGTAAAAATAAAAAAATACTTGAGAATTTCCTCTGCCATACCCCATAAAATAGAAGCAACTAACTAAAATCCTCTCTTAAATTTGTTCAATTTCAATGAAGAACATGGGAAGAAAATAAGAATAGAACTAAACTGATAGAACATTTGTGCTGATTTTACCTTAATTAACATCAAGAAACCCTGATTATACATTCCCCCCAGTCAGCTACAGAATTAGGGTTGAAATTTTATGGGAAAGGGAAGAAGGGTTTTAATTATAAGTTGGTTGTGTGAAGAAATTAGAGGCAAAAGTGTAGAAGAGAAGAAGTATGAAAGAGAGAAGAAAATAGTACAAGGAGTTATTGGTGGCAGCCATAAACATGAAAGAAGCAAAAAGAGAAGTGGGGTTTCCATGAAATGAGAATGGTGAGACCAAAACAAGATTAAAGTAAGAAAGCTAGAAGTAAAAAGAAGAGGAAAGGACAGTCAACATAAAAGGAGAAAAAAAATGCTGCATGACCTGAAGTGGGAGGTTGTAGTGATATGAAGAAGCTTTGGGAAAGGCATTAATGAGTGGGATGTGTACTTTGAAAGTGGAAAGAATAAAAAAATCAACAATGAGACAAATGAACAGCAACTTGGTGCTAAAGTGGGATGAACTTTCTGAAAGTGTGAAGGGAAGAGATATACGTGTAAAAAGAATAAGGTATTGTATTGTTAGTAAATTGAATAGGTGGCACAATATGGTGTAAGTGAGAAACTTCAGAAGAAAGAGCACATAAAAATCTAAACCAATTAACTGACAGAGAGATTAGAAAAACAAATTTAAATTTGTTGGCAACCACAAAGTTATATATATTTATATATTAAAGCAACTTACCTATTGTCTATTTAAAATTATTTTAACCAAACCCATTATTTTAGCTAATATAAATATATATATATATATATTTCTCAAGTGATCTTTATACACGTAAGATATATATTTCAAATATGTAATTAACACGATCGATTATAATGCAAATGCATGATATGTGATGACTCATATAGCCTATTAATAGAACTAAGAAAACTTTAAGACCCAAATCTAATAACCATTTACTATTAATGGTCTATTTTCCACTATTAATGCCTTTTTTCTTTAGTATATGAATGAAGTTTAATTGTGCTGATTAACATCAATAGACTGCAAGTTTTTTAGGATATTACATGAAATCTCTACGAACAATCTAGCAAGTACTTCATCACAATGTTTTTATGCTTGTGTAGTTAAATAATTTTCATAAATGTAGCTAGTTACTTTGGTTTCTTGCTCTGTAAGCCTATAGTTAGGCATCTGATGTTAGGTACCTCCCTTATGCTAAAGTTTACATGGCTGTTGGATTTAGTCTATGATGCTACAATGTTTTGACATTGTACTAATAGAATACTAGATAAAGCATATAGCTTAAAAGTCCAAAGGATAATGGCAAAGAATTCAGCTTGTAGGGAGTATATGGTTTCAATTCTAAAGACTTGATTATGGATAGCTTGACTTGATGAAGACTTAGAAGGTACAAGAAACATAGGAAACTATTATAATGTTAGATTTTGTTTAATAATTTATGTAACACTGAAAATGAGTTTTATATCCACTCCAGTAACTTTAGAATGCAACTAGGTATATAAGCCTATAGGCGATGATCTTTACATACCTAATTTTAAGACCAATGCATGCTTGTGGTTTGATATGCAGAAGCACATTCAAAATTTTTTGGTTAAAATATTTCGCCAGTTCCTATAGTTTGGCCCAATTTTCAAGTAAGTTCCAATAGTTTAAAAGCATTTAGGTGGGTCCCTATACTTTTTGCTATTTAAGGCATAGGTCCCTATTGTTTAGACTCATAATGATGCTATCCTAAATAACCCAACATGGCAAATGGATGGTTGATGTGGCCAGCCTCCATGCCAATAATGATGCCTTGCCATGCTAGATAATGGGGTGGGGGTAGTGGTTAGGGTTCAAATTGGGGCTTAATTTTTCCCTAATTCAATGAATCTATGAAATTAGGGTTCAATGGCAGAGTTCTCATGCTTGATCTTAGGGAGGACAAGGATAAAGGAGACATCAGGGTCATGCATGAAGTTAAGGAAGAGTCAAGCCACCCATTGTGGTTGTGGATCAAAGTTGATGGTGTTTACTTCCCACACAGTTGCAAACCTAGGGAGGATATTTCTATGATGCTCAAATTATAGGGTAATTTCATGACTCTAAATCTAAGTTGCTCTTAGAACAAAATTTTGTTGGTCTCTTAATGGTTTTTTTGTTCTTTCTTATGCAATATCATTGGTCTTATGGGCGGTTTGAGTGGGTTGATGAAGTCACTCATGGAGGGGCTACAGAATAACAACTAGTGAAAGTAAGTGAAGGGAAATTGACCTTAAGGATATACAAGATTCTCCTAGTGGTTTCAAGGGGTATGATAATTGCAGTTGATGCTTTTTCATTTGTGAAGTGTTATAGGTAGACAATTTTGTTTCTAATTTGTATTCTAGGAGATGCAATTTGTATTGTAGGAGCTAGGAGGGGTATTTTGTAATATATATAGTCCATTCCTCTTAATTTTGGCATTGCATAAGGGAATCTAGTAGACTGCATTATACCTGAGCAATTATTGAATTGAAAGCTAAGTTTCTTTTGGTACATTCATTATTATGTCAAGTGCAATAACTTCTACTTAGAAAATGCTAACTAGTGATGAAGAAGCATGTAATTAATAAAGTGTTTAGTTTGAACAATAAGTTGACATCACATGACCATGTTTACTAAAGTGTTTTAGCAGTAATTGAAAAAACAAAAGCTACCATCACATGCCTACACACACTAATCTTGAGTAAACACAAACAAAAAGCAACAGAAGTTAGGACCACTACTATAGAAAACTATGATTGCAATTTGCATTGTTCAACATCTTGGAAGCATCATGGTTGAGTGCTTGTTCAATGTGCTTTATGAGATGTACCACCACTTGACTTTGTTGGTTAAGATGAGCTAGCCAACTTGTTCCCTTTTTGCCCTCCTTTCCTCAATGGTAATTTATCCCTAAAAGCTACTAAGGGTGTACTAGAGCCCTTGGTTAGCCTTGCTACTTGTTCTCTACCTCTTGCTCTACTTGTTTATCTTTCTCTTCCAACTATTTCTAGAATACTTAAACCTTCTTAAGTGCTAGCTAGTGACTTGCCACTATTGCCTAGGTTGGATCTGTCTCTTCCAACCCTCTTCTTAAATCTTCTAGTCTGGCTTCCTTCTTGATTACTAGGGTTAGCACCATGGTCATGAGGAGTAGAGCATGCTGGGTGTTGCATGTCTGTTGCTTGTAAGTCCTCTTTATAGCCATATTAGTTACAAGTAGCACACCTAAGGTTTTGGTTTATTCTTCTCAACTTGTTTGGAAGGGCAGGTTCATCAGGCTTTTCCTCCTCAACCCTTTTAGCCTACCAAGGGCTTCCCTTAATCTAGGAGGCATGATCTTATGAAAGCCTTGTGGTTGCCATAGATTTTCTCCATTGACAGGGTTGATAACTGGGCTATAACATGCTTTGAATGCTATAGTATGTAATAGTTACTAATATAGTCTTTTGGTTGGTCACCCTTGAAGAGTACATAGCTCACAGCATGCCTACAAGGTAAGCTAGTAAAACCCCACCATCTATGGCTGCAACTACCTTCTTGCAGATCTACTGTGAACTTGTCTAAGATTATAGATTGGACATGTTTTGTTGAGAGTGTGTGAGTGTATTTCAAAAAGAGAGAAGACCCACATTTAATGGTGTTTTAATTAGTAATTATCATATTTAATGGTGATTTGATTAGAAACTTATTACCAAATAATTATGGTATATTTTAGTCAACCTAGCTATTAAGTAGAGTTTAATTCTTAATTAATAACATTTGATTCTTGTTTATTGCTAATTAAATTATTTAAATATTATATTAATTTTGCCATTATTATTAATTAATATTATTTTAATGTCTCCAACGGTCACTTTTGCCAAGGAGCATATATATATATATATATCCTAAGTTCTGGTTTTTTTTTTTTGAGACCACTACTTTCTTTTTATCTGGGTTACAAATTCTTCTTATACTTTTGCTGTTCTGGTTACCTGATCAATAGATTAGAAGAGTCTGTTTAATCCTAGGGGATATTCGTATACTGGCATGGCGAAATAATCCTTAAGGATAGCATCATTGTATGTGACTCAGACTACAAAGTGCTCATAATTTATACTACTACACCAACAATCTTAAGGATTATGGCGTCTTTTACTGTTGATGATATTGTCAACCACAATGATGTCGCCACTATCAACGTTGTCACTGCCAATGCTGAAGCACCAAATGCCATTATCAACACTATCATTCCTACCATGCCGGCTATTCCTTTTGCCAAACCATTTCCAGATATTTCAAAGATCGAGGTATTTGGAGGTCAAAATTTTCGTAGATGGCAAGAACGCATATTCTCCATCCTTGACATGCATGGTGTTGCCTCTGCCCTCACTGATCCTATGCCGCCATCAACAGCTGATCCGAAACAATTGGAGGCCTGGACTTATGCTAACAAGGTATGCAGACATACAATTGTCAGTACACTATCTAATGATCTCTTTGATGTTTACTGTGCATTCAAGGAAGCCAACAAAATTTGGGAGTCATTGCTTACAAAATATACTGCTGAGGATGTTGGGAAGCGAAAGTTTGTCATAGGAAATTATTATAGGTGGGAGTTTGTAGAAGACAAGGATATAAAAATGCAAATTAATGAATACCATAAGCTGCTAGAGGAACTCCGAGCTAAAAATATTATACTACCTGATCAATTTGTTGCTGGCATGCTTATTGAAAAGCTACCTGATTCATGGAGTGACTATAAACAACAACTCAAGCATAAGCACAAACAACTATCCCTTGCCGACCTTATCACACACATAATCATAGAGGACACCAATAGGAAGGAACTCAAAGCTACGAAGGCGAAAGAAATGACTTCAAAAGCAAACTTGGTACAAGAAAAATTTCAGAAAAAGAGGTATGACAATAAAAATCTGATTAAAGCCTAAACCCACTAACCCCACCTTCAAGAAGAAGGGAAATTGTTTTGTTTGTGGAAAGCAAGTCATCATGCTACTCAATGTAGGAAGAGAGCGAGAAATGATAATCCTCCTAAGCCAAATGTAAATTTGATCCAAGGAGATGACATAATAGCTGCGATCATTTCTCAAGCCCTCTTTATAGCCAATGTGAAAGAATGGGTGGTAGACTCTGGGGCTACCAGGCATATCTGTGCAAACAAAGATGCCTTTGCCTCCTACACTTCGATAGGGGATGGAGAAGAACAAATATATCTTGGTGATTCTAGGACTACCAATGTTCTAGGAAAAGGAAAAGTTCTTCTCAAGCTCACATCTGGCAAGACTTTGGCTCTCAATGATGTCCTGCATGTGCCTAGCATTAGAGTAAATTTAATTTCTATCGCTCTGTTAGGAAAGGCTGGGGTTAAAGTATCGTTTGAATCTGATAAGATTGTAATGACAAAAAATAATGTGTTTGTGGGCAAAGGCTATTGTAATCAGGGACTTTTTGTACTCAATGTTGCTGAATGTGTCAATGGAAATGCATCTACTTCTGCTTACTTGGTTGATTCTATTGATATGTGGCATGCTAGATTAGGACATGTTAGTATTTCTTATTTTATCAAAATGCAAAAACTTGGTATAATTTCTGGGATTAGTCATATGAATTTGAATAAATGTGAAACATGTGCTGAATCTAAATTAACTAAGAAGCATAGTCATAACATTCAAAGGGAAACTGAATTACTTAGTTTGATTCACACTGATTTAGGAGATTTAAAACAAACTATAACTAGAGGTGGTAAAAAAATATTATATAACTTTCATCGATGATTTTTCTAGGTACACTAAGGTGTATTTACTTAGAAATAAAAATGAGGCATTTGACATATTTCTTTTATATAAAGCTGAAGTAGAAAATCAATTGAACAAAAAGATAAAAAGGGTTAGGTCAAATAGAGGAGGTGAGTATATTTTATTTAATGAATTTTGTGAAAGAGAAGGATTAATACATGAAGTTACTCCTCCTTATTCACCTGAATCCAATGGGGTAGCGAAAGGAAAAATAGAACCTTAAAAGAAATGATGAATGCTATGCTAGTTAGCTCCTCTGCACCTGATAATCTTTGGGGTGAAGCATTGTTGTCTGCCTGTCATATACAAAATAGGATTCCTTATAAGAAAAATGATAAGACACCATATGAATTATGGAAGCGTTATGTACCTAATTTAAAATATTTAAAAGTGTCGGGGTGCCTAGCTAAAGTCATGCTACCTAAACTCAAGAAAAGGAAAATAGGTTCAAAGACTTCTGATTACGTGTTTATTGTGTATGCTGAGAATAGTGCTGCTTATAGATTTCTTGTTTTGAAAAGTGATGTGCTTGATTGCAATACTATAATTGAAACAAAAAATGCTGAATTTTTTGAACATGTTTTTCCTTTAAAAGTTGAAAATATTCATCAAACACCTACACAAAATAATGAGAATTTGTCTGAAAATTTATCTGAAGGTTTAAGAAGAAGTAAAAGACAAAGGAAGGAGACTTCCTTTGGAGATGATTTTTATACTTATCTTGTAGAAGATAAACCTTCAACTTACTCTGAAGCTGTAGCATCTTCTGATGCACAATTTTGGAAAGAGGCAATTAAGGCTGAAATTGATTCTATTAATAAGAATAAAACATGGATTTTGGTAGATCTACCTCTAGGAGCCAAACCTATAGGTTGTAAATGGATTTTTAAAAGAAAATACAATCCTGATGGGTCAATTGATAAATACAAAGCAAGACTAGTAGCACAAGGTTTTACTCAAAAACAAAATATTGATTATTTTGACACTTTTGCTCCTGTTTCTAGAATTTCTTCTATTAGAGTTTTAATTGCTTTAGCTTCAGTTTACAAACTCTTTATTCACCAAATGAATGTTAAAACAGCATTTTTAAATGGTGATTTAGAAGAAGAAATTTACATGGTACAACCTGAAGGTTGTGTGGTTTTTGGACAAGAAAACAAAGTTTGTAAACTTCTTAAATCTTTGTATGGTTTAAAACAAGCACCGAAACAATGGCATGAAAAACTTGATAAAGTTTTGATCAAATATGGTTTTACTTCTGTTGAAGCAGATAGATGTGTGTATACGAAATCAATTAGTGGTGAGTGTGTAATTATTTGTTTGTATGTAGATGACATGCTCATTTTTGGTACTAGTATGAATGTTGTGCATGAAACAAAATCTTTTCTTACCTCTATTTTTTATATGAAAGACATGGGTGAAGCTAGTGTGATTTTGGGTGTTAAAATCATAAGGAATGGTGATAGTATATTGCTATCACAGGAACATTATGTTGAAAAGATTCTTAAAAAGTTTGGTCATTTTGATGACAAACTAGTGAATACTCCTTATGATCCTAATACTCAATTAAAGGAAAATAGAGGTGATCCTATTGCTCAATTTGAGTATGCACAAATTATTGGGAGTTTGTGGCATTTGATGAATTTTACTCGGCCTGACATAGCATATGCTGTATGTAGATTGAGCAGATATACACATAATCCTAATCATTACCATTGGGTTGCATTGCTTAGATTAATGAGATATTTAAGGGGTACTATTAATTATAGTATCATATATAGTGAATTTCCTGCTGTATTAGAAGGATATAGCGATGCAAACTGGATTTCAGATTCAGATGAGACAAAATCCACTAGTGGCTATGTGTTTACCCTTGGTGGTTGTACAGTAGCTTGGAAATCAACCAAACAAACTATTATTGCCAGATCTACTATGGAATCAGAGTTCATTGCTCTGGAATTGGCTGGTAATGAGGCTGAGTGGTTAAGAAACTTCTTAGCCAGTATTCCGTTGAGTATGAAACCAACACCATTGCTGTCTATACATTGTGATTGCCAAGCGGCAATAGCCATTGCAAAGAACAAGGCTTTCAATGGTAAGAGTAGACACATACGTTTGAGACACAATGTGATTAAGCAACTGCTAAAAGATGGAATTATATCGATCGATTATGTGAAGTCAGAAATGAATTTGACAGACCCTCTGACCAAACCTTTGGGAAGGAAGTTTATCCTTCAAACATCAAGGAGAATGGGACTTAAGCCAACTTGAAATTAACAGTGATGGTAACCCAACCTTTGTGATTGGAGATCCAATGAAGAAGGTTCATATGGGTAATAACAAGTCACTAGTTAATTCTACTAGCACTATTAATATTTAGTCCCTTCTTATGGTGTGAGAAAGTGCTAGAATGCATTAAAAGAGAGGTTGGGCTAAATGCTCTTAATGATTGCCATATCCCTTATGGGTGGTGTATTCATTGCAGATACACTTGATGGAATCACCTATATGAGTGTGGAGTAGGGCCGCTCCTATGAGATTGTGGCAAAATCTCTAGAGCACTCATGAATTACCAGGCATGTGCATGGCCTATTAGCACACAACAGCGTTAACAACAGGAATTGTGAGGGTGTAATGTGATTGGTAAGACCTATAACTTACAACAAAGAGTTCTTGGTTCATAGAAGTTTTAAACTTCACCAAAACTCTGTAAGTTAAGTTTTATCAATCTAGGTCTGGTTCATAGTTCAAAAGACACCAGATTCGAAACATGTACACTCATGAATGTAACCCAGAATATCTTTCTTTTTGAAATATGTGGGGGATTGTTGAGAGTGTGTGAGTGTATTTCAAAAAGAGAGAAGACCCACATTTAATGGTGTTTTAATTAGTAATTATCATATTTAATGGTGATTTGATTAGAAACTTATTACCAAATAATTATGGTATATTTTAGTCAACCTAGCTATTAAGTAGAGTTTAATTCTTAATTAATAACATTTGATTCTTGTTTATTGCTAATTAAATTATTTAAATATTATATTAATTTTGCCATTATTATTAATTAATATTATTTTAATGTCTCCAACGGTCACTTTTGCCAAGGAGCATATATATATATATATATATATCCTAAGTTTTGGTTGTTTTTTTTTTGAGACCGCTGCTTTCTCTTTATCTGGGTTACAAATTCTTCTTATACTTTTGCTGTTCTGGTTACCTAATCAATAGATTAGAAGAGTCTGTTTAATCCTGGGGGATATTTGCATACTGGCATGGCGAAATAATCCTTAAGGACAGTGTCATTGTACGTGACTCAGACTACAAAGTGCTCATAATTTATACTACTACACCAACATGTTTAACCTTAAACTTTATGCCCCTTACCTATCTATAACTCCACTTGCTTGTCAATCCTCTTCCTAGGCATTGGTATTATGTTCCTCTTAAACCTCTTGGCCTATACTCTCTTGGTTGTAAATCTTGTCATCCAATATACACTAATCCATTCCATAATTGTCAAGATTGGGTTATCTGTGGCCTTTATCAATTTTCCATTGAATGACTCTAAGATATTGTTCATCAACATGTTAGATTTAGGGTAAAAGAAGAAGGCATGCTTACACCATAGCTTAGGATCCAATAGCATCAGCTTATCATGAGCACCCAAACTCAACCTCTTCAGTTCTTCCATTTTGTTTTTTCATTGTTGAAGTAGGTTTCTTTTGTAGTCCCAAGCGCTAGGTCCCTCATCTTTTTGTCTTTACCATATTTCTTCTTCAAATTTGCATAGAGATGCCTCACACAATATTTGTGTTCCACCCCTAGTAGTATATCTTCAAATGTGAGGACTAGTCCTACAAGTCATGTACACACACTTGATTATAGGGGTTGAACTAGAATACTATATCAATACCTCTTACACTAATAGCTTTAGTGATCCACAAATAATTCAAAAGGTAATCCATGCTTACACTTTCAATTTCAATCAAGAATATTGAAACTTTAATTATGTTTGCAATTAACATCCTTGATCTTAACATATATGATTATAACTTGTTTAACCACTTATTAGGACAAATGCAACAAATACCTATAGTTTCAACTAAAATTCAAATATGTCCCTATAGTTTTAAATTGTAATGACTCAATCCCTAATGTATTATTTAGTAATAAGTCCTTATAATATGAGTAGCTAATAAGGAAGTCCTTATAGTTTAAAAATTTTTCAACTGAGTCCCTATAATGCTAACAGTTGCATCAGAAAATAAGATATGTTCTATGGCCAAACCAAAGCACCAAAACACCTATGCTATATAGAAAACTATAAGTTAGATAAAAGAACAAGGGTTTTATCTTTTGCTGCAGAAATGAACACATACCTTCTTTGCCTAGCAACAGTTAAGGAAAAATAGTTATCATTTAGATCCCTTGCAACTACTACAAGTAGTTGACCTCCATACTATCCTCTGATGTGATAGCCATCTAATCTACAAGCAGTAAGGAATCTTTCCTTTGTTGCACTAATACATATGTACATCCTTAGAAACATTGGCTCAAGAGTAGGCACTAGTCTTTTAGTGAGCAGTTAGACTGTGGAGCTAGGATTGGTTCTCAAGACTTCTACAACATAGTCCCAAATCTTCTCATACTGCTAATCAACCTTCCTAGCCAGTATGTCAATTACTTTCCTCCTTGCCACCTTAATGACAAACACATCAGCCATGCAGTTTCGCTCACTATTTCAATGACATCAAATAGTTTCATTTTTTGATCTACCCTCATGTTTATTTTCTCTATTAACTTGTTGTCTACCCACTTGAAGGATGCATATCTTCCTATAAAAGTTTTCCCACAACTATGTTTTAGGACATAGGTCTTTAATTTATATGTAGAAGATGTGACAATCTACTCACAAACATCAACAATGCTCACTCCTTAATAGACAACCCTACATCTCACCTTATCATTTTTAACAAACCTAATGTCTCTACTATTCAAGAATGCTCACTCCTTAACTACCTTCATAAACTAGTCAATGGAACTAAATTCTAACCCAAGTACCCACTTATAGTACACACATAATTCCTTGAACATAGGAAACTTGGGTCTGCTATCACCATCATCTTTATCTAAATCATCTATGTTGTGTAATGACTCACTAGCATGGTCAGATTCAACATCACCAACCTCATCAATAACTCTAGCAAGTGGCTTAGTTTGTGGTACTTGGATAGTAGGTTCTTCTCCTTTATTTTCTTCACCACCTACCTGCCTTTCTTCACCCACATAAGCTTTCTCACATTTTACATCATCATCAAAGTAGTCATTAACATCCCTCTCATCAACATTATCATTAAACTGAATGCCTTCCAAATTGTCACCCTCATTGTTGTCCTTATCATCCATTTCATCCTCTTCCTCCTTTTCATACACTCCATCTTTCTTAACTTTTGCCTCCATTTCTTCCCTTCCCTCTTTTTCACCCTTTGCCTTTTCCTACATTTCATCCTCTCCATCTTTTTCAACCTCCTTATCACCCTTAGTGTCTTTCTCAGCCCCTATCTCACCTTTAGTCACCTTCATAACCTCCTTCTCAACCACCTTCTCACCCTTAGTCACCTTCTTAGCCTTTGTCTCAGTCACCTTCTTAACCTCCATCTCACCCTACATCTTAGCCTTCATCTTTATTAGTGGAGATGGTGTGGTCAATTCCACCCTATCCCTAATAGCACACCCATGCAAAACCTAAACATGCCTTTAACAAATGTGGAGCCTTTAACTAAGCAGCTCCATTTCCATGGCATCTACCTTTATTTCATCCCATTCCTCTTTTTCAATCTTTGTCTTTGCCTCCATTTCATCCTCTCCATCTCTTTCAACCTCCTTCTCATCCTCAATGTCTTTCTTATCCATCTTCTCACCCTTAATCACCTTCTTACCTTGCTTCTTAGCTTCTATCTCACCCTCCATCTCTATTAGTGAGATAGTGGGGTCAATTCCACCACTTCCCCAATGGCACACCTATGCAAAACCCAAACACACCTATGACAAATGTGGAGACTTAACAAAGCCTTCCCATTTCCATGGCATTCTCATCAGTCCTCAACTCTTTTAAACTAGTACTTAAGTCATAGTTTTTGATTAATTTGTACATCATCTTCACAGTCACTTTATATCCAAACTTCCTCAATTCTACACATAGTTCTTGTAATAACCACTCTTTAATATTGATTTCTTTTAGTTTATGCATTCTCCCACTAATATATCTGACAACCTTCTCTTTCACGAACTGCCCCTATGATGAATCATGATATCAAACATATGAATTGGTGTCATGTCTACATTAAGCATAATTTGATCGATGACACATCAGGAAGATAAGCATCAAACATAAACTAACCCAAAACATGCCTCTTCTTACTCAACCATAAATTGTATGGAATTATTTGAAATCCCCTAAAACCTATAATGATTTCAAGGGTTCTTTCCCAGCCCAAAATATCTTTGAATCATTATAAGCAAATACAGAATGAGAGCACACCTTTCAACAATTGACGATTTTTGACTTGAATGACGAAACCTCTATGAATCATTATTTTATGGTGCTTGAAATTAGGAATGCAATTGCTTGATTTGGGGGAAACTTCTATAGTAGTTTTAGAGGCAATAGAGGGAAATTCAAATAGGAGAATTTCGGGCAAAATAAAGACCTAAGATACCCCATCCATCTAGTGTGGCAAGGTGTCCACTAGCTAGACATCACTATTGGCATGGAGGTTGGTCACATTAGCCATTTGTTTACCATGTTGGGTCATTTGGGATAGCATCATGATAAGTCTAGACTATAGAGACCTATATCATAAATGACAAAATTTATAAGGACCTACTTGAAAATCGACCCAAATTATAGGGACTGGTAGAATAATTTAATCAAATTTTTTCATTTGTTCTTTTTCTACCTTTTTTTTTTTTTTTTATATTTATGGGGTTGGTGGCAATGCTAAGCCTTTGTTTAATATTGCATGTTTGCCGGGTGTACAAATAATTATAAGGTTTGAAACTTGGATGTTACTAAACACATCATGTGCTGCATTTTATTTATTCATCTACTTATATATATATTTCTTTTTTCTTATGTCTTTTTCCTTGTTTGATATTAGGTAGGAGGCCAATAGTTAGGGATGAGATGGGGATGATGGATTGTTTTATCACAGAGGAGGGAAGGGAAAACCTTTTGCCCAACATATACATTTGGTGATATAGTTGGCGGTGAGATTAACTATGCCACAAGGGAATTGCTTTTCACATAAAAGACACTTTCTATTATGTTCAATGCATCCAATTTGCATGCATTCTTCAATTTTTGAATGAAAATTTTATTAGGACATCATGTCTACAAAAGCTAGCAATTGCATCTTAACTATACCCCATGAACATATAAGACACTAGAGTTTACACTTTGATTAACCATTCTGTTGTTTAGTTTGTTTATGGCTTCTGTTTACTATCTTAATTATCTCTTTATGGTTGATGCTAGTAAAAATGGACATGTTACGGGGACAGTTTACAAGGAAATGAAGGGTATAGTCCCCTTCTTCCAATTATTGCTATTCATAACCAAAATGAAGAGTATGTTTTATTGCTACCTTTTTATATTTTGTCTCGTGCTCTTCATTTATTGGAGTGCCAGGTGATTCTTTATATTTTTATATTCCAAATAGAGTTGATATCTGTATTTTGTGTCTAGTTGTGTTACCATAAGTTGAGAAGTGATCAATTAGACTATGATTTAGTAATTTCAATAGAAACTTGCAGCTCAATTTCCATGTATGCAATCACTTATCTGCAGTGTCATGCCTCATCTTAACTAGCATAAACAAAATCAACCGTTTGAAATAGCCAAAATGAAAAGTGCCTTTCTTCTACTACTACTTAAGATGAGGCATGACACTGCAGACAATTTAGTGATTGAAAAAAATGAATATTTAAGCCCAATTATATTTAGTTAATGTAACACCCTAAATACCAACATAACTATATATACATACTTAATGGAAATTTTGTGAGTCTCCCTTGAAAACTCATGCCTCCCAAATATACAATTAATCATTCTTTAACTTGCTTATGAACATCAATAGAATCCAAACTAGTACCACAACCACATTATGGCATTTTAGACTTGCAACACTTTATTGTAACAAATACAATCTTAATACAACTTATATATCTAGAAGCTGATAACAACATCAGAAAAGAAACAAGAAGCTGACCTTGGCTCAATCTCTTCTACTACACTCCAAGTTAACCTATACATGATACTTAGCCACTAATTTGCAACTATAGAGAAAACTTAGTGAGCTTATGCCTAGTGAGAGGATAAGAGACTAACAATGGGGAATAGTGCATGGTTATCAAAATCAAAATCACTTCTCATAACAAGAATTGGTTAATAAGGACATTTATTGTAAAATAATATCATTCTAATAATACACTTGTATGTGAGTAGAAATACTCAATTAAGAAATTTTAATATGCCAAATACTAGATTATAATAATGTTCAACTATAAAGTTTTAACTATAGAACATCTTGAACTATGTAAGTCACTTGAAATATGTCTACTAAGCTAGATATATAATAAGTTGGCATCACTTAGGGAGCAAAATTTCTTAGACACGAACATCCCTAGGACTCAGTAGCAATAACTAATAAGCTAGTCATACATTAGCATAGAGCAATTATACAATAGCTAGACATATGCTAACATAGAGCATTAAATCTAATCATAAGCTAGAATAGAGCTTCCCCCAAAGGGCTATCTAAGTACACAAGATATACACCACTTAAAGACTCTATGTATACCCCTTGTGGTCCAAAGACCTTATAAGCTAGTTGTCAATGTACTTATTCAATGGTTACATAATCAACAAGGAATTAAATGGCAAATACTTTTATCAATAACTTTCTCAATATATATGTCAAACTATAAAGCATTCCTAACATGTAAAACATAAATCTCTAAACTATCAGTATACAAATGTATAGAATTCCCAGAACACCATATCATAATTTTTGAAACAATTGATATACACATCATAATCTAGGATAAAACTAAATCCAAAAAGACCAATGGACCTTTTCCCATAAATATGCTTTCTTATGAACCATAACTTTCTATCATAATATACTTTCACTGTTCCATAATTTTATAAAGAAAGACAATTGAAAGAATAAAATATTCTTTGTTGCATATACTTTAACCGGTTTTTCAAGAGAATAATAATAATAGTTAAATACAAAATAAATCATTTTCTTTAAAATAGCATTGTTAGAAATTTATTCACTCACCTAGGCACCCAACTACACTATTGAACTCCCCAGCTCCCTGGCACTACTTCAAGAGGTTCTTCATGTGCTAACCCTTCTCCTAACATTAACAGATATTCATTGGAATAATAAGACTAAATTGCTAAACTATAATAGCCTATAATGGACACATGGCATGCATGTTAAGTATGTAACAAGCTCAAATGTACTTTATGCAATTAATCTCATATTTTCAAGTTTTAGTTATGCCTTTCTTACTTTAAGTCACACTATAAAGCTACTGCACTTGCTCAAAAATTCTGTATTAAATGTCAAGGAATTAAAACTTGAAAATTTTATGAATAGAATCCCTATATGTCTACTTTCTAATGTCTTACAGATAGTGACTTGGATATCTAAAACTTGAGTTATGTGGCAATTAGCAAGTGCTGCCTAGTGGAACACCAAGCAGTAGAACAAAATGTCTTTGCCACTTTATGTAAAGACTAATATTGGTAGAAAAAGAATTGTAGCCTGAAAAATTTTGAAATTAAACTCTTGTGTTTTAGGATTCAAAAGCCATTGACATCTTGCAAAATAAACAGCTGCAACTCAAGAGAAGATTAACAGTGCTCAAAGGATCAAGAAGACAAGTTATGCAATTTTCATAGTGCTTTTACTAAATTTCCATCTCCACACCCCAAATCATGATAAATTAACATAAGCTCAACCAACAAGATTATGAACAAGCTCTTCGTAACCCAAAATATCAATACTTTCACACAAAGTAATTATAAAGAACTTGGCTCCAAAATTTGAGTTCTCAACCAATTAATTTATAAATAGAAGGATTAACACCACTTGACAAAAATAGTTAGAAGGCTTAAATCTAAATTTAAAAGTATTAGATGCTTAATTTTCCTATTCAAAAGAGCCCCTAACTCTACTTCCATTTAAAGTTAATTTGTTTAAATTTATAGACAACCCCATACAAGATAGTGAATATCTAACTGACCCAATCACTTGGACAGTGACTAGAATTAATAAGTGGGCTCTAAGCTATTCTTTGACTTGTAACATGCCTAATGGTATATCAATCCAACTATATTCTTTGTAACTAACCTTAGAACCAAAACTAAAACTAATATAGTTCAGAAGATTAATAAAATGGAAGCTAGGTTACCTTAATTAGTAGCTACAATGCCGTAATTTTACACCAATCCTCCAAACAGCTGGAAGAATGATAATGAAATTTAAGAAGGTAAGAGAGAAGGGCCGTGACTCTAAGTTCCTATGAGAACTATTTGAAACCAGCAGCCAGGAGATCTAGCTTGACAGAGAGGAGCACGTGCACGAAGAAAAAAAGGCTGGTTTTCATAATTTTAGACTAACAGAAAAAAAAAATAGCCAAATATAATGACACCAAGAAGAATAGGAGCTGATTTCTCAATTCCCAGTCTAAATCCCAGCATGCTGTTTGCCTAAGGCCACAAATTTCAGTTCAGCAAGAAAAGAAAATGAACAAAATAAAATTAGTGTGACATTTAGATGCAAGACTAGAAGTTAACCTTGCTAGTAGAACGCCTTGGTGAAGATAAATTATAATTCTTTTTCTGCATTATGACCGTGACAGTGTTGAGGGGAGGAGTAAGTAACGGCCAAAGAAAAAAAAAAAGAAATGGCATAGAACAGAAGTGGAGAAAAGGTGAAAGAGGTTCGTGAAAATGAGAGGTTGGGACCAAGTAAGAGGAAAGGACGAAATTACAAGAAGCGAATAGAACTTCAGAAGAAAAGAAATGAAGCTAAAGAAATTGAAAAAGAGAGTAAGAAGCTTCGGGAAAACCTTGGACTAAGAGGAAAAATAAGACAAACTAATGGAATGAGGTGTTGGAAAATGAGAATAGAAGAAAAGTCAAGATAAACAGTAAGGAAATAAGGTGATGTGTGCATGCAAGGAATTAGACAATTAAATAAAATTAGGTGGTAAGTGAGTAGTAGTTACGGTTATAGCTCCTCCCATTCATACATACTTACATTCATACATACATATATATATATATATATACACACACATATATTTGTTTGCCACCTACCTAATTGTTTATTTGTAATAAATTTAACTACACCCATTATTTTAGACAATTTATTATCTATACTTTAATATAATTAAAGTAATCCTTCACTCACTTAAGATATAGATATTTATTTTTAAGCATATTAATGGCATTCATCTAAAGCATATGTATGACATATCATAAACTACTTAGAATAATAATAAAATATACAAATATTTATTCTGAGGGAATTTCTCATTATTCAGCTCCTGGACAGGTCTTTGTTAAGTGTTCAACTTGAGTAATCTTAATAGTAATTCAAATCTTTAAATTTTTTCCTTCTCTTGTCAGAAAAGGAACTTCCTTTCATTTTTATCTCAACTTTCAAAAGTGAGCTAGCAGGGCAGGATTAAACTTGTCGGCTGAAGTATCTTGTGTGCCACCTTACTCACAGAATCATGGCAATGTAGAAATTTTTTTTCTTCATTTTTTCCTTTTGGTTTTTTATTCCACTTTGAAATTGTTGGGAGGCTTAAATTCTGCGAATTTTACTCGTTTTCATATTTTAGTTTGGAGATATTTTCCATTTTGAAAGTTGAGAAATTGATGGCTCCAGCTATCAGAATATGACACATGTTTCGCTCTTTTCTTATGTGTTGTTCTGGAGTCAAATTGTTTAGGGGATCAGTTATAGCATTTATCTCAGCTGGTGCTCTAGGGCTGCAATCATGAAGTTATTGATATTTTTATTAAATATTCTAAAAGGGAACATAACATAAACTACGTGTATTCAAATGTTTAAGAGCTAATCCTTTAGGCACTGGGAGGTCAAAAATATAAAAAAAAAAAAAAATCTTTTGATGAATTGGTGGGCTAAATTAGAAAAAGCCCATCTAAGAGGGAGCTGCATGATTAATTTTGTTAACAAAGCTCAATGTCATGTGGGACTCTTTCTTTTTTTCCTTTTTCCTTTTATAACATATTTTTACACAAGTAACAAAGGTAAGCGGGAAGGTGTGAACATTTTTCTTTAGCATTATTTAAGTAATTATTTATTTTTTAAACATTTAGGGATAGGATTAGAAATTTGAAGTACAAGAAAGGACGAAGCAACAATTGAGAATTGAGGAAATTTCTTTGTCACAAAACATTTTTTTCACGATGAAATCTTTCATTTTCATTACATTATATATACAAAAAAATTGTCCTTAGTTTCTATCTTCTATTTTTAATGTTAAACAATTTGTTGTTTATGTTGAAGGCATCCCATGTGCTTTGCTAATTTCATTCTTGTTACTAAACTGTAGCCGGTTTTGGTAAAAGAATTGATTTTTTTGTCAAAAATTTGAAGTATATCCTTATTATGAAATGGTAAGAACAAAGCAGAATATCTATGATTGGACCAATGCAAGCTTCTTATCTTTACAGTCTATAATGTGAAACTTAACAAGTGAGACTACAAGTTGTGTTTCCGCCATGCTACAAGTAATTTACGGTTTTATTTGTATTTGGTTCAAGATAAAAATTACAGCTTTTTGCCGACTAATGCTGTAAGAGTTTGTATATATATGGATCTTCTGGTGCATGTTTGTATATATGTGAATATAGCTGTTTGGGTGCAATTGTAATCCCTTTTATGATGTATCTGATATCAAGGTTCCAATCATAAAAGATGAGTGGCTGAAGGATTGTTAGTTAATTCTTAAAAGGTGGGGCCCAAAACTTTATAATTTTGAACTTTGGAAGGCCTTAGAGTGCCGGAACGATTGAAGGTTTATATCCTTTAATATAGTTGTCTTACTGTGAACCTAATCTCAATTGATGAAAATGCCTTTGTTGAATGTGTGTCCAATTTGCAGAGTGGACACCTAGAAGCTGGATTTTTAATTCGTTCCCACTTCAGGGAAATTGATCATCAGGAGATTTACGTTTGTATAAAAATAATATGATTATATATGACCAAAGAATTGTTTGATGGTGTAAAAGAACTACACAGCTTACTGTTGTTTGTGAGATTAGATTTATCTTTCTTATGTCAAATTTCCACTGGAATTGGAATTTTTTGAGGGTTTGGAAGGTAATTTTTTATTGGAAAGATTGTCATCTGCAAGCATTATAGATGTTGATTATATATCTACCTTCTCTCTCGGACAATTTAACATGTCGGGGTAGGCAAGCACCGGCACTCCTTTATTCAGCTATTTGGTGCCTGTTTGCTACTCCAGTGAGAGGCCTTTAAAAGGGTGTCTGGCCCTTGAAATCAATTTTAACAGTAACTTGAGGTGTTTGGGTGCTCACTTTTAATGGACCCAGATCTATTCTCTTATTTGCAACCTTATTTTTCTGCCCATTGCCCGTTGGGAAAGACTTTCTTTTGAATATATCAAAATTGACTCTGCATGCCCAAAAGATCAATCTATCATTTTGCCCTCATGTCTCCCTTTCGCAAAAACCATTTCCTAGCCAGCCTCTTCCTAACATAGGCCCTCCTCAGTTTGTTCCCATTGCGCTTCCTCTTTCCCCCTGGCGAGAATCAATGTTGGAGTTTGCTGAAATGGGCACTTAGACCTTCAAGAGCTTTGACGGAGCCTGAATCTGAAGACCGTTTTGAGAAACATAGAGAACCCCCACCTTTCGAGAATCCTCATCTTTGAGCAGATTATAGGCAGTTAAATCCCATTTCAGGTGAGGGGAGCTGAGGAGAGATAAAGAACTGAGTTGCTGTGGAAGGGACCAGTTTCTTGCAATCTTATTTGTATCCCGAGATAGGGGATAATGCAAATAATTGGGAATAGAAAAAAAAACAAAGGAAGAGATTTCTGGAAATAAGAAAGAAGACAGAGAAGAGAGTTCTTGAGAAAAGAAAGAGAAAGCAGATAGAGATAAAGAAAAATCTGAAAAAGAAAGAGAAAAAAATAAGTAAAAGAACATAGAGGAAAAGAAAGAAGGGGAGAGGTAGAAATGTAGAGTCTCAGTCGTGGATGCTTGTCTAGAGGAAAAGATGAATTTTTATAATCATGTCCTTTTTGTCATTTTGTCTGTAAACTTGAGCTTAGAAATTCATCCAAACACAATCAATATATGTGAAATCAATTCTGAAATAAGATATCAAGACAAATCAAATTTCAAATAATGAAAATTTTTAATTCAATTTTTTCAACTCAATTTTACTAAAATCAATTATATTCACAGTTATATACCAAATGGAGCCATTTGAATGTTATTTTAGTTTTTTTAGCTTTGCTTTGAAATCCCTATGTTATTGACAAAAGCTTGAACAGATAATATTTTCACATTTTTGTACATAACATTAAGGTTGGAGCGCTGGAGGAGGCTGTCAAATATGGAAGGGTAGAAATGGCAAGGTTTTTTGGGTTGCCTGTGTTCGAGGATTTAGTTAAGGTGAATTTTCTGATCTGGAAGTTAACTTGCTACTGCTCTAATGTTTTCTACTGACTCTAGATTATCAAGTGCCTTGCTTTTTTTTTCCACTCATGGATATGCATGTGAGAATGCTGCCGACGGAGAAATCATTGTTTTGCATGTTGTGATAAAATCCATTTGGTTTGTTGTTTTACTAGGATTTTTTCTGCTTGAATATTTGCTGTGTATTCGTACTTACAAAATTGCCATTTGATTGCTTTTCTCTAGGACTGTGTAGCTTTGCTGGCATATAAACAACCACAGGAATCTCTGTAGGTTACCTTCTCAAGGACTCACAGGAGGTTGTGGCTGACACAGTAAACGCCATGATCTTGTCCACGATTCCTAATTTGCAAGAATCGAAAAATTGCCTGCACTCATATCATGAAAGGTTACTCAAACAGCTTACTGCTTGATGCTTAGAGAGAAGGTGTTTGAGTGGGGAGCAAGGAATGCTAATGCTAGGTTGCATGTTCATTGCTCTTCTTGTCTGCTGTTCATATAGCCCATCTTAAAACGATGCCAAATGATCAAATTTATCCTTGGGTCTCTAATACTGTAGGACTAGGGTCCTTCTACTTACTTGATGGGCCATACTCTTTCATTTCTTTGGGAGAGGGGCCTTTCTATGTGCATCTAAGATTGTATCATCATCATTATCAAGTTAAGTGGAGGTTTGAGTTAGACGTGAGATGTTAAAGAAATGTAAATTTCAACATGAGAAATGAGAGACTTTAAAAATATAAGCCGAAAATGAGAAAAACATGGCTGGAAGCATGTGCTTACATGTTGCAATTAGCGAATGATTTGTGTACTGAGCTATTCTTAAAATTTGATGCTTCTCATAGAAGTGTTGTATTGTCCATATATAATTGTTTGTGTAAACCTGAAAGAGGGGTTGCAATCTACGAGAATTATAGGGGTACGCACAGAGAGAGTACTTTGTGCATACGTGAAGTAATAAATTTGAATGAAATGGTGTAATCCATACTGTTTCATCCAAATTTTATCACTAAGTGTAATGCCCGTGTGCATATACTTATCAACACTTGTGTCATCTATCAAGAACAATATTCCTGTCTTGAAAATTCTTCCCTTTGGTATTTGGATAAAGCTAAACTTGCAATATAGAGGACTGCTAATTGTTGCAAGATGAAGGTTATAAATTTTTTTTCTTTTCTTCTTTTTTCAATCATTTTGAAAAGTCACATTTAGTGGCTAATCTATTAAAAATATGGAACTAATTTTAGATAATGAGCCAAATATTTATGTAATTTACATGGATAAACAGAAATTGATTAGTTCCAATGGACTTAGCTATTATGCGATGCTGCTTTTGATTAGAGTCCCAGTGTTCAATTATTAGGTTTAATTGCATATGAAAGTCTTCTGTTTTCATAAAATAAGTAATTAGGTTCCTCAATTTTCAATTAAAATAATGTCAACTAAAATCCTTTAGAATGTTGCTATTAGGTCTAATCATTAATGCTCTGTTTTTGAAGCAAATGGAAAATATTGATGTGGCTATTAAGTGGTAATGTTGGCATATTATATAATATTGTTGATGGTAGTGTATGATCAACATTTCAAAAATAAAAACATTATCAATCACTAACAAGTAGATATTGTGAGTAAGAGTCAATCTCATTAAGTGTAGTCAATTAAACAATGATATTCTTAAAGTATTAAACAATGATATTCTTAAAGTAAATGTAAATCAAATGGGGGCTAGGGGGGTTAGATGTAAGCAAACAATAGCAAATGAACAAATCTGAATGAAAAAGTATTAGATGAAAATAACTTCAATTCTAGGTTCAATCTCACCTTCACAACTAATGGCAACTACCTAAGGTCATGTTAATCTACCCTCTTATGAAGTTACCAATTCTAGACAATAACAGGCTCCACTACTTAAAATCTCTCTTAATTGTAACTAATGAAACATGCTCTTTACTAGCACTAACTACTAGACAACTAGAACAAGATCTCTAGATTGATGTAGCAGCAACATTAAGTACAAAGAGATTAGGTTAATCTAAGTAACAATCACACAAGCTCGAATTATTTAACTTAGGCTATGTTATTCATAGTGAATTAAACGAAAACTTGTCCATAATTGCAATCACTATTTGCCACTTAATGATTTGGAAAGGGACTATTATGTATCACAATCCTTATATCTAGTAATAGCTATCCACTTATTTAACCTAATGTGCACTATTTAAGTTAAGCAAGATAGATATCATAAGCTTTCAATTCAAAATAACATAAGTGACTTCATAAAAAGGAATAAAAATAACTTTACTAAAATAATTAAACCATCAACCAGTGTTTAGGGATTGATATCCAAATGAACTACAAAGAAAAGTTTAGCCAGACATGTTGAAAAATCAAAAACAAGTGTTCTAAATTATGTGTCACAAGAAGAAGATGATGGTGTAAAATAAATCATAAGAAGCCTATTTAGAAAGATGTCTATTGCAATTGATGGACATCACAAAGTCACCCCAAACCCATGGATCTTCTCAAAATGGGCTCGCTCCAGAATTCTAAATTTGTGTTACATTTTGAGACAAACTTTTGGCCTAGAAGATTGCAAAATTTAGGCTTGGGATCTTATGAAAGTTGTAGCCCTTTCTCTTCTGTAGGTTTTGAATCACCTCAATTGGACTTTTGTAGCTCTAAATATCAATAAAATACTGATTCTCACACACATAAGAATCCTAATCCAAGTGGGACTAAAAGTCAAAATTCTACACTAAATTTGAAACTCTAATTGGAGGCTCAAACGGACTTCAAATTGAATGATATAGCCCACTCCAAAAAGCCCTAGATGTCTACTTTAAAACTTCTGAAAGTCACTTTTTTAATCTAAAACTCCTTCATGGTCTAAAACCTAAAATATTGCATAGTGGTCAATTTCCTATTAAAACAAGAATTCTTCTCCTTTTTAATTAAAACCATCAAAGCTTTCCAAATCATATCTTAACATAAATATAACTCTAATGAGCATACTAAGACCTGAAAATAGACTAGAAAGGCTATAGAATAAAAGAAAGAAAAATATAAAATTATACACTTATCAGTTGATGTGACAATAATATATTTTTTATTTGTTGATGTCATAAAATAATAAATATTTAAATTATAAAATGTTACCTATGCCGTAAATCACAAACCTTATATCTAAAGCCTAAAATAAAAAGGACTTCATTCCACATAGGTCCTTGGTTAGGTTCCTTAATTTTTTTAAACCATAAAAGGTTTTCATTAAGGCTGATGTGGCAAAACCCTAATCTTAAATTTTAAAGCATAGCATCTTAAAATCTTAAACTTTAAATCTTAAAACTCTAAATTCTAAAACCATAAACCCTAAAATTATAAACCATAAATCTCAAATCACAAACTCTAAAACTCTAAAACTCTAAATTCTAAAACCCAAAACTTTAAACCTTGAACCACAAAACCCTAAATCTTAAAACCGTAAATAGTTACCCCTAAAACCTAAGCATGACCAAAAGGTCTACATATGACTTCAAATCTCTAAAGTGTTTTGCCAATGTTTGACCCAACATTAGCCACTAGCATTTAGAGTAAACTATATATCCAACTTCCTTCAACATTCCTAGAATTTTTGACAATGGCAACTTGTTAATGTCACAGTTGCATCACCTATCTAGTGTACCTCACATATAAGTTGCATTTGGAGGATCACTAAAGTGTCTTTCATGGTGTATCACCATTAAAATATATGTTGATGTCTTGAAAAATACAATGCACTATGGTTAGGCTCGTGGTTAACTACAGTTTTAAGTATAAAAATTTGCATTCTTGTATTTATTGGAAATTTATTGTTTTCATGACATTTAATATAACATAAATCAGATGAAAATTTTGTTAGATAACATAATGTTACAAACATGGAGTTATTGGTTCAGAATAAGGAGTAGGTTGAAGGTCCAATATTAACCCAACTTGAAGAAGTTGAGGAAAATATGCTCCATGAAAAGGAGAGCATTGGAACCGTTATCCAGAGAAGGGGAGCACATGTTAGAAAGCTGCAGTGTGGACCAATGAATTTATCATGCAATAAGGCGTAAACCATGTGCAGTTGTTTGTTAGGAAATTTGTTTTGAGAATCATTCACTTTATATGATGTGTGTTGCTATTTGTGTTGCCTTTATTTTCCTTTAATCCTATATATGTATGTTGCTAGGTGTGGTTGTACTCTCAACAAAGAATGGATGATATTCAAGTTGAGGGTTCCCAAAATTTCATTATCATTGCTCACCAAGTCATAGAGATCACTAAATAGCTGCAGTAGATTTAATCCAATATGATTGATCTGAATGGGAGAGTGGAGGACATGAATCAGCATACTACTTTGAGCTGTCTCCAATAGGCCCTACTTAAGAATCTAATGGTCCATAACTTTGCTATCAGCCCTCATGTTACTTTTAGCCCATATTGTTCCTCTAGTCCTTAGCATTCAGCTAGTCCCCAAATAAATCTTCTTAAATCAAAAGAAAAGGAAGGAGGAGTTGGAGACATTTCCAAGTATTTTTGTTCAATTCAAATTAAAGCACCTAAATTTAAGGGTAAGGATCCCAACAATTGGTTATTTAGAATCAAAATATTTTTTAACTTGCATTGCATTCCTAGGTCCATGAGACTCAAGTTAGCAAGGTTAAGCATGGAAGGGTCGACTACAGCTTGGTATCAATGGATGTTTACAAGTTTATTTATGAAGACTTAGCCTAAATTTTGCTCTGTGCTCTACGAATGCTTCGAGCTTTGACTTACCAAGACGTAAGAGGGCTTCTTGCTAAACTTACTCAAACTAGCTTTATTTCTGACTACAAGCAGTCATTTGAAGAACACCTCACTTCAGTGTGGAGATTTGAAGAGGATCTACTATTAAGTTTCTTTCTCTTAGGTCTTCATCCTAATTTAAGGCAATGTTGCAACTCCTAAGCCCAAATACTATTAACCAGGCCATGGAATTGACCTCGTTGCATGAAACCTAATTAGATGACTTAAGAATTGCTATCTAATCCCTTCCCCTAAAATTTGCTTCCACCAACTAAAGCCAATTCATGATCACTCATGCCTAACCCACAAAATCATACCCATTACCACTGCCCCTTCCTAATAACAAAACAACCTAAGCTTCCTTTCACATTGCTCATGAAGTGAAACACACACAGAAGGATATTCCTGTAAGACAATTAACTAATCAAGAATTGCAGCAACAAAGAGAATTGGATCTTTGTTATCACTACAACAATAAATAGAGCTCTAGGCATCATTGTATGGCTAAGATGATGCTAATGGTTAATAACCATTGGAGAGCGATTTTACAAGAAAAGAGGGAGATAATTTGAGAGAAATAGATGATGGGTCAGCAGGGGTTTAAGGATTGCAAATCTTAACACCATTTCTAGGTCCAATTCACTACAGTCATTGTTCTTACAATAGATGTTCTAGGGGCCCCAGAAGTTGCTAGTCCTCATAAAAAATGGCTTAACCCATAACTTCATAAGCATTGAGATGGCCAATGGTCACTTTGTTCCTATATATTGAATAAGGAGATTTAAGGTGTATTTAGGTAATGGGGATTATGCTCTAAGAGGTGCAACAATATCTCAATAACCATGTAAAGGCATAGCTTCACAATGAAATTACTCATTCTTACTTGAGGCAAATTGATAAAATTATGGGCATTTGGTGGCTTGCCATCTTGGAAAGGGTAAGTCATGATAATAGTACCGTGGAGATTGATTTCACATGGAGTGGCAAATAGGTCATTTTGAAGGAAGAAAAGGATGAGGGTCCATTATTTGAAGGAACCAAGTTTCTAAAATCTTTGTTCGGCTTAAGTGAAGTTGGCCTAAAAGAGAAAGGCTTCATCCAAAGGCTATCCATGAATGAATGGGATGTTGTAACCAAATGGGTCCACCTTGGTATCCTTAACCTTCTTCTTTAATACTAGCTTGTCTTCAAAAAACCTAGCTCCCTCCCACCATTTCATGGTATGGACCATGACATACACCTATAGGCTCAACCTCCACTAGTGAAAGTTCAGCCATATAGGTACCCCTACTCTAAGAAGAGTGAGATAAAGAAGCAAGTCATTAAGTTGTTATCTGCGGGGCATATAAAACATAGTTAGAGCCCATATTACTCCCCTATTTTGCTTGTAAAGGCGAATGGATCCTGGCAATTATGTGTTAATTGTCATGCTTTAAACCTTATCACCATAGGTGATAGTTCCCCCTACCAACCATTAACAAACTCCTAGATGAATTACATGGGGTTGAGATTTTTTTACAACTTGATCTTCATTCTAGGTTCCACCAAATTTGTGTACTTAATAGGGACACTCCCAAAATTGCTTTTCATACTCACAAGGGACACTATGAGTACTTAGTGATGCTGTTTTGGTCTCACTATCACTCCTTTCACCTTCTAAGCGACCACGAACAATATATTCTAACCCTACAATGCTTTGTGGTTGTCTTTTTTGATGACATATTGGCTTATATCCATGATCTCAAAAAGCACTTGTATCACCTCTAGCCATTCTCAAGTATCTTCTTCCAAATCAATTCTTCAACTAGTTGGTAAAATGCTCATTTAGTGTAGATGAGACAGGTTACTTAAGACACATTGTTTTGGCAAAGGGTCTCAACCTAAGAAAATTAAAGTTGTGACTTCTTGGCCTACCCCAACTAGCCTCAAATGGTTAAGAGGTTTCCTTGGTCTAGCAAGGTGCTACCATCACTTTGTAATAAGGTATTCTTCTTTGGTCTCATCACTTAATAATTTACTAAAGAAGGATTGTTTCCATTGGAATTCAGAGGCAGAGATGGCTTTTTTGAAGTTAAAGGAATTAATGACCACTACTTTAATACTTGATTTACTCTATTTTACCTCAACTTTTGTCTTGGAAATGACACTTCTTCTTTTGGTATTGGAGCCATTCTTATGCAAAAAGGAAGGCTAGTAGCCTTCTTCAGTAAAAAGTTGAGTACCAAGCTTTATGTTTCCTCAGCATACTTTAGGGAGTTATATTTAATAGTTAAAGTAGAAAACAAATGGAGGCAATATTTGTTAGCAACCCATTTCATTATTATAATGGATCACCAAAACATCCTTGAGCTATTTTCTCAAGTTATCCAAACTCCAGAACAATAGAGGTTTGTCTCTAAACTTATGGGCTACTCCTTTTCTTTAGAATACAACCCTCGTAAAAGTAACTTTATGGCACATGCTCTGTCATGTCAACATGAGGTTGAGGGCAAGATTTGAGGTTGGGTGTCCTTTCAACCATTGTATTTGTGCCCACATATCCTATTCTCGGGGAAGTTATGTAAGGAAAATACCCAGGACCTAGACCTTTTAAGTCTTCATTAGTAGTTAAGGATGGGCTACTAACTTGTGGTGGCTTTAAGGTTCATGATGGAATACTCTTTTATAAGAGTTGAATTTATCTTGGGCTGCAACAAAGCTTAAGGCCTAACTACTAACAGAGTTCCATGACTCTCTCCTATGGCCAGTCATGCAGGGAGTTTAGGGACTTATCTTCAATGTTCTATTGGAAGGGGATCATATTTGAAGTCAAGGAGCATGTCAAGATGTGCCTTCATTGCTAGTAAATTAAGCATTCCATATCACCAACCTTGGAGCTTTTTAACCCGTTTCCAATTTTGGAAGCCATCTTAATGGATTTCATGATAGGACTTCCTCTATTGTGAGGCTATAGCAAAATTTTAGTGGTAGTGGACCATTTGCTCAAATATGCTCATTTTAGACCTTCACATCCCAAGTTTATCGCCTTAAAGGTTGCTAAATTATTCTATGAAATTGTTGTTAAACTTCATGGGTTCCCATGTTCTATCGTATTAGACAGAGATCCAATCGTCTTAAGCCAATTCTAACATTCCATGTTCAAATTAAGTGACACAACTATGAAGCATAGTTCAACTTATCATCTGTGGAGCAACAGTCAAACAAAAGTAACCAACTAATAACTCAAATAATATTTGTGAGCTTTTTGTAGTGATCGTCCTAAAGATTGGGTGCCTTTTCCCTTTCTGGCCAAATTTCACTATACTTCCACTCATCACTCGTAAATCAATATGAACCCATTTCACTTTGTTTATGGCTGGCTACCACACTACATCCCTCACTATGATTTGGGTTCTAATAAACTTGAAGCTCTAGACTCCCTCTTGTCAACTAGAGACAAAATTCTCTCTCAGCTCAAGGATTAGCTTCAACATACTTAGTACTGCATGAAGGTTCAAGTAGAATGTTATTGTTCCAATAAAGAGTTTAAGATAAAGAACCTTGTCTTTGCTAAATTACAGCTCTACAAGCATACTACTATAGCAAAATGCCTTAGTCACAAACTTGCCAAGTGGTATCTTGGCCCATTTCTCATTATTGAGATTATAAGCAAGGTTATGTATCATTTATGACTGCCACAAGTAAGTAAGATTCACCCTATTTGTCACATTTCTCTTTTAAAGCCCTTTTAGGACTAGAGTACCATCAATGCTCTACCTCTACCTTGTCTATCAACAAGCAAGCATCTAGTGCACTTGAGTAATCAATGTTAAGGGGTAGGAATAAAAACATATCCTTGTGTAGTGGACTTACTTGCTACCAAAAGATTAGTCTTGGGAAGCCTTTGATTCCTTCTACCGATTATATCCCCATTACCAGCTTGAGGACAAGGCAGATTTTGAGAGGGGGAGTAATATTGCCAACCTGGAGTTATTGGTTCAAAATAGGGAGCAAACCCAAGGCCCAATAGCAACCCAAGTTGAAGAAGTTGAGGAAAATATGCTCCATGAAAATGAGAGCATCGAAATTGTTATCTAGAAAAGGGGAGCACATGTTAGAAAGTCGTCAGCATAGACCAATGAATTCATTGTTGACCCTAAAAAAAAATTTTGGAGTCGCCACCGATCTAAATTATTTAAGGCGAGATCGGACACCTAATTAAAAATGGTCTACGTTTCAAAGATTGAGTTCGGGGATTGGTTACGTTTTAGGGAAGGTGTTAGCACCCTAAACGCCCTTTCGGTACCAAAAATGATCTAATTAATTTTTCTTGATTAATTATGTTGGTTTTAAAAAAATACTTTGAAAATAATCCCTGCCCATTCCGGATTGGGATGAAAATAATTTTTGAGAAAAAGTCCCCTTCCTATTCCAGTCCAGGGTTTTAAAATATTTTCAAGAAAATCCCATCTCTATTCCAGATCAGGGATTTTAAAATAATTTTAAGAAAAATCCCCTTCCTATTCCAGTCCAGGGTTTTGAAAATAATCTCGAGAAAAATCCCCTTCCTATTCCAGTCCAGGGTTTTTTAAATAATTTTAAGAAAATGTCAAAAGTCACAAAATTAAGTGTATGTGCTATCTCCTTAAATCTCTATCATTGTGCTTAAAAGAGATAAATTCTAATACCAAAGCCCCAAATACATCATCACATATGATTACAGTTCAAAGCCATCAAAATTAAAATGGGCCATGAGATTTCCCAGCACCAAACATTTCGAGATGATAAGAACAATTTTTGATCCTTCCAATATTCAAATTACAGTAACTTGAATTAAGAATGCTACCACAAATTTTAGTTTAATTAATATAAATTTAGAAATATAAACTCAACCAATTTTAAGAAAACAAGAACTAATCACGAAGAGCTAAAAGACTGCGTAATATAGTCACTACAGCAATATGGGTCTCAGGCAACCATACGTTTTTCACTTATTAAATTTAGATAAAATGGTGCTTTATTCAAATCCAACAAAACCTGCGGCCGTGCTGGTCCTAGGAAGGAGTTTCCGTCTTCAATCTTCCAACGGTAGCGATGGAGACGCAGTGCCGGTGGAAGCCTTGCCCTCGGCTTTTGTGTTCTCAATAAGGACAAAGAACGATCAGCAAACGATTGCTGCAACAGCTTGACGGCGGCAGTAGCGCTTCTCCTGCAACAAACACGGCAAGGTGGCAGGTCGCTAAAGAAGGAACAGCTGATGGCGTTGAGGCTGAAAACTCTAGCAGTCGCGGCTGTCTTCTGGTGTCGTGATGGATATCAGCGGAAACGAACAGCGACTGGGCGAGCCGGGGGCGCTGACGGCTTCGATGCAACAAGTGGAAGGTTGCAGAGACGAGAATGGAAGACGAAGACGCGTGATGAAGATCGACCGACCAGGAACGTTGCAGTAAGAGACTCCGGATGACGAGGCACGCTGATGAAGGTTCTTCTTGGGAGAAAGTCCTTCGTGCATGCATGAACCCTTCTTCAGACACTGTGCGGTGGCGTGAAGTGCCGTAAGTTGTCTTTGTTTTTGAGGCTGGACGCAGGGCTGAGTCTCTTTTGTTTGAGAGCGCTGGTTGATGGGTGGCGGAGTGTGATATGCGAGTGGGCTTCGAGAGTGTTGTAGAGTGTAGAGGTTTCTTGGCTGGTTGCGTGGAGAGAGAGAGTGAACTTGGTTCCGTGAAGTGCAGGGGATTCTGGTTTTCTCTGTGTTGTAAGGGTTCTTGGGTGAAGGAAGTGACGTGATGAGGGCCGACGTAAGTGAGAATCTTTCAGATGGAAGAGAAGCTTCGGTCTTCGGTTTCTAGGCTGTAAAAGGCGTTTTCTGGTTTTTCATCATTAGATTCCAGTTATGAACATAAAAGAATGTGCAGTTGGTATGGTGGGACTACTGCTTGGATGACGATGGCAGTATTCAGGCTGAAAGGAGGTTTGGGTTCAAAATTGAAGTGTTGTTTCCGTTCAAAGACTCCGTTTTTTCTGAGCAAAGTAGGAGTTGTGTATGGCAGCGATATGTGATTTAGACTGTGTTGAAGTTGTGAGTGAAGAGGCTTGGGTGCAGTGGAGAACTTCTTTTCGTTTGAGAGGGTGCGTGTAGGGTGATCCTTCGTTTCGTGGCTCAGTTGCGTGCATGCATATGAGAGAAGTGCAGTGACTTGGGTGCCGGCGTGTATGTCGTGGCTGATTGCGTGGGAAGTGAGAGGTGCAGTTTTTTTTTGCTTTGTGCCGTAAGGGTTAAGGAAGGCGCTTGAGGTTGGCGGGTCCTGAGGTGCAGTGGGTGTAGCTTGTTTTCGGGAGGCGAGGTGTGAATGGATGAACGTGGGTGAGGTGTGAGTGGTTTACGGAAGGTGAGGTGCATGTGTGTGTAGCGGAGAGTGCCGTTAGTGCCTTGCTGTGGGAGTGTATGATCGTGGTCTGTGCGTGTTTCTTTTTCTGGCTACGTGAATGAAAGTGTAGTAGGATTTCACATTTTTTTTTTTTGCTGAATCTCTTCCCCCTTTTACGTATGTGTTGAGATGAGTTTTTATAGTTTTCTAGGTTTAGAGTTTGTTTTCTAATTTGATTCTTGTTTCCTAATTGCATCATAACTTTTATTTTTTTATCTTTTAATTTTTATTTATCTTTTAGATTTCAGATTTTATCTTTCATATTTTCTTTTATTTCTTTGTTATCTTTTATTTTTTGGATTTATCTTCATTTTTTTATTTTTCTTGAAATTATCTTTATTTTTCTGATTTTTCTTAGAATTATCTTTATTTTTCCTTAATTATCTTGGATTTACTTGATTTTTTCTGATTTTTTGAATTTATTTTATTTTTATTTTTATATTTTTGATTTTATTTTTATTTTTAGATTAGGTTTTAATTTTAGGTTTGTGATGTTTTATTTGGGCTTTTTTCTTAAAAATTAAGTTTTATTATTTAAAGTTTTACATTGTGAGCCGGACAAAATTGGGTGTCTACATTCATCATGCAATAAGGTGTAAACAAGGTGCAGTAGTTTGCTAGGAAATCTATTCTAAAAATCATTCGCTTTGTATGATGCTTGTTACTATTTGTTTTTCCTTTGTTTCCCTTTAAACCTATATTTCCAATGAAGAGTCATCTAAGGAGCTATGGAATGAATAAGTGGAGTTATCCTTTGGGAGCCTAAAATAGCTTGAATTCTTTGGTCCTTAACAATTAACCTCAATATATTGAATGCATTAAAGTCATCAGCAGAAAGAACTATGCTGATTCACGTGGAGGGCCATACAAGAAAGAGCTCAGTTCATGGGATATGCACAATAAAATAACATAAGCTATGCTGCTTATGTTTTTCTAAATCCATCTCTCCAAAATATTATATATATAAATCAAAGCATTATTGACAGTGCAAAATAGAGAAAATTAGAAAAACCAAAAGAGAAACAATTGGCTGTTTCTTTAAAAGAGCCAAAAAAACTGACTTAAAGATTTCTCACTAGCTTTGTTTAATGTTGAAGCATTTTCCAAGTCAAAATTTGAAAGCTTATCTTCCTTCATCCCTATTAAATTCTACTTGTTTTAGTGCGTTCTTGACTTCTTGTCTTCATCTAGATGTATAGTCATCCCATTCTACCATAATTATAATCCAAAGTGAGTCATTTAAGTGCCATATAATTGGCTAAATTAAGAAGATAGCTCAGTGGAAATCAAGTGGGAATAATCCATGTTACGGCTATGTGATTAGTGCTTATTTTAATCTCAAATAATTACAATTTTTTAATTCAATTGTTTAAGCTCAATTCTACTAGAATGAATTCTATTCACAGTTAAATACCAAATGGAGCCATTTGAATGTAAATCTAGTTAGCTTTGCTTTGAAATCCCTATGTAATTGCAAAAGCTTGAATAGATAATATTTTCACATTTCTGTACATAACATTTAGGTTGGAGTGCTCGAGGAGGCTGTCAAATATGGAAGGGTAGAATTGGCAAGGTTTTTTGGGTTGCCTATCTTCGAGGATTTAGTTCAGGCAAATTTTCTGATCTAGAATTTAACGTACTGCTACTGCTCTAATGTTGTCTACTGATTCTAGATTATCAATTGCCTTGGTTTTTTTTCTTTCCTCATGGATACGTAAATGTTAATCATATTGAGCACAAGCCAAACCTCAACAATTACTCCATTATAATCTCTCAAGTCCATATGAGAATGCTGCCGAGAATTCATTGTTTTACATGTTGTGATTAAATCCATTTGCTTTGTTGTTTTATTATGATTATTTCTCCTTGAATATTTGTTGTGTATTAGTACCTACAAAATTGCCATTTGATTCTCTTTTCTCTAGGACTGTATAGCTTTGATAGCATGTGAACAACCACAGGAATCCTCTGTAGGTTACCTTCTCAAGGACTCACAGCGTGAAGCTGTGGCTGACATAGTAAACGCCATGATCTTGTCCACGAATCCCAATTTGAAAGAATCAAAAAATTGCTTGCACTCATATCTTGAGAGCTTACTCAAACAGCTTACTGCTTGTTGCTTAGAGAGAAGGTGTTTGAGTGGGTAGCAAGGAGAAGCTTTCCAGCTATAGAGAGTGATTAGCAGTGGTAAAAAATGCTAATGCTAGGTTACATGTTCATTGCTCTTCTTGTCTATTGTTCATATAGCTGATCTTAAAACAATGCCAAGTGATCAAATGTATCCTTTGGGTCTCTAATACTATTGGGTCCTTCTATGCACTTGATGGACCATACTCTTTCATTTCTTCGAGAGAAGGGGCTTTCTATGTGCATCTAAGATTGTATCATCATCCTTATCAAGTTAAGTGGTGGTTTCAATTAGAGTGAGATGTTAAAGGATTGTAAATTTCAAAATGAGAAATCAGAGACTTTAAAAATAGACGCCAAAAATGAGAAAAGCATGGCTGGAAGCATGTACTTATGTGTTGCAATTAGCAAATGACGTGTATACTAAGCTATTCTTGAATTGGATGCTTTCCTTGTTTCAATTTATAGAAGTGTTGTATTGTCCATATATAATTGTTTGTGTAAACCTGAAAAATGGGGTTGTAATCCATCAAGAATAGTATTCCTATCTTCAGTCTTCTTCCCTCTGGTGTTTGGATAAAGCTAAACTTGCATCATAGAGGATTGGTAATTTTTGCTCAAGGAAGGTTATGAATTTTTCTTTTCTTTTTTCAATCATTCTAAAAAGTCACACTTAGTAGCTAATCTATGAAAAATCACCTCAAATAATTTGATTGGAAACTAATTTACTATGAAAACATTTCTAATTTTTGACAACTAATATTATTATTAACAAAATTTGTTGGTAAGATAAATTTTTATGGCATTTTTAGTAAATCTATATCAACTGGTAAAAATGTCATTGGTAATATTTTGTAGTTAATATTTACATTGGTTGATAATATTATTGAATATTATCAGCTAATAACTGCAAGAAAAATAAAAGTGGTGAAGGGTAAATATATTAATTTATCTTAATGATTTATATTTTTATAATTTAATTTTACCAATAGATATAATCTCTTGGTAAATAAAAGTGAATATGTATCTAGCAAAGAATTTATTAATTTTATTGGTGGATAAAACTCTTGGTGAATTGAGTAAATTAAAATACACATGATATTTTAATTTAACAGGCAAGTATATCTATCAGTAAAAATAACAAAGATTATAAATTACTGATGGTGTGACATTGCCAAAAAAATATCTTTTTTAGAATGAATTGATAGAAATATTAAAAAAAATTTTATACCAAGAATCCATTTTTGCTATCCTTAAATAATTGCATCGCTAGAATAATTATTACAACAGAGATTAGCAAGAATAGACCTACAGTATTGAAAATTTTCCACACTTGCCTCAGTTAATTCTAATGCGCAAAGCAAAGATACAATCAACAAATATACCAAAAAAATGAAAATCTGCAAAGACAAAAATAACTAATCCAAGTGCTTGACAAGATAAAGAAATTTCCCAAATCCATCATTCAAAATGCCATTAACAATATTGGCTTAACTCTAACCATTTCATATCAACTCCAACCACATAAACATTGCAACCATAGGAATAAAACACCCATATACACATAGACTTCAGCCAACCCATATTGGAGAACAGCAATTGTAGATGGAGAAGGAAGAGGCCGGAAAACTGGTTGACTTACACATAAACATTGCAACCACAACAACAGCAATCATCGAAGACTAAAAAGAAATGTTAACACAAGCTTCAATCCCATACTGATAGACATGATTATCAGTCAATACAATACTTAGTAAAATCAACCAAGAGGCCAGAAAAGTAACGAAGAGAGGGGAGAGTAGGGATAAAAGAGAGGAGGAATGGAATGGTGCGAGTGGAATTGAGAGAGAAGTTTGCAGTTAAGTTTATAACGGGATCTTACGGTTTAAACAATCTGTAAAAATAAAAAAAAATTTCAAAATTTTTTACCGGTGGCAAAAAGCAGTGGATGATAAATTTTAGCACTGTTTTTGCAATCAATTACAGGTATTTTAAGCTTTACTAATAGTATTAACTACCAGTAAAAATTATTCCATAACCGTTGTTGCTCCGATGTGAGACAGCCATTGTTTTGTCTTTTTTTGTTGGCAGTAAAAATTAATCAGAAATCTTTACTGTCCTGCTGCAGAATTCGTGTTTAATTGTAGAAGATATATGTATTTTCATATTGGTCATTACTGTCTTCGTCTACTTCCAAGTCTATGAGCTTATTATAAAGCAAGGTACAACAGTTTTTGAAACATATATAAGCTAGCTAGAGGATAATCGGAAAAAATTCCCCATTTCCACCCATGAATTAATTAAATTCCTGTGATAGATTATGTCAACCATTTGACTTATTCTCAACATTTGCGGAAAACAAGAATTAAAATAGTACCATTGATTTCCTTCTCCTTTTGTACATTTATATACTAGAGTTTATGCCCATGTGTTGCTCAGAGATTATGTGTTACAGCAATAACATTAGTTTATACCTATTTAAATTAAAAATAAAATGTCAATCTAAAGGAAAAATAAAACAAAAAAATAGTATGCCATATATAATAAATGTTATATTGATAATAATCTATTTACTTGATCATCGATTGATGTGTAAAAAAAGATATTTACATCACCAAAATTGCTTATTCTACTTACAATATACAAACATAATGATAAAACAAACAACTAATTCAATTGAAACTTCATTATTAATATCAACGTACTTGTTGATAGCTTGATTCAACTTGAATCAAAAGTATAGTTATGAAAGGAATGTGTTAAGTATGTAATTTATTTGTTAATATAGCATGTTCAATATGAATAAGTAAAATAGAATATAATTGTTTGCCTCTAATATTACAATCTATGAAGATTGTAAAATTTTATGTAAAATTTCTCTCCTCTCTCTCTTTCAGTCTCCAAAATTTCTCGCTTTCTCTCACTTTATCTCTCTATGTCTCTAAAATTTCTCTATCTTTTTCTCTCTTTAAAATTTCTATCAATCTCTCCATAATTTCTATATCTCTTTCTCTCTATAAAATTTCTTCCTCTAGATTTCTCTCTCTCAAATTTCTCTCTCCCTCTCTCTCTAAAACCTCTTTGTCTCTATATCATTCTTTCTCTCTAAAAAATAATGAGTATCTTTCTCTCTCTAAAATATCTCGCTCTTTCTCTCTCTAAAACTTCTCTCCCTCTCCTTGTCTAAAATTTCTATTTCCTCCTCTCTCTATCTCTAGAATTCCGCTCTCTCTCTATAAAATTTCTCTCTCTTTCTTTCTAAAAGTTCTCTATCTCTTGCTCAAAATTTCTCTCTCCTAAACATTTCTAGCTCTTCCTCTCTCTCCAAAGTTTCTCCATCATTTTCTCTCTGTAAAAATTTGCCCTCTATCTCTGTCTCACTATAATTTGTCTCTCTTTCTCTTTCTCTAAAATTTCGCTCCCCTCTCTCTCTCTCTCTCTCTCTCTCTCTCTCTCTCTCTCTCTCTCTCTCTCTCTCTCTCTTTCTTTGCAAATTTTCTGTCACTTTCTCTCTCTAGAATTTATCTCTTTTTGTCTAAAAGTTCTCTATCTCTTGCCTAAAACTTTTCTATCTTACTCTTTCTAAAATTGCTCTTTCCCTCCTAAAAAAATATGTTGTCTTTCTCTCTCTAAAATTTATCTCTCTCACACTCTCCCTAAAATTTCTCTCCCTCTCTCTCTTAAATTTCTCTCTCATTCTCTGTTTAAAGTTTCTCTCTTCCTGTCTCTAAAATTTCTCTCATTTTCTCTCTATAAAACTTCTCTTTCTCTCTTTAAAATTTGTCTATCTCATTCTCTCAGTAAAATTTATGTCTTTCCAATATTTCTTTCTCTTTAAAATGCTCTCTCTCTCTTAAATTTCTCTATCTCTTTATCTCTCTAAAATTTCACTCTCTTTCTCTCTCGAAGATTGTTCTCTATTTCTCAATTTCTCTCTCTTTATCTCTCTAAAACTTCTGTCTCCCCCTTCTCTAAAATTTTTTCTCCCTCTTTTTCTCTTTAAAATTCTCTCTCTCTCTCTCTCTCTCTCTCTCTCTCTCTATATATATATATATATAATTTCTGTCTCTAGAATCTCTCTCTCTTGATTGTAGTTTATTGTGTTTTTTCATTTGATTACAATAATAGTTATTACCTTATTGGGGGACCAATAAAAAGTATTATTTAATTATTAAATGTTACAATTTAAACGGAATCAATCAAGTTCATGTCACTCTCAATCGACTTGTTTGAACTGGCCCAAAAAATGATTTGGGAAAATTAGGTGATTATGTTTGAAGTCACCATATTAATTATTATTTAGATGTTGTGATAATACTTATTTCTTTACTGAGGGACTAATTAAAAATCATAATTAGATAATAAACATTACTTTTTTAACACATAGAATCAAACCAATGTGGTTTTACATTCATACGTATGAAATTGGATCAAAAGTGGCTGGTCAAAATTGATCGAGTAGTTCAGAAATCACCATGATTTGAGTTGTTGTCATTATTCTATAATCCATGGGAATCTTATTTAACTTTATAAATCGATTTTACATCATGATTAATATGTCATGGTAGTCATAGAAGTTCAGTTAGAAAAACCTAATACAATCAACATAAATCATTAATTTTTTTGTGAAATCATTAATTTAGTGAAAATTTCAATAATTCACTTTGTAAGAATATCTCTTAAACAAAAATAAACGTGATCACAATTCAAATAGGTAGAACATTACTGTTTCCTAAATCAGTGCTATTTGAATTGTGTTCACGGCTTGTGATAAATATTTTATCACGGTAGGTAGAAGTGGCATTAAATCAGTGTGGCCGTGATCGCAATTCAAATGGGTAGAAGTGCCATTTACTGTTTGTTTCCTAAATCAGTGTGGCCCGTGATGAAATATTTCTTCAATCAACGTAATGTTCTACCCATAAAATTAATGCAAAACACGTTTAAGAAATTTGGGATCACTGCAATTGTGGTATCCAATTGAATTGATATAGGTAGAACATTACGTTGATTGAGGAAATATTTCACCACGGTCCACATTGATTTAGGCAAAAAACGATAAATAGCGCTTAATATATGAATATAATTCAATACCAGCCTCTATTGACTAAATCAAGAAAATCAGTTATTTAATATGTGAAATATATATGAATATAATTCAATAGTACCATCAATTGACTAAATCAAATTCATAATAGATGAATATAATTAAATAGTAACATCAACTAACTAATTCAAAATTTCATTTATAAATTAAGAAATTATCTGAAGCAGTTGAATTTTATAAAATTTTATCAAATAAATTATAAAATTAAATAAACTTAAAAGTATAAATATTAAGTAAATATTGAACATAATAAATTTTCTAAAATATAACAAATTATATGGGGTGCTGTTTGAGACAAAGAAGGTTCTGCGTATGTCTCCTTCAAATTTTTAGCCAAAAGTCAAGTGCGTGAACTGGCACGTCTACAGGACTATTTTACAGATATCCACTGCGAATTAGTGTCAAATTCGTGCATCCGTGCTCCATAGATCACGGGTATAACAGAATCACAGGACCCACAAAGAATTTCAGGAGGACAACAATCATACAGTTAACAAATGCCTCAACTTTAATTAACCAATTTTTATTTTGAAATAAAATCTTTATTTCCTCATTAAATCTATCTATTTAAAATTTAAGATTTCTTTTGCGTAGATTGGGGGCATTTTACTGGTCAAAGCAATATATTTCAGTAATAAAATCCAAATCTTAAGTAGTCTACAGGAAATTGAATGCAGGTTTCGATCATGCTTGGAATTTTAACAAAAGGACTAGAAATTGTGTGTGGTGTGGGTACATGCTTAGATTTTGAGAAAAAAAGGACTACACCAAATCAAATGAAAAGATTGTTGGAAGGATCATTTATTAAATGAAAATATTATATATATCATTTTACATATTATAAATGTATGTAAAAAATAATTAAAAAAATTGAAAATATGAGTGAGATATAAAATTTATATTTTTTAAAATACATGCATAATAAAAAATTAATTGTGGATTGAGGAAATGCTTAGTTTTCCAAAAGAAAGACTGGCAAATCAAATGAATGACTCATTACTTTTCAAGGTCAACTGACCTAAAGTGTTTGTATGGAATTTCTGTGTGTCCTCCACCACTTTGAGTCTCTATCAACCAGCTGCCTGACTTTGATCTGTCATCTGCTATTAATTAACTAAAAATAGAAGAATAATTTTGACTTTAATTTTTAAATTGCATAATATAATTTTTTTATAAATGTAATTGAAAAAATTTAATTTTCATATAAGTGTAATTAAGGCAAATGAATGCAATTGGAATAATTTAATTCTTTATAGAAATTTTCACTTTTAACATGATATAACTTGTTAATTATGATTTAAATTTTCTTTTTATTCTCAAAATTTTAGCATGCTTCTTTTAGTACAAGGTTATTTTCTCTTTTACTTTTATAAAAAAGTTATTTTCTCTTTTGACAAGCTTTTAAGTCTTAATTTTATATATTTTAGTGGTTCTTTTAATTAAGAGATAAATACACTTAATAATCATGTTATATTAGAATAAAAATTGAAATCAAAGTTATTATTAGTAAGGCACATTATAGTAAAAAGATTTAGTAGGTAAAAAATTAATTAATTAAATTACACTTATAAAGAAAGAGCTAAAATTCCCTTCCTCCAATAAATATTTTACTAAACAATAACTCAAGGATGAAGTTAATACTAACTTTTTTCATTTCATAATTTTAAATTAACATTTCTGTACATAACATTTAGGTTGGACCGCTGGAGGAGGCTGTCAAATATGGAAGGGCAAAATTGGCAAGGTCTTGGGGTTGCCTGTCTTCAAGTGGGAATAATACACATTTCTGTACATAAAATTCCTTTAACATTTCACATTTCTGTACTTAATGTACTATACTCTTTCATTTCTTTGGGAGGGGGGACTTTCTATGTGTATCAAGATTGTGTCTTCATCATTATCAAGCTAAGCGGTGGTTTCAATTAGAGTGAAATGTTAAAGGAACGTAAATTTCAAAATGAGAAATCAGAGACTTTAAAAATAGACGCCAAAAATGAGAAAAGCATGGCTGGAAGCATGTACTTATGTGCTTAGCAAATGACGTGTGTACTAAGCAATTCTTAAATTTGATGCTTTTCCTGTTACAATTTATAGAAATGTTGTACTATCCATATATAATTGTTTGTGTAAACTTGAAAAATGGGGTTGTAATCCATTAAGAACAATATTCCTATCTTCAGTCTTCTTCCCTAGGGTGTTTGGATAAAGCTGAACTTGCATCATAGAGGACTGGTAATTTTTGCTCAACGAAGGTTATGAATTTTTCTTCTCTTTTTTCAATCATTCTAAAAAGTCACACTTAGTAGCTAATCTATGAAAAATCGCCTCAAATAATTTGATTGGAAGTTAATTTACTGCAAAAAAATTTTTATTTTTTATGGCTAGTATTATTATTAACAAAATTTGTTAGTAAAATAAATTTTTGATGACATTTTTAACAGATTTATATCAATTGATAAAAGTATTATTAGTAATATTTTATAGCTGATATCTACATTTGTTGATAATATTATCAAATATTATCAGCTGGTAACCGTAGGTAAAATAAAAGTGGTGAAGGGTAAATATATTAATTTATCTTGTTAATTCATATTTTGATAATTTAATTTTACTAGTGGATATAATCCCTTGGTAAATAGAAGTAAATAAGTATCTAACAAAGATTTATTAATTTTATTGGTAGATAAAACTTGATAAATTGAGTAAATTAAAATATGCATGATATTTTAATTTGATACATGGGCACATCTTTTAGTAAAAATAACAAAAATTATAAATTACTGAAAGTGTGAAGTTGCCAAAAAAAAAATAATATCTTTTTTTAGAATGAACTGATAGAAGTATTGAAAATTTTAAATACCAAAATTCCATTTTTGCTAATCCTAAAATAATTGCATAGTTGGAGCTATTATTACAAAAGAGATTAGCAAGAATAGACCTATGGTATTGAAAATTTTTCACACCTTCCTCAATTAATTCTAACATGCAAAGCAAAGATACAGTCAACAAATATACCAAAAAAAGACAAAAATAATTAATCCAAGTCTCGACCAGAATTAAAGATAAAGAAATTTCCCAAATCCGTTATTCAAAATGCCATTAACAATATTGGTTTGACTCTGGCCATCCCATATCAACTTTGACCACATAAACATTGCAACCATAGGAATAAAACACCCATATACACATAGACTTTGGCCATCCCATATTGGAGAACGGCAATCATAGATGGAGAAGGAAGAGGCTAGAAAAGTGGTTGACTCACACACAAACATTACAACCACAACCACAACCACAACCACAGGCAATCATCAGAGATAAAAAAGAAATGCTAACATGACTTCAATCCCATACTGATAGGCATGATTATTAGTCAATACAATACTTAGCAAAATCAACCAGTAGGCCAGAAGAGGGAAGAGTGGGGAGAGAAGAGAGGAGGGAGGGAATGGTGCTAGTGGAATTGGGGTTGTAATCCATTAACAAAATCAGTGTGGCCCGTGATGAAATATTTCTTCAATCAACGTAATGTTCTACCCATAAAATTAATTCAAAACACGTTTAAGAAATTTGGGATCACTGCAATTGTGGTATCCAATTGAATTGATATACGTAGAACATTACGTTGATTGAGGAAATATTTGATCACGGTCCACATTGATTTAGGCAAAAAAACGATAAATAGCGCTTAATATATGAATATAATTCAATACCAGCCTCTATTGACTAGTTCAAATTCATAATCAGTTAAACAACAAAATCAAATATTTAATGTATGAAATATTTATGAGTATAATTCAATACTACCATCAATTGACTAAATCAAATTCATAATAGATGAATATAATTAATAGTAACATCAACTAACTAATTCAAAATTTCATTTATACATTAAGAAATTATCTGAATCGTTGAATTTTATAAAATTTTATCAAATAAATTATAAAATTAAGTAAACTTAAAAGTATAAATATTAAGTAAATGTTGAACATAATAAATTTTCTAAAATATAACAAATTATATGGGGTGCTGTTTGAGACAAAGAAGGTTCTGCGTATGTCTCCTTCAAATTTTTAGCCAAAAATCAAGTGCATGAACTGACACGTCTACAGGACTATTTTACAGATAGCCACTGCGAATTAGTGTCAAATTCGTGCATCCGTGCTCCATAGATCACGGGTATAACAGAATCACAGGACCCACAAATAATTTCAGGACCACAACAACCATACAGTTAACAAATGCCTCAACTTTAATTAACCAATTTTTATTTTGAAATAAAAGCTTTATTTCCTCATTAAATCTATCTATTTAAAATTTAAGATTTCTTTTGCGTAGATTGGGGGCATTTTACTGGTCAAAGCAATAGATTTCAGTAATAAAATTCAAATCTTAAGTAGTCTACAGGAAATTGAATGCAGGTTTCGATCATGCTTGAATTTTTAACAAAAGGACTAGAAATTGTGTGTGGTGTGGGCACATGCTTAGATTTTGAAATAAAATGACTACGGTAAATCAAATGAAAAGATTGTTGGAAGGGTCACTTTTTAAATGAAAAATATTATATATAATTTTACATATTGTAAATATATGTATAAAAATAAATTAAAAATTAAAAATATGAGTAAGATATAAAATTATATTTTTTAAAATACATGCATAATAAAAAAATTAATTATGGATTGAGGAAATGCTTAGTTACTCAAACAGCTTACTGCTTGTTGCTTAGAGAGAAGGTGTTTGAGTGGAGAGCAAGGGGAAGCTTTCCAGCTACAGAGAGTGATTAGCAGTGGTAAAAAATGCTAATGCTAGGTTACATGTTCATTAGCACTTCTTGTCTGTTGTTCATATAGCCGATCTTAAAACAATGCCATGTGATCAAATATATCCTTGGGTCTCTAATGCTATAGGGTACTTTAGCGTACTTGATGGACCATACTCTTTCATTTCTTTGGGAGAGGGGACTTTTTATGTTCATCTAAGATTGTATCATCATCATTATCAAGTTAAGCGGTGGTTTCAATTAGAGTGAGATGTTAAAGGAATGTAAATTTCAAAATGAGAAATCGGAGACTTTAAAAATAGACGCCAAAAATGAAACAAACGTGGCTGGAAGCATGTACTTATGTGTTGCAATTGGCAAATGACATGTGTACTAAGCTATTCTTAAATTTGATGCTTTTCCTGTTACAATTCATAGAAGTGTTGTACTGTCCATATGATTGTTTGTGTAAACCTGAAAAACGGGGTTGTAATCCATCAAGAACAATATTCCTATCTTCGGTCCTCTTCCCTATGATGTTTGGATAAAGCTGAACTTGCAGCATAGAGGATTAGTAATTTTTGCTTAACCAAGGTTATGAATTTTTCTTTTCTTTTTTCATTCATTCTAAAAGGTCACACTTAGAAGCTAATCTATGAAAAATGGCCTCAAATAATTTGATTGGAAACTAATTTACCAAGAAAAATTTTTTTATTTCCGGTAGTTAATATTATTATTAACAAATTTTGTGGTAAAATAAATTTTTGAAGGTATTTTTGGTAGATTTATATTGATTGGTAAAATTGTCATCACTAATATTTTATAGTTGTTATCTATATTTGCTGATAATATTATTGAATATTATCTGCCGATAATAGCAAGTAAAACAAAAGCAGTGGGGGATAAATATATTAATTTATCTTGACGATTCATATTTTCATAATTTAATTTTATTGGTAGATACAATCTCTTAGTAAAAAGGAGTAAATATGTATTTAGCAAACAATTTATTAATTTTATCGGTGGATAAAACCCTCAATAAATTGAGTAAATTAAAATATGCATGATATTTTAATTTAACATACAAGTATATTTTTTAGTAAAAATAACAAAGATTATAAATTCTTACCGGTGTGAAGTTGCTGAAAAAAGTAATATCCTTTTTTAGAATGAACTAATAGAAGTATTGAAAACTTTTAATACCAAAAATCTATTTTTGCTAATCTTGAAATAATTGCTTTGTTTGAATAATTATTACAAAAGAGATTAGCAAGAACAGACCTACGATATTGAAAATTTTCCACACCTCCCTCAGTTAATTCTAACGTGCAAAGCAAAGATAGAGTCAACAAATACACCCAAAAAATAAAAATCTGCAAAGACAAAAATAACTAATCCAAGTGCTCGACTAGAATTGAAAATAAAGAAATTTCCCAAATCCATCATTCAAAACATCATTAACAATATTGGCTTCACTTCGGCCACAAATTCTAGCCATCACATATCCACTCCGACCACATAAACATTGCAACCACGGGAATAGAACACCCATATACACATAGACTTCAGCCATCCCATATTACAGAATAGCAAATGTAGATGGAGAAGGAAGAGTCTGCAAAAGTGGTTGACTCACACATAAACATTGCAACCACAGCAACAAGCAATCATTGGAGACTAAAAAGAAATGGTAACATAAGCTTCAATCCCATATTGATAGACATGATTATCAGTCAATACAATACTTAGCAAATCAACTAAGAGGCCAAAAAAGTGACAAAGAGAGGGAAGAGTGGGGAGAGAAGAGAGGAGGGAGGGAATGGCACTAGCAGAATTGAGAGGGATGTTTGCGGTTAAGTTTATAAAGGGATCTTATGGATTTAAATAGTCACTAAAAATGAAAAGAAATTTCAAAATTTTTTACCAGCGGCAAAAAGCGATGGGTAATAAATTTGGCATTGTTTTTGCAGTTTATTGTCTATATTTTAAGTTTTACTAGTAGTATTAACCACAAGTAAAAATTAATCCACAACTGTTGTTCCCTTTGATGTGAGACAACCATTGTTTTGTCTTTTTTTGTTGGTAGCAAAAATTAATTAGCAATTGTTATTGTCCCCATCTAAAATTTGTGTTTAATTGTAGAAGATATATGTATTTTCATGTTGGTCATTACTATCTTTGTCTTCTTCCAAGTCTAAGAGCTTATTATAAAGCAAGGTACAATAGTTTTTGAAACATATATAAGCTAGCTAGAGGATAATAGGAAATAAATTCCTCATTTCCATCCATGAAACTAATTTCCTGTGATAGATTATGTCAACCATTTGATTTATTCTCAACATCCATGGAAAGCAAGAATTAAAATAGTACCATTGATTTCCTTCTCCTTTTGTATATTTATATACTAAAGTTTATGCCTGTGTGTTGCCAAGAAATTATGTGTTACAGCAACAACATTAGTTTATACCTATTTAAATTAAAAATAAAATGTCAGTTTAAAGGAAAAATAAACCAAAAACAATATTATGTCATGTATAATAAATGCTATATTGATAATAATCTTTTACTTGATCTTGGATCGATGAGTAGAAAAACATATTTACATCACTAAAATTGCTTATTCTACTTACAATGTACAAGCATAATCATAAAACAAATAATTGATTTAATTAAAACTTCATTATGGATGTCAACGTGCTTGCTAACCATTTGATTCAACTTGAATCAAAAGTATAGTTATGAAAGGAATGTATTAGGCATGTAATGTATTTGTTACTATAGCATGTTCAATATAAATAAGTAAAATAGAATATAATTATTTACCTTTAACATTACAATTTATGAAAGATTGTAAAATTTCGTCTAAAATTTTTCTCTTTCTCTTCCTCTTTTAGTCTCCAAAATTTCTTACTCTCTCACTTTATCTCTCCATGCCTCTAAAATTCTTTCTCTCTCTAAAATTTCTATCGCTCTCTCTATAATTTCTATATCTCTTTCTCTTTATAAAATTTTTTTGTCTCGCTTTCTCTCTCATTCTTTCTCACTAAAATTTCTTTTTCTTCCTCTCTCTAAAACTACTCTCTCTAAAGTTTCTCTTCCACTCTCTCTCTCTCAAATTTCTCTCTCGCTCTCTCTCTAATCTCTTTGTCTCTGTCTCTTTCTTTCTCTCTCAAAAATTTCTTTATCTTTCTCTCTAAACAATGTGTCCATATCTTTCTCTCTCTAAAATATCTCTCTCTTTCTCTCTCTAACACTTCTCTATCTCTCCCTCTCCAAAATTTCTCTCTGTTTCTCTATTTAAAATTTTTGCCTTTCTCTTCCTTTCTCTTTTTGTCTATTTAAAATTTTTGTCTTTCTCTCTCTAAAACTTCTTTTCCTCTCCTCATCTAAAATTTCTCTTTCCCCCCTCTCACTCTCTCTTTCTATCTCTAGAATTTTGCTCTCTCTCTTTAAAATTTCCCTCTCTTTCTTTCTAAAAGCTTGCTTAAAATTTCTTTCTCCCAAAAATTTCTAGCTCTTTCTCTCTCTCCAAAATTTCTCTATCTATTTCTCTCTCTAAAAATTTGCCCTCTATCTCTGTCTCACTATAATTTGTCTCTCTTTCTTTTTCTCTAAAATTTCACTCCTCTCTCTCACTCTCTCCAAAGTTTCTCTATCTCTTTCTCTCTTTGGAATTTATCTCTCTTTCTCTCTAAAAGTTCTCTATCTCCCATTTAAAATTTCTCTCTTTTTCTTTCTAAAATTTCTTTTTCCCTCCAAAAAAAATTTGCTCTCTCTCTCTCTATAACTTCTCTCTTTCTCTCTCTAAAATTTTTGTCTCAGTTTCCAAAATTTTTCTCTCTTTCTCTTCATAAAATTTCTCCCTCCCTTTCTCTCTCTAAAATTTATCTCTTTCACACTCTCCTTGAAATTTCTCTCTCTCTCAAATTTCTGTCTCTCCTTCCCTCTAAAATTTCTCCCTCATTCTCTCTTTCAAGTTTCTCTCTCTAAAATTTCTCTCATTTTCTCTCTCTAAAGCTTTTCTTTCTCTCTTTAAAATTTCTCTATCTCATATTTTATAGTTGATATCTACATTTGTCGATAATATTATTAGCTGATAACCATAGATAAAATAAAAGTGGTAGAGGGCAAATATATTAATTTATCTTGTCGATTCATATTTTGATAATTTAATTTTATTGATGATACAATCCCTAGGTAAATAGAAGTAAATATGTATCTAGCAAAGAATTTATTAATTGTATTGGTGGATAAAACCCTTGATAAATTGAGCAATTTAAAATACACATGATATTTTAATTTGTTATGTGGGTATATCTTTCGGAAAACTAACAAAGATTATAAATTACTGACAGTTTGAAGTTGTTGAAAAATGTAATATCTTTTTTCAAAACAAACTGATAGACATATTGAAAATTTTAAATACCAAAAATCCTTTTTTGCTAATTTTAAAATAATTGCATTGTTGGAACTATTATTATAAAAGAGATTAGCAAGAATAGACCTATGGTATTGAAATTTTCCACACCTCCCTTAGTTAATTCTAACATGCAAAGCAAAGATACAATCAACAAATATACCAAAAAATAAATAAAAATCTGCAAAGACAAAAATAACTAATCCAAGTGCTCAACTAGAATTAAGGATACAGAAATTTCCCAAATCCATCATTCAAAATGCCATTAACAATATTGGCTTAACTCTAGCCATCCCATATCAACTTTGACCACATAATCATTGCAACCACAAGAATGAAACACCCATATAGACATAGACTTTAGCCATCCCATATTGGAGAACGGTAATCGTAGATAGAGAAGGAAGAGGCCAAAAAAGTGGTTGACTCACACATAAACATTGCAACCACAGCAATAGGCAATCATTAGAAACTAAAAGGAAATGCTAACACAAGCTTCAATCCCACACTGATAGGCACGATTATCAATCAATACAATACTTAGTAAAATCAACCAGGAGGCTAGAAAAGTGATGAAGGGAGGAGAGAGTGGGGAGAAAAGAGAGTAGAGAGGGAATGGTGCTAATGGAATTGAGACAGAAGTTTGCAGTTAAGTTTATAAAGGGATCTTACGGCTTTAAACAATGAGTAAAAATAAAAAATTTTCAAAATTTTTTACCGGTGGCAAAAAGCGGTGGGTGATAAATTTTGACACCATTTTCATGGTCAATTGAATGTATTTTAAGTTTTACTAATAGTATTAACTACCAGTAAAAATTAATCCACAACTGTTCTTGCCCCAAATGTGGGACAGCCATTGTTTTGTCTTTTTTTGTTGGTAGTAAAAATTAATTAGCAATCGTTACTATCCTGATGCAGAATTCATGTTTAATTGTAGAATATATATGTATTTTCATATTGGTCATTATTATCTTTTTCTACTTCCAAGTCTAAGAGCTTATTATAAACAAGGTACAATAGTTTTTGAAACATATATAACCTAGCTGGAGGATGATAGGAAAAAAATTCCTCATTTCCACCCATGAATTAATTAATTTCCTATGATAGATTATGCCAACCATTTGACTTATGACATTTGTGGAAAACAAGACTTAGAATAGCAACATTGATTTCCTTCTCCTTTTGTACATTTATATACTAGAGTTCGTGTGTTGCCTAGAGATTATGTGTTACGGCGACAACATTAGTTTATACCTATTTAAATTAAAAATAAAATGTCAATCTGAAGGAAAAATAAAACAAAAAGAATATTATGTCATATATAATAAATGCTACATTGATAATAATCTATTTACTTGATCATGGATTAATGTGTAGAAGAAGATGTTTACATCACCAAATTGTTTATTCTACTTAAAATGTACAAACATAATGATAAAATAAACAACTGATTCAATTGAAACTTCATTATTGATGTCAATATACTTGTTGACAACTTGATTTTACTTGAATCAAAAGTATAGTTATGAATGAAATGTATTAAGTATGTAATGCATTTGTTAAGCATGTTCAATATGAATAAGTAAAATAGAATATAATTATTTACTTTTAATATTACAATTTATGAAAGATTGTAAAATTTCATCTAAAATTTCTCGCTCTCTCTCACTTTATCTCTCTATGTCTCTAAAATTTTGCTATATTTTTCTTTCTCTAAAATTTTTCTATCTTTTTCTTTTTCTAAAATTTTTATCGCTCTCTCCATAATTTCTATATCACTTTTTCTCTATAAAATTTCTTCCTCTTGCTCTCTCTCTCTCTCTCTCAAATTTCTCTCTTGCTATCTCTTTAAAATCTCTTTGTCTTTGTCCCTTTCTTTCTCTCTCAAAAATTTCTTTATCTTTTCTCTAAAAAATTTCTTTGTATCTTTCTCTCTCTCAAATATCTCTCTCTTTATCTCTCCCTCTCCAAAACTTCTCTCTCTTTTTCTTTATCTAAAATTTTTGTCTTTCTCTCTCTAAAACTTCTCTTCCTCTCCATGTCTAAAATTTCTCTTTCTTCCTCTCTCTCTTTCTATCTCTAGAATTTTGCTCTCTCTCTTTAAAATTTCTCTCTCTTTCTTTCTAAAAGTTCTCTATCTCTTGCTCAAAATTTCTCTCTCCCAAAAATTTCTAGCTCTTTCTCTCTCTCCAAAATTTCCCCATCTCTTTCCCTCTCCAAAAATTTGCCCTCTATCTCTATCTCACTATAATTTGTCTCTCTTTCTCTTTCTCTAAAATTTCAATCCTCTCTCTCTCTCTTTCTCTCCAAAATTTTCCTATTTCTTTCTCTCTCTAGAATTTATCTCTCTTTCTCTCTAAAAGTTTTCTATCTCCCAACTAAAATTTCTGTCTCTTTCTCTTTCTAAAATTTCTCTTTCCTTCCCAAAAAAGTTTGCTCTCTTTCTCTCTTTATATTTTCTCTTTTTCTCTCTCTAAAATTTTTGTCTCTCTTTCCAAAATTTCTCACTCTTTCTCTTTGCAAAATTTCTCTCTCCCTCTCTCTCTCTAAAATTTATCTCTCTCACACTGCCCCTAAAATTTCTCTCCCTCTCTCTCTTAAATCTCTCTCTCTCACTCACTCTCTTAAATCTCTCTCTCTCTCTCTCTCTCTCTCTAAAATTTCTCCCTCATTCTCTCTTTAAAGTTCCTTTCTCCCTCTCTATAAAATTTCTCTCATTTTCCCTCTTTAAAGCTTCTCTTTCTCTCTTTAAAGTTTCTCTATCTCATTCTCACTAAAATTTATCTCTCCAATATTTTTCTCTTTCTCTTGTTCTCTCTTTAAAATTCTCTCTCTCTCTCTCTCTCAAATTTCTCTATCTCTTTATCTCTCTAAAATTTCACTTTCTTTTCTGTCCCTAAGATCATTCTTTATTTCTCTCTCTTTATCTCTCTAAAACTTCTCTCTCCCCATCTCTAAAATTTCTCTCCTCTTTTTCTCTGTAAAAATTCTCTCTCTCTCTCTCTCTCTCTCTATATATATATATATATATATTTCTATCTCTAAAATCTCTCTCTCTAACATTTTTCTCTCTCTCTTGATTGTAGTTTATTTGTGTTTTTTCATTTGATTACAATAATAGTTATTACCTTGTTGGGGGACCATTAAAAAGTATTATTTATTTATTAAATGTTACAATTTAAACAGAATCAATCAAGTTTGTGTAACTCTTAATCGACTTGTTTAAATTGGAACAAAAAATGATTTGGGAAAATTAGGTGATTATGTTTGAAGTCACCATATTAATTATTATTTAGGTGTTGTGATAATACTTATTTCTTTATTGAGGGACTAATTAAAAATCATAATTAGATAATAAACATTACTATTTCAACACACAATCAAAGTCAAACCAATGTGGTTTTACATTAATACGTATGAATTTGGATCAAAAGTGACTGGTCAAAATTGATTGAGTAGTTCAGAAATCACCATGATTTGAGTTGTTGTCATTATTCTATAATCCATGGGAATCTCATTTAACTTTATAAATCGATTTTACTTAATGATTAATATGTGATGGTAGTCACAGAAGTTCAGTTAGAAGAACCTAATACAATCACCATAAATAATTAATTTTTTGTAAAATCATTTAATTTAATGAAAATTTCAATAATTCACTTTGTGAGAATATCTCTTAAACAAAAATAAAAGTGATCACAATTCAAATAAATCATAGCATTAAATTAATTCAATATGCGTTTAAGAAATTTGGGATCGCAGTAATTGTGGTATCCAATTGAATTGATAAAGGCAGAACATTACGTTGATTGAGGAAATATTTCATCACGGGCCTCACTGATTTAGGCAACAAAGAATAAATAGCACTTAATATATGAATATAATACAATACCAGCCTCTATTGACTAGTTCAAATTCATAATCAGTTAAACAACAAAATCAAATATTTTATATATGAAATATTTATGGATAAAATTCAATAGTAACATCTGGTGAATAATTCAATATTGACGCTCATAATATATGAATATAACAGATAACGATAGAATAAGATGGGAAATCAAGCACCTATGAGTGTTACTACTTACTAAAATTTTTAATATTCTCTTTGACTACCTGATCCTCCACTTTGGTAGCTGAACTCTCCACTTTTCTGGGCCAATTGTTTTGGACTTGTTTCCCCTTTACCTGATCCTCACTTGCCGCCGGGTTTTCTAGGGCAATCACCCGCTATTTAGCATAGATGTAGAATACAGGATATAATATGACATGGGTACGATAAAATTTAAATTACTAAAATTTATAAAATTTTTAAAAATAAATTATAAAATTAAATAAATTTAAAAGTATAAATATTAAGTAAATATTAAATATAATACTTATTTTGAAATATAACTATTAGGTTATTGTGGCACAATATATATATATATATATATATATATATAAGATGATGTAACTTGTTAATTTTTTTTCATTAAACTTTCCTCTTTAACATGATGTAACTTGTTACTAGTGATTTAGATATTATTTTTACTTTTAAAATTTTAGTATACTTCTTTTGGTGCAAAGTTGTTTTTTCTTTTGTAAAGCTTTTAAATCTTATTTTTATATATTTTAATAACTCTTTTAATTAAGAAATAAATACATATAATAACTATGTTATATTATAATAAAAAATAAAATTTAAATCATTATTAGTAAGTTATGTCATGTTGAAAAAAACTGATAAGTACAAAAATTAAATTATCCAAATTACATTTATAGGGAGAGAGCTAAAACCCATTGAATATTTTACTAAATAATAACTCAAGGATGAAGTCAATGCGCCAAAGGTGAAAATTTTATTAATTGAGTACATTTCTATTATTAAGAAAAAGTATAATCCAGATTTATTTTCCAACTTTACCTTAACTAACGAATTTTGATCTTAAAAAAGTCTTCACATCATCATTAAATCTGTCTATTTAAAATTTAAGATTTCTAACTTCCAAAAAAAAAAAAAAGATTAAGATATCTATTGCTTGTGTTGGGGGTCTTACTGGTCAAAGCAAAACATTTCAGTAACAAAAAATCCAGATCTTAAGTAGTCTACAAAAAATTAGATGCAGGTTTCGATCATGCTTGGATTTTCAACAGAAAGACTAGAAATTGCGTGTGGTGTGGGTGCATGTTTAGCTTTTGAAAAGAAAGACTACGGCAAATCAATGAAAAGACTGTTGGAAGAATTATTTATTCAAGTGGCACCAAATGACCACAGGGATTTTGAGTCATCAACCACTTCAATCTCTAACGCCCAAGAATAGTCAAATTGTAAGGACATTTTCTCTTGACTATTCTTTCCCTAGAAATTTAAGTTATTCTTTTGACACATTCACACACAATCGCCGACAAAAAATACATAATTTCTAGGTTTTTGTCAGTGATTTATATACAACCACAATTATCATTTCTTATGCAAATATATGCAACGTGACTTTTGCTTGGAAGACATATATAGGAGATTCATACAAGATAATCGCTGCCCTTTACCAGTTGAAGCTCTGGTCTTAAGCTTCAAATTTGCCAATGGCAATGCTTTCTTTGAGGCTGCTTTCGTTTCTTTGCTTTCTCTTTACACTCATATTTCAGGCTATTGCTGATCAGCCATCCTTTAAGTGCTTTAATGATACAGGTAACTACACTGATGATAGTACCTATGCGACCAACCTCAATGCCACTCTTTCGAGACTCACTTCCAACACACAAATTGACTATGGCTTCTACAATATCTCTTACGGCCAAAACTCCGACAAAGTTTACGCCATTGGGATGTGCCGAGGAGATCTTTCGCCAAATTTTTGCCGTACCTGCCTTAAGGATACAGTCACTCTCCCACAGCTGTGTCCACGACAGAAAGAGGCAATTGCATGGTTTGACGAATGCTTCTTGCGCTACTCAAACCGTTCAATATTTGGGGTCTTGGATTCGACGCCTTATGTTATCGCGTATAACGTATATAATGCAACAGAGCAACTCAATCAAAGAGCAAGTGACTTGATGGAAAAACTAGTAAGAATAGCTGCATCCGGTGACTCTCGTAGTAAGTTTGCAGTTGGAAATACAACCGTGGACTTTTTTCCATATACTATGTACGGCCTTGTGCAGTGCTCACCTGATTTAACTGAGCAAAATTGCAGAGACTGCTTGGTAAGCAATTTTCGCGCGATCCCAATATATTGGGAAGACCAGATTGGTAGTTTAATTTACGCACCCAGCTGTAGGGTTAGATATGAAACCTACCTCTTCTATGACCCAACAGGCGTTCCATCACCACCACCCACCAATAACACTAATTCCACACTTCCAGGTAATTGAACCGCTTTCCATATTTTCTTCTTTAGGATTCTTATTTTAGAAGAATTCACAAAAAGAAAAATTAGTCCAAGTAGCCGTTCGAATTGGTTATTGTGAATGAAAAAATAAGTATCTGTTCATAACATAGGTAATTTTGCAATCTGCAGAAGGCGTGGTCTCTTTCAGTATAAATTTTAAAGTATCCTTTTTCCTTGGTTCAAACGTACTGCCTTAGTTATTGCCCTCATTAATACCTTGATATAGACTCTATCTGTATTTGTCTTGCAATCTCACCTCAAAATTCTTGTATTTGCAGGAAAGTCCAAGACATCACATACTGTCATTGCCATAACTTTGCCAATTGTTGCCTTTGTTGTTCTGCTTTTGTTAATCTTCTTCTGTTATAGAGCCAAGAAGAGGAAGCCAAGGGGAACTTATGAAAGTGAGTTTGACATTTATCTTAACTTAAAATAATAATTATCATTGATTATTATTACTTAGCTTGAAGTTCGTTTTTGTCAAGTTAAACCCAAACTATTTTACCGAAATTTGAGGCAAAGTAAATGCAATGTCATCAAGGAAGATTTTGTTTATTGGTCATGAAGTAAATCAACTTTATATCAGTTGTCCAGAGAAATAGAATATCTAGATGTTTCATTAAGGATGAGTAATTATGTCACCTATACCAGAAGTAAATAGCTCTTGCGATTTTGTCTCAAAATTGTGCAATTTATATCTACCAATTTTTCTATTTTAAAATAACTCACCTTCTAGTTGGTTAATTTCCATGATAAGTTGAATCCGATGACGAAATCAAAACCGTTGATCAGTCACTGCAATTCAACTTTGACACCATAAGAGTTGCAACAACTGACTTCTCTGAAGCTAGTAAGCTTGGAGAAGGTGGATTCGGAGCTGTTTACAGGGTAAGCTTATATATAAATATAAATACATATATATATATATATATTTCTTCTTTGTCGATCAATAGGTGGTATATCAAGTTATATAGCTGAGAATTAACTAAAATTTATACAACTCTGATATCTGTTCAGGGTAAGCTCCCCAATGGAAAAGAGATTGCTGTCAAAAGGTTGTCAACGAATTCCAGTCAAGGTGATATCGAATTTAAGAATGAAGTGATGCTAGTGGCCAAGCTTCAGCATCGGAACTTGGTTAGGCTACTTGGTTTCTGTTTGGAAGGAAGAGAAAGGTTACTTGTCTACGAGTTTGTTCCTAACAAAAGCCTTGATTGCTTCATATTTGGTTAGTAAATTAGATCATCTTGTTAATTGTATATTACCTCTAGTACTTCAGTTTTATTTCCAGACTAGCAAAGCTGATCCAAATGCAGTTCAAATGTTTATATATTTGTTGGCATGGGTGTATATGTAGATCCCACCAAACGGGCACAGTTGGATTGGTTACAGCGCTATCAAATCATAAGAGGCATTGTCCGAGGTCTTCTTTACCTTCATGAGGATTCTCGTCTACGCATTATTCATCGTGATCTCAAAGCAAGTAATATTCTTTTAGATGAGGAGATGAACCCTAAGATATCTGATTTTGGCATGGCTAGACTATTTGATGTTGATCAAACCCAAGATGATACAAGCAGAATTGTGGGAACCTAGTAAGTACTTGACTATGCTATAGAAAAATTGTATTGGATTTATTGTTACCATTTGTCTTATAACGAAAAATTTAATAGAAAACCCAACCAAAACAAAAAAATAACAGAAAATTGTTTTAAAGAATTGAATCTAATTGAGCTTCCTTAATGACATGTAGTGGTTATATGGCACCTGAATATGCAATGCACGGACAATTCTCCATAAAGTCTGATATATTTAGTTTCGGTGTATTGCTTCTAGAGATTGTGAGTGGCCACAAAAATAATAGTGTTATCCATAATGGGGAGAATGTAGACTATCTACTAAGCTTTGTAAGTCTTCTTTCTTTCTCATTATCTACATATGATCTTCTTCTCCGTCTTCCTTTTTAAATTTTGTTTTTTGAAATGGATTTTATACCTAGCTTCCTTGCATTTGAAAGAATTAGTTCACATGAAATTGAATACAAAAGAAAACTAAATAGTATATTCTACAATTTGTTCATAATATTCTTGTAGGCCTGGAAAAATTGGAGGCAGGGAACACCCTCTAAGATTGTAGATCCCACCTTAAACATTGGATTGCATAATGAAACAATGAGATGCATCCACATTGGGTTGCTCTGTGCTCAAGAAGATGCAGTTGCCAGACCAACAATGGCTGCTATTGTGCTCATGCTTAATAACCATTCCTTCACCCTCCCAATGCCCTCAAAGCCTGCATTTTTTATTCATAATAACCCAAATTTTTTAGACATGCAACCATTGGAGTTTGATTCAGCAGCAATAGGATTAAGTGAATCCAAAAATGAATCCGCCAGTGCCCAATCACTAAATGAGTGTTCAATTTCTGAGCTATATCCTTGCTAATTTTTCTTGGAGTACTGAAAAAGTTACAATATGGGAATCAAACTCAGGGGAGGGGGCAACAAAGCTGTGTTCTACCACTTGAGCCAAACTCAAGTTCCATATCTTCTCTAATTTTACTTATAGGTGTGTGATATTCATAAGGTATTATAATTATAGACCATATCATCTCTTGAGTCTATATTGTGAGCTTAATATTTGTGGAATTTAAATTGTAGAACTGTGTAAGTTTGAGTCAATGAATTTTTTGAGGAATTTAAATAGCAAACTGCTAAATGTGATGTGTGTTTTTGTATTTATAAGGAGTTATTAAATATAATATAGACTAGGTTGAAATACGCTTTTAGTCTTTGAAATTTACATTAAGTTTTAATCAAGTCCTCTTAATTTTAATTTGATTGAGTCTTCAACTTTTTAATCATTATCAATGATGCCTAATTTTACACAAAATTGTCTATTATAGAAGGAAAAATCTAACAAGTCAATCGAAAAATCTGATCTGTTATATGTACTACCCTCATGGACCATTTGACTCCAACATGGTGTTTCAACATTCCCAAAGACACCAGCTTTCTATGGTTCTGGTGGTGAGGGTGCTCATGTTCAATTTCATTGGTGACTCAAAGAATGAATGCATGGAGGTGAGTGAGGAAGGGACAAGGTCATTTAAGAACCTTTGGTTTGATGAACCAAATGCAACAATATGTATCTCTCAATTTGAGTCTCTTTGTTCCTAATCTTCTAGTCTTGACTCATCTACCACGGTCTCTAATTACTACTATGAACTCATCTATCAGAATTAATGTAACACCTAAATTCATCATAACCATCTATACATATTTTATAAAAATGTTGGTAGTCTTTGTTGAAAACTCATGCCTCCTACATACAACAAATGGTTCATTTACGATGTAGTCAACAAAATACCAAAGCCAATCTATATGACATTCACACTGTTATATTGCAAACTTGCAATATTTCATCTAAAGCAAATGTAACCTTAATATAGTTTATATATCAAGATGCTGATAACAACATAAAAAACGAAGCAAGAAGTTGACTTTGATTTAGTCTCTTCTACTACACCCCAAGCTAACCTATTCACAAATACTCAGCAACTAGTCCACAATAATAGGGAAAACTTAGTGAACTTATGCCCAGGAGAGGACAAGAGACTAACATTGGGGAGTAGTGTTGGGGTTATCAAAATCTAACTTATTTCTTATAATAATATTTGGTAATATTGAAAATTATTGAAAAACAATATCATTCTAGAATATAACTATATGTGAGTAAAAATACTGAATCAAGGAATTTAAAATACCAAATGACATGAATAGAGCAAATAAATATTTCACACTATTGCATTCTTTTCAAAAGTCCTATAAAATGATAATTATAATGTTAAACTCTAAAGTTTTAAACATAGAACACTCTTAACTATGTAAGCCACTTGAAATATGTCTTGTACATTGAGTATATCAAAAGCTAGCTTCACCAAGTCTCGGGAGAAAAATTTTTGAGACGTTGCCATCTTGACCACTCATGAGCAATGACTGATAAGCTAGTGATACTTTAGCAATGAACAATTATAGAATAGTTGGCCATATGCTAAATAGAGCATTTATTTTTGTCATATACTAGTGCAAAGCTGCCACCAAAGGGCTATGTACACAAGATGTACTCCCCAAGTCTTTATGTATATCTCGTGTAGTCTTAAAAACCTTACAGTTGTTTGTTAATTTACTTAGTTGGTGGCTACATAATCAATGGTGACTTTAAGCTGCAAATACTATTATCCATAAGCTTTCTCAATATATTAAACTATAAAGCATTACTAATATGTAAAGTGTAAAACTCCAAACCATTGGTGACTAAATAGATTTTCAAAAGCATCAAATTCATTCTTCTAATATAATTGGTATAAAAATCATAATATAGTATCAAGTGAAATCTAGAATGACCATTGCACCTTGTAACATAAATAAACTTTCTTCTTAAATCATGACTTTCTATTGTTGTGTACCTTACTGCTACATAACTTTTTAGGAATAATATTTTAAAGAGGTAAATACTCGGTGCTACATTTTCTTTAACAGTTTTTCCAAGATAGTAGTAAGAACATTTAAATAGAAATTCAACCATTTTCTTAAAAATAACCACCATTCAAAATTTATCCACTCACTTGGGCAATCTACTGCACTAATACACTTTAGAGCTCCTTAGCACTACTTCAGGAGGCTCTTCACGAGCTAATTCTTCTCCTAAATCATTAACATGTATATGTCTAAATAATAAGACAAAAGTGATGGGATTTAATGAATCCATGGTATGCATGTTATGTGTGTAACAAGCTCAAATGCACTCTATGCAATTAATCTCATAATTTAAATTCTTATTTATGCATTTCTTACTTAAAGTCACACTAGAAAACTAGTTCGCTTTGCTAAAATCTGTATTGAATGACAAGGAATTAAAGCTTGAATGTTTTATTGAGTGAAGCCTTATGCCTTTACTTCCTAATGCCTTTTGAATTTTGTGATTTGGACACCTAGAACTTAATTCATATATCAAATAACAAATGCTGTTAGGGGAAGATAGCGAGCAACATAGAAGAAATGCAACTTTCAAGATTCAAATGCTACTAACAGCTTGTCATTTGGACAACTACACCAAAGAAAAGATGAAAAATTTCATGTACAAGAAATTTTTCTAGCTCTCTACTCTCTCACTCACTCAAGAAAATTTTCCTAAAGGTTCCATCTTACACCTTTGGAATATTGAATGTGTACACTTGGAGGGCTTTAGTAGCATCTCCATAATCATAAGGAGAACAGCAATTGTGTTTATGATTTGATATCTAGTAGCTATATCTATGATCTAACGGCTAGTAGCGGTGTTCATGCTATTATTTGAATAGTAGTTGTGTTACCAAGTTTGTGATTAATAGATTGCAATGGTAAATCCTATACGTGTGTGAAGGCATGAGTAAATCATAAAATAAACATGATCTTTGTCTATAAATTTAAGCTAAGACCACTGTGTGTAAATTTTTCCAACAATGGTATTAGAGTTATGTTTCTTCTTATTTTAATCTTTATGTGCCTTATGTACGCTTTGTGTCATATGTGATTTATATTGTATATTTTTAACCAAATTTCATGCTTAATGACAAGCCTTCTTCGGAGCATTTTTGAAGGGCTAAATGGACACATTTTTTGAGATATTTATATGGATTTATTCCATGTAATGAGATCTTCAAAATAGCATATTTTATGCATGAATTGGACAATGCATGTGAAAGTTATTGTTAAGTCCAATTTCTACCACATTTTAATACCCTGTTTCTTAGTGTTTTGTGGTTGTTTATGTGATTTAATTGACTAAAACTCCCCTTGAGATCAAACATTACACTAAGTCTCTAATTTTGCAATTTTAGGTGAATAGCGTAAAGGGTGGAGTTTTCTTTGATTTCAAAGCTGAAACAAGGGTTGCAATGAGCCAAGACCAAAGAGAGGCTAGCCAACATGCTATGAACCATGCATGGGTAGGAACTCCTTAAGTACAAGTGGAAAATTTGGAATGAAAAGTAAAGATTTGAGTTTTCTAAGTAGCAAATAAATATTGGTTTATATCTAGAGTTACAACATTTAATTGAAGAGATTCTTAATTTCTAGAAATTTAAACATCTTAAGCTTTAAGTTGACTACTCATGTGCCTTGATTGGATGAGGATAATATGTTCAAATTAATGGAAAAATTAGGAGCAGTTTGGTTTGTGCCTATTCTGAACAGTCCATAAATAATGGGCCATATCTTAGGCTACACAACTTGGATGTAGCGATTCTTGTCCCATGTGAAACTAGACACCCATAGATTTCCAACGAGCACCCATTTGCCACCAAAGGACATGTCTAAGGTATAGGAACTTTTAGAATAAAGTGGAAGTCTATTCGATGTGCGAACTTGCAAAGTGGGATACCCTAGCTCAATTGAGCCTAATACCTCATAAGCTTATTCAGGGCTATAATAAAGCCAATGAGGGCCATGATAAAGTCCATTCTTCATAATTAAATGGATCCTTAAGAGTTCTAAGGTGAGTCAACATGGGAAAGTAGCTACATTTCAAGATGATGTCATATTTGGGATGCTATAGCCTATTTCAACCAAAATCTCCAAAATGTGAACTTGCACCCAAGAAAGGTCCAAGATCCACTTTTTCACTCTTAAGAAGGTTCTAATTAGAATTACTAGAGTGACTAAGCATGATCTATGGGCTGGATAATCAAAATAAGAGTAAGATTACAATAAAGCTACCAAGTAAGGCCCAAATTGCTGTTTTCAGATTTTTTTGAAGTCTTAGACTGGTCTTGATAATTGCAAAATTTTATATTTGTCATTTGTTTCTTCTAGAGCTTTTCTAGTCTTTTTTTAGGTCCTAGTATGCTCATTAAAGCCATATTTGTGTTAGGACATGATTTGTAAGGCTTTGGTGGTTTGAAATAAAAAGGGGAAGAATTCTAGTTTTGGTAGGAAACTGGCCTTTGATCTATTTTTTAATGTTTTTAACCATCCAAGAGTTCAAAAATGAAAAAGTACCATTAGAGATTTAAAGTAGACATCTAGAGCTTTTTAGAATAGGCTAGATCATTCAAATTGTAGTTCATTTGGACTTCCAACCAAAAAAGTTTTTGAGTTTGTGTAGAATTCATAGTCCTAATCTTACTTGGGATGGGATTTTGACTAAAGCAATTGTTAGTATTTTGGCAATACTTGAAGTTATAGAAGACAAATTGAGGTGATTTGAAATGTCTAGAAAGCTAGGAGAAAGGGCTACACCTTTTATGAAGAGCCCAAACCTAAACTACAGTCCTCTATTCCAAAATTATGTTGCAAAGTCTAACACAAATTCAGAAGTTTTGGTGAAGAAAGCAAGAGTGCACCACATCTTGGTGAAGATTTGAGTGTGGCAGTGGAATATTGGACATAAGAATACAATCTACACTTAAATCTTTGGCTAGGACATGTTTTCAGAGGCTTGAAGAGGAAGAAGTGTGATCTAAGAAGAAAAAAGACCTTGTTCAAGGGAAGTCTAGGAATGGATATCTTAGAATTAGATTTATTTAATTCTAGTTCTACATCTGTGTTCCTATTCTTGTTCTTCTTAATTTCTTTATTTCTTTTCGAGATTTTGATTACATGATGAGTTTTATTTATTTAAATCTTGATTTGAAGTTTATGATGATGTGTGGCCGAATCTTCGTTAGGAATTAACAATTGAACTAACATAAAGAGTTAGTAATTTAATTGGTCTTGTTGTTCTTGGACTTAAAGATTTCTTTTCTACTATAATCTTAGTGAATTTAACTAGCCTAATCACCTAATTAGATTTAAAAAAGTGTTGAGCGATTCTAGGAATAAATAACCCTACTCTAAGTTCAATTGGGTAGAATACATCTGGAGATTAATAGGATAGAAATATCTCTAATTGTAGGTGCAATCTTTTAGATGTCTAATCTTCATGCATTCCCTAATTCATTGATAAAGGCATATAATCAATTAGATATAGGGATAATAGTCACCTTAGGAATAAGCGACTAGATTTAAGTGTGCACTAATTGGTAATCCTTAGTTTAAAGAATAGTAAGATTGTTAGTTGTTGATTAGAATTCTTAGTAAAATTGTGGAATCTCTAGTCTTTAATTCATCAAAAGAACATTTTTCTAGTCTTTCCATTTGGATAGTTTAGTTCTGCATTTTAGTTTAGATCCTTTGTTTTACATATTTCCAATTTCCTAAATAGATTTTAGCCTAAGACAATTTTAGTAATTAGATTATTAGCCAAATCCCTATGGGTTCAACATCCTAGGAATACTCTCTTGGTACATCTGATAGTGTACACTTACACTTAAGAATATTAGTGTCACTAATTCCACATTAGATATGATCATTTAAAGTTAGCTCTATGAAAGCTTGGTAAACAACACACTTTGAACCATGTTTTGAACTTGAAAATCTAGGTTTTAGAAAACTACCTTGGCATAGATTTGTTCCTTGTAACAAGATGTTTCTAACACGACCAAAATCATCCATAAATCAAAGCTTGGATAAGGGAGATACAGGGCCAGAAAGTAGGCTCAATGGTAATGCACAAACCCATAAATCTAGAGGTAGAAGATGAACTTGATCAAGTATCCTACATGACCAGAGGTGAGATTCATGCACCTTCAATGCATGATCAGAATCTGTAGACCATGGGGATTCTAACAGTGTGCTCAAAACTTCAATCACACTTCTCATTACACGTACCATTACTATGAATTCTTCCAAGTAGCAAATTTCTTACCCACATGTGCCTGTGGTGCGGGAAATGCATCACAAGGCCAATTTTTCACTAATTTTTTTTATTGTGAACTCCATTTTTTGAGTAATTTTTGGTTGTGCTTAAAATTTTTTAAACAAACTTGTATTACTTTTAAAAATTACACCAAGAATAGTTAATTTTGAATGAATTTGGTGAAAATAACTTGCTGGAATTTTTTTTCCAAAAGTGGATTTTTACACTAATCACACATTCCAAAATCATGACATACTTCGTATAATTATTCATTCATTGTATTATTTTTCATTTATTTGTTAAATGATGAATTATGTGTGAATGTATGCATGATATTTGTGTATTAGTGCATTAAAATTCTGTTGAATGCTCATGAGATTGTGTCACATTTATTGTTCCTCAAAATAATGGAATGTACATGAAGGTAATGTGCATCCTTTTTTTATAGACTAGATTAATGTAGTCGGAAATAATTCATATGAAATTATTTTTTGGGAAATATAATTATTATTTAAGGTCTTGTAAAGGGATGTGTTTGTGTACCTAATTTATATATATATATATATATATATTTTATTGTTTTAATTATGGATATCAAAATATCAATAGAGTTCCCTAGTTGAACTCGTTAATTAAATATTCAATTTGTTTGCATTATTATAGATAAATGTTCTAATGGCCTTTATCATAAATTAAGTGGGAGTTATTCCTACTTAATCTCTATAAAGTTAAATGCTTACTTTCATCTATATTATAAATGATGATTACCATCACTTGCGCAAAATTTTCATTCAAGTAATATAGGTGAAAATAAGTGGATTAATTATAAATAGCAACAGTTAGAAATGTTCTTAATTCAACTTGTGTAATGATATAGTGAAATGACTTCGAAGAACATTATTGTTGAATTGACTAAAGGAAACAAGCTGGATGGTAAGAACTATGACATTGACATAGAAAGGTTCATTACTTACTTAATGAGCAAGAGTTGCTTGACCATCTAATTAATGTCATGGACTCACCTGCCATAGGCAATAGTGTCTAACATTGCCATTACCAAGAAGCCTATAACACTTGGTTTAAGAAAGATAGGAGTGCATGCTTTACATTGTTCAGCTACATGCATGATGATCAAACTGGAGAGTTTGAGAACTTTCCAATTGCCAAGGACATGTTGGACTAGCTAGTGATCCAATATGGTGGGCTACCACAAGATTTTGTGCTTTGACCTTAAATGTTCAACCAATATATGATAAACATAAAACATTCAATAACTGAACATTAAAGGGTAATGTCTACCATGTTTAAAGAAATGAAATCAGTTAGAAATGATCTCACAAATGGACAATAGTTCTTGGTGGTTATCAAATCCTTCCTAAAGTCCTTTATGAGACAAGTGAAGCTCGTGCTTACAAAAAACAAGGGAATTAAAAACTTTGAAGACATTTCTTGAAATTTAAAGCTTAAGGAGGAATACAAAGATGTGAATCATAGTATTGCATTAGTGGCATGAGCTGAATTGTACAAAGGTAAGTCCTAGTGCAAGGGAAAATAAGGAAAAAATCAAAACAAAGGACCAAGGGCTAATAACATCATTGAGTGTCCTAAAGGAAGTCATGGTAGTAAAAAGAATAAATCTTGTGGCAAGAAGTAACCTTTTGCTCATGGTTTGTCCTTATTTCATCTCTATTTGTAGCTCACTTTCTCCTTGGTTGGATTGTAGACTCTAGACCTGTAATCATGCAGAGTTCATAGATTACCATTGGGTGATAGCGGCTAAACACTTGGTGGCTACGGGAAATGATGCTAAAGAAGATGTTGTTGGAGTTGATACTTACCAACTCACATAACATAATGGATGTAAACTACTTCTATATGATGTTCTACATGTGTCCACTATCAAATATAATTTACTATTAGTTTATGCATTATTAAACATAGGATACAGATTTAATTTTGAGAATAATAATTTGTCCTTTATCTTGAAAAAACTTTATATGGTGATAAATATGTTGAACATGGTTTGTTCATGTTAGATATAAATAATAGTTTCAATAACATTACCATTGTTACTTTTACTTCCAATGTGGTGTCTAGTTCTATATTATAGCATTCGAGATTAGGACATAGTGGCCAAGAAAGAATGGCCAAATTGGCTTAAGAACAGTTATTGGGCCTTTTCATAGAAGTTGGTGTTCTTGCATAAGAGCCTTGCCTTGTTGGTAAAGCTAGCAGAAAGTCTTTTGGTAAGGATAAGAGGGCATCTTAACTTCTAGAGTTAATCCATATAGATATATGTGGACCCATGAATATGAAGGCTAGAATGGTGCTTCCAACTTCATCATATTTATAGATGATTGCTCTTGATATAGCTTCATCTTTTTGCTGTCTCACCATTCCAAGGCTTCAAATTATTTCAAATATTTCATAATAAAGGTTGAGAATAGAAAAGAGAAGAGTATAGAGACTCTACAAACTGATAAGGGTTAAGAATACTTATTTGAGTAGTTTAGAAAGTTATGTGAATATAAAGGGATACATAGATAGTTAACAATTCTAGGAACTCCACAACAAAATGGTGTTGCAGAGAGAAGTAATCGTATGTTATTAGACATGGTTAGATCAATGATGGCTCAAGCCAACCTACTAGTAAAGATTTGAGGGGATAGGCTTTTCACAACTATATACATTCTTAACTATGTGCCTGCAAAATATATTTCTATTACTCTATACATGTTATGGAATATTATTAAGCCTAATTTAGAAGGCTTACATCCATAGGGATTAACAAGGTATGTTCACAATACTTCCCATAGGTTTGGGAGTTAGGCCCTCGAGCTAATAAATTAGTTTTTATTAGAAACTCTAAAAACTCTAAAGGTTGCATTATATACATTGAACGTCTTGAAACAAGACGTGGAGAGACTGAGTCTTGTGATATGGATTTTCTAGAAGATGATTTTCTCACTATTGGTGATGTAAATTATAGAGAATGTTGAGGTGGAAATTGATACACAATCCATTTCAAAGAACATTGATGATAGTGGGAGTACATAAGAACTAAACCCTCACAATTCATGGTTATGCCAAAGTGTTTGAGAAGTGAGAAAAAGTTCCCTGAAATCACTTTGAAATAGAGGGAATGTCTCTCTTGAGCATTTTTGTGGATACTAGTAAGAGCTAGACATTCACTAGACTTAGATAAATGGATAACTACCATGTAAGAGAAAATCAGTTCTATGGCTAAAACAATATATGAGAGTTTATTGATCTTCCACCAAGGTGCAAGACCATTGGAAGCAAATATGTTTTAATAACAAAAAAGCATAAAGTAGATGGATCAATTAATAAATACAAAGCTTGACTATTGGTGAAAGGTTACAACCAAAAGAGGTAGTAGTCTACGAAGGGCATTTCTCTTGTGGTGAGATTTGTGTCTGTTCACCTAATCCTAGCTATTGTCACACATCTAGATTTGGAATTATTTCAAATATATGTGAAGACAACATTTCTTAATGGAGAACTAGATAAGGAGATCTATATAGATTAACCAATTAGGCTTTAGGTCAAGGGACAAGAACACAAAGTATGTCACTTGAAACATTCCATCTATGGCTTGAAACAATCATCTAGGGAATGGTATATTTTCTTTCATTGAGCAACCACTTCTATGAAATTCTTAATTATAGAAGAAGATCATTGTGTGTATATTAAAATAGATAAAAATAAGATTCTGACTCTTTCACTTAATGTGGATGACATACTCTTAGTTGGGAATGACATGGAGTTGATAGTCACCACTCAAAAGTAATTGTCCTTTACTTTTGAGATGAAGGACATAGAGAAAATAAATTATGTACTTGGGGCTAAAGTCTTTAAGGATTGTTTGAAGAGGTTTTTGAGTTTATCTTAAGAAACTTATATCAAAAATGTCTTAGAATGTTTTAGAATACGTAGCTATTAACTCTTAGACACTCCAATGGAAAAGGGCTCATATCTTAGCATTTCCTAAAATAGAAGAAAAGAAGAAGGAAATGGCAAAAGTGTCATATGATAGTGTAGTTAGAAGTTTAACGTATGCTATGTTGTGTGCTCAACCTAACATATGTTTTGCAATGGGTATGATTTGTTGATATCAAAGTAACCCTAGGACTACTTATTGGGCTGCATCCAAAAAGGATATTTAGATATTTAAAAGTAATCACAAATTTGGCTTTGAACTTAGTTGGTTTCAATGACAGAGAAGGGTTAACTAACAGAGATGAGCATAAGTCCACATTTGGATATGTATTCATACTTGGTGGTGGAGCCATGTCTTCGACTAGCAAGAAGCAAGCATGTGTTTCTCTATCTACTATGGAATCAAAATATGTGGCATGCACCTCGACTAAAAGAATCATTATGGTTAAAGAAGTTCTTGTGTAGCTTGAGGACAGGAAGGCACTCGTGAGTGGCTGTCATGATTTATTGTGACAATACAGCTGCTTTAGACTATGCAAAGGATCCTAAGCACTAGGGAAAGTCCAAACACATTGACACTTGTTGCCATTTTGTTAAAGACATTATTAAGGATTTGTTATGCCTTTTGTATTTATTTTTATACATTAATAAAATTGCCTCCCTTTTATTTGAGTATAATTGCTTAGTTTAATTGATGTCACATATCTAAGTTATAACCAAGCTTAAAAGATTCTCTCTCAAATGAGAAAATTGCCCCAGCACCTAAGTAGTGTGTGAGATGGACTCAAATGATCATTAGGTACCATGATGTTGATGATACCCTTATTGCTTTTGTAGCAAGAAGCATTTATGCTAAAAATAATCACCTTAGCATATGCCTAAGATGAGACTCTAAGTCGACATATAGAGATTACTAACTCTATAATGCTTGATAGAAGTCTGATTTAAATCAAGAGTGATTCAAGTTAGTCCCTTTGTAATTTGAGTAACCATATTCTATATAGTGTTTATTAATGCATGACAAATCCTAAGTGGGAGCTCCACCATAGTATGTAATTCATACTATATGTGCATAAGTTAACTAAAAGGGGAGTGATTGAATAGATCCCAATTTTATCACCGTGTGAGCCTCATATAAGATTGCAAATCCTAGCCTAAGTACCTTTTGTAACTTAGGACTACATCATGAAATTTAGGTTTAGTGTTACTACTATAACATCAACTCCAATAGTCAAGAAAGAAATGGTCCAAAGGAACATGTCTAGTAAGTAGCTAAACCTAGATGAATTGGCATGAGTATCTAAAGAAAAATCGTTTTCATATCTACCTATGATTTGTGACTCATTACTTGGGCAGTCATGCTTATTTTAGTAGCTAGCATAACGATGAGTACAAATGCATGTAGTGATCTTTGAATAGCTTTATGGTATCAAAGATACAAATAGTTTGGTATGAGAATGAAATGATTTAAGGTGCAACAAGATTTTGAATGATGTAATTGTTAGTTTGATGGTAGTTTAATATAAAAATCACTCACTGACACCTTTTCTCTCGTGGTTACACATTCCATTTTCCTTTATGCCTGGATATATATTCTATGAGATTGAGATTTTATTTGGCATTCCCAATGGATGTTGCTTAAGGCCATGTGATCCATCCACATGGACATGCAATATATAGAATTAATTAATTATTTGTTATTAATTAAATGTATATGAGTTCCAATTAAACTGAGACAAATTAATTAATTTGTTTTTGATTTGTCCAAAAATATAATCTAATTATTTAATTAGTTTGAGTTTAAACTAATTTAATCCTAAAAGATAAGGCTCCTAACTAGAGTTAAACTCTACTAATGAAAAGTCCTAGTAGTTTTAACTATTAGCAAATATTTAAAATGGAATAAAAGCCTAGAAAAAGCCAAAACACTTAATAGAGAAAAATTTCACATACAAGAAAATTTTCTAGCTTTCAACTCTTCCTATTATCTCTAAAATATTTTCCTATAGGTTCCATCTTCCAACTTTGGAATTTAAAATGTATAGGCTGGGAGGGTTCTAGTAGTATCTCCATAACCAGAAGAAGAGGAGCGGCTATGTTTGTGATCCAATATCTAGTAGTCATGCTTGTGATCAAGCTAGTAACAATGTCCATGCTGTGATTAGAGCAGTAGTTGTGTTGCCAAGTTTGTGATCGATAGATCGCAGTTGGAGATTCCATATATGACTGAAAGTCATGTGTAGATCATAATGCAAGTAAGATCTTGGTTTGTGGGAAAATTTAAGACCCACTATGTGTAAATTTTTCCAATACATATCGGTCCACCAAGAATAAAAGAATTAAAGAATAGAATAAAGGAAAAATGACCTTGCTAGCCCACCAAAATGCTTCACTCAATAGATGCAGTGTGTCTAGTAAAAAGAGGAAGAATAATTGCTGAAAAATTGCAATATAGGGAAGTGAGAGTTATGGAGGAAGTGATGCTAACACCAAAAAGAATAGCAAACCCATTTGAAAATAGAAGGAATCCATAGCAATTTCCTTTCATACTCTTGGCTATACCCACTTTTACAATGATTCTTGATCATTATTTCTAACTTGTACCCTCATATACTGCCAATTGATCTTAAAATCAAGAAGCAAGATGGAAAAGACAGTGAACAGAAACCCAAAACCCAAAATGGATAGGAGTGTGAAGACAAAGGAAGAAAAGAAAGAATGAATGTAGATGGGTGTAGAAGTTTTGAAAGAGATAAAAATAAGAGTAAGAAATGAGAGAAATTAGAGAAATGGGAAATAACGAAAACATTTGTTGGGTAAATGGTGGAGTAGCCGATAGATGGAGACCAAAGAGAAAATGAGCTCAAAAATCATAGAAAAAATTAATGAACTATCCCATCTATTATATATTTATAAAAAAAAATTTGCCATACATATATTTATATAATCCAAACATGATTATTTAGAATTTCTTTTACACTTAAGTTTTATAATCTTGACATATTGATGACATGATTCTAATGCATGTGCATGAAATGCCATGATCTACTTAACCTATTAATAAAGCAAAATAAACTCTAGGTCCTAATCTTATTTACTATACACAACTACACATATATTTAGACATGAATATGACAACTCTTTCCCCCTAAAAGAAATTGCATCCTCGAAATTCTTGTACTTTTACTAGAGAACAAATGAGGATGCTTAGTTTGCATTTCATCTTCTCACTCTTAAGTTGCTTCCTCTATGGCTTGATTAGCCATAACACCTTCAATAAAGAAATGAACTTATTGCATAAAACTTTAGCTTGTCTTTCTAAGATCTCGGTTGGTTTCTCCTCAGATCAAATCCTCTTTCAATTCAATTGGTTGAGATATCAATAGTTGTAAGGGATCTAGCAGGTATTTACTTAGATAGACACATGAAAAACATTATGGATTTGAGATAAATTTTTAGTTAATGCAAGGCAATAAGCAACTCTTTCAATGAGCCCTAAAATCTCATAAGGTCCAATGTCTTGAGGGGTTAAATTCCCTCACTTCCCAAAATGCATAACTCATCTCCAAGGTGATGTATTTAGGAAGACCTTCTCACCTATATTAACTCTAGATCATGCCTTTGACAATTTGCATAAGATTTGTATCATCTTGAGCTGCCTTCATTTTCTGCTTAATAATTCAAATCTTTTTTACTGTGAGTTGAAAAATCTTAAGACCTAAAAGTTTTTACTCACCTTCTTCATCCCAATAAATTGGCATTACACACTTTCTACCATACAATGCTTTATAAGTTGCCAAGCCGATACTTGATTGAAATCTAGTTATATGCAATTTCAATAAGAGATAAATGGTCATCCCAACTTTCTCTGAATTCCATAACACCTGCCCTAAGCATATCCTCCAAAGTCTGAATTGTCCACTTAGATTGCCCATCTTTTTGAGGAAGAAAGGAAGTATTGAATTTTGACTTTGTCTCCAAAACTTTTTGTAGGCTCAACCAAAAACAAGAAGTGAATAGAGGATCCTATTAGATATTATTGAAACAAGAGCCCCATGAAGTCTCACAATAACTTTCACATATAATTCATCCAAACTATATGAGAATAATTTGTCCTTATTGGTAATAGGTGAGCTAATTTTGTTAATTGATCTATCACCACCCAAATTGCATCATGCTTTCTTCTAGTGAGGGAAAACTCATAACAAAATCCATAGTAATATGCTCCCATTTCCACTTAGGAATCTCCAATGACTACAACTGTCCTACTAGACTTTGATGTTCCACTTTTACTTGTTGGCATACCAAGCATCTTGAAACATAGTCAACAATATCTTTCTTCATCCCTTGCCACTAGAAACTCTCTCTAAGTGTCTGATACAATTTTGTGTTGCCCAGGTGCATAAAATAGTTGAAGAGCAGTTTCCTCCAAAATTTTTTCTTTAAATCTTGTACATTTGGCACATATAAATGATTCCCACTTAGTAGTGTCCCAGCATGTCCTGAAGAATCATCTCTCAAAGAAAAATCTATAGGATTTTCATTTCTAACTTCTTAGATTCTGATTAAGAGAGCATCTTAACTTTGTGCTTCACATACCCATTCTACAAGCATTGGTCTAACTCTAAATGTATTTAAGAGAGCATATACATCTCTAACTGCTAATTTTACCCCACTAATCTACAATTCGAGCAATAAAGGTAAATAAACCACATGAGCATATGCCAAGGTACCAGCAGTTTTCCTACTTAGTGTATGAGCCATTGTTTTTCTCTTAGGTTTAGCTCCTTTTGAGTAAAAAGATATTTCAAACTTTTGTGATCAGTGAAGATTTGAAAAGTTTCTCTATACAAGTAATGTGTCTATGTCATAAGTGCAAAAATTGCTATAGCTAGAACCAAGTCATGGTTAGATAATTAAGTGTTTGTTGTCTAAGCTAGTGGGAAGCATAAGTGACTACCTTACCATGTTACATAAGAACATATCCAAGACCTTGATGTGGCACATCACTTTACACCACTGAACCACATTTGCCTAAAGAAAGGGTGAGAATTGTAGCTATAGTTAAACAATTCTTTAAGTCATCAAAGCTCATCTTGCATTCCTCTCACCATCAAAACTTTACATCCTTTTTGAGTAATTTTGTCAACAATGCAAAAATAATGAAAAAATTCTCAACAAAGCATTGATAGTAATGGCTACACCCAAGAACCTTGTTACTTTAGTTGGGTTAGTTGGAGGCTCTCAACTCAAAATGGCCTTTACCTTGTGAGGATCTACAAAGATGTCACAAGTTGAATGCCTAAGAAATGCCACTCTATCTAAAATTTCACACTAATTGAGTTTGGCATATAACTGTCTACCATTTAACACATGCAAAATAGTTCACAAATGTCCTATATGCTCATCTTCATGACGTGATTATACAAATATATCATCAATAAACACTACAACAAATTTTTCCAAATAAGGTCCAGACACCCTATTCATCAAATCCATAAATGTTGTAGGAGCATTAGTCAACTTGAAAGATATAACCAAATGTTCATAGTACCTATATCGAGTTCTAAAAACTATTTTTGGTATATTTGACTCCTTGACTCTGAGTTGACTGTATCCTAAACATAAATCAATCTTGAAGAACACCTTAGCACTTGAAAGCTAATCAAATAAATTTATTTTGGGCCATGGGTATTTGTTACAAATGGTCACCTTGTTCAACTACAGATAGTTGGAACAAGCCTCATTGTACCATCCTTCTTCTTTACAAATAAAACCAATGCTCCTCATAGAGAGACACTAGGTCAATTAAAGCCTTTATCTAATATCTTGTAATTGTACTTTCAACTCCCTCAACTATGCAAGAGCCATCCTATATGATGCTATAGAAATTGGAGTTGTACCTGGAACAAGATCAATTGCAACTTCCACCTTTCTATTAGGTTATAGACCTAAATGTTCCTTTGGAAAAACATCTTGAAATTCACATATCATTGGTATATCTTCTAATCTTGTATTACTTATGTTTGTGTCAAGGACATATGTTAAATATGCTTAGCAACCCTTCTAAAGTAGTTTCATTGCAACTACAAAGAAATGATACAAGAAGGAAGAAATTGATGCTTCCCTTAGAAAATAAACTCTTACTTTTCTAGTGGCCTAAGGGTTACTTCCTTTTTATAGCAATTAATGGAAGTATTATATTGAGCTAGCCAATCCATTCCCAATGTAGATCAATGTCTTGAATTTTCAAAGGAATTAGGATTGCCAATAGCTAATGTTCACCAAAGCAATCTCACAACCCATATATACATGTTTTGCAATTATCAACTCTTCCATAGGATTAACAACTCCTAAACTACCCTCTAGATTGCTCAAATCTCTTTTGGCATACTATGCAAATGTCTTTGATATAAAGGAATAAGTAGAACTAGGACCAATCAAAATGTATGCAACTTGATCAAATATAAAATTGTACTTTTATAACCTTGGGAATTGCTTGAGCTTCTTACTGCATCATCACAAAGACTCTACTTTTAATAAAGAACAACCAGGTTGCACATGTTGTCTACTACCATTGTTACTAGTAGCTAGTCCACTAGATTTCACAATCAAACTAGACCTTATTTCCTATCTTGTGGTGCATCCACATTTTGATCCCAACTTAATACTTGAAACGATGTTGAAGTCTAGTCTTATTTAGCTATGCTGACTAAGAAAGGACAATCCTTCACATTGTGATCCATTTGTCTATAGTTCAAACATCCACCACAAATTCTTTTACATTGTCCCTCATGTAATTTATAGCAAGAATTACATTGAGTTCATCTTCTTAGGTTGGAAGTAGAGTAATGACCACCTTCACTAATAGTAACATGAAAGTTTCCTTTTTGACCTCCATAACCATTGCCAAATAAGCTCAAAGGTTTACAGCCCATAGATGCTAAAGATTCAAATAGAGAGAGGCACCATGAGAAATTCTTCTACTTTGGAATTGACTAGAAACCTACCTCTCTCCCATGCTTTGTCAATGTGGTATTTGCTGCCTAATTTTAAAATGTATTGTTAAGGGTTGAGACATGCTAACTTAAATACCTAACATTTCTTTCGTGCTTTGTCTTGCCTAAGGTGTTACATACACCTGCCTTAGGGACTTAGCATCCCCGTTAATTTGTCCCACCATCATTCAAGAGGGCATGAAGAGTAGCTTTGATACCAAGACTAAAAGCCCAACCCTCTAATAATATTCTGCTCTTTTGGTCAAGGCCAACACAGTTTCAAAGCATGTCACTAGGGGTTGAGACATGCTAACATATATACCCAACATATATCCCAAAGCAGACAATGTCACTAGTGGACTGGGCTATTATACCTTGTCCCATTTTTCTCTTATTTCTTTCTTCTACTTCATGCCTCTTTGACAATCTCTTTGCATAATAAGAGAATTCCACCAATTTCACATATTCTATATGGATAAGCATTTTAGCCTTCTCTTTGATATTTTCATACAACCTTGTCTCAAAAAGGTGACACTTCTCTTTTTCATCAACCATAGTAGAAGGAGTAAATCCAGACAAGCAATTGAATATCTATTCATATTAGGGCATTATCATAGATCCTTGCCACAAATCAAAGAATTCCCTCATTCAATGTACAACTTCCACCAAATGTAGGCATCCCTCTATAGAGATAAATTATGAATTTCAGCTTTTTCATCAAAACACTCCACTAAGGCCAAAATTCTGTTTATTTTCTGCCTCCAAGTCTCAACTTTAGCTAGATTTGTGGTGCTAAGAAACTTATTTGCTCCAAGTTTCCTTAATCACTAAAAGGACTTTTCTTTGTCCTTCAATTATGCTAGAGAAGAAGATGTTGTACCCACTACATTAGTAAGGACTAAGGTAATTATAACTAAAGTTTCCTAAAACCCAACTATAGGAGCATATTAGTATGGCTCCAAAGTAGTAGCTTATATATGAGAGTGGGTATTTCAACCGAAGTATCTATACCCTCTTGCCAATGTGTCAAAGACTAAAGGTGTGTAGATAGACTAAGAGACTGACCAATCTCAGCAACATTATGCATTCTATTGCCATAGCCTCAGATGACCACTGCAACCATGAGATCCTCTACTAGAAGCCATCAATTGCTACATAATATCAAAACCCATAGCTTTATAGAATCTGTAACCTAGGCTCTTATACCAATAAATGTAGCACCCTAAAGTCCATCATAACCATAATACATATCTAATAAAAATTTTAGTAGACTTTCCCTTGAAAACTCATGCTCCTAGATACAACAAATGATTTATTTACCCTACTAATCAACAAAATACCAAAACCAATCTAGTACCACATTCACACTGTGGTATTACAAACTTGCAACATTTCATCTATAGCAAATACATCCTTATTACAATTTATATATATATCTAGAAGTTAATATCAACATAAAAAATTAAGCAAGAAGTTGATTTGGTTTGGTCACTTCTACTACACCCCTAGCTAACCTATTCATAAATGCTTAGCTGCTAGTTTTCAATAATAGAGAAAACTTAGTGAACTTATACCCATTGAAAGGATAAAAGACAAATAGTGGAGAATAGTGCAAGGGTTATCAAAATCTAATGCATTTCTCATAAAAATAATTTGGTAATAATGAAATTTTTCACAAAAGAATATCATTCTGAAATATAATTGTATGTGAGTAAAAATATTCAATCAAGGAATTAAAATATCAAATGCCATGAATAGAGTAAATAAACATTTCACACTATATCATTCTTATCAAAAGCATTGTAAAAAGATAATACTAATGTTCAACTATAAAGTTTTAACCATAGAACACCCTCAACTATGTAAGCCACTTGAAATATGTCTTCTAAGTTGATTGTATGATAAGCTAGCATCACTGAGTCTTGGGAGCAAAATTTCTATGATGTTGGCATTTATGGGCACTTAGAACAATAACTAACAAGTTGATCATATGTCGGCACAAAGGAATTATAGGATAGTTGGTCATATGCTAACACAAAGCATTTAATCTAGTCATATGCTAGCTTAAAGCTGTCGCCAAAGGGCTAAGTACACAAAACATACACTCCAAAGGCTTTATGTATATCTTGAGTAGTCCTAAAGACCTTATAGCTATTTGTCAATTTAAACTTCAAATACTATTAACAATAAGCTTTTTAAATATATCAAACTATAAAAAATTACTAATATATATTAGTTAATTCTTGACAATAGTGTCTAAGGCAGGATATTGCTCTTGCTCACTTCCTTCCATGAAAGATTTTACTTTTTCCCATTCATTGACGTGATCTTGAAATATATATATATATATATATATGAGAGCAACTTCTTTACCAACCAATTACAACTAGCTTTTTGCACTTTGAACGTTCTACTACAAGTATACTTTTAACTAAAGTCTTAATTTAGAAGAATTGATATTTGTCTTTTAGATAGGACATAAAGTTGTTCTTGGACATGGTCCTTACATTTGGGTCAACACCTCAACTTATCATTTTTCCTAACTTTACTGGCTTTCCAGTGTTGACCATATAATTCATTATGGCTTCTTTCAACACATCAAGATTGGGAACTCCATGCCAAGTTCAAACTAGACTTCACCATATTTTGTATTTTCATTAAATTGAGGAAATATTGTTTTGCTTTTTCACCTCTCATCCTCTTCATCAGGTAAGTCATGCACATTGTGCAAGTTTTCATATTTATCTTCTTCTTCAACTCTAGATCCCCCAAATTGTCCACCACCTATCTTCAAGCATCAACTTAGTAAACTCGTAAAATAAATCATCATCCTTTCTAATTTCATTGTGATATGGTCTCTCTTTGTACTAATTGTCATGACCTGTTTCCAGGCCATAACCAGTGCATAGACTAAACTCTTAGTCTAGCAAGCCAGCAAACTTCTTGACAAGAATTATCCTCTAATACCTTAGTCAAGATATAGGGGTTAAGAAAACTTAATTTTTTTCACTTCAAAAAACTGCTAAAAAAGTTTGATAGAACCTCCCCTATAACAAGGACATTAGCCCTAAACTTACAACACAACAGAATTAATCAACCTATTTATTCCCAAAATTTTTCCAACATTACAAACTACAAAATTGCATAACAAAAATCTGCATGAAGAATAAGAAATCACAACTCCCCTTTTTTGAAGTAGAATGTGGAGTTTAGAATTAGACTTCACATTTTTAAGGTGAATGCCTATCCAAAAGATTTCATATGAAAATGAAGCTACAATAATATTATAGGCTACAAATCTACAAAAACAACAAGCCAATGATTAATGACTAACAATGGGGAACAGTTAAGTGTTTATATAATTTTACAATATCTAAAATAAGAAATATCTTACTAATAATGATAAGGCCTCTTCTATTATTTTTCAAAGATAGAATATTTTTCAAAGCTATGCAATCCAAGAATAATTCATAGTAATTTCAAATCATATATAAGTAACTCATTACATTTAATTATTCAAACCCTAACAAATCAAAGAAATTTTAAATACAACAAAATTCACTTCTTAGCTATAAAACTTGTAACTCTATACACTTGAAGCTTGTATACCATAATCTATACACATGGTATCACTAAGAAGCATCCTCACTTGGAAACAATTCACGTAACAGAAACATGGCATCACTAAGCCTAGGATCAATAATTATAGTAAGTGTGACATCAATAAATACTCAAGAGCAAATATACATGATATGTGGTCATACACTAGCATAGAGCATGGTACTAAAGGGCTAGTGACACAAGATATATGCCCCAAAGACTATATGTAAACCTCGTGTAGTCCCAAAGACCTTATATCCTTAATATTCATACTTGGTTACAGAGCCAAGAGTGCAAGTAAGTGATTGGCTCAGATAAGTGACTGGCATAACACATGGCCACTAAACTAAATATAAAAAATTACTTAGTTGGAAAGCATGTTAAACTACACTTTTGATCCAATGCTTTCATCACAATTCTCAAAAAATTAGTAACACTTCATTACATATGCAATAACTCTTTTCCAAATTGATTCAACACCATATTTACAAATGAAGGTCTTAAAGATCACTAGCATATTTCATAAACAACTTATTTTCTAAACCAAAAATGTCATATTAAACTATCTACACTATAACTTATTTTTGAAGAGAAGCCATAACCATTTAAAGAAGGAAATACACTAGTTAAATGCCATTTGAAACTCTTATGATTCCCTTTAAAATAGCGATAGCTAAAATATAGAAAAAAAATCATTTTTCCCCAAAGACAAGCATTGTTAGACGTTTATCCACTCACCTAGGCTCCAAACTATAGCCCTAACAATATCATAACCTTTGAGAATTGAACCTTGATCCTGCTTGAATTTAGCTTCTTTCCTATACCTATAATATTTTAGGTTAGATGATGAGCAATAACCCCAACTATTGAACTAAACCTACTAATTATGGCATGATATGAAACTTAGTACTAAACATTCCTACCCAAATTGACTACTAGAGCTTCAATCCAAAAGAAGGCACAAGCATTTAAATAAAATATAAAACAAAACTAGAGTTTTAAGGAAATAGAAAATGACCTTATTTTTCCATAAGAACTATATTGGTTTTAAAACAAATTCTGAAAAATTGATAGAACAGGGACATGTATCTAGTTTCATATGCATTTCATTGCAAAAGTAGTACATGTTGAGTTCTTATATACTCATTATTTTAAAACTTTTCTCAATTAATAGAAGGTATATAATTCATAAGTTCTTAGCAACCCAAAATGTCAAGACTTTCTACACAAAAGCATTTTCTAAAGACTTGACTCCTAAACTTAGGTTCTCAAACAAATCCCTTAACAAGTACAAAGACAAATACCATTGGCAATTATAATTAGACAACTTGAATTAAACCTTGAATGCATTTGAGACTTGCATCTCTTACTTTCAAGAAGCCACAATTATACTCTAGCATTAAAGTTATTCTCTTTAAATTTAGAAACATAACCATATCAAAATAGTGACAACTTTAGCTAACCCAAAGGTTCAAGGAGTAAAAATAAAAAAAAAAAATGCTTGAGAATTGTTCCTCTACTATACCCTATAAAATGGAAGCAACAAACTAAAATCCTCTCTTAAATTTGTTCAATTTCAATGAAGAACAATAGGAAGAAAATAAGTACAGAAGCTAAGCTGATAGAACATTTGTGCTAATTTTACCTTAATTAACAGCAAGAAACCCTAATTGTACATTCCCCCTAATCAGCTATAGAAGTAGGCTTGCAATTTTATAGGAAAGGAAAGAAGGGTTTTAATTATAAGGTGTTTGTGTGAAGAAATTATAAGCAAAAGTGTAGGAGTGAAGAGGCATGAAAGAGAGAAGAAAATAGTGCAAGGAGTTATAGGTGGCAGCTATGAACATGAAAGAAACACAAAGAGAAGCGGGGTTTCTGTGAAATGAGAATGGTGAGACCAAAACAAGATTAAAGTAAGAAAGCTAGAAGTAAAAAGAAGAGGAAAGGACAATCAACATTGAAGTGGGAGGTTGTAGTGATATGAAGATGCTTCAGGAAAGGCATAAATAAATGCAATGTGTACTTTGAAAGTGGAGAGAATAAACAAAATCAACAATGAGAAAAATGATCAGAAAGTTAGGGCTAAAGTGGGACATACTTTCTGAAAGTGTGAAGGAAAAGAGATATACTTGTAAGAAGAATAAGGTATTGTAGTGTTAGTAAATTGAATAGGTGGCACAATATGTGAGAAACTTCAAAAGAAAGAGCACATAAAAATCTAAACCAAGTAACTAACAGAGAGATTAGAAAACCAAATTCAAATTTGTTAGCAACAAGTTTTATATACATATATATTTATATATTTATATATTTATATATTTATATATTTATATATTTATATATGAAATTTACTTACCCATTGTCTATTGAAAATTATTTTAACCAAACCATTATTTTAGCTAATATAAATTCCTATATATGTGTATAGATATATATATATATATATATATGTATGTATTTCTTAAGTGATCTTTATACACTTAAGATATATATTTTCAAATATGTAATTGACATGATCAATTATAATGCAAATGCATAATATGTCATGACTGATATAGCCTATTAATAAAACTAAGAAAACTCTAAGACCCAAATCTAATAAGCATTTACTATTATTAGCCTATTTTCCACTATTAATGCTTGTTTTTCTTTAGTATATGAATGAAATTTAATCATGCTGATTAACATCAATAGGCTACAAGTTTTTTAGGATATTACATGCAATCTCTATGAATAGTCTAGCAAGTACTTCATCACAATGTTTTTATGCTTGTGCAGTTAAATAACTTTCATAAATGTAGCTAGTTACCTTCGTTTCTTGCTTTGGAAGTCTACAGTTAGGCATCTGATGTTAGGCAGCTCCCTTATGCAAAATTTACATGGTTATTGGATTTAGGCTATGATGCTATAGTGCTTTGACATTGTACTAATAGGATACTAAATAGAGCATTTAACTTAAGATTTTAGAGGATAATGGCAAAGAATTCAATTTGTAGGAAGTATTTCCCTAGTCCTTATAGTTTGGTCTAATTTTTTAGTAGGTTCCTACAGTTTGAAACCATTTAGGTAGCTCTTTATACTTTCTGCCTTTAAAGGCATAGGTCCATATTGTCTAGGCCAATAATGATGCCACTCCAAATGGATGGTTGATGTGGCCAACCTCCTTGTTAATAGTGATGCCTAGCTAGCAGACACCTAGCCATGCTTGATGATGGGGGTGGGTGGTAGTGGTTAGGGTTTAAATTGGGGTTCAATTTTTTCCCAATTCAACAAATCTATGAAATTAGGGTTCAATGGCAGAGTTCTCATGTTCAATCTTGAGGAGAACAAGGACAGAGGAGATGTCAAGTTCGTACACAAAGGTGATGAAGAATCAATCCACCCATTATGGTTATGGATCAAGGTTGATGGCGTTCACTTCCCACATAGCTACAAACCTAGGGAGCATATTTCTGTGATGTTTAAATTATAGGCTAATTTCATGACTTTGAATCCAATTTGCTCTTGGAACAATCTTTTGTTGGTCTCTCAATAGGTTTTCTATTTTTGCTTATGTGGTATCCTTGGTCCTATGGGTGGTTTGAGTAGGTTGATGAAGTCACTTATGGAGGGGCTACAGAACAACAACTAGTGAAAATGAGTGAAGTCAACCTTAAAGATATACAAGATTCTCTTGGTGGTTTCATGGGGTGTGACATTTGCAGCTGGTGCTTTTGCATTTGTGAAGTGTTATAGGTAGACATTTTTGTTTCTAATTTGTATTCTAGGAGATGCAATTTGTATTGTAGTATCTAAGAGGGGTATTTTGTAATGTATATAGTCCATTCATTTTAATTTTGACATTGTATAGGGGAATCTAGTGGACCCAATTGTGCTTGAACAATTATTGAAATGAAAGGTAAATTTCTTTTGGCATATTCATTATTATGTCAAGTACAATAACCTCTATTTAGAAAATGCTAAATAGTGATGAAGAAGCATGTAATTAATAAAGTGTTTAATCTAAACAAGTTGACATCAGATGATCACATTTACTAAGGTGTTTTAGCACTAACAAAAAAAAAAATAGAAGTTGCCATCACATGCCTACACACAATAAGCTTGACAAAACACAAACAAAAAGCAACAAAAGTTGGGACCACTACTATAGAGAACTATTATTGTAGTTTGGATTATCTAACATCTTGGAAGCATCATGGTTGAGTGCTTGTTCCATGTGCTTTATGAGATGTACCACCACTTGACTTTGTTGGCTGAGATGAGCTAGCCACCCCTTTCCCTTTTTGCCCTCCTTTTCTTAATGGTAATTTAGTCCTAAAAACTATTATGGGTGTACTAGAGCCTTTGGTTGGCCATGTTACTCCTCCTCTACATATTGCTCTGCTTGTTCATCTTTCTCTTCTAGCTATTCCTAGAATACTTGAGCCTTCTTGAGTGCTAGCTGGTGGCCTGCCACTACTGCCTTGGCTGGATCTGCCTCTTCCAACCCTCTTCTTCAATCTTCTAGTTTGGTTTCCTACTTGATTACTAGGTCTAGAACCATGGTCATGAGAAGTAGAGCGGCCTAGGTGTTGGATGTCTATTGCTTGCAAGTCCTCTTCTTATGCCATATTGGTTGCAAGTAGCACACCTAAGGCTTTGGTTTATTCCTTTCAACTTGTTTAGAGGGACAGGTTCATCTGGCTTTCTCTTCCTTAACCTTCTTAGCCTACCAGGGGCTTCCCTTAATCTAGAAGCTTGATCTTATCAAGGCCTTATAGTTGCATTATATTTTCTCCATTGATAGGGTTGATAACTGGGATATAACTTGCCTTGAATGCTACTAGTATGTAGTAGTTACTAATATAGTCTTCTAGTTGGTCACCCTTGAAGAGTATGCAGTTTATGGCATGCCTACAAGGTAAATCAATTAATCTCACCATCTATACCTACAACTACCCTCTTGTAGGTCCACTGTGAACTTGTCTAAAATCATAGATTGGACATGTTTAACCTCAAACTTTATGCCCCCTTCCCATCTTCAACTCCACTTCCCACTCTTCTCCACTTCCTTGTCAATCCTCTTCCTAGGCTTTGGTATTATGTTCCCCTTAAACTTTTTAGCTTATACTCTCTTGGTTCAAACCTCGTCATCCAATATACCCTAGTCCATTCCATCATTGTCAAGATGGGGTTATCTTTGGCCTCTATCAATCTGCCATTGAATGACTCTAAATATTGTTCATCAACATGTGTAGACACTTAATTTTGTCTAGCCTACTTTCAAAAACTTTAACCAAAATTGCAAACCCAAATTTAAACTAAAAAATAAGAAAATCAAATAAGATAAGTCCCAAATAATAAAATTTGAACTCAAAGATAAGCCCAAGATACAATTAAACCCAAAATCCAAAATCAAAGTCTAGCCCAACCAAAAATTAAAATTAAATTCTAAGATCAAAATTGAACTCTTAAAATAACAAAATGAAAATTTAAAAGATAATTAGATAAAATACAAACTAATTTAAGAGATAAATAAAAGATAACAAAGATAAAAGGCGAAAAAGATAAAGATAAAAAGATGATAAAAGTAAGATAATGAGAAGTAGAAAATCTAAAATACTAGATAAATTTAAGAGATAACAAGAGAAAAATAAAAAGATTAAAAGATAAGAAAACAAATTAAAAGATAAGCAATAAAAAAGTCAAAAGTTGAGATAAACTAGGAAACAAGAATTTTATTGAAAAAGAAATTCTAATTTTACACATATAAAAACCAATCCTTGCACACCAAAAAAAGGGGAAATAATAGGTTTGAAAAGAGTTTTCCATCAGCCCATGCAAAAAGAAGGAACCCCTCTACACTGAAATTGAATCCCATCTCCCTTTATAACAGCTTCGCAACCCATGGTCCTTCAACACAGCCACTGTTCTTTCTCTCAGAGAACTATTGCTCTTCAGCCAAGCATTCTATCTTTGAAGCTTAACTCAGTAGCACTCCAATTGGTCTATGGCCTGATCAAAATCTTTGGGTCATTTGAATTGCACCGCTACTGTTGTCTTGGAATGACCCACTTGCTGTCATCATTGGAGAGCTCATTGTTGCAGTATTCCAATTAAGAAACACGTCATGTTTGCAGCAAAGGACCAGTGTCGTCTCTCTCATTCACTAGGAAATCGTGCTACTGCTGCCACTGTCGAAGGACCCAGCTGCTGCCCGCTACTTCAAGAGTCCCTTTGTGAGTGTAATTTCTGCAAAGTCACTACCCATTATTTGCTGTTGTGAAGCCAAAGTTTTGCTGCTGATCTCAGTGCTTCCTCCAAGTCTTGTCCGAGCTACCTCAAGAAGTCACCTACTATTCTGCTTGGTCATAGGTCATCTTTCATCCTAAAGTCTGAAGCTCAAAATCAAGAGAGGCTGAGAGAGAATTGTGCAGAGAAAATTGGCTCCCTTTTGCACACTTCCACACAAACATATTACTCATCTACATAGCTCAAATAAGAGGTATTTGAGCTATCCTGTCAACATGTCTGCAAATTTCATGAGTTATGAATTTTTGGTATAGGTGTAATGTTTTTTGCATAATATTTGCTACAGGCCTTATCAGTGCTCATTGTGACATTGTTTGGAAGTCATCATTTTTAATTCCTATTTTGTTTAAGAATTTATGGCATGTTGAGAATTTAATGGAGAAAAGTGATGTGGGTTTTGTTATTGAAGGAAGTAGGTGGGTTGTACACTTTTCGTTTTAGGTGAATTATGAATTTTTTAAGGGAAAATAAAAGAAAAAGAAAAATAAATTTTTAGTTCAGTTTAGTATTTTCCTCTCTTAATTTTAAATTTTTTAAAAGTTAAAATTCCATAAAAATAGATGAATCTAAAAGTTTATATCCTAATTTTTTTTAATACAAATGAATTAGGAATAAATGGTCATATGGATGACGCAAGCAATTCTTCCTTACTTTTCATTTTCATTTTTAAAACTAGGTCTAGAATTGAAAGGAAATTTTTTTCAAAATTATTTTTATTTAAAAATCTCAATCCAGATTGGGTAGGGATTATTTTTGAAAATTTTTTTAAACTCCTAAAATCAATACCAAATTAAAACAAGCAAATTAATTACTTTATTTTTGGTACTGAAAGAGCATTTAGGGTACTAATAACTTTCCTAAAATATAACCATCCCGTGAACCCAATCTTTGAGATAAAAATCATTTTTAATTAGGTGTCCAATCCATATTAGGTAATTTATATTGATGGTGACTCCAAAACAAAAATAAGAGTCAACAGCTTGATGATTCCGCTGGGGACATTAGAGGGTTATGCCAATTTAAAAATGATCTTATTAGTTTCTTGATCAATTTGTTAATTTGATTTTGTAGAAATGATGAAATAAAAGGTACACTCACTAGCTTCTAGTGTTTAAGTTGTGTGCCTTTATTCATTTATGTGTACTTCATTTGTTTGACTTTATCTTGTGGAGATAATGAAATAAAAGGTATACTTACTAGCTTCTAGTATTTTTGGGTATTTAAATTTCATATGTATTTATTTATTTTTGTAAATGTATATATCTGTGTGTGATTCTTTTTGTAGGTTTGGGATGTATTTCCCTACACATACTATCACTTTCATCACATAGTAGAATAAAGGGAAGGTCATGATCCTTGTGCCCTATACCTATGCCGTTTAGGATACCTTGTAGGTTAGAGGGGTATAGTAAGAATAGCCTTTGAGAGACTTTTATCCTCTGCACAAGCACCTGAAACACCCTACTCAAATTGATCCTTCCAAAGGCAATTTGGGCACCTGATGTAGGAAACATAGAACCTACCTCTACATTATTAATAACCTTAGGGCTATCCCTTGTGAGAGAGAGTATTGGTCCAAACCCGTGAGAGTGAATACGGACCTAAGAGTTACCTGAATTTAGGCATGATGGGGAACATTTTATTATTCCATTTCCTTTATCTCATCATGTGCTTATGATTATATTTTAAGCACAATTCTTCTACCACATACATTTTACTTCAACATGCATAAAGGTCTTAAGCTTGAGAATTATTTATACTTAAGAATAAATAGGGGTAAAATAAGATTAGCCTTTTAAGATTTCTAAAGCTCTTTCTTTGGTAAGATAAATTACAATAAGGAATAATTTAGGGATTTGTTTAGGAAATGTAGACCCTTACCAACATGTATAGAAATAGGTCACAAGAGAAAGTTACCCAAAATAGCATGCATTCTTCATTAACACTCATCCTCTTTGGGCACGACTTGCCCATGTTTGCTTCATGCATGACATCACATTCATATGCATAAATTCTCATTTGCATGCCAATAATTCATTGTTTACTCAAAAGGGTAAAAAGTAATCACAGCTCCGATAACACGTTCCTAAAGTAGGCAAATGGATGTCCCAGATTAGGAAAACCCTAGGTAAGAAAACACAATGGAAGAAATGCAGAGTGAGATCAACCCACTTAAGGGTTAGTTGGCCAAAATGATGGAAATGATAGAACAACAAGCTCAGAATAGTTGTCAATAGCTAGAGGATCCTCACAATCAAGAACAACAAGCTCAAAATAGCTATAAATGGCCAAAGGACCCCTAAGAACAGTAAGCTCAAAATTTTTATCAAGGACCAAGAAATCTTTGTAATCAAAAGCAACATAAAGATTAGTAAGCCCAAAACAATTACCAAGAAATGGCTCAGAAGGCAAAACCATTCTAAACTTTGATGACCTAGTGGAATAGGAGAAACTAAGAAAGACAGCTAAGGATGCCAAGGGCCAACAAAGGAATGAGATTCTGAAAGCTAGAATAAGGAAGATCAAAGGATTCACAGATAACGATGATGTGTTGGATCTCTCAAAAATGGGACTAGTTCCTAATGTAATCTTACTACCAAAGTTCAAAGTCCTTGAATTTACCAAGCATAATGGGCATCTTGTCCAAAGACTCATCTTCTCATGTACATCCAAAAAATGGCAGCTTATTCCAATGATGAAAAGATACTAATGCATGTCTTTCAAGATAGTCTGATTGATGAGGCTGCAAAATACTATTTATGCCTAGAATGCCACTCTATTCACACTTGGAAGGACTTGGCTGAGTCCTTTATGAGGTAGTACAAATACAATAGGAATATGGCCCCTAATAGGTTTCAACTATAGGACATGAAAAAAGGAGAAAATGAGTCATTTAAGGATTATGCTTAGAGGTGGAGAAATGTAGTGATTTGAGTGCAACCACCTGTGTCTGACAAAGAAATGATCACCCTTTTTATGAGCACTCTAGATAATCCCTATTATGCTATGGTAGCAGCATGCATGTCCACTAAACTTTTTGACTTGGTTGCTGTTAGTGAGAGGATAGAAAGAGGAGTTACAATAGGAAAAATTGGAAAGTCTATAGCAAAATGCCATAAGAAATTCCAATATAACAAGAAAAGGAAAGAAGTGTGTTTAGTCAAATACCAGAAAAAGGGAAAGTGGAAAGGTAGTACTCCTATTATGAATATTTCTGTACCAACTTTACAAACACTAGTCACCCAAATTTCTTAGCCTATTCAACAACAATCCCAACAGTACTAACAGAATCAGCTTAGGTGGTAATTCAATAAGAAAGTTGAAAACCTTGATCCTATCCTAACACCTTATTCTTAGCTCTTACCCCAGTCATTACAAAACAATCTGGTGTCTTTGGTTCCATTGACTTCCTTTTATCCCTGTACCTGTCATGGTATGATGGAAAACTCACTTATGCTTAACATACGAAGACAAAGGGCCACCCTATTGATAACTTTCCTGCATTTAAAAGGAGGGTTTAGGGATTGATTAATGCTAAGTGGTTGACATTTCATCAAGTAGCTCCAAGACCAGATGTACATGGCAGTCCCTTGCCTAACCATGACAATTAAAATATTAACAACATTGCCCAACAATAGAACAGCATAGGCAAAACCAAGATCTTGTGATTTTAGAGAACCAATTGGCTCAAGATAGTGGGTCCATTCTTGCACCACTTATTACAAGTTAGACTATTTCTTTCTTTTTTTATTGATTTTGCATCTTTTTAGGTTTTTATGGCATTTGCTAATGGCTTTGCCCAAGTCCTTAGCAAGGATTTTGTATAGGTACATCTTTCAATTCAATAAAATGCTTAGCATGATGAATGCATTATTTTTCATCTAATTTCTTTTGCCTATTACACTAAACCAATGCGAGGGCAATTTAGTTTATCCTAAAGATTGTTGCTCATGAGCATTAAAATGAAGAAATAATTTTCTTAATCTTATTTTCAATAAATCCAATTGCCGATGATAAATTTGATTTGCTTGAATACTCAATTCTCTTGGATAGCTGAGTGTCTTTTGATTAAAGAAAAAATAAAAAAAGAGAGTCTTTAGGGAGGGTGTGCTTATTGTGAGGAAATAGAAATCCTAAAACTTGTCTAAATGTCCCTCAAAGCTATTTGTTGGATACCACATTACTCAAGAAATGACCTAGGCCATCTTTGGATAGTTTAAGCCTTTCAAGCTGAACCCTAACATTGAGCTCCCATAGTCACAAAGGGGTGACAAGACCATCATTCAATTTTTTTCCTTTGACCCGCACCAACCTTAACCTTTTAATTTGAAAAATCGTTACTCCACCGTGAAGGAAAGCTAAAAAGAGCACCCCTGCTATTAAAGAAGGAAAATGCTACTAGTAACAATGTAAGGCTCAAGTGAAAGGATTGAAGATCTTTTGCCAAAATTATATGAAAAAGCACAAAAAGAGAAAAGAAAAGAGGAGAAATATTGAAAACAAAAATGAAAAAGAAAAAAAAGGCCAAAAGAAAAGAGAAGTTGGTCAAAAGAAGGAAAAAGAGACTGGTAAAGAGAAATAGACTTCACCATGAGCCACAAGGTTATCTAAAAAGGAAAAAGTGCAAAGTGAGACATTATGTGCTCAATACTTCATGCTCTCCTTATTTGATAAATCCTTATCTCTTCTATTCTTACCCATTACTTAGTTCTTATATTACAAGCTAAGTAAAGTCATAATGATCTTGGCTAATGTGAAGAACTAACTAAAGTGGAAAGGGACATGAAAACAAGCCTATGGATATTTGTGAGTGTAAACACATGTCATAGAGTGCAAACACTTGAGAGTGATTAGAGTAAACACTTGACTAAAGTGCAAACACAAGAGGAATTATAGTGAGTGCTTAACAGAGCACTTTTAATTCTAGAGAATTGAATAATTATTATGTGCATTCCCTAGAGGCATCACTTGGATAATAAAAGAGAATGAGTTAAGGAAATCCTTTTCAACATTCTTTTACTCGTGAGTAGCCAAAATTTAAACTGAGGTAGTCAAGGGTAAAACCCATATCCAAATGACCCACGTTTAAAGAAAGGAAGGACTAAGCTGAAAGTTACAAAGAAACTTCTCCTAAGTCACTATAATCCATTAAAAAGAATTGGACTTGGTCCTCGAAGGTATTACTCCCAAAGTTTTTGACACTTTGATCTACTTTAATTGGGGCAATGGGTCATTGACCCATCCATTGATCACTTCTTTAAAAGACCAAAGCACCCAATTTTATATCCTTTTGTGTCGTAAGCCATCCTTATTTCTTAAAATGCATTCTCATGCAAAGTAAAAAGTATTAAGTGCCACTAAAGATGTTGATCAAGCAGAAAGGATAAGACATGGATTGAAAAATTGGCAAAACTCTGATGGTGAATGAAGAATGGTTTTAGGCTATGATTTCAAGAATAGAACATGTCTTGACTGAATATTGAAGATGTTACACCCCTAATTTCTTTTAAAATAGAAAGAAGTAAGGGGTATGTCAAAAGAGTTTAGCTCAAATACGCAAATAGGGGCAATAGAGCAAATAATAACATCTTTATGAATGGAAAATGTGGCAAGGAATGTATTAAGAATTCAATAACACTGGGACAATCCTTCTTGAATGAGAAAGACAGAAGCCTCAAAAGTACTAAAGTTAACTCTTCCATGACTTGATCTCAAGAGTTCCCCAAAGTCTTGGAGTAGCATTTTTGCATAATCTATGAAAATTTCATTTCCTAGTGTGTCAGCATGCATCATTATAAGGTAATATTACATCATTGGCATTTAGATTGACCACATTTCAATGTATACGAGCATATCATTACCTAAATTTTTATGATAATTAAAATTTGTGCAAGTTGAACATGTCCCTAAGATTTTAAAAAAAAAAATTGAGATTTTACACTAACATGTCAAGCATGCACAAGCATAAGCATGCCATCTTATCTCAATCTAAACCATTTTGGGAAGAACCCATTCTTAGAAGGTTAGACTATTTTGAGAAAAACTCATTCTGGTCAAATCCAATCATTATGGGAAGAACCCATTCACATTAAATCCTAGATCATTTAAAATCCTTATTGGGTGGATGGTAACCCTCCTAAAATTTAAGAATAAATGGAAATCCCAAGTCATTTTATATTTGTGTTAGGTGGATTTTAATTCTTTTGAAGCCTAGGACTAAGAGGAAAGCTTAGGTCAATTTAAATCCCCTTTGGCTAGATGATAACCCTTATTAAATTTAAGACTAAGAGGAAGTCTTAGATCACTTTGGATACCTGTTAGGTGTATGGTAACCCTTTTGAAATTTAGGATTAAGAAGAAATCCTAAGATCATTTTAAATGCCCATTGGGTGGATAGTAACTCTTTGAAAGCCTAGGATTAAGAAAAAATCTTAAGTCATTTTAGAGCCCCATTGGGTGGATGATAACCCTTCCCAAAACTTAAGACTAAAAGGAAGTCTTAAGATCATTTTAGATCTTTATTGGGTGGATGGTAACTCTTTTAAAAGCTTAGAACTAAAAGGGAGTTCTAAGTCATTTTACATCCCTGTTGGGTGGATAGTAACCCTTCCAAAAGCTTAGGACAAAAAGAAAGTCTTAAGTCATTTTAGATCCCCATTGGGTGGATGGTAACCCTTTCGAAAGTTTAGGACTAAAAGAAAGTCTTAAGGTCATTTTAGATCCCTGTTAGATGAATGGTAACCCTTCTGAAAGCTTAGGACTAAAAGGAAGTTCTAAGTTATTTTAGATCCTTGTTAGATGGATAGTAACCTTTCTGAAAACTTAGGACTAAAAGGAAATCCTAAGTCATTTTAGATTCCTGTTGGGTGGATGGTAGCCCTTTGAAAGCTTAAGACTAAAAGGAAATCCTAAGTCATTTTAGATCCCCACTGGGTGGATAGTGACCCTTCTAAAAGCTTAGGACTAAAAGGAAATTCTAAGATCATTTTAGATGCCCGTTGGGTGAATAGTAACCCTTTTGAAAGCTTAGGTCTAAAAGGAAATCCTAAGTCATTCTAGATCCCTGTTGGGTAGATGGTAATCATTTACGTTATATTCTTATTCAAACAAAATATGTCTCTCAATTTTAGCCCATCTTTTAGTCCCTAAAAGATGAGCAAATGGGGGCAATCTATAAACATCTACTTTTGTCTAGCCTATTTCAAAACCTTAACCTAAATTGCAAACCCAAACTTACACTGGAAATAGGAAAATGAAATAAGATAAATCCTAAATAATTAAATTTGAACTCAAAGATAAGCCCAAGATACAATTAAACCTAAAATCCAAAATTAAAGTCTAGCCCAACTGAAAATTAAAATTAAATTCTGAATTAAAATTGAACTCTTAAAATAATAAAATGAAAATTTAAAAGATAATAAGATAAAATACAAAATAATTTAGGAGGTAAATAAAAGATAACAAAGATAAAAGACGAAAAAGGTAAAGATAAAAAGATGATAAAAGTAAGATAATGAGAAGTAGAAAATCTAAAATACTAAATAAATTTAAGAGATAACAAGAGATAAACAAAAAAATTTAAAAGATAAGAAAACAAATTAAAAGATATGAAATAAAAAAGACAAAAGTTGTGATAAAATAGGAAACAAGAATTTGATTAAAAAAGAGTTTCTAACTTTATCCTTGCACACCAAAAAAAAAGGGTGAAATAATAGGTTTGAAAAGAGTTTTCCATTAGCCCATGCAAAAAGAAGGAAACACTCTTAACTAAACCTGAATCCCCCTCCCTCTATAACACCTTTGCAACCCACGGTCCTTCAACATAGCCATCATTCTTCATCTCAAAGGACTGCTACTCTTTAGCTAAGCATTCCATCTTCGAAGCTTAACTTAGAGGCACTCCAACTGGTCTTCAGCACTAATCAAAATTTTGGGTCACTTGAATTATGCCGCTACTACTGTCTTGGAATGACTCATTTGCCGCCATCGCTAGAGAGGTCATCATTGTAGTATTCCAATCAAGAAACATGTTGTGTTTGTAGCAAAGGACCAATGTTGTCTCTCCCATTCACTAAGAAATTGTGTCACTACTGCCACTGTCAAAGGACCCAACCACTGCCCACTACTTCAGGAGTCCTTCTGTGAGCTCAATTTCTATAGAGTTGCTACCCACTATTCACCATTCTGAAGCTAAAGTCTTGCTGCTAATCTCGGTGCTTCCTCCATGTCGTGTTCGAGCTACCTTAAGAAGTCACCTATTGCTTGATCACGATCATCTTCCATCCTAAAGTCCAAAGCTCGAAATCAAGAGAGGCCAAGAGGGAATTGTGTAGAGGAACTTGGCTCCCTTTTGTACACTCCCACACAAACATATTACTCATCTGCATGGCTCAAATAAGAGGTATTTGATGCTATCCTCTCATTATGTCTACAGATTTCATGAGTTATGAATTTTTAGTATGGGCATGACTTTTTTTAATTAATATTTGCAATGGGCCTTATTAGTTCTCATTGAGATATTGTTTGGAAGTCATCATTTTTAATTCCTATTGTGTTTGAGAATTTATGGCATGTTGAGAATTTAATGGAGAAAAGTGACGTGGGTTTTGTTATTGAAGGAAGTAGGTGGGTTTTGTACTTTTTGTTTTAGGTGAATTATGAATTTTTAAGGGAAAATAAGAGAAAAAGAAAAATAAATTATTAGTTGCCTTTATTAATTTTCTCTCTTAATTACAAATTTTTTAAAAGTTAAAATTTGATAAAAGTAGATGAATCTAAAAGTTTTATCGTAACTTTTTTTAAATAAAAATGAATTACAAATAATTGATCATATGGGTGACTCAAGCAATTCTTCCTTACCTTTTTTTTTCATTTTTAAAACCTCACTCTGGAATAGAGAGTGGATTTTCTTATAATCATTTTTTAAAACCCCGGTCTAGAATAGAAAGGAGATTTTTCTCATATTTAAAAATCTTAATTCAAAATGGGCAAAGATTATTTTTGAAAACTTTTTTTTAAACTCTTAAAACTAGCATCAAATTAAATCAAGTAAATTAATTAGATCATTTTTGGTATTGAAAGGGTGTTTAGGGTGGTAATACCTTCACTAAAATGTAACTAACCCCCAAACTTAATCTCTAAGATATAAACCATTTTTAATTAAGTATCTAATCTCATATTAGGTCATTTAGATTGGTGGTGACTCCAAAGCAAAAATGAAGGTCAATAACATGTCAGATTTAGGGTAAAAGAAGAAGGTATGCTTACACCATAGCCTAAGATCCAATTGCATTAGCTTATCATAGGCACCCAAAGTCACCCTCTTCAGCTCTTTCATTTTGTTTTTTCATTGTTGAAGTAGGTTTCTTTTGTGGTTGCAACCACTAGGTCCCTCATATTTATGCCTTTACCATATTTCTTCTTCAAATTGGTATAGCGATGCCTCACACAGTATTCATGTTCCACCTTTGGTAGTATATCTTTAAATGTGAGGACTAGGCCCTGCAAGTCATGTACACATACTTGATTATAGGGTTGAACTAGAATACTATATCAGTACCTCTTACACTAACTATTTTAGTCATCCACAAATAATTCAAAAGGTAATCCATGCTTACACTTTCAATTTCAATCAAGAATGGCATTTGAAACTCTAATTATGTTTCCAATTAACATCTTTGATCTTAATATATATAATTATAACTTGTTTAACCACTTACTGTGACAAATGCAACAGTACCCATAGTTTCAACTAAAATTCAAATATGCCCCTATAGTTTTAAATCATAATGACTCAATCCCTAATGTATTATTTAGAAATAAGTCCCTACAATATGAGGAAGTCCTTATAGTTTGAAACTTTTTTCAGCCAAGTCCCTATAATGTTAACAGTTGTATCAAAAAATAAGATATGTTCTATGGCCAAACCAAAGCACCAAAACACCTATGCTATGTCAAAAACTATAAGTCAAATGAAAGAACAAGGGTTTTATCTTTTGCTGGTCAGAATTGAACAGACACCTTCTTTGCCTAGTGGAATATAGATCTTCCAAAGGCCTTGTTAGGAACCATGTCCAAGAGTCATTTGCCTCACTCTCAACTATTGTAACAGCTAAGGAAAAATAGTTGTCATTTGGATCCCTTGCAAGTACTACAAGCTGTTGACCTACATATTGTCCTTTGAGGTGATAGCCATCTAGACCTATGATAGGTTTATAGGTAGCAAGGAATCTTTCTTCGCTACACTAATACACATGTACATTCTCAAAAACATTGGCTTAAGAGCAGGCATTAGTCTTTTAGTGAGCAATTGGACTGTAGAGCCAGGATAGGTTCTTAGGACTTCTACAATGTAGTCCTAAATCTTCTCATACTACTGATCAGCCTTCCCAGCCAGTATGTCAACTACTTTCCTCCTTGCTACCTTAGTAACAAACACATCAACCACCTATCAGCGGAGATGGTGTGGTTAATTCCACCCCATCCCCAATGGCACACCTATGCAAAACCTAAACATGCCTTTGACAAAAGTAGAGCCCTTAACAAAGCCTCCTTATTTCCATGGCATCCTTATCTACCTCTATTTCATCCCTTCCCTCTTTTTTAACTTTTGCCTTTGCCTCCATTTCATCCTTTTTATCTTTTTTAGCCTTCTTCTCATCCTTAGTGTCTTTCTTAACTCTTTTCTCACTCTTAATCACCTACTCAGCCTACTTCTTAGCCTTTATCTCAACCCTTCATCTTTATCAGTGGAGATGGTGTGGTCAATTCCACCGCATCCCTAATGGCACACCCATGCAAAACCCAAACACACCTATGACAAATATGGAGACTTTAACAAAGCCTTCCTATTTCCATGGCATCCTCATCAATGCTCAACTCTTTTAAACTAGTGCTTAAGTCATAGTTTTTGATTGATTTGTACATCATATTCACAGTCATTTTATATCCAAACTTCCTCAATTCTGCACATAGTTCTTGTAATAACCATTATTTAATGTCGATTTCTTTCAGTTTATGCACTCTCCCACCAACATATCTAATAGCCTTCTCCTTCAAAAGGTATCAATTGGTATCATTTCTGCTTTAAGCACAATTTGATTAATGATATGTCAAGAAGATAAGCATTGAGCATAAACTAACCCCAAAACATGGCTCTTCTTACTCAACCATGAACTGTAGGGAATTATTTGAAAACCCCTAGAACCTATAACAATTTCTAGGGTTCTTTCCCAACCCAAAACATGTCTAAATCATTATGAGCAATTACAAAATGGGAGCATACCTTTCAACAATTGATGATTTTTGACTTGAATGATGAAAACCCTCTATGAATCATGATTTTATGATGCTTGAAATTGGGAATACAGTTGCTTGATTTGGGGAAAACTTCTATAGTAGTTTTGGAGGCAATGGAGGGAAATTCAAATAGGAGAATTTGGGGCAAAATCAGACCTAAGTCACCCTATCCCTCTAGCATGGCAAGGTGTCCACTAACTAGACATCACTGTTGGCATGGAGGCTGGTGACATCAGCCATCCATTTACCATGTTAGGTCGAGTCAAGACTGCTAAGACCTATGCCATAAATGACAGAAAGTATAGGGACCTACTTGAAAATAGGGCTAAGTTATAAGGATTGGCAGAATAATTTAATCAAAATGTTTCATTTGTTCTTTTTCTACTTTTTTTTTCTTATTTTTATGGGGGTGGTGGCAATACAAAGCCTTTGTTTAATATTGCATGTTTGCCTAGTGTACAAATAATTGCAAGGTTTGAAACTTGGAAGTTACTAAATGCACCATGTGCTGCATTTTATTTATTCATATGTTTAGATGTATATTCCTTTTTTCTTATGTCTTTTTCCTTGTTTGACATTAGGTAAGAGGCCAATAGTTATGGATATCATGGGGATGAAAGAGGGAAGGGAGAACCTTTTGGCCCAACATATACATCTAGTGATATAGTTGCCAGTGAGAATAACTATGCCACAAAGGAATTTTTTTTCACATTAAAGACACTTTCTATTATGTTCAATGCATCCAATTTGGATGCACTCTTCAATTTTTAAATGAAAGTTAGCTGAACACTCTAATGATGCCTTCCCTTGATTATAATGAGGTTTATCAAGACATCATAGCTACAAAGGCCAGTAATTGCATCTTAACTATACCCCATGAACATGTAAGACACTGGAGTTTACACTTTGATTAACCATTCTATTGTTTAGTTTGTTTTTGGCTTTTGTTTGCTATCTTAACTTATCTCGTTATGGTTGTTGCCAGTAAAAATGAACATGTTGTGGGGACAGTTTAGATGGAAATGATGGGTACAATCCCCTTTCCCAATTATTGCTATTCATAGCCAAATTGAAGAGTATGTTTTATTGCTACCTTTTTATAACTTCTGTCTCGTGCTCTTCATTTATTGGAGTGCCAGGTGGTTCTTTATATTTTTATATTCCAAATAGAGTTGATATCTGTATTTTGTGTCTAGTTGTGATACCATAAGTTGAGAAGTCATTACTTAGACTATGATTTAGTAATTTCAATAGAAACATGCAACTCAATTTCCATCTATGCAGTTTAACTTCTAGAAATGTGACAGCTTAATAGTCTGGGACTCTATCCCTAACTCCACATCTCTACCTTCCTCTAATAGTTGTTCTACCCAGATATATTTTCTTCATAATTTAATAAGGCCACATATCTCCAAGGAATAATTTAATAAGTTAGCATAACTTTTCAATGATTCAATTCCAAATGATTGATTTTGCTTATGCTAGTTAAGATGAGGTATGACACTGCAAAAAAGTTAGTGATTAAAAAAAAATATAAATTTAAGCATAATTATTTTTTAATTTAGATGATGTAACACCCTAAATACTAATACAACCACATATACATACTTATTGGAAATTTCATTAGTCTCCCTTGAAAACTCATGCCTCCCAAATGTACAACTAATCATTCTATAACTTGCTTATCAATATCAATAGAACCCAAACTAATATCACAACCACATTATGGTGTTTCAAACTTGCAACACTTTATCTAAAACAAATACAATCTTAATACAACTTATATATCTAGAAGCTGATAACAACATCAAAAAAGAAACAAGAAGCTAACATTGGCTCTGTCTCTTCTATTACATGCCAAGTTAACCTATATATGATACTTAGCTACTAATTTGCAACTATAGAGAAAACTTAATAAGCTTATACCCAGTGAGAGGATAAGAGACTAACTATGGGGAACATTGCTGGGTTATCAAAATCAAAATCACTTCTCATTACAATAATTGGCTAATAAGGACATTTATTGTAAAACAATATCATTCTAAAAATACACTTGTATGTGAGTAGAAATACTCAATTAAGAAATTTTAATATACTAAATGCCAAAAATAAGGTAAATAAACATTTCACACTACAGAATTCTTTTCAATGGCTTGGTACAAAGATTATAATAATATTCAACTATAGAGTTTTAGCTATAGAATACCTTGAACTATGCAAGTCACTTGAAACATGTCTACTAAGCTAGATATATTATAAGTTGGCATCACTTAGTCCCGGGAGCAAAATTTCTCAAACACGGACATCCCTGGGAACTCAGTAGCAATAACTGATAAGTTAGTCATACATTAGCTTAGAGCAATTATATAATAGCTGGTCATATGCTAACATAGAGCATTAAATCTAGTCATATGCTAGCGTAGAGCTGCCCCCAAAGAGCTATCTAAGTACACAAGATATACACCTTAAAGACTCTATGTATACCCCTTACAGTTCCAAAGACCTAATAAACTAGTTGTCAATTTACTTATTCAATGGTTACATAATCAACAAGGAATTAAATGGCAAATACTTTTATTAATAACTTTCTCAATATATATGTCAAACTATAAAACATTACTAATATGTAAAATATAAATCTCTAAACTATCAGTATACAAATATATAGAATTTTAGAACACCATATCATAATTTTTGAAATAATTGATTTCCAAATCATAATCTAGCATAAAACTAAATCCAAAAAGACCATTAGAACTTTTCCCATAAATATGCTTTCTTATGAACCATAACTTTCTATCATAATATACCTTCACTGTTCCATAGTTTTATAAAAAAAGACAATTCAAAGAACAAAATATTATTATTCACTCACCTAGGCAACCAACTGCAGTTTTGAACTCCCCAGCTCCCTGGCACTACCTCAAGAGGTTCTTCACATATTAACTCTTCTCCTAACATTAACAGATATTTGTTTGAATAATAAGACTATTTTGCTAAACTATAATAGCCTATAATGGACGAATGGTATGCATGTTAATTATGTAACAAGCTCAAATGTACTCTACGCAATTAATCTCATATTTTCAACTTTTAGTTATGCCTTTCTTACTTTATGTCACACTATAAAACTACTGCACTTGTTGAAAAATTCTGTATTAAATGGCAAGGAATTAAAACTTGAAAATTTTATGAATAGAAGTCCTATATGTCCACTTTCTAATGTCTTACAGATAGTGACTTGGATATCTAAAACTTGAGTTACGCGACGATTAGCAAGTGCTGCCTAGTGGGATAGCAGGCCGTAGAACAAAATTTCTTTGCCACTTTATGTAAAGACTAATATTGGTAGAAAAAGAATTGTAGCCTGAAATATTTTGAAATTAAACTCTTGTGTTTTAGGATTCAAAAGCCACTGAATCTTGCCAAATAAACAGCTGCAACTCAAGAGAAGATTAAAACAGTGCTCAAAGGTTCAAGAAGACAAGGTATGCAATTTTCATAGTGCTTGTGCTAAATTTCCATCACCACACCCCAAATCATGATAAAATTAACATACGCTCAACCAACAAGATTAAAAACAAGCTCTTCGTCACCCAAAATATCAAGACCTTCATACAAAGTAATTATAAAGAACTTGGCTCCCAAATTTGAGTTATCAACCAATTAATTTATAAATAGAAGGATTAACATCACTTGACAAAAATAGTTAGAAGGTTTAAATCTAAATTTAAAAGTATTAGATGCTTAATTTTCTGTATTCAAAAGAGCCCCTAACTCTACTTCCATGTAAAGTTAATTTCTTTAAATTTATAGCCAACCCCATACAGGATAGTGAATATGTAACTAACCCAAACACTTGGACAGTGACTAGAATTAATAAGTGGGCTAAAAGTTATTGTTTGACTTGTAACATGCCTAGTGGTATATCAATCCAACTATATTCTTTGTAACTAACCTTAGAACCAAAACCAAAACTAATATAGTTCAGAAGATTAAAAAAATGGAAGCTGGATTGCCTTAATTAGTATCTACAATGCCGTAATTTCACACCAATCCTCCAACCAGCTGGAAGAATGATAATGAAATTTAAGAAGGTAAGAGAGAAGCGCTGTGAGTCTAAGTTACTATGAGAACTATTTGAAACCAGCAGCAAAGAGAACTAGCTTGACAGAGAGGAGCACATGCAAGAAGAAGAAAAGGCTGGTTTTCATAAGATAACAGAAAAAAAAAATAGCAAAATATAAGGACACCAAGAAGAATAGGAGCTGATTTCTCAATTCCCAGTCTAAATCACAGCATGCAGTTTGCTTGAGGCCACCCAATTTTAGTTCAGCAAGAAAAGAAAATGAACAAAATAAAATTATTGTGACAATTAGATGCAAGACTAGAAGTTTACCTTGCTAGTAGAACCCCTTGGTGAGGACGAATTCTAATTCTTTTTCTGCATTATGACCGTGACAGTGTTGAGGGTAAAAGTAACGGCCAAACAAAAGAAAGAAATGACATAGAACAGAAGTGGAGAAAAGGTGAAAGAGCTTCGTGAAAATGAGAGGCTGGGACCAAGTAAGAGGAAAGGACGAAATTATAAGAGAATAGAACTTCAGAAGAAGAGAAATGAAGCTAAAGAAATTGAAAAAAAGAGTAAGAAGCTTCGGGAAAACTATGGAGTAAGAGGAAAAATAAGACAAACTAACGGAATGAGGTGTTGGAAAATGAGAATAGAAGAAAAGTCAAAATAAACAGCAAAGAAATAAGGTGATGTGTGCATACAAGGAATTAGACAATTAAATAAAATTAGGTGGTAAGTGAGTAGTAGTTACGGTTATAGCTCCTCCCATACACACATACATACATATGTATTGTTTGCCACATATCTAATTGTCTATTTGTAATAAATTTAACTACACCCATTATTTTAGCTAAAACAATTTAATATCTATATTTTTATATAATTAAAGTAATCCTTTACAAACTTAAGATATAGATATTTATTTTTAAGCATATTAATGGTATGCATATGTATGAAATTTTATAAACTACATAGAATAATAATAAAACAAAGTAAACTCTAAGTCTTACTCTTAATTACTATCCACAATTACACTTATATTTAGACATGGATATAACAGTTAATCTTTCAGGGATTCTGATCCTTTTCTCCAAAACCGGTGATCAACTGGTATGAGGATCAGGATTTGAAAGATGTTTTATTGTTGTGAAATAACAATTTTATCTAAAAAATATGTCACACCCCTTCATCTGACACCAACCTCTTCTTCTTTTGAGATAAGGTTGCCAAATCGTGTTAATGTATTTCTGAACCTTGATTGTTGTACCTTCCTTTCATAGCAACAGTACTTTCTTCTTAATTTCATAAATTAGCTTCTTTAATCATTAGTTGAGTTATTTAACTTTTCAGGAGTGTGTTTCATTTATATCTGACAGGGTACATATCAACTTTGGGCAGCAACCATTTGCTTTTGAACTGAAGGCAAGAAACTTTTTCATTTTTTTTTTCCGGGGCACATCTTACCTTGTAGTATAATTTTTTCTTACTCACGGGGTTGCTAACGCAAGAAGACGAATAGTTTGTTGTTCTTTGTATGCGTGGATGTGGCCAAAAAACTAGTAAGTTTACGTCCAACTCAGTGACATGCCATTAGTCCTTTATTCTTTTTTCAAATTGTAATTTTTTTTGTTTGTTGCTTTATATTCATAGTTCAATGCCTGCAACCTCTTTCTACAAATGTTTATTCTGAGGAAATTACTCATTATTCATCTCCTGGACAGGTCTTTGTTAAGTGTTCAACTTGAGTAATCCTGCTAGGAATTAAAATCTTTAAATTTTTTCCTTCTCTTGTCAGAAATGGAACGTCCTTTCATTTGTATCTCAACTTTCGAAAGTGAGAATAGGGCGATGAATCCCTAGCAGGGCAGGATTGAACCTGTCTGCTGAAGTATCTTGTGTGCCACCTGACTCACAGAATCATGGCAATGTAGAATCTTTTTTTTCTTCATTTTTCCTTTTGATTTTTTATTCCACTTAGAAATTGTTGGGAGGCTTAAATTCTGCGAATTTTACTCGTTTTCATATTTTAGTTTGGACATATTTTCCATTTTGAAAGTTGTGAAATTGATGGCTCAAACTATCAGAATATGACACATGTTCCACTCTCTTCTTATATGTGTTGTTCTGGAGTCTAATTGTTTAGGGAATTGTTTGTAGCATTTATCTCAGCTGGTGCTCTAGGGCTGCAATAATGAAGTCGCTGATATTTTTATTAAATATCCTAGAAGGTAACATAACATAAACTACGTGTGTTCAAATGTTTAAGAGCTAATCCTTTAGGCAATGGGAGGTTAAAAATGAGTAAAAAATCTTTTGATGAATTGGTGGGCTAAATTAGAAAAAGCCCATCTAAGAGGGAGCTGCATGATTAATTTTGTTAACAATGCTAAATGTCATGTGGGACTCTTTCTTTCTTTTTTTTCTTTTTTTCTTTTTATAACATTTTTACCCAAGTAACAAAGGTAAGCGGGAAGGTGTGAACATTTTTCTTTAGCATTATTCATGTAATTATTTGTTTTTTAAACATTTAGGGATAGGATTAGGAATTTGAAGTACAAGAAAGGACGAAGCAACAACTGAGAATTGAGGAAATATCATTGCCACAAAATTATTTTTTCACGATGAAATCTTTCATTTTCATTGCATTATATATACAATAAAATTGTCCTTAGTTTCCATCTTCTATTTTTAATGTTAAGCTGTTTGTTATGTGTTTTACTAATTTCATTGTTGTTACTAAACTGTAGCCTGTTTTGGTAAAAAAAATTGATTTTTGTCAAAAATTTAAAGTATATCATTGTTATGAAATGGTAAGAAAAATGCAGAATATCTATGATTGGACCAACGCAAGCTTCTTATCTTTACAGTCTACATTGTGAAACTTAACAAGTGGGACTACAAGTTGTGTTTCCGTCATGCTACAAGTAATTTACGGTTTTGTTTGTATTTGGCTCAAAATAAAAATTGCAGTTTTTTGTCGACTAATACTGTAAGAGTTTGTATATATATGGATCTTCCGGTGAATGATTGTATATACGTCGATATGGCTGTTTGGATGCAATTGTGATCCCTTGTATGATGTATCTGACATCAAGGTTCCAATCATAAGAGATGAGTGGCTAAAGGTTTGTTAGTTAATTCTTAAAAGGTGGAGACCAAAACTTTAGAATTTTGAACTTTGGAAGGCCTTAGAGTGCTGGAACGAATGAAGGTTTATGTCCTTTAATATAGTCGTCTTTTTCATGTCAAATTTTCTGCTGTTGCTGAAATCATGCTCAGTGGTGAAGCCACAGTGTAACTGTTTTATTCGATCTTTAGGATCTAAATTTGGATTTCTTGTGTTTAATATTGTCTGGCTGCTTATTGCTAAAGACTTTCTACTGCCTTTTATTCTATTCCCCAGTTTGGACATATAAATATGCCCATTAAAATAGCAGTCCAAGCAATATAGAGCAGATGCTGTAGCATATCTTTTACAGATATCTAGGGCTTTAAAGCAATTACTTTCAAGGTTTCCACTGGAATTGGAATTTTTTGAGGGTTTAGAAGGTAGTTTTTTATTGGAAAAATCGTCATCTGCAAGCATTATAGATGTTGATTATATATCTACCTTCTCTCTCGGACAATTTAACATGTCGGGATAGGCAAGCACCGGCACTCCTTTATTCAGCTATTTGGTGCCTGTTTGCTACTCCAGTGAGAGGCTTTTGAACGGGTGTCTGGCCCTTAAAATCAATTTTAACAGTAACTTGCGGTGTTTGGGTGCTCACTTTTAATGGACCCAGAATCAATTATCGTATTTGCAGCCTTATTTTTCTGCCCATTGCCCGTTGGGAAAGATTTTCTTTTGCATATATCAAAATTGATTCTGCATGCCCAAAAGATCGACCTATCATTTTGCCCTCACGTCTCCCTTTCGCAATAAGCGTTTCCTAGCCAGCCTCTTCCTAACATAGGCCCTCCTCAGTTGTTCCCACTGTGCTTCCTCTTTCCTTCTGATGAGAATCAATGTTGGAGTCTACTGAAATGGGCACTTAGATCTTCAAGAGCTTTGACAGAGCCTGAATCTGAAGACCCTTTTGAGAAATAGAGAGAACCACCACCTTTTGAGAATCCTCATGGAGCAGAGTATAGGCAGGTAAATCCCATTTCAGGTGAGGGGAGTAGGGGACAGATGAAGAACTGAGTTGCTGTGAAAGGGACCAGTTTCTTGCAATCTTATTAGTATCCCGAGAGCCAAGAAGGATCCGGAGATAGGGGATAATGCAAATAATTGGGAATAGGGAAAAAAAAAGGAAGAGATTTCTGGAAATAAGAAAGAAGAGAGAGAAGAGAGTTCTTGAAAAAAGAAAGAGAAAGGAGATAGATATAAAGAAAGAGAAAAATAAGTAAAAGAATATAGAGGAAAAGAAAGAAGAGGAGAGGGGGAATGTAAGGAGTCTTAGTTGTGGATGCTTGTCTGGAGGAAAAGATGAATTTTTATAATCATGTCCTTTTTGTCATTTTGTCTCTAAACTTGATCTTAGAAATTTCATCCGAACACAATCAACATATGTGAAATCAATTCTGAAATAAGATATCAAGACAAATCAAATCTCAAATAATGAAAATTGATTTTTCCCATCATGGATATGCATGTGAGAATGCTGCCGACGGAGAAATCATTGTTTTTCATGTTGTGATAAAATCCATTTGGTTTGTTGTTTTATTATGATTTTTTCTGCTTCAATATTTGTTGTGTATTTGTACTTACAAAATTGCCATTTGATTCTTTTTGCTCTAGGACTGTGTAGCTTTGCTGGCATATGAACAACCGCTGGAATCTCTATAGGTTACCTTCTCAAGGACTCACAGCGTGAGGTTGTGGCTGACACAGTAAACGCCATGATCTCGTCCACGAATCCCAATTTGCAAGAATCAAAAAATTGCTTGCACTCATATCTTGAAAGGTTACTCGAACAGCTTACTGCTTGATGCTTAGAGAGAAGGTGTTTGAGGGGGGAGAAAGGAGAACTTCCAGCTACAGAGTGAATAGCAGTGGTAAAAAATGCTAATGCTAGGTAGCATGTTCATTGCTCTTCTTGTCTGCTGTTCATATAGCCCATCTTAAAACAATGCCAAGTGATCAAATTTATCCTTGGGTCTCTAATACTGTAGGACTAGGGTCCTTCTACTTACTTGATGGGCCATACTCTTACATTTCTTTGGGAGAGGGGCCTTTCTGTGTGCATCTAAGATTGTATCATCATCACTATCAAGTTCAGTGGAGATTTGAATTAGAAGTGAGATGTTAAAGGAATGTAAATTTTCAATATGAGAAATGAGAGACTTTAAAAATATAAGCCAAAAATGAGAAAAGCATGGCTGGAAGCATGTGCTTACGTGTTGCAATTAGCAAATGATTTGTGTACTAAGCTATTCTTAAAATTTGATGCTTCTCCTGTTACAATTCATAGAAGTGTTGTACTGTCCATATATAATTGTTTGTGTAAACCTGAAAGGGGGGGGGGGGGGGGGGCTGTAACCTATGAGAATTATAGGGGTACGTACAGACAGAGTACTTTCTGTATACGTGAAGTAATAAATTTGAATGAAACGGTGTGATACATGCTGTTTCATCCAAATTTTATCCCTGGGTGTACGAATAGTGTACTGCCCCTGTGCATATACTTATCAACACTTGTGTAATCTATCAAGAACAATATTCCTGTCTTCAAACTTGTTCCCTTTGGTATTTGGATAAAGCTAAACTTGCAATATAGAGGACTGGTAATTGTTACAGGACGAAGGTTACAAATTTTTTTTCCTTTTTCAATCATTTTGAAAAGTCACACTTAGTGGCTAATCTATTAAAAATATGGAACTAGTTTCAGATAATGTGCTAAATATTTGTGTATTTTACATGGATAAACAGAAATTGATTAGTTCCAAAGGACTTAGCTATTATATGATCATGCTTTTGATTAGAGTCCCAGCATTCAATTATTAGGTTTAATTGCATATGAAAGTCTTCATGTTTTCATAAAATAAGAATTAGGTTCCTTAGTTTTTAATTAAAATAATGTCAACTAAAAACCTTTACAATGTGGCTATTAGGTCTAACCATTAATGCTCTGTTTTTGGAGCAAATGGAAAATGTTGATTTAAGAGGTAACGTGACAAATTATATCATATTGTTGATGGTTGATGGTAACATATCATCAACATTTCAAAAATAAATACCTTATTGATAACTAACAACCACATAGTTTGAATAAAAGTTGATCTCATAGAGAGTGTAGTTAATTAAACAATGATATTCTTAAAGTAAACATAAATCAAATGGGGGCTGGGGGGGTTAGATGTAAGCAGACAATAGCAAGTGAATAAACTTGAATGAAAAAGTATTTGATGGAAACAACTTTAGTGTGGGTTCAATCTCACCCTCACAGCTAATGGCAACTACCAAGGTTAAGTTAATTTACCCTCTTATGAAATTATCAACCCTAAACAATAATAGATTTTATTGCTTGAAATCTCTCTTAATTGTAACTAATGAAACAAACTCATCATTGGCATTTAACTACTAGACAACCTAAAATAAGATCTCTAGATTTGATGTAGCAGTAACATTAAGTACAAAGAGATTAGGTTAATCTAATTAACAATCACACAAACTCAAATTATTTAACTTAGGTTATATTATTCATAGTGAATTAAATGAAAACTTGTTCATAATCGTAATCACTATTTGCCGCTTACTGATTCTAAAAAGGATTGTTATGTATTACAATTCCTATATCTAGCAATAGCTATTCCCACAATAATGTGTACTATTTAAGTCAGTCAAGATAGATATCATAAGCTTTCAATTTAGAATAACATAAGCGACTTCATAGAAAGGAATCAAAATACTTTACTAAAATAATTAAACCATCAACTTGCATTTAGGAATTAATATCCATATGAACTAAAAAAGAAAGGTTTAGCCAAACATGCCAATAAATTGAAAACAAGTGTTCTAAATTATGTGTCACAAGAAGAAGAAGAAGAAGAAGAAGGTGTGAAAAAATTCATAAGAAGCCTATTTATACATTAGGTCATGCTTCTTAGTCTCCTAGTTCAAAAAGGTGCCTATTGCAACCATTAGACATGACAAAGTTGCTCCAAACCCATGATCTTCTCAAAATAGTTCTGCTCTAGAATTTTGAATTTGTGTTACATTTTGAGATGAAGTTTTGGCTTGGAAGATGGCAGAATTTGGGCTTGGGGTCTTAATGAAAGTTGTAGCCCTTTCTCTTTTGTAGGTTTTGAATCACCTCAATTGGACTTCTATAGCTCAAGATATTTTTAGCATTGGATGACCCAAATTCCAAAAACAAAAAAGGAAATAAATAAAATAGCTGTAAAATAGAAAACAACAAGATTGCAGGCATGATTGTAGAGTGTGATTGCAGAAATTCAATAGATTACAGAATCACAGCAAATTGCAATCAGATTGTAGATTTTCAACAATTTAGGATCCATAATTTCTACAATCCTGGGATCCTAATTTTCTACCTTTTTTGGATCTTTTGGGTGTTGACCCTAAAATTTAGGTTTGCAGTCGCCACCAACCTAAATTATCTAAGGTGAGATCAGACACCTAATTAAAAATAGTTTACATTTCAGAGATTAAGTTTGCGGGTTAGTTACGTTTTAGGAAAGGTGTTAGCACCCTAAATGTCCTTTTAGTACAAAAAATGATTTAATTAAATTAAATTGATTAATTTATGTTGATTTTAAAAGATTTTTGAAAATAATCCCTGTCCATTCCGAATCGGGATAACAATGATTTTAAAAAAATCTCCTTTCTATTCTAAGCCGGGGTTTTAAAAAATAATTTTAAGAAAATTCCCTTTCTATTCTAGGCCAGGATTTTCAAAATAATTTAAAGAAATTCCCTTCCTATTCCAGTCTGAGGTTTTAAAAATAGGAATGAAAAGCAAGAAAGAAATGCTTGCATCACCCATATGATTATTGATTCCTTATTTATTTTTATCCAAAAAGAACATAACTTATTATTTCTCAAAAATACAAAATTTACAAAAAGTGTAGAACCTAACTATATACTTTTAGATCAAAACCCATAGCATTTTTCTCCATTAAATTCTAGCATGCCATAAATTCTCAAACAAAATAGGAATTCAAAATATAACAACTAGAACTAATATGGCCTATAGCAAATATTATGTAAAAATCATCATACCCATACCAAACTCATGAAAACTGCAAAAGACAACATGAGAAGATGGTGTCACTTACCTTTTTCTCTAGCCCTCTTAATTTCAAGCTTTAGGATGAAAGATGATAGCAGGTGAGCTTCTTAATGCGGCTCGGACATGACCTAGAGAAAGCTCCAAGACCAGCAGTAGGACTTTGGCTTCTCAACGATGAACAAGTTTTAGTGGTGCAACACTTTAGTGTCATGGGGTAATGGGAACCAGAACTAAGATGGAGCAGTAGCTATGATGGGTTTCTCTAATGAAACTGATGGTGCAGAGGGAAGTGATTTGTGGCTGAGCTCCCTTGATGAACGAGGAATGCTAGTGGTGTGACTTGGTTTCTTCGATGGCGAGTAAGAATGCTACAACAAAGAACCAGCTGGTGGGCTGCTGGGTTCTTCATGAGGATGGTGCCAAAGTTATTGCAAAAGTCTGCAACAAAGGTGCACCTTTGATGATGGCACGATAGTTTCTCTAGTAGCTATCTTCTTGTGTACAGTAGCATGATGGTTTGGGGCAATGCTGCAGAGATAATTCAAAACGAAGAAGTAGTGATGATAACACTGGCCACCAAGTGTGCAACGATGGTGACTTCTCAACGAGATATGGAGAACGGCGCTAGTCTCTGCTACATGTGACAATGGGACTTCTTGAGCTTTAGTGACTAGAATCTTGGATGAGGGGCACCGATTCTCTTGAGTCAAAGTAGTGGCTGTGTGAAGAATTGAAATGGTAGGAGGAGAGAGTTGGAGGACGTCGTTTCAGTGAGGATGACCATGCAACACATGAGGTTCCTGAGTAAAGAGGTGGGAGTTGGCTGAAAGGACATTTTTCGTCCTCTTCTTCTATCCGTGAACCCCCCCTTCTTGTGTGTATGTGATGAGTTTTTATAAGTGTAAAGTTAGAATATCTTTCTTAATCAAATTCTTATTTTTTTATTTATCCTCTTGTTATTTTATTTATCTTTTTTAATTTTTATTTTATTGTGTATTATTATTCTTTAATTTTGGTTATCTTATCTTTTATTTTTTTGATTTTATTTTAGTTTTATTTTAAATTTTATTTTTGGATTTGGGCTTATTCATTTTAGTTTAGGTTTTGGTTAGGTTTAATTTTGTATTTAATTGTATCTTGAGCTTACCTTTGAGTTTTAAATTTTATTATTTGGGATTTATCTTATTTTATTTTCTTAGTTTTAGTTTAAATTGGGGTTTATAATTTAGGTTAAAGTTTTAGAAAGTAGGCCAAACAAAATTAGGTATCTACATTGGGTACTGTATAAGTAGCAGTATTGGGGTCAATTTTTAAATAACACAAAAGACTTCAACCTTGTAATAGAATTTTCTGCATAGTAAATTTCTCTTCTTCTGCCCGTGATTTTTTTCCTTATTAGGTTTTTTCATATTAAATATTTGTGTTCTTTCTTTTCTCTTTCTTCTTAAATTATATTTTGTAATTTTTTTTTGCTGGCCATCATTATATCATCATAACAAATTGGTATCAGAGCCTGGTTCTCAATGGCTTCTACTTTAGCAACAACAACTAAGACAGACATTGAAAAATTTGATGGGTCAACTAATTTTGCTCTCTGGCAAGTCAAGATGATGGCAATTTTGTCAAGAGAAGGCATAAAGAAGGCCCTAATTGGGAAGATAAAAAAGCTCGAGACTATAGCAGATGCTGAATGGAATGATATGGATGATGGAGCCCTTTCTTCAATTCAGTTGTGCTTGGGTAATGAAGTTCTTCAAGAAATTTTCACTAAGAACACTGCAGCAGATGCATGGTTGATATTAGAGAGTTTATACATGACAAAATCTCTCACCAGTATGCTATGGTTAAAGCAACACCTCTATTCTCTGCAATTTCTAAAGGTACTCCACTTAAATCTCATACAGCAGAGTTTACTTCCATCATTACTGATTTAAGTAAGATAGATGTGAAGATTGATGATGAGGATCAAGTGCTTTTACTATTATGTTCATTGCCTACTTCCTATAAAAATTTTAGAGACACTATGATTTATGGAAGAGAAGAAATTTTCCTTGATAATGTTAGGTCAAATTTGCATGCTAAAGAGAAAATTGATAATAATTTGACATCTGTTGAAAGAAGTGATCAAAGTGTTGGTCTATTTGTTGATAGAGGAAGAAGCAAGGAGAGAAATCCTAATTCTAACAAGTCTACATTGAAGTCTAAACATAAGAATTTGACTTGTAATTATTGCAAGAAGAAGGGACATATTAAATCTGACTGTTTTAAACTAAAGAAAAAAGAAAAAATATATGACAATAAAGCTAAGGCCACATCAGAAGAAGCTAATGTAGCAGAAGATGAGACAAATGATCTACTTTGTGTTACTGATGCTAAAATTAGATTTGAAACTAGGTGGGTGATGGATTTAGGAGCTTCACAGCATATGACTCCTAATAGAGATTGGTTTACCACTTATGAGCCATCCAATAGAGGTTTGTTATAGGTAATGATCATCTTTACAATGTTGCTGGGATAGGCACTATGCAAATTAAAATGCATGATGGTATGATTAGAACTTTATCAAATGTGAAATACATTCCAGATTTGAAAAAGAATTTAATTTCTTTGGGTACTCTAGAAAAGAACGGCTATAAATATAAATGTGAAGATGGTGTGCTTAAAGTCTCTAAGGGAGCACTTTTATTGATGAAAGCAAATAGATTTGGCACTTTGTATTTCTTGCAAGGTTCTACTATTATAGGTTTAGCTGTAGTTGCTACTACTTTTGTTTCTGATTCAGATATTACTAAAATTTGGCACATGAGACTAGGGCACATGAGTGAGAGAGGCATAATAGCATAGAGTAAGAGAGGTCTATTAGGTGGTTAGCTTACAGGGAAGATGGAGTTTTGTGAACATTGTATCTTCAAGAAACAAAAGAGGTTGAGTTTTAGCTCAGCCATTCACAAGACAAAAGGAACTCTTGACTACATTCATTTGGACCTTTGGGGGGCCCCTCAAGTTCCTTCTAAAGGTAGTCACTCTATATACATGTTGACTTTTATTGATCATTATTCAAGGAAGGTTTGGGTCTATTTTCGGAAACAAAAAAATCAAGTATTTGTGACTTTTAAGCAATGGAAGGCTTTACTTGAAAAGCAAATAGAAAAATAGATCAAGAGACTTAGAACAGATAATAGTTTTGAATTTTGTAATGATGAATTCAATGAGTTTTGCAAGAAAGAAGGCATTACTCAAAATAGAACTATTATGAAAACACCTTAACAGAATGGCATTGCAAAGAGGATGAATAGAACTCTTCTTGAAAAGACTCAGTATATGCTTTCAAATGTATGTTTAGGCAAGAAATTTTAGGCTAAAATTGTTAACATAGCTTGTTGGTTGGTGAACCAATCTCCTCATATAGCCATTGAATGCAAAACACTAGAAGAGGTATGGTCTAGCAAACCTATTGGTTATTTTATTTTGAAAATTTTTGGTTGTCTTGCTTATGCACATGTTAATGAAGGAAAGCTTGAGCCTAGAGCAAAGAAATATGTATTTCTTAGGTACTCATCTAGTGTGAAAGGATACAGGTTATGGTGTCCAGATTAGTCTAAGTTTCTTATTAGTAGGGATGTAACTTTTGATGAATATTCCATACTTGCAAAGAAAGAAGTTACAGAATTAGCCATTCAGAATAATAAAAAAGGTGGAGAACTGGTGGAGTTTGAAGTTCTTGTTCAACTTAAACAATTCTCTATTCCTAGTTCTATAGATGGTGATTCAGAAGAGACTTCAAAATCTTCACAAGTACAGCCTTACACCATAGCTAAGGACAAGCCAAGAAGAACTATTAAACCACCTAAGAAGTATGGCTATTTAGATTTTGCCTATTGTCTTGTTGCAGAGAAGAGGTGGAGTACAATGAGCTTGGAAGCTACAAGGAGGCAATATCTTCTAAAAATTCTACAAATTGGATCTCTGCTATACAAGAAGAGATTCAGTCTCTTCAGAAAATCAAACTTGGACACTTGTGAAGCCACTAGAAAAGAAGAAAATTGTTGGCTGCAAGTAGGTATTCAAGAAAAATTCTAATATCTCAAGTGTCTCAGATGTCAGATACAAGGCAAGGTTGGTAGCTAAAGCTATAGTCAGGTACAAGGCATTGACTTTAATGAAGTTTTCTCAACTGTTGTAAAGCATAGTTCTATTCATATTTTACTTTCATTGGTTGCTATGAATGATTTAGAGTTATAGCAACTTGATTTGAAAATTGCATTTCTGCATGGTGATCTTGATGAATAGATTTATATGCATCAACCCTAGGGGTTTATAGTTGCTAGTAAAGAAGATCATGTTTGCTTGCTAAATAAGTCCTTATATGGTCTTAAGCAATCTTCTAGATAGTGGTACAAAAGGTTTGACTCTTACATGGGAGTTATTAGATTTCAAATATCCAATTATGATAATTGCGTGTATTTTAAAAGGCTTTCTGATAAATCTTTTGTATATTTGCTATTATATATTGATGATATGTTAGTTGATTTAACATGACTGAGATAAAGAAGGTGAAATAATAGTTGAGTTCTGAATTTGACATGAAAGATTTAGGAGCTGCTAAAATGATTCTTGGTATTAAGATTATAAGAGATAGGCTGAATAGGAAATTATACCTTTCTCAAAAAGCTTTTACTAAAAAGTTATTGAGTCGGTTTGGCATGAAAAAGGTCAAACCAGTGTCTACTCCTCTTGTTGCTCATTTCAGACTTTCAGTAGATTTATGTCTAACAACAGATAAAGGATGAATCACATGTCATGCATTCCTTATTCCAGTGCAGTTGGGAGCATTATGTATTTGATGGTATGCATCAGACTTGATATAGCACTAGCTGTCAGTGTTGTGAGCAAGTATTTAGCTAATCTTGGCAAATAGCACTAGGAAGCAGTTAAGCGGATACTCAAGTACCTGGTAGGTACTACAGATACTCGTTTAGTATATGGAAAGAGTAATGATAGTTTGATAGGTTTTGTGGACTCAGTCTACGCTGGAGATCTTGATAAGAGGAGGTCTAAGTGGATACTCAAGTACCTGGTAGGTACTGCAGATACTCATTTAGTATATGGAAAGAGTAATGATAGTTTGATAGGTTTTGTGGACTCAAACTACGCTAGAGATCTTGATAAGAGGAGGTCTTTGATAGGATATGTATTTTCTATGGGAGGTTGTGCAATTAGTTGAAAGGCTATACTTCAATCTACCATTGCTCAATCTATCACAAAGGCAATGTACATGGCAATTGCGGAAGCTATTAAGGAGGCAATTTAGCTAAAAGGTTTGGTTGGTGAAATTACATTTGACTCTATTTCTATTATTGTTCATTGTGAAAATCAGAGTGCAATTCACTTAGCTAAAGATCAAAATGTATCATGAAAGAGCCAAACATATTGACATCAAGTATCATTTTGTTTGGGATATATTTACCAAGGGTGAAATTTCCATCAAGAAGATTGATACTATGGACAATCTAGCGATATACTTAAAGCCTTTGCCTATTAAGAAGTTCAAGTATTGCTTAGACTTAATTGGTGTTTATAGTTAAGTTTTGCTTTTAGGAGCTTTTGTGGAAGAGGTGGAGAGTTTTTTTGTTAAAGTTTTTTTTTTAGAATTTATGCCAAGGTGGAGATTGTTGAGTTAGGTGACCCAAATTCCAAAAACAAAAATGGAAATAAATAAAACAGCTACAAAATAGAAAATAGCAAGATTGTAGGCATGATTACGGAGTGTGATTGTAGAAATTCAGTAGATTATAGAATTACAAAAATTTAGTAGATTATAGAATCACAACAAATTGCAATCAAATTGTAGATTTTCAACAAATTGCAGATTTTCAACAATTTAGGATCTAGAATTTCTACAATCTTGGGATCCTGATTTTCTGCCTCTTTTGGATCTTTTAGGTACTATATAAATAGCAGTATTAGGGTCAATTTTTACATAACACAAAAGACTTTAGCCATGTAACAAAATTTTCTGCATAGTAAATTTTTCTTCTTCTACCTGTGATTTTTTTTTCATTGAGTTTTTCTACGTTAAATATTTACGTACTTTCTCTTCTCTTTCTCCTCAAATTATATTTTGCAATTTTATTTTTACTAGCCATCATTATATTGTCATAACAATATCGATAAAATACTAACTATCACACACATAAGAATCTTAGAGTAGGACTAAAAGTCTGAATTCTACACTAAATTCAAAACTCTAGTTGGAGGCCCAAACAAACTTCAAATTAGATTATATACCCCATTCCAAGAAGCCCTAGATGTCTACTTTAAAATTTCTAAAAGTCACTTTTTCATTCTGAAACTCTTTTATGGTCTAACACCTAAAAAATTGCATAGTGGTCAATTTTCTATTGAATTAGGAATTCTTCTCATTTTTAATTAAACCATTAAAGTTTTTCAAATCATATCTTAACACATATATGACTCCAATGAGCATACTAAAACCTCAAAATAGACTAGAAAGATATAGAATAAAGAAAGAAAAATATAAAATTATGCACTTATAAGTTGATGTGACAATAGTATATTTTTATTTGCTAATGTGGTAAAATAATAAATATTTAAATTATAAAATACATTACCTATGTCCTAAATCACAAACCTTATATCTAAAGCCTAAAATAAAAAAGGCTTAATTCCACATAAGTCCTTAAGTTTTCATCTATGAAGTAATTAGGTTCCTCAATTTTTTAAACCCTAAAAGGTTTTCATTAAGGCTGAATGGCAAAACCCTAAATTTTAAATTTTAAACCAAACATCTAAAATCTTAAACCTTAAATCTTTAAACCCTAAATTCTAAAACCATAAATCCTAAAATCATAAACCATAAATCTTAAGTCACAAATTCTAAAACTCTAAATTCTAAAATCCAAAACTTTAAACCTTGAACCACTAATCCTAAATCTTAAAACCTAAAATAGTTACCCCTAAAACCTAAGAATGAACAAAAGGTCTACATATGACTTCAAATCTCTTAAGTGTTTTGCCAATGTTTGACCCAACATTAGCCACTAGCATTTGGAGTAAACTACATCCCCAACTTCCTTCAACATTCATAGAATTTTTGACAATGGCAACTTGTCTATCTCATAGTTGCATCACCTATCTAGTGTATCTCACACATATGTTGCATTTGGAGGTTCACTAAAGTGTCTTTCATGGTGTATTACCTTTAAGATATATGTTGGTGTCTTGAAAAATACAAAGCATTATGTTTAGGCTCATGGTTGACTAGAGCTTTAAGTATAAAAATTTTCATTTGTATTTACTAGAAATTCATTGTTTTCACGACATTAAATATAACATAAATTAAATGAAAATTTTGTTGGATGACATAATGTTATGAAAATGGAGTTATTAGTTCATAATAAGAAGTAGGCTGAAGGTCCAATATTAACCCAAGTTGAAGAAGTTAAGAAAAATATGTCCCATGAGAATGAGAGTGTTGGAACCATTATCCAAAAAAGGGGAGCACATATTAGAAAGCCTCCAGTGTTGATTAATGAATTCATCATACAATAAGGCATAAACCATATGCAGTTTGTTTGTTAGGAAATTTGTTTTGATAATCATTCACTTTATATGATGCATGTCATTATTTTTGTTTCCTTTATTTTCCTTTAAACCTATATGTGTAACGAAGAGTCATATAAGGAGGTATCAAATGAATTAGTGAAGTTTTCCTTTAGGAGCCTAAAAGAGCTCAATTTCTTTCGTTCTTAAGAATATGGTGTTTCATAAAGAGTCTTTGGCTTAGGAAAGGGACTAGGCATGGTTGTACTCTCAACAAAGAATGAATGATATTCAATTTGAGGGTTCCCAAAATTTCATTGTTGTTGCTCACCAAGTAATAGAGATCATTAAATAGTTGCAGTAGATTTAATCCAATATGGTTGATCTGAATGGGAAAGTGGAGGACATGAATCAGTATACTACTCTGAGCTATCTCCAACAAACTCTACTTAAGAATCTAATTGTCCATAACCTTGCTACTATCCCTCACATTACTTTTAGCCCATATTATTCCTCTAGTCCTTAACATTTAGCTAGTCCCTAAATGAATTTTATTAAATCCGAAGAAAAGGAAGGAAAAGCTGGAGACATTTCCAAGTATCTTTGTTCGATTCAAATTAAAGTTCTTAAATTTGAGGCTAAGGATCCCAACAATGCGTTATTCAGAGTTAAAATAATTTTTAAATTGCATTGCATTCTTAAGTCCATGAGACTTAAGTTGGCAGGGTTAAGTATGGAAGGGTCAACTACTACTTGATATCAATGGATGTTTACAAGTGTATTTATGAAGACTTAGCCCAAATTTTGCTCTACTCTTTGTGAATGCTTAGAGCTTTGACTTACCAAGATGTAAGAGGAGTTCTTGCTAAACTTACTCAAATTGGCTCTGTTTCTTACTACAAGCAGTCATTTGAAGAACACCTCACTCAAGTGTGGGCAATTGAAGAAGATCTAGTAGTAAGTTTCTTTCTCTTGGGTCTTTGTCCTAATTTAAGGCAATGTTGCAACTCTGAAGCCCAAATACTCTTAACCAGGCCATGGAATTGACCTCCTTGCATGAAACCCACTTAGATAACTTAAGAATTGCTATCCAACCCCTTTACCTGAAATCTACTTTCACCAACTAAAGCTAATTCATGACCACTCAAGCCCAACTCACAAAATCATTTCCTTTACCACTACCCCTTCTTGATAACAAAGCAACCCAAGCTTCATCTCACACTGCCCATGAAGTGAAACCCATGCAAAAGGATATTCTTGTAAGATGGTTAACTAATCAAGAATTGCAACAATAGAGAGAATTGGATCTTTGTCATCACTACACCAATAAATGGAGCTCTAAGCATTGTTGTATGGCCAAGATGATGCTAATGGTCAATAGCCATTGGAGAATGATTTTGGGGGAAAAGAGGGAGATAATTTCAATAAAATAGATGATGGGTCAGGAGTGGGTTTAAGGATTACAAGTCTTAACACCATTTCTAAGTCCAATTCACTAAAGTTATTGCATCTTACAATAGATGTTCTGAGAGTAAAAGTTGTTATTTCTCATCAACAATGGTCAACCCATAACTTCATAAGCAATGAGGTGGCCGATGGTCACTTTGTTCCTATACATCGAATAAGGAGATTTAAGGTGTATTTGGGCAATGGGAAGCAGTTGCTGTGCTCTAGGAGGTGTAACAATATCTCAATAACCATGTAAAATAATGGCTTCACAGTGGAATTACATGTTCTTACTTGCAGTAGATTGATAAAATTATGGGCATTCCGTGGTTTGCCTCATTGGGAAGGGTAAGTCACAATAATAGTACCATGGAGATGGACATCACATGGAATGGCAAATGGGTCATTTTGAAGGAAGAAAAGGATAGGAGTCCATTATTGGAAGGAATCGAGTTTTTAAAATCTTTGATCTGCTTAAGTGAAGTTACCCCAAAAGAGAAAGGCTCCATCCAAAGGCCACCCACAAATGACTGGGACATTGTAACCAAAAGGGTCCATCTTAATATTTTCTTCAAAATACTTAGCTTCCTCCCACTATTTTGTGGTATGGACCATGATATACACCTATAGCTTTAAGCTCCATTGGTCCCATATAGTTACCCCCACTTTAAGAAGAGTGAGATAAAGAATCAAGCCATTGAGTTGTTATCTACAGGCTATGTAAAACATAGTCAGAGCCCCTATTCCTCCCTTATTTTGCTTGTTAAGAAGGCAAATGGACCCTTATGATTATGTGTTAATTATCATGCTTTAAAGTTTATTACTGTGGGTGACAACTTCCCCCTACCAACCATTAATGAAGTCTTGGATGAATTACATGGGCTGAGATTTTTTCTTAATTTGATCTTCAATCTAGGTTCCACCAAATTTGTGTACTTAATAGGTACACTCCCAAAATTGCATTTCATACTAATGAGGGACACTATGAGTACTTGGTGATGCCATTTGGTCTCACTACTACTCCTTCCACCTTCAAGCAACCATGAACAATATATTCAAGCCTTTCCTATGACACTTTGTGATTGTCTTTTTTGATGACATATTAGTTAAGAAAATTAAAGCTGTGACTTCTTGGCTTACCCCAACTAGCCTCAAATAGTTAAGAGGTTTCCTTGGTCTAGCAAGGTACTATTGTCACTCACCACTCACAAGTTACTAAAGAAGGATGCTTTCCATTGGAATTCAGAGGCAAAGATGGCTTTTTTTAAGTTAAAGGAATTAATGACCACTACTTTAGTACTTGTTTTACTCTATTTTACCTTAACTTTTGTCTTGGAAATGATGTATCTTCTTTAGGTATTGGAGCCATTCTTATGCAAAAGGGAAGGCCAAAGCCTTCTTAAGTAAAAAGCTAAGTACCAAGCTTTGCGTTTCCTCAGCATACTTTAAGGAGTTATATTTAATAGTTGAAGTAGTAAACAATTGGAGGCAATATTTGTTAGCAACCCATGTTATTATCATAATGGATCACACATTTGTGAGCCATTGTCTCAAGTTATCCAAACTCCAGAATAGCAGATGTTTGTCTCTAAACTTATAGCTACTCCTTTTATTCAAAATACAAGCCTAGCAAAAGTAACCTCGTGGCAGATGCTTTGTCATGTCAACATGAGGCTGAGTAGCAAGATTTGAGGTTAGTTGTCCTTTGAACCATGATATTCGTGCCCACATATCCCTTTCTTGAGGGAGTTATGTAAGGAAATTACCCAGGACACAAATCTTTTAAGTCTTCATTAGTAGTTAAGGGATGGGCTATAAATGGAGTTCCATCACTCTCCTATGGCTGCTCATGCAGTGAGTTTAGGGACTTATCTTCAACTATCTTCAATGTTCTATTGCAAGGGGATAAATTTGAAGTTAAGGAGTATGTTAAGATGTGCCTTCATTACCAAAAAATTAAGCATTCCACATCACCATCTTGGGAGCTTCTTAACCCGTTGTCGATTTCGGAAGCCATCTTTGATGATTTGATGATGGACTTCATGATAGGACTTCCTTTGTTGTAAGGCTATAGTAGAATTTTAGTGGCAGTGGACCATTTGTCTAGATATGCTCATTTTAGACCTTCACATCCCAAGTTCATCACTTTAAAGTTTGCTGAATTGTTCTTTGAAATTGCTGTTAAACATCATGGGTTCCCATGTTCTCTTGTTTTAGATAGAGATCCAATCTTCTTAAGCCAATTCTAGCATTCCATGTTCAAATTGAGTGACACAACTCTGAAGCATAGTTTGACTTACCATCCGTAGAGCAATAGTCAAACAAAAGTAACCAACCAATAACTCAAATAATATTTGCAAGTTTTTCGTAGTGATTGTCTTAAAGATTGGGTACCTTTTCCCTTTTGGGTCAAATTTCACTATACTTCCGCTCATCACTTGTCAATCGGTATGAGCCCATTTCACTTTGTTTATGGTTGGCTACCACCCCCAAATCCCTTACCATGATTTGAGATTTAATAAACTTGAGGCTCTAGACTCCCTCTTGTCAACTAAAGACAAAATTTTCTCTTAGCTCAAGGATTAGCTTCAACATACTTGGCACCGCACGGAGGTTCAAGGAAACTGTTATCGTTCCAATAAAGAGTTTTAGATAGGGAACCTTGTCTTGGCCAAATTGCAGCTCTACAAGCATACTACTATTGCAACATGCCTTAGCCACAAACTTGCCAAGTGGTACTTTGGCCTTTTTCCCATTGTCGAGGTTATAAGCAAAGTTGCATATCATTTATAGCTGCCACAAGTAAGATTCACACTATTTTTCACATTTCTCTTCTAAAGCCCTTTTAGTGCTAGAGTACCATCAATGCTCTGCCTCTACCTTGTCTAGCAACTAGCAAGCATCTAGTGCACTCGACTAATCAGTGTTAGGGGGGGAATAGAAACATATCCTTATGTAATAGACTTACTCGCTGCCAGAAGATTCATCTTGGGAAGCCTTTGATTCCTTCTACCAATTATATCCCTATTACCACCTTGAGGACAAGGTGGATTTTGAGAGGGGGAGTGATATTACGAACCTGGAGTTATTGGTTCAGAATAGGGAGCAGGCCCAGGGCCCAATAGCAACCCAAGTTGAAAAAGTTGAGGAAAATATGCTCCATGAGAATGAGAGTGCTGGAACTATTATCTAGAAAAGGGAAGCATGTGTTAGAAAGCTGGCAGCACAGACCAACGAATTCATCGTGCAATAAGATGTAAAGTAGGTGTAGTAGTTTGGTAGGAAATCTATTCTGAAAATCATTCGCTTTGTATGATGCTTGTTGCTATTTGTATTTTTTTTATTTTCCTTAAACCTTTAATGAAGAGTCATCTAAGGAGGTATCGAATGAATTAGTGGAGTTTTCCTTTGGGAGCCTGAAATAGCTTGAATTCTTTGGACCTTAAACCTTAATTTTCTGCCCATTTCCTGTTGGGAAAGACTTGCTTTTGCATATGAAAATTGATTCTGCATGCCCAAAAGATCAACCTATCATTTTGCCCTCACGCCTCCCCTTCTCACAAAGTGTTTCCTAGCCAGCCTCTTCCCAACATAGGCCCTCCTCGGTTGTTCCCACTGTGCTTCCTCTTTCCCCCTGGCGAGAATCAATGTTGGAGTTTGCTGAAATGGGCACTTAGACCTTCAAGAGATTTGATGGAGCCTGAATCTGGAGACCCTTTTGAGGAATAGAGAGAACCCCCAGCTTTTGAGTATCCTCATCTTGGAGCAGAGTATAGGCAGGTAAATCCCATTTCAGTTCAGGGGAGTTGGGAAGAGATGAAGAACTGAGTTGCTGTGGAAGGGACCAGTTTCTTACCATATTATTTGAAACCCGAGAGCTAAGAAGGATTGGGAGATTGGGGATAATAAAAATAATTGGGAATAGAATAAAAAGAGAGAGAGATTTCTGGAAATAAGAAAGAAGAGAAAGGAAGAGAGTCCTGGAAAAAAGATAGAGAAACGAGATGGAGATAAAGAAAAATTTAAAAAAGAAAGAGGAAAAAAATAAGTAAAAGTAGATAGAGGAAGAGAAAGAAGAGGAGAGGGGGAAATGTAGGGAGTCTCAGTCGTGGATGCCTATTTGGAGAAAAGATGAATTTTTATAATCAAGTCCTTCTTGTCATTTTATCTCTAAACTTGATCTTAGAAATTTCATCCAAACTCAATCACTATATGTGAAATCAATTCTGAAATAAGATATCTAGACACAAATCAAATCTCAAATAATTAAAAATTTTCAATTCAATTTTTTTAAGCTCAATTCTACTAGAATCAATTCTATTCACAGTTACATACCAAATGGAGCTACTTAAATGTAAATTTAGTGAGCTTTGCTTTGAAATCCCTATGTAATTGCAAAAGCTTGAATAGATAATATTTTCACATTTCTGTACATAACATTTAGGTTGGAGTGCTGGAGGAGGCTGTCAAATATGGAAGGGTAGAATTGGCAAGGTTTTTGGGTTGCTTGTCTTCGAGGATTTAGTTCAGGTGAATTTTCTGATCTGGAATTTAACTTACTGCTGCTGCTCTAACGTTGTCTACTGATTCTAGATTATCAAGTGCCTTGGTTTTTTTCTTTCCTCACGGATATGTACATTTTAATCATATTGAGCACAAGCCAAACCTCAACAATTACTCCATTATAATCTCAGGTCCATATGAGAATGCTGCGGAGAAATCATTGTTTTACATGTTGTGATAAAATCCATTTACTTTGTTGTTTTATTATGATTATTTCTCCTTGAATATTTGTTGTGTACTAATACTTACAAAATTGCCATTTGATTCTCTTTTCTCTAAGACTGTGTACTTTGCTGGCATATGAACAACCACAGGAATCCTCTGTAGGTTAACTTCTCAAGGACTCACAGCGTGAAGTTGTGGCTGACATAGTAAACGCCATGATCTTCTCCACGAATCCCAATTTGAAAGAATCAAAAAATTGTTTGCACTCATATCTTGAGAGGTTACTCAAACAGCTTACTGCTTGTTGCTTAGAGAGAAGGTGTTTGAGTGGAGAGCAAGGGGAAGCTTTCCAGCTACAGAGAGTGATTAGCAGTGGTAAAAAATGCTAATGCTAGGTTACATGTTCATTAGCACTTCTTGTCTGTTGTTCATATAGCCGATCTTAAAACAATGCCAAGTGATCAAATATATCCTTGGGTCTCTAATACTAGAGGGTCCTTCTGCGTACTTGATGGACCATACTCTTTCATTTCTTTGGGAGAGAGGACTTTCTATGTGCATCTAAGATTATATCATCATCATTATCAAGTTAAGCGGTGGTTTCAATTAGAGTGAGATGTTAAAGGAATGTAAATTTCAAAATGAGAAATCAGAGACTTTAAAAATAGACGCCAAAAATGAGAAAAACATGGCTGGAAGCGTGTACTTATTTGTTGCAATTGTCAAATGACGTATGTACTAAGCTATTCTTAAATTTGATGCTTTTCCTGTTACAATTCACTGAAGTGTTGTACTGTTCATATGATTGTTTGTGTAAACCTGAAAAACGGGGTTGTAATCCATCAAGAACAATATTCCTATCATCGGTCTTCTTCCCTATGGTGTTTGGATAAAGCTGAACTTGCAGCATAGAGGATTGGTAATTTTTGCTCAACCAAGGTTATGAATTTTTCTTTTCCTTTTCCATTCATTCTAAAAAGTCACACTTAGAAGCTAATGTATGAAAAATGGCCTCAAATAATTTGATTGGAAACTAATTTACCAAGAAAAAAATTTTTTATTTCCAGTAGCTAATATTATTATTAACAAAATTTGTTGATAAAATAAATTTTTGAAAGTATTTTTGGTAGATTTATATTGGTTGGTAAAAATGTCATTAGTAATATTTTATAGTTAATATTTATATTTGTTGATAGTATTATTAAATATTATCTGCTGATAATAGCAAGTAAAACAAAAGTTGTTGAGGATAAATATATTAATTTATCTTAGTGATTTATATTTTGATAATTTAATTGTGTTAGTAGATACAATCTTTTGGTAAATAGAATTAAATATATATTTAGTAAAGAATTTATTAATTTTATTGGTAGATAAAATTCTCAATCAATTGAGTAAATTAAAATATGCATGATATTTTAATTTAACAAGTAGGTTTATTTTTTGATAAAAATAATAAAGATTATAAATTACTAATGGTGTGAAGTTGCCGGAAGAAATACTATCTTTTCTAGAATGAACTAATAGGAGTATTAAAAATTTTTTATACCAAAAATTTATTTTTGCTAATCCTAAAATAATTATTTTATTAGAATAATTATTACAAAAGAGATTAGCACCAACAAATCTACAGCATTGAAAATTTTTCACACCTCCCCCGGCTAATTCTAACATGCAAAGCAAAGACAGAGTCAACAAATATACCAAAAAAATAAAAATCTGCAAAGACAAAAACAAATAATCCAAGTGCTCGACTAGAATTGAAGATAAAGAACTTTTCGAAATCCATCATTCAAAACACCATTAACAATATTGGCTTCACTTCGGCCACATAAATTCTAGCCATCACATATCAACTCCGACCACATAAACATTGCAACCACGTGAATAGAACACCCATATACACATAGACTTCGGCCATCCCATATTAGAGAACAGCAATTGTAGATGGAGAAGGAAGAGGCCGCAAAAGTGGTTGACTCACACATAAACATTGCAACCACAACAACAAACAATCATTGGAAACTAAAAAGAAATGGTAACATGAGCTTCAATCCCATATTGATAGACACGATTATCACTCAATACAATACTTAGCAAAATCAACTAGGAGGCCAAAAAAGTGACAAAGAGAGGGAAGAGTGGGGAGAGAAGAGAGGAGGGAGGGAATGGCTCTAGCAGAATTGAGAGGGAAGTTTGCGGTTAAGTTTATAAAGGGATCTTATGGCTTTAAACAGTCAGTAAAAATGAAAAAAAAAATTCAAAATTTTTTATCGGTGGCAAAAAGTAATGGGTAATAAATTTTGATACTGTTTTTGCAGTTAATTGCTTGTATTTTAAGTTTTGCTAACAGTATTAACCACAAGTAAAAATTAATCAGCAACTATTGTTCCCTTCGATGTGAGACAACCATTGTTTTGTCTTTTTTCGTTGGCAATAAACATTAATTAGCAATTGTTATTGTCCCCATGCAGAATTCGTGTTTAGTTGTAGAAGATATATGTATTTTCATATTGGTCATTACTGTCTTTGTCTACTTCCAAGTTTAAGAGCTTATGATAAAGCAAGGTGCAATAGTTTTTGAAACATATATAAGCTAGCTAGAGGATAATAGGAAATAAATTCCTCATTTCCACCCATGAAACTAATTTCCTGTGATAGATTATGTCAACCATTTGACTTATTCTCAACATCCATGGAAAGCAAGAATTAAAATAGTACCATTGATTTCCTTCTCCTCTTGTATATTTATATATTAGAGTTTATGCCTGTGTGTTGCGGAGAGATTATGTATTACAGTGACAACATTAGTTTATACCTGTTTAAATTAAAAATAAAATGTCAGCTTAAAGGAAAAATAAACCAAAAACAATATTATGTCATATATAATAAATGTTGTATTGATAATAGTCTATTTACTTGACCTTGGATTGACGATTAGAAAAAGATATTTACATCACTAAAATTGCTTATTCTACTTACAATGTACAAACATAATGATAAAATGAACAACTGATTTAATTGAAACTTCATTATTGATGTCAACGTATTTGTTGACAACTTGATTCAACTTGAATCAAAAGTATAGTTATGAAAGGAATGTAAATAAGTAAAATAGAATATAATTGTTTACCTTTAATATTACAATTTATGAAAGATTGTAAAATTTTGTCTAAAATTTTTCTGTTTCTCTCTCTCTTTCAGTCTCCAAAATTTCTCACTCTCTCACTTTATCTCTCTATGCCTCTAAAATTTCTCCATCTTTTTCTCTCTCTAAAATTTCTATTGCTCTCTCCGTAATTTTTGTATCTCTTTCTCTTTATAAATTTTTTTCCTATCACTTCTCTCTCATTCTTTCTCACTAAAATTTCTCTTTCTTCCTCTCTCTAAAATTACTCTTTTTAAAGTGTCTCTCGCTCTCTCTCTCTCTCTCAAATTTCTCTCACTCTCTCTCTAAAATCTTTTTGTCTCTGTCTCTTTCTTTCTCTCTCAAAAATTTCTTTATCTTTCTCTTTAAAAAATTTTTCCATATCTTTCTCTCTCTAAAATAGCTCTCTCTTTCTCTCTCTAAAACTTCTCTATCTCTCCCTCTCCAAAATTTCTCTCTATTTCTCTATTTAAAATTTTTGTCTTTCTCTCTCTAAAACTTCTCTTCCTCTCCATGTCTAAAATTTCTCTTTCCTCCTCTCTCTCTCTCTTTCTATCTCTAGAATTTTGCTCTCTCTCTTTAAAATTTGTAGAATTTTGCTCTCTCTCTTTAAAATTTGTCTCTCTTTCTAAAAGCCTGCTTAAAATTTCTCTCTCCCAAAAATTTCTAGCTCTTTCTCTCTCTCCAAAATTTCTCCATCTATTTATCTCTCTAAAAATTTGTGCTCTATCTCACTATAATTTGTCTCTCTCTTTCTCTAAATTTTCACTTCTCTCCTTTTCTCTCTCTCTCTCCAAAATTTCTCTATCTCTTTCTCTCTTTGAAATTTATTTGTCTTACTCTCTAAAATTTCTCTATCTCCCACCTAAAATTTCTCTCTTTCTTTTTCTAAAATTTCTCTTTCCCTCCCAAAAAAAATTTGCTCTCTCTCTCTCTCTCTAAAATTTTTGTCTCTCTTGCTGTCTATAAAATTTCTCCCTCCCTTTCTCTCTCTAAAATTTATCTCTCTCACACTCTCCTTGAAATTTCTCTCTCTCTCTCTCTCTCTCTCTCTCTTTCTCTCTCAAATTTTTCTCTCTCCTTCTCCCTAAAATTTCTCACTCATTCTCTCTTTAAAGTTTCTCTCTCCCTCTCTCTAAAATTTCTCTCATTTTCTCTCTCTAAAGCTTTTTTTTTTCTCTCTTTAAAATTTTTCTTCACATATTTTATAGTTAATATCTACATTTGCCAATAATATTATCTGATAACCATAGGTAAAATAAAAATGGTGGAGGATAAATATATTAGTTCATCTTGTCGATTTATATTTTGATAATTTAATTTTACTGGTGGATACAATCCCTAGGTAAATAGAAGTAAATATGTATCTAGTAAAGAATTTATTAATTTTATTAGTGGATAAAATCCTTGATAAATTGAGCAATTTAAAATATGCATGATATTTTAATTTGATAGGCGTGAATATCTTTTAGTAAAAATAACAAAGATTATAAATTAATGATAGTGTGAAGTTGCCGAAAAAAGTAATATCTTTTTTTAAAACAAATTGATAGAAGTATTGAAAATTTTAGATAGCAAAAATCTATTTTTGCTAATCTTGAAATAATTACATTGTTGGAACTCTTACTATAAAAGAGTTTAGCAAGAGTAAACCTACAGAAAATTTTCCACACCTCCCTCGTTTAATTCTAACAAACAAAGCACAGATATAATTAACAAATATACCAAAAAAAAAAATCTGCAAAGACAAAAATAACTAATCCAAGTGCTTGACTAGAATTAAAGATAAAGAAATTTCCCAAATCCATCGTTCAAAATGCCATTAACTATATTAGCTTAACTCTGGCCATTCCATATCAACTCTGACCACATAACCATTGCAACCATAGGAATAAAACACCCATATACACATAGACTTCAGCAATCCCATATTGGAGAATGGCAATCGTAGATGGAGAAGGAAGAGGCCAAAAAAGTGGTTGATTCACACATAAACATTGCAACCACAGCACCAACCAATCATCAGAGACTAAAAAGAAATGCTAACACAAGCTTCAATCGCACACTGATAGGCTTGATTATCAGTCAATACAATACTTAGCAAAATCAACCAGGAGGCTAGAAAATTGATGAAGAGAGGGGAGAGAAGAGAGTAAGGAGGAATGGTGCTAGTGGAATTGAGACAGAAGTTTGCAATTAAGTTCATAAAGGGATCATACGGCTTTAAACAATCAGTAAAAATAAAAAGATTTTCAAAATTTTTTACTAGTGGCAAAAAGCAGTGGGTGATAAATTTTGGCACCATTTTCACAGTCAATTGCATGTATTCTAAGTTTTACTAATAGTATTAACTGCCAGTAAAAATTAATCCACAACTGTTGTTGCCCCAAATGTGAGATAGCCATTGTTTTGTCTTTTTTTGTTGGTAGTAAAAATTAATTAGCAATCATTATTGTCCTGATGCAGAATTCATGTTTAATTGTAGAATATATATGTATTTTCATATTGGTCATTACTGTCTTTGTCTACTTCCAAGTCTAAGAGCTTATTATAAAGCAAGGTACAATAATTTTTGAAACATATATAAGCTATCTAGAGGATGATTGGAAAAAAATTCCTCATTTCCACCCATGAATTAATTAATTTCCTATGATAGATTATGTCAACCATTTGACTTATGACATTTGTGGAAAACAAGACTTAGAATAGTACCAATGATTTCCTTCTCCTTTTGTACATTTATACCCTAGAGTTTATGCTCGTGTGTTGCCCAGAGATTGTGTTATGGTGACAACATTAGTTTATACCTATTTAAATTAAAAATAAAATGTCAATCTTAAGGAAAAATAAAACAAAAAGCATATTATCTCATATATAATAAATGCTATATTGATAATAATTTATTTACTTGATCATGGATAGATGTGTAGAAAAAGATGTTTGCATCACCAAAATTGTTTATTCTCCTTATAATGTACAAACGTAACAATAAAATGAATAACTAATTCAATTGAAACTTCATTATTGGTGTCAATATACTTGTTGACAACTTGAATCAAAAGTATAGTTATGAAAAGAATGTATTAAGTATGTAATGCATTTGTTAATATAGCATGTTCAATATGAATAAGTAAAATAGAATATAATTGTTTGCCTCTAATATTACAATTTATGAAAGATTGTAAAATTTTATCTAAAATTTCTCTCTCTCTCTCTCTCTCTCTCTCTCTCTCTCTCTCTCTCTCTCTCTCTCTCTCTCTCTCTCTTTCAGTCTCCAAAATTTCTTGCTCTCTCTCACTTTATCTATGTGTCTAAAATTTCTCTATCTTTTTCTCTCTTTAAAATTTCTATTGCTCTCTCCATAATTTCTATATCTCTTTCTCTCTATAAAATTTCTTCCTCTCTCTCTCTCTCTCTCTCTCTCTCATTCTTTCTCACTAAAATTTCTCTTTCTTCCTTTCTCTGCAACTGCTCTCTCTCTCTCTAACTTCTCTCTTGCTATCTCTCTAAAATCTCTTTGTCTTTGTCTCTTTCTTTCTCTCTCAAAAATTTCTTTATTTTTCTCTAAAAAATTTCTCTATATCTTTCTCTCTCTAAAATATCTCTCTCTTTCTCTCTCTAAAACTTCTCTATCTCTCCCTCTCCAAAACTTTTCTCTCTCTTTATCTAAAATTTTTATCTTTCTCTCTCTAAAACTTCTCTCCCTCTCCATGTCTAAAATTTCTCTTTCTTCCTCTCTCTCTTTCTATCTCTAGAATTTTGCTCTCTCTCTTTAAAATTTCTCTCTCTTTCTTTCTAAAAGTTCTCTATCTCTTGCTCAAAATTTCTCTCTCCCAAAAATTTCTAGCTCTTTCTCTCTCTACAAAATTTCCCCATCTCTTTCTCTCTCTACAAATTTTCCCTCTATCTCTATCTCACTATAATTTGTCTCTCTTTCTCTTTGTCTAAAATTTCAATCCTCTCTCTCTCTCTCTTTCTCCAAAATTTTCTTGTCTCTTTCTCTCTCTAGAATCTATCTGTCTTTCTTTCTAAAAGTTCTCTATCTCCTGGCTAAAATTTCTCTCTTTTTCTTTTTCTAAAATTTCTCTTTCCCTCCCAAAAAAATTTGCTCTCTTTCTCTCTTTATATTTTCTCTCTTTCTCTCTCTAAAATTTTTGTCTCTCTTTTTGAAATTTCTCACTCTTTCTCTTTTTAAAATTTCTCTCTCCCTCTCTCTCTCTAAAATTTATCTCTCTCACACTCTCCCTAAAATTTCTCTCCCTGTCTCTCTTAAATTTCTCACCCTCTCTATAAAATTTCTTTCATTTTCCCTCTGTAAAGCTTCGCTTTCTTTCTTTAAAATTTCTTTATCTCATTCTCACTAAAATATATCTCTCCAATATTTCTCTCTCTTTTTGTTGCTCTCTCTTTAAAATTCTCTCTCTCTCTCAAATTGTTCTATCTCTTTAAAATTTTACTCTCATTCTATCCCTAAGATTGTTCTTTGTTTCTCTCTCTAAAATTTTTCTCTCTTTATCTCTCTAAAACTTCTCTCTCCCCATCTCTAAAATTTCTCTCCTCTTTTTCTCTGTAAAAATTCTCTCTCTCTCTCTCTCTATATATATATATATTTCTATCTCTTGAATCTCTCTCTCTAACATTTTTCTCTCTCTCTTGATTGTAGTTTATTGTGTTTTTTCATTTGATTACAATAATAGTTATTGCCTTGTTGGGGGACCATTAAAAAGTATGATTTAACTATTAAATGTTACAATTTAAACAGAATCAATCAAGTTTATGTCACTCTCAATTGACTTATTTGAATTAGAACAAAAAATGATTTGGGAAAATTAGGTTATTATGTTTGAAGTCACCATATTAATCATTATTTAGGTGTTGTGATAATACTTATTTCTTTATTGAGGGACTAATTAAAAATCATAATCAGATAATGAACATTACTATTTTAACACATACAATCAAACCAATATGATTTTACATTAATACATATGAATCTGGATCAAAAGTGGCTGGTCAAAATTGATTGAGTAGTTCAGAAATACCATGATTTGAGTTGTTGTCATTATCCTATAATCCATGGGAATCTTATTTAACTTTACAAATCGATTTTACTTACTGATTAATATGTCGTGGTAGTCATAGAAGTTTAGTTACAAGAACCTAATACAATCAACATAAATAATTAATTTTTTTGGTGAAATCATTTAAATGAAACTTTCAATAATTCATTTTGGGAGAATATCTCTTAAACAAAAATAAACGTGATTAGAATTCAAAGAAATCATGTCATTAAATTAATTCAATATGCGTTTAAGAAATTTGGGATCACAGTAATTGTGGTATCCAATTGAATTGATATAGGTATAACATTACGTTGATTGAGGAAATATTTTATCACGGGCCACACTGATTTAGGAGACTAACAATAAATAGCGCTTAATATATGAATATAATACAGTATCACCCTCTATTGACTAGTTCAAATTCATAATCAGTTAAACAACAAAACAAAATATTTAGTATATGAAATATTTATGAATATAATTCAATAGTACCATCACTTGACTAAATCAAATTCATAATAGATGAATGCAATTAAATAGTAACATCAATTGACTCATTCAAATTTTGATTTATACATTAAGAAATAATGTGATTTCTACATTAAGAATAGGTTTGATTTGGACATTAAGAAAATATATGAATATAATAGATAAAGATAGAATAAGATGGGATATCAAGCACCTATGAGTGTTACTACTACTAAAATTTTTAATACTCTCTTTGAATACCTTCTCCTATTTATAACTACTGCAGGCCAAAAGTTAAGAATTAAAAAAATATAAGTGCATAACAACAAAATCAAATATTTAATATATGAATATAATTCAATAGTACCATCAATTGACTAAATCAAATCATAACTGATGAATATAATTAAATAGTAACATCAACTGACTAATTCAAAATTTGATTTGCACATTAAGAAATAATTTGATTTCTACATTAAGAATAGGTTTCATTTGTACATTAAAATAATATACGAATATAATTCAATAGTGCCGTCTGGTAAATAATTCAATATTGACACTCATAATATATGAATATAACAGATAAAGATAGAATAGGATGAGATATCAAGCACCAATGAGTGTTACTACTACTAAAATTTTTAATACTTTCTTTGAATACCTTCTCCTATTTAAAACTACTTCAGGCCAAAACTTAAGGATTAAAAAAAAAGATAAGTGCATAACAAGCTTTTTCCAGAAGATGCTCTAAAATCCTCACTCTTTTTCATACTTCAGCATTCTCCCCACGTCAATCCTCAATGCATTTGATAATCCTGCCGCATCCATGTTTGCAGCTTATAGAGTTGCTCTTCCGGCCAGCTTTGGTAGCTGAACTCTCCACTTTCTGAGCCAATTGTTTGGGACTTCGTTTCCCCTTTACCTGATCCTCACTTGCCGCTGGCTTTTGTAGGGGCATCACCTGCTCTTTAGCATAGATATAGAATACAGGATATAATATGACACAGGTACCATAAATTACTAAAATTTATAAAATTTTAAAAATAAATTATAAAACTAAATAAATTTAAAAGTATAAATATTAAGTAAATATTAAATATAATACTTATTTTAAAATATAACTACTAGATTATTGGGACACGATATATATATATATAAATATGAAATTCAATAAAAAGTTAATATTAACAAAAATATTATAATATTAATATGGTATAACTTTTCATAAAGTAGGATGTAAAGTAATTTAAATTTTTTGTTTGTATATAATTAAAAATAAGTTAAAATTTCACTATTACTTTTCATATTTTTATAATTTAATTCATATTTATTTATTATATTATAAAGTTTAAATCACTAAAACTTATAAAGTTTTATAAAATAAATTATGAAATTAAATAAATTTAAAAGTAAAAATACAATACAGTTTTTAAAATATAACTATTAGGTTTCGCGGCATGTCTCCTTCATATTTTCAGTCCAAAATAAAGAACAAAAACTGAGACGTTTACAGGACATTTTTAAAGATATCCAATGCAGATTGGTGTCGGAATCCGTGCTTCAAAGATCACAGATGTATAATTTGAGGACCCATAAATAATTTGAGGACCACAACAATCATACAGTTAAAAAATGCCTAAACTTTAACGAACCAATTTGGATTTTATAAAACGTCTTCATATGAACATTAAATCTATCGATTTAATATTAAAATTTTTTTTGCTTACGTTGGGGGACTTTTACTGGTCAAAGCAAAAGATTTCAGTAACATAAAACTACATCTTAAGTAGTCTACAAGATATTGAATGCTGGTTCTAATCATGCTTGGATTTTTGCCAGAAAGACTAGAAATTGCGTGTGGTGTGGATACATGTTTAGTTTTTGAATAAAATGACTACGGCAAATCAATGAAGCTCTGGTCTTAAGCTTCAAATTTGCCAATGGCAATGCTTGCTTTGAGGCTGCTTTCGTTTCTTTGCTTTCTCTTTACACTCAAATTTCAGGCTATTGCTGATCGGGAATTCATTAAGTGCTTTAATGATATAGGTAACTACACTGATGATAGTACCTATGCGACCAACCTCAATGCCACTCTTTCGAGACTCACTTCCAACACACAAATTGACTATGGCTTCTACAATATCTCTTACGGCCAAAACTCCGACAAAGTTTACGCAATTGGGATGTGCCGAGGAGATATTTCGCCAAGTGATTGCCGTAGTTGCCTTAACGATACAGTCATTCTCCCTCAGTTGTGTCCACGACAGAAAGAGGCAATTGCATGGTTTGACAAATGCTCCTTGCGGTACTCAAACCGTTCAATGTTTGGGGTCATGGACTCGACGCCTTCTTTTATCCGGTATGACGTAAATAATGCAACAGGTGAGCAATTCAATCAAAAAGTAAGTGACTTGCTGGTAAACCTAAGAAGCATTGCCGCATCCGGTGACTCTCGTCGTAAGTTTGCTGCTGGAAATTGTTATGTTTTTGGGTGTGACACAAATTCTAAAAATAAAAGAGTTACAGTTTCAGATGGAAACTACAATCAAGAGTTATAGTTTTAGTAGGACACTGTAAAACAGTTGCAGATAGAGTTGCAGTTTTAGTAGGAAACAGCACACAGCAGTTTCAACTGCAAAATCTATATACAGAATACAGCAGCTGCGTGAACAGTGCAAAAGATGCACCAACCCGTGAACAGGACCCGCGGTGAACAGTGCCGCTTGTGAACAGTAGCGTGAACAGTACATCATGAACAGTGCCGCATGAATAGTACTTGTTTGGGTTTGCTACTGCAAAACAGCAATACAGAAGAGTGCAGAGTTGCACCAACCCGTGAGAGGACCCGTGAACAGTAGCAGAATGAACAGTGCCGCACAGTGCTGTGTGTGAACAGTGTCGGTGAACAGTACCGGTAAACAGTGCACGATGAACCGTGTTTGTTTTGGGTTTGCTACTGCAAAACAGTAATACAGAAAAGTGCAGATTTTCTGTATTTTCGATACAGCAGTTGTTTGGGTCATTTGGGGTGCTGCTGTTTGGGGTTAATTGTTTAACCCAAATTTCAACCTTGTAACTGAATTTTACATAGTGAAATTCTCTTCTTCTGTCCGTGGTTTTTTTTTTTTCATTGAGTTTTTCCACGTTAAATATTTGTGTGCTTTCTCTTCTCCTTCTCCAAATTTATATTCCGCAATTTTATTTTATTGGCCATTGTCATAACAAATTGGTATCAGAGCCTGGTTCTTTCAATCTCTCAATGGCTTCTACTTCAGCAACAACGTCTAAGATAGACATTGAGAAATTTGATGGGTCAGCTAGTTTTGCTCTTTGGCAAGTAAGGATGATGGCAATTCCATCAAGAGAAGGCACAAAGAGAGCGCTGCTTGGGAAGACAAAGAAGCCCGAGATTATGACAGATGCTGAATGGGATGATATGGATGATAGAGCTCTTTCTTCGATTCAGTTATGCTTGAGTAATGAGGTTCTTCAAGAAATTCTCACTGAGAACACTGCAGCAGGTGCATGGTTGAAATTGGAGAGTCTGTGCATGGCAATTGCAAAGGCTGTTAAGGAGGCAATTTGGTTAAAAGGTTTGGTTCGTGAAATTATATCTGAATCTATTTCTATTGTTATTCATTGTGACAGTCAGAGTGCAATTCACTTAGCTAAAGATCAGATGTATCATGAAAGATCCAAACATATTGACATCAAGTATCATTTTGTTCGAGATGTTTTTGCCAAGGGTGAAATTTCCATTAAGAAGATTGATACTGCAGACAATCCAGCGGATATGCTCACTAAGCCTTTGCCTATTAAGAAGTTCAAGTATTGCTTGGACTTAATTGGTGTCCATGGTTGAGTTTTGCTCTTAGGAGCTTTTGTGGAAGAGGTGGAGAGTTTCTTTGTTGAAGTCTATTTTCAGAATTTGTGTCAAGGTGGAGATTGTTATGTTTTTGGGTGTGACCCAAATTCTAAAAATAAAAGAGTTGCAGTTTCAGATGAAAGCTGCAACTAAGAGTTGCAGTTACTGCAAAACAGTTGCAGATAGAGTTGCAGTTTTAGTAGGAAACAGCACACAGCAGTTTCAACTGCAAAATATATATACAGAATACAGCAGCTGCGTGAACAGTGCAGAAGATGCACCAACCCGTGAATAGGACCCTGCGGTGAACAGTGCCGCGTGTGAACAGTAGCGTGCGCAGTACGTTATGAACAGTGCCTCATGAACAGTACTTGTTTTGGGTCTGCTACTGTAAAACAGCAATACAGAAAAGTACAGATTTTCTGTATTTTGGATACAGCAGTTGTTTGGGTCATTTGGGGTACTGCTGTTTGGGGTTAATTGTTTAGCCCAAATTTCAGCCTTATAACTGAATTCTATATAGTGAAATTCTCTTCTTCTGCCCGTGGTTTTTTCCCTCATTGGGTTTTTCCACGTTAAATATTTGTGTGCTTTCTCTTCTCCTTCTCTAATTTATATTTCCGCAATTTTATTTTTGTTGGCCATTGTCATAACAAACTGGTATCAGAGCCTGGTTCTCGTTTTGCTCTTTGGCAAGTAAGGATGATGGCAATTCTATCTAGAGAAGACACAAAGAGGGCGCTGCTTGGGAAGACGAAGAAGCCCGAGATTATGACAGATGCTGAATGGGATGATAGAGCTCTTTCTTCTATTCAGTTATGCTTGGGTAATGAAGTTCTTCAAGAAATTCTCATTGAGAATACTGCAGCGAGTGCATGGTTGAAATTGGAGAGTTTGTACATGGCAATTGCAGAGGCTGTTAAGGAGTCAATTTGGTTAAAAGGTTTGGTTAGTGAAATTACATCTGAATCTATTTCTATTATTGTTCATTGTGATAGTCAAAGTGCAATTCACTTAGCTAAAGATCAGATGTATCATGAAAGATCCAAACATATTAACATCAAGTATCATTTTGTTCGGGATATTTTTGCCAAGGGTGAAATTTCCATTAAGAAGATTGATACTGTAGACAATCTAGCTGATATGCTCACTAAGCCTTTGCCTATTAAGAAGTTCAAGTATTGCTTGGACTTAATTGATGTCCATGGTTGAGTTTTGCTCTTAAGAGCTTTTGTGGAAGAGGTGGAGAATTTCTTTGTTGTAATTCTATTTTAGAATTTGTGTCAAGGTGGAGATTGTTATGTTTTTGGGTGTGACACAAATTCTAAAAATAAAAGAGTTACAGTTTCAGATGGAAACTACAATCAAGAGTTATAGTTTTAGTAGGACACTGTAAAACAGTTGCAGATAGAGTTGCAGTTTTAGTAGGAAACAACACACAGCAGTTTCAACTGCAAAATCTATATACAGAATACAGCAGCTGCGTGAACAGTGCAAAAGATGCACCAACCCGTGAACAGGACCCGCGGTGAACAGTGCCGCTTGTGAACAGTAGCGTGAACAGTACATCATGAACAGTGCCGCATGAATAGTACTTGTTTGGGTTTGCTACTGCAAAACAGCAATACAGAAGAGTGCAGAGTTGCACCAACCCGTGAGAGGACCCGTGAACAGTAGCAGAATGAACAGTGCCGCACATTGCCGTGTGTGAACAGTGTCGGTGAACAGTACTGGTGAACAGTACCGGTAAACAGTGCACGATGAACCGTGTTTGTTTTGGGTTTGCTACTGCAAAACAGTAATACAGAAAAGTGCAGATTTTCTGTATTTTGGATACAGCAGTTGTTTGGGTCATTTGGGGTGCTGCTGTTTGGGGTTAATTGTTTAACCCAAATTTCAACCTTGTAACTGAATTCTACATAGTGAAATTCTCTTCTTCTGTCCGTGGTTTTTTTTCCTCATTGAGTTTTTTCACGTTAAATATTTGTGTGCTTTCTCTTCTCCTTCTCCAAATTTATATTCCGCAATTTTATTTTATTGGCCATTGTCATAACAGAAATACAACCGTGAACTTTCAGACTATATACGGCCTTGTGCAGTGCTCACCTGATTTAACTGAGCAAAATTGCACAGACTGCTTGGTAAGCACTTTTGAGAAAATCTCAAGCACTTTTGAAGGCCATGTTGGTGGTTTAGTTTACGCACCCAGCTGTACGGTTAGATATGAAAATTACCCCATCTATGACCCAACAGGCGTTCCATCACCACCACCACCACAAGCGTTTCCTCCTCCACCATCCACCAATAACACTAATTCCACACTTACAGGTAATTTAACCGCTTTCCATATTTTCTTCTTTAGGATTCTTATTTTAGAAGAATTCATAAAAAAAGAAAAATATTAATCCAAGTAGCCATTCGAATTGGTTATTATGAATGGAAAAATAAGTATCTGTTCATAATTTAGATAATTTTGCAATCTGCAGAAAGCATGGATATATATATATATGTACGTACGTATGTATGTATGTATATATTTAAAGTATCCTTTTTCCTTGGCTCGTACGTACTGCCTTAGTTATTGCTCTCATTAATACCTTGATATCGACTCTATCTGTATTTGTCTTGCAATCTCACCTCAAAAGACTTGTATTTGCAGGAAAGACCAAGACATCACATACTGTCATTGCCGTAACTTTGCCAATTGTTGCCTCTGTTGTTCTGCTTTTGTTAATCTTCTTCTGTTATAGAGCCAAGAAGAGGAAGCCAAGGGGAACTTATGGAAGTGAGTTTGACATTTATTTTAACTTAAAATAATAATTATCATTTATTATTATTACTTACTTTGTGGTTTGTTTTTGTCAAGTTAAGCCCAAACTGTTTTACAGAAATTTGAGGGAAAGTAAACGTAATGTCATCAAGGAAGATTTTGTGTATTGGTCGTGACGCAAATCAACTTTATATCAATTATCCAGAGTAATAGAATATCAAGATGTTTCATTATTTTAAGGATGAGTAATTATGTCACCTATACCAGGAGAAGTAAATAGTTCTAGCGATTTTGTCTCAAAATTGTGCAATTTATATCTCCCAATTTTTCTATTTTAAAATAACTCACCTGCTAATTGGTTAATTTTCATGTTAAGTTGAATCCGATGACGAAATCAAAACTGTTGATCAGTCACTGCAATTCAACTTTGACACCGTAAGGGTTGCAACAACTGACTTCTCTGAAGATAATAAGCTTGGAAAAGGTGGATTTGGAGCTGTGTATAGGGTAAGCTTATATATATATATATATATCCATTCTTTGTCTATCAGTAGGTGGTATATCAAGTTATTTAGCTGAGAATTAACTAAAATTTATACAACTCTGATATCTGTTCAGGGTAAGCTCCCCAACGGAAGAGAGATTGCTGTCAAAAGGTTGTCAAGGAATTCCACTCAAGGTGATATCGAATTTAAGAATGAAGTGCTGCTACTGGCCAAGCTTCAGCATCGGAACTTGGTTAGGCTACTTGGCTTCTGTTTGGAAGGAAGAGAAAGGCTACTTGTCTACGAGTTTGTTCCTAACAAAAGCCTTGATTGCTTCATATTTGGTCGGTAAATTAGAACATCTTCTTAATTGTATATTACCTCTACTACTTCAGTTTTATTTCCAGACTAGGAAAGCTGATCCTAACGCAGTTCAAATGTTTATATATATGTTGGCATGGGCGTATATGTAGATCCAACCAAGCGGGCCCAATTGGATTGGTTACAACGCTATAAAATCATAGGAGGCATTGCCTGAGGTCTTCTTTACCTTCATGAGGATTCTCGCCTACGTATTATTCATCGTGATCTCAAAGCAAGCAATATTCTTTTAGATGAGGAGATGAACCCTAAGATATCTGATTTTGGCATGGCTAGACTATTTGATGTTGATCAAACCCAAGGTGATACTAGTAGAATTGTGGGAACCTAGTAAGTACTTGACTACGCTACGGAAAATTTGTATAGGATTTATCATTACCATTTGTCTTGTAATGAAACATTTAATGAAAAAGCCAACCAAACCAAAAAAATAATGAAAAATTGTTGTAAGGAATTGAATCTAATTGATCTTTTTTAATGACATGCAGTGGTTATATGGCACCTGAATATGCAATACATGGACAATTCTCCATAAAGTCTGATGTATTTAATTTTGGTGTATTGCTTCTAGAGATTGTTAGTGGCCATAAAAATAATAGGGTTATCCAGAATGGGGAGAATGTAGAGTATCTACTCAGCTTTGTAAGTCTTCTTTCTTTCTCATTATCAACATATCTTCTTATTCTCTGTCTTCCCTTTTAAATTTGATTTTTTGAAATGGATTTTATATCTATCTTCCTTGCATTTGAAAGAATTAGTTCACATAAAATTGAATACAAAGGAAAACTAAATAGTATATTCTACAATTTGTTCATAATATTTTTGCAGGCTTGGAAAAATTGGAGGCAGGGAACACCCACTAAGATTGTAGATCCCTCCTTAAACATTGGATTGCATAATGAAACAATGAGATGCATCCACATTGGGTTGCTCTGTGCTCAAGAACATGTAGTGCTAGACCAACGATGGCTGCTGTTGTGCTCATGCTTAATAGCCATTCCTTCACCAGACCAACAAGTTTGTTAGACATGCAGCCATTGTCTGCCAGTGCCCAAGAATCACTAAATGAGTGTACAATTACTGAGCTACATCCTCGCTAATTTTTTTTGGAGTACTGGGAAAATTACAATATGGTAAGCAAACCCAAGGGGAGGGGGCAACAAAGCTGGGTTCTACCACTTGAGCCAAACTCAAGTCCTGTATCCTCGTGAATTTTACTTATAGGTGTGTGATATTCATAAGGTATTAGAGTTATAGACCATATCATCTCTCGAGTTTATATTGTGAGCTTAATATTTGTGGAATTTAAATTGTAGATCTGTGTAAGTTTAAGTCAATGAATTTTTTGAGGAATTTAACTAGTAAATTGCTAAATGTGATGTGTCTTTTAGATTTATAAGGAGTTATTAGATATGATATAGATTAGGTTGAAATACACTTTTAGTCTTTGAAATTTACATTAATTTTTAATTAAGTCCTCATAATTTTAATTTGATTCATTGAGTCTTCAACTTTTTTATCATTGTCAATCACCAATTTTACACAAAATTATCTATTACAGAAGGAAAAATCTAACATGTCATTAGAAAAATCTGATCTGTTATATGTACTACCTTCATGGACCATTTGACTCTAACATGGTGTTTCAACATTCCCAAAGACATGAGTTTTCTATGGTTCTGGTGGTGACGGCACTTATGTTCAATCTCATTGGTGACTCAAAGAATTATTGCATGGAGGTGAGTGAGGAAGGGACAAGGTCATTCAAGAAACTTTGGTTTGATGAACCAAATGCAACAATACGTATCTCTAAATTTGAATCTCTTTGTTGCTAATCTTCTGGTCTTGACTCATCCATCATGTTCTCTAATTACTACTATGAACTCATCTATCAGAACTAATGTAACATCCTAAATTCATCATAACCATCTATACATATTTAATAAAAATGTTGGCTGTCTTTGTTGAAAAGTCATGCCTCCTAGATACAACAAAATGATTCATTTACCTTGTATTCAACAAAATACCAAAACCAATCTATACCACATTCACACTGTGATATTACATATTTGCAACATTTCATCTAAAGCAAATATAACCTTAACAACAAACAATTCATTTACCCTGTATTTAACAAAATACCAATACCAATCTATACCACATTCACACTATGATATTACAAATTTGCAACATTTCATCTAAAGCAAATATAACCTTAATAAAGTTTATATATCTAAATGCTAATAACAACATGAAAACGAATCAAGAAGTTGACTTTGGTTTGGTCTCTTCTGCTACACCCTAAGCTAACCTATTCACAAACACTAAGCAACTAGTCTACAATAATAGGGAAAACTTAGTGAACTTATGCCCAAGAGAGGATAAGAGATCGACATTGGGGAATAGTGTAGGGGTATCAAAATATAACTTATTTCTCATAATAATAATTTGGTAATATGGAAATTTATTGAAAAACAATATCATTCTAAAATGCAACTATATGTGAGTAAAAATAATAAATCAAGGAATTTTAAATTCCAAATGCCATGAATAGAGTAAATAAACATTTCACACTATCACATTCTTTTCAAATGCGTTTTAAAAAGATAATTATAATGTTAAACTCTAAAGTTTTAAATATAGAAGACCCTCAACTATGAAAGCCGCTTGAAATATGTCTTGTACATTGAATATATCATAAGCTGGCTTCATCAAGTCTCGGGGAGCAAAATTTCTGAGATGTTGGAAATGAACAATTTTAGTGATACTTTAGCAATGAACAATTATAGAATAGTTGGCCATATGCTAATGTAGAGCATTTATTCTTGCATATTCTACTACAAAGCTACCACCAAAGGGTTATGTATACAAGATATACGCCTCTCATGTGTTCCCAAAAACCTTATAGTTGTTTGTCAATTTACTTAGTTAGTGACTACATAATCACAGTTAGTTTAAACTGCAAATACTATTATCAATAAGCTTTCTCAATATATCAAACTATAAAGCATTACTAATATATAAAGCGTAAATTCTGAGCCATTGGTGACTAAATGGATTTTCAAAAACATCAAATTCATACTTTTGACATATTTCGTATAAAAATCATAATATAATATAAAGCGCAATCCAGAATGACCATTGCACCTTGTAACATAAATAAACTTTCTTCTTAAACCATGGCTTTGTATCATTGTATACCTTACTATTTCATAACTTTTTAGTAATGATAATTTAAAGAAGTAAATACTCAGTGCTCCCTATTCTTTAGCAATTTTTTCAAGATAGTAGTAAGGACATTTAAATAGAAAATTAACCATTTTCTTGAAAATAACCACCATTCAAAATTTATCCACTCACTTGGGCAACTAACTATACTAATAGACTCCAGAGCTCCTAGCACTACTTTAGGAGACTCATTATGAGCTAACTCTTCTCCTAAATCATTAACATGTATATGTATAAATAATAAGACAAAAGTAATAGGCTTTAATGAGTGCATGGTATGCTTGTTATGTGTGTAACAAACTCAAATGCACTCTATGCAATTCATCTCATAATTTAAATTTTTATTTATGTAATTCTTACTTAAAATCACACTAGAAATGACAAGGAATCAAAACTTGAACCTTTTATGGAATGAAGCCTTATGCCTTTACTTCCTAATGCCTTTTGAATTTTGTTATATGGACCATAGTTGTTAATAGTGAATAGCACACTTATAACACTTGGGGTCATTGCGACTTAGTACATGGCGCATTGCTACTTCAACTATAGTGCAATTATATTGCATATATAAATATATGTATGTAATATATATATATATATATATTTAGTGCATAGTGCATTGCTATTTGAACTATAGCACAATTATATTACATATATTTATATTTATATGTAATATAACCCAAATAAAAAGAATATATAAAAAATAACCTTAAAAAAATGACAAACATGAAACAACTTTATTTGCAGTCAAGATTTAATGTACCAAGCAATAAGTTTGATACCAAAAGGATAAATCCATCAAAAGTCCAAGGCTAAAGCCTCTAAACATCACCAAAAACACTAAGCATAACTAGTTTAAAATTCATCCTCATCATCAAAAATAACATTGTCATCATGAAGCATTACCATGATCATTTTCTTCAAAGTCAACTTCCTCAAATTCAGTCTCTTCTAATCCTTCTGATTCCAACTCATCCTCATCATTATCATTAAGAGGAATAGATGGATTGGATTTGGGCCTTGCAGAAGATCCCTTTTTCAAAGTTGGGGTTGGGGTTTGAATGGTCCGACTAGCTGATTTCTTAATAGGATGAGAAGGCTCATCAACTCCTGAAGCTCTAGCTATATCCCTCCAAGTCAAATCTTCATCTTCAAACACATATGCATCTTCAACATCTGATTGTCTATCTTCTTTATCCACCTTGCCAATCAACCACTCATCAATATCTTTCAATGAGATTAGGTTAGTTATGTCACAATAATTGTATCTTCATCTCAATGCCTTATTATCCTTGACAAACACTAGATTACTCAACTTTTTATGTTCAAGCCTATTCCTTCTTTCGTATGAAGCTAGAAAATCCATAAATAAGTATAAGAGATTAGAATTAAAATTTTACTAGATGATGAAAAATTAACTATAACTTGACTTACATTTTTAAACACACTCCAATTCCTCTCACCCCCTGATGAATTGCAAGTGAGACTTAGAACTTTTATGGCAAAGTCTTGCAAGTGAGGAGCCCTTGCACCCTAGCTAGCCCACCACTCTACTTGTGCCTTTGTTGTTCTTGATCTTTTAGCCATTTCATGTCCAAAAATACCTTTTGCATTTTGTATAAGACTAATTCATTTTCAACCTTATCTTGCATGATAGTGTCAGGCACCAATCTTTGTATGCAGCTTAGCAAACCATTTATCACTTCTTAGTCCTTCAAAATATTTGGATTTGCATAAAAAAATTTAGGATTCAAGTAATGCTCAGCTACATGCAATGGGCAATGCAATTGGACTTCCCATCTTTTACCAATGATTTGGGATACATCCTGATACTTCTCTTCATTCTCATTGAAAGCTTTAACAATTGCTTCCTTGGCTCTATCCGTAGCCTCATAAATGTATACCATTGGAGATTTCTTCTCACCATCCACTAATTGAAGGACTTTAATCAAAGGAACACCCAACTTAAGAGAGCAGGCAACATTTCTCCAAAAAGCAATGCTAAGTACTATTTGAACCACTTTCTTGCCTTGTAATAGTCTTGCTTACTAACTATTAGCTAACTTCTTAGAAGTGAACATTTTCCTTAAACATGCCTTGTGGTTGTAAATGCTAGCGAGTGCGATGAATGCAGTAGCAAATCTTGTTTTTGCAGGCCTATATAATTCTCTCTTGTTGGTGAAGTGCCTCATTATTTTCAACATACTTGTATGGTTGTATATAAAACCATTCAATGGTACACCGTTCTTCATTGTGTTAGCAAGGCGAGGAATTTTCCAAATATCCTCTAACATCAAATCGATGCAATGTGTAACACATGGAGTCCAAAACAAATGTGGATAGGTTGCCTCCAACAATTTTCCTATTAGAAGTATATCAACATAGACAAGTTAGCATATATAACTTGCATTGTTGATCTTAGAAACAAAAATTAAAAAAAATAAAGGAAAGAAGTTTACCAACATAAACATTGTTGGTGGCACTATCAGTGATAACTTGGACAACATTGGCTGGTCCAATCTTTTGCATGAACTTATCAAGCAATTCAAACAACTTTTGCTTAGTCTTGACATATTTAGAGGCATCAATGGACTCAATAAATCCAGTGCCCTTTGGACTATTGACCAAGAAATTAATCAAGGTCCTCTATTTATGATCTTTCCAACCATTTGCCATAATAGAACATCCAACTCTTGCCTATTGCTCCTTATATGTCTTCAATGATGCATTGGTGAGCTCTACTTCTTTTTGGAGAAGTGGAATCCTCACTTCATGATAGCTAGGTGATTTCATACTTGGCTTATATTGTCTAATGGCCTCAATCATGATGGCAAAACTTTTATAGTTCACTGCATTGAAAGGGATTCTAGCACCATAGATCCACCTTGCAATAGCTTGACAAGCTTTATCCCTTACTTCTTTCTTGTAATGCTCATTGATCACAATTTGTTTTCCTTTGTTTCTTTACTCCACTACAATTTTTGGATCAACAACAAAATAAGAATCATTTATCCCCTTTTGTTTTTGCCTTTTTAGAGGAAGTGGTGTTTTACTACTTTTTTCTAAAGAAGGTGTACTTGATAAGGTCCTTTTTCTCATTGATATTGGTTGGAGTTCAATGTCATCTTCTGGCTCTTCATCCAACAAAGCAAAATCTTCATAATTAGAAGGCAACAAGTTTTTTTGGGAAGTTTCACTTCCTCTTTTTGTTTCATATACTACCAAATTTCTTCTTTAATAGTTTCTGGGCATGAATCATATATCTTGATGTTTGTATTTCCTCCAAGAATGTGTTGTTTAGCTCTAGTGATCCCACCATATGAAACCTTGCCACAAAAATTGCATTGAACTTTATTTGGATGTTTAGGATCAACTTTTTTATAGTACTTCCAAGCTAGATCAGAAGTATGTCCACTACTAACAGTGCTTTAATGACTCATTTAGAAATTAGAACCTAAAGCCAAGCCAAATAGTATAATAAAACCACCTTTAGAATTCAATATACATTTTAAAAAACTCTTTTAAATAGTACAAGTAAAACTTCACATAACTGTAGACCAGCAATTGAGAGTCAAAATAAAAACTAGAGCTTCAATTGTTTACCTTTGCTAGCAACTCCTCAACCATTATTTGAGACCAGTGACTAGTGAGGAGGAGGGACCAGTGTTTGAGACCAAGGTAACTAGCAACTAAGAGGAGAAGAGAGGTGTGAGTTGTGTGATTGTGACCGTTTAGAACAGAATAGAGGTCAGAGACCAGAACAGAATAGAGATCAGAGACCAAAATAGAATAGAGAGTTGCAAGCCAACGACTAAAGACAAGCAAGAGATTCAGCAACCAGAAACTTGTGACTATTCAAGAGAAGGAAGAGAATGTAGTGACTAGAGAGCAGTGACGGTTCTAGACAAGGAAGAGATCATAGTGATTAAAGAGCAGTAACGGTTCGAGAGTAACGATGGTTCAAGCGCAACAATGATTTGAGAGTAGTGACAGTTTGAGAATAGCGATGGTTTGAGGGTAGTGACAATTTGAGAGTAGTGACAGTTCGAGAGCAATGATGGTTTGAGAGTAGCTACAGTTTGAGAGTAGCAATGATTTGAGAGCACTGAGCTATGATGACTAATGATCATGACTAACCACTAGTGAGGAGATAATTCTAATGAGCTAGAGGAAGGTTTCATGTGAGACCAGTCACCAGCCAAATAGGTTGATACCTAAAACCTCAAACATGTTACTATTAAATTCATCTACTGCATTATATTGTATGCTATGTTGTGCTATCATGATTACGCTACGCTATGGAGCATAGTGTAGCACTATGCTATGCGTTATAGCAATCGCTATTTTGTGCTATTGATAACACTAATTTGGACACCTAGAACTTAAGTCATATATCAATTAACAAATGCTACTAGGGGAAGACAGTGAGCAACATAGAAGAAATACAACTTTCAAGATTTAAATGCCACTAATAACTTGCGATATGGACAACTACAACCTAAGAAAAGATGAAAATTTTCATGTATCTAGCTCTCAACTCTCCTTACTCACTCTAGAAAATTTTGCTAAAGGTTCCATCTTACACCTTTGGGATATGGAATGTGTGCAGTTGGACAGCTCTAGTAGCATATCCATAATCATAAGAAGAGCGGCAATTATATTTGTGATTTGATATCTAGTAGCTATATTTGTGATCTAAAGAACAGTAGTTATGTTGCCAAGTTTGTGATTTATAGATTACAGTGGTAGATTTGGTACATGAGTGAAGGCACGAGTAAATCGTAAAGCAAACAAAATATTTGTTTGTAAATTCAAGGTAAGACCCGCTACATGTAAATTTTTCCAACAATGGTATTAGAGTTAAGTTTCCGTTTATTTTAATCTTTATGTGCCTTATGTATGTTTGCTTTATGCCATACATGATTTAAATTGCATATTTTTAAGCAATTTTTGTGCTTACTAACAAGCCTTCTTCAAGGTCATTTTGAAAACTAAATGGACACTTTTTTTGGAGATTTTATATGGATTTATTCCCTTCAAAATAACATATTATATGAATGAATTGGACAACATATGTGAAAGTTATTGTTAAGTCTAATTTCTATCATATTTTAATTCCCCTTTTCTTAGTGTTTTGTGGCTTTTTATGTGATTTAATTAACTAAAACTCCCCTTGAGATCAAATATCACACTAAGTCTCTAATCTTGTAATTTTAGGTGAATAGCATAAAGGGTAGAGTTTTCTTTGATTTCAAAGGTGCAACAATGGTTGCAATGAGCCAAGACCAAAGAGGGCCTAGCCAAGGCATGCTATGAGCCATACATGGTAGGAAATCCTTAAGTACAAGTGGAAATTTTGAAATGAATGGTAAAGATTTGAGTTTTCTAAGTAGCAGCTTAATTGAAGGGATTCTTGATTATTAGAAATCTAAACATCTTAAGCTTTAGGTTGACTACTCATGTGCCTTATTGGATGTGGATAAGATGGTCAAATTAATGGAAAAATTAGGAGTAGTCTAGTTTGTGCCTATTTTGAATATGAATTATGAATTTCAGCTTTGTTCATCAGAACACTCCATTAAGGCCAAAATTCTTTTTATTTTCTGCATCCAAGTCTCAACTTTAGCTAGATTTGTGGTGCTAAGAAACTTATTCACTTTAAGCTTCCTTAAACACTCAAAGGTCTTTTCTTTGTCCTTCAATTAGGCTTAAGAAGAAGATGTTGTAGCCACTACCTTAGTAAGGACTTGGGTAAGTATAACTAAAGTTTCCTGTAACCCAACTATAGGAGCATATTGGTATGGCTCCAACGTAGCTACTTATATGTGAGGGGTGGGTATTTCAACCAAAGTATCTATACCCTCTTCTTGATATGTGGAAGACTAAGGGTGTGTAGATGGACTAAGAGACTAGCTAATGTCAACAACATTATGCATTCTATTACCATAGCCTCAGCCATGATGATCACTGCGACCATGAGATTCTCTACTTGAAGCCATTAATTCCTATATAATTAATTAACCATAAACAACATAACCTATAGCTCTATAAAATCTATAACCTGGCTCTTATAGCAATAAATGTAGCACCATAAAGTCCATCCTAACACCATACATATCAAATAAAAATTTTGGTAAACTTTCCCTTGCAAACTCATGCTCCCAATACAACAAATGATTTATTTACCCTTCTAATCAACAAAATACCAAAACCAATCTAGTACCACATTCACAATATGGTAATACAAACTCGCAACATTTCATCTATAGCAAATACATCCTTATTACAATTTATATATTTCTAGAAGCGAATAACAACATCAAAAAGTTAGCAAGAAGTTGACTTTGGGTTGGTCTCTTCTGGTACACCCCAAGCTTGCCTATTCACAAATACTAAGCTACTAGTTTGCAATAATAGAGAAAACTTAATGAGCTTTTGCCCATTGAGAGGATAAGAGACAAATAATGGGGAATAGTGTGAGGGTTATCAAAATCTAATGCATTTCTCATAAAAATAATTAGGTAACAATGAAATTTAGTGCAAAAGAATACCATTTTGAAATATAATTGTGTGTGAGTAAAAATACTCAATCAGGGAATTAAAATACCAAATGCTGTGAATAGAGTAAATAAACATTTCACACTATATCATTCTTATCAAAAGCACTGTAAAAAGATAATACTAATGTTCAATTGTAAAGTTTTAACCATAGAGCACCCTCAGCTATGTAAACCACTTGAAATATGTCTTCTAAGCTGATTATATGATAACCTGGCATCATTAAGTCTTGGGAACAAAATTTCTATGATGTTGGCATCCCTGGTTACTCAAGAGTAATAACTAACAAGCTGATCATATGCTGGCACAAAGGAATTATAGGATAGTTGGTTATATGCTAACACAAAGCATTTAATCTGGTCATACGCTAGCTCAGAGTTGTTGCCAAAGGGCTAAGTACAGAAGACATACACCCCAAAGGCTTTATGTATTTGTTGGGTAGTCCTAAAGACCTTATAGTTATTTATCAATTTACTTATCTAGTAGCTACATAATCAACAATGAATTTAAACTTCAAATTCTATTATCAATAAGCTTTTTAAATATATCAAACTATAAAGCATTATTAACATATATTAGTTAATTCTTGACAATAGTCTCTAAGGCAGGATATTTCTCTTGCTCACTTCCTTCCATGAAAGATTTTACTTTTTCCCATACTTTGTAAGCTTTACCATAAGACACATTGAGATTGAAAGTTATCCTCATGTAGTTGATGATATCTCCACTTATAGGGTTTGATGTGATCTTGAAATAAATATATGAGAGTAAATTCTTTTCTAGCCAATTAGAACTAGCTTTTTGCACTTTGAATGTTTTGCTACAAGTGTACTCTTTGACTAAAGTCTTAATTTGGAAGGGTTGATATTCATCTTTTGCATAGGAACATAAAGTTGTTCTTGGACATGGTCCTTGCATTTGGCTCAGCACCTCAAATTATCATTTTCCTTAAACTTTACTGACTTTTCAATGTTGGCCATATAATTCCTCATGGCTTCTTTGAACACATCAAGATTAGGAAACTCCATGCCAAGTTCAAACTCGACTTCACCATATTTTGTATTTTCATTAAATTGAAGAAATCTTGTTTTGCTTTTTCACCTCTTAGCTCTTCATCAGGTAAGTCATACACACTATGCAACTTTTCATATTTATCTTCTTCTTCCACTCTAGATTACCCCAAATTGCCCACCACCTATCTTCAAGCATCAACTTAGTAAACTTGTAAAATAAATCATCATCCTTTTCAGTTTCATTGTGATATAGTGCCTCTTTGTACTAATTGTCATGACCTGTTTCCAAGCCATAACCAGTGCATAGACTAAAACTCTTAGTCTAGCAAGCCAACAAACTTCTTGACAAGAATTATCCTCTAATACCTTAGTCAAGATATAGGGATCTAAAAAACTTAATTTTTTTTTTTACTTCAAAAATTTTCTAAAAGGTTTAGTAGAACCTCCCCTATAATAGGGACATTACCCCTAAAATTACAACATAACAGAATTAATCAACCTATTTAGTCCCAAAATGGCATTTTAGACTTGCAACACTTTATTGCAACAAATACAATCTTAATACAACTTATCCTTTTGAGAATCCTCATCTTGGAGCAAATTATAGGCAGTTAAATCCCATTTCAGGTGAGGGGAGTTAGGGAGAGATGAAGAACTAAGTTGCTATGGAAGGGACCAGTTTCTTGCAATCTTATTTGTATCCCGAGATAGCGGATAATGCAAATAATTGGGAATAGAAAAAAAAAGGAAGAGATTTCTGGAAATAAGAAAGAAGAGAGAGAAGAGAGTTCTTTAAAAAAGAAACAGAAACCAGATAGAGATAAAGAAAAATTCGAAAAAAAAAGAGAAAAAAATAAGTAAAAGAATACGGAGGAAAAGAAAGAAGAGGAGAGGTAGAAATCTAGAGTCTCAGTTGTGGATGCTTGTCTAGAGGAAAAGATGAATTTTTATAATCATGTCCTTTTTGTCATTTTGTCTCTAAACTTGATCTTAGAAATTCATCCAAACACAATCAATATATGTGAAATCAATTCTGAAATAAGATTCAAGACAAATCAAATTTCAAATAATGAAAATTTTTAATTCAATTGTTTTCAACTCAATTTTACTAAAATTAATTGTATTCACAGTTATATACCAAATGGAGCCATTTGAATGTCATTTTAGGTTTTTTAGCTTTGCTTTGAAATCCCTATGTTATTGACAAAAGCTTGAACAGATAATATTTTCACATTAAGGTTGGAGCGCTGGAGGAGGCTGTCAAATATGGAAGGGTAGAAATGGCAAGGTATTTTGGGTTGCCTGTGTTCAAGGATTTAGTTAAGGTGAATTTTCTGATCTGGAATTTAACTTACTACTGCTCTAATGTTGTCTACTGACTCTAGATTATAAAGTGCCTTTGCTTTTTTTTTCCCCTCGTGGATATGCATGTGAGAATGCTGCCGATGGAGAAATAATTGTTTTGCATGTTGTGATAAAATCCAATTGGTTTGTTGTTTTATTATGATTTTTTCTACTTGAATATTTGTTGTGTATTCGTACTTACAAAATTGCCATTTGATTCACTTTTCTCTAGGACTATGTAGCTTTGCTGGCATATAAATAACCATAGGAGTCTCTGTTGGTTACCTTCTCAAGGACTCACAGGAGGTTGTGGCTAACATAGTAAATGCCATGATCTTCTCCACAAATCCTAATTTGCAAGAATTGAAAATTTGCTTGCACTCATATCTTGAAGGGTTACTCAAACAGCTTACTTCTTGATGCTTAGAGAGAAGGTGTTTAAGTGGGGAGCAAGGAGAACTTTCCAGCTACAAAGTGGTTAGTGGTGGTAAAAAATGCTAATGCTAGGTTGCATGTTCATTGCTCTTCTTGTTTGCTATTCATATAGCCCATCTTAAAACGATGCCAAATGATCAAGTTTATCCTTGGGTCTCTAATACTATAAGACTAAGATCCTTTTACTTACTTGATAGGCCATACTCTTTCATTTCTTTGGGAGAGGAGCGTTTCTATGTGCATCTAAGATTGTATCATCATCATTATCAAGTTAAGTGGAGGTTTGAGTTAGATATGAGATGTTAAAGGAATGTAAATTTCAATATGAGAAATGAGAGACTTTAAAAATATAAGCCAAAAATGAGAAAAACATGGCTGGAAGCATGTGCTTACATGTTGCAATTAGCGAATGATTTGTGTACTGAGCTATTCTTAAAATTTGATGCTTCTCCTGTTACAATTTATAGAAGTGTTGTATTGTCCATATATAATTGTTTGTGTAAACCTGAAAGGGGGGTTGCAATCTATGAGAATTATAGGGGTACGCACAGAGAGAGTAGTTTGTGCATACATGAAGTAATAAATTTGAATGAAATGGTGTAATCCATACTGTTTCATCCAAATTTTATCACTGGGTGTACTGCCCCTGTGCATATACTTATCAACACTTGTGTCATCTATCAAGAACAATATTCCTATCTTCAAAATGCTTCCCTTTGGTATTTGGATAAAGCTAAACTTGCAATATGGAGGACTGGTAATTGTTGCAAGATAAAGGTTATAAATTTTTTTTCTTTTTTTTTTCAATCATTTTGAAAGTCACATTTAGTGGCTAATTTATTAAAAATATGGAACTAGTTTTAGATAATGAGCCAAATATTTATGTAATTTACATGGATAAACAGAAATTGATTAGTTCCAATAGACTTAGCTATTATGCAATGTTGCTTTTGATTAGAGTCCCAGTGTTCAATTATTAAGTTTAATTGCATATGAAAGTCTTCATGTTTTCATAAAATAAGTAATTAGGTTCCTCAATTTTCAATTAAAATAATGTCAACTAAAAATCTTTAGAATGTTGCTATTAGGTCTAACCATTAATTGTCTGTTTTTTAAGCAAATGGAAAATATTGATGTGGCTATTAAGTGGTAATGTTGGCATATTATATAATATTGTTGATGGTAGTGTATCATCAACATTTCAAAAATAAATACATTATCAATAACTAACAAGTAGATATTGTGAGTAAGAGTTGATCTCATTGAGTGTAGTCAATTAAACAATGATATTCTTAAAGTAAATGTAAACTAAACGGGGACTAGGGGGTTAGATGTAAGCAAACACTAGCAAATGTACAAATCTGAATGAAAAAGTATTAGATGAAAACAACTTCAGTTCTAGGTTCAATCTCACCTTCATAGCTAATGGCAACTACCTAAGGTCAAGTTAATCTATCCTCTTATGAAGTTATCAATCCTAGACAATAATAGGCTCTACTACCTGAAATCTCTCTTAATTGTAACTAATGAAACAAGCTCTTCATTAGCACTAACTACTAGACAACCTAGAACAAGGTCTCTAGATTGATGTAGTAACATCATCAAGTACAAAGAGATTAGGTTAATCTAAGTAACAATCACACAAGCTCAGATTATTCAACTTAGGTTATGTTATTCATAGTGAATTAAATGAAAACTTGTCCATAATCACAATCACTATTTGCCACTCAATGATTTGGAAAGGGACTATTATGTATCACAGTCCTTATATCTAGCAATAGCTATCCACTTAATTAACCTAATGTGCACTATTTAAGTTAAGCAAGATAGATATCATAAACTTTCAATTTAGAATAACATAAGTGACTTCATAGAAAGGAATAAAAATAACTTTACTAAAATAATTAAACCATCAACCAATGTTTAGGGATTGAAATCCACATGAACTACAAAGAAAAGTTTAGCCAAACATGCTGAAAAATCGAAAACAAGTGTTCTAGATTATGTGTCACAAGAAGAAGAAGAAGAAGAAGATGGTGTAAAATAAATCATAAGAAGCTTATTTAGAAAGGTGTCTGTTGCAATTGATGGATATCACAAAGTCATCCCAAACCCATGGATCTACTCAAAAGGGTTTGCTCCAAAATTTTGAATTTGTGTTACATTTTGAGATGAACTTTTGGCTTGGAAGATGGCAGAATTTAGGCTTGGGATCTTATGAAAGTTGTAGCCCTTTCTCTTTTGTAGGCTTTTGAATCACCTCAATTAGACTTTTGTAGCTCCAAATATCGATAAAATACTAATTCTCACACATGTAAGAATCCTAATCCAAGTGGGACTTAAAGTCCAAATTCTGCACTAAATTTGAAACTCTGTTTGGAGGCCCAAATGAAATTCAAATTGGATGATACAGCCCATTCCAAAAAGCCCTAGAGGTCTACTTTAAAATTTTGAAAGTCACTTTTTCAATCTAAAACTCCTTTATGGTCTAAAACCTAAAAAAATTGCATAGTGGTCAATTTCCTATTAAAACAAGAATTCTTCTCCTTTTTAATTAAGACCACCAAAGCTTTCCAAATTATATCTTAACATAAATATGACTCTAATGAGCATACTAAGACCTCAAAATAGACTAGAAAGGCTATAGAATAAAGGAAAGAAAAATATAAAATTACACACTTGTCAGTTGATGTGATAATAGTATATTTTTATTTGTTGATGTGGTAAAATAATTAATATTTAAATTATAAAATATGTTACCTATGCCTTAAATCACAAACCTTATATCTAAAGCCTAAAATAAAAAGGGCTTCATTGCACATAGGTCCTTGGCATTTTCATGTCTAAAGTAATCAGGCTCCTTAATGTTTTGAAACCATAAAAGGTTTTCATTAAGGCTGATGTGGCAAAAACCTAATCTTAAATTTTAAAGCTTAACAACTTAAAATCTTAAACCTTAAATCTTGAAACCCTAAATTCTAAAACCATAAACTCTAAAATCATAAACCATAAATCTCAAATCACAAACTCTAAAACTCTAAATTTTAAAACCTAAAACTTTAAACCTTGAACCACAAAACCCAAAATCTTAAAACCTTAAACGGTTATCCCTAAAACCTAAGCATGACCAAAAGGTCTACATATGACTTCAAATCTCTTAAGTGTTTTACCAATGTTTGACCCAATGTTAGCCACTAGCATTTGGAGTAAACTATATATCTAACATCCTTCAACATTCCTAGAATTTTTGACAATGGTAACTTGTTAATGTCATAGTTGCATCACCTATCTAGTGTACCTCACATATAAGTTGCATTTGGAGGGTCACTAAAGTGTCTTTCAAGTGTATCACCATTAAAATATATGTTGGTGTCTTGAAAAATACAAAGCACTATGGTTAGGCTCATGGTTAACTAGAGTTTTAAGTATAAAAATTTGCATTCTTATATTTATTGGAAATTCATTGTTTTCATGACAGTTAATATAACATAAATTAGATGAAAATTTTGTTAGATAACATAATGTTATGAACATGGAGTTATTGGTTCAGAATAAGGAGTAGGTTGAAGGTCCAATATTAACCCAACTTGAAGAAGTTAAGGAAAATGTGCCCCATAAGAATGAGAGCATTGGAACTGTTATCCAAAAAAGGGGAGTACATGTTAGAAAGATGCAGTGTGGACCAATGAATTTATCATGCAATAAGGCATAAACCATGTGCAGTTGTTTGTTAGGAAATTTGTTTTGAGAATCATTCACTTTATATGATGCATGTTGCTATTTGTTTCTCCTTTATTTTCCTTTAATCCTATATATGCATGTTGCTAGGTGTGGTTGTACTCTCAACAAAGAATGGATTATATTCAAGTTAAGGGTTCCTAAAATTTCATTATCATTGCTCACCAAGTCATAGAGATCACTAAATGGCTGCAGCAAATTTAATCCAATATGATTGATCTGAATGGGAGAGTGGAGGACATGAATCAGCATACTACTCTGAGGTGTCTCCAGTAGGCCCTACTTAAGAATCTAATGGTCCATAACTTTGCTATCGGCCCTCATGTTACTTTTAGCCCATATTATTCCTCTAGTCCTTAGCATTTAGCTGGTCCCCAAATAAATCCTATTAAATCAAAAGAAAAGGAAGGAGGAGTTGGAGAGATTTGCAAGTATCTTTGTTCGATTCAAATTAAAGTGCCTAAATTTAAGGATAAGGATACCAACAATTAGTTATTTAGAATTGAAATATTTTTTAACTTGCATTGCATTCCTAAGTCCATGAGACTTAAGTTAGCAGGGTTAAGTATGGAAGGGTCAACTACAGCTTGGTATCAATGGATGTTTACAAGTGTATTTATGAAGACTTAGCCTAAATTGTACTTTACTCTCTGTGAATGCTCAGAGCTTTGACTCACCAAGACCAAGAGGACTCCCTGCTAAACATACTCAAACTAGCTCTGTTTCTGACTACAAGCAGTCATTTGAAGAACACCTCACCTCAATGTGGGGATTTGAAGAAGATCTGCTATTAAGTTTCTTTCTCTTAGGTCTTCGTCCTAATTTAAGGCAATGTTGTAACTCCTAAGCCCAAATACTCTTAACTAGGCCATGGAATTGACCTCGTTGCATGAAACCCAATTAGATGACTTAAGAATTGCTATCTAACCCCTTCCCCTAAAATCTGCTTCCACCAACTAAAGCCAATTCATAATCACTCATACCCAACCCACAAAATCATATCCTTTACCACTACGCCTTCCTAATAACAAAACAACCCAAGCTTCCTTTCACATTGCTCATGAAGTGAAACACACATAGAAGGATATTCCTGTAAGATGATTAACTAATCAAGAATTGTAGCAACAAAAAGAATTGGATCTTTGTTATCACTACACCAATAAATGGAGCTCTAGCATCGTTGTATGACCAAGATGATGCTAATGGTCAATAGCCATTGGAGAGCAATTTAGGGGAAAAGAGGGAGATAATTTGAGTGAAATAGATGATGGGTCAGGAGGGGTTTAAGTATTACAAGTCTTAACATCATTTCTAGGTCCAATTCACTGCAATCATTGTTCTTACAATAAATGTTCTAACAGCCCCAGAAGTTGTTAGTCCTCATAAAAAATGGCTTAACCCATAACTTCATAAGCACTGCGATAGCCAATGGTCACTTTGTTCCTATACATTGAATAAGGAGATTTAAGGTGTATTTAGGTAATGGGGATTGTGCTCTAAGAGGTGTAACAATATCTCAATAACCATGTAAAGGCATGGCTTCATAGTGGAATTACTCGTTCTTACTTGCGGCAACTTGATAAAATTATGGGCATTTAGTGGCTTGCCACCTTGGGAAGGGTAAGTCACAATAATAGTACCATGGAGATAGATTTCACATGGAGTGGCAAATAGGTCATTTTGAAGGAAGAAAAGGATAGGGGTCCATTATTTGAAGGAATCGAGTATTTAAAATCTTTGTTCGGCTTAAGTGAAGTTGGCCTAAAAGAGAAAGGCTTCATCCAAAGGCTACCCATGAATGAATGGGATGTTGTAACCAAAAGGGTCCACCTTGGTATCCGCAACCTTCTTCTTTGATAATAGCTTGTCTTTAAAAAACCTAGCTCCCTCCCACCATTTCATGGTATGGACCATGACATACACCTATAGGCTCAACCTTCACTGGTGAAAATTCAGCCATATAGGTACCCCCACTCTAAGAAGAGTAAAATAAAGAAGTAAGTCATTGAGTTGTTATTTACGGGGCATATAAAACATAGCCAGATCCCATATTCCTCCCTTATTTTGCTTGTTAAGAAGGCAGATAGATCTTGGCAATTGTGTGTTAATTATCATGCTTTAAACCTTATCACCATAGGTGATAGCTTCCCCCTATGATATGAACCCACCTAACTCCACCTCAAAAGCTAGCTTGTAAGGGGAGGTTTGCGAACCCATATATATAACACCTAAGACCTCCCTACCTAACCAATGTGGGACTTCATCATTCCCGACCCCTTTAGACTGTACGTCCTCGTACAGAGAACCAGGATCCATGGCCCACACCGACCAGAGTAGAGTAGGCTCTGATACCAAAATGATGCGAACCCCGCCAAGAATAACGAGACCCGTCAACGAAATTGATTCCCAAGACCGTTCTACAATCAGATTTTGTAGGTGGAAACCTCGACCCAATGTTTATAATAAAACACGAACCTTGGTATGTGTAGACGCCACAAACGGGATGGTGAACCATTTGATAAGTCGGATGAACGCCACAAGAACAAGTTCTTGATAAGTTCAGAAAGTTCTTCAAAGAACCAAAGAGAAAACTCTCAACTTTTTATGTAGAAAACTGAACTCTTTCCCTCCTATGCACATTGTGTACATTTTGTGGTTGGCTCATGCGTTCATTCTCTACCTTATCCAACCGTTCATGAACTTGCTCCATTTCTGCTCTTAACACTCTTCTCATCTCTCCCATTAATGCATCCATAAGTAGCTTTAGATCAACCCCTCCTGAAGAACTTGTGGGAATGGCTTTGTCTGACATGTTTTTGCTGCAAAAAAAAAATGTTAGAAAATAAAAGACCTCAAAAATTATTTCCCTCACGTATTTTTTGCTCAAATACAATTCTCTCAACACTCGTATTTTCACACAATAAACTTGGCTTTTTCCCTTTATTGCTCTTACCACTCTTGCCTTTTTCCACTCATAATTTTCTCTTTCAATTCTTTTCAAACTTATCCAAACAAGAACAAGAACTTGTACCAGCAACAATTCAATCACAAGCTTATCAATGATTCAAGGAAGAGTATGGAATCAAGGGAATCAATAAAATCACTAAAAGGGGAGTTTTTTTTGGCAGTTTCTGACTTGTTCTTCTTTTTTTTTGCTGAATACTACTTTTTTTTTCTTTTTTTCGCAGCTTTTTTTTTTCTTTCTTTTTTTTTTTTTGCTGAAGCTCTTCTTTTCTTTCTTTCTTTTTTGTTTTTGAATATGTATCAACTGAAGTTGGAATCTAAACAAAAGAAAACAAAGAATATTGGCTGCAAAAACTAAAATTGGATAGGCAAAACCTGAGACTAGAACTGTGCTCTGATACCATATGATATGAACCCACCTAACTCCACCTCAAAAGCTAGCTTGTAAGGGGAGGTTTGTAAACCCATATATATAACACCCAAGACCTCCCTACCTAACCAATGTGGGACTTCATCACCCTACCAACCATTAACAAACTCCTAGATGAATTACATGGGGTTGAGATTTTTTTGCAACTTGATCTTCATTCTAGGTTCCACCAAATTCATGTACTTAATAGGGACACTCCCAAAATTGCTGTTCATACTCACAAGGGACACTATGAGTACTTAGTGATGCCATTTTGGTCTCACTATCATTCCTTTCGCCTTCTAAGCAACCATGAAGAATAGATTCTAACCCTTCCTACAATGCTTTGTGGTTCTCTTTTTTTATGACATATTGGCTTATATCCATGATCTCAAAAAGCACTTGTAGCACCTCTAGCCATTCTCAAGTATCTTCTTCCAAATCAATTCTTCAACAAGTTGGCAAAATGCTCATTTAGTGAAGATGAGATAGGTTACTTAAGACACATTTTTTTGGCAAAGGGTGTCAACCTAAGAAAATTAAAGTTGTGACTTCTTGGCATACCCCAACTAACCTCAAATAGTTAAGAGGTTTCCTTGGTCTAGCAAGGTGCTACCATCACTTTGTAATAGGGTATTCTTCTTTGGTCTCACCACTTACTAATTTACTAAAGAAGGATGCTTTCCATTGGAATTCAAAGGCAGATATGGCTTTTTTGAAGTTAAAGGAATTAATGACCACTACTTTAATACTTGGTTTACTCTATTTTACCTCAACTTTTGTCTTGGAAATGACACATCTTCTTTAGATATTGGAGCTGTTCTTATGCAAAAGGGAAGGCCAGTAGCCTTCTTTAGTAAAAAGTTGAGTATCAAGCTTTATGTTTCCTCAGCATACTTTAGGGAGTTATATTTAATAGTTAAAGTAGTAAACAAATGGAGGCAATATTTGTTAGCAACCTATTTTATTATTATAATGGATCACCAAAGCATCCTTAAGCTATTTTCTCAAGTTATCCAAACTCCAAAACAATAGAGGTTTGTCTCTAAACTTATGGGCTACTCCTTTTCTTTAGAATACAAGCCTAGCAAAAGTAACTTTATGGCACATGCTCTGTCATGTCAACATGAGGTTGAGCAGCAAGATTTAAGGTTGGGTGACCTTTCAACCATGGTATCTGTGCCCACATATCCCATTCTTGGGGGAGTTATGAAAGGAAAATACCTAGGACCTAGACCTTTTAAGCCTTCATTAGTAGTTAAGGATGGGCTACTAACTCGTGGTGGCTTTAAGGTTTGTGCTGGAATACTCTTTTATAAGAGTTGAATTTGTCTTAGGCTATAGCAAAGCTTAAGGCCTAACTACTAACAGAGTTCCATGACTCTCTCCTATGGCTGGTCATGCAGGGAGTTTAGGGACTTATCTTCAACTATCTTCAATGTTCTATTGGAAGGGGATCAAATTTGAAGTCAAGGAGTATGTCAAGATGTGCCTTTATTACTAGTAAATTAGGTATTCCATATCACCATCCTTGGAGCTTCTTAACCCATTACCAATTCTGGAAGCCATCTTCGATGATTTGATAATGGATTTCATGATAGGACTTCCTCTATTGTGAGGTTATAGCGAAATTTTAGTGGTAGTGGACCATTTGCTCAAATATGCTCATTTCAAACCTTCACATCCCAAGTTCATCACCTTAAAGGTTGCTAAATTGTTCTTTGAAATTGTTGTTAAACTTCATGGGTTCCCATGTTCTATCATATTAGACAGAGATCCAATCTTCTTAAACCAATTCTGACATTCCATGTTCAAATTAAGTGACACAACTATGGAGAATAGTTCAACTTATCATCTGTGGAGCAACAGTCAAACAAAAGTAACCAACTAATAACTCAAATAATATTTGTGAGCTTTTTGTAGTGATCGTCCTAAAGATTGGGTGCCTTTTCCCTTTTGGGCCAAATTTCACTATACTTCCACTCATCACTTGTCAATCGATATGAGCCTATTTCACTTTGTTTATGGCTGGCTACCACACTACATCCCTCACTATGATTTGGGTTCTAATAAACTTGAAGCACTGGACTCCCTCTTGTTAACTAGAGACAAAGTTCTCTTTCAGCTCAAGATTAGCTTCAACATGCTTAGTACCGCATGAAGGTTCAAGTAGAATGTTATTGTTCCAATAAAGAGTTTAAGATAGAGAACCTTGTCTTGGCTAAATTACAGCTCTACAAGCATACTACTATTGCAAAATGCCTTAGCCACAAACTTGCCAAGTGGAATTTTGGCCCATTTCTCATTATTGAGGTTATAAGCAAGGTTACATATCATTTACAACTGCCACAAGTAAGTAAGATTCACCCTATTTGTCACATTTCTCTTTTAAAACCCTTTTAGGACTAAAGTACTGTCAATGCTCTACCTCTCCCTTGTCTAGCAACTGGCAAACATCTAGTGCACTTGAGTAATCAATGTTAAGGGGTAGGAATAAAAATATATCCTTGTGTAGTGGACTTACTTGCTACTAGAAGATTAGTCTTGGGAAGCCTTTAATTCCTTCTACCGATTATATCCCCATTACCACCTTGAGGACAAGGCAGATTTTGAGAGAGGGAGTAATATTACAAACCTGGAGTTATTGGTTCAAAATAGGGAGCAAGCCCAAGGCCCAATAGTAACCCAAGTTGAAGAAGTTGAGGAAAATATGCTCCATGAAAATGAGAGCGTTGAAATTGTTATCTAGAAAAGGGGAGCACGTGTTAGAAAGCCGTTAGCATAGACCAATGAATTCATCATGCAATAAGATGTAAACAAGGTGCAGTAATTTGTTAGGAAATCTATTCTAAAAGTCATCCACTTTGTATGATGCTTGTCACTATTTGTTTCTCCTTTGTTTCCTTTTAAACCTATATTTCCAATGAAGAGTCATCTAAGGAGGTATGAAATAAATAAGTGGAGTTTTCGTTTGGGAGCCTGGAATAGCTTGAATTCTTTGGTCCTTAACAATTAACCTCAATATATTGAATGCATTAAAGTCATCAGCAGAAAGAACTACGCTGATTCATGTTGAGGGCCAAGCAAGTAAGAGCTTAGTTCATGGGATATGCACAATAAAATAATATTACCAATGCTGCTTATGTTTTTCTAAATCCATCTCTCCAAAATATTTTATATATATATATATATATATATAAATCAAGCATTATTGACAGTGCAAAATAGAGAAAATTAGAAAAGCTAAAAGAGCAACAATTGGCCGTTTCTTTAAAAGAGCCACAAAAACTAACATAAAGATTTCTCACTAGCTTTGGTTAATGTTGAAGCATTTTCCAAGTCAAAATTTGAAAGCCTATCTTCATTCATCCCTATCAAATTCTACTTGTTTTAGTGCGTTCTTGACTTCTTGTCTTCATCTAGATGTATAGTCATCCCATTCTACCATAATTATAATCCAAAGTGAGTCATTTAAGTGCCATATAATTGGCTAAATTAAGAAGATAGCTCAGTGGAAATCAAGTGGGAATAATGCATGTTACAGCTATGTGATTAGTTCTTATTTTAATCTCAAATAATTAAAATTTTTTAATTCAATTGTTTTAATCTCAATTCTACTAGAATCAATTCCATTCACAATTGTATACTAAATGGAGCCATTTGAATGTAAATCTAGTTAGCTTTGCTTTGAAATCCCTATGTAATTGCAAAAGCTTGAATAGATAATATTTTCACATTTTTGCACATAACATTTAGGTTGGAGTGCTCGAGGAGGCTGTCCAATATGAAAGGGTAGAATTGGCAAGGTTTTTTGGGTTGCCTATCTTCGAGGATTTAGTTCAAGCAAATTTTCTAATCTGGAATTTAACTTATTGTGACTGCTCTAATGTTGTCTGCTGATTCTAGATTATCAAGTACCTTGGTTTTTTTTCTTTCCTTATGGATACGTACATGTTAATCATCTTGAGCACAAGCCAAACCTCAACAATTACTCCATTATAATCTCTCAAGTCCATATGAGAATGCTGCCGAGAAATCATTGTTTTACATGTTGTGATCAAATCCATTTGCTTGTTTTATTATGATTATTTCTCCTTGAATATTTGTTGTGTATTAGTACCTACAAAATTGCCATTTGATTCTCTTTTCTCTAGGACTATATAGCTTTGATAGTATGTGAACAACCACAGGAATCCTCTGTAGGTTACCTTCTCAAGGACTCAGCGTGAAGCTGTGGCTGACATAGTAAATGCCATGATCTTGTCCATGAATCCCAATTTGAAAGAATAAAAAAATTGCTTGCACTCATATCTTGAGAGCTTACTCAAACAGCTTACTATTTGTTGCTTAAAGAGAAGGTGTTTGAGTGGGGAGCAAGGAGAAGATTTCCAGCTATAGAGAGTGATTAGCAGTGGTAAAAAATGCTAGTGCTAGGTTACATGTTCATTGCTCTTTTTGTCTATTGTTCATATAACTGATCTTAAAACAATGCCAAGTGATCAAATATATCCTTGGATCTCTAATACTATTAGGTCCTTCTATGTACTTGATGGACCATACTCTTTCATTTCTTCGAGAGAAGGGGCTTTCTATGTGCATCTAAGATTGTATCATCATCCTTATCAAGTTAAGTGGTGGTTTCAATTAGAGTGAGATGTTAAAGGAATGTAAATTTCAAAATGAGAAATCAGAGACTTTCAAAATAGATGGCAAAAATGAGAAAAACATGCCTGGAAGCATGTACTTATGTGTTGCAATTAGCAAATGATATGTATACTAAGCTATTCTTAAATTTGATGCTTTTCTTGTTTCAATTTATAGAAGTGTTATATTGTCCATATATAATTGTTTGTGTAAACCTGAAAAATGGGGTTGTAATCCATCAAGAAGAGTATTCCTATCTTCAGTCTACTTCCCTCTGGTGTTTGGATAAAGCTAAACCTTCATCATAGAGGATTGGTAATTTTTGCTCAAGGAAGGTTATGAATTTTTCTTTTCTCTTTTCAATCATTCTAAAAGTCACACTTAGTAGCTAATCTATGAAAAATCACCTCAAATAATTTGATTGGAAACTAATCCACTATGAAAAAATTTTTGATTTTCGACAACTAATATTACTATTAACAAAATTTGTTGGTAAAATAAATTTTTGATGGCATTTTTAGTAGATTTATATTGATTGGTAAAAGTATCATCAGTAATATTTTATAGTTGTTATCTATATTTACTGATAATATTATTGAATATTATTTGTCGATAATAGAAAGTAAAAGAAAAGCAGTGGAGGATAAATACATTAATTTATCTTGATGATTCATATTTTGATAATTTAATTTTATTGGTAGATACAATCTCTTAGTAAATAGCAGTAAATATGTATTTAGTAAAGAATTTATTAATTTTGTCGGTGGATAAAACCCTCAATAAATTGAGTAAATTAAAATATGCATGATATCTTAATTTAACATATAGGTATATTTTTTAGTAAAAATAACAAAGATTATAGATTACTACCGGTGTGAAGTTGCCGAAAAAAGTAATATCCTTTTTTAGAATGAACTAATAGAAGTATTGAAAACTTTTAATACCAAAAATCTATTTTTGCTAATTTTGAAATAATTGCTTTGTTGGAATAATTATTACAAAAGAGATTAGTAAGAACAAACCTATGGTATTGAAAATTTTCCACACCTCCCTTAGTTAATTCTAACATGCAAAGCAAAGATAGAGTCAACAAATATACCCAAAAAATAAAAATTTGCAAAGGTAAAAATAACTAATCCAAGTGCTCGACTAGAATTGAAGATAAAGAAATTTCCCAAATCCATCATTCAAAAACATCATTAACAATATTGGCTTCACTTCAGCCACAAATTCTAGCCATCACATATCAACTCCGACCACATAAACATTGCAACCATGGGAATAGAACACCCATATACACATAGACTTCGGCCATCCCATATCAGAGAATAGCAATTGTAGATGGAGAAGGAAGAGTCCGCAAAAGTGGTTGACTCACATAAACATTGCAACCACAGCAACAAGCAATCATTGGAGACTAAAAAGAAATGGTAACATAAGCTTCAACCCCATATTGATAGACACGATTATCAGTCAATACAATACTTAGCAAAATAAACTAGGAGGCCAAAAAAGTGACAAAGAGAGGGAAGAGTGGGTAGAGAAGAGAGGAGGGAGGGAATGGCGCTAGCAGAATTGAGAGGGAAGTTTGCAGTTAAGTTTATAAAGGGATCTTATGGCTTTAAACAGTCACTAAAAATGAAAAGAAATTTCAAAATTTTTTACCAATGGCAAAAAGCGATGGGTAATAAATTTGGCATTATTTTTGCAGCTTATTGTTTATATTTTAAGTTTTACTAGCAATATTAACCACAAGTAAAAATTAATCTGCAACTGTTGTTCCCTTCAATGTGAGACAACCATTGTTTTGTCTTTTTTTGTTGGTAGTAAAAATTAATTAGCAATCGTTATTGTCCCCATGCAAAATTTGTGTTTAATTGTAGAATATATATGTATTTTCATGTTGGTCATTACTGTCTTTGTCTACTTCCAAGTCTAAGAGCTTATTATAAAGCAAGGTACAATAGTTTTTGAAACATATATAAGCTAGCTAGAGGATAATAGGAAATAAATTCCTCATTTCCACCCATGAAACTAATTTCCTGTGATAGATTATGTCAACCATTTGATTTATTCTCAACATCCATGGAAAGCAAGAATTAAAATAGTACCATTGATTTCCTTCTCCTTTTGTATATTTATATACTAAATCTTATGCTTGTGTGTTGCCAAGAGATTCTGTGTTACAGCAACAACATTAGTTTATACCTATTTAAATTAAAAATAAAATGTCAATTTAAAGGAAAAATAAACCAAAAACAATATTATGTCATGTATAATAAATGCTATATTGATAATAATCTATTTACTTGATCTTAGATCGATGAGTAGAAAAAGATATTTACATCACTAAAATTGCTTATTCTACTTACAATGTACAAGCATAATCATAAAACAAACAATTGATTTAATTGAAACTTCATTATTGATGTCAACGTACTTGCTGACAATTTGATTCAACTTGAATCAAAAGTATAGTTATGAAGGGAATGTATTAAGCATGCAAAGTCATGTTCAATATGAATAAGTAAAATAGAATATAATTATTTACCTTTAATATTATAATTTATGAAAGATTGTAAAATTTCGTCTAAAATTTTTCTCTTTCTCTCTCTCTTTCAGTCTCCAAAATTTCTCTCTCTCACTTTATCTCTCCAAGCCTCTAAAATTTCTTTATCTTTTTCTCTCTGTAAAATTTTTATCGCTTTCTCTATAATTTCTATATCTCTTTCTCTTTATAAAATTTTTTCCTCTCACTTTCTCTCTCATTCTTTCTCACTAAAATTTCTCTTTCTTCCTCTCTCTAAAACTACTCTTTCTAAAGTTTCTCTCCCTCTCTCTCTCAATTTCTCTCTCGCTCTCTCTCTAAAATCTCTTTGTCTCTGTCTCTTTCTTTCTCTCTCAAAAATTTCTTTATCTTTCTCTCTAAAAAATTTGTCCATATCTTTCTCTCTCTAACACTTCTCTATCTCTCCCTCTCCAAAATTTCTCTCCGTTTCTCTATTTAAAATTTTTGTCTTTCTCTTCCTCTCTCTTTTTGTCTATTTAAAATTTTTGTCTTTCTCTCTCTCTCTCTGTTTCTCTATTTAAAATTGTTGTCTTTCTCTCTCTAAAACTTCTCTTCCTCTCCTCATCTAAAATTTCTCTTTTCCCCCTCTCTCTCTCTCTTTCTATCTCTAGAATTTTGCTCTCTCTCTTTAAAATTTCTCTCTCTTTCTTTCTAAAAGCCTGCTTAAAATTTCTCTCTCCCAAAAATTTCTAGCTCTTTCTCTCTCCAAAATTTCTCTATATATTTCTCTCTCTAATAATTTGCCCTCTGTCTCTGTCTCACTATAATTTGTCTCTCTTTCTTTTTCTCTAAAATTTCACTCCTCTCTCTCACTGTCTCCAAAATTTCTCTATATCTGTCTCTCTTTGGAATTTATCTCTCTTTCTCTCTAAAAGTTCTCTATCTCCCACCTAAAATTTCTCTCTTTCTCTTTCTAAAATTTCTCTTTCCCTCCCAAAAAAATTTGTTCTCTCTCTCTATAAATTCTCTCTTTCTCTCTCTAAATTTTTGTCTCTATTTCCAAAATTTTTCTCTCTTTCTCTCCATAAAATTTCTCCCTCCCTTTCTCTCTCTAAAATTTATCTCTTTCACACTCTCTTGGAAATCTCTCTCTCTCTCTCTCTCTCTCTCTCTCTCTCTCTCTCTCAAATTTTTGTCTCTCCTTCCCTCTAAAATGTCTCCCTCATTCTCTCTTTAAAGTTTCTCTCTTTCTCTCTCTCTAAAATTTCTCTCATTTTCTCTCTCTAAAGCTTTTCTTTCTCTCTTTAAAATTTCTCTATCTCATATTTTATAGTTGATATCTAAATTTATCGATAATATTATTGGCTGATAACCATAGGTAAAATAAAAGTGGTGGAGGGTAAATATATTAATTTATCTTGTCGATTCATATTTTGATAATTTAATTTTACTGATGGATACAATCTCTAGGTAAATAGAAGTAAATATGTATCTAGCAAAGAATTTATTAATTGTATTGGTGGATAAAACCCTTGATAAATTGAGCAATTTAAAATACGCATGATATTTTAATTTGTTAGGTGGGTATATCTTTCGGTAAAAATAACAAAGATTATAAATTACTGACAGTGTGAAGTTGTTGAAAAAAATAATATCTTTTTACAAAACAAACTGATAGAAGTATTGAAAATTTTAAATACCAAAAATCCTTTTTTACTAATTTTAAAATAATTGCATTGTTGGAACTATTATTACAAAAGAGATTAGTAAGAATAGACCTATGGTATTGAAATTTTCCACACCTCCCTCAGTTAATTCTAACATGCAAAGCAAAGATACAGTCAACAAATATACCAAAAAATAAATAAAAATCTGCAAAGACAAAAATAACTAATCCAAGTGCTCAACTAGAATTAAAGATAAAGAAATTTCCAAAATCCATCATTCAAAATGCCATTAACAATATTGGCTTAACTCTAGCCATCCCATATCAACTTTGACTACATAATCATTGCAACCACAGGAATGAAACACCCATATACACATAGACTTCAGCCATCCCATATTGGAGAATGGCAATCGTAGATGGAGAAGGAAGAGGCCAGAAAAGTGGTTGACTCACACATAAACATTGCAACCACAGCAACAGGCAATCATTAAAGACTAAAAAGAAATGCTAGCACAAGCTTCAATCCCACGCTGATAGGCACGATTATCAATCAATACAATACTTAGCAAAATCAACCAGGAGGCTAGAAAAGTGATGAAGGGAGAGGAGAGTGGGGAGAGAAGAGAGTAGGGAGGGAATGGTGCTAATGGAATTGAGACAGAAGTTTGCAATTAAATTTATAAAGGGATCTTACGGCTTTAAACAATGAGTAAAAATAAAAAAATTTTCAAAATTTTTTACCAATGGCAAAAAGCAGTGGGTGATAAATTTTGACACCATTTTCATGGTCAATTGCATGTATTTTAAGTTTTACTAATAGTATTAACTACTAGTAAAAATTAATCCACAACTGTTGTTGCCCCAAATGTGGGACAGCCATTGTTTTGTCTTTTTTTGTTGGTCGTAAAAATTAATTAGCAATCGTTACTATCCTGATGCAGAATTCATGTTTAATTGTAGAATATATATGTATTTTCATATTGGTCATTATTATCTTTGTCTACTTCCAAGTCTAAGAGCTTATTATAAAGCAAGGTACAATAGTTTTTGAAACATATATAACCTAGCTGGAGGATGATAGGAAAAAAATTCCTCATTTCCACCCATGAATTAATTAATTTCCTATGATAGATTATGCCAACCATTTGACTTATGACATTTGTGGAAAACAAGACTTAGAATAGCAACATTGATTTCCTTCTCCTTTTGTACATTTATATACTAGAGTTTGTGTGTTGCCCATAGATTATGTGTTACAGTGACAACATTAGTTTATACCTATTTAAATTAAAAATAAAATGTCAATCTTAAGGAAAAATAAAACAAAAAGAATATTATGTCATATATAATAAATGCTATATTGATAATAATCTATTTACTTGATCATGGATTGATGTGCAGAAGAAGATGTTTACATCACCAAAATTGTTTATTCTACTTAAAATTATAAACGTAATGATAAAATAAACAACTGATTCAATTGAAACTTCATTATTGATGTCAATATACTTGTTGACACTTGATTTAACTTGAATCAAAAGTATAGTTATGAAAGAAATGTATTAAGTATGTAATGCATTTGTTAATATAGCATGTTCAATATGAATAAGTAAAATAGAATATAATTGTTTACCTTTAATATTACAATTTATGAAAGATTGTAAAATTTCATCTAAAATTTCTTGCTCTCTCTCACTTTATCTCTCTATGTCTCTAAAATTTTTCTATCTTTTTCTTTCTCTAAAATTTTTATCGCTCTCTCCATAATTTCTATATCACTTTCTCTCTATAAAATTTCTTCCTCTTGCTCTCTCTCTCTCTCTCTCTCTCAAATTTCTCCCTTGCTATTTCTTTAAAATCTCTTTGTCTTTGTCTCTTTCTTTCTCTCTCAAAAATTTCTTTATCTTTTCTCTAAAAAATTTTTTTGTATCTTTCTCTCTCTCTTTATCTCTCTAAAACTTCTCTATCTCTCCCTCTCCTCTCTCTTTCTTTATCTAAAATTTTTGTCTTTCTCTCTCTAAAACTTCTCTCTCTCTCCATGTCTAAAATTTCTCTTTCTTCCTTTCTCTCTTTCTATCTCTAGAATTTTGCTCTCTCTCTTTAAAATTTCTCTCTCTTTCTTTCTAAAAGTTCTCTATCTCTTGCTCAAAATTTCTCTCTCCCAAAAATTTCTAGCTCTTTCTCTCTCTCCAAAATTCCCCCATCTCTTTCTCTCTCTAAAAATTTGCCCTCTATCTCTATCTCACTATAATTTGTCTCTCTTTCTTTTTCTCTAAAATTTCAATCCTCTCTCTCTCTCTTTCTCTCCAAAATTTCCCTATTTCTTTCTCTCTCTAGAATTTATCTCTCTTTCTCTCTAAAAATTTTCTATCTCCTGGCTAAAATTTCTCTCTCTTTCTCTTTTTAAAATTTCTCTTTCCCTCCCAAAAATGTTTGCTCTCTTTCTCTCTCTATATTTTCTCTTTTTCTCTCTCTAAAATTTTTGTCTCTCTTTCCAAAATTTCTCACTCTTTCTCTTTGTAAAATTTCTCTCTCCCTCTCTCTCTAAAATTTATCTCTCTCACACTCTCCCTAAAATTTCTCTCCCTCTCTCTCTTAAATATCTCTCTCTCACTCTCTCTCTTAAATCTCTCTCTCTCGCTCTCTCTCTAAAATTTCTCCCTCATTCTCTCTTTAAAGTTCCTTTCTCCCTCTCTATAAAATTTCTCTCATTTTCCCTCTCTAAAGCTTTTCGTTCTCTCTTTAAAATTTCTCTATCTCATTCTCACTAAACTTTATCTCTCCAATATTTTTATCTCTTTCTCTTGCTCTCTCTTTAAAATTCTCTCTCTCTTTCTCTCAAATTTCTCTATCTTTTTATCTCTCTAAAATTTCACTTTCTTTTCTGTCCCTAAGATCATTCTTTATTTCTCTCTCTTTATCTCTTTAAAACTTCTCTCTCCCCATCTCTAAAATTTCTCTCCTCTTTTTCTCTGTAAAAATTCTCTCTCTCTCTCCCTCTATATATATATATATATATTTATCTCTAGAATCTCTCTCTCTAACATTTTTCTCTCTCTCTTGATTGTAGTTTATTGTGTTTTTTCATTTGATTACAATAATAGTTATTACCTTATTGGGGGACCAATAAAAAGTATTATTTAATTATTAAATGTTACAATTTAAACGGAATCAATCAAGTTCATGTCACTCTCAATCGACTTGTTTGAACTGGCCCAAAAAATGATTTGGGAAAATTAGGTGATTATGTTTGAAGTCACCATATTAATTATTATTTAGATGTTGTGATAATACTTATTTCTTTACTGAGGGACTAATTAAAAATCATAATTAGATAATAAACATTACTATTTTAACACATAGAATCAAACCAATGTAATTTTACATTAATACGTATGAAATTGGATCAAAAGTGGCTGGTCAAAATTGATTGAGTAGTTTAGGATCACCATGATTTGAGTTGTTGTCATTATTCTATAATCCATGGGAATCTTATTTAACTTTATAAATCGATTTTACTTAATGATTAATATCAAGCACCTGAGTGTTACTACCACTGAAATTTTTAATACTCTCTTTGAATACCTGATCATCCACCTTGGTAGCTGAACTCTCCACTTTTCTTAGCCAATTGTTTTGGACTTGTTTCCCCTTTACCTGATCCTCACTTACCGCGGGGTTTTCTGAGGATATCGCCCACTATTTTTTCATAAAAGGGGAAGTTTATATATACGTCGTTGAAGAGATGCGTCGGGCCACGTAAGATCTACCCATTAAAAATATAAATAAAAAATTAAAAAGATAAAAATTAATGAATAAAATAATAATTATAGATAAAATTATAAATATAAAAATATAAAAATAGCAGTGCTGTTCATAAAATGAGATGCCACGTTTTAGAAAGTAAATTTAAAATTTTCATTAATATATAATTATAAATAAGTTAAATTTTTAAAATTATTCCTAATATTCTGACAAGTTAACTTTTATGTAACCATTATATCATAAAATCTGAATTATTGAATTTTATAAAATTTTATCAAATAAATTACAAAATTAAATAAATTTAAAAGTATAAATAGTAAGTAAATATTGAATATAATACATTTTTTTTAAATGTAACTAATTATATGGGGTGCTGTTTGAGACAAAGAAGTTCGGCCGCATGTCTCCTTCAAATTTTTAGCAAAAAATGAAGTGCATGAACTGACACGTCTACAGGACGATTTTACAGATGTCCACTGCGAATTAGTGTCAAATTCGTGTATCCGTGTTCCATAGATCACGGGTATATAATTTCAGGACCACAACAACCATACGGTTGATAAATACGTCAACTAAAGGATGGGCGACGAAAGGGCCTTCCTTCGACGATTCACCTATACCTATGGTATTGTCATAAAAGAGCTAGCTGAGGATACACATAACACCTATACCTATGGTACTGAGGTAAGGGTTTCAACCATGCATGAACGGTTTGGACATATGTTGTGCTATACTGAAGCCTTTATTGCATTACCTGGTGGTCTGGATACCTTAGAGGGAATTGCCAGTGTAGCATTCTGGACCAAATTACCCTATCATAGAAAACCATTAGGACTATTAAATATTAATGGCTTTTATGATGGTTTATTGTCCTTTTTAGATCATGCTGTGGAACATGGCTTTTTACCTCTGGAGGCTGGTCGTGCCATCATAACAGATTCAAACCCTGATCACCTTATCAATCGGTTGCAAATCCTTGTGTTTCATCCTCATATAATGGTGAGATAGGTGGCTTCGCAACCTCCCAGCGACAGTAAAAAGCGTAAAGCTGATACCATCCTTCGACTGTAACTATTATGTTTTCATGATTTTGCTTTTACTTTTATTGTAAATAAAAGCCCATGCTTATCTGCAGATAGTACTAGGATAGTGTTTAGGAAGGATGGTACGACTTATCGAGGTCATAATGTAAGGGATGGCAGAGTAAAGAGTAATTGTTACTCTTGATACGCATCCCATGACTTATCAGAAAAAAACATATGCACCTCTTTTGTCATCAACATCATTTAGTTCAGGAACTAGGAAGTTGGAGATACTAATCGTTTGAAAAGCTGCATAACATGCTATACCATAATTTGAGGCAACTAATAATTCCATATGATATGTCTTACCAATGTAAAACATATCTATTCTAAACATGAGTCTAGTAACAAATAAGACTGCCTGTGGGCTAAGCCTTATTTAATTAGGTTCATGCAATTTTATGATGAAACTCGTAAATTATTTCTATTTTATAAATCCTGTGAGTAATTATGAAAAGGAAAATTTACAATCCCATCCTAATTAAACATACATAATATGATAACATTCCTGTGGGATAATGATTATCATATCATGTATATTAATTACAATTTTATGCCATTACTATACGTGATTTATTTCAGAATGTGTTATTTTAGAATAATTAAAGCTGTTGTGACAAAACTTTAATTAAACTAAAATTTACACTAATCACTTGACATTTTAAAAGAGCTTAATGCTTGCAAAAACAAGCTTGCATAATGGAAATTGAAACAATTAATTAATCAACTTAAAATTGTGACTAATTAATTAAAAATTTTCCCAAATCAAATATGCCAAAATACTCCCAAAATAAATTATAAATATTGGGGATACGGCATCATGAATTTTGGACAAAATAGATCATTAATTTCCAATTAAAATTAGATTTTTACAAAATTTTGTCCAAACAAAAAAATTATTTTATTTATATAAATATATCCAATATGAGATTTTGATGATAGTAGGCTAAATTCTGAATGGGCCATGTCAAAAAGTCCAAAGTTTGGCCCAAATTCGGAAATCCAGATTTTTTTTTTTAAATAAGGCTAAAAATCGGACAGGCCAAACAGTAGCATAAACAAGACCAAACAGTAGCGCAGACAGGCCCAAACAGTAATACAGTTTCAGTCATGAATAGTTATGAACAGTGTTCAGGCCCAAACAGTAATACAACAGGCCCGAACAGTATACAGTAATAGTCATGAACAGTGTGCGCATATGGGTGTGGCAACCGGGTCGGGCTTCATCTTCCTCGCCCGGCTGCACTGCAATCCGGGTCGTCCTAACCCGACCCGATCCACGTCGGACCCGCTAGATAACCCGATGGTTTCTGGCGATTCTGGACGTGTTTTTTGACGTTTCAAAAGCCTAAACTCATCAAAATTTCATGAGGAATCCATTTATGCAATCAAAACATGAAAAAATCGAGTGCATGAAGCAACCCAATGGCCGAAAAGTTTCAAAATTTTCCAGTGGAAAAATGCAGCAAGGCAAAGGCCTTTTGAGGCTCTGATACCAACTGTTAGACTATATAGGACATCTAGAACATATAATGACGTCCAAATAAAATTAAATACGGAAGAAAATTGACCTCCAGCCATTGCAAATCTTAAGTCGAAAACCACCTACGGGATGCTTCTAACTCAGATTTTCTCACTCAGTGATGGTGTAATGAAGTGTTTTTAGCTTCTGGATTATGAGAAACTGAGCTAGGGACCCCGTATATATAGTGCTCAGGATTGTTGCAACGTTTTTCCATCAAAGACGGCAAACCCGATTCCAAACAGTCATGGAAACTTCAGAAATAGACCAAACTTTGATTTTCAACATTGACGGCATGTTGCCAGCCTCTAGAATCGTTGCAAACGTTTGACAATGGAGGTTGTTGACGTTTGACAATGAAGGGGTGGTTGCCGACAATTTTGAAAATGGAGGTTTTCACACTGCCGACATGTTGAAAATGTTACATTCTCCCACTTGGTCCGTATGCTCTATAATATTTCTATAGTTCAGATTTCAATAGAAGAAAACTAAATACACAAATCATGGCGATAAGTCCTCTTAAAGCGAGTATTACCTTCCATGTATTACAATGTACTTTGTTTCCTTAAAAAAACACTATAACTTAATGAATAAGCCTTATGTTTATTTTAGGTCATCTTAATTGTTGTTATTCTCAAAATATAAATGTGCACACTGAAGGAGAAAATAACATTCATAATGATAAGAGCTTTATTACAACTGATGAAAATTTTACAGATATCGCCCACTATTTTTTCATAAAAGGAAAAGTTTATATATACATCGTTGGAGAGATGCATCGGGCCACGTAAGATCTACCCATTAAAAATATAATTAAAAAAATAAAAAGATAAAAATTAATGAATAAAATAATAATTATATATAAAATTATAAATATAAAAATATAAAAATAACAGTGTTGTTCATAAAATGAGATGCCACGTTTCAGAAAGTAAATTAAATTTTTCATTAATATATAATTATAAATAAGCTAAATTTTTAAAATTATTCCTAATATTCTGACAAGTTAACTTTTATTTAACCATTATATCATAAAATCTGAATTATTGAATTTTATAAAATTTTATCAAATAAAATACAAAATTAAATAAATTTAAAAGTATAAATAGTAAGTAAATATTGAATATAATACATTTTTTTTTAAATGTAACTAATTATATGGGGTGCTGTTTGAGACAAAGAAGTTCTGCCGCATGTCTCATTCAAATTTTTAGCAAAAAATCAAGTGCATGAACTGACACGTCTACAGGACCACAACAACCATACGGTTGATAAATGCGTGTATCCCGTGTCAAATTCGTGTATCCCGTGTTCCATAGATCACGGGTAAATAATTCCAGGACCACAACAACCATACGGTTGATAAATGCGTCAACTAAAGGACGGACGACGAAAGGGCCTCCCTTCGACGATTCAGGGACCACCCATTGCTGCAAGCATGCAACTTGGTGCAGCAAACGCAAGGACCACAACAATCATACACAGTTAACAACTGCCTCAACTTTAATTAACCAATTTTTATTTTCAAATAAATTCTTCATATAATCATTAAATTTATCTATTTAAAATTTAAGATTATTATTTTTTTTTTTTTTAGCGTAGGTTGGGGGCATTTTACTGGTCAAAGCAAAAGATTTCAGTAATAAAATCCAAATCTTAAGTAATCTACAAGAAATTGAATGCAGGTTTCGATCAAGTTTAGATTTCAACAGAAGGAATAAAAAATATGAGTAAGATATAAAATTAATATTTTTTAGAACACATGCATAATAAAAAATTAATCATGGATTGACTAAATGCTTAGTTTTCCAAAAGGAAGACTGGCAAATCAAATGAATGACTTATTACTTTTCAAGGTCAACTGAACTAAAGTGTTTGTAGGGAATTTCTGTGTGTCCTCCACCACTTAAAGTCTCTATCAACCAGCTGCCTGATTTTGATCTGTCATGTGCCATTAATTAACCAAAAATAGCCATGTTTTGTTTTTCGAAGAGTAATATTGACTTTAATTTTTGAATTGCATAATAGAATCTCTTTATAATTATAATTGAGAGAATTTATTTTTATATAAGTGCAATTAAGGCAAATAAATCACTTCACAAATGTAATTGGAAATTTAATTCTTCCTTCACCAAACTTTTCTCTTTTAACATGACATGACTTGTTATTGATGATTTAGAATTTATTCTTAGTCTCAAAATCTCAGCATGCTTCTTTTAGTATAAAGTTATTTCCTCTTTTGCTTTTAAAGAAAAGGTTATTTTCTCTTTTATAAAGTTTTTAAGTTTTAATTTTATATATATTAATAATTCTTTTAATTAAAAAATAAATAAATAATAAATTATGTTAAAATAAAAAATAAAATCTAAGTCATTATTATTATATCACGTCACACTAAAAAAATGTAATAAGCAAAAATTTAAATTACTCAAATTATACTTACAAGGAAAGAGCCAAAATCCCTTTCCTCCATTAAATATTTTACTAAATAATAACTCAAGATGAAGTCATTGCTGACTTTTCTCATTCCATAATTTTAAATTAACCCGGATGGTGAAAATTTTACTAATAGGTACATTTCTATTAATAAGAGAAAGTGTAATCCAGATTTATTTTCCAACATTACTTTAACTAGCCAATTTTTTTTTTTTTTTTTTTTGGTAAACAAGGAACTTTAGGCTTATATTAGGGATTAAGGGTAAGGATTCGAACCTGAAACCAGGTTCACGAAGGTACAACATCTATGCCAAATGAACCGAAGTTCATTGGCTTAACTAGCCAATTTTGATAGTTCAAAAAAGTCTTCATGTCATCATTAAATCTATCTATTTAAAATTTAAGATTTCTAATTTCCCAAAAAAAAATTAAGATTTCTATTGCTTGGGTTAGGGGCTTTTCACTGGTCAAAGCAAAAACATTTCAGTAACAAAAATCCAGATCTTAGTTAATCTACAAGAAATTGGATGCAGGATTCGAACATGCTTGGATTTTCAATGGAAGGACCAGAAATTGTGCGCGGTGTGGGTACATGCTTAGCTTTTGAAAAGAAAGCCTACGGCAAATCAAATGAAAACTACTGTTTGGAAGAATTTCTTATTCAACTAGTCATCAACCACTTCAGTCTCTATCACCCAAGTATAGTCAAATTGTGAGGGCGCTTTCTCTTGACTATTCTTTTGACACATTCATACACAATCGCCAACAAAAAAAACATAATTCCTAGGTCTTTGTTATGCACAACCACAATTACCATTTCTTATGCAAATATATGTAACGTAACTTTCGCTTGGAAGACATATGTAGGCCATGCATACAAGATAATCACTGCCCTTTGCCAGTAGAAGCTCTGGTCTTAAGCTTCAAATTTGCCAATGGCAATGCTTTCTTTGAGGCTGCTTTCGTTTCTTTGCTTTCTCGTCACTCTCATATTTCAGGCTATCGCTGGTCCGCCGGAATTTAAGTGCTATAATGATGAAGGTAACTACACTAATGATAGTACCTATGCGACCAACCTCAATGCCACTCTTTCGAGACTCACTTCCAACACACAAATTGACTATGGCTTCTACAATATCTCTTATGGCCAAAACTCCGACAAAGTTTACGCAATTGGGATGTGCCGAGGAGATATTTCGGCAAATCGTTGCCGTAGTTGCCTTAACGATACAGTCACTCTCCCACAGCTGTGTCCACGACAGAAAGAGGCAGTTGCATGGTTTGACGAATGCTTCTTGCGCTACTCAAACCGTTCAATATTTGGGGTCATGGATTCGAGGGCTTATTCGATCGGGTATCTACCGGATGAAGCAACAAATGAGCAATTCAATCAAACAGTAATTGACTTGCTGGTAAACCTAAGAAGGATTGCTGCATCCGGTGACTCTCGTCGTAAGTTTGCTGCTGGAAATACAACCCTGAACCTTCAACCTATATACGGCCTTGTGCAGTGCACACCTGATTTAACTGAGCAAAATTGCACAGATTGCTTGGTAAACATTTTTGAAAATATGTCAACAACTTTTAAAGGCCATATTGGTGGTGGTGTTCACGCCCTTAACTGTATATTTAGATATGAAACCTACCTCTTCTATGACCCAACAAGCGTTCCATCACCACCACCACCACAACCATCCACCAATAACACTAATTCCACACTTCCAGGTAATTGAACCGCTTTCCATATTTTCTTCTTTAGGATTCTTATAATCCAATTAGCTGTTCGAATTGGTTATTATGAATGAAAAAATGAGTATCTGTTCATAATATAGATCATTTTGCAATCTGCAGAAAGCATGGATACATATATGCATATATATATATATATATTTGTATACGTATATGTATGCATGTATGTATTTTAAAGTATCCTTTTTCCTTGGCTCACACGTACTGCCTTAGTTATGTCCCTTATTAATACCTTGATACAGACTCTATCTGTATTTGTCTTGCAATCTTACCTCAAAATTCTTGTATTTGCAGGAAAGTCCAAGACATCACATACTGTCATTGCCATAACTTTGCCAATTGTTGCCTTTGTTGTTCTGCCTTTGTTAATCTTCTTGTTTTATAGAACCGAGAAGAGGAAGCCAAGGGGAACTTATGAAAGTGAGTTTGACATTTATCTTAACTTAAAACAATAATTATCATTTTTTATTATTACTTAGTCTGTGGTTTGTTTTTGTCACGTTAAGCCCAAATTGTTTTACTGAAATTTGAGGGAAAGTATATGTAATGTCATCAAGGAAGATTTTGTGTATTGGTGATAAAGCAAATCAACTTTATATCAGTTATCCAGAGTAATTAAATATCAAGATATTTCATTATTTTAAGTATGAGGAATTATGTCACCTGAGAAGTAAATATCTCTTGCGATTTTGTCTCAAAATTGTGCAATTTATCTCTCCCAACTTTTCTATTTTAAAATAACTCACCTGCTAATTGGTTAATTTCTATGTTAAGTTGAATCCGATGACGAAATCAAAACTGCTGATCAGTCACTGCAATTCAACTTTGACACCATAAGATTTGCAACAACTGACTTCTCTGAAGCTAATAAGCTTGGAAAAGGTGGATTCGGAGCTGTTTATAGGGTAAGCTCATATATATATATATATATTTCTTTTTTGTCAATCAGTAGGTGGTATATCAAGTTATTTAGCTGAGAATTAACTAAAATTTATACAACTCTGATATCTGTTCAGGGTACGCTCCCCAATGGAAAAGAGATTGCTGTCAAAAGGTTGTCAAGGAATTCCAGTCAAGGTGGTATCGAATTTAAGAATGAAGTCCTGCTAGTGGCCAAGCTTCAGCATCGGAACTTGGTTAGGCTACTTGGCTTCTGTTTGGAAGGAAGAGAAAGGTTACTTGTCTACGAGTTTGTTCCTAACAAAAGCCTTGATTGCTTCATATTTGGTCGGTAAATTAGAACATCTTCTTAATTGTATATTACCTCTAGTACTTCAGTTTTATTTCCAGACCAGGAAAGCTGATCCAAACGCAGTTCAAATGTTTATATATATGTTGGCATGGGTGTATATGTAGATCCAACCATGCGGGCACAGTTGGATTGGTTACAGCGCTATAAAATCATAGGAGGCATTGCCCGAGGTCTTCTTTACCTTCATGAGGATTCTCGCCTACGCATTATTCATCGTGATCTCAAAGCAAGTAATATTCTTTTAGATAAGGAGATGAACCCTAAGATATCTGATTTTGGCATGGCTAGACTATTTGATGTTGATCAAACCCAAGATAATACAAGCAGAATTGTGGGAACCTAGTAAGTACTTGACTATGCTGCAGAAAATTTGTATGGGATTTATCATTACCATTTGTTTTGTCACAAAAAATTTAAAAAAGCCAACCAACCAAAAAAATAGTGGAAAATTGTTGTAAAGAATTGAATCTAATTGAGCTTTCTTAATGACGTGCAGTGGTTATATGGCACCTGAATATGCAATGTATGGACAATTCTCTGTAAAGTCTGATGTATTTAGTTTCGGTATATTGCTTCTAGAGATTGTTAGTGGCCACAGAAATAATAGTGTTATCCATAAGGGGGAGAATGCAGAGTATCTACTAAGCTTTGTAAGTCTTCTCTCTTTCTCATTATCTACATATCTTCTTCTCAATCTTCCTTTTTAGATTTTGTTTATTGAAATGGATTTTATATCTATCTTCCTTGCATTTGAAGGAATTCGTTGGCATGAAATTGAAAAAGAAAACTAAATAGTATATTCTACAATTTGTTCATAATATTCTTGCAGGCCTGGAAAAATTGGAGGCAGGGAACACCCACTAAGATTGTAGATCCTACCTTAAACATTGGATTGCATAATGAAACAATGAGATGCATCCATATTGGGTTGCTCTGTACTCAAGAAGATGTACTTGCCAGACCAACAATGGCTGCTGTTGTGCTCATGCTTAATAGCCATTCCTTGACCCTCCCAGTACCCTCAAAACCTGCATTTTTTATTGATAATAACCCAAGTTTCTTGGACATGCAGCCATTGGAGTTTAATTCAGTGGCAATAGGATTAAGTGAATCCAGAAATGAATCTACCAGTACCCAAAAATCACTAAATGAGTGTACAATTACTGAGCTATACACTCGCTAATTTTTTTTGGAGTACTGAAAAAGTTATAATATGGGAATCGAATCCAAGGAAAGGGGTAACAAAGCTATGTTTTATCATTTGAGTCAAACTCAAGTCCCATATCCTCGCTAGTTTTACTATAGGTGTGTGATATTCGAAAGGTATTAGAATTACAGACCATATCATCTCTTGAGTCTATATTATGAGCTTAGTATTTGTGGAATTTAAATTGTAGAACTGTGTAAGTTTGAGTCAATGAATATTTTGAGGAATTTGAATAGCAAACTGCTAAATATGATGTGTCTTTTTGTATTTATAAGAAGTTAGATATAATATAGATTTTGAGTTATTAGATATAATCTAGATTAGATTGAAATACACTTTTAGTCTTTGAAATTTACATTAACTTTTAATCAAGTCCTCATAATTTTAATTTGATTCATTGAGTCTTCAACTTTTTTATCATTATCAATCATGTCCAATTTTACACAAAATTGTCTAGTTAGAAGGAAAAATCGAACATGTCATTAGATAAATCTGATATGTTATATGCACAATCCTCACGGGCCATTTGACTCCAACATGGTGTTTCAACATTCACAAAGACATGAGCTTTCTATGGTCCTGGTGGTGAGGGTGATCATGTTCAATTTCATTGGTGACTCAGAGAATGAATGCATGGAGGTGAGTGAGGAAGGGACAAGCTCATTCAAGAACCTTTGGTTTCATGAACCAAATGCAACAATATGTATCTCTCAAATTGAGTCTTTTTGTTCCTAATCTTCTGTTCTTGACTCATCCACTACAGTCTCTAATTACTACTATGAACTCATCTGCTAGAATTAAATGTAACTCCCTAAATTCATCATAACCATCTATACATATTTAATAAAAATATTAGCAGTCTTTGTTTAAAAGTCATGCCTCCTAGATACAACAAATGATTCATTTACCTTGTAGTCAACAAAATACCAAAACCAATCTATACGACATTCACACTGTGATATTACAAGCTTGCAACATTTCATCTAAAGTAAATATAACCTTGATAAAATTGATATATCTAGACGCTAATAACATCATAAAAAATGAAGCAAGAAGTTAACTTTGGTTTGTTCTCTTCTACTACACTCCAAGCTAACCTATTCACAAATACTCAGTGACTAGTCTACAATAATAGGGAAAACTTAGTGAACTTATGCACAGGAGAGGATAAGAGACTGACATTGGGGAATAGTGGAGGGGTTATCAAGATCTAACTTATTTCTCATAATAATAACTTGGTAATATTGAAATTTATTGAAAAACAATATCATTCTAAAATACAACTATATGTGAATAAAATACTCAATCAAGGAATTTAAAATATCAAATGCTGTGAATAGAGTAAATAAACATTTCACACTATTGCATTATTTTCAAAAGCACTATAAAAAGATAACTATAATGTTAAACTCTAAAGTTTTAAACATAGAACACCCTAAACTATGTAAGCCACTTGAAATATGTCCTATACGTTAAATATATCATAAGTTGGCTTCACTAAGTCTCAAGAGCAAAATTTTTGAGATGCTAGCATCTTGGGCACTCATGAGCAATGACTAATGAGCTTGTGATACTCTAGGAATGAACAATTGTAGAATAGTTTGCCATATGCTAATGTAAAGATTAATTCTTGTCATATGCTAGTGCAAAGCTGCCACCAAAGGGCTATGTACACAAGATATACGCCCCCGAGTCTTTATGTATATCTCATGCAGTCCTAAAAACCTTACAGTTGTTTATCAATTTACTTAGTTAATGGCTGCATAATTAACAATGAATTTAAACTGCAAATTCTATTATCAATAAGCTGTCTCAATATATCAAACTCTAAAGCATTACTAATATATAAAGTGTGGTGACTAAATAGATTTTCAAAAATGTCAAATTCATACTTTAATATAGTATAAAGCAAAATCCAGAATGACCATTGCACCTTGTAACATAAACAAAACTTTCTTCTTAAACCATGACTTTCTATCGTTGTATACCTTATTGTCCCATAACTTTTTAGGAATAATAATTTTAAAGAAGTAAATACTTGGCGCTGCTTGTACTTTAATAGTTTTTGCAAGATAGTAGTAAGGACATTTAAAAAGAAAATCAACCATTTTCTTTAAAATAACCACCATGCAAAATTTATCCACTCACTTGGGCAACCAACTACACTAACAAACTCTAAAGTTCTCTAGCACTGCTTTAGGAGGCTCTTCATGAGTTAACTCTTCTCCTAAATCATTAACATGTATATGTATAAATAACAGAACAAAAGTAATAGGCTTTAATGAATGCATGGTATGCATGTTATGTTTGTAACAAGTTCAAATGCACTCTATCAATTAATCTCATGATTTAAATTTTTATTCATGCATTTTTGACTTAAAGTCACACTAGAAAAATAGCTCACTTTACTGAAATCTATATTGAATGATAATGAATCAAAACTTGAACCTTTTATGGAGTGAAGCCTTATGCCTTTACTTCTTAATGCCTTTTGAATTTTGTGATTTGGACACCTAGAACTTAAGTCATATATCAATTAACAAATGCTACTAGGGGAAGATAGCAAGTGACATAGAAGAAATGAACTTTCAAGATTCAAATGCCACTAACAACTTGCCATTTGGACAACTACAGCCCAAGAAAAGATGAAAATTTTCATATACAAGAACTTTTTCTAGGTCTCAACTTTCCCTACTCACTGTACAAAATTTTCTAAAGGTTCCATCTAACATCTTTAGGATATGGAACGTGTATGCTTGGAGGGCTCTAGTAGCATCTCCATAATCATAAGAAGAGTAGCAATTGTGTTTGTGACTTGATATCTAGTAGGTATATTTGTGATCTAACAATTAGTAGCAATGTTCATGCTATCATTTGAACAGTAGTTGTACTACCAAGTTTGTGATTGATAGAATGCAATGGTAGATCCTATATGTGAGTGAAGGCACAAGTGAATCATAAAGCAAACAAGATCTTTGTCTATAAATTTAATATAAGACCCACTGCATGTAAATTTTTCCAACAATGGTATTATAGCTAGGTTTCTTCTTGTTTTAATCTTTATGCACCTTATGTATGCTTTATGCCATACATGATTTGAATTGCATATTTTTAAGCAATTTTCATTCTTACTAATAAGCTCTCTTTGGAGCCATTTTTGAAAAGTTAAATGGACGCATTTTTTTGAGATCTTTATATGGATTTATTCCATGCAACAACTTCAAAATAACATTATATGCATCAATTGGACAACAGATGTGAAAGTTTTTGTTAAGTCTAGTTTTTACCATATTTTAATATGCTTTTGCTTAGTGTTTTGTGGTTGTTTATGTGATTTAGTTGACTAAAACTCCCCTTGAGGTCAAACATTACACTAAGTCTCTAATTTTGTAATTTTAGGTGAATATTTCAAAGTGTAGAGTTTTATTTGGTTGCAATGAGCGAAGAACAAAGAGACTATCCAAGGTATGCTATGAGGCATGCATGGCTAGGAACTCCTTAAGTACAAGTGAAAAATTTGAAGTGAATAATAAAGATTTGAGTTTTCTAAGTAGTAGCTAAATATTGGTTTATATCTTGAGTTATGACATTCAATTGAAGAGATTCTTGATTTCTAGAAGTCTAAACATCTTAAGGTTTATGTTGACTACTCATGTGCCTTGACTGGATGTGGATAAGATGGTCAAATTAATGGAAAATTTTGGAGCAGTCTAGTTTGTGCTTATTTTGAGTAGTTCATAAATAATGGACCATATCTTGGCCTAGACAACTTGGATGGTAGTGATTCTTGTCCGATATGAAACTAGACACCCGTACATTTCCAATGAGTACTCATGGGCATGTCTAAGGTATACTAATTTTTAGAATAAAGTGGAAGTCTATTGGATGCACAAACTTGCAAAGTGGGATACCTTAGCTCAATTGACCCCAATAACTCATAAGCTTATTTAGGATAGCAATAAAGCCAAGGAGGGGCATGATAAAGTCCCATTCTATGAAATTAAGTGGATCCCTAAGAGTTCTAAGGTGAGTCAACATGGGAAAGTAGCTACATTTTAAGATGAAGTCATATTTGGGATGTTCTAGCCTATTTCAACCTAAATCTCCAAAAGTGGACTTGCACCCAAGAAAGGTCCAAGATCCACTTTTTCACTCTTAAGAAGGTTCAAATTAGAATTTCAAGAGTGACTAAGCATGATTTATGAGCTGGATAATCAAAACAATAGAAGATAGCAATAAAGCTTCTAAGAAAGGCCCAAACTACTATTTTGAGATTTTTTTGAAGTCTTGGGCTGGTCTTGATAAGTGCATAATTTTATATCTATCCTCCCTTTATTCTAGAACTTTTCTAATCTTTTTTTAGGTCCTAATATGCTCATTAGAGCCATATTTATGTTAGAACATAATTTGGAAGGCTTTAGTGGTTTTAAATAAAAGGAGAAGAATTCCAGTTCTAATAAGAAACTGATCTCTAATTTGTTTTTTAGGTTTTTAACCATCTAGGAGTTTCAAAATAAAAAGTAACATAAGATTTAAAGTAGACATCTAGAGCTTTTTAGAATAGGCTAGATCATTCAAATTATAGTTCATTTAGGCTTTAAACTAAAGTTTCAAAGTTCTTGTAGAATTCAGAGTTCTAATCCTACTCAGGATAGGATTCTGACTAAAGCAATAATCACTATTTTGGCAATAACTAGAGTTATACCAATTGAGGTGAGTTGAAAGGTCTAGAAAGCTAAGAGAAAGGGTACAACTTTATTTCGAAATTATGTTGCAAAGTTTGACAAAGATTTAGAAGTTTTTGATCAGACCCATTTTGAGAGATCCACAGGTTTGGGGCAAGTTTTTAGTAGTTACTAGCTGCCAAGGCCTCCTTTCTAAGCTAGTTTATAGGAAAACATGACACATCTTCTTAGAGGTAGATTTTGGTGAAGAAAGCAAGAGTACACTATCGAATGTAATTTACTATTAGTATATGCATTATTGAACATAGGATACAAATTTAATTTTGAGAATAATGGGTTGTCCTTTTCTCTTGAAAAAACTTTATATGGTGATGAATATGTTGAACATGGTTTGTTCATGTTTGACATAAACAACAATTTCAATAACATTGCCAATGTTACTTCTACTTCTAATGTGGTGTCCAATTTTGTATTATGGCATTCAAGATTAGGACATATTGGCCAAGAAAGAATGGCCAAATTGGCTCAAGAACGGCTATTGGTCCCTCTCAAAGAAGTTAGTCTTCCTAATGTGAGCCTTGCCTTATTGGTAAAGCTAACAGAAGGTCTTTTAGTAAGGATAAGAGGGCATCTCAACTTCTAGAGTTAATCCATTTAGATATATGTAGATCCAAGAGTATGAAGGCTAAAATGGTGCATCCAACTTCATCACTTTTATAGATTATTACTCTTGATATTGCTCCATCTTTCTATTGTCTCACCATTCTAATGCTTCATAGGAGAGGTTGAGAATCAAAAAGAGAAATGTATAAGGACACTACCAATTGATAGGGGCTAAGAATACTTATCTAATTAGTTTAGAGAGTTATGTAAGTATAAAGAGATACATAGACAGTTGACAATTCTAGAACTCCAAAACAAAATGGTGTTGTAGAGAGAAGGAATCATTGCTATTAGACATAGTTAGATAAATAATGGCTCAAGCCTACCTCTTAGTAAAGCTTTGAGGGGATTGGCTTTTCACAGTTGTATACATTCTTAATTGTGTGCCTTCAAAATCTATTTCTACTACTTTGTACATGTTATAGAATTTTATTAACCTTAATTTAAAAGGCTTACATCCACGGGGATTAACAGGGCATGTTCACAATGTTTCCCATAGGTTCAAGATGCTAATAAATTTGTTTTTATTAGATACTCTAAAATTTCTAAAGGCTACATTATATACATTGAACATCCAAATGAAGAACTTTGAGAGACTGAGTCTTGTGATGTGGATTTTCTAGAAGATGATTTTCCCACTATTGGTGATGTAAATTGTAGAGATTGTTAAGGCGAAAATTGATACACAATCCATTTTAGAGAACATTGATGACAGTGGGAGCACATAAGAACTAACCCCTCATGATTCATGGTTATGCTGAATGTGTGAGAAGTGAGAAAAAGTACCTCAAAAGCATTTTGAAATAAAGTGAATGTCTCTCTTAAGCATTTTTGTGGATAGTAGTGAGTCCTTTTCATGCAAAGAGGCTAGACATTCACTAGACTCAAATAAATGGATAACTACCATGCAAGATAAAATCAATTCTATGGCTAAAAACAATGTATAAGAGTTTGTTAATCTTCCATCAAGGTGCAAGATAATTGGAAGCAAATTGGGTTTTAAGAAAAAAAAGCATAAGGCAGATGGATCAATTAACAAATACAAATCTCAACTAGTGGTGAAAGGCTACAACCAAAAGAAGGAGCAATTTATGAAGAGACATTTTCTTTGGTGGTGACATTTGTGTTTGTTCACCAAATCCTACCTATTGTTGAGCATCTAGAATTGGAATTGTTACAAATTGATGCGAAGACAATATTTCTTAATGGAGAACTAGATGAGGAGATCTATATAAATCATCCAATTAGGTTTCAAGGGGCAACAACACAAAGTATGTTGCTTGAAACATTCCATCTATGGCCTAAAACAATTGTCTAGGCAATGGTATATTTTCTTTCATTGAGCAATAACCTCTGTGAGATTCTTAATCATAGAAGAAGACCATGTGTGTATGTTAAAAGAGAAAAGAATAAGGTTTTGATTCTTTCACTTATGTCGTCGTAGCTGGGAATGACATGGAGTTGATAGTCATAACTCAAAAGTGATTGTCCTCTACTTTTGAGATGAAGGACATAGGGAAAATAGATTATGTACTTAGGGTTAAAGTCTTAAGGGATTGTTTGAAGAGGCTTTTGAGTTTACCTCAAGAAACTTATATCAAAAAGGTCTTGGAATGTTTTAGAATGCATAACTATTAACTCTTAGACACTTCAATGGAAAAGGACTTATATCTTAGCATAGAACAATGTCCTAAAATAGAGGAAAAGAAGAGGGAAATGGCAAAAGTGTCATATGTCAATATAGTCAGAAGTCTAATGTATGCTATGTTGTGTACTTGACCTAACATATGTTTTGTAGTGGGCATGGTTTATAGATATCAAAGTAAATCCAAGACTACCCATTAGATTGCATCCAAAAAGGATACTTAGATATCTAAAAGTAACTACAAATTTGGCTTTGTGGTATCAAAGCGGGAGTCTAAACTTAATTGGTTTCAATGATGTAGAAAGGTTAGCTAATAAAGATGAGCATAAGTCCACATTAGGATATGTATTCATACTTGGTGGTGGAGCCATTTCTTGGACTAGCAAGAAGCAAACATGTGTTTCTCTATCCATTATGGAAACCAGAATATGTGGCATGCACCTCTATATTAAAAGAAGCTTTATGGTTAATGAAGTTCTTGTGTAGCTTGAGCACAGGAGGGCACTTGTGAGTGGCTATAACAATTTATTGTGACAATATAGTCACCCTAGACTATGCAAAGGATCCTAAGCACCATGGAAAGTCCAAACACATTGACACTTGTTACCATTTTATTAGACATTATTGAGGATTTGATATGCCTTTTGTATTTATTTTTATACATTAATAAAATTGCCTCCCTTTTCTTTGAATATAATTGGTTAGTTTAATTGATGGTACATCTCTAAGTTGTCACTAGGCTTAAAAGATTCTATCTCATAAGAGAAAATCACCCTAGCACCTAAGTAGCATGTGAGATGGACTCAAATGATCATGACGTACCATGATGTTGATGATCTCCTTATTGCTTTTGAAGCAAAAAGGCTTATATTTAAAATAATCACCTTAGTATATGCCTAGGATGAGACTCTAAGTTAACACATAGAGATTACTAATTCTCTAAAGCTTGATAGAAGTTGGATTTGAATCAGGAGTGATTTAAGTTAGTCTCTTTGTGATTTGAGTAACCATGTTCCATATGGTGTTTATTAGTGCATGACAAATCCTAAGTGAGAGCTCCACCATAGCATGTAATTCATACTATATGTGCATAAGTCGACCGAATGGGAAGTGATTGAATAGATCCCTATTTTATACTGTATGATCCTCATATAGGATTGAAAATCATAGGTACCTTTGTCGCTTAAGACTACCTCATGAAATTTAGGTTTAGTATTGCTACTGTACTATAGACTCCAAGAGTCAAGAAAGAAATGATCCAAAGGAACATGTTTAGGAAAGCAGCTAAACCTAGATGAATTGGCATGAGTATCTTTGGAAAAATCATTTTCATATCCACCTATGATTTGTGACTCATTCTAGGCAGTTATGCTTATTTTAGTAACGAGCATAACCGTGAGTACAAATGCATATAGTGTTCTTTGAATTGCTTTGTAGGATCAAAGATGCAAATGGTTTGGTGTGAGAATGAAATGATTTGGGTTGCAACAAGATTTTGAATGATGTTATCTTAGTTTGATGGTAGTTTAATGTAACAATCACTCATTGACATATTTTCTTGTATAGTTGCACATTCCAATTTCGTTTATGGTTGAATGTATATTCTATGAGATTGAGACTTTATTTGGCATGTCCAAACGGTATGAGTGTGGATGCTGCATGAGGCCATGTCATGCGTCCACATGGACATGTAATATGTAGAATTAATTAATTATTTATTATTAATTAAATGTATATGAATTCTTATTAAACTAAGACAAATTAGTTAATTTGTTTTAGATTTGTTCAAAAATATAATTTAATTATCCTAATCAGTTTGAGTTTAAACTGACTTAATCATAAAAGATATGACTCTTAACTAGAGTCAAACTCTACCAATGAGGAGTCCTAGTTAAAATAGGTTTTCAACTATTGGTGAAATTTAAAAAGGAATAAAAGTCTAGAAAAAGGCTAAATACTTAATAGAGAAAAATTTCACATACAAGAAAATTTTCTAACTTTCAATTCTTCTTACTATCTCTAAAATATTTTCCTAAAGGTACCATCTTACACCTTTGAGATTTTGGAATGTATAGGCTTGGAGGGTTTTAGTAGTATCTTTATAACCACAAGAAGAGTAGTGGCTATGTTCGTCATTTGATATCTAATAACCACATTTGTGATCAAGCTAGTAACAATGTCCATGCTGTGATTAGAGTAGTAGCTGTGTTGCTGAGTTCATGATCAATAGATTGCAGCTGCAGATTCCATAAGTGATTGAAAGTCATGAGTAGAATGTAAAACAAGTAAGATTTTGGTCTATGGGAAAATTTAAGATAAGACCCACTATGTGTAAATTTTTCCAACAAATCTTAGTCCACCAAGAATAATAGAATTAAAGAATAGAATGAAGGAAAAATGACCTTGCTGGCCGACCAAAATGCTTCACTCAATAGATGCAGTGTGGCTAGTAAAAAGAGGAAGAATGATTGCTGAAAAATTGCAATATAGGGAAGTGAGTTGTGGAGGAAATCATGCTAACATCACAAAGAATCGCAAACCCATTTGAAAATAGAAGGAATCCATAGCAATTTCTTGTCATACTCTTGGCTATACCCACTTTCACAATGTCTCTTGATCATTGTTTCTAACTTGCACTCTTATATCTGCCACTTGATCTCAAAATCAAGAAGCAAGATGGAAAAGACAGTGAACAGAAACCCAAAACCCAAAAGAGGGAGGTGTGTGAAGACAAAGGAAAAGAAGAAAGAATGAAAGTAAATGGGTGTAGAAGTTTTGGAAGAGATAAAAATAAGAAAAAGAAATGAGAGAAATGGGAAATAATGAAAACATTTGTTGGCTCAATAGAGGGACAAACAATACATGGAGACCAGAGAGAAAATGAGGTCCAATAGAAAAATTAATTAACTATCCCATCTATTATATTTATGTAAACAAAAAAATTTCCATATGTACATTTGCATAATCCAAAAATGATTGTTTAGAATTTTTTTACACTTAAGTTTTATGTTCTTAGACATATTGATGACATGATTCTAATGCATGAGCATGAAATGCCATGATCTACTTAACCTATTAATAAAGCAATATAAACATCTAGATGCTAATCTTATTTACTATACCTAACTACACATATATTTGGACATGGATATGACAACTCTCTTCCACTAAAAGAAATTTCATTCTCAAAATTCCTGTACTTTTACTAGAGAACAAATAAGGATGCTTAGTTTTCATCTCATCTTCTTGCTCCCAAGTTGCTTCCTCTATGGTAGGATTAGCCATAACAACTTCAATAGAGAAATGAACTTATTGCATGAAACTTTAGCTTGTCTTTCTAAGATCTTAGTTAGTTTCTCCTTATTGATCAAATCCTCTTTCAATTCAATTGGTTGAGATGTCAACACTTGTGAGGGATCAGGCATGTACTTCTTTAGATAGACACATGAAAAACATCATGGATTTGAGATAAATTTGCAGTCAATGGAAGGCAATAAGCAACACTTTCAATGCATCCTAAAATCTCATAAGGTCCAATGTCTTGAGGGCTTAAATTCCCTCACTTCCTAAAATGCAAAACTCATCTCCAAGGTGATATTTTTAGGAAGACCTTATCACTTATATTAAACTCTAGGTCATGCCTTTGACAATCTGCATAAGATTTGCATCATCTTGAGGTGCCATCATTTTCTCCTTAATAATTTAATTCTTTTGGCTTTGAGTTGAACGATATCAGGACCTAAGTTTTTGCTTACCTTCTTCATCCCAATAAATTGGCATTACACACTTTCTACCATACAATGCTTCATAAGTTGCCAAGCTAATACTTGAATGAAATCTAGTTGTATGCAAATTCAATAAGAGATAGATGATTATCCCAACTTCCTCAAAATTCCATAACACATGCCCTAAGCATATTCTCCAAAGTTTGAATTGTCCACTCAAAATGCCCATCTTTTTGAGGACGGAAAGAAGTATTTATTTTTAACTCTATCTCCAAAGCTTTTTGTAGGCTTAACCAAAAACAAGAAATGAATCAAGAATCTTATTAGGTATTATTGAAACAAGTGCCCCATGAAGTCTCACAATAACTTTCACATAAAATTCAGCCAAACTATCATGAGAACAATTTGTCCTTATTGGTAATAAGTGAGCTAATTTTGTTAACTGATCCATCATCACCCAAATTGCATCATCCTTTCTTTTAGTGAGAGGTAAACCCATAACAAAATCCATAGTAATATGCTCCCATTTCCTCTTAGGAACCTTTAATGACTACAATTGTCCTATGGACTTTGATGTTCCATTTTTACTTGTTGGCATACCAAACATCTTGAAACATAGTCAGCAATGTCTTTCTTCATCTCTTGCCACTAAAAACTTTCTCTAAGTGTCCAATACCCTTTTTTACTGCTCGGGTGCATAAAATAAGTTGAAGAGTGGCCTCCTCCAAAATTTTTTCTTCAAATCTTGTACATTTGGACATATCCACATCGTAATGTTCCATCATGTCTCAAAGAATCATCTTTCGAAGAAAAATCTATAGGATTTTCATTTCTAACTTCTTTGATTTTGATTAGGTGAGCATCTTGACTTGTGCTTTGAAAACCTATTCTTCAAGCATTGGTCTAACTCTAAATATAGTTAAGAGAGCACATCATCTCTAACTACTAATTTTACCCCACTAATCTCAATTCAAGCAATAAAGGTAAATAAACCACATGAACATATGTTAAGATACTAGTAGTTTCCTACTCAGTGTATGAGCCATTATCCTTCTCTTAAGAGCTCCTTTTGAGTAAAAAGATATTTCAAACTTTTGTGATCAGTGAAAATTTGAAAAGTTTCTGCATACAAGTAATGTGTTTATGTCTTAAGTGCAAAGATTACTATAGCTAAAAATAAGTCATGGATTAGAGAATTAAATCTTTGTGTTTAAGTTATTGGGAAGCATAAGCAATTACCTTACCATGCTACATGAGAACATATCCAAGGCCTCAATGTGGTGCATCACTTTACACTACGAAACCACATTTGCCTAAAGAAAGGGTGAGAATTGTAACTAAAGTCAAACGATTCTATAATTCATCAAAGCTCTTATTGCATTCCTCTAACCACTAAAACTTTACATTCTTTCTGAGCAGTTTTGTCAACAATGTAGCACTAATGGAAAATTTCTCAACAAAGCATCGATAGTAATCACCTAAACCCAGGAAATTCATTACCTCAGTTGATTTATTTGTAGGTTCTTGATTGAAAATGGCTTTTACCTTGTGAGGCTTTACAGAGATGTCACAAACGAAATGCCAAGAAATGCAACTCCATCTAAAATTCACACTCATTGAGTTTGGCATATAACTGTCTACCCCTTAACACTTGCAAAATAGTTCACAAATGTTCTTCATTCTCATCTTCATTATGCGAATATAACAATATATCATGAATAAACATAACAACAAATTTTTCCAAATATGGCCTAGACACCCATTCATCAAATCCATAATGTTGTAGGAGCATTAGTCAACCCTAAAGGCATAACTAAATGTTCATAGTGCCTATATCAAGTTCTAAAAACTATTTTAGGTATATCTTACTCCTTGACTTTGATTTGATTGTATGCCAAATGTAAATCAATCCTGGAGAACACCTTAGCACCTTAAAGCTAATCAAATAAATTTATTCTAGGCAATGGGTATTTGTTACAAGTGGTCACCTTGTTCAATTACCAATAGTCAGAACAAGCCACATTGTACCATCCTTCTTCTTTATAAATAAAACTAATGCTCCTCGTAGAGAGATACTAGTTCAATTGAAGCCTTTATCTAATAGTTCTTGTAATTATACTTTCAACTCCCTCAACTTTGTAGGAGCCATCCTATATGATGCTATAGAAATAGGAGTTGTACTTGGAACAAGATCAATTGTAACTTCCACCTTTCAATCAAGTTATAGACCTACAAGTTCCTTTGGGAAAACATCTAGAAATTCGCACATCATTGGTATATTTTCTAGTTTTATATTACTTATCTTTGTGTCAATGACATATGCTAAATATGCTTAGCAACCTTGCCAAAGTAGTTTCCTTGCAACTACAAAAGAAATGACACAAGAAGGAAGAAATCGATGCTCCCCTTAGAAAATAAACTCTTACTTTTCTAGCAGCCTAAAGGTTACTTCCTTTTCAAAGCAATCAATGGAAGCATTATGTTGAACTAGCCAATCCATTCCTAGTATAGCATTCAAGTCTTTAATTTTCAAAGGAATTAGGATTGCCAATAGCTAATGTTCACCAATGCAAATCTCATAACCCATATATACGTGTTTTGCAATTATCACCTCTTCCATAGGAATAACAACTCCTAAACTACCCTCTAGATTGCTCAAATCTCTATTAGCATATTGTGCAAATGTCTTTGATATAAAGGAATAAGTAGAACTAGGACTAATCAAAATGTATTCAACTTGATCAAATATAAAAATTGGACCTTTTATAACCTTGGGAATTACTTGAGCTTCCTACAATGTCATGGTAAAGACTCTAGCTTTCAATTGAGAATGACTAGGTTGTGCATGTTGTCTACTACCATTGCTACTAGCAACTGGTCCACTAGACTTCACAATCGAACTAGACCTCATTCCCTATCTTGTGGTGCATCCATATTTTGATCCCAACTTGATACTTGAAATGATGTTGAAGTCTAATATTATTTAGTTGTGTTGACTAAGGAAGGACAATCCTTCAACTTGTGACCCATTTGTTTGTAGTTCAAACATCCACTAGAAATTCTTTTACGCTATCCCTCAGGTAATTTACCCTAAGAATTACATTAAGGTTGTCTTCTTGGGTAGGAGGGAGTGTTATGACCACATTTACTAATAGCAGCATTCAAGTTTTCTTTTTGACCTCCAGAACCACTACCAAATGAGCTAAAAGGTTTACATCCCATAAATGCTCAAGATTTAGATAGAGAGGCACCATAAGAAATTCTTCTACTTTAGAATTAACCAAAAAACCTACCTTTCTTCCATGTTTTGTTGATGTGGTATTTGCCACCTAATTTTAAAATGCATCATTAGGGTTGAGACATGCTAAATTATATACCCAACATCTCTTTCGTGCTTTGGCTTGCCTAAGGTGTTACATACACTTCCCTTAAGGATTCAACATCCTTGTTAATTTGTCCTACCATAATTCAAGAGGGCATGTGGAGTGGCTCTAATATCAAGAACAAAAACCTATCCTACTAGTGATATTCTCCTCTTTTGGCCAAGGTTGACATAGTTTTAAAACATGTTACTAGGGGTTGAGACATGAAAACATATATACCCAGCACATCTCCCAAAGCAGATAATATCACTAGTGGACTGGTCTATTACACCATGTCCTATTTTTCTCTTATTTCTTTCTTTTACTTCATGCCTCTCTTCCAATCTCTTTTGCATGATAAGAGGATTCCACCAGTTTCATGTATTCTATATAAGTAACTCATTGCATTTAATTATTCAAACTATAAAAAATTCTAAAAATTTTAAATACAACAAAATATACTTCATAGCTATAAAACTTGTAACTACTATACACTTGAAGCTTGTATACCATTTTTCTCATTGAAAATGTAATTTATGCATATGGTATCACTAAGAAGCATCCTCATTTGAAAGCAATTCTCATAATAGAAACATGACATCACTAATCCTAAGAGTAGTAATTATACTAAGTGTGATATCACTAGATAATCAAGAGCAAATATACATGATATGTGGTCAGACACTAGCATAGAGCATGGTTCTAAAGGGCTAGTGACACAAGATACATGCCCCAAAGACTATATGTACACCCCGTGTAGTCTCAAAGACCTTATATTCTTTATATTCATACTTGTTTATAGAGCTATGAGTGCACATAAGTGACTGACATAAAACATGATTACTAAACTAAATATAAACAATTACTTGGTCGGAAAGCATGTTAAACTGCACTTTGGATCCGATGCGTTCATCACAGTTCTCATAAAATTAGTAACACTTCATTACAAATTGATTCTCCACCATATTTATAAATGAAGAAGTTCTTAAAAATAACTAGCATATTTCATAAACAACTTATTTTCTAAACCAAAAATTTCATATTAAACTATCTAAAGTATTACTTATTTTTGAGGAGAAGCCATAACCATTTAAAGAAGAAAATACACCATTTAAATGCCATTTGAAACTCTTATGATTCCCTTCAAAATAACAATAGCTAAAATATAGAAAAAAAAATTCATTTTTCCTAAAGACAATCATTGTTAGAGGCTTATCCACTCACTTGGGTTTCAAACTATAGATCTAACAATATCATAACCTTTGAGAATTAAAACTTGATCCTACTTAAATTTAACTTCTTTCCTATACATATAGCATTTTAGGTTTAAGGATGAACAACTAACTCCAACTATTGAATTAGACCTACTAATTATGGCATGATATGAAACTTAGTACCAAACATTCCTACCCAGATTGGCTACCAGAGCCTCAATCTAAAAGAAGGCATAAGTATTTAAACAAAATATAAAACAAAACTAGAGTTTTAAGGAAACAAAGAATGACCTTATTTTGCCATAAGAACTATATTAATTGTCTTTGACGCAAATTCTGAAAATTGATAGAATAAAGACATGTATCTAGTTTTATATGCAATTCATTGCAAAAAATAATACATGTTGAGTTCTTATATACTAATTATTTTAAAACTTTTCTCAATTAATAAAGGAATATAACTCACAAGTTCTTAGCAACTGAAAATATCAAGACTTTCTACGCAAAACCCTTTTCTAAAGACTTGACTCCCAAATTTAGGTTCTCAAGCAAATCCCTTAACAAGTTCAAAGACTAATACCACTTTGCAACCATAATTGGAGAACTTAAATCAAACCTTGAAAGTATTTGAGACTTACATCTCTTACTTTCAAGAAGCCACAATTATGCTCTAGCATTAAAGTTATTCTCTTTAAATTTAGAAACACACCCATATCAAAATAGTGAGAACTTCAGCTAACCCAATGCTTCAAGGAGTAAAAATAAAACAATGCTTGAGAATTGTTTCTCTGCCAGACCTCATAAAATAGAAGCAACTAATTAAAGTCCTCTCTTAAATTTGTTCAATTTCAATGAAGAACAATGGCAAGAAAATAAGAATAGAAGATAAACTAATAGAACATTTGTGCTGATTTTACCTTAATTAACAGCAAGAAATCCTGATTGTACATTCCCCCGAATCAGCTACAGAATTAGGCTTGAAATTTTATGGGAAAGGAAAGAAGGGTTTTAATTATAAGGTGGTTGTGTGAAGAAATTCTAGGCAAAAGTGTAGAAGGGAAGAGTGTGAAAAAGAGAAGAAAATATTGCAAGGAGTTGTAGGTGGCAGCAATGAACATGAAAGAAGCAAAAAGAAAGTGGGATTTCTGTGAAATGAGAGTGGTGAGACCAAAACAAGATTAAAGTAAAAAAGCTAGAAGTAAAAAGAAGAGGAAAGAACTGTCAACATATAAGAAGAAAAAAAATGCTGCATGACTTGAAGTGGGAGGTTTTAGTGATATGAAGAAGCTTCGGGAAAGGCATAAATAAATGGGATCTGTACTTTGAAAGTAAAGCGAATAAAGAAAATTGACAATGAGAGAAATGATCAGTGAGTTGGTGCTAAAGTAGGACGAACTATTTGAAAGTGTAAAGGAAAAGAGATAAATGTGTAAAAAGAATAAGGAATTGTAGTGTTAGTAAATTGAATAGGTGGCACACTAGGGTGTAATTGAGAAACTTCAGAAGAAAGAGCACATAAAAATCTAAACCAATTAACTGAGAGAAAGAGTAGAAAATAAATTCAAATTTGTTGGCAACCACAAAGTTTTATATATATATATATATATATATATATATATATATATTAAAGCTACTTACCCATTATCTATTTAAAATTATTTTAACCAAACCATTATTTTAGCTAATATAAATTCCTATATATATATATACATATATATATATATATATATATATATATATATCTCAAGTGATTTTTATACACTTGAGATATATATTGTCAAATATGTAATTGAGATGATCGAATATAAGCAAATGCATGATATGTTATGACTCATATAGCCTATTAATAAAACTAAGAAAACTCTAAGAACCAAATCTAATAAACATTTACTATTAATAGCATATTTTCCACTCTTAGTGCCTTTTTTCTTTAGTATATGAATGAAGTTTAATTGTGCTGATTAATATAAATAGAGTGCAAGTTTTTTGGGATATTACATGAAATCTCTATGAATACTCTAGCAAGTACTTCATCACAATGTTTTTATGCTTATGCAGTTAAATAATTTTCATAAATCTAGCTAGTTACTTTGGTTTCTTGCTTTGCAAGTCTATAGTTAGGCATTTGATGTTAGGTACCTCCCTTATGCTAAAGTTTACATGGCTGTTGGATTTAGGCTATGATGCTATAGTGTTTTGACATTGTATTGATAAGATACTAGATAGAACATGTAGCTTAAGAGTCGAAAGGATTCTTTCTCAACCTCAGTCACCTTCTCAACTCCTTCTTAGCCACCTTCTCAACCTTAGTCACCTTCTTAGACTCCATGTCACCCTACATCTCAACCTCTATCTTTATCAGCGGAGATGTTGTAGTTAATTCCACCCCATCCCCATTGGCACACCCACGCAAAACCTAAACATGCCTTTGACAAATGTGGAGCCTTTACCAAAGCCTCCCTATTTCTGTGGTATTCGTATCTGCCTTCATCCCATCCCTTATTTTCAACCCTTTGCCTTTGCCTTCATTTTATCCTCTCCATCTTTTTTAGCCTCCTTCTCATCCTCAGGCTACTTCTCAACCTCTATCTCACTCTTCATCTCAATTAGTAGAGATGGTGGGGTCAATTCCAACACATCCTTAATGGCACACCCATGCAAAACCCAAAAACCTATGACAAATGTGGAGACTTTAACAAAGCGTCCCCATTTCCATCACATTCTCATTAGTGCTCAACTCCTTTAAACTAGTATTTAAGTCATAAGTTTTGACTCGTTTGTACATTATCTTCATCATCACTTTTTATCCAAACTTCCTTAATTCTACACATAATTCTTGTAATAACCATTTTTCAATGTTGATTTTTTTCAGTTTATGCACTCTCTCACCAACATATCTGACAACCTCCTCCTTCACAAACTAACCACCATAATGAATTGTGATATCAAACATACCAATTGGTGTCATTTTTGCATTAAGCACAATTTGATCAATGACACATCAAGAAGATAAGCATCAAGCATAAACTAACCCTAACCCTGAAACATGTCTTTTCTCACTCAACCATAAACTATAGGGTATTATTTGAAAACCCCCAAAACCTATAACAATTTCTAGGGTTCTTCCCCAACAAAAATATATCTAAATCATTATGAGCAAATACAGAATAGGTGCATACCTTTCAACAATTGATTATTTTTGAGTTGAATGATGAAAACTCTCTTAAATCATTATTATATGATGTTTGAAATTATGCGGTTGCTTGATTTGGGAGAAACTTCTATAGTAATTTTATAGGCAATAGAGGAAAATTCAAATAGGAGAATTTGGGACAAAATCGAGACCTAAATCACCCTGTCCATTAGCATGGCAAGGTGTCCACTAGCTAGACATCATTGTTGGCATGGAGCCTGGCCACATTAGCCATCCATTTGCCACATCAAGTCATTCGGGATAGCATTGTGATGGGTCTAGACTAAGAGACCTATACCATAAATGACAGAAATTATAGGGACCTGCTTAGATGGTTTTAAGTTATAGGGACTTACTTGAAGATTGGGCCAAACTATAAGGACTAGCAGAATAATTTAACCAAAATTTTTCAATTGTTCTTTTTCTACCTTTTTTTCTTATTTTTATGGTGGTGGTAGCAATGCAAACCCTTTGTTTAATATTGCATATTTGCCTAGTGTATAGATAATTACAAGATTTAAAACTTGGATATTACTAAATGCACCATGTGCTGCATTTTATTTATTCATCTGCTTATATGTATATTTCTTTTTTCTTATGGCTTTTTCCTTGTTTCACATTAGGTAGGAGGCCAATAGTTATGGATATCATGGGGATGATGGATTGCTTTATCACGGAGGAGGGAAGGGAGAAGTTTTTGGCCCAACATATACATCTAGTGATATAGTTGGCAGCGAGATTAACTATGCCACAAAGGAATTGTTTTTCACATGAAAGACACTTTCTATTATGTTCAATGCATCCAATTTGAGTGTGTTCTTCAATTTTTGAATGAAAGTAAGCTTAACACTCTAATGACACCCTCCCTTGATTATAATGAGGTTTATCAAGACACCATGGCTACAAAAGCCAGCAATTGCATCTTAACTATACCCATGAACATAAAAGACACTGGAGTTTACTGTTTGATTTACCATTATGTTGTTTAGTTTGTTTGTGGCTTTTGTCTACTATCTTAACTTATCTCTTTATGGTTGATGCCAGTAAAAATGGACATGTGGAGATAGTTTACAAGGAAATGTTGGGTACTGTCCCCTTTTTCCAATTATTGCTATTTATAGCCAAAATGAAGAGTATGTTTTATTGCTACCTTTTTATAATTTCAGCCTTGTGCTCTTCATTTATTGGAGTGCTAGGTGGTGCTTTATAATTTTAGATTCCAAACAGAGTTGATATTTGTATTTTGTGTCTAGTTGTGTTACCATAAGTTGAGAAGTGGTCAATTAGACTATGATTCAGTAATTTCCATAGAAACTTGTAGCTCAATTTCCATGTATGCAGTTTAACTTCTGGAAATGTGACAGCTTAATATTCTAGGATTCTATCCCTAACTCCACATCTCTACCTTTATCTAATAGTTGTTCTGCCCTGATATACTTTCTTCTACTACTAGGACTAAGTCCACATATCTCCAGGGAATAATTTAACAAGTTAGCATAACTTTTTAATGATTCAATTTCAAACAGTTGATTTTGATTATGCTAGTTAAGATGACGCATGACACTACAAACAAGTCAGCGATTCAAAAAATGAATATTTAAGCTTAATTATTTTTAAATTAGTTAATGTAAAACATAAAATACCAACTTAACCACATGTGCATAATTAATGGAAATTTCATTAGTCTCCCTTGAAAATTCATGCCTCCCACATGTACAACTAATCATTCTATAACTTGCTCATCAACATCAATAGAATCCAAACTAGTACCACAATCACATTATGGCATTTCAAACTTGCGGCACTTTATCTAAAACAAATACAATCTTAATAAAACTTATATATCTAGAAGCTGATAACAACATCCAAAAAGAAACAAGAAGCTGACCTTGGCTCAGTCTCTTCTACAGCACTCCAAATTAACTATACATGATATTCGGCTGCTAATTTGTAACCATAGAGAAAACTCAATGATCTTACACCTGGTGAGAGGATAAGAGACTAACAATGGGGAATAGTGCAGGGTTATCAAAATCAAAATCACTTCTCATAACAATAATTACTTAATAAGGACCTTTATTGTAAAACAATATCATTCTTAAAATGCACTTGTATGAGAGTGGAAATACTCAATTAAGAAGTTTTAATATAGCAAATGCCAAAAATAAGGTAAATAAACATTTTACACTACAAAATTCTTTTCAAAGGCCCAATACAAAGATTATATTATTGTTCAACTATAAAGTTTTACGTATAGAATACCTTGAACTATGTAAGTCACTTGAAATATGTCTACTAACCTAGATATATTATAAGTTGGCATCACTTAGTCTTAGCAGCAAAATTTCTGAGACACAGACATCCCTGGGCACTCAGTAGCAATAACTAATAAGCTAGTCATACATTAGTATAGAGCAATTATACAATAGCTGGTCACATGCTAACACAAAGGATTAAATCTAGTCATATACTAGCGTAGAGCTCCCCCCAAAGGGCTATCTAGGTACACGAGATATACGCCATAAAGACTCTATGTATACCCCTTGCAGTTCCAAAAATTTTATAAGCTGGTTGTCAATTTACTTATTCAATAGTTACATAATCAACAAGGAATTAAATGGCAAATACTTTTGTCAATGATATTCTTAATCTATATGTCAAATTGTAAAGCATTACTAATATGCAAAACATAAATCTCTAAACTATCAGTGTACAAATATATAGAATTCCTAGAAGAACATATCATAATTTTTGAAATAATTAATATACAAATCATAATCTAGCATAAAACTAACTCCAAAAAGATGATTGGACTTTTTCCATAAATATGCTTTCTTATGAACCATAACTTTCTATCATAAATACCTTCACTATTCCATAATTTTATGAAGAAAGACAATTGAAAGAATAAAATATTCTATGTTGCATATACTTTAACCATTTTTTCAAGAGAATAGTAAGAATAGTTAAATAGAAAATCAATCATTTTCTTAAAAAAAGCATTGTTAGAAATTTATTTACTCACCCAAGCAACTAACTACACTATTGAACTCCCTAGCTCTAGCATTGCTTCAAGAGGCTCTTCATGTGGTAACTCTTCTCCTAACATTAACAGATATTCGTTTGAGTAATAAGACTAAGTTGCTAAACTAAATTAGCCTATAGTGGACACATGGTATACATGTTAAGTATGTAACACGCTCCAATGTACTCTATGCAATTTATCTTATATTTTCAATTTTTAGTTATGCCTTTCTTACTTTAAGTAACACTATAAAGCTACTGCACTTGCACAAAAATTCTGTATTAAATGGCAAGAATTTAAACCTTGAAAATGTTATGAACCTATATGTCTACTTTCTAATGTCTTACAGATAGTGACTTGGATATCTAAAACTCAAGTTGTGTGACAATTAGCAAGTGCTGCCTGGTGGGACAGCAAGCAGTAGAACAAAATTTCTTTGCCACTTTATGTAAAGACTAATTTTGGAAGAAAAAAAACTGTGGCCTGAAAAATTTTGAAATTAAATTCTTCTGTTTTAAGATTCAAAACCCATTGACATTTTGCCAAATAAACAGTTGCAACGCAAGAGAAGATTAAACAGTGCTCAAAGGTTCAAGAAGACAAGGTATGTTTCATAGTGCTTTTGCTAAATTTCCATCACCACACACCAAATCATGATAAAATTAACATAAGCTCAACGGACAAGATTTCAAACAAGCTTTTTGTTACCCAAAATATCAAGACTTTCACACGAAGTAATTATAAAGAACTTGGCTCCCAAATTTAGTTCTCAACCAATTAATTTATAAATAGAAGGATCAACACCACTTGACAAAAATAGTTAGAAGGCTTAAATCTAAATTTAAAATTATTAGATGCCTAATTTTCCTATTCAAAAGAGCCCTTGAGTTAATTTCTTTAAATTTATAAACTATCCCATACAAGATAGTGAATATCTCACTAACCCAAACACTTGGGCAATGACTAGAATTAATAAGTGGGGTAAAGCTATTCTTTGACTTGTAACATGCCTAATGGTTTATCAATCCAACTATATTCTTTGTAACTAACCTTGGAACCAAAACTAAAACTAACAGAGTTCAGAAGATTAATAAAATGGAATCTAGATTACCTTAACCAGTAGCTACAATGCCGTAATTTTACACCAATCCTCGAACCAGCTGGAAGGTGATAATGAAATATAAGAAGGTAAGAGAGAAGGGCTGTGACTCTAAGTTACTATAAGAACTATTTGAAACAAGCAGCAAAGAGAACTAGCTTGACAGAGAGGAGCACATGCAAGAAGAAAAAAAGGCTGGTTCTCATAATTTTAGACTAACAGAAAAAAAATAGCCAAATATAAGGACACCAAGAAGAATAGGAGCTGATTTCTCAATTTCCAGTCTAAATTCACAGCATGTAGTTGGTTGAGGCCACCCAATTTCAGTTCAGCAAGAAAAGAAAATGAACAAAATAAAATTAGTGTGACAATTAGATGCAAGAGTAGAAGTTTACCTTGTTAGTAGAACCCCTTGGTGACGACAAATTCTAATTCTTTTTCTGCATTATGACCGTGACAGTGTTGAGGGGAAAGAGTCAGTAACGGCCAAACAAAAGAAAGAAATGACATAGAACAAGAAGTGGAGAAAAGGTGAAAGAGCTTTGTGAGAATGACAGGCTGGGACCAAGTAAGAGGAAAGGATGAAACTACAAGAAGAGAATAGAATAGAAGAAAAGAAATGAAGCTTAAGAAAATGAAAAAGAGAGTAAAAAGCTTGCGGAAAACCACGGAGTAAGAGGAAAAATATGACAAACTAATGGAATGAGGCGTTAAGAAGAGAAGAGAAGTCAAGATAAACAGTAAAGAAATAAGGTGATGAGTGCATACAAGGAATTAGAAAATTAAATAACATTAGGCAGTAAGTGAGTTGCAGTTACGGCTATAGCTCCTCCCATACGTACATACATACATACATATATATATATATAATTGTTTGCCACCTACCTAATTGTTTATTTGCAATAAATTTAACTACACCCATTATTTTAGCTAATACAATTTAGAGTAAATTACACTATCATCTCTTGAGCTATTTGATTTGACACTTCACTCCATTCTTACTCAAATATGACACTCCACCCCATTTACTCAAGTATTAATTAAAAAAATATACTTAATATTAATAAAGTATTCACAAAAAAATATTAAATCAATATTTTTATCTAATTTTATTTAAAGTTATACTTTAACTCAGTTAACTATTTTAAATAATTAATGTTTTGATAAATTATATTTTTTTAGTCAAATAATTATATTTATTACAAGGTATAAATTTAACAATGTGTATGATTATGAAAAAAAACTTTAGTACAAATATAGAGGCATTTTGAAGTGAGTTTAGTTAGCAAAAAATAAGATTAATTATGCTCTACATTTTTTTCTTAATTAAACTCACCTCCAAGATGCCTCTATATTTGTACTAATTTTTTTTTTCATAATCACACATATTGTTAAATTTATACCTTACAATAAATATAATTATTTGATTAAAAAAATACAGTTTGTTAAGATATTAGTTATTTAAAATGGTTAACAGAGTTAAAATATAATTTTAAGTAAAACTAGAGTAAAATTTGATTTAATATTTTTTTTGTGAATATTTTATTAATAGTTAGGTATATTCTTTTAATTAATATTTGAGTAAATGGGGTGGAGTGTCATATTTGAGTAAGAATGGGGTGGAGTGCCATAATCAAATACTTCAAGGGAGGTTAATGTAATTTACTCTATAATTTATTATCTATACTTTTATATAATTAAAGTAATCCTTTACACACTTAGATATAGATATTTATTTTTAAGCATATTAATGGCATGTATCTAATGCATATGTATGAAATGCTGTAAACTACTTAGAATAATAATAATAATAAAACAAAGTAAACTTTAAGTCTTTCTCTTAATTACTATCTACAATTACACCTATATTTAGACATGCATATAACAGTTGATCTTTCAGAGATTCTGATCCTTTTCTCCAAAACCTGTGATCATTTGGTGTGAGGATCAGGATTTGAAAGATGTTCTATTGTTTAGGTTTTCTTCTTCTTTTGAGATAAGGTTGCCAAATTGCGTTAATGTATTTCTCAAAATTGATTATTGTACCTTCCTTTCATAGCAACATTACTTTCTACTTAATTTCATAAATTAGCTTCTTTAGATCATTGGTTGAGTTATTTAACTTTTCAGGAGTGTGTTTCATTTATATCTGATAGGGTGCATATCAACTTTTTCCCTTTTTTTTCCGGTGCACATCTTACCTTGTAGTATAATTTTTGCTTACTCACGGGGTTGCTAATGCAAGAGGACGAACAGTTTGTTGTTCTTTGTATACGTGGATGTGGCCAAAAAACTACTAATTTTAAGTCCAACTTAGTGACATGCCATTGTTCCTTTTTTTTTTTTTTTTTTCCAAATTGTAGAGTTTTTTTTTTTTTGGTTCGTTGCTTTATATTCGTAGTTCAATGCCGGCTACCTCTTTCTACAAATATTTATTCTAAGAGAATTTCTCATTATTCAGCTCCTTGACAGTTCTTTGTTAAGTGTTCAACTTGAGTAATCTTGATAGTAATTCAAATCTTTAAAGTTTTTCCGTCTCTTGTCAGAAGTGGAACTTCCTGTCATTGGTATCTCAACTTTCAAAAGTGAGAATAGGGAGATGAACCCCTAGCAGGGTAGGATTAAACCTGTCTGGTGAAGTATCTTGTGTGCCACCTGACTCACAGAATCATGGCAATGTAGAATTTTTTTTTTCTTCGTTTTTTCCTTTCGGTTTTTTATTCACTTTGAAATCGTTGGGAGGCTTTAATTCTGCGAATTTTACTCGTTTTCATATTTTGGTTTGGAGATATTTTCCATTTTGAAAGTTGAGAAAATGGCTCAAACTATCAGAATATGACACATGTTCCACTCTCTTCTTATATGTGTTGTTCTGGACTCTAATTGTTTAGGGGATCAGTTATAACATTTATCTCAGCTGGTGCTCTAGGCCTGCAATCATGAAGTTGCTAATATTTTTATTAAATATCCTGAAAGGGAACTAAACTACGTGTATTCAAATGTTTAAGAGCTAATCCTTTAGGCACTGGGACGTCAAAAATGTAAAATATATATATATATATATATATATATATATATATTGATGCATTGGTGGGCTAAATTAGAAAAAGGCCATCTAAGAGGGAGCTGCATGATTAATTTTGGGTTGCCTGTCTTCGAGGATTTAGTTCAGGTGGATTTTCGGATCTCGAATTTAAGTTACTGCTGCTCTAATGTTGTCTACTGATTCTAGATTATTAAGTGCCTTGCTTTTTTCGCCGCATGGATATGCATGTGAGAATGCTGCCTACGGAGAAATCATTGTTTTGCATGTTGTGATAAAATCAATTTGGTTTGTTGTCTTATTATGATTTTTTCTGCTTGAATATTTGTTGTGTATTAGTACTTACAAAATTGCCATTTGATTCTCTTTTCTCTAGGACTGTGAGCTTTGCTGGCATATGAACAACCACCAGGGGAATCTAGTGGACCCAATTGTGCTTGAACAATTATTGAAATGAAAGCTAAATTTCTTTTGGCACATTCATTATTATGCCAAGTACAATAACTCCTATTCAGAAAATGCTAAATAGTGATGAAGAGGCATGTAATTAATAAAGTGTATAATCTAAACAAGTTGACATCACATAATCACATTTACTAAATTGTTTTAGCACTAACTAAAATAATAGAAGCTGCCATCACATGTCTACACACAATAAGCTTGACAAAACATAAACAAAAAGCAACAAAAGTTGGGACCACTACTATAGAGAACTATGATTATAGTTTGCATTGTCTAACATCTTGGAAGCATTATGGTTGAGTGCTGGTTCCATGTGCTTTATAAGATGCACCACCACTTGACTTTGTTGGCTGAGATGAACTAGCCAACCCTTTCCCTTTTTGCCCTCCTTTCCTTAATGGTAATTTAGCCCTAAAAACTATAGAGCCTTTGGTTGGCCATGCTACTCCTCCTCTACCTATTTCTCTGCTTGTTCATCTTTCTCTTCTAGCTATTCCCAGAATACTTGAGCCTTCTTGAGTGCTAGCTGGTGGCCTACCACTATTGCCTTGGCTGGATCTGCCTCTTCCAACCCTCTTCTTAAATCTTCTAGTTTGGCTTCTTACTTAATTACTAGGGCTAGCACCATGGTCATGAGGAGTAGAGCAACCTAGGTGTTGGATGTCTATTGCTTGCAAGTCCTCTTGTTATAGCCATATTGGTTGCAAGTAGCACACCTAAGGCTTTGGTTTATTCCTCTCAACTTGTTTGGAGGGACAAGTTCATCAGGCTTTCTCTTCCTTAACCTTTTTGGCCTACCAGGGTCTTCTCTCAATCTAGGAGGCATGATCTTATCAAGGCCTTATAGTTGCATTAGATTTTGTCCATTGATAGGGTTGATAACTGGGATATAACATGCCTTGAATGCTACTAGTATGTAGTGGTTACTGATATAGTCTTCTAGTTGGTCACCCTTGAAGAGTATGCAGTTTATGGCATGCCTACAAGGTAAATCAATTAATCTCACCATCTATACCTGCAACTACCTTCTTGTAGGTCCACTGTGAACTTGTCTAAGATCATAGATTGGACATGTTTAACCTCAAACTTTATGCCCCCTACCCATCTTCAACTCCACTTCCCACTCTTCTCCACTTCCTTGTCAATCCTCTTCCCAGGCTATGGTATTATGTTCCCCTTAAACTTCTTAGTTTGTACTCTCTTGGTTCAAACCTTGTCATCCAATATACCCTAATCCATTCCATCATTGTCAAGATGGGGTTATCTTTGGCCTCTATCAATCTACCATTGAATGACTCTAAGATATTGTTCATCAACATGTGTAGACACCTAATTTGTCTAGCCCACTTTGAAAAACTTTAACCAAAATTGCAAACCCAAATTTAAACTGAAAATAAGAAAATGAAATAAAATAAATCCTAAATAATAAAATTTGAACTCAAAGATAAGTCCAGTATACAATTAAACCCAAAATCCAAAATCAAAGTCCAGCCCAACCAAAAGTTAAAATTAAATTCTAAGATTAAAATTGAACTCTTAAAATAACAAAATGAAAATTTAAAAGATAATTAGATAAAATACAAAATAATTTAAGAGGTAAACAAAAGGTAACAAAGATAAAAGGCGAAAAAGATAAAGATAAAAAGATGATAAAAGTAAGATAATGAGAAGTTGAAAATCTAAAATACTAGATAAATTTAAGAGATAACAAGAGATAAATAAAAAGATTAAAAGAAACGAAAATAAATTAAAAGATAAGCGACAAGAAAGACAAAAGTTTAGATAAACTAGGAAACAAGAATTTAATTAAAAAAGAAATTCTAACTTTACACATATAACAAACCCATCCTTGCACACAAAAAAAGAAAAGGTGAAATAATAGGTTTGAAAAGAGTTTTCCATCAACCCATGCAAAAAGAAGGAACCCCTCTACACTAAAATTGAATCCCGTCTCCCTTTATAACACCTTCGCGACCCATGGTCCTTCAACACAACGACCGTTCTTTGTCTCAGAGAACTGTTGCTCTTCAGCCAAGCATTCTATCTTCGAAGATTAACTCAGCAGCACTCCAACTGGTCTTAGGGCTGATCAAAATCTTTGGGTCACCTGAATTACGCCGCTGCTATTTTCTTGGAATGACCCATTTGCTGTCATCATCGGAGAGGCTGTCGTTGCAGTATTCCAATCAAGAAACAAGTCATGTTTGCAGCGAAGGACCAGTGTTGTCTCTCTCATTCACTAAGAAATCATGCTGCTGCTGCCACCGTCGAAGGACCCAGCCACTGCCCGCTACGTCAAGAGCCCCTCTGTGAGTGTAATTTCTACAGAGTCACTACCCATTGTTATCCATTGTGAAGCCAAAGTTCTGCTACTAATCTTGGTGCTTCCTCCAAGTCTTGTCTGAGCTGCCTCAAGAAGTCACCTACTATTCTACTTGGTCACAGATCATCTTTCATCCTAAAGCGTAAAGCTCAAAATCAAGAGAGGCTGAGAGAGAATTGTGCAGAGGATACTGGTTCCCTTTTGCACACTTCCACACAAACATATTACTCATCTACATAGCTCAAATAAGAGGTATTTGATGCTATCCTCTCAATATGTCTACAAATTTCATGAGTTATGAATTTTTGGTATAGGCATGGTGTTTTTTACATAATATTTGCTATGGGCCTTATCAGTGCTCATTGTGATATTGTTTGGAAGTCATCATTTTAATTCCTATTTTGTTTGAGAATTTATGGCATGTTGAGAATTTAATGCAGAAAAGTGATGTGGGTTTTGTTATTAAAGGAAGTAGGTGGGTTGTACACTTTTCGTTTTAGGTCAATTATGAATTTTTTAAGGGAAAATAAGAGAAAAAGAAAAATAAATTTTTAGTTGAGTTTAATATTTTCCTCTCTTAATTTCAAATTTTTTAAAAGTTAAAATTTGATAAAAATAGATGAATCTAAAAGTTTATATCCTAATGTTTTTAAATAAAAATGAATTAGGAATAAATGATCATATGGGTGACGCAAGCAATTCTTCCTTACTTTTCATTTTCATTTTTAAAATTTTGGTCTGTAATAGAAAGAGAATTTTTCTCAAAATAATTTTTATTTAAAATTCCTGATCTGAAATGGGCAGAAATTATTTTTGAAAATCTTTTTAAACTCCTAAAACCAATACCAAATTAAACACAAGCAAATTAATTAGTTTATTTTTGGTACCAAAAGGGTGTTTAGGGTACTAATACCTTCCTTAAAATGTAACCAACCCTTGAACCTAATTTGTAAAATAAAAACTATTTTTAATTAGGTGTCCAATCTCATCTTAAGTAATTTATATAGATGGTGACTCCAAAACAGAAATGAGGGTCAACAGCTTGGCGATTTCACTAAGGACATTAGAGTGTTATGCCAATTTAAGAATGATTTTATTAGTTTCTTGATCAATTTGTTGATTTGATTTTATGGAAATGATGAAATAAAAGGTATGCTCACTAGCTTCTAGTGTTTAAGTTGTGTGCCTTTATTCATTTATGTGTAATTCATTTGTTTGACTTTATCTTGTGGAGATAATGAAATAAAAGGTATGCTTACTAGCTTCTTGTGTTTTTGGGTGTTTAAATTTCATATGTATTTATTTATTTTTGTCAATGTATATATTTGTGTGTGATTCTTTTTGTAGGTTTGGGATGTATTTCCCTACACATACTATCACTTTCATCACACACTAGAATAAAGGGAAGGTCATAATCCTTGTGCCCTATACCTATGCCATTTAGGATACCTTGTAGGTTAGAAGGGTGTAGTAAGAATAGCCTTTGAGAGACTTTTAACCTTTGCACAAGCACCGAAACACCCTACTCAAATTGATCCTTCCAAAGACAATTTGGAGACTTGATGTAGGAAACATAGAGCCTACCTATGCATTATTAATAGCCTTAGGGCTATCCCTTGTGAGAGAGAGTATTGGTCGAAATCAGTGAGAGTGAACAGAAACCTAGGACTTACCTGAATTTAGGCATGATGGGGAACATTTTATTATTCCATTTCCTTTATCTCATCATGTACTTATGATTATATTTTAAGCACAATTCTTTTACCACATACATTTTACTTCAACATGCATAAAGGTGTTAAGCTTGAGAATTATTTACACTTAGAATAAATAGGGGCAAAATAAAATCAGCTTTAAGATTTCTAAAGCTCTTTCTTTGGTAAGATAAATTATAATAAGGAATAATTTAGGGATTTGTTTAGGAAATGTAGACCCTTACCAACATGTATAAAAATATGTCACAAGAGAAAGTTACCCAAAATAACATGCATTCTTCATTAACACTCGTCCTCTTTTTGCATGACTAGCCCATGTTTGCTTCATGCATGACATCACATTCATATGCATAAATTCTCATTTGCATGGCAATAATTCATTGTTTACTGAAAAGGATAAAAAGTAATCACAGCTCCGACAACATGTTCCTAAAGTAGGCAAATAGAAGGCTCAAGTTAGGAAAACCCCAGGTAAGAAAACACAATGAAAGAAATGTAGAGTGAGATCAACCAACTCAAGAGTTAGCTGGCCAAAATGATAGAAATGATGAAACAACAAGCTCAAAATAGTTGTCAATAGCTAGAGGATCCTCACAATCAAGAAGAACAAGCTCAAAATAGCTATCAATGGCCAAAGGACCCCCAGGAACAGCAAGCTCAAAATTTTTATCAAGGACTAAGAAATCTTTGTAATCAAAAGCAACATAAAGATTAGCAAGCCCAAAACAATTACTAGGAAATGGGCTCAGAAGGCAAAACCATTCTAAACTTTGATGACCTAGTGGAATAGGAGAAACTAAGAAAGATAGCTGAGGAGGTCAAGGACTAATAAAGGAATAAGATTCTGGAAGCTAGAATGAGGAAGATCGAAGGATTCACAAATGACAATGATATGTTGGATCTCTTAGAAATGGAACTAGTTCCTAATGTAATCTTACCACAAAAGTTCAAAGTCCATGAATTTACCAAGCATAATGGGACATCTTGTCCAAAGACTCATCTTCTCATGTACATCCAACAAATGGCAACTTATTCCAATGATGAAAAGATACTAATGCATGTCTTTCAAGATAGTCTAATTGATGAAGCTGCAGAATGGTATTTATGCCTGGAATACCATTCTATTTGCACTTGGAAGGACTTGGCTGAGTCCTTTATGATGTAGTACAAATACAATAGGAATATGGCCCCTAATAGGTTTTAGTTGTAGGACATGAAAAAAGGAGAAAATGAGTCATTTAAGGATTATGCTTAAAGGTGGAGAAATGTTGTGATTTGAGTGCAACCACCTATGTCTGACAAAGAAATGATCACCCTTTTTATGAGCACTTTGGATAATCCCAATTATGTTATGGTAGCAGCATGCACGTCCACTCATTTTTTTGACTTAGTCGCTGTTAGTGAGAAGGTAGAAAGAGGAGTTACAATAGGAAAAATTGGAAAGTCTATAGCAAAATGCCATAAGAAATTCCAATATAACAAGGGAAGAAGTGTGTTTGGTTGAATACTAGAAAAAGGGAAAGTGGAAAGTTAGCACTCCTATTGTGAACATTTCTATACCAACTTTGCAAACATCAATCACCTAAACTTCTTAACCTATTCAACAACAATCCCAACAGTACCAGCAAAATCAACTTAGATGGTAGTTTAATAAGAAAGTTGAAAACCTTGATCCTATCCTAACATCTTATTCTTAGCTCTTACCCTAGTTATTGTAGAACAATCTAGTGTCTTTGGTTCTGTTGCCTCCCTTTCAACCCTTATACCTATCATGGTATGATGAAAAACTCACTTGTGCTGACCATGCGAAGACAAAGGGCCACTCTATTGATAACTTTCCTACATTTAAAAGGAGGGTTTAGGGATTGATTGATGCTAAGTGGTTGACATTTCATCAAGAAGCTCCAAGACCAGATATGCATGGCAATCCCTTGCCTAACCATGACAATTAAAATGTTAACAACATTGCCCAACACTAGAACAGCATGGGTAAAACCAAGATCTTGTGATTTTAGAGAACCAATTAGCTTGAGATAGTGGGTCCATTGTTGCACCACTTGTTACAAGTTGGACTATTTCTTGCTTTTTTATTGATTTTGCATCTTTTTAGGTTTTTATGGCATTTCCTAATGGCTCTGCCCAAGTCCTTAGCAAGGATTTTGTATAAGTAAATCTTTCAATTCAATAAAATGCTTAGCATGATGAATGCATTATTTTTCATCTAATTTCTTTTGCCTATTACACTAAGCCAATGCAAGGGCAATTTGGTTTATCCTAAAGAATGATGCTCATGAGCATTAAAAAGAAGAAATGTTTTTCTTAATCTTATTTTCAATAAATTCAATTGCCAATGATAAATTTAGTTTGTTTGAATACTCAATTCTCTTGGATGGTTGAGTGTCTTTCGATGAAAGAAAAAATAAAAAAAAGAGTCTTTGGGGAGGGTGTGCTTACTGTGAGGAAACAGATATCCTAGAGCTTGTCTAAATGTCCCTTGAAACTATTTGTTGGATACCACATTACTTAAGAAATGACCTAGGCCATCTTTGGATAGTTTAAGCCTTTCAAGACGAACCCTAACATTAGAGCTCCCATAGTCACCCATTTGATCCTGTAAAGGGATGACAAGACCATCATTTGATTTTCTTTCTTTGACCCACACCAACCTTAACCTTTTAACTTGAAAAATCATTACTCCACCCTGAAGGAAAGCTAAAAGGAGACTCCTGCTGTTAAAGAAGGAAAATGCTACTAGTAACAATGTAAGGCTTAAGTGAAAGGATTGAAGATCTTTTGCCAAAATTATGTGAAAAAGCATAAAAAGAGAAAAGAAAAGAGGAGAAATTTGAAAACAAAAATGAAAAAGAAAAAAAAAGGCCCAAAAAAAAGAGAAGCTAGTCAAAAGAAGGAAAAAGAGACTAGTAAAGAGAAATAGACTTCACCATGAGCCACAAGGTTATCTAAAAGGGAAAAAGTGCAAAGTGAGACATTATGTGCTCAATACTTTATGCTCTCCTTATTTGATAAATCCTTTCTCTTCTATTCTTACCCATTGCTTAGTTCTTATATTACAAGCTGAGTAAAGTCCTAATGATCTTGGCTAATGTGAGGAACTAACCAAAGTGGGAAGGGACATGAAAACAAGCCTATGGATATTTGTGAGTACAAACACATGTCATAGAGTGCAAACACTTGAGAGTGATTAGAGTAAACACTTGACTAAAGTGCAAACACAAGAGGAATTATAGTGAGTGCTTAACAGAGCACTTTTAATTCTAGAGAATTGAATAATTATTATGTGCATTCCCTAGAGGCATCACTTGGATAATAAAGAGAATGAGTTAAGGAAATCCTTTTCAACATTCTTTTACTTGTGAGTAGCCAAAATTTAAACAGGGGCAATTAAGGGTAAAACCCATATCTAAATGACCTACCTTTAAAGAAAGGAAAGACTAAGCTGAAAGTTACAAAGAAACTTCTCCTAAGGGGCTATAATCCATCAAAAAGAATTGGACTTGGTCCTCGAAGGTATTACTCCCAAAGTTTTTGACACTTTGATCTGCTTTAACTAGGGCAATGGGTCATTGATCCATCCATTGATCACTTCTTTAAAAGACCAAAGCACCCAGTTTTATATCCTTTTGTGTTATAAGCCATCCTTATTTCATAAAATGTATTATTATGCAAAGTAAAAAGTGTTAATTGCCACTAAGGATGTTGATCAAGCAAAAAGGACAAGACATGGATTGAAAATTTGGCAAAAGTTTGATGGTCAATGAAGAATGGTTTTAAGCTATGATTTCAAGAATAGAACATGTCTTTAGTGAATATTGAATGTATCACACCCTTAATTTCTTTTAAAATAGAAAGAAGTAAGGGGTATGTCAAAACAGTTTAGCTCAGATATGCAAATAGGGGCAATAAAGCAAATAATAACATCTTTATGAATGGAAAACTATGGCAAGGAATGTATTAAGAATTCGGTGACACTGGGACAATCCTTCTTGAATGAGCAAGCTAGAAGACTCAAAAGTGCTGGAGTTAACTCATCCATGACTTGATCTCAAGAGTTCCTAAAAGTCATGGAGTAGCATTTTTGAACAATCTATGAAAATTTCATTTTCTAGTGTGTCAGCATGCATCATTATAGGGTAATATTGCATCATTGGCTTTTAGATTGATCATGTTTCAATGCATACAAGCATATCATTATTACCTAAATTTTCAAGATAATTAAAATTTTCATAAATCGAACATGTCCCTAAGATTTAAAAAAAAAAAATTGAGATTTTACACTAACATGTCAAGCATGCATAAGCATAAGCATGCCATCTTATCTCAATCTAAACCATTTTGGGAAGAACCCATTCTTAGAAAGTCAAACTATTTTGAGAAAAACTCATTCTGGTCAAATAAAATCATTATGGGAAGAACCCATTCACATTAAATCCTAGATCATTTTAAATCCTCATTGGGTAGATGGTAACCCTCCTAAAACTTAAGAATAAATGGAAATCATAAGTCATTTTATATTTGTGTTAGGTGGATTTTAATTCTTTTGAAGCCTAGGACTAAGAGGAAACCTTAGGTCAATTTAAATCCCCTTTGGCTAGATGGTAACCCTTATTAAATTTAAGATGAAGAGGAAGTCCTAGATCACTTTGGATACCTGTTGGGTGCATGGTAACCCTTTTGAAACTTAGGATTAAGAGGAAATCATAAGATCATTTTAGATGCCCATTAGGTGTATAGTAGCCCTTTGAAAGCCTAGGATTAAGAGAAAATCCTAAGTCATTTTAGAGCCCCATTGGGTGGATGATAACCCTTCCCAAAGCTTAAGACTAAAAGGAAGTCTTAAGGTCATTTTAGATCCCTATTGGGTGGATAGTAACTCTTTTAAAAGCTTAGAACTAAAAGGTAGTTCTAAGTCAATTTAGATCCCTGTTGGGTGGATAGTAACTTTCCAAAAGCTTAGGACTAAAAGGAAGTCCTAAGTCATTTTAGATCCCCATTAGGTGGATGGTAACCCTTCTAAAAACTTATGACTAAAAGGAAATCCTAAGTCATTTTAGATCCCTGTTGGGTGGATGGTAACCCTTCTAAAAACTTAGGACTAAAAGAAAATCCTAAGGTCATTTTAGATGCCATTGGGCGGATGGTAACCCTTCTAAAAGCTTAGATCTAAAAGGAAATCTTAAGTCATTCAAGATCCTTGTTAGGTGGACGGTAACCCTTTGTGTTATATTCTAATCCAAACAAAATATGTCTCTCAATCTTAGCCCATCTTCTAGTCCCTAAAAGATGAGCAAAAAGGGGCAATCTGTAGACACCTAATTTTGTTCAATCCACTTTCAAAACTTTAATCTAAATTGCAAACCCAAACTTAAACTGAAAATAAGAAAATGAAATAAGATAAATCCTAAATAATTAAATTTGAAATCAAAGATAAGCCCAAGATACAATTAAACCTCAAATCCAAAATCAGAGTCTAGCCCAACCAAAAATTAAAATTAAATTCTAAATGACAATTGAAATCTTAAAATAATAAAATGAAAATTTAAAAGATAATAAGATAAAATACAAAATAATTTAGGAGGTAAATAAAAGATAACAAAGATAAAAGACGAAAAAGATAAAGATAAAAAGATGATAAAAGTAAGATAATGAGAAGTAGAAAATCTAAAATACTAGATAAATTTAAGAGATAACAAGAAATAAACAAAAAGATTAAAAGATAAGAAAATGAATTAAAAGATATGAAATAAAAAAGATAAAAGTTGTGATAAAATAGGAGACAAGAATTTGATTAAAAAAGAGTTTCTAACTTTATCCTTGCACACAAAAAAAAAGGGTGAAATAATAGGTTTGAAAAGAGTTTTCCATTAGCCCGTGCGAAAAGAAGGAAACCCTCTGCACTAAACCTGAATCCCCTCTCTATCTATAACACCTTTGTAACCCACGGCCCTTCAACACAGCCACCATTCTTCATCTCAACGGGCTACTACTCTTTAGCCCAGCATTCCATCTTTGAAACTCAACTCAAAGGCACTCCAACTGGTCTTCAGCACTAATCGAAATCTTTGGGTCACCTGAATCACGCCGTTAATACCATCTTGGAATGACTCATTTGCTGCCATTGCTAGTAAGGTCGTCATCGTAGTATTCCAATCAAGAAACATGTTGTGTTTGAAGCAAAGGATCAATGTTGTCTCTCCCGTTCATTAAGAAATCACATCACTGTTGCCACTATCGAAGGACCCAGCCACTGCCCACTACTTCAGGAGTCCTTTTGTGAGCTCAATTTCTATAGAGCCGCTACCCACTATTCACCATTCTGAAGCCAAAGTCTTGCTACTAATCTCAGTGCTTCCTCTATGTCGTGTTCGAGCTGCCTTAAGAAGTCACCTGCTGCTTGATCACAGTCATCTTCGATCCTAAAGTCCAAAGCTCAAAATCAAGAGAGGCTAAGAGAGAATTGCGTATTGGCTCCCTTTTATATACTCCCACACAAACATATTACTCATCAGTATGGCTCAAATAAGAGGTATTTGATGCTATCCTCTCATTATGTCTACAGATTTCATGAGTTATGAATTTTTGGTATCGGCATGACATTTTTTACTTAATATTTGCAATGGGCCTTATTAGTTCTCATCGAGATATTGTTTGGAAGTCATCATTTTTAATTCCTATTTTGTTTGAGAATTTATAGCATGTTGAGAATTTAATGGAGAAAAGTGACATGGGTTTTGTTATTGAAGGAAGTAGGTGGGTTTTGCACTTTTTGTTTTAGATGAATTATGAATCTTTTAAGGGAAAATAAGAGAAAAAGAAAAATAAATTATTAGTTGCATTTATTATTTTTCTCTCTTAATTTCAAATTTTTTAAAAGTTAAAATTTGATAAAAGTAGATGAATCTAAAAGTTTATATCCTAATTTTTTTAAATAAAAATGAATTAAGAATAAATGATCATATGGCCAACTCAAGCAATTCTTCCTTCCTTTTTGTTTTCATTTTTAAAACCTTACTCTGGAATAGAGAGGGGATTTTCTTAAAATCATTTTTTAAAACCCCGGTCTAGAATAGAAAGAGAATTTTTCTCATATTTAAAAATCTTGATTCAAAATGGACAAAGATTATTTTTGAAAACTTTTTTTAAACTCTTAAAACCAGCATCAAATTAAATTAAATAAATTAATTAGATCATTTTTTATATTGAAAGGGCATTTAGGGTGGTAATACCTTCACTAAAATGTAACCAACTCCCAAACATATAAACCATTTTTAATTAAGTGTCCAATCTCATATGAGATAATTTAGATTGTTGGCGACTCCAAAGCAAAAATGAGGGTCAATAATATGTCAGATTTAGGGTAAAAGAAGAAGGTATGCTTACACCACAGCCTAAGATCCAATTGCATTAGCTTATCATAGGCACCCAAAGTCACCCTCTTTAGGCCCTTCATTTTGTTTTTTCATTATTGAAGTAGGTTTCTTTTGTGGTCACAAGCACTAGGTACCTCATCTTTATGCCTTTACCATATTTCTTCTTCAAATTGGTATAGAGATGCCTCACGCAGTATTTGTGTTCCACCTTTGGTAGTATATCTTTAAATGTGAGGACTAGGCCTTGCAAGTCATGTACACACACTTGATTATAGGGTTGAACTAGAATACTATATCAATACCTCTTACACTAACTATTTTAGTCATCCACAAATAATTCAAAAGGCAATCCATGCTTACACTTTCAATTTCAATCAAGAATGGCATTTGAAACTCTAATTATGTTTGCAATTAACATCTTTGATCTTAATATATATAATTATAACTTGTTTAACCACTTACTATGACAAATGCAACAAGTACCCATAGTTTCAACTAAAATTCAAATATGTCCCTATAGTTTTAAATCATAATGACTCAATCCCTAATGTATTATTTAGTAATAAGTCCCTATAATATGAGGAAGTCCTTATAGTTTGAAACTTTTTTCAGCCAAGTCCCTATAATGTTAACAATTGCATTAGAAAATAAGATATGTTCTATGGCCAAACCAAAGCACCAAAACACCTATGCTATGTAAAAAACTATAAGTTAAATGAAAGAACAAGGGTTTTATCTTTTGCTGGTTAGAAATGAACACACACCTTCTTTACCTAGTGGAGTCTAGATCTTCCAAAGGCCTTATTAGGAACCATGTCCAAGAGTCCTTTGTCTCACTCTCAACTGCTGTAATAGCTAAGGAAAAATAGTTGTCATTTTGATTCCTTGCAACTACTACAAGCCGTTGACCTACATATTGTCCTTTGAGGTGATAGCCATCTAGACCTATGATACGTTTATAGGCAGCAAGGAATCTTTCTTCGCTACACTAATACACATGTACATCCTCAAAAACATTGGCTCAAGAGCAGGCATTAGTCTTTTAGTGAGCAGTTGGACTGTAGAGCTAGGATTGGTTCTTAGGACTTCTACAATGTAGTCCCAAATCTTCTTATACTATTGATCAGCCTTTCTAGCCAGTGTGTCAACTACTTTCCTCCTTACCACCTTAGTAACAGACACATCAACCACTTTTCAGTGGAGATGGTATGGTTAATTCCACCCCATCCCTAATGGCACACCTATGCAAACCCCAAACATGCCTTTGACAAATGTGGAGCGCTTAACAAAGCCTCCTTATTTCCATGGCATCCTTATCTGCCTCCATTTCATTCCTTCCCTCTTTTTCAACTTTTGCCTTGGCCTCCATTTCATCCCTTTTATCTTTTTCAGCCTCTTTCTCATCCTTAGAGTCTTTCTTAACTCTTTTCTCACTCTTAATCACCTACTTAGCCTGCTTCTCAACCTTTATCTCACCCTCTATCTTTATTAGTAGAGATGGTGGGGTCAATTCCACCACATCCTAATGACACACCCACGCAAAACCCAAACACACCTATGACAAATGTGGAGACTTTAACAAAGCCTCCCTATTTCCATGGCATCCTCATTAATCCTCAACTCTTTTAAACTAGTACTTAAGTCATAGCTTTTGATTGGTTTGTACATCATATTCACAGTCACTTTATATCTAAACTTCCTCAATTCTGCACATAGTTCTTGTAATAACCACTATTTAATGTTGATTTCTTTCAATTTATGCACTCTCCCACTAACATATCTAATAGCCTTCTCCTTCACAAACTACCCGCCATGATGAATCATGATATCAAACGTATCAATTGGTATCATTTCTGCTTTAAGCACAATTTGATTAATGATATATCAGGAAGATAAGCATTGAGCATAAACTAACCCTAAAACATGGCTCTTCTTACTTAACCAGGAACTGTAAGGAATTATTTGAAAACCCCTAGAACCTATAACGATTTCTAGGGTTCTTTCCTAACCCAAAATATCTCTAAATCATTATGAGCAAATACAAAATGGGAGCATACCTTTCAACAATTGATGATTTTTGACTTTAATGATGAAAACCCTCTACGAATCATGATTTTATGGTGCTTGAAATTAGGAATATAGTTGCTTGATTTGGGGAAAACTTCTATAGTAATTTTGGAGGCAATGGAGGAAAATTCAAATAGGAGAATTGGGGGGAAAATCGAGACCTAAGTCACCCTATCCCTCTAGCGTGGCAAGGTGTTCACTAACTAGACATCACTATTGGCATGGAGGCTAATGACATCAGCCATCCATTTACCATGTTAGGTCATTTGGGATAGCATCACGACAGGTTAAGACTGCTGAGACCTATGTCATAAATGACAGAAAGTATAGGGACCTACCTATATAGTTTTAAACTATAGAGACCTACTTGAAAATCGGGCTAAATTATAAGGATTGGCAGAATAATTTAATCAAATGTTTTCATTTGTTCTTTTTCTACCTTTTTTTTTTCTTATTTTTATGGGGGTGGTGGCAATACGAAGCTTTTGTTTAATATTGCATGTTTGCCTAGTGTACAGATAATTGCAAGGTTTGAAACTTGGATGTTACTAAATGCACCATGTGCTGCATTTTATTTATTCATATGCTTAGATGTATATTCCTTTTTTCTTATGTCTTTTTCCTTGTTTGACATTAGGTAAGAGGCCAATAGTTATGGATATCATGGGGATGAGGGAGTGAAGGGAGAACGTTTTTGGCCCAACATATACATCTGGTGATATAGTTGCCAGCGAGAATAACTATGCCACAAAGGAATTGTTTTTCACGTTAAAGACACTTTCTATTATGTCCAATGCATCCAATTTGGATGCGCTCTTCAATTTTTGAATGAAAGTCAGCTTAACACTCTAATGACACCTTCCCTTGATTATAATGAGGTTTATCAAGACATCATAACTACAAAGGCCAGTAATTGCATCTTAACTATACCCCATGAACATGTAAGACACTGGAGTTTACACTTTGATTAACCATTCTGTTGTTTAGTTTGTTTTTGGCTTTTGTTTACTATCTTAACTTATCTCTTTATGGTTGATGCCAGTAAAAAAGGACATGTTGTGGGGACAGTTTAGATGAAAATGAAGGGTACAATCCCCTTTCCCAATTATTGCTATTCATAGCCAAATTGAAGATTATGTTTTATTGCTAGCTTTTTGTAACTTCTGTCTCTTGCTCTTCATTTATTGGAGTGTTAGGTGGTTCTTTATATTTTTATATTCCAAATAGAGTTGATATTTGTATTTTGGGTCTAGTTGTGTTACCATAAGTTGAGAAGTCATCACTTAGACTATGATTTAGTAATTTCAATAGAAACATGCAGCTCAATTTCCATGTATGCAGTTTAACTTCTAGAAATGTGACAGCTTAATAGTCTGGGATTCTATCCCTAACTCCACATCTCTACCTTCCTCTAATAGTTGTTTTACCCAGATATATTTTCTTCTACTACTAGGAATAAGGCCATGTATCTCCAAGGAATAATTTAATAAGTTAGCATAACTTTTCAATGATTCAATTTCAAATGATTGATTTTGCTTATGCTAGTTAAGATGAGGTATGACACTGTAAAAAAGTTAGTGATTCAAAAAAATGTATATTTAAGCTTAATTATTTTTTAATTTAGTTGATGCACCACCCTAAATACTAATACAGCCACATATACATACTTATTGGAAATTTCATTAGTCTCCTTTGAAAACTCATGCCTCCCAAATATACGACTAATCATTCTATAACTTGCTTATCAACATCAATAGAATCCAAACTAGTATCACAACCACATTATGGTGTTTCAAACTTGCAACACTTTATCTAAAACATATACAATCTTAATACAACTTATATATCTAGAAGCTGATAACAACATCAAAAAAGAAACAAGAAGCTAACATTGGCTCTGTCTCTTCTGTTATATGCCAAGTTAACCTATACATGATACTTAGGTACTAATTTGTAACTATAGAGAAAACTTAACAAGCTTATACCCAGTGAGAGGATAAGAGACTAACCATGGGGAACATTGCTAGGTTATCAAAATCAAAATCACTTCTCATTACAATAATTGGCTAATAAGGACATTTATTGTAAAACAATATCATTCTAAAAATACACTTGTATCAATTAAGAAATTTTAATATACCAAATGCCCAGAAATAAGGTAAATAAACATTTCACACTACAAAATTCTTTTCCACAGCTTGGTACAAAGATTGTAATAATATTCAACTATAAAGTTTTAGCTATAGAATACCTTGAACTATGCAAGTCACTTGAAACATGTCTACTAAGCTAGATATATTATAAGTTGGCATCACTTAGGGAGCAAAATTTCTCAGACACGGACATCCTTGGGCACTCAGTAGCATAACTAATAAGTTGGTCATACATTAGCTTAGAACAATTATATAATAGCTGGTCACATGCTAACATAGAGCATTAAATCTAGTCATATGCTAGCATAGAGCTCCCCCCAAAGAGCTATCTAAGTACACAAGATATACACCTTAAAGACTCTATGTATACCCCTTACAGTTCCAAAGACCTAATAAGCTAGTTGTCAATTTACTTATTCAATGGTTACATAATCAACAAGGAATTAAATGGCAAATACTTTTATGAATAACTTTCTCAATATATATGTCAAACTATAAAGCATTGCTAATGTATAAAATATAAATCTCTAAACTATCAGTATACAAATATATAGAATTTTGGAACCCCATATCATAATTTTTGAAATAATTGATTTACAAATCATAATCTAGCATAAAACTAAATCCACAAAGTGCATTAGAACTTTTCCCATAAATATGCTTTCTTATGAACCATAACTTTCTATCATAATATACCTTCACTGTTCCATAATTTTATAAAAAAAGACAATTCAAAGAACAAAATATTATTATTCACTCACCTAGGCAACCAACTACAATATTGAGCTCCCCAGCTCCCTGGCACTGCTTCAAGAGGTTCTTCACATATTAACTCTTCTCCTAATATTAACAGATATTCATTTGAATAATAAGACTATTTTGCTAAACTATAATAGCCTACAATAGATGAACAGTATGCATGTTAATTATGTAACAAGCTCAAATGTACTCTACGCAATTAATCTCATATTTTCAATTTTTAGTTATGCCTTTCTTACTTTATATCATACTATAAAACTACTGCACTGGCTCAAAAATTCTGTATTAAATGGCAAGGAATTAAAACTTGAAAATTTTATGAATAGAAGCCCTATATGTCTACTTTCTAATGTCTTACAGATAGTGACTTGGATATCTAAAACTTGAGTTATGCGACGATTAGCAAGTGCTGCCTAGTGGGACAGCAAGCCGTAGAACAAAATTTCTTTGCCACTTTATGTAAAGACTAATATTGGTAGAAAAAGAATTGTAGCCTGAAAAAATTTGAAATTAAACTCTTGTGTTTTAGGATTCAAAATCCACTGACATCTTGCCAAATAACAGCTGCAACTCAAGAGAGGATTAAAACAGTGGTCAAAGGTTCAAGAAGACAAGGTATGCAATTTTCATAGTGCTTGTGCTAAATTTCCATCACCACACCCCAAATATGATAAAATTAACATAAACTCAACCAACAAGATTACAAACAAGCTCTTCATCACCCAAAATATCAAGACCTTCATACAAAGTAATTACAAAGAACTTGGCTCCCAATTTTGAGTTCTTAACCAATTAATTTATAAATATAAGGATTAACATCACTTGACAAAAATAGTTAGAAGGCTTAAATATAAATTTAAAAGTATTAGATGCTTAATTTTTCCTATTCAAAGGAGCCCCTAACTCTACTTCCATGTAAAGTTAATTTCTTTAAATTTATAGACAACCCCATACAGGATAGTGAATATCTAACTAACCCAAACACTTGGACAGTGACTAGAATTAATAAGTGGGCTTAAAGTTATTGTTTGACTTGCAACATGCCTAGTGGTATATCAATCCAACTATATTCTTTGTAACTAACCTTAGAACCAAAACCAAAACTAATGTAGTTCAGAAGATTAAAAAAATGGAAGCTGGATTACCTTAATTAGTAGCTACTGTTGGATTTCAGAGAAAGACAAGCAAGGAAAAAGACGAAAAGGGAAAATGACAAGCAAGGGAAAAAGGCGAAAGGGGAAAATGGACTTATGAATGAATATTCTGGAATTCTAATTAATTAATTACAGAAACAGTAGCAAGGACTAGCTTTATACACATGAGGACAAAACTCAGAGTACCTAACCGACTTAAGAAAAAGTTACAACAAAACAATCACAGTTACAACTAAACAGCCAATTATAACAGTACTAGTTACACATTAACTATACGTTATCACATTGTTAATACTGTTAACTAACAATATCTCTAATATCCCCCCTCAAACTCAAGGTGGGATTGAAGACCACGTTGAGTTTGTCTCGAAGAAGTGTGAATTTTTGGCTGGATATGGGCTTTGTCAAGATGTCTGCAACCTGATCAATTGAGGGAATGTGACACACTTGAATTTGATTTTCAGCTACTTTATCTCTGACAAAGAAGAGATCCATTTCAATGTGTTTAGTCCTAGCATGGAGCACAGGATTGTGGGCCAAATTGACAGTGCTGAGGTTGTCACAGAGAATAAGAGGAACTGCAGGTTTAAGTCCTAATTCAGCTAAGAGTGATTGGAGCTAAAGGACTTCGGCAACAGCTGAGGCAAGGCTTCTATATTCTGCTTCTGTGGATGAGCGAGAGGCGACAGGACAGGGCTGAGTGGGATAGATTGAGGATTTAGATTTAAGGTAGAGTTTGATGGTGGTGATGAAAAGGACTTGGCTGGCAATTTGGGTGGTGTGGCTGATACACTATTATCCACAGAATAAGAAGGGGAAGTTTTTGACAGTGACCATTTGGTAAAAGGGAAGCATGATTCATCAAAAATAACATCTTTAGAGGTGTATATTCTGCCATCTATGGAGAGACAAATGTATCCTTTATGATGCATGCTATAGCCAAGAAAAACACACTCAGTGGTTCTATATTGAAATTTGGGATTATTATAAGGTCTCAAATTGGGAAAGCAGGCACAACCAAAGATTTTGAGTGTTTGGTAGTTAGGTTTAATGTGAAAAAGGACTTCATAAGGACAAAGATTGGACAAACCAGGTGTGGTGAGTCTGTTTATAAGGAACACTGAAGTTTTAAAAGCAGAATCCCAAAATTTCAAAGGAACAGAGGACTTGTGCAATAAGCATAAACCCATGTCAACAATGTGCCTATGTTTTCTTTCTGCTAAGCCATTTTGAAAGGAAGAAAGAAAGAAAGCTCAGAACTTCTAGGTGTGAAGGCTCTGAACGAAAATCTGATTCCAAAATGAATTATTCTACAAATGATGTAGCTGAGATTACAATTTATAGACTAAGACTCAATTACTGAATTACACTAATGTCCCTAAGTAATTAACTGAAGATAAGACTAATAATACAAGATCAGAACCACACTCTATAGAACACTGCACCTGCACCTACCAAGACAAGCAGCCTTATCTCTAACATCCCCCCTCAAGATCAGTGGCATGACTTGGAAGAGGAATGACACTGAGCTTGTCTCTAAGTTGAAGAAACCTTGAAGTTGAGACTGCCTTGGTGAGAATATCTGCTGTTTGATTAAGAGACAGAATATGATAGACTTCAATTTCTTTATTGTTAACCTTTTCACGAACAAAATAAAGATCTAGTTCAATATGCTTAGTCTTTGAATGAAGGACCGGATTTGCTGACAAGCTGACTGTGCTCATATTGTCACAATATATTCTAGGAACTTTTGGTAGTTGAATGCTGAGTTCTTTGAGTAAAGACTGCAGCCAAGTCAATTCTGCCACTGCACTTGCAAGACTCCTATATTCAGCTTCAGTACTTGATCTAGACACTGTTGCTTGCTTTTTAGATGACCAAGAAACGAGATTAGGGCCAAGATAAACACAAAAACCTGAGGTGCTGCACCTATCATCAATGTCTGATGCCCAATCAGCATCACAAAAGGCAGTGAGCTCAAGAGCATATGATCTTTGGAGAACTAGAGCATGACATATGGTGCCTGCTAGATACCTCAGTATTCGTTTAACCAACTTCCAATGTACATCCGTAGGGCAATGCATAAACTGACAAGCTTTGTTCACACTATATGATAATTCTGGTCTAGTAATGGTAATGTATTGTAATGCTCCCACAAGAGATCTGTATGCAGCTTGATCAGAAATAGGAGAGCCACTACTAGCTGAGATATGTGGTGTTGAGGCCATAGGAGAGGGCATAGACTTTGCACCTTGCATACCAGCTCTAGCAAGAAGATCCTTAATGTATTTGGACTGAGATAAGTATATTGCACCAGCAGAACTGTAAGTAACTTCAATACCTAAGAAGTATTTAAGTTTCCCAAGATCCTTTAATGAGAACTTTGCATTCAGTTGATCAATCAAGTGCTGAACCAAAGTTGGTGAGGATCCAGTAATCAAAATATCATCCACATAGACTAAAACATAGAGAGAATGATGAGAAGTAACCTGAAGAAACAAGGAAGAATCACATTTTGCCTTGGTAAAACCAAGATCAAGTAAAGCTTCAGACAATTTTTGAAACCATGCACGAGGAGCTTGCTTAAGGCCATAGAGAGCCTTATGAAGCTTGCAAACTTGAGATGAGTCAGCTGATTCATATCCAGGAGGCTGTAGCATGTATACATCTTCATTCAAATAACCATTTAAAAAGGCATTATTAACATCTATTTGATGGATGTTCCACCCTTTTGATAAGGCCAAAGTGAGAAGAACCCGAATTGTGACTGGTTTTACTACTGGACTGAAAACTTCATGAAAATCAACTCCTGCCTCCTGATTATACCCTTTTGCAACTAATCTTGCTTTATATTTGTTGACAGTGCCATCTAGATTTTCTTTAACTTTAAACACCCATTTGCACCCTATAGGCCTCCTATCTTTGGGTAAAGCTTCTAAACTCCATGTCTTGTTGCTCATGAGCGCTGCATACTCAAGATCCATGGCACACTTCCATTCTGGTATATTAAGAGCTTCTTCAACAGTTTGAGGCTCTCTAGAGACAGTAAGTGCTGTTGGTACAGTTCCTCTTGCTTTGCTACTAGTCACCATTGAGTGATTGTTTGAATTGAGTGCCCTTGCTTTGCTATGGGTCACCATTGGGTGGACATTTTGAGGCAGACATTGAGGAACTTCAAATTCTGCAGAGGGACCTGAAACATGTTGCAAAGAATCCATAATATTGGTATTATTAGCAAGTGCACATGAGTTATTTGTTTGTTCAGCAAATGCATTGGTATTCTGAGTATGTCTTGCGTTAGGAAATGATAGAATAGGAGGTATGGCTGAAGGTGGAGGAGAAACAAAATGTGATTTGTTACTGGAGAGTGACTGCTGTGAGGAACCCTTGCTGTTCTTGAATGGAAAACTACTTTCATCAAATATGACATCTCTAGATATAATTGTTTTCCCATCAGGATGTAGACACTTGTATCCTTTGTGTGCTGGACTATAACCAAGGAAAGTGCATTCAATGGATTTGAACTGAAACTTGGGATTATTGTAGGGCCTTAGGTTAGGATAGGCTGCACACCCAAAGACTCTAAGAGAAGAATAATCAGGTTTGATTTTGTACAAGGTTTCAAAAGGAGTAGAACCATTTAGGACTGGTGTGGGTAGTCTATTAATGAGATACACAGCTGTGCTAAAAGCTTCAGTCCAAAATGAACTAGGTAAAGATGATTGGTGAAGCAAGGCTAGTCCAGTCTCAGTTATATGTCTATGTTTCCTTTCTGCAAGCCCATTTTGTTCATGTGTATAAGGACATGAAACACGATGAAGTATCCCTTGGTCTTTCAAATATTCAGTGAAAGCTCTAAACTCTCCTCCCCAATCAGTTTGTAAGGCAAGGATTTTGTGGTTGGTTTGAAGTTCTACTTGTTTCTTGAAATGAATAAAGGTCTGTAATGCATCAGACTTGCTTTTGAGAAAGTAAATCCATGTGTAACGGGTAAAGGTGTCTACAAAATGTATGTAATATCTATGTCCCTCTTTTGACAGCATAGGTGCTGGTCCCCACAAATCAGAATGAATTAGTTGAAGAGGTTTTGAGTATTCTGTTTGAGAAGAGGCAAAAGGAAATTTATGTAATTTACTAAGGCAGCAAGATGAACAAAAGGAAAGCTCTTTATTTGGTATTCTGATGTTACAAGAAGTGAGTACATTCTTGACAGTTTGTGCAGAAGCATGGCCCAATTTAACATGCCATTTGTCTAACTCAGAACAAGAATTTAACAAAGAAGAAATATGGGAACTATGTACAGTAGGTGAAGTAATATTTGGTGACTGAGTTGTTGACACCTTTGCATTGATATATGGTCCTTTTTCAATACGAAATTCATCAAAGACATACAAGCCTTTTCTAACAGTCCCCTTCAAAAGTATTTGATGAGTATCCTGAGATTTAACATAACAAGAGTCAGGATGGAACTCAAAATAGACATAATTGTCTTTTGCAAACTGAGAAACACTCACAAGGTTTTTGGTAATATTTGGAACATGAAGAAGTGAGTTTAGTTGAAGATTTTGATTAGAAAAGCAAGACTTAATATGAGAATTACCAATGTTTTTAATGAACAAACCTGAGCCATTACCAATGTGCACCTTCTCCTTTCCATTATATGGAGTCTTCTGCACAATGTTAGAGGCATCCACTGTCACATGATTAGTGGCCCCAGAATCAGGATACCATTCTTGATCAATGCCATTGCTGCTGCTGTTAGAAGTGAGCATTGCATAGGGTGTGTTTCTGACACTGCCATTGGCGCCATTAGCTGTCTTGCTGAAGTGGCTAGGCACTTGAGCTGGTCCTTGAAAACTTTCATCAAATCTGTGGTAACAACTCCAGGACTGATGTCCATATCTCCCACATAATTGACATTGAATGTTGCTTTTATCAGAAAACCTTCCATTTCTACCAGCAAACCGCCCATTGTTGTAACTCCCTTTGCCTCTGAAAAAGTTTCCTCTACCTCCAAACCTTCCTCTATTTGCATACTGACCAGGGAAACTTTGATAACCACTTTGGTTCACATTGTAATTCTGAGGATATGTAGCAAGATTCACTGTCATAGCTTCTACTTCTTTATGATGCTTCTCAATTCTATTTTCTTGTGCAAGCAATAATGCTTCAATCTCTTCAACTGAATACGGATCAGTTCTAGAAAGAATAGATGTAACAAAACCATCATATTCTGAGGAAAGACCATCAAGAATTACCTCTATATGGTCACTTTCTGTAATTGCATGTCCAACTGAAGCCAAAGAATCAACAAGATTCTTGATCTTTAAAAGATAATCATGGCTGTCATGGATCCCTTCTTCATAGTCTGCAGCTGCGCCTTGAATTGCTTGATCTTTGCCTTTGTATGAGAAGCAAAGAAAGTTTCCACCTTTTTCCAGACCTGGTACGAAAATTCACATCCCATCATTCTTGTAAGAATGTTTTCTGACATTGTTGACAGCAGCCAAGACAGCAAGAGCTGATCTTGCTTCTTCCAAAGAACATACTGCTGACTCAAGATCCCAAGAACTCTTCCTTGCTCATCTATTGCAAATCTTGATGGCACTTCTTGACCACCACTGATGTATTTCTCTAGTTCATGCCCTCTGATAGCTGCAAGAACTTGTTGTTTCCACAGCAGATAGGAATTGCTGTCTAATTTCACAGAAATAGAATGACTAAAAGAAACTAGTGAAGCATTCAAAGATGCTAAAGAAAATGTATTCATATTCTCTCCCATTGGATCAAAGTCTGAGCTTTCTTTCTTTCTTTCTTTCTTTCTTCCTTATTCTGAGGTTCTTGAGAATTCCAACATGGTATCAGAGCTTTGATCCAATGGAAGAGAATATGAATACGTTTTCTTTAGCATCTCTGAATGCTTCATTAGTTTCTTTTAGTCATTCTATTTCTGTGAAGTTAGACAGCAATTCCTATCTGCTGTGGAAACAGCAAGTTCTTGCAGCTAGAGAAATACATCAGTGGTGGTCAAGAAGTGCCATCAAGATTTGCAATAGATGAGCAAGGAAGAGTTCTTGAGATCTTGAGTCAGCAGTATATTCTTTGGAAGAAGCAAGATCAGCTCTTGCTGTCTTGGCTGCTGTCAACAATGTCAGAAAACATTCTTACAAGAATGGTTGGGTGTGAATTTTCGTACCAGGTCTGGGAAAAGGTGGAAACTTTCTTTGCTTCTCATACAAAGGCAAAGATCAAGCAATTCAAGGCGCAGCTGCAGACTATGAAGAAGGGATCCATGACAGCCACTGATTATCTTTTAAAGATCAAGAATCTTGTTGATTCTTTGGCTTCAGTTGGACATGCAATTACAGAAAGTGACCATATAGAGGTAATTCTTGATGGTCTTTCCTCAGAATATGATGGTTTTGTTACATCAATTCTTTCTAGAACTGATCCGTATTCAGTTGAAGAGATTGAAGCATTATTGCTTGCACAAGAAAATAGAATTGAGAAGCATCATAAAGAAGTAGAAGCTATGACAGTGAATCTTGCTACATATCCTCAGAATTACAATGTGAACCGAAGTGGTTATCAAAGTTTCCCTGGTCAGTATGCAAATAGAGGAAGGTTTGGAGGTAGAGGAAACTTTTTCAGAGGCAAAGGGAGTTACAACAATGGGCGGTTTGCTGGTAGAAATGGAAGGTTTTCTGATAAAAGCAACATTCAATGTCAATTATGTGGGAGATATGGACATCAGTCCTGGAGTTGTTATCACAGATTTGATGAAAGTTTTCAAGGACCAGCTCAAGTGCCTAACCACTTCAGCAAGACAGCCAATGGCAGTGTCAGAAACACACCCTATGCAATGCTCACTTCTAACAGCAGCAGCAATGGCATTGATCAAGAATGGTATCCTGATTCTGGGGCCACTAATCATGTGACAGTGGATGCCTCTAACATTGTGCAGAAGACTCCATATAATGGAAAGGAGAAGGTGCACATTGGTAATGGCTCAGGTTTGTTCATTAAAAACATTGGTAATTCTCATATTAAGTCTTGCTTTTCTAATCAAAATCTTCACCTAAACTCACTTCTTCATGTTCCAAATATTACCAAAAACCTTGTGAGTGTTTCTCAGTTTGCAAAAGACAATTATGTCTATTTTGAGTTCCATCCTGACTCTTGTTATGTTAAATCTCAGGATACTCATCAAATACTTTTGAAGGGGACTGTTAGAAAAGGCTTGTATGTCTTTGATGAATTTCGTATTGAAAAAGGACCATATATCAATGCGAAGGTGTCAACAACTTAGTCACCAAATATTACTTCACCTGCTGTACATAGTTCCCGTACTTCTTCTTTGTTAAATTCTTGTTCTGAGTTAGACAAATGGCATGTTAGATTGGGCCATGCTTCTGCACAAACTGTCAAGAATGTACTCACTTCTTGTAACATCAGAATACCAAATAAAGAGCTTTCCTTTTGTTCATCTTGCTGCCTTAGTAAATTACATAAATTTCCTTTTGCCTCTTCTCAAACAGAATACTCAAAACCTCTTCAACTAATTCATTCTGATTTGTGGGGACCAGCACCTATGCTGTCAAAAGAGGGACATAGATATTACATACATTTTGTAGACACCTTTACCCGTTACACATGGATTTACTTTCTCAAAAGCAAGTCTGATGCATTACAGACCTTTATTCATTTCAAGAAACAAGTAAAACTTCAAACCAACCACAAAATCCTTGCCTTACAAACTGATTGGGGAGGAGAGTTTAGAGCTTTCACTGAATATTTGAAAGACCAAGGGATAGTTCATCGTGTTTCATGTCCTTATACACATGAACAAAATGGGCTTGCAGAAAGGAAACATAGACATATAACTGAGACTGGACTAGCCTTGCTTCACCAATCATCTTTACCTAGTTCATTTTGGACTGAAGCTTTTAGCACAGCTGTGCATCTCATTAATAGACTACCCACACCAGTCCTAAATGGTTCTACTCCTTTTGAAACCTTGTACAAAATCAAACCTGATTATTCTTCTCTTAGAGTCTTTGGGTGTGCAGCCTATCCTAACCTAAGGCCCTACAATAATCCCAAGTTTCAGTTCAAATCCATTGAATGCACTTTCCTTGGTTATAGTCCAGCACACAAAGGATACAAGTGTCTACATCCTGATGGGAAAACAATTATATCTAGAGATGTCATATTTGATGAAAGTAGTTTTCCATTCAAGAACAGCAAGGGTTCCTCACAGCAGTCACTCTCCAGTAACAAATCACATTTTGTTTCTCCTCCACCTTCAGCCATACCTCCTATTCTATCATTTCCTAACGCAAGACATACTCAGAATACCAATGCATTTGCTGAACAAACAAATAACTCATGTGCACTTGCTAATAATACCAATATTATGGATTCTTTGCAACATGTTTCAGGTCCCTCTGCAGAATTTGAAGTTCCTCAACATCTGACTCAAAATGTCCACCCAATGGTGACCCGTAGCAAAGCAAGGGCACTCAATTCAAACAATCACTCAATGGTGACTAGTAGCAAAGCAAGAGGAACTGTACCAACAGCACTTACTGTCTCTAGAGAGCCTCAAACTGTTGAAGAAGCTCTTAATATACCAGAATGGAAGTGTGCAATGGATCTTGAGTATGCAGCGCTCATGAGCAACAAGACATGGAGTTTAGAAGCTTTACCCAAAGATAGGAGGCCTATAGGGTGCAAATGGGTGTTTAAAGTTAAAGAAAATCTAGATGGCACTGTCAACAAATATAAAGCAAGATTAGTTGCAAAAGGGTATAATCAGGAGGCAGGAGTTGATTTTCATGAAGTTTTCAGTCCAGTAGTAAAACCAGTCACAATTCGGGTTCTTCTCACTTTGGCCTTATCAAAAGGGTGGAACATACATCAAGTAGATGTTAATAATGCCTTTTTAAATGGTGATTTGAATGAAGATGTATACATGCTGCAGCCTCCTGGATATGAATCAGTTGACTCATCTCAAGTTTGCAAGCTTCATAAGGCTCTCTATGGCCTTAAGCAAGCTCCTCGTGCATGGTTTCAAAAATTGTCTGAAGCTTTACTTGATCTTGGTTTTACCAAGGCAAAATGTGATTCTTCCTTGTTTCTTCAGGTTACTTCTCATCATTCTCTCTATGTTTTAGTCTATGTGGATGATATTTTGATTACTGGATCCTCACCAACTTTGGTTCAGCACTTGATTGATCAACTGAATGCAAAGTTCTCATTAAAGGATCTTGGGAAACTTAAATACTTCTTAGGTATTGAAGTTACTTACAGTTCTGCTGGTGCAATATACTTATCTCAGTCCAAATACATTAAGGATCTTCTTGCTAGAGCTGGTATGCAAGGTGCAAAGTCTATGCCCTCTCCTATGGCCTCAACACCACATATCTCAGCTAGTAGTGGCTCTCCTATTTTTGATCAATCTGCATACAGATCTCTTGTGGGAGCATTACAATATATTACCATTACTAGACCAGAATTATCATATAGTGTGAACAAAGCTTGTCAGTTTATGCATTGCCCTACAGATGTACGTTGGAAGTTGGTTAAACGAATACTAAGGTATCTAGCAGGCACCATATGTCATGCTCTAGTTCTCCAAAGATCATCTGCTCTTGAGCTCACTGCCTTTTGTGATGCTGATTGGGCGTCAGACATTGATGATAGGCGCAGCACCTCAGGTTTTTGTGTTTATCTTGGCCCTAATCTCGTTTCTTGGTCATCTAAAAAGCAAGCAACAGTGTCTAGATCAAGTACTGAAGCTGAATATAGGAGTCTTGCAAGTGCAGTGGCAGAATTGGCTTGGCTGCAGTCTTTACTCAAAGAACTCAGCATTCAACTACCAAAAGTTCCTAGAATATATTGTGACAATATGAGCACAGTCAGCTTGTCAGCAAATCCGGTCCTTCATTCAAAGACTAAGCATATTGAACTAGATCTTTATTTTGTTCGTGAAAAGGTTAACAATAAAGAAATTGAAGTCTATCATATTCCGTCTCTTGATCAAACAGCAGATATTCTCACCAAGGCAGTCTCAACTTCAAGGTTTCTTCAACTTAGAGACAAGCTCAGTGTCATTCCTCTTCCAAGTCATGCCACTGATCTTGAGGGGGGATGTTAGAGATAAGGCTGCTTAGGCTGCTTGTCTTGGTAGGTGCAGGTGCAGTGTTCTATAGCGTGTGGTTCTGATCTTGTATTATTAGTCTTATCTTCAGTTAATTACTTAGGGACATTAGTGTAATTCAGTAATTGAGTCTTAGTCTATAAAGTGTAATCTCAGCTACATCATTTGTAGAATAATTCATTTTGGAATCAGATTTTCGTTCAGAGCTTTCACACCTAGAAGTTCTGAGCTTTCTTTCTTTCTTTCTTTCTTTCTTTCTTCCTTATTCTGAGGTTCTTGAGAATTCCAACAACTATGTGGGCATGAAATACGATGTGCTATGCCATGAGAGGTTAGGAAATCAGAGAAGGCCTTGTATTCACCTCCTCCATCAGTTTGGATGGCTTTGATTTTGCAGTTCAATTGGAGTTCAACATGGTTTTTGAAATTTAGAAAGGTCTGAAATGCCTCTGATTTATGTTTCAGCATGTAAATCCAAGTGTATTTTGAATAAGCATCAGTGAAATGGATGTAATATTTGTATCCATTTGAAGAAGTTAAAGGAGCTGGACCCCAGATATCTGAGTGAATAAGTTCAAGAGGTTTTGCATAAACAGTGTCTGACAAAAAATAAGGTGCTTTGTGAACTTTACCAGCACAACAAGATACACAAAATGAATTGTTATTGCTCTTATTAAGGATTGGTATATTACAACTTTGAAGAGTATGTTTGAGTACAAAGAACTAGGATGACCTAGCCTACAGTGCCAAAGATCCACTGTGGATTATGAGCAATCAATAGAGAAAGTAGCTGGTGAATGAGTTGAATGGGTGGCTGAGGGTGGATTAACTTGAATAGGTGAGTTGAGGCTGTCAAACACATAAAGGCCGTCTTTAACTATCCCACTCAGAAGGATTTGATTGGTTCCCTGGTTTTTCACAAAGCAATGATGAGGATGGAATTCAAAGTAAACATCATTGTCTTGAGCAAACTTTGAAACACTCATAAGATTTTTTGAGATAAGAGGTACATGCAACAGACTATTAAGTTCAAGAACTTTCTGAGAGTATGGTGTACTAAAGGAAGTATTACCTATGTTGCGGATAGGAAGTGAAGATCCATTCCCCACCATGACTTTTTCACTGCCAGTGTATTCAGCCCTATGCAACAGATTATCAACATTAGGAGTGACATGATGTGAGGCTCCAGTGTCAGCATACCAAAGTTGATCTGAGTTTGGTGCAGGGGAAGCAAATAAGGCTTGAGGACTTCTGCTATGAAAACTAGCACCTTGCAAATTTTGTTGAACTGAAATGCCTTGAAAATTTTGATCAAATCTATGATAGCAGTAAGAAGCAAGATGTCCAAACTTGCCACAAACTTGGCAATAACAATTAGGTCTTCCTCTATTAGCAGTATCATTAAATCTTCCATTATTAGGATATAGAAACCTTCCTCTACCTCTAGTTCTACCAAAACCTCCTCCTCCTCTATAATTTCCTCTAAAACCACCTCTGTTGTGATAGGCATTTTGTTGATAATCAGGAGACTGAAACTAATTTTGATGAAATTTTTGAGAGTTCTGATTGTTCTTTATATCTTTCGAAAATTGATGTTGAGTGTGGTTCACTGAAACTGAGTCTAATTCCCTGTTGTGTTTTTCTAGTCTAGCTTCTTAAGCTAATAACAAGGACTCTATGTCAACTATGGTATACAGATCCACTCTAGACATAACAGATGTAATAAAGGAATCATAATCAGGTGGCAAACCATCAAAAATGGCTTCTATGTGATCTGCAGTGCTTACTACATATCCTACTGATGCTAGGGAATTAACAGCATTTTTAATCTTTAACAAAAATTCATTCATGGTAGAGGAACCTTTCCTGGTATTCTGCAATTGTGACCGGAATTGTTTAACTTTGGCTTTTGTCTGAGCAGCAAAGAACACTTCAACTTGTTTCCACACTTGATGCGTCATTTTACATCCTACCATCCGAGTTAACACTGACTCGGTCATGGAAGACAGCAGCCATGACAGGAGCAGCTGATCTTGTTTCTCCCACTCAGAGTACTCCGAACTCACTCTATTAGCTAATTCATCATCTTCAGAAAGAAATTTCTTCGGAACTTCTTCTTCACCTCTGACATATTTCTGCAGACTATAGCCTTTAATGGCGGCCAACACTTGCTGTTTCCAAAGAAGGTAGTTACTATCGTCGAGCTTGACTGAGATAGAATGATTGAAGCTAATCGGCAAGTTTGTTGAAGAACTTGGTGAATTCTCCATGATCGAGTGACGAACTAAAGCAGATCTGGCTCTGATACCATGTTGGATTTCAGAGAAAGACAAGCAAGGAAAAAGACAAAAAGGGAAAATGACAAGCAAGGGAAAAAGACGAAAGGGGAAAATGGACTTGTGAATGAATATTCTGGAATTCTGATTAATTAATTACAGAAACAATAGCAAGGACTAGCTTTATACGTGTGAGGACAAAACTCAGAGTACCTAACCGACTTAAGAAACAGTTACAACAAAACAATCACAGTTACAACTAAACAGCCAATTATAACAGTTCTAGTTACACATTAACTGTACGTTATCACATTGTTAATACTGTTAACTAACAATATCTCTAATAGCTACAAGCCGTAATTTCACACCAATCCTCCAACCAGCTGGAAGAAAGGTAATGAAATTTAAGAAGGTAAGAGAGAAGGGCTGGGAGTCTAAGTTACTATGAGAACTATTTGAAACCAGCAGCAAAGAGAACTAGCTTGACAAAGAAGAGCACATGCAAGAAGAAAGAAAGGCTGGTTTTCATAATTTTAGACTAACAGAAAAAAAAAATAGCAAAATATGAGGACACCAAGAAGAATAGGAGCTGATTTCTCAATTCCCAGTCTAAATCACAGCATGCAGTTTGCTTGAGGCCACCCAATTTCAGTTCAGCAAGAAAAGAAAATAAACAAAATAAAATTAGTGTGACAATCAGAAGCAAGACTAGAAGTTTATCTTGCTAGTAGAACCCCTTGGTGAAGACGAATTCTAATTCTTTTTCTGCATTATGACCGTGACAGTGTTGAGGGCAAAAGTAACGGCCAAAGAAAAGAAAGAAATGACATAGAACAGAAGTAGAGAAAAGGTGAAAGAGCTTCGTGAAAATGAGAGGCTGGGACCAAGTAAGAGGAAAGGACGAAATTATAAGAGAATAGAACTTCAGAAGAAGAGAAATGAAGCTAAAGAAATTGAAAAAAGAGTACGAAGCTTCGGGAAAACCATGGAGTAAGAGGAAAAATAAGACAAACTAATGGAAAGAGGTGTTGGAAACTGAGAAGAGAGGAAAAGTCAAGATAAACAGCAAACAAATAAGGTGATGTGTGCATACAAGGAATTAGACAATTAAATAAAATTAGGTGGTAAGTGAGTAGTAGTTACGGTTATAGCTCCTCCCATACATACATAAATACATACATACATACATATATATATATATATATATAATTGTTTGCCACCTACCTAATTGTCTATTTGTAATAAATTTAACTACACCCATTATTTTAGCTAAAACAATTTAATATCTATAGTTTTTTATAATTAAAGTAATCCTTTACACACTTAAGATATAGATATTTATTTTTAAGCATATTAATGGTATGCATATGTATGAAATTTTATAAACTACATAGAATAATAATAAAACAAAGTAAACTCTAAGTCTTACTCTTAATTACTATCCACAATTACACTTATATTTAGACATGGACATAACAGTTAATCTTTCAGGGATTCTGATCCTTTTCTCCAAAACCGGTGATCAATTGGTGTGTGGATCAGGATTTGAAAGATGTTTTATTGTTGTGAAATAACAATTTTATCTAAAAAAATATGTCACATCCCTTCATCTGACACCAACCTCTTGTTTAGGTTTTCTTCTTCTTTTGAGATAAGGTTGCCAAATTGTGTTAATGTATTTCTGAACCTTGATTGTTGTACCTTCCTTTCATAGCAACAGTACTTTCTTCTTAATTTCATAAATTAGCTTTTTTAATCATTGGTTGAGTTATTTAACTTTTCAGGAGTGTGTTTCATTTATATCTGACAGGGTGCATATCAACTTTGGGCAGCAACCATTTGCTTTTGACCTGAAGGCAAGAAACTTTTTCATTTTATTTTTCCGGTGCACATCTTACCTTGTAGTATAATTTTTTCTTACTCACGGGGTTGCTAACGCAAGAAGACGAATAGTTTGTTGTTCTTTGTATGCGGGGATGTGGCCAAAAAACTAGTAAGTTTACGTCCAACTCAGTGACATGCCATTATTCCTTTTTTTGTTTTTTTTCAAATTGTAATTTTTTTGTTCGTTGCTTTATATTCATAGTTCAATACCTGATACCTCTTTCTACAAATGTTTATTCTGAGGGAATTTCTCATTATTCATCTCCTGGACAGGTCTTTGTTAAGTGTTCAACTTGAGTAATCCTGATAGTAATTAAAATCTTCAAAGTTTTTCTTTCTCTTGTCAGAAATGGAACTTCCTTTCATTGGTATCTCAACTTTCGAAAGTGAGAATAGGGAGATGAATCCATAGCAGGGCCACCTGACTCACAGAATCATGGCAATGTAGAATCTTTTTTTTTTTCTTCATTTTTTGCTTTTGATTTTTTATTCCACTTAGAAATTGTTGGGAGGCTTAAATTCTGCGAATTTTACTCGTTTTCATATTTTAGTTTGGACATATTTTCCATTTTGAAAGTTGTGATATTGATGGCTCAAACTATCAGAATATGACACATGTTCCACTCTCTTCTTATATGTGTTGTTCTGGAGTCTAATTGTTTAGGGGATCGTTTATAGCATTTATCTCAGCTGGTGCTCTAGGGCTGCAGTAATGAAGTCGCTGATATTTTTATTAAATATCCTAAAAGGGAACATAACATAAACTACGTGTGTTCAAATGTTTAAGGGCTAATCCTTTAGGCACTGGGAGGTTAAAAATGTGTAAAAAATCTTTTGATGAATTGGTGGGCTAAATTAGAAAAAGCCCATCTAAGAGGGAGCTGCAGTATTAATTTTGTTAACAAAGCTAAATGTCATGTTGAACCCTTTCTTTCTTTTTTTTTCTTTTTTCCTTTTATAACATATTTTTACCCAAGTAATAAAGGTAAGCGGGAAGGTGTGAACATTTTTCTTTAGCATTATTTACTTTTTAAACATTTAGGGATAGGATTAGGAATTTGAAGTACAAGAAAGGACGAAGCAACAACAGAGAATTGAGGAAATATCTTTGCCACAAAATATTTTTTTCACGATGAAATCTTTCATTTTCATTACATTATATATACAATAAAATTGTCCTTAGTTTCCATCTTCTATTTTTAATGTTAAGCTGTTTGTTATGCGTTTTACTAATTTCATTGTTGTTACTAAACTGCAGCCTGTTTTGATAAAAAAGATTGATTTTTGTCAAAAATGTAAAGTATATCATTGTTATGAAATAGTAAGAAAAATGCAGAATATCTATGATTAGACCCACGCAAGCTTCTTATCTTTACAGTCTATATTGTGAAACTTAACAAGTGGGACTACAAGTTGTGTTTCCGTCATGCTACAAGTAATTTACGGTTTTATTTGTATTTGGCTCAAGATAAAAATTGCAGTTTTTTGTCGACTAATACTATAAGAGTTTGTATATATATGGATCTTCCGGTGAATGATTGCATATATGTCGATATGGCTGTTTGGGTGCAATTGTGATCCCTTGTATGATGTATCTGACATCAAGGTTCCAATCATAAGAGATGAGTGGCTAAAGGTTTGTTAGTTAATTCTTAAAAGGTGGAGACCAAAACTTTAGAATTTTGAACTTTGGAAGGCCTTAGAGTGCTGGAACGAATGAAGGTTTATGTCCTTTAATATAGTAGTCTTTCTCATGTCAAATTTTCTGCTGTTGCTGAAATCATGCTCAGTAGTGAAGCCACAGTGTAACTGTTTTATTCAATCTTTAGGATCTAAGTTTGGATTTCTTGTGTCTAATATTGTCTGGCTGCTTATTGTTAAAGACTTTCTACTGCCTTTTATTCTATTCCCCAGTTTGGACATATAAATATGCCCATTAAAATAGCAGTCCAAGCAATATAGAGCAGATGCTGTAGCATATCTTTTACAGATATCTAGGGTTTTAAAACAATTACTTTCAAGGTTTCCATGGAATTAGAATTTTTTGAGGGTTTAGAAGGTAGTTTTTTATTGGAAAAATCGTCATCTGCAAGCATTATAGATGTTGATTATATATCTACCTTCTCTCTCGGACAATTTAACATGTCGGGGTAGGCAAGCACCGGCACTCCTTTATTCAGCTATTTGGTGCCGGTTTGCTACTCCAATGAGAGGCTTTTAAACGGGTGTCTGGCCCTTAAAATCAATTTTAACAGTAACTTGAGGTGTTTGGGTTCTCACATTTAATGGACCCAGAATCAATTCTTTTGCAGCCTTATTTTTCTGCCCATTGCCCGTTGGGAAAGATTTTCTTTTGCATATATCAAAATTGATTCTGCATGCCCAAAAGATCGACCTATCATTTTGCTCTCATGTCTCCCTTTCGCCATAAGCGTTTCCTAGCCAGCCTCTTCCTAACATAGGCCCTCCTCAGTTGTTCCCACTGTGCTTCCTCTTTCCTCCTGTCGAGAATCAATGTTGGAGTCTACTGAAATGGGCACTTAGATCTTCAAGAGCTTTGACAGAACCTGAATCTGAAGACCCTTTTGAGAAATAGAGAGAACCACCACCTTTTGAGATTCCTCATGGAGCAGAGTATAGGCAGGTAAATCCCATTTCAGGTGAGGGGAGTAAGAGACTGATGAAGAACTGAGTTGCTGTGAAAGGGACGAGTTTCTTGCAATCTTATTTGTATCCCGAGAGCCAACAAGGATTCGGAGATAGGGGATAATGCAAATAATTGGGAATAGGGAAAAAAAACAAGGAAGAGATTTCTGGAAATAAGAAAGAAGAGAGAGAAGAGAGTTCTTGAAAAAAGAAAGAGAACGGAGATAGATATAAAGAAAAATCTAAAAAAGAAAGAGCAAAAAATAAGTAAAAGAATATAGAGGAAAAGAAAGAAGAGGAGAGGGGGAAATGTAAGGGGTCTCAGTGCTGGATGCTTGTCTGGAGGAAAAGATGAATTTTTATAATCATATCCTTTTTGTCATTTTGTCTCTAAACTTGATCTTAGAAATTTCATCCGAACACAATCAACATATGTGAAATCAATTCTGAAATAAGATATCAAGACAAATCAAATCTCAAATAAAGAAAATTGATTTTTCCCCTCATGGATATGCATGTGAGAATGCTGCCGATGGAGAAATCATTGTTTTTCATGTTGTGATAAAATCCATTTGGTTTGTTGTTTTATTATGATTTTTTCTGCTTCAATATTTGTTGTGTATTTGTACTTACAAAATTGCCATTTGATTCTCTTTTCTCTAGGACTGTGTAGCTTTGCTGGCATATGAACAACCGCAGGAATCTCTATAGGTTACCTTCTCAAGGACCCACAGCGTGAGGTTGTGGCTGACACAGTAAACGCCATGATCTCGTCCACGAATCCCAATTTGCAAGAATCAAAAAATTGCTTGCACTCATATCTTGAAAGGTTACTCAAACAGCTTACTGCTTGATGCTTAGAGAGAAGGTGTTTGAGGGGGGAGAAAGGAGAACTTCCAGCTACAGAGTGAATAGCAGTGGTAAAAAATGCTAATGCTAGGTAGCATGTTCATTGCTCTTCTTGTCTGCTGTTCATATAGCCCATCTTAAAACAATGCCAAGTGATCAAATTTATCCTTGGGTCTCTAATACTGTAGGACTAGGGTCCTTCTACTTACTTGATGGGCCATACTCTTTCATTTCTTTGGGAGAGGGGCCTTTCTGTGTGCATCTAAGATTGTATCATCATCACTATCAAGTTAAGTGGAGATTTGAATTAGAAGTGAGATGTTAAAGGAATGTAAATTTTCAATATGAGAAATGAGAGACTTTAAAAATATAAGCCAAAAATGAGAAAAGCATGGCTGGAAGCATGTGCTTACGTGTTGCAATTAGCAAATGATTTGTGTACTAAGCTATTCTTAAAATTTGATGCTTCTCCTGTTACAATTCATAGAAGTGTTGTACTGTCCATATATAATTGTTTGTGTAAACCTGAAAGGTGGGGGGCTGTAACCTATGAGAATTATAGGGGTACGTACAGACAGAGTGCTTTCTGTATACGTGAAGTAATAAATTTGAATGAAACGGTGTGATACATACTGTTTCATCCAAATTTTATCCCTGGGTGTACGATTAGTGTACTGCCCCTGTGCATATACTTATCAACACTTGTGTAATCTATCAAGAACAATATTTCTGTCTTCAAACTTATTCCCTTTGGTATTTGGATGAAGCTAAACTTGCAATATAGAGGACTGGTAATTGTTACAGGACGAAGGTTACAAATTTTTTTTCTTTTATCAATCATTTTGAAAAGTCACACTTGGTGGCTAATCTATTAAAAATACGGAACTAGTTTCAGATAATGTGCTAAATATTTGTGTATTTTACATGGATAAACAGATATTGATTAGTTCCAAAGGACTTAGCTATTATACGATCATGCTTTTGATTAGAGTCCCAGCATTCAATTATTAGGTTTAATTGCATATGAAAGTCTTCATGTTTTCATAAAATAAGAATTAGGTTCCTTAGTTTTTAATTAAAATAATGTCAACTAAAAACCTTTACAATGTGGCTATTAGGTCTAACCATTAATGCTCTGTTTTTGGAGCAAATGGAAAATGTTGATTTAAGAGGTAACGTGACAAATTATATCATATTGTTGATGGTTGATGGTAACATATCATCAACGTTTCAAAAATAAATACCTTATTGATAACTAACAACCACATAGTTTGAATAAAAGTTGATCTCATAGAGAGTGTAGTTAATTAAACAATGATATTCTTAAAGTAAACATAAATCAAATGGGGGCTTGGGGGGGGGGGGGGTTAGATGTAAGCAGACAATAGCAAGTGAATAAACTTGAATAAAAAAGTATTTGATGGAAACAACTTTAGTGTGGGTTCAATCTCACCCTCATGGCTAATGGCAACTACCAAGGTTAAATTAATTTACCCTCTTATGAAATTATCAACCCTAAACAATAATAGGTTTTATTGCTTGAAATCTCTCTTAATTGTAACTAATGAAACAGGCTCTTCATTAGCATTTAACTACTACACAACCTAGAATAAGATCTCTAGATTTGATGTAGCAGTAACATTAAGTACAAAGAGATTAGGTTAATCTAATTAACAATCACACAAGCTCAAATTATTTAACTTAGGTTATATTATTCATAGTGAATTAAATGAAAACTTGTTCATAATCGTAATCACTATTTGCCACTTAATGATTCTAAAAAGGATTGTTATGTATTACAGTTCCTATATCTAGCAATAGCTATCCCCATAATAATGTGCACTATTCAAGTCAATCAAGATAGATATCATAAGCTTTCAATTTAGAATAACATAAGCGACTTCATAGAAAGGAATCAAAATACTTTACTAAAATAATTAAACCATCAACTTGCATTTAGGAATTAATATCCATATGAACTAAAAAAGAAAAGTTTAGCCAAACATGCCAATAAATTGAAAACAAGTGTTCTAAATTATGTGTCACAAGAAGAAGAAGAAGAAGAAGAAGAAGAAGAAGAAAAGGAAGAAGAAGATGGTGTAAAATAATTCATAAGAAGCCTATTTATACATTAGGTCATGCCTCTTAGTCTCCTAGTTCAAAAAGGTGCCTGTTGCAACCATTGGACATGACAAAGTTGCTCCAAACCCATGATCTCCTCAAAATAGTTCTACTCTAGAATTTTGAATTTGTGTTGCATTTTGAGATGAAGTTTTGGCTTGGAAGATGGCAGAATTTGGGCTTGGGGGCTTAATGAAAGTCGTAGCCCTTTCTCTTTTGTAGGTTTTGAATCACCTCACTTGGACTTCTATAGCTCAAGATATTTGTAGCGTTGGATGACCCAAATTCCAAAAACAAAAAAGGAAATAAATAAAATAGCTGCAAAATAGAAAACAGCAAGATTGTAGGCATGATTGCAGAGTGTGATTGTAGAAATTCAGTAGATTACAGAATCATAGCAAATTGCAATCAAATTGTAGATTTTCAACAATTTAGGATCCAGAATTTCTACAATCATGGGATCCTAATTTTTTGCCTTTTTTGGATCTTTTGGGTGTTGACCCTAAAATTTAGGTTTGCACTCGCCACTAACCTAAATTATCTAAGGTGAGATTAGACACCTAATTAAAAATAGTTTATGTTTCAGAGATTAAGTTTGAAGGTTGATTACGTTTTAGGAAAGGTGTTAGCACCTTAAATGCCTTTTCTATACCAAAAATGATCTAATTAAATTAGATTGATTAATTTATGTTGGTTTTAAAAGATTTTTGAAAATAATCCTTACCCATTCCGAATTGGGATAAAAATAATTTTGAGAAAAATCTTCTTTCTATTCCAAGCCAGGGTTTTAAAAAATAATTTTAAGAAAATCCCCTTTCTATTCTAGATCAAGATTTTAAAAATAATTTAAAGAAAATTCCTTTCCTATTCTTGTTTGAGGTTTTAGAAATAGGAATGAAAAGCAAGGAAGAAGTGCTTGCATCACCCATATGATTATTGATTCCTTATTTATTTTTATCTAAAAAGAACATAACTTATTATTTCTCAAAAATACAAAATTTGCAAAAAGTGTAGAACCTAACTATACTTTTAGATCAAAACCCATAGCATTTTTCTCCGTTAAATTCTCAACATGTCATAAATTCTCAAACAAAATAGGAATTCAAAATATAACAACTAGAACTAATATGGCCCATAGCAAATATTATGTAAAAATCATCATACCCATACCAAACTCATGAAAACTGCAAAAGATAGCATGAGAAGATGGTGTCACTTACCTTTTTCTCTGGCCCTCTTAATTTTAAGCTTTAGGATGAAAGATGACAGCAAGTGAGCTTCTTAATGTGGCTCTGACATGACCTAGAGGAAGCTTCAAGACCAGCAATAGGACTTTGGCTTCTCAATGATGAACAAGTTTTGGCGGTGCAACACTTTAGCGTCATGGGGTAATGGGAACTAGAACTAAGATGGAGCAGTAGCTATAATGGGTTTCTCTAATGAAGCTGATGATGCAGAGGGAAGTGATTTGTGGTTGAGCTCCCTTGATGAACGAGGAACACTAGTGGCATGACTTGGTTTCTTTGATGGCAAGTGAGAATGCTGCAACAAAGAACTGGCTGGTGGGCTGCTGAGTTCTTCACGAGGATGGTGCCGAAGTTATTGCAAAAGTCTGCAACGAAGGTGCACCTTTGACAATGGCGCGATAGTTTCTCTAGTAGCTATCTTCTTGTGTATAGTGGTGTGATGGTTTGGTGCAATACTGCAGAGATAAGTCAAAACAGAGAAGTAGTGATGATAACACTGGCCACCAAGTGTGCAATGACGATGACTTCTCAAAGAGATATGGAGAATGGCGCTCGTCTCTGCTACATGTGACAATGGGACTTCTTGAGTTTTAGCGACTAGAATCTTGGATGAGGGGCACCGATTCTCTTGAGTCAAAGTAGTGGCTGTGTGAAGAATTGAAATGGTAGGAGGAGAGAGTTGGAGGATGTCATTTTGTGAGGATGACCATGCAACACATGAGGTTCATGAGTAAAGAGGTGGGTGTTGACTGAAAGGAAATTTTTCGTCCTCTTCTTCTATCTGTGAACCCTCCTTCTTGTGTGTATGTGATGAGTTTTTATAAGTGTAAAGTTAGAATATCTTTTTTAATCAAATTCTTATTTTTTAGTTTCAGTTATATTTTATCTCTTATATTTTATATTTTATCTTTTTTCTTTTTAATCTTTTAATCTTTTCTATTTATCTTATTATCTCTTAAATTTTTATCTTATATTTACATATTCTTACTTCTCATTATCTTTCATCTTTTTTTTTTTTTGTCTTTTAACTTTGTTATCCTTTATTTATCCTCTTATTATTTTATTTATCTTTTTTAATTTTTAATTTATCGTGTATTATTATTCTTTAATTTTGGTTATCTTATCTTTTATTTTTTGATTTTATTTTAGTTTTATTTTAAATTTTATTTTTGGATTTGGGCTTATTTATTTTAGTTTAGGTTTTGGTTAGGTTTAATTTTGTGTTTAATTGTATCTTGGGCTTACCGTTGAGTTTAAAATTTTATTATTTGGGATTTATCTTATTTTATTTTCTTAGTTTTAGTTTAAATTGGAGTTTATAATTTAGGTTAAAGTTTTAGAAAATAGGCCAAACAAAATTAGGTATGTACATTAGGTACTGTATAAATAGCAGTATTGGGGTCAATTTTTAAATAATACAAAAGACTTCAGCCTTGTAATAGAATTTTTTGCATAGTAAATTTCTCTTCTTCTGCCTGTGGTTTTTTCCCTCATTAAGTTTTTTTATGTTAAATATTTGTATTTTTTCTTTTCTCTTTCTTCTTAAATTATATTTTGCAATTTTTTTTTGCTGGCCATCATTATATCATCATAACAAATTGGTATCAGAGCCTGATTCTCAATGGCTTCTACTTCAGCAATAACAACTAAGACAGACATTGAAAAATTTGATGGGTCAACCAATTTTGCTCTCTGGCAAGTCAAGATGATGGCAATTTTGTCAAGAGAAGGCACAAAGAAGGCCCTACTTGGGAAGATAAAAAAGCCCAAGACTATAACAGATGCTGAATAGAATGATATGGATGACAAAGCCCTTTCTTCCATTTAGTTGTGCTTGGGTAATGAAGTTCTTCAAGAAATTCTCACTAAGAACATTGCAGTAGATGCATGGTTGATATTAGAGAGTTTATACATGATGAAATCTCTCACCAGTATGCTACGGTTAAAGCAACGCCTCTATTCTCTGCAAATGACTAAAGGTGCTTAACTTAAATCTCATATAGCAGAGTTTACTTCCATCATTACTGATTTAAGTATGATAGATGTGAAGATTGACGATGAGGATCAAGTACTTTTACTATTATGTTCATTGCCTACTTCCTATACAAATTTTAGAGACACTATGATTTATGGAAGAGAAGAAATTTTCCTTGATAATGTCAGGTCAAATTTGCATGCTAAAGAGAAAATTGATAATAATTTGACATCTGTTGAAAGAAGTGATCAAAGTGTTGGTCTATTTGTTGATAAAGGAAGAAGAAAGGAGAGAAATCCTAATTCTAACAAGTCTAGATTGAAGTCTAAACATAAGAATTTGACTTGTAAATATTGCAAGAAGAAGGGACATATTAAATCTGACTATTTTAAACTAAAGAAAAAAGAAAAAACAGATGACAATAAAGCTAAGGCCACATCAGAAGAAACTAATGCAACAGAAGATGAGACAAGTGATCTGCTTTGTGTTACTGATGTTAAAATTAGATTTGAAACTACATGGATGATGGATTCAGGAGCTTCACAACATATGACTCCTAATAGAGACTGGTTTACCACTTATGAGCTGTCCAATGGAGGTGTGTTATGGGTAATGATCATCTTTACAATATTGCTGGGATAGGCACTGTGCAAATTAAAATGCATGATGGTATGATTAGAACTTTATCAAATGTGAAATACATTCCAGATTTGAAAAAGAATTTAATTTCTTTGGGTACTCTAAAAAAGAATGGCTGTAAATATAAATGTGAAGATGGTGTGCTTAAAGTCTCTAAGGGTGCACTTTTATTTATGAAAGCAAATACATTGGGCACTTTGTATTTCTTGCAGGGTTTTACTATTATAGGTTTAGCTACAGTTGCTACTACTTTTGTTTCTAATTCAGATGTTACTAAAATTTGGCACATGAGACTAGGGCACATGAGTGAGAAAGGCATAATAACATAGAGTAAGAGAGGTCTGTTAGGTGGTTAGCTTACAAGGAAGATGGAGTTTTGTGAACATTGTGTCTTCGAGAAACAAAAGAGGTTGAGTTTCAGCTCAGCCATTCACAAGACAAAAGGAACTCTTGACTACATTCATTCAGACCTTTGCGGACCCCCTCAAGTTCCTTCTAACGGTAGTCACTCTAGATACATCTTGACTTTTATTGATTATTATTCAAAGAAGGTTTTGGTCTATTTTCTGAAACAAAAAAATCAAGTATTTGTAACTTTTAAGCAATGGAAGGCTTTACTTGAAAAGCAAACAGAAAAATAGATCAAGAGACTCAGAACAGATAATGGCTTTGAATTTTGTAATGATGAATTCAATGAGTTTTGCAAGAAAGAAGGCATTACTCAACATAGAACTATTGTGAAAACACCTTAACAGAATGGTATTGCAAAGAGGATGAATAGAACTCTTCTTTGAAAGACTCAATGTATACTTTCAAATGCAGGTTTAGGCAAGGAATTTTAGGCTGAAACTGTTAACACAGCTTGCTGGTTGGTGAACCAATCTCCTCATATAGCTATTGAATGCAAAACACCAGAAGAGGTATGGTCTAGCAAACCTACTGATTATTCTATTTTGAAAATTTTTGGTTGTCTTGCTTATGCACATGTTAATGAAGGAAAGCTTGAGCCTAAAGCAAAGAAATGTGTATTTCTTAGGTACTCATCTAGTGTGGAAGGATACAGGTTATGGTGTCCAGATTAGTCTAAGTTTCTTATTCAAGGGATGTAACTTTTGATGAATATTCCATACTTGCAAAGAAAGAAGTTATAGAATTAGCCATTTAGAATAATAAAAAAGGTGGAGAACTGGTGGAGTTTGAAGTTCTTGTTCAACTTAAACAATTCTCTATTCCTAGTTCTATAGATGGTGATTCAAAAGAGACTTCAAAATCTTCGCAAGTACAGCCTTACACCATAGCTAAGGATAAGCCAAAAAGAACTATTAAACCACCTAAGAAGTATGGTTATTTAGATTATGCCTATTGTCTTGTTGTAGAGAAGAGGTGGAGTACAATGAGCTTGGAAGCTACAAGGAGGCAATATCTTCTAAAAATGCTACAAATTGGATCTCTGCTATACAAGAAGAGATTCAATCTCTTCAGAAAAATCAAACTTGGGCACTTGTGAAGCCACTAGAAAAGAAGAAGATTGTTGGCTACAAGTAGGTATTCAAGAAAAATTCTGATATCTCAAGTGTCTCAGATGTCAGATACAAGGCAAGGTTGATAGCTAAAGGGCTGCAGTCAGGTACAAGGCATTGACTTTAATGAAGTTTTCTCAACTATTGTAAAGCATACTTCTATTCATATTTTACTTTCATTGGTTGCTATAAATGATTTAGAGTTAGAGCAAATGGATGTGAAAACTGCATTTTTGCATGGTGATCTTGATGAATAGATTTATATGCATCAACCCTAGGGGTTTATAGTTGCTAGTAAAGAAGATCATGTTTGCTTGCTAAATAAGTCCTTATATGATCTTAAGCAATCTCCTAGATAGCGATACAAAAGGTTTGACTCTTACATGGGAGTTATTGGATTTCAAAGATCCAATTATGATAATTGCGTGTATTTTAAAAGTCTTTCTGATAAATCTTTTGTATATTTGCTATTATATATTGATGATATGTTAGTTGCATCTAACATGACTGAGATAAAGAAGGTGAAATAATAGTTGAGTTTTGAATTTGACATGAAAGATTTAGGAGCTGCTAAAATGATTCTTGGTATTAAGATTATAACAGATAGGCTGAATGAAAAATTATACCTTCCTCCAAAAGCTTTTACTGAAAAGTTATTGAGTTGGTTTGGCATGAAAAAGGCCAAACCAGTGTCTACTCCTCTTATTGCTCATTTTAGACTTTTAGCAAATTTATGTTTAACAATAGATAAAGAGATGAATCACATGTCATGCATTCCTTATTCTAGTGCAGTTGGGGGCATTATGTATTTGATGGTATGCATCAGACCTAACATAGCGCAAGCTGCTAGTGTTGTGAGCAAGTATTTAGCTAATCTTGGCAAATAGCACTAGGAAGTACTTAAGCAGATACTCAAGTACTTGGTAGGTACTGCAGATACTCATTTAGTATATGGAAAGAGTAATGATACTCAAGTGTTGTGAGCAAGTATTTAGCTAATCTTGGCAAACAGCACTAGGAAGCAGTTAAGCAGATACTCAAGTACTTGGTAGGTACTGCAGATACTCGTTTAGTATATGGAAAGAGTAATGATAGTTTGACAGGTTTTGTGGACTCAGACTATGCTAGAGATCTTGATAAGAGGAGGTCTTTGATAGGATATGTATTTTTTATGGGAGGTTGTGCAATTAGTTGAAAGGCTATACTTCAATCTACCATTGCTCAATCTACCACAAAGGCAATGTACATGGCAATTGCAAAAGCTATTAAGGAGGCAATTTAGCTAAAAGGTTTGGTTAGTGAAATTACATTTGACTTTATTTCTATTGTTGTTCATTGTGATAATTAGAGTGCAATTCACTTAGCTAAAGATCAAAATGTATCATGAAAGAGCCAAACATATTGACATCAAGTATCATTTTGTTTGGGATATGTTTACCAAGGGTGAAATTTCCATCAAGAAGATTGATACTATGGACAATCCAGCGATATGCTTAAAGCCTTTGCCTATTAAGAAGTTCAAGTATTGCTTGGACTTAATTGGTGTTTATAGTTAGGTTTTGCTTTTAGGAACTTTTGTGGAAGAGGTGAAGAGTTTCTTTGTTAAAGTTTTTTTTTAGAATTTTTGTCAAGGTAGAGATTGTTGCGTTGGGTGACCCAAATTCCAAAAACAAAAAAGGGAATAAATAAAACGGCCACAAAATAGAAAACAACAAGATTGTAGGCATGATTGCGGAGTGTGATTGTAGAAATTCAGAAGATTACAGAATTACAAAAATTTAGCAGATTACAGAATCACAGCAAATTGCAATCAGATTGTAGATTTTCAACAAATTGTAAACAGATTGCAGATTTTCAACAATTGAGGATCCATAATTTCTACAATCTTGGGATCCTAATTTTCTACCTCTTTTGGATCTTTTAGGTACTATATAAATAGCAGTATTAGGGTCAATTTTTAAATAACACAAGATTTCAGCCATGTAATAGAATTTTCTGCATAGTAAATTTCTCTTCTTCTACCTGTGATTTTTTTTTTCATTGAATTTTTCTACGTTAAATATTTACATACTTTCCCTTCTCTTTCTCCTTAAATTATATTTTACAATTTTTTTTATTGGCCATCATTATATTGTCATAACAATATCGATAAAATACTAACTATCACAAACGTAAGAATCTTAGTTAGAGTAGGACTAAAAGTCTGAATTCTACACTAAATTCAAAACTCTAGTTGGAGGCCCAAACAAACTTCAAATTAGATTATATACCCCATTCCAAGAAGCCCTAGATGTCTACTTTAAAATTTCTAAAAGTCACTTTTTCATTTTGAAACTCCTTTATGGTCTAACACTTGAAAAATTGCATAGTGGTCAATTTTTTATTAAATTAGGAATTCTTCTCATTTTTAATTAAACCATTAAAGTTTTTCAAATCATATCTTAACATATATATGACTCCAATGAGCATACTAAAACCTCAAAATAAACTAGAAAGTTATAGAATAAAGAAAGAAAAATATAAAATTATGCACTTATAAGTTGATGTGACAATAGTATATTTTTTATTTGCTAATGTGGTAAAATAATAAATATTTAAATTATAAAATACATTACCTATGTCCTAAATCACAAACCTTATATCTAAAGCCTAAAATAAAAAAGGCTTAATTCCACATAAGTCCTTAAGTTTTCATCTATGAAGTAATTAGGTTCCTCAATTTTTTAAACCCTAAAAGGTTTTCATTAAGGCTGAATGGCAAAACCCTAAATTTTAAATTTTAAACCAAATATCTAAAATCTTAAACCTTAAATCTTTAAACCCTAAATTCTAAAACCATAAATCATAAAATCATAAACCATAAATCTTAAATCACAAATTCTAAAACTCTAAATTCTAAAACCCAAAACTTTAAACCTTGAACCACTAATCCTAAATCTTAAAACCTGAAATAGTTACCCCTAAAACCTAAGAATAAACAAAAGGTCTACATATGACTTCAAATCTCTTAAGTGTTTTGCCAATGTTTGACCCAACATTAGCCACTAGCATTTGGAGTAAATTACATCCCCAACTTCCTTCAACATTCCTAGAATTTTTGACAATGGCAACTTGTCTATCTCATCACCTATCTAGTGTACCTCACACATATGTTGCATTTGGAGGTTCACTAAAGTGTCTTTCATGGTGTATCACCTTTAAGATATATGTTGGTGTGTTGAAAAATACAAAGCATTATGTTTAGGCTCATGGTTGACTAGAGCTTTAAGTGCAAAAATTTTCATTTGTATTTACTAGAAATTCATTGTTTTCACTACATTAAATATAACATAAATTAGATGAGAATTTTGTTGGATAACATAATGTTATGAACATGGAGTTATTAGTTCAGAATAAGAAGTAGGCTGAAGGTCCAATATTAACCCAAGTTGAAGAAGCTAAGAAAAATATGTCCCATGAGAATGAGAGTGTTGGAACCATTATCCAGAAAAGGGGAGCACATATTAGAAAGCCACCAGTGTTGATTAATGAATTCATCATACAATAAGGCATAAACCATATGCAGTTTGTTTGTTAGGAAATTTGTTTTTATAATCATTCACTTTATATGATGCATGTCATTATTTCTATTTCCTTTATTTTCCTTTAAACCTATATATGTAATGAAGAGTCATATAAGGAGGTATCAAATGAATTAGTGAAGTTTTCCTTTAGGAGTCTAAAAGAGCTCAATTTCTTTCGTTCTTAACAATATGGTGTTTCATAAAGAGTCTTTGGCTTAGGAAAGGGGCTAGGTATGTCTCTCAACAAAGAATGAATGATATTCAATTTGAGGGTTCCCAAAATTTCATTGTTATTGCTCACCAAGTCATAGAGATCATTAAATAGTTGCAGTAGATTTAATCCAATATGGTTGATCTGAATGGGAAAGTGGAGGACATGAATCAGCATACTACTCTGAGCTATCTCCAACAAACTCTACTTAAGAATCTAATTGTCCATAACCTTGCTACTATCCCTCACATTACTTTTAGCCCATATTATTCCTCTAGTCCTTAGCATTTAGCTAGTCCCTAAATGAATTTTATTAAATCTGAAGAAAAGGAAGGAGGAGCTAGAGACATTTCCAAGTATCTTTGTTCGATTCAAATTAAGGTTCCTAAATTTGAGGCTAAGGATCCCAACAATGTGTTATTCAGAGTTAAAATATTTTTTAAATTGCATTGCATTCCTAAGTCCATGAGACTAAGTTGGCAGGGTTAAGTATGGAAGGGTCAACTATTGCTTGATATCAATGGATGTTTACAAGTGTATTTATGAAGACTTAGCCCAAATTTTGCTCTACTCTCTGTGAATGCTCAGAGCTTTGACATACCAAGATGTAAGAGGAATTCTTGCCAAACTTACTCAAATTGGCTCTATTTCTTACTACAAGCAGTCATTTGAAGAACACCTCACTCAAGTGTGGGCAATTGAAGAAGATCTGTTAGTAAGTTTCTTTCTCTTGGGTCTTTGTCCTAATTTAAGGCAATGTTGCAACTCCTAAGCCCAAATACTCTTAACTAGGCCATGGAATTGACCTCCTTGCATGAAACTCACTTAGATAACTTAAGAATTGCTATCCAACCCCTTTACCTGAAATCTACTTTCACCAACTGAAGCTAATTCATGATCACTCAAGTCCAACTCACAAAATCATTTCCTTTACCACTAGCCCTTCTTGATAACAAAGCAACCCAAGCTTCATCTCACACTGCCCATGAAGTGAAACCCATGCAAAAGGATATTCCTGTAAGATGGTTAACTAATCAAGAATTTCAACAATAGAGAGAATTGGATCTTTGTCATCACTACACCAATAAATGGAGCTCTAAGCATTGTTGTATGGCCAATATTATGCTAATGGTCAATAGCCATTGGAGAATGATTTTGGGGGAAAAGAGGGAGATAATTTCAATAAAATAGATGATGGGTCAGGAGTGGGTTTAAGCATTACAAGTCTTAACACCATTTCTAAGTCCAATTCACTAAAGTTATTGCATCTTACAGTAGATGTTCTGAGGGCAAAAGTTGTTATTTCTTATCAACAACAGTTAACCCATAACTTCATAAGCAGTGAGGTGGCCAATGGTCACTTTGTTCCTATACATTGAATAAGGAGATTTAAGGTGTATTTGGGTAATGGGAAGCAGTTGCTATGCTCTAGGAGGTGTACCAATATCTCAATAACCATGTAAAATAATGGCTTCATAGTGGAATTACATGTTCTTACTTGCAGTAGATTGATAAAATTATGGGCATTCAGTGGCTTGCCTCATTGGGAAGGGTAAGTCACAATAATAGTACCATGGAGATGGACTTCACATGGAATGGCAAATGGGTCATTTTGAAGGAAGAAAAGGATAGGAGTCCACTATTGGAAGGAATCGACTTTTTAAAATCTTTGATCGGCTTAAGTGAAGTTACCCCAAAAGAGAAAGGCTCCATCCAAAGGCCACCCACAAATGAATGGGACATTGTAACCAAAAGGGTCCACCTTGATATCGTCTTTGAAATACTTAGCTTCCTCCCACCGTTTTGTGGTATGGACCATGATATACACCTATAGCCTTAAGTTCCATTGGTCCCATATAGTTACCCCCACTTTAAGAAGAGTGAGATAAAGAATCAAGCCATTGAGTTGTTATCTGCAGGACATGTAAAACATAGTCAGAGCCCCTATTCCTCCCTTATTTTGCTTGTTAAGTAGGCGGATGGACCCTTATGATTATGTGTTAATTATCATGCCTTAAAGTTTATTACTGTGGGTGACAACTTCCCCCTACCAACCATTAATGAAGTCTTGGATGAATTACATGGGGCTGAGATTTTTTTCTCAATTTGGTCTTCATTCTAGTTTCCATCAAATTTGTGTACTTAATAGGTACACTCCCAAAATTGCATTTCATACTCATGAGGGACACTATGAGTACTTGGTGATGCCATTTGGTCTCACTACTACTCCTTCTACCTTCCAAGCAACCATGAACAATATACTCAGGCCCTTCCTACGACACTTTGTGATTGTCTTTTTTGATGACATATTGGTTAAGAAAATTAAAGCTATGATTTCTTGGCTTACCCCAACTAGCCTCAAATAGTTAAGAGGTTTCCTTGGTCTAGCAAGGTACTATTGTCACTCACCACTCACAAGTTCCTAAAGAAGGAAGCTTTCCAATAAAATTTAGAGGCAAAGATGGCTTTTTTAAGTTAAAGGAATTAATGACCACTACTTTAGTACTTGTTTTACTCTATTTTACCTTAACTTTTGTCTTGGAAATGATGTATCTTCTTTAGGTATTGGAGCCATTCTTATGCAAAAGGGAAGGCTAAAGCCTTCTTCAGTAAAAAGCTAAGTACCCAGCTTTGTGTTTCCTCAGCATACTTTAAGGAGTTATATTTAATAGTTGAAGTAGTAAACAATTGGAGGCAACATTTGTTAGCAACCCATGTTATTATCATAATGGATCACACATTTGTGAGCCATTTTCTCAAGTTATCCAAACTCCAGAATAGTGGATGTTTGTCTCTAAACTTATAGCTACTCCTTTTATTCAAAATACAAGCCTAGCAAAAGTAACCTCGTGGCAGATGCTTTATCATGTCAACATGAGGCTGAGTAGCAAGATTTGAGGTTAGGTGTCCTTTGAACCATGGTATTCGTGCTGACATATCCCTTTCTTGAGGGAGTTATGTAAGGAAAATACCTAGGACACAAATCTTTTAAGTCTTCATTAGTAGTTAAGGGATGGGCTACTAATTGGTGGTGGCTTTAAGGCCCATGATGAAATTCTCTTTTATAAGAGGCAGATTTATCTGGGGCCCATAGCAAAACTTAATGGAGTTCCATCACTCTCCTATGGCTGGTCATGCAGGGAGTTTAGGGACTTATCTTCAACTATCTTAAATGTTCTATTGGAAGGGGATCAAATTTGAAGTTAAGGAGTATGTTAAGATGTGCCTTCATTACCAAAAAATTAAGCATTCCACATCACCATCTTTGGAGCTTCTTAACCCGTTACCGATTTCAGAAGCCATCTTTGATGATTTGATGATGGACTTCATGATAGGACTTCCTTTGTTGTCAGGCTATAGTAGAATTTTAGTGGCAGTGGACCATTTGTCTAGATATGCTCATTTTAGACCTTCACATCCCAAGTTCATCACTTTAATGTTCTTTGAAATTGTTGTTAAACATCATGGGTTCCCATGTTCTCTTGTTTTAGATAGAGATCCAATCTTCCTAAGCCAATTCTAGCATTCCATGTTCAAATTGAGTGACACAACTCTGAAACATAGTTTGACTTATCATCCGTAGAGCAATAGTCAAACAAAAGTAACCAACTAATAACTCAAATAATATTTGCAAGCTTTTCGTAGTGATTGTCTTAAAGATTGGGTACCTTTTCCCTTTTGGGTCAAATTTCACTATACTTCCGCTCATCACTTGTCAATCGGTATGAGCCCATTTCACTTTGTTTATGGTTGGCTACCACCCCAAATCCCTTACCATGATTTGAGATTTAATAAACTTGAGGCTCTAGACTCCCTCTTGTCAACTAAAGACAACATTTTCTCTTAGCTCAAGGATTAGCTTCAAAATGCTTAGCACTGCATGGAGGTCCAAGAAAATTGTTACCGTTCCAATAAAGAGTTTTAGATAGGGAACCTTGTCTTGGCCAAATTACAGCTCTACAAGCATACTACTATTGCAACATGCCTTAGCCACAAACTTGCCAAGTGGTACTTTGGCCTTTTTCCCATTGTCGAGGTTATAAGCAAAGTTGCATATTGTTTATAGCTGCCACAGGTAAGATTCACCCTACTTTTCACATTTCTCTTCTAAAGCCCTTTTAGTGCTAGAGTACCATCAATGCTCAGCCGCTACCTTGTCTAGCAACTAGCAAGCATCTAGTGCACTCGAGTAATCAGTGTTAGGGGGGGAATAGAAACATATCCTTGTGTAGTAGACTTACTCGCTACCAGAAGATTCATCTTGGGAAGCCTTTGATACCTTCTACCAATTATATTCCTATTACCACCTTGAGGACAAGGTGGATTTTGAGAGGGGGAGTGATATTACGAACCTGGAGTTATTGGTTCAGAATAGGGAGCAGGCCCAGGGCCCAATAGCAACCCAAGTTGAAAAAGTTGAGGAAAATATGCCCCATGACAATGAGAGTGCTGGAACTATTATCTAGAAAAGGGAAGCATGTGTTAGAAAGCTGGCAGCACAGCCCAACGAATTCATCGTGCAATAAGACGTAAAGTAGGTGTAGTAGTTTGGTAGGAAATCTATTCTGAAAATCATTCGCTTTGTATGATGCTTGTTGCTATTTGTATTTCTTTTATTTTCCTTTAAACCTTTAATGAAGAGTCATCTAAGCAGGTATCGAATGAATTAGTGGAGTTTTCCTTTGGGAGCCTGAAATAGCTTGAATTCTTTGGACCCTAACAATTAACCTCAATATATTAAAATGCATTAAAGTCATTAGCATAAGGAACTATGCTGGTTCACGTGAAAGCCATACAAGAAAGTGCTCAGTTCGTGGGATATGCACAATAGAATAATATCAGCTATGCCGCATATGCATTTCTAAATCCATCTCTCCAAAATATTATATATAGAAATCAAAGCATGATTTAAAGTGCAAAATAGAGAAAATTTGAAAAGCCAAAAGAGCAACAATTAGCTGTTTCTTTAAAAGAGCCAAAAAAATTGACTTAAAGATTTCTCACTAGCTTTGTTTAATGTTGAAGCATTTTCCAAGTCAAAATTTGAAAGCTTATTTTCGTTCATCCTATCAAATTCTACTTGTTTTAGTGCGCTCTTGACTTCTTGTTTTCATCTAGATATATAGTCATCCCATTCTTCCAAAATCATAGTCCAAAGTAATGTTTAGGGTATTGATGTAGTTAAAAGCATTTCTTTTGATGTGTCTCGGTGTAGACGTATGGACTTGAGTCCTGACGTCTTCAAGAGGATGCCTAATGTTAAATATCTAAAAATTTATACTTCTTCTCAGAGTGATAGTTGTAACTTGAATGTTCCAGCCGGCCTGGATTCCTTACCAAATTTAAGGTTTCTTCATTGGGTTGTGTGTCCTTTAAAATCAATGCCCACAATCTTCAATCCTAAGAATCTTGTTATACTTTACATGCCAAAGGGCCATATGAAAAATCTATAGGGCAAAGTCCAAGTAATTATTTATATCCTAATATATATGTATATGCATATCTAAATTTTTTATATAAATATGAAAGATCCAAACATCGTCTTTGCCTACAGTGTGTTCTTTTTATTAATTGCATGGTTGCCATTTCGTAAAACTGATTTATTTTCCTTTAATTGTTTTATTAAAAATTAAACTTTATTTTTATGCTCTTTTCTTTTCTTTTAAAATATATACTTAATTCTTAATTAAAATTTTAAATTGAGTGAAAATTTATTAAATAATATCTTTTTTTATTGAATTAAACAATTTTATAAAGTTCAAAACTTGACTAAATTCTTATCTTCATTTCTCTTATATATAAAATGTAAAGGCCTATTCAAGCATCAAAATGAATTATTTACCTTTTTGGCTAAAATTCTCACCATTTTGTCACTAAATTTGAGACGTTACTTTTAAAAGACATGTCTGAGATCAAGGTTTCACAAGCCTTTACCTCATAACACTTTCATCATGTAAACCCTTTTTATATGTGGGATTTAAATTTTTGCCACTAGGAGCTCTGAGCTTATTTTTCTGCAAAATCTGTCTCTTAAGTCATCACAATAAAATGCAAAAGTTAAAAAAAAGGTAGCTTTTCCACTAATACGCCTTAAAATTATTATATATTTTTGGTTTAAAAACCCTAATGTGTATTATAGTTATAATATGTAAGTTACCTTAAGATATATTAAATTGTAAAAATATAATTAAATATTTATATAAGAATTTAAATTCTATTTTTTTTACATTTTTGTTTCAGTTTGTGAAAGTTATAAACAATTTTCATATTTTTCTATATATTTAAATGATTATATTATTTTGCAATTAAATATCAAGTACAATATCAAACATGCATAATTAACCATTTATTCATTTTTTTAAACCATGTTTTAACTGCAGAATCATGTGAGCTTGAAATCAACCAAACTCAGTTCTTGCAAAAGCTTGGTTGAACTCCCAAATTTTCTCAAGCATCAAAACTTGTAACTTTGAATCTTTCTAATTGTTCAAATCTGGTTGAGATTTTCTCCTGGCTCAAATATCTCAAGGAACTTCGGAACTTAAATTTGGAATTTTGGGCAAGCTTAATCGCCTTCCGAGAAATATTCATTTACCACGTCTTGAAGAAGTCAATTGCAGAGGTTTTTCAAGTCTTGAAGAGTTCTCACTTATTTCACCAAACATGGTACATGTATCTTTAGAAAACACGGCAATCGAAACATTGCCAAGAGCAATTTGGAGTTTCGGCAAAATTGAAACTTTAATTCTGTCTTCATGTACAAGATTTGAGAATCTTCCAGGGTCCCCAAATAGTAATCTGCCTTGTCTGCTACCAAATCTACAGGATTTATACCTGAATGAAACCAATATTGAGAGCTTGCCTGTAAGCATAATTCATGTATTCTATCTGAGATATTTGAACTTGAAGTGCAAAAGGCTTGGGTCTGTTCCAGCGCTTCCAAACTCCCTCCGTTTCTTTTGTGCAACTGATCGTGCATTACTTAAAAAAGCACATTGGATTGTGTCAAACATTGGAATTGAATTCAATAGAGATTGGCACTGTCCTATTTTAATTGCACAAATTTGTATCAGAATTCAAGCTACAATATCATTGCAAATGGACAGCATAGGATTAAGATTATAGCAGTAGAACGTAGGCAAGACTATCATCAACAACCATGGAATGCTTGGGTTTCTCTTTGTTTGCAAGGAAAGAATATTCCATACTGGTTCAACATTCAGATACCAGAATCTTCTCTTGATTTTGATATTGGTTCAAACTGGCAGGCTTCAGGGTTGTTGGGGTTTGCTCTATGCCTTGTATTTGGTGAATTCCAGGAACAGTATGAAGATTATGAAGAAATTAATGTTCAATTCAAACTGAAATTGAACAATTCTGGAGTTCAAATTTCTTCTAGTAAAATCGAGGAAAACTATGCTTAATAGAGTCAAGATATACCCGGAGTTTTAAGTTCAGATTATGTATTCAGATGGTATGACGTGGACTTTTTTCCTGGTTGTGGCTTTCTTGATGATGGCGTACTTTTATTTGAATTTTATAGGCCAGACGGTAAGTCGGAACTTATCAGAAAATGTGGGATTCATCCACTGTATTTAGAATACATTGTGTAAGTGGAAGTAGAGCTGAAGGCTTGGATGATATGGTAATTAACAATGGTGTAAGTGGAAGTACTTCAACTGCCTTATCTTTTTTTAATCTTGCAAATAAATAAGATTGACACGACTAGGAATTGAAGACCAAGAAGGTGGTTACTGTTTACTTTTTTTAACTTTAATTTTCATAGAAACTTATCGATGTTTGGGAAGTCAGTCATTTTTCCTAACACATTGGGGCTGCAGCTGAGTGAGAAGTCTCTGCGTTCAAACCCCTTTGGGCTTTCAATTTACAGGTACCGATACAATGGACATGTTTGATTTTTATTCTGAAATAAAAAAATAATAAAACTTGTTTCAAAAAATTGTTTTCATGGCAATACTTTTGGAAAATGATGCCATATAATTTGTTTTTAAAACAGATATTAGAGAATAAAAAAAAAAAAACTTGTTACTTGTTTACAATGCAAAAATACGAAGAATTAATTAGGGAAACAATTTTCATTAATAGCATAATAATAAATAAGTTAAAGTTCTCACATTACCTCGTAGAGGCCAAACAGAAAACACAAAGGGAGAATGCAGACACACACATTTCAAACTTCTGGTTGGCTAATGGATTTCTTTTTCTGTTTTGTAGTACTAATTCTAGGTCCAGTCATATTCTCTGTGCTGTCAGCTTCCCTTGTCTCAATGATGAACAAATGGTCTTTACTGCAATTGCATTAGTGCGATTTGATAGCTTTCTAGACAAGAAGTGTTCTATATGATTGAAAGAATTGATGGTGTAAAGAAAACAAGGATAAGTTCAGAATGTAATCTGATTTTTTTTATTTTCCTTTTTTCCTTTGATGAGATGCAACAAGCTCATCTTTCTCTTTCTTTGAAAAATTAGCTTGAATATTGATACCTTTTTAATGATTTTAGCTTTGAAGGTCTCATATATAATTGAATATAGGGTAGTGGACCTTGGTATACTCCAGTTGGAGCATATTAATGATGAATAGTCTTGATATATTTGTTCATGTAATTCAATGAGAGATATGTTTTTGATCTAACCGTATCAAGAATAAGAGATATGTCTTTCACATTGCTTTCAATTTTGCAAATCTTCAAGTACTGGCATTCTCTGGTTGAATGAAATCTCCTAAGTTTAAAAAAAAAAAAAAAAAAGTTGCCATTGCTTACTGTTTATATGCTATCAAGATTTATTCTATTTTGTGGTTTCCATATATCTGTGATATTTGTGACTTGCATTGGCAAGACTAGCATATATTTCCAAAACGATTAATTCATCAGAAATATTACTTACTAGAAATAAAGCAAGCTGTGTCATCAACTTGTTTTGATTCTTGATAATGTTGGCGGATAATTTCATTTCAAGATATGTTTAACAATATACATTTTTTTATATCTTTAAATAATATATTTTGTGCAGATGTTATTTAAATTTCATGCCTTATAGATTTTAGAATGGCTAGACTGTAAACTGGTTTTTTTAAATTAAATTGATTTTTCAATTGACCAAAAAATTTTGAATAAAAATCTCAAAATACATTGAAAGCTAACATTAATTGAGAGTATGATTATAAATCTGGTTTAACTTCTATAAGAAACGTCCGTTTACCTTTTAAAAAAAACTTTATAAGGAACATTATTTAAACAAAATTAATAGGTAAAGGATATCAATGTTCAGTAAAAGATACGATGATTTACAAACGAGATCAGATAGTCAGCATGATGTCTTCCTTCCACAAAGGATCAATGGCTATCATGATGTCTTCTACGTCTCTGCAAGATCTATAGCTGTGTTTATAAATTTTTGGTCTATCTTCTTATTAAATGACTAACTTATATAATTATATTATATATTTATTAAATTCAATAAAAAATGTGTTTATTAAATTTTTTTTGTTAGAAGAGTGTATTTGCAATATCTATTGCTGTGTTTATATATTCTCTTATAAAATTATTATGCCTTGCTTGATTATTGCGAGATTTAATTGTGACATTTTTGTAATTGTTGAGCTATGGTTATAATTTTTAGATTATTTATAATAATTAAAATAATTTTTTTATAATATTTATTTTATTTACACTTATTTTTATTTAATTTTTTATATATTATAAGTTCATTTTTGGATAAACAAATTATGCAGAAATTAAAAGAAAGTAAAATATTATTGATGAACTATTTCATTAATATATTTAACAAGATTAGTTTAAAATTACTAAGAGTATATATATATTATCGGTGGATATCTTAAACTTTTATTAAAAATATAAATTTAATCAACAATTATACTGTCCAATTTTTACTGACTAACTTTTGTCGATAATTAAAAATAAACTAAAGATTTTTTTTAAATTTAATGGCTGGCTATTTTTTATTTCCTAACAAACTCTATCATTATATTTACAGATATTTTCTTATCAATAGATATTAGTGATAAGGGAATTTTTACCCAATATATCTTTGTTGCTAAAATATGTTTATCAAGAGAAATCTTATATTATTGGTGGCTTTTGTTTTGTTAGTAATGACAAAAATTTCTTCCAGTAATTTTTTTTATAATCAATGAATGTGATGCATGATTAGACATGTTATCATAATTTTAAATCCAAACTACGTCAATACTTTGGAGTTACAATGCAATTATTATTATAACAGATGAAGACATAGGCCATAAGTTTTAGGCCATCTTCCAATTATTCTGCCACAAAAGAAAATGCTTTCATTCATGAACACACGCGAGATCCAGTTAGGCAAGAACTTAATGAAAGCAAATAGGGAGTCACATGTATGGATGGTCATCTTCCAGCAGCTGAGTAGTTGTTTGGTAGATTTGCGTAGTTGTTTATTTGTAAACATCCAAAAAGCTTCAAATTTAGTATTTAAAGATTCATGCCGTCGGCTGTTCAAAATTAGTGACAAATTCTACAGCGCACGTGATTGGCTGTTGTCTACTTTGTTAATTCTTTATATGTAACGTTTAAAAGTAATCAGCGAATTTATAAAGCTAGTTAGAACAATAATGGTGGGAGGAACACGCTCTGTTTTACTCGGAACCAACTATCCAATACAATTCATGTCTTCTAAGGTCAATCCTTAAAAGGAAATCTATGCTTACACTGATGACTGATGAGAAGATTCTTAGAGGACCACGCCTGGCCAGAACTTTATAAAGCAAGTTGTAGTGGGCTAGTTCGCTGGAAAGCACTTTGTACTACATGTAGTCTAATAAAAGAAAAAATTTTTGTTTGAATTGGCCAGTTGAACTGCATGTAGCTAATAAAGCAAGTTGTAGTGGACTAGTTCGCTGGAAAGCACTTGATAAATTGATTTTTCAATTGAACTGTCAACTTTTTGTTTAACATTGTTTGAATTGTACATGCATCTTCCACGATCCCACATGATGGACTAATTGTCTTCTTATGTGGCTTCTTGTTTGAATTTTTACATAGGAAAGCACTGAGAAAGAAGGTAGCCAGCAACACAGTAGTTAAAAGCCTGAAATTTAATATTTATAAAAGAAAAAAGTTAAACATATCCTTTGAATTGAAGGTGATTTAGAAGTGTACTCTTTTAATGATAAATTTTAATAGATATATCCTTTTAATTACTATAAAAATATAAATATATTTTTTAGTCTACCTTTTTTTAAATAACTAATAATTATATGACTTGTATGTAGATACTTATATATTTATTAGGTTGACTCAAAAATAATGCACTTACTAAATTTTATAAATAAAGAAGTATATTTACAAGACACTATGTTTATATCTTTTACAGCACCTCGTGGTTAACGGTTCGCTTCTTTATTTTATATTTGTTTGAATTTGGAAAGCGCTAGGAAAGTAGGTAACCAATTTGCTTTTTAAATTGGAGATCGGAGGAACATTCTCTGCTCTTATCTACCGAGAAATCTAGCTAAACTAAGAAATGGTTTGTGCAGCTGCTCATATTGCCACTTCAATTGCCTATTCATCCTCCTTTTCTCCTTTCTTACTCAGAAATATTACTGATGTTTTCCAGTTTATAAAATTTTAAAATGTAATAAGTAGGACTCATTTTTTTTATTATTTTTTCTTTATTTTAATTTTTCTTTTCACTTTTCAGATGACAAAGGATCCTAATCTATGTATATACATATAGAATTTAATGAAAATAAATTAATATCAATATAATATTACAATATTAACATGGTATAACTTTTCATAAAGTGGGATGCCACGTTTTAGAAAGTAAATTTAAATTTTCCGTTTATATATAATTAAAAATAAGTTAAATTTTTAAAATCACTCCTAATATTCTCACAAGTTAATTCTTATTTAATCATTATATTATAAAATCTAAATAATTAAATTTTATAAAATAAATAAAAAATTTAAAAGAATAAATATTAAGTAAATATTGAATATAATACATTTTTTAAAATATGACAAATTATATGGGATGCTGTTTAAGACAAAGAAGGTTCTGCCATATGTCTCCTTCAAATTTTCAGCCCGAACCGTGTCTTGTGGGATAAACTTTTACCCAAAAATCAATTGCAAAAACTGGCACGTCTACAGGACGATTTTACAAATATCCATTGTGAATTAGTGTCAAATTCGTGTATCCGTGCTCTATAGATCACTGGTGTAACAGAATCACAGGACCCATAAATAATTTCAGGACCACATAGAACGTTGGTGCAGCAAACGTAAGGATCACAACAATCATACAGTTAACCAATTTTTATTTTAAAATAAAGTCTTCATATCCTCATTAAATCTATCTATTTAAAATTTAAGATTTCTTTTGCATATGTTGCGGGCATTTTACGGGTCAAAGCAAAAGATTTCAGTAGTAGAATCCAGATATTAAGTAGTCTACAAGAAATTGAATGCAGGTTTCTATCATGCTTGGATTTTCAACAGAAGGACTAGAAATTGCGTGTGGTGTGGGTACATGCTTAGATTTTGAAAAGAAAGATTACGGCAAATCAAATAAAAAGACTGTTGAAAGAATTACTTATTAAACGAAAAATATTATATATATAATTTTACATATTATAAATGTATGTATAAAAATAAATTAAAAAATTAAAAAAATAAGTAAGATATAAAATTTATATTTTTTAAAATATGTGTATGAAAGAATATAATTTTTTATAATTGTAATGAAAGAATATAATTTTTTATAATATATAATTAAGACAAATGAATTATTTTATAAATATAATTGAGATAATTAAATTGTTTTTATTAAACTTTTTTCTTTTAATATGATATGATTTGTTAATAATAATTTTAATTTTACTTTTACTCTTAAAATTTTAATAGGCTTCTTTTAGTGCAAAGTTCTTTTCTCTTTTGCTTAAAAAAAAAAAAAATGGTTAAAATGTATAAAATTTTTCTAAACTTTAAGTTAATTTTAAAAAATTTTTCTAAACTTTAAAAGTTTTTAAATAACCGTCCTAAATTATAAAATATTTTCAAAAAGGTGCATCTGTCAAGTTTTTGGTTAGGATATGGACAGCCAAAATAAAATAACAAAAGTAATCTCACCCACCCATGACCATTCAGTTTATCGCCACTATCTAAATTCCGATGGCACAGACATTTCAACCACGGTGGAGATTAAAAATGGCAATGGCACTAAAATCAAATTTGAAAGAACCGGGATAAGATCTCACTTCCAGACATTTCAGTTTGGAAGGATGGTGTACCAAAGGGAAAAGGAGTGTTTACTTGGTCAGACAAAATCACCTCTGCTAGAATTGGGGGATAGAGTTTAGAAATGAGAACAATTTTCAGATGATGGTAAGGAAGAGATCGTTGGTGGATGGGTGCAAGAGTGTGAGATTTCCTCTGTTGGGTTGTTTTTAATATAAATACTCTGCAGGTAAGCATGCTTTGGTGCTGTAGGAGCTTAGGTTGGGAGATTTTGATCCAAAAGAGAAATTTTGGATGAGATTTCCTCTAGAAGGAGATGTTGAGGAAGGTTTCATGGAGATGTTGGGTCACCGACCATCATGCAGACCAAAGAAGAGGACCATAACTTGTGCAAAAGTAATTAGATTTTAGTCAAATTCTTGGCATTGTGTTTGTTTACGAGGGAAATACAATTTATTTCTAGATTCTTGTGTTTATGGTGGAAATTGAAAATTTATATACATTTTAAGGGTATTTTAGTCTTTTTTCTTAGTCAAATTAGGATTTGACCAAATAACATCCAAAAATTGATAGAAAACTTGACGGATGTACCTTTTTAAAAAATTTTCATAATTCAAAAAAATTATTTGAAAATTTTTAAAATTTAGTAAGATTTTTTAAAATTGACGTAAAGTTTAGAAGAATTTTATATATTTTAACCAAAAAAAAAGGTCATTTTCTCTTTCATAAAGCTTTTAACTTTTAATTTGATATATTTTAATAATTTTTTTAATTAAGAAATAAATACATACAGTACTCATGTTATACTAAAATAAAAAATGAAATTCAATTCATTATTAGTAAACCACGTCATATTAAAAAAAATTATTAAATAAAAAATTAAATTACTCAAATTATACTTATAAAGAAAGAGCTAAAATCCCCTTCCTCTATTAAATATTTTACTAAATAATAACTCAAGGATGAAGTCAATGCTAACTTTTCTCATTTCATAATTTTAAATTAACGCGTATGGTGAAAATTTTATTAATTGAGTACATTTCTATTATTAAAAAAAAGTATAATTCAGATTTATTTTCCAACTTTACTTTAACTAACTAATTTTGATATTTAAAAAAAGTCTTCATATCATCATTAAATCTATCTATTTAAAATTTAAGATTTTTAACTTCCAAGAAAAAAAAGAAGATTTCTATTGCTTGGGTTGGGGGCTTTTTACTGGTCAAAGTAAAACATTTTAGTAACAAAAAGTCCAGATCTTAAGTAGTCTACAAGAGATGCATGTGGTGCGGGTACATGTTTAGTTTTTGAAAAGAAAGCCTACGGAAAATCATTGAAAAGATTGCCGGAAGAATTACTTATTCAACTGGAACTAAATGACCGCAGGGATTTTGAGTCATCAACCACTTTAGTCTCTATCGCCTAAGAATAGTCAAATTGTACGAACACGTTCTCTGGACTATTCTTTCCCTAGAAATTTAAGTTACTCTTTTGACACATTCATACACTATCGCCAACAAAAGAAAAACATAATTCCTAGTTCTAAGTCAGTGATTTATGCACAACCATAATTATCATTTCTTATGCAAATATATGTAACGTAACTTTTGCTTGGAAGACATATATAGGACATGCATACAAGATAATCACTGCCCTTTGCCAGTAGAAGCTCTTGTCTTAAGCTTCAAATTTGCCAATGGCAATGCTTTCTTTGGGGCTGCTTTCGTTTCTTTGCTTTCTCTTTACACTCATATTTCAGGCTATTGCTGATCGGCCATCCTTTAAGTGCTTTAATGATACAGGTAATTACACTGATGATAGTACCTATGCGACCAACCTCAATGCCACTCTTTCGAGACTCACTTCCAACACACAAATTGACTATGGCTTCTACAATATCTCTTACGGCCAAAACTCCGACAAAGTTTACGCAATTGGGTGGTGCCGAGGAGATATTTCGCCAAATCGTTGCCGCAGTTGCCTTAACGATACAATCACTCTCCCACAGCTGTGTCCACGCCAGAAAGAGGCAATTGCATGGTTTGAAGAATGCTTCTTGCGCTACACAAACCGTTCAATATTTGGGGTCGCGGACTCGACGCCTTATACTATCGGGTATAGAGTAGATAAGGCAACAGATGAGCAATTCAATCGAAAAGTAAGTGAATTGCTGATAAACCTAAGAAGGATTGCTGCGTCCGGTGACTCTCGTCGTAAGGTTGCTGCTGGAAATACAACCCTGAACTTGCAAACTATATACGGCCTTGTGCAGTGCACACCTGATTTAACTGAGCAAAATTGCACAGACTGCTTGGTAAACACTTTTGAAGATATCTCAACATATTTTGAAGGCCATCTTGGTGGTGTAGTATACACACCCAGCTGCCGAGCTAGATATGAAATTTACTCCATCTATGACCAAACAGGCCTTCCATCACCACCACCACCACCACCACAAGCGTTTCCTCCTCCACCATCCAGCAATAACACTAATTCCACACTTCCAGGTAATTGAACCGCTTTCCATATTTTCTTCTTTAGGATTCTTATTTTAGAAGAATTTACAAAAAAAATTATTAATCCGAAGTAGCCGTTCGAATTGGTTATTATGAATGAAAAAATAAGTATCTGTTCATAATATGGATAATTTTGCAATCTTCAGAAAGCATGGATACATATGCATATATATATATATATATATGTATGTATGTATGTATGTATGTATGTATGGATGTTTATATGTATGTATATATTTTAAAGTATCCTTTTTCCTTGGCTCACACGTACTGCCTTAGTTATGTCCCTCATTAACACCTTGATATAGACTCTATCTGTATTTGTCTTGCAATCTCACCTCAAAATTCTTGTATTTGCAGGAAAGTCCAAGACATCACATACTGTCATTGCTATAACTTTGCCAATTGTTGCCTTTGTTGTTCTGTCTTTGTTAATCTTCTTCTGTTATAGAGCCAAGAAGAGGAAGCCAAGGGGAACTTATGAAAGTGAGTTTGACATTTATCTTAACTTAAAACAATAATTATCATTTATTATTATTACTTAGTGTGTGGTTTGTTTTTGTCAAGTTAAGCCCAAACTGTTTTACTGAAATTTGAGGGAAAGTATATGTAATGTCATCAAGGAAGATTTTGTGTATTGGTCATGAAGCAAATAAACTTTATATCGGTTATCCAGAGTAATAGAATATCAAGATGTTTCATTATTTTAAGTATGAGTAATTACGTCACCTGAGAAGTAAATATCTCTTGCGATTTTGTCTCAAAATTGTGCAATTCATACCTCCCAACTTTTCTATTTTTAAATAACTCACCTGCTAATTGGTTAATTTCCATGTTAAGTTGAATCCGATGACGAAATCAAAACTGCTGATCAGTCACTGCAATTCAACTTTGACACCATAAGAGTTGCAACAACTGACTTCTCTGAAGCTAATAAGCTTGGAGAAGGTGGATTCGGAGCTGTTTATAGGGTAAGCTTATATATATATATATATATATATATATATTTAAGTATATATATATATATTTCTTTTTTGTTGATCAGTGGGTGGAATATCAAGTTATTTAGGTGAGAATTAACTAAAATTTATACAATTCTGATATCTGTTCAGGGAAAGCTCCCCGGTGGAAAAGAGATTGCTGTCAAAAGGTTGTCAAGGAATTCCAGTCAAGGTGATATCGAATTTAAGAATGAAGTGCTGCTAGTGGTCAAGCTTCAGCATCGGAACTTGGTTAGGCTACTTGGCTTCTGTTTGGAAGGAAGAGAAAGGTTACTTGTCTACGAGTTTGTTCCTAACAAAAGCCTTGATTGCTTCATATTTGGTCGGTAAATTAGAATATCTTCTTAATTGTATATTACCTCTAGTACTTCAGTTTTATTTCCAGATTAGGAAAGCTGATCCAAATGCAGTTCAAATGTTTATATATATATTGGCATGGGTGTATATGTAGATCCAACCATGCGGGCACAGTTAGATTGGTTACAACGCTATAAAATCATAGGAGGCATTGCCCGAGGTCTTCTTTACCTTCATGAGGAATCTCGCCTACGCATTATTCATCGTGATCTTAAAGCAAGTAATATTCTTTTAGATGAGGAGATGAATCCTAAGATATCTGATTTTGGCATGGCTAGACTATTTGATGTTGATCAAACCCAAGATGATACAAGTACAATTGTGGGAACCTAGTAAGTACTTGACTATGCTAAAGAAAATTTGTATGGGATTTATCATTACCATTTGTTTTGTCACAAAAAATTTAATGAAAAAGCCAACCAACGAAAAAAATAACAAAAAATTGTTGTAAAGAATTGAATCTAATTTAGATTTCTTAATGACATGCAGTGGTTATATGGCACCTGAATATGCAATGCATGGACAATTCTCTATAAAGTCTGATATATTTAGCTTTGGTGTATTGCTTCTAGAGATTGTTAGTGGCCACAAAAATAATAGTGTTATCCATAATGGGGAGAACGTGGAGTATCTGCTAAGCTTTGTAAGTCCTTTTTCTTTCTCATTATCTACATATCTTCTTCTCCATCTTCCTTTTTAAATGTTGTTTATTGAAACGGATTTTATATCTATCTTCCTTGCATTTGAAAGAATTGGTTCACATGAAATTGAATACAAAAGAAAACTAAATAGTATATTCTACAATTTGTTCATAATATTCTTGCAGGCCTGGAAAAATTGGAGGCAGGGAACACCCACTAAGATTGTAGATCCTACCTTAAACATTGGATTGCATAATGAAACAATGAGATGCATCCACATTGGGTTGCTCTGTGCTCAAGAAGATGTAGTTGCCAGACCAACAATGGCCGCTGTTGTACTCATGCTTAATAGCCATTCTTTCACCCTCCCAGTGCCTTCGAAACCTGCATTTTTTATTGATAATAACCCAAGTTTCTTAGACATGCAGCCATTGGAATTTGATTCAGCAGCAATAGGATTAAGTGAATCTAGAGATGAATCTGCCGGTACCCAAGAATCACTAAATGAGTGTACAATTACTGAGCTATATGCTCGCTAATTTTTTTTTGGAGTACTGGAAAAGTTATAATATGGGAATCGAACCCAAAGGAAGGAACAACAAAGCTGTGTTCTACCATTTGAGCTAAACTCAAGTTCCATATCCTTGCTAGTTTTACTTATAGGTGTGTGTTATTCAAAAGGTATTAGAATTACAGACCATATCATCTCTTGATTCTATATTATGAGCTTAATATTTGTGGAATTCAAATTGTAGAACTGTGTAAGTTTGAGCCAATGAATTTTTTGAGGATTTAAATAGCAAACTGCTAGATGTGATGTGTCTTTTTGTATTTATAAGGAGTTATTAGATATAATATAGATTCTGTTGAAATACACTTTTAGTCTTTGAAATTCACATTAATTTTTAATCAAGTCCTCATAATTTTAATTTGATTCATTGAGTCTTCAACTTTTTTATCATTATTAATCGTGCCCAATTTTACACAAAATTGTCTATTATAGAAGGAAAAATCTAACATATCAGTGATAAATCTAATCTATTATATGTGCAACCCTCATGGACCATTTGACTCCAACATGGTATGTCAACATTCCCAAAGGCATGAGTTTTCTATGGTTCTGGTGGTGAGGGTGCTCATGTTCAATTTCATTGGTGAGTCAGAGAATGAATGCATGGAGGTGAGTGAGGAAAGGACAAGGTCATTCAAGAATCTTTGGTTTGATGAACCGAATGCAACAATATGTATCTCTCAATTTGAGTCTCTTTGTTCCTAATCTTATAGTCTTGACTCATATGCCACGGTCTCTAATTACTACTATAAACTCATCTATTAGAATTAATGTAACACCCTAAATTCATCATAACCATCTGCACATATTTAATAAAAATGTTGGCGGTCTTTGTTGAAAACTCATGCCTCTTAGATACAACAAATATTCATTTACCTTGTAGTCAACAAAATATCGAAACCAATGTATACCACATTCACTCTATGATATTACAAACTTGCATCATTTCATCTAAAGCAAATATAACCTTAATAAAGTTTATATATCTAGATGCTAATAACAGCATAAAAAATGAAGCAAGAAGTTGACTTTGGTTCGGTCTCTTCTACTACACCCCAAGCTAACCTATTTACAAATACTTAGCAACTAGCTACAATAATAAGGAAAACCTAGTGAACTTATGCCTAGGAGAGGATAAGAAATCGACATTGGGGAATAGTGCAGGGGTTATCAAAATCTAACTTACTTCTCATAATAATAATTTGTTAATATTGAAATTCATTAGAAACAATATCATTCTAAAATACAACTATATGTGAGTAAAAATACTCAATCAAGGAATTTATAATACCAGATGCAGTGAATAGAGTAAATAAACATTTCACACTATTGCATTCTTTTCAAAAGTGCTATAAAAAGGTAATTATAATGTTAAACTCTAAAGTTTTAAACATAGAACACCCTAAACTATGTAAGCCACTTGAAATATGTCTTGTACATTGAATATATCATAAGTTGGCTTCACCAAGTCTTGGGAGCAAAATTTTTTAGATGCTGGCATCTTGGGCACTCAGGAGCAATGATTGATAGTGAAATTTACCAATGAACAATTATAGAATAATTGGCCATATGTTAACATAGAACATTAATTCTTGTCATATGCTAATGCAAAGCTACCACCAAAGGGCTATGTACACAAGATATATGCCCCCAAGTCTTTATGCATATCTCATGCAGTCCCAAATACCTTATAGTTGTTTGTTAATTTACTTAGTTAGTGGCTAAATAATCAATGGTGAATTTAAACTACAAATTCTATTATCAATAAGCTTTCTCAATATATTAAGGTATAAAGTATTACCAATGTATAAAGTGTAAATCTCCAAACCATTTATGATTAAATAGATTTTCAAAAACAACAAATTCATAATTCTAACATAATTGGTATAGAAATTATAATATAGTATAAAGCGAAATCTAGAATGATCATTGCATCTTGTGACATAAATAAACTTTCTTCTTAAACCATGACATTCTATTATTGTATACCTTACTGTTCCGTAACTTTTTAGGAATGATAATTTAAAGAAGTAAATACTAAGTGTTGCTTATACTTTAATAGTTTTTCCAAGATAATAGTAAGGACATTTAAATAGAAAATCAACCATTTTCTTGAAAATAACCACCATTCAAAATTTATCCACTTACTTGGGCAACTAACTACACTAATAGACTCTAAAGCTCCCTAGCATTGCTTCAGGATGCTCTTCAAGAGTTATGTATAAATAATAAGACAAAAGTAATAGGCTTTAATGAATGCATGGTATATGTATAAATAATAAGACAAAAGTAATAGGCTCTTCATGAACATGTATATGTATAAATAATAAGACAAAAGTAATAGGCTTTAATGAATGCATGGTATGCATGTTATGTGTGTAACAGGCTCAAATGCACTCTATGCAATTAATCTCATAATTAAAGTTTTTATTGATGCATTTCTTACTTAAAGTCACACTAGAAAACTAGGTCACTTTGCTAAAATCTGTATTGAATGACAAGGAGTCAAAACTTGAACCTTTTATGGAGTGAAACCTTATGCCTTTACTTTTAATGCCTTTTGAATTTTGTGATTTGGACAACTAGAACTTAAGTCATATATCAATTAACAAATGCAACTAGGGGAAGGCAGCGAGTGAGATAGAAGAAATGCAACTTTCAAGATCAAATGCCATTAAGAGCTTGCCATTTGGACCACTAAAGCCCAAGAAAAGATGAGAAACTTCATGTACAAGAACTTTTTCTAGCTCTCAACTTTCCCTACTCACTCTAGAAAACTTTCCTAAAGGTTCCATCATACACCTTTGGGATATGGAATGTGTACACTTGGAGGGCTCCAATAGTATCTCCATAATCATAAGAAGAACATCAATTGTGTTCATGACTTGATATCTAGTAGCTATATTTGTGATTTGACAACTAGTAGTAGTGTTCATGCTATTATTTGAACAATAGTTGTGTTGCCAAGTTTATGATTGATAGATTGTAGTGGTAGATCCCATACATGAGTGAAGGCACAAGTAAATCATAAAACAATCATGATCTTTGTCTATAAATTTAAGGTAAGATCCACCGCATGTAATTTCCAACAATGGTATTAGAGTTAATTTCTTCTTGTTTTAATCTTCATGTGCCTTATGTATACTTTATGTCATACATGATTTAAATTGCATATGTTTAAGCAATTTTTGTGCTTACTAACAAACCTTCTTTGGAGCCACTTTTGAAAGGCTAAATGGAAACATTTGTTTTTTTTTTTTTTTGAGATCTTTATATGGACTTATTCCATGTAACAAGATCTTCAAAATAACATATTATATGCATGAATTGGACAACATATGTGAAAGTTATTGTTAAGTCCAATTTCTACCATATTTAAATACCCTTTTTCTTAGTGTTTTGTGATTGTTTATGTGATTTAATTGAGTAAAACTCCCCTTGAGATCAAACATTATACTAAGTCCCTAATTTTGTAATTTTAGGTGAACAGTGCAAAGGGTGGAGTTTTCTTTGATTTCAAAGGTGAAACAAGGGTTGCAATGAGCCAAGACCAAAGAGAGGCTAGCCAAGGCATGCTATGAGCCATGCATGGCTAGGAACTCCTCAAGCACATGTGAAAAATTTGAAATGAATAGTAAACATTTGAGTTTTATGAGTAGTAGTTAAATATTGGTTTGTATCTAGAGTTAAGACATTCAATTGAAGAGATTCTTGATTTCTCTTAAGCTTTAAGTTGACTACTCATATGCCTTGATTAGATATGGATGAGATGGTCAACTTAATGGAAAAACTAGGAGCTGTCTAGTTTGTGCCTATTTTGAATAGTTCATAAATAATGGGCCATATCTTGGGCAACACAACTTGGATGGTAGTGATTCTTGTCCCTTCTGAAACTGGACACCCATAAATTTCCAAAGACTACTTATGGGCCACCAAAGGACATGTCTAAGGTATAGTAATTTTGAGAATAAATTGGAAGTCTACTGGATGCACGAACTTGCAAAGTGGGATACCCTAGCTCAATTGATCCCAATAGCTCATAAGCTTATTTAGGACAGCAATAAAGCCAAGGAGGGGCATGATAAAGTCCCATTCTTCATGATTAAGTGGATCCCTATGAGTTCTAATGTGAGCCAACATGGGAAAGTAGCTACATTTCAAGATGAAGTCATATTTTGGATGTTTTAGCCTATTTCAGCCTAAATCTCCAAAAGTAGACTTGCACTCAAGAAAGCAAGATCCACTTCTTCACTCTTAAGAAGGTTCTAATTAGAATTACGAAAGCAACTAAACATGATTTATGGGCTGGATAATCAAAACAAGAGCAAGATTACAATAAAGCTTCCAAGAAAGGCCCAAACTACTATTTTGAGATTTTTTTGAAGTCTTTCACTAGTCTTGATAAGTTCTTAATTTTATAGCCATCTTACCTTTATTCTTGGACTAGTCTTTATAAGTGCTTAATTTTATATCCATTTCCCTTTATTCTAGAGCTTTTCTAGTCTTATTTAGGTCCTAATATGCTTATCAGAGCCATATTTGTGTTAGGACATGATTTGGAAGGCTTTAGTGGATTTAAATAAAATGAGAAGAATTCCAATTCTAATAGGAAATTAACCTCTAATTTGTTTTTTAGGATTTTAACCATCTAGGAGTTCCAAAATGAAAAAGTAGGAATTTAAAGTAGACAACTAGAGCTTTTTAGAATAGGCTAAATCTTTCAAATTATAGTTTGTTTAGGCTTCCAACCAAAGTTTCAAAATTTGTGTAGAATTTAGAGTCCTAATCCTACTTAGGATGGTGTTGACATCGCGACGCAGACGCGGCGACCAGAAAAGAGAAATAGGAGTGGGGAAAAATAGTTTTTGTGGGTTTTGGAAAACTTGGAAATTTTGAAGTCGCCACCGATCTAAGTTTAAATGGTGAGATCGGACACTGAGATTTAGGTCTGCGTTATAGAAATCGGGTTCGGGGGTTGGTTACATGTAGGGAAGGTATTAGCAACCCTACAACGCCCTTTTGGTACCACGTTGGTGTTTTGTTGCTTTTTAATTTCAAATTCATGCTTTGATTTTGGTTAAAACTTTTTATTTTGGGATTTCTTTAGAAAAAAAAAAAGATTTATGATATTTAGGTTGGAGGGATTTTGCCAATTTCTTCAACATAATCCACAACGTAATTATCTAGGGAGATAACAAAAGTGGCCACTTTCGTCAACCGCAAGTGCTATGATATTTGAAAGAAATCAAGATTCTAAAGAGGGGTTTAATTTCAAAATAATGGGTGTTAGTCACGTTACGTTAATTATATCAATTTCTTCAATATAATCCATAACGTACTTCCCTCAGGATAGCTAATTGCAATCGTTTTCACCAATTGCATCAATGACCATCGTTGGGATGATCAAAGATTTTAACAAAAGAGAATTAACTCAACAAAGAGTAAGAGATGTGCATACCTAGATGATGAATTCTTACACTCCTCTTCTTAGTGAGTGTAGACTTTGAATGTTACTTGAAGGAGCTCCTTTGGTTGAATCAAAAGGAAAAGAGCTACTTTGATGTAGCCTTACTCTCCTTCTTCTTCTACTTCTCCTTCTCTCTTCTCTCTTCTCTTGGTGCTCTCTTCCTCTCCTCCTCTTGCTCTCTTCTTCTTGGTTTTCTTGTGTGTCTCAAGAGAGATTGATATGGGCTATTTATAGTTGTTAATTGTAGGTTTCTTCTTTTTTTTTTCCTTCTTAATTTTCATCTTCCTACCTAATCTTTATTGACTTTATTCATCATATTCTTTTTTTTCAACAATTTCTCCTCCCTTTTCAACAATTTCTCCTCCCTTTTCAACAATTTCTTCTCTTTTTTCAACAATTCCTACTTTCTTCAATAATTTCCACTCTTCTTTCAACAATTTCTCCTCTTCCTCATAATTTTCCTACTTTCTTCAATAATTTCCACTCTTCTTTCAACAATTTCTCCTCTTCCTCATAATTTTCCTACTTTCTTCAACAATTTCTCCTCATGGCCAACACCCCTTTTCAATCTTTCCACCTTCACCCACCTTCTTTGATTTACTTCTCTTCAATTCACACTTCTTTTTTCTTTTGTTCTCTTTTTTTCTTTTTTCTAATTTTTTAATCTTTAATTTTTATTTTCAATTTATTTTTATTTTTATTTTTAATTTTCTTTTCTTTATTATATTTTTTTATCTTTTTAGGATTTGGACAAAATTAGGTGTCTACAGATTGCCCCCTTTGCTTATCTTCTAAGTATTAGGAGATGAGCAAAGGTTGAAAGACACTATTTTGTCCATATCAGAATATAACGCCAAAAGGTCACCATTCATCTAGCGGGCACCTAGATCAACCTTAGGATTTCCTTACAGTCCTAAGATTTGGAAGGGTTACTATCCACCCAACAGGGATAGAAGATTATGACCCAGGATTTCCTGGCTATCCTATGCTCAGAGTTGAGTCAAATAAGGCCCGACTCTGGCATAAAAGATATTTGATTGAGTCAAATGAAACCCGATTCCGGCTCTTACTTGACAGGATAATGTGCTTGACATGCAAACTCGCTCAACAGGGCTAAAGTACTTGACAAATGAAGAGCCTTAACCTCAAAATAGCATGCTTGACAGGGTTAATGTGCTTGACACATAGGGAGGCTTGACCTCAAAATTGCATGCTTGACATGCAGACCTGCTTGATAGGGTTTGGTGTGCGAACCTGCTTGACAGGGCTTGGCACAGCAGAGGCTTGACCTCAAAATGATATATTGGGCATGCAAACCTGCTTGACAGGGCTTAGCATGCGAACCTGTTTGACAAGGCTTGGTGTGCGACCTACTAGACCAGGCTTAGCACAGGCAGAGGCTTGACTTCAAAATAATATATTGGGCATGCGAACCTACTTGACAGGGCTTAGCATGAGAACCTGCTTGACAGGACTTGGTGTGCGAACCTACTGGACAAGGCTTGGCACATAGGGAAGCTCAACCTCAAAATTGCATGCTTGACTTGCAGACCTGCTTGACAGGGTTAATGCTTGACAAAAGAAGAGGTTTGACCTCAAAATTACATGTTTGACATGCACACCTGCTTGACAGGGTTTGGCATGTGAATCTGCTAGACATGGTTTGGCGTGTGGACCTGCTTGACATGGCTTGGCATGTGAAGGGGTTTGGCGTGCAAACCTACTTGACAGGGTTTAGCATGTAGGGAGGCTTGACCTCCAAAAATGGGATTGCTGACATGCGTACTTGCTTGACAGGGCTTAGCATGTGAACCTGCTTGACAGGATTTAATGTGCGAACCTGCTTGACAGGGCTTGGTGTGCGAACCTACTTGATAGGGCTTGGTGTGTGAACCTGCTTGACAGGGCTTAGCACATAGGGAGGCTTGACCTCAAAATTGCATGCTTGACAGGGTTTGGTGTGCGAACCATGAAGAGGTTTGACCTCGAAATGGCATGCTTGACATGTAAACCTGCTTGACAGGGTTAATGTGCTTGACACATAAAGAGGCTTGACTCAAAATAGCATGCTTGACATGCAAACCTGCTTGACAGGGTTAATGTGCTTGACACATAGGGAGGCTTGACCTCAAAATAGCATGCTTGATAATGCAAAATTGCTTGATCTAAAATGGCATGTTTGTCATGCTTGACATGCAAAAATGTCTGGCACATGAGGAGCTTGACCTAAAATAGCATGCTTGACATGCAAATATGCTTGATATGTGAAAGGCTTGACCAGAAATGACATGCTTAACATGTAAACACTCTTGACATGAGAAAAGTTAATGTAGATGCCAAATCCATAATACAAAGGGTGAGTTATGGTTTGTTGTCCTAATTATGAGTGAATTAGAATGTTAGACCCCATAGAAGTAATACCTTCTGGTATTAGTATTTGGTAACTCTCCCCAACTCTTTTATAAACTCGAGACTCTTCTTTTCTTTTAAGAAGCCTTTTCTATAGATCCTCATCCTCACCTCTACTATTACAGAGATATTTTGGATTTGGGGTCAATCTCTTAATTGTTGCCCTGATTCAAATTTGGTAATCTCCAAACAATGGAGGATTTTTTTTACTCCGGGTTTGCTTTCCTAACAACTGCCCACAGTTTATGCTTTTGAACATTCTTCAAATTCTAGGTTTGCTCCCGGTCATTACCCCTAGTTTGCTTTGATTACCTTCGAGCAAAGAAATGTTGAAAAGTTTTTCTTAGTTCATCATCTCCTTTTTAAAAACACACCAAAAAGAAATCCATATATTGGATGAAGACTGCTCAATTCTCTGGAATCAAGGATTCTTTGTTGGGCAACTCTCTCATTAAGAAACTCTCAAGTGTTTGTGCTCTCATACAAGTGTTTGCACTCAAGTATTTGCTCTCTTGACAAGTGTTTGCACTCATAAGTATCCCATAAGCTTGTGTTCATGTCCCTTTCCACATCTGTTATTTCACCACATTAACCGAGATCACTAGGTCTTTATTTTAGCTTGTAATGTAAGGCTTAGGTAATGGCTTAGAAAGAAATGGATAAGGGTTTAGCAAACAAGGAGAGCACAAGATTGAGCACATAAAGCCTTGTATTTCCCTTTTCATCTTCCACAACTTAGGAATCTTATTGGACATGGGAGGAACTAACTTTCTTTTGCCCATCTTTCATTTTCTCTATTTCTGGGCTTGCTCTTTTCTTTTTCAGTTTCCCAAATTTTGTTATTTTTTCATTTCCCTTTTATTCTTGCCTTTTCATAATTAAGGCTTTAACCAAATGCAAAAGGATTCCTGAGTTATTCTTGATAGCATTCTTTCTTAGCTAATAGCTTTAGTGCTCCTTTTACTCTCTTTTAGGGTAAGGATCATAGTCTTCTTGGTTGAGAGGTTAAGGTGAATGAGGGTCGAAAAAGAACATTTGATGGTAGCCTTGCCATCTTTTAAGGCTCAAATGGGTGACTAGGGATATTTTACTTTAAGGTTAGGTTGAAAGTTTCAAACGGTGCAAAGACGGCCTAGATCACTTCTCTAGTTAATGTGGCATCCAACAAATTATTTCAAGGGGCATTCAAACAAGTTCTAGGAAACTCACTTTCTCATAGCATTCTCATGAGCTACAAGACATCACTCTCTCATCACTGCTTGTGATATGAGATACTCTATCATCCAAGAGAATTGAGTATTTTGTTAGATAATCCAATTTTATTATTGGCAAAAATGAATTTGGTTAAGATGAACTTAAGATATTGGATCACCAACTAATTGCTCTTAGGCATCAAAACGTGAAAAGGCATCATAACCTTGATTGCCCCCAGTGTTGGTTCATTCTGTTGATGGTAACCCTCCTTAAGTATCTGCCATTCATCAGTCACTCATATGATATAAAATACATGCAAGATGTGTTATTGAACTTAAGAGATGCTCATATACAGTCATTGCCAAGGCCTTGGGCAGAGCCATGCCATGAGATTACATGAAAAATACTTGCACAAGAGATGCAACAAAAGAGGCATATGATGCTTCCTATGAGTTATGCAGGGGACGCATATCAAGAGTTAAGAATAACTCTTTACTTTGCCACAAGACTACATGAAAGACATGTACAGAAAGACAACATTTTTTTTCTTTTTTGAATGCCAGTGACTTGCTTAGTATGGTAAGAGTGATCTCTTGAATATCAGCAACATGCTTTACAAATGCAATCTAGATTTACTGAAGATCAAAGAATGAGGATATGTTGACATACGGTGAATTTCATATCAAGTCAATGCATTGAAACAAAATTATCCAGATTCCCCCTAACACACAATGCAATGATATTGTCATGATGCATGCTGACATACTAAGAGGCATGATAAATCTCATTGGACTGTGCAAGAACCTTTTTTTTTTTTTAGTGGGCGATACTGCCATAGCCTTTGAGAACTCCAAAGGTGAAATCATCAATGAATCTTAACCTCCTTTTTTTTTTTCATGATACCTTTGCCCCAGCTTTAATTCAATGCAACACTTTTGACTTGGACTCATTCTACTGGTTATCAACCAACTTTGTGATGCACCATGTTCTATGAGCCTTTAATACATTGCAGCGCTGATCACCAATTCATTGTTTTTTTGTATGAAAAGACATTATAACCCTAATTGCCCTCATTGTTGGTTCAATCTGGTGATGGTATCCCCTTCTTAAGCGTCTGCCATTTATCAATCACTGACATAAAAAAGGGAAAAAATGACATACAATACATTCATCATGCAAGACGTCTTATTGAATTCAAAAGGGTATCCCAATACAGTCTACCAAGGCCTTGAACAGGGCCATTAAAAGATGCAATAACACTACATAAAAGACATGCGTAAAGAGAAATACAACATTTTCTTTTGAAACAGAAGACGCCTATGATGCTCCTAATAAGTTGTGCATGGGATGCATATCAAGAGTTAAGAACAACTCTTTACTCTACCATAAGACTCCATGAAAGACATGCACAAAAAGAAAAATAGCACACTTTTTTTTTTTGGGATACACGAGAATGCATATGATGCTTCTAAAAAGATACACATGGGATGCGTATCAAGAGTTAAGAATAACTCTTTACTCTGCCATCCATGAAAGACATGCATAAAGAAAAAAACCAACACACACATTTTTTTTTGGGATACACGAGAATGCATATGATGCTTCTAATAAGACACACACGGGATGCGTATCAAGAGTTAAAAATAACTCTTTACTCTGCCATCCATCACATACTTCGATCTCGATAACTTCGCTTAGCTACTCAAACCATCCTTCCAAGACTTGTACAAAAAGACAACAAAAATAACAAAAATAAAGCCATGACAAGTTACAATCGAAGCATGGTATCTATTTTACGCTTTCTGCTACCATCGGGAGGTTGTTTGTCCACTTGTTTCACCAATGAGTAAGGTTGAAATATATAGACTTGCAGTCAATCAATCAATCGGTTGACATCTGAACCTGATATTATGGCACGACAGGCCTCTAGAGATATGAAGCATTGTTCCACAACTAAATCTATAAAAGAAATCAAGCCATCATAAAAGCCATTAACATTTAATAATCCTAACAGCCTTTTCTGATAGTTAAATTTGATCCAGAATAACATACTAGAAATTCCTTCTAGAGTTTCTAGACCACCAGGTAACGCGATAAAGGCCTTAGCATTGCAAAACATGTGCCCGAAGCGTTCATGCATAGATGAAACCTTTAACTCAGTACCAAAGGTGTAGTCACTGACTCTTTTGTCGGCCAACCCTTTTATAAGGATGCCTAAGACATGGCTCCTACCTATAAATGCAGTTGCAGCTGCACATCCTCTTATCCCATGGATGCCCCCACCATACACTAGGTTTATTTTTTTGGCAGCTAAAACCCTACCAAGTTCATTGGCTACCCTTATAAACTCATTATCCTTCCCTAGAATGGAAGCACCGAAGACACAGATAGATTTGAATCTACGTGCCAAGGATGTTTCTCCTTCTTTTTCTATCCCGGCCATGCATGGATGATCTAATGTGAAGGTGTATTTGTAGGGGAGAAATGAACAACAGAAAATAGTCAAGTGCAATAATTTCAGACAATGACAGTAAGAAAGTCCAAAAGACAAGACACGCATGCATATACGACAGTCCTCAAGCGTAGGAAAGTCGTAAAGCTACCAATAATGAACAGGCAACTAGCTGGCTTTCTTAAAGTTTGGGTGTGCAGAGTCAAAAAGTGAACAGCAAACTAATAAATGCATCGGCAATCATCAAAAAGAAAGGACAATTACACCGATATTATCAAAATTATGCAGGCAGAGTCAGAAAGCAAACAGTGAATATGACAAATGTGTCAGTGATTAAGAAGGAGAAAAGATAATTATACCAACATTGTCAACATTATGCACGCAGGGTCAGAAAGCTAACAGTGAATATGACAGACGTGTCAGCGATTAAGAAGGAAAAAAGACAATTATATTGATATTGCCAAAATCATGCAGGCAATAGTTAGAAAGCAAATAGTAAATAAGACAGATGTGCCAACAGGAGAAAAGACAATTACACTGATATTACCAAAATCATGCAGGCAAAGTTAGAAAGTATACAGTAAATATGACAGATGTGCCAGCGCTTAAGAAGGAGAAAAGACAATTATACTAACATTGTCAGCATTACGCATGCAGGGTCAGAAAGCTAACAGTGAATATGACAGACGTGTCAGCGATTAAGAGGGAGAAAAGATAATTACACCAATAATATCAAAATCATGCAGCCAAAGTCAAAAAGCATACAATAAATATGGCAGCTATGCCTGCAGGAGAAACGACAACCACATCAACATTGTCAAAATTAAGCATGCGGAGTCAGATAGCAAACAGTGAATATGGCAGATGTACTGACAATTAACAGAAAAAATCACTAACAACAACTGTACAAATCAAAACCGTGTATACACAGTTGGAATGCAAGTAAAGAAAGTGGTGGGTTCACCAGTAATTACAAGACTAATGAATAGTGATCCTGGCTTATCCTTTCTTCTCATATTGCATCTAATAACAGACTAAACACCATCAAGGATTTGTTTTTTTTTCATCTAACCTTCTTACAAACTAATGAACAGGGTCATTTAACGTCAGATTCTTAAGATGAAACACTCCTTTGCTTTGTAGAATATGTCCATTGAGGCAAAAAATATGAAGATGTCCATTAAGATGCGTCTCAGGAGTCTACTGGATATTATCCAAAGATTCTTTACTCAATCCATCTTTAATGATTTTTTCTTCTTGCCTAGGAACATTACTCCTTCATCTTTGCAGTGCGCTATTCATGGATTAAGGTTGCTATCCAACTTCCTTACAAACTGGCAAATAGGGTCATTTAGTGTTATCTTCTCAAGACAGTGGCGCTCCTTCTCCTTGTGAAATTTGTCTGCTAAAGCGAGAAGAACACCATGAACATGTCCACTAGGATGCGTCTCAAGAGTCTGAAGGATATTATCCAATGACTCTTTCTCAGTCCATCCTTTATGAACTGGATTTTGTCTTCCCTATTTGCAGACACCATTCCTTTTCCCTTACATCGTTATTACACGTCCACCTTGCACACTTATAACAAACCTCCATCCTTTTAGCTCTTCTTTTCGTAACATAAGAGCTTTTTCCCATCCCTGGTAGATGTTTCACAAATGAATGTTGAAAATCATCTGCTAGGTGTACCTTAGCTTCAATGATCCAACGTACATCTTCAGGGAGTCCTAGACGTGTGAGTGTCTTCGTTCTTTCAAGTCGGCACTTATACATCTTCTGAAGTGCGTCTTGGGAAAGAGAAGGAAATCTGGCTCTAAGCCTTGCAAGGCCTTCCTCCATTTCTGGCTTTCTGGTAAGGTGATGGGTTAAGATACTCGAATAATGCTTCCCAGAGTCCTTTGAGTATGACTTTCAAAATGAACGTTTTAGTTTGGGATAGAAGGATGTCAGGTTGGTTACTGACTGAAACCTGAACGTGAATAGTAAGACATAAAAAGGGTAACCAGGCGCCTTTGCACAACCGGGCTTCAGCTAGTCCACACATGCTGATGGGCCTTAAGTTATTCACTGGGCCCAAAGCCAAAAATTCGGGAAAGGGGGAAGAACATGCTTAATATCACCTGAGTAACGAATGCTCAGGTCCGAACTTCAAATGACCCATTAACCAAAAGATTGAACGATAATGCATGCTTGTGATGAAATGATCTTAGGTTTATGCTTATGCTTGATGATTCAATATTAATCAAGAGTTTTCACAGCCCAAACCACTTTACCTCATGAATTCAAGAAGGGATTTCATGCCAGGCATGGGCCTTAGGTTACTCACTGGGCCTAAAGCCAAAAATTCGGGGGGAAGAACATGTTTAATATCACCTGAGTAATGCATGCTCAGGCCCAAACTTCAAATGACCCATTAAACAAAAGATTGAATGACAATGCATGCTTATGATGAAATGATCTTAGGTTTATGCTTATGCTTGATGATTCAATGTTAATCAAGAGTTTTCACAGCTCCATACCACTTTACCAGTCATGAATTCAAGAAGGGATTTTATGCCAGGCATATATAGTTCAATGTCCAACATATAAAGTATTTTTCAAGCATTCCTTCTATTGCCAAAGCACTTCATCATTTTTATTTTGTGTGGAACTTGGCCACTAATATTCTCAACTTGCCTGGAGATTAAAAGTCTTGTGAAGGTTAACCTTACTTTGCTCCTTATTCATGCATCTGTACAAAGACTAAAAAACCTCACAAGGTTAGCTTTACTTGACCCCTTGCTAACCTTCAGGTAAGGCAAACTCAAGTTGAGAAGGTTATGCATGCAACAATAATAAGTGCAATAAGGATGCTTGGAACCCAAATGTCAAAGTTGGACATGCAATATGAAGTAAATAGCATTTTTTCACAGTGCCTAGATTAAGATTCATCCTAAGTTTTCGTTCACTCTCATGGCTTTGAGCCAAAATCCTCTCTGACAAGGGGTAGCTTTAAGGCTATTAATAGTGTGGGGTAGGATCTAGATTCCTAAAATCAGGTCCCCAAATTGTCCTTGGGAGGATCAACTTGAGTGGGGTGTCTAGGTGCCTACACGGAGACCAAAGGTCTCATGAAAGTCAACCTTACTTTATGCCCTCGCTAGCCTATGAGGGTAAATGCCCGGGCTGAGGGCTTATGTATGCAATAGTGATTGGTGCAGAAACACAAGAACGCGAGCAGTATTTCCCCTTTGTGTTTAAGTAGAGGGTCACCCTAGGTTTGATCCTTAGCTTCCATAGTTTGGGTCGAATACTCTTTGTACAAGGTGGTACTAAGGCAACTACTAGTGTGAAGGGTAGGTTTTAGACTCCTATATTAGGTCCCCAAATTGTCCTTGGGAGGATCAACTTGAGTGGGGTGTTTAGGTGCCTACACAGAGACCAGAGGTCTCACGAAGGTCAACCTTACTTTATGCCCTTGCTAGCCTATGAGGGTAAATGCGCGGGTTGAGGGCTTATGTATGCAATAGTGATTGGCATAGAAACACAAGAACACGAGCAGTATTTCCCCTTTGTGTTTAAGTAGAGGGTCACCCTAGGTTTGATCCTTAGCTTCCATAGTTTGGGTCGAATACTCTTTGTACAAGGTGGTACTAAGGCAACTACTAGTGTGAAGGGTAGGTTTTAGACTCCTACATTAGGTCCCCAAATTGTCCTTAGGAGGATAAACTTGAGTGGGGTGTTCAGGTGCCTACATGGAGACCAGAGGTCTCATGAAGGTCGACCTTACTTTTGTCCCTACTATCCTAAGGGTTCCTAGGAGCTCGGGTAGAGAGCTCAGGGGTCATCACTTCCCCTTTTCTAACTGTTGTGGTGCAAGTGCAAGTGTGTGAGGGGATGTTACAGTCATGACCTGTAAAATAGCCAGCAATCTATGGTACAACAGATAATAAAAATTAAATCATCTAAACCTACTCTATGAAACAGATCAAAAGGATATAAACACACAAAATACAACAAAGCATAGAAATGAAATAAGAAAGCAACAAACACCAATTTAAATGGCCTAACCCTCAAGCATCCCCAGTGGAGTCACCAAGCTGTCGACATCGCGACGTGGACGCGGCGACCGGAAAAGAGAAATAGGAGTGGGGAAAAATAGTTTTTGTGGGTTTTTGAAAACTTGAAAATTTTGGAGTCGCCACCGATCTAAGTTTAAATGGTGAGATCGGACATCGAGATTTAGGTTTGCATTATAGAAATCGGGTTCGGGGGTTGGTTACGTGTAGGGAAGGTATTAGCACCCCTACAACGCCCTTTCGGTACCACCTTGGTGTTTTGTTGCTTTTTAATTTCAAATTCATGCTTTGATTTTGGTTAAAACTTTTATTTTGGGATTTCTTTAGAAAAAAAAAAAGGATTTGTGATATTTAGGTTGGAGGGATTTTGCCAATTTCTTCAACATAATCCACAACGTAATTATCTAGGGAGATAACAAAAGCAGCCACTTTCGTCAACTGTAAGTGCTATGACATTTGAAAGAAATCAAGATTCTAAAGAGGGGTTTAATTTCAAAATAATGGGTGTTAGTCACGTTACGTGAATTATATGAATTTCTTCAATATAATCCATAACGTACTTCTCTCAGGATAGCTAATTGCAATCGTTTTCACCAATTACATCAACGACCATCGTTGGGATGATCAAGGATTTTAACAAAAGAGAATTAACTCAACAAAGAGTAAGAGATGTGCATACCTACATGATGAATTCTTCCACTCCTCTTCTTAGTGAGTGTAGACTTTGAATGTTACTTGAAGGAGCTCCTTTGGTTGAATCAAAAGGAAAAGAGCTACTTTGATGTAGCCTTACTCTCCTTCTTCTTCTACTTCTCCTTCTCTCCTTCTCTCTTCTCTCTTCTCTTGGTGCTCTCTTCCTCTCCTTCTCTTGCTCTCTTCTTCTTAGTTTTCTTGTGTGTCTCAAGAGAGATTGATATGGGCTATTTATAGTTGTTAATTGTAGGTTTTTTTTTTCCTTCTTAATTTTCATCTTCCTACCTAATCTTTATTGACTTTATTCATCATCTTCTTTTTTTTCAACATTTTCTCCTCCCTTTTCAACATTTTCTCCTCCCTTTTCAACAATTTCTCCTCCCTTTTCAACAATTTCTTCTCTTTTTTCAATAATTCCTACTTTCTTCAATAATTTCCACTCTTCTTTCAACAATTTCTCCTCTTCCTCATAATTTTTCTACTTTCTCAACAATTTCTACTCTTCTTTCAACAATTTCTCCTCTTCCTCATAATTTTCCTACTTTCTTCAACAATTTCTACTCTTCTTTCAATAATTTCTCCTCTAATTTTCCTACTTTCTTCAACAATTTCTCCTCATGGCCAACACCCCTTTTCACTCTTTCCACCTTCACCCACCTTCTTTGATTTACTTCTCTTCAATTCACACTTCTTTTTTCTTTTGTTCTCTTTTTTTCTTTTTTCTAATTTTTTAATCTTTAATTTTTATTTTCAATTTATTTTTATTTTTATTTTTAATTTTCTTTTCTTTATTATATTTTTTTATCTTTTTAGGATTTGGACAAAATTAGGTGTCTACAGATGGGATTCTGACTGAAACAATAGTTAGTATTTTGGTAATAATCGGAGTTATAGAAGTCCAATTAAAGTGATTCAAAAGGTCTTGAAAGTAAGAGAAAGGTACAACTTTTATGAAGAGCCCAATTCCAAATTTTGCCATCCTTTATTATGAAATTATGTTGTAAGGTCCAATACAGATTCAAAAGTTTTAGATTAGACCTATTTTGAGAGATCCATGGGTTTGGGGTGAGTTTGTAGTACTTAATAGCTGCAAAGGCCTCCTTTCTGAGCTAGTTTATAGGGAAGCATGACACATCTTCTTGGACATAGATTTTGGTGAAGAAAGCAAGAGTGCACTGCATCTTGGTGAGGATTTGAGTGTGGCAGTGGAATCTTGGAAATAAGAATGTGATCTATGCTTAAATCTTTGGCTCAGACATGTTTTTGGAGGCTTGAAGAGGAAGCAGAAGTGTGATCCAAGAAGAAAAAGGACCTTGTTCAAGGGGAGTCTAGAAATAGATACCTTAGAATTAGATTTCTTTAATTCTAGTTTCGCATTTGTTCCTATTCTTGTTCTTCTTAATTTTGTTATTTCTTTTCAAGATTTCATGATGAGTTTAATTTTTTTAAATCTTGATTTGAATTTTATGATGATGTGTGGCTAAATCTTTGTTACTTGTCACAAATTGATAAAATTATGGGCATTCAGTGGCTTGCCACCTTGGAAGGGTAAGTCATGATAATAGTACTAGGGATATGGACTTCACATGGAATGGTAAATGGGTCATTTTGAAGGAAGAAAAGAATGGGGATCCATTATTTGAAGGAACCGAGTTTTTAAAATCTTTGATTGGCTCAAGTGCAATTGGCCCAAAAGAGAAAGGCTTCGTCCAAAGGTCACCCACATACAAATGGGATGTTGCAACCAAAAGGGTCCACCTTGAGAGCGTCAACCTTCTTCTTCAATACCATCGTATCTTCCAAAAACCTAGCTCCCTCACACCTTTTTGTGGTATGGACCATGATATACACCCATAGTCTCAAGCTCCACTCGTGAAAGTTCGCCTATATAAGTACCCCTACTCTAAAAAGAGTGAGATAAAGAAGCAAGTCATTGAGTTGTTGTTTACAGGGCATATAAAACATAATCAGAGTCCTTATTCCTCCCCTATTTTGCTTGTTAAGAAGGCAAATGGATCCTGGCAATTATATGTTAATTATCATGCTTTAAACCCTATCAACATAAGTGACAACTTCCCCTTACCAACCATTAATGAACTCCTAGATGAATTACATGGTGCTGAGATTTTTTTGTAGTTTGATCTTCATTATAGGTTTCACCAAATTCATGTACTTAACAGGGACACTCCCAAAATTGCTTTTCATACTCATGAGGGATGCTATGAGTACTTAGTGATGCCATTTGGTCTCACTACCACTCCTTCCACCTTAGAAGTAACCATGAACAATATATATAGACCTTGCCTATGGCAATGTGTTTGTACTTTTTGATGACATGTTGGTTTATAGCTATGAACTCAAAAAGTACTTGCAGCACCTCTAGGCCATTCTCAAGTATCTCCTTCTAAATCAATTCTTCACCAAGTTAGTGGAAAAGCTCTTTGGTGTCTATGAATTAGGTTACTAAGGACACATTGTTTTGGCAAAGGGAGTTGACCCAAAGAAAATTGAAGCCATGACTTCTTGGCCTACCCTAACTAACCTCAAATAGTTAAGAGGCTTCCTTGGTCTAGTAAGGTACTACCATCACTTTGTAAAAGGGCATTCTTCTTTGGTCTCACCACTTACTAATTTACTAAAGAATGATACTTTTCATAGGAATTCAAAGGCAAAGATGGCTTTTTTAAAGTTAAAGGAATTAATGACCATTAATCCAGTGCTTGTTTTACTCTATTTTACCTTAACTTTTGTCTTAGAAATGATGCATATTCTTTTGGTATTGGAGTTGTTCTTAATGCAAAAAGGCCAATAGCCTTCTTTAATAAAAAGTTGAGTACCAAACTTTGTTTCTCCCTAGCATACTTTAAGGAGTTATATTTAATAGTTGAAGTAGTAAACAAATGGAGGCAATATTTGTTAGCAACCCATTTTATTATCATATAGCATCTGTGAGCTGTTTTCTCAAGTTATCCAAACTCTAGAACAGCAGAAGTTTGTCTCTAAACTTATGGGTTACTTCTTTTCTTTAGAATACAAGCCTGGCAAAAGTAACCTCATGGAAAATGCTTTGTCATGTCAACATGAAGTTGAGCAGCAAGATTTGAGGTTGGGTGGCCTTTCAACCATGGTATCCATCCCACATATCCCATTCTCAGTGGAGTTATGTAAGGAAAATACTCAGGACTCAAACCTTTTAAGTCTTCATCAGTAGTTAAGGGATGGGCTACTAATTGGTGGTGGCTTTAAGGTCCGTGATGGAATACTCTTTTATAAGAGTTGGATTTATCTTAGACCCCTAACTACTAATGGAGTTCCATGATTCTCCTATAGCCAATCATGCAAGGAGTTTAGGGACTTATCATCAACTATCTTCAATGTTCTATCAGAAGGGGATCAAATTCAAAGTCAAGGAGTATGTCAAGATGTGCCTACATTGCCAACAAATTAAGCATTCCATATCACCATGTTTGGAGATTCTTAACTTGTTACCAATTTTGGAAGCTGTCTTCAATGATTTGGTGATGGACTTCATGATAGGACTTCCTTTGTCGCGAGGCTATGGTAGAATTTTAGTGGTAGTGGACCATTTGTCCAAATATGCTCATTTCAAACCTTCACATCCCAAGTTCATTGCCTTAAAGTTGCTGAATTGTTCTTTGAAGTTGTTATTAAACTTCATGGGTTCCCATGTTCAATCATTTTAGATAGAGATCCAATCTTCTTAAACCAATTATGGCATTCCATGTTCAAATTGAGCAACATAACTCTAAAGCACAATTTGACTTATCATTTGTATAGTAATAGTCAAACAAAAGTAACCAACTAATAACTCAAATAATATTTGCAAGATTTTTTTAGCAATCATCCTAAAGATTGGGCACCTTTTCCCTTTTAGGCCAAATTTCACTATACTTCCACTCATCCCTTGTCAAATGGTATGAGCCCATTTCACTTTGTTTATGGCTGGATACCACACCAAATCACTCACTATGATTTGGGCTCTAATAAACTTGAAGCTCTGGACTCCCTCTTGTCAACTAGAGACAAAATTCTCTCTCACCTCAAGGATTAGTTTCAACATGCTTAGCACCACATGAAGGTTCAAGCAGACCTTTATTGTTACAATAAAGAGTTTCAGATAGGGAACCTTGTCTTGGCTAAATTACAGCTCTACAAGCATACTACTATTGCAAAACACCTTAGCCACAAACTTGCCAAGTGGTACTTTGGCCCATTTCCCATTGTCAAGGTTATAAGCAAGGTTGCATATTGTTTATAGATGCCACAAGTAAGTAAGATTCACCTTATTTTTTACATTTCTCTTCTAAAGAACTTTTAGGGCTAAAGTACCATCAATACTCTGCCTCTACCTTATCTGGCAACTGGCAAGCATCTAGCACACTCAAGTAATCAATGTTAACCCGCCGGGGGGGGGGGGGGGGGGCAGAATGGAAACATATCCATGTGTAATGGACTTACTGGTTACAAGAAGATTTGTCTTGGGAAGCCTTTGATTCCTTCTACTGATTATATCCCCATTACCACCTCGAGGACAAGGTGGATTTTGAGAGGGGGAGTGATGTTATGAATCTAGAGTTATTTGTTCACAATAGGGAGCAGGCCCAGGGCCCAATAGCAACCTAAGTTGAAGAAGTTGAGAAAAATATGCTCCATGAGAATGAGAGTGCTGAAACTGTTATCTAAAAACGGGAGCATGTGTTAGAAAGCCAATAGCATAGACCAATGAATTCATCATGCAACAAGATGTAAACCAGGTACAGTAGTTTGTTGGGAAATCTATTCTGAAAATCATTCACTTTCTATGATGCTCGTTGCTATTTTTGTTTCCTTTATTTTCCTTTAAACCTATATTTCCAATGAAGAGTCATCTAAGGAGGTATGAAATGAATTAGTGGAGTTTTCCTTTGGGAGCCTAAAATAGCTCGAATTCTTTGGTCCTGAACAATTAACCTCAATATATTGAATGCATTAAAGTCATCAGCATAAGGAACTATGCTGGTTCACGTGGAGGGCCATACAAGACAGTACATAGTTCATGGGATATGCACAATAAAATAAGATGAGCTATGCTGCATATGTTTTTCTATATCCATCTCTCCAAAATATTATATATAGAAATCAAAGCATTATTTAAAGTGAAAAATAAAGAAAATTAGAAAAGCCAAAAGAGCAACAATTGGCTGCTTCTTTAAAAGAGCCAAAAAAAATTGACTTAAAGATTTCTCACTAGCTTTGTTTAATGATGAAGCATTTTCCAAGTCAAAATTTGAAAGAGGATAGCTCAGTGGAAATCAAATGGGAATAATCCATGCTACGGCTGTGTGGTTAGTGCTTATTTAGCCACACCCTAATTTTATAAATGAGCTTTATGATACAACAGATTTTCAGAGGATCAAAAAGTTTGAAATCTACGTACGTAGAAGTCATTCAAGTTTGTAATCTGGGTGTTTATATTAAATTAGTAACACTAAATTGGGTTTCGTGTTTAATTGTGGAAGGTATGTGTATTTTCACATTAGCCATTACTGTCTTCGTCTACTTCCAAATCTAAGAGCTTATTATCTTCGTATGTATAGTTAATAAATATGGATTCTTACTACTTTGACGCGTTGTTTCAGATTAAGCTTAATCAGTAAGAGTAAAAGCAACTAGGAAAGCAATAAATAATGAAAAATAATATTTTCACAGCTATTTTGTTATATAATTTTTACAACTTAATGATAAGATATGTTAATTTTATAAAATTTAATAAATTTAATAATTTAAACATTGTGTTATGAAATTGAATAAGAATAAAATTATAAAAATATATTACAAATAAGAAAGAATAAGATGGGATTTCCAGAAGATGCTCTAAAATCGTCACTCCTTCTCATACTTTAATTTTCTTTTTTTTATTATTTTTTTCTTTTAATTTTCTTTTTTTTTCTCTGCCTTTATAAAAGGGAATTCTAATCCATATATATTTAGAATTTAATAACAATAAATTAATATCAATATAATATTATAATATTAATATGATATAACTTTTCATAAAGTGGGATGCCACGTGTTAGAAACTGAATTTAAATTTTCCGTTATATATAATTAAAAAAAAGTTAAATTTTAAAATTACTTCTAATATTCCTATAAATTAATTCTTATTTAATCATTAAATTTTATAAAATTTTAACAAATAAATTATAAAATTAAATAAATTTAAAAGTATAAATGTTAAGTAAATATTGAATATAATACATTTTTTAAAATATGACAAATTACATGGGGTTGCTGTTTAAGACAAAGAAGGTTCTGGCGTATGCCTCCTTCAAATTTTCAGACCGAACCGTGTCTTGTGGGATAAATTTTAGCCAAAAACCAATTGCAAAAACTGCCACGTCCACAGGACGATTTTACAGATATCCACTGCGAATTAGTGTCGAATTCGTGTATCCGTGCTTCATAAATCTCAGGTGTAACAGAAAAACAGAACCCAAATAATTTCAGGACCACATGTCAAGGACCACAACAGCCATACAGTTGACAAATGCCTCAGCTAAAGGATGACAAAATGGCCTTCCTTCGACGATTCGCGGACCACCCATTGCTGCAAGTTTGCAACTTGGTGCAGCAAACGCAAGGACCACGGCAATCATACACAGTTAACAAATGCCTCAACTTTAATTAACCAATTTTTGTTTTAAAATAAAATCTTAATATGCCCATTAAATCTATCTATTTAAACGTTAAGATTTCTTTTGCGTGGGTTGGGGGCATTTTACGGGCCAAAGCAAAAGATTTTAGTAATAAAATCCAAATCTTAAGTAGTCTACAAGAAATTGAATGCAGGTTTCCATCATTTTTGGATTTTCAAAAGAAGGACTAGAAATTGCGTGTGGTGTGGGTACATGCTTAGATTTTGAAAAGAAAGACTACGGCAAATCAAATAAAAAGACTATTGGAACAATTACTTATTAAATGAAAAATATTATATATCTAATTTTACATATTATAAATTTACGTATAAAAATAAATTAAAAAATTAAAAATATGAGTAGGATATAAAATTTATATTTTTTTTAAATATGTGCATAATAAAAAATTAATTATGAATTGAAGAAATGCTTAGCTTTCCAAAAGGAAGACTGGCAAATCAAATAAATGACTTGTTACTTTTCAAGGTCAACTGAACTAACGTGTTTGTAGGGAATTTCTGTGTGTCCTCCGCCACTTGAGTCTCTATCAACCAGCTGCCTGATTTTGATCTGTTATGTGCCATTAATTAACCAAAAATAGCCATATTTTTTAGAAGAGCACTTTTGACTCTAATTTTTAAATTGCATAATCTAGTTTTTTTATAATTATAATGGAGAGAATTTAATTTTCATATAAGTGTAATTAAGGCAAATGAATCACTTGACAAATACAATTAGAATAATGTAATTCTTTCTTCACCAAACTTTGGCCATTTTACCTCTCCAGCGTGAGTTGGAAAAAATATGACCGAAATGGTTGCCTTTGAAAAGTATTTCCCCCCATGGGTCAATTATGCCACGTAACACTGCCACATCAGAACAGCTCAGTGGCTGGCTCGGTTTGTGGCTCCATTTCCCTCAATTTGTGGCTCCCGTAACTACGTTTCATTTCTTTGCTCTGTGCCTCCCGCTCTCAACTCTCGGTTTCTCTCATCTCCATTTCTCTTCCAGCCCTCTAGGTATCGCTCTCGCAACCGGCCCCGGCGAAGCTTCGACTGCTGCTGCCGGCCCCGGCCACGCTTTCGGTCGCGGTATTGCTCCCGGCCAAGCTCCCACTACGACTCCAGCTCCCGGCGACGCTAACGCTGCGACTCCCGCTCCCGGCCACGGTTTCTGTCAAGTGTACAGATTTTATAGCTTTTTGTTCCTTGCTTCTTGGTGGCATTAAAATGTGTACAGATTTTTGTTCGTTTTCTTTAATTTTGTCTGGTTTGCAAGTAAATTTGTTGTGAATTTGAATGTCCGGATGTGTGTTTTGCACTTCATGTTATATGGAGTTGTAGTGAAAATACTGAAAATGATCTTCTTTTATCTTTTTAACATTAAAGAACCATACTGGAAAAGAAAGGGACAAAAGAGATAAATGGTAGTGATCAAGAATTGCAAGTATTAAGATTAGGATTAAGTCTTGTTGCTTCTGTATATATGTGTGTGTTCAATAGATATCATTATGAGACCAAAATTACCTTGAAGTATGTTTACAATGCGTTAGGAAGTATTTTTTCTCAATTGCATCCGAATTGAAAAATGCCACTCATTACTGTAACGTAGTTAAAGTGTAACCTGGCCGTTGCTGAAGAGTAACGCAGCGCTCAAAACTGTAACTTTCCGTAGCCAAAGTGTAACTGTAATTCGGACATAAACTTTGCCTAAGAAAGCAGTATGATGCTCGAATGTGAGGTGTTTCCTTCAAATGGGATGTTTACCTTGCTTAAGGAAGTACTTTTGCTCAATTGCATCCGAATTGAAAAATGCAACTTCTTACTGTAACGTTGCTAAAGTGTAACCTGGCCGTTGCTGAAGTGTAACGCAGCGCTCAAAACTGTAACTACCCGTAGCCAAAGTGTAACTGTAATTCGGACGTTATCTTTGCTTAAGAAAGCAGTATGATGCTCTAATGTGAGGTGTTTCCTTCAAATGGGATGTTTACCTTGCTTAAGGAAGTACTTTTGCTCAATTGCATCCGAATTGAAAAATGCAACTTCTTACTGTAACGTAGCTAAAGTGTAACCTGGCCGTTGCTAAAGTGTAACACGGCGCTCGAAACTGTAACTACCCGTAGCCAAAGTGTAACTGTAATTCGGACGTTAACATTGCCTAAGAAAGCAGTATGATGCTCTAATGTGAGGTGTTTCCTTCAAATGGGACGTTTACCATGCGTTAGCAAGTACTTTTGGTCAATTGCATGCGAATTGAAAAATGCAACTTCTTACTTGTAATGTAGCTAAAGTGTAACCTGACCGTTGCTAAAGTGTAACACGGCACTCAAAAGTGTAACCTCCTGTAGCCAAAGTGTAACTATAATTCGCACGCTAACATTGCCTAAGAAATGAAAGAGAAAACTCCTCCTTCTTCACTCCATTTCTCCGTCACTCTTTCTGTATTAGTTGTTATAAATTGAAATTTTTAATTTTAATGTTGGGATATGAATTAATAAATCATGGCATACATATGTTGGAGTTTGTCTACTGATGTAGAAAGCAAATTTTATTGGCTGGACCTGTATGTAATGACTAGAACCTGCATGTGACAGCAACAAGACATACATATGTTGGAGTTTCCTTCATATGGATCGATTACCATGCGTTAGGAAGTACTTTTGATCTATTGCATCCGAATTGAAACATTCACCTTCTTTCGGGTAACATAGATAAAGTGTAACCTGACCGTTGCTAAAGTGTAATACGGCGCTCAAAAGTGTAACTACCCGTAGCTAAAGTGTAACTATAATTCGCACTGGAAAGCAGTATGATGCTCTAATGTGAGGTGTTTCGTTCAAATGGGATGTTTACCATGCTTAAGGAAGTACTTTTGCTCAATTGCATCCGAATTGAAAAATTCAATTTCTTTCTGTAACGTAGCTAAAGTGTAACCTCGCCGTTGCTAAAGTGTAACGCGGCGCTCAAAACTATAACTACTCGTAGCCAAAGTGTAACTGTAATTCGGAAGTTAACTTTGCCTAAGAAAGCAGTATGATGCTCTAATGTGAGGTGTTTCCTTCAAATGGGATGTTTACCATGCGTTAGGAAGTACTTTTGATCAATTGCATCCGAATTGAAAATTGCAACTTCTTACGGGTAACTTATCTAAAGTGTAACCGGGCCATTGCTAATGGCATGGTTGAGCACAGAAGTGCAACCTCCCGTAGCGAAAGTGTAACTGTTATTCGCACGCTAACTTTGCCTAAGAAAGCAGTATGATGCTCTAATGTGAGGCATTTCCTTCAAATGGGATGTTTACTAAGCGTTAGGAAGTACTTTTGGTCAATTGCATCCGAATTGAAAATTGCCACTCCTTAATGTAACGTAGCTAAAGTGTAACCTAACCGTTCCTTAAGTGTAACGCAGCGCTCAAAACTGTAACTACCCGTAGCTAAAGTGTAACTCTAATTCGGACGTTAACTTTGCCTAAGAAAGCAGTATGATGCTCTAATGTGAGCCGTTTCCTTCAAATGGGATGTTTACAATGTGTTAGGCAGTACTTTTGGTCGCAACTTCTTACTTGTAACGTAGCTAAAGTGTAACCTTGACGTTGCTAAAGTGTAACACAGCGCTCGAAACTGTAACTACCCGTAGCTAAAGTGTAACTGTTATGCGGACGTTAACTTTGCCTAAGAAAGCAGTTTGATACCCTAATGTGAGGCATTCCCTTCAAATGGGATGTTTACCATGCTTTAGGAAGTACTTTTGATCAATTGCATCCTTATTAAAAATGCAACTTCTTACGGGTAACGTAGCTAAAGTGTAACCTGGGCATTGCTTAAGTGTAATGTGCCGCATGAAAGTGTAACTACCCGTAGCTAAAGTGTAATGCCTAAGAAAATGGTATTACTAACTAGCATCTTTAATACCGCTGATCCTTCTAACATGTTGCTGATGTGGCATCCGAGCAGCGGGCAATCGAGTGAAGCGTGCAGCGGAAGCTTCTTTCTTCAACCAGGAATTGAAAAAGTGAAACGAGCAGCCGCCTCATTTTCATTTGAACTTCGGGCCCCTACTCTCAGTCTCTCCGTCTTCTGCACCTTGCTCGTCGATAACTTTTCGGTGTCTCGCTTCTCTCTCGCGCTCCCGCCCTCTGTTGGTGTCTGTCGGTTAGTGTCCGGTGCTGGTTCCCTTTCTCGGACTCGGTTGCTCATCGTCCTCTGTTGGTGGGTCAGTTCCCTTTCTCGGTGGCTGTCCGGGTGTGTTTGGTCGTACTATCCGAAGGTAAGTGGTTGGTTCCCTTCGTTCACTGGATTATATGTGGGTTTTGTGCCGCATTTTTTTTGTGGTGTGAAGGCCGTAGAAGTGCTTTGTTCTATGGTTTCTGAAATTGAATCAAGACTCAGTTTATTCTTAAGTCTCCAGAAACATATTTTCTTGGGTTGTCTTAGGGAGGTAGATAGTGCTGCAAACATGCTCTATGTCTTTTTATGCATTAAGTTAAACTAATGTAGTTTATAATCTATAATGATTAGTAATTTTGGATATGGGTTACGTTCAAGACTGTATCCTTTAATTGGAAATTATTGTTAAGTCTTATATTCTTGGAATTGGCATTACCTTGCTGTAGCTATAGTTTCATTTGAGTTATTAATCCTTTCATGTTGATGGACAAATAATGTTAGTTCATGGATGATCTTGCTCAGTATCAAATATATTTAAAGCACTTAGTAAGGTTTTTAAGTGATTGTTTTGTACTTCGGCTTGATTGAAACTTGATAGCCTGTAAATCGTGATTTTGAGGTTTAATTGTTTGTACTTGATGTTGTTCAACAGACTTTTGTTGCTGCATTTGAAACTATGGCACCAAAGAAAAGAAGAAATGTGACCGGTGCAGGATCAAGTAGTGCTCAGTTTGATGAACATAAATTTTTGTCTTTAGCACATGAAAAACGGTATAATGATGTTGTGTTAAGAAAGAGCATGGTTCGGGAGAGAGGGTTTGATTTGGAGGAAGGTGAGTATGTACACATCCAAACCCATATCAGACAAAGAAAATGGGAAAAGCTTTGCTCAATTCCCGAACCAGGAAATCAAACTATAGTTCAAGAATTTTATTCTAATGCATTCTTAGTAAACAAAGAGGTTGATAAATTCAAGTCTTATGTCAGGGGAGTTCCTATTGATTTTTCAAGAAGGGAGCTGAATAAATACTTTGATCTGAAATATAGTTACCCTGGACAGTGTGGATATTCAGAGTTGATTTCCAGGCAATTACCACAACAGACTGTCCTTCAATGTCTTTGCCGACCAGAAGCCGAATGGGTTTTAGATGCAAGAAATGCTCCTAAGCATCTGAAAAAAGCTGATCTACTTCCCATCCCAAAGGCTTGGTGTACTTTTGTGCAGTCGAATTTACTTCCTTCCTCTAATCATTCTGAAGTTACAGTCAAACGAGTTTTATTAATTTATGCAATTGTCACGGAACAGCCTGTGAATATAGGTAGTCTCATTGCTGATAATATTCACATAGTTGCACAAGAAAAGTTAGGAAGTTTGGTTTATCCGTCACTAATTACAAAATTATGCTTCAAGGCTGGTGTTAGTGGCATGAATGGAGATGTGCCCATTGGTGTTGCTCCTCCTATCAATGCTGTTGTAATATCAAGGTACTATCAAGAGCAGCCCCAAGAAGGACAAGCCCCTCATCCACCTCAACAAAAAAGGCTGAGAAGGCAGATGACTGTCGTAGACAGGTTGGAAAGAATTGAAAGACAGCAGCGGGAACTGCATCGGCAACAGCAACGGCAGCAGAGGCAGGTTTCCAGAAGTCTTTTTGACAGTCTGTATGCCCTGGAAAGTATGCTGAGGAATTTGGCCACTCAGCTGGAGTTAGACCCTGATTCCTTGGGAAGCCTTCCTTTGGCTAACATCAATTTTGATGAAGAGGAGGAAGAAGAACATGATGAAGACGAAGATGAAGACTGATGGTTTGCAGCAAAGCAAAAGTTACAGATAGACATTTTTTGCTTGTATATGAGTTATTGTATTACTTTAGTTTATTTTATCTTGTATATTTAGTTGAAAGCTTTGCATATCAGGTTACTGTACTTTCAAAACAAGAAATGAACAAGGAAAAAAAACATTTTGTTCTCTTTTATTTATGTTCAATTTAAAGTAGTAGTCCAAAGAGGCAGACGTTTGGCGCCTGGGCGGTAATATTATTGCGCCCAGGCGCCCGGGTGGCAGAGATGTGGCGCCTGGGCGGTTATTGTTGACGCCCAGGCGCCCAATTGGCCGAGGTCTGGCGCCTGGGCGCTGAGTATATGGCGCCCAGGCGCTATTGTGAAAGGGTAGTGGCGCCTGGGCGCTGATCCGTAGACGCCCATGAGAAAGAACTCACTTCACACTTTCCACTTTACCAAAAAAGTAAACGCATAACATCTATTAGTATGCTTTGCATGGGATGTAAGTTGTTATTACCATTGCATTACAATATCTAATGGTCAACCATAGAATTTGAAGTTACTAATAATGATGATCCCATTGCCTGTATCACCTTGAATTTCAATATCAAAATCAACTGCATCCATGCTAATGATGGGCTGACACTGTAGCACTTACGAACTGCAGCTTATCCAAGGCATCACTTGCATTGCTGTGGAAATATGTCATAAATTATTGGGACAATGGTTGTAATGAGAAGATCCTCCCTCATGAAAGTTAGCTGCTGGTATCTGTTTATTGGGACATGTCTTCTTATTATGACCTGGAGTGTGACACAATGTGCATCTTGATTGTTGAGTGTTTTCTCTCCAATCCATCTCGTTACGGATGCTAGTCGATTTAGGTCTTCCTTTAGGCCGAACAAGAGCAGAATTAGGAATTAACATTGGTCCATCAACTCGTGGCCAGTAATCTTTATGGCCCAGTGGATAAAAAGGATAGTTATATGTGCTCAACAAGTTTTCCACCCTATACATTTGATCAACAAACTGATGAGGACTTATGGCAATGTGTGCACATGCCGCAATCACATGGGAGCAAGGAAACCTAAAATGTTGAAATTTTCCACAGGAGCATGTTCTTTCTTGCAAATTGACAGTGTGATAGTTACCTCCTCCACCTGTGACATGGTTTCGGTTAGTTGCCACTTCAAAAACTCCCCACTCTCTATTGAATTCCGTTACTACATGTGCATTAGCCTTAATTCCATTGTCTGCCATCTTCGATGTAATGGTGTCAGTGAAGAGGTGTTGTGCCTGTTGCATTGCCAACGCCTTTTGTTTGCGGGATTTCCAATAAGCAACGCATCTCATGAAAGTATGATGCACAAGGGCAGTTATAGGAAGACCTCGAACTCCCTTAAAAACACCGTTAATGCACTCACTCAAATTTGTTGTCATGTGGCCCCATCTTTTACCATGTTCATCAAATGCCAGGGTCCACTGTCACCTAGAAATTCTTTCACACCAATCTGCAGCCTGTGCATTTACACCCCTAATTTCCTCCATGACCTTCAAATACTTTCGTTGTTGATTTTGTGCACCTGAAAAATAAACAACTAATTTTGCATGCACACCCAACATACCTAAATGGCATATACAATAGAATGGAGATAAAGTAATGGCATACCTGCTCTGTAAATCAATTTTTTTAACATTTTATTATTGAACTCCGTGTTGAAGTTACTTTGAATATGCCGGAGGCAATAACAATGATATGCATGGGGTGGCATCCATTGCGCAGGTTCAGCTCGCACTGCAGCTTTTATTGCAGCATGCCGATCTGATATGACGCATAACTGTTGCCGGTTAGTAACAAAATGTCGAATGCATGTTAAAAACCATCTCCAACTGTCTGTATTTTCGCCTTCAACCACAGCAAAAGCTATTGGAAATATTCTATTGCCTCCATCTTGGCCTGTTGCAATTAACATTGTGCCACGATACTTACCGTACAAGTGGGTTCCATCAATTTGCAAGACTGGCTTACAAAATTTAAAACCCTCTATGCACGGCTTAAAGGACCAAAAGACACGCTTAAATGTTACAAGTGCTTCATCAACATGTACATTATTGGCATCCATGGTAATGAAGTGGTAGACACTACCTAGGTTCGATTGAACCATTGCAGCCATCCATTGAGGTAGTAAATTGTATGAACTATCCCAATTACCATACAACTTCCTAATGGCTTTTAGCTTTGCACACCAAGCTTTTTTGTAACTAACCGTGTAATGATATTTCATACTAATTGCAGCAATAATTCCAGCAACAGTTTCTCTAGGATTTGCACCAAGCATCCCTTCTATAGAAGAGGCAATTATGTCTGAAGTCAACTGCCGATGGTCCTGTGACATGCTGGGTGCAACACAAGTATGAGGACCTGCGTATTTTTTCACAACCCACATGTTGACGTATTTCGAATGTGATATTCTGATCCTCCAGTTGCAACCATTCTCGGATCGAGGACAATGTGCTGTTAAATATCTACTTTTAGATTCATCTACAACAAAATCATGGTGCCTATGGATGTGATAATGTTTTATTGCTAAGGTTGCCGCCTCTTTCGATGGAAACTGGAGTCCAATGCGTAACTCATGGGAAGCATCCCAATTGCTCCTTAACATGTCTGGGGGATGTTCAGGTACATCCAAAGCTGCCCAATCAATGTCAGTATAATGAGGTGGAAGATCATCAGCATGAGTTCGATCCAATGGGCTATCGACTCTAGGGGTTGCCATCATAGTCTGCTCAGATCCCATGTTAGGTAAGTCAACATTGCCCCCGTCTACATCAGCATCATCATCAAGTCCATCATCACTATACCACTCAGGATCATACTCACCTTCAACATCGGATCGATGGTCGGCTTGCCACGAATCTTCCATATCATCATGTGTGTATATATGCATATCTGCACCCTGACAACTAAAGTTTGGTGAGGAAACATGAGCAGTAATGTTGGGATGATGAGGATATTGTGTTGGTAGGTGAGGTATATTCAAGTCTACCATATGCTCAGATTGTTGTGCCATGTCATTGTCACATTCTATCTCACGGGATCTCGTCTCCACATATATCTCAATGATAGACCATGTGTGTGAATAACGTGCATACATCATCAACATCAGCTGCACATGTGTATCCTCACTTAGCATGGAGGCATTATATCTCATGTTGTGCCCAACAGCTACTGGACATCTATATTGCATGCTTTGGATTTCTTGATTATCTGGAATTCTTAGTGCCTGAAGTACAATTCGTTTTAGCTGTTCAAGGTTGCAATCAGGTGGAATGAGAACCATTACGCGTGGTGGACCATGAAAACTAACATCTCCATCATCACTTTCTCTAATACTCCCATTCAAAAACAAATTCGCGAAAGCTCCTTCACTCATTTTAGCTAGATAAATCAAAAGTGTTTAGTTAGACCACAATGAGCAATGTACAGCACACATCTTACAAAACTAACCTACATGTACTATCAATTTGAAACCAACATTCATAAATTGTAAGGGGGAAATGTACTGTTCAATGGTTTTATTTTTTTCACAAATGTATCCTATGGTTAAGTTATGATATGATATTTTTGCTCATACCCATGCTAAAACTAACCTGCATGTGATAATAACAACATTTAATTTATATATTAGACCAAAGAAGTGTTTCCCCATGTAGAGATAGAAACTTAGGTCAAACTAATCCAAACTACATACCCATGATAAACTAAAGACAAAATACAGTAACTAATCATCACAATTACCTATTTTAGAGTTAAATAGTGAAAAGAACTGCTGAAATGATGGAACCCACTTGTTGTGGTGGCCGAACTGGGAGGAAAGGTTGTGGAACTTGTTATCTGGGTCGAAGGTCCTGCGAAGTGCGGGGTCCAGGGGGTTGCGCACAGAAGTGCAACTACCCGTAGGTAAAATGTAACTTTTATTCGCACGTGAACTTTGCCTAAGAAAGCAGTATGATGATCTAATGAGGTGTTTCCTTCAAATGGGATGTTTACAATGCGTTAGGAAGTACTTTTGGTAAATTGCATCCGAATTGAAAAATGCAAATTCTTACTGTAACGTAGCTAAAGTGTCACCGCGGCGTTGCTAAAGTATAACGCGGCGCTCAAAACTGTAACTACCCGTAGCTAAAGTGTAACTTTAATTCGGACGTAAACTTTGCCCAAGAAAGCAGTTTGATGATCTAATGAGGTGTTTCCATCAAATGGGATGTTTACAATGCGTTAGGAAGTACTTTTGGTAAATTGCATCCGAATTGAAAATTGCAAATTCTTACTGTAACGTAGCTAAAGTGTCACCGGGGCGTTGCTAAAGTGTAACGCGGCGCTCAAAACTGTAACTACCCGTAGCTAAAGTGTAACTTTAATTCGGACGTAAACTTTGCCCAAGAAAGCAGTATGATGATCTAATGAGGTGTTTCCTTCAAATGGGATGTTTACAATGCGTTAGGAAGTACTTTTGGTAAATTGCATCCGAATTGAAAAATGCAAATTCTTACTGTAACGTAGCTAAAGTGTCACCGGTGCGTTGCTAAAGTGTACCGCGGCGCTCAAAAGCGTAAATACCCGTAGCTAAAGTGTAACTTTAATTCGGACGTAAACTTTGCCCAAGAAAGCAGTATGATGATCTAATGTGAGGTGTTTCCTTCAAATGGGATGTTTACAATGCGTTAGGAAGTACTTTTGGTAAATTGCATCCGAATTGAAAAATGCAAATTCTTACTGTAACGTAGCTAAAGTGTCACCGGTGCGTTGCTAAAGTGTACCGCGGCGCTCAAAAGCGTAAATACCCGTAGCTAAAGTGTAACTTTAATTCGGACGTAAACTTTGCCCAAGAAAGCAGTATGATGATCTAATGTGAGGTGTTTCCTTCAAATGGGGTGTTTACCATGCGTTAGGAAGTACTTTGGGTCAATTGCATCCGAATTGAAAAATGCAACTTATGACGGGTAACGTAGCTAAAGTGTAACCGGGCCATTGCTAATGGCATGGTTACGCCCAGAAGTGCATCTACCCGTGGCGAAAGTGTACCGGTTAATCGCCCGTTAACTTTGCCTAAGAGAGCAGTATGATGCTCTAATGTGAGGTGTTCCCTTCAAATGGGATGTTTACCATGCGTTAGGAAGTACTTTTGGTCAATTGCACCCGAATTGAAAAATGCCACTCGTTACTGTAACGTAGCTAAAGTGTAACCTTGCCGTTGCTAAAGTGTAATTCGGCGCTCAAAACTGTAACTACCTGTAGCTAAAGTGTATCTCTAATTCGGACGTTAACTTTGCCTAAGAAATCAGTATGATGCTCTAATGTGAGGCGTTTCCTTCGAATGGGACGTTTACAATGTGTTAGGCAGTACTTTTGGTCAATTGCACCAGAATTGAAAAATTCCACTCGTTACTGTAACGTAGCTAAAGTGTAACCTGGCTGTTGCTAAAGTGTAATTCGGCGCTCAAAACTGTAACTACCCGTAGCTAAAGTGTAACTGTCATTCGGACGTTAACATTGCCTAAGAAAGCAGTATGATGCTCTAATGTGAGGTGTTTCCTTGAAATGGGATGTTTACCACGCGTTAGGAAGTACTTTTGATCAATTGCATTCGAATTGAAAAATGCAACTTATGACGGGTAACGTAGCTAAAGTGTAACCGGGCCATTGCTAATTGCATGGTTGCGCACAGAAGTGCATCTACCCATAGCGAAAGTGTAACTGTAATTCGCACGTTAACTTTGCCTAAGAAAGTAGTATGATGCTCTAATGTGAGGTGTTTTGTTCAAAAGGGATGTTTACCATGCTTAAGGAAGTACTTTTGTTCAATTGCACCAGAACTGAAAAATTCCACTCGTTACTGTAACGTAGCTAAAGTGTAACCTGGCTGTTGCTAAAGTGTAATTCGGCGCTCAAAACTGTAACTACCCGTAGCTAAAGTGTAACTGCAATTCGCACGTTAACATTGCCTAAGAAAGCAGTATGGTGCTCTAATGTGAGGCGTTTCCTTCAAATGGGATGTTTAGCATGTGTTAGCCAGTACTTTGGAACAATTGCATCCGAATTGCAAAATGCGACTAGTTACTGTAACGTAGCTAAAGTGTAACCTAGCCGATGCTAAAGTGTAACGTAGCGCTCGAAACTGTAACTACTCGTAGCTAAAGTGTATCCTAATTCGGACGTTAACTTTGCCTAAGAAATCAGTACGATGCTCTAATGTGAGGCGTTTCCTTCGAATGGGACGTTTACAATGTGTTAGGCAGTACTTTTGATCAATTGCATTCGAATTGAAAAATGCAACTTATGACGCGTAACGTAGCTAAAGTGTCACCGGGCCATTGCTAATGGCATGGTTGCACACAGAAGTGCATCTACCCGTAGCGAAAGTGTAACTGTTATTCGCACGTTAACTTTGCCTAAGAAAGTAGTATGATGCTCTAATGTGAGGTGTTTCGTTCAAAAGGGATGTTTACCATGCTTAAGGAAGTACTTTTGTTCAATTGCACCAGAATTGAAAAATTCCACTCGTTACTGTAACGTAGCTAAAGTGTAACCTGGCTGTTGCTAAAGTGTAATTCGGCGCTCAAAACTGTAACTACCCGTAGCTAAAGTGTAACTGCAATTCGCACGTTAACATTGCCTAAGAAAGCAGTATGGTGCTCTAATGTGAGGCGTTTCCTTCAAATGGGATGTTTAGCATGTGTTAACCAGTACTTTGGAACAATTGCATCCGAATTGCAAAATACGACTAGTTACTATAACGTAGCTAAAGTGTAACCTAGCCGATGCTAAACTGTAACGTAGCGCTCGAAACTGTAACTACTCGTAGCTAAAGTGTATCCTAATTCGGACGTTAACTTTGCCTAAGAAATCAGTACGATGCTCTAATGTGAGGCGTTTCCTTCGAATGGGACGTTTACAATGTGTTAGGCAGTACTTTTGATCAATTGCATTCGAATTGAAAAATGCAACTTATGACGCGTAACGTAGCTAAAGTGTCACCGGGCCATTGCTAATGGCATGGTTGCGCACAGAAGTGCATCTACCCGTAGCGAAAGTGTAACTGTTATTCGCACGTTAACTTTGCCTAAGAAAGTAGTATGATGCTCTAATGTGAGGTGTTTCGTTCAAAAGGGATGTTTACCATGCTTAAGGAAGTACTTTTGTTCAATTGCACCAGAATTGAAAAATTCCACTCGTTACTGTAACGTAGCTAAAGTGTAACCTGGCTGTTGCTAAAGTGTAATTCGGCGCTCAAAACTGTAACTACCCGTAGCTAAAGTGTAACTGCAATTCGCACGTTAACATTGCCTAAGAAAGCAGTATGGTGCTCTAATGTGAGGCGTTTCCTTCCAATGGGATGTTTAGCATGTGTTAGCCAGTACTTTGGAACAATTGCATCCGAATTGAAAAATGCCACTAGTTACTGCAACGTAGCTAAAGTGTAACCTAGCCGATTCTAAAGTGTAACATAGTGCTGGAAACTGTAACTACCGGTAGCTAAAGTGTATCTCTAACTCGGACGTTAACTTTGCCTAAGAAATCAGTACGATGCTCTAATGTGAGGCGTTTCCTTCGAATGGGACGTTTACAATGTGTTAGGCAGTACTTTTGGTCAATTGCACCAGAATTGAAAATGGCAATCGTTACTGTAATGTAGCTAAAGTGTAACCCTACCGTTGCTAAAGTGTAATTCGGCGCTCAAAACTGTAACAACCCGTAGCTAAAGTGTAACTGTAATTCGCACGTTAACATTGCCTAAGAAAGCAGTATGATGCTCTAATGTGAGGTGTTTCCTTCAAATGGGATGTTTACCATGTGTTAGGCAGTACTTTAGAACAATTACACCCGAATTGAAATATGCAACTCGTTACTGTAACGTAGCTAAAGTGTAACCTCGCCGTTGCTAAAGTGTAACGCGGCGCTCAAAACTGTAACTACCCGTAGCCAAAGTGTAACTGTAATTCGGATGTTAACTTTGCCTAAGAAAGCAGTATGATGCTCTAATGTGAGGCGTTTCCTTCAAATGGGATGTTTACCATGCGTTAGGAAGTACTTCTGATCAATTGCATCCGAATTGAAAGTTGCAACTGCTTACGGGTGACGTAGCTAAAGTGTAACCTGGCCATTGCTAAAGTGTATCATGCCGCACGAAATTGTGACTACCCGTACCTAAAGTGTAACTTTCATGCAATTAGATAAAGTCTTAACATTGCGCCGAACACTTGTATTTCATCCCCGTGAAATTTTATGTGCAAAAGACGAATAGTATATCAGAAGTACTTGTGTACACAGCTTAAGTTGTTATGTATTCATTGAAACTTTTGTACACAGATTAAGTGGACCAGAGCCAATTGGGTATGACAGTATAGGAATAAATCAGAAGTAGACTTCTTTGTACAACAACAATCACATTGTTGAGTCTTTACAATGACAACCACACCCTATAATAGACGGGAAGGGGCTGTAGTGTAGTTCTGATAACGGCAGCTCGAGTTGCATCAATTCATAACCTCATTTTCTCTTGCCTGTAAAAGAGTTGATCAAAGGTATTTGAATATTCACTACACAAACACATCTGGTTATGACAAATTAAAAGCAGTGACGGCATCTAAAATATGGAACACACAAGCTGTGATAAATAGTACCTTTTCTCTTTGCCGTCATTTGTTGTAGAATGGCTTCCCGCTGAACATTTTGTTCGCGACTAAACAAATCCCACAATAGTTGCTCCCTGAAGCCACTCATCTCATCCTGCATATACATTATCATGCATCATATCATTCGAACTTGTAATTGCTTAAAAACTATACATAATAGTAATTAGAAGTCTCAATCGAACATCCGTAAACGAGGGCACAGCTTTCCCACCCCATTCGTCCTTGCATTCGCCATCCCAGTACTTCATGGCTAGCATGCAATGAATCCCACAGTCATGACTGAAAATTCATTAAAACAGTAGTTACAATCCACTAAATTATATGTCCATTTCAAACTGTACATCTTCATTGCATTATCAGACTTACCTATTATGCTGCTGCGGCACATCTTGATAGATGATTTTGAAGTTGCACTTCTGCTTCCTCTTTAAGCCAAGCTTAGTAAACAGTCGTGAAAAACATTTTCCCTGCAAAACAAGTATGTGCAGTCCATAAAGTCATTGCATGTTGTGTGGCATCAGAAGAAAAAAATGAAATCTAACACATTACCAGTGATTGCACACAACTGTCCCTTTCTTCGTTCTCCTTACTTCGCAAGGAGTCCAGAACATGCATAGTTTCTTGACTGGGGATCAAAGCACAGCAAAACCAATGCTCCTTATAAAGAATGGGGGCAAACACCTACGACATGATTCCAGCCAGTCAACTATCTACCTCTTACTAACAACAATTGAATATGAAGTTATGAGAATATATCAACTTACAATTGTTGCCTTCATAATCTCCTGTCTACCATCTGGGCCCAGAAGTTTGCATGCATCATCAACATCCCACTCTTCACCTGCATGCAACATTTGGCCCTGCAGACATTAGAGGTGTACCCACTTTAGAACGTATGGTAATGATCACACCCACGAGTTAATTAATGTTCATGAGTTATCATGGTGTCAAAGACCCATTTACCAGAAGGAATTGATCACATATATATCGGGTGACAATGCCATGGTCCTGAACTTGATCTGCCATCCAGCATCTCCCAACCATCATCATGACCTACAAGTTGTGAAAGTCAACATATGGAATAAAGTACCTAACTACAACCAAACAACGCTGAATACGGACAAAGATAAGCGAAATAGAAATACCATGTTGCTCACCCATCCCCTTGGGCCTAATGTCTCACAATTATCAAATGAAAGGTGACAGTCTAACATGCTAACAACAGCACTGCAACACAAATGAAATAAACAATAAGGCTATGCTGTACATTAAATGGTTGGCCAATCAAATATGTATGGTTACTAGAAACTCACGTTTGGGCATCCTGCTGTTTTCTTGGTCTTGTGCAAAAAATATAAAACTTATGGACATCCCCCTCCCAGTGCACCCTCTTGGAAGGTTTTTTTTCAAGATTTGGGCCAGACACTGTGGCAGCTGGAGGTATTTCTTCAACCTCGCCAATCTCATCACCCGACTCATTCAAGCAGGGGGCGATTTGTAATGGCATGGTTGCCAAACACACTGTCTGGCCCAAAGCTTGATCGATGGGAATCAGCCATGCGTGCATATCAGAAATCCTTTGTTTGGCACGTTTGAGCTCAGTTGTGACTAAATTCTGATATGCTTCTTTAATCACCTGCAAAGTACAAGCAAACACACTGAATAGGTAAGACGTACATCTTATTCCAAACAATATAAATAAATCAAGGACCATTGACAATTTGAGCACACCGCATGCTGAAACACATCAACAGAGGGGATTTCCTTTTCCTCCTCGACTTCTTTATTACAATACAAAATTCCCTATAACACAAAGTGACACTTATTAGATGATTGATATGGTAACGAAGGACAATTGTTTTAACACACTTGAGTTATATGTACCTCCCGACTCTTCTTTTCTAGGATCAGACGAGCCCGGATTCGCTGATTCGTCCAATATTGCAATGGCCATTCCGTCCCGTCACAATGTAGTGAGCCGAGAGGGAACTTTTGTAAGAAAAATATCTACAATACAAAGTACAGGTATGTTATATGCAAAGACGACCAATATAAAAACAATAACATACAAACTTATTGATTTACCCACCACATACCTTAAAAAATAACAAACATCCGCCAACCCACGTCTTGCCCGTTGGGTTCTTATTCTTGGCTGACTTGAATTTAATTGTTTCTTCTATCAAACTATTATATACAAATGCTGCCCAGTTATAGTGAGCAGCATTTTCTATGTCCAAAACTGGTATTAACAACTTGTTTGATAACCTAGTACTAGAAGTTGGACATAACAGAATGCCCAACGTATAAAGGAGGAAGGCACGGGCAAACATGCAGTCAGACCTCTCCCCACTAATAATCTGCTCTAAATCATTAAATTGCTTCGCTTTTAACTCCTCCTTCAATTTATTGAGTGACTTCTCGTCAGAGACAGACTGTGGGACTGGTTTCCCACCACATGGAATGCCCAAAACCTCGCCCACCTCCTTGGGGGTTATACAACAAAAAATCCCTCTGAATGACAGCACCTTACTCCTAATATCAAAAGCATTTAAAATCTTTATACAGATGTCATGATCGAGTGAATCACACCCGATCTGCAGCAACGAACCAAAGCCCATTCTATGAACAACATTACATTTTGAGTCATCCATTCCATGGATGACTCTTTTGTACTTTAATGGGGAGCACCTTGTGGAGATAGTCTCCTACAAAACAAATGTACACAACTTATATTAGTATTTGAATATTAGTGACCCTATGGTAAATTGTGTGATACACATAACAATTTCCACACCTTCTGAATTGGTACTCCCTCCTCCATTCATGCTTGGTGTCGGGCTTTGGCAGCTGCATTCTTATACCGCTGTTTATCCTCCTCTGATAAACTTTTCCAAGCATTCAGGCTTTCTTGATTGGCCTATAAGGGATGAACTTTGTTAATCAAATGCTGTAATATGATGATTACATTCAGAAACTAAAATAACTCCTTAATCCTTACATCAATAGCGCCTTGCTTTTTATCCAACTTCTTGAAATATTCAGCCCTATAAACATAATCAACGTTAGTGTCAACATAAGATGAGAGTTAAAGTGTAACAAAGTAATAACTTCAAAAAAAAAATAAATAAATACGAAATTACCTGAACATATGCCATGAACTGATATATCTTTGGGTGCCTGCGGTTCGCTTCAGGCTGATACCACAATCAACCCAACAGTAGGACAAAATACAACATCATTAGATAGTCCCACTTTCACAAACATAGATAGACAATCTAGGTAGGAACTATAAATTGCAAATCTACATGCAATATTAAATATACCTAGGTTGAGGTTGTTCTTCTACTGGAGGAGTTGTAAGTTCAGGTTCAACCGCTTGTTTAGCTGCTTTTCCTTTACGTGCTTTCCTCTGATCCATGATTGTCAGTAAATTTCAATATGCCCTACAAGGCAGAAATCCAATTGTTTATAGCAATACAATTTTTCCAGATCCCTTACATGTAGCACAAGACCACATCATTGTTTATAGCAAATTGAATTGTTTAAAAAGTATTTTCTTGAGGAGGTCAATTATGCCATGTAAGATTGTCAACTGAGTTTATACAAGACCACATCATTGTTGGCGTCTTAACAGAATTTGTGAGTCTGTTATTACACAGAATTCGTGGGTCCAAACCACAAATTCTACACATAATTGGACGCCTGGGCGCCCAAGATTAAGCGCCCAGGCGTCTGGCCTCTGCCAACTTGGTGCCTGGGCGGTAAAGTATCAGCGCCCAGGCGCCCAAATGACAGAGGCCAAACGCCTGGGCGTCCAATATTCAGCGCCCAAGCGTCTATCCTCTGCCAACTTGGCGCCTGGGCGTAAAAGTATCAGCGCCCAGGCGCCCCCTGGCCACCTAGACAATGCCTGCAGGCTTCTATTTTCTACTGTTCTTTTGTTCCACCTATTGTTTTTGTTGTCTCTTATTCCTACACACTTTGTTTGCATAAGAAAAAAAGGTGGTTCTGTTATGAACCATTTGATATACTCATATCTTAATGTTATATAACATGTCCAAGCATAATGGATGCACATATATTATGCCTAGGCATGGTATTGCTTAAACCATTTTTAAACAGAGCAACAATGCTTATTAAATCAGCTTGCGTCAGAGATGAACGAAGTGAACCAACCACTTACCTTCGGATAGAACGACCAAACACAGCCGGACAGCCACCGAGAAAGGGAACTGACCCACCAACAGAGAACGATGAGCAACCGAGTCCGAGAAAGGGAACCAGCACCGGACACTAACCGAGCGAGAAGCGAGACACCGAAAAGTTAGCGACGAGCGAGGTGCAGAAGACGGAGAGACTCAGAGGGGCCCGAAGTTCAAATGATTTCATGAGGCGGCGGCTCGTTTCTCTTTTTCAATTCCCGGGTGAAGAAAGAAGCTTCCACTGCACGCTTCACTCGATTGCCCGCTGCTCAGATGCCACATCAGCAACATGCATGTTACGAAGGATCAGCGGTATTAAAGACGCTAGTTAGTAATATCATTTTCTTAGGCATTACACTTTAGCTACGAATAGTTACACTTTCAGGCGGCACATTACACTTAAGCAATGCCGAGGTTACACTTTAGCTACGTTACCCGTAAGAAGTTGCATTTTTTATTCGGATGCATTGATCAAAAGTACTTCCTAAAGCATGGTAAAAATCCCATTTGAAGGGAACCCCTCACATTAGGGTATCATACTGCTTTCTTAGGCAAAGTTCACGTCCGCATAACAGTTACACTTTAGCTACGGGTAGTTACAGTTTCGAGCGCTACGTTACACTTTAGCAACGCCAAGGTTACACTTTAGCTATGTTAAAAGTAAGAAGTTGCAATTTTCAATTCGTATGCAATTTCCCAAAAGTACTGCCTAACACATTGTAAACATCCCATTTGAAGCAAAGGTCTCACATTAGAGCATCATACTGCTTTCTTAGGCAAAGTTAACGTCCGAATTAGAGATACACTTTAGCTACGGGTAGTTACAGTTTTGAGCGCCGCGTTACACTTGAGCAACAGCTAGGTTACACTTTTGCTACGTTACAGTAAGGAGTGGCATTTTTCAATTCGGATGCAATTGACCAAAAGCACTTCCTAACGCATGGTAAACATCCCATTTGAAGGAAACGCCTCACATTAGAGCACCATACTGCTTTCTTAGGCAAAGTTAACGCCCGAATAACAGTTACACTTTAGCTACAGGTAGTTACAGTTTCGAGCGCTGCGTTACACTTTAGCATCGGCCAGGTTACACTTTAGCTACGTTACAAGTTAGAATTTGCACTTTTCAATTCGGATGCAATTGACTAAAAGTACTTCCCAACGCATTGTAAACATCCCATTTGAAGCAAACAACTCACATTAGAGCATCATACTGCTTTCTTAGTCAAAGTTAACGTCCGAATTACAGTTACACTTTAGCTACGGGTAGTTACAGTTTTGAGCGCCGCGTTACACTTAAGCAACGCCCGGGTGACACTTTAGCTACGTTACAGTAGGGAGTGGCATTTTTCAATTCGGATGCAATTGAACAAAAGTACTTCCTTAAGCATGGTAAACATCCCTTTTGAACGAAACACCTCACATTAGAGCATCATACTACTTTCTTAGGCAAAGTTAACGTGCGAATAACAGTTACACTTTCGCTACGGGTAGATGCACTTCTGTGCGCAACCATGCCATTAGCAATGGCCCGGTTACACTTTAGCTACGTTACCCGTAAGAAGTTGCATTTTTCAATTCGGATGCAATTGACCCAAAGTACTTCCTAACGCATGGTAAACATCCCATTTCAAGGAAACGCCTCACATTAGAGCATTATACTTCTTTCTTAGGCAAAGTTTTCGTCCGAATAAAGGTTACACTTTGGCTACGGGTAGTTACAGTTTTGAGCGCCGTGTTACACTTTAGCAACCGCCAGGTTACACTTTAGCTACATTATAGTTAGAAGTTGCATTTTTCAATTCGGATGCAATTGACCAAAAGTACTTCCTTAAGCATGGTAAACATCCCATTTGAACGAAACACCTCACATTAGAGCATCATACTACTTTCTTAGGCAAACTTAACGTGCGAATTACAGTTACACTTTAGCTAGGGTAGTTGCACTTCTGCTCGCAACCATGCCATTGGCAATGGCCCGGTTACACTTTAGCTAAGTTACCCGTAAGAAGTTGCATTTTTCAATTCGGATGCAATTGATCAAAAGTACTTCCTAACGTATGGTAAACATCCCATTTCAAGGAAACACCTCACATTAGAGCATCATACTGCTTTCTTAAGCAAAGTTTACGTCCGAATTACAGTTACACTTTGGCTACGGGTAGTTACAGTTTTGAGCGCCGCGTTACACTTTAGCAACGACCAGGTGACACTTTAGCTACGTGACAGTAAGAAGTTGCATTTTTCAATTCGGATGCAATTTACCAAAAGTACTTCCTTAAGCATGGTAAACATCCCTTTTGAACGAAACACCTCACATTTGAGCATCATACTACTTTCTTAGGTAAAGTTAACGTGCGAATTACAGTTACACTTTCGCTACTGGTAGTTGCACTTCTGTGCGCAACCATGCCATTAGCAATGGCCCGGTTACACTTTAGCTACGTTACCCGTAAGAAGTTGCATTTTTCAATTCGGATGCAATTGATCAAAAGTACTTCCTAACACATGGTAAACATCCCATTTGAAGGAAACGCCTCACATTAGGGCATCATACTGCTTTCTTAGGCAAAGTTAACGTCCGAATAAAGGTTACACTTTAGCTACGGGTAGTTACACTTTTAAGCGCCATGTTACACTTTCGCAACGGGCAGGTTACACTTTTGCTACGTGAGCAATTGACCAAAACTGCTTCCTTAATCTTGGTAAACATCCCATTTGAAGGAAACGCCTCATATTAGAGCATCATACTGCTTTCTTAGGTAAAGTTATCTTGCGAATAATAGTTACACTTTAGCTACGGGTAGTTGCACTTCTGTGCACAACCATTCCATTAGCAATGGCCAGGTTACACTTTAGCTACGTTACCCGTAAGAAGTTGCATTTTGCAATTCGGATGCAATTGATCAAAAGTACTTCCTAACGCATGCTAAACATCCCATTTGAAGGAAACACCTCACATTAGAGCATCATACTGCTTTCTTAAGCAAAGTTTACATCCGAATTACAGTTACACTTTGGCTACGGGTATTTACGCTTTTCAGCGCCGCGTTACACTTTAGCAACGCTCAGGTGACACTTTAGCTATGTTCCCAGTAAGATTTGCATTTTACATTTAGGATGCAATTGATCAGAAGGACTTCCTAACGCATGGTAAACATCCCATTTGAAGGAAAAGCCTCACATTAGAGCATCATACTGCTTTCTTAGGCAAAGTTACGTGCGAATAACAGTTACACTTTAGCTACGGGTAGTTACACTTTTGAACGCCGCGTTACACTTAAGCAACGGCCTGGTTACACTTTAGCTATGTTACCCGAAAGAAGGTGAATGTTTCAATTCGGATGCAGTAAATCAAAAGTACTTCCTAACGCATGGTAATCGATCCATTTGAAGGAAACACCTCACATTAGATCATCATACTGCTTTTTTAGGCAAAGTTTTGTTCGAATAAAAGTTACACTTTAGCTACGGGTAGTTACACTTCTATGTGGTACGTTACATTTTAGCAATGTTCAGGTTACACTTTAGCTATGTTACCCGTAATATCACAGGTTACACTTTAGCTATGCGTGGTTCCTTTTATCACATGGTTTATTAAGAAAGGAAACGAAGGATCAGCTGTTGCAACTTGGCACTCTAACGAAAATCACGGGAAAAAAATAAGAAAGAGCAGCACATTTATGCGTGAGAATTGGCAATTCTTGCCATACTGCCTCTAAACAGTGTTTTGTTTGTAACGAATGCAGACTATCATCTAAAGGGCCAGGATGCAGATTATCAGCCATCTGTTGTGCCAAAGCCATATTGACAAATGTGTGTCTGCACAAAAGTGCAAAACAATTAGTACATTGAACATGCACAAACAAAGTGGAGTGAAGACAGTGAGTGTTGCTTCTACTTCAATCTTAATGGAAACAAAGCTGAGTGAAGATAGATGACAGCGATAGCTGAGTGAAGATAGATGACAGCGATAGCAGAGTGAAGAGAGACAAGTGACCAGAGCAGAGTCAACAGAGATGAGAACAAGAGCAGAGAAAGCCAGACGACAGCAAGAGCAAAGAAAGCCACACGAGAGCAAGAGCAGAGTGAAAGAGGTGAAAGTAAGAGCAAACAAAGCAGAGTGTCAACTGAGTTATGGGAGGGAGTTAGGGCTGAGGTTTCTGAGGGCCATTTTACTTCTGCAAGACATTTAGAAGAAGAAAAAACACAGTTACGGGAGCCACAAATTGAGGGAAATGGAGCGACAAACCGAGCCAGCCACTGAGCTATTCTGATGTGGCGTTAGCATGAAATGATGTGGCAGTGTTACGTGGCATAATTGACCCATGGAGGGAAATACTTTTCAAAGGCAGCCATTTCTGTCATATTTTTTCCAACTCACGCTGGAGAGGTAAAATGGCCCCAAACTTTCCTCTTGTAACATGATTTGACTTGACAATGATGATTGAGATTTTATTTTATTCTCAAAATTTTAGCATGCTTCTTTTAATACAAAGTTACTTTTTCTTTTGCTCTAAAAAAAAAGGTTATTTTTTCTTTTGTCAGCTTTTTTTAAGTTTTAATTTTATATATTTTAATATCTTTTTAAATTAAGAGATAAATACACTTAATAATCATGTCATATTAGAATAAAAATTAAAATCCAAGTGATTATTAGTAAACCACATTATATTAAAAAAAATTTAGTAGATAAAAAATTAAATTACTCAAATTGCACTTATAAGGAAAAATCTAAAATCTCCTCCCTCATTTAAATATTTACTAAATAATAACTCAACGATGAAGTCAATACTGATTTTTCTAATTCCATAATTTTAAATTAACATGGAAGGTGAAAATTTTATTAATTGAGTACATTTCTATTTATAATCCAGATTTATTTTTCAACTTTACTTTAACTAACGAATTTTGATAAGTCTTCATGTCATCATTAAATCTATCTATTTAAAATTTAATATTTCTAACTTCCCAAAAAAAAAAAAGATTTCTATTGCTTGGGTTAGGGGCTTTTTACTGGTCAAAGCAAAACATTTTAATAACAAAAAATCCAGATCTTAAATAGTCTACAAGAAATTGGATGCAGGTTTAGATCATGCTTGGACTTTCAATAGAAGGACCAGAAATTGCGTGCGGTGTGGGTACATGCTTAGTTTTTGAAAAGAAAGACTACGGCAAATCAAATGAAAAGTCTGTTGGAAGAATTACTTATTCAACTAAAATTAAATGACCAAAGGGATTTTGAGTCATCTACCACTTCTGTCTCTATCACCCAAGTATAGTCACATTGTAAGGACAGTTTCTGTTGACTAGTCTTTCCCTAGAAATTTATGTTATTCTTTTGACACATTCATACACAATCGCTAACAAAAAATACATAATTCCTAGGTTTTTGTCAGTGACTTATGCACAACCACAATTATCATTTCTTATGCAAATATATGTAACGTAACTTTTGCTTGGAAGACATATGTAGGACATGCATACAAGATAATCGCTGCCCTTTGCCAATGGCAATACTTTCTTTGAGGATGCCTTCGTTTCTTTGCTTTCTCTTCACTTTCATATTTCAGGCTATTGCTGATACATACTTTCAGTGCTTTAATGATAAAGGAAACTACACTGATGATAGTACCTATGCGACCAACCTCAATGCCACACTCTCGAGACTCACTTCCAACACACAAATTGACTATGGCTTCTACAATATCTCTTAAGGCCAAAACTCCGACAAAGTTTACGCAATTGGGTTATGCCGAGGAGATGCTTCGCCAAATGATTGCCGTAGTTGCCTTAAAGCTACAGTCACTCTCCCGCAGCTGTGTCCACGACAGAAAGAGGCAGTTGTATGGTTTGACAAATGCTCCTTGCGCTACTCAAACCGTTCAATATTTGGGGTCATGGACCCGACGGCTTATGTTATCCTCTATTACGTAAATAATGTAACAGATAAGCAATTCAATCAAAAACTAAGTGACTTGCTGGAAACCTTAAGAAGCATACCTGCATCCGGTGACTCTCTTCGTAAGTTTGTAGTTGGTAGATTTGCGTACTGATTTATTTGTACATATCCAAAAAGCTTTAAATTTAGTATTAAAAGATTCATGCCGTCGGCTGTTCAAAATTAGTAGCAGATTCTACAGCATGTGTGATTGACTATTGTCTACTTGGTTAATACTTTATATGTAACATTTAAAAGTAATCAGCCAATTTATAAAGGTAGTTAGAACAATAACGGTGGGAGGAACACGCTCTGTTTTACTCGGAAACAACTATCGAATGCAATTCATGTATTCTAAGGTCAAAAAGCAAAACGCGGATTCAGCCTCATCCTCGTCTTCAAAAGGATATCTATGTTTATACTGATGACTAATGAGAAGATTATTAAAGGACCACGCCTGGCCAGAACTTTATAAAGCAAGTTGTAGTGGGCTAGTTCGCTAGAAAGTACTTTGCATTTAGCTAATAAAAGAAAAAATTTACAATATAATTGTGTATCTATATTTTTTATTTGAATAAAGATAGATATATTTATTAATATTTATTTTTATATTTAAATTAAAAAGTATTCTTAACTTAAATTTTGAATTAAAAAATATCTAATCTTAAATATCTTTATTATACTATAAATTTTGAATTATTGTTTTTTAATAATGTTAGTGGCAAAGAAGACTAAAACTAGTGCATTATTATTTCCCCGTTCTTTCTTTTTTTTTTTTTCTGAGACTTTAGGAGACATCATATATACTACTTGAAATTTAAGAAACACGACACAACCTTCATATAAAAATAGATTTGTGATCAATTCTGTGGTAGATTTATAATCTACATATAGTTGGATGATTGCAAATTGATAATATACACTCTGTTTACTTAATTCTTGAAGTGGTTTAGTGGTGGAAAATGTGCCATTAAACATAATCATAAAGTAAGGTTGACAAAAAAAGTGGCCTGCGCTCTTCAAGGAAAAGAGACGTTGAATAATCTTTTCCATTTTTCTTTTACTCTTTTTCCTTCCTCAGGAAATGGGACATTCACTTCTAAGGAAAGGAATGACATCCCTTGTGGGTAAACATCATACAGACTTTTGAATGCACTCATTTTTATGGTTTAAACTTCATTTACTGTTTAGAGTTTAAAATTTTAAGTTTATAGTATATCTTTCAAAAGAAGAATCGATAATTTTTTTAAAATTTACCAACAATTAGTCTGATGCTGGGCATAATATTGTCATAATTTTAAATCTTAACGGCAAGAATTGTCGGTAATGAATTTTTTGGATAAATTCTTGTAACGTCAAAAGGCCGATGTTTGCATTTGTTTTACAAGAGTGGACATCCGCCATAGACTTTTTTGTTTTTTTGGTAGGGTCCGCCATAGATTTTTGATATGCATCTTCCTTCAATTGAACTGTATGCGGGAAGTCATCTTTTCTCATTGGTTAAACTGATTTTTCAATTGATCTGTCAACTTTTTGCTTGGCATTGTTTGAATTGTACATGCATCTTCCACGATCCCACATGATAGACTACTGTCTTCTTATTGGCTTCATGTTTGAATTTTTACATAGGAAAGCACTGAAAAAGAAGGTAGGCAGCAACACAGTAGTTAAAAGCCTGAAATTTAATATTTATAAAAGAAAAATGTTAAACATATCCTTTGAATTAAAGGTAGTTTAGAAGTGTACTCTCTTAATGATAAATTTTGATAGATATATCCTTTTAATTATTATAAAAATATAAATATATTTTTTGTTTTACCTTTTTTTAAATAACTAATAATTATATGACTTACATGCAGTTACTTACATATTTATTAGGTTGACTCAAAAATAATACATTTACTACATTTTATAAATAAAGAAGTATACTTACAAGACCTATAACTATGTTTATATTTTTCCTTATAAAATTATCATGATATCTTTTACAGTACCTTATAGTTTACTGTTGGCTTCTTTATTTTATATTTGTTTAAATTTGGAAAGCACTAGGAAAGTAGGCAGCCAATTTGCTTTTCAAATTGGGGATCGGAGGAACATTCTCTTTTCTACTCTACCCAGAAATCTAGCTAAACTAAGAAATGGTTGGCGCAGCTGCGGATATTACTACTTCAATTGCCACTTCATCCTCGTCTTTTCCTATCTTACCCAGAAATATTGCTGATGTTTTCAAATTTATATAATTTTAAAATTTAATAAATGAGATTTATTTTTATTCTTTTTTTTATTTTTTAGATGACAGATGATCTTAATTCACATATATACATATAGAATTTAATGAAAATAAATTAATATCAATATAATATTATAATATGAATATGGTATAACTTTTCATAAAGTGGCATGCCACGTTTTAGAAAGTGAATTTAAATTTTCCGTTTATATATGATTAAAAATAAATTAAATTTTTAACATCACTTCTACTATTCTCACAAGTTAATTTTTACTTAATCATTATATTATAAAATCTAAAACATTAAATTTTATAAAAGTTTATCAAATAAATTATAAAATTAAATAAATTTAAAAGTATAAATATTAAGTAAATATTGAATATCATACATTTTTCAAAATATGACAAATTATATGGGGTGCTGTTTAAGACACAGAAGGTTCTGCCGTATGTCTCCTTCAAATTTTCAGCCCGAACCGTGTCTTGTGGGATAAATTTTTAGCCAAAACTGAATTGCAAAATCTGACACGTTTACAGGACGATTTTATAGGTATTCACTGCAAATCAGTGTCGAATTCGTGTATCCGTACTTCATAGGTCTCAGCTGTAACAGAGAAACAGAACCCATAAATAATTTCAGGGCCACATATCAAGGACCACAACAACCATACAGTTGACAAATGCCTCAACTAAAGGGCCTTCCTTCGACAACTCAGGGACCACCCATTGCTGCAAGTATGCAACTTGGTGCAGCAAACGCAAGGACCACAAGAATCATACAGTTAACAAGTGCCTCAACTTTAATTAACCAATTTTTATTTTAAAATAAAATCTTCATATCCTCATTAAATCTATCTATTTAAAATTTAAGATTTCTTTTGCGTATGTAGTAGTCTACAAGAAATTGAATGCAGGTTTCCATCATGCTTTGGATTTTCCTTAGAAAGACTAGAAATTACGTGTGGTGTGGGTATATGCTTAGATTTGAAAAGAAAGATTACGGCAAATCAAATAAAAAGACTGTTGAAAGAATTACTTATTAAATGAAAAATATTATATATATAATTTTACATATTATTAATATATGTATCAAAATAAACTAAAAAATTAAAAATATGAGTAAGATATAAAACTTATATTTTTTAAAATATGTGTATGATAAAAAATTAATTATGAATTGAGTAAATGCTTAGTTTTTCAAAAGAAGGACCAGTAAATCAAATGAATGACTTATTACTTTTCAAAGTCAATACGGATTTTCTGTGTGTCCTCCACTACTTGGGTCTCTATCAACCAGCTGCCTGTTTTTGAGATGTCATGTGCCATTAATTAACCAAAACTAGTCATACTTTTTTATGAAGAGTAATTTTTACTTTAATTTTTAAATTGCATAATATAATTTTTTTATAATTATAATTAAAAAATTTTAATTTTTATACAAATATAATTAAAGCAAATAAATTACTTTACAAATATAATTAAAATAATTTAATTTTTTTCATCAACTTTTTTCTTTTAACATGACATGACTTGTTCGATAATAATTTAAATTTTATTTTTATTCTCAAAATGTTAATACTCTTCTTTTAATATAAAATTATTTTCTCTTTTGCCTTAAAAAAAAGGTTATTTTTTTCTATTGTAAAGCTTTCAATCCTTAATTTTACATATTTTAATCTTAATAACTCTTTTAATTGAGAGATACATACACCTAATAATCATATCATATTAGATTAAAAATTGAAATCCAAATTATTATTATTAAGCTATATCATATTAAAAAAAATTTAACAAATAAAAAATTAAATTACTCAAATTACACTTATAAAGAAAAAGTTAAAATCTTCTTCCTTAATTAAATATTTTACTAAATAATAACTCAAGGATGAAGTCAATGTTGATTTATCTAATTCCATAATTTTAAATTAACGCTGAGAGGTGAAAATTTTATTAATTCGAGCAGATTTTTATTATTAAGAAAAATAATAATCCAGATTTATTTTTCAACTTTAACTTAACTAACCAATTTTGATAAGTCTTCATGTCATCATTAAATCTATCTATTTAAAATTTAAGATTTCTAACTTCCCCCAAAAAAAAATTAAGATTTCATTGCTTGGTTTAGGCGCTTTTTAATGGTCAAAAATAACAAAAAATCTAGATCTTAAATAATCTACAAGAAACTGGATGCAGGTTTCGATCATGCTTGGACTTTCAATACAAGGACCAGAAATTGCGTGTCGTATGGGTACATGCTTAGTTTTTGAAAAGAAAGACTACGGCAAATCAAATGAAATGGCTTGGAAGAATTATTTATTCAACTGGAACTAAATGACAGCAGAGATTTTGAGTCATGAACCACTTCAGTCTCTATCACCCAAGTATAGTCAAATTGGAAGGACGCTTTCTCTTGACTATTCTTTCCCTCAAAATCTATGTTATTCTTTTGACACATTCATTCTTAGGTTTTTGTCAGTGATTTATGCACAACCACAATTATCATTTCTTATGCAAATGTAAGTAATGCAAGTTATCCTTGGAAGACATATACAGGACATTCATACAAGATAATCACTGCCCTTTACCAGTAGAAGCTCTGGTCTTAAGCTTCAAATTTGTTAATGGCAATGCTTACTTTTAGGCTGCTTTCGTTTATTTGGCTTTTCTTTGCACTCATATTTCAGGCTATTGCTGATCCATACTTTCAGTGCTTTAATGATGAAGGTAACTACACTGATGATAGTACCTATGCGACCAACCTCAATGCCACTCTCTCGAGACTCACTTCCAATACACAAATTGACTATGGCTTCTACAATATCTCTTACGGCCACAACTCCGACAAAGTTTACGCAATTGGGTTGTGCCGAGGAGATGCTTCGCCAAATGATTGCCGTAGTTGCCTTAACGATACAGTCACTCTACCGCAGCTGTGTCCACGACAGAAAGAGGCAATTGTATGGTTTGACAAATGCTCCTTGCGCTACTCAAACCGTTCAATATTTGGAGAGATGGACTCGACGCCTTATGTTATGCTGTATAACGTAAATAATGCAAAACATGAGCAATTCAATAAAAAAGTAAGTGACTTGATGGTAAACCTAACAATTGCTGCATCCAGTGACTCTCGTCGTAAGTTTGCTGCTGGAAATACAACCCTGAACTTAGAAACTATATACGGCCTTGTGCAGTGCTCACCTGATTTAACTGAGCAAAATTGCAGAGACTGCTTGGTAAGCACTTTCGGCGGTATCTCAGCAACTTTTGAAGGCCATGTTGGTGGTTTAGTTTACGCACCCAGCTGTAGAGTTAGATATGAAATCTACCCCTTCTATGACCCAGCAGGCATTCCATCACCACCATCACCACCACAACCGTTTCCTTCTCCACCATCTACCAATAACACTAATTCCACACTTGCAGGTAATTGAACCGCTTTCCAAATTTTCTTCTTTAGGATTATTATTATAGAAGAATTTACCAAAAAAAAGAATATTAATCCAAGTAGCCGTTCGAATAGGTTATTATGACTGAAAAAATAAGTTTCTGTTCATAATATAGATAATTTTGCAATCTGCAGAAAGCATGGATACATATATGCATATATATATATATATGTATGTATGTATGTTTGTATGTATATATTATAAAGTATCCTTTTTCCTTGGCTCACACGTACTACCTTAGTTATGTCCCTTATTAATACCTTGATATAGACTCCATCTGCATTTGTCTTGCAATCTCACCTCACAATTCTTGTATTTGCAGGAAAGTCCAAGACATCACATACTGTCATTGCCATAACTTTGCCAATTGTTGCCTCTGTTGTTCTGCCTTTGTTAATCTTCTTCTGTTATAGAGCCAAGAAAAGGAAGCCAAGGGGAACTTATGAAAGTGAGTTTGACATTTATCTTAACTTAAAACAATAATTATCATTTATTATTATCACTTAGTTTGTGGTTTGTTTTTGTCAAGTTTAGCCCAAACTGTTTTACTCAAATTTGAGGGAAAGTATATGTAATGTCATCAAGGAAGATTTTGTGTATTGGTTATGAAGCAAATCAACTTGATATCAGTTATCCAGAGTAATAGAATATCAAGATGTTTCATTATTTTAAGGATGAGCAATTATGTCATCTATACCAGGAGAAGTAAATAGCTCTTGCGATTTTGTCTCAAAATTGTGCAATTTATATCTCCCAATTTTTCTATTTTAAAATAACTCACCTGCTAATTGGTTAATTTCCATGTTAAGTTGAATCCGATGATGAAATCAAAGCTGCTGATAAGTCACTGCAATTCAACTTTGACACCATAAGAGTTGCAACGACTGACTTCTCTGAAGCTAATAAGCTTGGAGAAGGTGGATTCGGAGCTGTTTATAGTGTAAGCTTATATATATATATATATTTCTTCTTTGTCGATCAGTAGGTGGTATATCAAGTTATTTAGCTGAGAATTAACTAAAATTTATACAACTCTGATATCTGTTCAGGGTAAGCTCCCCAACGGAAAAGCGATTGCTGTCAAAAGGTTGTCAAGGAATTCCAGTCAAGGTGATATCGAATTTAAGAATGAAGTGCTGCTAGTGGCCAAGCTTCAGCATCGGAACTTGGTTAGGCTACTTGGCTTCTGTTTGGAAGGAAGGGAAAGGTTACTTGTCTACGAGTTTGTTCCTAACAAAAGCCTTGATTGCTTCATATTTGGTCGGTAAATTAGAACATCTTCTTGATTGTATATTACCTCTAGTGCTTCAGTTTTATTTCCAGACTAGGAAAGCTGATCCAAACGAAGTTCAAATATTTATATACATATGTTGGCATGGGTGTATTTGTAGATCCAACCAAGCGGGCACAGTTGGATTGGTTACAGCGATATAAAATCATAGGAGGCATTACCCGAGGTCTTCTTTACCTTCATGAGGATTCTCGCTTACGCATTATTCATCGTGATCTCAAAGCAAGTAATATTCTTTTGGATGAAGATATGAATCCAAAGATATCTGATTTTGGCATGGCTAAACTATTTGATGTTGATCAAACCCAAGATGATACAAGTAGAATTGTGGGAACCTAGTAAGTACTTGACCATGCTACAGAAAATTTGTACAAGATTTACCATTACCATTTGTCTTGTAATGAAAAATTTAATGAAAATGTAAACCAAACTTAAAAAGTAACGGAAAATTGTTGTAAAGAATTGAATTTAATTGAACTTTCTCAATGACATGCAGTGATTATATGGCACCTGAATATGCAATGCATGGACAATTCTCCATAAAGTCTGATGTATTTAGCTTTGGTGTATTGCTTCTAGATATTGTTAGTGGCCACAAAAGTAATAGTGTTATCCACAATGGGGAGAATGTAGAGTATCTACTAAGCTTTGTAAGTCTTCTTTCTTCCTCATTATCTACATATCCTCTTCTTCACTGTCTTCCTTTTTAAATTTTGCTTTTGAAATGGATTTTATATCTATCTTCCTTGCATTTGAAAGAATTAGTTCACATGAAATTAAATACAAAAGAAAATAAAATAGTATATTTTACAATTTGCTCATAATATTCTTGCAGGCCTGGAAAAATTGGAGGCAAGGAACACCCACTAAGATTGTAGATCCCACCTTGAATATTGGAATGCATAATGAAATAATTAGATGCATTCACGTTGGGTTGCTCTGTGCTCAAGAAGATGTAGTTGCCAGACCAACAATGGCTGCTGTTGTGTTCATGCTTAATAGCCATTCCGTCACCCTCCCAGTGCCCTCAAAACCTGCATTTTTTATTAATAATAACCCAAGTTTGTTAGACATGCAGCCATTGGAGTTTGATTCAGTGGCAATAGGATTAAATGAATCCAGAAATGAATACACCTGCCCCCAAGAATCACTATATGAGTGTACAATTACTCAGCTATATCCTCGCTAATTTTTTTTGAAATACTAGGAAAGTTACAATATGGGAATCAAACCCAACGGGAGGGGGCAACAATGTTGTGTTCTACCACTTGAGTCAAACTCAAGTCCCATATCCTCGCTGATTTTACTTATAGGTGTGTGATATTCATAAGGTATTAGAATTATAGACCATATCATCTCTTGAGTCTATATTGTGAGCTTAATATTTGTGGAATTTAAATCGTAGAATTGTGTAAGTTTGAGTCAATGAATTTTTTGAGGAATTTAAATAGCAAACTGCTAAATGTGGTGTCCTATTGTATTTATAAGGAGTTATTAGATATAATATAGATTAGGTTGAAATACACTTTTAATCTTTGAAATTTACATTAATTTTTAATCAAGTCCTCATAATTTTAATTTAATTCATTTATCATTATCAATAATGTCCAATTTTACACGAAAATGTCTATTATAGAAGGAAAAATCTAACATGTCATTAGAAAAATCTGATCTGTTATATGTAATACCCTCATGAATTTGACTCCAAATTGGTGTTTCAACATTCCCAAAGACATGAGTTTTCTATGGTTCTAGTGGTGAGGGTGCTCATATTCTATTTCATTGGTGACTCGCAGAATGAATGCTTGGAGGTAAGTGAGGAAGGGACAAGGTCATTCAAGATCCTTTGGTTTGATGAACTAAATGCAACAATATGTATCTGTCAATTTGAGTCTCTTTGTTCCTAATCTTCTAGCCTTGACTCATCCACCATAGTCTCTAATTCCTACTATGAACTCATCTATTAGAATTAATGTAACATCCTAAATTCATCATAACCATCTATACATATTTAACCAAAATGTTGGCAGTCTTTGTTGAAAACTCATGCCTCCTAGATACAACCAATGATTCATTTACCCTATAGTCCACAAAATACCAAAACCAATCTATACCACATTCACACTGTGATATTACAAACTGGCAACATTTCATCGAAAGCAAATATAACTTTAATAAAGTTTATATATCTAGATGCTAATAACAGCATAAAAAATAAGGTAAGAAATTGACTTTGATTCGGTCTATTCTCCTACACCCCAAGCTAACCTATGCACAAATACTCAGCAACTAGTCCACAATAATAGGGAAAACTTAGTGAACTTATGCCCAAGAGGGGATAAGATACAAATATTGGGGAATAGTGAAGGGTTTCTCAAAACCTAACTTATTTCTCATAATAATAATTTGATAATATTGAAATTTATTGAAAAGCAATATCATTCTGAAATACAACTATATGTGAATAAAAATACTCAATCAAGGAATTCAAAATACCAAATGCTGTGAATAGAGTAAACAAAAATTTCACACTACTGCATTCTTTTCAGAAGTGCTATGAAAAGATAATTATAATGTTAAACTCTAAAGTTTTAAACGGAGAACACCCTCAACTATGTAAGCCACTTGAAATATGTCTTGTACATTGCATATATAAAAAGTTGGCTTCTCTAAAATTTCAATCCTCTCTCTCTCTCTCCAAAATTTTCCTATTTCTTTCTCTCTCTAAAATTTATCTCTCTTTCTCTCTAAAAGTTTTCTATCTCCCGGCTAAAATTTCTCTCTCTTTCTCTTCCTAAAATTTCTCTTTCCCTCCCAAAAAAGTTTGCTCTCTTTCTCTCTTTATATTTTCTCTTTTTCTCTCTCTAAAATTGTTGTGTCTCTCTCCAAAATTTCTCACTCTTTCTCTTTGTAAAATTTCTCTCTCTGTAAAATTTATCTCTCTCACACTCTCCCTAAAATTTCTCTCCCTCTCTCTCTTAAATCACTCTCTCTCGCTCTCTCTCTAACATTTCTCCCTCATTCTCTCTTTAAAGTTCCTTTCTCCCTCTCTATAAAATTTCTCTCATTTTCCCTCTCTAAAGCTTCTCTTTCTCTCTTTAAAGTTTCTCTATCTCATTCTCACTAAAATTTATCTCTCCAATATTTTTCTCTCTTTCTCTTGCTCTCTTTTTAAAATTCTCTCTTTCAAATTTCTCTATCTCTTTATCTCTCTAAAATTTCACTTTCTTTTCTGTCCCTAAGATCATTATTTATTTCTCTCCCTTTATCTCTCTAAAACTTCTCCCTCCCCATCTCTAAAATTTCTCTCCTCTTTTTCTCTGTAAAAATTCTCTCTCTCTCTCTCTCTCTCTCTCTATATATATATATATATATATATATATTTCTATGGCTAGAATCTCTCTCTCTAACTTTTTTCTCTCTCTCTTGATTGTAGTTTATTTGTGTTTTTTCATTTGATTACAATAATAGTTATTAACTTGTTGGGGGACCATTAAAAAGTATTATTTAATTATTAAATGTTACAATTTAAACAGAATCAATCAAGTTTGTGTCACTCTTAATCGACTTGTTTAAATTGGAACAAAAAATGATTTGGGAAAATTAGGTGATTATGTTTGAAGTCACCATATTAATTATTATTTAGGTGTTGTGATAATACTTATTTCTTTATTGAGGGACTAATTAAAAATCATAATTAGATAATAAACATTACTATTTCAACACACAATCAAAGTCAAACCAATGTGGTTTTACATTAATACGTATGAATTTGGATCAAAAGTGGCTGGTCAAAAGGCGAAATTGGTGGCTTTGTTTACGCAACCAGCTGTCGTGTTAGATATGAAATCTACCCGTTCTATGATCCAACAGGCGTTCCATCACCACCACTACAAGCGTTTCCTCCTCCACCATCCAGCAATAACACTAATTCCACACTTCCAGGTAATTGAATCGCTTTCCATATTTTCTTCTTTAGGATTCTTATTTTAGAAGAATTTACAAAAAAAAAAAAATATTAATCCAAAGTAGCCGTTCGAATTGGTTATTATGAATGAAAAAATAAGTATATGTTCATAATATGGATAATTTTGCGATCTTCAGAAAGCATGGATACATATGCATATATATATATATGTATGTATGTATGGATGTTTATATGTTTGTATGCATGTATGTATATATTTTAAAGTATCCTTTTTCCTTGGCTCACACGTACAGCCTTAGTTATGTCCCTCATTAATACCTTGATATAGACTCGAACTGTGTTTGTCTTGCAATCTCACCTCAAAATTCTTGTATTTGCAGGAAAGTCCAAGGCATCACATACTGTCATTGCTATAACTTTGCCAATTGTTGCCTTTGTTGTTCTGCCTTTGTTAATTTTCTTCTGTTATAGAGCCAAGAAGAGGAAGCCAAGGGAAACTTGTGATAGTGAGTTTGACATTTATCTTAACTTAAAACAATAATTATCATTTCTTATTATTACTTAGTTTGTGGTTTGTTTTTGTCAAGTTAAGCCCAAACTGTTTTACTCAAATTTGAGGGAAAGTATATGCAATGTCATCAAGGAAGATTTGGTGTATTGGTCATGAAGCAAATCAACTTTATCAGTTATCCAGAGTAATAGAATATCAAGATGTTCCATTATTTTAAGTACAAGTAATTATGTCACCTATACCAGGAGAAGTAAATATCTCTTGCGATCTTGTCTCAAAATTGTGCAATTTATATCTCCCAATTTTTCTATTTTAAAATAACTCACCTGCTAATTAGTTAATTTCCATGTCAAGTTGAATCCGATGATGAAATCAAAACTACTGATCAGTCACTGCAATTCAACTTTGACACCATAAGAGTTGCAACAACTGACTTCTCTGAAGCTAATAAGCTTGGAGAAGGTGGATTCGGAGCTGTTTATAGGGTAAGCTTATATATATAAGTATATATATATATATATATATATTTCTTTTTTGCTGATCAGTAGGTGGAATATCAAGTTATTTAGCTGAGAATTAACTAAAATTTATACAACTCTGATGTTCAGGGTAAGCTCCCCAATGGAAAAGAGATTGCTGTCAAAAGGTTGTCAAGGAATTCCAGTCAAGGTGATATCGAATTTAAGAATGAAGTTCTGCTAGTGGCCAAGCTTCAGCATCGGAACTTGGTTAGGCTACTTGGCTTCTGTTTGGAAGGAAGAGAAAGGTTACTTGTCTATGAGTTTGTTCCTAACAAAAGCCTTGATTGCTTCATATTTGGTCGGTAAATTAGAACATCTTCTTAATTGTATATTACCTCTAGTACTTCAGTTTTATTTCCAGACTAGGAAAGCTAATCCAAACGCAGGTCAAATGTTTATATATATGTTGGAATGGGTGTATATGTAGATCCAACCATGCGGGCACAGTTAGATTGGTTACAACGCTATAAAATCATAAGAGGCATTGCCCGAGGTCTTCTTTACCTTCATGAGGATTCTCGCTTACGCATTATTCATCGTGATCTCAAAGCAAGCAATATTCTTTTAGATGAGGAGATGAACCCTAAGATATTTGATTTTGGCATGGCTAGACTATTTGATGTTGATCAAACCCAAGATGATACAAGTAGAATTGTGGGAACCTAGTAAGTACTTGACTATGCTACAGAAAATTTGTATGGGATTTATCATTACCATTTGTTTTGTCACAAAAATTTAGTGAAAAATTCAACCAACCAAAAAAATAACTAAAAATTGTTGTAAGGAATTCAATCTAATTTAGCTTTCTTAATAACATACAGTGGTTATATGGCAGCTGAATATGCAATGCATGGACAATTCTCCATAAAGTCTGATGTATTTAGTTTTGGTGTATTGCTTCTAGAGATTGTTAGTGGCCACAAAAATAATAGTGTTATCCATAATGGGGAGAATGCGGAGTATCTACTAAGCTCTGTAAGTCCTTTTTCTTTCTCATTATCTACATATCTTCTTCTCCATCTTCCTTTTTAAATGTTGTTTATTGAAATGGATTTTATATCTATCTTCCTTGCATTTGAAAGAATTGGTTCACATGAAATTGAATACAAATGAAAACTAAATAGTATATTCTACAATTTGTTCTTAATATTCTTGCAGGCCTGGAAAAATTGGAGGCAGGGAACACCCACTAAGATTGTAGATCCTACCTTAAACAGTGGATTGCATAATGAAACATTGAGATGCATCCAGATTGGGTTGCTCTGTGCTCAAGAAGATGGAGTTGCAAGACCAACAATGGCTGCTGTTGTGCTCATGCTTAATAGCCATTCCTTCACCCTCCCAATGCCTTCAAAACCTGCATTTTGTATTGATAATAACCCAAGTTTCTTAGACATGCAGCCTTTGGAGTTTGATTCAGCAGCAATAGGATTAAGTGAATCCAGAAATGAATCCGCCAGTACCCAAGAATCACTAAATGAGTGTACAATTACTGAGCTATATGCTCGCTATTTTTTTTTTTTTTTTGTGCACTAGAAAAGTTATAATATGGAAATCGAACCCAAGGGGAGGGGCAATAAAGTTGTGTTATACCATTTGAGCTAAACTCAAGTCCCATATCCTTGCTAGTTTTACTTAAAGGCGTGTGATATTCAAAAAGGTTTTAGAAATATAGACCATATCATCTCTCGATTCTATATTATGAGCTTAATATTTGTGGAATTTAAATTGTAGAACTGTGTAAGTTTGAGTCAATGAATTTTTTGAGGAATTTAAATAGCAAACTGCTAGATGTGATGCGTCTTTTTGTATTTATAAGGAATTATTAGATATAATATAAATTTGGTTGAAATACTCTTTTAGTCTTTGAAATTTACATTAATTTTTAATCAAGTCCTCATAATTTTTATTTGATTCATTGAGTCTTCAACTTTTTTATCATTATCAATCACGCCCAATTTTACACAAAATTGTTTATCATAGAAGGAAAAATCTAACATGTCAATGATAAATCTGATCTGTTATATGTACAACCCTCATGGGTCATTTGACTCCAACATGGTGTGTCAACATTCCCAAAGGCGTGAGTTTTCTATGGTTCTGTTGGTGAGGGTGCTCATGTTCAATTTCATTGGTGAGTCAGAGAATGAATGCATGGAGGTGAGTGAGGAAAGGACAAGGTCATTCAAGAACCTTTGGTTTGATGAACCAAATGCAACATTATGTATCTCTCAATTTGAGTCTCTTTGTTCCTAATCTTCTAGTCTTGACTCATACACCACGGTCTCTAATTACTACTATGAACTCATCTATCAAAATTAATGTAACACCCTAAATTCATCATAACCATCTACACATATTTAATAAAAATGTTGGCAGTCTTTGTTGAAAACTCATGCCTCGTAGATACAACAAATGATTCATTTACTCTGTAGTCAACAAAATATCGAAACCAATGTATACCACATTCCCTCTGTGATATTACAAACTTGCATCATTTCATCTAAAGAAAATATAACCTTAATAAAATGTATATATCTAGATGCTAATAACAGCATAAAAAATGAAGTAAGAAGTTGACTTTGGTTCGATCTCTTCTACTACACCCCAACCTAACCTATTCACAAATACTTAGCAATTAATCTACAATAATAGGGAAAACCTAGTGAACTTATGCCCAAGAGAGGATAAGAGATTGACATTAGGGATTAGTACAGGGGTTATGAAAATCTAACTTATTTCTTATAATAATAATAATTTGTTAATATTGAACTTTATTAAAAGCAATATCATTCTGAAATACAACTATATGTGAGTAAAAATACTCAATCAAGGAATTTAAAATACCACATGCTGTGAATAGAGCAAATAAACATTTCACACTATTGCTTTCATTTCAAAAGTGCTATAAAAAGGTAATTATAATGTTAAACTCTAAAGTTTTAAACATAGAACACCCTAAACTATGTAAGCCACTTGAAATATGTCTTGCACGTTGAATATATCATAAGCTGACTTCACCAAGTCTCAGAAGCAAAATTTTTTAGATGCTGGCATCTTGGGAACTCATGAGCAGTGATTGATAAGATAGTGATAATTTAGCAATGAACAATTATAGAATAGTTGGCCATATGCTAACGTAGAACATTAATTCTTGTCATATGCTAATGCACAGCTACCACCAAAGGGCTATGTACACAAGATATATGTCCCCAAGTCTTTATGTATATCTCATGCAGTCCCAAAACCTTATAGTTTTTTGTTAATTTACTTAGTTAGCAGCTACATAATCAAGGTGAATTTAAACTACAAATTCTATTATCAATAAGTTTTCTCAATATATTAAGGTATAAAGTATTACTAATAATAAAGTGTAAATCTCCAAACCATTTGTGACTAAATAGATTTTCAAAAACATCAAATTCATACTTCTAACATAATTGGAATAGAAATTATAATATAGTATAAAGCAAAATCTAGAATGACCATTGCATCTTGTGACATAAATAAACTTTCTTCTTAAACCATGACTTTCTATCATTGTATACCTTACTGTTCCATAACTTTTTACGAATGATAATTTAAAGAAGTAAATACTCAATGTTACTTATACTTTAATAGTTTTTCCAAGATAATAGTAAGGACATTTAAATAGAAAATCAACCATTTTCTTGAAAATAATCACCATTCAAAATTTATCCACTCACTTGGGCAATTGACTACACTAATAGACTCTAGATCTCCCTAGCATTGCTTCAGGAGGCTCTTCATGAGTTAACTCTTCTCCTAAATCATGAATAAGTATATGTATAAATAATAAGACAAAAGTAATAGGCTTTAATGAATGCATGGTATGCATGTTATGTGTATAACAAGCTCAAATGTACTCTATGCAATTAATCTCATAATTTAAATTTTTATTTATGCATTTCTTACTTAAAGTCACACTAGAAAACTAGGTCACTTTGCTAAAATCCATATTGAATGACAAGGAGTCAAAACTTGAACCTTTTATGGAGTGAAACCTTATGCCTTTACTTTTTAATCCTTTTGAATTTTGTGATTTGGACATCTAGAACTTAAGTCATATATCAATTAACAAATGCGACGAGGGAAAGGCAATGAGTGACATAGAAGAAATGCAACTTTCAAGATTCAAATGCCACTAAGAGCTTGCATTTGGACAACTACAGCCCAAGAAAAGATAAGAAACTTCATGTATAAGAACTTTTTCTAGCTCTTAACTCTCCCTACTCACTCTAGAAAACTTTCCTAAAGGTTCCATCTTACACCTTTGGGATATGGAATGTGTACATTTAGAGGGCTCTAATAGTATCTCCATAATCATAAGAAGAGTAGCAATTGTGTTCATGACTTGATATCTAGTAACTATATTTGTGATTTGACAACTAGTAGCAGTGTTCACGCTATTATTTGAATAGTAGTTGTGTTGCCAAGTTTATGATTGATAGATTGTAGTGGTAGATCACATACATGAGTGAAGGCACAAGTAAATCATAGAGCAAACAAGATCTTTTTCTATAAATTTAAGGTAAGATCCACTACATCTAATTTCTAGCAATGGTATTGAGTTAGATTTCTTCTTGTTTTAATCTTTATGTGCCTTATGTATGTTGTATGTCATACATGATTTAAATTGCATATTGTAGAAAAGAATAGAAAAGAAAGAAATGTTTGTGAAGCTGTGTCACAATCGAACAACCAGCTCATCTATTTATATTGGAAATAGTACATCGAACCCAAACAGTCTAAATAGTATAATGAACCTAGCAATACACCGAATCTAGACAATGTGGATAATCCCCATAATCAAGCTTATTTCCTAACACTCCTCCTCAAGCTAGAGCATATATATTGATCATACCCAGCTTATTACAAATATCCTAAATCCGTTTTCCTAAAAGAGACTTAGTGAAAATATCTACAAGCTAATCCCCTATTCTGATATGTTTGAGATTGATGACTCCTTCTTCTAATTTTTGTCTAATAAAATGACAGTCTACCTCGACATGTTTTGTTCTTTCATGAAAGATGGGGTTAGTGGAAATATGAGTCACTACACGATTATCACACCATAAACTCATGCTATCAGTGCATTCCATCCCAAGTTAACGAAGAAGATAAGAAATCCAAACAAGTTCAGCAGTGGCATTTGCCATGGCTCGATATTCAAACTCAGCACTAAAGCGAGACACCATAGCCTACTTCTTACTTTTCCAAGATATGAGGTTGCCACCTACAAATATGCAGTATCCTGAAGTGGATCTTTGATCCATAGGACACCTTTCCTAGTGTGCATCGAAAATCCCTCAACTCTACAATGGCTATGACTCTGATAAAGCAAACCAAGTCTTGGAGACTTTTTCAAATACTTCAAAATATGCACCAATGCTTCCCAATGGGAGGTTCTCGGAGTAGCCATAAACTAGCTGACTACACTTACAGAAAATGCAATGTATGGCCTTGTAATAGTGAGATAGTTTAGCTTTCCTACCAGTCATCTGTACCACTCTGGATTGTCCAGTAGTTCTCCATCTTCTGGTCTCAATTTTACATTTGGAACCATGAGTGTATCACACAGTTTAGTACTGAAAAGGCCTGTTTCTTCCAACATGTCAAGAACATATTTCCTTTGAGATAACACAGTTCCTTTACGACTTCTAACTACTTAATACCTAAGAAGTACCGAAGTGCTCCCAACTCCTTAGTCTGAAATCTTGTCTTCAGAAAAGCCTTCAAATCTGAAATGCCACTAGAATCACTTCCTGTAATGACTATGTCATCCACATAAACGGCTAAAAGAATACACCCCGATGCAAAATGCCTGAAGAATACTGAGTGATCATGATCACTTTTTTTCAATCCAAAGTCTACCACAACACTGCTAAATCTACCAAACCAGGCTCGGGGAGATTGCTTGAGTCCATATATAAACTTTTTAAACCAGCAAACATGTCCATTCTCCTCTTGAGCAATATACCCAGGTGGTTGCTCCATATAAACTTCCTCAACAAGATCAGCATGGAGGAAAGCATTCTTGACATCAAGTTGGTGTAAAGCCCAATGGTTAGATGCAGCTAGAGAAATGAGTAACTGTACAGAAGTAAGCTTAGCTACTGGTGAAAATGTCTCAGAATAATCAATGCCATATGTCTGAGCATACCCTTTTACAACAAGACGAGTTTTTAGTCGGGCAATAGATCCATCCAGATTTAGTTTAATAGTGTAGACCCACTTACACCCAATAGCAGACTTTCCAGGTGGCAATGGAACCAAGTCCCAAGTCTGGTTATGATCAAGTGCCATCATAACACCAAGGAAAGAAGAAGGCATTCAGTTAATGAGAAAGCAAGCTGTGGAAGCCGCATCAGCCCAAAACTGTTTTGGCACTTTCATTTCAAAAAGAAGAGCTCAGGAGACCTCTAATAAGTGTCGATTTTGTCTTTCAGCAACCTCATTTTGCTGTAGGGTAGCAGGACAAGAAAACTGATGGAAAATTCCCTGTTGCTATAAAAAGGATAAGAATTGGGTAGAAGAATATTCGATAGCATTATCACTACGCAAGCATTTGGTTGAGAATTAAATTGAGTTTTTATTTCAGCATGAAAAGCACAAAATACAGAAAATAATTCAGAGTGTTTATTCATAAAATAAAGCCAAGTAACTTGAGAAAAGTCATCTACAAATGTAACAAAATACCAGAAACCAAACTTAGAAATAATTGGACAAGGGCCCCAAACATCAGAATGTACTAACTTAAATGGAGATGAAACCCTTTTATTAACTCGAGGGACATATGACCGATGATGCTGCTTTGCAAATTGACATGACTCACAAGGGAAACTAGACATAGATTGTAAACTAGGATACAATTTCTTTAGAGACTCCAAAGAAGGATGGCCAAGACGATAATGAAGTTGTAGTGGAGATAGAGTGACAGCGGCTACTGAACGAGGAACCTGGTCATCAAGTACATACAAACTGCCTGACTCGTAACCTCTACTAAAAAACTTCTTCGTCAAAAGATCCTGAAAAACACAATGATCAGGATAGAAGAAAACACCACAATTGTAAGTATGAGTGAGTCGATTAATAGATAATGGATTAAACGGGAACTGGGAAAGACACAAGACATTAGACAAAGTAATATCAGGAGAGACAATAGCAAAGCCACTTCCAACAACTGGAGTAGTAGACCCATTAGCTAATTTGATGCTAGAAGAGTGAGCAGATGATTGAAAGGAAGACAAAGTACCTGTGTGTCCCGCCATGTGATCAGTAACACCAGAATCAATAACCCACTTAGACTTGGAATCAGAAAGACACGCTACATAGAGAAGGCAAATAGATGAGGTAGAGCTCAGTAAAATAGATGAGTCATGTGTAGATGATTGAGAAGGCAAATCTCATGTTACACAGAGAAGTCAAGAGTAAACACTCTTCATTGTAAGTGACTCAAAGCTGGATAGAATTTGTTGACGAGCTATCCCTAATTTAGACGGCAACATGGACAAAAAACACAGTGCCCAACTGTTCACGCTAAGCTTGCATAGCTGCAACATCACTAGTAACAGGCATGAGACTCTTCCATTGTTCAAAAATACGATTACATTCAGTAAACATTTGGGATAAAGATTTTCCTTTCCCATTTAAGTGGAAGAGATCCTAATATGTTTCATATAGCTAGATCAACTTATCCTTACCAGAGTATATGTCAAATAAAAACTCCCAAAGTTCTTTGACTGTTTCACAATGATTAGTATTATCCTGAACACCACTCTCCAGGGTATTAAAAATAAGACTAAACAGTTATTTGTCTTCCATAATCCACTTTAATTTGGAAACATCATTTGGTGGCATATCAGTGAGATGAGCCTCCTTTCCAATGCCGCCAAGGAAGATTTGAATGGCTTTCTTCCATGATGTGTATTGCCACCCATCAATATCTAATTTGCGATCAATTATTTTTTTAGCTGCAGGAATAATCTCTGAAAACCATGTCTGATCACTGAGTTTCATCTCACTATTATTCATGGTTGTATTGTCTGTGACTCGAGAAGAACTTAAATCACTGTCAGCCATACTCAACAAATTCCAAAAGATAAGAAAATACAAACAACTAAATTTAAAATACAAGTAGCCACTGTCAGACACCAAAAATCATCCAAATAACATGAAAAAACACCAAATACGAATTGAAATTTCTTTGGACAGCACCAAAATGCATTACCCCCAACTAAAATGTCACTAAATCTAACCAACCAAACCAAAACAAGTTTAGAATACCTCAATTCAGTCTCCAACGCATCAAATCACACCAAAAACGCACAAAAAATGACTCAAATCACAACAAATCGTGCCTCTCATGTGTCTTGCCAGAGCTCCGGTGTCGTCTCCACCTCCAGCACCTCTCACCGTTGTTGACCCATCTAGGAGACACTAACCCAGCGTCGGCCAAGGTTCATTCCTCCGTTATTGGCGTGAAATCGTGCCTCCTTTCATGCGCGACCTTGCTGGTCACGATTTGCCATGTTCAGTCCAAAATTGTGGCTGTTTTTAGCCACCCAGCTCCTAAGAACACGATTTTCTGAAGATTAAATCAGTACCAAGTGATTTTAGGATCTAATTTTGGGGTTAAGGTTAGGAATTTTGAAGTTAGGGTTGGGAAATTTTGAAATTAGGGTTTTTTCAGAATTGGAAAATTTAGGTTCTAAAAATTAGGGTTTATTGGCTCTGATACCATGTAGAAAAGAATAGAAAAGAAAGAAAAATTTGTAAAGCTGTGTCACAATCAGACAACCAGCTCATCTATTTGTATTAGAAATAGTACATCGAACCCAGACAATCTAAATAGTACAATGAATCTAGACAATATACCGAATCTAGACAATGTGAATAATCCCCACTAATCAAGCTTATTTCCTTACTGACAAACCTTCTTTGGAGCCAATTTTGAAAGGCTAAATGGGAACATTTGTTTTTTTTTTTTTTTGGGATCTTTATATGGATTTATTCCATGTAACAAGATCTTCAAAATAACATATTATATGCATGAATTGGACAACATATGTGAAAGTTATTGTTAAGTCCAATTTCTACCATATTTAAGTACCCTTCTTCTTAGTATTTTTGTGATTGCTTATGTGATTTAATTGACTAAAACTCACCTTGAGATCAAACATTACCCTAAGTTTATAATTTTGTAATTTTATGTGAATAGTGCAAAGGGTGGAGTTTTCTTTGATTTCAAAGATGAAACAAGGGTTGTAATGAGCCAAGACCAAAGAGAGGCTATCCAAGGCATGCTATGAGCCATGCATGGCTAGGAACTCTGTAAGCATATGTGAAAATTTTGAAATGAATAGTAAAGATTTGAGTTTTCTAAGTAGTAGTTAAATATTGGTTTGTATCTAGAGTTAAGACAATCAATTGAAGAGATTCTTGATTTCTCTTAAGCTTTAAGTTGACTACTCATATGCCTTGATTAGATGTGGATGAGATGGTCAAATTAATGGAAAAACTAGGAGTAGTTTGGTGTGCCCCTATTTTGAGCAATTCATAAATAATGGGCCATATCTTGGGTTACACAACTTGGATGATAGTAATTCTTGTCCCATGTGAAACTAGACACCCATAGATTTCAAAGACTACTTATGGGCCACTAGAAGACATGTCTAAGGTATAGTAATTTTTAGAATAAAGTGGAAGTCTATTGGATGCACGAACTTTCAAAGTGGGGTATGCTAGTCAATTGATCCCAATACCTCAAGCTTATTTAGGACAGCAATAAAGCCAAGGATGGCATGATAAAGTCCCATTCTTCATGATTAAATGGATCCCTAAGAGTTTTGATGTGAGTCAACATGGGAAAGTAGCTACATTTCAAGATGAAGTCATATTTTGTATGTCTTAGCCTATTTGAGCCTAAATCTCTAAAAAGTAGACTTGCAAGCAAGAAAGTAAGATCCACTTTTTCACTCTTAAGAAGGTTCTAGTTAGAATTATGAGAGTGACTAAACACGATTTATGGGTTGAATAATCAAAGCAAGACCAAGATTACAATAGAACTTCCAAGAAAGGCCCAAATTGCTATTTTGAGAATTTTTTGAAGTCTTGCGCTAGTCTTGACAAGTGCTTAATTTTATATCCATCTTTCCTTTATTCTAGAGCTTTTCTAGTCTTATTTAGGTCCTAATATGCTCATCAGAGCCATATTTGTGTTAGGACATGATTTGGAAGGCTTTAGTGGATTTAAATAAAAAGGAGAAGAATTCCAATTCTGATAGGAAACTAACCTCTAATTTATTTTTTAGGTTTTTAACCATCTAGGGGTTCCAAAATGAAAAAGTAAAAATTTAAAGTAGACATCTAGAGCTTTTTAGAATAAGCTATATCTTTCAAATTATAGTTCATTTAGGCTTCCAGCCAAAGTTTCAAAATTTGTGTAGAATTTAGAGTCCTAATCCTACTTAGCATAGGACTCTAACTAAAACAATAGTTAGTAAGTAAGAGAAACGTACAACTTTTATGAGGAGCCCAAGCCCAAATTCTGCCATCCTTTATTATGAAATTATGTTGCAAGGTCTAATACAAATTTAGAAGTTTTAGATTAGACCTATTTTGAGAGATCTATGAGTTTGGGGTGAGTTTGTGGTACTTAATAGCTGCAAAGGCCTCCTTTCTGAGCTAGTTTATAGGGAAGCATGACACATATTCTTGGACACAAATTTTGGTGAAGAAAGCAAGAGTGCACCACATCTTTGTGAGGATTTGAGTGTGGCAGTGGAATCTTGAAAATAAGAATGTAATCTACGCTTAAATCTTTGGCTCAGACATGTTTTTGGAGACTTGAAGAGGAAGAAGAAGTGTGATCCAAGAAGAAAAAAGACCTTGTTCAAGGGGAGTCTAGAAATGGATACCTTAGAATTATTAATTCTAATTTTGCATCTATTCCTATTCTTGTTCTTCTTAATTTTGTTATTTCTTTTTAAGATTTTGATTACATGACGAGTTTAATTTTTTTATATCTTGATTTGAATCTTATGATGATGTACGGCTAAATCTTTGTTAGGGATTAGCAATTGAACTAACATGAGTAATTAGTAATTTAATTGGTCTAGTTGTTCTTGGACTTAAAGATTTCTTTTCTACTCTAAGCTTAATGAATTTAATTAGCCTAAATTTAAAAAAGAGTTGAGTGATTCTAGGAATACATAACCTCACTTTAGGTTCAATTAGGTAGAATACATCTGGAGATTAATAGGATAGAAATATCCGTAATTGTAGGTGCAATCTTTTAGATGCTTAAGCTTCATGCATTCCCTAATTCTATTGATATAGGTATGTAATCAATTAGATATAGGGGTAGGCCTAGTCACCTTGGGAATAAGGGACTAGATATAAGAGTGCACTAATTAGTAATCCTTGGTTTAAAGAATAGTAAGATTGTTAGTTGTTGATTTGAATCGTTAGTACAATTGTGACATCCCTAATCTTTAATTCATCAAAAGAAGATTCTTCCAGTCTCTCAAGCTAGGTAGTTTAGTTAGGCATTTTAGTTTAGATTCTTTATTTTACATATTTTCCAATTTTCTAAATAGATTTTTTAGCCTAAGAAAATTTTAGTAATTAGATTATTAGCCAAATCCCTATGGGTTCAACATCTTAGGAATACTATCTTAGTACATTTGATAGCATACACTTACACTTAGGAATATTAGTGTCGCTAATTCCACATTAGATATGATCACTTAAAGTTAGCTCTTGAAAACTTGTTCCTAAATTTTTGAAAGCTTGGTAAATAACAAACTTTGAACCATATTTTGAGCCAAAAATCTATGTTTTAGAAAACTACCTTGGCATAGATTTCTTCCTTCCAACAAGATGTTTCTAACAAGATGAAAATCTTCCACAAACCAAAGCATGGATAAGGGAGATATAGGGCCAAAAAGTAGGCTTGACGATAATGCACAATCCCATAAATCTGGAGGTAGAAGATAACCTTGATCAAGCATCCTACATGACCAAAGGTGAGATTCACATGCTGCCAAGTGTGGTTGCAATCATAGATTTCAATGCATGATCAAAACCTATAGACCATGGGGATTTTGATAGTGTGCTCAGAACTTTAATCACACTTCTTATTACATGTGATATGTTTACATTATTATAGGTAAATGTTCTAACGACATTTATCATAAATTAAGTGGGAGTTGTTCATACTTAGTCTCTATAAAATTAAGTGCTTACTTTCATCTATATTATAAAAGATGATTACTATCACTTATCCAAAATTTTTGATCAAGTAATATACGTGAAAATAAGTGGATTAATTATAAATAACAATAGTTGGAAATGTGCTTAATTCAACTTGTGTAATGATATAGTGAAATGACTTCCAAGAATATCATTACTAAATTAACAAAGGGACACAAGCTGAATGGTAAGAAACATGATGTTGGCATAGAAAGGTTCATTACTTACTAAATGAGTAGGAGTTGCTTGACCATCTAACTAATGTCATGGACTCACTTGCCATTGGCAATAGTGTCTAGCATCACGATGAGTAAGAAGCCTATAACACTTGGTTTAAGAAAGATGGGAATGTGTGCTTTACATTGTTAAGTTACATGCACAATGATCTCATTGGAGAGTTTGAGAACTTTCCAACTACCAAGGACATGTTGGACTAGTTAAGGACCCAATATGGTGGAACCACTACCACAAGGTTTTGTACTCTGACCTTAAGGTTCAACCAATGTGTGATAGACCTAAAACATTCAATGGCTGAACATCTAAGGGTAATGTCCACCATGATTAAAGAAATGAAATCAGCTAGAAATGATCTAACAAATGAATAATAGGTCCTGGTAGTTATTAGATCCCTTTTAGAGTCCTCTTTAGGACAAGTGAAGCTTGTGCTTACATAAAACAAGGGAATTAAAAGCTTTGAAAACATTTCCCAAAATTTGGAGCTTGAGGAGGAATGCAAAGATGTGAATCATAGTGCTGCATTAGTGGTGGACAGTGCAAGGGTAAGTCCCAGTGCAAGGGAAAATAAAGGAAAAAATAAAACCAAGGACCAAGGACTAATAAGATCATTAAGTGCCCTAAAGGAAGGCATGGTAGTAAAAAAGATAAATCAAGCTCAAAAGTTATAGCTATGGCAAGAAGGGACATTTTGCTCATGAGAATCATGAGCAACAATAGGTTTATCCTTATTTCATTTCTATTTGTAGCTCACTTTCTCCTTGCTTCGATTGTAGACTCTAGAACACTTGGTGGCTGTGGGAAATGATGTTAAAGAAGATGTTGTCGGAGTTATACTTACTAATTCACATAGCATAATGGACATAAACTACTTCTGTATGATGTTCTACATGTTCCCACTATTGAATGTAATTTATTATTAGTTTATGCATTATTGAACATAGGATACATATTTAATTTTGAGAATAATGGTTTGTCCTTTTATCTTGAAAAACTTCATATGGTGATGAATATGTTGAACATGGTTTGTTCATGTTAGGCATAAATAATAGTTTCAATAGCATTAACATTGTTACTTCTACTTCCAATGTGGTATCCAATTTCGTATTTTGGCATTCAAGATCAAGACATATTTGCCAAGAAAGAATGGCCAAATTGGCTCAAAAATGACTATTGGGCCATCACATAGAAGTTTCTTCCTACATGTGAGCCCTACCTTATTGGTAAAGCTAGCAAAAATTCTCTTAGTAAGGATAAGAGGGCATCTCAACTTCTAGAGTTAATCCATTTGGATATATGTGGACCCATCCATATGAAGGCTAGAATAATGCATCCAACTTCATCACATTTATAGATGATTACTTTTGATATGGCTCTATCTTTTTGTTGTCTTAACATTCCAAGGCTTCAGATTATTTCAAATGCTTCATAATAGAGGTTGAGAATCAAAAAGAGAAGAGTATAAAGACACTACAAACTAATAGGGGATAGGAATACTTATCTAATTAGTTTAGAGTGTTATGTGAGTATAAAAGAATACATAGATAGTTAAAAATTTCAGGAACTCCACAACAAAAATAGTGTTGTAGAGAGAAGGAATCATATGCTATCAGACATGGTTAGATCAATGATGGCTCAAGCCAATCTTCTAGTAAAGCTTTAAGGGGATTGTCTTTTTATAGTTGTATACATTCCTAATTGTGTGCCTTCAAAATCTATTTCTATAACTCCGTACATGTTATGGAATGTTATTAAGCCTAATTTAGAAGGCTTATATCCATAGGGATTAATAGGGTATGTTCACAATGCTTCCCATAGGTTTAGGAAGTTAGGCCCTCAGGCTAATAAATTTGTTTTTATTAGATACACTAAAAACTCTAAAGGCTACATTATATACATTGAACATCCTAATGGAAAACTTGGAGACATTGAGTCTTATGATGTGGATTTTCTAGTAGATGATTTTCCCATAATTGGTGATGTAAATTGTAGAGAATGTTGAGGTGAAAATCAATACACAGTCTATTTTAAAGAACATTGATGATAGTGGGATGACATAAGAACTAACCACTCACGATTCATGGTTATGCCGAATGTGTGCAAAGTGAGAAAAAATTTCCCAAAAGCACTTTGAAATAGAGTTAATGTCTCTCTTAAGCATTTCTATGGATACTAGTGAGTCCTCTTCACATGAATAGGCTAGACATTCACTAGACTTAGATAAATGGATAACTACCATGCAAGAGAAAATTAGTTCTATGGCTAAGAACAATGTATAAGAGTTTGTTGATCTTTCATCAAGGTGCAAGACCATTGGAAGCAAATGGGTTTTAAGAAAAAAAGCCATAAGGTAGATGGTTCAATTAACAAATACAAAGCTTGACTAATGGTGAAAGGCTACAACCAAAAGAAGGTATAGCTTAGGATGAGACATTTTCTCTTGTGGTGAGATTTGTGTCTATTCACTTACTCTTAGCTATTGTCATGCATCTAGATTTAGAATTATTCCAAATAGATGTGAAGATAGTATTTCTTAATAAAGAACTAGATGAGGAGATCTATATAGATCAACCAATTAGGTTTTAGGTCAAGGGACAAGAACACAAAGTATGTCGCTTGAAACATTCCATCTATGGCCTAAAACAATCATCTAGGCAATGGTATATTTTCTTTCATTGAGCAATCACCTTTATGAGATTTTTAATCATAAAAGAGGACTATTGTGTGTATGTTAAAAGAGATAAGAATTAGATTTTGATTCTTTCACTTAATGTGGATGACATACTCTTAACTGGGAATGACATAGAGTTGATAGTCACCAATAATAAGTGATTGTCTTCTACTTTTGAGATGAAGGACATAGGGAAAATAGATTATGTACTTGGGGTTATAGTCTTAAGAGATTGTTCGTAGAGGATTTTGAGTTTACCTTAAGAAACTTATATCAAAAAGGTCCCAAAATGTTTTAGAATGCATAATTATTAACTGTTAGATACTTGAATGGAAAAGGGCTCATATCTTAGTATAGAACAATGTCTTAAAATAGAGGAGAAGAGGGAAATGGCAAAAGTGTCATATGCCAGTGTAGTCAGAAGTCTAATGTATGTTATGTTATATACTTAACTCGACATATATTTTGCAGTGGACATGGTTTGTAAATATCAAAGTAACCCCAAGACTGCCCATTGAGCTGCATCCATAAAGGATACTTAGATATCTAAAAGTAACCACAAATTTGGCTTTGTGGTATCAAAGTGGGAGTCTAAACTTAATTAGTTTCAACAATACAGAAAGGTCAACTAATAGAGATGAGCATAAGTCCACATTAGGATACATATTCATACTTGGTGGTGGAGCCATTTCTTGGACTACCAAGAAGCAAACATGTGTTTCTCTATCCATTATGGGATCAGAATATGTGGCATGCACCCCTATATTGAAAGAAGTTTTATGGTTAAAGAAGTTCTTGTATCGCTTGAGCACAAGAGGCCACTCGTGAGTGGCTGTCACAATTTATTGTGACACTATGTCACCCTAGACTATGCAAAGGATCCTAAGCAACATGGAAAGTCTAAACACATTAATGCTTGTTATCATTTTATTAGAGACATTATTGAGGATTTGATATGCAATTTGTATTTATTTTATACATTGATAAAATTGTCTCTCTTTTATTTGACTATAATTGGTTAGTTTAATTAATGGCACATATGTAAGTTGTCACCAGGCTCAAAAGATTCTCTCTCATAAGAGAAAATTACCCTAGCACCTAAGTAGCATGTGAGATGGACTCAAATGATCATTAGGTACCATGATGTTGATGATACCCTTATTGCTTTTGTAGCAAGAAGGTTTATATTAAAAATAGTCACTTTAGCATGTGCATAAGATGAGACTCTAAGTCAACATATAGAGATTACTAACTCTATAAAGCTTGATAAAAGTTGGATTTGAATCAGGAGTAATTCAAGTTAGTCTCTTTGTGATTTGAGTAGCCATGTTCTATATGGTGTTTAATAGTGCATGACACATCCTAAGTGAGAGCTCTACCATAGCATGTAATTCATACAATATATGCATAAATTGACCAAAAGGGGAGTGATAGAATATATCCCAATTTTATCACTGTATAAGCCTCATATGGGATTGCAAATCCTAGGTACCTTTTGTAACTTAGGACTACATCATGAAATTTAGGTTTAGTATTGCTACTATAACATGGACTCCAAGAGTCAAGAAAGAAATGGTCCAAAGGAACATGTCTAGAAAAGTAGCTAAACTTAGATGAATTAGCATGAGTATCTAAGGAAAAATCATTTTTATATCCACCTATGATTTGTGACTCTTGCTTAGACAGTCATGCTTATTTTAGTAGCTAGAATAACCATAAGTACAAATGCATGTAATGATCTTCGAATGGCTTTATGGGATCAAAGATGTAAATGGTTTGGTGTGAGAAAGAAATGATTTAGGATGCAACAAGATTTTGAATAATGTTATGTTAGTTTGATGCTAGTTTAATGTAACAATCACTCATTGACATCTTTTTTCGTGTGGTTGCACATTCCATTTTCCTTTACAACTGGATATATATTTTATGAGATTGAGATTTTATTTGGCATGTCCAATGTGTACGAGTGTGGATGTTGCATGAGGGCATGTGATGCGTCCACATAGACATGCAATATATGGAATTAATTAATTATTCGTTATTAATTAAATGTATATTAGTTCTAATTAAACTGAGACAAATTAGTTAATTAATTTTTGATTTGTTCAAAAATATAATATAATTATCGTGATCAATTTGAGTCTAAACTGACTTAATTCTAAAAGATAAGACTCGTAACTAGAGTTCAACTCTACCAATTAGGAGTCTAGTTAAAATAAGGTTTTAACTATTGATGAATATTTACAGAGGAATAAAAGCCTAGATAAAGGCTAAACACTTAATAGAAAAAATTTTCACATACAAGAAAACTTTCTAGCTTTTGAATCTTCCTACTATCTCTAAAATATTTTCCTAAGGTCCCATCTTACATCCTTGGGATTTGGAATGTATAGGCTTGGAGGGTTTTAGTATTATCTCCATAACCATGAGAAAAGTAGTGGCTATGTTCATCATTTGATATCTAGTAACCATGTTTGTGATCAAACTAGCAACAATGTCCATACTATGACTAGAGCAATAGCTACGTTGCTAGGTTTGTGATCGATAGATTATAGCTGTAGATTCTATACATGATTGAAAGTCACAAGTAGATCATAAAGCAAGTAAGATCTTAGTCTATGGAAAAATTTAAGGTAAGATCCATTATGTGTAAATTTTTTCAACAAATATCAATCCACCAAGAATAATAGAATTAGAGAATAGAATGAAGGAAAAGTAACCCTGCTAGCCTTCCAAAATGCTTCACTCAATAGATGCAGTGTGTCTAGTAAAAAGAGGAAGAATAATTGCAGCAAAATTGCAATATAGTGAAGTGAGAGTTGTGGAGAAGTGATGCTAGCATCACAAAGAATACTAAACCAATTTGAAAATAGAAGGAATCCATAGCAATTTCTTGTCATGCTCTTGGCTATACCTACTTTTACAATGATTCTTGATCATTATTTCTAACTTGCGCTCTCATATACTGCCACTTGATCTCAAAATCAAGAAGCAAGATGGTGAATAGAAACCCAAAACCCAAAAGAGAGAGGAGTGTGAAGACAAAGGAAGAGAAGAAAGAATGAATTTAGATGGGTGTAGAAGTTTTGGAAGAGAAAAAAATAAGAGAAAGAAATGTGAGAAAATAGAGAAATGGGAAATAATGAAAACATTGTTGGCTGAATAGAGGGATAGCTAATACATGGAGACCAAAGAGAAAATGAGGTCAAAAATCATAGAAAAAATTAATTAACTATGCCATATGTTATATATATGTGTAAAAAAAAAAAAAATTACCATACGTACATTTGCATAATCCAAAAATGATTATTTTGAATTTCTTTTACACTTAAGTTTTATGTTCTTAGACATATTGATGACATGATTCTAATGCATGTGCACGAAATGCCATGATAAACTTAATCTATTAATAAAGCATAATAAACTCTAGGTGCTAATCTTATTTACTATACACAACTACACATATATTTGGACATGAATATGACAAATCTCTCCCCCTAAAATAAATTTCATCCTTGAAATTCCTGTACTTTTACTAGAGAACAAATGAGGATGCTTAGTTTGTATTTTATCTTCTTGCTCCCAAGTTGCTTCTTCTATGGCATGATTAGCCATAACACCTTCAATAGAGAAATGAACTTATTACATAAAACTTCAGCTTGTCTCTCTAAGATCTCAGCTGGTTTCTCCTCATAGATCAAATCCCTTTTCAAGTCAATTGGTTGAGACATCAACACTTGTAAGGGATTTGGCATGTACTTCCTTTGATAGACACATGAAAAACATCATGGATTTGAGATAAATTTGCAGTTAATGTAGGGCAATAAACAAATGCACCCTAAAATCTCATAAGGTCCAATGTCTTGAGGGATTAAATTCCCTCACTTCCTAAATGCAAAACTCATCTCCAAGGTGATATTTTTAGGAAGACCTTGTCACCTATATTAAACTCTAGGTCATGCCTTTGACAATCTGCATAAGATTTGTATCATCCTAAGCCGCCTTCATTTTCTCCTTAATAATTCAAATCTTTTCTGTTGTGAGTGGAACAATCTGAAGGCCTAAAAGTTTTTACTCAGCTTCTTCATCCCAATAAATTGGCATTACACACTTTCTACTATACAATGCTTCATAAGTTGCCAAGCCAATACTTGAAGGAAATCTAGTTATATGCAAATTCAATAAGAGATAGATGATCATCCCAACTTCCTCTAAATTCCATAACACATGCCCTAAGCATATCCACCAAAGTCTGAATTGGTCACTCAGATTGCCAGTCTTTTTGAGGACAAAAGGAAGTATTGAATTTTAACTTTGTCTCCAATACTTTTTATACGCTTGACCAAAAACAAGAAGTGAATCTAGGATCCTATCAAATATTATTGAAAGAAGAGCCCCATGAAATCTCACAATAACTTTCACATACAATTTAGCTAAACTGTCATGAGAATAATTTGTCCTTATCGGTAATAAGTGAGCTAATTTTGTTAACCGATCTATCACCACACAAATTGCATAATGCTATCTTCTAGTGAAAGGCATACCCATAGCAAAATCCATAGTAATATGCTATCATTTCCACTTAGGAATCTCCAATGACTACAACTATCCTACTAGACTTTGATGTTCCATTTTTACTTGTTGGCATACAAAGCATCTTGAAACATAGTCCACAATATCTTTCTTTATCCCTTGCCCCTAGAAACTTTCTCTAAGTGTCCAATACATTCTTGTGCTGGTAGGTGCATAAAATAAGTTGAAGAGTTGCCTTCTTAAAAAATTTTTTCTTCAAATCTTGTACATTTGGCACACATAAACAATTCCCACAAAGTAGTGTCCCATAATGTCTTAGAGAAAAATCCATAGGATTTTCATTTCTAACTTATTGGATTTTGATTAAGTGAGCATCTTGACTTTGTGTTTTGCATACCTATTCTACAAGCATTGTCTAGCTTTAAATGTAATTAAGAGAGCACATACATCCCTAAATGCTAATTTTACCCATTAATCTCAATTCAAGAAATGAAGGTAAATAAACACATGAGCATATGCCAAGGTACTAGTAGTTTTCCTACTCAGTGTATACGGCATTGTCTTTCTCTTAAGAGCTCCTTTTGAGTAAAAACATATTTCAAACTTTTGTAATTAGTAAATATTTAAAGAGTTTCTCCATGCAAGTAATGTACTTATGACTTAAGTGCCAAGATTACTATAGCTAGAACTAAGTTATGGGTTAGATAATTACAATCTTGTGTTTAAGCTATTAGGAAGCATAAGCGATTACCTTACTATGCTGCATGAGAACATATCCAAGACCTCAATGTGGTGCATCACTTTACACCACAAAACCACATTTGCCTAAAGAAAGGATGAGAATTGTGACTAAAGTCAAATGATTCTTTGATTCATCAAAGCTTTTCTTGCATTCCTTTGACCACTAAAACTTTACATTCTTTCTAAGCAATTTTGTCAACAATGTAGCAATAATGGAAAATTTCTGAAAAAGCATCGATAGTAATTGGCTAAACCCAAGAAACTCGTTACCTCAATTGGTTTAGTTGGAGGCTGCCAATTCAAAATGGCTTTTACCTTGCAAGGATCTACAAAAATGTCACAAACAAAATGCCTAAGAAATGTTACTCTATCTAATATTTCACACTTATTGAGTTTGGCACTAACTATCAACCCCTTATTACTTGCAAAATATTTTGCAAATGTACTTTATGTCCATCTTCATTATGTGAATATACCAATATATCATTAATAAATACCACAACAAATTTTTCCAAACAAGGTGTAAACACCCTATTCATCAAATCCATAAATGTTGTAGGAGCATTGGTCAACCTGAAAGGCATCACCAAATGTTCATAGTGCCTATATTGAGTTCTAAAAACTATTTTAGATATATTTGACTCCTTGACTTTGAGTTGATTCTATCCCAATCGTAAATCAATCTTGGAGAACACCTTAGCGCCTAAAAGCTAATCAAATAAATTTATTCTAGGCAATGGGTTTTGTTACAAATGGTCAACTTGTTCCACTACCAATAGTTAGAACAAGCCTCATTGTACCATCCTTTTTCTTTACAAATAAAACCAATGCTCCTCACAAAGAGATACTAAGTCCATTAAAGCCTTAATCTAACAATTCTTGTAATTGTACTTTCAACTCCCTCAACTCTACAGGAGCCATCCTATATGATGCTATAGAAATAGGAGTTGTACCTAGAACAAGATCAATTGCAACTTTCACCTTTTTATCAAGTTATAGATTCGAGAGTTCCTTTGGGAAAACATCTAGAAACTCACATCACTAGTATATTTTCTAATTTTATATTACTTATCTTTGTGTGAATGACATATGCTAAATATGCTTTGAAACCCATTAAAGTAGATTCCTTGCAAATATAAAAGAAATGACACAAGAAGGAAGAAATCAATGCTTTCCTTAGAAAATAAACTCTTACTTTCTAGTAGCCTAAAGGTTACATCCTTTTAAAAGCAATCAATGGAAGCATTATGTTGAGCAAACCAATCCATTCCTAGTATAGACTTAAAGTCTTGAATTTTCAAAGGAATTAGGATTGCCAATAGCTAATATTTACTAATGCAAATCTCACAACCTATATGTATGTGTTCTACAATTATCACCTCTTTCATAGGAATAATAACTCCTAAACTGCCCTCTAGATTATTCAAATCTCTATCGGCATTCTGTGCAAATGTCTTTGATATAAAGGAGTAAGTAGAACTAGGACTAATCAAAATATATTTAACTTGATCAAATATAAAAATTGTACCTTTTATAACCTTGGGAATTGCTTGAACTTCCTACTATGCCATGGCTAAGACTCGAGCTTGTAATCGAGAATGACTAGGCTAGTGTTGTCTACTACCATTGCTACTAGTGGCTGGTTCACTAGACTTTACAACCAAACCAGACCTCATTCCTTGTCTTATGGTGCATCCATATTTTGATCCCAACTTGACACTTGAAATGATGTTGAAGTCTAATCTTATTTAGCTATGCTAACTAAGGAAGAACAATCCTTCAATTTATGATCTATTTGTTTGCTGTTCAAACATCCACCATAAATTCTTTTATGCTCTCCCTCATGTAATTTACAACAAGAATTACATTGATGTTGTCTTCTTGGGTAAGAGGTAGTGTTATGAGCACCTTTACTAATAGCAACATGAAAGTTTTCTTTTTGTCCTCTAGAACCACACCAAATGAACTAAAAGGTTTGCATCCCATAAATGCTTAAGATTCAAATAGAGAGGCACCATGAGAAATTCTTCTACTTTAGAATTGACCAAAAACTTGCCACTCTCTTATGCTTTGTCTATGTGGTATTTGCCGCCTAATTTTAAAATGCATCACTAAGGGTTGAGACATGATAACTTATATACCCAATATCTCTTTCCTACTTTGTCTTGCCTAACGTGTTTCATACACCTCCCTTAGGGACTTAGCATCCTCGTTAATTTGTCCTGCCATCATTCAAGAGGGCATGTAGAGTGGCTTTAATACCAAGAGTAATAGCCCAAGCCACTAGTGATATTCTCCTCTTTTGACCAAGGCCAGCATAGTATTAAAACATGTCACTAGGGGATGAGACATGCTAATAGATATACCCAGCATATCTCCCAAAGCGGACAATATCACTAGTGGACTGGGCTATTACACTTTGTCCCATTTTTCTCTTATTTCTTTCTTTTATGACATGCCTCTCTAGCAATCTCTTTTGCATGATAAGAGGATTCCACCAATTTCACATATTCTATATAGCCAAGCATTTTAGTCTTCTCTCTATATTTTCATACAACCTTGTCTAAAAAAGGCGACACTTCTCTTTTTCATTTGCCACAACAGAAGGAGCAAATCCACACAAGCAATTGAATATCTATTCATATTAGGCCACTATAATAGATCCCTACCACAAATCAAAGAATTCCCTTATACTGTATGCAACTTCCACCAAATGTAGGCATCCCCCTATAGAGATGAATTATGAATTTTAGCTTTGTTCATTAGAACACTCCATTAAGGCCAAAATTCTTTTTATTTTCTGCATCCAAGTTTCAACTTTAACTAGATCTGTGGTGCTAAGAAACTTATTCGCTCCAAGTTTCCTTAAGCACTCAAAGGAGTTTTCTTTGTCCTTCAATTGGCCTTGAGAAGAAGATGTTGTAGTGACTACAATAGTAAGGACTTGGGTAAATATAACTAAAGTTTCCTATAACCTAACTATAGGGGCATATTGGTATGGCTTCAAAGTAGCTACTCATATATGAGGGGTAGGTATTTCAACCAAAGTATCTATACCATCTTCTTGATGTGTAGAAGATATGGGTGTGTAGATGGACTAAGAGACTGGCCAATGTCAACAATACTATGCATTCTATTGCCATTGCCTCAGCCACGATGACCACTATGACCATGAGATCCTCTACTAGGAGCCATCAATTCTTGCATAATCAATTAACCATAAGCAACTATCATAACCATAACTCTATAAAATCTATAACCTTGGGTCTTATACCAATAAATGTAGCACCCTAAAGTTGATCATAACCATCATACATATTTAATAAAAATTTTGGCAAACTTTCCCTTGAAAACTCATTCTCCCAGATGCAACAAATGATTTATTTACCCTGCTAATCAACAAAATACCAAAACCAATCTAGTACCACATCACACTATGGTATTATAGACTCACAACATTTCATCTATAGGAAATACTTCCTTGTTACAATTTACATATATCTAGAAGCTAACAACAACATCTAAAAGTTAGCAAGAAGTTGACTTTGGTATGGTCTCTTCTACTATACACCAAGCCAACCTATTTGCAAATACTCAGCTACTAGTTTGTAATAATAGAGAAAACTTAGTGAGCTTGCACCCATTGAGAGGATAAGAGACAAATATTGGGGAATAGTGCAAGGCCTATCAGAATCTTATGCATTTCTCAAAAAAATAATTAGGTATCAATGAAATTTAGTGCAAAAGAATATTATTTTGAAATATAATTGTATGTGAGTAAAAATACTAAACCAAGGAATTAAAATACTAAATGCCGTGAATAGAGTAAATAAATATTTCACACTATATCATTCTTATCAAAAGCAATGTAAAAAGATAATACTAATGTTCAATTGTCAAGTCTTAACCATAGAACACCATCAACTATGTAAACCACTTGAAATATGTCTTCTAAGTTGATTATATGATAAGCTGGCATCATTGAGTATTGGAAGCAAAATTTCTATGATGCTAGCATCCTTGGGCGCTTAGGAGCAATAACTAACGATTTGATCATATGCTAGCATAAAGGAATTATAGGATAGTTCATCATATGCTAACACAAAGCATTTAATCTAGTCATGTGCTAGCTCAGAGCTGCTACCAAAGGGCTAAATACACAAAACATACACCCCAAAGGTTTATGTATATCTTGGGTAATCCCAAAGACCTTATAGTTATTTATCAATTTACTTATCTAGTAGCTACATAATCAACAATGAATTTAAACTTCAAATACTATTATCAATAAGCTTTTTAAATATATCAAACTATAATGCATTACTTACATATATTAGTTAATTCTTGACAATAGTCTTTAAGGTGGGATATTGCTCTTGCTCACTTCCTTCCATGAAAGATTTTACTTTTTCCCATACTTTGCAAGCTTTACCACAAGACTCATTGAGATTGAAAGTTATCCTCATGTAGTTGATGATATCTCCACTAATAGGACTTGAGGTGATCTTGAAATATATATATATATATATATGAGAGCAACTTCTTTACTAGCAAATTAGAACTAGCTTTTTGCAATTTGAATGTTCTGCTACAAGTACACTCTTTGACTAAAGTCTTATTTTGGAAGGATTGATATTCGTCTTTGGCATAGGAACATAAAGTTGTTCTTGGACATGGTCCTTGCATTTGGCTTTGCAAATCAACTTATCATTTTTCTTAAATTTTACTGATTTTCCAACATTGACAATATAAAAATCTAAATCAATTAACTAAGACAGAGATTAGAAAAATAAATTCAAATTTGTTGGCAACCACAAAGTTTTATATATATATATATATATATATATATATATTTATATATTAAAGCTACTTACCCATTGTCTATTTAAAATTATTTTAACCAGACCATTATTTTAGCTAATATAAATTCCTATGTATATATATATATTTCTCAAGTGATTTTTATACACTTAAGATATATATTTTCAAATATGTAATTGACATGATCAATTATAATGCAAACACATGATATGCCATGACACATATAGCCTATTAATAAAACTATGAAAACTCTAAGACCCAAATCTAATAACCATTTACTATTAATAGCATATTTTTCACTATTAATGCCTTTTTTCTTTAGTATCTGAATGAAGTTTAATTGTGCTGATTAACATTAATAGTTTGCAAGTCTTTTAGAATATTACATGAAATCTCTATGAACAGTCTAGCAAGTACTTCATCATAATGTTTTTATGCCTATGCAGTTAAATTGTTTTCATAAATGTAGCTAGCTACTTTGGTTTCTTGCTCTGCAAGTCTTCAATTAGGCATTTGATGTTAGGTACCTCCCTTATGCTAAAGTTTACATGGTTGTTGGATTTAGGCTATGATGCTATAGTGTTTTGACATTGTACTTATAGGATACTAGATAGAGCATGTAGCTTAAGAGTCCAGAGGATAATGGCAAAGAATTAAGTTTGTAGGAAGTATATGGTTTCAATTCTAAAGACCTGATTTTGGATGGCTTGAGTTGATGAAGACCTAAAAGGTAAAAAACATATAGGAAACTATTGAAATGTCAGATTTTGTTTAATAATTGATGTAACATTGAAAATAAGTTTTATTTCCACTCTAGTAACTTCAGAATGCAATCAGGTATATAAGCCTATAGGCGATATTCTTTATGTACCTGATTTTAAGACTAATGTATGCCTGTGGCTTGATATGCAAAAGCAAGTTCAAAATTTTTTGGTTAAAATATTTCACTAGTCCCTTTAGTTTGGCCTAACTTTCAAGGAGACTCCTACAATTTAAAACCATCTAGATAGGTCCTTACACTTTCTACCATTTAAGGCATAGGTTCCTATTGTTTAGACCTATAATGATGCCATCCTAAATAGCCCAACATGGCAAATGGATGGTTGATGTGGCCATTATCCTAGTAGTGATGCATAGCTAGCAGACGCCTTTCCATGCTGGATGATAGGGGTGTGGGTAGTGGTTAGGGTTTAAGTTAGGGCTCAATTTTTCCCCAATTCAATGAATCTTTGAAATTAGGATTCAATGGCAAAGTTCTCATGCTCGATCCTAATAAGGATAAAGGAAATCTCAGGTTCATGCAAGAAGGTGAGGAAGAGTCAAGCCACCCATTATGGTTGTGGATTAAGGTTAATGGTGTTCACTTCCCATATAGTTGCAAGGCTAGGGAGGATATTTCTGTGATGCTCAAATTATAGGGTAATTCAATGACTCTGAATCCAGGTTACTCTTGGAACAAACTTTTGTTGGTCTCTCAATGTCTTTTGTTCTTTCTTATGCAATATCCTTGGTCCCTCAATGAATGAAGTTTAACTATGTGATTGTAGTTTGTATTGTCCAACATCTTGGAGGCATCATGGTTGAGTGCTTGTTCCATGTGCTTTATGAGATGTACGACCACTTGACTTTATTGACTAAGATAGGGTAGCCACCCTTTCCAATTTTGCCCTCTTTTCCTCAATGATAATGTAGCCCTAAAAGCTATTAACGATGTACTAGAACCTTTGGTTGCCTTGTTACTCCCCCTCTACCTCTTGTTCTGCTTGTCCATCTTTCTCTTCCAATTATTTGTAGAATACTTGAGCCTTCTTAAGTGCTAGTGGTGACCTGCCACTACTACTTTGGCTGGATCTGCCTCTTCCAACCCTCTTTTTAAATCTTCTAGTTTAGCTTCCTTCTTGATTGCTAGGGCTAGCACTAGGGTCATGAGGAGTAAAGTAGCCTAAGTGTTGGATGTTTATTGCTTGCAAGTCCTCTTATTATAGCCATATTGGTTACAAATAGCATGCCCAAAGCTTTAGTTTATTCTTCTCAACTTGTTTGGAGGGGCAGGTTCATCAGGCTTCCTCCTTAACCCTCTTGGTTTACCAAGCTCTTCCCTTAATCTAGGAGGCATGATCTTATCAAGGCCTTGTGGTTGCTATAGATTTTCTCCATTGATAGGGTTGATAACTGGGTTGTAACATGCCTTGAATTCTGCTAGTATGTAATAGTTACTGATATAGTCTTCTGGTTAGTCACCCTTGAAGAGTATGTAGCTTGCGGCATGCTTACAAGGTAAGCTAGTTAATACCCACTGTCTATAGCTACAATTACCTTCTTATAGGTCCATTATGAACTTGTCTAAGATGGTAAAGAGAACATGTTCTTCAATATGCGATCATGGTAGTGACCATTTAGTCATTTGAAAACTTTCATGAGGATGCAGAGAGACTGAAATTTGAAACCCACATCGTAGATGATGAATCTAACACTCACATTGCAAAACAAAAAGCACAATTTCAACAAGAAATTACATCCCGGATGCAATTGTTTAGGGTTACGATATATAATTTTGTATGCATGACATTGTTATTTTGGATGCCAATCACAATCAGATAGGTGGTAAAATCTATGGTTTTCAAGTCGTTGAACATAATTATGTGTTGGACCTTGCATCTCCTAAGTGGATTGTCTTGTCACACTTTAAATAGTACCATCCAGTAATCCTTCTCTACCTTTTTGAAAAAACTTTGAGCTTGCGTTTTATATACAAACCCACTGATTTTCAACGCCAGTGATGGTAGCAATCATCCAGCTATACTCACTCTATAATTGATAAGAATAATTCAAAACAAATTTAGTGATCGTACTCAAATAAAATGGTAAAAAATTAAATGTTATGTCGGGACACTTTGATAATGTGATGAGAATAACTGACCATGTTATTCTCAAGGATCTCATCAATGTTTTTGACTCTCTGTGATCTTGTCCATGTCTTGCTTTATAGATACTGACTGTTGACTTGGTACCCAGCTAACAGAACTTGTGCCAGCTCCATCTCCCTCTCAAAGTCTATAGTCCAAAGAAATTATCTCAAACACAATTTAATAATAACAATATACAATGTTTTCCACATAAGCTATTGTTACAATCCATCAATAGTTGTTAATACCTATGCAAAAATTCAGACACAACTAACACCTTTTCATTGACCAATATCCTGGTCATATACAAAGAGTAGTTTGGGATTGCACGTCCGGCATATTGGCCTGTGCATAAAATTTCACATGTTAAATATAACTAAATTAAAGTAAAATAACAATTAGATCATAATATATTATCACTGACATTACCGTATATCCACAAATTATATCTTGTTGCTTTAATACTACACCACTAGAGTAGAATAACTAACGGTCCCTCTTTACCTTCAAACTTCAACACCTCGTCCGTATGTTTATCCCAATGTATGCATCTAAGCTTATTCTTCCTAATGGTGGGATAAATTGGCAGAAATAGATGAAATCATTGTGTGTACATAACAATTAAATAAACCAAGAGAAGAGTGATATTCATACTCCCAGTCAACGATTGTGATATCTACTCGTTGCTTGGACTTGCCATCCCTGGAACTCTATGCTAGGCTGATTTCAAACAGCTGCCCAATTACATCTACATGACAATATAATTAGTGAACCAAATGGAAAAGGTTGACATAGACGGGGATTCCATGATCAAAATAAAACATAGAATAGAATTATATAACTCACCAACAAAGACATTGGTGTTTACATTGCCATGGAGAATTTCAGTAAATGACATGAATTGGAAACCATACTTTTGTATTGTAGGTACGTTATGCTGGAGATGTACAATTGTAGGGAAAAGGAAGTTGATCTTGTATGGGTGGCTCGTAGTTCTATATGGCCCAAAATTTTGACCACCACAAACTGGGTAAGTACATATACATTTTCCCTTTGTTAACAAAGCAGGGAACTTTCTCACGAACATCTTCTTGACAGTGTATCCATCCATCCTAAAACATGACAAAGTAGAATGAGACAGTACTATATGGTATTGCATCCCATGAAAATGAGTTAACAAAGATATCCCTGGAACCAAAAAACTTACCCTGCCATCGGATAACACCATCTCAATGTTGTTGTAAACTGTGGGAATTCCAAAGCCAAGCATATGCCATAGTTTCACCATCCTAACCCTGATCCTTCTCGTGTCCTTCATAGGATCGATGACCTTGATCACATCAAAGGAAACTGCCACAACTGAGACACAATTCAAGAAAAAATGTGCCAGTTCTTAATAAGTGTGAAAAGTTAGCATTGCATCACCCACGAAAACTACCAACAAATTCAACAAAATTGGTTCAAGGGAAAAACGATTATTACTTGCGAGATTGTACATTAAGTGAAAAGAATGGACGAAAGACACTAAGAGCGGAACGCCCGCCGAAGAAAGGATGAACCGAATGGAGAAATTTTTACTCCAACAGAGAGCAACACCAAGATGGCAACGCTGGGTAGTGTAACTGGGATTTTGATCACTATTTAGAAGAAAATCATTTCTTCATATGCAGTGTAAATAGGACACTTGGGACACTAAATTACGAAATTGGGAAGTAGAATTTATGGCGATGGATTAATTTGTTTATTAATTTCAATTGCAACGATTTCTCTACTCAATTGCATGTCAGATTTTAGTTGACTTTTTCTTTGTGTGTGGGCAAAAATGGGGGACCGTATGGAAGATTTTCACATAGGATGATGTAAAACTCAAATGTTCATTTACTAATTCCAATTAAAGAATATGAACTCCATTTTCCAATCAATTAGATATTAGAAGTTTCAAATTTGATGTAGTATTACAATTGGAGAATCATGCCAACTAAAATAGCCCACAAATTAGTAAATGTCCATGATTGTAAAAAGTCATACCCAAGAAATACTTGCACCATTTACAACAAAACATCACAACTCATTATATATCATCGCAGAATTTAATAAAAATTTATCTCTTCAAATTTACATCCTTGGAACGTCTCAAATTTAGAAGTCTTCCGGTTTAGTGCGGCTGCATACTGTTTGATAAGTAATTTTACATAACAGGTCAACTGTAAATCAAATTATGATTATTCCACATTTTATTATTTGAAATCGAGTAACCAATTCATTTTTAAACAAATTATGTTGTATTCATGAGCAAGTTTCCATATTGGATTCGACAAATTGATGATGGTTTATTTTGTTTCTTCTTCAAATTACTCACCATAGTACTCCCTCCGAAATTGAGGGTCCATTAAATGTAATATGTAATAAACGAAATCCATTCTATAAGGGAAAAATAATGAACATTATTACTCCTACGCGTCATTCCGTCAACCAACTTCAATCAAGAAAATTCCATTTGATAATTGGCAATTAAAGGAATGACTTTATTCTTGAAGAGTTCCAATTAAAGGAATATAGAAACTTTTTAAAAATTAAGAATTTAAAGCCACTTAAATATGTTTATTTCTTTTAGTAAAATAATAATTAAGCATTGATAAATTCGTGTTTTTGTGTTATAATTAATATAAACTGATTTTGCTTTAAATTATTTATTTATTTTTTAATTGCACTTGATTTTTAATTTAAAAATAAATGTTAGAACAATTAATTATTCAATTCCTTTAAGATGTTTATATACTAAAGTTATTTTGCTTCAAAATCTTTAATGCACATTGACTCAACCCAATAGTAACAGGATGTAGTAATAGAAGGCCATATGCAGCAATTGCAATAAACGAATAGAAGATCAATTATTTATTAGAATTGTTAAATAATGAACTATATACTCTAATTACTTATAGGAGGAACAAAACAGGTAATGAACGAATTGAACAAATAGGACACCAATAACTTTATTTAATTGATATACATAATTAACAGACTGATTTTATTTGATTTGCTGAAAATTAGCACATTTTTGGAAATGAACGAAGTCAGTTCACTGTGACTCCCATATAATAAGATTAAATGTGAATTAAAGTGGCCCTGTCAAAATAGGTGATTAAGAAATCATCTAATTTAAGATGATTGAGTCATCATTTAATTTAATAGAAATTTCACCTATCTAATGGAAAAAATTTCAGTTGTATTGTTGATATAAAGTTCTCCAAACAAAAATTATAGCACACCTTTTTCTTCCTCTTAAATTTTAAGCCGTCTCATGTTTACTTGAATGCATGCCCTTTTATATCGAAAAAAAATTATTACATATAACAAATAAATTGAACAATTATGTAAAAGAAACAGATTATATGATCTGCCGTGGTATGTTTAAAGTGTCACACCAAAATTGATAAGGAGTTACTCCTCTAATATTTGAATCAATTATCATCGTTGAACGCAGCAAACATAATGCATTAAAATCAACTAAAATAACATTTCACTCCACATGGATAACCCATTCTGGGATGCCATGATAGAAAAGTTTGTAACGATATGGGCTCTAATAGAGTCAATCACCAAAATGTCGTCGATAGTAACCCAAGATCTCCTTGTACTCTACGACTAGAATGTCAAAGATTATTGTATCGCCCCCATGCGAGTTATTTTCTTGACAGAACTTCTTCCATCAAGCTCCAAACATGACCCTTTTCAGTAGGATTTGCTTCTCCCTACTTCAATATCCCAATGCCTGTAATCAGTAATACGATAGATGCACCAGGTTTGTCGTTGTTCATGAAAGGCTTAAAAAGCAACCTCAACAAGAATCCACTAAACAATAAACTCAACAATGAGTGGCTGAATTGGAAAGATATCAAATAAAAATTCTAGGCAAATGCAACTAGACTGTTTAACCAATGCAGTTGTTTTAACTGATATCTATTACACCACTTACAATGAAATTCTATTGAGTATGGGAATTTGTTTGTGTAACAGTCCATGACAGTGGCTGATCATCCCAAGAACCTTTGAACTTTAGAGAATATGTGTCACATAGAGAGTATACCTAACGGTATTAGCACAACAAAATAACAATAAAGACTCATGAGTTTTTCCTCCATGGCCAAGGACTGGACTCCCCATACCTAAGATGCTCGCAAATATTCTGTATTATCCCCTACGATGCAAGGGTGGTGACAACGGACAAACACTATTTTATAGTTGTGAAGACTAAACCACTTCCCTATTTGAAGGATCCTGTTGTAGGAGTTGTTGGACTCTCTAATTGCTAAAGTTGACTATTTGGTGTATCATGATCGGACCCTATCCTCCCATATTATGGAATTACTAATTCGTTAATAGCCATATGGATTGGTGTTCCTTAATTGCAATCTGAAATTTGTAATTTGTAATTCCCTCTATAGAAATTTTCAAAACAGTTTACTTCCTAAAAGGTAGATTATTGCGCCTCCTCTATATACTCACAACAATATAAATAACAAAATTGAGGGTCAACTAGGTGTAATAGTTAATAAACACTCATTGTGATTTATTATATCATAAAATAAGAAACCAAAATTCCCATTAGTCATTCGGTTAACTACCTTCAATCAAGGAATACCAAAATGATACTTAAGTGCTTAAAGGAATGATTTTAGATTAAAACACATCGGTTTAAGTAATACCGAAATAATACTTAAATGCTTAAAGTAGTGAATTCATTTTAAAACATATCATTTCAAAAATCATAATAAATTGATTAATCTACTTCCTAACCAGATATTTTGGCCACTGTTGCCTGAGTTATTTACAAGAACTTCTATTTTTTTCATGCAGTTTGGTCAATTGTGTACAAATATTAATATTGAACTTTGCGTAATTCATAAACCAAATTGAATCTGAGTCACTGATAATCAGTCTAAATGGGGAATTAAATTGTCAATTGGTTCAAGTCAGAAAATTTTAAAATATAATTTAATGTATGTCATATAAACTATTTAAAATCTACCTTAATAACAAATTACTTGTGCAGTAAAAACCATGGAAAAAACCGTACTCTTCCCAACTATTTGTTCAGTGCGATCCATGACCTAAGGGAGCAAAGCAGACACATTCTTGATGGAATATTAACCTTTTTGGTGGCAACATCATGTCAGATATTGTTAATTTAGACTTATTAAGAGTCATCCAAAAAAGAAACTGTTTTGCCGCAAACTTTTGGGTAAGATCGTGTTTTGCCGCTCAGATCTCAGAAATTAAGATAAATTACATTGATCTACTCCGTTTGATGCTATTCTGTGTATACTTATATATATATATATATATATATATATATATATATATATATATTTCAAATTCATATTTGATAAGACTAAATTAATTTCATATAGTTTATTTCAGGCACATTTTTGTGGCTCTCTATTTACAAACTGTATCATTAGATTTTATTTTATATGAAAAATTTGTGTTGTGTCTATTGAGAATAAAATTATTTAAATTTAATTATGATAGTTTGAATATGTGCCAAAAATATTATTAGAAACTTCAATAAAAAAAATTAATCATATAATAATTACCTCAAAGAAATGAACCTATAAAGCAAGATTATAAATGACAGATGAAGAAATTGTTTAAAGGGATAATCATTAAAAAAAGTGTCATTGGAATCCGATGAAGATTAATTCACGTGACCAATTTTATCTAGTACAATAAGACTTTTTATATTGTCATTGTGAAAATCTCAAAATTAGTTGTACTCTGATTAAGACCAAAAAAAAAAAAAAACACAGCTAAACATTTACTACAATTATTATGAATAAACTTGAGCGGTGGAACATCAAGCCATTGCATTTTGTGGCCTGGTGCATTTGTCTCGCATTTAAGGAGAACAAGTAAATATGGGAAGTTGAATTCTATTTAAACTGAAACCAAGTTGCATCATATAAATCATAACAATTTTCAAGCCGCACACCTATTTCCCAAAGTTGATGGATATGAAATTAAAAACTGTATGACAAGGCATATAAAGCAAGACCTTTTCCAAACCACACACCTATTGAATTAAAGTTAAATAAAATATAATGAGGAAGTGCATGGATAACACAAAGGAAAATACCACGTAGTTACAACAATAATTTATACCTATTTAAATAAAAATAGAATGTTAGACTAAGGGAAAAGTATAAGAAAAATAATATTAGCAATTGTATATAATAACTGCTATAATAATAATCTACCTAATTAATTATAAATTAGTATGTACAAAAAGGTGTTCATATCACTAAAATTATTTATTCTACTTTTAACGTACGATAAAATGAAAAATTGATTCTATTGAAATTTTCTTGTTGATGTCCATGCACTTACTAATAGATTGGTTTAATCTAAATTAATAGTATATTTATAAAAGAAAGTATTAAGTATGCAATGCATTTATTAATACAACATATTCAATATAAATTAGTGAAAAGATATTTAATCATTTCCCTCTATTATTGTAGCCTATGAACAATTATAAAATTTCTCTATCTCTCTAAAAGTTTTCTTTTTCTCTCTTTAAAACTTCTCTCTATATTTTTCTCTCTAAAATTTATCCCTCTAAAATTTATCCCTCTTTCTTTCTCAGTCTCAATTCTCTTTTTCTCTCTATTTCTCTCTTTCTCTCTCAAAAGCTACTCTCTCTCCAATATTTATCTCTCTTTCTCTCTCTCCAAAATCTCTCTCTATTTTTCTATCTCTAAAACTTCCCTCCCTCTTTTTTCTCTAAAATTTCTCTTTCTTTCTTTCTCTTTCTCCATCTAAAACTTCTCTCCCTCTCCCTTAGAGAAATTTCTCTTTCTCTCTCTCTAAAATTTGTCTATCACTTTCTCTAGAATGTCTCTCTCTACTTGTAATTTCTCTATCCATTTCTTTGCCTAAAATTTCTCTCTCTCTTTTTCTATCAAAAGTGTCTCTCTCTCCAAAATTTCTCTCTCTCTCTCTCTCTCTCTAAAATTGCTCTCTCTTTCTGTCTCTAAAATCTCTCACATACTATCTCTATTTTTCCCTCTCTCTCTTTCTCACTAAAATTTCTACATCTCTCTCTACCTATAATTTCTCTATCTATTTCTTTCTCTAAAATTTCTATTTCTCTTTATCTCTCTCCCTCTAAAATTTCTCTGTCTCCCTTTGGAATCTTTCTTGTTCTCTAGAATTTCTCTCCCTCACTCTAAAGTTTCCCTCTCTCTCTCTCTAAAATGTCTCCCATTTTCTCTCTCTTAAACTTCTCTCTCTCCAAAATTTTCTTATCTCTTTCTATCTCTAAAGTTTTTCTCCCTCTCTTTCTCTCTCCAAAATTTTCCTTCTCTTTCTCTTTTTCACTCTCACTCTCACTCTCCCCCTTTCTCTCCCTAAAAGTTCTCTCTCTGTAGTCTCTCTCTAAATTTTCTCTCCTCTAACATTCTCTCTCTAAAATCTCTCTCCCATTAACTCTCTTCCTTTATCTCTAAAATTTCTCTCTCTCTCTCTCTCTCTCTAAAACTTCTCTCTCTAAAATTTCTCTTATTTTCTATCTCTAAAATTCTTCTATCTCTTTCTCTCTCTAAAATTTCTCTCCCTCTTGCTCTTAAAATTTCAGTCACTCTTTCTCTCTATAAAATTTCCATCTCTCTCTATCTCTCTATAATTCTATCTCTTTCTCTCTCCAAAACTACTCTTTCTTTAAAATTTCTATCTCTATCTAACATTTCTCTCTCTTTATCTCTCTAAAACTTATGTCTCTCTCCAAAATTTGTCTCCATCTTCCTCTCTCTAACATTTGTCTCTCTCTTCCCTACAAAATTTTTCTCTTTAACATTTTTTTCTCTTTCTAAAATTTCAATTTCTTTCTCTCTCTAAAACTATCTTCTCTCTCCAAAATTTCTGTCCCTTTCTTTAAAATTTCTCTATCCCTTTCTTTCTTTATAATTTCTCTCTCTTTCTTTCTCTCTTTAGAACTTGATTGTAATTAGGATACTCCAATATGGTTAATTTCGTATATCAATTCTAATTCAACACAAATTTTATTGGTTGAGTATAATAAGGTTATTCTACTCATCAATTTTACAACTTTGAACCAATATATGTCATACATAATCAAGTTATTCCCTTAATCCCAAATCGGGACGCAATATTTATCATAAAATAGCTAATTTATTCGCCAATTTCTGAAATTGGACGTTCTGAATTGAACGCAATCAATCTGTTTGAAATTACGTTTCCTATTATGATGTGCTTCCTACTAATTACCACAATACTCATTACTGTTGCGGTACGGTTGTGGGAATAAAATAATTACATGTAATAAGCATTAATGTGTGATTGGTTGACTTCAATCAGCGGAATTATGGTCCACTCTTGACAAATTTGATTATATCAATTTTAACCCGTTCAACTTTGCTTGTTTGTGTGAAATCAGGAGATTCAACTCCTCTTTATTCGAAATACTAAACCATTTGCCTTTCTTACCAATTCACAATATTCCATATAGTTTAAGCAAGACGTTCTATGATAACAAAATTGGAGATGTATAAATAATTTAATATTTAGTTAGCTGGCCATCCTTTAAGCAATCATATTGATTTCTGTTTCAAATTATATTGTGCGTACAACCTATTTTCCACAATTTCTGGTTAGGACCTCCCACTCAATTGGAAATATTAGATGGAGTGTTGTGTCGAGATTTCATATAGAATTGAGTTTGTCTATTTTAGTGTAATCTTTAAATGGAATACTTGTCTACTTACGTGACCAAATCAATGTGTCTATTTCGAATGCAATTAAATTATTATCTGATATATTTATTGCGATTACTGGATGGCATTACCTATTGAAAATTTCATCTAAACAGGTTGTTGTAAATAAGATTCAACACAGAGTGCTACACTCAAACAAGAGTTACTTCTGATTTCTCTGGCTATGCCATGTCTCAAAGTATTTGCTCTCTATGGCATATGAGCTACACTAAAATATGAATTACTAATACCACTCACGTCTGAACCAGAATAAAATCCGTCACATTGATATGTTATCACACAATCATATGTCCAATAACATTGAACTTTTAATTTAGTGCGTAGTCCCAGAGATATTTAATTAACAATAAACTAACAATGCTAAAGAGCAAGCAAAAATAAAACGCAGCATCCTAAATCCAAAGCACATGACAGAGTGGCACTTACTAATCCATTACTTAGAACCGAGGACAGTGATACTTTAGAGATTTCCCAAATTATTCTCGAAAGGCTTATGGATGACGACCATCTATCTACAACTGCGGGATTGTATGTCGATTATTACAGTTTGTCCTTCAATCCTTCCTAGATCAAGATGAATTCTCTCCTAGCCATGTCCCATACGAAACTCAACTGGCCTCTCACTTGACAATACTATCTCAACCTCCCATTCCTTGAAATCATTCCATGATTAGCAACACCACATGGACCTCTTACCCCTTAGGCAACATTGAGGTATAAAATGGAGAATATAGTAAAATCATAACAAAATTATTATTTGTTACGCAAACATCTGGTCGAGACAAATGACGGGAATATAATAACAAAGTAAACAACACAGCATGTACCAAATCCTTCCTTCACATGTGACATTGATTTAGGATAAAACCGAAGGAAACAATTCTTGTCTGGAAATTAAACCGGCGACTTTTAATCAGCCAAAAAATTGAAAATAATTAAAACACCAGTGGCCAAGAATATTAAATTAATTATAAATCAAACTAATTTTATTTTTTGATTATAATAATGCTAAAATAAATAATATAATTATTGAATTGAAAAATAATATGAAGTATTAAAAATTTAAATTCAAAATAAATATTTGTCAAATAAAAGTACCTAAAAATCAAAATAAAACTAAAATACATTAAATAAATACAACTAGAAATGGAATAAATCCCACATCTAGCTATAATCCAATGAAAAACCTAGCAGCTCAAGGAGATTAGTAGATCATCTGATAGCTAGTGCTCTAACGGTGGGTCTGAATGAGGCTGTTGGAATGGAGATTGCTGGAAAGAACTCTACGAGGCCAAAGTCTAAGGTTGATGGAAAGAAGACTACTAGACCAAAGTTATAGGGTTACCAGCATGAAACTGGGCCTGCATCAGAGTTCACAACTGATACAGCTATGCCTCCAACTTTGCCATCTTGGCCTGATGAACTACTTACAACTTAGCCTACAACTTTTCGAATTACTCTTTGACCTCAACAGTGATCTCCTCCCAAATGTCCTCAAACCATCAACCACTGATGGATTAATATGGGAAACAAAGGTAACAGAATAAGAGACAGCATCAGTCCCAGAAACAGCTCTGTTCCTATTAGTATGTGCATCCATGCCATAGACTTGGCCATTATAGGTGCCACTAGTGACCTCTATCCGTAGCTCTTCTTCATTGACTTGGGCATTGGAACACAAGCTCTTCCCAAGACCCTCTAGAACTTCCTATACCATCTAAGGTAGTCATTGGACCTCAGCAACATATCTATCCTACAAAAAAAAGTAAAAGATTAACTTAATTTTAGTAATAAAAATAATTAAATACCGAATCTACACTTCAAAAAAATAAACATAATTAAAAAACTCATGTGGGTCCAATGGGAGCACTTGTCAACCCAAGACTTCCCTCTTTCTTCTAGTGGGTATAGAGAAATAGCCCTCATTACTGTCCCAAGTGGCCTACTTGTGAAAGGAATTAAAGAAATTAATTAAAATACAACAACAATAATAACAAAGCCTTATCCCAATAGGTGGGGACAGCCACATGTGCTCTATCTGAAACCAAGTTTATGGAAAGACCATTTAACAAAAAGGTCCCTTATAACAACTTTTACAAGTATCCTCTTTGATCTCTTTCTACCTTTCCTAATTGGAGTAAAAACCATTTGATCAACTTTTCTTACTAAAGCCTCTATTGGTCTCCTTTCTACATGCCCAAACTACTTTAATTAAGTTTCTGTCATTTTTTCCTCAACAAGTGCCACACCAACTCTCTTCCAAATACAATTATTCCGAATCTTGTTTTTTCTTATATGCCCACTCATCCATCTCAACATTCTTATATTTGTAATATATCTAATAATATTACTTACTAGTCAATTTTGAGTGGTACTCAGCTAGATAGATCCCCCAGTTTAGAGTGACTCCCCCTTCTTTGACACTTGGTTCATCTTGGCCTTGTTACACTTGGCCTTATACCTAGGGGCATATTCCAATACTCCTTCAAATCCTTCCAAATGCTGAGTCCCATCCAATTGGGCTTGTCGTTCAAGTTCCAAGCATCCCTATATAGCTCATATAGTTGCTTTGCCCTTTGACTGTTAAATGCTCACCATATATGCTAGCTGTAGTGATCCTCATCCCAGCAAGCCCTTTTCTATTGAAAGAATTAGTCACGGTATATAAGATGTAATTTTTAAAAACATTATTAATTATACTTACTTTCCCCTCATCAAAAAGCATGCAACAAGTCTAAAGGGGGATTTCTCGCTAACTTCACTAAGGATTACCAAGCCATGCCTGAATGATGTTTGTGATGTTGTGGCTGCCAAGTGTGAATGGCTTCCACCTATTGAAAGTCATTAAACAAATGTCAATCATTAGATATTACAAACCTTACAAAATATTCATAAACCTTCATTACAAAAGCAAGTTTTAAATTAAAAAACATACTCAAACATCTTGTCAGGCACAACCTCAGTCAACTTCATGGGTGGCACAGCTAGCAAGAGCTCAAGATCCTCCTTATTAGCCTCATCTGAAGGGGTGAGGAAGAAGAATGGCCTTGACAAGTAGCAAATTGTGAGGTTGGATGAGGGGCGAAGGGAGGACGCAAAAGCCCTAGTGTGGGTATCATCGTACCTGGGGCTCTAAAGGGGTGGCGATGGTTGTGGTGGTATTGTTGGTTGCTAGAGTAGCACTAATGGTGGCTAGGGTAGTCCTAAAGAGCTAGGGTCAAGTACAAATCCTATGGGGTTGAAACCTATGTTTACTCAACTGCTAAGGTGTATCAGGTGTCATAAAAAATAAAATAATCTAACATTAAATATAATTTCGTCACATAATAAACTTGATTGCATAAATAACTTAAATCTAAATTAACTTGAATTTTAACTTAGGTTACAAACTAACTAACTCAATTAACTCAAGCTACAAACAAACCAATTTAAATTAACATAAATAAATTTATAAATTGAACTATGTAACAAACTAAATTAATGAATATTCTAAAATTTAATTAAATTTAAAAAAAAAATTGGTGGAGTTCCCTTTTAGTAATGGACACCACTTATTCGTAAAATACGTCAACAACAACCTAAAAATTCTTGAATGGCAATCATATTCACGTCAAATTATTGAACCCATCATTTTAATCAAATTAAAGTATATTCTAAGTAGCAATCAAACTAGCCACACCCATAACCCATCATTCGTAATTTCAATGTTTGAAAAACACTAAGGTGGTGTTATAGAATCTGTATATTTGTACAGTTGACTTTCCTAAATTAATTAGCATGATTATAGGGGCAAATTTATAGGGATTAGTGGTCCTAATTTGTAGGGATTACAGGAGCTGATTTGTAGGAAATTTTCCAGTTTATTTCCCTAGTTAAATCTCCTGTAAGTGTATATAACCTAGTCTGATTAAATGGAAATCATATAATTCTCTTACATTCTATTTCTTCTATCCTTTTACATGGTATCAAAGCTTTAGACTCATTTTTAGGTTTACTCACCATCTCCGATGACAACCACGAATCTTCTAATCTGAAACGTCGTAGGTTAGGCATGGACCACAATTTTGAGAGTTGTATTAAAGTGGATAGCAACCTCTACAGTTGATAGAGGCAAAGACGATGGTTCCCACTCAGTTTCAAGTTTTCGTGCTTGGGTGGTGACTGTGTGCGCGGTTTGAAGCATTTGAGGACTCTTAGATTCGATTTGGCATTGGATCGGTAAAGTCTGGGCTGGTAACAGCTGTGTGAGGTGCGAAAATTGAAGACCACAAAGCTGGAGTAGTGTCGGGTTGCATTTTCAGAAAACCTAAGATGCAGAGAGACAACTACGATGCAAGTGAACGAGGTGGCTGATAGTGTCAGGCTGCATTTTCAGAAAACCTAAGAGGAGACCATTTCAGAAATTGTTCACGACCAGGGCAGGTCCATATTCTACTTTGGGCTCCGATTTGTGGGCTACATTTTGTGTTATGGGCTGACTCTGGTTGCTGTGATTTCTTGGACTGCCATTTTGGACTGTGTTTTGGGATGACTTTGGTCTGCTATTTTGGGCTCCAGATATTGGTTTACTGTTTACTTCTAGTAACTATAGTATTGCATTTTTAATATGGGTGATATTAAAGCTCAATTAGTTCTTGCTATGTCTAAAATCACTGAGCATAAATTAAATGATACTAATTATTTGGAGTGGAGTAGAACTGTTAGGATTTATCTACGGAGTGTTGAAAAAGATGATCATTTGTTTCAAGATCCCCTAAATGATTATGCTAGACAAACTTGGCTTAGAGATGATGCTAAACTTTTCTTACAAATTATAAATTCTATTGAAACTAAAGTTGTTGGTCTGGTTAATCATTGTGAATTTGTTAAGGAGCTGATGGAATGTTTGGAATTCTTATATTCTAGCAAAGGATATGTGTCTAGAATTTATGACGTATGCAAGGCTTTTTATCGTGCTGAAAAAGAAACAAAGTCACTCACAGTATACTTTATGGAATTCAAAAAACCTTATGAAGAACTGAAGATATTCTTGCCAGTTAGTACTGATATCAAGGTGTAGCAAACTTAGAGAGAACAAATGGCAATAATGAGTTTCTTAGCTAGCCTTCCATCTGAATTTGACACTACCAAATCCCAAATTCTTTCTAGCTCTGAGGTCGCTTCTCTCCAAGAGGTCTTTAGTCGAGTACTGTGCACAGAGAATACTCCATCTAATCAACAATCTAGTGCCTTTGCTGTTAAAGGAGGAGGGGGAAATGATGCTGCAAAAAGGAATAATAACTTAGGGGTAAACAATGATATTGTTTGCTATTACTACAAGGAATTAGGTCACACAAAGTGATACTGTAAGAAATTACAGAATCGCAATCAGAGGACTTCGACAGTTACTGTAGCTACATTGTTTCTAGCTCATCTTTTGAAAAGACTGTCACCATCTCAGCTGATGAGTACACTAAATTCTCCCAGTATCAGGAATCAATGAAAGAATCCTCATCAGTTACTGAGTCAGGTAAAAAATGTCTTATCTCCTCCTCAACCAAATGGGTCATTGATTCTAGTGCCATGGATCATATGACAAGTAATGATAAACTCTTTTCTAGCTTTCAGTCTCACAAAGCACAATCTCATGTCACTATAGCCGATGGCTCGAACTATAACATTAAGGGGTTTGGCACTATTAAACCCACTTCATCCATTACCTTATCTTCTATACTAAGTTTACCCAGTTTTGCCTTCAATTTAATTTCTGTGAGCAAACTTACAAAAGACTTAAATAGCTATATCTCATTTTTCCCTGACCATTGTCTTTTTTAGGATCTTTTGATGAAGCAGATTATTGGTAAGGGACATGTATCAAATGGTCTCTATGTTATTGATGCATTGGTACCTAAGTCCATTGCATGCTCTAGTATTGTCTCTCCATTTGAAGCACACTGTAGATTGGGACATCCTTCTTTGCTTATCTTGAAGAAGTTGTGCCTCCAGTTTCATGATGTAACTTCAATGGAGTGTGAATCTTGTCATTTTGCCAAACATCATCGTAGTACATTGAGTCCTAGAATAAATAAATGGGCTGAATTTGCCTTTGAATTAGTTCATTCGGATGTTTAGGGTCCATGTCCAGTCTTGTCCAAAACCGGGTTCAGATATTTTGTTACTTTTGTAGATGATTTTTCTCGAATGACTTGGATTTATTTTATGAAGAATTGTTCAGAAGTGTTCTCCCATTTCTTTGCTTTCTGTGCTGAAATTAAGATGCAGTTTAATGTTTCTATACGTATATTAAGAAGTGATCATGCTAAAGAATATATGTCAAAAACATTTCAGACTTTCATGACTCAACAAGGGATTCTTCATCAATATTCTTGTGTTGACACACTAGGATAGAATGGGGTGGCAGAAATGAAGAATAAGCACCTTTTGGAGACCGCTCGTGCTTTGCTATTCCAGATGAAAGTTTCGAAGCAATTATGGGCAGATGCTATTTCTACAGCTAACTTTCTGGTTAATCGTATGCCTTCTACTGTTCTAGGTGGAGATATTCCTTACAATGTTCTATTTTCTAACAAAACATTGTTTCCAGTTGAACCACGGGTATTTGGTAGCACATGCTATGTTCGTGATGTATAGACACACATTACTAAACTGGATCCCAAACCATTAAAGTGTGTATTCCTAGGATACTCTTATCTGTAAAAAGGTTATCGGTGCTATTCTCCAGAACTTAACAAGTACTTGGTCTCAACTGATGTGGAATTTTCTGAGACAATACCATTCTTCTCCACACCAACAACACCTCCGAGCCAGGGGGAGGAAGAAGAATGGCTAATTTACACAATCACATCACGAAATAGGCAATCAGAGGAGGCACCTCTAGCTAAGTAGTCAACTGTTGAAGTGTTTTCTAATGCTGAACCTCCAGCTCCAGCAAAAGCACCAATTGTACAAGTCTATTCCAGAAGGAAAAAGGCCAATGATGCATGTCCTGTGCCAGCTCCTTCGACATCTGATCCTTCACCAAATGATCTTGATAGACCTATTAGTCTTCGTAAAGGTACATGTCAATGCACCCTTCCTCATCCTAACTATTCCATTGCTAATTTTGTTTCCTATGATCACTTATCTCCTTCATCTAGATCTTTGATTACCTCTCTAGACTCTGTTTTAATTCCTAAGATAGTGAAAGAAGCCTTATCTCATCCTGGTTGGTATGATGCTATGATTGAGGAGATAAAAGCTCTTGATGACAATCATACATGGGATGTGGTACATTTACCCAAAGGCAAAAAGGCTGTGGGATGCAAATGGATCTTTACAGTTAAAAATAATGTAGATGGCTCGGTAGCTCGACTTAAAGCCAGATTGGTGGCTAAAGGCTATGCACAAACTATGGAGTGAATTACTTTGATACTTTCTCCCTGGTTGCCAAGCTCACTTCTATTCGTTTATTCATTTCTATGGCCACCTCTCAGAATTGGCCCCTACACCAATTGGATATCAAGAATGCATTTTTGCATGTTGATCTCCAAGAAGAAGTGTATATGGAGCAACCACCTGGTTTTGTTGCTTAGGGGGAGTATGGGAAGGTCTGTCATCTAAAAAAATCTTTGTATGGTTTGAAACAAAGTCCTTGTGCTTGGTTTGGCAAGTTTAGTGAAGTAGTTCAAGAGTTTGGACTAAAAAAGTGCAAATGTGATCATTCAATTTTTTATAGATAGTCAGCAACTAGCATTATTCTCCTTGTAGTGTGTGTAGATGACATTGTCATTACAAGCAGGATGATACAGGGATTTCTTCTCTCAAGTCTTTCTTGCATTCCAGATTTCATATGAAAGACTTAGGCCAATTGAAATACTTCTTGGGAGTTGAAGTAACAAGAAGCAAGAAGGGTATTTTTCTATCTCAAAGAAAGTATGTCCTTGATCTACTTACAGAAACTGGAAAATTGGCAGCTAAACCTTGTAGTACTCCAATGATTCTCAATTTACAGCTGACAAAAGAAGATGGTGATCCTTTTGATGATCCAGAAAGATATAGGAGGCTAGTAGAAAAATTAAATGATCTCATTGTGATGACTCGACCAGACATTACTTTTGCAGTAAGCATTGTTAGTCAATTCATGTCTGTACCTACAGTTAAACATTGGGAAGCTTTGGAGCAAATTTTATGTTACTTGAAAGGAGTACCTGGACTGGGTATATTGTATAGCAATCATGGGCATATTAACATTGAGTGTTTTGTAGATGCAAATTGGGCTAGATCCAAGACTAATAGAAAATTCACTACTGGCTACTGTGTCTTTGTAGGAGGGAACTTAGTATCATGGAAAAGTAAGAAACAAAATGTTGTATCTCAATCGAGTGCAAAATCTGAGTATAGAGCAATGGCACAATCTACATGTGAAATCATATGGATTCATCACCTTTTGATTGAAGTTGGGATGAAGCACTCGATGCCAGCAAAACTGTGGTGTGATAATCAAGCTGCTCATCATATTACCTCGAATCCAGTGTATCATGAGAGAACTAAACACATTGAGGTTGATTGTCCCTTTATTCGTGAAAAGATTCAAGAGAACTTGATCTCCACTGGATACGTGAAGACAGGAGAACAATTAGCTGATTTGTTCACAAAAATTTTAAATGGGACCAGAGTTAATTATCTTTGTAACAAGTTGGACATGATCAATATTTATGCTCCAACTTGAGGGGGAGTGTTATAGAATCTGTATATTTGTACAGTTGACTTTCCTAAATTAATTAGCATGATTATAGGGGTAAATTTGTAGGGATTAGTGGTCCTGATTTGTAGGGATTATAGGAGCTGATTTGTAGGAAATTTTCTGGTTTATTTCCCTAGTTAAATCTCTTGTAAGTGTATATAACCTAGTCTAATTAAATGGAAATCATATAATTCTCTTACATTCTATTTCTTCTGTCCTTTTACAGATGGAATAGCTAGAATACCAACCTTGATCATAAAGCAGTCATAGAGGAGTGATCATAAACTAGAGCAAAGTCTGAAAATAGACAATATTGTGCAAAAAGTGATCACAAACTAGAGTAAAGTCAAAAAATAGACAACATTATGTAAACAGTGACCACAAACTAGAGCAAAGTCAGAAAATAGACAACATTGTGCAAAAAGTTAGGAAGAGCAAAAAATAGAGAGAATTGAGGAAAAGAGGAAAGAAAGGAGGAGAAGGAACTTGCCTGATCAGAGGGAGAAGGGACAATCAACAAGGGGAAAGTGGACACCAGAGGGAGCTAGTGGAATGCAAGGGAGAAATGAGAGAAGGAAAGAAAGAGTGAAGTAAGGGGGAGAGTCCATGGGATTTTATTATAACACAACATTATCAACAGTCTATGCTATTGATAAAATTAAAAATATAATTTTGAAATTTATACCAACATTACATCTGCAAGTACAAAAATGTTTGCAATGTTACAGTGATCGGGAAGAGCATGAATGGCCATGATATATTTTTATCATAGATATGCTACCAATTTTAAGTTAAACCTAATTAGGCTAACCACAATGTTTATTTGATTTTCTAGATAACTTATTCACCAGTAAAAAGGTTAACATTAATGACATGTCTGTGTAATCAATGTATTTCTTTTAACCGATGGCTATACCTACAGGAAAATTGATGCTTCACACAATGCCTGACACATTTTCATCCCATTACTACAAGTCTTCGGTAATTGGTGGCATAAGCTGCCAGTAATGTTGTCATCAATGAGCCAACTGTTGGCTCCATGAATTTCTTTATTATGACTGTGTCAATAATTGCTGTCATTTTCATTTTAAAAGAATATTTTCAAATTCTTGCAACTTTTGCAGTCAAAGTCTATCATATCAATATACTGGTAGCTATTGCCATAGGTAAAATAAAAGTAATATTACAATCAACATTTTACCTAGGAATTAAGCTGCTAGTAAAATGCAACAATTATTTTCATATCTGTTAACACACAAATTATATAATTATATATATTATTATACATTATTAATTAAACAAATTTCCATGTGTCCTTAATTTTTATAGAAGAAATTATATCAAACATAATGAAATAGAATTCAGTACAAATTAAAATTGTCAACATATAATGAAATGACATCACATTAATTTGAGTCTTCTTTATCACCTCCTTTTTCTTGTTCAATATCAATAGGTTCCTCATTTTCTTCTATGTCATCTGATCAGTAGGTCAGGTTCTTTGGTGCTCTCTTCCTTAGTTGCATATTCAACTTCTTCTTCATCTTCTAAATGAGACAAGTGATGATGACTTGTACTTCATGACCAATTTCTACTTCTTCAAATCTCACTTGGTTATCACATAAAGCACTCGATGTTGTTTAGCAATGAGCATGATCTTAACTTATTGCAATGCATCAGCTTGGTAAGGTACTATTGGTTCATTCTTAATTTCCACCCAACACTAAGCCTTAGTCTTGATGGCGGCCACCAATTTCTAAATCGAGCTAATTTGTTTATGGCTAGATAAGGTACAAAATAAACTTGTTTCGCTTGTTGCATGACAATGAATAAATCATGGCATTCATAGCTACAAGTCATGTTTATGATAACAAGTTTAAACTAATTATGAACTCTAGTCCCCCATCTTAGTGGGGTCAAACCATTCATAGTCAAATAGGACCACTTTTCTTGAAGAGATTCCAAGATAATCCAACTCCACCACATCCTTAACAATGCCATAATATTCATCATCACCACCTATACTGGTTCCTTTGACCTAAACACCACTATTGTTTATTTTTAACCCCTAGACTAGGATGTTGTTTGAAACTTAAACCCATTCATGAAAAACATTGGCTAACTCCTAGTATCTTTGTTAAGGCCCTAAGCTAAAGCATGTATATGCCTATCATTAACTCTATTAGCCAAATCATGTACCTATAAGAACATATGGTATATATGACTTCAATATAAATTGACTGCGCTACCAGCAACATATGCTAACAGAACTCTTATTTTTTAGTATATAATAAACATGGATGCATAATTGTTTAAATACATATATAACTCTTGAACTAGGATGTAAAACATTCTTGGATCAATGCCTATAATTAGTTGTTGGGGACACCAAATAGTTGCAAAAAAAGACTACAATGATGAAAATTGGAATGAGAGAATGCTATCATGACCTTGCATTTAATGTAATACACTTACTTCAAGTATGGCTAGACTTCATCATAGTTTAGTAAAATGTGCAAGCTTGCAAACTTGTACATCTCTTCATTCAACCACCATTTCTTACCTTTCCCCAAAACACAACTAGATTGATTGAAAAATGAAAAGAGAGTAAGTTAATGGACTTGGCCCACCATCATTCAAATGGTCAACCCAAGTTCTTCCAGATTGTACATGAGGCTTAAAATAATATGAACAAAAATGGGAGGTCTCCTTAATAGTGTATGCGTCGCATGAACCCTCCACATGTCCTTTGTTTTTCACAATTCTTTTGATGTCACCTATCAGCCTAATATCAAGTAAATCAAATTATACATGGACCATATTTATTACAAGTTTAACTAATTAAAAATATAGTGTAAAGAAAACTTCATATGCACATACCTCTCAAAAGGATACATCCATTGGTATTGAACCAGATCGCCTATCCTAGCTTTAGAAGCTAAGTGCACCAATAAATGCTCCATAGAATCAAAGAAAGATTGGGAAAATTCTTTCTAACTTGCACAAAATAACAGGAATGTTCTGCTACATAATTGACAAGTTGTCTACCTTAAGTATGGTTGCACACAAGTTTCAAAAAAATTGACTCAGCTCTATGAGAGGCTTCTACACAATGTCAAGCAGTGATCTAAATGCAATTAGCAACAAACACTCCATAAATATGTAGGAGTCATGACTTTTCATACCATATAACTTTCCCTCCCATTTGGCCACACATCTAGCCAAGTTTTTGATGCATAACCATTTGGCATTCTTAGCTCTTCCAGCCATTTGCATATGGTTCTTCTTTGTGTCAACTTCAACATGTAAGCAACCTTAACCTTGGCAAACTTGCCATTGGGCAATGTTATCAAATCTAATTCCTTTCTCCTGCAATATTCTCTCAAATCTATCCTTACTTTCCCAATATCTTTAGTTTTTCCTTTCACATCCATCACAATGTTAAAGACATTGTCAAAAATGTTCTTTTCTATATGCTTCACATCTAAATTATGCCAAATTAAACTAAGCTTCCAAAAGGCAATTTGCAAGAGATGCTCTATTTTGTCTAGTTGTAACTTAGCCTCATCCCTCTTGACCACATTCCTCCTAAATGTTGTTCTATTCTATCGGAAGAGATGCTTAAGGGGAAAGAATTGTCGATGTGAATCAAACTAAGAGTTTGTACCAGAATATTTAAAGAAAAATACCTTACTTTCCTCTATGCAAATGTGGCATACCAGTTTTCTTGTCATAGTCCAGCTTGACAATACTCCATAAGTAGGGAAATCATTAATGGTCCACATTAACACTACCTGCATTATAAAATTCTATTTTGTTGAGATATCATACCTTGAAACACCCTACCACCACAATTGTTTCAACTCAGCTATAAATGGCTAAAGGTATACACCAATCTTAGCTTTTGGGTAATGTGAACTAGGAATAAGATATGTCAAGAACATATATGAGGTAGTCATGTAGAGCTCTGGCAAAAAATTGTAAGGAGTTACAATGACTAGGCAACAAAAGCACACCTAGTCAATTGGCTATACAGAGTGAATCACATAAACCTAACATAACATTTTGGGGGTTGCAAGCAAAATTGGGATAAATATTAATTAAAGTCTTCCACTCTTCTTCATCTAACAGGTGGCCTAACACACCATTAGGTTGCTTGTTCTCATAATGCCACCTTATATGCAAGGTAAAGCTCATGGAAGCATACAACCTTTGTAATCTAGGAATAAGAGATATATAATGCATTCTAACCGTAGGACATCTTTCCCTCTATCCCTTCACCTTTGTTTGTATCTAGGAGATTTACAAAATTTGCAATCCCTCTCATAAGCATCATCTTTGTAGTCCAACATGCAACCATTATGTAGCAATCAATATTTTACCTTTTCAGTCCTAATTTAGACATAGTTTTTTTGCCAAGTAAAAATATCAAGCAACAAATTGGGATGAGTGATACAGTCCCTCACAAATTTTACCCAGCAAGCGAGGCATATCAAGTGTGATTTGAATCTACTTTTATGCTTAACATTTTCACTACTAATGATAATTCTAAATGCTCTTCGTATCCTTCTCATAATCATTGCTCAAAAGTATATAACAAATCATAAAATTGTTAAGCCTCCAAATTTAGAGTTTCATCTATGTTTTGCTAGTAATGTTGCTCAAAGTCAAGATCAGTAGCATCAAAAATCCTAGCCTAATGATGATCAATATTATCTTTATGTTTCACATAAAGTCTTGTTTAATAAATATTGTTAAATGCTTCCATGCTTCTTCATTTGACAAGTGGCTCAGCATACCTTCAGGTCACTTGTTCTCATAAAGCAGCCTTATATGTAAGGCAAAGCTTATGGAAGCATATAGCCTCTTTAGTCTAGAAATAAGAGTAATGCATTCTAACCTTGGATACATCTTTCCCTCTATCTCTTCATCTTGGCTTATATCTAGGAGATCTACAAAATTTGTATTCCCTCTCATATGCATCATGTTTGTAGTACAACATGTAACCTTTAATGTAGTAATATATTTTTTTGACTTTTCAGTCCCAATTTAGATATAGTTTTTTTGCCAAGTAAAAATATCAGGAACCAAATTGGGATGAGCAATACAGTCCACACAAATTTTGCCCGACAATAAAAGGCATTTTGAGTGTGATTTGAATATACTTTTATGCTTAACATTCTCACTACTAATGATAATTCTAAATGCTCTTCGTAACCCTCCCACAATCATTGCTCAAAAGCATGTAACAAATCATAAAATTGTTAAGCCTCTGTATTAAGAGCTTCATCTACATTTTGCTAGTAATGTTGCTCAAAGTCAAGCCCAGCAACATCAAAAATCATAGCCTGATGGCAATCAATATTATCTTTATGATTCACATAAACATTGCTAGAAGTACTTGCAATATTTGTATTGTAATTAATTAAACTCTTTTTTCATCTTCTTTATTGTGGTCTGTCCAATACAAAAATTAAGTTTAAAACTATAGGCATATAATTGAATCTTTACTGTGTCAAGAGGCAAGACTATTATACTTTTACATTTATCAAAAGGACATCTAAGACACCCATGAGAGGGATACAATGCCAACTAACAAGCATATGCAAACTTACTAATCCTTTGGATGTAAGTATGAACACACTTTGGGAATTAGATCTGTCACTCATATCAAACAAAGATACTAATCCTTTGGATGTAAGTATGAACACACTTTGGGAATCATCCCTTGCTTCCTTGCCCTGCTCAAGAAGCTATAGATCTACCTCTTGTTATGTTGCATTTCCAAGCTCAGGTACTCCACAAGAGCTAGATATCACACAATTAGTTATGATTGGAAAACAAAACAAAGAAGACTCAGAAAGATCCTTTTTGCCACATCATTGCTTACATGCTAATCCTTCTGCATCCAAAACAGATTCGAAACATGTCAAAAGGTATGTGCTATACATGAATGTCTTGAGCTTTTGGAATTTATATTCTCACATGGTGTAATATAAGTTGCCTCTATGTTTGATACTTTTGGACTAGTGAACCTCTGTTCTTTTCTGTTTTCTCTTTTTCATTGCATTTTAGCTTTACCTTGATCTGTTTGTGCTAATTCTGTTTTCTCTTTTGTTCATTTATCTTGTTGAGCTAACATGTTAATATACTACATTTTCTAGATTGGCCTCTTACTTGCTTATGTGTGTACATTTGTGGGCTCCTAATTTTTTTCTTTTTTAATTCCTGAAACATCACTCTCATGTTTCATAGATTTTAGTAAAGTCTTCCTTGTTCTGTGAATTTCGCATTGATCAAAAAGAAAAAGAAGAAGCAAAAAGGGGGGAATGGGAGTATATGTGAATCTCATGCTGGCTATAATAGAGATTTTAGTAATAATATCTACCATGTACATCACCGATGTAGAAATAACTAGCACTTAAAGTTGAAATCAAATATCAGAGATTTGGTTTCATGTTGCATCTCAAATTCTTAAGCAATAAAATGTTTGGTTTTAGCAGCCAAAAACGGTTTATCACTAGGTCAAAATTGTCATCATCTTTTAGGAAAATGTTTCTTATGTATGCTTCCTAATCATTATGGTTTTAGAACAGAAGACGTACATGGGCCAACAGATACCAAACTACTATTCTAGAGCAAACAAGGACACACCAGTTGAAATCTACTATAAAAATACGGTAATATCTTTTAAGTCATCCCAAGATTTGGTTTTGCCCTTTGATTTTGTATTTCTGGATAGAGGATATGAAAAAGTCATAAATATCAGGCTTCTCTAATAATAACATAGTGAATTTGGTTTCCGAAGCCTGACCCATTGTGTATATATGATCCATCAGGCTTTTAAATCCTGGATTTTCTTATAACACTTCATATGGATGTTCAATCAGATAGAATCCTGCTTCTGATAATGTGTACAAGTTAAGGTTGCAAGCCTTTTTCTAAAGACACAGGATAGGTGAATTTGATAACAATAGATGTGTAAACAACATAAATTTTAGTTGTCATATACTAGTCAACGAATCAATTTTGCGCTTGCATCTAACACTTTGCGGTGCAATACTATATAGGGATTCGGCTCAACAGTCCCGGGCCAGGAAACTTCAGTATAATGCTGAATTGGAAAGAAACATCCAAGCTTTGCAGGTAAGACTTCAAAAATTTATGATTTTCCTTCAATTATGCCTAAATTAGATTGGTAGAAAATGTTAAACTTTGTGTTGGTATATTTTTAATAGGCAGAAGGATCTGAAGTTACCGCAGAGCTTGAATTTCTTGATCAGAAAATCTCATATTAGGCATGGAGAACAGGGCCCTTAAACAACGGTTGGACAGTTCATCTCAGGAGCATTTTATTAAAAGCTGTACGTAGCTATAAATTGACACAATTTCATTTCATTTTTGTTTGATTCCCCTTTCTTTTATCAATCATTGATTTCATTCAACTAGACTGCAAACTGGCCATCTGCCATACATCAGATCAGTATGTCACTAAAACTTACTGGCTCCTCAATTTTTCCGGTTTCTAATAAGATTTGCTAACTTAGCCATCACTTTTCATCTTTTAGTCTCATGGTACTTTCTTATACTTCCATAGTTTAAAACTGTTCATCTTCCATTGAGCAACAGGACTATTTAAATACTGGCATCTAATAAATGAGTAACAGTATCTACAAATCTCAGTTTTTATATTTTGATTTGTTTTTCAGGATTATAATTGGTGGCTGGCACACAGTGCAGCAGGAAATGCTTGAGAAAGAAGTCACACGGCTTCGAAATATGTATCAGCAGCTGCAACACAAACAGCAGCAGAAACAATATTCTAGGCCTCGATCCAAGAGTCAAGACCTTGATTCCCAATTTGCCAAGCTCTCTTCGAAGAATAAGGAAGCTTATTTGAAGAAACCCAGATGGAACCCAAAAAAAAGAAACACACATGCATGGAGGGCACTCTGAATTGTATAGTTAGTTACCCGATTCTCCATGCCTTCAGCCTCTATTTTCCTACTCTAGCTTCTAGTGAGGTCTCTGAGAAAGTCAAAGCTCTCTGTCCTGCTCTTATATATCCATTTTCAAGTTTAATTGGTAGAATATTCTGTTAGAAAAGGAGTAGAAAATAGAGATGAAGTAATGTAGAGAAAATATTTGTATAAATATACACTATGTTGAAAATTGTCTTCGCTAAGTTATTATTGGATTTTATATAATATATTTCTAAGATATAATAAGAGCATCTAAAAATTTGTAATTAAAAAAATTAGAATTTCTTTCTATAAAACTTCAAATAAATAGTTTGATTTTAACAAATTAAATATGAGAAAAGATGCGGAAAGAGTTTGTCTTTGTGAATAAATTGTACTTTCATAAGTATTTATAAACATGAGTAAGTATTTAAATAATAGATATATTTATTTATTTTAATAAATATAATTATTTAGTTTAAACTAACCGACGTGATCATTTATGATCAACATACATGATTTTTTATGTTTAATAAATATAATTTTTTATATTAAAAAAATATTATATTTTATATTCAAAAGACATAATTTTTTATATCTAAGATTATCAAATAAATTATATTATATTTCCCTCACCTTTAACATACAAGTTAAACAAATTTTTTTCAACATATTCCCAGCATAGGAGACCTTTTAGAAGAGAATTGATTGGTAGCGGCTGCTGTCAATGGTGACAGATCTCTTACGTACGTCAATGCCATACAAATATGCTACTCTGTATTGCCAGCCTAAGACAATGGCAATCGGTCGTAGCAGGTTATGACAATCAAAGTGTGAACTCTTCGTCAAAAAGAAAAAGGAAAATGAAATTTCCACCCCTCTAATTTTATTTAATGTTTAATATTTTGTTGTAAGATTTTAGATTTATTAAATCTTACGATTTAATTTTAAAAAGTTAAAATTTAGTGAATTAAAATTATAAAAATAATAACTAGAGAGAAAAACTAATAGTTAAGATTATATGTAAGACTATTGAGCACTAGTAGATCTATTCATACACTTGAGTAGGCAAGTGCCCACCCTATATTTCAAAATTTTAATATTACATATATAAAAAACAAAAGAATGTCTACATAAAAAAATTTAAAGTGCCCACATAGTAAAAATTTTTTGTAGAGAAAGATGGAACAAAGAATGATAGAGAGATAAAGCAGCAATTTTGTGGCATTTTCTTTAATCTTTTGAGTTTATATTCATCTTACATTTGATTAAAATTATATTTTGAGTTACTATTGAATTGTTTAAAGTACTATAATAAAGTTATGAGTTGAAAAAAAAAGTACTACATTTAAGTTGATATTGCAAATGCTATGTCACTGGTTAATGTGTTGAAAAAAAAAAAAACTATTACAATTGATGAGAGATGAACATGAGGGTTTTTATTTTATGATTTTTCATTATCTTGTAATAAGAATAAAATTTTAGTTCCAAATATAGATGATTGTTTGTAACCCGAGCAATTAAGGTGAAAGAATTAATAAATTTTAAATTTATATCATGTTTAAGTTGATTTATATTATTAAATTATTGACAATGTAATAAAAATATTTGTTTTATAAAATAATTGTTAGTACTTACACTAAAAAAATCCTAGATCCATTGCTATTGAGTAATATGAACTAAAGCTATGTAGTGAATTTTCCTTCAGCTATTATTGTAATGATATTAAAATTTTTATGAAATATATATTTTATGTAATATTTAAAATTATAATTATAAACTATATTTAATATTTTATATAATTATTTATTTTTACACCATTTAATAAATTTTTCACTATCAAAACTAGTAATACAGTGACTTCACATTCAAAAAAGTATTTAATGAAGGACTAAATCTTTTTTATTATATGTATAAAAAGATTAAATTATTATTTTTTAAAAAGATTAAAAAATTAAAAATATCCTTATTCCATAATCTCATTCTTTGAACAAAATTATATAACCCAAATTAAAATAGTAAAATTACAAAAATCACAAAATTACCTACTTGACTGTCACAGGAATGGTATTATAATAATTTCACAATTCAATATCTGTGCGAGGTGGGGCTAAGATCCATCGTGCTGGTTCCGAACCACCCTCGTCCCCTGCCTGCACAGGAAGAGTTTTGCTTTGGTCGCCGGTCAAGTTTGGGGCATTCTCCACTGGTATCCACCCAAACAGAGAATTGCCATCCCTAGATCAAATCAGTCGCAGTTTAAGTGCACCATTGTTTTAGAGGTTAAAAACACAAGCGCACGAGTGTTTTATCTTTCAGGTACAATTAACCCTTTGTAGGCCCTGGTCAAACAGTATTATATACAAGCTGTAAATGACCCTACTTTTGAAGCGTTGATTTGGCTCTGAATCATCTTCGGGGCTACCCTTGAAACGAAGCTATCGTTTGCTTCGCAATTGTAACCCAGCAGCCCATCACACCCATCCCTCTTCCTTTCTTTCTCAGCCACTCGAACCCTTCTCCTGTGGATGCTCTGAAACTTTATCGTTAGTTTAGGCCAAAAAAAAATACACAATACTGTGTTCAAAATGGAACTAGGCCAGGTTACTGCTGTGAAATTTGGACCTTGAATATGGGTAGTCCAAGATCAACCGATGTGAAGATTCTTGCATAGGGCTAACCATTCAGAACACAGTTAAGATTCCGAAGCTTGCAGACCAGAAACCAGTAACATACTAATATGTATAGACTTTGAAAATTGAACTCTATGCCGTTTCTCATTTTTCAAATGGAAGATTTGTATGTACTTAGTAGAGAACATGTTGGTTCTCTTCTAGAGAATCCTTGAATTGTTGTGAAACGTTACATTCAACTTCTACCATAAATATACATTTTCCAATAATCTTTTATGTTCGGAGCTGCTGTCTATCAGTATGGTTCTTTGAAGAAGATCACATAAATGATGCAACATATGGCAAAAATAATGATGAAAACATCAACTGTGAGGGCTGTCACTGCTTGATCACTAAGCTTCATATTCCTTCCACCGAGCCGGTCGACCATGTCAGGAACAGGCTCCCGGTTCATCACATCTTGCTCATAAGGATCCTCCAATCTCATTTTCAGTTTCTCAGCCTGGCGACTTGCAGCCTCTTGAGCAAGCGACCAATCATAAAACCTTCGACTTTTGTCATTGCTCAAAACACTGTAAACTTCTCTTAGTTTCATAAATTTGTCGGAGGCAGTTTTTAGTGGGAGGAAGGTTGTGTCTGGATGGTATTCCTTTGATAGTCTCCTGTAAGCTGCTTTAATCTCTTCCATATCTGCTTCTGCTGACACTCCTAAGAATCTGCTTGTTTCAACAACAATAAAGCAGTCAAGAGCTTATCCCCATAACTATTATGTCACTTGTTAGCTTTTCATTAGTAAAACTAACCGACTCTCCCAACAAGAAAATGTCTCTACGATAATTTCTTATTCAAGATGAAAGGAGTCCAAGAATACAAAATATTGGCTTTAAACCAAGAAGAAGTAAAAGCCTCTACGTCCGGAAATCTTCAATACAGGAAATAGGAAGCTGTGTAGAGTCGTAGCAGCGCGTGTGATTGTCAGAGAATTTGGTAGCAAAATTGTCTACCTACAAATTCTCAGGTTGGAGATTCTAATCGGGTACTGATATTTTAGTGGTTACTGTTTCCAAGTATATCGTTACATTTTTGAATATGGGAAAATCGAGCCCAGGATTATGCCACCAAAGTCCACTTACTTTCCAAAGGAGCAAATTTCTGTGTCAAAACTCTGTGCAAACAAGTCTTTCAACAGGAGATAAACACACAATAGTTTTACTTGCCACAATAAACAATAAAAGTGGACAAATAATATTTTATGGTTATATATCCACCATTTATATAAACTTTACCAAATATGAAAGGAAGAAAACCATATAATAGAAAAATAAGAATACCTACTGAACAAGATAGGCTTAATTGAGTGATATTGTACACGGATAAATAATTATAGAGTTAATCAAAAAATTATTTAGATTGTGTTATTCTTATAATTTTATTCCTATTTAATTCTTATAATACATAATTTAATTTATTAAATTTACTGAATCTCATAAACTGAACTATACTATCCAACAAATCTAACATTCTCCACTAATTGACAGTTTTGTAATCATTTTATAGCCTATCATTTCTCAAATTATTTAAATTAAAGAAAAATGTTACTCCCACGTATTCTTTCTCAAATTATTTATGGGCTTTGGCTCACTCTACGCTTTCAATGAATTAATCTCTGGTCTATTGAACTAAGGATACCTGAAATCACAAAAAACAATGATAAAATATGTTGATTTTATAGGTCTAATAGAATTTATTGATATGAATATAAAGTTCTGATGATTAATTTAAAATAATGTTATGAAAATTACTAGATCGTTAAATGATTTCTAATTGCATGAATTGCAACTAAGTAGCTCCGTGATTAAGTGGTTATGTGAAAAACAAATTTTTTGCGGTGCACTTGACCAAATTGTACGGCTTTTATTTGTTTCAATGAAATGGGGGTTAAATTTCTATCTGGGTTTCAAAATTCCAGAGCTTGACACTCTGTGGTTCAACATTTACTATATGTCAAGAAACAAATAATGAGACTCTGAACCCAAAACAGTGAGAAAAAGAACTCAAAGTTGTGGAAGGGCTCACTCGTAATGAGAACCAGAAGAATCGCTAAGCAAATCGGCAAACTTTTCACCCAACAGATTCTCCTCGTCGGCACTGGGTTGTTGTTGTTTACTAGTATTGCTGCCTCCAATCCAACCCTCATCTTCGTTGTCCCAATGGATTCTTGTGTCAACTCCTGGGGGTGCTCTCTGGCGCCTGCTTGGGTTCTGTGAGGCGTGAATCCGCAGAGCACTGGTAGTATTAGGGGTGTGTGCGGTTCTTGCTCTTAATAATCCGGTGGCCCGCCGATTGTGTGAGAGTGGATTGTATAGCATAACCCGTGGCGCAGGTGTGGAAGCCATGGGAAGAGAGGGAGAAAAGAATGCTCTGTTTCAAGGCTGATAATACGTGGTTCATCTAATTTGGCTTCTGTGGCTCAGATTGGCAGGAAAATGGATCCAGGCATCTCCAAAATTGACGGTTTTTGGACCTTCCATACTGCTTGATAATAAGGAGGTCGCTTTGGAATTTGGATAACTTTTGAAGTTTTTAAATGTATAAATAATTATGACACACACGTAAAATGCATATCCAGCAAAAAATGTACTAGTTTACAAAATTTGTGCTTCTGCTTGTACAAGTTTACGAAATTGGCATTTTATGCAAAAATTACTTCTTTTGAATGTGATACGGATATTTAATTCTTTACAATATTATTTAGACCTAAGATTAGCTTAAATTGAAATATGTGAAAACTTACTGTAAATTATAAATTGCCGTAGATTCAATATTATTTTTCATATTTCCATATATAATTGAGATTCTTTAAAATAAGGAATACACTTTATTTTTTATAAAATATAAATAAATAATTATTAATAAAAAATTAATAATATAGATTATGTTAAATTCATAAATTGTAATTCACTTATTTATATTTTATAATAATATTTATCTTTAATTTTTCAATCAATAATTATTTACTTATATTTTATTCTATAAAATGTATTTTTTATTTTAAAGAAAACAAATCCCTCCATATAATGTTCTATTTTTTATATGGATTGTCAAACTTCATCTAATAAAGATCATCTTTGTCAACTCAATTTATAGAATTATAAAAAAAAAAAAGTAAAATATATAATTATCCTTTTATTTTCACTTAATTTTTATAAGTAAGAATTTTTACATCTATTGAATAAAAATATTAGAATAATTAAACTCTTGAAAAATGTTGAACCAATTTTAGAAGTTAAAAAAATAATATTGAAATAAAAAGTTAAAGTTTGGTCTTCAAAACAAGTAGACCTATAGACAGTTAGCAATTTATAGCTTATTCAAAAAATTGGTCAACCCATCAAGTATTAGATGGTGGATTGGACTACGCTAATCAATTTTAACACTTTCAACCGTTAATATTACTATTAATTATATTTTGTTAATTAGCCATTTATTTCACTATCCATTTTAAAGTTAAAAATAATTTTGTCAATCATTACTTCTTGACAATGTTTTAAGTTATGGGATCACCTGACGTGCAAGTAATAAGGTCATTCTGACTTCCTTACATATCAAGTGGTCTTGATTTTACCTTTTTCTTTTCTTTTCTTTTCTTTTCTTTTTTTGTTGTGGGGGGAAGGGGGAGAATGGATCACCCAACGTGTGAAGAAATCAAAATAAATTCCTCACTTATACGTTAAGTGATCCTGATCCATGTTTTAAGAAATGACCAAAATGAATTGGTGAGTGGCAAATAGTTCAATATCGGTTGAACCAGTCTAAATCTATGAAGGGATCTTGGTTTTATGAAACCAAGCAATTCATCACAATTTAAAACAAAAAAAAAAATTATACATTTACAAAGTATATTGTCTCAGTTAAACATATCGCCATTTGAGTGAGTAAAATCTGAATTTAAAAAAAAAAAATCAAAGATGGTTATGAAGATGCCCATAAAATTAATGACAAAGAGTTAATCCAATTATGAGTTAATATTTACAAAGTGATTATGTGTATTAGATCTATAATTTGCTTACTCTTGTATGGATGCTCTACCATGCATGATGCAATGTAGAAAACAACAAAACGATGCAATTTTAGTACAAACAAAACATGAGGTTTAAACATTTTATCTCAAAGTGCAATTTTCAAACACGTGTACTTGAAACAATTTTTTTTAAATAAAATCTTCTCAGTGTATTGGTTTGAACTAAGTTCGATTGGTACAGGCTATCAGGGTTGTTGGACTGGTGGTTTGGCCCTTTCAACTTTAGAAAAGTTCCTCTCACGAAGTCTCGAGAGGAATGAATATTTAAGAACTCAATTAATACTTTTAAAATTTTAAATTTTATAATTTAATTTATGAGATTTAATAAATTTTAGATTTAAATATTTTTAATAAAATCGAATTATATGAAGAGCAAAATTGATATGCATTTGGGGTAACATGTCTTCCATACAAATCTCAGTTGCAAGAGATTTAGCAATATATAATGTTCTAACTAATTATTTTGCTCTAACTTTTTATGGAAAGCAAGAAGTTAATCATGAAAATTTGCATATTGGCTCAGCGTGGTAGATAATTACTTCACCACCCCGAGAAATGAGTTGCCTAAAAAGTGCCTTCCACAATGCAACTGCAAGGATGCAATTTATTTTAATCAAGACTGATAATATTTTATAATTATTTGTTCATGATTTATATAATTTATTTAAATAATATATCTATACTATATTTAATATGTACACCAACAATCATACAACAACAACGTTATAAATGGTTTGTTACCATATCCCTTCGATCGGATAAGGGTCTTCCCTTAAGTGAGAGGAAGAAAAAAAATAGTAAAACAATAAAATTAAAATTTATATATTAAATTATAAAAAAAAAAAATCAAAGAATCTAAATTTTTTCACTCTGTAAAATTTTCAAGAGGCACACAATCCTTACTAGTGGTTTGGCAAGCCAGCATCAACTCCTCGTTATTTGATCCAAAATGACCGTTCACTATTTTTTTTTTCTTTTTAATTTTCGGAATGCAAAGAGCCAAAGGCGGTCAAACGCCAAGGCAAAAGCAGGCAGAAACAAGACCAACCTCTCCTGGAAAAAGGAAACAAACAGCCAAGAAGGACCAATCATCCGAGAACCGATTGAAGTAATAGAGGTGAATAATGTTGCTTGTATTTAAATTTTATACTTGTTTTCTATTTTTGTAAAATTAATTAATAATTTTTGTAAAATTAATAAGTAATTTTTGTAAAACTGAGTTAATAAATTATAGAATTAATAAAATGTAAAATCATACATCAAGTTATAAAAGTTACAAATTAATTTTTGAAAAATATAAGATACATATAATTTTTGCATGCAAAATTCGTGTGCAAATACATACGCAGCAAATGAAGGAGCTAAAAAACTCCTTCTTATTAATTATATGTAAAAAAATATGCCTCTCCTCAACAAATTATATTTAAAAAAAAAAGAACACATTACCAAAGGAAAACTTAATGAGTGATTATTCTTAGTTCTAATAAAAAATAAATCTTACATATTGCATGTCAAGCTAGAATAACTTTTATTTATAATAGACTCATTATAATACATATGCTTGAAGGTAAAACTTTTTCTGCAGATAATTTGACCAAGGAATGGGCAGCCATGTTGCTCTTAGTTCCAAATGTAACCTTTATATATATATATATATATATATATATATATATATATATATATATATATATACATATGTGTGTGTGTGTGTGTGTGTGTGTGTGTGTGTGTATATATATATATATACATATACTCAACTATTGCTTTAATTTTCCAATCCACCTCTAGACCTCACAAAGTTCTCAGTCATAAATGAGCTTCCCTTGGGGCCCAAGTCTCTGCTGCGAACATGGAGGAAGGTAAAATTCTTTGAGAAGACCGCAAAGAAGCTCCTTCATGACCCCTTAGGACAACCCCTTAGGAAGATAATGATACTTGTAAGAATTATATACAACTAATGTACAATGTTCAGAAAAGTTGAAGTATAATTTGTTCTCTAAAGACTTGTGTAAATAGACTGTTTTTAGAGTAAATGGATTTTACATCGTAACACATGCATTTGACAACTTACTATTTTGTACCTCCACTATATCCTATCCCTATTCAGTGGATGCAATCAAAAAGTGACAAGTAATAATCTTTCAATATTGCCATCGATAAGTTTTGAACAGTTCACTGGCCACGAGTTCCCAAAGAATTAAACAAAATCTTACATTTGGCTGCACATAACCATGCTGCCTCACTCTTACCAAAAACGTAATTGACTACTGCCAAATCATTAAGATTCAACAGAACTGCTATCATCCATTTCAATCTGCTATTGATTTAGCTGGTCAGGTACATATATTCATGTCAAAAAATATAATTCTTTAGTGTTTACCAAAAACAAAATCATCCACAATCAATTGCTAGTCAACGAACTTTAACCAGTTCTAAGTCATAAATCAACCAAGAGTTTGGGGGTATACTTTCATCGCGTCCTTCAGTCCCAAACCTGCGACACCACGTATTAGAGAAAAAGATAGGGAGTCCAAGACCAAATAGATAGATAGGAAAGGATGCAAGTTTAACACAAATTTAGCCGCTCACCCCATTGATGGTGGGACAATGAGTCTTCTTTTTTCGCCAACTCGCATACCTAAGGAGCATAAACATGTTTGTGCATCTCAGCAGTACTTAAGAGGAACTGTAGAATGCTTCTTCATAAACATAAAAGCTCAAGGAAATAAGAGAAAAGAGGCTCAATTATCTAATTGGACTACCTTCAATGCCAACGTCCCAACCCAATATAACTCTCCCTTTACCTGCATAAAGGTGATACAAGTAAGGACATATAGAGTCATCTCGAAAAAGACACTAGCTTCTGGTTAATGGTGGTACCAAGGCGAAACTTGAAAGGGGCATGGCCAACAGTTGACTCAAATATTTTTTCATTTTCTTTCAACCTGCCAATGTAATGGACACTGATCTGAAACCAAAAAGTAATCAGTTAAATGAAATTATATCTGCTATTTTATGAACTTTCTATGGCGAACAAATTATTTAAATCATTTAAAGGAACCCACCTTTCTTCCTAATGCAGCGACTTTGCCATCTTCTTCACCCGATTCCAGCTCCTGAATAATAAGTCCATTTGACAACGTTCTAACCAGAGAAGGCTTTGCATCAGTCATCTTGGTTCCATTATCCTTCAAAACCCCGGTATTTTGCTTGACAGATAATTGAGGCACATCAGAAATCACACCCTTCCCATTCCCTTGACATTTACTAGTTTTCTTTCTCCTTTTTACCTTTTTATCCCCAGGCATGTTTTCACTAGGAAAGTCAAGATTACCAGAGTCAAATTTTCTGCACAAAAAAGCAAACTTACGAAAATTGCATAAAATATGACAATTGCTATTTTCAAGCATTCCAAACCAAAACATAATCCTTTTTCTATTTCGTTTGAACCCTCAATTGCTTGGAAACTCTTGGTTTCAAGAGTGAGAGTTTGAACACGGAAAACAGTCAATGGTCTTTCTCTGTCCTTTTATTTTGAAAGTTAGGTGCCTTCATTGTCTAAATTAGAAAATGACAATAGTCAATGGTCTTTCTCTGTCCTTTTATTTTGAAAGTTATGTGCCTTCATTGTGTGAATAAGACAATGACATGATCAAAGCTATGTAATATTAACATGTGAAGTAGATAGGGTACCATGTTTATAAAGAAGGGTCTGGAAATTTAAAAAAAAAAAAATCAATATTACCCCACAGCCAGGGATCTGACAAAGAAGACATCTATCCTCAGAAGTATCACAAATTACTCTCTACGTATTCCCATTCCTTCTATATTCCTCTTCCATTCCAGTTCTCCTGTGCATTTATTTTGGTCACCCCTCCCTAGATTTCCTCACACCAACATACAATTTTAGAGATTCTCAACTCATTGCAATGTACAATTTTTTGTAAGGAAGAATACAACCTTTCCAGGCCCATTTGGATTCGCCTTTTTGTGCAAAAGACCAAAAGTGATTTTTGTAGAAAAAAATTAGAAAAGTTAAAAATAATATTTTGCAGAAAAAACAGAAAAAAAAAAAAAAAAAACTTTTCTACATTTGGTGCTTTTTTCAGAAGCTCAAATTTTGAGCTTCTCTACAATTGCAAAAGGCACTTTGTTACGGTAAAAAAGCCAATCTAAACAGGCACCCAATCAGTTATAACTTCCTATACTGGAAATATGCTATATGGTTACAATGTAACAACTAACATGGATAATCAGCAATATAAACCACTCAGAAGCTCAATAGATTCCTCATCTAAAGTGGACTTGTCTTAAACCTAGGATGTATAGCCACCAAAGAATGATGCTTCTTTCATCTCTAGAGATGATTATCTTCAACTGTACATAGTGAAAAGATATCAGCTCAAATTAGAACACCATCATGGCAAATCTCGTGTTATCTCCATGCCAACAGAAGAATTAATTAACACTTAAACAGGGTTGCAAGCTGTGTGTTGCAATGCAGGATTCAATTCAGAGTACAAACTCATTTCTTGTGTATCTACTGAAAGCGTATAAGGGCACACAATTTTGAACCCTATGTCATTCAAGCACACGTATGCTATAAGCTTATCAGGTGGCTCGTTTAAACAGTGAATACCATATACACCATACAGCATAGGGGGTGCAATAAGGCCTGAAAAGGAATTCCTTAAGGTACCATTAGGTATAACAGAAAATTTTAGAACCCATTGTTGCCCCAACTGTAATCGACTCCCCTCCCTTCAGTACCATTTTCCTCACTGATTAATCATTATTTAGGTGGCTTAAATATCATGGATTTTAACTTTCAAGCAGCATTTTGAAAACCAAGCTGGACTGAAAGTCAATTGTACAGTTACAGTTGCCTCCTCAGACTAGGCTAGCTCTAAATAATGAACATTTAATGTTCCATTCCAGACCTTAATTCAACTCAGACAGGAATCACCATTCCCTCCGGAGGAAGTGGGTTTGGTCCTTCTAGGCGCTTATATAACCATTCCATGCTCATTCCAAGCATCAAAGTCTAAATAAAACAAAATAGAATGGAATATAAAATTCATTACAAAACCAAAAAATGGAATAGAGAAAGACATTCCATTCCAATTTTACAAATTGAGTACCAAATATGACCCAAGTAATAACACAGGAAACGAATTTTCAACAAAGCATACAAGTTTGAAGCTGTTCATGTCTCAAAGGATTCATCTTAGCCAGTTTGTTTTGAACACCTTTGAACATGTTGCAACTATGCCAAGTGGTTTCTGTAAGATTCTAAAATTCCTTTTGCTATCATATCAGCATGTAATAGTGTTTAAGAAATTCTCATTTAGAAAGAAAGAAAGAAAAAAAAAAAAAAAAAACCACAAGAGTACTCACTCATCTCCTTGGTGTTTGTACTCTTTGACAACGTCTTTATGGTTAGCATTTTCAACTTCAAAATGTTGATCTTTGTTTGCCCGATCTTTCTTTTTCTTCTTTGTTCTTCCACCTTTTTCTGGAACCATTTCAGTATAAGGTGACGCAACATTGTCTTGAAGCTCAACATCCCTGCTAGCGAGTATCAGATAACATTGAAAACCCCAAGGAACAAGAAGCAGGACAGCGTATCATGCATGCTCATATATTTCAAAGTAATGCTGCTCTGCAATTTTCATATGTCTGTATTCTCTAGGAGGTCTCTTGAGCTCTGCCAACATAGCTGTTGCAATTCTAGAACTTTACTATGAGTTTAGATTCTAATAGGATCTTCTTATTAAATAACACAACAACACAGATTACAACACAATTTAGGACTGAACCATGCCCTAACATGCATTGCACATGAAGATCACAACATCTATCTATCCCATGGAATCCGAGGACCAGAGACCTCCCTATGTTCCCAACCGAAATCCTAAACTATTTTGTCCTAAAGTTACAGCATTAAGAATACAAGTAACTACCTATAACCAACCCAAACCTGCCACATGTACCTTGGTCTGCATTCAGTCCTACCACGCTTTCACACCCTCTCCTATAATAAACCTTGAAGATTGGTAGCCTAACAGTTTCCTATCATTAGTTTGTTTCGTGTTTGGAGTTGTACAACACTGTACTAGTGTAGACAAGTCCTTGACCCTTACTTTCCTATTTAAATACCACCTATTAGTATGAGTCTTCAACATAGTCTCAACATCACATTATTATAATACAATTCTCCTTTTAGGGTTTTCCTCTCCCTTCTCCCTATATTTCACATATTATTAGAGTATAGTGAGATGAAAACCTAGCCATCGCTAAAGAAACCCTCACCATTGCTGGCAAAGAAGGGTCTCAACTACTCATCAACGATGCCCAACCTAATTTGTGGCCTCTATCTCTTTTTTGTTGCATCTCTCTCCCTCACAGCTGAATATCACAATTTTCTCTCTCTCCTAGCCACATCTGTTAGAGCAGGATCATCCTCTTCCCAGTGCTATACCCAAAAACCAACCCCACACCGCTTCTCCTGTGGTCCATATCAGACATCAGCACCACCATTGGACTCAGCATGGTCTAGTTGGCCTATCCCTAAAAGCCTATTGCTGGAGACCATCGAAAACCACCACACGAGATGCTAGAGCTCCAGCAACCTCTTGTCACCGTGCCCATGCACTGCTATGAACATCCAAAGAGCTTTTCTCACCTATTCTTAGCACATTTCTTTGTTATTGGGTTTCAAGAGCATCCACCTATACAAATCGTGCCAAGCCCTAGTTATTTTATCGGTTCGGTCTCTATCAGATTTGTCCTGTTGGTTTTGTCACATAGCTCGAGTTAATTGTGACTTAGTTATTTCTGGTGGTCCAGTGCTATTCTGAAACTCCTGGCAGACCTCTAATCAAGATGCTAAACCTATCAATCAGTCTCTAGTCTCAAACTCCCAGCCTAAAAATTTGAGTCAAACTCAAATTAGGACCTTCTAGCCTAACTCAAATTAGGAAACCCTGTCAATTCGAGCTTTCTATCATATTTGTGCTATTGGTCTTGTCACAGCTTAAGTTGATTGTGACCCAGTACTTTTGGTGGTCAATTGTTGTTTTAAAACTCTCAGCAAACCTCCGATCTAAAACTCCTTGCAATTCACTAGTCTCAAACTCCCAACCTAAATTTGAGTCAAACTAATATTAAGACCTCCAAAATGAGCTCAGATTAGGAATCTAAGCTGAACACAGATCAGACTCCTCTCACACAAACAGCACTATTGCATTGATCTTAGGTTGCTTCCTGTTTAATTTTCAGTCTTTTTCACTTTTATTGTCTATATAACAAGCTTGTGCATGTATCTTATTTTGAAGGGGAGTGTGGGAATACAAGAATTTTCCTACCTGTGCTTAGGTTGCTATTATTAGTTTATTTCCTATTTAGACTCATACTACACAATGCTAGTGTAGACAAGTCCATGCCTTTAGTTTCCTTTGTGAATACCACCTAGTGGTATGAGTCTTGAACACACCCTTAACATCATATTATCATAATACAATTCTACTTTTAGGGTTTTCTCTCCCTTCTCCCTCTATTTTCCACAATAACAACTCATCTATCACAAAGCTCAGAAGATATTTTGTTAGACACATAAAGGTATTATTACATCTGCTCCTAATAGCTTAAACTTTTAGGATAGTTGATTCTTCTCATGGTATCAAAGCCTTTATGACTAAGTGATCAAGAGTTCAATTCTTGCAACTTCCATTCTTAAAAATTAAGTTGATTTCAGCACAAAGTGTAGTGGGCCAATGCATTTGGTAGACTTCTGCATTATCTACACTTCAAGCCCAAAGGGCTTTAGTGCGAGAGAGTGTTAGAAATATAAAATCATTATTGTATCTACACCAAACAGCTTAAACTTTTGAGATAGCTAATTCTTGATATATTTATATTCTTTCAAGAATTTTAAATAAAATTTTGAAGTCTCTAGCTCAAAATTTGGCATTGGAGAAATATAGGTGAAGTTTTGAAGGTTGGTAAACTCCAGGTAAGATATTCTCATGGTGAGGAAATCTGCACGGTTTGACTTCTCTAAACTCTGAACAGCTTCAAGTCAGGCTACTAAAGAACACCGACGTGACAATTCTCCTTATATACTAGTTAATGATGCTAACAGCAAGGCACCAATTAAGGTCACTCTTTTCATATGAACAGCTGCTTACAATAGAATTTCATTCCACAATTTAAGCAAAAGACCAGTTGCTTTTGCATATGTTAAGGTCATCGGAGAGTATTTGATCAACTATTGCTCCACTTACCGAATACAAGTATGATGTGGGTTATTCTACTTAAATAATCCAGATAAACAAGAACGTAACCAGTGTTTATATCAACAAAAGCCACTCAACAAAAAAACTCACCCATGAACCATTGGTTTTGGGCTGTTTTCATTGCTCTGAGGCTGATCAATAGACATGCCTTCAGCCTTTATCTCATCTTGATGGAACTTTTCCTGATCAATGAGATTGCTGTTACAAGAGCTGTTAGCAACCAAAGTTATCCCCTCCTTTGACCATTCTTTCATTTCTTTTTTTGGCTTTTTCCCCAGTTCATGACCAACCTTAGAGGAAGGCAGTACTGTGTCTGTTGTTTCAGCTTCCATGCTTCAGTAAATAATAAGACAAGAAAATCAACAACCAAAGTACCAAACAAGAAGTCTTTGTAATGACACAACAAAATTAACTATGTAAGATGTGACACCTGCTCATACCAACAAAAGTGCTTAAAGAAAACTCACACATTAATCATGGAATTTTGACTATTTTTGGCAACCAATGTTATCTCCTCCTTTGACCATTCTTTCCTTTTCTTTTTCAGATTTTCCCCCAGTTCATGACCAATCTTAGAGGAAGGCAGTACATTGTCTGTAGTTCCAGCTTCTCTGCTTTGGTAAATAACAATGAAAAAATCAACGAGAAACCAGAAATCTTTGTAAGTAGCACAACAAAATGAACTGTGTAACCTATTTAGCTATACATAATCTGCATATCATTCAACTAGGTCTCATTGTGCTGCAAAATGTGTGATTGCGATTGCAATTGCAATTGCATACAATTAACAACTATAGAAGGGAGGGAGACAGAGAAACTTGGTTTTCTAATTTCCAAATTGACAAGAACTCCAGAGAAGTACAAAATTATTTAATGTAAAAACACTAAATACACCAAAGGACAACAAATTTTTAATGGAAGCATTCCACTCCAACCAAGCAAATTTACACCAAAAGATCACAAAAAACCACACCCCACCAAGGCCTTCGCCTTCTCACTCTTGCCTAAAGTTCTTAAAAAATAATCAAAACCACAGAGCACATAACAAACGCAACATTCACCAAAAACTCTAAACAAATAATTCCAGATAAAAGTGTCTGCAGGAACATATAGAACTAAATATGCACGTGTCTGACATAAACTGAAACATAAAACACATGCCCGGAAAAAGAACTTTGCACGATATATGAACCAGAAGCATACCATTAGAATGATTTCTATTAAGCACATTCATAAGGAACTATAGATTTATGAAAAGGATCTTTTAAGGAGATATTTTTCTCCATTCAAAAAGTGGATAAGGAATGACAAAGGAATACACAACAAAAAAATCAAGAGTCAAAACCCTCCAATCCATATTGTTGTTGAGACATAATATGAAGAGCTGTTAGTGAACTATTCCATCAAACTTTGCCTTATCTCTTATGTACATAAACATTTTGTTAAATAAAGAAATCATCTTTGGCATGGCATTGAACGATAAACAATTCCAATCCACGGCTTCCACAGAGGTTGAAAGTTCAAATAGCCCATGGTGGATAAATCATTTACTTGATGACAATGATGTAACTCAACATACAGAAAATTTAGTTCTTTTACATCCAAGGAATAAATTCTATTCAACCAGAAGAAAAACTGACAGAACAAATTCATCAAACTTTAAATTTACAAAATTAATGATAGTGAAAATCAGACAATAGGAGGTCTGTTTGATCATGATTGAGTTTTGTAGGATAATCAGCTACATATTCACTGTCATGCAATGAAAATTAGAAAAATTATATGTACAAACAAACAGGCATTTTAAAGAACATTAAATAAATGTTCTTAAAGTACATTAAAAAAGATAAGTGTACAAGACAAGAAGGTAAAAATAAAGATTTCAACCAAAACACAAAAGAAAAACAAACACAGAATAACAATGACTCCAAAGAGAGTAACCCATGTAGAAGACCATGAAAGAAAACCCCCATCTCCAAAACCATTAGCTACAAAAACTTAATGAATTTAGAAGAAACCTCATCCCCTTGCCTTGATGCTTTTAATAGGCCACTGCAGTTGAATCTATCGTATCCTATTGGCCAAATAGAAGCTTTAACCTTGAGGAAAGAAAATGGTTGGTTAAACAGATTCTGACTAATGGGAACCTAAATCAGAAACTAAAACTCCAAAGAGACAAAGACCCCAAACAAGCACCAAGTCGGGTAGTAGGTCTCTCATTATTCATCAAGATTCCAAAAAGCTCCAAGCTAAATGGAAACTACACAAAGTGTAAAATCTAAAATTGGAAGAATAATGCAGAGCAGGAAAGCAATAAAGTCAAGGGAATATATGAGGCAAAAAATGCTTCTTAGCTTCCAACCAAGAACTGTCTTTTCTAGAAGTCCTAGAGCAGATCAACAATGTTGGAGGCACACATTTACAAGGAACCAATGAGCTAGTTAATTCCCTATGATATAGGGTCAACTCCCGAAAATACGTATCCACCCAATGTGGTAAACTCCTTGACTGCCCACTTTCACCCGCCTAAAATGCCCTGCAGACTTAACCAATCTGTTCCACTTGCCCATAAGCTGGCAAGCATGTGTTCTTCCTTCTAACCAAGCAATAACTGTTCAGCAAAAGTGTATTGACTGGATCAAGATATCTTATTACAACTCAACGTCTAAAGTCTGTTAACTTTGAATATTTTCTCTTTCTCTCTAGATAATGTTACTTTTCATGGTTTACAGTCATGTCATGTGATTCTCATATAACAGCTTCCAAAACTTCTCCTATGCACTCTTCAGAGTCTATATATTTCCTCATCCAACAAAGATTCCACACACCTTACCCTCCAATGGTTCATAGACCATAGACTAAACTTCTAAAACTGTATATTTCTCTGACTAGAAAGTCCAGGAATGAGTAACCTGTCCATCCCAATGTCAATCAAAGCACTCTCAAATACTTTTGCTACAATCAACAACCATAAAACCATGATTTTGAAATCATGAGACCCTCATATAGTTATATGTGTAAAACTCAACATTTTTCACACATCTATCTGAAGAAAATAATGACATAAATACAAACCATGAAGAGCTAGTCATCATTTTAATATTTATCTATGTAATAGCTAGTGCAGAACATGTATGTATTTGAAATGTGATTGAGATATGAGAATAATCACCTATTTCTGTGACTATCTACAAGAAAAGTGTCATCTTGTGAATTTGATTTCCCAATACTATTGCCACTATCCTCACTGCTCTCCTTGCCAGCATAACCTGTTGCCCTGTCATTGCTCCCATCCCTGTTCTGGTCCAAGATCTTCCCACTGGCTTTACAGTTGTAAAGAGATGATATTGGCTGGCAGTCTTCATCATCAATTTCATATCTTTGGCCATGTGTATTACTATTGATATGTGTTTTTACTTCAAAACACAAATCATCATCTGACTCAATTGATTGGTACTTTCTCCTAAGCCTTTGACGGCTGCTTACCTTACCTTTTGGCCTGCTATCATGTGAAGCTTCATCTGTAGCCATCACAATCAAAACAAACAAAAAATAAAGAGAAGCAGCACATAATTAATATTTCACACTCAATAAAGAATATTGCTCATTTGAATTATACACCAACAGAAGAAAATAGTCAGCAAACTAGCATTTAAAATTACTCTCGGTGAGCATTTCAAAGAAAATCCCATATAAATATATATATATATATATATATATATATATATATATATATATACACACACACACACACTCACTAGAAAGCCATGGAAAAAAGTTGGCAAATTGAATAAAACAGAGACAAACTATAAAACTAGAGACACTTCAGTCCAGAATTCAGGTATCAACATAAATACTTAAACATGCCTTCATCTGAAATAGGACATGATGGCAAGACCTCTGGTTCGCCATCATCAATAAAACTATCCTCGTAATTGTCTTCATCACCAAAATCAGATCTCTCTGTCTCTGTATCCCCAATATCTTCCCCATATGATTCTCTTAAAAAAGTTAAGAAAGAGAAGGAGCCTCGACAGTTAAAAAAAAAAAAAAAAAGGAATTCAACATTTCTGTTACATAGAAAATAAAAAGCAAAAGCAAACAGGAAAACCAAGTAATCCAAGCAAACTGATTACCTATCTAACTATATTTTTCTTTTCTTTCCAACAATATCTCAAAATTGTATTCCTTTTTTTCCCAAACAAATGGAAGAAGCCAAGAAAAAAGGAGTGCAAGAAAATCCTACAGTCAATAATAACGAGAACAAGACAAGGATACGACTCCTCATTGACGTTGGTATTCTGGCGTCTACCGAGATAGTAACCAGAAAGGTGAACGCTCCGAGGACCAATTACTGAGAAGATGACTTCATCAACCTCCTCAAATTCCAAGTTTAATTGCAATGACTCACTGTTCCCAGGATACAGAGAGCATAGATAAACAGGGCTCTTGTTTCCTACATTACACTGAAGTATGCTTTTTGCTGTTGCAGTGCCAAACCCCAAAGTTGCCTGAGGAATTTTTAAAAACTCTATTAACAATGGGAACCAAATTGAGGAATAGCTCAGAATCTCTTTAAGCAGCCCATTACAATAATTAGATAATGGAACAAAAAAAAAGCCGCCAAAAAACTGCAGATGGTTTATTGCAGTCATATGGAAGAAACAAATATCTCAGTGACCAACATAAACTCCAATATGTATATATTAATAATCACAAGTTTTGCTGGAGAACATTACCATAGAAACATGGAGTCGTCCTTTCATGTCATCAAATTCATGGGTAAAAGGCTTTCCGGGTTTTACTTCCACCCCTGCGCCCCAAAAATTAAAATTAAAAAAAATACATATCATGGGTATACACCGACGGACCATTAAGGTGTAAATATCGCATTAACAGAGATTATTTATTCTGAATCCTGAGCATTACTTACCCCAAAAAGCCATGTTTTCCAAAGAACTTGTTAAACCTCAAACCCTAGAGAGACGCCTCTGGTCTGAAAACCCAAATGAACGACACGGCGCTGCCTGTTGGTCTGGTTCGCGGCTTTATTACATCCTCGATCGAGAAGACGGCGGCGTTGTGTTGAGTTGGCCACGTGGTAAGCTCTGAGAGGATACTAGAGTAATACCACGGGTGAAATTGACCTGCCCAGCGCGGGAGCACGGAACTTGTTTGTTTATACTTTGGGCCTGTTTTGTTTGTGTCTTTGAAAATAACTTTTTATTTTCAAAAGGAACAAAAAATTGAAAAGCTTGCTAGAAGAAATATTTTTGAACCGACAATTTTTCAAAATTATTTTTCAGAAATTTATTTTTAGAATAAAAATTGAGAATGACATCATCAACTTGTTTTTGTCCGTGGAGGCTAGCATTTTATTGGTTTCATGCATTTTAAATAGATAAATAGACTAGATTCAGAAATATCTGTGATAAAACTATATGTAAATATAATCTTATTTTAAAGCTTAAAACATTTAAGAATTCAATTGAAATTAAGTTGAATAATAATTTAAAATGAGATAAAATATATAAAAATTGGAGTTTAATTAATAAAAAGATCAGTTTTGATAAATTTTAAGATAATTTAAATTATCATTAAAAGTGACTATGGTAAATGAAATTTTAATAGAGATATATGTACAAAGACAATGATGTGTTCTTTATACTTCTATGTATAATATAAATAGATGATATACATATGATTATATGAGTTGGATATGTCCAAGTAGATTAGATTCATTAATTATATAAGAGATGAGATGGGCCTAACTTTCAAATCAAGCCCTATTTTAATAATTCTGATTGAAGTTGACTATTTACTAATACTTTCTAAACTATATATCTTTACATATGTCAGCTAGTATTGTGCTTTTAAAATTAGATGGAATGATCGGTCGGTTTAATAAAAAAATGAACCTCTATTCAGTCCAAATATCATATCAAATCGGATTTAGGCTCAAACTGGAAAAAATAGTGAAAACTGGTCAAAATAGCATGAATGGAATTAGAACCGGTCGGGTGAAACTAATAAATAAAAAAAAAGAAAGAGCAAGAAATATAGAGGAGGAGAAGGAAGAGTGAAAAATGTGGGAAGGAATGGCTGGCCGGCGGGAGGAGGGAGAGAGAGAGAGAGGGAAGATGGTGACGGTAGACGGTGGAGGTAGAGTTGTTTGGCACTGATGAACAAGCTCCAGACTTCAATTTGTATTTTTTATTTTATTAATTTTTATTTATTTTTAATTTATATTAAGATATATTTTACAATTTTATTTTTTTATTAATTTTCTTGTAATTTTATTTTTTCCTATAGCTTCAAAAACATATCCATATCCTCCAATATTCTCCGAGACGTGATCTTGATCAGAAGGAGTTGCAGTGAAGGAACTTTCTGCCACTAATTGCTGCGAGAAAAAGTAATGGAACGTAAAAACAGAAAGGACAAAACGCAAGAGCAATGATTATATAAATATAAATATATATATATATATATATATATATATACTCTATTTTCTTTTACTTTTAAAAAAAATATGTTTCACTACTTAAGAATTTGTGTGAATTTAAATATTTTAATTTTATTATATTTTAATTTTAATAAATTTTTATTTATTTTTTAATTTATATTAAAATATATTTTATAAATTTTATATATTTTATTAACTTTTTTAATTTTATATCTATTTTTTTAATGTTCTTTTTATCTTTAAATACATCAAAAACAGACGATCCAAGTCTGTCTCCGTTTAACATTTCCCAAACGGAGAAAGGTAAGTAAGTGTCAGGGACTACGAGATACGACTGAGATTTGAGATAGCATTCGCAGTCGATAAAGAAAGGTATATTATTATATATTTGGTGAGAAATCATATCATCATCATATTACATATTAAAGGATGATAGCTACCGTCGAAATTCTGATATTTGTTCACTCTACTGATTAGATATGTGGTTGAAGTTGCGAAAAATATCATATCATTTATGCCATTTGTCTCCTCACAATGCATATGTATATGACATTTGTTCCATTGATATTATGGTTATATTCCTAAAACTTCCTAAAAAAATAAGTATTGCCATGTGTTCCCTCTCATTCTATCTGGTTGTGCCATCTGTCCCCTAACTGTTATGTTCTTATATAATAGCTGCTATGTTTCACACATGGAGTCAGTATAAATGGTTAAACAGGAAAAAAATTAGAGTTGCCAAGAGCCCTTGAGTTTATTGGCATATGATGTTGTCAAAACTTATGGTAGTATAAGTTTGAATTTCAACTATCCCGTTTCCTACTCTAGTGTGGAGTTCTACATCATAAAGAAAAAAATTAGAGTCATTAACTACTATTAATATTTGAATATTAATTAGTTTTGTTTTCTTAATTTTCACTATTCAATTAATTAAACATATTTTGAGGGCTAAAGAGTTGCAATAAATTTCAGCCCATTAAAAATATAATCGCATAAGCATTTAATTAGGAAAGTTGAATTTATAAATTAGGCCTGATTAATTACACAAATATCCAACCCCAAATTGAGAGCTATTTCTACCTCCAAATTACATATATAGACTTAATCAAATTAAATTTGAGCATTAATAATAAAATTAAATTGCAACTTTGCTATTCTTAATTACATAAAGATGTCAATTACTAATTAAGAAACATTTCAAATCACTTCTTTAGACAATTTAATATACCAATCATAACCCAGTTTTAATTAGGAAAATTGAATTTGTAAATTGGGTTTGACCAATTACATAGACATCTCAACCATAAATAAAGAGCCATGTACACCTCAATTTACATAGGCTAATAAAATTGATTTTAAAAATTAATAATAACTTAAATTTACAACTTTGGTTGCCTAATTACATAGACATGTAAATCTTTGGTTAAAAAACATGTCAACTCCTAATTGAAAAATGTATCGAATCCAAATTACATAGACATGTCAGTCTGAAATTAAAAAACATGTCAACTGCTAATTAAGAAATATGCCAACTCATTTCAACCCCAAATCATATCCATATAATTAATAAAAAAATTTCATTAAATTGAAATAAACACTCAATAATCACTTTTTAGGTGATTTGATACATAAATCAATTCTAGTTAGTAATATTAAATTTGTTAATTATGACTGATTAATTACACAGACATCTCAACCCAAAAACCATGTCCACCCCAAATTACATAAGCCTAATTAAAATATTGTACTTGATTTTTTTTAAATTGCTAATTTTGTGGAATTGATTGAATATTGCATATATTTTTTTTAAACTTGTACGTTTTATACTGTTAGTTCCCTCCACTTTTTTTGATTAAATCTTTATCATGCTTTATTCTTCTTGAAATTCAAGATATCAACAATAAATATTTATTTCTAAGAAGTTTTAACGATCACATTGCAGTGCCATTATGTTGCGTGAATGGTAATGGGAAACGCCCAAGATCTCTCTAATTTTGTTTGGCATTTCTTTGACATTGGTGTATATTTGATTCATAATAAATTTAAAATCAAATGAATTTAACAATAACGAATTGGTCACAACTTTCAATGTCACCCGACTTGATTATATGGAAGAGCTTATTATAAAAATTTCAATGTTTCTCAAATGCGCAATTGTTGCTTCTCACAAATCAAGCTTAGGAGTCAAGCTTACTAATTTGAATCAAGTCTTTGATTTAATAGATTAATTAATGTATTAAATTCTCAACACATTCTTGATTACATTTCTTGTAACTCAATTATTGCAATCATACCTTAGGCATTGAGATATGTTGCATTATGTCTCATGCTTCCTGCTTAAAATCACAATTCCAGTTGAGTGTTGATCGAGATCAATTTTAAATAAATAAATGAGAAAATGAATAATATATCTGAGAAACATGTGTATAATTGATTAATGCATTCATATTATCAAATTGTCTTCTTGCTTTATTTTCTAAATTCTCCAACTATGACAGAATTAAATATTATTTCAAGCAACAAAATTAAATGCATTCAATTTGTTTTCATTGTCAGCCTGTAATTAAATACGAAACATGGTACCCCCATTTTGACCCTTGATTGAATAATTTGTGAAAAAAAAATTATTAATTTTTTTGCAATTATTGAAGAAGATATTAACAATGTAAAATTTTCAACATCTCCTGATAAATACTAATGTTAATTTCGAACGTTCATAACTTGTGACACCTATTTATATCAAAGAAACAAATAAAGAGGAAAAATACTTTTCTTATAAAACCTGTGCTATAATGAAGTATTATTTTCCCTATAAAACTCTTCTTAAGTAATGGTCAATTTAAATCTCAAAATGTCTCAATCTATGCTAAAAAGCATATAATTATCAGCTCCATTATATTTAATTGTAAATTTTTTTTAGACATTGCAGTAATCAATCGTATTTGGTTACCAACTTTATTGTATTGGGCTATTTTTGAACAGTTAATCATGGTGTTTAAATTACAGAAGCTCTTTTGTTTGATTGCTCTTGGTTGCTATTATAATTTTTTAAATGTATAGTTTGCTTGAAAATTTAGCTAATTGTGTTTATAGTTTTTTTAAAATGTATTATTGCTATTATAATTTTGTTAAATGGCTGCTCTTGGTTGCCCCATGGCTTGGACTTTCTGTATTCTGGAAGGGATTTAAAAGTTAGAACATAAGAATCTTTTTGGACCATCATCAATAATAAAGTTTGGTTGGGTACCTTGCAAAGGTAAGAGTTGCCTTGATATTAAACCAACACTAACGAAAGGCATCTCAACCACGAACACTACTATTTCGTCCTCCTGTCATCTTCAGGTCGTTGATTTTTCTTTTTGATATGAGTAAATTATACTAATCTTGCTTTAAATATTTATTATGATATTTTATTTTATTTTATTTAAATATCACACTTTACTTTATTTACTCAAATATTAATTAAAAATATACTTAAATATTAATAGAATATTTACAAAAAATATTAAATCAACAGTTTACTTTAATTTTAATTAGAGTAAAATATAGAGTATAAATGATCTTATTTGTTACTAATTAAACTCACCCTCAAGATGTCTTTATGTTTGTATTAAATTTTTTTTCTTATAATTATACACATTGTTAAATTTATATTTTGTAATAAATATAATTATTTGATTAAAAATATATAATTTATCAATATATTAGTTATTTAAAATAGTTAACTGAATTAAAATATAATTTTTTAAGTAAAATTAGAGTAAAATATTGATTTAATATTTTTTGTAAATATTTTATGAATATTTTAATATATTTTTTTAATTAATATTTAAATAAATGAGATGAAGTGTAATATTTAAATAAAAATAAAATAAAATATTATAATCAAATATTTTTAAAAAAGTTGTTTTAATTTATTCTTTTAATATTTATGGCCTGTAATGAAAACCATTAATAAAAGAAGTTAATGGGACTGAGTGAAAATGATAGATATATAAAGTTAAATGATATATAAGAAATAAAAAATAAGAGGACAAAGAGAAGAACAAAAATATAAGAAAACATGTATGAAATTTATTTATTTAAATATCAATATTTATTATTTTAAAAGAATAAGATGTCTTATTTTTTAAAAAAATTAAATATATAATATGATATAGATTAAAAAAAATAATGAGATATAATAGGTGAACTTTAATATTAAATTTTGTTACATATATATTTTTAAAAATATAATTTTTATATATTATTTTATATTTTCTCATTTTTATATTTTTTAATTTATATATATATGTCTTATACAATTTTTCTTGATATTTTATGGTAGGCTTTGGATGTGATGGTATAAATATTTTTATATTCATAACTTTTATTTATAACTCTATTTTATTTAATTAATTTATTTATTTTTAAATATTAAAACTTAAGGCAAATTTATAAACACAACTTAAGTCGAAATTACAAACGATAACTCCCACAATTTCCTAATGGTATTAATGGACAAACATGAACAAAAGCCACGTGGCTGACCATTCAACGTAGAGTTGGTAGCTATAGCTGAGTTACTGCTGACGCTAGCCATGATGAGTTACTCACAGTGAGTAGTATCTCACTCACTCTGTGTTGTGCAAGCCTCACGGTTTGATACAGCAACAACCTCTTGAACCAACAGAGGTCAATTGAACACGAGTCCGTGCAAGTCCTTCGTTAATGCAACCTTTTCTCTCATCTCTGCAACGCCAGTAAGTCCCTCCTTCCCTTGCGTGTAGGCCACACATGCGTGTGGACAAAATTTGTCTGCCAATATGATAATTAAAACTCAAGCAGTAGAAATTAAGATACAAATAGAACTATGTTGTATTCATAGGGGTGTATTACAATTCTCCCTGCACGAGACAGAGGAAAGAATAAAATAGATAAAAGATAAAAATAAAATAATATTTTTTTTTGAAAAGTAAAATTACAAATGAAATGTAGATGAATTATAAGTCTCTAAACATAAGTATATCATTTTTATAATAAATATTACACTTTTACTGAACGAACATTGCCCTGACCTCGATACCCTAATCTTTTTTACTCAGATTCTTTATTTTTTAAAAAAAATTAAGGGATATAATAAAACATAAATATAAAATAATAAAATTAAATTTATAAATTAAATTATAAAAAAGTAAAAAAAAAATCAAAACATTCAGATAAAAATTCTGCCACCGTAAGGATTTTACACCATCCATTTTTCCTTAATCCCCACCATATATAATTGGTGCTAACATTTGTCTCCTTTGGTACATACTGTTATATATTATGTGATAATTAGACGATAATTTTGGGTGTATTATTAATTTAATTGGATAAAAAATATAAGAGTAAATTACATTAACCTTTTTTGAGATATTTGATTATGACACTTTACTCCATTTTTAGTCAAATATGACAATTCATCTCATTTATTTAAATATTAATTAAAAGAATATACCTAAATATTAATAAAATATTTAAAAAAAGAATATTAAATCAAATTTTACTCTAATTTTTTTTAAAATTAAACTTTGACTTAATTAACTAATTTTAAATAACTAATACCTTCATAAATTATATTTTTTAATTAAATAATTACATTTATTACATGGTGTAAATTTAACCATATGTGTTATTATGAAAAAAAAATTTAGTATAAATATAGAGGCATTTTGGGGTTAAGTTTAGTTAGAAAAAAATGTAGAGCATAATTGGTCTTATTTTTTGTTAACTAAACTCACCCCAAGTTGCCTCTATATTTGTACTAAATTTTTTTTTTATAATCATACACATTGTTAAATTTATACCTTATAATAAATATAATTATTTGATTAAAAAAATATAATTTATCAAAATATTAGTTATTTAAAATGATTAATTGAGTTAAAGTATAATTTTTAAGTAAAACTAAGTTAAAATGTTGATTTAATATTTTTTATGAATATTTAAATAAATAGAGCAAAATGTCATACTTGAGTAAGAATGAGGTAGAGTATCTTAATCAAATACCTCAAGGAAGTTAATGTAATTTACTCAAAATATAATTAAAATTAGAAGTACAATGCAATAGAAAATTATTAAATGATTTATTATATTTTTATTCTTATTTTTCATATACATACATTACATATTACACTATATTTATAGTGATACACTATTTTCACTTTTTTTTTGTCACATACTTTTCTTTTCTTTCACTCTCATCACTACATATCAAATTGTCTCCTACTTATACATATGTTTGAAGCTAATACCTATATATAAGCTTACAAATTAGAAGATGAAACACGTAATTCATCACAATTGGCTACATTTGCAAATTAATTATCGTACACCATCATAATTAAAAGAAATCAAATATCCAAAAGGCCAACACAGTTAAATAATAACTAAATTTCTTAAGCATGTTGCCTTAAATTTGATTTAGGCAGTGCATATAATAATGCTTTGTTGGGAAGGGTTATGCTTGCTTTAGTAATCTCTTCACCTTGATGAGGTTTAGTATCTAATTACTAACTAAAGGATATCTTGAGTTTTAATTAAAAAAAAAAAGAAATCAAAGAAGTTTGATGAGGTGAAATTGTATATCCTTATGATCTTCAATTGAATTTAAATATCTGATTATTGGGATCAAGAATATGAAGTTAAGTTTGAAAAAAAAAGTCTAAAATGAAGGTACAGATACTCTAGTAATAATCAATGATATTGAAGTTATTGATGACCTAATAAAGTTGTTGAACTGAAGAAATTAGCAAAACTACACCAAACTTTGCATTAACTTTGAGACTCTATATTGAGTATATGCTTGTGATGTTCCTGAGAAATCCAAGTTGACATTACTTCTATTTTTTCCACCATTGTTGTTACTGTCATTAGCATTTGTGCTTATGAATGGGACTTGTTTTCTAACTTTTCGTCCTGTTAATTTCAATTAGAGAAAAATGATGCAAAATAAGAAGATAATAATTATGTTATTATATAAGTTTTATATTAATATTTACAATATAATAATTATCTAAAATTAGGATTGTAATTAGAGACTTAAATTTAAATTGAGAGAAACATTCTAATTCAGAGTTTTTTGAATTTTAAGATCTTTTTAATTCCTTGAAGAATTTTTAAGGCTTTAGATCACTTATTTAAGACTTTGTTATCATTCTAAAAAAGTTATTAAATTTTGATTACTCTAAAAAATAAATTTTGAGTATCTTTTTTGTAATCTTATCCTACTTCATATTCCTTGGGTTCACGAATGCTTAAAAGAAAATATCTCTTCTTCTCTGTTGTTCTGTGGTGGAGATGATGACTCCACTCGAATAGGGTCAATTCGGTGGCGCCTCTGGTGGCATTTCAACCACGAACATTGCACTGTTTCGTCCTTCTGTCGTCTTCAGGTCTTTGATTTTTTCTTCTTTTTTTTTTTTTTATATTAAAGGTGTGGAATGAGTACCGTATTGAGTGAACATGATATACATTAGGGGTGGGTATCAGTTGGTTCAGTTCAGGCAAGGGGGATTTTGCCTGAAGCGAGTCAAACCGAGACAGAGAGAGGAGGGGCCGATTCCAACCAATTAGGCGATGAAACCGAGATGTTCGATTTGAGTTGGGGCGAATTCATTCGGTTAGGCTAGCTTGGTTCCTCTTCCTCTTTTGGCATGGGTTGCTCTTCCTTTAGTCCAGAATCGGAGGCAGCATCCTACATTCCTACTACTACCAAATTTAACAATGGAATAAGGAATACATGAAAAGGTAGAGAGAAGAATCTGAAGAAAAAAAGGAAAAAAGGAAAAGTACTAAAGGTGAATTTTCAGATTGAGAAAGCCAGCCATTAGCACTTCAAAAAGGGATTGAGAGAGCGTTGAGGACCAATGGCACAATGCAACCATGACAAGACGACGAACTATAGAAGAAGTCGAGAGCGAGGGATGCGGGAAGGAGAAGAAGAAGGGTTGCAGAGGGTTTGGTTTGAAGCACTCGAGAGTCAAGAGTCAAGACTCGAGAGGATTTTTTTTCTGAAATTCGAGAGCGAGAGGGTTATGCTCAGGCAGATGTGAACAAGAACCAGGTCGTTAACCTTATTACCACGGAGTTGGTAGCTACAGATGTGGGGCTATGCTCAGGCAGCCTCCCCCTTACCATTACGGCTGACGCTAGCCACAATGAGTTCTTCACAGTGAGCATCTCACTCTTTGGTGTACCAGCTTCACAATTGGAATCAGCAACAACCTCTAGAACTAACAGATGTCAATTGAACACGTAGTCCGTGTAAGTCCTTCATTAATGCAAGCTTTTCTCTCCTCTGTTCAACACCAACAAGTCCCATCTTGCCTTATGTGTGGGCCATATGCGTGTGGACAAAATTTGTGTCTATCATTATGATAATTAAAACTTAGGGATGTCAAAATGTGTTGGGCCTGCTGGGCCAGCCCTCCCCGCCCCGCCCTGCACAAGGGGCGGGTTGGGTTGCTATATAGGTGGTCCATTTATTCACAGGTAAATTAACCCGCCTCCGCATAACTCGCGGGTTGGGGTAGGTTGAACCCGCGGGTTTTGACTCGCATTATTTAAATTTTTTTCTAAAATGACATATCATTTAAAATAGTTTTAACTTTCAGAAAATTGCTATAAGTTATACTATTATGACAACAAGATCAATAGATATGAATTGAAAGAGGAGGGCAAGTTAAATGATTGTCATTTGATTTCGATTTGGATTATGCAATTTAAGCAGGATCCTCATACATTTTAAATATAATTTTCTTATGTTTTGAATATCTTATATATAATATGTGATTTTATATGTGATTGTAGAGACAAAAGAATTTTTAAAAGGTTTCAAGTTAAAAAGTAAGTAAAAATTGATAAGCTCAAAGAGAAGACAAATTATTATACTATGCAACAACTTATTCTGAATCATTCAAGTGATAGTATAAAGCTTGTATTGTTACATAACTATCATCAATATCACATTTATATACTATTTTTTGAAGTAGAAAGTACTATCTTTATATTTGTATTGAGTTCTTTAGCTTTTATGTTATCATAATTTAAGGTATAAAACTCAAACATTGCATATATAGGAATAGTGGTATAAATGTATAATAGCATAACTCTATTTTCAATTAGCATGTAATTTATTTTGAATGACATCAATGTTAGACTTTGTCATATATAAGAACATGACCTTTATATCTTTGTAGGCATGTGTTTTATTATGCATGTATATTAGTAATATTATTGAAGCCTTGCCTAAAAAATGATGTTGCATATTAGCAATTTTATGAGTAGGATCAAGATTTTTATAATTCATTACGAGATAAATTCAGGTTATACCTTTAGGTACATTATTAAAAGACAAATTTGATTGTATTTATTTACAATTATTTTAAAATTAGTATATTAAATTTAACTAGTCATGTACTATTATTTATAAATTTTAATTGTTAATAAAATCTTTTTTTTAATTATTGACGGGCTGGCCCGCTTAACTCGTAACCCGCTGCGGGGCGGGTTGGGCTGAAATTTTTCAACCCGCCAGTTATGCGGGTTGTCCCGCCCTGTCCCGCCTAGTTGCGGGCTTATGCAGGTCGGGGCGGGCCGGCCCATTTTGACAACCCTATTAAAACTCAAGTAGTACAAATTAAGATACATGCATTACAGTTTTAACTTACATTGCCCTAACTTTTTTTAACTCAGTTTCTCTAATTTTTTTTTTAAAAAGGTTAAGATATATATTGGAAGAAAGACAAATATAAAATTAAAAAATTAATTAAAAATAAAATTTATATATATTAAATCATAAAAAATTAAAAAGCCACTAATATAAATAAAAAAAGAAATTAGGACACCCAAATAAACATTGCCCCAACTGTGAGGATTGCACACAATCCATTTTCCCTTGATCCCCACTATATATATTCGGTGCTAACATTTGTCTTTGTTGGGACATCCTGTTATAAATTGTGATAATTAAATAATAAATTTGGATGTATTATTAATTTAATTGGGATAAAAATATAATTAAAAATAGGAGTACATGTAATAGAAAACTGTTATATAATTTATGACATTTTTGTTTGTATTTTTCATATACATACATTTGCATATTACACTGTATTTATACTTTTACACCATTCTCACTTTTTCTCTTACAAACTTTTCTTTTCTTTCACTCTCATCACTTCTTATCAATTTGTCTCTTATACATATATTTGAAGCTAATACCTATATATAAGCTTACAAATTAGAAGACGAAACATGTATTTTTATCAGAATTGGCTGCATTTGCAGAGTATTTTTCACACACCAATATAATTAAATTGGACTCCATATACTTCAAACTTCTAAAAAGGGTTCAATAATTAATGATAGGATTTGTTGTCTGATATCTCGGTCTTGGATACCAAACCCATCGCCATTCTGGTAAAGGGTATGGGCCACACGAGCTGCATTTATGGCTAAAGTAACAAATGATTGTTCCCAAGCAAGTTGGGTGAAACAGTGCCCATTTATCTTCTGCCATGTTTTCATTATCAGCTTCTTTATATGGTTTCTTGCCACTTCTTCTGAAACGCCCATTTCATTCATATAACATAGGATTGATGAAGCAGCATCACCCCTTTCTCTTTCAGCCTGTAACAATTTCATCTATGTTAACATTGTACATTGAACACAAACAAAATAACATTCGTGGGTATTGCGAACTTACCATTGTGGTTTCTAAATCATTGCATAGTCGGATTATAAGAGATATATTGTACATAAACTCCTTATATGTCTGCAGAAAACTTTCTATTTCATCTGTTACTTCATGCATTGTAGCAAAATATGCATGAAGTAGAATCACTGGGCCAGAAGATGAAATCCAAGCATTGCTTAGATATTCTTGCAATGATGGTGTATAACTCTCTTTATGCCACTTTGCTTCCACATATAATGCCTTGCAAAAGTCCGTCCACTGTGGAAGGAAATTAAAAACATAGAAAATAAAAAAAATAGGTTAATAGTTTTCATGGATATCACATTAATTTGATAAAAAAATTAATGAATGTTAATAAGTTACCGCTTTCTTTAGGTAAGGTAATGCCTTGTCAAAGTTCTTTTCACCCTCAATTTCAGTTGCAATTTCGTTGATAACACTGTCAAGTGCTTGGAAGCAAATTTTCATGCAATCTGGAAGTTGTTGGACTTCTTTGGTATCCCACCTGAATAAACACAATAAACTTTCAATTGCTATTATGATTTGCTTCAATTCTTCCTATATATGTTCATTAAACTGCGTACTAACCTGTCAATTGCCACTGTGAATTGCTTCAAATCTTCAAATGAGGCATATATATCATAGACATCATCAATCACTAACACGAAATTAATTACTTTAGTGAGCCATTTCCTAAGAGATCTGTACTTGGGTTCTGCAGCAACTCCCACGGCACACATGAAGCATTCAACCAATCTGTCTCTTGCAAAGTTCAAGTGTTTTTTAAGGCCTAGATTATTCCACCACCTAAGTGATGCAACCAAAATGGGCTAATGGTTAATTTGATTTTTTTTTCTGATATCTGCAATATTTTTCTTGGAAGCAATATGCTTCTATGCACTATAAATGATTCAAGTGAAAAGTTACCTTGATAATTCCTTGACTTCCTTTTGATGTTTTGCTTGAACTATGTTGTGGTTTAATTTAGCTAATTCAAGCAAATCAGGGATGAAGTGCTTTTCCTTTTCATACTGGCTGATGTACCATTTGACATTAAACCATTGTACTCTCCAATGAGATGGAAGCTCCATGGCATGGACGACTTGTTCACGAAGGTCAGAATGCATATTGGTGGAAGCACCCTCAAGAAATTTGAGGGCGAAGGTCTCAGCCTCATGGCCATCACGCATGATTTTTTCACCCTCTAAGGCTAAGTGTGAGGCGTCCAGAAGCTCTATTAATTCCTTGACATTTTCGGCAAATGAGATTTCCGTCCGTATTTCCTTTACCTCAACGAAGTTGCTTAGTAAATCTGAGTTTCAGCATTCAAAGTTAGTTTAATCACATGACATGCACACCACACGAAATGCCTATTTCTTATTTACCAAATTATCTTTTAAGTAAAATTTCATAATATTTTTGCCACAGTTCAAAAGTTTTTGGCAGGAAGTTCCTATAGGGAAGATGTTTTCCCATGGATATGCACAGCTAGAAAACAAAACTCACGACAAACAAGTGCATAAATTTTCGCTCCATTTATTAAGTTCAAGGTCTCAAATAGTGAAAGAATCATTTACCAGCAGGTGGAACTTGATGCCCATGTTGTCTAAGAAGCCTGAAGCATTTTGCAGTTTTGTATAAACTCTCATCTAAAGTTGGATTGCTCTTGCTGTTGCTGAACAAGAGTATGGTTTGCAGAGCATCCTTGATTTCTTTTTCAAAGTGTATGGCCAGACCAAGTTTCTGGATCCAATCAACCAGCTCTAACTTGGCCAAAACCCCCATCCCTTCACTGAAACCATCCTTCATTTTATTAACCAACTTCCCACATCGTACATTAAGTTCTTCTTTCTGCATGTAAAATTGATACTACAAATCAGATAAAAGTACACATTTGAAATTTCTAACAAAAACTATAACCTCGCTTGATAAATTCGGCCAATATCTAATTTTACAAATAAATAACATGATTTTGTTTTCTATATATGTTAGGAGAGATATGTTAGAGATATAAAGAATATTATTAGACTACATCTATTAGCTTGCACTTTTGAATTAGTTGGTTCTTATTGTAGTATTATGCTTAGAAAAAAAAAGTAATGTGTTTGTAGAAAAAAAATAAAAATAAAATTCCTTTATAAATGCACAACCAAAAAAAATTCCTTTATAAATTTCATAGAAAAAAGGATTTTGAAACTTAAAAGTTGGACATAATTATTGATATGGCAAGTCATGCAATTGATAAGTGCTCTAATGATGTGGTAGTAAAAGTTGTTGCTGAGGTTTTTCTCCTCAAAATTTTGAGTCTAATCCACGAAACTTTATGTATGTATTAAGTGATTTGTCACTTCTTCTATTATTAAAAAATTAAAAGATTCAAAAATAAAAAAATTAAATTATTTGAATTCAACTTTTTCTGAAAATAAGATAAGGTAAGGTAAGAATTAGATAAAAAAGATGACTACAACTATATATTAAGTGAATATGTAATTAATAACACTATGTAAGGCAGATACACAAATATGAAAATAGTACCATGCATAAAATTTTTCTACTAAATAACCCATATTCTCAAAAACCAAATTAAACCAAAAATAGTCCTTTGATGTCTTTTTTGCACACCAATCTCAAAATGACCAAATAAAAATAATAGAAAAAACAGAAAAGTGTTGGAGTAATTCTCACATCATATGGGATTGGGAGAGATTGGATGAAGTGAAAGTCCCAAATGTTTGGTTTATAATTTGCAGATTTTCTCTTCGCGTTTGCATTGTTGGACACTTCATGGCGTATCTCATATACTACACACTCCTGCATCGCTGCTGACTGCATCCCAGTATCCATCTTGATTCCCCAATTTATAATGAGAATGTGTATATATGACCTTTCGATCATCAGATGGTTCCTTTATATAGGCACCAAAGTGGCAAGGGTGTAGTGTTCACCTTTGCCTCTTCTTGTTTAGATTCTTTGTTTGGCCAATTTTACTCACGTGAAACACAAACTGGAAAATCATATTGTCTTGTCGTTAAGCACAATATAAGAATACATCATACACGTTTTCTTTCTGCTGGTTCCGACAGCTTGTTCATACTTTCTGACACCAATGGAGTACTTTTTTCAAGTGCTACATGCACAAGGTAACTTCATACAAGATATGTATAAGAATCAAGGTGGTAGAAGTACAGCATTATTATATGTAATGATTATGCATCAAATTTAAATTCTTCCAGAATATGCCATTTTAAAAGTCTAAACTTAACATTTTTGTTTTCCTAATTACCTTTATTGTTTTTCTTTTAAACTCAACAAAAAAAAAAGGTTAAGGATAAGTTAAAAGTACTATAGCAAAAAAATTGAAATTGAAGTATTGGTGGTTGCAGAATTTAAATTCAAGGAAAACGTTGCACACGTTCTCATAGTTAACGTTGTTTTCAGTGTGACTATATAGGACAGAATCATAGTAGTTGGACTAATTACGCAATACTATGACGCTACCTAAACCTATCTGTAATTTTAATTTAGATTTTTTAATTTTTTTGCAATAAATTTTTATTTTTTAGGTGATAATTTTTTATATTTTTATTTTATATTTAAATTTAATTTATTAATCTCTTTTTTTCTTCATATTTTTATGTTTATTTCTTTTACTTTATCCTTACTTTTTTTCATAAATAGGAGTTTACCCTAGAAACAAATTAGTCCATTCTGAATCTGGACATTACAAAGACTACAACTATAGACATGAACAATAAAATAAAGGGACGGAGGTTCCTCAACTAACGCCATATTGGCTCCACCGCTTGTCCGGTTGTACCGCAAACCTGACGACAAATTCATATGGAGACGTCACCAGTCCCACGATGATGTTGACATATCTGCGTACGAGAAAGGATCGGTAACCCATCTAATAATTTAAAAAAAAAAATTTGTTAAAAGGACAAGAATCTTCTTTCACAGCACCTGAGAAGATCCATATCTTATTTTTGTTCATAATTTCTTTTCGGAGTAACGACAATAATAAAAATATATAAAATAAATATAATTAGATGTACAAAAATTTAAAACGAAAATAATTTAAATTTGAGAGAGAGAATAACTGCTAAAAATATGAGAGTGTGTATAAAGTCACTTTGTATTATTATCATTACTCTTCTTAAGTCATCAAATTTTCAAATAGACAATTAATGTTGTGCCATAACATTGTTAAAAATTAGGGAAAATTATACATATGCCCTTAACTTCCAATTATTTTTAAGTATACTTTCTTAAGTATAAAAATTGATAAATATACCTTTTTAATTATTAGAATAATATAAACATAGTTATTTAAATATTAAAATAATATAAATATATAACTTTTATTTGTTTACCATTAAATATTAACAATTATGTAATTTACATATGATTACTTATAATTAGTTTGGGTATATAAAGAAAACTCATTTTTATAGCTATCTATGGCTCCTTGCCCACGAAGTTATGCTTACTTTAGCAATTAGGATAATTAACCATGAGTACAAATGCATATAGTGATCTTCGCATGGCTTTATGGGATTAGAGATGCAAGAAGTTTGGTGTGAGAATGTAATGAAATGGGTGTAATGAGATTTTGAATAATGCTATGTTTGTTTGATAGGAGCTTAATATAACAATCATTCATTGGGACATTTTCTTGTGTGATCACACATTCTATTTTTTCATATGACTAGATATATATTGTATGCAATTGAAATTTTATTTAATATATCCAAAATATACGAGTGGGAGATGTTACATGGGAGTCACATAGTGCATCCACGTCAGCATGCATAAAATTAGTTAATTATTAGTTAATCAACTAATTAAAGAATAACACTTAAAGATAATTGATTTGATGATTAGCTTTAATTAAATTGAGTAAAATTGGTTACTTTATTTTTGATTTATTTAAAAATATAATTTAATTAAATATCCTACCCAGTTTGAGTTTGAATTAACTTAATCAAAGGAGATAAGATTCTTAACTAAAATTCCACTTTACTGGTAAGGAATCCTAGTTAAAATTGGCTTCTAACTAATGGTGAATATTTAAAAGAAGTAAGAGCGAAGAAAAAAGTTTGGACACTTAATAGAGAAAAGAAAATTTTTTAGGTCGCAATTCTCTGTACTCTCTCTAGAATGTTTTCCTAAGGGTATTACTTTACACCTTTGAAAATTTGAAAGTATATATTTGGAGAGCTCTAGTAGCATCTCCATAATTATGGGAAGAGCAACATCTATGTTTTTGATTCAATTGTTGTGCTTGTGATCTTATAGCTAGTACTATGTTCGTGTTGTGATTCCAATGATAGCTATGTTACCGACTTCATAATCGGTAGATTGCAACAATATATCTCATATGTCAATGAAAGGCACAAGTAGATTATAAAGTAAGCGAGATCTTTGATTGTAAAAAAATTTAAGGTAAGATTTACTATGTATATATTTTTCAACATTTACAAATACTATGAATATATATATTTCTCAAATTTCCTTTAATAATATCATATATTTTTGTCAACAATTGATGAGATAAGAGTGTCACTCACATTTTGCACAAAGCTAATCATGTGCACAAAATTAGTTAAGAGAGAGGCTTCTTCTATAGCTAATTTTCCTGTTTTAAAATCTCCTCAAGATAGGCTTTAACTTTTACACATTGTATTCTTTTGCTCTTTTTGATTAGGAATTTAATGGTTTTTATCTTTTTTTACAAATATTTTTGGGCTTTTCTAATTATAGATTGTAGTTTATTTAAGTAAGGACTCTCTATAGGTAAATTTTGTTGAACATTTTCGTGGAATATTTTGGTAATTAAACTTTGGTGAGTAACTAGATACAATGATTTTGGCTACCGTAAGCAACTTGGACCAACAACTATGGGTGGAAGATGGTCCCCGTCCACCGTAAGATAAGAGTGCCACATTTTGCACAAAGTTAATCAACGTGTGGAGAACTAATCAAAAGAGAGGGACTTCTTCTCTAACTCATTCTGTGGTTTTGGAATCTCTTTTACAAAAGGCCTTGCTAAATTTTAGAAAGCAGTTAGTTAAGTGAGATCTAAAGCATTTGAGAGATTTTATCAAGCTTTAAGAATAAAGAATAAAAAATGACAAATATACAAGTTCGTTAAGAAAAGGAAAAAGAAAATAAGAGATTTAGATGAAGTAAACTACATTAAAGATGAAGATAAAAAAGTCTTCATAGCAGAGAGAGAGATATCAAAGAAAGATAAAAGAGTTATTTTTACAAGTTTTGGATATTACTTTGTTAATACTAATGTTAGAGTGTTGTTGAACACAAAATGCATGACTAAATATAATGAATATTTCTTCTAGTGGTTCAATTACAATGACTTGAAGACAGTTAAATAAAAGAAAATTTCAATTATAATTGGATAATGATTCAATCTATTGTGCAGTAATTTTAATTTTAAACTAATTGTTTGTTTTTATTTTTTTAATCTATAAAGTAGATATACACAATATTTACACAAAATATATGTAATAATTATGCATCAAATTTAAATTCTTCCAGAATATGCCATTTTAAAAGTCTAACGTTAACATTTTTGTTTTCTTAATTACCTTTATTGTTTTTCTTTTAAACTCAACAAAAAAAAAAAAGGTTAAGGATAAGTTAAAAGTACTATAGCAAAAAAATTGAAATTGAAGTATTGGTGGTTGCAGAATTTAAATTCAAGGAAAACGTTGCACACGTTCTTATAGTTATTGTTGTTTTCGGTGTGACTATATAAACGGAACCATTGTAGCTGGACTAATTACGCAATACTATGACGCTACGTAAACCTATCTATGATTTTAATTTGGCTTTAACTTTTTTTATTTATTACTTTTCTTACAATATATTTTTATTTTTTAAGTAATAATTTTTTATATTTTTATTTTATATTTAGATTTAATTTACTAATCTCTCTTTTTCTTCATATTTTTATTTTTATTCCTTTTCCTTTATCTTTATTTTTTTTTTCATAAATAGGAGTTTACCCTAAAAAAAATTATTCCATTCTGAATCTGGACATTACACAGACCACAACTATAAGTCATGAACAATAAAATGAAGGGACAGAGGTTCCTCAACTAACACCACATTGGCTCCAACGGTTGTACCGCAAACTTGAAGAAAATTCATATGGAGACGTCACCACGTCCATCAATGATGTTGACATTTATTCCTGTGACAAAGGATCAGTAACCCATGTAATAATTTCAAAAAAATGTTAAAAGGACATGGTTCCCAGTGATGTGAGAGGAAAGTAGAGTGTCTTCTCCTGCAGTATGTAAGATGACCCATATCCTATTCTTGCTCGTTTTTTTTATTTTAAAGTAATGACAATGGTATAAAATAGAAGTATACAAAGTGAGTATAATTTGATATAAAAAACTTTGAAGGGAAAATAATTTAAATTTAAAAGAGAGAATAATAGTTAAAAATGTAAGAGTATGTATAAAGTCACTTTGTATTTTTATCATTACTCTTCTTTCTTTCTTTGTGACATGCAACGCTTGGAGCTAATACATTTTATGATTTGAGAACGCTGCTAGTATGTGGCATTTGCACAAACAAGACGTATGCACGTGGGGGGAGGAAAAGAAAATAAGATGTACGTTTCACTTTCTTTTTCTTTCTTTTTGTACGTCTCTCATACCCAAATGTCTGTACTAATAATAGAACTTTGCGAAATAAGTTTCCAAGTTTTCATATTGTCAATTAATATTGTGCTATAACATTGTTAAAAATTAGGGAAAGTTATATATATTCCTTTAACTTGAAATCATTTTTAAGTATATTTTTTTAATTATAAAAGTCGATAAATATACTCTTTTAATTATCAGAATAATATAAACATACTCATTCAACTATCAAAATAATATAAATATACAACTTCCATTTATCTATCATAAATGTTAATAATTACATAATTTACATATGATTACTTATAATTTGCATGAGTATCTAAGGACAAATTATTTTCATATCTATCTATGATTTGTGACTTATTGCTTGGGAAGACATGCTTACTTCAGCAACCAAGATAATTAATCATGAGTACAAATGTATGTAGTGATCTTTACATGGCTTTATGGGACTAGAAATGCAAGAGGTTTGGTATGAGAATGAAATGATATGGGTGTAATGAGAATTTAAGTAATGTTATGTTAGTTTGATGGTAGTTTAATATAACAATCATTCACCGAGACATTTTCTTGTATAGTCATACATTCCATTTTTCCATATGACTGAATATATATTGTATGTGATTAGTATATCTAATGCACACGAGTGGGAGATGTTACATGGGAGCCACATGGTGCATCCACGTAGACATGCAACGGAATAAAATTAATTAATTATTAGTTAATTAACTAATTAAAGAATAACACTTAAGAATAATTGATTTGATGATTAGCTTTAATTAAACTGAGAAAAATTGGTTAATTCATTTTTGATTTATTTAAAAATATAATCTAACTAATTATTTTAATAAGTTTGAGTTTGAACTAACTTAATCATAGGAGATAAAACTCTTAATTAGAGTTCAACTTTACCTGTAAGGAGTCTTAGTTAAAATTGGTTTATAACTAGTGGTAAATATTTAAAAGGAGTAAGAGCAAAGTAAAAAGGTTGGAAACTTAATAGAGAAAAAATTCACATACAAGAAATTATTTTTGGTCTGAATTATCCTAACTCTCTTTAGTATGTTTTCCTAAAGATATCATTTTACATCTTTGAAATTTCAAAAGTATATGTTTGGAGAGCTCTAGTAACATCTCCATAACCTTGGGAAGAGCAGCAATTATGTTTGTGATCCAATTGCTGTGCTCCTAATCTTACAACTAATACTATGTACATGTTGTAATTCCAATGATAGCTGTGTCCCTGAGTTCATAATTGGTAGATTGCAATGATATATCCCATATTTGAGTAAAAAGAACAAATAGATTATAAAACAAGTGAAATATTTGTCTGTAAAAAATTTAAGGTAAGATTTATTGTGTATATTTTCCAACATTTACAAATGCTATGAATATTTATGTTTCTCAATTTTCCTTTAATAGTATCATATATTTCTATCAACAATTGATGAGATAAGAGTATCACTCACATTTTGTACCAAACTAATTAGTGTGGACAAAATTAATTAAGAGAGAGGCTTCTTTGGTAGCTGATTTTCCTGTTTTAAAATCTCCTCAAGATAATCTTTAACTTTTACAAATTGTACTCTTTTGCTCCTTTTGATTACAGAGGGGAATTTAATGGTTTTCCCCTTTTTTTAAAAGGATTTTTGGGGCTTTTAATTATAGATTGTAGTTTCTTTAAGTAAGGACTCTCTATAGCTAAATTTTGTTGAAAATTTTTGGGGAATTTTTTTGTAATTAAACTTTGAAGTTCCTGCACTTCCTTGTACAATTATAAATGAGGTGAATTTGACAACAAAGCATAAAATTTGACTTTTTTTTTATAAAATTTATTTTTACTTAAATTTTATAATACAAAATTTGAATTATTTAATTTATGAAATCCAATGTATTAAATGGTGAAATTCAACTAATTTAAAGTCTCATATACAAAATATGTACCTTTTATGAAATTAAAACACGTGAGAACATTTTATTTCTGAAGGAAAACATAAAAAGTGGATTATCCTTCAAGAATTTTAACTGGATGTAGCTTTCGGTGAGTAACTAGATACAATAATTCTGGCTACGGTAAGCAACTTGGACCAACAACTATGGGTAGAAGATGGTCCCCGTCTACCGTAAGATAAGAGTGCCACATTTTGCACAAAGTTGATCAAGGTGTGGAGAACTAATCAAAAGAAAGAGACTTCTCCTCTAATTCATTCTGTGGCTTTGGAATCTCTTTTATGAAAAGCCTTGCTAAATTTTAGCAAGCGATTTAATAATCTCTTGTTAAAATTGAAAATTGCCATTAATTTCATGGTGTTTGCATAGGAGTGACTCCCAAAACCCTTTGTTCTTTTTATTCCCTAAATGTTGAAGTTCCTTGAATAAGTCTAGAAAACATGAATTTGATGCGTTTAAATGTAAAATACAATTGAATTTGAATAAGATATTGAATTGGTAAAACATCCGGTGCAACATTAAGGGTTCATATAACAGAGTTATTATTATATAATTATAATTATTACTAATAAAGCATAAAGAGCCCTGGATTATACTAGTCTCACGTGGTGTCATTCAAATATTAATTGACATTAAAATTATATAATAAATTTTAGGTTAAAATGTATAGAATCTCTTTAAATTATAACTTAATTTTAAAAAATTTTTTTAAACTTTAAAATTTTATACTCCTCAATTAACAAAAATATATAAAAGACCCCTTTCGTTATATTGATTCTTTAAACTCATAGTTAAACTCCAAATTGACCAAAGGTAAAAGACTAAGGTGACCCTAACTCCCAGTTCCTATCCGCTTTCGTGTACTTGAAGCTTTGTTTCCCCCATTTGTAGGACGCCATCCCACATTGCGCAACAAAATTCATTTCTCTCCTTCCCAAAGTTGGTTCCTCTGTGACTGCGACCAATGCCTCCTTTGGCACATCCTAATTTCACAAGCAATATAGAGAGCACTGGGCAATTCTGAAGGCGTTGGTCGCAGTCACAGAGGCCACAAAAAATAATGGGAATTTGTAGTCATGTGTCAATAAATTTTTGAATTTCCATTAGCATTGATAGACGCGGGGACAAAGACAAAGACGACTTTTTGTTCTGGGCGTCGGTGCTGACGTCTTATATTTGAGAGCTTACAATACGTGTTTCTTGTAAAAAGTAAAAACCCCAAGCAGTAGTTGACAGACCAATTTGCTGTTTGGAAACAAGGAGGTGAGCAAATGAGTAGATACAGCAAAATTTCCTTTCCCTTTGGAGTTTTGGTATGTACTTGTGTGCATCTGTGTTTAAATTGAGTGGCATATTAAGGTAGAATTATAGTTTCATTTTCATTTACACCATAAATGCAGTGTCCTACGCTCTGCACTCTGCATTGCACATTTAATAATTTGCTACTCAATCAAATGCTTTTCTATGACAAAAGTAAAGCACCAAAAGATAAAATTACCCAAAATATTTAAAAAAAAAAAGAAAAGGAGAAGCGAAACTATATGGCAAAGAATAAAGAGAATTTGAGGAAATAGCAAAGGAAGCTACGCCTAATTAATTGTGTATGTGTACCCAAGAGAAAATGGAGATTCAGAAGGGGCTGTTTCCTCCACGGCGTCGCCGGTGCTTGAGTGGCTGCGACGAAATGGATATTCCAATTCACCTCGTACAGACCTGTTTGATATAAAGTCCCAACAGTTTGACAAGGAGGCGCTGGAGCTAGAGAAAGAGATGTGGGAGAAGTTCTACAGCACTGGGTTCTGGAGAAGCCCTTTACAAGTTAAGGTTATTTTATTCTTTTATTTTTTATTAATTTGAGATTTGATCAAAAATTTAAAAATTTTATCCATAAATTAACACAAAATATAACAAAAAGAGTCTTTTGTAAGTTTTTCGTTAGTTAAAAAGGATTTTATATAAAATTTTAAAGTTTAAAAAAATTTTTTAAAATTAAAATAAAAATATTAAAAAGTTAACTAATATTAATAAACAAAAAATTTTTTAAATTTAATATGTAAGATTTAAAAAATTAAAAAAATAAAACATTCTGAGCTGCAACATCTAACCGTGTAAGTTTCGTGAAGAAAAGTATCCTAGGAACAAGCTGTACAAATGATATTGGGCCACAAATTGAAATGGACAAAGGTAAACACCGCATGATTGCAACTTTACTTATTGAGAATAGCCCCATGAAAAATAAAAATCTTACATAAACAAAACTTATTTGTCATTTTCTTAACGAAAACTAAATCAGTACTATTTGAAAAGAAAATAAGCTACTCCATTGGCTGGCAAAGAATATAAGAAAGCGGTGCAAAATAATTTTAAAAAATAAATATATATAATTTTAGTGTACAATAACAATTTAACTTTTTATTATTTTTTTATTAATTTTTCTTCATATATTTTTATGTGAAATATTATATTTTCAATATACTCAATTTCAACGTTCAAATAATTGGCCACAACTTAAACTGGACGACCAGTCAGAATCAATTGAAAGAAAACGTGTCCGATGTATCCTTGTACTGTGGTGAACGACAAGACCTGCCGCTGCAGTCAAAATCATGTTTAGCCATTTAGGTGTTTCACGTGAGTCTCATTTTGTCAAGCCAAGAATCTAAACAAGAAAAGGCAAAGGTGAACACTACATAAATGAGAGAATAAAATAGGGAAAATTTAAAATGAGAAAGAAAATGTATAACTTGTGTATAGAATTATTGTATATAAATATTAAAATTTTTATATAATCAAGCAATTGTACTGATTTTAATGGAATATTTTTATTATTTTTATACCTTTATAATAGAAAATTTAAATGATCAAAAGGTCATGTAACCACATTCTCATTAAATGGAGGAATTGGGAAGCAGTGATGAGCAAAGCGCTTTTGAGATATGCCATGAAATGTCCAACAGTGCAAACGAGAAGAGAAGATATGCAAATTATAAACCCAACATTTGGGACTATGACTTCTTACAATCTCTCACAGTTTTTGGGACTATGACTTCCTTCAATCTCTCACAATCTCATATGATGTGAGAATTACTCCTACACTTTTTTCTTTCTTTTATTATTTTTATTTGGTCATTTTGAGTATGGTATGCAAACAAGACAACAAAGGTATATCTTTGGTTTAATTTGGTCTTTGAGAATATGGGCTATTTAATAGAAAAATTTTATGCCTGGTAGTATTTTTTCATATTTGTGTATCTACCATATGTAGCATTATTAATTATATTTTCACTTGATCAGTTTTGGTCATTTGTTTTCAATCTAATTCTTACCTAACCCTTAGAAAAATTTGAATTTAAATGACTTAATTTTTAATTTTTTGATAACAGAAAGAATGACAAGCCATTTAATACGGTTATAATATTTTAGATTCAAATTTAAAATTCTAAAAACAAAATCTCAAGGCAACAACTAGTGCTAAGATACTATTAGAATACTTGTCAACTGCATAAGGTTGGTTATATTAATAATTATGTCAAACTATTAAGTTTCAAAATCCTTTTCCTTACAAAATTTATAAAGAAATCATTTTTTATTTATTGTCTCACAAATTCATTGCTTACTCTTTTCGAAGAAAAAATTGTAATTAAACCAATATATGTTGTCAAGAATTAAATTTTTTAAAAGATTAAACTGTTAAGTATATGTCGACATGCGCGCAAAGCAGCAATCATGGAGAATGAAAAAAATGAGTTTGGAACGTGTTGTTTAGGGGAAGAAATAAAAAAAAAAAAGAGTCGTTATTGACTTAAATTAGAATGATAAAGTTAGATATCGGAAAGTATGGTCTGTATTACAAAAAAATAAATTTGAGGATTAATTGCTTGTAAAAAATATATTAGTACCCCTAAAATATCTTTTTGATACTAAGTTAGTGTTTGTTACTTTTGATTTCAAAAACTGTGCTTTGTGCCTTGTCAAAAAAATTATTTTATTTTTTGATTTTATTGTCCCATTACTACTTTTACATATGATCAAGTGTGATATGTCGTTATCTCCATTAGTGATTAGTGTTTAGCCATTATCGTAGAAAAGATTCATTTGATGCTTGGTTGGTCTAGGGTTTACATCCAAAGTAGTTACCTAGCTTAATTAGGGCTTGTTAAAAAATAAGGGCATATCTTTTAAATTTATCAATGGAACCATGCCAATTAATTGACTAATCTCATGATGCAATTTCCCTTAAGATAGCAGTCAATTGATTGATAATCCTCTTTGTCCATTACCAGAAAGGGTCTAGATTTAAAGGGCCGGCAAGGCCATAATCAAGAAGTTTTAGGAAGACTATGACTCTTTGTAATTATGTCAGAGGAATTATGCCAATTAATTAACTAGGTCTGTGACATAATTTCTTTCAGAATAGTTAGATAATAGTCAATTGACTGGTTACTCATTTATCTATCATTAAGAACTCACTAATAAAATTTAGGAAATTGAAATAATTGTGATGAAACCACAACTAGATAAAATATTTTAAAATGATCAGGATAAAACTACAATAGACAAGAATCTTAAAATTGTTAGGATGAAATGATAATCCTTTTTTACATTTTAAAATAATCAATACCTCAATACCTATACATTTATAAAATATTTAAAGTATAAACATCCTAAATAAAGTTATCAAAGCATATAATTATTCAATAAAATAAAATATAAATACAAAAATATATCTCCAATAATGAAAAAAATTAAGAAATGAATGAAACTTGTATTTAAAGTATTCAAATGACAAAACAAAAGTTAAAAACACGATGAGAATATAGAAAAATCTTAGAAAAATTGAGACTTGAATTTAAATTGAGATAAACACTTCTAATTTAGAATTTTTTGAATTGTAAGATATTTTTAATTATTTTAAGAATTTTTAAGGCAATCCGCTGGTGCACTCTGGCGATATTTCCAACCACAAACGACAGTTTCGTCCTTATGTCGCCTTCAAGCCGTTGATTTTTCTTTTTTATATTTATGGCCTTCAATTAGAACCGCTAATAAATGGCGTTGATGGGATTGAGCGAAAATGATAGATACAGAACGTAAAATGAAATATAAGAAATAAAGAATAAAAAAGACAAAAGAAAGAATAAAAATATAAGAAATGTATAAAATTTATTTATTTAAATATTAATATTTATTATTTTAAAAGAATCAGATGTCTTAATTTTTAAGATATAGATATAAAATAAAAAACAATAGAATAAATTATATTAATTTTTTTTAAGGTATTTGATTATGACATTTTATCTTATTTTTATTTAAATATGATACTTCACCCCATTTACTCAAATATTAATTGAAAGAATATGCCTAATGTCAATAAAATATTCACCACAAAATATTAAATTAATATTTTAATCTAATTTTACTTAAAAATTATACTTTGATTCAGTTAATTATTTTAAATAATTAATATTTTAATAAATTATATTTTTTTAATCAAATAATTATATTTATTATAAAGTATAAATTTAAAAATATATATGATTATGAGAAAAAAATATAGTACAAATATAGAGACATCTTAGGATAAGTTTAGTTAGTAAAAAATAAGATTAATTATGTTTTATATTTTTTTTTTACTAAACTCACTCCAAGATGCCTCTATGTTTGTACTAAATTTTTTTTTTCATAATCACATATATTATTAAATTTATACCTTATAATAAATAAAATTATTTGATTAAAAAAATATAATTTGTTAAGATATTAATTATTTAAAATAATTAATTGAGTTAAAATATAATTTTAAGTAAAATTAAAGTAAAATTTGATTTAATATTTTTATGAATATTTTATGAATATTTAAATATATTTTTTAATTAATATTTAAATAAATGAGATGAAATATTATATTTAAATAAAAATAAAATAAAATATTATAATCTAATATCTTAAAAAAGATTAACGTAATTTATTTAAAATAATAAGATATAATAGTTGAATTTTAATATTAAAATTTATTACGTACATATTTTTTAAAAAATAAGTTTTACATATTTTTTATATTTTTTATTTTTATAGTTTTTAATAATATAAATATATATATGTTTTATATAATTTTTTTTAATATTTTATGGTAGGCCTGGTGACGTGATGGTATTAATGGACAAACATAAACAAAAGCCACGTGGCTGACCATATAACGTAGAGTTGGTAGCTATAGACGAGTTACTGCTGACGCTAGCCATAATGCCTCGCAATTTGAATCAGCGACGACCTCTAATTTTTTGTGCGTGGAAGTCCTTCGTTCATGCAAGCTTTTTTGTCCTCTCATCAACGCCAACAGGTACCTTGTTGCCCTACGTGTAAGCCACATGCGTCTGGACAAAATTTGTGTTTATCATTATTAAAATTAAAACTCAAGTAGTAGAAATTAAGATATATGCATTACAGTTTTACTCAACCTACATTGCCCTATCTTTTCTTAACTCGGTTTCTCTAATTTTTTTTTTTAAAACAAGCTAAGATATATAACAGTAGAAATATAAATATAAAATTAAAAAATAATCAAAAAATAATATTTATATATTAAATTATAAAAAAATTAAAAAGCCACTAATTTAAATAAAAAAAGAAATTAGGACATCCAAATAAACATTGCCCCAACTTTGAGGATTGCACACAATTCATTTTTCCTTAGTCTGCACTATATATAATTGGTGCTAACATTTGGCTCTTTTGGGACATCCTGTTATAAATTGTGATAATTAAATAATAATTTTGGGTGTATTATTAATTTAATTGGATGAAAATAGAATTAAAAACAGGAGTACATGTAATAGAAAATCATTATATGATTTATTATATTTTTATTTCTATTTTTTGGTATACATACATTGCATATTACACTGCATTTATACTCTTACACTATTCTTAATTTTTTTTCTTGCAAACTTTTCTTTTCTTTCACTCCCATCACTTCATATCAATTTGTCTCTTATACATATGTCTGAAGCTAATACCTATATATAAGCTAACCAATTAGAAGATGAAACACGTATTTTTTTTAGAACTGGCTACATTTGCAGAGTAATTTTCGTACACCAATATAATTAAATCAGACTCCATATATTTCAAACTTCTAAGAAGGGTTCAATAATTAATGATAGGATTTGTTGTCTAATATCTCGGTCTTGGATACCAAACCCATCCCCATTCTGGTAAAGGGTATGGGCCACACGAGCTGCATTTATGGCTAGAGTAACAAATGATTGTTTCCAAGCAACTTTGGTGAAACAGTGTTCATTTATCTTCTTCCATGTCTTCATTATCAGCTTCTTTATATGGTTTCTTGCCACTTCTTCTGAAACGCCCATTTCATTCATATAACATAAGATTGATGAAACAGCATCAGCCCTTTCTCTTTCAGCCTGTAACAATTTCATCTACGTTAACATTGTACTTTGAATACAAACAAAATTACATTCATGGATTTTGTAAACTTACCATTGTGGTTTCTAAATCATTGCATAGTCGGATTATAAGAGATATATTGTACATAAACTCCTTATTTGTCTGCAGAAAAACTTCCATTTCATCTGTTACTTCATGCATAGTAGCAAAATATGCATGAAGTAGAATCACAGGGCCAGAAGATGAATTCCAAGCATTGCTTAGATATTCTTGCAATGATGGTGTATAACTCTCTTTATGCCACTTTGCTTCCACATATAATGCCTTGCAAAAGTCCGTCCACTGTGAAAGGAAAATCACAACATATAAAATAAAAAAATAGGTTAATAGATTTCATGGATATCACTTTTTTTTGATAAAACAAATTAATGAATATTAATAAGTTACCGCTTTCTTTAGGTAAGGTAATGCCTTGTCAAAGTTCCTTTCACCCTCAATTTCAGTCGCAATTTCGTTGGTGACATTGTCAAGTGCTTGGAAACAAATTTTCATGCAATCTGGAAGTTGTTGGACTTCTTTGGCATCCCACCTGAATAAACACAAAAAACTTTCAATTGCTATTATGAATTGCTTCAATTCTTCATATATATGTTCATTATACTATGTACTAACCTGTCAATTGCCACTGTGAATTGCTTCAAATCTTCAAATGAGGCATATATATCATAGACATCATCAATCACTAACACGAAATTAATTACTTTAGTGAGCCATTTCCTAAGAGATCTGTACTTGGGTTCTGCAGCAACTCCCACCGCACACATGAAACATTCAACCAATCTGTCTCTTGCAAAGTTCAAGTGTTTTTTAAGGCCTAGATTATTCCACCACCTAAGTGGTGCAACCAAAATGGAGTAATGGTTAATGTGATTTTTTGCTGATATCTGCAATATTTTTCTTGGAAGCAATTTGCTCTTATGTACTATAAATGATTCAAGTGAAAAGTTACCTTGATAATTCCTTGACTTCATTTTGATGTTTGGCTTGAACTATGTTGTAGTTTAGTTTAGCTAATTCAAGCAAATCAGGGATGAAGTGCTTTTCCTTTTCATACTGGCTGATGTGCCATTTGACATTGAACCATTGTACTTTCCAATGAGATGGAAGCTCCATGGCATGGACCACTTGTTCAAGAAGGTCAGAATGCATATTGGTGGAAGCACGCTGAAGAAAATTGAGAGCGAAAGTCTCAGCCTCATGGCCATCACCCATGATTTTTTCACCCTCTAAGGCCAAGTGTGAGGCTTCAAGAAGCTCTATTAATTCCTTGACATTTTCTGCAAATGAGATTTCCGTCCGTATTTCCTTTACCTCAACGAAGTTGCTTAGTAAATCTGAGTTTCAGCATTCAAAGTTAGTTTAACCACATGACATACACGCCACACGAAATGCCTATTTCTTATTTACCAAATTATCTTTAAGTAAAATTTCATAATATTTTTGTCACAGTCCAAAAGCTTTTGGCAGGAAGTTCCTATAGGGAAGATGTTTTCCCATGGATGTGCACAGCTAGAAAACAAAACTCACAACAAATAAGTGCATAAATTTTCACTGCATTGACTAAGTTCAATGTCTCAAATAGTGAAAGAATCATTTACCAGCATGTGAAACTTGATGCCCATGTTGTCTAAGAAGCCTGAAGCACTTTGCAGTTTTGTATAAACTCTCATCTAAAGTTGGATTGCTCTTGCTGTTGTTGGCAGAGGGTATGGTTTGCAGAGCACCCTCGATTTCTTTTTCAAAGTGTATGGCCAGACCAAGTTTCTGGATCCAATCAACCAACTCTAACTTGGCCAAAACCCCCATCCCTTCACTGAAATCATCCTTTACTTTATTAACCAGCTTCTCACACTGTACGTTAAGTTCTTCGTTCTGTATGTAAAATTGATACTACAAATTAGATAAAAATACACAATTGAAATTTCTAACAAAAACTATAACCTCGCTTGGTGAATTTGGCCAATATCTATTTTCACAAATAAAAACATGATTTTGTTTTCTACATATGTTTGGTGAGATATGTTAGAAATATAAAAAATATTATTAGACTACATCTATTAACTTACACTTTTGAAATAGTTAGTTATTAATTTAATATTATTCTTAGAAAAGGAAAGCCATGTGTTTGTGAAAAAAATAAAAATTAAAGTTCCTTTGTAAATGCACAATCGAAAAAAAAAATTCCTCTATAAATTTTATAGAAATAAGATTTTGAAACTTAAAAGGTTGAACATAATTATTGATATGACAAGTCATGTAATTGATAAGTACTCTAATGATGTGGTAGCATAAGTTGTAGCTATGAGGTTTTCCTCTTCAAAATTTTGAGTTTGAACCAAAATTTTTCTGTATGTATTAGGTTATTCATCACTTCTCCTATTATCAAAAAATTACAAGATCGAGTTGTTCAAATTCAACTTTTTCTAAACAGAGGGTAAGGGAAGGTAAGAATTAGATTAAAAAAAAGGACTTCAATTATAAATTAAGTGAATATGTAATTAATAATACTACGTATGGCAGATACACAAATATGAAAATGGTACCATGCATAAAATTTTTCTATTAAACAACCCATATTCTCAAAGACCAAATTAAACCAAAGATAGTCCTTTGATGTCTTGTTAGCATACCAATCTCAAAATGACCAAATAAAAATAATAGAAAAACAGAAAAGTGTAGGAGTAATTCTCACATCATATTGGATTGTGAGAGATTGGAGAAAGTTGAAGTCCCAAATGTTGGGTTTATAATTTGCAGATTTTCTCTTCTCGTTTGCATTGTTGGACACTTCATGGCGTATCTCATATGCCACATACTCCTGCTTCGCTGCTGACTGCTTCACAGTATCCATCTTGATTCCCCAATTTAACATGAGAATGTGGATATATGACCTTTCGATCATCAGTTTACTCCTTTATATAGGCACCAAAGTGGCAAGGATGTAGTGTTCAACTTTGCCTCTTCTTGTTTAGATTCTTTGTTGGTCAAAATCTTACTCACTTGAAATACAAACCTGGCAAATCATATTGTCTTGTAGTTAAGCACAAACTATTCTATTTACATATATTACTATAAGTCACTTAGTCATTGTTTTAAAATAGTTTTGTTATTTTTAAAAATCTTATTAAATATTATTTAAAAATTTTATGAAGTTTTAGATTAAACTTTGATTTTAAAGACCCAAGGTTAGTCTTGGTAAACATTTAATAGCCTTCATTAAGGGAGAATTATTTGTTTCATTCTGAAATGTATATTTAATTCTTGAAATATAACTTTAATTTTTCATACATAAATTATAATTTAATTCAATTTCAATTTTGATCGTCAACAAATTGCTAATATAAATTTTGTCCCTTTAAGTTTTAGTTTGATTCAGTGTCATCCCTAAATCTATTTCACGTTGAAAGTAGTTCACAAATTTTTCAAAAAGAAAATTGTTTATAGTTTATTAATACCTCATCTTAAAAATTACTTGCCGTTGTTAATTTGTTAATACTAATGTTAGAGTGTTGTTGAACACAAAATGCATGACTAAATATAATGAATATTTTTTATAGTGGTTCAATTACAATGACTTGAAGACAGTTAAATAAAAAAATTTCAATTATAATTGCATAATTATTCTTCAATTTTTTTGTCACTTAACCCTCGTATCCTATAGCTTATATAGCTATTGATTGATTATGTGGATCTCACTCATACTACTAATCAATATCTATAGAGAGTGACATATGAGATGTGAAGACCTAAGAATAACGTGACTCTTATAATTTATGAATAATTAAGGAAGTGCATGGTGAATAAATAAACATTGAAAGTAACTAATTTAGAAAAGCATTCCACATTATATATAAGTCCAAATTATAAGTTGTTGGTTTTGTATTTTTTTTTTTCATGGTTGAAATCCTCAACTCTTTGTCAATTGAATTTGGGAATTTGATGTTTTGGAAGACCAAATAGTGGGTGATACTTAAGACTGCCCCTCAAAAATCCAAGACTAACATAAAATTTTAAAATTTTAAATATACATAGTATTTATATATTACTCTAATTAATATTAGTAATTATCATAAAATTTTTAACATTGATGAGTTCTATTGTGCATTAGTTTTAATTTTAAACTAACTGTTTATTTTTATTTTGTTATCTATAAAGTAGATATACAAAATATTTAGATAAAATATATATAATGATTATGCATAAAATTTAAATTCTTCCAGAATATGCCATTTTAAATGTCTAAATTTAACATTTTTGTTTTCCTAATTACCTTTATTGTTTTTCTTTTGAACTTAAAAAAAAAGTTAAGGATATGTTAAAAATACTATAACAAAAAAATTGAAATTGAAGTATTGGTGGTTGCAGAATTTAAATTCAAGGAAAAGGTTGCACACGTTCTTATAGTTAATGTTGTTTTCAGTGTCACTATATGGAGCAGAGCCATTGTAGCTGGACTAATTATGCAATACTATGATGCCACGTAAACCTATCTATAATTTTAATTTGGATTCTTTAAAATTTTTTATTTATTAATTTTTTTTGCAATAAATTTTTATTTTTTAAGTTATATTTAAATTTAATTTATTAATCTCTTTTTTACTTCTTATTTTTATTTTTATTTCTTTTATTGTATCCTTATTTTTTTCATAAATAGGAGTTTACCCTAAAAGAATTATTCCATTCTGAATTCGGACATTATGAAGACCACGACTATAAGGCATGAACAATAAAATGAAGGGATGGTGGTCCCTCAACTAACAGCTACTGGCTCCACCGCATGTAGCGCAAAGACAAATTCATATGGAGACGTCAACATGTCCGTCAATGGTGTTGACATTTATTCTTGTAAGCAACGATCGCTAACCCATGTAATACTTTTTAAAAATATAATTAAAAGGGAAAGAAAATAAAACGTACATTTCACTTTGTGAAATAAGTTTTCAAATTTTCATAGTACATCCACGGGGAGATGTGGTATTTGCACAGACGAGATGTACATCCACGGGGAGAGGGAAAGAAAATAAAACGTACATTTCACTTTCTTTCTCTTTCTTTATATACGTCCCCCATACCCAAATGCTTGTACGAATAATAGAACTCTGCGAAATAAGTTTTCAAATTTTCATATTGTCAATTAATATTGTGCCATAACATTGTTAAAAATTATGGAAAATTATATATATTCTTTCAATTTCAAATCATTTGTAAGTACATTTTCTTAACTATAAAAGTCGATAAATACACTGCTTTAATTATTAGAACAATATAAACGCACTCATTCAATTATAAATTAATGTAAATATACCTCTTTTATTTGTCTACTGTTAAATGTTAACAGTTACGTAATTTACATATGATTGCTTACAATTAGCATAAGTATAAAAGGAAAAATCATTTTCGTATCTATCATAATTTGTGACTTATTGGCCAGGAAGTCATGCTTACTTTAGCAACTAGGATAATTAACCATAAGTACAAATGTATGTAGTAATCTTTGCATGGTTTTAGGAGACTAGAGATGCAAGAGGGCTGGTGTAAGAATGAAATGATATGGATATAATGAGATTTTGAGTAATATTATTTTAGTTTGATGGTAGATTAATATAACAATCACTCACTAGTACATCTTCCCATATAGTCGCATGTTTCATTTTTCGTATGATTTGATATATATTCTATGTGATTGAGATTTTATTTAGTATGTCCAATGTGTACAAGTGGGAGATATTGTATGGGAGCCATGTGGTGTATCCACATAGAGATGCAAAAGGATAAAATTAATCAATTATTAGTTAATTAACTAATTAAAGAATAACACTTAAGGATAATTGATTTGATGATTAGCTTTAATTAAACTAAGACAAATTGGTTAATTTATTTTTGATTTGTTTAAAAATATAATCTAATTAATTATCTTAATCAATGTGAGTTTGAATTGACTTAATCATAGGAGATAAGACTTTTAACTAGAGTTCAACTTTACCTGTAAATAGTCCTAGTTAAAATTGGTTTTAAACTAGTGGTGAACATTTAAAAGGAGTAAGAGTGAAAAAAAAAGGTTGGACACTTAATAGAGAAAAAATTCACATACAAGAAAATTTTTTAGGTCTCAATTCTCCTTACTCTATTTAGAATGTTTTCCTAAGGGTATCATTTTATACCTTTGGGATTCCAAAAATATATACTTGGAGAGCTCTAGTAGCATCTTCATAATCCAGGGAAGAGCAGCAATTATGTTTGTGATCCAATTGCTGTGCTCGTTATCTTACTGTTGGTATTGTGTTCATGTTGCAATTCCAATGGTACCTATGTTGCCGAGTTCATAATCAGTAGATTTCAATAATATATCCCATATGTGAGTGAAAGGCACGAGTAAATTATAATGCAAGCAGATTCTTTGTCTGTGAAAAAACTTAAGGTAAGATTTATTGTGTAAATGTTTTCCAACATTTGCAAATACTATGAATATATAAAAATATATATTTGTCAATTTTCCTTTAATAATATCATATATTTCTGTCAACAATTGATGAGAAAAGAGTGTCACTCACCTTTTGCACAAAGCTAATCAGTGTGCACAAAATTAGTTAAGAGAGAGGCTTCTTCTGTAGCTGATTTCCTATTTTAAAATCTCCTGAAGATAGGCTTCAACGTTTACAAATTGTACTCTTTTGCTCCAGGGGGGAATTTTATGGTTTTTCTCTTTTTTTTAAAAGGATTTTTGGGGTTTTTTAATTATAGATTGTAGTCTATTTAAGTAAGGACTCTCTATAGCTAAATTTTGTTGAAAATTTTAGTGGAATTTTTTTGTAATTAAACTTTGAAGTTCCTTCACTTCCTTGTACAATTATAGATGATGTGAATTGGACAACAAAGCATAAGATTTGCCTTTTTTTTATAAAATTTATTTTTACTTAATTTTTATAACACAAAATTTGAATCATTTAATCTATTAAATTCAGTATATTAGATGGTGAAATTCAACTAATTTAAAGTCTCATATACAAAATATGTACCTTTTATGAAATTAAAACACGTGAGAACATTGAATTTCTGAAGGAAAAGTGGATTATCCTGCAAGAACTTTAACTGGATGTAGCTTTCGGTGAGTAACGAGATACAATGATTCTGGCTACCGTAAGCAACTTGGACCAACAACTATGGGTGGAAGATGGTCCCCGTCCACCGTAAGATAAGAGTGCCACATTTTGCACAAAGTTGATCAACGTGTGGAGAACTAATCAAAAGAGAGATACTTCTTCTCTAACTCATTCTGTGGTTTTGGAATCTCTTTTATGAAAGGCCTTGCTAAACTTTAGCAAGCGATTTAATAATCCCTTGTTAAAATTGAAAATTGCCATTAATTTCATGGTGTTTGCATAGGAGTGACTCTCCCAAAACCCTTTGTTCTTTTTGTCCCCTAAATTTTGAAGTTCCTTGTATAAGTCTAAATAACGTGAATTTCATGCGTTTAAATGTAAAATACAATTGAATGTGAATAAGATATTGAATTGGGAAAACACCTAGTGCAACATTAAGGGTTCATAAAACAGAGTTATTATTATATAATTATAATTATTACTAATAAAGCATAAAGAGCCCTAGATTATATTAGTTTCACGAGGTGTCATTCAAATATTAATTGGTATTAAAATTATTTAATAAGTTTTATGTTAAAATAAATAAAATTTTCTTGAATTATAAATTAATTTTAAAATTTTTTTTAAACTTTAAAATTTTATTTAAAACCTTCTTCAAGTAACAAAAATATACTAACATGCAAAAAAATCTCTTCTATTATATTTTTTTATTAACTTGTAGACAGAATTTTTAAATTCTTGGTTATTTTCTAAATTGGCCAAAATAAAAAGACTAAAGTGACCCTAATTCCCAGTTTCTATCCGCTTTCATGTACTTGAGGCTCTGTTTCCCCCATTTGTAGGACGCCATCCCACATTGCGCAACAAAATCCATTTCTCTTCTTCCCAAAGTTGGTTCCTCAGTGACTGCGACCAATTCCTCCTTTTGCACATCCTAATTTCACAAGCAATATAGAGCACTGGGCAATTCTAAAGGCGTTGGTCGCAGTCATAGGGGCCGCAAAAAATAATGGGAATTTGTAGTCACGTGTCAATAAATTTCTGAATTCCCATTAGCATCGATAGACGCGGGGACAGGTCAAAGACGGCTTTTTGTTCTGGCCGTCGGTGCTGATCTCATGTATTTGACAGTTTACAATACGTGTTTCTTGGAAAGGGTGAGCAAATGAGTGCAAAAATTTAATATGTGAGATTTAAAAAAATCAAAAGAGTAAAACATTCTGAGCTGCAACATCCAACCGTACAAGTTTCGTGAAGAAAAATATCTTAGGAACAAGCTGTACAAATGATATTGGCCACAAATTGAAATGTACAAAGGCAAACACCGCATGATTGCAACTTTACTTATTGAGAATAGCCCCCTGAAAAATAAAAATCTTACATAAACAAAACTTTTTCGTCATTTTCTTAAACAAAACTAAATCAGTACTATTTTTAAAGAAAATAAGCTACTCCATTGGCTGGCAAAGAATATAAGAAAGCGGTGCAAAATAATTTTAAAAAATATATATAATTTTAGTGTACAATAAGAATTTAACTTTTTATTATTTTTAATTAATTTTTCTTCTTATATTTTTATGTAAAATATTATATTATTAATATACTCAACTTCAACATTCAAATAATTGGCCACGATTTAAAATGGACGACCAGTCAGAATCAGTTGAAAGAAAACGTTTACGATGTATCCTTATATTGTGGTGAACGACAAGACCTGCTGCAGCAGTCAGAATCATGTTTTGGCCATTTAGGTGTTTCACGTGAGTCTCATCGTGACAACTAGTGCCAAGACACTATTAGAATACTTGTCAACTGCATAAGGTTGGTCATACCAATAATTATGTCAAACTATTAAGTTTTAAAATTCTTTTTCATAGTAAGTTTATAAAGAAATCATTATTTATTTATTTTTTTACAAATTCATTGCTTACTTTTTTTGTAGAATAAACTGTAATTAAACCAATATATGTTGTCAAGAATTAAATTTTTTAAAAGATTAAATTGTTAAGTGCATGTCGACACACATGCAAAGCAGCAATCATGGAGGATTAAAAAAGAGTTTGGAATGTGTTGTTTGAAGAAAGAAATAAAAAAATGAAATTACTATCGATTTAGATTGAAATAGTGAAGTTAGATATCAGAGAGTATGGATTGCATTATAAAAAATAGATTTGAGAATTAGTTACGTGTAAGAAAGATATCATTACCCAATAACGTCTTTTTGGTATCAAGTTGGTGTTTGTTACTTTTAATTTTTAAAATTGTGCTTTGTGCCTTGTAAAAAAAATTATTTATTTTTTAATTTTATTGTCTCACCGTTGGTTTTACATGTGATCAAGTGTGATCCGTGATTATCACCATTAGTGAACGGTGTTTAACCATTATCGTAGAAAAAAATAATTTGATACTTGATTCGTCTAAGGTTTACATTAAAAATAGTTGCTTAGCTTAACTAGGGCTTGTTAAAAAATAGGGGTATCTTTTAAATTCATTAATGGAACCATATTAATTAATTGGCTAACCTTATGATATAATTTTTCTCAAGATAGCGGTCAGTTGACTGACAGTCCCTTTTATCCATCGTTAGGAAGAGTCTAGATTTAAAGGGATGGCAAGGCCATTCCCAAGAAGTTTTAAGGAAACTATGATTCTTTGCAATCATGTTAGAGGATTCATGTCAGTTAACTAATTAGGTCCGTGACATAATTTCGCTTAAGGTAGTTACATAGTAACCAGTTGATTGACTATTCATTTATCCATCATTAGAAATTCACCAATAAAAATAAGAAATTGAAATAGTTAGGATGAAACTATAATCAAATAAAATATTTTAAAATAGTTGGGATAAAATTATGATCGATAAGAGATCTTAAAATAGTTGGAATCAAATCATGATATATTCCAAAATAATCAATACCTTAATACTTATATACTTATAAAACATTTAAAGTGTAATATCTTAAACAAAGTTATCATAGAACACAATTATTTAATAAAATAAGATATAAATATAAAAATATATCTTTAATTACGAAAAAAAATTAATAATAAATTAAACTTATATTTAAAATGCTTAAATGACAAAATAACAGTAAAAAATGTGATCAGGCGATAAAAAAATTTTAAAAAAGTCGAGACTTAAATTTAAATTGAGATAAACATTTCTAATTTAGAATTTTTTGAATTGTGAGATATTTTTAATTATTTTAAGAATTTTTAAGGCAATCCGTAGGCGCACACTGGCGATATTTCCAACCACGAACACCAATATTTCGTCCCTATGTCGCCTTCAGGTCGTTGATTTTTTATTTTTATATTTATGGCCTGCAATGAGAACCGCTAGTAAAAGGAGTTGATGGGATTGAGTGAAAATGATAGATACATAAAGTAAAATGAAATATAAGAAATAAAAAATAAAGAGACAAAGGAAAGAACAAAAATATAAAAAAGCATGTAAAAATTTTATTTATGGAAGTATTAATATTTATTATTTTAAGAGAATCAGATGTCTTAACTTTTAAGATATAGATATAAAATGAAAATAGTGAGATATAATAGGTAAATTTTAACATTAAATTTGTGTTTATCATTATGATAATTAAAACTGAAGGAGTAGAACTTAAGATACATGCATTACAGTTTTACTCAATTTACATTGCCCTAACTTTTCTTAAGTCGGTTTCTCTAATTTTTTTTTTTTTAAAAAAAGTTAAGATATATAACAGTAGAAATATAAATATAAAATTAAAAAATTTAATTAAAAAATAAAATTTATATATTAAATTATAAAAAATTAAAAATCCACTAATTTAAATAAAAAAAGAAATTAGGACATCCAAATAAACATTGCACCAACTTTGAGGACATCCTGTTATAAATTGTGATAATTAAATAATAATTTTGAGTGTATTATTAATTTAATTCGATAAAAATATAATTAAAAATCAGAGTACATGTAATATAAAATTATTATATGATTTATTATATGATTTATTATATTTTTATTTCTATTTTTTGGTATACATACATTGCATATTACACTGCATATATACTCTTACACTATTCTTAATTTTTTTCTAACAAACTTCTCTTTTCTTTCACTCTCATCACTTCATATCAATTTGTCTCTTATACATATATCTGAAGCTAATACCTATATATAAGCTTACCAATTAGAAGATGAAACATGTATTTTTTTTAGAACTGGCTACATTTGCAGAGTAATTTTCATACACCAATATAATTAAATCAAACTCCATATATTTCAAACTTCTAAGAAGGGTTCAATAATTAATGATAGGATTTGTTGTCTAATATCACGATCTTGGATGCCAAACCCATCCCCATTTTGGTAAAGGGTATGGGCCACACGAGCTGCATTTATGGCTAGAGTAACAAATGATTGTTTCCAAGCAACTTCGGTGAAACAGTGCCCATTTATCTTCTTCCATGTCTTTATTATCAACTTCTTTATATGGTTTCTTGCCACTTCTTCTGAAGCGCCCACTTCATTCATATAACATAAGATTGATGAAACAGCATCACCCCTTTCTCTTTCAGCCTGTAGCAATTTCACCTACGTTAACATTGTACATTGAACACAAACAAAACTACATTCATGGGTTTTGTGAACTTACCATTGTGGTTTCTAAATCATTGCATAGTCGGATTATAAGAGATATATTGTTCATAAACTCCTTATTTGTCTGCAGAAAACTTTCTATTTCATCTGTTACTTCATGCATTGTAGCAAAATATGCATGAAGTAGAATCACTGGGCCAGAAGATGAAATCCAAGCATTGCTTAGATATTCTTGCAATGATGGTGTATAACTCTCTTTATTCCACTTTGCTTCCGCATATAATGCCTTGCAAAAGTCCGTCCACTGTGAAAGGAAATTAAAAACATATAAAATAAAAAAAAATAGGTTAATAGTTTCATGGATATCACATTAATTTGATAAAACAATTAATGAATGTTAACAAGTTACCGCTTTCTTTAGGTAAGGTAATGCCCTGTCAAAGTTCTTTTCACCCTCAATTTCAGTTGCAATTTCGTTGGTGACACTGTCAAGTGCTTGGAAGCAAATTTTCATGCAATCTGGAAGTTGTTGGACTTCTTTGGCATCCCACCTGAATAAACCCAATAAACTTTCAATTGCTATTACGATTTGCTTCAGTTCTTCATATATATGTTCATTATACTACGTACTAACCTGTCAATTGCCACTGTGAATTGCTTCAAATCTTCAAATGAGGCATATATATCATAGACATCATCAATCACTAACACGAAATTAATTACTTTAGTGAGCCATTTCCTAAGAGATCTGTACTTGGGTTCTGCAGCAACTCCCACCGCACACATGAAGCATTCAACCAATCTGTCTCTTGCAAAGTTCAAGTGTTTTTTAAGGCCTAGATTATTCCACCACCTAAGTGGTGCAACCAAAATGGGCTCATGGTTAATTTGATTTTTTTTTGCTGATATCTGCAATATTTTTCTTGGAAGCAATATGCTTCTATGTACTATAAATGATTCAAGTGAAAAGTTACCTTGATAATTCCTTGACTTCATTTTGATGTTTGGCTTGAACTATGTTGTAGTTTAATTTAGCTAATTCAAGCAAATCAGGGATGAAGTGCTTTTCCTTTTCATACTGGCTGATGTACCATTTGACATTAAACCATTGTACTCTCCAATGAGATGGAAGCTCCATGGCATGCACGACTTGTTCAAGAAGGTCAGAATGCATATTGGTGGAAGCACCCTCAAGAAATTTGAGAGAGAAGGTCTCGGCCTCATGGCCATCACCCATGATTTTTTCACCCTCTAAGGCTAAGTGTGAGGCGTCCAGAAGCTCTATTAATTCCTTGACATTTTCGGCAAATGAGATTTCCGTCCGTATTTCCTTTACCTCAACGAAGTTGCTTAGTAAATCTGAGTTTCAGCATTCAAAGTTAGTTTAATCACATGACATGCACACCACACGAAATGCCTATTTCTTATTTACCAAATTATCTTTTAAGTAAAATTTCATAATATTTTTGCCACAGTTCAAAAGTTTTTGGCAGGAAGTTCCTATAGGGAAGATGGTTTTCCATGGATGTGCACAGCTAGAAAACAAAATCTCACGACAAACAAGTGCATAAATTTTCGCTCCATTTACTAAGTTCAAGGTCTCAAATAGTGAAAGAATCATTTACCAGCAGGTGAAACTTGATGCCCATGTTGTCTAAGAAGCCTGAAGCATTTTGCAGTTTTGTATAAACTCTCATCTAAAGTTGGATTGCCCTTGCTGTTGCTGAAGAAGAGTATGGTTTGCAGGGCATTCTTGATTTCTTTTTCAAAGTGTATGGCCAGACCAAGTTTCTGGATCCAATCAACCAGCTCTAACTTGGCCAAAACCCCCCTCCCTTCACTGAAACCATCCTTCATATTATTAACCAACTTCCCACATCGTACATTAAGTTCTTCTTTCTGCATGTAAAATTGATACTACAAATCAGATAAAAGTACACATTTGAAATTTCTAACAAAAGCTATAATCTCGCTTGATAAATTCGGCCAATATCTATTTTTACAAATAAATAACATGATTTTGTTTTCTATATATGTTAGGAGAGATATGTTAAAGATATAAAAAAATATTATGAGACTACATCTATTAGCTTGCAGTTTTGAATTAGTTGGTTCTTATTATAGTATTATTCTTAGAATAAAAAAAAAAAGCAATGTGTTTGTGGAAAAAAATAAAAATAAAATTCCTTTATAAATGCACAACCAAAAAAAATTCCTTTATAAATTTCATAGAAAAAAAGGATTTTGAAACTTAAAATTTGGACATAATTATTGATATGACAAGTCATGCAATTGATAAGTGCTCTAATGATGTGGTAGCATAAGTTGTTGTTGAAGTTTTTCTTCTCAAAATTTTGAGTTTAATCCAAAAATTTTATATATGTATTAAGTGATTTGTCATTTCTTTTATTATTAAAAAACTAAAAAATTTAAAAATAAAAAAAATAAATTCTTTGAATTCAACTTTTTCCGAAAATAAGATAAGGTAAGGTAAGAATTAGATAAAAAAGATGTCTACAACTATATATTAAGTGAATATGTAGTTAATAACACTATGTATAGCAGATACACAAATATGAAAATAGTGCCATGCATAAAATTTTTCTACTAAATAACCCATATTCTCAAAGACCAAATTAAACCAAAAATAGTCCTTTGATGTCTTTTTTTGCATACCAATCTCAAAATGACCAAATAAAAATAATAGAAAAAACAGAAAAGTGTTGGAGTAATTCTCACATCATATGGGATTGGGAGAGATTGGATGAAGTGAAAGTCCCAAATGTTTGGCTTATAATTTGCAGATTTTCTCTTCTCGTTTGCATTGTTGGACACCTCATGGCGTATCTCATATGCCACATACTCCTGCATAGCTGCTGACTGCATCCCAGTATCCATCTTGATTCCCCAATTTAATATGAGAATGTGTATATATGACCTTTTGATCATCAGTTTGCTCCTTTATATAGGCACCAAAGTGGCAAGAGTGTAGTGTTCACCTTTGCCTCTTGTTGTTTAGATTCTTTGTTTGGCCAATTTTACTCACGTGAAACACAAACTGGAAAATCATATTGTCTTGTCCTTAAGCACAATATAAGGATACATCTTTCTGCTGGTTCTGACAGCTTGTTCATACTTTCTGAAACCAATGGAGTACTTTTTTTAAGTGCTACATGCAGAAGGTAACTTCATACAAGATACGTATAAGAATCAAGGTGGTAGAAGCACAGCATTATTAGATGTACACATTTAGTTTCCTTCTCCAACTATGAAAATGATAAGTGAGACTTGTCAATATTTCGTGTAGATTTACCTTGTATATATAGTATTTTTCTTTTCTTTTAGTTTTACCCTCTCAATAATTAAATTTTATTAAATATTTATTTAAAAATTTTAGAGTGTTGTTGAACACAAAATGCATGACTAAATATAATGAATATTTCTTCTAGTGGTTCAATTACAATGACTTCAAGAGAGTTAAAGAAAAAAAAAAATTTCAATCATAATTGGATAATGATTCAATCTATTTGCAGTAATTTTAATTTTAAACTAATTGTTTGTTTTTATTTTTTAAATCTATAAAGTAGATATACACAATGTTTACATAAAATATATGTAATGATTATGCATCAAATTTAAATTCTTCCAGAATATGCCATTTTAAAAGTCTAAAGTTAACATTTTTGTTTTCCTAATTACCTTTATTGTTTTTCTTTTAAACTCAAAAAAAAAAAAAAAGATAAGGATAAGTTAAAAGTACTATGGCAAAAATATTGAAATTGAAGTATTGGTGGTTGCAGAATTTAAATTCAAGGAAAACGTTGCACACGTTCTTATAGTTGACGTTGTTTTCAGTGTGACTATATAGGACAGAATCATAGTAGTTGGACTAATTACGCAATACTATGACGCTACCTAAACCTACCTGTAATTTTAATTTAGATTTTTTAATTTTTTTGCAATAAATTTTTATTTTTTAGGTGATAATTTTTTATATTTTTATTTTATATTTAAATTTAATTTATTAATCTCTGTTTTTCTTCATATTTTTATGTTTATTTCTTTTACTTTATCCTTATTTTTTTCATAAATAGGAGTTTACCCAAGAAACAAATTATTCCATTCTGAATGTGGACATTACAAAGACTACAACTCTTAGGCACGAACAATAAAATGAAGGGACGGAGGTCGCTTAAGTAACGTCATATTGACTCCGCCGCTTGCACCGCAAACTTGAAGACAAATTCATCCCTTAATGACGTTGACATTAATTCTTACGAGAAAGGATCGGTAATCCGTGTAATAATTTTAAAAGAATAATAATAATATATTCACGTTTCAAGAGTTATAATACACTTATAATGATTTAAAATTTTAAAAGCGAGAAAAGGAATGATGAAAAAAGAAGAAGTGAGAATAATATCTTATTTATTTTTAATTAAAATTATTGTGAGTATATTATAGTTTTTAAAATATGCATATATCATAACTCTTTTAAAAGAAATAATTAGAAGGACAAAGATTTCTTTACTGTGAAAGAAAGATAGAATATCTTCTTTGTGATGTGAGAATGTATATACAGTTACTTTGTATTATTATTATTACTTTTCTTTCTTTGTGATGTGCAACGCTTGGAGCTGATACATTTTACGATACCCAGATGCCTGTATGAATAACGAAATTCAGCAAAATAAGTTTTCAAATTTTCATATTGTTAATTGATATTGTGCTATAATATTGTTAAAAATTAAGAAAAATTATATATATCTTTTTAATTTTAAATTTTTTTAAATATATGTTATTAATTATAAAAATTGATAAATATACTCTGTTAATTATTAAAATAATATAAATATACAACTTTTATTTATTTATTATTAAATATTAACAATTACATAATTTATATATAATTACTTATAATTAACATGAGTATCCAAAAAATCAAAATCACTTTGATGTCTATATATGATTTATGACTCATTATCTAGAAAGTCATGCTTGCTTTAGTAATTAGGATAATTAATTATGAACATAAATGTATGTATTAATCTTCACATGACTTTATGAGATTAAAAATACAAGAGGTTTGCTCATTTCTATGAGAATATGCATATATGACCTTTTGATCATCAGTTTGCGCCTTTATATAGGCATTCAAAGTAGCAAGATAATAACGGACTGTTTTAATGGTGCAGGCAGTGGCACGTATTGACACTTAGTTATTTGTTGAGATTTTTTTCCAGTTTCAACAATGCGTATTATGTGAATTATCACTCGTTCAATTACTAAAATATTGAAAAAATATGGTGTTTTGTACCAGAAAAAAAATATGGTGTTTACCATTGTCTCTGTCTCTGTCTTTTCTTCTCGGAATCATATTTGTTTTCCTTTTAAAATCATATTTTGACAAAAGCAGAATCACGTGAAACACCAAAAGATGATTCCGACTGCTGTAGCATGTCTTCTGAGGTGCCAGTCAACAGTGTAAGTTTTAGCCACAAATGGAAGATATTTTCTTCTGGGAACTTCCATCGACTATTAGATATTTCTTCTTTAATCCCAACCAAAAAAAAAAAAAATTATTTCTTCTTTGATTTCTCTTACAAGGTGGCATGACTTTACTAGAAGTTTTGGTATACTCTTATAATTTATTATATAATTTTAATGCCAATTAATATAGCATTGGCACCCCATGAGACTCGTAATTGTTATTAAATTAATTAAATTTTAAAAGTAATAAAATTTAATAATTTAATCTTTTTATAAATATAATTCAAAAATTTAAACCAAAATTTTAATAAAATTTTAGTTACCAAAATAGCAAAACCCATGGGAAATGCATGTCACGTTGCTTTTTGGTTTGGTTCATGTTAAGTGCTTTAATAAGACTGTAGTGTTAGACTCACACTCTTATATTTATACATGTCATATATTTTTTAACAAAACATTAAAACAATCTGTTTCATTTCAATCACTTTTATTAGGATGTAGTCTTTCACATGGGAAAATAAATGTAGAATAATCATTTCTCTTAATAAAAGGTCTTCCAAAAGCTAGTTGTCGATCAAAACACGAAAAATCCCACACCAGGACTTACCATTCATAATTACTAATTAACTAATATTTTAAATTTAAAAACAGAAATCTTAAGCAAGATTTATTGTTTTGACTTTCTACAAAGTTTATGAAATTTCATTTTTTATCTTAAAAGACATGACATATGAAATGTTGTACTTTTTTCTTTTTTTGGAATTAGAAGTCTTGTACTTTATAATATAAAGTGACATTCTCATTATAATATACTTTAATGGTATAGAGTATTGTATTTTATATGCTAGTCACGCATTTTTAATTAGAAGAAATAATAAAGGTGATTTAGAAAAACACAATATTAAATGGTAAAAAAAATCTTGTATACATATTATGTATTTCTATTTTATATACAATAATAAATAATAAATTTTAAAATATAGTTTACAAAGATTTTATATTACACATATTATAAACATTATTATTTGATTATTTAGTGCATAAATTAATTTACATGCCATCTATATTTCGAAATTTTTTTTTTATCAATTATTAGTGAAACAACAAGTAAGATATTTTATTCTAGAAACAAACTTATTAATTAATTATATAAAATTAAAAAATGTTTGTTGTGTGGTTGTCATTAATAGGAGCGAAGATATGAATAGGCATCGAGGTTCATGAAAGGCCAAATTACGTTGAATCCAAAATGTTGTTGGTTGGAGCTTTTTTTTTTTTGGGCAAATGGCTGGAGTTGCTGACGGTAGCTGACACATCGTAAGCAACATTTTGTTATTATTGTTGCTTCTAGCTTTTCTGAAACTTGTACTTATTTGGTTGGCGGACCCCTTCCCTGCATTTGTAGGCGAGCAATGTTAGTCTTACTTTTTTTTACTTACGTTTTCATCTACACATCTTTTATGACATCATTCTAAACAGATGAACTTCTTTTTTATATCATCTTGCTTTTCATCTTTTTATACCAAGTAATGATATTTTTATGTTACTTTCGCCTACGTTCACTACGTTACTTTCATGGCATCTGACGTGGCAATCAACATGGAAAGCTGGGCAAGCATGAAAAATGGAGTGAAGCATAAAGCGAAAATGAAAATTAAAGCGGGACAAAAGCACAAATGAAACACCTAGCCAAGGTCATCTCTCACTCGCTCCCACTCACTCCACTCTCCTGCTCTGTGGCTAAGCTTTCTGTCACTCGCTTTGTGCCTGTCTTCTGGTCGGTCGACGGCATCCTTTGTCACTCATTTTTTCTCGCACATCGGCTTAGCTTTCCTGGCCTCTTCTCCCGCTCTTTTATCACTGTCGCTGTCCAGCTAGTCCTCCTTCTTTAAACTGTTTTGTGGTTCTCAACCTGAAGGTTAGTGCTCCTCCATCTTCCAATACTATACTCTTTGGCTGTTTGTGTGCTTTTCTTTTGGTTGTTGCTGTTTTTCGATGTATTGAACTAAAATGTTTACTATGTCATGTAATATCTTTTGAATATGATGTATTTTGTCAGCTGGTGTTAGAATGAAATCTGCCCTATCTCATGTGCTACTATCATTGTTTTTATATTGGTAATGGGTAAATATGTGGCAGCTGGTGGTTCATGTACACAACCTTGATGGATGTTAAGAGGCTCTTAGTGAGGTTGATGACATGCTCATTTGTTGATATCTAAGGGCATAGTGAATATATTTGTTTAGAACCGTTTTTCGGTGCATTATTTGGTTCATTTCTTCAATTTTTTAGTGAGGTTGATGAGGTGCTTATTTGATGATAGTAGGGTAAACTTCCACGATCTTAAATCTTTTGCTGTATACGATTGTGAGGTATATATGGATACATTCAGTGGGTATGTTGTGAGCTGTGAGAGGTTAATAGAGTATATGGTCAATTGAAAAAGGAGTTGTGGTAGGGAATTATGCCTTGGAAATTTTACATTTTAACTAACGCGTGTTACATGTTAACTATTGTGTGTTACATTTTAATTATTAGATGTTACATTTTAGCTATTGCATGTTACAATTCAACTATTGCATGTGAAATTTTACTAGTTGGTGAAATTTTTTCTAAGTGAAAATTGATTCATATGGCCTGTTACTCATTAAACATTCCATGTTACAGTTTATGTCTTGCATGTTACATTTTAATTATGACTTGTTACATTTTGCCTATTATGTGTTACATTTGAGCTATTGAATGTTACATTTCAACTATTGAATGTTACAATTCAACTATTGTATATGCAATTTTCACCAATTGTGAACTTTTTTCTAAGTAAAAACTCATCCTTATGGCCTAGTACACGTTCACCATTGAATGTTACACTTCATCCATCCCATGTTACATTTTAACTATGAATGTTACATTCTATCTATTGTATGTTACATTTTATCTATTGTGTGTTACAATTTAGGTATTGCATATTGCATTTTAAGTGTTGCAGTTTACAATTCAACTATTGCTTGTGAAATTTTGCCACTTGCTGAACTTTTTTCTAATTGTCTTACTGAAAATATACATGCTTGTGATATGTACAATTCTTAGTGTGCATGGCTTTAGTGTCAATGTAGTTTATTTTCTTGGATATTGCATTAGTAGTTTAACTTATCCTCCAGTTAATATTCTTGCGTTTTCATCTCCCTCACTTGTGTTAGGAAATAATTTCCCATTATTAGAGTTTCAAAAGGAAAAAGGTTTCTTGGTGGTTACTTCTGTCAGGCAATAACTTCCCATTACTTTTGAAGAAGCTTATAAAATGTAGAACTTAGTTATAGTAGCACCTCAAAATGTTTACTTGTTTTAACTTCCATGATGTATTAGTATTATATGACTTGAGCATCATGTCTTATATGTTCTTTAGTGCAATTATATTTTCAAAATTGTATGTTATATTTTGATGATTGCATGATATATTTTAACTATTCAGTGTTGTATTTTTACTATTGTTTCTTATAACACTAAGTGAAAATATAAGACATTAAAGAGTTTTGTTTACCAGTGAGGGTCTTAACAAAAGCATTGCATGTCTACATTATGAGTTTACTTTGGATTGATTAATTTATTAAAAATTGGCTACATTTGTTTGGTTTGTAGGACAATGTGTGAGCATAGTGAGACCCTCAATTTAGTTGATGATAATAGAAGAAGTTGTGAAGAAGTTGGCGCATTAACTCCTGTGGAAGGTAGTAGTCATGTAGCAAATGATGAAAATCAATCAAGCCAGCTTGTCGATCCACCTAAAAGAGGAATGGTGTTTATATCAATAGATGAGGTGAAAGAATATTATAGAAAATATGCATATCAAGTTGAGTTTGGAATAATAACAAGAACATCAATTAAGCGTGAGGATGGTCAAATTCGTTATCTTTGTCTTGCATGCTCAAGGGAGGGTAAACAATCAAACAAACTAACAAAGAGCATCAGAAGTTGTCCCTTAATGAAACAAAAATGTGATGCAAAGATTACTGTCTCTTTATGTGATGGTGTCGGTGGCAAATAAAGCATGCAGTCATTGATCATAATCATGCAGTTAGTCCAACCAAATCTAGACTTTTTAGAAGTCACAAATACCTTAATATGCATGTGAAGAGAACTCTGGAGTTAAATGATGTAGCAGGAGTGCGAACAAACAAAACCTTCCAAACTCTCGTTGTTGAGACAGGAAGTCATGAGAACTTGACATTCTATGAAAGGGACTATGAAAATTATATTGAAAAAGTATGAAGAACCATAGGGAAGGATGGAGATGGTGATGCCCTTCATAAATATTTCTTAAGAATGCAGGAACAAAATGATAAATTCTTCTATGTAATTGATTTAGATGAGACAATGCGTTTAAGAAATGTGTTTTGGGCTAATGCAAGGAGTAGAGCTGCATACTAATACTTTGGTGATGTAATTACATTCGACACCACATATTTGACAAATCAATATGAAATGCCTTTTGCAACATTTGTTGGTGTGAATCATCATGGACAATCCATACTTCTTGGATGTGGGTTGCTGTCTTGTGAAGACACAGAATCATTTGTGTGGTTGTTTCAATCTTGGTTGAAGTGCATGCACTGTGTTCCACCGAAATGAATCATTACAAATCAATGCAAGGCCATGCAAAATGCCATTGAGATTGTGTTTCCATCCACCCAGCATCATGGTGTCTATGGCACATTATGAAAAAGCTGCCTCACAAGCTTGGTAGTTATGCTACTTACAAGTGCATTAGTCATAATTTGAAGAGTGTTGTTTATGACTCATTAACTGGTGATCATTTTGAAGAGGATTGGATAAAGCTTGTGGAACAATTTGATCTTCAAGATAATGACTAGTTAACAAGGTTATTCCATGAGCAGACATGCTGGCTTCTTGCTTATCAAAGACATAGCTTTTGGGTAGGTATGTCTATAACCCAGCACAATGAAAGTATGCATGCCTTTTTTGATGGGTACGTAAATAAGCAAACTAGTTTGAGACAGTTTGTAATGCAATATGACAATGCATTGAGGGATCAGGCAGAGAAGGAGTTTGAAGTTGACTTTCATTCATTCACTACTACTCTTCCTTGTGCAACTAAATCACCATTGGAGAGACAATTTCAGTCAGCTTATACACATTCCAAGTTCAAAGAGGTGAAAGTAGAATTTGTTGGAAAAGCAGATTGCAAACCACAACTTACTAATATTGAAGGAGACATAAAACATTATGCTATTCTTGAATGCGATATTGTTGGGGATAAGCCAAAGAAAAAAACATTTGAAGTCACCTTTAATAGTGCTAACATTGATGTGAATTGTACATGTTTGTTGTTCTAGTTTAGAAGAATTATTTGTAGGCATTTACTTGTAGTATTTTGGCATGAGGAAATTAAGGAAGTGCCTTCAAAGTTTGTCTTGGATAGATGGAAAAAAAATATCAAAAGGAAGTATATGTTAATCAAACAAGCTATGACATTAAGTAACTTAAACCTCAAATGCAAAGGTCTGAGTTACTTTACAAGAAATTTGATGCTATAGTTGAAGCCATTGTTAAATCTGAGGATACCATAGCCTTTGTTGTAGATCGTCTTGATCAGTTAAGGTCTAAAATTGAAAAAGTGTCAACCCATTCGAGAAGATATGTTGAGGACAGAATGGCCACTCCTGTTGACAATGTTCTTAAGACCATGAATGGTTCAAGGGATAAGGTCTTAAGCCCACTCCATGTTTGTCGAAAAGGGTGACCAACTTCTAAAAGATTGGTCTCAACATGGGAGAAAAATTGTAGAAGTAAAAGACAAAAAAAGAATGAATGCAATAGAATGGTATGTCCATTAATTTGTGACTATATTTGCATTTTGTTAAATTTGTTTGCAACAATAGTAGGAAATGATATTATGATTGAAACATAGTGGATAGTGATCAAGATGTGGTAATTCATTATTGAGTTCTTCTTATGTGATAGTAAATGGTGTCTTGCAAATCTCACACACAACAAATGAATTAAATGAAACAATGGCAGCTTCAAGCAACCCATATCCTGGAACAATTGTTAGTCAATTTTCTTTACAAGATGATATCTTATCTAATAGTGATGGCCTTCTATTGTCAAGCAATAGTTGTGTCTATCCTCAGTTTGAAGAGTCCTACCTGAGTGGACCTCTTTTAGAGAAAGTTTCATTCGGAGACTTGGACTTACATTTGTAGGTATAATAGGGAACATAATTTTGCTATTCCATGAAATGTCCAACATGTAACACTCAGTAGGTAAAACAAGTGCACGCTATGGCAAAATTGTATATGCAATTGTTGAATTGTAACATGCAAGTTAAATGTAACATGGCAATAGATATAATGCAACATGCAATAGATAGGTAAAAGGTACCGACCATCTTGTCTTCTCTTTTTCTATGTCCATTTGTTTTCTATCCATGCATGAACTATTAATGTCTTACAATTTACTTTGGATAGTGATACAATTTGTACAAGACTTTTAGTTTTTCATTCATCTTTCTTGTGCCAAAGGAGCGGTTGGGCACCTAAGCGCCCAAGAGGCAGTGCTTAGGCATCCAGACATGTCCCACAAATGCTATCTTCTAGCCCATGGGTGCTTGGGCAGCCAGGAGCCACAGATGTGCCAAATTGGTCAAATTTTATATGTAATTGTCAAATTGTAACCTACAACGGTTAAATTGTTACTCAGCGATAGATAAAATATAATGTGCAATAGCTAAAATGTAACACCCGATAGTTAAAATGTAACTTCTCTCATTATATACTAACATGCAATAGATGGAGTGTATCATTCAAAGTGAACGTGAAGTAGGCCATAGGAACCATTTTCACAACTTATATAGTTAAACAATTTGATTAAGGGTAGAAATTTTATATGCAATTGTCGAATTGTAACCCGTAACCGTTAAATTGTAACTCGGCGATAGATAAAATATAACATGCAATAGCTCAAATCTAATGCCCAATAGTTAAAATGTAACTTCCCTTATTATATACTAACATGCAATAGATAGAGTGTATCATTCAAAGTGAACGTGAAGTAGGCCATAGGAACCGTTTTCACCACTTATACACTTAAACAATTTGATTAAGGGCAAAAATTTTATATGCAATTTTCGAATTGTAACCCGCAACAGTTAAATTGTAACTCCACGATAGATAAAATGTAACATGCAATATCTAAAATGTAACACCTGATAGTTAAAATGTAACTTCCCTCATTATATACTAACATGCAATAGATGGAGTGTATCATTCAAAGTGAACATGAAGTAGGCCATAGGAACTATTTTCTCCACTTATACACAATTTGATTAAGGCTAGAAATTTTATATTCAATTGTTGAATTGTCACCCACAATAGTAAAACTATAACTCGGAGATAGATAAAATGTAATATGCAATAGCTAAAATCTAACACCCGGTAGTTAAAATATAACTTCCCTCATTATATACTAAGATGCAATAGATGGAGTGTATCATTCAAAGTAAATGTGAAATAGGCCATAGAAACCATTTTCATCACTTATACACTTAAATAATTTGATTAAGGGTGAAAATTTATATGTAATTGTCAAATTGTAACCCGCAACAATCAAACTATAACTCGGTGATACATAAAATGTAACATGCAATAGTTAAAATGTAACATGCAATAGTTAAAATGTAACACTCGATAGTTAAAATGTAACTTTCCTCATTATACACTAACATGTAATAGATGGAGTGTATCATTCAAAGTGAATGTGAAGTAGGCCATAGGAACCATTTTCACCACTTATACACTTAAATAATTTGATTAAGGGCAGAAATTTTATACGTAATTATCGAATTGTAACCCGCAATAGTTAAACTATAACTCGGCGATAGACAAAATTTAATGTGCAATAGCTAAAATGTAACACTCGATAGTTAAAATGTAACTTCCCTCATTATATACTAACATGCAATAGATAGAGTATATCATTCAAAGTGAATGTGAAGTAAGCCATATGAACCATTTTCACCACTTATACACTTAAACAATTTGATTAAGGGTGGAAATTTTATATGCAATTGTCGAATTGTAACCCACAACAGTTAAATTGTAACTTGGCGATAGATAAAATATAATGTGCAATAGCTAAAATGTAACACTCGATAGTTAAAATGTAACTTCCCTCATTATATACTAACATGTAATAGATAGAGTGTATCATTTAAAGTGAACGTGAAGTAGGCCATAGGAACCATTTTCACCACTTATACACTTAAACAATTTGATTAAGGGCAGAAATTTTATATGCAATTGTGAAATTGTAACCTACAACAGTCAAACTGTAACTCATTGATAGATAAAATGTAATGTGCAATAACTAAAATGTAACACTCGATAGTTAAAATGTAACTTCCCTCATTATATACTAACATGCAATAGATGGAGTGTATCATTCAAAGTGAACATGAAGTAGGTCATAGGAACCGTTTTCACCACTTATACACTTAAACGATTTGATTAAGGGCAGAAATTTTAAATGCAATTGTCGAATTGTAACCCGCAGTAATTAAACTGTAACTTGGTGATAAATAAAATTTAACATGTAATAGCTAAAATGTAATACCTGATAGTTAGCCTGGTATCTAGAAATAACGATAGGTTTCACTACAAGCTAATTCAAAATCAAATACTAATTGAACTGTTCAACACAAATAATCCAATATACCTCCCTGTCAAATGGACATAGACATAGGCACATGAAGAGACTAACTTTTGTCAATCTATTTTAAAAGCTAATCAATCATCTATTGCATATCAATACTTTAGAATATATCAAAGTAACCATCGCCTCATTACTTGAAGTACCCAAATATCCCACCTACATGCCCTCTATTTCACATTCAGAAATGAGATCTAGGGCATAGTAGTACAGGCTAAAATGTGAAGAAAAATGTTAGACATATTAGAACCCAGCACTGAGGATGTGATATCCGCATTTCCCAGTTGAACCAAATAAAAGTATCTAGATTTTAGTAAATACCTTACACGAATTAAGTGGACCAAAGCCATGTTCATATGACAGTGTAGGAATAAACCATATGTACAATTCTATTTATTGAACAATTTTTTTTTGTTTTCTTTCAGTCCTCTTCTTGATCATGTTCTTCTTCTTCCTCCTCTTCATCAAAGTTGATGTCAGCCATAATTTGTTCGTCTGACAAAGGAAGGCCTCCTAAGGCATTCAGGTTTAGCTAGAGCTACGTGGCCAAATTTTGAAGCATCTTTTCCCTAGCATACTGATTCTTCAAAAGACACTTAGAAATCTGTTGTTGTTGTCTTTCAATTTTATTCAACGTTTCTGCGACAGTTAGCTGCCTTCTCTATCATCTTTGTTGGGTTGGATGAGCGGCTTTTCCTCCTTGAGGCTGCTCTTGAAAGTATCTTGATATTACAGTAGCATTGATAGGAGGAGCAGCAAAATGGGCACATCTCTGGTTGTGGCATAAACACCAACCTTTAAGCACAATTTTGTTATCAGTGATGGGTAAGGCAAACATCCTGACTTTTCCTATGCAATTGTGCAATGAGCCTACCAATATCCATAGGCCGTTCCATTACAATCGCATAAATTAATAGAGCTCGTCTTACCATCACCTCAAAATGATTGAAGGAAGGAAGTAAATTTAATTGTACAAATGAACACCAGGTCTTCGGAATGGGTAATAGATCAGCTTTTTTTAGATGCTTAGGAACATTTCTTGCATCTAAAACCTATTGAACTCCTAGTCGGCAGAGAATTTGAAGAACTTCCTCTTGTTGTAGGTGTGTTGAAACCAATTGTGAATATGCACACTAGCCAGGGTAGTTAGACCTTAGATCAAAGTAAGCATTGATCTCCCTTTTTGAAAAATTTATAGCAACCCCCCTGACATAATACTTATACTTATCATCCTCATTGTTGTTAGCTAGGAATGCATTGCAATAAAATTTCTTTATAATATTCTCATTTCCTATTTCAAGAATTGAGCAGAGCTTTTCCCATTTCCTTTGGATGATTTGGGTTTGGATCTCTTGATAGTCATTTTCCTTCAAATCAAACTCTTTCTCCCAAACCACGTTCCTTGTCAGCATAATACAATTGTATCTTTGTTCATGCACTAATGACAAAAATTTGTTTGCATTAAACTGAACACTGCTTGATGCTGCACCTGAGACATTCCTTCTTTTCTTTGGTGCCATAGTATGAAATGCACAAACACAATCCTGTTGATCAACATCAAGAACAAATAATCCAACATCAATCAGGGAACATGAGATCCAAAAATATGCAAATTTAACAAATTTCTACTCATGATAGTCTTATACATAAAACTTCACCCAAAGGATCAACATTGATCCAATGACTCTGTAATGTTTCAACCAATCACTTCCCAATACTCTAATTTCAGCCATATAAATTATTTTCACTGTCAGAAAAATTCCAAATGCTTCAACATTTCAATGATTCCACTACATAACCATCCAAAACTTTCAAAATTAACAAAATCATCCCTAAGTTTCTTGATTTTACTATTCCATGTTCATATGCAAAATAGTTAACACCTAAAGCTATAACAAAATGAAGAACAGGTAACCTAATTCAAGAGACAATCTTCCACCACCAACCTTGATCCTTGCCCCCAATGGTTTTTTCAACTATCCCTAGGGTCACAAATGACCAATGCAAAAGGAATTAACATACAAGGCTAGAAATCCTTGGGAAGAAGTGAAAACTTACCTCTTTGGACGAATGAAAAAGGGATGGAATGCAGCTAGAAGGAACCTCTCTTCAACAAACCCCACAACCTTCAAATGATGCTCACCAGATGTACTGAAAACAAATGCTTTAATGGAGATAGAGAACGAGAAGACAAAATGTTGGTTAGCGCTATCAAAGACTCAAAACAGATGGACCAAGAGAACTGAAACGAAAACCCTTAATAATAGATGGCACCACACATGCTTGGGCACTATATATACTCTACCTGAGTAGTGGAACATGTGCAAATAAAATGTTTCTACCAACCCACCACCCGGGTAGTGGATACTTAGCGCCTGGGTAGTATGTGACCCAAGACACATTACTTGCATTGGACAATGAATGCCTGGGCGGTGAAATTTGGTCGCCTGGGTGGTGACTGGCCAAAATGTTAGGATTTTCACACTTTAGATGCCCAGTCAGTGATTAATCCCTACCTGGGCTGTACATGAACCGAGAGATTTTTCTGAATTTGGACAATGAACACAGGGCGGTGAAATATGGCTGCTTGGGCGGTGACTTGCTAGAACATTAAGATTTTTGGCCCTTTGGATGCTTGGGCATTGAAACATCCCCGCCTGGGTGGTATGCAGCCTGAGAGACTTTTCTTATGTTGGACAATGAATGCCTAGGTGGTGAAATATGGCTATTTGGGCGGTGACTCGCCATAATTTGATGCGCTACATGAAGTGTCTCCCTAAAATTAAACATTTACTAATTTATAGGAATGACTGTTCACCAATCGCACCTAAGACAACAGCTCATTAGTTGTGAAATTTTACGTGTAGTAGACAAATTGTAACATACAACTACTAAAGTATAACATGCCCATAGCTAAAGTGTAACATGGTGATTGATAAAGTATAACACTCAATAGCCAAACTCTAACTTGCTTAGGTAAAGAGTATCATGCGCAAGATAATGTGTCTCCTTCAAATTGAACGTTGACTAGGCTATAGGAAGGAATTTTAATAAGCAACAGCTAAAGTGTAACATGGCAATAGCTAAAATGTAATACTCAATAGACAAAATGTAACTTTTCTAGGTAAAGAATATCATGCACAAGATGATGTGTCTCCTTCAAATTGAATGTTTACTAGTCTACAGGAAGGAGTTTTGACCAATTGCACCCAAGACAATAGTTGATCGATCATGAAATTCTATGTGCAATAGCCAAATTGTAACATGCAACTGCTAAAGTGTAACATGCCGATAGCCAAAGTGTAAGTCTCAATAGCCAAAATGTAACTTTCCTCGGTAAAGAGTATCATGTGCAAGATGACATGTCTCCTTCAAATTGAACATTGACTAGGCTATAGGAAGGAATTGTAACAAGTAATAGCTAAAGTGTAACGTGGCAATAGCTAAAATGTAACATGGTGACAGCTAAAGTGTAACATGGCAACAGCTAAAATGTAACACTCAATAGCCAAAATGTAACTTTCCTAGGTAAAGAGTATCATGCGCAAGATGATGTGTCTCCTTTAAATTGAATGTTTACTAGACTATAAGAAGGAGCTCTGACCAATTACACCCAAGATAACAGTTCATCGGTGATGAAATTCTATGCGTAATAGCCGAATTGTAACATGCAACAGCTAAAGTGTAACATGCTGATAGCCAAAGTGTAACATGCTGATAGCTGAAGTGTAACACTCAATAGCCAAAATGTAACTTTCCTTGGTAAAGAGTATCATACACAAGATGAAGTGTCTCCCTCAAATTGAATATTTACTAGGCTATAGGAAAGATTTTTGACCAATTGCACCCAAGACAATAGTTCATCGATCATGAAATTCTATGCGCAATAGTCAAATTGTAACATGCAATTGCTAAAGTGTAATATGCTGATAGCTAAAGTGTAACACTCAATAGTCAAAATGTAACTTTCCTAGGTAAAGAGTATCATGTGCAAGATGAAGTGTCTCCCTCACATTGAACGTTTACTAGGATATAGGAAGGATTTTTGACCAATTGCACCTAAGACAACAGTTCATCAGTCATGTAATTCTATGCACAATAGCTGAATTATAACATGCAACTGCTAAAGTATAACATGCCGATAGCCAAAGTGTAACATCGCGATAGCTAAGGTGTAAGTCTCAATAGCCAAAATGTAACTTTCCTAGGTAAAGAGTATCATGCGCCAGATGATGTGTCTCCTTCAAATTGAATGCTTACTAGGCTATAGGAAGAAATTGTAACTCGCAACAAGTAAAGTGAAACATGGCGATAGCTAAAATGTAACACTCATTAGCTAAAATGTAACTTTCCTTTATAAATAATATCATGTAATAGATGAACTATATCTCTCATTAACGTGTACCTATCAAATGGGATTAAATGGATCTTAGTATCTTTGTTGAAAACATACTATTTCTAGACTAAGTTACAAATGAAGATTGTAGTCATAACCATCTTGGTCAAACTTGTCAAGTGATGCATTTATTTATTGGTACAACCATTATCCAACCTAAAGGAAATACCTTACATGAATTAAGTGGTTGGGCAACAAATTGGTTAAGTATTCATTGAAGAGCCAAGTTCATATGACAGTATAGGAATAAACCATAAGTACAATTCTGTGTACAACTACAAAACATGCTTCAGTCTTTACAATGACAACCACAACCTTCAATAGACGGGAAGGGATGTAGTATATCTCTAATCACGCAGTTGAAGTTCTATCAATTTACAACCTCATTTTCTATGGCATGAAAAATAATTGAGTAAACCTATTTAAATATTCACTCCACAAACACTTTGTGTTATGACAAATTAAAAGAAGTGACAGCATCTAAAAAAATTCACGTATGGAACACACTATTGAAATATGAAATCTAACATAAGTGGTGGGAAAGTTAAGATCTTTGAGAAAAAGTACCTTTTCTCTTTGCTGACATTTGTTCTAGAATGGCTTCCTGCTCAACATTTTGTTCGTGGTTAAATAAATCCCACAATAGTTTCTACCAGAAGCTACTAATCTTATCTGCATATACATTATCTTGTATCATATCATTCCAACTTGTAATAGTTTACAAACCACACATAATAGTAATTAGAAGTCTTAATCGAACCTTCGTAAACGAGGGCATAGTTTGCCCACCCTATTCATCCTTACATGCAATAAATCCCACAATCATAACTAAAAATTCATTAAAATAGCTGCTACACTCCAAGAAATTATTAGTCTAATTCAGACTGAACAGCTTAATTGCATTATTTGACTTACCTATTATGCTGTTGTGGCACATCTTTATAAATGATTTTTAAGTTCCACTTCTGCTTCCTCTTTAAACCAAGCTTAGAAAATAGTCGTAAAAAATAATTGCCGTGCAAAACAAGTATGTGCAATTCACAAAGTCATTGCATGTTGTGCCTTTCTTTGTTATCCTCATTTCACAATGAGTCTAGCCCACCCAACACATATAACAAATTTAAAGAAACAGTAGAAACACTTCAACACATTACCAATGATTGCACACAATTGTGCCTTTCTTCATTGTCCTCATTTCGCAATGAGTCCAGCACATACATAGTTTCTTAATTGGGGATCAAAGCACAACAAAACCAGTGCTCCTTAAAAAGAATGGGGGCGAACACCTACAACATGATTCAAGCTAGTCAACTAACTACTTATTACTAACAACAATTGTAAATCAAGTTATGAGAAGATATCAAATTAGAATTGTAGCCTTCATCATCTTGCATCTACCATTTGGGCCCAGATGTTTGCATGCATCATTAACATCCTACTCATCACATCATGCAATATTTGGCCCTGAAGACATTAGAGATGTTCCCAGTAAAGAACATATGGTAATAATGAAGAGTCACATGAGTTAATTAATGTTCCTAAGTTATCATGGTGTCAAAAATGCATTTACCAAAAGAAATTGATCACATATATATCCGATAACGATTCCATCCTCCTGCAATTGATCTTCCATCCAGCATCTCACCACCATCATCATGACCTAAAATTTATCAAAGTGAACAAATGGAATAAAGTACTTAACTACAACAAAACAATGCTAACTATGAACTAATATAAGTAAAATAGCAATACCATATTATGAACCCATCCCCTTGGTCCTAATGTCTCACAATCATTAACACTGAGGTGAGAATCAAACATGCTAATAACAAAGCTGCAACACAAATTAAAGAAACAATCAGGTTATGCTTTACATTAAATGGTTGGCCAATCATATATATATGGTTACTAGATATGAACGTTTGGGCATCCTTTTGGTATCTTCTTTTTGTGCAAAAAACATAGAACTTATGTACATTAGCCTCCCAATACACCTTCTTTGATGGTTTTTTTTGCAAGTTTGGGCCAGGCACTGTGTCTGCTTCCTGTATTTGTTCCACCACCTCAACCTCATCACTAGACTCATTGGGGGAGGAGGCCATTTGTAAAGGAACAGTTGGCAAACACAGTGTCTGACTCAAAGCTTGATCGATGGGAATCAATAATGCATGCATGTCACGTATATTCTATTTGGCATGTTTGAGCTCACTTGTGATTAAATTCTGATACGCTTCTTTAATCACCTACAAAGTAGAAGTGATTTGCGAATAGTTAACACAAACATCTTATTCCAAATAATATAAATAATGCAACGACTATCACACAAAGAGTACACCGCATGTTGAAACATATCACTAGAGGGGATTTCCTTCTCCTCGTCCACTTCAATGTTAGAGTACAAAATTCCCTAAAACATAAAATGACACTTATTAGCTGATTGATATGGTAAGTAAGGGCAAACATATCTTAATAGTGAAGTTATATGTACCTCCCGATTCTTCTTTTCTAGGATAATATGAGCCTGGATTTGTTGATTCATCCAATATCGCAATGACGAATTCATGCTGTCACAATATAATGGTTGAGAGGGAACTTTTGTAAGAAAAATATCTACAAAATATTTTACAGGTATGTTACATGCAGAGATGACCAATATAAAAATAATAACATAAAAAGTAATTAGTTTAATGACCATGTACTTTAAAAAATAACAAATATCCGCCGACCCACGTCTTCCCCTTTGGGTTTTTATTCTTGACTGTCTTAAATTTAATTGTTTCTTCTATCAAAATATTATACACAAATGCTGTCTAGTTATAGGCAGCAGTATTTTCTATATCCAAAGCTGCTATTAGCAATTTATTCAAGATTCTAGTACTAGAAGTTGTAGACACCTAATTTTGTCCGAACCTTAAAAATTAAAGTGGACCCATGCATAAGTTCAAAAATTATCCTACTTGAATATATATATTTTTCTAGAAATTAATTGAGCAAAAATGAAAATTTAAAGATATTTTTGGGTCCCAAATGTGAATAATATTGTTAAAAAGTAAATAAAAATTAAAAATTAGAAAAAAGAAAAAAGATAACAAAAGAAAAAGAAGTGTGAAAAAGAAGGAAAGAAAATCAAAGAAGGTGGGTGAAGGTGGAAAGAGTGAGATGGTTGTTGGCCGTAGGAGGAAAAGAAAGAAAAGAAGGGGAAGACTTCGATAGAAGGAAGGTGTCGGCAAGCCGCCAAAGAAGAAGAAAGGAGAAAGTTATGAAGAAATAAGGCAACTAGGTAGAAAATAAGGCCGAATATCTTGACATGTAAGGAGGAACGGGTGAGGAGAAAAGAAAAAACTTCTCCACCTTTGATAGGGAGGAAGGGGAATAGCCGTGGAGGCCAAGGAGGAAGGCTTCCACCTTCACGTCAGTGCACTTCCTCTCACTCAAAAAAAGAGGCCGAAGTTCAACGGCACAAAGGAGAGCATCTCTAACTTCCTCACCTTCTACTAGCTCTCTCTCATTATTTTCTCCACCCACATCTCCACTGCACTTGAAGGAGGATTTTTTTGGAGAGGAAGAGGAGCTCCTTTCTTGTTTGGTTCAGTAGCTGAGGATCGGTAACCCACATACGTGGGCAAAGGGAGTTGAAGCCAGACGCAAAGAGATGAGTTCACAAGCTTACTGATGCCCCTGCACCAAGGGTGTTCTCACTTGTGGTATATACTCTTCTTGCCTTCTGTCAAGATAAACTTTTGTAGCCTTGTTAATTCATCTTTTTGTCCATAATAATTTTACTACGTTGTCATGAGGTTGGAGTGAGTGTCGGTTGAAGTTTTGGCATCTAGGCACAAGGGACTAAGTTGAAAGAGTTCTGAGACTGAGAAGAGCTCATGTTCTTCTTTAGTTTTGTCACAGTGCTGCCATTTGGGGGGACCGTCGTCGTTGCTCGGTGTCGACAGTGGTGTGGGCCGCCACTTGTGACCCGCCAGTAGTGACGGAGACGCCGCATGTTGGGGTGGCACCGAAGTAACCCGGCCTTTTGATAGCAAAACATGTGCTCCATATTTCTGCAAAACTGCACCTACGGGTGCAGTTTCTAAGGAAGAAGGGTGCACTGACCCTTCATGGGGTGCGATGCACCCAATAGTTTTCCTTTAAAAAATAAATCAAAAATAAAAAATATTTTAAAAAAATAAAATGAAATATGCAGTTGTAATAAGCATTTTTTAAGAAAATTTTTGGTATCATTTTCAAAAATTTTGGATAAAGAATGTAAAGTTTAACTATATTATTTCTGTCTTTTTATTTTGTTTCAAATAAATGTAGAAAAAAATTGATTTTGTAAAAAATTATTTTGATTGTGTCATTTAGTCTAGCAAACTCAATATTATTTTTCAAAAATCTTGAAAGTCTAATAAAGAAAGTTTCATAAAATTTAGCAGCATTGCCTTTTAAATATATATTATAAGTGAATAAAAAAAAAAGAAAGAAAAGGGAGAGGAGGCTGTGAATGGACTTCAACCATCACTGCATGGGCTTTGGCCCATGATATGGATATCCCATTTTTTGATCTAAAATGAATAGTATAAAAATATAAATATAAATATAAATAAAATAGAAAAAATTAAAATAATAATAATAATAAAAAACAAGGGCAAGCATCCATGTTTTCATACATTTATTCACATTCCCTTTCCAATTTTACATTTGTGAGAAAAATATAATAGGAATGAATGGGAATTTTCATAAAATCATCTTTAATATCTAGAATAGAAAGAGAATTTTATTCAAATTATTTTTTAAAATCCTGATCTGGAATAGAGGTAAGATTTTTCTAAAAATTATTTTAAAACCCTAATCTGGAATACATATGAGATTTTCAAAAATTATAAAACCCTGATCTAGAATAGAGATGGAATTTTCAAAATTATTAAAACCCTGATTTGAAATAGAGATGATATTTTCTTAAAAATTATTTTTTTTATAAACCTTGATCTGGAAAAGAGATAGGATTTTCCTAAAATCATTTTCAAACCCCAAACTGAAATAGAAAGGGGATTTACAAGAAGTGATTAATTAAATATTCTAACCCGGAATGGGTAAGAATTATTTTTTGACAATATTTATTTAAAACCAACGTTAATTAAATCAAGTAAACTAATTAGATCATTTTGGTACCAAAAGGGCGTTTAGGGTGCTAACACCTTTCCTAAAACGTAACCAACCCCCGAACTCAATCTTTTAAATGTAGACCATTTTTTATTAGGTGTCCGATCTAACCTTAAATAACTTAGGTCGGTGGCGACTTCACAAATCACAAACAAGAAAATTTTTCGGGGTTGACAACTTGGTGACTCCACTGGAGACATTTGAGTGTTAGGCCAATTTGAAGTGATCTTATTAATTTCTTGATTTATTTGTTGGTTAATTTTTGTGGAGCTAACAAAGTGAAAGATATGCTCACTGGCTTCTAGTGTTATTGGGTGTTTAAATGTTGTATTTCATATGCATGTAACTCTTTTTGTAGGTTTGGGATGTATTTTCTTGTACACACCATCACTTTCACCACACACTAGAATAGAGGGGAGGTCATGACCCCTGTGCTCTATGCCCGGGCCATTTAAGATACCTTGTAGGTTAGAGGAATGTAGTAAGGTTAGCCTTCGAGAGACCTTCGCATGGGCGCCAGAAACACTCCACTCAAATTGATTCTCTCAAAGGCAATTTGGGGACCCAATGTAGGAAACATAGAACCTACCCCCACAATTAATAGCCTTAGAGCTACCCCTTGTAAGAAAGAATTTTGGCCCAAAACCATGAGAGTGAACGAAAACTTAAGATGAATCTTAATCTAACCACTGTGGGAAAAATGCTATTTACTTTGTATTACATGTTCAACTTTGACATTTGTGTTCCAAGCATCCTTATGGCACTTATTGTTGTTGCATGCAAAACCTTCTCAACTTGAGTTTGCCTTACCTGAAGATTAGCAAGGGGTCAAGTAAGGCTAACCTTGTAAGGTTTGTAGTCTTTGTACAAATGCATGAACAAGGAGCAAAGTAAGGTTAACCTTCACAAGACTTTTAGTCTCCAGGCAATGCGAGAATATTAATGGCCAAGTTCCACAAAAAATAAAAATGACGAAGTGCTTTGGCAATAGAAGGAATGCTTGAAAAATACTTTATATGTCAGACATTGAACTATATATGATTGGTTTAAAGTCCTGTCTTGAATTCATAATTGGTAAAGCGGTTTGGAGCTGTGAAAACTCTTGATTAACATTGAATCATCAAGCATAAGCATAAACCTAAGATCATTTCTTCACAAGCATGCATTGTCATTCAACCTTTTGTTTAATGAGTCATTTGAAGTTTGGGCCTGAGCATGCCTTACTCAGGTAATAGTAAGCATGTTCTGCACCTCTCCCGAATTTTTGGCTTTGGGCCCACTAAGTAACCTAAGGCCCATCAGCATGTGTAGACAAGTCGAAGCCCGGTTGCGCAAAGGTGCCTAGTTACCCTTTTTATGTCTTACTATTCATGCTCAGGTTTCAGTCGGTAACCAACCTGACATTGTTCCATGACTGACTGAGAGGTTCATTTTTGAAGCCACCCCGTAAAAAGGAAAGACTCAAAGGATTCTGGGAAGTATCATTCGAGTGTCCTAATCTATCACCTTACCAGAGAGCCAAAAATGGAGGAAAACCTTGCTAAGCTTAGAGTCAGATTTCCTTCTCTTCCCCAAGATGCACTTCGGAAGATGTATAAGTGCCGACTTGAAAGAATGAAGACACTCACATGTCTAGGACTCCCTGAAGATGTACGTTGGATCATTGAAGCTAAGGTACGCCTAGCAGATGATTTTCAACATTCATTAGTGAAACATCTACCAGGAATGGGAAGAAGCTCTTATGCTAAGAAAAGAAGAGCTAAAAGAATGGAGGTTGGTTATAAGTGTGCAAGGTGGACGTGTAATACACGATGCAGGGGAAAAGGAATGGTGTCCGCGAATTGGGAAGATAAAATCCAGTTCATAAAGGATGGGCTGAGTAAAGAGTCATTGGATAATATCCTTCAAACTCTTGAGACGCATCCTAGTGGACATGTTCATGGTGTTCTTCTCGCTTTAGCAGACAAATTCTACAAAGAAAAGGAGCGCCACTGTCTTGAGAAGCTAACACTAAATGATCCTATTTGCCAGTTTGTAAGGAAATTGGATAGCAACTTTGATCCATGAATAGCACACTGCAAGGATGAAGGAGTGATGTTCCTAGGCAAGAAGACAAAATCATTAAAGATGGGCTGAGTAAAGAATCTGTGGATAATATCCAGTAGACTCTTGAGACGCATCTTAATGGACATCTTCATGTTTCTTGCCTCAGTGGACATATTCTACAAAGCAAAGGAGTGCTTTGTCTTGCAAATTAGATGTTAAAAGACCTTGCTTGCTAGTAGATCAAAAAGGAAGTCCTCGATGGTGTTTGTTAATGGATGCGGCATTAGATCATTGTGTATAACTGATGAATTCATCATTTTCATTATTTGCTTTCCAATTGTGTATGCACGGTTTTGATTTGTACAGTTGTTGTTAGTGATTTTTTCTGTTAATTGTCAGTACATCTGTCATATTCACTGTTTGCTCTCTGACTCTGCATGCTTAATTTTGACAATGTTGATGTGGTTGTCTTTTCTCCTGTTGGCACAACTGCCATATTTACTGTTTATTTTCTGACTTTGCTTGCATAATTTTGATAATATCGGTATAATTATCTTTTCTTCTTCTTAATCGCTGGCACATCTGTCATGTTTACTGTTTGCTTTTTGACTTTGCCTGCATGATTTTGATAATATTGGTGTAATTGTCCTTTCTTTTTGACGATCGTCGATGCAGTTATTAGTTTTGCTGTTCACTTTTTACTCTGCACACAAACTTTAAGAAAGCCAGCTAGTTGCCTGTTCATTATTGGTAGCTTTATGACTTTTCTTCGCTAGAAGACTGTCATATATGCAGGCGTGTCTTGTCTTTTGGACTTTCTTATTGTCCTTATCTAAAATTATTGCACCTGACTATTTTTGTTGTTCATTTCTCCCCTACAAATACACCCTCACATTGGATCATCCATGCATGGCTGGGGTAGAAAAAGAAGGAGAAACATCATCGGCATGTAGATTCAAATCTATCTGTGTCTTTAGTGCTTCCATTCTAGGGAAGGATAATGAGTTTATAAAGGTAGCCAATGAACTCGGCAGGGTTTTAGCTACCAGAAAAATAACCCTGGTGTATGGTGAGGGCATCCATGGGATAAGAGGATGTGCAGTTGCAACTGCATTTACAGGAAGGAGCCATGTCTTAGGCATCCTTATAAAAGGGTTGGCCGACAAAAGAGTCAGTGACTACATCTTTGGTACTGAGTTAAAGGTTTCATCTATGCATGAACACTTTGGGCACATGTTTTGCAATGTTGAAGCCTTTATCGCATTACCTGGTGGTCTAGAAACTCTAGAAGGAATTTCTAGTGTATTATTCTGGATCAAATATAACTATCAAAAAAGGCCGTTAGGATTATTAAATGTTAATGGCTTTTATGATGGCTTGTTCGCTTTTATAGATTCAGCTGTGGAACAATGCTTCATATCTCTGGAGGCTCGCCGTGCCATAATATCAGGTTCAGACGTCGATCGATTGATTGATCGACTGCAAGCCTATGTGTTTCAATCTTACTCATTGGTGAAACAAGTGGACGAACAACCTCCCGATGGTAGCAGGAAGCGTAAATAGATACCATGTTTCGATTGTAACTTATCATGGCTTTGCTTTTTGTTATTTTTGTGTTATTAGGATAATGTACAAGTCTAGGAAGGATGGTTCGAGTGGAAGAGTGGCTAAGCGAGGTTATCGAGATCGAAGTGTGTAATGGATGGTAGAGTAAAGAGTTATTCTTAACTCTTAACACGCATCCTATGTGTATCTTATTAGAAGCATCATATGCATTCTTGTGTATCCAAAAAACAAAAACAAAAAAAAGGGGTGTTTTGTTTTTCTTTTTTGTGCATGTCTTTCATGGAGTCTTATGGCAGAGTAAAGAGTTGTTCTTAACTCTTGATATGCATCCCATGCACAACTCATTAGGAGCATCATAGGCATCTTCCGTTTCAAAAGAAAATGTTGCATTTCTCTTTATGCAGGTCTTTTGTGTAATGTTATTGCATCTTTTAATGACTCTGTCCAAGGCCTTGGTAGACTGTATGGGGATACCCTTTTGAATTCAATAAGATGTCTTGCATGATGAATATATTGTATGTCATTCTTTCCCTTTTTTATGCCAATGATTGATGAATGGCAGACGCTTAAGAAGGGGATACCATCACCAGGATGAACCAACAATGAAGACAATCAAGGTTATAATGTCTTTTCATACATAAGAACAATGAATTGGTGATCAGATATCTTATGTTCATCCTAATCAAACTCATTTTGCCAATGAAGAAGTAGGATTGCTTAAAGTATTCAATTCTTGGATGGTAAACAATGCTGCAATGTATTAAAGACTCATAGAACATGGTGCATCACAAAGTTGGTTGATCACTAGTGGAATGAGTCCAAAGTCAAAAATGTTGCATTGAAGTAAAGCTGGGGCAAGGGTATCATGATAAAAAAAAAAGGGTTGAGAGAGACAGAGATGGTTCATTCATGATTTCACCTTTAGAATTTTCAAAAGCTATGTAGTATCACCCACCGAAAAGAAAAAAAAGTTCTTGCATAGTCCAATGAGATTTATCATGCCTCTTGGTATGTCAGCATGCATCATGACAATATCATTGCATTGCGTGTTAGGAGCATCTGGATAATTTTGTTTCAATACATTGATTTGATATGAAATTCACTGTATGTCAACATATCTTTATTCTTTGATCTTCAGTAAATCCGGATTGCATTTGTAAAGCATGTTCCAAATGTTCAAGAGATAACTCTTACCATACGAAGCATGTCACTGGCATTCAAAAAGGAAAAAATGTTGTCTTTCTGTACATGTCTTTCATGTAGTCTTGTGGCAAAGTAAAGAGTTATTCTTAACTTTTGATATGCATCCTGTGCACAACTCATTGGAAGCATCATATGCATCTTTTGTTGCATCTCTTATGCACGTATTTTTCATGTAATCTCATGGCATGGCTCTTCCCACGGCCTTGGCAATGACTGTATGTAAGCATCCTCTTAAATTCAATAACACATCTTGCATGTATTCTATGTTATATGAGTGACTGATGAATGGCAGATACTTAAGAAGGGTTACCACCACCAGAATGAACCAACACTGGGGGTAATTAGGGTTATGATACCTTTTTCACGTTTTGATGCCTGAGAGCAATTAATTGGTGATCAGATATCTTAAGTTCATCCTAACCAAATCCATTTTTGCCAATGATAAAATTGGATTACCTGACAAAATACTCAATTCTCTTGGGTGATAGAGTATCTCAAATCATAAGCAGTGGTGAGAGAGTGATGTCTTGTAGCTCATGAGAATGCTATGAGAAAGTGAGTTTCCTAGAACTTGTTTGAATGCACCTTGAAATAATTTATTGGATGCCACATTAACTAGAGAAGTGATCTAGGCCGTCTTTGCACTGTTTGAACCTTTCAAGCTAACCTTAAAGTAAAATATCCCTAGTCACCCATTTGAGCCTTAAAAGATGGCAAGGCCACCATCAAATATTCTTTTTCAACCCTTATTTACCTTAACCTCTCAACCAAGAAGACTATGATCCTTACCCTAAAAGAGAGTAAAAGGAGCACTAAAGCTATTAGCTGAGAAAGAATGCTATCAAGAATAACTCAAGAATCCTTTTGCATTCAGTTAAAGCCTTAATTATGAAGAGGCAAGAATAAAAAGGAAATGAAAAAATAACAAAATTTGGGAAACTGGAAAAGAAAAGAGCAAGCCCAGAAATAGAGAAAATGAAAGATGGGCAAAAGAAAGTTAGTTCCTTCCATGTCCAGTAAGATTCCTAAGTTGTGGAAGAAGAAAAGGGAAATACAAGGCTTTATGTGCTCAATCTTGTGCTCTCCTTGTTTGCTAAACCCTTATCCATTTCTTTTTAAGCCATCACCCAAGCCTTACATTACAAGCTAAAATAAAGACCTGGTGATCCTGGTTAATATGATGAAATAACAGACATGGAAAGGGACATGAACACAAGCTTATGGGATACTTATGAGTGCAAACACTTGTCAAGAGGGCAAATGCTTGAGTGCAAACACTTGTCAAGGAGACAAACACTGTATGAGAGCACAAACACTTGAGAGTTTCCTAATTAGGGATATGCTCAACAAAGAAACCTTGATTCCAGAGAATTGAGTAGTCTTTATCCAATATATGGATTCCTTTTAGGCATGTTCTTAAAAAGGAAATGATGAACTAAGAAAATCTTTTCAACATTTCTTTGCTCAAAGGTAATCAAAGCAAACTAGGGGCAATAACTGAGGAAGTGAACCTTGAGTTCAAAAGCACAAATTAGGGAATTATGAAGAGATTAAACCCAAAGTTGAAGAAAAAGAAAAAACCTTCCATTGCTTAGGGAGTACCAAATCTAAACTAGGGAAAGAATTGGGATAATGACCCTCGAATCTAAAATATCCTTGAAAGAGCAGAAGGGTTCAAGATGAGGATTGACAAAGAGGCTTCTCGAAAAAAAAAGATTAGTTACCAAAAACTGATATCAGAAGGTACTGCTTCCATGAGGTCTGACATTCTAATTCACTCATAATTAGGACAACAAGTCATAACTCACCCTTTGCATGTGGTTTTGGCATCTGCATTAATTTTTTCTCATGTCTAGTGCGTTTACATGTCAAGCATGTCATTTCTGGTCAAGTCTTTCATGTGTCGAGCATGCTCGCATGTCAAGCATGCCTTCTTAGATTAAGCCTTTAAGCATGCCAGGTATATCTACATGCATACATTTCAGTTCAGATCTAAGCACGTTTGCATATCAAACATGCCATTTCAGTCAAGTCCATCATGTGCTGAGCACATTACATGGCAAGCATGTGATGTATGCTATCTTAAGGTCAAGCCTAGCATGTCAAGCATGCCATTTCAAGCCAAACATTTCTCATGTGAAGCATGTATTCATTTCGACTATGCCATTTTTAGGTCAAGCCTTTTATATCAAGCATGTCAAGCATGCTATTTAAGTCAAGCCTTTCACATATCAAGCACATTTGCATGTCAAACATGCTATTTTAGGTCAAGCTACTCATGCATTAAATATTTTTGCATGTCAAGCATGACAAGCATGCCATTTCAGGTTAAGTAATTTTGTATTATCAAGCATGTTATTTTCAGGTCAAGCCTTTTTATATCAAGCATGTCATTTAAGCCTTTCGCATGACAAATGTGTTTTCATGCTCAAGCATCTTCGTGTCAAGCATGTCAAATACATCGTTTTGGGGTCAAGCCTCTCCATGTACCAAGCCCTATCAAGCAGGTTCGTACATCAAATCCCGTCAAGCAAGTTCGTATGCTAAGCCCTGTCAAGTAGGTTCGCATGCTAAATACATCATTTTGAGGTTAAGCCTCTCCATGTGCCAAACCTTATCAAGCATGTTCATACCCTAAGCCCTATCAAGTAGGTTTGCATGCTAAGCCCTGTCAAGCAGGTTTGCATGCCAAATATATCATCTTGAGGTCAAGCATTTCCTGTGCCAAGCCCTGTCAAGCAAGTTGGCACACCAAGCCCTGTCAAGCAGGTTTGCATGCCAAATACATCATTTTGAGGTTAAGCCTCTCCATGTGCCAAACCTTGTCAAGTATGTTCGTACCCTAAGCCCTGTCAAGTAGGTTTGCATGCTACTTTGAGGTCAAACCTCTCCATGTGTCAAGCACATTATCCTGTTAAGTAGGTTTGCATGTCAAGCATGCCATTTTGAGGTCAAACCTCTCCATGTGTCAAGCACCTTATCCTGTCAAGCAAGACAAGCCAGAGTCAGGCCTCGTTTGACTCATCCCTATCATTTGTGCTAGAGTCGGGCCTCGTTTGACTCATCCCTATCATTTGTGCCAGAGTCAGGCCTCGTTTGGCTCATCTTTATCATACAAGCCAGAGTCAGGCTTCGTTTGACTCAATCAATTACATTTGTTCCAGAGTCAAGCCTCGTTTGACTCATCTTTATCACTCAAGCAAGAGTCGGGCTTTGTTTGACTCAATCAATTATCATTTGTGTTAGAGTCTAGACTCATTTGACTCATCTTTATCATTTGTGCCAGAGTCGGGCCTCATTTGACGCGTCCTTATCATTTGTGTCAGAGTCGGGCCTCGTTTAACTTATTTTTATCATTCAAGCCAGAGTCGGGCCTCGTTTGACTTATTTTTATCATTCAAGCCAGAGTCAGGCTTCGTTTGACTCAAACAATTATCATTTGTGCTAGAGTCGGGCCTTGCTTGACTCATCTTGATCATTCAAGCCAAAGTTGAGCTTCGTTTGACTTAATCAATTATCATTTGTGCTAGAGTCGGGCCTCGTTTGACTCATCCCTATCATTTGCGTCAAAGTCGGGCCTTGTTTGACTCATCCTTATCATTTACGCCAGAGTCGGGCCTCGTTTGACTCATCTTTATCATTCAAGCCAGAGTCAGGCTTCATTTGACTTAATCAATTATCATTTGTGCCATAGTCGGGCCTCGTTTGACTCATCTTTGTCATTCAAGCCAGAGTCAGGCTTCATTTGACTCAATTAATTATCATTTGTGCCAGAGTCAGGCCTCGTTTGACTCATCTTTATGATTCAAGCCAGAGTTGGGTTTCGTTTGACTCAATCAATTATCATTTGTGCTAGAGTTAGGCCTCGTTTGACTCATCTTTATCATTCAAGCTAGAGTTGGCTTTGTTTAACTCAATTAATTATCATTTGTGCTAGAGTTAGGCCTCATTTGACTCATCTTTATCATTCAAGCCAGAGTCGGGCTTCGTTTGACTCAATCAATTATCATTTGTGCTAGAGTCAGGCCTCATTTGACTCGTCCTTATCATTTGTGCCAGAGTTGGGTCTCGTTTGACTCATCTCTTATCACCAATGCCAGAGTCGGGCATCATTTGACTCAACCCCTTTGACCTAGATAAGCAAGGAAATCCTAGGTCATAACCCTTACAAATCCCAGAACGAGTTTCTCCAGGTAATTGTTTCAAAACATGAGACGAGTTACCCCAAGTTCATCTTGAGAAGGGTTACCTCAGGTTGTTTTAAATCCTAAGTCGCTCTTAGGTATCCCTATTGGGTGGATCATAACCCTTTAAATCCTGGAACGAGTTTCTCCAGGTGATTATCTAAAACTTGGGACGAGTTACCCCAAGTTCATCCTAAGACGAGTTTCCTCAGGTTATTTTTAAATCCTGGAATGAGTTTCTCCAGGTGATTATTTCAAACTTGGGACGAGTTACCCCATGTTCATCCTAAGACGAGTTTCCTTAAGTTGTTTTTAAATCCTAGAACGAGTTTCTCTAGGTGATTATCTCAAACTTGGGACGAGTTACCCCAAGTACATCCTGATACAAGTTACCTCAGGTTATTTTAAATCCTAAGTTGCTCTTAGGTATCCCCAAAGTTGGGTTCTAGCACCATTCAGTGTCACCGTTGGGTGGAGATAACCCTTCGCATCCGAACAAAATAATGTCTCTCAACCTTTGCCCATCTTTTAGTCCCTAAAATATGAGCAAAGGGGGGCAATCTGTAGACACCTAATTTTGTTCGAACCTTAAAAATTAAAGTGGACCCATGCATAAGTTCAAAAATTATCCTACTTGAATATATATATTTTTCTAGAAATTAATTAAGCAAAAATAAAAATTTAAAGATATTTTTGGGTCCCAAATGTGAATAATATTATTAAAAAATAAATAAAAATTAAAAATTAGAAAAAAGAAAAAAGATAACAAAAGAAAAAGAAGTGTGAAAAAGAAGGAAAGAAAATCAAAGAAGGTGGGTGAAGGTGGAAAGAGTGAGATGGTTGTTGGCCGTAGGAGGAAAAGAAAGAAAAGAAGGGGAAGACTTAGATAGAAGGAAGGTGTCGGCAAGACGCCAAAGAAGAAGAAAGGAGAAAGTTATGAAGAAATAAGGTGACCAGGTAGAAAATAAAGCCAAATATCTTGACATGTAAGGAGGTACGGGTGAGAAGAAAAGAAAAAACTTCTCCACCTTTGACAGGGAGGAAAGGGAATAGCCGTGGAGTCCAAGGAGGAAGGCTTCCACCTTCACGTCAGTGCACTTCCTCTCACTCAAAAAAAGAGGCCGAAGTTCAACGGCACAAAGGAGAGCATCTTTAACTTCCTCACCTTTCGCTAGCTCTCTCTCATTATTTTCTCCACCCACATCTCTGCTGCACTTGAAGGAGGATTTTTTTGGAGAGGAAGAGGAGCTCCTTTCTTGTTTGGTTTAGCAGCTGAGGATCGGTAACCCACATACGTGGGCAAAGGGAGTTGAAGTCGGACGCAGAGAGACGAGTTCACAAGCTTACTGATGCCCCTGCACCAAGGGTGTTCTCACTTGTGGTATACACTCTTCTTGCCTTCTGTTAAGATAAACTTTTGTAGCCTTGTTAATTCATCTTTCTGTCCATAATAATTTTACTACATTGTCATGAAGTTGGAGTAAGTGTCGGTCGAAGTTTTGGCATCTAGGCACAAGGGACTAAGTTGAAAGAGTTCCGAGACCGAGAAGAGCTCACATTCTTCTTTAGTTTTGTGACAGTGCCACCATTTGGGGGCATCGTCGTTGTTGTTCGGCGTCGACGGTGGTGTGGGCTGCCACTTGTGACCCGCTAGCGGTGACAGAGACGCCGCATGTTGGGGTGGCACCGAAGTAACTCGGCCTTTTGATGGCAAAACATGTGCTCCATATTTTTGCAAAACTGCACTTACGGGTGCAGTTTCTAAGGAAGAAGGGTACGGTTACGGGTGCAGTTTCTAAGGAAGAAGGGTGCACCGCACCCTTCATGGGGGTGCGATGCACCCAATAGTTTTCCTTTAAAAAATAAATCAAAAATAAAAAAAATTTTAAAAAAATAAAATGAAATATGCAGTTGTAATAAGATTTTTTAGGAAAATTATTGGTATCATTTTCAAAAATTTTGGATAAAGAATGTAAAGTTTAACTGTATTATTTCTGTCTTTTTATTTTATTTCAAATAAATGTAGAAAAAAATTGATTTTGTAAAAAATATTTTGATTGTGTCATTTAGTCTAACAAACTCAATATTATTTTTCAAAAATCTTGAAAGTCTAATAAAGAAAGTTTCATAAAATTTAGTAGCATTACCTTTTAAATATATATTATAAGTGAATTAAAAAAATAAAAAAGAAAGAAAATGGAGAGTAGGCCGTGAATGAACTTCAACCATCACTGCATGGGCTTTGGCCCATGATGTGGATATCCCATTTTTTGATCTAAAATGAATAGTATAAAAATAAAAATATAAATAAAATATAAAAAATTAAAAATAATAATAATAATAATAATAAACAAGGGCAAGCATCCATGTTTTCATACATTTATTCACATTCCCTTTCCAATTTTACATTTGTGAGAAAAATAAAATAGGAATGAATGGAAATTTTTATAAAATCATCTTTAAAGAACCCGATCTGGAATAAAAAGAAAATTTTATTCAAATTATTTTTTAAAATCCTGATCTGGAATAGAGGTGGGATTTTTCTAAAAATTATTTGAAAACCCTAATCTAGAATAAAGATGAGATTTTCAAAAATTATTAAAACCCTAATCTGGAATAGAGATGGGATTTTCAAAATTATTAAAACCCTAATTTGAAATAGAGATGAGATTTTCTTAAAAATTATTTTTTTTATAAACCTTGATCTAGAAAAGAGATAAGATTTTTCTAAAATCATTTTTAAACCCCAAACTGAAATAGAAAGGGGATTTGCATGAAGTGATTAATTAAATATTCTAACCCGGAATGGGTAAGAATTATTTTTCGACAATATTTATTTAAAACTAACGTTAATTAAATCAAGTAAACTAATTAGATCATTTTGGTACCGAAAGGGTGTTTAGGGTGCTAGCACCTTCCCTAAAATGTAACTAACCCCCGAACTCAATCTTTTAAATATAGACCATTTTTTATTAGTTGTCCAATCTCACCTTAAATAACTTAGGTCGGTGGCGACTTCACAAATCACAAACATGAAAATTTTTCAGGGTCGACAAAAGTTGGACACAAAAGAATGCCCAACGTATAAAGAAGGAAGGCACAGGCAAACATGTGGTCAGACCTCTTCCCACTGATAATCTATTCTAAATCATTCCATTCCTTCACTTTAAACCCTTTTCTTTCATTTTATTCAGCAAGGAATGATCAGAGACAGAGTGTGGAACAGGTTTTTCACCACATGGAATGCCCAAAATTTTGCCCAACTCCTTGGGGGTTATACAAAATAATATTCCTCGAAGGAGAGTGTCTTGCTTGTAGTATCAAATGTGTTTAAAATCTTTACACAAATGTCATGATCAAGTGAATCACACCCAATCTACAGCAAGTTTCCAAACCCCATTCTATGCACAACATTACATTTAGAGTCGTCCACTCCACGGATGGCTCTTTTGAACTTTAAGGGAGAGCACCTTGTGGAGAGAGTTTCCTACAAAAAAAATGTATATAACTTATAGTATTATTCCAATATTAGTGACCCGATAGTAAAGAGTATGCGATACACATAACAATTTTCACACCTTATGAATTTGTGCTTCCTCCTCCATGCATGCTTCTTCTTAGGCTTTGGTAGCTGCATTCTTATACAGCAATTTATCCTCCTTTGATAAACTTTTCCAAAGGTTCAAAATTTCTTAATTAGCCTATAAGGGGATGAATTTTGTTAATCAAATACTATAATATGATGATTATATTAAGAAACTAAAATAACTCCTTAATCCTTACATCAATAACATTTTGTTTTTTGTCAGATTTCTTGAAATATTCAGTCCTATAAACATAATGAACATTTGTGTCAACATAAGATGAGAGTTAACACTAAATAAACTAATAACTTTAAAAAAAATACAAAATAACCTGAACTTATGCCATGAACTGATATGTCTTTGGGAGTTAGCAGTTTGCTTTCGTTTGATCCCACTATCAACCCAATAGTAGGATAAAATATAACATCATTAGATAGTCTAAATTTCACAAACATAGATAGACAATATAGGTAAGAACTATAAATTGTAAATCTACATGCAATATTAACTATACCTAGGTTGCAAGAGATCCTCATCCATACGGTTGAAGTTATGTTATTCTTGTACTATAGGAGTTTTAGTTTTAGCTTCAACCGCTCTTTTAATTGCTTTTCCTTTAGCTACTTTCCTCTGATCCATTATAGTCAATGAATTTGAAGATGTCCTACAATGCATGAATCTAATGAATGAAAATTAAAGCTAAATTGTAACATCCCATAGTTCACAAGCAATACAAGATGCCATACCAAGTAAAAATATATAACATACTACAAGACACAAAATCTAGCAAAGGAGAAGAATTTCATCTTCTAAAGGACAACAAGTCACTAACCAGACATTAACAGTCCAATGAACACAGTCAAATAAGTCTAAGGGAAATTTAATATGTCAATACTAATTTATATGACATAGGATGTGATCAATGACACTTCACAACAAGTCCAAAAAGTTCAATCACACATATTCTAGTCGAGAAAATCAGACCTTCATAGAAAATTCTAATACAAATCAATTTAAATTGGCTTCCAATAATTACAAAAAAATGTCACCTCAGAAACTATTCCTCAGCATAAGAATAAATTTTGTATGTTAGATAGGAATGGAATTGTAGGCATAAATAATCAAGATATCAGTCATGACAACAACTATCCTCATACTAATTTACTATACAGGCTACATTGATAGAAAATGCAAAGCAAACACTATGATGACACCAATAATGTAACAAAATCATGCAATCCACTAGCTGTAAATATAGATTCTATAGTCTTGATCATGAACAACACAATAGTTTACAGTAGAAGTTGATAAGTGATATCATAATCTCACTGAAATTGGAGACCAGATAATAAAAAGAGATAATGTTGCACAAAACATGCTTGCAGCAATGTGAATCTATGACAAAAGTTTCATGTATATTAACAGACACCTTTGTTTGAATGGCGAAGCTAGATATTAAATAACCTTGGTTTGAAACACTATCATTAATTTGGTTTGAAGATATTGAATTAGCTTTTGTTAGAGATGAATCAGGTTTGATGGACTTATGACCAAAAAAAAAATAACGGCATTCAGACATAAACCAAAATGCAGCACAAAAACCACATATAATCCAGTCAACAAAGGGAACCAACGATTGACCTTCGGACAGAATGACGAAACACTATTGGACAGCCACTAAGAAAGGAAACTGACCCACCAACAGAGAACGATGAGCAACCGAGACCAAGAAAGGGAACCCACACAGCACTGGACAGTGACCGAGAGAGACCAACAGAGAGCCAAAACACGAGCGAGAAGAAAGAGACAGAAAAACAAGCGACAAGCGAGGTATAAATGCCGATGAGACAGAGACTAGAGGCCCAAAGCTCAAATGAAAATGAAGACAGTGGCTGTTCCTTTTTCTTTTTCAATTCCCAGGACAACAAGGAAGCTTCAACTGTACGCTTCACTATATTTCCCGCTACTTGCCCAACTTTCCACATCGATTGCCACATCAGATGCCACATCATCTTGGGCATTTGCCTAGAAAACTTACATTTTGACTATTAGGTGTAACACTTTAGCTATTGCCATGTTACACTTAAAGAGTTGCATGTTACAATTTGGTTATTGCGCATAAAATTTCAGAATGAATGAACTGTTGTCTTAGGTGCAATTAGGCAACACTCCTTGCTATAGCCTAGTGAACATTCCATTTGAAGGAGACACTTCATCTAATGCATGATACTATTTATCATGGAAAGTTACATTTAAGCTATTGGGTGTTACACTTTAGCTATCGCCAAGTTACACTTTAGGACTTGTATGTTACAATTCAGCTATTGTGCATAAAATTTCACGATGCATGGACTATTGTCTTGGGTGCAATTGGTCAAAACTCCTTCCTATAGCCTAGTAAACATTCCATTTGAAGGAGACACTTCATCTAGTGCATGATACTATTTACCATGAAAAGTTATATTTTAGCTATTTAGTGTTACACTTTAGGAGTTGCATGCTACAATTCGGTTATTGTGCATAAAATTTTAGGACAAATGAACTATTATCATGGGTGCAATTGGTCAAAACTCCTTCCTATAGTCTAGTAAATGTTCCATTTCAAAGAGACACTTCATCTAGCGCATGATACTATTTACCATGGAAAGTTACATTTTAGCTATTGAGTGTTACACTTTAGCTATCACCATGTTATACTTTATCTATCGCCAAGTTACATTTTAGGTGTTGCATGTTACAATTCGGCTATGGTGCATAAAATTTCAAGATGGATGAACTGTTGTCTTGGGAGCAATTGGTCAAAACTCCTTCCTATAGCCTAGTAAACATTTCATTTAAAGGAGATACTTCATCTAGTGCATGATATTATTTACCATGGAAAGTTACATTTTAGCTATTGAGTGTTATACTTTAGCTATCGCCAAGTTACACTTTAGGAGTTGCATGTTACAATTCGGCTATTATGCATAAAATTTTAGGATGGATGAATCGTTGTCTAGGTGCAATTGGTCAAAACTCCTTCCTATAGCCTAGTAAACATTCCATTTAAAGGAGACACTTCATCTAGCACATGATACTATTTACCATGGAAAGTTACATTTAATCTATTGAGTGTTACACTTTAGCTATTGCCATGTTACCCTTTAGCTATCACCAAGTTACACTTTAAGAGTTGCATGTTACAATTCAGCTATTATACATAAAATTTTAGAATTTCATGATGGATAAACTGTTGTCTTGGGTGCAATTAGTCAAAACTCCTTCTTATAGCCTAGTAAACGTTCCATTTGAAGGAGATACTTCATCTAATGTGTGATACTATTATTATGAAAAGTTACATTTAAGCAATTGGGTATTACACTTTAGCTATCGCAAGTTATACTTTAGGAGTTGCATGTTACAATTCAGCTATTGTGCATAAAATTTCAAGATGGATGAATTGTTGTCTTGGGTGCAATTGGTCAAAATTGCTTCCTATAGCCTAGTAAATGTTCCATTTGAAGGAGACACTTTATCTAGCGCATGATAATATGTACCATAGAATGTTACATTTAAGCTATTAGGTGTTACACTTTAGCTATCGCCATGTTACACCTTAGCTATTGCCAAGTTACACTTTAGTTGTTGCATGTTACAATTTAGTTATTGTGCATAAAATTTCACGACAGATAAACTATTATTTTGCATGCAATTAGTCAAAACTCCTTCCTATAGCCTAGTAAACATTCCATTTAAAGGAGACGCTTCATCTAGCGCATGATACTATTTACCATGAAAAGTTACATTTTAACGGTTGAGTGTTACGCTTTAGCTATCACCATGTTATACTTTAGATATTGCCAAGTTACACTTTAAGAGTTGCATGTTACAATTTTGCTATTATGCATAAAATTTGAGGGCGGATGAACTGTTGTCTTAGGTGCAATAGGTCAAAACTCCTTCCTATAGCCTAGTAAATGTTCCATTTGAAGGAGACACTTGGTGTAGTGCATGATACTATTTACCATGGAAAGTTACATTTTAGCTATTGAGTGCTACATTTTAACTATCGCCATGTTACACTTTAGCTATCGCCAAGTTACACTTTAGGAGTTGCATGTTACAATTCGGCTATTGTGCATAAAATTTCATGACGGATGAACTATTGTCTTGGGTGGAATAGGTCAAAACTCCTTCCTATTGCCTAGTAAATGTTCCATTTGATAGAGACCCTTGATCTAGTGCATGATAAGATTTACCTTGGAAAGTTACATTTTGGCTATTGGGTGTTGCACTTTAGCTATTGCTAAGTTACACTTTAGGAGTTGCATGTTACAATTTGGTTATTCTGTATAAAATTTCAAAACAGATGAACTATTATTTTGGGTGCAGTTAGTCAAAACTCCTTCCTATAGCCTAGTAAATGTTCCATTTAAAGGAGACACTTCATCTAGCGCATGATACTATTTACCATGGAAAGTTACATTTTCGCTATTGGGTGTTACACTTTAGCTATTGTCATGTTACACTTTAGCAGTTACATGTTACAATTTGACTATTGCAAATAAAATTTCATGACTGATGAACTATTGTCTTGGTTGCAATTGGTCAACACTCGTTCTTATAGCTTAGTAAACGTTCAATTTTAGGGAGACACTTCATCTAGCAGATGATATTTTGGCGAGTCACTGCCTAGGCAGCCAAATTGCACCACCCAGGCATTCATTGTCCAACATAAAAAAAGTCTCTCAGGTCACATACCGCCCAGGCAGGGAAGTTTCACCGCCCAGGCATCCACAGAGTTGGAGAGCAGGAGTGAGTGAGAGACGACCTTAACTGAGGTGATGTATGGGGGAAAACGAGCAACAAAGGAGCCACAGAGCAGGAGTGAGTGGGAGCAAGTGAGAGAGGTTGGGTGTTTCATTTTCACTTTTGTCCTACTTTGATTTTCATTTTTGCCTTGCTCCATGTCTCGTTGCTTGCCCAGCTTTCCATGTCGATTGTCACGTTGGAGACGTAGCGAACGTAGCCCAAAACCGATGTAGAAATAGCAATACTCTTTTATACCATGTAACAACATAAGCATAGAATGTGACTGCAAAATGTAAGAGTAACATTTCTGTTTGTAGACCTCTGGCCATTAATATTGGTGTTTATAACAAAATATTCTCACACTTCTTTTATTCATATTATTTTTATAATTTTAAATACAACTCCACCGTTCAATAATTCTCATTTAAAACTCATTTAAAAATATAAAAAAATGTAAATAAAAAGTATGAAAGTAGTAAGACTTGGGTGTTTAATCAATTCATCTCTTCATATATTAAAAAAAGTATATTTACGTCTTTTATTTTTATAAAAAATTCTTACACATCATATATAAGCCTTCAAATTAATTAGACTTTATAATTTTATCATAAAATTTAATAAATTTTAACAATTTAAATTTTATATTGGCTGGGATCGAACTGGGTTGACTCGATCGATCCCAGCTAGCCTACTTTTTTTTTCTTACTTGTAAATCCAATTCATACCCATCTTTGAACTATGACCCAACTCCTTCTCTACCCATTCATAGAACATGACACAACTCCTTTTCTGCCCATGCATAAATCATTTCATATAGTTGCATTTTTATTAATAATTTAAAAATAGTTTGATGTTTGAAATTTACATATTTAAGTTATTAAATTTAATTATATAATTTTTTTTGAAAATAAATATTTTGTAAGATTAAATGTATAAAACATTTATGTTAATTTATAATTTAAGTTTAAGTTTAAGTTTAAATTTATATTTAGGTTCAAGGATAGGTTTTGGACAAATCCATTTAACATATATTCAATTTTTTTGACCCAAAAAAAATCAGATCATTTTTGGCTCAAACCAAATTTCCCTAAACCTAATCTAAGCCAAATTGGCCCATTTAACAACTCTATTTGTAACTAGTAAGATTGCAAAATTAAAGTAACAACCCACAACAATTTTAAGAAAGGCAAATTTTATGGTCCACAGTACATGCTTTGTTGCATCACCATGACATCTGATTGACTATATTACAACCTTAAGTTATAATTGAATTATATCAATCTTTGTAAAGTTAAATTTTAAAAAGTGATCACTTATTTTATATACATATATATATATGTAAAATCTCGATATTAATTTTAAAATTCTTAAAGAAAAACTTTTAAGGTAACAATAAATATCATTATAACATTAAAAATGTTGACCTTAAAATAAATTTTAAAACTTATGCCTTAAATAAATGAAATTCCGATAGTTCTATATATAGATGATCATATATAAAATTACTTCACAAATTATTGTACGTATAGGAGCTGGTGTCAAAATAGGAAATGTCAAGGCGTTTGGAATTGGGACTACCCCTACAATATTTATTGCTTAATCTATTTTTGCTTAAATTATTGTTTTTGTTTTCCTTCTTAATTATGTTTAGGAGGAAAAGAAGTTGTTTTTCACTCTTTATTTCATTCAATACTAATCTGACAGTGAATTTAAAATAATTTAAACAATTTAAATTGTAAGTATGTTAATTTGAAAAAGTCAATTGCATTGGTTATAATTTGTAATTTACCTTGTAAAATTATTTTGAATATATAAAATCTTAAGTAATCTACTGTTGCATTGAATTGTGTTAATTTTGAGAAAGAAATAAGCAATTTGAAAACTTTTTAAGATTTTCTACTTGCTGGAAACTTCCAATGCATTAGAAGATTTCATACAATTGTATACGAGTTGTTAAATTAAGTAAAAGTAAGATTTCATATCAATTTTTTTTTTCAATCTTTTTACAGTCTCTTTCTTTCCGTCAAAATAAAAAAAAGATTATTGTAGAGATGAGGATGGGGTTGAGTGACTTTCACCTTGGAAGTTACAATGTAGTAAAAGAGAGATAGAGACCAAATTAAAAGAGAGAGATTAAAAAGAGAAAAAATTTGAACTCATAAATTTAAATATAAAAAAGAAGAAGAAATTACTAAAATTAAAAAAATAAAAATTAACTAATCTAAATCTTTAGACATGTGATGGCAAGATTTTTCTTACTAAAGATATAAATGCTTAGAGACCATTTGAGGCAATGTTTACGTAGCATCATAGTATTGCTTAATTAGTCTAGCTACAATTAATGGTTCTATTCTATTTAGTCACACAGAAAGCAACATTAACAATAGAGTAACGTGTGCAGCGTTTCACTTGAATTCAAATTCTACGGGCACCAATACTTCAATTTCAATTTTTTACTATAGTATTTTTAACCTATCCTTAATTTTCTTGAGTTTAAAAGAAAAACAAAAAAAGGTAGTTAGGGAAATAAATTTGTTAATTTAAGACTGTTAAAATGACATATTTTGGAAGAATTTCAATTTGATACATAATTAAGATATTTTACATATGTACATATTGTGTATATCTACTTTATACATTAAACCAATAAGAATAAACAATTAGTTTGAAATTAAAACTAGTGCACAATACACCTCAATTATAAAATTTTTATGATAACTACTAATTTTAATAAAATATATAAACTATTTGATATACTATGTATATCTAATAATTTTAAAGTTGTATTCTTACTGTAAAATATTTTAGACTATCAATAAATAACAAATCACCACTTTCACAAAAATAACCGGAATATTTTTCACTTATGATAAATATATGAGCAGCATATGAATCATTGACAATTTTATTGAGGTGCCCAATCACTTGCCCATTGTCGACATCATGACATTGAATGGCGAACGAGAAATCAAGTTTGGATAAGGGGTTTCAAGAATAAAGAAAAATTTGGAATCACTACCAACTTAGATTGAAATGGTAAGTTGAACACCAAAGACTATGGTTTGTGTTACAAAAAAATGTGTTCAGGGTTGGTTATGTGTAGAAAAGGTATTAGCACCCCTTTAGTGCCTTTTCGATACCACATTTGTATTTTGTTACTTCTTGGTTTCAAATATGTGCTTTTGTATTTTGTCAAAATAATTTTTTTTTTCTTTTTGGTCTCATTGTTGGCTCTGAACATGATCAAGCATGATCTAGGATTAATGCTGTTAGCGAGGGGTGTTTAGCCATTATTGTGAAAAAGGTAATTCGATGCCTAGCTCATCCAAAACTTACATCAAAAGTATTTGCCTAGCTTACCTAAAGCTTGGAAAAGTACCTAACTTGACTAGGGTTTTTGAATATGTATTTCGAGTGGTAGAGATCCTTGGTAATCATAATCGAGGAATCTCTAGCTAATTTCTTAGCTAGTCCTAACATGTGATTACCCTTGGAGTGATTGGGAAGCAAAACCTTTAGTGATCACAGTTGAGGAATCTCTAGCCAACTTATCAACTGATTCCAAAGTGTGATTACCCATGGGGTGACTAGGAAGTGGTCATTTTCACTGGCCACTCCCAATAACTACCATTTGGAAGATCATGCATTTTTCAGGAGGTCAAACAAAAGAGTTTGCAAGAAGCACGAGCTTTTAATAATCATGTTTGAGGGAAATCCAACCAATTTCTTGGCTAGGCCCAAGATGTAATTTTCTCAAAGTAATTAGAAAGTGGTTGTTTTCACTAATTACTCCCAATAACCACTATTAGGAAGATCCCTCATTGGATAGGAAATTGAACAAAAGGTTTAAAAGGGATGAGGCAGTTGGATGGCTAGACTAAGTAATTTCAAATTCAATTCCTTTTCCTTGAATTTTATAGACTTCCAAATTTGAATTAAGAAAATTCTTATTGACAAAAGTAGGTGTATATCAACAAATCAGTTCCAAATCACAATGACAATCCCTAACTAGCTCAAAGTCTAGAGAAAGGGAAGAGTACAAAAGAATATAGGTCATGCAGTGGGGAAACTCAATCACTTCTCAGTAAGCAAGTTAAAGGAATGGCATACATTCACCACATGAAAAAAGGAACTCAAGAAATAAGGGCCCTGGATCGAGAAGCACTCCTCACCCAATAAACAAATCAAAGGAGCAATATATATTCATCTCTATGAAAGAGGAAATTTACTTGTTTCAATACCTCCTATGTTTCACAACATTAATAAAAGTGGAAGAAAAGGAAGAGCCTAGAAGAATGGGTTATAAATCCTATATCTAGAAGAAGTTCTCCAAGTTTAAGATTTAAATCACATTCAATGATTCTAGCACATTCCCATAAACATGTGACAAAAATAATTTGAAGTGTAAAAATGCAATTAATATTTCATTATGGATCAACATTAATCACATCATGAAACTCCAAAAATTAATGCCACAAATCACTTTGACTTCCTTGTTTTAGGAGAAATTAATTTCCATTTTTAAAGGGACATCACTTAATTATCAACAGTTTATTTTCAATAGATCCCAACCCAATTCAAATGACTTAAGAGCAATAGTCCAAAAATAGAATTCTATCCATGTGGGAACCCTCACCTTTGCCTTTAAGAAGAAGGGAATAAAAAAAAGGACATAAATGGAATTAATGGGAGTGACTAGTGTGTGTCTCAGTTAACCCAACCGAGCCTCACACAGTTGGCTTCCCTCTCCATTTTCTTTTTTTTTTTTGTTTTGACCTAAAAAATAAGAGGAATCAATCTTAATGCAACACTGTTAACTTTTATGATCTTTCTCAACTTAACTTGAAAATTTCCTACAAAGTAAAACTAATTTTGTTAAATCAAATTGTGAAATTAGAATTTTTTTTTTTGCCAAAAATATTTTCCACTATATTTTTTTAGGAGAAAAAGAATTACAGTAATAATACTATTAAGCTTTTCAATTTTCATTAGATTTTTTTCAAAAAAGTACTAAAATTTTCTATAAAGTTTTTTAAATCCAACCATTTATTTTATTTTTCTAAAATTTTTTATTTTTGATTTATTTAAATAGGAGATCTTCGTTAAGGTGTTGTGGTTGAACTAGAAACCAAAGGGAGAAAACTCCCTTTTAACCATTTCCCTCACCTTAAATCTCACACAATATACATGTGGAGAAAGGTGAATTTACTAGAAGATGAAATCATGAAATAGGTTGCATTTCAATAACAAGTATAGAGCCCTAGAATAGAGCACACTTGGAAAAATGAAACAAGTTCCATGCCAAAATGAGGGCATAAATAAGAAATTACACAGAAATAAGATTAGTGTTAACCCATCAACTATCCATGACAAACTCAAGCTTAATCATTTAGAAGCAAACAAAGGTACCTAAGATGACAGTGCCACTCTTGAATTATGAGTCAAACAGAAATCAAGCACCCTACAAAGGATGCTCTGCTCTCTTTAATGGTAGCAACTCCTATGCAAACATTTAGCTCTATGCCTCGTCTTGCTTACATTAGCTTCCAATGTCAATGGATAGCTCCCATAATGTGCCATGATGGAGGAAAGGTCACTTAGTGACCTTGAAAGGCTCCTTCGCTCATCATTTCACTCTCAAATATTTTTGCTATTGCTCACCCAACCATTCTCTGCCTCTTTTAAGAATATGTGTATGGGCGTGTGTGTTCTTTGGGAGTGGGTTTGTTTATCTTGATCTTTGAAAGAAAAGAAATCCCAGAGTTTCTCCCTATTTTCCTTCTTCCCCTTTTTCACTCTCTCTCCCTTGCTATGTTTTTTCACCCAAGTATCTCCACCAATCGAAGGTGTGTGAGCCGAGATCCTTTCCCTTGCTCCTTCTCTCCACTGCCTTTTTTCCTCTTTTCCTCTCTCTTGATTCCTTTTGGTCTATTTCTCTCGTGATAACCAAATGTGTGCAAGCCCTCAATTCTTCCATTTTTCTTCTCTCTTCTTCTATAATCCTTCTCCTTTCTTTTTCCTCTCCTCTCAGTCCTCTCTTTTTTCTCCAGATAGATCACTCTCCCTCCTCTATTTTGCTCTCCTCTGAGTCCCTCTCTTTTCACCTCAGGGAATTCTCCTCCTCCATTCCATGAACATCTCTGTGAAGATCTCTTCCAATCTTCTAGTGTTAGTATTTAAGGTCCTCTAAGTGAGATAACCTTCACTCTTCCAGGAAGCTTCTTCCCCTTAGTTAGCTTTTTCCTTTTTTCTTTTTATTTCTTTTGTTCTGTTTCTTTCTTGCTTTTTATGTTTGGATTATTGTTTTTATGATTTTCAATTTCTTCTTTTTCTATTTCTTGTTTCCATTTTATTTTTGCATTATTTTCTCTTTTTTTTTTTACTTTTATTTGCTTTTTTAATTTTATTTTAATTTCTTTTGTGTTATTTTATTACCAATATTTGATATTTCAAAATTTTATTATTAAAGAAACTTTTATTTAGTTTTCATTAATTATTTTTCCTATCTGAGGTTTTACTTTTGGGTTAGACCAAATTAGGCTAAAACCAAAGAGCAAGATTACTTCGATGGGTTATTGACTATCCACTTGGGATCTAGAAATAAAAAATGACTAGAAAAACATCCTAGGCTTGACTCATATTGAGACGAGGTCAATTTAATGAAAAAGACTATTCACTTAACTAGGACATTTATGGAAATGACCTAAAGAAACCATCCAAGGCTTGACTTATACTTCAACAAGATTAAAAAAGACTATCCATCTAACCAAGACATCTATGGAAGTGACCTAGAGAAAACATCCTAGCTTTGACTTGTACCATGACAAGGTTGATATAATGAAAGGGGCCTAGGGAAAACATTCTAGCTTTGACTCGCACCAAGGTGAGATCGATTTAACCAAAGAGATCATCCACCTAAACAAGATAGTTATAGAAATGACCTAGAGAAAATATCCTAGACTCAACTTGTATCGCAACGAGGTTGGTTTAAATGAAAGGGACCTAAGGAAAACATCCTAGGTTCAATTCACGCTAAGGCAATATTGATTTAACCAAAGAGATCTTCCACCCAACTAAGACATCTACGAAAATGACCTAGAGAAAGCATCCTAGGCTTGAGTCATAATGCGATAAGGTTCATTTAATGAAATGGAACCAAAGAAAACATCCTAGCCTCAATTCCCATTATAACAAGATTGATTTAACTAAAGATATCGTACACCCAACCAAGACATCTACAGAAATAACCTATGGAAAACATTCTAGGCATAACTCATCGCAATAAGGTTGATTTAACAAAAATAATTCAGAGAAAACATCTTGGGTTCAACTCGCATTACGATGAGATCGATTTAACCAAAGAGAGATCCACACCTTTCGAGAAGACTTAAAACTTCACTAAGTTCAAGAAATATCCTTTATATATGCATAGATAATTTGGATGCTAAGATATTAGGTAATTAAGTTGTTGGGTTGTGCATGCTATGATAATGTGCTCAACACATGAGATGACTTATTTCATATAATGAAATGCATTTGACATATGAACATGTTTCAAGTTACCCATTGAGGTTTAAATGCGAAAGGGCTTTAGGTTACTCAATAGGTTTAAAATTGGAAGAGTTAACAATCCACCTACTGAGGATACCTAAGGATGACTTAGGATTTAAGGCAAACAATTTCAATACCTAATAAGATAAGGGTGAGGGTTTCAAATTGACCCACAAGATTTAATGAGAGAGGATTTCAAGATATCCAAAGGTTCAGTGAGAGAGGGTTTCAACCTAAGAATGTTTAATGAGAAAGGTTTTCATTACCCTAGAAGAATTTATGAGAAAGGGTTTTGAGTTACCCAACAAGGTTTAATGAGAAAGGATTTCAATACCTAATAGGAATTTGAAAAGGATTACAATACCTCCACAAGGTCTAACGTGAAAAGGGTTTCAATACCCATCAAGGTTTTTGCGGAAAGGGTTTTAATATCCAACAAGAATTTTTGAAAAGGGTTTCAATACCCAACAAGAATTTGAAAGGGGTTTCAGTACCCAATAGCAAGTTGCAAAAGGGTTTCAATACCCAACAAGAAGTTTGTGAAAGGGGTTTCAAAACTGAGGAAATCTAAGATTTGATAACCTAAGAGAAATTAGGGTTTGATGACTTGGGAAAAACTAGGAAAGCTAGGGTTTAATGAATTAGGGGGAAAGCCAAGGTTTTGTGAACTAGGGGAAAGCTAGGGTTTGATGAACTGGGAAAAAACTACAATTTGAGAACCTCAGGGAAAATCAAGGTTTTGTGACCTTTGGGAAAGTAGGGTTTAATGACCTAGGAGAAAACTAGGGTTTGATGACTTAAGGGAAACTCAAGGTATGATGACTAGGGGGAAAGCTAGGGTTTGATGACCTAGGGGAAAGCCAGAGTTTAAGAACTTAAGAGGGAAAATCAAGGCTTTGTGACCTAGGAGAAAGCTAGGGTTTAATGACCTAAGGGAAACTCAAGGTTTGATTACTTAGGGAAAACTAGGATTTATTGAATAAGGGGAAAAGCAAGGTTTAATGACTTGAGGGAAACTTAGGGTTTGATGGCTTGAGGGAAAGCTAGGGTTTGAGAAAAAACAAGTTCTTCTAAAAATGATGTGCTTGGTATGAGTGGGTTCTTCCTGAAATGACATACTTGATATGCTTGAAATGAAGATGAATGCTTGACATGCTCATGTGCTTGACACTTAAACCATGGTCTCTCAAAAATCCTAAGGTAGTATGCTTGCCATGCAAAAGAATTTCAATTTCTTGAAGATGAATGCTATAAAGATTTGCTTGATATAAAACAAAATTAACCTAGATGCCAAAGACATAGTGACATTATGAAAATGTATGTTGACATACTGGAAGGCATGATGAATTTAAGTGGACCATATAAGAACTTTTATGAATGCTGCTTTCATGGCCCTTAGGAGTTCTTGAGGTGAAATCATGGATAAGTCAACTCTAGCACTCAATTTTTCTAGTTTACTCATTCTATTAAGGAGGACTACCCTTAGTATGATGGAATCTTTAATATAATTCCTTGCCCCAGTATGGTAGAATTCTCAATATATTTCTTGCCTTAATTCTCACTTATCTCCTAAAAGGATGTTTTCTTTGCTTTTATTGACCCTACTTAAATGGCCAAGTTTGCCTCTTTTTATGCATCCCCTCAAACAAGCCCAACTTTTCTTTTTTCCTAAGAATTGAGGGTTTAACACCTTTAACCTTTACTCATGATGCATTCTATTCATCAAGGGAACATGACCTAAAATTGCTCTTCCTTTGTTTCAATAGAGATTTTAGTAACTCTAGAATCTAAAGTAGTACATGCCTAATTAACATCCCTTGATGGCCCTTGACACCCCTTGCTTTGCACGAGAATGCATCTAGGAAGTGAGGATGTGTATGGTAAGAAAAGAAACCACAAAAAAGGATATGGAGTTGGGTGCTTTGATCTTTTTGAGGTGGGATCAAGGGTTAGGCTAAAGCTGGTTACCCCCAATTATGCACAAATCAAAATGTTAGACACCTTGAGAGTAGCACCTTTAGGATTAGGATTTAGGAATCCCATCACCACTCTCTTTTATGATATCGAGTCCCTTTGAAGAAATCCCTCTGTAACTTTCTCCTCTTAAAGCTCCCTATTGTTTGGAGTTGAGTCTTTCAAGTATAGGTTTAGCCTCCTAATTATTACCCCTAGTTTGGTTTTGATGGTGCTCAAGCAAAGAAAGGTTTTTCAATTCTGGGTTTCGTCTCCTAAATTTTTTTACCCTAATTTGGGTTTTGATTGCCCTCAAACAAAGAGATGTTGAAAAACTTTTCTCAATTCATTCTCCTTATTATCCAAGACAATGCCTTAAAGGAATGGCACATGGTGAATTAAGATTGCTCTCACAAATACCTCACAAGCTTGTTTCTATGTTCTTATCCATGTTTGTTAGCTCACCATATTAGCTAAGATCACTAAAGCTTCACTCAGCTTATAGACTACAACATGGATAATGGCTCAGAAAGAATGGGATAATGGTTCAACAAACAAGGAGAGCACAATGTTTTGAGCACACAATGTCTCATATTTCTCTTTCCTTTTTTTTAACAATTTGAGAATCTTGTTAACTCAAGGTGATATCTACTTTCTTTTGTTTGCTCCCTTTCCTTTTCCATTTTGCTCTTGTTTTTAGGCTAGCCCCTTTCCTGTTTCTTAGCTATCTTGTTTTTTATTGTTCAAAATTTTAGTCCTTTTCATTTTGGGCTAGACCTTGTTCTTACTTTACCTTTTACATGACTAGGGCTTGACCAAATGGGAAAGGATTCTTAACTCTATCCTTGTGCTAGATAGCATCTTTTGACAACTTAAGTGCTCCTTTTAGCTCTCCTTTGGGTAAAATCATGGCTTTTTAAGCTAAAAGGTTAAGATTGACAATGGTTAGTGAAAAGAAGTTTATGGTGGTCTTGTCATCCTTTTTTTGCAGGTTTAAGTGGACAACTATAGGAATTCTTATGTTAAGGTTAGCTTGAAATGTCCAACTATTCCAAAGATGGCCTAGATCACCTCTTTTGTTCATACGAGTCTAACGAATTGTCTCAAAGAGCATTCAAACAAATTTTAGGGTATCTTTTACCTCATAGCATTTTTGTAGGATAACACACCCTCACACCAATATTTTTAACCAAAAGCTCTCCAAAAGAATTAAGTATTTTGTTAAGCAGACCAATTTTATTGTTGACATTTGGATTTAATTAAGATAATGATAAGGCAACCTTTCAACGTTTCTTACTCTTGGGCACTAGTATTGAAATTGCCAATAGATTTCTTTAGAAAAATCAACCCAAATTGCCCCAAGTATTAGTTCATTTATGGTCATGATACTACCCTCTTTAGGTGCCCAACATTCATCACACACTCATTATTTCTTAGAGATTTCAAGGCAAGAGGCAAAAGCATTAGACAATCCAACAAGGAAAGAGATGTGATGGAAAGTAATGCATTCATTATGTTAGGAATTTCATTGAAATGAAAGGTGTGCCTATACAAAACCTTGCTAAGGCCTTATGCAAAGCCATTAGTAGATGCCATGAGACTACATACAATAAGCATTAAAGAGAGATATGGGAAATAGCCTAATTACCCTACCTTGGCTTCCTTCTAGGGTCACATAACTTGATTTACTTAACCTCTTTCTCCATAGGGGGTCCATTGTCGGTAACATCTACCTAGTCCAAGATCCAGATATCAGCATTCACAAGAGTATTATGGGGATTATCGATAATATGCACCCTTAGGACTGCCTTATCACTCTGACATGGAAAGGCTTTGGGGTCTAAATTGCTAGCTACTTTATAGCCTCCTTGAGTGTCAATATCTTGTTAACCATGTACTTAGCAAACAATGTCTCCATTGCCCCAGTTTAAGGTTGTGCCCTTTTTGTCGCCCACCTGATCCCTAACAACTTCATGGGAGCTTGGGCTTCAAATTACTCCAATCATTGTTGTGTAGCAGAAGTATCAACCATGTTTACATCATTTGACTCCACTTTAACTTACAAAATACCCCTGTCCATCAACCCTTGGATTTATCCTCAAAAGCCCTATATTCCTTTATCTTGTGGTTGGCATGGGACTAGCACTTGTTGATATTGGGGTTATATTAATTTGGTGGACACAAGATGACCCAGGGTAGGTCTTTGACTGGTATTAAGGTTATGACTAAGTGAGGTGCTAATACTAGGGAATGTAAGGAGGTAAAGGGGAACTTAAGCACTTCTACTCTCAACTTGCTTTAGGTTGAGAGAAGATGGGTGCTAATTTGGTGATGATTGTCTAAGTAGTGATAGGTATATAGAATGGACTTGTCAGTAATGTTGTAGCTTATTGAATTATGTAGGTTGCACTTATGAGATTATGCCGACTCAAGGAGGCTAGTAATGTAGGTGAGATGCCTTAGTAGCAATTTGTGCCTTTTTTGCTTCCTTTTCCTGCCATCTTTCCTTATATTACCCCTAATTCCTTCTTTGCCTGCAGCATGTCCCTTAAGTAGTGAATTCTCACATACCTAATTAATACATCTTCCAATTTAGATACCACTGCTAACCTTTTCTCTAGTAATGGAAAGGCTAGAAAATAGTCTAAGAGCATCCTCAATTACTTTAACATGGGAAGGAGCTTGTAAAGTGTTGATAAGCATGGTCACAAATGCCAAAGCACAAAAGCCTTCTAATCAGGCCCTTGAAATAATTAATTTCTTGTAGCATCTTGCCCAAAGTCCCGTAAGCTACTATACAGCCAAGCCTTTTAACAAGATACAAGCAATAATTTGAAAAGAATTAATGAATTGAAATGAATGATGCTTGATGCAATGCTTATGATGCCATGCCAGGATACAATGAATGAGATGTAAAGGGGAAAACTTAGGTTAGTAAAGTTGATTAAAAACTACAAAGGTCATAAAAGAATGCCTTATTACCTATGACTCATGCAAATTGGACAAGCATAAAGGTAAAATGCATGCCATAATGAATAGATTCCTCTTGTAACCTAGACCTATGTATGATGGAGAGAGTTTATGCATGCAAAACTGGTGAATACAAGAATAGATTCCTTATTTAGAAGAGTACCAAATTGCAAATGCAAGAAATAAACATGTAATGCTAAAATAGATAAATAGGGAGGGCTTCCCCATCGTACCTGAATTTGGGTAAATTCTAGGATTACTTTATGCATCTAAAGGTTTAGGCCAAACTTTCTGCAACAAGGTTGGCATTGAGGTTGTTATCAATGTGAGGGAATAGGTTTTAAACTCCTATATCAGGTCTCCAAATTGTCCCCAAGAGAATCAATTTGAGTGAAGGTGTTCAGGCACCTATATGGAGACCAAGGGTCTCATGAAGGGTAACCTTACTTTGGCTCTTATTAACTTGAAGGTCCTAGGAGCTTGGGTGTAGAGCTTATGGGTCATGGCTTCCTCTTTTCTAAGGTTTGTAGGTGTAAATGTGTGCAAGGAATAAACCATCCACTCACTCACTCACAACTTACAAAACAATCAGCCAGCCAATATTCTATAAATATAGTAGATAATATTGTGAAAAAATAAGTTGTCTAGGGTTAATCCAGCAAAATGGTCTATGCAAGATGCAAATCCAAAATGCAAAAAACAGAAATCCAAAATACCAAGACCATACATTAGAATATAAACAAATTAGACACGTCAACAAAGCATAGAAATAGAAAACAAAAGGTAATAAATACTTATTCAAGTAGTTTAACCCTCAAATCTTCCCAATGGAGTTGCCAAGCTGACGACATCATAACAAGGAGTGATGAACAAAAAATAAAGTTTGGATGAGGGGTTTTAGGAGTAAAGAAAAAATCGGAATCATAACTGACCTTGATTAAAATGGTGAGGTCAGACACTGCAGAATATGGTCTATGTTATAAAAATGAGTTCAAGGGTTAGTTATATGTAGGGAAGGTATTAGCACCACTACAATGCCCTTTAGGTATCACATTGGTGTTTTGTTACTTTTTGGTTTCAAATTTGTTCTTTTGTATTTTGTCAAAAAAATTATTATTATATTTTGTTTGTCTCACTGTTGGCTTCACATGTGATGAAGCATGATCTAGGATTAATGCCATTAGTGAGTGGCATTCAGCCATTAACATGAAAAAGGTAATTCGATGCCTAGTTCATTCAGGACTTACATCAAAAGTATTTGCCTAGCTTCACTAGGGTTTGGAAGAGTACCTAGCTTGACTATTTTCAAAGGTACATTTCGGGTGGGTAATCACATTCAAAGAATTTCAAGCCAATTTCTCAACCAGTCTCAAAATGCAATTACCCTTGGTGTAATTGGGAAGCCATCATTTTCAATGGCCAATCCTAATAAGCATCATTGGGAAAATCTCACATTTGAAAGGAAAGGCTAGCATTAGGATGGTTAAGCAAGGTGAGACAAGGGGCTTGAAAAAGGCAAAGACCTTTAGTTATCATAGTCAAGAAATCTCAAGCCAATTTCTCAGCTAGTCCCAAAATGTGATTACCCTTGGGGTGACAAGGAAGCAATCTTTATCATCGGCTACTACCAATAATTGCCATTTGGAAGATTACACATTTGATAGGAGGTCAAACAAAAGGGTTTGTAAGAAGCACAAGCTCTTGATAATCATGTTCAAGGGAAATCCAACTGATTTCTTGGATAAGTCCAAAATGTAATTATCCCTAGAGTAAATAGGTAGTAGTCAATTTCACTAGCCACTCCAATAACCTCCATTAGGAAAATCTCACACTTGACAGGAAGTTGAATAAAGGGTTTAAAAGGAGTGAGGCAGCAGGATGGCCAAGCTAAGTAATTTCAAATCGAATTTCCTTTCCTCAAATTTCACAAACTTCCAAATTTTAATTAAGAAAATTCTTGTTGACAAAAGTAGCATACATCAACAAAATAGTTTAGTGATAATACCTTAATAGCTCAAAGTATCGAGAAAGGGCAAAGTCCACAAGAATAGGGGTCGTGTAGTAGGGAAACTCACTCATTTCTTAGTAAGCAAGTTAAAGGAACATTGTACATTCATCACATGAGAAAAGGAACTCAAGAAATAAGAGGCCTACATCAAGAAGCACTTTTCAATTAGTAAACAAATCAAAGGAGCAATATATATTCATCGTTATCCAAGAGGAAATTTACTTGTCTCAACACCTCCTATGTTTCACAACATTAATAAAAGTGGAAGAAAGGGAATATCTCCAAAGAGTGGGGTTATGCAAGGAAGGGTTTAAATCCTGTATTTAGAAGATTTTCTCCAAGTCCAAGATTGAAATCACATTCAATGATTCCAAGACATTTCCATAAATGTGTGTCAAAAATAATTTGAAGTTTAAACAATGCATTTAAAATGTCACTACGGATGAACATCAATCACATCATGAAACTCCAAAAATTAATGACACAAATTACTTTGAATTCCTTGTTTTAGGAGAAATTAATTTCTATTTTAAAAGCAACATCACTTAATTATCAAAAATTTATTTTCAATGGGTCCTTACCTAATTCAGATAACTCGAGCAACAATCCAAAAATAGAATTCTGTCCATGTGGGAACCCTCCCTTTTGCCTTTGAGGAGAAAGGAATAAAAAAAAGGACACAAATGAAATTAATGGGTATGAATAGTGTATCTCTCGGTTGCACCTCTTGAGGCCCAACCGAGCCTTACACAATCGAACTCCCTCTTTTTTTTTCTTACTTTTCGTTTGTTTTGACTTAAAAAATAAGAGGAATCAATCTTAATGCAACACTAACAAATTTTGTAATCTTTCTCAACTTGACTTCAAAATTTTGTTCGTAAGTAAAACTAGTTTTGTTAAAAATCAATTGTGAAATTAGATTTTTTTTTTTGCCTAGAACATTTTCCTCTATATTTTTCAAAAACAAAATAGATTTACAAATTTAATACTATTAAGCTTTTCAAATTTCATCAGAATCTTTTTAGAAAAGTACCTAAATTTTCTAAATCCAACCATATATTTTATTTTATTTTTCTAAAATATTTTTATTTTTTATTTATTTAATTAGGAGGCAAGGATTCCTATGGTGGGTGCACCTTCTTCAAGGTGCCGCGATTGGGCCAGAAAACAAAGGGAGAAAACTCCCTTGTAACCATTTCCCTCACCATAAATCTCCCTCAATACACACATAGAGAAAGGAAAATTTACCTAAGGATGAAATTATGGAGATCGGTAGCATTTCATTAACAAACACAGAGCTATAGAACAGAACACACTTAGAAAAATAAAATCAGTTCCATGCTAGAATGAGGGCATAAATCAGAAATTGCACAAAAATATGAATAGCGTCAACCAAACAACATCAACTATCCATGACAAACTCAAGCTCAATTGTTTAGAAGCAAACAAAGGTACCTGAGATCATAACACCACTCTCAAATTGTGAGTCAAATGGAAACCAAGCGCCCTGCAAACAATATTCCACTCTTTTTGATGGCCACAACTCTTATGCGAATGCTTAGCTCTGTGCCTCACGATGCTTACAATAGCTTCCAATGTCAATGGGTAACTCCCACAACGTACTATGATTGAGGCAGCATCACTCAATGATCTCGGAAGGATACTTTACTTATTGTTTCACTCTCGGATTTTGTTATGTTGCTCACCCCTCCATTCTGTGCTTCTTTTCAGAATATGTGTATGGTGTGCGTTCTTAGGGAGTGGGTTTGTGTATTGTGCTCTCTGAACAAAAAGAAATCCCAGAGTCTCTCCCCTTTTTTTTCGTCTCATTCATCACTATCTCTCCCTTGCTATGTTTCTTCACCCTAGTATCTCTACCAACTGAAGGTATATGAGCTAAGATCCTCTCACATGCTCCTCCTCTGTACTACTTTTTGTCCTCTCTCTCTCTCTCTCTCTCTCTCTTGTACTCTCTTGTTCTCTTTCTCCCAATGACAACCGAAGGTGTGTGACCCCCCTAATTCTCTCGTTTTTTTCTCTCATCTCTTCTATAATCCTTCTCCATTTTTTTCTCTTTCCCTCTCATTCCTCACTTTTGTCTCCAGAGAGATAACTCTCCCTCCTCTGTGTAAGTCCTAAGTCTCTCTCTGCATGAGTTCCTCTCTTTTTGCCCCCAAAGAATTCTCCTCTTCTGTTCTGTGTACATCTCCATGAAAATCTCTCCCAATGCTTTTAGTGTCCGTATTTGTGGTCCTCTGAGTGAGATAACTGTCAGTCTTCTAGAAAGCTTCTTCCCCCAGTTGGCTTTTTTTGTTTTTATTGTTATTTCTTTTGCTTTGTTTCTTTCTTGCTTTTTATTTTTGGATTATTGTTATTATCATTGTCAATTTCTACTTTTTGTGTTTCTTGTTTTCATTTTCTTTTTGCATTATTTTCTATTATTTCTGTTAACTGTTTATTTGCTTTTTTATTTTGTTTTAATTTCTTTTATGTATCATTTCATTACTAATATTTGACCCAACAAAATTTTATTATTAAAGAAACTTTTTATTTATTTTGCATTAATTATTTTTCGTATATTAGGTTTTATTTTTCAGTCAAACCAAATTAGGTGTCTACACTCATAATAATTTATTTTCCTTATAGCATAGCATAGGCATTGGTGGAGCCAATAGGTTACACTAAAAGAAGTTAAAGAAGTTGATGAGGTCAAATTGTATATCTTTATGATCATCTATTGGATTTAAATATCGGTTATCGGGATAAAGAATACGAAGTTAAGTCTGAAAAGAAAAGTTCAAAATTGAGGTACAGATATTCTAATAGAAATCAACAATACTGAAGTTGTTGATGACCTAATTAAAATTGTTGAATTGAAGAGATTAGCAAGATTGATATTGTTAATTTTTTTAAAGACATTAAGGATGATGTGACCAAACCTATGAAAATTGCACCAACTTTGAGACTCTATATTGAGTAATGCTCATTATGATGTTCTTGAGAATTCCAAGTTGACATTACTTCTATTTCTTCCACCACTATTGTAGATGTCATTAGCATCATTACTTATGAATGGGTCTTTTCTTCTATCTTTTTGTCTTGTTGCTTTCAACAAGAGAAAATTGATGTAGAATAAGAAAATAATAATTTTGGCATTATTTAGGTTTTATATTAACATACTACAAAAAAATTCTAATTTCTAGTGACCATGATCCACCAATAATAATACAAATCCACAAGTAAAATACATTTTTGATGATTTTTTAAGTAGATTTTCATCAGCAAGTAATAGTATCATTGGTAATATTTTATAGCGATATTTACAGCTATCAGTAATATTATTGAATATTATTGGATGATAACTGTCAAAAAAATAAAAAAAGACAGATGCTAAATTGATTAATTTATCTTAACAATTTATACTTATTAATTTAATTTTATCAGTGGATATTATCCCCCTCCCCCCTTGTGCAATAATAATACATAATTTTATTGGTCAATAAAACCCACAATATATTGGGTAAAATTAAAAGATATAAGATATTTAAATTAACTCACAGGTATATCTCTTGATACAAATAACAAAATTTATTAATTATCGATGGATGTTGCCACCAGAAACTATATTCTTTTTTTCTAAAACAAACAAATGGAAGTATTGAAGATTTTCAACTTAGGATGTCCTCATCTTGAAATAATTGAATTGTTGAGATAATTATTTCAAAAAAATCAACAATAAAGAACACTGCAAATTGAAAATTTCTAGCACCTCCATCTGTCCGTTCAAACTTGCAAAGTATAACAAACAACATTAATGCCAAGAATTTGGACCAACTCTCGTAGTTAAGAATCAAAATAAAAATTAGTGGGCAAAATCAATTACTGCCATGCTTGAAATTCAAACATAGCACAATTAATGCCAAGAATTTGGACTTACTCTCGTAGATAATAATCAAAATCAAAATCAATAGGCAAAATCAATTACCACCATGCCTAGAATGAGCTTCATATCTCTCAGAGCTAGCAACTATCACTAGAATAGAGGAGGGAAAAGAATAATGGTAGAAACATACTTTTGATTGCCTAAGAGTGAGGGATGGATGGAGGAGACCAAAGGAAGATGGAGAGGAGCATAGGATTGAAGGAAGCCGTAGGAGGCCAGGGAGGCCAAAGTAATAGTGAGGGAGAGAGGGGAAAGAAGTGTTTGCACATCATTTGCTCAAGAGCAGAGTCCTCATACTTGTTTATAAAGGTTTTTTACCTTTGGCAAATAAGCCATTGATAAAACCAAAAAATTTTCAAACTTTTTAACCAATAGCAAGAAGTAACGAGTAGTAAATTTTGGTGCCATTTCCACAACTAATTGCAGAAATTTCACTTTAAAACTACTGGTAAAAAAAATTTGCAACCGCTGTGGCTTTGATGCGGCACAGCCTACAATTCAACTTTTTTTACCATTGTAATTATTGCCGATAAAATAATTGCACATTATTGGTTGTCTTGATGCATCATTGGTCCCATGTACATTACTTAGTTGATTGGTGACTAAAACCGCCAGTAAATATATGACTTGACACTTACTAATTGTACAGGTAGTGTAGTGGCCGTTAGCCACCGGTAAAAGTAACTAGCAATTGTTAGTTGCCCTGAGACAAGGTTTAAACCATTTAATTTTTACCTATGGCATGACCACCGGTAAAAATAAAGTAATATCTTTGGCATGGTCTGTGCAGTCAATTGGAGACATTTTAATTTTATCTACAGTCAACATTGCTGATAAAATTATTTTGCACCCATTGATTGCTCCAGGTATGGTTAAAACGTTCGAGTTTTACTTGCAGTTTATATTGCCAGCAAAAATACAAAAGAAAATTTATCAAATTTCTAACAGTCAAGCTGCCAGTATTATTACCATCCAAAGAAGCAACAAGCTAATCTATTGGTTAAATCTGTCCACCATTTGGCGGGAATTTGGTTCATAATTTTGCATTGCTTTTATCGACAAAGCAGCTAACTAGTTTGTCAGTTAAATCTACCCACCATTTGGCAAGAATTTGGCTTGTAAATTTTTGTTGGTTTTATTGATAGATTTTATTATTTGTGGATAAAATTAATTTTTTAATCATCTTATATATATCCCTTATATATTTTATCGATAAAATTAAATTTTTTTATTTTTATCGACAAATAAATTTGCCATAAAAAATATTTATTAAAAATAAAAAATTTTCTTGTAATAACATTTATAATATAATAATTATCCAAAATTAGGATTGTAATTAGTGACATAAATTTAAATTGAGATAAACATTTCTAATTTAGAATTTTTTGAATTGTAAGATATTTTAAATTATTTTAAGAATTTTTAAGACTTTAGATCACTTATTTAAGACTTTGTTGTCATTCTACAAAAGTTATTAAATTCTGATTACTCTAAAAATAAATTTTGAGTACCTTATTTTTTATCTTATCCTACTTGATCTTCCTTGGGTTCACGAATGCTTAAAAGAAATACATCTTCTTTTACACTCCTGTGGTGCGACTAACTCCACGTTCCACAATTGCAGAGGAGTAAATCTCCCACTCCAATCGGGCCAATCCGGAGGCGCACCATGGCGGTGTTTCAACCACGAACCCTACTATTTTGTCCTTCTATCGCCTTCAGGTCGTTGATTTTTCTTTTTTATATTTATGGCCTGCAATGAGAACCGTTAATATAAGGAGTTAGTGGGACTGAGTGAAAATAATAGATACATAAAGTAAAATAAAATATAAGAAATAAAAAATAAAAGATAATGGGAAGAATAAAAATATAAAAAAATATATAATTTATTTATTTAAATATTAATATTTATTATTTTAAGAGAATTAGATGTCTTAATTTTTAAGATATAGATATAAAATAAAAAATAATGAGATATAATAGGTGAATTTTAATATTAAATTTTGTTACGTATATATTTTTAAAAATATAAATTTTATTTATTTTTATATTTTTTAACATATATATATATATATATGTTTATACAATTTTTCTTAATATTTTACGTGATGGTATTAATGGACAAACATGAAAAAGGCCACGTGGCCGAGCATGTAACGTAGACTTGGTAGCTATAGAAGAGTTGCCAGCCACATTGAGTTACTCACGGTGAGTATCTCACTCTTTGTTGTGCGTGTGGACAAAATTTGTGTTTATCGTTATGATAATTGAAACTCAAGTTGTAGAAATTGGATACATGCGTTGCAGTTTTACTCAACATACATTGCCCTAACTTTTCTTAACTAGGTTTCTCTAATTATATTTTTTTTTTTAAAGTTAAGATATATAACAGAAAAATATAAATATAAATATAAATAAAAAGTTAAAAAATTAATTAAAAATAAAACTTATACATTAAATTATAAAAAAATTAAAAATCCAATAATTTAAATAAAAAAAATTAGGACATCCAAGTAAACACTGCCCCAACTTTGACGATTGCACACAATCCATTTTTCCTTAATCCACACTATATATAATTGGTGCTAACATTTATCTTTTTTGGGACATTCTGTTATATATTGTAATAATTAAATAATAATTTGGGGTGTATTATTAATTTAATTGGATAAAAATATAAATAAAAATAGGAGTACATGTAATAGAAAATTATTATATGATTTATTATATTTTTATTTGTATTTTTTGATATACATACATTGCTTATTACACTGTATTTATACTCTTACACTATTCTTCCTTTTTTTTTTTTAGGCAAACTTTTCCTTTCTTTCACTCTTATCACTTCATATCAATTTGTCTCTTATACATATATTGAAGCTAATGCCTATATATAAGCTTACAAATTAGAAGATGAAACACGTATTTTATTAGAACTGGCTACATTTGCACAGTATTTTTCGTACACCAATATAATTAAATCAAACTCCATATATTTCAAACTTCCAAAAAGGGTTCAACAATTAATGATAGGATTTGTTGTCTAATATCTCGGTCTTGGATACCAAACCCATCCCCATTCTGGTAAAGGGTATGGGCCACGCGAGCTGCATTTGTGGCTAGTGTAACAAATGATTGTTTCCAAGCAACTTCGGTGAAACAGTGCCCATTTATCTTCTTCCATGTTTTCACAATTAGCTTCTTTATATGCTCTCTGGCCACTTCTTCTGAAACGCCCATTTCATTCATATAACATAATATTGATGAAGTAGCATCACCCCTTTCTCTTTCAGCCTGTAACAATTTCATCTACGTTAACATTGAACACTGAACACAAACAAAATTACATTCATGGGTTTTGTGAACTTACCATTGTGGTTTCTAAATCATTGCATAGTCGGATTATAAGAGATATATTGTACATAAACTCCTCATTTGTCTGCAGAAAACCTTCTATTTCATCTGTTACTCCATGCATAGTAGCAAAATATGCATGAAGTAGAATCACTGGGCCAGAAGATGAAATCCAAGCATTACTTAGATATTCTTGCAATGATGGCGTATAACTCTCTTTATGCCACTTTGCTTCCACATATAATGCCTTGCAAAACTCCGTCCACTGTGAAAGGAAAATAAAAACGTATAAAATAAAAGAATAGGTTAATAGTTTTCATGGATATCACATTAATTTGATAAAAAAAATTAATGAATATTAATAAGTTACCGCTTTCTTTAGGTAAGGTAATGCCTTGTCAAAGTTCTTTTCACCCTCAATTTCAGTTGCAATTTCGTTGGTGACATTGTCAAGTGCTTGGAAGCAAATTTTCATGCAATGTGGAAGTTGTTGGACTTCTTTGGCATCCCACCTGAATAAACACAACAAACTTTCAATGGCTATTATGAATTGCTTCAATTCATCATATATATGTTCATTATACTACGTACTAACCTGTCAATTGCCACTGTGAATTGCTTCAAATCTTCAAATGAAGCATATATATCATAGACATCATCAATCACTAACACGAAATTAATTACTTTAGTGAGCCATTTCCTAAGAGATCTGTACTTGGGTTCCGCAGCAACTCCCACGGCACACATGAAGCATTCAACCAATCTATCTCTCGCAAAATTCAAGTGTTTTTTAAGGCCTAGATGATTCCACCACCTAATTGGTGCAACCAAAATGGGCTAATGGTTAATTTGAATTTTTACTGATATCTGCAATATTTTTCTTGGAAGCAATTTGCTTCTATGTACTATAAATGATTCAAGTGAAAAGTTACCTTGATAATTCCCTGACTTCCTTTTGATGTTTGGCTTGAACTATGTTGTAGTTTAGTTTAGCTAATTCAAGCAAATCAGGGATGAAGTGCTTTTCCTTTTCATACTGGCTGATGTGCCATTTGACATTGAACCATTGTACTCTCCAATGAGATGGAAGCTCCGTGGCATGGACCACTTGTTCAAGAAGGTCAGAATGCATATTGGTGGAAGCACCCTCAAGAAAATTGAGAGCGAAAGTCTCAGCTTCATGGCCATCACCCATGATTTTTTCACCCTCTAAGGCTAAGTGTGACGCTTCAAGAAGCTCTATGAATTCCTTGACATTTTCTGCAAACGAGATTTCTGTCCGTATTTCCTTTACCTCGAAGAAGTAGCTTAGTAAATCTGAGTTTCAGCATTCAAAGTTAGTTTAACCACATGGCATGCACACCACACGAAATGCCTATTTCTTATTTACCAAATTATCTTTTAAGTAAAATTTCATAATATTTTTGTCACAGACCAAAAGTTTTTGGCAGGAAGTTCCTATAGGGAAGATGTTTTCCCATGGATGTGCACAGCTAGAAAACAAAACTCACGACAAATAAGTGCATAAATTTTCACTGCATTGACTAAGTTCAAGGTCTCAAATAGTGAAAGAATCATTTACCAGCAGGCGAAACTTGATGCCCATGTTGTCTAAGAAGCCTGAAGCACTTTGCAGTTTTGTATAAACTCTCATCTAAAGTTGGATTGCTCTTTCTGTTGCTGACAGAGAGTATGGTTTGCAGAGCATCCTTGATTTCTTTTTCAAAGTGTATGGCCAGGCCAAGTTTCTGGATCCAATCAACCAACTCTAACTTGGCCAAAACCCCCATCCCTTCACTGAAACCATCCTTTACTTTATTAGCCAGCTTCCCACACCGTACGTTAAGTTCTTCTTTCTGTATGTAAAATTGATACTACAAATCAGATAAAAGTACACATTTGAAATTTCTAACAAAAACTATAACCTCGTTTGATAAATTGGGTAATATCTATTTTCACAAATAAATAACATGATTTTGTTTTCTACATATATTTGGTGAGATATGTTAGAAATATAAAAAATATTATTAGACTACATCTATTAACTTGTACTTTTGAAGTAGTTAGTTATTAATTTAGTATTATTCTTAGAAAAGAAAAGCCTTGTGTTTGTTGAAAAAAATAAAACATAAAATTCCTTTATAAATGCGCAACCGAAAGAAAAAAAAAAGTCCTTTATAAATTTTATAGAAATAAAGATTTTAAAACTTAAAATTTGAACGTAATTATTGATATGACAAGTCATGCAGTTGATAAGTGCTCTAATGGTGTGGTAGCATAAGTTGTCACTATGAGGTTTTTCTCTTCAAAGTTTTGAGTTCGAACCAAAAATTTTATTTATATATTAAGTTATTCATCATTTCTCTTATTACTAGAAAATTATAAGATTGAGTTATTCGAATTTAACTTTTTCTAAAATGAAAGTAAGGGAAGGTAAGAATTAGGTTTAAAAAAATGACTTCAATTATAAATTAAGTGAATATGTAATTCATAATATTACGTATGGCAGATATACAAATATAAAAATTGTGCCATGCATACAATTTTTCTATTAAACAACCCATATTCTCGAAGACCAAATTAAACCAAAGATAGTCCTTTGATGTCTTGTTAGCATATCAATCTTAAATGACCAAATAAAAATAAAAAAAAAAAACAGAAAAGTGTAGGAGTAATTCTCACATCATATTGGATTGTGAGAGATTGGAGAAAGTTAAAGTCCCAAATGTTGGGTTTATAATTTGCAGATTTTTTTTTCTCGTTTGCATTGTTGGACACTTCATGGCGTATTTCAAATGCCACATTCTCCTGCTTCGCTGCTGATTGCTTCACAGTATCCATATTGATTCTCCAATTTAATATGAGAATGTGGATATATGACCTTTCGATCATCAGTTTGTTCCTTTATATAGGCACCAAAGTGGCAAGGATGTAGTGTTCAACTTTGCCTCTTCTTGTTTAGATTCTTTGTATGACAAAATCTTACTCACTTGAAATAATAATAATGGCAAGTCATGTTGTCTTGTCGCTAAGCACAAACTATTCTATTTACATGTACTACTATAAGTTACTTAGTCATTGTTTTAAAATAGTTTTGTTATTTTTAAAAATCTTATTAAATATGATTTAAAAAATTTATTAAGTTTTAGATTAAACTATCATTTTAAAGACCCAAGCTAGTCTTGGTAAACATTTAATAACTTTCATTAAGGGTGAATTATTTGTTTCATTCTAAAATGTGTATTTAATTCTTGTAATAAAACTTTAATTTTTCATACATAAATTATAATTTAATTAAATTTCAATTTTGATTTTCAACAAATTGCTAATATAAATTTTGTCCCTTTAAGTTTTACTTTGATTCAGTGTCATCCCTAAATCTTTTTCATGCTGAAAGTAGTTCACAAATTTTTCAAAAAGAAAATTGTTTATAGTTTATTAATATCTCATCTTAAATATCACTTGCCGTTGTTAATTTGTTAATACTAATGTTAGAGCGTTGTTGAACACAAAATGCATGACTAAATATAATGAATATTTCTTATAGTGGTTCAATTACAATGACTTGATGGCAGTTAATTAAATATCCTATACCTTACATAGCTATTGATTGATTGTATGGGCCTTACTCATACTATCAATTAATATCTATAGAGAGTGACATGAAATGTGAAGATATAAGAATAATAGGACTCTTATCATTTATGAATAACTAAGAAAGTACATGGTGAATAAATAAACATTGAAAGTAACTAATTTAGAAAAGTATTCCACATTATATATAAGTCCAATTATACGTTGTTGGTTTTGTATTTTATTTTATTTTATTTATTTATTTATTAATTTTTTTGTGGTTGAAATCCTCAGCTCTTTGTCAATTCAATTTGGGAATTTCTTGTTTTCGAAGACCAAATAGTGGGTGATACTTAAGACTGCCCCTCAAAAATCCAAGACTAACATAAAATTTTAAAATTTTAAATATACATAGTATTTATATATTACTCTAATTAATATTAGTAATTATCATAAAATTTTTAACATTGATGAATTCTATTGTGCAGTAATTTTAATTTTAAATTAACGTTTATTTTTATTTTTTTAATCTATAAAGTAGATATACACAATATTTACATAAAATATATATAATGATTATGCATAAAATTTAAATTCTTCCAGAATATGCCATTTTAAAAGTTTAAATTTAACATTTTTGTTTTCCTAATTATCTTTATTGTTTTTCTTTTAAGCTCAACAAAAAAAGAGTTAAGGATATGTTAAAAATACTATAGCAAAAAAATTGAATTGAAGTATTGGTGGTTGCAGAATTTAAATTCAAGGAAAAGGTTGCACACGTTCTTATACTTAATGTTGTTTTCAGTGTCCGGAGCAGAACCATTGTAGCTGGACTAATTATGCAATACTATGACGCCACGTAAACCTATCTATAATTTTAATTTGGATTCTTTAAATTTTTTTATTTATTATTTTTTTGCAATAAATTTTTATTTTTTCAGATATATTTAAATTTAATTTATTAATCTCTTTTTTACTTCTTATTTTTATTTTTATTTCTTTTATTTTACCTTTATTTTTTTCATAAATAGGAGTTTACCCTAAAAAATTTATTCTATTCTGAATCTGGACATTACAAGGACCACAACTATAAGGCATGAACAATAAAATGAGGGGACGGTGGTCCCTCGACTAAGAGCATATCGGTTCCACCGCTTGTACCACAAACCCGAAGACAAATTCACGTGGAGAGGTCACCATGTCCCTCAATGATGTTGACATTTATTCCTGCGAGCAACGATCGGTAACCCATGTAATACTTTTTAAAAATATAATTAAAAGCACATGAATCACTGTACTGTAAAAGGAAAGCATGATGTCTTCCTCCACAGCAGGTGAGACGATTCACATTTTATGTGTTTATATTTTTTTTTTTAAAATAATGAAAATGATATAAAATAGAAGTATATTAAGTGAGTATAATTATATATAAAAAAAATTATAAAAAAATAATTTAAATTTTAAAAAATAATAATTAAAAATATAAAAATATATTTAAAATTATTTTATATTATCATCGTTACTCTTTTTTGTTTAGAGCTGATATATTTTACGATTTGAGAACGCTGCTATTATGTGGTATTTGCACAAAGCAGATATACGCGTGCCGAGAGAGGAAAAGAAAATAAGAAGAGTAATTATATTTTTATATTTATTATTTATTATATTTTTTAATTTTTATATTTAATTTTAAATAATAATATTGTATAATCCAACACGTAACTCTTAATACATAGAGTTATCATTACCCAAAATAAAACGTGCGTTTCACTTTCTATCTCTTTCTTTATGTACGTCCCTCATAAATGCTTGTACGAAGTTACAGAGGTCACATAAAATAATGGGAATTTGTAGTTATGTGCCAATAAATTTCTGACTTCCCATTAGCATCGATAGACGCGAGGACAGAGGCAAGACGGCTTTTTGTTCTGGGCGTCGGTGCCGATGTCTTGTATTTGACAGTGTACAATACGTGTTTCTTGTAAAAAGTAAAAGCCCCCAAGCAGTAGTTGACAGACCAATTTGCTGTTTGGAAACAAGGGGTGAGCAAATGAGTAGATACAGCAAAATATCCTTTCCCTTTGGAGTTTTGGTATGTACTTGTGTGCATCTGTGTTTAAATTGGGTGGCATATTACGGTAGAATTATAGTTTCATTTTCATTCACACCACAAATGCAGCGTCCTACGCTCTGCACTCTGCATTGCACATTAAATAATTTGCTCTTCGATCAAATGCTCTTCTATGACAAAACTAAAGCAGCAAAAGATAAAATTACCCAAAACATTCATAAAAAAAAAAAAGAAAAGGAGAAGGGAAACTATAGGGCAAAGAATAGAGAAAATTTGAGGAAACAGCAAAGGAATCTACGCCTAATTAATTGTGTAGGTGTAACCAAGAGGAAATGGAGATTCAGAGGGGGCCGTTTCGGCCATGGGGTCGCCAATGCTTGTGTGGCTGCGAGGAAATGGAGATTCTAATTCATTCACCTCATGTAGGAGGATGACCTGTCTGATATGAAGTCCCAAGAGTTTGACAAGGAGGCGCTGGAGCTACAGAAAGACATGTGGGACAAGTTCTACAACACAGGCTTTTAGAGAAGCCCAAGTTAGGGTTATTTTAATTTTTTTATTTTGGTAAATTTAGAATTTGAATAAGGGTTAGAAATTTTACCCAAAAATATAACGAGAAGGATTATTTTATATGTTTTTTTAGTTGAAGAAAATTTTGTGAAAAATTTTAAAATTTAAAATTTTTTTTTAAAATTAACTTATAATTTAAGAAAATTTTATAAATTTTAATCTAAATTTTAAAATAATACTAAAACTTCTGATAAATCATGTCACCTTAGAAGAGAAGAGAAATGAAAAAAGAATTCGTAGGATTCGGATTTTAAGAGTGTCATAAATGAGAGAGATGTTTTCATATTTTTTTTTATCGGATTGAAAAATATTTAAGAGAAAATAATAAGTATGATTATTAGAGATTGCCCATATAGATCCTTAGATGTTAGAAGTGTAAAGGTTAGGTTGTGCAACAAAAAATTAAAATAAAAAAATAAAAATTAATAAAAAATAAATTATATTAAAATATAAAATAAAAATATTAAAAAGTTAAATAAAATTAATAAACAAAAATTTTAAAAATTTAATATATAAGATTTAAAAAATTAAAAAAAATAAAACATTCTGAGCTACATCATCCCACCGTACAAGTTTCGTGACGAAACATATCTTAGGAACAAGCTGTACAAATGATATTGGCCACAAATTGAAATGGACAAAGGCAAACACCGCATGATTACAACTTTACTTATTGAGAATAGCCCCTTGAAAAATAAAAATCTTACGCAAACAAAACTTTTTTGTCATTTTCTTAAAGAAAACTAAATCAGTACTATTTAAAAAGAAAATAAGCTACTCCAATGGCTGGCAAATAAGAAAGCGGTGCAAAATAATTTTAAAATATATATATAATTTTAGTGTACAATAACAATTTCACTTTTTATTATTTTTCTATTAATTTTTCTTCATATATTTTTAAGTGAAATATTATATTATTAATGTTCCCAATTTCAACATTTAAATAATTGGCCACAACTTCAAATAGAATCAGGTGAAAGAAAATATGTACGATGTGAGAACTGAATGGACGACTGGTCTTTGTTTTTAAGATTTGAAATTCAAACGCTAATAGGTTCCTCACTGATTTTTCATTTAATAACTAAGTGAAATTACGGGATGTGTCACGCATCCCAAAGCAATAACAAATACGTAAACTAAGGTGTATGCGGAGAGGGCACGCAAATCAAAGGCACGCAAAAAGAGCAGAACCGCAGATGCATCTTTATAGAGTAATGTTATTTCTACGTCGTTTCTTCGCTATGTTCGCTACGTCTCTGACGTGGCAATGGAGCAGCGGGAAATAGAGCAAAGCCAAATTGAAAATTTAAGCGCGACGAAAGTGAAAATAAAATACCCAACTTCTCTCACTTGCTCCCTCTCTCGTGCTCTCGCTCTCCTGCTCTCCAGCTCTCGGTTGCCGGTGTCCTTTGTCGCTGCTCGCGCATCATCGGCTCATCTTGATAGATGATTTTCAAGTTGCACTTTTGCTTCCTCTTTAAGGCAAGTTTAGAAAATAATCGTGAAAAACATTTTCCCTGCAAAACAAGTATGTGCAGTCCACAAAGTCATTGTATGTTGTGTGGCATCAGAAGAAAATGGATACATGCAATCGACCCTACACATACAACAATTTTAAAGAAATAAACGAAATCTAACACATTACTAATGATTGCACACAACTGTCCCTTTCGTCGTTCTCCTTACTTCGCAAGGAGTCCAGCACATACATAGTTTCTTGACTAGGGATCAAAGCACAGTAAAACCAATGCTCCTTATAAAGAACAAGGACGAACACCTACGACATGATTCAAACCAGTCAACTATCTACCTCTTACTAACAACATTTGTAAATGAAGTTATGAGAATATATTAACTTACAATTGTAGCCTTCATAATCTTGTGTCTACCATTTGGGCCCAGAAGTTTGCATACATCATCAACATCCCACTCTTCACGTGCATGCAACATTTGGCCCTGCAGACATTAGAGGTGTACCCAGTAAAGAACGTATGGTAATAATCATACCCACGAGTTAATTAATGTTCATGAGTTATCATGGTGTCAAAGACACATTTACCAGAAGGAATTGATCACATATATATTGGGTGACGATGCCATGCTCCTGAAGTTGATCTGCCATCCAGCATCTCCCCACCATCATCATGACCTACAATTTATGAAAGTGAACATATGGAATAAAGTACTTAACTACAACAAAACAATGCTGAATACGGACTAAGATAAGCGAAATAGCAATACCATGTTGTTGACCCATCCCCTTGGGCCTAATGTCTCATAATCATCAAAGGAAAGGTGACAATCTAACATGCTAACAATAGGGCTGCAATACAAATCAAATAAACAATCAGCCTATGCTTTACATTAAATGGTTGGCCAATCAAATATGTATGGTTACTAGAAACTCACGTTTAGGCATCCTGTTGGTTTCTTCTTTTTGTGCAAAAAATATAAAACTTATGTACATCCCCCTTCCAATGCACCCTCTTTGATGGTTTTGTTTCAACATTTGGGCCAGACACTGTGGCTACTGGAGGTATTTGTTCAACCTCCGCAATCTCATTATCGGACTCATTCAAGGAGGAGGTGATTTGTAAAGGCATGGTTGCTAAACACACTGTTTGGTCTAAAGCTTGATCGATGGGAATTAGCCATGTGTGCATATCACTAATCTTTTGTTGGGCATGTTTGCGCTCAGTTGTGACTAAATTCTGATATACTTCTTTAATCACCTATAAAGTAGAAGCAAACACACTGAATAGGTAACACGTACATCTTATTCCAAACAATATAAATAAATCAATGATCAATGACAGTTTGAGTACACCGCATGCTGAAACACATCAATAGAGGGGATTTCCTTTTCCTCCTTCACTTCATTATTAGAATACAAAATTCCCTATAACACAAAGTGACACTTATTAGATGATCGATATGGTAACGAAGGACAATTGTTTTAACACACTTGAGTTATATGTACCTCCTAACTCTTCTTTTCTAGGATAAGACGAACCTGGATTCGCTGATTCATCTAATATTGCAATGGGCAATCTGTCCCGTCACAATGTAATGAGCCGAGAGGGAACTTTTGTAAGAAAAATATCTACAATACAAAGTACAGGTATGTTATATGCAAAGATGACCAATATAAAAATAATAACATACAAAGTTATTGGTTTAACCACCACGTACCTTAAAAAATAACAAACATCCGCCAACCCACGTCTTGCCCTTTGGGTTCTTATTCTTGGCTGTCTTAAATTTAATTGTTTCTTCTATCAAAATATTATATACAAATGCTACCTAGTTATAGTGAGCAGCATTTTCTATGTCCAAAACTATTATTAATAACTTCTTTGATATCTTAGTACTAGAAGTTGGACATAACAGAATGCCTAACATATAAAGGAGGAAGGCACGGTAAACATGCAGTCAGACCTCTTCCCACTAATAATCTGCTCTAAATCATTCCATTGCTTCACTTTTAACTCCTTCTCTTTCATTTTATTCAGCGACTTCTCATCAAAGATAGACTGTGGGACTGGTTTTCCTCCACATGGAATACTTAAAACCTCGCCCACCTCATTGGGGGTTATACAACAAAATATTCCCCTGAAGGACAGCACCTTACTTCTAATATCAAATGCATTTAAAATCTTTGCACATATGTCATGATCGAGTGAATCACACCCAATCTGCAACAATGAACCAAAGCCCATTCTATGAACAATATTACATTTTGAGTCATCCATTCCATAGATGACTCTTTTGAACTTTAATGGGGAGCACCTTGTGGAAATAGTCTCCTACAAAACAAATGTACACAACTTATATTAGTATTTGAATATTAGTGACCCGATGGTAAATTGTGTGATACACATAACAATTTCCAAACCTTCTGAATTGTGTTCCCTCCTCCATTCGTGCTTGGTGTCAGGCTTTGGCAGCTGCATTCTTATACCGCAATTTATCCTCCTCTGATAAACTTTTCCAAAGATTCAGAATTTCTTGATTGGCCTATAAGGGATGAACTTTGTTAATCAAATGCTGTAATATGATGATTACATTCAGAAACTAAAATAACTCCTTAATCCTTACATTAGTAACGCTTTGTTTTTTATCCGAGTTCTTGAAATATTCAGCCCTATAAACATAATCAACGTTAGTGTCAACATAAGTGTCAACATAAGATGAGAGTTAAAGTGTAACAAACTAATAACTTAAAAAAAAATACAAAATAACCTGAACATATGCCATGAACTGATATGTCTTTGGGTGCCTGGGGTTCGCTTCAGGCTGATACCACTATCAACCCAACAGTAGGATAAAATATAACATTATTTAATAGTCCCACTTTCACAAACATAGATAGACAATCTAGGTAGGAACTATAAATTGCAAATCTATATGCAATATTAAATATACCTAGGTTGAGGTTATTCTTCTACTGGAGGAGTTCTAATTTGAGCTTCAATAGCTTGTTTAGCTGCTTTTCCTTTACGTGCTTTCCTCTGATCCATGATAGTCAGTGAATTTGAATATACCCTACAAGGAACAAATCTAATTCATTAAAATTAAAGCTAAATTGTAACATCCCATAGTTAACAAGCAATACAAGATGCAATAGCAAGTAAACATATAAAACATACAACAAGACACGAGTCCAGCAAAGGAAAACAATTTCATCTTCTAAAAGGACACCAACTTACCAACCAAACATTAACAGTCATTGGAACACAGTCAAATCAGTCCAAGTAAAATTTAATATGTCAATACCAAATCATATGACATATGATGTGATCAACGACACTCCACACCAAGTCAAAAAGTTGAGTCACACATATTCTACTAAAGAAAATCACACCTTCATAGAAAATTCTGATACATATAAATTTAACTTCGCTTCCAATAAATACAAAAAAATGTCACCTCAGAAACTATTCCTCAGCATAAGAATAAATTTCCATATTAGATAGGAATGGATTCGCAGTCATAAATAATCAAGATATCAATCATGACAACAACTCTCCTCATACTAATTTACTATAAAAGCTACATTGACAAGAAATACAAAGCAAAACAATGATGACACCAATAATGTAACAAAATCATGCAAACCACCAGTCGCTCAACATTCTGTAGTCTTGATCATGAATAGGACAATAGTTGATAGTAGAAGTTGATAGGTAATATCATAATCTCACTGAAATTGAAGACCAGATAATAAAAAGAGATAATGTGGCACCAAACACGCTTGCAGCAATGTGAATCTATGACAAAAGTTCCATGTATATTAACGATACCTTGGTTTGAATGATGAAGCTAGATATTATATCACCTTCATTTGAAACATTATTATCAATTTGGTTTGAAGATATTAAATCAGCTTGCGTCAGAGATGAATTAGGTTTGATGGACTTTATGACCAACAAACTTTTACGGCCTTCACACCTAAACCAAAATGTGGCACAAAACCCACATAAAATCTAGTGAACGAAGGGAAGCAACCACTTACCTTCGGATAGAATGACCAAACACTGTCGGACAGCCACCGAGAAAGGAAATTGACCCACTAACAGAGAACGATGAGCAACCAAGATTGAGAAAGAGAACCCACACAGCACCAGACACTGATCGAGAGAGACCAATAGAGGACCGAAACGAGAGCGAGAATTGAGACACAGAAAAGCAAGTGACGAGTGAGGTGCAAATGCCGGAGAGACTAAGAGTAGAGGCCCAAAATTCAAATGAAAATGAGGCACAGTGGCTGCTCGTTTCTCTTTTTCAATTCCTAGGGGAAAAAGGAAGCTTCCGTCGCACGCTTCACTCGATTGCCCGCTGCTAGGATGCCACATCAACAACATGCATGTTATAAAGGATCAGCTATATTAAAGATGCTAGTTATTAATATTAACAAAGTTTTAGAAAGAATGATCAAAGTCAATGTAAACTTTGATTCAATTTTGGATACCGAAGGATAACCACTCAATATCACAAAGTGTAACAAATAAATCAAAATAATCATTCTCAATAATTAAAATTATGAGTTGACATTACAAATTACTAATATCTTTTTCTTAGGCAAAGAAAACATTCTATTAAAAGTTACACTTTTGTATCACACGTTACACTTTAGCAATGGTCAGGTTACACTTTAGTTATGTTACCCATAAGAAGTTGCATGTTTCAATTCAGATGCAATTTATCAAAACTACTTCTTAATGCATAGTAAACATTCGATTTGAAGGAAACACCTCACATTAGCGCATCATACTTTTTTCTTATGCAAAGTTAATGTTCCATTAAAAGTTACACTTTAGCTATCGGTAGTTACACTTTTGTATCGCGCGTTACACTTTAGCTATCGTCAAGTTACACTTTAGCTATCGGTAGTTACACTTTTGTATCGCGTTACACTTTAGCTATCGTCAAGTTATACTTTAGCTATTACCATGTTACGCGTAAGAATTTGCATGTTTCAAATTGGATGCAATTGAACAAAACTACTTCCTAACGCATAGTAAACCTTCCATTTGAAGGAAAAATTTTGTATTAGCGCATCACACTGTTTTCTTAGGGAAAGTTAACATTCCATTAAAAGCTACACTTTAGCTATCGGTAGTTACACTTTTGTATCACGAGTTACACTTTAGCTATCGCGAGGTTACACTTTAGCTATCGCCATATTACTCGTAAGAATTTGCATGTTTCAATTTGGATGCAATGGATCAAAACTACTTCCTAACGCACAGTAAACGTTCCATTTGCAGGAAACACCTCACATTACTGCATCATACTTTTTTCTTAGGCAAAGTTAACATTCCATTAAAAGTTACACTTTAGCTATCGGTAGTTACACTTCTGTATCGCACGTTACACTTTAGCACTCACCAGGTTACACTTTAGCTATGTTACCCGTAAGAAATTGCATGTTTCAATTCGGATGCAATTTATCAAAACTACTTCCTAACGCATAGTAAATGTTCCATTTGAAGGAAACATCTCACATTAGCGCATCATACTTTTTTCTTATACAAAGTTAACGTTCCATTAAAAATTACACTTTAACTATCGGTAGTTACACTTTTGTATTGCGAGTTACACTTTAGCTATCGCCATGTTACGCGTAAGAATTTGCAATTTTTAATTCGGATGCAATTGATTAAAACTACTTCCTAATGCACAGTAAACATTCCATTTGAAGGAAACACCTCACATTAGCGCATCATACTTTTTTCGTAGGCAAAGTTAATGTTCCATTTAAAAAGTTACACTTTAGCTATCCATAGTTACACTTTTGTATCGCGCATTACACTTTAGCTATCGTCATGTTACACGTAAGAATTTGCATGTTTCAATTTGGATGCAATTGATCAAAACTACTTCCTAATGCATAGTAAATGTTCCATTTGAAGGAAACACCTCACATTACCGCATCATACTTTTTTCTTAGGCAAAGTTAACATTCCATTAAAAGTTACACTTGAGCTATCGGTAGTTACACTTTTGTATCGCGCGTTAGACTTTAGCTATCGCCAAGTTACACTTTAGCTATTGCCATGTTGCGAGTAAGAATTTGCCTGTTTCAATTCTGATGCAATTGATCAAAACTACTTCTTAACGCACAGTAAACGTTTCATTTGAAGGAAACACCTCACATTAGCGCATCATACTTTTTTCGTAGGCAAAGTTAACGTTCCATTTAAAAAGTTACACTTTAGCTATCCGTAGTTACACTTTTGTATCGTGCATTATACTTTAGCTATCGCCATGTTACGCGTAAGAATTTGCATGTTTCAATTTAGATGCAATTGATCAAAACTACTTCCTAACGCACAGTAAACGTTCCATTTGAAGGAAACACCTCACATTAGCGCATCATACTTTTTTCGTTGGCAAAGTTAATGTTCCATTAAAAGTTACACTTTAGCTCTCGGTAGTTACACTTTTGTATCGCACGTTATACTTTAGCAATTGCCAGGTTACACTTTAGCTATGTTACCTATAAGAAGTTGCATGTTTCAATTTGGATGTAATTGATCAAAACTACTTCCTAACGCATAGTAAACGTTATATTTGAAGGAAACACCTTATATTAGCGCATTATACTGTTTTCTTAGGCAAATTATACGTTCCATTAAAAGTTACACTTTAACAATTGGTAGGTTACACTTTTTTATCGCATGTTACACTTTAGCAATAGCTATCGCATGTTACACTACTGTTTCGTCCTTATGTCGCCTTCAGGTCATTCATTTTTCTTTTTTATATTTATGGCCTACAATGAGAACCACTAATAGAAGGAGTTGATGGGGTTGAGTGGAAATGATAGATACAAAAAGTAAAATGAGATATAAGAAATAAAAATAAAAAGACAAAGGGAAGAACAAAAATATAAGAAAACATGCATAAAATTTATTTATTTAAATATTAGTATTTATTATTTTAAGAGAATCAGATGTATTAATTTTTAAGATATAGATATAAATGAAAAATAATGAGATATAATAGTTAAATTTTAATATTAAATTTTGTTATGTATATATTTTTAAAAATATAAGTTTTATATATTCTTCTATATTTTTTATTTTTTTATTTTTTAATTTATATATATATATATGTTTTATTCAATTTTTCTTAATATTTTATGGTAGGCCTGGTGATGCGATGTTATTAGTGGACAGACATGAACAAAAGCCTTGTGGCTGACCATACAACGTAGAGTTGGTGGCTATAGACGAGTTACTGCTGACGCTAGCCATAATGTGTCACTTATAGTAGAGTAATGCTATTTCTACGTCATTTTTTCGCTACGTTCGCTACGTCTCCAATGTGGCATCTGACGTGGTAATCAAGTAGCGGGAAATGGAGCAAAGCAAAATTGAAAATTAAAGTGGGACGAAAGCTATTATGAAACACCTAGCCTCTCTCACTCGCTTCTGCTCTCGCTCTCTGGCTTCCTTTGTCGCTCGTTTTCCCTCGTGCATCGGTCCAGCTTTCCCGGCCTCTTCTTCAGCTCTTTTGTCGTCATCGCTATCCAGTCAGTCCTCCTTCTGTGAACTGTTTTGTGGTTCTCTGCCTGAAGGTCTCGGTCGCCCACGTCCTTGGTCGCTCATTTTTCCTCGCACATCAGCTCAGCTTTCCCAGCCTCTTCTCCAGCTCTTTAATCGTCATCGCTGTCCAGTCAATCCTCCTCTATCAACGGTTATGTGTTACATTTTAACTATTAGACGTTACATTTTGGGTATTGGATATAACATTTTAGCTATTGCACGTTACAATTTAACTGTTACTCGTTAAACATTCCATGTTAAAGTTTGTCTTGCATGTTACATTTTATATATGGTTCTCTGCCTGAAGGTGGCAAAGCTAAAAGCGAGGCAAGGGGAGTTGACAATGGAAAAGGAATAGCCAAGAAATAGGCGGGGTGGGCAAAATTTAAAAAAAAAAGGAACAGAGTGCAGCTTGAAGAAAAAGGAAGAATGACTCTTGTTCATTTTCATTTCGAACCTCTTCTTATAGTTTCTCTCTCCCTGGCGTTTCTGTGGCTCACTTCGCACTCACACTACGACTCTCTCTCAATCTCTTTCAGTCACTCTCTAGTGCTGTGTCAGTTCACTCTCTCGATCGCACTCCAGTTCAAACATGAGTTACTATTGAGTTTGAGGTCTGTAATATTGATAATGAAGTCCTATATAGTGCCCCAAAGTTGTGGTGGTACTTTTAAGTTGTAAATATATTTTTCAACATTTTGTTTATATGAATATGCGTTGCTATTAACCTGTTTTTAGTTGTCCAATTCTCACGCATAAATGTGCTGCACTTCCTTATTTTTTCCCCTGATTTAGGTTAGAGTGCCAAGTTGCAACAGCTGATCCTTCGTTTCCTTTCTTAATATATCATGGTAGTTGTTATGAATGCACTCATGACTTCTGCTGTATTAAAGATTCTAGTTATTAATATTAACAAACTTTTAGAAAGAGTGATCAAAGTCAGAGTAAAGTTTGATTCAATTTTAGATACAGAAGGATAACCACTCAATATCACAAAGCGTAATAAATAAATCAAAATAATCATTCTCAATAATTGAAATTATGAGTTGACATTTCAAATTAGTAATTTCTTTTTATGCACTAACTCTTGGAAAAGAATGGCTAAAGTTAGAAATCACATTGTAAAACATTATGTGCAATAGCTAAACTATAACATGGCGATAGCTAAATTGTAACATGCCAATAGCTAAAGTGTAACATGGCGATAGATAAAGTGTAACACTCAATAGAAAAAGTTTAACTTTCCTAGGTAAAGAGTTTCATGTGCAAGATGAAATGTCTACTCCAAATTGAACATTTACTAGACTCTAGGAAAGAGTTTTGACAAACTGCACCAAAGACAATAGTTCATCACTAATGAAATTTTATGTGCAATAGCGGAATCGTAACATGTCCATAGCTAAATTGTAACATCCCATAGCTAAAGTGTAACACAGCGATAGCTAAAGTGTAACACTCAATATCCAAAATGTAACTTTCCTAGGTAAAGAGTATCATGCGTAAGATGAAGTGTCTCCTTCAAATTGAATATTTACTAGGCTATAGGAAAGAGTTTTCAAAAACAGCACCAAAGATAGTAGTTCATCGCTAATGAAATTTTATGTGCAATAGCTGATTTGTAACATGGCCATAGCTAAATTGTAACATCACGTAGATAAAGTGTAACACGGCGATAGCTAAAGTGTAACACTCAATATCCAAAATGTAACTTTCCTAGGTAAAGAGTATCATGCGCAAGATGAAGTGTCTCCTTCAAGTTGAACGTTTACTAGGTTATAGGAAAGAGTTTTGTCAAACTGCACCAAAGACAATAGTTCATCAGTAATAAAATTTTATGTGCAATAGCCGATTTGTAACATGCCCATAGCTAAATTGTAACATCCTATAGCTAAAGGGTAACACTCAATATCCAAAACATAACTTTCCTAGGTAAAGAGTATCATGTGCAAGATGAAGTGTCTCCTTCAAATTGAAAGTTTACTAGGCTATAGGAGAGAGTTTTGAAAAACCGCACCAAAGACAGTAGTTCATCCGTAATGAAATTTTATGTGCAATAGCAGATTTGTGACATGGCCATAGCTAAATTGTAACAACCCGTAGCTAAAGTGTAACTCGGATTTAGCTAAAGTGTAACACTCAATATCCAAAACGTAACTTTGCTAGGTAAAGAGTACCATGCGCAAGATGAAGTGCCTCCTTAAAATTGAACGTTTACTAGGCTATAGGAAAGAGTTTTGAAAAACTGCACCAAAGACAGTAGTTCATCGCTAATGAAATTTTATGTGCAATAGCTGATTTGTAAAATGGCCATAGCTAAATTGTAACATCACGTAGATAAAGTGTAACTCAGCCTTAGCTAAAGTGTAACACTCAATATCCAAAACGTAACTTTGCTAGGTATAGAGTATCATGCGCAAGATAACGTGTCTCCTTAAAATTGAATGTTTACAAGGCTATAGGAAAGAGTTTTGAAAAACTGCACCAAAGACAGTAGTTCATCGCTAATGAAATTTTATGTGCAATAGCTGATTTGTAACATGACCATAACTAAATTGTAACATCACGTAGATAAAGTGTAACAAGGCAATAGCTAAAGTGTGACACTCAATATCCAAAACGTAACCTTCCTAGGTAGAGAGTATCATGCGCAAGATGAAGTGTCTCCTTCAAGTTGAACGTTTACTAAGCTATAGGAAAGAGTTTTGACAAACTGCACCAAAGACAATAGTTCATCGGTAATGAAATTTTATGTGCAATAGCCGATTTGTAACATGGCCATAGCTAAATTGTAACATCCAGTAGCTAAAGTGTAACACAACGATAGCTAAAGTGTAACACTCAATATCCCAAACATAACTTTCCTAGGTAAAGAGTATCATGCGCAAGATGAAGTGTCTCCTTCAAATTGATAGTTTACTAAGTTATAGGAAAGAGTTTTGAAAAATCATACCAAAGACAGTAGTTCATCCATAACGAAATTTGATGTGCAATAGCTGATTTGTAACATGGCCATAGCTAAATTGTAACATCCCATAGCTAAAGTGTAACTCGGCTTTAGCTAAAGTGTAACACTCAATATCAAAAATGTAACTTTCCTAGGTAAAGAGTATCATGCGCAAGATGAGGTGTCTCCTTCAAATTGAAAGTTTACTAAGCTATAGGAAAGACTTTTGAAAAATCGTACCAAAGACAGTAGTTCATCCGTAATGAAATTTTATGCGCAATAGCTGATTTGTAACATGGCCATAGCTAAATTGTAACATCTTGTAGCTAAAGTGTAACTCGGCTTTAGCTAAAGTGTAACACTCAATATCCAAAACATAACTTTCCTAGGTAAAGAGTATTATGCGCAAGATGAAGTGTCTCCTTCAAATTGAAAGTTTATTAGGCTATAGGAAAGAGTTTTGAAAAACCGCACCAAAGACAGTAGTTCATCGGTAATGTAATTTTATGTGCAAGAGCTGATTTGTAACATCGCCATAGCTAAATTGTAACATCCCGTAGCAAAAGTGTAACTCGACGATAACTAAAGTGTAACACTCAACATCCAAAATATAACTTTCTTAGGTAAAGAGCATTATGCGCAAGGTGAAGTGTCTCCTTCAAATTGAATGTTTACTAAGCTATAGGAAAGAGTTTTGAAAAACTGCACCAAAGACAGTATTTCATCGCTCAAGAAATTTTATGTGCAATAGCTGATTTGTAACATGGCCATAGCTAAATTGTAACATCCTGTAGCTAAAGTTTAACTTGGCTTTCGCTAAAGTGTAACACTCAATATCCAAAACGTAACTTTCCTAGGTAAAGAGTATCATACACAAGATGAAGTGTCTCCTTCAAATTGAAAGTTTACTAGGCTGTAGGAAAGAGTTTTGAAAAATCGTACCAAAGACAGTAGTTCATCCGTAATGATATTTTATGTGTAAGAGCTGATTTGTAACATGGCCATAGCTAAATTATAACATCCCATAGCTAAAGTGTAACACTCAATATCCAAAATGTAACTTTCCTAAGTAAAGAGTATCATGCACAAGATGAAGTGTCTCCTTCAAATTGAAAGTTTACTAGGCTATAGGAAAGAGTTTTGAAAAACTGCACCAAAGACAGTAGTTCATCCGTAATGAAATTTTATGTGTAATAGCTGATTTGTAACATGGCCATACCTAAATTATAACATCCCATAGCTAAAGTGTAACTCGATGATAGCTAAAGTGTAACACTCAATATCCAAAATGTAACTTTCCTAGGTAAAGAGTATCATGCACAAGGCAAAGTGTCTCCTTCAAATTGAACGTTTACTAGGCTATAGGAAAGAGTTTTGAAAAATTGCACCAAAGACAGTAGTTCGTTGCTAATGAAATTTTATGTGCAATAACTGATTTGTAACATGGCCATAGCGAAATTGTAACATCCCGTAGCTAAAGTGTAAGTCGGCTTTAGCTAATGTGTAACACTCAATATCCAAAACGTAACTTTCCTAGGCAAAGAGTATCAAGCGCAAAATGAAGTGTCTCCTTCAAATTGAAAGTTTACTAGGCTATAGGAAAGAGTTTTGAAAAATCGTACCAAAGACAGTAGTTCATCAGTAGTGAAATTTTATGTACAAGAGCGGATTTGTAACATGGCGATAGCTAATTTGTAACATCCCGTAGCTAAAGTGTAACACTCAATATCCAAAACATAACTTTCTTAGGTAAAGAGTATCACGCGTAAGATGAATTGTCTCCTTTAAATTAAACGTTTACTAGGCTATAGGAAAGAGTTTTGAAAAACTGCACAAAAGACAGTAATTCATCCGTAATGAAATTTTATGTGCAATAGCTGATTTGTAACATGGCCATAGCTAAATTGTAACATCCCGTAGATAAAGTGTAACTCGGCTTTCGCTAAAGTGTAACACTCAATATCCCAAACATAACTTTCCTAGGTAAAGTGTATCATGCGCAAGATAAATTGTCTCCTTGAAATTGAAAGTTTACTAGGCTATAGGAAAGAGTTTTGAAAAACTGCACCAAAGATAGTAGTTCATCCATAATGAAATTTTATGTGCAAGAGCTGATTTGTAACATGGCCATAGCTAAATTGTAACATCCCGTAGCTAAAGTGTAACTCGACGATAGCTAAATTGTAACACTCAATATCAAAAATGTATCTTTCCTAGGTAAAGAGTATCATGTGCAAGGTGAACTGTCTCCTTCAAATTGAACGTTTACTAGGCTATAGGAAAGAGTTTTGAAAAACTGCACCAAAGATAGTAGTTCATCGCTAATGAAATTTTATGTGCAATAGCTGATTTGTAACATGGCCATAGCTAAATTGTAACATCCCGTAGCTAAAGTGTAACACTCAATATCCAAAACGTAACTTTCTTAGGTAAAGAGTATCATGCGCAAGATGAAGTGTCTCCTTCAAATTGAAAGTTTACTAGGCTATAGGAAAGAGTTTTGAAAAACCGCACCAAAGACAGTAGTTCATCCGTAAAGAAATTTTATGTACAATAGCTGATTTGTAACATGGCCATATCTAAATTGTAACATCCCGTAGCTAAAGTGTAACTCGACGATAGCTAAAGTGTAACACTCAATATCCAAATGTAACTTTCCTAGGTAAAGAGTATCATGTGGAAGGTGAAGTGTCTCCTTCAAATTGAATGTTTACTAGGCTATAGGAAAGAGTTTTGAAAAACCGCACCAAAGACAGTAGTTCATCCATATTGAAATTTTATGTGCAAGAGCTGATTTGTAACATGGCCATAGCTAAATTGTAACATCTTGTAGCTAAAGTGTAACTCGGCGATAGTTAAAGTGTAACACTCAATATCCAAAACGTAACTTTCCTAGGTAAAGAGTATCATGTGCAAGATGAAGTGTCTCCTTCAAATTGAATGTTTACTAGGCTATAGGAAAGAGTTTTGAAAAACTACGCCAAAGATAGTAGTTTATCGCTAATGAAATTTTATGTGCAATAGCTGATTTGTAACATGGCCATAGCTAAATTGTAACATCACATAGATAAAGTGTAACACGGCGATAGCTAAAGTGTAACACTCAATATCCAAAATATAACTTTCCTAGGTAAAGAATATCATGCGCAAGATGATGTGTCTCCTTCAAGTTGAACATTTACTAGGCTATAGGAAAGAGTTTTGACAAATTGCACCAAAGACAATAGTTCATCGGTAATGAAATTTTATTTGCAAATAGCCAATTTGTAATATGGCCATAGCTAAATTGTAACATACCTTAGCTAAAGTGTAACACGGTGATAGCTAAAGTGTAACACTCAATATCCAAAACATAACTTTCCTAGGTAAAGAGTATCATACGCAAGATGAAGTGTCTCCTTCAAATTGAAAGTTTACTAGGCTATAGGAAAGTGTTTTGAAAAATCGTACCAAAGGCAGTAGTTCATCCTTAATGAAATTTTATGTGCAATAGCTTATTTGTAACATGGCCATGGCTAAATTGTAACATCCCCTAGCTAAAGTGTAACTCGGCTTTAGCTAAAGTGTAACACTCAATATCAAAAATGTAACTTTCCTAGGTAAAGAGTATCATGCGCAAGATGAATTGTGTCCTTCAAATTGAACGTTTACTAGGCTATAGGAAAGAGTTTTGAAAAACTGTACCAAAGACAGTAGTTCGTTGCTAATGAAATTTTATGTGCAATAGCTAGTTTGTAACATGGCCATAGCTAAATTGTAACATCCTATAGCTAAAGTGTAACACGGTGATAGCTAAAGTGTAACACAGTGATAGCTAAAGTGTAACAATAGCCAAAATGTAACTTTCCTAGGTAAAGATTATAATGCGCAAGATGAAGTGTCTCCTTCAAATTAAACATTTACGAGGATATAGGAAGTAGTTTTGTCAAATTACTCCCAGGATAATAGTTCATCTGTAATGAAATTTTATGTGCAATAGCTAATTTGTAACATGTCGATAGCTAAATTGTAACATGCGATAGTAAAGTGTAATGATCAATAGCTAAAATGTAACTTTCAAAGGTAAAGAGTTTCATGCGTAAGATGAACTATTTCCTTCAAATTGAATGTTTACTAGTTATAGGAAGGAGTTTTGACAAATTACACCCGAGATAATAGTTCATCATTTATGACATTTTATTGCAATATCTGAGTTTTTACATGGCAATAGCTAAAGTGTAACATATGATATCTAAAGTGTAACACTGAATAGCCGAAATGTAACTTTCCTAGGTAAAGAGTATAATGGCCAAGATGAATGGTCTCAAGCCATTGTAACATGCAATAGCTAAAATGTTATTCGCAATAGGTAAAATGTTATCTCCACTAGCTAAATTTTAACACAATAATTCTGGAAAACAAAAGTGAAATTAATACTTAAACTCTATTATTTTAGTACAGTGAGATAGATAATAATTAGAATTGTCTTGTTCTTAGACCTTTGGAATAATTGGATAGCGTGGTGCCATTTATCAAATGGTTTCTTGCTATCAAATTTTTAGAAATTAGTTCTAATGTTTTACAATGCGATTTCTATCTTTAGCCACTCTTTTCCGAGAGTTAGTGCATAAAAAAGATATTACTAATCTGTAATGTTAGCTCATAATTTCAATTATTGAGAATGATTATTTTGATTTATTTATTACACTTTGTGATATTGAGTGGTTATCCTTCTACATCTACAATTGAATCAAACTTTACATTGACTTTGATCATTCTTTCCAAAAATTTGTTAGTATTAATAACTAGCATCTTTAATATAGCAGAAGTCATGAGTGCATTCATATTTCATAACCAACTAGCATCTTGCTGATGTGGTATCCGAGCAGTGAGAAAGTGAGCGATGAGTGCAGTGGAAGCTTCCTTCCTCCCCCGGGAATTGGAAACTCCAAAGAGAGATGAGCAGTCACTGTGCTTCATTGTCATTTGAGTTTCGGGCCTCGACTCTTAGTCTCACCGGCGCCTGCACCTCGCCCATCGCTTGCTTTTCTGTGTCTCGCTTCTCGCTCGCATTCTGACTCTTTGTTGGTCTCTCTCGATCAGTGTTCGGTGCTGTGTGGGTTCCCTTTCTCGGTCTCAGTTGCTCATCGTTCTCTGTTGGTGGGTTAGTTCTCTTTCTCGGTGGCTGTCCGGTAGTGTTTTATCATTCTATCTGAAGGTAAGTGGTTGGTTACCTTTGTTCACTAGATTATATGTGGGTTTTGTGACGCATTTTGGTTTATGTGTGAAGGCCTTCAAATTTTTTTGGTCGTAAGTCCATCAAACCCGATTAATATGTTCAATCTGATTTAATATGTTCAAACCAAAATGATGATAGTGTTTCAAACCAAGGTGATATAATATCTAGCTTCGCCATTCAAACCAAGGTGTCTGTTAATATACATGAAACTTTTGTCATACATTCACATTGCTACAAGCCTGTTTGTGCCGCATTTTATTACATTATTGGTGTCATCATAGTGTTTGCTTTGCAGTTTTTGTCAATGTAGCTTCTATAGTAAATTAGTATGAGGAGAGTTGTTGTCATGACTGATATCTTGATTATTTATGGCTGCGAATCCATTCCTATCTAACATGCAAAGTTTATTCTTATGCTGAGGAATAGTTTCTGAGGTGACATTTTTTTTGTATTTATTTTAAGCGAAGTTAAATTTATATGTATCAGAATTTTATACGAAGGTGTGATTTTCTTTACTAGAATATGTGACTCAACTTTTTGACTTGCTGTGGAGTGTCGTTGATCACATCATATGTCATATGATTTGGTATTGACATATTAAATTTTTCTTGGACTTATTTGACTGTGTTCCAATGACTGGTAATGTTTGGTTAGTGAGTTAGTGTCCTTTTAGAAGATGAAATTGTTTCCTTTTCTAGATTTCGTGTGTTGTTGTATGTTTTATATTTTTACCTTCTGTTGCATCCTGTATTGCTTGTTAACTATGGGATGCTATAATTTAGCTTTAATTTTCATTCATTAGATTTGTGCATTGTAGGACATAATCAAATTCACTGACTAACATGGATCAGAGGAAAGCATGTAAAGGAAAAGTAGCTAAACAAGCGATTGAAGCTCAAATTAGAACTCCTACAGTTGAAGAAGAACACAGCTTCAACCGTATGGATGAGGATTTTCCGCAATCTAGGTATATTTAATATTGCATGTAGATTTGCAATTATAGGTCCTACCTAGATTGTCTATCTATGTTTGTGAAATTGGGACTATCTAATGATGTTATATTTTATCTTACTATTGGGTTGATAGTGGTATCAGCCGAAAGCGATCCGCAGGCACCCAAAGACATATCAATTCATGGCATATGTTCAGGTTATTTTGTATTTTTTTTTGAAGTTATTAGTTTATTTAGTGTTAACTATCATCTTATGTTGACACTAACGTTGATTATGTTTATAGGGCTGAATATTTTAAGAATTTGGATAAAAAACAAAACATTATTGATGTAAGGATTAAGGAGTTATTTTAGTTTCTTAATGTAATCATCATATTATAGCATTTGATTAACAAAGTTCATCCCCTTATAGGCCAATCAAAAAATTCTGAATCTTTAGAAAAGTTTATTAGAGGAGGATAAACTGCCAGATAAGAATGCAGCTACCAAAACCCGACACCAAGCACGAATGGAGGAGGGATAACTAATTCAGAAGGTGTAAAAATTGTTATGTGTATCACACAATTTACCATCCGGCCACTAATATTCAAATACTAATATAAGTTGTTTACATTTGTTTTGTAGGAGACTCTCTCCACAAGGTGCTCCCCATTAAAGTTCAAAAGAGCCATCCATGGAATGGATGACTCAAAATGTAATATTGCTCATAGAATGGGCTTTGGTTCATTGCTGCAGATTGGGTGTGATTCACTCGATCATGACATATGTGTAAAGATTTTAAACGCATTTGATACTAGAAGTAAGGTGCTGTCCTTCAGAGGAATATTTTGTTGTATAACCCCCAATGAGGTGGGCGAGGTTTTGGGCATTCCATGTGGTGGAAAACCAGTCCCACATTCTGTCTTTGATGAGAAGTTGCTAAAAAAATGAAAGAGAAAGGGTTAAAAGCAAAGCAATGGAATGATTTAGAGAAGATTATTAGTGGGAAGAGGTCTGATCGCATGTTTGCCTGTGCCTTCCTTCTTTATACGTGGGGCTTTCTGTTATGTCCAACTTCTAATACTAGGATATCAAATAAGTTGTTAATAGCAGTGTTGGACATAGAAAATGCTACTCACTACAACTGGGCAGCATTTGTATATAATATTTTGATAGAAGAAATAATTAAATTTAAGACAGCCAAGAATAAGAACCCAAAGGGTAAGACGTGGGTTGGCGGATGTTTGTTATTTTTTAAGGTACATGGTGATTAAACCAATAACTTTTTATGCTATTGTTTTTATATGGGTCGTCTTTGCATATAACATACCTGTACAATGTTTTGTAGATATTTTTCTTACAAAAGTTCCCTCTTGGCTCATTACATTGTGAAGAGACAGAGTGCCCATTGCAATTTTGGACAAATCAGCGAATCCAGGCTCGTCTTATCCTAGAAACCAAGAGTTGGAAGGTACATATAACTTGACACACTTGATGTATTTGCCCTTCGTTTCCACATCAATCATCTAATAAGTGTCACTTTGTGTTATAGGGAATTTTGTATTCTATTAATGAAGTGGAGGAGGAAAAGGAAATCCCCTCTAGTGATGTGTTTCAGCATGCGGTGTGCTTAAACTGTCGTTGGTCATTGATTTATTTATTTTGTTTGGAATAAGATGTACATGTTACTTATTCACAAATTGCTTCTACTTTGCAAGTGATTAAAGAAGCTTATCAGAAATTAGTCACAACTGAGCCGACACATGCCAAACAAAAGATACGTGATATGCACACATGGCTGATTCCCATCGATCAAGCTTTGGGTCAGACAGTGTGTTTGGCAACCATGCCTTTACAAATTGCCCCCTCCTTGAATGAGTCTGGTGATGAGGTTGAGGTGGTGGAAGAAATACATGAAGCAGCCACAGTGTTTGGCCTAAAGCTTGAAAAAAAACCATCTAAGAGGGTGCATTGGGAGGCAGATATACATAAGTTTTATGTTTTTTGCACAAAAAGAAGAAACCAATAGGATGCCCAAACGTGAGTTTCTAGTAACCATACATATTTGATTGGCCAACCATTTAATGTAAAGCATAGCCTAATTGTTTATTTGATTTGTATTGCAGCCTTGTTATTAGCATGTTAGATTATCACCTCAGTTTTGATGACTGTGAGACATTAGGACCAAGGGGATGGGTTAACAACATGGTATTGCTATTTTGCTTATCTTAGTCTATAGTCAGCATTGTTTTGTTGTAGTTAAGTACTTTATTCTAAGTACTTTATTCCCTATGTTCACTTTCATAGATTTTAGGTCATGATGATGGTGGGGAGATGCTAGATGGCAGATCAACTGCAGGAGCATGGCTTCGTCACCTGATATATATGTGATCAATTCCTTCTGGTAAATGCATTTTTGACACCATGATAACTCATGAACATCAATTAACTCATGTGGGTGTGATTATTACCATACGTTCTTTACTGGGTACATCTCTAATGTCTGCAGGGTCAAATGTTGCATGCACGTGAAGAGTGGGATGTTGATGATGCATGCAAACATCTGGGCCCAGATGGTAGACACGAGATTATGAAGGCCACAATTGTAATTTGATATATTCTCATAACTTGATTTACAATTGTTATTAGTAAGAGGTAGATAGTTGACTGGCTTGAATCATGTCGTAGGTGTTCACCCCTGTTCTTTATAAGGAGCATTGGTTTTACTGTGCTTTGATCCCCAGTCAGGAAACTATGTATGTGCTGGACTCCTTGCGAAGTAAGGATAACCAAGAAAGGGACAGTTGTGTGCAATCATTGGTAATGTGTTAAGTGTTTCTGCTGTTTCTTTAAAATTGTTGTATGTGTGGGGTGGGTTGCATCTATCCATTTTGTTATGATGCCACACAACATGCAATGACTTTGTGGACTGCACATACTTGTTTTGCAGGGCAAATGTTTTTCATGACTATTTTCTAAGCTTGGCTTAAAGAGAAAGCAGAAGTGGAACTTCAAAATCCTCTATCAAGATGTGCTGTGGCAGCATAATAGGTAAGTATGATAATGCAATTAAGCTGTACAGTTTGAATTGGACAAATAATTTCTTGGAGTGTAAATATTGTTTTAATTTCAGTTATGATTATGGGATTCATTGCATGCTAACCATGAAGAACTAGGATGGCAAATGCAAGGACGAATGGGGTGGGCAAGCTATGCCCTCATTTATGGAGATTCGATTGAGACTTCTAATTACTATTATGTATAGTTTCTAAACAATTACAAGTTTGAATGATATGATGCATGATAATATAAATGCAGGATGAGATTAGTGGCTTCCGAGAGAAACTATTATGGGATTTATTTAATCGTGAACAAAATGTTCAGAGGGAAGCCATTCTAGAACAAATGTCGGCAAAGAGAAAATGTACTATTTCTCGGACATCTTAACTTTCCCACCACTTGTGTCAGATTTCATTTTCAATAGTGTGTTCCATACTTTAGATGCTGCCACTTCTTTTAATTTGTCATAAGAATATGTGTTTGTGGAGTGAATATTCAAATAGGTTTGATCAATTATTTTACAAGCAAGCAAAAATGAGGTTATAAATTGATGGAACTTGAGCTGCCGTGATCACAACTATACTACAGCCCCTTCCCGTCTATTAAAGGTTGTGGTTGTCATTGTACAGACTGAAGCATGTGATTGTAGTTACACTTCAGCTATCGGTAGGTTATACTTTAGCTATCGCATGTTACACTTTAGCTATTGGCTTATTAGGCTTAATAAGTTGCATTATACAATTCGGATGCAATTGATCAAAACTACTTCCTAAAGCATAGTACATGTTCCATTTGAAGGAGACACCTCATGCAGCGCAAGATACTATTTCCTTAGGCATAGTAAACGTTCCATTCTGTGTTACACTTTAGCTATCCACATTACACTTTAGCTATCGACATATTAAGCTTAATAAGTTGCATGATACAATTCAGATGCAATTGATCAAAACTACTTCCTAAAGCATAGTACACATTCCATTTGAAGGAGACACCTCATGCAGCGTAGGATACTATTTCCTTAGGCATAGTAGACGTTCCATTCTATGTTACACTTTAGCTATCGGTAGTTACACTTTAGCTATCGACGTTACATTTTAGCTATCGGCATTACACTTTAGCTATCGGTACGTTACACTTTAGCTATCGGCATAATAGGCTTAATAAGTTGCATGATACAATTTGGATGCAATTTATCAAAACTACTTCCTAAAGCATGGTACACGTTCCATTTGAAGAAGACACGTCATGCAGCGTAGGATACTATTTCCATAGGCATAGTAAACGTTCCATTCTGTGTTACACTTTAGCTATCGGCATGTTACACTTTAGCTATTGCCATATTACGGTTAATAACTTGCATGATACAATTCGGATGCAATTGATCAAAACTACTTCCTAAAGCATAGTACATGTTCCATTTGAAGGAGACACCTCATGCAGCGAAGGATACTATTTCCTTAGGCATAGTAGATGTTCCATTCTGTGTTACACTTTAGCTATCCACGTTACACTTTAGCTATCGGCATATTAGGCTTAATAAGTTGCATGATACAATTCGGATGCAATTGATCAAAACTACTTCCTAAAGCATAGTACACGTTCCATTTGAAGGAGACACCTCATGCAGCGCAGGATACTATTTCTTTAGGCATAGTAAACGTTCCATTTGTGAGAGACACCTCATGCAGCACAAGATACTATTTCCTTAGGCATAGTAAACATTCCATTCTGTGTTACACTTTAGCTATCAGTAGGTTACACTTTAGCTATCGCATGTTACACTTTACCTATTGGCACGTTACACTTTAGCTATCCACATATTATGCTTAATAAGTTGCATGATACAATTCGGATGCAATTGATTAAAACTACTTCCTAAAACATAGTATACGTTCCATTTGAAGGAGACACCTCATGCAGTGTAGGATACTATTTTCTTAGGCATAGTAAACGTTCCATTCTGTGTTACACTTTAGCTATCTACGTTACACTTTAGCTATTGGCATATTAGGCTTAATAAGTTGCATGATACAATTCAAATGCAATTGATCAAAACTACTTCCTAAAGCATAGTAAACGTTCCATTTGTGAGAGACACTTCATGTAATGCTTTAGCTATCCCGGTGTTACACTTTAACTATCCTGATGTTACACTTTACCTATTAGGTGTTACACTTTACCTATTGCCATGTTACACTTTAATATTTTATGCATGGATAGAAAACAAATGGCGATGGAAAATGAGAAGACAGAATGGTTGGCACATTTGACCTATCAATTGAATGTTACATTGTATCTATTGCCATATTACATTTAAACTTACATGTTACAAATCAATAATTACATATACAATTTCTCCACACCGTGAACCTGTTTCACCTAATGAGTGTTGCATGTTAACAATTAGGTGTTACATTATATCTATTGAATGTTATATATAAAATTTTGCCACTTGGTGAACTTGTTCATCCCAGTAAGCTTCCTAGCAAGGTTCCACCAATACTCAATAGCCATATGCAAGGTATACTATGAACAAAAACACAACCTCCAACCTGAAGAAAACGTATAGAAATATAAAAAATGTTTTAGGTCAAAGGAAATGATCATCTGCTGCTTTTAATACAACAAGGCATAACTTTTACCAAAATAAGTAGTATACAAACATTGTCCACCAAGTGCTTAAGGGAGAATTCCACAAAAGGATATCATGATCAAATGATTTACCAAAAAATAGAAATAACAACTCAAAATAGTTATCTAATTACTTGGCTATAACAGCAAACAGATGGACACTTGATGGAATAGCAAAATTATGTTCGATATTATACCTACAAACACAAGTCCAAGTCTCTGAATGAAACTTCTTCTAAAAGAGGTCCACTCGGGTGGGACTCTTCAAACTGTGGATAGACACAACTATTGCTTGACAATAGAATATCACTATTAGATAACATATCATCCTGTAAAGAAGATTGACTAGCAATTGTTGCAGGATATGGGTTGCTTGAAGCCGCCACTGTTTCATTTGATTCATTTGCCGTGTCCGAGATCTGCAAGACACTATTCACCATTGCATAAGAAGAACTCAATAATCAATGACCACATCTTGATTACTATCCACTATGTTTCAATCATAATATCTTTTCCTACTATTGTTCCAAACAAATATAACAAAATACAAATATAGTCACAAATTAATGGACATACCATTCTATTGCAATCATTCTTTTTTTGTCTTTTTCTTCTGCAATTTTTCTCCCATGTTCAGAGCAATCTTTTAGAACCTGGTTGCCTTCGACAAACACAGTGTGGGTTTAAGACCTTATCACTTGAAACATTCATGGTCTCAAGAACATTGTAACATGAGTGGCCATTCTGTCCTCAATACACCTTCTCGATTTGGTGGACACTTTTCCAATTTCAGACCTTAACTGATCAAGCCGATCTACAACAAAGGCTGTGGTATCCTCAGATTCAGCAGCAGCTTCAACTACAGCATCAAATTTCTTGTAAAGTAGCTCACACCTTTGCATTTGAAGTTTAAGTTACTTAATGTCATAGCTTGTTTTGATTAACATATACTTTCTTTTGATATTTTCCTCCATCTATCAAAGACAAACTTTAAAGGCACTTCCTCAATTTCCTCGTGCCAAAATACTGCAAGTAAATACCTGCAAATAATTCCCCTAAACTAGAATAACAAACATGTGCAATTCACATCAATGTTGGCACTATTAAAGGTGACTTGAAATGTTTTTTTCTTTGGCTTATCCCCAACAATATCGCATTCAAGAACAGCATAATGTTTTATATCTCTTTCAATATTAGTGAGTTGTGGTTTGCAATCCACTTTTCTAACAAATTCAACTTTCACCTCTTTGAACTTGGAATGCGTATAAGCTGACTGAAATTGTTTCTCCAATGGTGATTTAGTTGCACAAGGAAGGGTAGTAATGAATGAACGAAAGTCAGCTTTGAACTCCTTCTCTGCCTTATCCCTCAATGCATTGTCATATTGCATTACAAATTGTCGCAAACTAGTTTGCTTATTTACGTACCCATCAAAAAAGGCATTCATACTTTCACTTCGCTGGGTTGTAGACATACCTGCCCAAAAGCTACGTCTTAGATAAGTAGGAACCCAGCGTGTCCGCTCATGGAATAACCCTATTAACTATTTGTTATCCTGAAGATCAAATTGTTCCACAACCTTCATCCAATCATCTTTAAATTGATCACCAGTTAATGAGTCATAGACAACACTCTTCAAATTATGACTAATGGATTCGTAAGCATCATAACTACCAAGCTTGTGAGGCAGCTTCTTCATAATGTGCCATAGACACCAATGGTGCTGGGTGGATGGAAACACAATCTCAATGGCATTTTGCATGGCCTTGCATTGATCTGTAATGATTCCTTTCAGTGGAACACAGTGCATGCACTTCAACCAAGATTGAAACAACCACACAAATGATTATGTGTCTTCACAAGATCGCAACCCACATCCAAGAAGTATGGATTGTCCATGATGGTTCACACCAACAAATGCTGCAAAAGGCATTTCATATTGATTTGTTAGATATTTGGTGTTGAATGTAATTACATCACTAAAGTATTCATATGCAGCTCTACTCCTTGCATTAACCCAAAACATATTTCTTAAATGCATCGTCTCATCTAAATCAATCACATAGAAGAATTTATCATTTTGTTCCTGCATTCTCAAGAAATATTTATGAAGGGCATCGCCATCTCTGTCCTTCCCTATGGCTCTTCACACTTTTTTGATGTAATTTTGACAGTCCCTTTCACAGAATGTCAGGTTCTCATGACTTCCTACCTCAACAATGAGACTTTGGAAGGTCTTGTTCGTTCGCACCCCTGCTGCATCATTTAACTCCAGAGTTCTCTTCACATGGATATCAAGGTGTTTGTGACTTCTAAAAAGTCTAGATTTGGTTGGACTAACTCCATGATTATGATCAATGACTGCATGCTTTATTTGCCACCCGACAGCATCACATAAAGAGACAATAATCTTTGCATGACATTTTTGTTTCATTGAGGGATAACTTCTGATGTTCTTTGATGGTTTGTTAGATTGTTTACCCTCCCTTGAGCATGCAAGACAAAGATAACGAATTTGACCATCCTCACGCTTAATTGATGTTCTTGTTATTATTCCAAACCTAACTTGATCTGCATATTTTCTATAATATTCGTTCACCTCATCTATTGATGTAAATACCATTCCTCTTTTAGGTGGGTCGACAAGCTGGTTTGATTGATTTTCATCATTTGCTGTATGACTACTACCTTCCACAGGGATTAATGCGCCAACCTCTTCACAACTTCTTCTATTATCATAAACTAAATTGAGGGTATCACTTTGCGCACACATTGTCCTACAAACCAAACAAATGTAGTCAACTTGTAATCAATCAAATAGCTAAAAAGTAACATCCGATCATTAAAATGTAACATGAGATGGATAAAGTGTAACATTCAATGGTCAACATGTACTAGGCCATAGGGATGAGTTTTCACTTAGAAAAAAGTTCACAGCTGTGAAAACTTTAAGATGCAATAGCTGAATTTTAACATCCAATAGTTGAGATGTAACATTCAATAGCTAAAATGTAACACGTAATAGCCAAAATGTAACATCCAATAGTTAAAATGTAACATGGGATGGATGAAGTGTAACATTAAATGGCCAACGTGTACTAGGCCATAGGGATGAGTTTTCACTTAGAAAAAAGTTCACAGCTGTGAAAACTTTAAGATGAAATAGCTGAATTTTAACATCCAATAGTTGAGATGTAACATTCAATAGCTAAAATGTAACACATAATAGCCAAAATGTAACATCCGATAGTTAAAATGTAACATGAGATGGATGAAGTGTAACATTCAATGGCCAACATGTACTAGGCCATAGGGATGAGTTTTCACTTAGAAAAAAGTTCATAGTTGTGACAACTTTAAGATGCAATAGCTGAATTTTAACATCCAATAGTTGAGATGTAACATTCAATAGCTAAAATGTAACACATAATAGCCAAAATGTAACATCCAATAGTTAAAATGTAATATGGGATGGATGAAGTGTAACATTCAATGGCTAACGTGTACTAGGCCATAGGGATGAGTTTTCACTTAGAAAAAAGTTCACAGTTGTGAAAACTTTAAGATGCAATAGCTAAATTTAATATCTAATAGTTGAGATGTAACATTCAATAGCTAAAATATAACATGTAATAGCCAAAATGTAATATCCGATAGTTAAAATGTAACATGGGATGGATGAAGTGTAACATTCAATGGCCAACGTGTACTAGCCCATAGGGGTGAGTTTTCACTTAGAAAATAGTTCGCAACAGTGAAAATTTTCAGATGCAATAGCTGTATTGTAACATCTAATAGTTCAAATGTAACATTCAATACATAAAATATAACATGTAATAGCTAAAATGTAACAAGTCATATATAAAATGTGACATGCAAGACAAACTTTAACATGGAATTTTTAATGAGTAACAGTTAAATTGTAATGTGCAATAGCTAAAATGTTATATCCAATAGCCAAAATGTAACGTCTAATAGTTAAAACGTAACACATAACAGTTGACAGAGGAGGACTGACTGGACAGCGACGGTGACGAAAGAGCCGGAGAAGAGGCTGGGAAAGCTGAGCCGATGTGCAAGGAAAAATGAGAGACCAAGGATGCGAGCGACCGAGACCTTCAGGCAAAGAACCATGAAATAGTTCATAGAAGGAGGACTGACTGGATAGCGATGGCTACGAAAGAGCCGGAGAAAAGGCCGGGAAAGCTAGGCCGATGCGCGAGGGAAAATGAGCAACAAAGGAAGCCAGAGAGCGGGAGCAAGTGAGAGAGGCTGGGTGTTTCATAATAGCTTTTGTCCCGCTTTAATTTTCAATTTTGCTTTGCTCTATTTCCCGCTGTTTGATTGCCACATCGGATGCCACGTTGGAGATGTAGCGAACGTAACGAAAAAATAACGTAGAAATAGCATTACTCCTTATAGTGAGTATCTCACTCTTGGTTGTACCAACCTCACAATTTGAATCAGCAACAACCTCACAGAGGTCAATTGAACACGTAGTCCGTGGCAGTCCTTCGTTAATGCAAGCTTTTCTCTCCTCTCTTCAATGCCAACAAGTCCCTTGTTGCCTTAGGTGTAGGCCACATGCGTGTGGACACAATTTGTGTTTTTTTATGATAATATACGAGCTATATATTGGCTTAAGAGACAAAAAGGGTATGAGAAAAATTAAATCTATAACAAAGTTTGAAAAAAAGATATGTGAATTACAGCTCAATAATAAAATTCATGTTTATCATTATGATAATTAAAACTCAAGTAGTAGAACCTAAGATACATGCATTACAGTTTTACTCAACTTACACTGCCCCAACTTTTGTTAACTCGGTTTTTCTAATTTTTTTTAAAAAGAAGTTAAGATATATAACAATAGAAATATAAATATAAAATTAAAAAAATTAGTTAAAAATTCAAATTTATATATTAAATTATTAAAAAAATTAAAATGACACTAATTTAAATTAAAAAAGAAATTAGGACATCCAAATAAACATTGCCCCAACTTTGAGGATTGCACACAATCCATTTTTCCTTAGTCCGCACTATATATAATCGGTGCTAACATTTGCCTCTTTTGGGACATCCTGTTATAAATTGTGATAATTAAATAATAATTTTAGGTATATTATTAATTTAATTGGGATAAAAATATAATTAAAAATGGGAGTACATGTAATAGAAAATTATTATATGATTTATTATATTTTTATTTCTATTTTTGGTACACATACATTGCATATTACACTGCATTTATACTCTTACACTATTCTTAGTTTTTTTCTAACAAATTTTTCTTTTCTTTCACTCTGATCACTTCATAACAATTTGTCTCTTATACATATATTTGAAGCTAATACCTATATCTAAGCTTACAAATTAGAAGATCAAACACGTACTTTTATTAGAACTGGCTACATTTGCAGAGTAATTTTCGTACACCATTATAATTAAATCAGACTCCATATCTTTCAAACTTCTAAAAAGGGTTCAATAATTAATGATAGGATTTGTTGTCTAATATCTCGGTCTTGGATACCAAACCCATCCCCATTCTGGTAAAGGGTATGGGCCACACGAGCTGCATTTATGGCTAGAGTAACAAATGATTGTTTCCAAGCAACTTCGGTGAAACAGTGCTCATTTATCTTCTTCCATGTTTTCATTATCAGCTTCTTTATATGGTTTCTTGCCACTTCTTCTGAAACGCCCATTTCATTCATATAACATAAGATTGATGAAGCAGCATCACCCCTTTCTCTTTCAGCCTGTAACAATTTCATCTACGTTAACATTGTGCATTGAACACAAACAAAATTACATTCATGGGTTTTGTGAACTTACCATTGTGGTTTCTAAATCATTGCATAGTCGGATTATAAGAGATATATTGTACATAAACTCCTTATTTGTCTGCAGAAAACCTTCAATTTCATCTGTTACTTCATGCATAGTAGCAAAATATGCACGAAGTAGAATAATTGGGCCCGAAGATGAAATCCAAGCATTGCTTAGATATTCTTGCAATGATGGGGTGTAACTCTCTTTATGCCACTTTGCTTCCACATATAATGCCTGGCAAAAGTCCGTCCACTGTGAAAGGAAAAAAAATTATAAAAGAAAAAAAATAGGTGAAAAGTTTTCATGGATATCACATTAATTTGATAAAAAAAAATTTGATGAATATTAATAAGTTACCGCGTTCTTTAGGTAAGGAAATGCCTTGTCAAAGTTCTTTTCACCCTCAATTTCAGTTGCAATTTCGTTGGTGACATTGTCAAGTGCTTGGAAGCAAATTTTCATGCAATCTGGAAGTTGTTGGACTTCTTTGGCATCCCACCTGAATAAATACAATAAACTTTCAATTGCTGTTATGAATTGCTTCAATTCTTCACGTATATGTTCATTATACTATGTACTAACCTGTCAATTGCCACTGTGAATTGCTTCAAATCTTCAAATGAGGCATATATATCATAGACATCATCAATCACTAACACGAAATTAATTACTTTAGTGAGCCATTTCCTAAGAGATCTGTACTTGGGTTCTGCAGCTACTCCCACGGCACACATGAAGCATTCAACCAATCTGTCTCTTGCAAAGTTCAAGTGTTTTTTAAGGCCTAGATTATTCCACCACCTAAGTGGTGCAAACAAAATGGGCTAATGGTTAATTTGATTTTTTGCTGATATCTGCAATATTTTTCTTTGAAGCAATTTGCTTCTATGTACTGTAAATGATTCAAGTGAAAAGTTACCTCGATAATTCCTTGACTTCCTTTTGATGTTTGGCTTGAACTATATTGTAGTTTAGTTTAGCTAATTCAAGCAAATCAGGGATGAAGTGCTTTTCCTTTTCATACTGGCTGATGTGCCATTTGACATTGAACCATTGTACTCTCCAATGAGATGGAAGCTCCATGGCATGGACCACTTGTTCAAGAAGGTCAGAACGCATATTGGCGGAAGCACCCTCAAGAAAAATGAGAGCGAAGGTCTCAGCCTCATGGCCATCACCCATGATTTTTTCACCCTCTAAGGCTAAGTGTGAGGCTTCAAGAAGCTCTATGAATTCCTTGACATTTTCTGCAAATGAGATTTCCGTCCGTATTTCCTTTTCCTCAACGAAGTTGCTTAGTAAATCTGAGTTTCAACGTTCAAAGTTAGTTTAACCACATGACGTGCACACCACACGAAATGCCTATTTCTTATTTACCAAATTATCTTTTAAGTAAAATTTCATAATATTTTTGTCACGGTCCAAAAGATTTTGGCAGGAAGTTCCTATAGGGAAGATGTTTTCCCATGGATGTGCACAGCTAGAAAACAAAACTCACGACAAATAAGTGCATAAATTTTCACTGCATTGACTAAGTTCAAGGTCTCAAATAGTGAAAGAATCATTTACCAGCGGGTGAAACTTGATGCCCATGTTGTCTAAGAAGCCTGAAGCACTTTGCCGTTTTGTATAAACTCTCATCTAAGGTTAGATTGCTCTTGCTGTTGCTGACGCAGAGTATGGTTTGCAGAGCATCCTTGATTTCTTTCTCAAAGTGTATGGCCAGACCAAGTTTCTGGATCCAATCAACCAACTCTAACTTGGCCAAAACCCCCATCCCGTCACTGAAAGCATCCTTTACTTTATTAACCAACTTTTCACATTGTACATTAAGTTCTTCTTTCTGTATGTAAAATTGATACTACGAATCAGATAAAAATACACATTTGAGATTTTGTAACAAAAACTATAACCTCGCTTGGTAAATTTGGCGAATATCTATTTTCACAAAGAAATAACATGATTTGTTTTCTACATATATTTGGTGAGATATGTTACTTCAATTATAAATTAAGTGAATATGTAATTAATAATATTACGTATGGCAGATACACAAATATGAAAATAGTACCATGGGTAAAATTTTTCTTTTAAACAACCCATATTCTGAAAGACCAAATTAAACCAAAGATAGTCCTTTGATGTGTTGTTAGCATATCAATCTCAAAATGACCAAATAAAAATAATAGAAAAAACAGAAAAGTGTGGGAGTAATTCTCACATCATATTGGATTGTGAGAGATTGGAGAAAGTTAAAGTCCCAAATGTTGGGTTTATAATTTGCAGATTTTCTCTTCTCGTTTGCATTGTTGGACACTTCATGGCGCATCTCATATGCCACATACTCCTGCTTCGCTGCTGACTGCTTCACAGTATCCATCTTGATTCCCCAATTTAAGATGAGAATGTAGATATATGACCTTTCGATCATCAGTTTGCTCCTTTATATAGGCACCAAAGTGGCAAGGGTGTAGTGTTCAACTTTGCCTCTTACTTGTTTAGATTCTTTGTTGGTCAAAATCTTACTCACTTGAAATACAAAACTGGCAAATCATATTGTCTTGTCGTTAAGCACAAACTATTCTATTTACATATACTACTATAAGTCACTTAGTCATTGTTTTAAAATAGTTTTGTTATTTTTAAAAATCTTATTAAATAGTATTAAAAAATTTTATGAAGTTTTAGATTAAACTGTGATTTTAAAGACACAAAGTTGGTCTTGGTAAACATTTAATAGCCTTCATTAAGGGAGAATTATTTGTTTCATTCTGAAATGTATATTTAATTCTTGAAATATAACTTTAATTTTTCATACATAAATTATAATTTAATTCAATTTCAATTTTGATTGTCAACAAATTGCTAATATAAATTTTGTCCCTTTAAGTTTTACTTTGATTGAGTGTCATCCCTAAATCTTTTTCATGCTGAAAGTAGTTCACAAATTTTTCCAAAAGAAAATTGTTAATAGTTTATTAATATCTCATCTTAAATATCACTTGCCATTGTTAATTTGTTAATACTAATGTTAAAGCGTTGTTGAACACAAAATGCATGACTAAATATAATGAATATTTCTTATAGTGGTTCAATTACAATGACTTAAAGACAGTTAATTAAAAAAATTTCAATTATAATCGGAAAATTATTCTTCAATTTTTTTGTCACTTAACCCTCATATCCTATACCTTATATAACTATTGATTGATTGTGTGGGTCTCACTCATACGACTAATTAATATTTATAGAGAGTGACCTGAAATGTGAAGACGTAAGAATAATAAGACTCTTATAATTTATTAATAATTAAGAAAGTGCATGGTGAATATATAAACATTGAAAGTAACTAATTTAGAAAAGTATTCCACATTATATATAAGTCCAAATTATAAGTTGTTGGTTTTGTATTTTATTTTATTTTATTTTTTTTCGTGGTTGAAATCCTCAACTCTTTGTCAATTCAATTTGGGAATTTGTTGTTTTCGAAGACCAAATAGGGGTGATACTTAAGACTGCCCCTCAAAAATCCAAGACTAACATAAAATTTTAAAATTTTAAATGTACATAGTATTTATATATTACTCTAATTAATATTAGTAATTATCATAAAATTTTTAACATTGATGAATTCTATTGTGCAGTAATTTTAATTTTAAACTAACGTTTATTTTTATTTTTTTAATCTATAAAGTAGATATACACAATATTTACATAAAATATATATAATGATTATGCATAAAATTTAAATTCTTCCAGAATATGCCATTTTAAAAGTTTAAATTTAACATTTTTGTTTTCCTAATTATCTTTATTGTTTTTCTTTTAAGCTCAACAAAAAAAGAGTTAAGGATATGTTAAAAATACTATAGCAAAAAAATTGAAATTGAAGTATTGGTGGTTGCAGAATTTAAATTCAAGGAAAACGTTGCACACGTTCTTATAGTTAATGCTGTTTTCAGTGTCACTATATGGAACAGAACCATTGTAGCTGGACTAATTATGCAATACTATGACGCCACGTAAACCTATCCATAATTTTAATTTGGATTCTTTAAATTTTTTTATTTATTATTTTTTTTGCAATAAATTTTTATTTTTTCAGATATATTTAAATTTAATTTATTAATCTCTTTTTTACTTCTTATTTTTATTTTTATTTCTTTTATTTTACCTTTATTTTTTTCATAAATAGGAGTTTACCCTAAAAAATTTATTCCATTCTGAATCTGGACATTACAAGGACCACAACTATAAGGCATGAACAATAAAATGAAGGGACGGTGGTCCCTCGACTAAGAGCATATCGGTTCCACCGCTTGTACCACAAACCCGCAGACAAATTCACATGGAGAGGTCACCATGTCCCTCAATGATGTTGACATTTATTCCTGCGAGCAACGATCGGTAACCCATGTAATACTTTTTAAAAATATAATTAAAAGGATATAAATTATTGTACCGTAAAAGAAAGGTAGAGTGTCTTTATTCACGGTACGGGAGACGATCCACGTCTTATTCTTGCTTATATCTTTTTTTTTTTTTTGAGTAATGACAATGATATAAAATAAAAATACACTAAGTGAGTATAATTATATATAAAAAGATTAAAAAAATTAGATAAAATTTTTTTATATTAAAAATGTTTTATATTTTATATTTAATTAATTAAAATTAATTTGTATAAATAATTTTTAACTGTTTAAAATTATTAAAAATTTTATTAAATTAGTTAAAAATAACATAACATCTATAATCGAACTACTACTTATAAGTTTTAAGTTTTAAATGATATGTTATTTTTAATTAATTTAACAAAATTGTTAATAATTTTAAATGATTAGAGATTATTTTTATAAATTATAAAGTATAAGATTTTAATTAATTAAATTAAAATTATAAAATATTTTTTATAATTAATATATAGTTTAAAAAAAGTTTATATAATTTTTTAAAAATAAATTATAAAAAAATAATTTAAGAAAGAAAATAACAATTAAAAATATGAGAATGTGCCTAAAATTACTTTGTATTATTTTTATTACTCTTTTTTCTTTACGCAGCACTTAGAGTTGATATATTTTACGATTTGAAAACGCTGCTATTATGTGGTATTTGCACAGACGAGACGTACGCGTGCGGGGAGAGGGAAACAAAATAAAACGTGCGTTCCACTTTCTTTCTCTTTCTTTATGTACGTCCCCCATACCCAAATGCTTGTACGAAGTCAGAGGCCACATAAAATAATGGGAATTTGGAGTCATGTGCCAATAAATTTCCGAATTCCCATTAGCATCGATAGAGGCGGGGACAGAGGCAATGACGGCTTTTTGTTCTGGGCGTCGGTGCTCATGTCTTGTATTTGACAGTGTACAATACGTGTTTCTTGTAAAAAGGAAAAACCCCCGGGCAGTAGTTGACAGACCAACTTGCTGTTTGGAAACAAGGGGGTGAGCAAATGAGTGGAGACAGCAAAATTTCCTTTCCCTTGGGAGTTTTGGTATGTACTTATGTGCATCTGTGTTTAAATTGAGTGGCATATTAAGGTAGAATTATAGTTTCATTTTCATTCACACCACAAATGCAGCGTCATACGCTCTGCACTCTGCATTGCACATTACATAATTTGCTATTCAATCAAATGCTCTTCTATGACAAAACTAAAGCAGCAAAAGATAAAATTACCCAAAACATTCATAAAAAAAAAAAAAAAAGAAAAGGAGAAGGGAAACTATATGGCAAAGAATAGAGAAAATTTGAGGAAACAGCAAAGGAATCTACGCCTAATTAATTGTGTAGGTGTACCCAAGAGGAAATGGAGATTCAGAAGGGGCCGTTTCGGCCATGGCGTCGCCAATGCTTGTGTGGCTGCGAGGAAATGGAGATTTCAATTCATTCACCTCATGTAGGAGGATGACCTGTCTGATATGAAGTCGCAAGAGTTTGACAAGGAGGCGCTGGATCTAGAGAAAGACATGTGGGGCAAGTTCTACAACACTGGCTTTTAGAGAAGCCCAAGTTAGGGTTATTTTAATTTTTTTATTTTGGTAAATTTAGAATTTGAATAAGGGTTAGAAATTTTATTCAAAAATATAACAAGAAGGATTATTTTGTATGTTTTTTTAGTTGAAGAAAATTTTGTGTAAAATTTTAAAATTTAAAAGAATTTTTAAAATTAACTTATAATTTAAGAAGATTTTATAAATTTTAATCTAAATTTAAAAATAATACTAAAACTTCTGATAAATCATGAGAAGAGAAATGAAAAAAGAATTCGTAGGATTCGGATTTTAAGAGTGTTATAAATGAGAGAGAAGTTTTCATATTTTTATCGGATTGAACAATATTTAAGAGAAAATAATAAGTATCATTATTAGAGATTGCCCATATAGATCCTTAGATGTTAGAAGTGTAAAGGTTAGGTTGTGCAACAAAAAATTAAAATAATAAATAATAAATAATAAAAAAATAAATTATATTAAAATATAAAATAAAAATATTAAAAAGAAATAAAATTAAAAAACAAAAATTTAAAAATTTTAATATATAAGATTTAAAAAATAAAAAAAATAAAACATTCTGAGCTGCATCATCCAACCGTACAAGTTTAGTGAAGAAAAATATCTTAGGAACAAGCTGTACAAATGATATTGGCCACAAATTAAAATGGACAAAGGCAAACACCGCACGATTGCAACTTTACTTATTGGGAATAACCCCTTGAAAAATAAAAATCTTAAATAAACAAAACTTTTTTGTCATTTTCTTAAAGAAAACTAAATCAGTACTATTTAAAAAGAAAATAAGCTACTCCAATGGCTGGCAAATAAGAAAGCGGTGCAAAATAATTTTAAAAAATATATAATTTTAGTGTACAATAACAATTTAACTTTTTATTATTTTTCTATTAATTTTTCTTCATATATTTTTAAGTAAAATATTATATTATTAATGTACCCAATTTCAACATTCAAATAATTGGCCACAACTTCAAATAGAATCAGGTGAAAGAAAACATGTACGATGTGAGAACTGAATGGACGACTGGTCTTTACGTTTAAGATTTGAAGTTCAAACGCTAATAAGTTCTTCACTGATCTCTCATTTAATAACCAAGTGAAATTACGGGATGTGTCACGTATCCCAAAGCAGTAATAGATACGTAAACCAAGGTGCATGAAGGGGGCACGCAAATCAAAGGCACCCAAAAGGAGCAACCGCACATGCATCTTTTATATTGTGGTCAATGGCAAGACCTGCTGCAGCAGTCAGAATCATGTTTGGTCATTTAGGTGTTTCACGTGAGTCACATTTTGTCAAACCAAGCATTTAAACAAGAGAAGGCAAAGATGAACACGAGAATAAAATAGGAAAAATTTAAAATGTGAAAGAAAATGTATAGAATTATTTTATATAAATATTAGGGTATTTATATAATCAAGCAATTGTACTGATTTTAACGGAAAATTTTTATTGTTTTTATACCTTTATAGTAGAAAATTTAAATGATCAAAAGGTCATGTAACCACATTCTCATTAAATTGAGGAATTGGGAAGCAGTGATGAGCCAAGCGCATTTGAGATATGCCATGAAATGTCCAACAATGCAAACGAGAAGAGAAAATCTGCAAATTATAAACCCAACATTTGGGACTATGACTTCCTACAATCTCTCACAATCTCATATGATGTGAGAATTACTCCTACACGTTTTTCTTTCTTTCATTATTTTTATTTGGTCATTTTGAGTATGGTATGCAAACAAGACAACAAAGGTATATCCTTGGTTTAATTTGGTCTTTGAGAATATGGGCTATTTAATAGAAAAATTTTATGCCTGGTACTATTTTTTCTATTTGTGTATCTACCATATGTAGTATTATTAATTATATTTTCACTTGATCACTTGTTTTTAATCTAATTCTTACCTTATCCTTAGAAAAAGTTGAATTTAAACAACTTAATTTTAATTTTTTGACAACAGAAAGAGTGACAAGTCATTTAATATATATATATATATATATAAAATATTCTAAGTTTAAATTTAAAATTCTAAAAACAAAATCTCAAGGCAACAACTAGTGCCAAGACACTATTAGAATACTTTGTCAACTGCATAAGGTTGGTCATATCAATAATTATGTCAAACTATTAAGTTTCAAAATCCTTTTTCATGCAAAATTTATAAAGAAATCATTTTATATATTTATTTTTTCACAAACTTATTGCTTACTTTTTTCTAAGAATAAACAGTAATTAAACCAATATATGTTGCCAAGAATTAATTTTTTTAAAAGTTTAAATTGTTAAGTATAGATTCAACACTACCTTTTATATTTTTAGCACACCTTCTCATATGAAATTTGAATCATTTAAGTTATTAAATTTAGTATATTAAATGGTGAAATTCAACTAATTTAAAGTCTCATATACAAAATATGTAGCTTTTATGAAATTAAAACACGTTAGAACATTTTGTTTCTGAAGGAAAACAGAAAAGGTGGATTATCCTTCAAGAATTTTAACTGGATGAAGCTTTCGGTGAGTAACTAGATACAATGATTCTGGCTACTGTAAGCAACTTGGACCAACAACAATGGGTGGAAGATGGTCCCCGTCTACCGTAGGATAAGAGTGCCACATTTTGCGCAAAGTTTATCAACGTGTGGAGAATTAGACAAACGAGAGAGACTTCTTCTCTAACTCATTCTGTGGTTTTGGAAGCTCTTTTATGAAAGGCCTTGCTAAATTTTAGCAAGCGATTTAATAATCCCTTGTTCAAATTGAAAATGGCCATTAATTTCATGGTGTTTGCTTAGGAGTGAGTCTCCCAAAACCCTTTGTTCTTTTTGTCCCCTAAATTTTGAAGTTCCTTGTATAAGTCTAGATAGCATGAATTTGATGCGTTTAAATGTAAAACACAATTGAATTTGAATAAGTTATTGAATTGGGAAAACATCCAGCGCAACATTAAGGGTTCATATAACAGAGTTGTTATTATATAATTATAATTATTACTACCAAAGCATGAAGAGCAATGGATTATACTAGTTTCACGTGGTGCCATTCAAATATTAATGGGCATTAAAATTATATAATAAATTTTAAAAATATACCAAAACATCTGGTAAATCATGTCACCTTAGAAGAGAAATGAAAGAAGAATTGATAGGATTCGGATTTTAAGGGTAGGTTGTGCAATAAAAAATTAAAATAAAAAAAGAAAAATTCATAAAAAATAAAATTCATAAATTATATTAGAAAATAAAATAAAAATATTAAAAAGTTAACTAAAATTAACAATCAAAAAATCTAAAAATTTAATATATGAGATTTAAAAAATTAAAAGAGTAAAACAATCTGAGCTGCAACATCCAACCGTACAAGTTTCGTGAAGAAAAATATATTGGGAACAAGCTGTACAAATGATATTGGCCACAAATTGAAATGGACAAAGGTAAACACCACATGCTTGCAACTTTACTCATTTAGAATAGTCCCTTGATAAATAAAAATCTTGCATAAACAAAACTTATTTGTCATTTTCTTAAAGAAAACTAAATCAGTACTATTCAAAAAGAAAACAAGCTACTCCAATGGCTGGCAAAGAATATAAGAAAGCGGTACAAAATAATTTTAAAATATAAATATATAAAATTTTAGTGTACAATAACAATTTAACTTTGTATTTCTTTTGTTAATTTTTCTTCATATATTTTTATGTGAAATATTATATTATTAATGTAATCAATTTCAACATTCAAATAATTGGCCACAACTTAAAATGGACGACCAGTCAGAATCAGTTGAAAGAAAACGTGTACGATGTATCCTTATATTGTGGTGAACGACAAGATCTGCTGCAGCAGTTAGAATCATGTGTAGTCATTTAGGTGTTTCACGTAAGTCTCATTTTGTCAAACCAATAATCTAAAACGAGAAAAGGCAAAGGTGAACACTACATTCAAATAATTGACCACAACTTAAATGGACCACCAATCAGAATCAGCTGAAAGAAAACATGTACGATGTATCTTTATATTGTGGTGAACGACAAGAGCTGCTGCAGCAGTCAGAATCATGTTTAGCCATTTAGGTGTTTCACGCGAGTCTCATCTTGTCAAGCCAAGAATCTAAACAAGAAAAGCCAAAGGTGAACACTACATAAATGAGAGAATAAAATAGGAAAAATTTAAAATGTGAAAGAAAATGTATAAAGTGTGTATAGAATTATTGTATATAAATATTAAGATTTTTATATAATCAAGCAATTGTACTGATTTTAACGGAACATTTTTATTATTTTTATACCTTTATAATAGAAAATTTAAATGATCAAAAGGTTATGTGACCACATTCTCATTAAATTGAGGAATTGGGATGCAGTGATGAGCAAAGTGCATTTGAGATATGCCATGAAATGTCCAAGAATGCAAACGAGAAGAGAAGATCTGCGAATTATAAACCCAACATTTGCGACTATGACTTCCTACAATCTCTCACAATCTCATATAATGTGAGAACTACTCCTACACTTTTTTCTTTCTTTTATTATTTTTATTTGGTCATTTTGTGTAGTAAACAAGACGACAAAGGTATTTCTTTGGTTTAATTTGGTCTTTGAGAATATGGGCTATTTAATAGAAAAATTATATGCCCGGTACTATTTTTTCATATTTGTGTATCTACCGTATGTAGTATTCTTAATTATATTTTCACTTGATCAGTTTTGGTCATTTGTTTTTAATCTAATTCTTACCTTAACCATAGAAAAAGTTGAATTTAAATGACTTAATTTTTAATTTTTTAATAGAAAATTTTGACAAGTCATTTAACATATATATAATATTCTAAGTTCAAATTTAAAATTCTAAAAACAAAATCTCAAGGCAACAACTAGTGCCAAGACACTATTAGAATACTTGTCAACTGCATAAGGTTGGTCATATCAATAATTATGTCAAACTGTTATGTTTCAAAATCCTTTTTCATACAAAATTTATAAAGAAATCATTTATTTATTTATTTTTTCATAAACTCATTGCTTACTTTTTTCTAAGAATAAACTGTAATTAAACCAATATATGTTGTCAAGAATTAATTTTTCTAAAAGCTTAAGTTGTTAAGTACAAATTCAATAATACCTTTTATGTTTTTAGCACACCTCCTCATATGAAATTCTTTTGAGCTCAAAGTATGAATCTTTTAATCACTTGATTTTAAAGGCTTTGATATTATATCAAGAATTAACTATTCTAAAAATGCAAACTATTAGGTGTAGATTCAATAATATTTTTTATATCTAACACATCTCACCAAACATACAAAACAAAATGATGTTATTTATTTGCAAAAGTAGATTTTGGCCAAATTGACCAAACGAGGTTATAGTTTTTGTTAGAAATTTCTGATGTGTATTTTTATCTAATTTGTAGTATCAATTTTACATGCAAAATGAAGAATTTGACATACGTTATGAGAAGTTGATTAATAAAGTAAAAAATGCTTTTAGTGAAGGGATTTGGATTTGGACCAAGTTAGAGTTGGTTGATTGGATCCAGAAACTAGGTCTGGCCATCAACTTTGAAAAAGAAATCAAGGAAGCTCTGCAAACCAGACTCTATGTCAGCAATACAAAACTGCAATGTGCTTCAAGCTTTTTAGACAACATGGGCATCAAGTTTCACCTGACGGTAAATAATTCTTTCACTTTTTGAGATCTTGAACTAGGTCAATGCACATGCACTGATTTTGTCTTGTTTTGTCGTGAGTTTTGTTTTCTGACTGCGCACATCTATGGGAAAACATCTTCCTCATCAGAACTTCCTGCCAAAACATCTTCCTTGAGGCATTTCGTGTTGGGCCTGTTGGCGTGCATGTCATGTAGTTAAACAAACTTTTGAATCCTGAAACTCAGATATACACAGCAACTTCTTTGAGAAAAGGGAATACCGAAGGAAATTTTAATTGCCGAAAATGTCAAGCAATTTGTAGAGCTTCTTGAAGCCTCACACTTAGAAGGTAAAAAAATCATCCCTTGAGTCATCCCTGATGTGTTTGAATTAGCTAAACTAAACTACAATATAGTTCAAGCCAAACATCAAAAGGAATTGAAGTCAAGGAATTATCAAGGTAACTTTCAACTCGAGTCATTTATAGTACATAGAAGCATATTGCTTCCAAGCAAAATATTGCAGATATCAACAAAAACTCAAATAAACCTAATTCACAGAACCAAAATAATTAACTATCATCCCTTTTTTGCTATGTCACTTAGGTGGAGGAATAATCTTGGCCTTAAAAATCACTTGAACTTTGCAAGAGCTAGATTGGTTGAATGCTTCATGTATACTGTGGGAATTGCTGCAGAACCCAAGTACAGATCTATGAGGAGATGGATCACTAAAGTAATTAGTTTCGTTGCAGTGATCGATGATGTCTATGACATAAATGCCTCATTTGAAGAATTCAAGCAATTCACAAGTGCAGTTGACAGGTTAGTAGTATAATGAATATAACTGTGTGTTTCTGACAAGCAAAAGAGATCTACAAGCTACAGCTTCTTCATATTTTTTTTTCCAAGTGTTTGAAAGTTTATTGTGTTGATTTAGATGGGATGCCAAAAAAGTTCAACAACTTCCAGAGTGCATGAAAATTTGCTTCCAAGCACTTGACAATGTCACCAACGAAATCGCAACTAAAATTGAGGGCGAAAAGAACTTTGGCAAGGCATTACCTTACCTAAAGAAAGTGGTAACAAACCAAAACTAATTCATCTTTTTATCAAATCGACGCAGTATCCATAAAAATTATGAACCTATTTGGTTGAATATGTTGATATATATATATATATATATATATGCTCTTTTCCTTTCACAGTGGACAGACTTTTGCTACTATGCATGAAGTATCAGATGAGATAGAAAGTTTTCTGCAGAAAAATAAGGAGTTTATGTACAATATATTTCTTATAATTTGACTATGCATTGATTTAGAAACCACAATGGTAAGTTCACAAAACGCATGAACCTAATTTTGTTTGTGCTCAATGCAGATTGTTAATGTAGATGATATTGTTGCGGTTGAAAGAGAAAGGGGTGATGCTGCTTCATCAATCTTATGTTATATGAATGAAATGGGCGTTTCAGAAGAAGTGGCAAAAATGGTATAAAATAGCTAATAAAGAAAACATGGAAGATGATAAATGGGCGCTGCTTCACCAAACTTGCTTCGAAACAATCATTTGTTACTGTAGCCACAGATGTAGCTCATGTGGCCCACACCTTTACTAAAATGGGGATGGGTTTGCTGTCCAAGACCTGAGACATTAGACAACAAATCCTATCATTAGTTATTGAACCCTTTTTAGAAGTTTGGAATATATGGAGTCCAATTTATGTTAAGATTTTATATGGCTTTTGATACCAAGTACTAACTGTTGGTATACGAAAATTATTTTTCAAATATAGCTAGTGACAAGGATGAAGTATAAAGTGAAAAATGTTCTATTTCGTCTACAAATTAGATAATGGCTCTCTCACTCCAACTCAAAGTTAAATATGTCTTAATTCAAAAACAAACTTTTAATTAGATCCAATTTTATCGGATGTCTAGAAAGTTATTAGCACCCATTAAATATAGTTGGGATGGACTAAGGAAAAATGAATTGTGTGAAATCCTCATAGTTTGGGCAATGGTATGTGTTAGGGATATGTGTACCGAACCCAGTGGCTAATTAGTTATGCAAGTTAAGCTTGGTTTGGATAAAAAAGAGTTAGCTCCTCTTCAATCAGACGAAAATATTGTCAAACAAAAAAGCATAGAGAATGAATGAGCTGGATGATCTTCTTCTGTTGCAAGAAATAATTTGGTGCCAAAGAAGTAGAGCTAATTGGCTCTAGCATGGAGATAAAAATATCAAGTTTTTTCATGGTAAAGCTTCACAAAGAAATAAGAGGAACTACTTAGATTCAATTGCTGATGGTAATGGCCATACCTTTTATAATGAGGGTGAATTGCTAAAGTGATGACCTCTTATTTTTACACGCTTTTTTCCTCCAGTAATCCTTTTAAGGTGGACCAAATTATTGAGGTGGTATGGGCTAGAGTATCTGATGATCTCACAGAATTTTTAGTGGGAAATTTAGAAGAGAAGAAGTATACCCAACACTTAAACAATGCACCCGACTAAGGTAAGAAGCCTAGATGGACTCCCTACCCTTTTTTATTAGAAATTTTGGAATACAGTTAGGGATGATGTGGTGATGCAGGTTCTCACTATTCTTAATCATGGAATAGACCCAGGAGTACTAAACTAAAATTTTTAATTGTTTAATCCTAAAAGTTAAGATGCCTGTGCACACTAAAAACTCTAAACCCATTAGCCTTTGTAATGTTCTTTTTGACTAGAAACAAAACGGCTAAAATGTACAGAACCCTTCTGAACTTTAGGTCGATTTTAAAAAACTCTTCTAAACTTTAAAAATTTTAAAATAATCCTCTTGAACTATGAAAAATTTTTAAATAACTCCTTCCGTCAAGTTTTCCGTCAAAATTTAAGAAAATGATGAAAATGACCTTCATTGTAAAGTTGAGAAATTAAAGACTGTGAACAGTAAAATTTTAGAGTTTTAACATTGAACCTTAACCCTAAACCCTAAACTCTAAATTCTAAAGCCCTAAACCCTAAAACCTTAAACCCTAAATTCTAAACCCTAAACCCTAAGCCCTAAACCCTAAATCTTAAACCCTAAATCTTAAATCCTAAACCCTAAACTCTAAACCCTAACCCTAAACCCTAAATTACAAATCTATATTAGATTTTCTTTTTTTGTATTTATGGCAAATTTGAAAATTTATGTGCATTTAAAGCGTATTTTTGTCTTTTTATCGAGTCAAAGTGAAAGTTGACCAAAACACATCCAAATTTTAACGGAAAACTTGACGAAAAGGGGTGTTTTAAAAATTTTTCATAGTTCAAGAGGGTTATTTAAAAATTTTTAAAGTTTAGGAGAATTTTTTAAAATCGACCTAAAGTTCATGAGGGTTCTGTGCATTTTAGCCTAACAAAAATGATTGCTAATAGGCTTAGATCTATTCTACTAGGTATTCTTAGTGATTTTCATGGTGCTTTTGTGCCTGGTTGACTTATAATAGATAATGCATTGGTAGCTTATGAATTGTTCCATTACATGAGGAAAAATAATGCCAAGACAGATTAAGCATATGATCGTATTGAGTAGTGTTTTCTTTAGTCAATGCTTTCTTCAAGGGGTTTCCTTGAAATTTGTGTGAATCTAATCATGCGCTATATGGCTACTATTTCTTTTTACTTTGTTGATTAATAGGGATCCCAAAGATAATTTCCATCCTCATAGAGGCTTGAGACTAGGGGACCCACTTTCCCCTTACTTGTTTATTTTATGTGTGGAAGTTTTTTTACACCTATTGCGGGATGAACAAAAATGTGGTAACATTCATGGTATCAAAGTTTCTAGATCAACACCAACAATGTATCATTTATATTTCGCTAATGACAACATTCTTTTCTCTCTAGCTACCTAATCCGAAATACAATGTATTTGGAGAGTTTAGAGTTCCTATCAAAATGATTTAGGTTAGAAAATTAACTTGGATAAATTTAAGCTTTCTTTCTGCTAAAGTGTGCCAACAAACAAGAAAGCTTTATCTTAACAATGGATGAATATCAAGGCAGAAGAAAGCCATGCCAAATACATGGGGCTTCCTGCTATCATGGGTTGCGGTAAAAAAAACAAGTATTTGATTTTGTTCATAATAAGGTTTAGAAGAAGTTGAAATGTTAGAAGGAAAAGATCCTCTCTCAAGCCAGTAAGGAAGTCCTCATTAAATCAATAGCTCAATCCATTCCCAGATTTGTTACAAGGTGCTTCAGACTACCTCAAGCTCTCTGCCATCAAGTTGAAATGATGATAAATAATTTTTGGTTGGGAGCAAGAGGCAATGAACACAAGATTCATTGGGTTATTTGAAAGAAATTGTGTTCCTCCAAGAGAAAATGGAGTATTTGGTTTATAAATTTCCAACAATTCAAATCAGTTCTCTTAACAAAGCAAGGTTGGTATTTAATTCAAAAGCCTTCCTCCTTGATGGCAGGAAATATTAAGAGTTAGTATTGCCCTTAGATTGACTTTTTAAAAGCTTGGGAAGGTTTCAAACCTAGCTACGCTTAGAGGAGCATTCACAATGTAGAGCAGGGATCTATGTAAAAAAGCTCATTTTTTTTGGAAAAAGGAGAAATAGATTTTTAGATAAAAAATGGAGTCGTCACTTATCTATATTTAATGATAAGATTGGACACCCTTTTTGAAAATGGTCTTTGATTTTTAGAAATGAACTTCGGGGTTGATTACATGGTATTAGCACCCTACACACGCCCTTTTAGGACCATGGTGATTTAATTATTTAGTCTTGCTTTGATTTGTCATTAAGGGTTGGTTTGAAAAAAATTCTTATTTTATCAATAGGGGAGAATTAGTGTTTGAAGGTAATCCCTTTTCTTCTAGATTGAGATTTTAGAAAAAAAATTTGGTTTGAAGAAAAATCCCTTTCCTTCCAACTTGGGGTTTAAGTGTTTATGTACCACAAGTGAATTTGAAGGAACAAGAAAAGGTAGAGTTTTAGGAATATTTGGAAAGGCTGGTCCAAGGAATTTCATAACAAGAAAAGGTTGTCTTAACTGGAATCTAAATGGTCATGATGAAAAAGAAGTAGGGCAATATGCAGGATTTTACAATAGTTTTGGTATTGTAGAACTAAATGAAGAGGAAAAATCAATTCTAGACTTTTTAATAACTTATGACTTTAAGACTATGAATACTTGCTTTAAGAAGTGGTCAGGAGCACCTAATCATACAAAAGAGTAGGGCCTTAAGTTCACAAATAGATTTTTTTTTGCACAGAATATGGATAAAATATTTATAATGAATGTAAAGTTATACCAAGTGAAAACTTGACCATACAACATAGGGTTTTGGTTCTTAATATGCTTGTCAATAGTTAGAAATAGCAAATTTGAAAAGTTATAAACCCAAGGATCAAGTGGTGGCAACTAAAGAGTCAAAAGTAGTTGATTTTTTTAGAGAAAGCTAATGGAGGAAAGAGTTTAGGAGACATAAGGATGTGCCGACCTTACAGGGAAGAGATGACAAATGGGATTCGAAAGATAGCTAAAGCAATTTTTGGGCAAATCAAAAGGATTTGGTCCCAAAGGTACAGAGTCTTGGTGGTGGGATAAGAATATACAAGAGAAGATTAAATATAAAAGAGAGTGTTTTAAAACATTAAATCTTGTTAAGAATGCAAAAAATTAAGAGAAGTATCAATCAGGTAGAACTGAAACAAAGAAAGCGGTTAATGAGGTAAGATTTAAAGTATTTAAGGGGTTTTACCAATCTTTAAGAACAAATAATGGAGAATAAAAAATATACAAGCTTGCTAAGGGAACAAAAAAGAAAACAAGAGATTTAAATAAAATGAAATGCATTAAGGATGAAGAGAGAAAAAGTTTTAACAGCAATAAGTAATTTTCAAAGAAGTTAAGATGAAGAAATAATTTTCATAAGTTTTTCAATAAGGAGCAAACAATAAGTATATATATGGAAAGTTTAACTACTCAAAAATAGGATCAAAACTTTATTTTTTATCAAGAATTCAAGAAGTTAAGGTGAAAAAAGTGTAGACATCTAAATTTATCTTGACCTTAAAAATCAAAATTAAACACATGAGTGAATTCCAACAATTTTTCTACCAAATTAAAAATTTTGTTGATTAATTTAGTAAAGGTAAAATTATTTAAAGATACTTTTGGGTCCAAATATTTAATAAATTGTTCTTGTTTTATGTTATTTTTATTTTTCAATTGAAAATAAAAAGATCAAAATATAAAATTAAAAAAATTAAAGTAAGAAGAGAGGCGGCAGCACCCACTTGACATAATACTCAAGTGTTGCATCGCCCTCCATTTAATCGGAAACCAGTGAAGCAGATGGACAATAGAAAAAAGAACGGTTGAGGGAGCAGGATACTGGCTTCACGGAGACAAAAGAAGAGGAACAATATATTGGGCTCTGGATGAACTCTTGAACAGGGAACATACACGAAGAAAAGCCGAGAGAAAGAGAGACCAAAAGACCTCCAAAGAGAGTGGGAGTCGAGAGAGGAAGCCAGACAACCCTTCCACCAAGAGAGTTGCACCAAGTGGGAGGAGAGGAACTCAGAGACTGAAGAAAAGTGGAAGAAGATACTGAGAGTTAGAGAGAAGGAGACATAGAGAGTGACGGGAGAATGCTTGCACCCAAGACTCAGCAACAGAGAGTTAAAGAGTGAAGAACCCGTAGCGGGTGAAGAACCCAGAAAAAGGTGAAATAACACCTAAGTTGAGAGTCCTGTAAGAAAAGAAGCGAATCAGAGACGGAGGGGCCAGGAAGAAAGAGTGATCTACAGTGTGAGCGTGAGTGAAAGAGAACTACAGCGAGAGTCCCTCATGGTCTTGGAGTCTTGCGATAAGGTAGCTACGAGCAAAGGTACATTTTCTTGTCTTCTCAAATGGTGCACTGTCCCCTGCTTCACCTTATATAAACTGCCCCATGTTTCCTTTTCCTATATATCTACAAGCTTGGTTATGGTTAATGTTGTGCAAGAGATCTAGAGTCATAAGGAGTAGCTGGTTAACTCTTAATTTGCACGTATGGGCACAACATTGTGGGGTATGAAGTCAAAGAGAAAGAGTGAGGACATGAATAGGAACAAGGATAAAGGGAGAGAGACGCTTCTTAGCATTTGTGAGGGTCGGCGTCACCATTGTTGCGGCGCCAGAAGGACCTCTGGTAATGGCTCGTGCCACCACCGGCATAAGTAACCCTGTCCCATGGCCAGGGTTAAGGCGCAGACGCCCCTGCAAATTGCAACCTTCGGGTGCAATTTTGCAAAAAAAAGGGTGCATCACACCCTTTATCCCACCCATTTCAAAAGTAATTCCAAAATATTTTTTATTTTTAAAATATGAAATAAAAAATTTTACTGGTTTCTGAATTTTGCATAAAAAATTATGATATTTTTAATTTTTGAATTTGATAAAAATAAATATATTTAAAATATATTTTCTATGTGTAAGTTTATTAATTTTTGGTTAACTTTCCTTTAAAAAAAATAATACAATCTTAAAAAAGCTTTTAGCCTATCTAAAATAGGGGCTGATTACAGTTGGGTTGGCCCAAACCGTGACCAACCTCTCCTCCCTGTACACTATCATGTTTTGTTTAAAAGAAAAAGAAAAAAAGAATGCATTCTAGTTCCAAGTAAGGAGCCACGATTGGGCTTTAAAGCCCAACTGTAGCCCTTTTTGGGTGCCTTTAATTGGGCCTTTTATTTTAAAAGTGGAGTTAGCCTATTTCTCTTTTAAAAAATGGGAAAAAAGTTTAAATTGGCTTTGAGCCTAAATTGAAATAAAAGAGAAATAAAACATGGCCTTTTATTGTTTGGACTTAAATAGTTTAAATTGAGGTCATTGTTAAATATTATTTGCATTCATTATTAACTCAATTAATTTGCTTTATTGACACCTTGTAAATATAATTCAATTATAGATATTTAGACTGAGTATTTTAAATTGAGATAAATAATTGCTTGTATTATTTTATTATCTTAATTTATATTATGATCTTTCATGAATATGAAAAATCTTTGAATTATTGAATTTTTTGGATTTGAATTTTTTAAAATTAAAATATCTTTTCTAAAATTCATGGGATTTATCAAAAAATTTTAAGGAAAGGGTTAGAACCTTGTAATTAACCATTTCAAAAAAGTTTCAATCTTTGGCCCAAACATTTTGCAAATCCTAAATTCTTCCCTATGACAATCATCAGTTGGGGTCTAGATAAATGACTATAACTAATTATCTCAAAGGTGATTATGTTAAGAGCCTCGCCAAGAGATTGGCAGGACTCTTTTAGCATGATGAATCTTGGTATTTCTTAAATTTTCTTGTTTGTCCAAAGCCCCAAACCCTTCGGATGACGGTTGTTAGTTTGGGGTCTAGTAAAAACAATTGCAACTAATTATCTTGAGGGTGATAATATTACAAGTCTTGTCAAAAGATTGATGGGACTCCTTTGGCGTGATCATTAAGAATCTAAGTATTTCTTTAACTCATCAAATAGTCCAAATTCTAGATTCCAAGATCTTCCTTAATGACACTTATTAGCTAGGGTTTAGCAAAATGACCACTGCTAATTATCCCAAAGGTGCTTATGTTAAAGAGTCTTGCTAAAAGATTGATAGGACTCTTTTGCCATAATCAAGAGACTTTAACCTCTTTACCATTCCAAATTTCAAATTCCAAAATCATTTTCAATGACGGTTGTTAGTTTGAGGTTTAGTAAAACAATCACTACTAATTATCCTAAAAGCAATTATGCTACAAGTCTCACCAAAAGATTGACGAGGCTTACTAGCGTGATTATTGACACCTATTATTTGTAGTCCTTAAAATCCAAAATATTCTTGAAAACTCTAGTTAAGCTAGGTACATTTTTTTTAAAAAAAAACCCTTATCCAATTGGATTAAACCCTAGGCAAACTTGGTATCCATTTAAATCCTCACGCTCTAGTTAAACTAGGCATTCAGTTTCGATATGAATCTTAGACAAACCAGACATCAATTCACTCTTTCCATAGTAATGGCTAAATGCCACTCACTAGTGATATTAATCACAAATCACGCTTGATTATGTGCAAAACGTATAGTGAGACAAATAAAAATAAAAAATAAAATAAATTTGTTTGGAGTGAAACCAAAGCACAATTTGAAATTAAAAAGTAACAAAATATTAATGTAGTACCAAAAAAGTATTGTAGGGTGCTAATACCTTACTTACACGTAACCAACCCTCAAACCTATTTCTGTAATGCAGATCTAAATTTCAATGTCCGATATCACCATTTAAAATTAGATTTGAAGTGACTCCAAAAATTCAGAATTTTCACAATATATTCCAAAATCCCATGTTTTTCCAAAAACTCATGTTTTTAAATTATTTTTTTTGGTTGCGCTCCACGTCACAATGTTGACAACTTGATGACTTCACTAGGGACATTTGAGACTTAAGCCACTTAAATTAGTGATTGTTGTTTTCTTCTCTCATTTATGTGCTTTGTTTTACAGCCTGATTTGATTTACACTCAAGATGTTTTGCATTGAATTTGTTTGTGCTTGTTGTAATGGATTAGGCTTAGATAACTTAATTTCATTATCCACTATACCTATGGATTAGTGTTTGCGCTAATTATTTTGTAGGTTATGAGTATATTATTCCCTACACATATGCACTTACAACACAAAATTAGAAAATGAGAGGTGATGACCCCTGAGCTCTACAACTGAACTCTTAGAAACCTTTAGGCTAGCAAGAGCATAGTAGGGTTAGCCTCTGTGAGACCCTTATTCTTGGCATAGGTGCTTGAACACCCTAACTCAAACTGATCCTTTCAAAGATAGTTTGGGAACTTGATGTAGGAATATAGAACATGCCTTCTCTCACTGGTCGTGGCCTTGGAGCCAACTTTCTTCAAGGATGTTTAGCCTAAACCTTGGAACTAGAGAAAGAAACCTAAGTTGTACCTTAATCTAGGCACAATGAGGAAATACTGTTTGTTTATTATGCATTGCACAATTAAAATTCTCACATTTTTATTTTTGGCATTCTTTAGATGAAGGTCCTCATTGCACTTATCACTATTGCATGCATAATCTCTCAATCTAGGCTTCTATATCCTTAGGCTAAAAAGGGGCATAGTAAAATTAACCTTTGTGAAACTTTTAGTCTCTGCGTAGATGCATGAGCACCCCACTCAAACTATTTCCTAGATTACTGGATTACCGCTAACAGGATACCTAACTACGTACTATAAATCCCTACCCATATGCATTAAATGTAGCACACACAGGGGCCTTGTTTTTATGTCATTGTATCATTTTTGTTTTTGCATACATTGTAGTAATTGTTTCCTTTTGGGTCAAATTTTAGGTAACATCATCATGGACATTGACACCACATCATATATAGATTGTCATAGATCCTCACGGTTAGGTTCTCTTTGCCCAATAGCAGTAGACATAGTTTTCTTTTGGGACCCCATCGTAAAAACTCACTACGGTCAACTAACCCCCGAACCCATTTCGTGTGACATTTTGTTTTCCAATTAATTGAAAAATTTGTCCGTATCATGATCTTGTTCATGTTTGTTGGGGCAATGGTAGATGGTTACACTTTAGGAGACTTTAAAGTAGTTTGTCAATACTAATTTAACTTTGAAATCACCTTTGATAAGAGGAGTTTTTTGCTTACAACTCTCACCTGAATGAAATTAATCTCCTAAAATTCAAAAAAAAAGAAAACAATAATTTTATTATTATTTAAATTTTATATTAGCATTTATGATCTAATAATTTTTTGAAATTAAAATTGTAATTGAAGACTTATTGTACTTTCACTTTCCATTTCTTTATCTGTACCATCCTCGTATCTTTCTTCAAAACCAATCCTCCAACATGTCCAAAGCAATTCAATCTGTTCTTTGCAAAACCAGTAGAGTCACAACAATGCTGAAAAACTCTAGATCCTGCTAGAAAAATCAAAGAGGTGTACACTCTCGACCTCTCTCGAAACTCATGTTTTGGCTTGCAAATCAAGACACAACCCACAATTGTGCTTAAATAATGCAAAAACCTCAGGAGTCAAAATTTCATGGCTAGTTGACACTAGACACACCATCATGCATGACATATGCCAGCACCATACTCAGCACGTGTATCACACATGTTTGTAACCATAGAAGATCTTTTGCACCATGTTAGCTATGCCACATTAACACTAGTTGCATAGTCAATGTGACATATCATGCCGTACAATCACCACGTAAGTTAGTTATCCATCTTAGTACTACCATGTCATCACCTCCATTGATCATTGGTTGTCATTCACTATCGTTGACCACTAGTGTTGACTTTTACCAAGATCACTTTCCCAAGTGTTTTGAATCTCCTGATTGCATGTTTTGCCTTTGTTTGCCATTTGAAGATTCCAAATATAGCTTTTGGGTTCCAAAATTTATTTCAAGCTTATTCTTAATCATTTTTATGAAATTATGGAATCTGTACCTTCTCTTTTGTCGATCTTATGGCATACCATCCTTCAAGTTATAGATGATGATCATTTTGATCATTGATGATTAATCACTTATAATTACCATTACAATGTTTTATATCTTTTGATCTATATGTTATTAAATTAGGACTTGATGATATAGTAAGAAGACGTAGACATCTAAGTTTGTCTGAGACTCTATAAGTGGATCCATAGTTGAATTTGAAAAATATTTCAACTAATCATGAAATTTTTTGGAGATTAATTTGATAAAAGTAGAACAATTTAACTAAACATTTGCGGTCCATTGGTGGGTAAGTTTTTATTTTATTTACTTTATTTCTCTTTTAACAAAAAATAAAAACGATAAAAAAAATCAAATAGAGGGAAAATCATGGCGACAACTTGCACAGATGATGGAATGTGCACCGCCCTTCCATTAAAAGAATTCAGAGTTGTAGGAGGGATAGCACGCTGAAAAGTTAGAGAAGTAGAAGAGGAATGGTGTTCCTTCTCTGTAATACTAGAAAGAAGAGTAGTCAGACTACGTAGGGTGCAGAACTACCAACTCCACTTGCAATGGTGTAGGATCAGAAGGAGAAAGTAACTCTTCACAACGAAAATGGTTATGGTGTCTTGAGGGCTCACACACACTCTTCTAGACAGAAAAAAAGACACACGAGGAACCAAAGAGAAAAGGAAGAAACACAGAGACTAAGGGAGAACTCAGACACTCCTTTAGAGAGGCAAGGGCAGCACTGGGTACACACAGAGGCATTGGAAGAAACTTTTCCATCGAAGTTTCAAACACTTTGAACCTTTTAGGACTAACCCGGGACCCCCTAAACGCCGTCATCTCTGCCCACAATCATCAAAGCATCAAGCACAATGTCAAAGTCTCTTATTTAGTTCCCACTCATGACTTCACAGCTTGTATACCCATGGTTATTTTGTAGACACATCCCCACTTCACAATCCAGTAAGCCTCTCTACCCCTCATCGTTGTTTGTTCTCTAGGTTAGTGCTCATCTACAGCATGCATTGATTCAGTTGTGTTTTGATGGAGTGCCTTTCTCTCAGTTCCTTGTTCTCTAGTGGGTATCTCTATTCATGAAAAACCATAGCTTTGTCTCTATTTTGGTTGCATTGTTCTTGTTATGACAATGGCCAACAAAAATAAAAAATTGGAAAATATAATTTGGAGAAGAAGAAGAGGAAGCACACAAATATTTAACGTGAAAAAATCCAATGAGGGAAAAAATCACGGGCAGAAGAAAAGAATTTCACTATGAAGAATTCTGTTACAAGGTTGAAATTTGGACTAAACAATTGACCCCAAATAGCTATTGTATGCAGTACAAGAAAGGACCCAAAATGCAGAAAAGTGCACTCTTCTGTATTGCTAGTTTGTACTGTAATAGACTAGCCAAACTACAATTTTTTGTATTGTTGTCTTGCAGTAGCAGACCCAAAATAATATTGTTCATGCACTGTTCATGCTGTTGTTCAATCTGTACTGTTCACAATGCACTGTTCATGCTATACTATTCAAGTGTCTGTTTTTGGCATTGTTCATGCTGGTTTCTATATTCTGTTTATTTTTGCAGTTGAAACTGCTATATGCCGTTTTCTACTAAAACTGTTATTCTATTTGTAACTATTTGACAGTTTCCTACTATGACTGCAACTCTTGGTTGTAATTTCTATCTGAAACTGTAACTCTTTTATTTTTAGAATTTGGGTCACACTCAAAAACATAACAATCTCCACCTTGACACGAATTCTAAAAATAGACTTCAACAAAGAAACTCTCCACCTCTTCCACAAAACCTCCTAAGAGCAAAACTCAACAATGAACACTAATTAAGTCCAAGCAATACTTGAACTTCTTAATAGACAAGGGCTTATTGTACTCCACCTCTTCTCTTATAGCAAGACAATAGGCAAAATTTGAATAACCATACTTCTCAGGTGGCTTAATAGTTCTTCTTGGCCTGTCCTTAGCTATGGTGTAAGGCTGTACTTGTGAAGATTCTGAAGCCTTTTCTAAATCACCATTTGCAGAACTAGGAGCAGAGAATTGTTTAGGCTGAGTAAGAATTTCAAACTCCACCTGTTCTCCACCTTTTTCATTGTTTTGAATGACTAATTCTGTAACTTCTTTCTTTGCAAGTATGGAATATTCATCAAAAGTTACATCCCTGCTAATAAGAAACTTGGATTGATTTGGATACCATAATCTGTATCCTTTCACACCAGATGAATACCCAAGAAATACATATTTCTTTGCTCTAAGCTCAAGCTTTCCTTCATTAACATGTGCATAAGCAAGACAACCAAAAATTTTCAAAACAGAATAATCAGCAGGTTTGCCAGACCATACCTCTTCTGGTGTTTTACATTCAATGGCTGTATGAGGAGATTGATTCACCAATCAACAAGCTGTGTAAACAGCTTCAGCCCAAAATTCCTTGCTTAAGCCTGCATTTGAAAGCATACACCTAGCCTTTTCAAGAAGAGTTCTATTCATCCTCTCTGCAACACCATTCTGTTGAGGTGTATTCATAATGGTTTTATGCTGAGCAATGCCTTCCTTCTTGCAAAACTCATTAAACTCATTATTACAAAATTCAAGACCATTATCTGTTCTGAGTCTCTTAATCTGTTTTCCTGTTTGCTTTTCAAGTAAAGCCTTCCATTGCTTAAAGGTCACAAAAACTTAATTTTTCTGTTTCAGAAAGTAGACCCAAACCTTCCTTGAATAATCATCAATAAAAGTCAGCATGTATCTAGAATGACTACCTTTAGAAGGAACTTGAGAAGGCCCCCAAAGGTCTAAATGAATGTAGTCAAGAGTTTCTTTTGTCTTGTGAATGGCTGAACTAAAACTCAACTGCTTTTGTTTGCCAAAAACACAATGTTCACAAAACTCCATCTTTCCTGTAATCTGGCCACCTAACAGACCTTTCTTGCTCAATGCTGTCATGCCTCACTTATATGCCCCAGTCTCATGTGCCAAATTTTAGTAACATCTGAATCAGAAAAAGAACTAGCAGCAATTACAGCTGAACCTGTAATAGTAGAACCTTGCAAGAAATACAAAGTGCCAATTCTATTTGCTTTCATCAGTAAAAGTGCACCTTTAGAGACTTTAAGCACACTATCTTCACATTTATATTTATAGCCATTCTTTTCTAAAGTACCCAAGAAATTAAATTTTTTTTCAAATCTGGAATGTGTTTCACATTTGACAAAGTTCTGATCATACCATCATGCATTTTAATTTACACATTGCCTATCTCAACAACTTTACAAAAAAGATCATCACCCAAAAACACACCCCCATTAAACGGCTCATAAGTGGTAAACTAGTCCCTATTAGGAGTCATATACTGTGAAGCTCCTGAATCCATCACCCAACTAGTTTCAAATCTGATTTTAGTATCAGTAACACAAAGCAGATCACTTTTCTCATCTTCTACTATATTAGCTTCGTCTGATATGGCCTTACCTTTATTGTCACATGCTTTTTCTTTCTTCTTTAGTTTAAAACTGTCAGATTTAATATGTCCCTTCTTGCAATAATTACAAGTCAGATTCTTATGTTTAGACTTCGATCTAAACTTGTAAGAATTTGGATTTCTCTCCTTACTTCTTCCTCTATCAACAAATAGACCAACACTCTAATTACCCCTTTCAACAGATGTCAAATTATTACCAATTTTCTCTTTAGCTTGCAAATTTGACCTGATATTATCAAGGAAAATTTCTTCTCTATCATAGATCATAGTGTCTCTAAAATTTTTATAGGAAGCAGGTAAAGAACATAACAGTAAAAGCGATTGATCCTCATCATCAATCTTCACATTTATCTTACTTAAATCAGTAATGATGGAAGTAAACTCTGCTATATGAGATTTTAGTGGCATACCTTCACACATACGCCGAGTATAGAGGCGTTACTTTAACCGTAGCCTATTGGTGAGAGATTTTGTCATATACAGACTCTCCAATTTCAACCATGCACCCGCTGCAGTATTCTCAGTGAGAATTTCTTGAAGAAATTCATTACCCAAAGCACAACTGAATAGAAGAAAGAGCTCTATCATCTATAACATCCCATTCAGCATCTGTCATAGTCTTGAGCTTCTTCGTCTTCCTAAGCAGCACCTTCTTTGTGCCTTCTCTTGATAGAATTGCTATCATCTTGACTTGCCAGAGAGTAAAATTGGTTAACCCATCAAATTTCTCAATGTCTATTTTAGATATTATTGCTGAAGTAAAAGCCATTGAGAACTAGGCTCTGATACCAATTTGTTCTGACAATGGCCAACAAAAATAAAAATTGAAAAATATAATTTAGAGAAAGAGAAGAGAAAGCACACAAATATTTAATGTGAAAAAATTCAATGAGAAAAAAAATTACGGACAGAAGAAGAAAATTTTACTATGCAGAATTCTGTTATAAGGCTGAAATTTAGACTGAACAATTGACTCCAAACAGCTGCTATAAGCAGTACAAGAAAGAACCCAAAATACAAAAAATTTGCACTCTTCTGTATTGCTATTTTGTGCAGTAACAGACCAGCCAAACTGCAGTTTTCTGTATTGCTGTGTTGCAGTAGCAGACACAAAACAATACTGTTCACTATTCACTCCGCATACTGTTCACGGGGTACTGTTCACACTGCACCTGTATTTTGTATATTTTCTACAGTTGAAACTGCTGTATGCCATTTTAGACTGCAATTCTTGGTTGTAATTTTCATTTAAAATTGTAACTCTTATTTTTAGAATTTGGTTCACACCCAAAAATATAACAGTTCTTGGTTCACCAAGGTTATGTTTGTGCTGTAATGGCTGGCGTGATCACTTCATTCTCTTCACATGTTCCCTCTCCTTGGGGACTATTCACCTTGTGTATGATTTTTTTTATTATTGCTCTAATTATTTCTTTTTGTTGGTGACGTCGTTTTGTGGTAATACCTAGTCTTTCGCTGAGAATATTGCCCTGTTCCTCTAGTTTCCTACTTCTGGTTCGTCCCTCATTCTGAGAGGATTGGGTTTTATTTCTAGAGTTTCTTGCATGGCCAAATCTATTGTGATTTCATTTTATTTGCTTTGTTTGCTTTGGTTTCTTCCTTACGTGTTAGTGTCCAACAATCTTAGGTGCAAAAGAGAAAGAATGGATGGTGCGATGCACCTACCATCGCCTCCTATTTAATTAAATGAAAAAGAAACTTTTTTTTTACAAAAAATGAACTTGATGCATGGTTGAGTTCTAAATTTTTTTTATAAATTTATAAAATTTTTTAAAATTGAATTTGATAACTTTTTCTCTTTTAAGATTTCTCATTCTTAAGTTTACTAAAAAAGAAGTAAAAGTTTGCAAAAGTGTGCCAGGTCAAAGTTTGGGCCATGTGCCCAAGCCCACACCCTCCTTTATTTAAGAAATTTTTTAGGTGCCATTTATGGAAGCCCGTCAAGAGAGCAGAGGACTGAGCTTTGGCAAGCCTTACAAAGAATCTGTGAGAATGGGAACAAACCTTGGATGTTGATAGGAGATTTTAATATGGTTCTCTACCCATCAGAGTAAAGAGGAAGCTCTTACCCAACAGTGGACAGTTGTAGTGTTTTCAGGGATTGCCTCAATGACTGTGGATTGGTAGATTTGGGCTTCAATGGTCATATCTACACTTGGTCATGGAATAGAATATATGATCGGTTAGATAGAGCAATATCCAATTTAGAGTGGCAAGACCAATTTCCAAAGCAGCAGTATTTCACCTTCCAAAATTGAAGTCTGATCAAGTTCCTATCCTTGCGAGACTTGGAATGACTAATCTTCCTAAGAAAGGGGAGAGACCATTTCAATTCTTGGCCGGATTGACAACAAATGTATAGTTTGCTTATGTGGTGAAGGAAGCTTGGGCAGTCAAAGAGCACCTTAAGGAGCAAATAGAAAGAGTGAGAGACAATCTTGATCAGTGGAATAGAAGTGTCTTTGGCAATATTTTTAGACTCAAAAGATGGCTGATGAAACGGATTCAGGGGATAGATAAAGGGATCAATCCAGAGGAGGCAAAGGACCATAGGCAGCTAAAAAATTATCTTTGGAGTGAGCTTGAGAAAACCCTTATCCAGGAAGAATCCCTCTGGTATCAAAATCTCATGTTCAATGGCAAAATATAGGGGATCGTAATACTAAGTTCTTCCATGCTACAACATTTTGCAGAAGGAAAAAGAATAGAGTGGAAGCTCTCCAACCGGATGATGGACATGGTTTAAGGAGGATGAGCTAAGGAAGATGGCACTGGGATATTTCAAAAACCTATACCATAGAGACTTTCATGCTTGGCAAGACTTATGTCCAAGTCAATGCTTTCCTCAGTTGAATGAAAATGAGACTAATAAGTTATATGAAAAAGTGACTGACAGTGGAGTCAAAGATGCTATTTTCTCCATGGGAAACCTTAAGGCACTAGGCCTTGACAAATTACTTGCTCTATTCTACCAAAGCCAATGGGAGACTGTTCGAAAGTCTGTTTGCAGGATGGTGAAACAAATTGTCTAGCAGCCTAATTTAATTAGACAGTCTAATGCCACTCACATTGTCTTAACTCCTAAGGTAGAAACTCCAACTAAATTTCTCAATTCAGACCGTTAAGCTTATGTAAGGTGATTTACAAGATAATGACACAAATTATAGCTAATCGAATGAAATCATTGATCCAAAGTTAGCTTGCCCCAAATCAATGCTGTTTCATTCCTGGGAGGCAAGGAAGGGACAATCTTATCATTTTTCAAGAAATTATCCATAGTATGAGAAACTTAAGAGGTAAAAGGGGATTCATGGTTGTGAATATAGATCTCTAGAAAGCATACGTTAGACTGGAATGGGATTTTGTTAGAGCAACTTTAAGGGAGTTGGGAATAAAGGAGAAGTTGATTACTTTGATCTGGCATTGTATCTCCACTGCAACCATGAATGTGCTCTGGAATGGTTCAAAAACAAAGTCTTTCGTTCTGAGAGAGGATTGAGACAAGGGAATCCCATATCCCCTTATCTATTCATTTTATGCATGGAGAGGTTGGGGCATATGATACATAAGGCAACTAATGAGAAATAGCGGAAGTCAATCAGAATTTCTAGAAGAGGGCCTCCAATGTCGCATTTATTTTTCGTAGATGATATCATCCTATTTATGGAAGCTTCAGTTTATCAAGCTACTGTCATGACTAACATTTTAGATAAGTTTTGTACCAATTCGGGACAAAGAGTGAATCTGGAGAAATCTAAATTTTTTTTTTCCAAAAATGTACACTTTAATGTCAAAATGAAGATAGCCAAAGTTATGGGGATTGGAATCACTACAAATCTTGGAAAGTATCTTGGTGCGCCAGTTCTTCATGAAGGCACAAATAATAGAACATATGATTATATTGTTGACAAAGTTGCTGCCAGATTACCAGCTTGGAAGGAGCGCTCATTGTCTATGGTAGGAAGAATTACATTGCCAAAAGCAATTCCTGAAAACCTTCCTAGTTACACCATGAATACTGCTCTTATCCCTACTGCCACTTGTGAAAAGCTGGAGAATTGAGTAGAAATTTCATTTGGGGCTCTACGGTGGAGAGGAAGATTTTTAATCTAGTTAAGTAGGAGAAGACCTGTAGGCCCAAGAAGGTTGGAGGATTAGGCCTCAGAAATTTAGGATATGTGAATTTGGCTATATGATGAAAATAGGATGGGCTCTCATTAAAAGAAAGAGGAGCTTTGGGTCAGACTTATTAAGGCCAAGTATCAATGTGGGGATTTAGACATACCTCAGGTAGCTAAAAAGAGATCATCATCTAACCTATGGAAAGGAGTTGTGAAGGGTTGGAAGCACATACAACAAGGCTCATCTTGGAGTCTCGGGTTAGGAAAAGGGGTTTGATTTTGGAAAGATAGGTGGATTCATGAACTTGAGCCACTAGAATTACATTAAGACCCCCCTAGAAGCAAATGATGAAGATTCCAGGGTGATTGATTTAGTCAGGTGGGAACAAATTAGAAAATATCTGGATGATTTGATATGTGACAAAATTGAAGCTGTTTATCCTACTCTAAAGGATGACACCAAGGATACTTGCAGGTAGAGATATTCTACATATGGCAATATATCCGATAGGGATGCTTATCTTTAGTTGAATGGAGATGATCTCAATACTATCAACCTATATGGAATAAGCTTTGGAAGGTGAGGTGTCCTGAAAGGTTCAAAACAACTATGGTGCGCAAGATAAGATTTTGACTAACAAGAGGAGGAGCAAAATGGGGATTTTAACAGAAGCCCTGTGCCAAATATGTAGAGAAGAGGAAGAAACAAACCTCCATTCCTTGAGGAACTGCATAACAATAGCCCATATATGTCGTAGGTTAGTGAAACTGAAGTATTGGAATGATTTCTTTAGCAAAAATACCCTGGATTAGAAAGATATGAATTTAAGCAATCGGATGGATAGAGAGGATGGTTTGGAATGGAACATCATCTTCGCAGTAGCGCTGTATAGAGTGTGGTAGCAAAGAAATAAAGTGGTTTTCAACAACCAAGACCCACAAGAGCTAGATATCATGATGGAAATTCCAGTGGGAGTGAAAGAAATTGAATAGAACAGAACACAAATTGATATCAAGAGAGAAAGTATATAGATCAGCAAGGTGGCAGCCTCCCTAACTAAACTGGTATAAAGTCAATGTTGATGGTGCTTTGTTGAAAAATAGGGGTACTACAACTTGTGGAGGATTAGTAAGAGATGAGAACGGGACTTAATAACTACTTTTCAACAAAGCTGGGGGATTTGTTCAGTTTTAGAGGCTGAACTCTAGGCAATTCTAATGGCATTGAAAGTGGCATGGAATGCATGTTTTAGGCAGATTCATTTGGAATTGCATTCGCAAATGGCTGTTGGGCTGGTGAATGGAAAGTATCCACATGAAGTCACCAGTTAATATTATAAGAGATTGGTTGAATAGCGGTTAGAATTAGTTTTGTTAATAAGGAACCAAACAGGGCAGTAGACTAGTTAGCCAAATCAAGCCAACATCTCAATCTGCAAATGGAAAGCCATAAGCCACTTCCAACAGAATTCCTCGAGCTTCAGTAGCAAGATAAGGAAGGAACTTTGTAGAGATTTTGCGTTGTGCTATTTTAGTTAGTTTCAGTAGAACCAAAAAAAAATTAGGCACTCCAGGCCACGGTTTGGGCTTCCTCCCACTTTTCTTCTTATTATAGTTTTCTCTTTCTTTTATTTTATTTTACTTCTTTTCTTTTCATTTTTTGTTGTTCTTCATGTGGGTTTTTTGAAAGGGAAAAAGGCAGTAGGAGTTTCGATTGGACCTTCTTTTATTGTTTGGACTAGGTTTATATGAGTTAGGCTTAATGCTAATGCTTATAACAAAATTCTCGTGTACACCACTTATTTCTCAAGTAATTTCTTTACTTGATTGAATTGTTGTTAAGTTCTTATTTCCAAAATTCATCGAAGCGGTTGGAAATTTGCAAATTAAACATTTTGATCATCCCAAATACTTGACCCACTTCCCAAAATCCTTGATTCTACCAATGATGGTTGTTAGTAGGGATTAGTGAAAACATCCATTGCTTACTATCCCAATGTGAAGAAATTGGTGGAGCTCCTCTAACGTGATTAGCATGAAGAAAGACCCTAGAATTCATTGCCTTTTCTTCACCTATTCACCTTATCCATTTAGAATCTTCAATTCTCTCAACAACGTTTGATAGTAGTGGTTGGTGAAAATGATTGTTGCAAACTATCCTAAGAGTAATCATCTTATAGGTTGTACTAGAGCAATTGGTAGAGCCCCTCTAGCATGATTTGCATGAATCAAGACCCTACAATTCATTGCCTTTTGTTTGCCTATTTACCTTATCCTTTCAAAATCTTTGATTCTCCTTACAACAATTATTAGTTGGGGTCTAGGAAAATTACCACTACTAATTATCTTGAGGATGACTATGTTATGGGTCTCGCCAAGAAATTGACAACACTTCTCTAGTGTGATCATTAAGGGTCTTGGTATTCTTTAAGCTAGTCCAAATTTCAAATCTCAAGATCTTTCTTAACAATGGTTATTAGATGGGGTCTAAAAAATTGATTATTACTAATTATTCTAAAAGTAATCATGCTAAGAGTCTGGTCAAGAGATTGAAGAGGTCCCTTTGGCATAACTATTGAGATCCATTGTTCGTACCCCTCAAAATCCAAAAATACCCTTAAAAATCCTAGTCAAGGTAGATACCTTCTTAAATCCTAATCCAGTTAAGTCAAATCTTAGTAAAGTTACATACCTTTTTCAAACCCTAGTTAAGCTATGTATTTTTACAATTCCAAAGCGCTAGTTAAGTTAGGCATCCATTTTTAAAGTCTTGGATGAACGAGGCATTGAGATTTCATTTTCCATAGTAATGGCTAAACACCACTCAATTATGGTGTTAATCTCAAATCCCACAAGATCACATGCGAAACTAACAATGAGACAAATAAAAATACAAAAATAAAATATATTTGTTGTGGCAAAACTCAAAGCATTGTTTTGAAATAAAAAAGTAATAAAACACCAATGTGGTTTCAAAAGGGTGTTGACTAACCCCTAAACCTAATTTTTGTGATGCATACCATGCATATTTTTTTGTATCTAATCTCATCATTTAAACTTAAATTGGTAGCAACTCTAAAATTCTAAAATTTTCTAATATTTCCCCCCACAAAAAACCCTTTTTGAAACTCATTTTTATTATTTTTAGTTGCTACTTCGCATCATTATGTCGATAGAAGATTTGATGAATTTATTGTTGAAGACGAGTGTAAAAGAGAACGTCGAGTGCATGAAGAGAAAAGATGCAAATGGAGTAAACTAGTTGATGTATTTTTGAGGATAAGATTGATCACTTCAATGCTTCGCTTGTAGAAAATGAAGATTATTTTGAATGTGAAGTTTGCTTATATGATGAATGGATTGCATCAAAAGAAGCTAAAGAAGCTAGTGAGGTCAAATTCATATGCCCTTGTGATCCTCTATAAGATTTAGGGGACAACTACTAAGATGAAGAACATGAAGTCAAGTTTGAAGAAGAACCTTAAAATGAAGATGAAGATATTCTAGATGAGATCAACAATGCTGAAGTTGTTGATGACCTAGTTAAAATTGTTGAAATTCCTATTGAAGAGATTAGTAATATTGATAATGTTAATCTTGTCAAAGACATTAAGGATGATGTGACCAAATCTATAAAAATTGCACTAACTTTGAGACCCTATATTGAGTTTGTGTTTGTTGATGTTCTTGAGAATTCCAAGTTGAAATTGCTTGTATTTCTTACACTACTATTGTCGCCGTTATTAGCATCTTCGTATGTGTGGAATTTGTCATATAGTTTTCCTTCTAACGCCACACTTTAAAACTTGAGAACTAGTTTTATTTGAGGAGAAGCATGTAGAATAAGAAGAAATTAATTTGTTATTACTTAAGTTTTATGTTAACATATATAATGTAATAATTATTTGGAATTAGGGTTATAATTAGGACTTAGGATTTAATTATTAATTTAGATTTAAGTATTTTATTACTAATTTATCTTCTTTTTATTTGAGATAGGCATTTTAATTTAGTGTTTTTGAGTTTTAAGTTATCTTTAATTATTTAGAATGTTAGTTACCTATTTAAAACCTTATTTTCATCTTCAAAGACTCAAAGTTGACATATTAATTTTTAAGTACTAAAAAAAAAAACTTTAAGTATCATCTTCTTTGGGTTTCATAAATGCTTAAAAGAAAATGGGAGAGGAAACTAGCTGCTGGTCTATTTCTTCTTCCCTATGGTTTTGTGGTGGAGAGGGTAACTCCACGTTCTGCAATTGCAAGGGAATGATTCTCCCACTCGAATCGGGTCAATCTGGTGGCTCACTCAGCGGGCATTTCAAGTAGGAACACCGATAATGTTTCATCCTTCTGCTATTGTCTTCGGGTCTTCCATTTTTTTATTTTTTATGAATGGCGTGGAATTAGTCGTACCGTAAATCAAAAGAGTTAATGTGATTGAGTATTATTATAAGGAGATAAATCTCTTAATTTTTTTTAAAAAAAGTTAGAATATAAAATAAAAAATAAATATAAAATAATAAAAAATTCAAACTAATAAAAAAAATCTAAATTATATTTTAAAGATAGTTTAGTATCGTGAAATCAGTTCATAAATTTGAAGGAAGATATATAATAGGTGAATTTTAATATTTTATGGTGTGCCAGGTGACGTGATGTTATTAATGGACAAACATGAGCAAGAACCACGTGGTTGACCTCATTACGCGGAGTTGGTCACCATTGCTGCTGACGCTAGCCGTGATGAGTTACTCACTGTGAGTATCTCGTTCTTCGGTATCCCAGCACACCTTGAATCAGCAACAACCTCTTGAACCAACAGGGGTCAATTGAACACGTGGTCCGTTCAAGTCCCTCGTGAATGCAAGCTTTTCCCTCCTCTCTTCAACGCCAACGAGTCGCTTCCTCGTCCTCTTCCTGTCCCCTACGTTCGTGTCAACTGTTGCAAACCTAGCCTTATGCATAGTACACAACCGATCAGTAACTGTAACAAGAGGGATATGAATCAATCGCATGCGAATGTAACAGAGCTCAATAATTAGAACACATTTTTCCTTAGCCCCCACTCTATATAATCGGTGCTAACATTTGTCCACGTTCAGTTATTAACTATGTGATAATTAAATAATCACTTTATGTGAATATTATTAATTTGGTTGAATAAACAATATAATTAGAAATAGGAACACATAATCAAAAAAATTATCAAACAATTTATTATATTTGTATTCTAATTTTTTATATATAACATATCAAACTGTTTTTATACACTTATAGTATTCTCCCTTTTTCTTTACAATTTTTTTTTCTCACCTTTGGTTCACTCTTACTTCATATTTGTCTCTCGGAAATACATATTGTTGAAGCTAATACCTATGTATAAGCTTACAATTTCAATCTTGATTGTCAACAAATTGCTAATATAAATTTTGTCCCTCTAAGTTTTACTTTGATTCAGTGTCATCCCTTAATCTATTTCACATTGAAAGTAGTTCACAAATTTTTAAAAAAGAAAATTGTTTAGAGTTTATTAATATCTCATCTTAAATATTACTTGCCATTGTTAATTTGTTAATATTAATGTTAGAGCGTTGTTGAACACAAAATGCATGACTAAATATAATGAATATTTCTTATAGTGGTTCAATTACAATGACTTGAAGACAGTTAAATAAAAAAATTTCAATTATAATTGGATAATTATTCTTCAATTTTTTTGTCACTTAATCCTCATATCTTATACCTTATATAGTTATTGATTGATTGTGTGGGTCTCACTCATACTACTAATTAATATCTATAGAGAGTGACATATGAAATATGAAGACGTAAGAATAATAAGACTCTTATAATTTATAAATAATTAAGAAAGTGCATGGTGAATAAATAAACATTGAAAGTAATTATGCAATATGGAGAAGAACCATTGTAGCTGGACTAATAATTAAGAAAGTAATTAATATCTATAGTTAATGTTGTTTTCAGTGTCGCTATATGGAGAAGAACCATTGTAGCTGGACTAATTATGCAATACTATGACGCCACGTAAACCTATCTATAATTTTAATTTGGATTCTTGAAATATTTTTATTTATTATTTTTTTGCAATAAATTTTTATTTTTTCAGATATATTTAAATTTAATTTATTAATTTCTTTTTTACTTCTTATTTTTAATTTTATTTCTTTTATTTTATCTTTATTTTTTTCATAAATAAGAGTTTATCCTAAAAAATTTATTCCACTCTGAATCTGGACATTACAAGGACCACAACTATAAGGCATGAACAATAAAGTGAAGGGACGGTGGTCCCTCGACTAAGAGCATATCGGTTCCACCGCTTGTACCACAAACCCGAAGACAAATTCACATGGAGAGGTCACCATGTCCCTCAATGATGTTGACATTTATTCTTGCGAGCAGCGATCGGGAACCCATGTAATACTTTTTAAAAATATAATTAAAAGCACGTGAATCACTGTACTGTAAAAGGAAAGCAAGATGTCTTCCTCCACAGCACGTGAGACAATTCACATTTTATTTTTGTTTATATCTTGATAATGATATAAAATAGAAGTATATTAAGTGAGTACAATTATATATAAAAAAATTTTATAAAAAAATAATTTAAATTAAAAAAAAATAATAATGAAAAATATAAAAATATATTTAAAATTATTGTATATTATCATCATTACTCTTTTTTCTTTACGCAATGCTCAGAGCTGATATATTTTACGATCTGAGAACGCTGCTATTATGTGGTATTTGCACAAAGTAGAGATATACGCGTGCCGAGAGAGGAAAAGAAAATAAGAAGAGTAATTATATTTTTATATTTATTATTTATTATATTTTTTATATTTAATTTTAAATAATAATATTATATAATTCAACACGTAACTCTTTATACATAAAGTTATCATTACCCAAAATAAAACGTGCGTTTCACTTTCTTTCTCTTTCTTTATGTACGTCCCCCATAAATGCTTGTACGAAGTCATAGAGCCTACATAAAATAATGGGAATTTGTAGTCATGTGCCAATAAATTTCTGAATCCCCATCAGCATCGATAGACGCGAGGACAGGGGCAAAGACGGCTTTTTGTTCTGGGCTTCCGTGCCGATGTCTTGTATTTGACAGTGTACAATACGTGTTTCTTGTAAAAAGTAAAAGCCCCCAAGCAGTAGTTGACAGACCAATTTGCTGTTGGGAAACAAGGGGGTGAGCAAATGAGTGGATACAGCAAAATATCCCTTCCCTTTGAAGTTTTGGTATGTACTTGTGTGCATCTGTGTTTAAATTGAGTGGCATATTACGGTAGAATTATAGTTTCATTTTCATTCACACCACAAATGCAGCGTCCTACGCTCTGCACTCTGCATTGCACATTAAATAATTTGCTATTCAATCAAATGCTCTTCTATGACAAAACTAAAGCAGCAAAAGATAAAATTACCCAAAACATTCATAAAAAAAAAAAGAAAAGGAGAAGGGAAACTATAGGGCAAAGAATAGAGAAAATTTGAGGAAACAGGAAAGGAATCTACGCCTAATTAATTGTGTAGGTGTACCCAAGAGGAAATGGAGATTCAGAAGGGGCCGTTTCGGCCATGGCGTCGCCAATGCTTGTGTGGCTGCGAGGAAATGGAGATTCCAATTCATTCACCTCATGTAGGAGGATGACCTGTCTGATATGAAGTCCCAAGAGTTTGACAAGGAGGCGCTGGAGCTAGAGAAAGACATGCGGGACAAGTTCTACAACACTGGGTTTTAGAGAAGCCCAAGTTAGGGTTATTTTAATTTTTTTTATTTTGGTAAATTTAGAATTTGAATAAGGGTTAGAAATTTTACCCAAAAATATAACGAGAAGGATTATTTTGTGTGTTTTTTTAGTTGAAAAAAATTGTGTAAAATTTTAAAATTTAAAAGAATTTTTTAAAATTAACTTATAATTTAAGAGGATTTTATAAATTTTAGTCTAAATTTTAAAATAATACTAAAACTTCTGATAAATCATGTCACCTTAGAAGAGAAGAGAAATGAAAAAAGAATTTGTAGGGTTCGGATTTTAAGAGTGTTATAAATGAGAGAGATGTTTTCATATTTTTTTATCGGATTGAAAAATATTTAAGAGAAAATAATAAGTATCATTATTAGAGATTGCCCATATAGATCCTTAGATGTTAGAAGTGTAAAGGTTAGGTTGTGCAACAAAAAATTAAAATAAAAAAATAAATTATATTAAAATATAAAATAAAAATATTAAAAAGAAATAAAATTAATAAACAAAAATTTAAAAAATTTAATATATAAGATTTAAAAAATTAACAAAAAAAAAAACATTCTGAGCTGCATCATCCAACCGTACAAGTTTAGTGAAGAAAAAGGCTAAAATGCACAGAACTCCCTAGAACTTTAGGTCAATTTTAAAAAATCCTCCTGAACTTTAAAAAGTTTCAAATGACCCTTTTGAACTATGAAACATTTGTAAAATACCCTCCTCCGTCAAGTTTTCTATTAAAATTTGAATGTTTTTTAGTCAACTTTCACTTTGACCTGATAAAAAGATAAAAATACCCTTTTAAACTATGAAACATTTGCAAAATACCCTCTCCGTTAAGTTTTCCGTTAAAATTTGAATGTTTTTTAGTCAACTTTCACTTTGACCTGATAAAAAGACAAAAATACCCTTCAAATACACAAATTTTCAAATTTGCCATAAATGCAAAAAAAAATCTAATGTAAATTTGTAATTTAGGGTTTAGGGTTTAGAGTTTAGGGTTTAGGGTTTAAGATTTATGAGTTTAGGGTTTAGGGTTTAGGATTTAAGATTTAGGATTTAGGGCTTAGGGTTTAAGATTTAGGGTTTAGAGTTTAGGGTTTAAAGTTTTAGGATTTAGAATTTAGGATTTTAGGGTTTAGGGTTTCAGATTTAGGATTTTAGGGTTTAGGATTTAGGAATTTAGGGTTAGGATTTAGAATTTAGAGTTTAGGGTTTAGGGTTTAGGGTTAAGGTTTAATGTTAAAATTCTAAAATTTTACTATTCATAGCCTTCAATTTCTTAACTTTACAATGAAGGTTATTTTTGTCATTTTCTTAAATTTTGACGGAAAACTTGACGAAAGGGGTTTCTTGCAAATATTTCATAGTTTAAGATGGTCATTTAGAATTTTTTAAAGTTCAGGAGTATTTTTTAAAATCAACTTAAAGTTTAAAGAAGTTCTGTATATTTTAGCTTAAGAAAAATATCTTAGGAACAAGCTGTACAAATGGAATTGGCCACAAATTGAAATGGACAAAGGCAAACACCACATGATTGCAACTTTACTTATTGAGAATAACCCCTTGAAAAATAAAAATCTTAAATAAACAAAACTTTTTTGTCATTTTCTCAAAGAAAACCAAATCAGTACGATTTAAAAAGAAAATAAGCTACTCCAATGGCTGGCAAATAAGAAAGCGGTGCAAAATAATTTTAAAATATATATAATTTTAGTGTACAATAACAATTTAACTTTTTATTATTTTTCTATTAAATTTTCTTCATATATTTTTAAGTAAAATATTATATTATTAATGTACCCAATTTCAACATTCAAATAATTGGCCACAACTTCAAATAGAATCAGTTGAAAGGAAACATGTACGATGTGAGAACTGGATGGATGATTGGTCTTTGCTTTTAAGACTTGAAGTCTAAACGCTAATAGATTCAGATAATGATAATCTCACGCAATTTTTTTTTACGTTTTTTTATGTAAATTAATTTTTTTTTATAAATTTGTGTAATAAATAGTAAAATTTATTATTTAAAATAATAATTTCTACTATATATTGCACAGATTTATAAAAAAAAATTAATTTACATCAGAAAGGTAGCTGAGAAGTGCGTAAGCCTAACATCACCCAATAGGTTCCTCACTTATCTCTCATTTAATAACCAAGGTATGTGTCATGCATCCCAAGGCAGTAATGGACACGGAAACTAAGGTGCACGCGAGGAGTACGCAAATCAAGAGCACGCGAAAAGAGCAGGCCCGCAGATGCATCTTTATATTGTGGTCAATGGCAAGACCTACTGCAGCAGTCAGAATCATGTTTAGTCATTTAGGCGTTTCACGTGAGTCACATTTTGTCAAACCATGCATCTAAACAAGAAAAGCCAAAGGTGAACACGAGAATAAAATAGGAAAAATTTAAAATGCGAAAGAAAATGTATAGAATTATTTTATATAAATATTAGGATATTTATATAATCAAGCAATTGTACTGATTTTAACGGAAAATTTTTATTATTTTTATACCTTTATAATAGAAAATTTAAATGATCAAAAGGTCATGTAACCTACACTTTTTCTTTCTTTTATTATTTTTATTTGGTCATTTTGAATGTGGTATGCAAACAAGACAACAAATGTATATCTTTGGTTTAATTTGGTCTTTGAGAATATGGGCTATTTAATAGAAAAATTTTATGCCTGCTACTGTTTTCTTATATTCGTGTATCTACCATATATAGTATTATTAATTATATTTTCACTTGATCAGCTTTGGTCATTTGTTTTTAATCTAATTCTTACTTTACCCTTAGAAAAAGTTGAATTTAAACGACTTTATTTTTAATTTTTTGATAACAAAAAGAGTAATAAATCATTTAACGTGCATATAATATTCTAGGTTCAAATTTAAAATTCTAAAAACAAAATCTCAAGGCAACAACGAGTGCCAAGACACTATTAGAATACTTGTCAACTGCATAAGGTTGGTCATACCAATAATTATGTCAAACTATTAAGTTTCAAAATCCTTTTTCATAGTAAATTTATAAAGAAATCATTATTTATTTATTTTTTTTACAAATTCATTGCTTGCTTTTTTCGTAGAATACACTGTAATTAAACCAATATATGTTGTCAAGAATTAAATTTTTTAAAAGATTAAATTGTTAAGTACATGTCGACACACATGTAGAGCGACAATCATGGAGGATAAAAAAAGAGTTTGGAATGTGTTATTTGGGGAAAGAAATAAAAAAAATGAAGATACCATCGACTTGAATTGAAAATCGGAGAGTATGGTTTGTATTACAAAAAGATTAGATTCGAGAATTGATTAATGTAGGAAATGTATTATCACCATACAACGTCCTTTCGGTATCAAGTTAGTGTTTGCTACTTTTGATTTCTAAAATTGTGCTTTGTGTCTTGTTAAAAAAATTATTTTACTTTTTAATTTTATTGTCCCACTACTAGTTTTACACATAATCAAGTGTGATCCGTGGTTATCATCGTTAATGAACGGTGTTTAACCATTATCGTAGAAAAGAATAATTTAATACTTGGTTCGTCTAAGGTTTACGTAAAAATAATTGCTTAACTTAATTAGGGCTTGTTAAAAAATAGGGGTGTACATTTTAAATTCATTAATGGGACCATGTCAATTAATTGATTAACCTTATGATATAATTTTTTTCAAGATAGCGACCAATTGATTGACAACTCTCTTTATCCATCGTCAAGAAGGGTCTAGATTTAAAGGGACGGCAAGGCCATTCCCAAGAAGTTTTAGGAAAATTATGACTCTTTATAATCATGTCAGAGGAATCATGCAGTTAACTAAATAAGTTTTAGACATGATTTCTCTTAGGATTGTTAGATAGTAGCAGTTGACTAGCTACTTATTCATCCATCATCGGAAATTCACCAATAAAAATAGGAAATTGAAATAGTTAAGATGAAACTATAGTGAGATAGAACATTTTAAAATGGTTGAGATGAAACTACGATCGATAAGAAATTTTAAAATGATTGAAATGAAATCATGATCCTTCTTAACATTTCAAAATAATCAATACTTCAATACTTATATACTTATAAAATATTTAAAGTATAAATATCCTAAACAAAATTGTAATAGTATATAATTATGTAACAAAATAAAATATAAATACAAAAATATATTTCTAATTATAAGAAAAAATTAATAAATGAGTTAAATCTATATTTAAAGTACTCAAATAATAAAATGACAGTCAAAAACGGGATCAAGAGATAAAAAAACCTTAGACAAATTGAGACTTAAATTTAAATTGAGATAAACATTTCTAATTTAGAATTTTTTGTATTGTAAGATATTTAAATGTTATAAAAATTTTTAAGGCAATCCGCAGGCGCACTCTGGCGAAAGATATTTAAATGTTATAAAAATTTTTAAGGCAATCCGCAGGCGCACTCTGGCGATATTTCTAACCACGAACACTACTGTTTCGTCCTTATGTCGCTTTCAGGTTGTTGATTTTTCTTTTTTACATTTATGGCTTGCAATGAGAACTGCTAGTAAAAAGAGTTGATGGGATTGAGTGAAAATGATAGGTACGTAAAGTAAAATGAAATATAAGAAATAAAAAATAAAAAGGCAAAGAAAAGAACAAAAATATAAGAAATATAATGAAGTATTAATATTTATTATTTTAAGAGGATCAGATGTCTTAATTTTTAAGATATAGTTATAAATGAAAAATAATGAGATAAAATAGGTAAATTTTAACATTAAATTTGTGTTTATCATTATGATAATTAAAACTCAAGGAGTAGAACTTAAGATACATACATTACAGTTTTACTCAACTTACATAGCCCTAACTTTTCTTAACTCGGTTTCTCTAAGATTTTTTTAAAAAAAAGTTAAGATATATAACAGTAGAAATATAAATATAAAATAAAAAAATTAATTAAAAATAAAATTTATATATTAAATTATAAAAACTTAAAAAGCCACTAATTTAAATAAAAAAAATTAGGACATCCAAATAAACATTGCCCCAACTTTGAGGACATCCTGTTATAAATTGTGATAATTAAATAATAATTTTGGGTGTATTATTAATTTAATTCGATAAAAATATAATTAAAAATCGGAGTACATGTAATAGAAAATTATTATATGATTTATTATATTTTTATTTCTATTTTTTGGTATACATACATTGCATATTACACTGCATTTATACTCTTACACTATTCTTAATTTCTTTCTAACAAACTTCTCTTTTCTTTCACTCTCATCACTTCATACCAATTTGTCTCTTATACATATATCTGAAGCTAATACCTATATATACGCTTACCAATTAGAAGATGAAACGCGTATTTTTTTTAGAACTGGCTACATTTGCAGAGTAATTTTCATACACCAATATAATTAAATCAAACTCCATATATTTCAAACTTCTAAGAAGGGTTCAATAATTAATGATAGGATTTGTTGTCTAATATCACGATCTTGGATGCCAAACCCATCCCCATTTTGGTAAAGGGTATGGGCCACACGAGCTGCATTTATGGCTAGAGTAACAAATGATTGTTTCCAAGCAACTTCGGTGAAACAGTGCCCATTTATCTTCTTCCATGTCTTTATTATCAGCTTCTTTATATGGTTTCTTGCCACTTCTTCTGAAGCGCCCACTTCATTCATATAACATAAGATTGATGAAGCAGCATCACCCCTTTCTCTTTCAGCCTGTAACAATTTCATCTACGTTAACATTGTACATTGAACACAAACAAAACTACATTCATGGGTTTTGTGAACTTACCATTGTGGTTTCTAAATCATTGCATAGTCGGATTATAAGAGATATATTGTTCATAAACTCCTTATTTGTCTGCAGAAAACTTTCTATTTCATCTGTTACTTCATGCATTGTAGCAAAATATGCATGAAGTAGAATCACTGGGCCAGAAGATGAAATCCAAGCATTGCTTAGATATTCTTGCAATGATGGTGTATAACTCTCTTTATGCCACTTTGCTTCCGCATATAATGCCTTGCAAAAGTCCGTCCACTGTGAAAGGAAATTAAAAACATATAAAATAAAAAAAATAGGTTAATAGTTTCATGAATATCACATTAATTTGATAAAAAAATTAATGAATGTTAATAAGTTACCGCTTTCTTTAGGTAAGGTAATGCCCTGTCAAAGTTCTTTTCACCCTCAATTTCAGTTGCAATTTCGTTGGTGACACTGTCAAGTGCTTGGAAGCAAATTTTCATGCAATCTGGAAGTTGTTGGACCTCTTTGGCATCCCACCTGAATAAACCCAATAAACTTTCAATTGCTATTACGATTTGCTTCAGTTCTTCATATATATGTTCATTATACTACGTACTAACCTGTCAATTGCCACTGTGAATTGCTTCAAATCTTCAAATGAGGCATATATATCATAGACATCATCAATCACTAACACGAAATTAATTACTTTAGTGAGCCATTTTCTAAGAGATCTGTGCTTGGGTTCTGCAGCAACTCCCACGGCACACATGAAGCATTCAACCAATCTGTCTCTTGCAAAGTTCAAGTGTTTTTTAAGGCCTAGATTATTCCACCACCTAAGTGGTGCAACCAAAATGGGCTAATGGTTAATTTGATTTTTTGCTGATATCTGCAATACTTTTCTTGGAAGCAATATGCTTCTGTGTACTATAAATGATTCAAGTGAAAAGTTACCTTGATAATTCCTTGACTTCCCGTTGATGTTTAGCTTGAACTATGTTGTAGTTTAGTTTAGCTAATTCAAGCAAATCCGGGATGAAGTGCTTTTCCTTTTCATACTGGCTGATGTGCCATTTGACATTAAACCATTGTACTCTCCAATGAGATGGAAGCTCCATGGCATGGACCACTTGTTCAAGAAGGTCAGAATGCATATTGGTGGAAGCACCCTCAAGAAATTTGAGAGCGAAAGTCTCAGCCTCATGGCCGTCACCCATGATTTTTTCACCCTCTAAGGCTAAGTGTGAGGCTTCAAGAAGCTCTATTAATTCCTTGACATTTTCAGCGAATGAGATTTCCGTCCGTATTTCCTTTTCCTCAACGAAGTTGCTTAGTAAATCTGAGTTTCAGCATTCAAAGTTAGATTAACCACATGACATGCACAACACAGGAAATGCCTATTTCTTATTTACCAAATTATCTTTAAGTAAAATTTCGTAATATTTTTGCCACAGTTCAAAAGTTTTTGGCAGAAAGTTCCTATTGGGAAGATGTTTTCCCATGGATGTGCACAGCTAGAAAACAAAACTCACGACAAATAAGTGCATAAATTTTCACTGCATTGACTAAGTTCAAGGTCTCAAATAGTGAAAGAATCATTTACCAGCGGGTGAAACTTGATGCCCATGTTGTCTAAGAAGCCTGAAGCACTTTGCAGTTTTGTATAAACTCTCATCTAAAGTTGGATTGCTCTTGCTGTTGCTGACAGAGAGTACGGTTTGCAGAGCATCCTTGATTTCTTTTTCAAAGTGTATGGCCAGACCAAGTTTTTGGATCCAATCAGCCATCTCTAACTTGGCCAAAACCCCCATTCCTTCATTGAAACCATCCTTTACTTTATTAACTAGCTTCTTACACCGTACGTTAAGTTCTTCATTCTGTATGTAAAATTCATACTTCAAATCAGATAAAAGTGCGCATTTGAAATTTCTAACAAAAACTATAATCTCGCTTAGTAAATTCGGCCAATATCTATTTTCACAAATAAATAACATGATTTTGTTTTCTATATATGTTCAGGGAGATATGTTAAAAATATAAAAAATATTATTAAACTATATCTACAAACTTACACTCTTGAAATAGTTGATTTTTAATTTAATATTATTCTAAAAAAAAAGCAATGTGTTTGTGAAAAAAAATAAAAAATAAAATTTCTCTATAAATGCACAACCAAAAAAGAAATTCCTTTATAAATTTTATAGAAATAAGGATTTTGAAACTTAAAAAGTTAGACATAATTATTGATATGAAAATTCATACAATTGATAAGTGCTCTAATGATGTGGTAGCATCAATTGTCACTATGAAGTTTTTCTCTTCAAAATTTTGAATCTAAATCAAAAAATTAATATAAGTATTAAGTTATTCATCACTTTTTTTATCATCAAAAAATTATAAAATTGAGTTGTTCAAATTCTACTTTTTCTAAAAAGAAGGTAAGGTAAGGTAAGAATTAGATTAAAAAAAAATGACTTCAACTATAAATTAAGTGAATATGCGATTAATAACACTACGTATGGCAGATACAGTACCGTGCATAAAATTTTTCTATTAAACAACCCATATTCTCAAAGAACAAATTAAGCCAAAGATAGTCCTTTGATGTCTTGTTAGCATACCAATCTCAAAATGACCAAATAAAAATAATAGAAAAAACGGAAAAGTGTAGGAGTAATTCTCACATCATATGTGATTGTTAGAGATTGGAGAAAGTTAAAGTCCCAAATGTTGGGTTTATAATTTGCAGATTTTCTCTTCTCGTTTGCATTGTTGGACACTTCATGGCGTATCTCATATGCCATATGCTCCTGCTCCGCTGCTGACTGCTTCCCAGTATCCATCGTTTCCCCAATTTAATATGAGAATGTATATATATGACCTTTTGATAATCAGTTTGCTCCTTTATATAGGCACCAAAGTGGCAAGGGTGTAGTGTTCAACTTTGCCTCTTCTTGTTTAGATTCTTGGTTTGATACGTGAAACATCTAAACTTGATACTGACTGTTGTCGACGTCTTGTCATTCAGCACAAAGTTAGCATACATCGTACATGTTGGTCAATTACTTTTAAGAAAAAATATATGTATATATAAATTTTATATATAATTTATAAGTTAAAATATATAAAAATTTCTTAAATTATACTTTGATTTTAAATAATTCTTTTAAATTTTAAATTTTTTTAAATAATTCTTATTAATTATAAAAAACATGCAAAAATTTCTCTTGTCAATTTTTTCGTTAAATTTTAAATATTTTTTAATTGAATCTTAATTTAATTAAAAGAAAAGATTAAAATATTCTTAAAATATATGTAAATTTTTATAATATGCTATAAACGCCATAAACCCCAAATTCACTCCCTCACCTTCGTTCTATTTCAGATTCAAGCATTTACGAAATTGATAAATTCCAAAAAGTGTAAATGATATCCATGATTACATCTATTACACAAATATAAACCAACATGATAAACATTCTTACAAAGCAGAGTTTGTACTTAGCACTAGAATCAAACTGCAACAAGCAACTGCCAATTTTTTTGCATGCAGAGAATAAGCGTGTTGTCTTTGAGAAAACAAACTCTTAATTCAGAAAATTTAAGAACTAAGCCCATCACTCTCCATAAACGTAGGATAGTGAGAGCCCCATTCTGTTCCTTCGCTCTCCAAGAAGACCGAAAAACACCCATATTCCAGAAAAGGCACCAGAGATTTCAGAGGCTATAGAGATTCCAAGCAGTCACAGAAAATGGGGTCGCCAGGAGCCATGAAGCCAAAACAGCTTCAACCATCACCATTTAGGGAATTCTTAGCCTTTTGATGGGAAGCATAAATGAGAATGATGATAAAAGAGTGATTTCTCTGGGCATGGGTGACCCCTCGGTTTACACATGCTTCCACACTAGTAATGTTGCTCAAGAAGTTGTTGTTGACACACTTCAATCCTAGAAGTTCAATGGCTATGCTCCCACTGTTGGTCTTCTTCAAGCAAGAAGGTAGTGTTTAGCTGCCCCTCTCTTTAAAAATTTCAATTTTTCACATTGTTCTTCTTTTTGGTGTCTTTCTAATGTTGGCGCATCGAATCCTAGTTTATATCGAATTCTATCCTTTTTGCTAATCAGGGAGTGAAGGTATGATTTGAAAACGAACGAAGGTGAGCGACCCAAATCTGAGGGAGTGAAATTGGGGTTTATAGTATTTACAGTAGATTATGAAAATTTACATACATTTTAAGGTTATTTTGAACTTTTTCTTTGGTCAAATTAGAGTTTGACTAGAGACATTTAAAATTTAATAAAAAAGTTAATAAAAAAGATTTTTTTACATATTTTTTATAATTGAAGAGGGTTATTTATAAATTTTAAAGTTTTATTTAAAATTAAAGTATAATTTAAGAGAATTTTATACATTTTAACTTAATTTATATATATTTTTATATTTTTTTATAAACTTCTCTCAAGGAAAAACATATGCAAAAATTATAAATGAGCAGGATTTTTCTTATTTTGTACCGCTTGTTCATATATTTTTTTAAAATGTTATATGTACAAGGTAATTTTATATAAGATATACACAATAATTAAGGTGGTGGAAGACTAGCACTATTAGATGTCATTAAAAAAATTTTAAATATCAAATTTATTAAATTTTATAAGCTAAATTATAAGACTTAACAAATCAATAATTTTTTACATATTTTATAAAAATTTAGTAATTTTCTTTTAAGTGAGAAATTTTTTTTTTTGTTTAGAATCTTTTTTTGACAAAATCTTACTCACTTGAAATACAAAACTGGCAAATCATGTCGTCTTGTCGTTAAGCACAAACTATTCTATTTACATATACTACTATAAGTTACTTAGTCATTGTTTTAAAACAGTTTTGTTATTTTTAAAAATGTTATTAAATATTATTTAAAAAATTTATTAAGTTTTAGATTAAACTGTGATTTTACAGACCCAAATTAGTCTTGGTAAACATTTAATAACTTTTATTAAGGGAGAATTATTTGTTTCAATCTAAAATGTGTATTTAATTCTTGCAATATAACTTTAATTGTTCATACATAAATTAAAATCTAATTCAATTTCAATTTTGATTGCCAACAAATTGCTAATATGAATTTTGTCCCTCTAAGTTTTACTTTGATTCAGTGTCATCTCTTAATCTATTTCACATTGAAAGTAGTTCACAAATTTTGGGTTTGTCACTTAACCCCCGTATTCTTCAATATTCTTCAAAATTATACAATATTCTTCAAATTTTTTGTCACTTAACCCTCGTATCTTATACCCTATATAGCTATTAATTGATTGTGAGTCCCACTCATATTTCTAATCAATATTTATAGAGGATGACTTATGAGATGTGAAGATTAACTAATAAAAGAGAACATAAGAAAACAGGACCCTTATAATTTTTAACTAATTAAGAAAGTGCATAGTGAATAAATAAACATTGAAAATAACCAACTTTGAAAAATAATCCACATTATCTGTAAGTCCAAATTATAAGTTGATGCTTTTCTAGTTTATTTTACTTTATTTTATTTTTATAGTTGAAATCCTCAACTCCTTGTCAATTCAAATTGGGTGATACTTAAAGACTGCCCCTCAAAAGTCCAAGACTGTCAGATCAATTTGGCTGATACTTAAAGACCGCCGCTCAAAAGTCCAAGACAATTTGGGTGTCACTTAAGACTGCCCCTCAAAAGTCCAAGACTAACAACCTATTGGTTCCACCAATGCCTGTACTCAAGGGAAAATAATTTTTTATGGGCACGTGATCAGGCCCCTCAATGACGTTGACAATCATCCACGCTCCTCATATATTTATTATGAGCAAAGTTGACAATGATTCATGCTCCTCGCATAGTTATTATGAACAGTATTAGGGCCAGATTCTTCTGTCAACACATTTTTTATATTTTTATATAAAATATTAAAATAAATCATTTTAAATTTTTTAACAAATATAATCCTTACGCATAAAGTATAAGAGCGTTTATTTATTATTTTTTATTTATTATAAGTGAAAATATATAATTATTTCAGTTAAAGGTGATTTATTATTATTGATATTGTAAAAATATTTACAATAATAATAAAAATTTTAAAATTATTAAATATACATAGTATTTATATATTACTCTAATTAATATTAGTAATTATCATAAAATTTTTAACATTGATGAGTTCTATTGTGCAGTAATGTTAATTTTAAACTAATTGTTTATTTTTATTTTTTTAATCTATGAAGTTGATATACATAATATGTACATAAAATATGTATAATGATTATGCATCAAATTTAAGTTCTTCCAGAATATGCCATTTTAAAAGTCTAAAGTTAACATTTTTGTTTTCCTAATTACCTTTATTGTTTTTCTTTTAAACTCAAAAAAAAAAAGGTTAAGGATAAGTTAAAAGTACTATAGCAAAAAAATTGAAATTGAAGTATTGGTGGTTGCAGAATTTAAATTCAAGGAAAACGTTGCACACGTTCTTATAGTTAACGTTGTTTTCAGTGTGACTGTATCGGACAGAACCATAGTGGTTGGACTAATTACGCAACTACGTAAACCTTGCCTCAAATGATCCATAATTTCAATTTGGATCCTTTAACATTTTTTATTTTGTAATTCTTTTGCAATAAATTTTTATTTTTTAAATTATAATTTTTTTATATTTTTATTTTATATATAAATTTAATTTATAAAACTTTTTTTTTATTTCTTTCACTTTATCCTTATTTTTTCCCATAAATAGAGTTTACCCTAAAAAATAATTATTCCATTCTGAATCTGGACATTACAGAGGCCACAACTGCAAGGTATGAACAATAAATTGAAGGGACGGAGGTCCCTCACTTAACGCCATATTGGCTCCATCGCTTGTACTGCAAACGTAAAGACAAATTCATACGGAGACGTCACCATGTCCCTCACCATTACGGCTGACGCTAGCCACAATGAGTTCTTCACAGTGAGCATCTCACTCTTTGGTGTACCAGCTTCACAATTTGAATCAGCAACAACCTCTAGAACTAACAGATGTCGATTGAACACGTAGTCCGCGGAAGTCCTTCATTAATGCAAGCTTTTCTGTCCTCTCTTCAACACCAACAAGTCCTTTCCTGCCTTATGTGTAGGCCACATGCGTGTGGACAAAATTTGTGTCTATAATTACGATAATTAAAACTCAAGTAGTAGAAATTACGACACATGCATTACAATTTTACTTAACTTACATTGCCCTAACTTTTATTAACTCGGTTCCTCTAATTTTTTTTAAAAAATTAAGATACATAATAGAAGAAAGATAAATATAAAATTAAAAAATTAATTAAAAAATAAAATGCATATATTAAATTATAAAAAATTAAAAAGCCACCAATATAAATAAAAAAAGAAATTAGGACAGCCAAATAAACATTGCCCCAACTGTGAAGATTGCACACAATCCATTTTTCCTTAGTCCCCACTATATATAATCGGTGCTAACATTTGTCTCTTTTGGGACATCTTGTTATAAATTATGATAATTAAATAATAATTTTGGGGGTATTATTAATTTAATTGGATAAAAATATAATTAAAAATAGGAGTATATGTAATAGAAAACTATTATATAATTTATTATATTTTTATTTCCATTTTTTGGTATACATACATTGCATATTACATTGTATTTATACTTTTGCACTATTCTTACTTCTTTTCTTACAAACTTTTCTTTTCTCTCACTCTCATCACTTCATATCAATTTATCTCTTATACATATATCTGAAGCTCATACCTATATATAAGCTTACAAAGATGAAACACGTATTTTTATTAGAACTGGCTGCATTTATAGAGTGATTTTCGTACACCAATATAATTAAATCAGACTCCATATATTTCAAACTTCTGAAAAGAGTTCAATAATTAATGGTAGGATTGTTGTGTAATATCTCAGTCTTGGATACCAAACCCGTCCCCATTTTAGTAAAGGGTATGGGCCACACGAGCTGCATTTATGGCTAGAGTAACAAATGATTGTTTCCAAGCAACTTCGACGAAACAGTGCCCATTTATCTTCTTCCATGTTTTCATTATCAGCTTCTTTATATGGTTACTTGCCACTTCTTCTGAAACGCCCATTTCATTTGTATAACATAAGATTAATGAAGCAGCATCACCTCTTTCTCTTTCCGCCTGTAACAATTTCATTAGTAACATAAACTTGGGCTCAAAATATTGTGATTTAGGTAAGGTGTTAGTAGGAAATGGCATTGGCCTCAACATTTCACATATAGGTCATTTGTTTGTTACCCCTACTTCTTCATCCTTTAGTCATAATAGTTTCAAACTCAAAATATTTTGTGTGTTCCATCTATAACAAAAAATTTTCTATTTGTGTCCAAATTATTATCATGATAATCATGTGGATTTTGAATTCCATGTTGATTGCTGTTTTGTGAAGGATCTCTTGACCAAGGCAACACTTCTAAAGGGCATTATTATGGATAAAGGGCTCTGCAAGTTCTGGTTTTGTCCTTATGGATTTGTTTCCAATTGTCAAAAAAGGAAGCCTTAAGTTCTAGTTTGTCAGATATACAAAAGGGTACAATACTAGAAACCTTAGTTTAATCAAATGAGTTCCTATTATGGCATATGAGATTAGGTTACCTAATGTATTAGTTGTATAAAAAATCCTATCCAATTGTAATACTCTCACAAATATCAATAATTTTTTTTTGCAAAGCTCTTTGTTTGTCCTCATTGCCAATGTGGGAAAAGACACAACTTCATTTCAATTCTACCACTACAACATATACTGAACTCTTATCTTTAGTAGAACCTAATCTTTGGGGATCTACCCTAATGCTCTCTGGCCAAGGCTATCGATATATGTAACCTATGTTGATGCCTATTCCAAACATACATGGATTTATTTCCTAAAGTCTAAATTAGAAGCCCTCCAAACCCTAATAGACTTCAAAGCACAATCAAAAAAACAACTTGGAAAGGCCCTAAAGATGCTTGAAATTGATTAGGGAGTTGAATTTAGGAACTTCACCTTCTATTTAGATTCACAAGGCACCATTTTTTGAAATGATTGCCCACATACTTCACAACAGAGTGGAATTGTAGAAAGGAAATATAGACAATTTGTTGAACTTCACCTCCTAGTTCATTTTTGAAATTTTAAGGCTCAGTTTTGTTTTTTTGTCTTTATTATTAAGGATTTTTTATCCTCCTCTATTATTGTTTTTTTCTTCTATTCCTACTGATATAATTAATTCTTTAGCAAGGGATAAAAAAAGGAAAATTGAGGGTGGGGCCTTGCTAAGAGTTATTATGTCATTAAGGACTCATTTGGTTAATTTATTTCAAAAGTGGTTAACTGATTACCCAATCCTAAACTAAATTAACCCATCAAGTAGCTAATTTGTCTTTGAGATTAAACATCAGCCTCAGCAAATCCCACCCTTTTATCACCAAAATCAGATCGAACAAGTTAATTATATAAGCTCTTTTAGGCTTATGTTTATCTTCTCTTGTTTTGTCCCATTTTCTCTTATGGTAGGGACTATTGTGTATTTTGCATGAGTACTTTGTCCTCAGCTTTCTGATTAAATCTTACTCAATAGGATAGAATGGTTGAATTCAGATTGTTGATGAAATCATCCATAGGTTTTTCTTGGATTAATAGAATTTCTGAAATGCACTAGTATTCTATGGTAGTTGTTTGCCATCAGGTGCACTGAAATCCTGCATTAAGATTATAGTGAAGTGATTTATTTGACCTTCTCTCTCACTCTTCATCTTTTTAGTGTTTTGTTTCACTTTAAACTACTAAAGGGGAACAACCCCATTGGTTCCCTTTTTTAATGTAACTTACTGCACTGCCATTTCAGCAAGAGGAATCTGATCGCAATTTATCTGGAGGAAACAGTCAGCTGCTTGTTGAATGTTGATTTTGCAATTGTCCAAGTTTGACTTAGTTTTTAATGTTTGATTAGCTGCAAACTTAGTCTTTGATATTTGTTACAGTTGCAGATTTATTGGTCCTTAATTTTGTAGAATTAGTTAAGATTAGTGGCAAAAATATCTAATGTTAGTTCAGATTTTTTAGCTATTTAATTTTGCTTGTAAGCCTATAAATAGGCATATTCAGTTCTGGAAATAAACATAGCAGAGAGCAACAATTTTTCCTGCAATTCTGTGTCTTATTATCTCCAAAAATTCTTTTCTTTAGTTCTTTATTTCTCAAAATTCTCCAACAATTTTGGTATCAGAGCTAGGTTTGAGTGAGTAGAGAGAGAAAAACATGTGAGGTGAGTGAAACACCTAGAGAAAATACCATGGCTAGCAATGGCAATGCAATGAGTACTGCACAACCACTCATTCCTATTTTCAAAGGAGAAGGTTATGAATTCTGGAGTATTAGAATGAGAACTCTACTCAAATCTCAAGAGCTTTGGGACTTGGTGGAGCATGGCTATATTGATCCAGATGAAGAAAATAGATTGAAGGATAATAAAAAGAAAGATTCCAAGACATTAGTGATTATTCAGCAGGTTGTCCATGACACTATCTTCTCTTGAATTGCAATAGCAACCACATCAAAGCAAGCATGGTCAATTTTGCAGAAGGAGTTTCAAGGTGATTCAAAAGTGATCATGGTAAGATTGCAATCACTTTGACATGACTTTGAAACCTTGTTCATGGAAACTGGAGAATCTGTGCAAGAGTTTTTGTTAAGAGCAATGGCAATCGTTAGTCAAATGCAATCCTATGGTGAACAAAATTCTAATCAGATAGTTATTGCAAAGGTTTTAAGAAGCTTAACTCCAAAATTTGATCACATAGTTGCTGCAATAGAAGAGTCTAAAGAATTATCAGTTTTTTCATTTGATGAACTAATGGGGTCATTGCAAGCTCATGAGTCCAGAATCAATAGATCACTTGAAAAGAATGAAGAACAAGCATTTCAAGTGAAGGAGGCAGGCACCAAAACTAGAGAAGGTGAAATTATAGCAAGTAATGATCGAAGGAAAGGAGGATTTTGTGGCCATGGTCATGGTCGAGGAAAAGGCAGAGGTCGATCTAACGGGCAACAAAGGCAGTCCAGAGAGCAAAACAACCACAAGAATGGAGTTCAATGCTATCATTGCAAGAAATATGGTCATATAAAAGTAGTTTGTTGGTACAAAGATCAACAAGTGAATTATGTAGTAGAGAATGGAGAAGAGAGTAAGCTTTTTATGGCCCATTTTGACACTAACCAATCAAGTGATGTGTGGTTTGTAGACAACGGCTATTCGAATCATATGGCAGGCAAAAAATTCATGTTCAAAGAGCTGGATGAGACACAGAAGATGAAGGTACAGCCTGGAAATGGGAAGGAATTGCAGGTTGAAGGGGAAGGTATTGTGGCAATTGAAACTAGTCATGGTGAAGTAAAACTCTTACACAATGTTTAATTTGTACTTGATTTGGGATATAATTTTTGAAGTGTTCGGCAACTAATGATTGGTGGATATTCAGTCACATTCGAAGATAATGCATGTGTTATAAAAGATAAGCAATCAGACCAATTGATGATCAATGTCAACATGACTCAAAATAAAATGTTCCCATTGAAAGTTTCAAACATGGGGAATTTTGTCCTTGCTGCTAGTGAAAAAGACAGCTCAAAGTTATGGCATTTGAGATATGGGCATCTGAACATTAAGGGCCTAAAATTGTTAAATGAGAAAGGTATAGTTGGACTACCAAAAATTAATTCTATTGAATTATGTGAGGGGTGCATACATGAGAAACAAACCAAAAAATCATTTCTAGTTGGAAACGCTTGGAGGGCATCAAAATGTCTTGAATTAATACATGTTGATTTATGTGGGCCTATGCATACTAAGTCTTTGGGTGGTAGTCACTATTTCTTGCTCTTTACTAATGATTGTAGTCAAATGAGTTGGGTTTATTTTTTAGAGAATAAGTCAGAAACATTTGAGAAATTTAAGTATTTCAAGTGGATCATCTATCAAAACTCTCCGCATCGACAAAGGTGGTGAATTCTTGTCCAAAGATTTTGTTCTTTTTTGCAAAACACATGGCATTCATAGGGAGTTGACGACTCCTTATACACTAGAGCAAAACTATGTTGCCAAACGGAAGAATCGTACAGTTATGAAGATGGCAAGAAGTATGTTACAAGCAAAAGGGCTCTCTAATCAATTCTAGGTTGAAGCTGTAGCTACAGCAATCTATCTATTGAATTTGTCTCCCACAAGGGCTATCAGGATTCAAACTCCATTTGAAGCTTGGCAAGGCACAAAACCATCTGTAAGTCACTTAAGAGTCTTTGGATGTATTTCATATGCTTCGGTAAATTCTCGAGTTTGTCATAAACTTGATGAAAAATCTGAAAAATGTATTTTTCTTAGTTGTTGTACACAATCCAAAGCATATAGATTATTTAGCCCTCTTAGTGGCAAGATTATAACAAGCAGGAATGTAATATTTGATGAAAATGCAAGCTGGGATTGGCAAAAGATTTCAATACCAAATGGAATCTCCCCAAATGAAAATCAAGAGCCAACCCCTACAAACTCACCAGCTAGTTCCTCTATGGCATCACCAAGTTCTTCATCCACAACTTCAAGTCAGAACTCTTCAACAATTGAAGAATCTTTGGATGAGACTCCACCAAGAAAGTTCAGATCCTTGAAAGATATTTATGAATCTTGTTAATTTGCTCATCTTGCTTCAGATCCTATGTCCTATGAAGAAGCAGCTGCAAAAGAAGAATGGCAAAGAGCAATGATGGAAGAATTGACAGTAATTGAAAAGAATGAAACATGGGAGATGATGGATTTACCAGAAGGCAGAAATGCAATCAGATTAAAGTGAGTGTTCAAAATAAAATATTATGCAAATGGAAGTGTACAAAAGCATAAAGCTCGACTCGTGGCAAAAGGATATGCATAGCAACATGGTGCTGATTTCAAAGAGACCTTTTTTTACAATAGCTCACTTTGAAACTGTGAGAATTGTCTTGGTGTTGGCTGCATAGTTACAATGGGCTGTATATTAATTTGATGTCAAATCGGCATTCCTAAACGGAGATTTACAAGAGGAGGTTTATGTAACCCAACCAGAGGGTTTCATAATTGAAGGCCAAGAGGAAAAGGTGTACAAATTAAGAAAGGCACTATATGGATTGAAACAAGCACTGTAGACATGGTATACCAAAATTGATATGTTTTTTCAGCAAAGTGGATTCATGAGGAGTGAGAATGAGCCCACTCTTTACTTGAAAAAGGAAGGTAAAAATGATTTCATCATTGTTTGTCTTTATGTTGATGATATCATCTATACAAGCTCCTCTAACTCTCTTGTGGCTAAGTTTGAATCACATATGATGAATAAGTTTGAAGTGTCAAATATGGGTTTACTGCATTATTTCCTTGGCCTTGAAGTACAGCAAGCAGAAGATGGGATTTTTATCTCACAAAGAAAATATGCCAAGGATCTTCTCAATAAATTTGGGATGTTTAATTGTAAATTTGTAGTAACACCCATGAATATTAATGAAAAAATTGCAGCTCAATGATGGGACAGAGATGGCTGATGCCAAAAGATTCAAAGGCTTGGTTGGAGGTTTAATTTATCTAACCCATAGTCGACCCGATATTGCATTTTCTGTTGGTATAATTTTCAGGTTTATGCGACATCCTTCAAAGCTTCATTTCAAAGCAGCAAAGTGGGTATTGCATTACATTGTTGGAACTATGGATTATGGGATTTGGTACACAAAAACTTCCAAATTCAGATTATGTGGGTTCACAATAGTGATTGGGAAGTTCATTGGATGCTAGACGGAGTGTTTCAACAAACATTTTTAGTCTTGGGTCAAGAACAATCGCTTGGAGTTCAAAGAAGTAGCCGCCACAACATTGTCCTCCTCAGAAGCCAAGTATGTTGCAGTCATTTCAGCAGCTTGTCAAGCCATTTGGCTAAGGAGAATATTAGCTAAACTTCATCAAAGACAAGAAAGAGCAACGGAGATATTTTGTGACAATAAGGCAACAATTTCCATGACAAAAAATCCAACTTTCAGAATAGAACAAAGCATATTGATATTCATTTCCATTTCATTCATGATCTAGTTGCTAAGGAGGAGATAACCTTGAAGTATTGAAATACAAAAGATTAGGTGGCTGACATATTCATAAAGGCACTTCCATGTTAGAATCATATTTACTTTAGATCATTGCTTGGTGTGTCCAATTTTGAATCAAGGGGGAGTGTTGAATGTTGATTCTACAATTGTCCAAGTTTGACTTAGTTTTTAATGTTTGATTAGCTGCAAACTTAGTCTCTGATATTTGTTACAGTTGTAGATTTGTTGGTCCTTAATTTTCTAGTTTTCAGTTCATAGAATTAGTTACGATTAGTGGCAAAAATATCTTATGTTAGTTCAAATTTTTTAGCTATTTAGTTTTGCTTGTAAGCCTATAAATAGGCACATTCAGTTTTGGAAATAAACATAGCAGAGAGCAACAATTTTTCCTGCAATTCTATGTCTTATTATCTCTAGAAATTATTTTCTTTAGTTCTTTATTTCTCAAACTTCTTCAACACTGCTGACACTTGGACTAGGATTGTTGGCCACTGCACTAGCTGCTGCTTATGTTACTCAGCTTACAAAGGTAATTAGGTTGTTCACTTTATTAGAAGGCCAGAAGCAGGACTTAAGGAAGTGGGTAATACATGTGCCTATTATTTTAATATTTAGTATGAAATAGTAAACAAACCAGAAACCTTACCTTAGTACTTGCATTAATGGGACAAGAACTTTTGGTTTGTTTGCTTTAGATGAAAAGAATTAGAGAATATTGGGTACTCTTTCTTTCTGGAAGGAAATCACAAATCACACATTAATAAAACATTGATGCATAGACTTAGATAGTAGTCAATATTTGCTTAATCAGATCTAATAAGCCTGGCTTCTCATTGCTCAAATCTCTTACTAGGTTAATGATTTATGTGAATACAGACTAAGTTGTCCAATAACCATGATGATTAGTAAAGTAATGAACATTTTAGGATGTCCTATGGCTAAGTAATTATTGAGTAAATTTCCTAAACACAGTTTGCTTGTAATGTGGAATACTTGGCTCCAGCAAGCATAGATTTCATTTGGATCTACAAAGGCTATGGGGAAACTTTTATGTAATTAAATTGCATACAGACAAGGTTGATAAGAACAAACACTTGTAAAAATAAGAGTAGGGGTGGGCAAAAAATCTAGTGAAACCGGTTCAAACTAACTAAACCAGAAAAAAAAAAAAAAAGAATTTTGGTTTGGTTCAAGGTGTGGCTAAATGAATATATTGTAGTATTTTAGTTTAATATGTGTTGTTTCAAGTGAGGTTGGGGTTAGATTTCCCCACCCATGAGTTGCTGTAGTAACCCAACAAATATACATATATATTTTATTTATTTTCTTAGCGTCATTCTTTATCCCTTTTGCTTGTACATCTCTTGATCTTGTTCTCTTTTTCTTTATTTGGAGCAATGGGTCATGAATGGGGAAATTTGTATTAGATTGTTTGCATTGAGGGACATTAAACAAAGGTGCTTTTGGCCTTTACTTTTTACTTTCATGTCTAGCCTTCTTGGTTAAGTTTACTATTTTGCACTGTGTTGTGGGTATTTCTATTGTTCCATTACAAATTTAATTGTGATTTTGAGTTCTTGAAATAGCAATATGAAATTTGACCAAGTGCATATTTGTTGCAATGTTTTTTATGAAATATAGTTATTAACCATGCCTCCTGTGAGTAGGAAAAGTTGGATCTATTTACATGGCTGTAGGCTGTAACAAAAAAATATTTGATTTTAGTTTAAATTATTTGCCTCTCCAGATGAAATGTGGACTTGTCTCTCCATCTATCTCCAACATATTTCGTTAAAGGTTGACAATAAGTACCTAAGTGGGTGATTATTTTTGTTTAATGACTAATAGTGGTTATTTAGTTTTAAAGTTAAACTGAATAACCACTTCAAGTAGTTATTGGTCCTTATTATCCATCTAGGGATATTATAGAATATAAGTATAGCAGCTCAAAGGTTGCTCTACGAGGAAATAAGTTGAGAGGTGTAGGACAAACCCAAACATGTTGATAAGCTCTCCCAACACAATTTGATCTTTAGTAATAACTTTTGACTCATCCTTGTAGACACCTAATTTTGTCCGGCCCACTTCTCAAAACTTCAACATAAATTACAAACTCAAATTTAAACTAAAAATAACAAAATAAAATAAGATTAAGCCCAAAATATAATTAAACCCAAAATTAAAACTAAGCCCACACCTAAAAATAAAATTTTAAAATAAAACTAGAAAAAATAAAAGATAACCAAAATTTAAAAATGATAGTATAAGATAAATAAAAAGAAATAAGATAATAAAAACAAGGATAAAAGATACAAGATAAAATTTGTAATCCAAGAAAAATTTCAAATCAAAAATAAGAGAAAAATTCAAAAAATCAGAAAAATCAAATAAATTCAAGATAATTCAAAAAATAAAGATAAATCCAAGAAAAGTCCAAAAATCAAGATAAATCAGAAAATGAAGAATAAATCCAAGAAAATCAGCAAAAATAAATAAAAGATAATAGATAAAATTAAGATATGATAAGATAAATAAAAAGATTAAAAGATAAAAAAGAGATAAAATATGAGTGAAACTAGGAAACAAGAATTTAACTAAAAAAGGAATTCTAATTTTACAAAAAACCCATCATCACATGCACTCAAGAGGGGCTTCTTCACGTACTAAAAGAGAGAGGAGCCTACAAGAAACAAGGGGGCAAGTTCACGGCTTACAAGAAAAAAAGAAAGCCTCCAAAATTTCAACAAAAAAGCCAAAATGCAAAAAAGAGGTGGGGGGTTCACGTACACAAGGAAAAAAGGCCTCCAAAATTTTAGCAAAAAGCTTACAAAGAGGGAAGTTCACGTATCACAAGGGAGGAGACTTTTTGGAAGAAAATTTCAGTAAGAGAAACCTCTCCACTCTCTCATACAACCATACACTCTTGTCACACCACTTATTCTAAATCAAGTATCCTTTTTTCCAAGTCACCTTCTCCTTTTGCTTGGGACAAAGGAAGATACTCAAGGTAAGCCCTTTTACTCTTTTCTTTTATATTCATATATGTTGTTCAATTTTAATCATATGTATCTCATACTTTAATTCTAATATAGCTAGGATTGTTTTTGCTATAGTGTTTGCATAACTTTCATTTTTATTCATCATGACATGTATGAATTTTCACATTCTATCACCCCTTTTTATCTTGATTTGCTGTGGGTCTCTACATGCAAATAAAATTATATCAAAATTCTACATATTCTGCACTATTAGCATGCATAGATTCCATATTAAATTTTGCATAATTATGTGCATGATTAAATTTTGCATATGGTATTTTAATTTTCTGCACATATTTATACTGTTTTGAACATCCAAACTTCGACTTCTGCATGGTTTTGCATTCTGTTTAAATAGTTTTGTACTGTATCTTGAACTAAAAATTTTGCACTATTTTCTGCTTGAAAATTCTGCACGTTATTTTATTCTGCACTTTCTGTCTTCCACAAATTCTACACTGCAATTCAACTTCTACATTTTGTTTCATAAATTTTGCACAAAATAAGTTTTAGCAAAATGTATTTCTGTTTTGTTGTTTTGTTTCTGCATTCTGTATAAAATCTTCATATGACTTTTACATACTAAAAATTCTGCATGTTTTGTATTGAAAATTCTGCACATACTTTAGCCTAGGCAATGTTCTTGTTGATCTTTCATATTCATTGATTTAATTTCTTGTTAATTTTCTATTAAATTTTAGCATTAGGATTATTTGTTAAGAAACTCTAGCATCACCACCTTGAGTTCCTCTTTAGTCCTAAGCAATTTTGGCTCTTGGCACTTTTCCTAAGATTATTTTAAAACCCCAGACTGGAATAGGAAGGAAATTTGTTTAAATTATATTTAAAACCTCGGACTGGAATAGGAAGGGGATTTTTTTTTAAATTATGTTTAAAACCCCGAACTGAAATAGGAAGGAAATTTTCTTAAAATTATTTTCAAAACCCCGGATTGGAATAGGAAGGGGATTTTCTTAAAATTATTTTTTAAAACCCTGGACTGGAATAGAAAGGAAATTTTTCTCAAAATCAATTTCATCCCGATCCGGAATGGGCAGGGATTATTTTTAAAAATCTTTTAAAACAAACGTAAATTAATTAACATAAATTAATTAGATCATTTTTGGTACCAAAAGGGCGTTTAGGGTGCTAACATCTTTCCTAAAACGTAACCAACCTCCGAACTCAATCTTTGAAATGTAAACTATTTTTAAATTAGGTATCCGATCTCACCTTAAATAACTTAGATCGGTGGCGACTCCAAAAATTCAAAAATAAAATTTTAGGGTCAACAATCCTAACCCGAGCCAACCCACCCAAATGAAACATAGCTATTTGAACCCAAAAATCTTGATTTGAAAGATTATTTTAGCTAAAGCTGGACCAACCTAATGAGGGATTGAGTTCAAATAGATTAAGATAATTTTTTCCTAACCTAAACTGCTCCATTCAATGCCCATCCCTAAATAAGAGACCAAGCAATTTTTTTTTTTTTGGTAGTAGGTGAGCCAAGGATGGCTTTGTAGGGATAGTAGAAGTGGGAATTTAATTATATAAACGTTTTAACCCAATATTTGATTCATGTAACCAACCTCATGCCATCGATTGAGTAATCATAAAAATTATACTACTCTTGTAGTTCACTTGTTCTGCTATCTAAAAGTATTGTTGCATGAATTTTTCTATCATGATTAATTAAGGCCTGATCAGTAAGTTACCTTTTGTTTGCTGTATTGTAGGATGCTATAAAAGATATCGATTAGACAACCCAAATTCTGTCAATGAAGATGAGTCCATACGACAGGATTGGGGAACTAATAGCTGGTAAATCAATAATTCGTGATTAAAAAGAATTTTTTAAGAGAATGAAGAAAAAAAAGAAAAATATGGAAATTGGCGGATCCAGCAGGTCAGGTAAATCAAAATATTCTTTACGATGGAATCAAATAGGATGTTTTGCTTCTTTTTCCCTCTTATGTTGTGCATTGTGTCTTCGCCGTAAATAAGTGGTCGTTAGTATGTTCCAGGGCTAGAACAATTGCATTTTGTCTTTTTACTTCTTTTTGTTTTTCTGTTTTTATTCTGTTTTTTGTTTGGGGTGAGTAGAAGGAAGGTGTTGAGTTTTTCTTTTTTGGGTTGAAAAAGGGGAGAGGGGGTCGTTTTACTTCACATTAACCCAATTTATATTCAAATAACCATGGTCTAAATCACATCAATCATTTGTGACTGATCAACTGAACTAAGAATAGTTTTTTTTTTTTTTTTCTTTTCTTGGTAGTAATTTTGACAGCAAGTGGCAAGGTGGAATTATACTCAATGCAAAATCAAAGGAAATTCAAGTTAAATGTAGCTTATTTACGAAGCAGCATGATAATATCACTCGAAATGCAAATCGTATAAACGAGTTGCCCCAAGCGCTCAGGGAAAAAGAAAAGAAAATAATGCTACCTGTGCCTAATTTTTTTTTTTTTAATTTCAGGGAATACAGGTGCTGAAGACATATATTTGTACTGATTTTGGTTTTCCGTGGATATACTAAGAAATGGTTAAAGTAACAATGTCGAACCCAGAATAATAGGTAAAACGGTTAAAAAAAATGGAATAATAGGAAAGATTGAATAATACCATATGCTTGTAGTGTTTCTCTATAGTTGTATCCCAACGTCTGAGGAGAAAAATATTCATACAAAAATGATCTCCTAAATCAAGTTCTCCAAGCTTTGTTTGAAATTCTGTATGCTACTGTCTAGTGGCTTATATTAACACTATTTTGCCTAAAACCCAACTTATGGACCAAAGTCGCATCGTTTAACCTAATGGAAGATTAGATTGAATAATACCTGTTGAACCAGGTAGAGATTTTTACGAAGGGCGTAAATAAAATAAGTTATTTGCGAACTATTTAATCTTGGCTTGTTCAAAGTATGATCCAAACTCTTGTATTTTAAATAAATGAATTTGAGTATTGTTATAAGCTCGTTTATTGAATACTACTAATTGATTTATGAAACTCACAAATAGCTCGTTTATTAATGCAATAATAAAAATAATATGTTATTTTAATTTATACATTTTGTATTATAAAAATAATTTATTAGATTATAAAGGTTAAATTATTCTATAACTCTTTTTTGTTAGGCTAAGTTTTCAAATAAACTTTTACAATTTAAAATCATATAAATAAGTCTTTATATATCTAAGTCCCTATTGTTACTCTTCAATATAATGCTATACAAAACTGCCTAACATGACTAATGCAATGACTTAATTGAAATTCAACTAGATCCCTGTAATTTCAAACAATATTCACCGAAGTCTTTATAAGTTAATATAGTAATATTAAAGTCTTTGTAATAATTATAAAATTCCTATTTATAGTTAGTCACTTAGATACTTTTACATAGCATTATAACAAAGAATGACAGCAAAAATTAAAATGATCTGTTTATATAATTTTAAATAATAAAAAATTATTTAAAAATTCATTCTAACCATAAAGATCTATAAATTATGTAACCTATTACAAAACTATTTAATCTTGGCTTGTTTGAAGTTTGATCCAAACTCTTTTGTATTTTAAATAAATGAATTTGAGGATTGTTATCAGCTCGTTTATTGAACATTACTAATTGATTTATGAAACTCACAAATAGCTCATTTATTAATATAATAATAAAAATAATATAAAATAATGTTTTATTTTAGTTTTTACATTTTTATTATAAAAATAATTTGCTAGATTATAAAGGTTAAATTATTTTGTAACTCTTTCTTGTTAGATTAAGTTTTTAAGTGAGCTTTTACAATTTAAAACTATAAAAATAAATCTTTATAGATTTTGTCATTTATATTTTAGATTCTTGTTGTCATTCTTCATTATAACAACGTTATGCCTTCTTAAAATTCAAATAGATCTTTATAATTTAAAACAATATTCATCTAAGTCCTTGTAAGTTAATATAATAATACTAAAGTCTTTATAATAATTATAAGGACTTACTTATAGTTAATTTTGTTAGACATTTTTGTAAGGTATTATAACAAGGAGTGATAGTAGAAAGTTAAGACGTAAATAGCATAAACTAGAAGAACTTACTTATACAATTTTAAACAATAAAGAACCATTTAAAAATTTGATCTAACTATAAAAATTCATAAAATAATTTAACCTATTATAAAACTTAACTTGAGATAATGATACATTTACGATCATTTAATTTTAATAACTCTCATTAGATTATCTAAATTTTGAATTAGTTTATTTAAATAATTTTGAAAAGTAATATTAAAACTAAACAAGCTTTTATAAACAAATTTGATAAGCTTATTTAGTAAATAAACTGAGCTTGAAAAAAATGTAATGCTTCTATAATGAACTAATTGAGTCTGAACTAGCAAATATTCATAACTCATTTACAACCCCAGTTCTTACCTCCTCAAGGAAGAAAATTTTTTTCCCCCACAAAGTTCGATGTGGTCCACTTGTCCATGTGGGCCACCCAAACCAATCAATGAATAATTCTGGGATAGGCCGACGAGAAAATTTTGGAGGATGTAAAAATTTTTCTGAATGAGGTTTTTTAATATTTTAAAAATTAAAACGATTAATAAATTATTTTAAATAATGAGTCATAAAAATGTCATAAATATAATTTTTATATACATAATATTTACTTAGTCTTTCAAAAATCTAAAAAATACTATTAAAATATTCACTAATTTATCTGTTAATTAAAATGAACTTTAATTACTTCAATCAAGTATTTGGTTGTGATTGGCTCAACCAATATATTGGTTTGTTGTTTGGACCGAACTGATTTATTGGTTGGTCAAAATTGATTTTTTGCTTCCAGTTTAGCCAGCTTATTTAAAAAAAAATGCTGCATGCACAAAATCCTGTGCACAACCTATGTACAAAACTTGTAATTTTTTTACTTGCAGAACAAATCCCAATCCGTACCTCTAATGACGATATTCATTTGTCACCTTAACTCTTACGTATAGCTTGCGCAGAGAAACCTTGTGCCCAGAGCATTTCTCATTTTAGTCATGTTTCAAAGAAAGGGTTGTAAGAGGCTCACAGACTGGCCAATTGACACGTTCTCAGTTTGTTCTGGTTCAACCGGCCAGTCCAATCGGGTTTACTATTATATTTGTAATAGTCCGGTTTGGAAAAGAAATTTTCAAATGTGGTGGTTGAACCAAACCAGGATACTTTCTCACCAAACGGAACTAACCCCACTTCTCCCCACCTGGTTTATGGCATATATATTATGAGAAAAATTCAGACAAGATTCTGCGACATAATTATGGGCAAATCCATAAAAGATCCACAAGCCAGTAAAAAATCTTCTTAACAAGCCAAATAATTTTTAGAAGATACATCTATAGCACCTAAAGGAGTCAGGTATCGGCTCAAACAAAAATGATTCCGTTTTCTTTGATGGTATCAAGAACAATCCCTAGTCTACCTTCAATCCTTTCATCCTTTCTTGGTTCATAAGCTATTGCATATACATCAGCTTCCTTTGATCGCTCAGCAATTAGCCTTCCTATCACTCGACAAGCATTATGATCAGTCAGCGATGGTAGAGTGTTTCGAAGATCCTTGGAGTTTGTGGTAGCAACTGATATCACTTTGCTTGTTCCTCGGTGCATCACTTTGGCATGAACAAATCTTTTTGAAAAGTATACATTTAATAGAAATGGCCTCATGTACATATCTGTCCTTTGCTTCCACGATTTCCTGTTAGGTCTTTTTGCAGCTTCACCTCGAGATCTCCGAGTCCAGGCAGCTCGAGTAAAAGAACCCTGCAGACGTTGATCGAAAGAGATCAATATTCTCCTTGCTCGAATTAACATATAGCTAGCATTAGTCTTTAAATTTAGAGCTGTTTACAGTGCAATTGTCATATCAAACCGAAAAGTCTTCGGCTTTCACAAGAAAGCAGTACACAACCCCTATGAAAGATTGAAATAAAGATAGGAAAGAAATAGGTCATGTACCAAAAGATACTTCATCAGTACTTCAAAATTATGAGTGAAGTCCTCAGACTGATGTAAATATGAATGTTGCAATTATATTTTATGTGTTCAAAACTTCGAAGTAGAAGAGTCAACTAGTCAATACATGTAACAGCATTAGTGAAACTGTGTCGTTTACGTGGAAATAGGAAGTCTAAACAGTGGACAGCTGGCAGGCTGTGAGTGGATTTGATAGATCTGGTTGTTGCTAGATCTTTCCAAATGCTTCTGTTAGGCCTATAAGTAAATGCATTCTACATGTACTCAGATCCATGGAGAATCTAATGAGAAAGAGATATTCGTAGAATTGAGACCTCTTCAATCCAAGATTGCCTTCGTTATTTGCTTTCCATCTTTGAACTGCATCACATTTCCAAGATGGGCTTTTGAAAAGGGATTTCTTATAAACCCAAGTGACCATGATGAAAATACAAAAAGTCAATTGAAAAGAAAAATTTACAAAGGATTCTTTAGTATCTTAATTGATTGAATTATATACCAATAAACATTCCAAATATTTTATGAGCAAGAAATAGCCAGAAAAGGAATCCAAGTCTTTGTTGCAAAGATAGCTTCCAAATTTGTACCCAAAAAAAAAAAGAGATAGCTTCCAAATGTGAGAAGTGGAAACAAAACCAATATAGCTGAGACGAGCAGAAAGTATTTAGGAAAAAAAAATCAAAAACATATTCAGTGTAAACCAACAGGTCTAATCCTGCATTTTAGCAACTCAAGAGTAATTTTCAAAAGCAAACACAGCAAACTCAAAAAATTCATGTACAAAAACAAAGAGAGAGATCAAGGAATATACTTTATGTTTGTTAAAAGGTAGGTAGCTAGGGTTAAATGTTGTGGGCTTAGGGTTTTGGTTACTTGCTGTATGTGGGCTTTAGGTTTAGTTACTTGTTTCCTAATTCAATTCAAGAAACTTGGCAAGTATCCTAATTTAAGTAGTATTACTTGAAGCACAAGAGGTTAGCAATTGTGTCTCTTGTTTTCTGTATAAATAGAGGTGCAGGGTGCCTCATTATCAATTAATCACAAATATAAGTTAGATTAACCATATTCTCTGAATTCTCTCTCTATTTCTTAGCATCACTCTTTCTCTGATGGTTCCACTAGAAAATTAAACAGCAACAGAATAACAGAGTTCAGAAATCAAAATAAACGCAGAAAAGAAAAGATAACCTCTACCCCACAAGGCAGCCCGCTGGCAATTTGAGAGGCCAGTCTCTCCCACAACTCTTCTCAGTCCTTCATTCTCCCCCCCCCCCCCCCCCCCCTTTCCCAAAAAAAAAACCCCAATACACACACTGACAATTTACCTTAATTGCCTAACTATTTGTCAAGCCATGTGGCCTCCTCTGCTGAATATACTTATTCATTGGCAGCCCTGCTAGAGAGTTCCCTCTCGTGGGAGATTTTCCCTGACCTCACGTCCATTCTTCCTAACAATCATCCTCTTTATTGGGGATCTAAGAGCAACCACCACTGAAATTCACCTTGTCCTCAAGGTGAAAGATAGGGAGATGCTTTGCTAATGGCTTCACATAAAATCTTGAATTGGAAAATCCCAAGCATCCATACATATCGTCTGCAGTAAGCTTTAATGCTTGCCGCTGAATACCCAATTGCTGAACTTTAAGACAAAGTGCAGTCTCCAATCAAGACTCTATCCACATGGCAAATTTTTCCATCCCACCTTCAGCCCTATGACCAATTGAATTCTTAATTCCATCCTGACATACTCTCCCCCGTGGCCTGTGCAAGACAAGAGATGCCTCAAATAGTGCATAAGCATGAGCTTCTAGCACAGATAACTTGTCTCCCTGAATTTCTCTGCAACTCAGAAAAAATTGCCTCTAACCAGGAGATTGCCAATTTTGAATTGCTAGCAGCTGTGGAATTTGCTGAAGTCAACCCAAATTTATACCCATCACTGGACAAAATAAAAAAACTAAATCTGTCCCATAAGTGGTCACCTCCAAAAGAATAAATCAACTAGAACATTCATGAAGCCTTCCGAGATATACCTGGCTTCCTAAGGTTACAATAAGAGTCCATCTCTTCAGGATCATTATGTGGCACATAACCTGAAAAATTACTCGGCACACATTCAACAAGCAAAAACACTGGTTTTATTTATTGGAAGCCTGACTGCAAACCGAATTTAGAGAATCCTCCACTTCCCAACAGCAACAGTGTAGCACCTCTTTACTTGGTGAATTGGATGGGTCCTTGATCAAAAACTCCCAACATATCACATATTGACCCACGATCGCTTTGGTGTCAGCGTAGCGTGGGTACCCTACAACGCTTGTGTGTTGAGCTTGGCCAGTAAATTGGAAGCATTCTCCACCTCCTTACTCAAACACAACGGTTCTCGGTCCCATATAGCCCTTCTTGATTTTAGCCAAAATGCTCCATGCAACAACTATAAGTTGCTTCCTTAAATCTGATGACAGCAAACTACTAGCAATGATTCGATTTGGCTCGCATTCAGCTTTGGGAGCTCCACAATTGATCATCTTCTGGTATTGTCTCAATGACTCCTGCCTGTTAGACTTCTTGATGAATGCTTCCACTAGCATGTTCATCTCGTCCTGACTCAAGTTCCTTCCTTAGCTTCCTTGAACCTGGCAACAACTTTAGTGGTGAGTTCTCTTTGGTTTTGCTTTGTTCGTTAATCACCTTTGGTTTCGGAAGTTTGTTGTTGTGGTCCATTCATGGTGCATTATGGCACAGCTGCGAGTCCCATGTCTCAAACTTCTCAATGACCCTTCCCTTGTTCTGGGTCTCCACTCCCAAAAACTCCCTATAGGAGTCCTTTTTTCCAAATTAGGCCAATCACCCTTCCGAGAAATCATGTGCTCTTCCGGTATCACCATGTCACATCAACTCATATGTTGCCCAACCGGCCTCTAATCACAAATCTTATGGTCCATGTTCGTTTACCCCATGGAATCCTTCGAGACCACTATGCCTTTTTTGTAGTCAATGTGTCTCTCACTTCCACCCTAGGTTCCTTCGAGGCCATCATGTGTTCCTTCTTGTTCAACACATACTTACACTTATCCAGCATCTCTACAATTGCATCTATCTCGGCTATAATTTCAGAATAGCTCAACCCCAAGGATCTTAACTGCTCAGACACCAATTTGATAGGTTCCACTAGAAAATTAAACGGCAACAGAATTACATAGTTCAGAAATCAAACTGAATTTAGAAAAGAAAACAAGATAACCTCTGCCCCACAAGGTAGCCCTCTGGCAATTCCAGAGGCCAATCTCTCCCACAACTCTTCTCAGTTCTTCCTTACCTCCCATACTGCCCCTCACTGACTATTTATCTTAATTGCCTAACTATCCATCCTAACAGAATTTACCCTAACCCACTCTTCTCAAGCCACATGGCCTCCTCTGCTGAATACTTAATCATTGGCAGCCCTGCTAGAGAGTTCCCTGTCATTGGAGATTTTCCCTTACCCTCATGTTCATTCTTCCAAACATACATCCTCTTAATTGAGGCTCTAACACTCTCTCTCTAAAAGTCTTAACAGGGTTCAAATTCCCTTCAGCTTGGAATTAGAATTTTGCTGGTCATGTTATAACATAGCAGAAATTCTGCATAAATAATTAGTTATACTAACTACTTAGTTCTGTAAGTGAATTAGATGAACAATTTATCCAAAAGACAGGAAGGATGAAAATTTAAAACATGAAACTTAATTAGAGAAACTTATGCCATCAGATATTTAGAAAATTTAATTTTCAAGCCATAACTCAGCAATACAAAGAAAGAAAACAAAGAACACACGGAAGCAAGTCCCTAATTTCTTGTCTTTGATTCAAACTCGCATCATAAGCAGACGCAGTTCAGGTTAAACGCCTCACAAGATTTAACTTATAAGAGTGCCAAAACACCCTTGTTTATCCCATTTACATGATGACTTTTCGGATTCACCTATCTAACATATACATTTGTTTGGTCAGGCACCCAGTGGCCTTGGATACTCAAGAAAAAGGTAAATCCTTCCACAAGAGTGAAGGATTTTGATAAAGGAGATGCTAGAGAACAATTTACAGTTTACACCACTCCAAAAGGAGATGGTTCTTAGAGAATATCTTGTGAGATGAGAAATACTACCAAATTATTTTTATAGAGAAAGTGATAAATGTTATGAGATTCTGTATTTCACAAACCTTCCTTGACTAACAGGGTACTTCTGATGATACCTTTTTCCAAAATATGCTAATGAGAAACAATAACAAAATGAAGGGTGTCGTGGTTGCACATTGGATATATAGAAGTCAAGAATTATTATGGGCATCCTAATGACAAATCAGCATAGTTGGAACCAAGATGAAGAATTCAGGCTAACCTAAGTTTGGTTCTATTTGATGGACGTGAATGTTAGACAACAGCAAGTAGCAAGGATGCGTGAAGACAAAATTGTAGCAAACAAAAAAAAAATTAGGTTTTCAACTATGTTTTACTACATTTTCTGATTACAATGAACTTTGGTTTTAGATTTTGATAACTCTCACAACATTACAATAATCTTCATAATTAACCATGAATGGCAAACACAGAATATGTGCAAAAGCTAATCATAGGTATGCATCTAAAAAATAGTGTTTGTCAGATTTCTAATGCCAAAAAGAATTTCCTTCCTTTCAAACACTCGGTTGGAGTACCAACATTTGGAACACAGTAAACTTAAGTTGATGACTACTATTGGGAGAAAACAGAACTAGCTGTTTCGAACTGGAGCTAGTGATAACGTGCCATGCTAATCTTATCCTATACAAGGCAACATAAGAAAAATCTGATTATTTCAAATCTTTCTCAAAATGAAATGAAATGAGATGATGTTTTGACTTGAGTATCTGTATGTTTTCCATGATCTGGGGTTATAAAAGATTATGGCTTCTACTTTTATCCTCTATAACTAGATATGCTAATAATTATGGAAAACATGACCTTTTGTCATACTTAGATAACATATCAAAACGCCAGTAGAAAAGAACACCAGGCCAACTAAGTTCTACTACTACTTATGCAGATAAAACTACTAACTCCAAATAAGACCAAATGGTGATAATATTAAACAAGTTCGAATACGCATCAACAAGCAATCGAAATGCAACTATAAAAACATACTGAAGTTAAATAATTCAAATTTAAAACTTAATTCGGTCATCAAATTTCTTTTAATTGCAGTATTTTTGCAACACCAAACATGGGAAAATAAATGAATATATATATATATATATATATATATATATATATATAAAAGTTTGAAAGAGAGAGCTTACGCTATTGAGAGAAGGATTGGGTGGGCTTGTAACGGAGCTTATGCGAATTTTTAAACTGGGAAATGTGGAAACCCATGAGAGCGAAGTGGGTTTATCACTTGTAATCGAGCGAGTTGGCGGTTGGAGAAGGTGGGAGGAGACGCATATTGTTGACGGCGCCGAAGCAGATATTATGGAAACCATCTTACGATCCTTTCTACTCAACTAAGTTTATTGCAGGGATTCTAATGGGAGTCCTGGGTCATTTGGCCAGCGATTGCACCAGTTGGGTAAGAGATACCAATCTGAGGAGCAACAAGGTTAATCCACGCGTCAGAGGGCTGTTTTGGTTCAATTAATATTTGATCCTATCAAAACGGTGCGTTTAGGATCTGCTCCGCCCCCGCCATCAAGATATTCACTTGTTGTTGCAGCCTTGCACAGGTGCTGCAATTCGCACAGCGTCTTGCATAAACGGTAAACTGTCCACTGAGTCGGAAATCTGCACTCAACGAGACGCGTTGCCTCTTGTAGGGACTTTCAGCAATCACCAGCGACGGGAACTGCAAGCTTTTCAGGTTAATCGGAGACACCACCGAGCGTGAGCCGAGCTAACCTTTTGGAGGTCTTGTAAAGGCAGAGATCTGGATATTAATAATGAGGATGAGAGCAGAGAGTGTAGAATGGACTTGGATTTTTTGAGAAAGAATACAGAGATCTGGATTTTATTTTAATTTATAAAGTTTTAAAAGAAAATTAGAATGTGGTGTAACTTCGTATTTGGATCGTTGAAAACAATATTGTGAATTTTTTATTTAATGACAAATTATAATGCAAAAAAAAGATAACAATTAATTGATCTTCCCATTTTATACATAACATTTTGCTTCCAACATATAAAATGTAAAAAATAAAAATGCAATAAAAATAATTTATATAGTCAGCAAAAACAATAACATTTTTTAATTGAATACAAATGTAAACAATTACATTTTTTAATTGAATACAAAGGTAAACTCCATTTGAACAAAAACACTGCTCCTGTCCCTTAGAATTAATGAGGCCTACATACATAGTTATAGGATTAAACAAAAATATAATTTATGAACTATAACTACATTATAAAAACATGAATGCAATCTTTGGAAAACTTTAAGACAACATTAATTGTAGTGTTTGAAATTTTTTCTACACGCTCATAACTTTTACTCACTGTTTAAATTTTATCTTGAAAATCGACATATTGAATTGTCCACAAGGAAACACAAGATTAAAAAGATAGAGTCAAATGTAAGAAAGTATTCAATGTTGACTTTTATTAATAGCCATGACAAAATAAGTTAAAAGGGAGAAATGTTTTGCCACCACATAATAAAAAAAATTGTTATGCGAAAAATCAGGAAACTATTGTTTCTCACCATTTGTTATATTAGAAAGAGGAGTGTTATCATAATGCATGTCAAGTTCTTTATGTATTGGATATCTAGTAACAGATCTCTTCTGGGTCAACAAAGCTATAACTCTAAGTAGACTTTGTCCCTCTTGATATATTTTATCGATTGTCATCCTTTTTATATGAAATCTTGCATTGTTGTCATCTATTTGATCCATGTTTAGAAAAACTCACATGCTCCATGGACCATAGTACACAAAAAATTATGGTGTCATTTTCAAACAAACACAAAATTAGCAATCCTTTTGTCCCCAAAACACGCCACGGCAAAAATAATGAACCACTTGTGTAATTCACGTTCAGCAAACATGCGAGGGTTGAGTCATTATTGACTTTTTCCTTACAATAAAAGTAAAGGATATATTAATTCCAATAATTAAAAGGAAGGGCAAAATAAAATGTCAAAATGCTACGCATAGACACACATGTGTTGTGATTTGCATTTAGAAAAAGTCAAACAGAGCATGCCATTTGAAACCCACAATTAATATCAATAGGAGGCGTGCTATCAACACTAATCAACAGGAGGTGTTACATATGAATTCAACTATTATAAAATAAATGATGAGAGAACTATATTGCACGCCCTGCCAAAGTAGATCAGCAAATAATATGAAATCAGTTTTCACCTCATCTTGCTAATACTGTAAATAATCTGAAGAATTAGCTTTGTTTGCCTTTGAAATATTCATGCATGATTAATGGAGTCATACAATTACACAAACACACCCATAATCAATAAGAAACACATCACTAACAGCAACACTCTCAACACTTTGCGATGAAGATTACAAATGATGAGAGAATGAGAACGTAAATTAGTCAATGGCTGAGTACAAATCTGTACCACCTTCTTACTAGGCCTGGCTACTAACACATCAATGGTCAAGCAGCAAATAGCAATGCTGGAATAAGTTTCAAGTCTGACAACAAAAATGGGGTGAAACGAATCAGTAGAAAAAATTTAACTAGGAGGCCTTTGTTGACTTGCACCATTTTGCATGCAAGTAGTAAAATATAGAATTAAGCGGGCTTTCTCTTTCAATGTGAGTTTGCACGCAAGCAAAGGAAATATTGCACACGGTTTTACATTATATTAGTTGTGCTTTCTCATATATTATATTAATTCGAGATTTGATTGATCATATGAATATTGATTTAAATAAGATGACCATTATGCTATTAATTAATTGATTTGATACGGTCACAAAGCAGAATTAGTACAATGATATTCATAATTGACATAATTAATTATAATTATGAACCATGAAATTCTCCCTCTCCCCAATTACATCCCACAAACGATATTCACTCTAATTGACGCTACAAGAAACTCTACATTTTGCGATGGCACTTACAATGGTAGAAATTCCATACCAGATTTGATATGATTTTGCGATGGAACGTAGGGAAGGTTTGAGATAACTCATTGGTTTGAGATAATTTACAAATCAGAAGGTTTGTGAACGTTCTGATTTATTGGATTGAGATAATTTACTGAAGAGCCTTTTTGCATTCATGTTTACTCATTTATCAACTCAGAGAGAAGGAAAAAGATCATTTTGCGCGCACACACACACATCAGAAATGAGAACAGATTGTTATGAGAGTCATATACAGAACCTCTAGTAGCTGCACAATCTATCACATCAATGTCGCACGAATAGGTATCTTGGAATTTCCTGCATATAATTTTAGTGACTATGTCCAATTTACTAGTCTTTCGCACGCAAGGCACACGTAACCAAATGAAATTGCGAGGAATGTTCAATTTTGTGGTTCTATTTTTTTTTGTCTTTAGCACATTTTGTCTTGGTATGGCTGCCTATTTTTTGAGCGGGAATGAAACCATTGGCGGACATTATTTGGGATCTTTTGGGTTTGTCCATGGGAATTTCGCCTTCACATAACAACAAAAGCTATTCTTTTTGGCCAAAATTCTCGTAATTTCATGGTATCTACGTCTACGTTCCATCTTTAGGAGACAGGTTCGATTCCCTTAGGTGTGTCTGTCTCTTTCTTTATCTTCATCCCCATTCCCCTCCTGTAACAGGGCTTCGACCCTCTTATGTTACCAAAAAACAAAAGCTATTCTTTTTGTATTAAGCAACTGAGTGCAGATATTATATTTTGTTTAATTTACATTTTAATTAAATTTAAAAATTTTAACTTAAATTATGAATCTAAATTCAAAGCTCAAATCAAATTAAAATTAAACTTAAAATAAAATCTGAATCTGATATTAAAGTCAAGTCCAATCTAATATAAGAAACCAAAAATTTCAATTCTACCCAATAATTAAAATTAAAATTCAAAGATTAAGATTGATCCTAAAGATAAATAATAAATGAAGATAAAAGATAACAAAATAAAAAGTAATAATCTAAGATAAATAAAAAGTTAAAAGAAAAAATGTGAAAAGAAGATCAGAGACAAAAATAAACTCAAAAATTAAGAAAATAATAAATAAAGTAAAGAGATAACAATAAAAAAATAAATGACAGTAAAAAATATAAATAAATAATGAAGAGAAAAGAAAGATAAAATAAACTTAAAAGGTAACAAAAAATAGATAATAAAGAATAAAAGATGATAAATTAAAAAAAATTATGAAACATGTCTCTGCCCTATAACAATTTTGTTTCGAGTTTGCTTCTTTATAATATCGTATCCTTTCCTTTAGTTCTTATTTTCATTTTTGTTTTTGAATATTTGCATAGGGTACATGGCTTGTAGTCTTACTTGACAGTGGATAGAGTGAGACTTTTTTTGCAGAGTCTATTTTTGTGAGACTTAATTTTGTTCTGTTATGTTTGAATTTCATGCTTGATCTTTGCCTTTGTTTATTTACCTCTGTGCATTATAGTCCAAGTATAGTTATGACTTATGAGGAAGGTTTGGGTGTTGAGTACTGCATTGGTTATTATCAATGCTCAAGAATTCTGTTTTCTTTTCAATATGATTTTCTTAAGATTTATCCCTCCTTTTGAGTTAGGATTTATTCTGGGTTGAATTGTGGCATGGTTTTCCTTATTCTTTCTTACCATTTTCATATTTCTTTAAGGTAATATACAATTTGGAATTTAAGGGTTCAGTTGATTTGAATCTTTATTGGACTAATCAGTTTGTAAATTGTTGGACCTGACAAGTTATTATTTTAAAAACAAATAGACTGGTATAGTCTTGCACTGTCAAAAATTAAATTTAAAATTTGACATGCAAAATTGGAGCAACTAAAAAAGGAGTTAAGAAAGGGGGATGTGACAGTTTCTTACATAACTCAAAATGATGGCCTTCTCTTTTTTTTTTTTTTTTTAATTTCCCTCTTCCTTTATTTCTTCTTTTGCACACTCACTCATTTTCGCCTTCACCAATCACATACCAACCCATCTCTCCCAATTTTTTCTCTCTTTTTTACATTTCCTCTCTTTTTATACTAAAATCCACTTAGTTCTAAGGTTTATGTTACCTCCGACCATGCTTACCTATCTAAATCTCTCATTTTCTTTACTTTCATACACTAAATAGCCATAAATTACAATTACCCTTGAATAAAATTTTTGCGCTTGTGAACAATTGGGTTTACTACTTTAGGTAGCTATCCCAAATCCTCATTTAGAATTGTGTTCTCTTACTTAATTTTTATAATTTTTAAGAATACTTTGTAAAATTCTAATTACATAAGAAGTGTTTCTTCCTAAACTTTTTCTTTCTGATGCATATTTTTACTAGCTCTTTTAGTATACTCCCTAAATTATTTTTTGCTTCCAATGTGTATTAATTTAACATTTTAAATAATTATGAAATACAATGTTTTGGGTATGATTCAAATACTCATATATTGTTTGAAACTTGAAAGTAATGATTGAAGGTTGAACAATATGTTTATGGTGTTTGTAAAGGTATCTTTTTTTTTTCTTTTTCTGGGAAAGGTCACTATTGTGAGGTTCTCCCATAATGTTAACGGTGATTATGTTTTCCTTGGTGTTATCCTATTTATGTTAGTGTTCTTAATAAGCAATGCTTTGCTATGATTTCCTTTTGGTATACCTTTTGAACACCCATTCGTACGAGCCATTACAGTCAAGGAAAATGATTAATATATGTTTTTGGATTACATGTTCAGTGTATATCCAAAATTAAAAAAGTTGAAGAGAGAGAATGAAGAGTAAGAAATGTGAGAAATTATATAAAATATGTGCAGAATTTACATATACAAATTATCAATACTCTAAAGTCAATTTGGGTTGGTCCGACAACCTTGGTAGCAATTGTATAGTGACATGATGACTTCTCTTTCGGGTACCAAAAATCCTTTTACATGTGTTTATATTTTAACTACTTAAAATTTGTATATAGACTTTGCTAACCTAACCCATGTGCATGTAATTTTGCTTTTGCTGTTTTTTTATTTTATACTCTTATTTTATCCCAATTTACAATTATATTAGTTATGGGAAACAAACCCTTCGAATTGAATTTTATGTTGCTTTGGGTTTACGCAATTTCAATGTCTTGGTTTCTTTGTGCTACGCTGAATTAAGTTTTGACAGCTACTTTAAGTCTCCTCTTGCTATTTCAAGTTGTTAATATTGAAAATAATTTTTATCACCAAGTCATTGGCTGAAAACTTGTATGGCTATATCTCTGGAGTAGGTCCGGTAGAAATCTCATTAGCATGATTAATGGCTTATATTTAAATAATTTGGTATAGAAAATAAAGATATTTGAAAGAATTATTAGAAGAGATTTTTAATTAAATGATATTTTTAAAATTTTAATTTTAGATATAATTTTATAATAATATTTAATTTATATAATTAATTTTATTTATTATTATTGTTATATATTTCATAGCTGGTCCCAAGCCCGGATAAAGAAGGAAGGTTGTGTTAGGTAGTCGACAGCCAACGTAAAACTGCGTCGAATCTTTATGACATGGACAAACGAAACTATAGTGCTAATGCTAGGTCGTTACCCAGAAGTAACACGCTGTATGGCTCGAGTACAGTGTCAAATGAGCTAGAGTCGCTGTATCGGCGCCCGGATGTAGTGTTAAATAAGCAAAGGTTCTCACATCTTGCTAGACAGATGTGGGTAAAGAAGTTAGTTCAGGGAAACAAGATCCGTTTTGGCACTTGGAATATTGGAACTTTGACCGGGAAGTCTATGGAGGTAGTGGATACTATGATCAGAAGGAGAGTTAACATTTTGTGTCTTCAGGAAACCAAGTGGGTTGGAGCAAAGGCTAAGGAATTGGATACTTCAGGATTCAAGCTTTGGTATACAGGGAAGACTAAAGCAAAGAATGGAGTTGGTATTATTGTGGATAAGACTTGGAAGAGTAATGTGGTGGATGTTAAAAGGATAGGGGATAGGATTTTATCCCTTAAGATGGTAGTGGAACAAGAGACTTTTAGCATAATAAGTGCTTACACACCACAAGTGGGGCTGGAAGAACAAGAAAAGGTAAAGTTTTGGGAAGATTTGGAGGGTTTAGTCCAAGGAATTCCCCACCATGAAAAGATTGTCTTAGGTGGAGATCTTAATGGTCATGTTGGAAAGGATGCAGGGCAATATGCAGGATTTCATGGGGGTTTTTGGTATAGGAGAACTAAACGAAGAAGGAAGATCAATTTTGGACTTCGCAATGGCTTATGACTTTAAGATTGAGAATACTTGTTTTAAGAAGTGGGAGAAGCACCTAATCACTTACAGGAGTGGGGCCTCAAGTTCACAAATAGATTTCTTTTTGGTACGGAATACGGATAAAAGGATCTATAAGGATTGTAAAGTTATACCAGGGGAGAGTTTGACCACACAACATAGGATTTTGGTTTTGGACATGCAGGTAAAGAGTCGGAAACAAAGAAGCAGAAGAGTTATAAACCCAAGAATCAGGTGGTGGCAACTAAATGGTGAAAAGCAGTTGGTTTTTCAGAGAAAGCTATTAGAAGAGAGAGTTTGGGAAATACAAGATGATGCTAACCATATGTGGGAAGAGATGGCTAATGGGATCCGAAAGGTAGCTAAAGAAGTTTTAGGGGAATTAAAAGGATTTGTCCCTAAAGGTAAAGAATCTTGGTGGTGGGATGAGAATGTTCAAGCAAAGATTAAGTGTAAAAGGGAGTGTTTCAAAGCTTTACATCTTGATAACAAGGAAGAAAATTGGGAGAAGTATCGGTCAGCTAGAAATGAGACAAAGAAAGCAGTTAATGAGGCAAGATCTAAAGCGTTGGATGGATTATACCAAGCTTTGGGAACAAAGAATGGAGAACGGCAAATATACAAGCTTGCTAAGGGTAGGGAAAGGAAAACAAGAGATTTGGATCAAGTGAAATGCATCAAGGATGAAAAAGAAAAGTCTTGATAACAGAGGAAGATATCAGAGAAAGGTGGAAAAGTTATTTTCACAAGCTTTTCAATGAGGGGCAGTCAACAAATATAGACATGGAAAGTTTAAGTTCTCGAGAGGAGGATCAAAACTTTACTTTTTATCGTAGAATTCGAGAAGTGGAGGTGAAGGAGGCACTTAAGAAGATGGGTAATGGTAAGGCTTTGGGTCCTGATAACATACCTATTAAGATTTGGAGGTGTTTGGGAGAGAGAGGTATTTCTTGGCTTACCAAGTTATTGAATGAGATACTAAGGTCCAAGAGGATACCAGATGAATGGAGGAAGAGTACGTTGATACCCATTTACAAGAATAAAGGAGATATTCAAAATTGTGGAAACTACAGGGGGATTAAACTCATGAGCCATACTATGAAACTTTGGGAAAGAGTGATTGAACAGAGATTAAGAAAAGAGACTCATATATCAGAGAACCAATTTGGTTTTATGCCAGGAAGATCCACCACAGAAGCTATTTATCTTCTACAAAGTTTGATGGAACGGTATCGAAGTAGAGGAAAAGATTTCCATATGGTCTTCATTGATTTGGAAAAAGCTTATGACAGAGTGCTAAGGGAAGTCCTATGGAAAGCATTGGAAAAGAAGGGTGTTCGTATTGCTTATATTCTTACAATAAAGGATATGTATGATGGAGTTACAACAAATGTGCAAACTCAAGGAAGGGTAACAGAAGATTTTCCCATAAGGATCAGTCTGTATTAAGGGTTATCCTTAAGTTCATACCTTTTCACTTTAGTAATGGATGTACTTACTGGATACATCCAAGATGCAGTCCCGAAATGTATGTTGTTTGCTGATGACATAGCCCTAGTAGGGGAAACAAGAGAGGGGGTGAATTGTAAAGTGGAAATGTAGAGAGAAGCCTTGGAATCAAAGGGTTTTCATTTAAGTCGGAATAAAACAGAGTATATGGAGTGTAAATTTAGCAAGAGGCGAGAAAATAGTGATTTGGAGATAAAAATTAGGGAGCAGAGTATACCACAGGTGTCCAAGTTTCGATACCTTGGGTCGATTTTACAAAGTAATGAAGAGATTGATGGGGATGTCTCACACAGGATCCAAGCTGGATGGATAAAATAGAGAAACGCATTGGGGGTTATTTGTGATCGCAAAATATCTACCAAGCTAAAAAGGAAGTTTTATCAAACTGCTATTAGACCAGCTATGCTTTATGGTAGTGAGTGCTGGGCTTTGAAAGGTCAACAAGAGTAAAAAATGGGGGTGGCAGAAATGAGAATGTTGAGATGGATGAGTGGACATACAAGAAAAGACAAAATTCGAAATGATTATATTCGGGAGAGAGTTGGGGTGGCGCCTATTGAGGAGAAAATGACAGAAACCCGATTACGGTGGTTTGGGCATGTACAAAGAAGACCGAGAGAGGCACCAGTGCGAAAGGTTGACCAAATGGTGTTTAGTCCTGTGAGGAGATGTAGAGGAAGACAAAAAAGGACACTTGGAGAGGTGATTAAAAGAAATCTTTGGTTAAATGATATATCTAAAAATTTAGTTTTGGATAGAAGCTTATGGCATAGTTTGATCCATGTAGCCGACTCTACCTAGTGGGAAAAGGTTCAGTTTATTTGTTGTTATATATTTCATAAATATTCTTTAACATAAAGTCTTTTATTGAATAATTTAATGTATATTCTTAAAGTTGATAAGTAAATTCTCAGCTGAACCTGTTTTTTTTTTATAAATAAAATTTTATTTTAAAAAATTTATATTTTTAAATTTTTAAAATTTTAAAATTAAATTATAAAATTTATAAAAATAAATAAAGATATATTTATGATAATTATTTTTTTTAATCTCCTCAAAATATTTATTATAATCTTTTTAAAACAATAAAAATATTAGAATAAATATATTTTTTATATACATAAAATTTAAAGTAAATTTAAAATAATTTATTTAAATTGTTTAAAAGACAACTTATATTGATTTTGTGATAATTATTTAAAGCACACTTTTGTGATGTCTACGCTTTTCCAATCTCAACTTTGTCCATTGCAATTAATGTGGGTCAACTTAGTTCTTCGACGAATGGGAAGCCGATTGAGGAAAGTGATGTTGCCGGAGGCCTCTACGCGACGAAAATAATAAAGGGAAAGGATCGGGAGAAAATAACAATAAAAAAAAGAACCCATTTATTTGACGCAAACGGATAAAAATACACACAAATAATGGGCATAAAAAGTTTATTAAAATAGGTTGAACAGCTTTTCGTTTTAAACAAAATGAAATAAAAAAGTATTCGTATATTTATGTTTATAAATTTATAAAATTTATCTAAATTCTTTATTTCAATAAGTTCATTTTACATTATAAATAAATATTAATTATTATTGTGCACAAGAGGGAATGTATAAATTTAAGCAAAGCTCTTTTTTTAAGGAATAGCATATGCCCTCTTTTATAAATTTAAATTACTTTAAATTGAATTAAATTTTATTTTTGTATATTTTATTTGAAAATATTAGTTAAATGTTATTAAACTATATCTTAGCCCGAATTCAATTTTTTTTATAAAAAAAATAAAAGGTTATATTCTTCTATTATATTAATTTTGCATGCAACAATGCAATGGATGTGTTTTAAACCAAAAAATTATTAAAAGATTCTACTAAATATGTTTATACCCAATTTAATGACCTATTCAACATAATGAAAGCAGCTTTCAAGGGTTTTATTGGAAAAATGTTGCATCAAAATATTCCGCGACCATGACAACGACCCCTTCTGCTTGAATTGGAATTGACGATCCATTTCGGACGCTCTCACGCCACGCGCACCCTCTAAAGTCGGCACGCCCTTAGCACGTGATCTTCTTTATTGCGCGCTCCTGTTCGCTCCCTCTGTCTTCGCCCAGCTCATCTTCCCCGCCTCACGCTCGCGCAAAAGCCATACACACACGCTCCCACTCCCTCTCCCTCTCTCTCCTCTCTTTCTCCCACTCTGCTACCTTTCCTTCGCTTTCTATACTTTCTAAATTCAACCCCAACATTATCCCGCGTTTGATTCCTGAGAAAATTCTTCCCATTCCTCGAGATCACAAAAAAGCTGAAATTCTCGCCATTCCGTAACCCCATATCTCCTTCCGCGGATTGAGTTCAACTGCTCATTACATTCGCTTCGAGTTCCTTCTTGTATTCAATGTATCTGTCTGAAGAAGTAGCTGGCCTTTAAATTTATGTGGAATTTGTCTTTCAGAAAAAAAATTCCACAACTAAAGTTCGATTTTCAAGCTCAATTTCTGATCTTCTTGCAACAATTAGGCGATAGATCTTAAGTTGATTGAAGGAATATCAATAATCCCGAGCTCAATTCGAAATGCACGGTTGTAGCCGCTTAAGCGGAGCTCGGTCCAGCAGCTCGCCGCCATCATCGCCACGTTTCCGCCATGGCCGAAGCAAGAGCAGCAGTTGGGGGAATGGGTTTGTCGGTGGCGGGTTCAGAGGCTCGAAGGAGAGTAATACGGTGGAGAAGTTGGGGTTTGTACTTATATCCGCGGTTTTCAAAAGGCGGGGCCTGCTTTTGTTTGCGCCCTTGTTGTATATTTCTGGGATGTTGTTGTATATGGGCTCGTTGAGCTTCGATGTTGTTAGCATTAGAAATGGTGTTGTTGTTGTACACAAGCGTGCTCCTCCGGGTTCAGTGTATAGGAGTCCTCAGGTCTTTGAGAAGTTATGGCCCTTCATGGAGGCTGAGAACAGCAACGCAAGTGTAAATGCGGTACTGAATCTTTCTCTCTTCTTTTGGCCTGGATTCAATGTCTAGCGCATTATTGTAATATCTTTCTGCATGCATAATTCCTCATAATTACGTAGAGCAATGTTTCAGGCGAAAACGACCATTCATGACGAGAAAATTAAACATCGTACTAGCTTATCCAATTTATTTCAAATTTGGAATCGAAACTGCTGGCCAACACTCTTAGCGTCGGATTAACAGAATTCTTAGCATGTGGCTACAAATGCTTAGTATATGATTACACTTCTGGAGGCGTAGACATCTGCTGTAGTTTTGTGTTGGTGACTGGTAATTGAATAGAAAGTTCCAAGTGAGCAATTTTGTTTGAAGAAATTATATGTTAGATTGTTTAGCGTGTGGAATTATGTCATACTATTTGTATCAGGCCTAAAATAGATTTTCTACAAGAAGTTTGCAATCTCACAGGTATATTAGGTTGGAATACGTTAGACGGTCAAACAAGGGGATCATAGATGGTTAATATTTTAACGGTAACATTGGTTGAAAAAGCTGTCACTATAGTTTTGTGTTTATTTTTACTGTTTGGCATTTGGAAGCACTTATATGGCAACATTAAGAGTCAGCATCCAAGGTAGAAATAATCTGACAGGAAGATGTGAATCATAAGGCTCTGAAGTTACCAATAAATTATGTTTGAAGGAGAGGCCTATGGTAAGCTGAATTCTATATAAGGACTTTGAAGCATTGATAGAGAACATATTGAATAAGACTGGGTATTTGATCAGCCAAAAACATATGTATTTTCCATCTATCCATTGAAGATATGGTGTTTGTGCTGAGAAATTTCTGATATCATTTCAACTTTTTTCATCATTAAACTATTCAAAGTAAAAGTTCTTCAGCAGCAATCTGTAAAATTGTCAGTCCTTGGTGAGCCTGATCTGTGGCACAGTTTATAGGACTTATGATCTCCAATCTATTATTGTGCTCTGCTTTGGTTGTGTTCAAGGCACTTTTGCCTTATATTTTCGTGGGTATTGCAGCTTAGCAATTTTTGTTGTTCAAGTAGTTGCAAACTTGAGACTAAATCTTGTATGTAATGGCAAATACTGTAAATTTTGTCTCATAAATTTGTTAGTGTTATAACAAAGTTTGGATAAAAAGTTTGGGAGTTATTGAAAATTTCTATTGGCACAAGAAGGGACTCTAATTAACTAGTTTCCCAATCATTTAAGTTCTGCTAAAGTGAATATTCCAATGTATTTAGACATTGGATAGAATAAGAATTTTGATAGTTGATTATGTGTAGACTGTAGAGAAGAAACAACAAAGGCAAGGAAAAGTCTTGAATTAAGGAATATCTCTACCCAAATATCCTTCCAAAACATAAAATGAAAGTCATTCATCACCCAACCCCTAAGAAACCACCTACGATGATTTTCCTCTGTTTATAAAGCATTAGAGCACCAAGCTTCAATGTCTCTAATGTAAATCCTCTTCAGGCTCCAGCATATAACTTCCAGTAGCCACTCTATGGAACAACCTATAACTAGCATTCCCATCCTTATCCCATTGAAGCCTAGGTTTCTGCCTTCAGTTGGTTTCCTCCCTGAAGAATTTTTTCAAACTCATTCCTCAAACTATATCTCCTCTCACTCTGGTCCAAAGAAAGAGTTCCCTTCATTTCTAAATTGGCTAAAAAATTAGTCTCTCTTATGATTTCTCTCCTTCAGGAACTTCATCTGCTTAATAAATTAAAAACCTTCCCATCCTTCCACTCTCGAAGCTTCCCAAACTTCTTTCACAAATGCAAAAAAAGAATGGTGATTAGTCCCCATGTTCCCAAAGCAGAAAGGAGTGGGACCTTGCCCAAGTTTACAAGACTCTAAAACAATGGGAAAGTGATCAGAAGCAGGATGGGGCAATATCTCTTGCACAAAATCCAGGAATGCATCCTCCCAAATACTTGGGATATAATCTATCCGACTGGGAGGAAACAGTGTTCAATCTGGTAGTAGGCCAAGTGAACTGGGCACTAGACAAAAGGTAAATCTGATGGTGCAATCCTGAATAAAAGCATCAAAAACCCTCATGGCAGAGTTAATTCAACTACCTCCTGAAATTATTGGGAAGTCTCTCTGTAATTACCTATCATGCACCAACAGGGAGCAGAAAAGCTACACAAACTCAACCCCAGTAAAAATTTAGAGCATGAAGTGCACCTAGAGGGACCTTAGGCCAAGTGAACCGCCACTGTCCGTTCCTCTAATGTAAAGCAAGATTGAAACCAATAAAATTCCATGAAACAAGTCAACCCGAGTAGTTACCCTATTATCCCACATTACCACCATATAATTTGAAACCCAAACACAGGAGAAACACTCCCAGTCCTTGAACCTGGAATCACAAACATTTCTCACTAAAAAGCCATCCATGTCCTCCAGTTGCTGTATCAATTGTTAGTATTAAAGTAATCACAAATAATCAACGGATCCTTTTGGGGAGACAATTAGGCTTGAGCTGCTGTAGTACTTGTCATTACACCCAATTTTTTTTGTTTTATTAAGTTTGCAGCTTTTAAGAAGTCATGTTGTGTGGCTAGTCAAAAATTTTGATTCAGTAGTTGATTGTGTGCTTGATATTTATTGAATATTTAAATTGACTGAAAAACTGTGAAGTGGAAATCATGCAGTTAATGAGAGTGTGGAGTCTAAAAGAGCATAAAGGATGGAAGCCCTGTGCTAACAGAAGTGTTCCTGGAACAGGTCTTTTCTTTTCTGGATGACAAATTATCCTATCCTGCATCTTGTTGTAGTTGACTGCTGAATTCATTTCTCACTGTTCATGTTATTTTTGCTTAAGAAATTTAATAACCTTTTATTTCTATTTTGTTTTAAATATTTTAGATGAATTACCAAAGTCAAATGGGTTCCTTATAATTGAAGCAAATGGTGGATTAAATCAGCAACGCTTATCGGTAATGTCTTTTGATGAGATCACACATTTTGTTTTATACTGATATATTTATTTTGAAGGCCTAGGATCCAAGCCCTTGACATATGGGTATCAGGACGCATGAAATTCGTGTAGGTAGGAGAGTTTTGGATTCTTCCAATGGTGAATATCTTCAACCATGGTTTGTTTTCAAAAGTGATGTGTAATGAGTAAATTTAGGACCTGTTCTAAGGAGTCTATGAATTTGTATCTCTGGTAGTTTGACCTCATGTCATATTGTTTTGAATGAAAGAATGGTGTTAGGATGAATTAGGAATATCAGGCATAGATGTTTACTGAAATTAGATGAATGATATCAATGCTATGGATTGGTGTCCTCGATTCATCATTCCTTCATCTTTATTTGCTATTAGTTGAATAATATTCTAATTATGCAGATATGTGATGCAGTTGCAGTAGCTGGACTTCTAAATGCAAGTCTTGTGATTCCAATATTTCATTTAAATAGTGTTTGGCGAGACTCAAGGTATTTTATTTTGAATATAATCATATAATCAATTTGAATATTGTCAACACCTTTTTGGTGGATATTTAATTAAAAACATTTTACAGTTGTCAAATCTCATTGCTGTTCCTCGGGCACCATTTACTATTAAATAATTATTGATCATGTTTTATCATTGTACTTCCTCTTGGTCTATCATTTAATAATTAGGATCCAGTATAGGTTGGATAGAATCTCAGCACAGAAAAAATGAATGGTTATGAGGATGGAACATCATCTCATTCTTTGATATCTTTTTAGATTTAATCTTTTGAATGGGCTTCCAATATAAGGATTGGAATGTTTGCTTGGCAAGGCACTAATAACAGCATTGCCACTAAAAGAAATTTTTTTGTGTCTGCTGAAAAGCTTGGTAGAGCATCCTCCTTTTCTACAATGGATGGTTTCCTATATATGACATTTATTCTCTATAGCTCTCAAATTAATTGGTTTTGGAAATAAAATTGATACTCTCCGTCAAATTGAGTTGGATCTTTGGTCATCTGCTTTTAAGAAATTCTGGTTCGATGTGTGGTTTATAAATAGCAGTAACACCATTCACCAGGAACAGCAAACTACGTGATGATCTAAAATGCAGTAGTTATAAGTAAACTAATACTACAGAATCCAGTTAAGAAAAATTACATGCTGCGAGGCTCATAAGTAAAAGCATTTACCAAAAAAAGAAGAGAAGACTGCTTTTTATTTTTGATAGCATGATTTGATTCTTTATTGCTCAAGTGTCTGAAGATGTCTGAAGTGCAATCCTGGCTATATTTTGTGATTCTTGAATATACAGTGGTAACTAATTTGTCCCTTTGGATTTTATAATTACCTATCTGGTGCTGATATCATATCTGACCTTATATTATTCTCTTTCTTCATATTTTTCTAAGTTAACAAAAGGGCCATCCTCTAATCCATAAGATTACATTTTGATCCTTTTTTTGGTGTTAATGAATAAGAAAATTCACATATATTTCATCTTAATATCTGGCAGCAATTTTGGTGATATTTTTGATGAAGATTTCTTCATAAATACACTTGGGAATCGTGTGCATGTGGTGAGAGAACTCCCAGATGACATCCTTCAGCAATTTGACAACAACATAAGTAACATTGTCAATCTTAGAGTAAAAGCTTGGTCTAGTCCATCTCACTATCTTCAGAAGGTCCTTCCGAAGCTTTTGGAAATGGGGTGTGTGCCTTTCTATTCTCTTCTGTTTCCTCACAACTGTTTGCCTTTGAATTTTTCAAGTGACAAAGTAGACTCAGCTGTATTACGTTATTTTTTATATTTTACAACCCAAATACTATAGAAGTAAAATGGGATGTTGGATAAGTTTTTAAATTGAAGGACGAATCAACCATTATATTGGCAAATTAAGCATGATTTCAGATAAAACTGAATGCTCTAGAAATTGGGTTCTCTCTTTCTTTGGTTTGTATTTTTCAATAGAAATTATTGATGGGAAGGTATATTTTTATAGTGCATATAATAAAAAGACTTTTGGTTGAATGTTATTTCTAAAAACTTAGTTTTGGATAAAACTGTATGACAGTGTTTAATTTAGTAGCCGACCCCACCTGATAGGATAAAACTCTGTTTGTTATTGTTATTGTTGTTGTTTTTGTTATAAAACAATTTTTTTTTCTTCCCATTTTTGGATAAATTGGTGAAGTTATGTGGTCTTTGCTGTGAGCAATGCATTTCTCCTCCTAACCCTCTAGATGCTTTAATTGACTTGTTTTATGGTTGAGTTTGGTCTACTAGCATTCTAGTTTGGGTATACCAAATACTCAAGTATCTTGGGTGCAAATATGCGATGCTGCTTCTGGTTTCCCGTTATAATACTTAAACATGGATATATAAATTAATTAAAAAAGAAAACAGAAATCTAAGTTAGTTAAATAGAAATGTTGGATATATAAATGCACTTTAGAATATAATTCTTCTAATTATCTAACTCTTACGAATCATTTTGAACAACATTATACCTCCATATCTTATATCTTGCCTTTACTGGAAACAAGAAGGTCTCATCCATAGATTACAATTGAAAATCTTCTGATTCTAAGGGCTTCATTGCCAAGTCCCTTGTGAAACACAAATCTATACAACAATCGTTGTTCTCAACTCTATTATTTAAAGGAGTTGTACAATAAATATGGTCCAAAACACAAGGGCTTAAACCCTAATTACATGCTAGCTGACTAGAGATTATACGCATGCCTAATTATATTTAAACACATTGTGCACATGCTAAATATTGAATAGCACCTAATCTAACAAATAATTTAAAGGACAAAGAATGTATAGAAGCATACACCTTTTTGCTCCATCTAGCACTGAAACCTATCTACTAACAGTCTAGCAAGAAACTTACTTGCATTTGGTAATTAGGGCTCATAACTAATAATTCATAATCTGAAAACAAGATTTTATGATGCCTAATAGAAAATATTTTGTAAAGAAAAGGAACAGTTAGAGAAAATCCATTGGCAGCTGATGTATAGGGCTTCAGTTACAAGAGAAATAAGAAACTGAGTTGTAATGAAACACCCTAAGTCTAGATAACCTAGGATATTATCTACTCAAAACTGATTCCCAAACGCTATCCTATAGCCGGCTGTTATCAGCTGATATAGACAGCATGCAAGCAGAACTCTGACACACACACATGATTACAACTCCAACTCAAACTCTGCAACATCATATGCGTATAACAGTATAATTTAACTCAAATTCTGCAACATAGTTTAACAGTTGGATTATGTAAATCAGGTTTTATAATAAGGTATATGACATCTTACACTTGTGTCAATTGATCCCTGATTACACATACACTAGATAGACCAAAAGAGGAGTTACCTTTTATAGTAGTTTATATATATAATAAATTGTTATATATTTTTTTTGGGCACATTTGTGTGGAATCTTAAAAAAGTGTGAAGTGAGATAGGTAAGTTAGGTGCTAGAGCAAGTGGGAAGTTCCCCTTTAAATATATATATATATATATATATATTATGTGTGGGGTATTTTGAAATTAATAATGTAAATTCTTGAAGAGTCATGCACTTCTTGATTATTAAGTTAAATGGTATTCCCTTGCTCACTTGGAACCTATGAAGCACTGGAACACCATTTTCGGTGCCATTTATGTCTTTGGGATGCAGATGCATGCCAGACGCCAACATGCATCTCTGGTTAGTTTCCTTTTTTAGGAAAAAATATTTTGAGACAGCTTGAGACGGTGGTTCCCTCTTTGAAGCTTAGTGTTGCGGCCTTCTCTTGTGGTGTTCCTCCATTTCCAACCTTTGATTGGTGGATTCCGGTGACTTTCCTTTGAGGCCGTGAAGGATGAAGTTGCTGGGAAGTGCAAAGGACGAGGCTGCCACAGTAGTGTGCTTGAAGCTGCTGCAGCCCATGTAGGCTCATCCTATTGGGCCCAACAGCAACCACCTTCTTGTTTCATTGCCATTGGTTGGACCCAAAAAATACATACACACATAATGGGCTACTTTTATTACAAAAGGCGAGAAATGGGCTTTCAAAAAACACTAACCAAGAAAAAAAAAAGTCATAACAAAAAAAGTCAAAAAGTCTAAGTTATCATTAAACATTATTCTTAATATTTTTTTAGAATTCTATTATTGCCATATTATTTTTTATACTATTTGCATATATATATATATATATATATATAAAATATATACATACAAATATGTAAAATAACATATATTATATGAGATATATACATATATACATACATATCTTAATTTTTATATCTGTTGGTGTACTCCCATTTTTTGGAAAATTGCTGTACCCATGTTTCATGCTGCCTCGAATGCGAAACTCCTATCCATACCCATGCAACATAGCTTGGAACAAATGTGGGACAATAATGTGTTCTGAGTGAACAGAGATCAGGTGTTATAGAAGTTTCCTGGAAAATAGAAAACTACAGTTATAGCGGTTAGAAGAGCCAGACCTATTTGGGCCTAGACTTTAGGCATTATATTAGTTCCCTGATTTGTCTCTGAATGTAATTGTACCCTTAACTGGTTCCTTAATTGGTAGATGTAATGTCCCTAATTGGTGGCTGTAACATATCTCTTGTATATATTAGAATGTGAACTCCCTGTGGGGCAGATACACGATTTCCTTAAACTCTTTACCTATTTCTCAATTCATCACTACTTTAGGTCTCTTTATTAACAATAGCACTTTTGTAAAATCTGTCTGGTCCTTCAATATATTATTGTTTTTATTAATTTAGTTTCTTATAAGCATATCCTTACCATACATCTTCTATAGATCCTAAGATGGCTGATGCCTTGATGCAGGGCTGTTCGTATTGCACCTTTCTCCAACAGATTAGCTCAGGCAGTACCCTCAAAAATCCAAGGGCTTAGGTGTTTTGCCAATTTTGCAGCACTCAAATTTTCAGAACCTATAAGTACACTTGCGGAAAGCATGGTTGATCGAATGGTTAAACACAGCTACCAAAGTGGAGGGAAATATGTTTCAGTGCATCTACGATTTGAGGAGGTGTTGTTCTAATATCTTTGCATCTTTGCATTTTTGACGGGGAAAAAAAACTTTTGTCTGGTTGTATTTTATATTATTGATGATTTTTTTCCTGTATAAAGGATATGGTTGCATTTTCATGCTGTGAGTATGATGGTGGGGAGGAGGAGAAACGTGAAATGGATATTGCTCGTGAAAGAAGTTGGCGAGGTAAATTCAGAAGAAGGAATAGAGTAATAAAGCCTGGTGCAAATCGGGTGGATGGGAAATGCCCACTGACTCCCTTGGAGGTACATGGTTACAAAGTCTCCTTATTTTCTTTTTTTTCTCCATGATCTTTTCTAATTCTTTTTTCCTTATCAATTGTGTCATTTTAAATCCTTTGAAAATAGTAGCCTAGGAAATTATTTGTTGTTGCCATTGTTATCGACATGTCATGGTTCTCTTTTTCTCTTACTCTTTTTTTCTTAAATTTTTTTAAAGACAAGAATTCATCAAGATGTTTGGTAAACAGGTTCCAATGTACTCTTGGATTTCCCAAAACATTTAGACTTAACAACTAGAGACCTGGCTGAATAAGATTCCAAATCTTGTTTGTTAATCAGTGATGTTAGATGAGGCGCTTGGTGTGGAGCGCCTATGGAGGAGTCTGCTTGTACTAGGCTGAAGCACCCTGCTTCATAGATGTGCCCTTGATGCACTAGTATGCAGGGAAGCGGACCAAAGCCTGAAGCGGTTCCACTGCTGCAGTGACCAGCACTTCCAATTACCCTCTATATGCTGTTTAATTCAATCTGAATAATTAGTGGGCAGTCGAATGAATTGTTTTTGTGTAATAGTAGAGATTGGAATGACATCTCTCCCATTTTAATAACTCTGAATGTAGTGGACGGTCCAATGGATCACAAAGCATTTTTTTTATAATTATTTTAGCACACGCTGAATTTTAGAGTTTAGGTGTGTCCTTTCTAGTGCGATTTAATTTGGAATGACACCTCTCTCTTTTTAATAATCGTGACTGCAGTGGACAGTTCAATGGCTCATAAAGCATTTTTTTTTTTTTTGGCATACTCTGAATTTAGAGTTTAAGTGTCTTTTCTAGTGTAATTTAATTTAAGTCCTGGTTATGAGCTCTTGTTGCCTTGTTTTGCTACATTTAAAAATTTAAATACTATAATACTATTCTTAAATTGTATCTTATTTTCATTAGATAATATTTTTATTTTAAATTTTCATAATTTGCATCTTATTTTTGTTTTCTATGTTAAATTTTTATTTGTTTCCGATCTAGATTATCTTAGGATAAATAGCATGTTTCATGATTCTTAATCTGCTATCAGTTTTTTTGCGGGGATTAAAATATTTTTGTGTTATGTTCTGAACTTTTGTTATGACTTTATAAGATATTGAGACCTACTCTATAACTATTTTTATTTTTATGATATTTGTAAGTTGTATTCATTTTCTGCATTTTTATTTTCAATTTGGCCGGTTCACTTCAGTGAAGGGGCTGCTCTGCTTCACCGCTTTGTCACTTAGGCATTTTAGGGATTTATGCTTCACACTGCTTTTTGCATTTGACAACACTATTGTTAATAGGTGTTCTATGAATTTTGATGACTCATTACTTTTTTGAAAGGCTAAGTCAGATGGCAATAGCAGTGGGCTCAGTAGCATAGTGACAGTGGAACAGAAAACTAGAAATCCAAAGACTAAGAATGGGGATTCGTATCGTGTATTCTTTTCATTCCTTGATAATTTAGAGTCCTTGGTAATCTAGGATCCTAATGATACTACTTAAAATCTTACACCAAACATAGCAATCATAGACTCCCATGATAGGTTTACCAGAAGTTCTTTAAAATCCGCAAAGTGAACATCCAGTAGGAGAGAAGTCATACATACATAAGGTTGAGCATTCCTCAAATGCAATAGTTAAAACTAAATTAATGAAAAGAAAACCTTATGTGTTGACAGAACCAATATAACCAAGCACCCCCAATCTCTCTGAATATCCACAAGCTGAATCTCATTTGACATGTTGCACTTTTCCGAAGAGTATTGCTTTGCCGTTATTGCGTTATGTCATCAATGCTTTTGACAAATTATTCATCTTATTGATAGTCTTAACTCTTAAAGTAGGGCAATGGTTTTAATCTTTATAGTTCAATTTCTTTATTATTTTAGGTGGGAATGATGCTTAGAGGCATGGGTTTTGATAATACCACCTCAGTATATGTTGCAGCAGGAAAGATTTATAAAGCACAAAAGTACATGGCTCCCCTTAAACAGATGTTTCCACTATTACAAACAAAAGATACTTTAGCTACTCCGGAAGAGCTTTCTCAGTTCAAGGTATTTTAAAAGTGGTCTGTGCTTACTGAAAACAAGAAACAATCAATATATTCTGTAAAGAAAAGAAAGGAGACGATAGGAAGGAGTCAATTGTCATAACACTCTTGTTTCTGATGCAGGGCCACTCATCTAGGTTGGCTGCTCTTGATTATACTGTTTGCCTTCATAGTGAAGTGTTTGTAACAACTCAGGGTGGAAATTTTCCGCACTTCTTGATGGGTCATAGGCGCTATTTGAATGGAGGGCATGCGAAGACAATTAAACCTGATAAAAGAAAATTGGCTCTATTATTTGATAATCCTAATATAAGGTACAACTTCAGCTCTTTCGTGGTTAGCATATTTTTGCAAGTGTTTTTTGCTCCACCAAGTAAATTTTTTACATAGGAAAAAAAAGTATGTTAAAATTTATACCTTTATCATCCCAGTAGATTTCAGTGCTGTATGATTTTTTCATACTCACGAATTTGGTTCAGCTGCATTTGAAATATCTGGGTGTTTTATTTTATTTGACGAGTTTATGATGACATCTTCCACTTATTCTTTTGCACCATTAATGAATGTACCTAGCAAAAATGCCTCGCCCTGCTACCCTTGGGAAAAATAAAGAAAAGATAATTCTTATTGCAGTAAATTAAATAAACATTATAAATTTATCTGATGGACTTTTGATGGGTCCATATCAAACTTTAATTCTTCATGTTTGTTGGATCAACAATGATCTGGAGAAACTGAAATGAACAGTCCTCCCAATGTGTGTGTTTAACTAGTATTTGGTTTGAAACTATTAATCATGCACGTTTTACTGTTATGCAAGGCATGGTGATGAGGAAAAGTGTGCCTCATGCTGTGAACAGCCAAGGCTAAATCTTGTGTTTATAATTCTACCTTTGTGTAAATGAAGATATAAATCAGTTGGCAACCTAATGTGCTAAACTCTTGTAAAATTTTATGGACTTTGTAGAAGTTTCAGGGATCGTTGGATAATATTTATGGATATGTGCAGTGTTGGTGGTGTTTTGTAACATTTGTTGTCCACGGTTTAGAGCAAATAGCTAAACTCTTAAAAGAGAATTATATTACGCCAGATATACTGCAGGATGGGATCATTTGTATGGGCTTATGGGAAATATTGGCATACCTTTTAAAGGATGAAGTAATTGGAAATTTACAATATTTGGAAGGCCTCTTTTTCTTTTTTTGATGATTTTATTTTGTGTTATTTATGAATTTCATTAGATATTTATTGCCCTACTTTTTCTTCTCTTTCTATCAATCAATCTCTTCTTAAAAGATCTACAGGCAAACATGTCTTTATTCAAGATATACTTGGTGACTTTTTAAATTAGGAATATGATTAATGTATGCTGAGCGGTTGCACGCTGTGTGTATGTTAAGGAAGAAGATTTTAAAGGAGAGAAAAAGAAGAGTGAGAATGTGAGAACGTGAGAATGTGTGCAGTCTGTGTATAGAATTTTTATGAACTTGTATTATTACTCTTAAGTTAAGCTCCATGCATACATACATTCCATTTCATATGGAAAACGACGCATGCTAAGTTAGAATAAAATACTCAAGAGATAACTATCAGTATTGTTCATTTTTGGAGGAAATGAAGCTATAATTTTTCAATTTGATGTGAGAATTCCCTCTAGTTATCCCTGCAGATGTTCAAAAGGATTGGAGAGTGCTATTTTCTTGTGGCTTTACCCCCATTAGAAGCTTTGTCTTGTTTGAGGGTTTTATGTTCAAACTGAGGCATCAGTTTTCTATTTCTTGAGGTAATGAAAATGGATTGAAATATTTTAAACTGAGGAGTACACTTTACAGAATAAAGTATATGTAGATAATTATTAATAAAAAAAGTAATATTATAAATTATCTCAGATCTATAAATTATTATTTACTAACAATTTTCATTATTGATTTTCTTATTAATGATTATCTATTTATACTTTACTTTGTAAGATGCACTTTTCATTTTAAAAGATCCAAATCTAATGAAAATAGTCATAACATATTTCACCTTAAAATACTTTATACGAGATGCTCTTATCAGATAGTATATTATTGAGTTAAACCTGCCTTCATCATGAAGATCATGCTAAAATATCTCTATAATTGTGAATTTCTTTTTGTAATTTACACTACATCATATATACACACCCGCACTAGTTTCTATTTAAACAATGATCTCCACTGCATAGACAGAAACAAAAGTGATGTTAGTTTTGTGATGAAAGGAGCAAATTGCTCGCCTTATACTTTGAAAGCAAAGCTGTTATGGCTAAAATTCTAAGCCACTTTGACAGAAACTAAGCAAGTGAAGCCCTGACAATTTATTTAGTTGAGTTGTTTATTGGTGTAATTTCAGCATGAAACTGACATTGGCATTGATGTCAAAACGCTGAGATTTTTAGTGGACAGATAATGGTATGGGTTAAAGGTCACAAAAAAATTACAAATACAGGAGGCAAGTGGAGTACATTATATTAGAGAGGTCCCCATGTAGATTTCCAAAAGGTCAAAGGGTTCAGTATAATTTACTCTGGGTTTATTTTATGATTGACATTGGTTATATTGTATGGACTAAGTTGTCTCAATATGATAGATTATCATTTATCAACTAATTGACACTCATTGATATAAAATTAATGCAATATTTGAAATGCAATAAGTGCTTATAAATGCCTCCCTCTCCCTTTCTCCCAGCAGAGAAAAGGCAAAGCAGATACATTGTTGCTACATCCTGGTATGATTCTGGAAGGAGTTATATGAATTTAGATTACTTTGAAGTGGCCAGAACCTACATGATATGCTTAGAGGAAAATTTGACCTTTTGGATAATTGTTTAATGGCACCTAGAACATACTTCTCTTTGATAATCAAGCTTCAGAGAGATTATATATATTGAAGGAAACACTAAAATCAATGCACTACTAAAATGTAGTGATTGTGCTGCGCTGCTGCTAGCCTGCTAGTGGTGATGTTGTTTGATACTACTAGAGGAGTCTATTACATATTAAAAAGAGAACTCTTAAGTAATAAAATGGCTGAAGAATGTGACTGCATTATAAATATAACTCTCCTTTGTAGCATGAAAGCTATGTATCTGAGAACACATTCAGGAAACTTCTTGCATGGACACACTGCTCATCATGTGCAAGACAGCATTGTGTGAGCCACAATGGGCACACCATGGCTGTGTTTATGCCTGCAATGGGAACTGTGTGCTCACGTGATATTTTCTCAACATACAGGCACAGATAGAACTCTTGGGTTCAGTTATTTTCCTAAATGGCTGACAAATATTAGTTAACTAACATGGATGAAAGAGGATGAACAAAACTAGATTCGTTAACGGGATAAATAACTTCTAACGATGGTATTCTCTCTAACTATCAATCTTATACAGGAAAGGTTCGTTACCTTCCTTATCATTCATTAATTATTTTCCTGTCTATATAAATTTGATGTGAATTATTTTTTCCAGCTGTTGATGATAATCAGATTCTTTTCCTATATTTCAACACAGTGAAAGCTTCTCAGATTCCTTTGCTATATTTCAATACATTGACAGCTTCTTTACTCATGGTACTTGAAAGAAGAATATAACAAATTTATTTAGTGCTGGTTTTGCAGGTGGGAAGTAATCAAGCAACAAATGAGAGACATGCTTCACCACAGTGATAAAAAAGGAATGGAGTTGAAAAAGCCTGGGGGTTCACTTTATACTTTTCCTATGCCAGATTGTATGTGTAAACTGGGAAAAGTTGGGAATGAAAATGTAAATACTAGGATATAAATACAATTTTAAATGTAACAAGGTCATCTTTAGGAATACCAATTGCTCAATACCTATAATTTATTTGTTGTATGTCTGAGGGGTGCATTCAAAATAAAAAATATATATATTTTTTGGTAAGTTAGGGAAAGGCTTAAATTTGTTCTTTCTCAATCATTTTCTGATTTAGTAGTAAAAACTAGCAGTTCAAATTTAAATTCATTGAACATGATGTGATAATTGTAAGCTGAGACAGACTTGCACCTGATTATCATCATGAATTCTTTGATGATTGGAGAGAATTGTATACAAACTTATTTTATCGAATCAAATTGTTCATTTAGCTTTTGACAAATATATCCAGCTGTTTCATTTGAATTGACAATAGGTTGTTGGGCGTCAAATTATGAGAAGCTTTCATAAATAAGATTGGAGATTTAGATCTTTTAACTTTTGAAGAAGTTATGACTCTCTTTCTCTCATTTTTGAACTTTTAAGGATTCATTTTGCAATTTTCTTTTTGGGTACTTGGTTGATAATTGTGGGTCTATGAAAAGAATAGGAAAAAAAAGTCAGTGTAATGGGATATTAAAGCAGCACTCTAATCTCTCCATTCTCAGTATCATAGCAGCACTTGAATTTATCCATTCTTGGAATCATAGTAGTGGGGGAGGTGTTATGGGGATGTAAAACTTTATCTTACGGTTATATAGAATTGCAGTACTTTAGGAATATGGTATGGGGAGTAAGCCGATGAAATTGTTGATAAAACCAGGGAAAGCACTACTGAACCCTCAAGATTTTCGCTATGGGGTGCATTGAGTCTCTCACAATTTATTGTCATTTAAGGAATCTGCAACTTTCCTTCGTCATCATTATTACGTAGGTTTAATTACATGAGGTTAGACTTCTGTAATTCACCAAAGCGAGTGCCTATATAAGGGTTTTGGTAATCTCAAATTTTTAATTCACCCTTTTCTATCTAGTGAACAATTGAACTCGTATTTCTTGTAGTCTTAGACTCTTCGTTCTTATTGTAGTTTTAGACTTAGTTGTTACAGATTAAGGACTTTGCTATTTGACGTGCACTCTTTTGTTTAGGGATTGAGATTCTTTAAAGTAAGAAATGTATTTTATTCTATAAAATATAAATGGATGACCATTGATTAAAAAATCAATGATAGAGATTATCTTAAATTCATAAACTATTATACACTTGCATATATATTATAACAATCTTTAACATTAATATTTTAATCGATAATTATCTATTTATACTTTATAAAATAAAATGCTTTCTTCCCTACAGAGGATCTAAATCCGTTATTCTGGTAGTGTAATAGAAACCCAAGTAAAGTTACATGTAAGAACTGAGCCATAACAAGTAGTAGCAGAAGAACTTATGAGCCTAATACTCATAAGGTTCAATCCTATGTGTAAAAAGGATGGAGATAATTCGTTATTAGGTTGTCAGGTGAGAGAGAAGTTGCGAAGGCATGAGAGTGCTCTGTGAGGTGTTCGTATCTTTAACGATTAGTTACCAATTCTGTTATCTATGAGTTGTATAAATAAGTGATCCATTGACATAAAACATAGAAGAAAATATTTGAGGTTTTGAATTCTCTAGAGTTGCCGGGAGCTTGAAATTCATCTTATTCATAACAAATGTGATGAGAAGTTGAAAAGGCATGGGAGTGCTTTATGTGAGGTGTCCATGTCTTTAGGAGTTAGTTACCAATTTTGTTTTGTATTTTTGTTAAATGCCCATAGGGTTCAAAAGAGTTTAAGTTATATAAATAAGTGATCCATTGATATAAATATATAAAAGAAAATACTTGAAGTTTTGAATTCTTTAGAGCTAGTGCGAGCACAAATCCCATCTCATGGTGCTTTCGATGAGAGTACTTCCTCTCAGGGACACCACCATGGAGGAGTTGAAGCTTGTTGTTATGCTTGCCCATTCTCAATAGGCTACACAGCAACGTATGCTGAATTGCAGTCTGAGAGCTAGAATTATGATGCAAACACTAGAGCTCCAAGTGTATTTTGTTAAGATGGCCACAAAAATTGAAGGCCTCCATCAATAGTTCAACTAGGACCGCCAATGCATTGCTCAAGACAACAAATTGCAAAGTGATGATGGAAACTTCTATGGACCTCAGATGAAGACAGTGGCAAATTATTCTCAGATTCTGCTATTTGTATACTCGAGGTAGTAGAGAAATGTATTGTATCGCCAATGAACTTTGTGGCTAGTCCCCTTGCCACTGTCCAAACCATTGGCAGCAATATAGCCACAAACGTTGCCCAAATGGTTCCACACCTTGATGTGATTGACCTTACTCACATCGGTAGTGACCCAAATCATCAATAGGCAGGACGCTCAAAAATTTCTTTAGATCATCGCAGATGTTTGAATAGTCATGGGAAAATTTGCTCATGGCATTGTAGCTCTCTTCGTTCCAAATCCTACAGCAAGAGCTCTTCAATCTTAGTGATGAGAGATGGTGGAAGCTACATTATTAAATTTGACGCCCAAATTTAACTAGTGCTTACTTTATATATCTTTGAGTATTCTTCAATCATGAACTCTACATTATGATCACAAGATCACTAACACCCTTCAGATCATGAACACAACAACCCTTCTCATAGTTGTAGAGCAACTAAAAGATCCACTTCAATGTGTATACACATTCCAAATCTCAAAGCCAATGACAGTGCCTTCAAGAGAATCACATGAGAAAATTTCTTTTGAGTGAGTGTAGGGAGAATATGTATGTAAAAATTAATTGTTGTGTATTACTTATGTGTGAAGTTATCTCCCTATTGAATTGAGACTAACTCAAACTATTTGGGAGTCATAGCTAACTAGGAATCCTAAAGGATAGTTAGCTATAGATAGCTATAGTGGATAACTAGGAATAGGATAATTAATTAGAAATTCATATCATTCAAATTAAACTAATTTAATTATCTACTATTATGTATTATTTGAACTAATCTAACAATAAATAGGATTTAATTAATTACAAATAACTAATTTATCATGTTGCATATTGCATGCACATGGACACACCACCATGCAACATCTCTCACTCATATACAGAGAGCATCAATATGCTATGTATCTTCTGTTGGAATATTTTTATGCACTTACATATATCAGTGGCTAATTTTAATATAATGTGAGGCTTGATTTGTGGTCTAGTTATGTGATTCTTGAATTATGGGCTAATTAGTTATTGTAAACTCTTTTAGTTATTGAGTCTTGTGCAAGTTAACCTATGACAAGTTAGGTTAGCTGAATCCTATTGGCACAAGGAAAGGTCCCTACTCTCTATCTACTTATACAATACTATTGTCCCATTAACGTAACATGCTTAACATATTCCGTTTTGTATAGTAGGTCAAGAGAGGAGTTCTCTCTCCTAACTAATGGTATCCCTAATCATATTATTCAGTTTGTTATTTATATGATTATTTAATGTGCAATATTGATGGATCATAGGGATGCATTATTTATGGAGGTTAAGGGATTATAGAATGACATTAGGTATTCCTAAATCTCTAAATGTATCTAGAAACATAGTATGCATACTATAGGGTGATTTACACACCTTAGGATAAATGACTTTTAAATACATATTTTGCATGGATGATTTATTGATTAATTTATTTTCATCCTTTATCTCTTGATCTACATGTTCTCACTTTCATATAGGGATATGATGGCTTGTGAAGGTAGTCTTCTCTTGATCTTCTGGTGCAATGGCTATTTGATTGTATCTAGAATAGCCATTTAAGAAGCAATAGTACATGTTCCTAACAAGCTTATTTAGCATTTGATCCAAGAAAGGCAATGTAAAGTGATCTTTCCTAGGATCAATTCATTGTGTGCACTCTCCATTACTATTGTTCCTCCCTTCTTTAGTGCACATTGTACAGAACTCACCCATACATTATTTGAAATAAGGAAGATAATACTATTGTCAAGCCATTTGATTATTACCTTCTTCACCACTTCCTTCATATTTGGATTCAGCGTCCTTTGCATTTCTATGCTTGGTTTGCACCATTCCTCTAAAATAATCTTATGCATGCAGATTGTAGGACTTATTCCTCTAATGTCACTCAAAGTCCATCCAATAGCTTCCTTATTCTCCCTCAGCTCTCTTTAAGAGCTTTTCTTGCTGCTCCTTGGTTAAGATAGATGAAATAATTATAGTACATATAGAATTTGCTCTTAAATATGCATAGGTCAGATAAGGGGTAGTGGTTTCAACTCCAAGTCTATAGACTTCTCACCTAAAGGCTGGGGTTCACTCTTTAATATTTTAGCATTGAAAACAAGTGGTTCCTACCTTGGAAAATGTGGACTCTTCTCAAGATATATAATCCAGTACCTTGGCTGCTTCTTCATTTTGTGCAATATCTCCACTCACCATGGCAATCTCTAAGGGATCTTTGGGCTTAATTATGGTGCCTAGTTCAACTACACAAGAGTCTACCACATCTATTCTTCACATATTTTCATTCTCATAAGGGAGCTTTATGGCTTTAAAGACATTGAATTTGACCTCTTGATCTTGCACTCTCATGGTCAATTCTCCTTTTCACACATCTATTATCATGCCACTAGTTTCAAAGAAAGGTCTTCCCAAAATTATGGGAATTTCTTTATACTCCTCCATGTCCAATGTGATGAAGTTAGTGGGGAGGATTAATTTGTCCACTTTTACTAGCACATCTTCAATGATACCCTTAGAATATGCTAGGGTCCTATCTACAAGTTGTACAATAGCACTTGTGGACTTTAGCTCTCTTAGGCTAAGCCTCTTTGAAATAGAAAGGGGCATAAAGTTTATGCTTGCCCCCAAATCACACAAGGCATGGCCCACATACTGGCTCCTAATTGTGAAAAGGATAGTGAATCTTCCAAGGTCCTTCAACTTAGGAGGAAGTTTTCTTTTAAGTACTGCACTGCACTCTTCAGTAAGTGCAACCATCTCATTGTCAAGTATCATCCTTTTTCTAGTCAAAATCTCTTTCATGAACTTGGCATAATAGGGCATGTTCTCCAAGGCATTTGCAAATGGGATAATAATGTGAAGTTTTTGGAAAACATCAAGAAACTTTGAGAACTACTTCTCTTGTTTGTCTTTCCTTAGCCTTTGAGGAAAAGAAGGTGGTATAATATAGTTAAAACTCTTAGGCCCCTTCTTCTTACTACTCAATGTGTAGCTCTTATTTCTCTCTTCTTCTAAGATTTTTCCACTCAAATCACCCTCAAATGCTTTACCATTTTCACTCTTTGTTAGCCTCTTAATCTCGATTCCAACATGTGCAAAATCATCAAACTTACTTTCCAACTTAACAGCTTGTTTCTCACCATTCTCGCTGGGTACTTTGTTTTTTTTTTTTTACTTTATCATTACTCTCAATCTGTACCTTTGATGGAGGTGCATGTGTACCTACCTCTCCTTTTAAGTAATTCTCTTCCTCTCTAATAATCTTTCCACTCCATAACACAATGGACTTGCCTTGTTCATTATCCTTAATTCTAGGATCTTTAGTGTTACTAAGCAAAGAACCAAGCTGCCTAGAGGACAATGAATTGGCTCATTGGCCCACTTGCAACTCCAAATTCCTTATGGAAGAGTTGGTCACTTTCATGAACTAAGCTAAAATGTCTTCCAACCCCATCTTTTCTTGTTGAGGAGGGCTTTGCACCTCGAATCTAGGTGGATTGTTGGCTTCAACTTTTCCTTTTGGCTTCTGGTTATTTTGATTGTTCCAAGAAAAATTAGGGTGGTTTCTCCATGTAGGGTTGTATTAGTTAGAGTTTGGATTATATTGAGACCTATTGTAATTAGCACCATATTGCACACTCCCTTGACTCATAGCACACCTCTCACTAGGATGGTTTCCCCCACAAAACTCAAATTATACTAGGACTACTAGGTCCCAAATTTTGAATTTGTTTGCTTGATATGGCCACTTATGTAGTACATGTAGAAATTACATCCAACTCATACACTCTAGCTACTTTTCTGGTATTAACTCTCTCACTATTCCACTAGGAATTATTGCTAGCCATATCTCCAATAATTCAGAAGTGTCATTTATGGTTTTGATTATTAAGGCACCCCCTACAATAGCACCTATAGTGGGATGTGTGTTTCCTAGTAGGCCACTATAGAATGTTTGCACTTGTAACTATTTAGGAAGGCCATGATGAAGGCACTTCCTTAGTAGCTCCTTATACCTCTTCCAAGCCTCATATAGTGTCTCACCATCAAAATGAATGAAAGAAATTATGTCATTCCTTAACTTGGCTGTCTGGGTTGGGGAAAAGAACTTAGTAAGAAACTTTTATCTAGTTCTTCCCATGTAGTGATGGAACCAACTAGTAAGGATTGCAATCATGCCTTCACCTTATCTCTTAAAAAGAACAAAAATAGCCTAACCTAATGCCAATATATCTAAATGTATCACATATCTCCAAAAAGTTTGTCAAGTGTAGGTTAGGGTACATATAAAAAATTTGTTAAAGAGAATATGATTAATAATTCCAATGGCAGTTATCCGCTAGTAATTATTAATTTTTATTTTTTTCAAACGATTTAGCCGCTAGTTATATTCTATATGCCTTTTGTGCATCAAAATTTTACAATATACCCAACTTCTAACCCACTAGTAATATTAATAAAGTCTTCAATAAATAAATATTTTTACTCATTTTACTAGGGAATTTTTCAATCGGTTAAACTAAGTATCCTCTTTGGTGAAAGATCAATCATTAAGATAAATAAATCATTTTATTGTCTACTTTTTTTTTTAATTTTATCAGCAGTCATCTACCGATAATATTAAGTATTATTACTAGCAAATTGAGATATCAGCTACAAAATATTACCGTTTGCTAGTAATATTACCGATGATAGTTGTACTAGTCGATTTCAATCTACCACAAAATTCACCAGAATTGACTATTACAAGCCATTTTTGAATTTCTCTAGTAGATATTAGCCAATGGAGATCGAAATTTTTTTTTTGTAGTGTCATAATACTTGGTCACTTGAAAACAGTGGAGCTACATGGAGACATGGCTCCTTGAATTTTTAAAAATTTCATATATAGTTATAGAAAATTATAAAAATATTCAATTTTGCACCTCGTCAATTTTATAAAATTTGAAATAGAGCCAGTATAGTTTAAAATTTTTCAACAAACTCCTTATATATTTTATTTAATTTTAAAATGACCCATAAGAATCTTAAAATGTTAAAATAAATTTTGCCTCTACGGTTTCTATGTTTTTAAAATGTCCAATGAAGATTTTAAAATTCTAAAATGGACCCCACCTTATAAGCACAATACTCCACTTTTCAATTTCATATTTTTCAATTCTAACTTCTCGTTTGACCCAAAGTTAAAATTTTTTTAAATAACTCTTGTCATGTTTGACCCCAAAGATTTTTTAAATTTTTTATTAATTTCAAAATATTTTAAAATACAAAATTAACTCATTCTCTTTAACATCTTTTGAACTCAAAATTTAAACACTTTTACATTTTTAATATTTTTCAGTCTTGTTTCTATTACACTAGTACTTATATTTCAATTTAGCTGTCTTGTACTTCAATTAAACTCATTCATTCACTTTTTCATATTTAAATAACAATTATTTTTATGCTTACTAAATGAATTTTCAATAAGGTTAAAATTTTAAATTATTATTTTGTCAAAATCTTATATATTCATTATTTCTTAAATAAATTTTTATATGTTATTTTCACTTTCTTGCTTGTGTTCCTTGAAATTTAAATTAATAAATAATACTTAGTGATGATAGTACATTAAGTTATTTGATGCTTTTTATTCTCAATAATTTAATAAGATTAAACTAGTCTGTAATTATTTTATTTTATTATATTTTTTAATATTCAATTTTATTTTTTATATGTATGCATTGCGTAAAGATTTCAATTTTTTTGTTATCTTATTACCATTCATCTCAGCTCCTCCTAAATAAATTTTTAGGCGTCGCCCCTGTCATGTGGTTTCATCTTTTGAAACCATTGCCAAATTTGTTCATTCTTTATATTATCAAAGATGTTCTTCTCTCTATAAGAAACCAAGAAAGCATTTAACCATTCATCTCCCATTTGATTGTGGATTTCATTCTTCATAATATCCATTGTAGAAAAGCTTTTCAATAAATGCAGTTATAATTGGTAAGATCAATGTAAATTCCACTCCTACTAACATTTCGTAGTTATTAATGTTTTTGTTGAGAAATTTATCCATAACTAACAACAAATGAGCAATATGATCATTATTAAACAATTAAAGTTAAGTCGCTAAATTGTATATGTTTTAAATTTCCACATAGCCTAAACTTATTATTTCTCATATGAAGACAGCAAATAGCTTTCAATATGAAAGAAATTGTATTTTCTTAGTTGCAATAGAGAAGACCCAGGCACCAAAAAACCTATTTATTGCCATGGATGAAATTTTATAATTAAGACATTTTTCAAATTTTATGGAACAAATTTAATGATCAAAATGGTAACCAAAAACATCTAATTAAACAACAATAATAACAAATAAACCCTTATTCTACTAAATAAAGTAAATTACATAAATCAAATGGCACTATTAAATTTTATTAGAAATTAATTTTTTAAAAATATCATTTATTTAAAAATTATTTTTAATAATCTTTTCTAATGTTATTTTTGGTCTTCCATAACCTCTCTTTATTTGACTAATAATTATTTGATCGATTTTTTTTATTGAAACATCTAACACTTTTCTTTACACATGTTTAAAATATATAATTAATACACCAAATTAATTTTTTCAATTTTAAAATAATTTCTTGAAAGAAAGTTGATCTCTCAAACCTTGTCACTCTTCCTTCTTGACCTGTTAATGGTTTCTAACCTTAAATAACCTGGTTTTGGTCAAAACATGTTTTGTACTGCACTCTTCCTGTAATTTCTAACTTTCCCTTTCAGTCAAAATTAGTAAAAACTAATGTGCAAAGTGTAAATTAATCACGTGCGTACAATACAAGTGAGCCTCAGCTTCAGTTGCAAATTCTAAGTCTAAACCCGACCTACAAAACCAAGCAAGTATAAAACATGAACAAATAGATATAAAAATTTTAGAATGGCCAACATCTACAAGATGTGCCCCTTACATCTTTGGTCAATGGAGGGTTGAGAAATTATTGTGGCACTTCAAATTTTATCATATGAGTATTTTATATATATATATATATATATATATATATATATATATTAAAATTTTCAAAAAAAGAAAAGAGTATTTGTCTACTCACATTGTAATGTGAATATGCACCACTAACTTATACTTTCATAAAATTAATGAGTAATTTTATATTTTTATAGTTCTATAACTTATGTTCATACTAGTTATTGTTAAATTTTGTGAAAGTTACTAGAGTAATATATAATTTTTGTGTAAAAAAACTTATACAAGTGGCATTACTCACAGAATAAGTAAAAGTGATTTGCAATTTCGAGTTGAAAATTCCCATTAGTCAAGTTATGTTTAATACCAGTTTCTAGGATGAAACAACTATAAATCATAATTGGGTTCATGACACAAGATGAATAGGATTTACTTTGAAAAAATTTAAATCTGCATAATTGTAAATGTGAAATTTATAAAATACTATTATTCTTTTAAATACTTTTTAATGTCCGCTTTGTTCTAAAAATTAGAACTGAGATTCATAATTTTAATTCTAATTTTAATTTTTTTGGAATTGAAATTAGGCTAAATCTATTAATTTTGTGTTTGGATCTTATAAAATTTTAAAGCAAAATCATAATTTTGAGTTCAATTCTAAATCCTACTGTTTCAATATATCATTCCGAGTTTTAAAAAAATAATTAATAAGGGCAATTCAATGTATGATGGTTGGGATAGGAACGCTGATGGCAGCAGTATAAAGCAATAGTTGTAGGGTCAACAATGGTGCAAAAATAGTGACAATAATAAAGGGTGAAAATCGGTTATGCTAGGTTAGACTTTGCCTTAAACAAACCAGGCCTATATAGATTCAACCAAAAACCCAAAAAATAGGTCAATATAGTAGTTCCTTGTCATGGGCCTAGTCTATTAAGTTGATACAGGTCATATTTAAAGGCATAGTCTATCTATTAACTAATTTAGACATACAATTGAAATGAGCCACAGACCTTCCAAGCCTACAAGGTATTTCCAAATATATAAGTGTATCTTATTCACTTTAAGTATTTATAAGTACAATATATGATATATTTATATATTATTTAAATAAAAATAAGTCTTTTTTGTGAAAACAAACTTAGGCCAATTAAAAAAATTATTTTATTTTTAACCTAAGTTTAACTTAAAATATTAAACGGGCCAAAGTAGGATGCAAGTGATAATATTAAAGGTATTTTGATGATGATGGTAATAAAAATAGTGTTGATAATAATAATAATAATAATAATAATAATAATAATAATAATAATAATAATAATTTAATTGAGGTTATGGTAATCATGGTGGGTTGACGAGATTTTATGTTTATAATAAGTTTCTTCATTTTGTGATTTATAATGACATCTACAACAATGGTGGCAATGGTGAAGTAGTACAAATTTTGACAAGTTTTTTTAATTCACAACTCTTTGAAATTAAAATTTTAGGGGCATGTGAATAATTAAAAATGTATCTTTTAATTATTTTTCAATGAGTTCAAGTACATTATTGAATTCCAATTTAGATTCTAATAGATACACAACAACATAAATATTTTCTTAAATTTTTTTAGAAATATTTTTTATGCTTTGAATAAAAGATCAATTTTTTTAAACAAGAATTATTCATGACAAATTTTTTTCAATAAAAATAATTTTAAATTTAAATTTATATTAATAAATTATCTTCAAATAAATATAAAATTTAGATTTAAAATGATGGATTCCAATTTTAAAGTCTAATTATAAGCCCAATTTTAACAACTAAACAAACATTGATTAATTCTCTTATTGGGGAATACAACTTGGCCCAACCTGTACTTGCCTAACGCACAACTTCACAAGTGGCGGTAATTGGGTAAGTATTTGTATAAGGTTTATGATAAATGTTGTACCACTTTTGTTAAAGATTTAAAAATTTTAAAAAGGTGAAAAATAGTGTGGAGTTACGCCATTAAAGCTGGCTCCTTGGTGAGTAAAATGTAATTAAAGCTATGACACAAAATCCCAATTGCATAAGATCCGTTTAAGGTATAAACACCTATAAAATTGGTATTAATTTCAAGTTTAAATACTATGCAAATACCATTGATCTTTGTGAGAAAAATTTATTATGTCATGACACCAATGGTACTAAAACTTTGCAAGGATTTAAATGATTATTTAATTAAAATAGAAATGTAATAATTAAAATTCAAATCTTTTATCACCATAATATAATTTACAAATTTTATAATAGCTTCTAAAAGTAAGAAATTTATTTCTTTTTATACGAGACAACTTAAATGAAAAAAATCTGCCAATTCCTATTGTAAATAAAAAGAAAATAATAGAATATAAAAAGATTTTATTATTATTATTAGAAATTAAATCTGAAATCGCTGGCAAAATACTGGTCTAACACCAACAATATAGGGGACACAGAGCTTACCAAATTGTTTCCGAAGAGCAACGTAGAAGCAAAAAAAAGAAGACGCCCATGATATGAGTTTTATTTAATTTTTATAATTTATATTTTTAGTGTTTAATTTAAATAATTTAAATTTTTTAAATAAAAATTAGAATAAACCGAAACGTTGAATTATGAAGGAAAAGGTGGCAAAATGGCACAGGAGATAGCGGGGATGCATGTGGAAAGTGAAAACTAAGACGCGGCAAAGGGAAAAGAAAAACCACAAAGGGCAGAGTGATTGGGATGAGAAAAAGAAGGAAATAAATGGAGAGAGCCCCACAAGGTGACTGACGTAAAAGTAGACCTACCTACCGAATCAAGCCTTTGCCTGACCTGTAACCACTAACCACTTGTCTTTCTCACCAACTTGGTCAAATCCTAATCCCCCTCCCTCTCTCTCCCCTATTTCCAATCCTTAAACCATTTTTTCTCTCTCTGTTTCACACATACTTGCCCGGTTCAGCCTCCAACTCCCACCCCAACCTCCACTCTCTCAGGTCTCTCTCTAGAAAATCATCAGAATACAGAAGCAGAAGCAAGTCTTTTTCTTCATCTTTTCTTATCCATTTGGTACCCACAAAACAACAAAGAGAGGGAAAGAAACGTACTTATCCATTTACTGTAAAGTCTAAACCACACCTTGGGTTCCCTTTTCTTTTCCTATTCTGGGTTTTGGCTTATTAAGCTGCCATCATCAACCATCAACCTCTGCTTTGTAATTTTTAGATGGGACGTTCCCCTTGTTGTGAAAAATCACATACCAACAAAGGCGCGTGGACCAAAGAGGAAGACCAACGCCTCATCGACTACATCCGCGTCCATGGCGAAGGTTGCTGGCGTTCTCTCCCCAAAGCTGCTGGTACCATACTCTGTGCTTTTGCTTCCTCTGTTTTCATTCTTGTTTTTCAATTTTTGAAATTTGAATTCTTTGTTATAGGATTGCGTAGATGCGGAAAGAGCTGTAGATTGAGGTGGATAAATTATCTTCGTCCTGACTTGAAGCGTGGGAATTTCACCGAAGAAGAAGATGAACTAATCATCAAGCTCCATAGTTTACTTGGGAACAAGTAAAATTCTCTATCGTTTTTGGGTTTTTCTCATCGATTTTGCTTTCTCACTGTTTGGTTGCTGAGAAAACGGGGGAAATCCAGAGTAGTTATTAATCTTTTTTCTTATGAAAATTTAATTGAACCCCAGATGGTCTCTGATTGCGGGACGATTACCTGGTAGAACCGACAACGAAATTAAAAACTACTGGAACACTCACATCAAGCGCAAGCTCATCAGCCACGGAATCGACCCACAAACCCACCGCCCCCTCAACAAAACCGCTTCTGTCAATTCTGCCACCGCCAAATTGAATTTCAAAAGTTGCTCGCCACCGACTTTCCCAGTTGCAGATGCCAACCTGGCAAAGCAGAGCGAAAGCTTCAAGTGCATCAACTTCGGCCCCGAATTGAAGCCCAAGTTGGAGCCAATTGCAGATTTGAACTACACCAGCAGTGGCACTACCACCGAGGAAGGATCACCAGCGAAGCAAGTCTTGCATGATAGCCAACCCAACCTGGAACTCTCGATCGGTCTGGCCCCATTTCAGTCTGAGCTGACTCAGGCAGCGTCGTGGAACTCGGCGGAATCGAAGCCGAACCGGGTTGCTTTGGGGCTATTGGGGGCGGTGCAGTCGGCGGCGGTGTGTTTGTGTTGCCATTTGGGTTTTAAAAACAGTGACTTATGTAACAATTGCCATAAGGCAAATGGATTCAACCCATATGGCTCACCTTTGATTTGAAGTCTGAGAGAGTTGAGACGAGAGTAGTTTTAATAGGTACATCAAGAACAACATCTGTGCCTGTTTTTTTGACTGAAAAATGCTTTGCTTAAGCTATAGGCAAATAAATATTTTTTGTTCTGTTTTTCTTTCTTTGATTTTTTTAATGTTTGATATGACTTTCTCTGATATTTATAGGGCACGAACAAGGTTATTTTAAGAATGTTCCAAGCCATTTCAGAAGAAATAGGACCCTGTTTGAAACTCTGCTTCAATCATCACCTTCTTCTATACCCTATCTCCCATCTAATCTCCAAACCCCAAATTATCGGCAAATTGTTGACCAACGTCTCTCCTAAAATTCCCCCCACAACCAGTCTCACCTGATTTCTGTTAGCAACTCTATCAGCCTTCAATCTAACCCACCCTTCAAAATCAGCAGGAGTTTAGGTTTTCTTTCAGGGGACTGATTGGTATAAGTGTTCGGTGATCAGTATACACGGTAAACAGATAGATTATGTTTGTAATTTAAAAATGTTAAAGGTTAATTTAAAACTTTAGAAGCAATTTAAATAGAATATATAGAAAATATTTGAAAGTTTTTAAATTACTACAAATTATATATATAATTTTACAAAATTTAACGAAATTAGATTGAAAAATTGTTTAAATTTTTTATGATATAAATAAAAATTTTTAAAGTTCAAAAATTATGTTAAAAATTTTCAAAATTCTTTATATATGTAGTTTTTCAAAATTAAAGAATGGATAGAGCTCCTCCCACACCCACCCTGGACACCTCAAAGCAAGGATGCAGAGACGAGATGGATGTTCGATGTAAAGTGGTAAAGCCATTCAGAGAGGACAAAACAAAAAATAAAGGAAAATATGAAAGTGGATAAAAAGTATGTCACGGTGAAAGAGGGCACATGAAGGCAATTGAGGTTAGAGATGGGGAAGGCCCTTCGGCTCATTGGTTCTCATGGTTCGATCCACTCTCTACACCGTCCCAACGTTTTTTATTTTTTTTATGTACTGTTTATATTTTAATTTTTTTAAAAATAAAAAATAAAAAATAATAATAAATATACGTTTACTAACGTAAATTTAGTAGCATTTTACTGTACTAAAAAAAAATATTAGAGAAAAAGGGTAAAGGAGAGAGAGGGCAGAGGCACATGCTACGGCGAGACTCCCTTAAACTAGCTAGCCTCTATGGGACCCTTTAGAATTTAGGTGAATAGAATTGAATCTTTTACACAATTAAATTGAAAATAATTATAAAAAAATTAATAGTTATCAAATTAATTTATTTTTCAATATATTATTTTAGAATTTGTTTTTTAAAAAATAGTTGTATTTGGATAAATATTGTTAAAATTAATATCTAAATGTAAAATAAAAATAAAAAGAAAACAAAAATTAAAATGTGTAACCATGAATTGATAAAATTTTTAAAAAATTACAAAACTTAAAAGAAAATATTTATAATTTTAAATAATATTTCAAAATAGTTATTATTTAAACGTGTAATTATATATTGAATACCTTGGATATGATGGGTGTAGATTTTTTATTTTGATACTTGAAAAGCAATTTAAATTAAAAATAGGCCATTTACGTCTACAGCATGCAAGTGCCATTATAATGGAACCCCGTACAGATTCAATTTATGAGATTTTTATTTTTGGGCGTCTTTTTGTTGGCAAAGCAGGGAGATGAGGGCAATGATAAAATAAAAGAAATTATCATATTATTTTTTATATTTAGCCATTTTTTATAAAAATAAATATCTAACTAATATATATATGCATATATATATATATATATGACTAAACATAAGGTGTGATAGTAAAATAAAGACTGGTAATGTAGCAAGAAGGTAAAATAAAATCATCAAAATGGAGAATCAAATTTTGCAAATGAAAAGGCAAGGATCTGTTATTGCCCCCAAAAGAAAAAAAATTCCTGCTCAAAGACAGTATAATTGATTTTGTTATCAAAGACTTGGCCACCTAATTATTTGATTCGGTACTTTATTTATAATATATAATCTAGTTCGACTATGACATGAATCATAACGTATAATAATGTAGCTCATGAACTAAGATTAAAATATATTCTGACCTATTGCAAATGAAATTATTTTTATTTTAGTCTTTCATTAGTTAATTTTTCTAATCATATAATCTATAGTTGAAAATCATACTCAATTAAATTCTTTTGTTGCTTTTACAATCACATAGTTAACGAGTTGCTAATGTGATGCTTTAAACAACAAAACTCAAAATCTAAACTCTAAATGTCAAATAGTAAACTAAAAAACTTTAAATTTTAAATTATAAAATCTTAAATTGTAAAAGCCTAAACCTCAAACTATAAATTGCAAAACATGAAACCCTAAATTCTAGACCATAAAATCTCAAATCTTAAACTATAAAATTCTAAACCCTAAACTCCAAATCCTAAATTGAAAAACCCTAAACCATGAAACCTAACCCTTAAATTACAAAAGTCAAAACCTCTAATCTTAAACTATGAAATCCCCAAACCCTAAATCTCAAATTGTAAAATTGTCAACTGCAAAGCTCCAACCCCTAAACTATAAAATCTTAAATTTCAAACCCTAAATTGTAAAACTTGAAACCTTTAATCCTAAATTATAAAATCATAAACTATAAAATCTCAAACTCCAAACCCTAAACTACAAAACTCCAAACCTCAAATCTTAAATCATAAAACTTTAAACTTTAAACCCTCAATCATGAAATCATAAACCCTAGTGACACTTTAAATCACAAACCGTGAAATCTCAAATCCCAATCCTTAAACTGTAAAACTTCAAACCCTAAACAATAAAGCACTAAACTACAAACTTTAAATTGTAAAACCCCAAATCTTAAGCTACAAAACTTAAAACCTTGAACTTTAAATTGCAAAACACTAAACCCTAAACCTCCAACTCTTAATTGCAAGATGTTAGACCTCAAATCCTACACCATGAAACCACAAACCCTAAACTACAAAATTCCAAAATTTAAAATGTAAAATCCTAAATGCCAAATCTTATTCCCTTAATTGGCAAACCCCAAAATTTAAGCACTAAATTGTAAAATCCTAAACTCCAAACAACAAACACAAAACTACAAAATCCTAAAACCCAAACTCCAAACCCTTAATCACAAAATCCAAAACCCCAAGTTTGAAACTATAAAACTACAAACCCAAACCCCTACAATGTAAAATCCTAAACCCTAAATTATGAAACCATAAACCCAATTCCCAAATCTTAAATTTTAAATTGCAACAACCTAACCCTAACACTAAACCATGAAATCTCAAACCCTAAATTGCAAGACCTCACATTTAAGGTTTGGGGTTGGAGGTTTTGCAATTTAAGATTTTGGATTTGAGGTCTCATAATTTAGGGTTTAACATTTAGGATTCAGAGTTTGGTGCTTTGCTATTTAGGGTTTGGGGTTTGAAGTTTTACAATTTAGGATTTAGGTTTTGAGTTTTACACTTTAGAGTTTAGAGTTTGATGTTTTATTATTTAGGGTTTGGAGTTTGGAGTTTCACAGTCTAAGATTTAAGGTTTGAGGTTTGAGGTTTGAAGTTCATGATTTAGGACTTAGGGTTTGTGATTTCATGATTGAGGATGTAGGTTTGCAGTTTTACAATTTACGATTTAGGGTATGGGATTTCGCTATTTAGGTTTGGTGTTTGGGGTTTTAATATTTAGGATTTTTAGTTTTGCAATTTGGGATTTGAGGCTTGGGTTTTGTAGTTTAGGATTTGGAGTTTTATAGTTTAGGGTTTCACAAGATGGGATTTAGGATTTAGAGTTTCACAATTTAGGGTTTGGGATTTTAGATTTTGTAGTTTAAGGGTTAAGGTTTTGTGATTTAGGATTTGGGGTCTAGAGTTTTGCAATTTATGATTTGAAGTTTAGGATTTCATAGTTTAGGGTTTTGCAATTGAAGATTTTGGATTTTGAGTTTTACTTTAGGGTTTGATGTTTTACATTTTAGGATTTGTGGTCTTGAGTTTTACGATTTTAGGTTTAGGGTTTGAGATTTAAGGTTTTATGATGTATGGTTTGAGCTTTGTGTTTGGCTTTTTCCAATTTAGGATTTGTAGTTTGGAGTTTTACAATTTAGGGTTTAGGGTTTTGCAATTTAGGATTTAGGGTTTGGAGTCTTATAGTTTAGCATTTTTAGTTTTCAAATTTAGGGTTATGGTTTAGAATTTGGAAGTTTAGGGTTTTGATTTAGGTTTTCTCAATTTGGGTTTAGGGTTTAGGGTTCTCGAGTTTTATAATTTAGGGGTTGGGATTTTATGATTTAGGATTTGGGGTTGGGGTTTGGTAGTCCAAGGTTTTAGGTTTTGCAATTTAAGGTTTGGAGTTGTAGGTTTTACAATGTATGGGTTAGGGTTTTGTGACTTAGAGTTTTGCAATTTAGATTTTTGAATTTTTTGGTTTAGAGTTTAAAGTTTGAAATTCCATGTTTAGGGTTTGAATTTGGGGTTTAAAAAAAAAATTCCTGTTCAAAGACAATATAATTGATTTTGTTATCAAAGACTTGGCCACCTAATTATTTGATTTGGTACTTTATTTATAATATATAATCTAGTTTGACTATGACATGAATTATAATGTATAATAGTGTAACTCATGAACTAAGATTAAAATATATTTTAACCTATCTCCAATGAAATTATTTTTATTTTAGTCTTTTATTGGTTAATTTTTCTAATCGTATCATCTATAGTTGAAAATCATACTCAATTAAATTCTTTTGTCACTTTTCTGTTCACATAGTTAACGAGTTGCTAATGTGATGCTTTAAACAACAAAACTCAAAATTCAAACTCTAAATATCAACTAAAAAACTCTAAGCCTTGAATCATAAAATCCTAAATTGTAAAAGCTTAAACCTCAAACTCTAAATTGCAAAACATGAAACCCTAAATTCTAGACCATAAAACCCCAAATCTTAAACTATAAAATTTTAAACCCTAAACTCTAAATCCTAAATTATAAAACCCTAAACCATGAAACCTAACCCCTAAATTCCAAAAGTCAAAACCTCTAATCTTAAACTATGAATCCCCAACCATAAATCTCAAATTGTGAAATAGTAAATTGCAAAGCTCCAAACCCTAAACTATAAAATCTCAAATTTCAAGCCCTAAATTATAAAACTTGAAACCTTTAACTCTAAATTATAAAATCTTAAACTATAAAACCCCAAACCTCAAATCTTAAATCATAAAACTCTAAACTTTAAACCCTCAATCATGAAATCATAAACCCTAGTGACACTTTAAATCACAAATCGTGAAATCTCAAATCCCAATCCTTAAACTGCAAAACTTCAAACCCTAAACAACAAAGCACTAAATCACAAATTTTAAATTGTAAAACCTTAAATCTTAAGCTATAAAACTCTAAACCCAAAATCTTAAACTACAAAACTCTAGATTGTGAACCTTAAGCTGCAAAACTTAAAACCCCAAACCTTAAATTGCAAAACACTAAACCCTCAACCCTTAATTACAAGATGTTAAACCTAAAATCCTACACCATTAAACCAAAAACCCTAAACTACACATTCCAAAATCTAAAATGTAAAATCCAAAATCTAAAACCCCAAATCCAAAATTACAAAACTCCAAATCCCAAACTCTAAATTGTGAAATCCAAAATCCTAAATTGCAAAACTCAACCCTAAACCCTTAATCATGATGCCTCAAACTCTAAATTGTGAAATCTAAACCTCAAACCCTAAACTATGAATTCTTAAACGCTAAATCATAAAATCTTTAAAAAGCTTTAAATGCCAAATCTTATACTCTTAATTGGTAAACCCCAAACTTTAAGCACTAAATTGTAAAATCCTAAACTCCAAACCCTAAATCATAAATTGAAAACTCCAAAAAACAAACACAAAACTACAAAATCCTAAAATCCAAACTCCAAATCCTTAATCATGAAATCCAAAACCCCAAATTTGAAACTATAATACTACAAACCCAAACCCCTAAAATATAAAATCCTAAACCCTAAATTTTAAAACCATAAACCCAATCCCAAAATATAAATCTTAAATTGCAATAACCTAACCCAGACATTAAACTATGGAACCTCAAACCCTAAATTGCAAAATCTCACATTTAAGGTTTGGGGTTGGAGGTTTTGTGATTTAAGATTTGGGATTTGAGGTCTCATAATTAGGGTTTAACATTCAGGATTTGGAGTTTGGTGCTTTGCTATTTAGGGTTTGGTGTTTGAAATTTTACAATTTAGGATTTGGGTTTTAAGTTTTACACTTTAGAGTTTAGAGTTTTATGTTTTCTTATTTAGGGTTTGAAGTTTGGAGTTTCATAGTCTAAGATTTGAGGCTTGATGTTTCATATTTAGGGTTTGGATTTGGGATTTGAGATTTGAAGTTCATGATTTAGGACTTAGGGTTTGTGATTTCATGATTGAGGATGTAGGTTTGCAATTTTACAATTTACAATTTAGGGTATGGGATTTTGCTATTTAGGTTGGTGTTTGGGGTTTTAATATTTAGGATTTTTAGTTTTGTATTTTGGGATTTGAGGTTTGGGTTTTGTAGTTTAGGATTTGGGGTTTTATAGTTTAGGATTCACAATATGAGATTTAGCATTTAGAGTTTCAAAATTTAGGGTTTTGGGTTTTAGATTTTGTAGTTTAAGGGTTAGGGTTTTGTGATTGAGGATTTAGGGTTTAGAGTTTTGCAATTTATGATTTGAAGTTTAAGATTTCATAGTTTAGGGTTTTGCAATTGAGAATTTTGGATTTTGAGTTTTACTTTAGGGTTTGATGTTTTATTTTTTAGGATTTGGGGTTTGAGTTTTATGGTTTCAGGTTTAGGGTTTGAGGTTTAATGTTTTATGATGTATGGTTTGGGCTTTGTGTTTGGATTTTTCCAATTTAGGATTTGTAGTTGGGAGTTTTGAAATTTAGGGCTTAGGGTTTTACAATTTAGGATTTAGGGTTTGAAGTTTTATAGTTTAGCATTTTTAGTTTTCAAATTTAGGGTTTATGGTTTGGGATTTTGAAGTTTAGGATTTTGGGTTAGGTTTTCTCAATTTGGGCTTAGGGTTTAGGGTTCTTAAGTTTTACAATTTAGGGGTTGGGATTTTACGATTTAGGATTTGGGGTTTTGTGGTTTAGGGTTTTCTAATATAAGGCTTGGGGTTTTGTATTTTTAGGATTTGGGGTTGGGGTTTGGTAGTCCATAGTTTTAGGTTTTGCAATTTAAGGTTTGGTGTTCTAAATTTTATAGTGTAGGGGTTAGGGTTTTGCGACTTAGAGTTTTGCAATTTAGATTTTTGAATTTTTTGGTTTAGAGTTTAAAGTTTAAAATTCCATATTTAGGGTTTGAGTTTGGGGTTCTAAGTTTTACAGTGTAGGGGTTAGGGTTTTGCAACTGAGTTTTGCAATTTAGATTTTTGGATTTTTTGGTGTAGAGTTTAAAGTTTGAAATTCCATGTTTAGGGTTTGAATTTGGGGTTTTCTTTTTAGAATTTAGGATTTTGACATTTAGTGTTTGTTGTTTTGTGATTTTGAGTTTGGCATTTAGGGTTTTGCAGCTTAAAGTTTGAAATATAAGACTTAGGATTTAGAATTTAGAATGTGAGATTTAAGGTTTAGGTATTGTGTTTAAAAATTTATATATTACCATGTTAGCAAATAAAAAAAATCATGCCACATGTTAAATACTATGACATGTCACAAGTTAATGGTAACACATCGTCACATCAACAATTCCATGGACAAAGTGGAAAAAAAAAAGTGACAAAAGGATTTAATTAAGTATAATTTTCAACTGTTGAGGATCTGATTAAAAAAATTAACCAGTCAAAAACTAGAATAAAAATAGCATTGTTTGCGAGAGACAAAAATATGATATCGGACGATTCTAGCAATACTCAGTGAGTTTTATTTAGTTCTAGTGAAAAGTGGGGTCAAATTATTAGTTTCACTCGGTTCTAGCAGTAAGCAGTGAGTTTTAAAATATTAAAAATTTATATTATAAAAATTTTAGACAATTTGTTTCGTCCAAATCTTATAACTTTGGAGTAATGGCAGTTTGCACATTTAGTTTTTCTATTTTTTTTTTAAAAAATAAGTTAATCAATTAATTTTTAAGTTAGATAATTTAATCTATATATAAATTTGATTGAAATAATTTAACCTTTTATAAATTAAATTTTTTTTTAATATGACACAATTTAGTGATGACTTGAATTTTAGTTTTAATTGTAATATAATATAAATATTATTTAAATTTATCTTTTTATTAAAAGATTACTTAAAATTTATAAAATTAAAACATAATTATTATAGAATAAATATATTATTATATTATAATAAAAAAATTTAAATTATTACTAATAAATTATATTATATTAAAAAATATAATAAATAAAAAATTAAATTACCCTAATTACATTCGTTAAAAGTCTAAATTGCCTAACTTGAAACCGCCCCACTAAATGCTCAATTAGAAATTCAAATCAGACCAACCTATTTCCACACTAAGTACAGCCGTTGATTACGACTTTTCGTATTGCTGTCGTAAAATCGTTTTAATGCTATGCTATTCAGTTTGGTATGAGTTTATAACTTCATTCAATAAGATTCTTCATTTATATTATTTATTACTTGTTCCATTTTAAAATATCTATTTTTTAATAAATTCAAAAATTATTAAATTATCTTGATTTTAAAAAAATTATTATTTTTTATTAAAATATCCGTTTATTTGTGTACTATTATTGTTGTATTTAATGAAGATAGCAAAAATAAATAAGGATAGAAATGAAAAAAAAATTAATGCAGATTTGACTTTAGAAAAGAATAATTAAAAAAACTTAAGACTATAAGTGAAAAAATAAAAAAATATTAATTAATGATAATTTAAAAAAATAGTTAAATAAAATTATGTCGATGAATTTATAGCTCACCTGTTATAAATATTTTTATCTTTTTATCTTTAAATTTATACTAAAATTTGATATTATTTTCACTTTTTTTTTTTTATAAAAATCATATTAAGATTCTCTTATTATAAAAGAAAAAAAAAATTGTGTGGACCCTGTGTGTCAGTTTCGTATATATTGCTCTCGACGAGTTGTTACTGGCCCATTGCATTTTTTCATGCTTTGGCTATATCTTCTCTCAATTGTTTATTGTTCATTATTTTTATAAATAAGTATACACCGATTATACTTATTTTAGATGTAAAACTGTCATTTTCCGTTCTCTAAATGCCATGGCCTACTGAAGTGGACCTCTACCATATTCAACAGCAGGAGTTTAATAAAAGGGTAGCATTGCAATATCAGTTAAACTGTTATTTTAAATTAAATTTTGGTAAATATTTATTTAAAAACATAAATTTTAAATTTATATTAAAACATTAAAATTTTTTTAATTTATACTTTTTACGTAAATTCTTTTTTATTTTTAAAATTTATATTAACTTCTCTTATATTTTTATAATACATTATACATAAATTCCAACTAAAAAATATTCTTAGTTTAGTAATAAATTTACTATGATTTGTCAAAAATATCCTTATTAATTGAGTAATAATTTTTTTTTAAATTCAGGTTTAGTCCCCTCTAAAATTGATCTAACATGAATATTTTTGTAATTTATAAATTTTTCATTAATACAAAGAATACTAAAAATATATTTTCTTTTTTAATGTTTTGCAAAAAAAAAAATACATGAAATAATACTAAAAGCATATTTTTAGTATTTTTGTATTTTATAAAAAATTCATAAATTATAAAAAAAATTCACATGAAATTATTTTAGTTATGTATAGCGCATTTATAAAATATAAAGACAGTTCATATAACTTTTGAAAATAGATGGACTTTATGTAAGAAGTCTAAAATATAAAAAATATTGGAGCAATTTGCTCTTAAATTTTTTAAGTTTTACATATTAAACTATGGGATTAAAAATTTTCATATTCTAAATTAGACTTTATAAGGGTTTAGTGTCACCCTTATTTAATAGGAGGGAAGGCTTTTCTTGAAATATTTGCTAAACTTCTATGGCTTTATTGTATTAATTTAATGTTCATGCTAAAACCTTGAGTTGCATGGATTGTTTTGAAATTGAAAGTATAATGAAAAAGAAAAGAAAAATACCTGTCTTAGGATCAGGAAATTTGACAATCTGGTGCGAGAAAGAAAGAAACTTGAAGCATAAGTTGCTTTCTATTGAAAATTTGAATATTATAAAAGAGTTTATAGACAGATTTTCTATTGGTAATATTTAATTTTATCAGTGGCAATAATAAAATTTAAAATCCATTAATAATGAATTTATCATGTTTTACCAAAAACCATGGAAATAGTTAGAAATTGATCATTAGAAAGTTATACCCACATTTAAAAAATTCCAGTTGTTAAAAGTGCTAAAATTAAGGTTAGGAAATCTCTAGTGCTATGATGAAACAGTAATGAGTTATAAACAGGCATTTGATTAGTTACAACTTAAACATAAAAATGCTACAAATAAATGTTATATTGTATCAAAAATAAACTTAGAATGTTATAATGAATTTGTCATGCATTACAGAGAAAAATAATAATAGTAATAATTACAACTTTATTGTAAAAAGATTGCAACTATATTTAAAAAGGTTACAATTATATTTAAGAAACCTCAATTTTTAAAATATTTGAAACTTGAGGTTGGAAACTCTCTCCTTACTATCAAATTGTGATAGATTACCCATAAGCATAGGATCATTAACATTTTAAACATAAAGTGACAAAGAAACTCAGGAAGTTATTATAATGAATCTGTTAGGGGTTACAAAGTGCATATCAACATGTTTAAGCTGTGTACAACTAAATAAATATATATGGTTTTGGCATTAGCATAACTCTAATTAACTCAAAAGGAGCTATATGGACAACTAGATTTTACAAGGAGATTTTTAATAAAAAATTTCATGATATAATGTTCAAATTAAATATTTGACCATGTAAAGGGACATCTCAATTCATTTATATATTTCTATGCTTATATTTCTATGCAATAATTTGGAGAATTAAATATTTTTCAATGCCTCTATTTTTCACTATTAAATCACATTTAACATTTTGATATTTTATTTTATCAATAATAAATATTAATTTTAGAATTAATGAAGAAAATTAGATATCTGAATCTTCCAGCCAATACCTTAAAACCATCCCAAAATTGAAAAACACTCTCACAACACATTTATCACACCATTCTTATAATGAGATGGTGAAATGTATTGATCCTATATTAGTTTACACCTAGACCATTCGTTACTAAAAAATATAAAATTATGGACAAACTTTGCTAATAAATAAAAAAATGTCAATCGATATCATGATTATTAATAGATAAGCTATCAGTACAACAAACTATTTTTGTGCACTCATAATTAGGATTTAACAAATTTTTGTAACTTAGATTGCCATGACATTATTCCCCTACAAAAGCCATTATGTACCCAAAGTAGACTTCTTAGAATTAATATCACTGGCCGTATTTGCATTTGTGTAGCCAGCTAACACATGTTTACCTTTTTCAAAACAGAAACAAACTCTATAAATACCCCTAAGATACGTGAATATCCATTTCAATGCTTGCCAATGTTCTTTACTAGGACTAGAGAGAATCAACTAACAATGCCATACGCATGAGCAATATTTGACTTAGTGCATATTATGGCATACATCAAACTACTAACTACAAATACATAAGGAATTTTTTTTTTTATTTCTTATAATTCTTACTTCTAGGGAATTGTTTGGAACTCAATTTAATGTGACCTACAAGTGGAGTAGTAACACGATGATAACTACCCATATTTAAACCTCTCCATTACATTCTAGGGATTTGATCATGCATGATTTTAAGTAGGATTAATGAATGTTTATCATTTATATTCCAATTCAATTGCTGAAGAAAACAGTTTGCAAATTCACATAAAGAGTAAGGGACATATGCTAGATATCGATGAACTTAATGTAAATTGAAAAATCTAAATACAAATATTTTTACTTGGTTAAGTTTGTTTATTGCCTCCCATCACATCGACTTTGAAGTTAGACGATGCAATGACATGTTTCTGTGGTTTATTCGTCGCAAAACTTTTACATGGAGAGGACAATATAATCTTTCAAGGCAAGGGTAAGATCTTTCAAAATGGAAAAAAAATTGTGTAATTGATTCACTTAAGCGTGACTGAGATGGTTATAACATAGTCTTTAATACTATGTATAATTGTGACCAAATGTCTTACACATAAATTTATTAAATTTATTGTGTCCAAACTTAACCACTAACAACAAAAGAAAATTTAACAATGATCATCATTATTGTCATGTGATATTAGTGACTAACTCTTTTTTTTTTTTGTCACTATTATAATATGGTATTAGTGATGAACTATTTTTTTCTTTTCACTATTGTCATATGGTATTAGTGATCAACTCATTTGTTATTAGTAAAATTAATGTCCAATCTTTTAGTGCGAAAATATCATTTGTCACTAAAATACTTATATTAGTGATGACTTATTAATGACCAATCTAACGATGTCAACTAACTAATCTTGTAGGTCATGTTTATTTTCTAACGATTTCAATATCGCTAGACTTAGCATTATCACTCTTAATGGGGATTATACAATTCTTTGCAGAATAACATGTCTTTTATTTGAGACTTTTCAAATTGAATAATTTTTAGAATTTTAATTTAATCATGGTATCAGCGTTGTCATCCACTTAATAACACAGATAATTTAGGAATCAGACTCTGCTACTATTTTAATTGAAAAAAATACTAATAGTATTGCAATTAGCAAAAGCTATTTGGGATCAACTTTTACTCATTGTGCAGTTAATATATGAATTAGAATATTCTAGACAAATAATGTCAAACTAACGATGATATCAACGTGCCCAAGAAAAAAAATCAAAGAGACATCAAATCTTTGACATGAAAAAATCTAATGTGAGGAAAACTTCACAGGATATATATAATCCACGAAAAATCTTCCAATAGTCAAAATTAATTGGTGCACTAAGAAAATTTTTCTAGTTCCAATTAACAAGGCATTTTTGCCCAAACAATAAAGAAGACAAAACAATGAATAAATTATACTGAAATAAAACACGCATCATAAAAAAATAATGTATTAAAATTTCATTAATAACAGAACATGTTTACTCATGTTAATGACAAAGCAGACATTGTCCTTGCTCTTTATCTGCCTGGCACTCTCGCTAAGCCCCATTTTTCTTGGTTTTCGGCGCCGCACCTCTCTTGGACATCCACTCACACTCTACTCTTTCTCACATCACACCTTGTCTGTTTCACTCATCTTTTTTTCCTTTTCTTTTATTTATTTTTCTTTGGGAAGTTAATGATGGCACTTGAGCCCAAGTTTTTCTATTTGGTCAGCACTTGGGAGGGACTCCCCAGAAACATATGATTTAGTTATTTAATGAAACTAAGTAGAACCCAAATATAAAATCTAACAGTCTGTGTGCTGAGAATCTGTCTTAACGAATAGAAATTGCTTGCGCTGTATAAAATTCACTTGATGACACTGCAGGCTGTCATGTAGTAGCAAAAAGAATGGCATAGATTGCATGATTGTGAATTGTGAGCCAGCGCATTGCCCAAACTAACACAACAAATAAAGTCAAGTTCCGTATACCATAACGGCAAGAAGAGAGAGAAGCAGCAAAATAATAAGAGAGAGAGCATGTGACATGTTTGGGAGTTTGGTAGGTCACCCAATCTGTCATATTTAAAAATAACAGAAAAAGGGGAACAGTTGGTCAGTTGAAGCAGGTTGGTGATAAAGCATATGATGGGGATGAAGGGCCAAAAGGCGATGAGAAATTAAAAGGGTAGAAAGACAAGGAGTATGCATGTGCAATATGTCAAGAATTCTTGCTTTAATTGACTTTCAAATTAAGCCAGCTCAGATGAGCCTTTTACAAGGAATTTCTCACTGGCTTGTGGGCACCATCATCCACGGCTAGCTAGCTACAAGCTTGATTGTTTATTCCACTTTCAATGGTAGATTTACGTACTATCTATCTACTTTTCTATTTAATTAATAGTTAGAATGTTCCAATGTGGAGGTGGCTGCTTTGGAAATACATCCAATGCAGCCTCAGGTAATAAGGTAATTAATTATAAAAGTAAAAATTGATAAAAGTAGAGGCTTATTAAAGCAAACACTAACGAATGTGGCTTGTTCTGGATTGGAATTTCAATTCATTGAGAGAACAAAGTGCTTGAATTGATCAAGTAGTATCTTGTACCTGTAACACCAGTAGGGATGGTGAAATATTCAATTTACTCTCCTTTATTTTGAGCCTGAATTAAGGAATCTCGCAAAGCTGAAAAAAATTGACTTTATTTAAAGAAAAGAACAACATTTAATTTTTACACTTTATTTATTCTTACAAATTAAATCCATAATAATTTTTCACAAAAATTCAAAATATAAAATATATAAAATTTTATAAACTATAATAAAATACTCACAAATATAATGGCCCACAAAAAAGTAAATTTAATAAAAATATATTTATAAAAATAATTTAAATATTAATACTAACAGAGTAGGAATATTTTTTATATATAATTTACTTAAACAAATTATTAGATGATTGACAAATTATTAAAAAAGATAAGTGCTTTATTGAAATAATGTAAAAAAAAGTATATCCACTAACTATGCAAAAAGAAAGTATAATTTTATTATTGTCATAAATTAAATTTTATTAAATTTTTATTTAAAATATTAAAATTATTAAAATTATTAACTTTTACATATAAAATTGTAAATTTTTTTTCGTAAAGTGTTGATAGAGAACATTTTGTGGACAACTATTATCCAAAGAAAATAAAGGAGACAAAAATAAAGATAAAAAAAAAAAAGAGGATACATTCGAATCTATAACTAGCAGCTTGGAAGTTTGGAACAGACAAAGCACATGAGAAACAGGGATGGTCGGGTTGGTAGAAGGTTGGTAGAGAGTGGGGCTGATGTCAGGGATTGCAACAACTTTTGTCTCTTGTGATCAATTCCTGGGATGCTTCTTTATCGATGCTGTATATTATAATATAATAATATCTTTTGGTTTACTTCTTGGCAGCATTTGGGTCAAAGAGGAGTAGAGGTGAGATATTGTTCTAGAATGCCAAGCAAGTCACACGTTGCCTACACCTAACCCTGTTGCCACTTTGCTTCCTAAATCATCGTGACACTTGCTGTCACCGTCATGCACATGCACCGGCCAATATTGTAATTTAAAATTGAATTGGAAAAGTATTTTCATTATTTAATTTTATAAAATTCTCATAAAAAATGGGAAGAAGTTATATATAATAGATTTTATAATTTAATATATAAAATTAAACAAATTTAATAATTTATATTTTTAAAATAAAAATTCTATAAAGGAAATAGAAAAAATTTAATTCAATTTACCAAATTGATTAAAGTTTTAATCAATTATTTAAATTTAATATTAAACCTTTTGAAAAAAAATTTATTAATAAAAAGTAACTGTATAAATTAGTAAAAAAAATTAATTTTTCATCAATTATCATCTATTTAGTAAAGTAAATTTTATAATTTAAAATATATAAATTAAAAATTAAAAATAATTCTTACTGCCTGTGTTTTATTAAAGAAGGCAGATTAGGTCTCTTAAAAGTCCATATAGCTTAAATTTAGTAGTGTGTATAAAGGTGTCTAAGCTCATTAATGGGAATCAAACTTCTCTCTTGCACACAAGTAATTTCTTACAAAATTGTATGATTGACACATACGGCTAGAAGATAAAATTTAGAGCTGGCTTTACTAGATATTGTTTTTAATATCAAAACATACTTGAAGTACAAATTCATAAAGCAAAACAAATACAATAGCGGTAGGGTCTCCTCCAGCCAACAACAAAGGCCACCCCTCTTACAAGCCCATCTCTCTCAAAAGCCCAACGAGATAGCATACCAGTAACTCTATTACTATCCCTTCGGCATGCAAAACTGAAATGAAAGAAAAGCTGTGCCCCACTTAATGGCTTCGTTGCAAGATAGCAAATCTTTCACACAATTGGCCCAGTTTGAATGCACAATTTAATTAAGTACAACATTTTAATTAAGTTCTATTCATATAAATGTAGTTTAAAATTAGTTAATTTTTGTTTGGATATAGATTTTAATAAGTATTTATAAAATAAATATAGTATTTAGATATAAAATTTTATAAGTGTTTATAATTATAAAATTACTAAATCGGCCCTAAACCTCCCCTGGTCAAATATTTTTTTATTTTCTTTTAAAAAAATATAATAATAAGAATTGAGACGCACTTCATCTAAGATAAAATTTATCTATATTATAAAAACATATGCCATGTGCACTACACTGCTCATGTGCTTGGTACAGCACTAGTGGTTGTCAAGACTTGCTTTGGCTACTTTAAGAGAGATTCACTTGTAGCAACTATAGCATGTCTTAGCTACCTTAGGGAATGTCTACTTAGGGCAACCATGACATATCGTGCCTATTTACATTGGTGCTACATGGGTTGCATGCCAATGCAATCTTGTGTACTTGATGCGACACTAACGTTTGCCATAACATGTCTTGATTATCTCTAGAAAGGTTCATTTGGAGCTGTTATAACATGTCTTAGTTTTTTTAAGGGAGGTTCATGTGGGGTTGCATGACTTATCGTGTTTACCCACACAGGTGCTATAACATAGCTTGTGTGTCAATATGTTGTGCTGCTCATGGGTGCTATGACACGGTTTGTGTGACAAAGTGCTATGGTGCTCGCAGAAGCTATGGTTTAGTCTACCCATCAACCTACGTCACTTTATGCAAGTCTATTTTTGTCTTTATTATTCATTTTTTACTTTGTAATAAAGATAAAGCATAAGATAAGAATCTATAATTACCAACAAAATTTCATTAAAAGAATCCCACATAAGTGGTTATTCACTTCCACAAGGGCTTATTTTTATAAGCTTCAATTTTTGACTTTTGAATATAAGTTTAAAATAACTTATTTAAGTACTTAAACAATTTTTGTAAGTGTATTCAAACACTCAAAAAATCTTATAAGTACTTTTTCTCTACATAAGTGCTTTATTAAAGTTATCCAAATGGGGCCTAATATTGTATACAAACGACTGCTTAAACATGCGGCAGAAGACAACTGGGTATTTATCCATTTATCTTGTGTGTGTCACAGCTAGTATCTTTACATTTTCAACTTGTGTGTGCATATTCGTGATCACCCTTTCATACAATCCAGGTAACTATTCTTTGCATATATATTTTCATAACCTTGTATATACGTACACATATGAAACTATCTTTGCTTAAAAATCATATAGCTCGGCCCAATATGAAAACATTGGCATATTAACCTTATATGTCTTATATCGTTTATTGTTGTTATATCATATAATAGTTCAAAAGTGCAAACAAATGGCTTGGCAGAAGAAATTTTTAAAGGAGGTTGATGATCAATCTGCAAATTGGAATGCGAAATTGCTTGTATTCGAGAAACATTGTCCTTCTAAGGCAAGATCAGGCGTAACAAAGAATCAATTATACCATTTGGCAAATGACCAGGCATGCAATTGTATATAATATGTAGTTTAAAAAAATCGCAATGAGAATCTAAATGACACCATCTGATCGAACAACTGCAATGCTTGATAGGGTACTATGATTCGGGCCACATCTTATGATGATGACATACCTTTCTTTGATGAAGCTCTCTCAATAATTAGAAGCTTTGTTTTCTCAAATATGAAGTCAGGAAAAACAAACCCACAGTTCAAGGCGAACAGTGAAGAGTTATATTTGCATTTAACTTCTTGAGTTCTTGTTGAGCCTGCCGAAGATCAGACTAATAAAAGCTAAATGTGTAATTTTAACTTCACGGTGATTGTTTGAAATTCCACATTCAATTTGTCACAGATTTAGATCATCTAAAATGAAAAGTGTATTTTGCTTCGTAAAATGTAAGTGGATAATCATTTATTAGAAAATTGATGGTGGAGATTGTTAAAAAATGCAAGCAAGTAGATAATTGTTCATAGATCTAGGATAATCTATATTATTAATTTTTTTATTAATTTTTTATTTATATTTTATAAAATAAAGTGCACTCTTCACTTTAAAGGATCTAAATCCGTCACGGTATATATCCTATATCCTCTCTTGCTCACTACTACTCAATTTCTTTCCTAGTTCAAGTCAACATTTACAACCCCAAATCTCCATAAAAAATTCCCTTCATGCTATTGCCTTTAATAAAAATTATGCTCCTTTAAAGGAAAAAAATAATCTTTTCTCTTCGTATCTCTTTTTGCATAACTAAACAAAGCATACACAGATTCAAGAGGCAATATTAGTGATAAATTACAATTAAGTAAACAAATGTTTTGCAAAAGTACATGGAAATTAACTGAGAACAACTGTTTTATCAAGTCATTCGCCCAACAGTATATTATATGTCAAAAGAAGGGGATAGCACATGATTTGAATGTCGAAATCCAACTAGTAATAATTTAAAAGTTATGTTCATATATCTAATTTCTTTTAAGAGGATTTAATTACTCATCTTTGAAATAAAAAAATTAATTCATCTATTCTTAATTTTTCTTTATCACATGACCTTGGACTATCTGTTACACTAAAGTATTTACCTTAATTATTTAGGAAATGATTTTTGATAAATAAAAATTGAGATGTCTCAAGATTTCATTAATCTAAACTTTTTAAATGTTAATTATATATGACATGGCAAGGGGAAAAAAAGGAAAAGTATAAAATAATTTGGAATTAAGAAAGAGACAGCATAGTCCAATCCATGAAGATATATGGAGATCAATTAGTGTAAGAATGGCTTGAATTCTAGGCACTTCACTGTATTAGATGATCTGCTTAATGTTCTCATAGTGAATTGTACATATATGAATATCAAAACTCAAGTTAACCCTTTACCTGTGGGAAAACAGTTAGGGTGCATTTGGTTTGCAGCACTTAAGATTCCCATTTTAAATTACATTCTTAGAAATATTATATCAATAAATAAGATTCCCAAGAATGTATACTTTTTTGTTTATTTTGTCATGAAAATATCAATGAGTATTCCAATAAATTTAGAAATCCCATATTTGGTTGAATATTCACATTTCTAAGAATATTGCATTATTTTCCTAAATACCCTTAAGCATGAAAATTCTATTTATATTTTAAATAAAATTTTAATTAGAAATCTATTTTTTCTCAGGAGGTTTCTATGATTTTCAAAGTATTTAAACCTAGAGGTAATCATGGCATGGATTTAAAACACATGTCTATATAAATTTGTTTAACAAATAATGAGTTTAGTTTTACTTGATCAGTCAGTTATCCATAAAGTTATATTAATGGATAAGATTGTTAAAAAAGTTTATCCATTCTTCTTGTTTGAACACATCACCCCAATAATATATACCATAAGTTTTAGTGCTAGCACCATAGAATTAGCCTTTTTTCTACAAACAAATAAAAGAAAAAAAAAAAAAGAAGTGTAACTTCCACATGAGCAGAATTCTTATAGTTGAATTTGCCATCACGCTTGTCACTTGTAAAAGATGAACACAATAACAATGTAGGACAACTGGAAAGCTGTAAAGTGCCGTGGCTTATTTCATTCATTTTTTACTATATCAGAAGAAAGAACCCTTCCTTTTTCAAATTGATATAGTCATATCATATAGCTGTCATAACCAGGCGCACAAAACAACATGAAAAAGGGGGGAGGATCTTGAATCCGACAGAGATTGGGTTACCATTGATCTTTGTTGGTTGGTGTGATCAACCACCAGGAAAAGGGATGGGGAAAAGGTAGGGTCTTTAAATTAGAGCACTAATTTAAGGGTTTGTTATGGTTAGGGAATATATTAGCATTCATAAAACACCTGTTAGGACCCAACAGTACTTAGGTTAGCTTCTAGTTTCCTTAAATGGTTTGGATGCTTGCTATGACTATGGTGGACCCTAGGGACTTGATCCTTGGGTAAAGGTGAACTACATGGGAAGCTAGTTAATTCTAAGGCTCTTAAAACCTTAATTAACTACTTTCTTGTAAACCTTAAGTTCAATTATGGAAGGGGAAATTCAACCCTAGTTTATATCCTTGAGATGTTTACAAAGTTTTGATTATGGGAAATTAACTAAGGTTTATTAGATTCCTTAATTAATTTTCAAGATAATATTAATTAAACTAGGCTCCTACACTCCCTAATTAATTAATGGAGGGGCAACTACCACAATCACAAACATTAAGAAAGGGTAGAAAAATAAATGCATTAATGATGCAATATTAATAGCTATAAGGCATACCCAGTGTCTTGGCATCTCTACTATTTTTTGATGAAAAGCTATAAACCAACAATCACAAGGAGGCAAAAGTCATACATGTTGTCTTGGCACCTCCAGAATTGATATTATAAGTTATAACCACCAAGCAAGTAGCATGTAAGGATGGAATTTAAACAATCAAGGTCACCTAAACATGACCTTGGTTAGAGCTAGACTATCCTCATACCCTTGAGATATTTGGTGAAAGTTTGAGGTTCAATTATGAGTGAGAGATCATAGTTTTAGTGTGGCCTTGAGATCATTGACTAAACCTAGTGTTAGTTATGTGATGTTATCAATTAACTATAATTTATATATATGAGAAATTCACTATGTTAATTATAAGAGAAATTGATTAAACCCTATTTTACATTAAACCTAGGTTCAGTAATGACGAAAATTTATCTTTTTGACCTAAAACCCTAATTCTTGAAACTAGGTAGGCAAACAAGATCAAACAAGGCAAGATCAATGAATTGAAGTCTCCTACCCTAGAGATAGTTGACATTCAAGCAAATATTAAACAAACTGTAATTTTAACAACTAAGGTTGATCATTTAATTTTGAAAATCAATGTGCCTACCCTAAGAGGTAAATTTGGTCATGATAAAGGGAAACCCTAGTTTCCCTACACTTAGCTTGACTAAGGATGAAACTAAGAGACCATTAATTAGGAAGCACTAATTCTATCCTTCTTAGATTGAATAAGAGAGACATACCATAGTTGTGCTTGACAATGAGAGAAAAAACCCTAATTTAATTCACTTAGTTTGGCATTAGGACTTTGAAAAAAGGGAACCTAAGTTTATTCATTTAGTTTGACTAAGGTAAAAATAGGAAATTAATTTAGAAAATTCTAACTTTTGCTTAACTTGACTAAGAAAATAATTTTAGAAAATTTTAATTTTTACTTAGCTTGACTTAGAATAAATTAAAAAATTTATTTTAAAAACTCATAATTGACACATACTGTTATGGTTTAAAATAAAATAAAAAATAAATAATGAGAGTTTGATAAATAACTCAAAAAGGGGTGGCACTTTTTGTTTCTTTTTTCCTTCCTTATTTTCTCTCCTCTTGTGAAGTTTTTCGGTATTTTCCTTGTCCCCCATACTTCATGGCCAAACCCTCCATCCCTTTTTCCACCTCACATCATTTTTCTCACACTTCCTTCTCTATTTGCACTTAAATGCAATTGATCCATTAGTTAATCTATCTTTCTAATACACTTAGCATTCCAAAATCCCTCATTTCCTTTCACTATAGGTAATTTCCCTATTTCTAGCCAAAAAAATCTACCGGTATAAATAAGGATATTTAATTTTAAGAAGGGAATTTTTGTCAGAGACATGTTGCTGGTCAAAAACTCTAATTTTACCTATGGTTTGAACAATCCCATGGTAAAACTACTAGAAAATCATGCACAAATTTCTTGCCATGGGGTGTGAAAATTGTATAGCATAGTAATTGATAGCTTTATGGGTGGTAATAGTATCGGTGGCAAAACCATAGAAAATCGAATAATATTTTTACCATATGATCACTAATAATCGGTGAATATTGTTGTTGATAATTCATTTGGTGGGTAACCACCAGTTCTCCACTACAAATAGTAAACTTACCAACAAATTACACTATCTATAAAATAGAAACATATTTGAATATTATCGTTGGCTACTTATAAGTTAGCCACTAGAAAGTGTAATTTTATTGACAAATACTACTATTGGTTAAAGAAAATTTTTTTGGAAAAGACCAATGATCATTTGCTAAAAAATTCGTTGGTAAAATATAGTATCTTTACCTCTTGGAATTCAAAATTATATGCTAGTAAAAATGATTTTAAAAAGTACTCATTTGTTTCTTCTTCTCATTTTGCTTGGTCTTCTTATCTCTCTTTTAATCTTCTTCAATCTTCTTTATTCTTTTCTCCCACTTTTCTATCTTCTTTCACTTTCTTTCTAACATACAACAAGCAGTAAAGGCTATTTCATTAATGCAATTGATTTGTTATTGTTATAGTTCAAAAAGAGGTCAGTAAACTCTTCTCATTTTCCTCCATCTTTCTTAGATATTTCTCTCGCTTCTCTTTCTTCTTTCACTATCTCTTTAACATACCACAAGACTTAAACAAAAGGTAAGTAACTAATTTTATCCTCAAATGTTGTATTTATTTTGCATAACTAAAATTTATTGAGTATTGTATACCTTTTAAATGCATATATATATGATATATATGTATATGTGTCATTTCTATTATAGTTATTGTGCAGTGAAATTTGGATTACATATATGAGGTTGTTAGTTATTGTGTAAATATGTACGTATCTATGGTTGGTGCGTGCATTTGTGAATATCAATTATAAGGTGAGACCATGAAAATTCCACATCACTATAGATGGGTGTGTAACAAAAATTAACCAATTGAATTGGACTTAGATAGGAGTTTGTTGACAGGGTTGTTGGTTTTGTTGCATAAGATTGTCAATTGCCATTGTATCACTCTAACAAGAGTCTCAAGTGTCCTTGTAAGAAATGTAAAAGCTCAACACTCTTGCCTCCTGACATAATAAAGATTCATCTATATAGCTATGGTTTCAAGCCTAATTTTTGGTATTGGATAGAACATGTTGAAGAGGATTGGACAAGATTTGAATATTATTGTAATGCAAATATTGTAGCTACTTCTATCAATGTTTATGCAGGTTATGAAGATCATATTGGTTGTCATCAGGATTTGGTTTTGGATGTGCTGGGCTTAACCTAGAGTAACATTACCAAGAAAATGTATAAGACTCTCTGAATCTAGAGGCCCAACAATTTTATGACTTGTTACATCCTTTTGAGCAATGATTATGGTAGGATTGTGAAGAGCACTCAGAATTATCAGTGGCAATGAGAATGATGAACATAAAATCATATTCAAATCATAGTCAATATGCTTTTGATATGTGAAAAAAATTTGCGAGGGAATGTATTGCTCACCCTAATTTGGTGTTTGATGATTTTTACTAGGCAAAAAAAACTAGTATCTAAATTGGGACTAAAATAAGAAAAAAAATGATTGTTGCATTGATGGTTGTGTTATACTCCAAAGATGATACATATGAGAGGGAATGCAAATTTTGTAAATCTCCCAGATACAAGCCAAGTTAAAGAGATAGAGGGAAAGATATACTCAAGTCTATAATATATTAAATGCCTCTAGTTCCTAGATTACAAAAGTTATATGCTTCCATGAGTTCTGCCATGCATATAAGGTGGCATTATGAGAATAGGTGACCTAAAGGTGTACTAAACCACCTATCAAATGGAGAATCTTGGAAATGCTTTGACAATGCTTATCCTAATTTTGCTTGCAACCACTAGAATGTTAGGTTAGGTTTGTATGTAGATGAATTTACGCCGTATAGCTAATCAGCTAGGGTGCACTCCTTTTGGCTAGTAATTATAACTCCTTACAATCTTTTGCCAAAGCTTTGCATGACTACCCTATACATGTTCTTGACATAGCTTATTCTAGATCCGAATAACCCAAAAGTAAAGATTGATATGTACCAGTGGCCACTGATAGGCTAGTTAAAACAATTATGGTGACAAGGTATGATATCTCCACAAAACAGAATTTTGTGATATGAGTAGCATTAATGCGAACCATAAATGATTTCCCTGCATATGGAACATTGTTAAGTGGAGTACAGCTAGAAAATTGGCTTGCCCTATTTGCATGGAGGAAAGTAAGGCATTCTTCTTAAAACACTCTAGTAAAACCTCTTTATTTGATTAACATCAGTAGTTTCTTTCCTCTAATCATCCTTTTCGATAGAACAAGACTACATTTTAAAGGAAAAAGGTTAAGAGGGATGAACCTCCTACAAGGTTGATCAGCATGCAAGTTTGGTCAAGGGTAGTTAGTTTGCCTAAGATACATGAGCACGGGTCATTAGGGAGACTTACAGGTTTGGGGTTAGTCACAATTGCAAAGCATGTTTTAGGAATTGCCTTATGGAAATATAATTTAATCTGGTACAACTTAGATGTGATGAATATAGAAAAGAATGTCTTTGACAATATTTTTAATACCGTGATAGATGTGAAGAGAAAAACTATAGATACACAAAAAGCAAGTCTTGACTTGAGAGAATATTACAGGCAATAGGAATTTAGAGTTGACACCATTAACCAATGGCAAGTTTGCCAAGCCTAAGGCAACTCACACATTGACCTTGCTACAAAGAAGAGCCATATGTAAATGGGTGAAAAATCTAAAAATACTAGATGCTTATGCATTAAACCTGGCTAGATGTGTGGACAAATGGGAGAGAAAGTTATATGATATGAAAAGTCATGACTACCACATATTTATGGAGTGTTGATTGTCAAGTACATTTAGATTACTGCCTAACAATGTGTGGAAGCCTCTTATAGAGCTAAGTCATTTTTTTGAGCTTATGTGTAACCACACTTAAGATAGACAACTTATTGACTATGTAGCAAAATATTTTTGTTATACTATGCCATTTGGAAAAGATTTTCCCCTCTTTCTTTGATTCCATGGAGCATTTACTAGTGCATTTAGCTTATGAAACCAAGGTAGGTGATTTGATTCAATATCGATAGATGTATCCTTTTGAGAGGTACATACATAGTGGAGTTTTATTTATGTTATGTTTTTAATTAAACTTGTTATATATATAATTCATGTATGATTTTATTTATTTGATTAGGATAATGAATTACATTAAAATAACATTGAAAATAAAGCACAAATCAAGGGTTCAATATGCAAGGCTTACATTGTTAAGGAGACCTCTCATTTTTGCTCCTATTATTTCAAGCCTCATGTGCAATCCAAAACAACTCAAGTTGATTATTTTGATGATGATGGACCAAGTTCATCAACTTTAACTCTTTCCATTTTCAATCAATCTAGATATGTATCGGGCAAAGCTAAGAAATAATGGTTTAATGAAGAGGAGTACAAGTCCGCAACCTTGTACATTTTATTGAACTATGATGAAGATGAAGTCTAGCCATACCTAAAGTGTATTGCCTTTACTTAATTAAATGAGAGGTCATGATTATCATTCTCTCATTCCAATTTTCATCCATGCTATCTTTTCTTGCAATTGTTCAGTGTCCCTAATGACCAATCAGAGGTGTGGATCCAAGCATATTCTGCATCCTGGTTTAAGAGTTATATAGGTATTTATGTATTGATGTTATATATATATATATTGGTATTAAATTATATATTTTCTTGAAGGAATATAATCTGACAAATGGAATAAATGATAGGAATCTATATTCTTGAGCATGGGTCCTAATAAAGACATTGGGAGTTAGTAAAAGTTTTTTGTGAATGGGTTTAAGTTTCACACAGCATCTTGGTCAGAGAGGAAAAAACAAACAATAGTAATGCCTGGATCAAAGGAACTAGTGCAAGTGGCAACAATGAATATAATGGTATCTTTAAGGACATGCTGGAATTAGATTTTCCTGGAATCCCTTTGAGGAAAGTGGTCTTATTTAACTATGAGTTCGACTCCACTAGGATGAGGGGGACTAGAGTTCATAACCAATGTAAAATTGTTGAGGTAAACATGACCCACATATATGAACGCTATGATTTATTCATTATTGCACAGCAAACTAGACAAGTTTATTTTGTACCTTACCCAGGGACCATAGACAAATAAGGTCACTTTCATAATTGGTGGGTAGCCATCAAGACTAATGCTTAGGGAGGCTAGAATTTAAGAATAAACTAGAATTACTTTACCAAGCCAATGCACCACAACAAGTCAGGCTTGTGCTTGTTGATGAAACAAACCCATGTGCCTTAAGTGATGACGAATAGGGCTTTGATGTAGTTAAAGTTGGCAATGAGAGTATAAGTCATCATCATGTGTCTTGTTCAGAAGAAGAAATTGAATATGCAACTAGCTCTAAGAGTATTGAAGTACCTGACCTATTTATTACAAATGACACTAAAGAAGATAAAGACATTACTAATATTGAAGAAGAAGAGGAAGGTGGTGAAGACTCATATTAATGTAATTTTCTTATATTATATGTTGACAATGATTTAATTATTGAATCTATATATGAATGTTTGATATAATCTTCTTTTAAACAATGTTAAAGACAACTTCAATGTTGATCAATTAGTGATGCAAACAAATTTATATGATTTCATATTTAGTATGTTACAACATGTAATTAATTATGTTAATGCTTATTAATTTATTTATGTCTGTTAATATTTAATAATTACATAAAATTTCATTTTACCAACAGCCTATACCACTAGTAAAAATAATTATAGCATTTGGTAGAAAAAGTTACAGCCTTTATATTTATCGATAGACTATCCAATCAATAAATAAATTTTGCAACCTTTGCCTACAAAAACTTATATAAAAGTTATTTTACCAACGGCTAATACCATTAGTAAAATTGATATCAACAATGATAGACTAGTCTCATAGCAGTAAACGATCATGTCACCATTTTATTAGTGATCAAAAGCACTGATGAAAATAAGTTTACATTGATTGCCATTGTGGTCATGTCAACTATTTTACCAGTGGTTTAGTTAGTGGTAAATTATGAAAATGATAACGATTGATTTTATTGGTGGTGCAAATCACTAATTACCAGCAACATAGACCACCAGTGAAAGAAATTTGTAACCATTAATATTACTACCAAGACATCGAATGGGTTATAGTTAATATTATTGGTAATCAAATCTGCTAATAATTTTTTAATTTCGTTCCAATTGGCCCCATCAGAGGCCCCAAAATATTTTTACTACAAATGTGGCCACTGGTAAAAAATTCAAATTATTTTTCTCTTAATTTTACTAGTAGGAGAAAGGCTATTGATAATTTGCTTTTATAAAGGAGTCTTGTAAACTTCCCTTCACTTCCTGCAGTGCTTTCCCTCTTCTCTCTTCTCTTTGATATCTCCCTCACTCCACTCTCCTTCCTTCCCTCCAACGAGGTAGATTCTCTCCTCTTCACCTCCCTTCTCTCCTCTACTCTTGATTTTCTCCTTTTCCTCACTTGTTTCTTGTGTCTATTTTCATTTTCCAATTTCTCTCTCCATTGTTTGTGCATTGCCTTCTTGCTATTGAGGTTAGTGTTCTCTATTGTTCCTCCTTTTTGTATGGATTCAATTACAATGGATTTAGGCTAGAAGACTTAAACCTTCCTGACATGTGATGTTTGAATTGTGAATCACCCTAGTTGTTGAAAATTGTTTTGGTTGCTTTGGCAATGTTAAATTGATGTTATGTTGTACAAGGGGTGCTAAGGGGAGACTTTGTCAAAATTTTTGTAAAAATTGCATGACTTTAAGGCTATTAATTGATGTTATTAATTGGGGTTGTCTTGTTTTAGTGTGATTGTTGTATCCAAATGTGAATTTGAGTGTATTTTGAGGATAGGGGGTCTCCATTACTAAGGGGAGATTCTATCAAAAATTTTGTCAAATTTACTAAATCATGATTTAGGTTTTTAGTTAGTCATTAGGTTAATTATTAGTTAGTTTGTGATAAGTTAGATTAAAATTAACGCTAATTGTTGATTTAGGTTATTAGTTATAAAAATTAATTTAATTTTAGGTTAATTCAAACTTAATTAGGATTTAAAATAAATACACAAATTCTAGGTTAGATTTCAAACATACATAAAATTATAGGTTAATTAAAATTCAGGTTATTTCTGATTTGAAACAAATATAAGTTAGATTTGGATAATTATGACTTAGGTTAATTATTAGTTAGTTTGTTATAAGTTATATTAAAATTAAGATTAACTACTGATTTAGGTTATTAATTATAAAAATATAATTTTAGGTGAACTCTAACTTAATAAAGATTTAAAATAAATATAAAAATTCTAGGTTAGACTTAATTAGGATTTGAAATATATATAGGTTAGATTTAATTTTAGATTAATTCTAACTTAATAGGATTTAACATAAATATAAAATCTAGGTTAGTTAAAATTTAGATTACTTAGGATTTGCATGCTTATAACTTTACATATAAACTGTGGAGACGCCAAGATACAAGGTAAGTTTTCTAGCTTCTTGTGCAATGTTTGTGTTATATTAAATGCTTGAAGTGGTATTTCATTATTATGTGATGCTTTTCGTATAAACTATGGAGATGACAAGATACCAAGTCTACTATCTAGCTTCTTGTGCAATATTTTTGTTTTAGATAACTAATGTTAGGTTCTATTTTTTTATATGACTTCTGATAAAACCCAACAGCAAGGTAAATGTAGGGGTCAACATCCTAAGGCTGTTAGTCGACCACCCCAGCCACTACTAGCACTACCTTAGCCACCATCCCACCCTGCCCATTATTCCTCTCACCAGTCCTACTAAGGCCCAGATGACAATGATACCTACACTTGGGTATCAATGTTCTCCCCTCTCTTCTCATTCAACTTCTACACCATCTCCTGATCCTCATGCGCATCTTCCTACCTTACCTCCTTCTGATGAACCTGAGGAAAAGGATCAATATATAGCTCTGCCACCTGCAACATTGACTAAGATTGTACCTGATAGAATGTTTGGGTCTGTATTTTAATTTTAAACTTATTTTTATCATTATGTTTGAAATATTTTGTAAGTTTATTAACATCAATTATTGACATTCATTCAATTATTTCCAATAAGTGGAAGCCATCCATACTTTGGCAGCCATAATGTGATAAATGTTGTTTGGGCATGAGTAAATAAGCCCTAGCAGACATAGGAAGAAATCACACTTCAGACTCATTGCATGCTTTTTGATGAGTGGAGAGTAAGAATAATTAATCATTTTTTAACAATTAAATAATTTTCTTTAGCAATATGTTATGATTGACAAGGATAGCCAAGACAATCATATATGAAGAGCGTTTAATAGTTGAGAGTCAAAGTGACTCTGTAAGCTTTGTAGGAATGCTCAAAAGGCACAATAAAGACCTTTCTGGATGCAGTCCTTAGTTTGGAAGGATCTCAACAATTATTAGGAGATGCTAGAGTACAAAGCCGAGTGTGACAAGGCCAAAAAGAACCGGCCGTCAAAGAAGAGGGGTCACTCTATTCTAAGGGATTTACCCAACTAGGCACCATTACAGATCGATTGGGTAAGTAACATTATTTGATGCTTTGCAAATATAAATATTATTGTGATGGATTCAACAAATTTCTTTAACTATTTCACAAGGGGCTAGCTATGGTGACAACTTGGGTGCCTCAAATTGTTTCTTTATATACATTAGAAGAAGTAGGATAACACTTGAGTTGATGAACACTCCTAGAGGACTTACGTGAGTTATTTAATTATGTCAATTTCTTTAAAGTTGTTATTATTTTGATTGATTTTACAATTGAAATTAAAATAATTGCATACTTTTTTTCATGTGGGATAGATTTGTGATTGAGGTTTAGCAACTATCTCACCTACAATTGGAATTTCTAGAGGGTCTTGGGGAGAGCTCCAACATGTTCACCCCAATCAACTAAGAAGACTTGTGGAAAGAGGTGGCTGGTGTAACCCATAAGGATTAGGTATATGGGATAGGTGCACACAATGCTAGGAGCAAAGCCGCATTTGGGTTTGGTGCTACCTCTTACGTTGCTACCTCTTCAACCCAGATTGATCGGAATGTTATGGCTAGTTTGAGGGAGTAAATCAGGGAAGAGATGAGCAAGGATTTCAACAAGTACATTGCCCAGGACATTACTTGAGTGTAGGCTAAGTAGTAAACCAAGAATGTGGAGTTAGAGGTGCAACTATTTTAGTTGCAACCCTTGATGGAGTCCTAGTTGCGAGTCAGCTCATCATTTGCAGTCATAGTGCCTCAGGTTTAGTTCCAACCACCTCTTACAAACCCAACACTAAACTTGACATCAGACCTATCATCAAATCACCAGGATCTCCCTTTGGCTTCGACTATGATTATAGTTGGATGTCAACTTTATTTTATTCTTGGTTGTATATATTTGACAATATTATAATTTAATCCTTATTTTAATTCTAAATTTTTTATAATTATTTTTTAATTTAATATTTAACTTTATAATTTTATTAATTTTATATAACATAATTATAAATAAATAAATAAATTTATATTTTTGATAGTCATAACTATCGGTAAAAGAAAATTAAATACATAAAAAAAGTCATTAACAAGAATATGATAAATAATTTTCGGTAGCATATGTCCACCAGTAAAGTTTAATTTTATTATTTTTCCAAATGATTTAGCCACGTGTTATATTCTTGATGTGTGCCATACATCAAATTTTTACAATTTGTTGAAGTTTTAATCTATTGGTCGCAGACCCCTAATTTAGTTGAACCGATCCATCGCCTATCACCCACAGGCCGATAGTCAATTAGAAGTCCTCACCGCTGCCCTGAACAGTACCTATTCGTTTAAGACAAACAACTCTCCTTTGGCAGAATATTCCTACAACTCTACTTATCACACTTCCATAAGAATGTCACCTTTTAGAGCCTTATACGGGCGTGATGCCACTCACATTCCTCCTTACGTTGCTGGCACTATTGCTCTTGAGGCCTTGGATTCTCAGTTACACGACAAGCTCCTTAAATTACTCAAGGAGCATCTCCACCAAGCACAGAACCGAATGAAAGCTTACACTGACTCCCATCAAAGAGAGGCCTCCTATGACATGGGAGATTGGATCTTAATTCGCTGACAGCCATACCGCCAACTTTCGGTTTCACAGTGCCAAAATCAGAAGTTAGGCAAGCAATATGTCGGCTCTTTCAAGGTCCTCCGCAAAGTGGGCCCAGAAGCTTATTAGCTCAACTTACCTCAGTCTAGCCGTATTCATAATATCTTTCACGTGGCCTTACTCAAACCTTTCAAAGGCTCAAAAATTCCACATCCAATGCCATCGCCTTCCCATTGCATAGAACAGCAACCAATCCTTCTTCCTTTAGTGATTATAGCCTCTCGGGTTGTCCGTGACCCCACCAACAAGCCACTTAAATAGATTCTCATTCAGTGGGAAGGCCTTGTCCCAGAAGAGTCCACTTGGGAAGACTTGGATGCCTTTCATCATGCTTTTTCTAGCATTAACCAAGAGGGCAAGGTTAATTTTGATGAGGATGGTAATGATAAGAATGGCAGAATTGAGCTGGACTCAGATCTGATTTATCAGGAAATGCTAAAAAATTTACTAACAGAAAGAAGTAACGAGTCCGTGGGTGAAGAACAGCCTACAGTGGAAAAGCCCATTGCTGAAGAGGAGCAAGCCCAAGGCCAAGTGCTTCGCCCAACCGGGAGGAAGAGTAGAAGAGAGAAGAAGATTCCAGGCTGGCTACATTTGTGCATGGAAAGGGAATGTTCGAGATTTCAGGAAATGGTGCCACCTCAGCACATTAGTTACCAAAAGCCATCCTTAAGAAGAGCATGAGCTCAGCTGAAGGGTGTGAAGAGTTTACTTACCTTCTTCGTCTATTTTCCCCTTCCCTTGCTATATTCTCCCCTACCGTATGCTTCGCTTCTATATTCCTTCCCAGGCATTCTGTGTATGCTTTGTTAAACTGTGAAGTAATATAGATACCGAGTTTTTTTTCTTATCAATACCCCCTTTGTCTGAGCATGGTGACCAAGTGAAAATGGTGATGAACAAAGATTTGGAGCGGCAAGTAGAGGTGTATGAGAAGCAATTAACTAAAGCTCTGGAGGATATTAGTAGCATGAAGCAAACGTTGGTCTTCATTGCGTCCAAATTGTCGTACACAATGATGGATGTAGAAGAATCGAGAGGATTGATTTGTGAGGTCAGCTAGAAATGTCGAAGGAGAAATCAACAAGGGGCCAACATTGCAACCTGAGCAGCCAGTGTTTAACAGGTCAAGTTTCAAGCATTGAGGAACAAGGTGGAGTAGATTTTCAGAAAGAGGAAGGAACAAGAGAACAATGATTAGAAGGCATACTAAAGAGTCTAGAGGGCAAGGCGTATGCATGGCAATAACACTATAACTTTACTAAAGGCAATGTTCTTCTCTCTTGGAGTAATTTTATGGTGGATATGTCCTTGAGGGTCAAGGATGGCTATTTTGGGGATCCATTAGCCGAACTCATTAACTTGAAACAAACGGGATCATCACGGGAACATATTGAAGAGTTATATGAGCTTTGTGCTAGAGCAAGGCTATCAAAGACCATATCCCTAAGCTGTTTCCTTAGGGGATTACAAACAGCTCTAGAGAAGTTTGTAAGGGTGACGAAACCTCAAAATATGGTCGAAGTCATGCTTCTAGCCAAGCTACCACAGGAAGTATTGGTAGAAATTTCCAAAAATCAAAAGCCAACCTATCAACCAAAATCCCCAATCTATGACAAGCAAACCACATCTTACCCTAGTAACCACCCATCAAACACATGCACTTCCCAAGCAAAATTGGAGAGTGTTGACCATCCCATTTCAACCCCGGGAACCACTTCCTAAACCTCCAATAACAAACCCAAGCCCAATACCAGAAACATTTACATACCACCCCATCATCAAACCCAAAACTCGAGGACATCTACGACTATGAGCCAAGCAGAAATGACTGACAGAAAAACAAAGGGATTATGCGTGTTCTATGGGGAGTGATATGATTATGGGCACAACTGCAGGGGTTCCAAATTGTTTGCCTTGATCATGGGGCAAGAGGAGAAAAAGGACGAGATTAAGGAGCTGGAGGAAGATGCTAAAAGGGAAAAAATGATGAGATGTGGAGAGGAAGATGATGAGGACAAAGAAGTAGAAACCGTCCAGATTTCACTACAAGCAATGCAAGGTTGGTCAAATCACCAAACCATAAAAATTGAACCAATAATTTAAAGGCAAAAGCTCAAAACACTTGTGGATATAGGAAGCACACATAACTTCCTAAGCATGGCATGTGCCAAATGATTGGGAATGGGGTTGATGGTGTGCCATCGTCCTGAACTGAAATAGTCGATACAAGGGGTTGAGTTTGAGACAGCATTTTATGTATTAGCGCTTGGGGGTATGGTATGGTACTGAGCATTTAGTAGTTGGTAGAATTGGGGACAATCCAATGGAATTTTGAGATGTGCACCGTGAATTTCAAGTATAGAGGAGAAGAAGTGGAACTACCAGGGCCTCCCCTGAAATGAGAAATATGTGAAGGAGTTAAAGATGTACACAAGGCGGGTGGCAAGGTCACATCACTATTGATAGTTCAGAAGTTAGCAACCCAGGCCAACAAGTGGCAATTTAATGCGATTAAACAGGGCAATGGAGATCAACAGTACTTGAGCTTAGCATATGCAGAAGCATTGTCCCAACTATTGGACTTGTAAGCTAACTTATTTGAAGAATCCACCGGACAACCTCCAAGTAAAGTGCTAGATCACAAGATTCCATTGTTGGAGGGCAATAAGCCAATTAGCCGCAAGCCTTACAATAATCCTCATGCGTAGATGATTTAATCGAGAAAATGGTAGATGACATGCTTTAGAAGAGCTTCATTAGGCATAGCCCCTCCTATGGTCATCTTAAGGAAGAAGGATGGCATGTGGAGGTTTTGCACAGACTTTCGGAAGCTAAATGACATGACAGTGACGGACTAGTTCCCATATTTGGTGGAGGAGCTCATCAACGAACCACAAGGAGCTACTTACTTCTCAAAGTTGGACTTAACTCAAGGTTACCACCAAATAAGGATGGTGCCTAAGGATATCCCCAAAGACCCATTCAAGCATTTCAAGTGGATGGTGATGGCCTTTAGGCTATTCAATGTGCCTATTATTAGAGGTGTCAAAATGAGTTCAGACGTGCCAGCTAACATTATATTTAATTGCCAACTACTTTGATCTGCTTTGATATTTCTACATGTTACCTTTTAGGCGCTCATGAACTCAATTTTTAAAGAATTGTTAAGGATATTTGTGTTAATCTTCTTAGATGACATCCTAATTTACAATGGATCACGGGATGGTCATTTAGGTCACTTGAAGAACATCTTCGAGATGTGAGAAACCATTAGTTGTTCCTTAAGAAGACAAAGTGCGCTTTTGACCAAAGGCAAGTCAAATATCTTGGCCATGTTGTAACAGCCATTTAAACAAAAATATAGGAGCGTGCATGGGTAAATTTGTTTTTTTTTTTTTTTTTTCTCCCTTTCTTCCGTTCTTCCTCCCTTTCCTCCCCTCTCTATGAGATCTCTCTTTTCTTCATTTGCTTAGCCAAACCACTCCCCTTCACTATTTCCTCCATTTTCCTCTTACAATCCCCCTTTATCTTCATCTTTTTACTTTCCTTAAACCCACTTAACCCACGCAAGAATCTAACCCCTTTTCACATTTACACATCTAATATAACTATTTCCCTCTCTTCTATCTACCCATTAAAGGACCTTAAGAGTTGCCATGGGTAAATATTGAAAACTTGATAGCATTGGAAATTTTGTAGCCTACCATTGTATTCATTTTTTCTTCTGGATAAGTTAACTTTTTATCAAAGAAATAAAACTTACAACCAAGCGTAACACTAGCCAAGCACTCGTCAGTTATAACCATCTCTACATCAGTTAAGATCAGGAGTTTACATCTTTACAAGCAAGAAAAATCCAACAAATCAACTGAAAACCATTAGTACAATACCAAATTTGTTAAGATGGAGAACATTCAATGCCCGAGTTTCGTCAGTCCCTAGCCAGACATGAAAGACATAGCTCGTCTGATGTCCAAAGATTTGAGGGCTGCGTCAGGAAAATGCTTTCCATGTGGCACCCACAACCCACCATCACGGGGTAGGCTGGGTAGCAGCACTTTCTGTTGGATATTTTTCTCACCTTCACCAGCTTCCTTGGAGAGAACTTCTTTCTTTTTCTTCACAAATTCAAAGAACTCTGCGACTTGGCGTGCATATCTTCAACATAACCAATCATTTAAAATTAATTAGGGCGTGACAGATAAACACAATACAATCTTGTAGATAAAAACATTCTATCAATGGAATTCTGAGTAAATGAGATAGTAAAAGATCCAAAAATTTTATTTATTAATCAGACATAGTGACTTTGTTAATATGGGTATAATCTATCTGCTAAATAATTAGAAGTGCATCCAAGATTCAACTTGCTAAAACCACTTCGAGAAGCTAGCAAATGAGGAAATGACATCAACTTGTATGAGTAGCAAAGCATGAAAAAATCCTAGAATTCTGCAAGTGTTAAGAAACATTCTGGAAGGAAAGACTCATATTAAATTAGAATAAGCTAACAATTCTTGCTTATGACCTATTATTTAGATGCTTCCTTCCGACATTCAAAGTTAACATTTAATTAGATCAGAGATGATTCACACGGGTTTAAATAACACTTTGTAGTATTGTTACGCAATGACTCTGAACAATCATATCAACAGTTACCAACATATTGAAGTAAATCAGTATTTAATTTCATGCTAAATGAAACATACACCTTCCATCTGCTCCTCACTAATTCACCATACTTGGTCTTCACATTCTCTCCACTTTTGAATAAACTGATTTTGGTGGGACCCCTTCCCCCCCACAGAAAAGGAAAAAAAAAAACTCTCCTCCCAAATTCTTTCCTTCCCAAAAAGAGTACTAAAACTTGGGTCTCTAATTTTCATTCCTCCCAAATTCATTCCTCTACTTTCACCCCTATTAAACAAGTCATAAGAGTCCTCAGTGTCTATGTGCACCAAAAACACTGCTCCACTAGTCCACTCTCATACTAGTTTGTTTTGTTTCCCAAGATGATTGACTAGTTGGATACTTGTCAGACACGAGGACATATTCCCCCTTAAAAACTATGCACATGCTCCTTTTTTTGATAAGTTCTAGTGCAAATATGGCATCAGTTAAGAATTAAGATACCACTGGCAGTATAAAAAGTTAAAAACGATGATCTAGTCCAATGATACACAAGAAACAAGACATATATATGATGTGCATCAATTTCACCTAATTATCCTAAAGTATGAATGGCAGTGGTGTATTGCATGATGGAATTTACATTGCAGCAATGATCCTAGCTTCGGAGGTTCTGAAGAATTATTCCACCATTAATTCCAACGAAGTAAAATATTAATACAAATCAACATAATGGGCAAGAAGCCTACCATCAAATGTATAAAATACTCATCTTACCCAAACCAAATCAAAGGTGAACTTTACCCTCATTGACTTAAGATCATGATTATTGAATAGGATTCCTGTTCAATTGACCAGATGAATTAAGATGCCAGTTTCATGCACAAATTGTTTTGCATAAAACCCAATTTCCCTTTGTTATTCTTGCATTAGATTTTTTTAGGTGCTACAAAAAACTTAATTCCATTTAGAACCTATGGGAAATGGGGTCAAAAGGAAGGGTCAATTCAATATTTTATTTAAAAACAGCTATAGGGAAAAAAATATAAGGCTATAACAAAAATATATTTAGCTTTCCTTTTTCCCTTCTTGTTTCTGATTTTGTGGTGTGGAAACAAAATACCAGCCCCTCCCACCCCCCCCCCCCCCCCCCCCCCGCGGGGGTCTCTTAAAAACATGAATTCATTGAATCTTACCACTCATGAAATCCATTAAATTGACCAATTTTTTGCTCGTCTTCCTCTTCTAGGGCATGGGGTGATGAGCTTAACCATCTAATAAGAAGCTTCATTTGACCCATCCCATACAAGGGGAGGGGAAAAAAAGCAACGAAATACACATATATGGATAAGAAAGCACCTTACAGATCGAACAAATATTGAACCATAAATCTGAGTAAGAGATAGTTATCTTACTGTCTCTTTGCTTCAATATCTTTGCTAAAATCAATATTGGGTTCACAGTCCAGAACTAATGCAGGAACCTGCTTATAACAACGAAGCTTGAGCCACACTATTATAAATTAATAAATCACAAAGTTCAGACACGGATCTCCAAAGACAGTACCTTCTGAATGCTTGAATGCATATGATCACCCTCCAGATAAAATACACGATCTCTTATCTCAGGATGTAAAGAGTTGTCAATATGCAGGGGCAGCTTATTGACGGACAATACTCCATGATTACCACTTTGGAAAGGGAATAACCAGCTTTCATGCTTTTCATGGAGGTCGTGGAGATACTCTAGTGTGACTCCACCTTCTTCTGCTCTCTTCCTTAACTTCATCCTCTTATGGCAAGTATCAGGACTTGCTCTAAGATAGATAAAACCATCAGGTATAAGTCCAGGCAAGCAGGACACAACAGGATCAAACCATGAGTCATAAATACTGATCTCCATCTCATTCATCCAATTGGCCTCATGAACAGCTCGTACAAAAACCTTTATTGAACAGTGAGTAAAATCCATCAGCCCTTAAACTCTCAAAACAGTATTTTCTTCCTCCTGAACTGTATGGTCTGTACCAAACAGGAAAAAGAAAGAACTGCGAAATTTTAAATCCATCAATTGTGATCATTTTGAAATTCAAAACATTTTCAAAAATAATGTTAGACCTTTGTTCCAACAAAAGTTCAATATCTGAAGAAAACAATCATGGGAATAGCCCCCATTTAGGAGGAGGAAGGCAGGGTGGAGGAGACATAAAACACAAACTACAGCACAATCTCTATTGCTACAGTGAATTAACAACCTCTCTCCAAACAGAAGAACAGAAAAAGAAAAAAAAAAATACCATACTCACCATCCTATCACTGAAAACACTCCTCTCCATCAATCGAAGAGGCTTGATTCCACCAGAAGACTCTCTTTCCTGCATGACCCTTGTAACAAATACATAGTTCTGGAAGGTGTAGGCATACCTGTGTGGCTCAGCATAGAAAGCATCCAAAATATTGAAGTGATCAGGACCAACATCCTGCCACTTGTTAATGGGTTCAGGAACCACCTCAACAAGATCCCGCAGTTCAATTGTTTCATTGGCTATTCTCTGAAGGAAAGTAGTTTTCCCAACACTGATATTACCCTCAACGCAGAAAGTAATCTGTTTCTTCTGTGGTGGCTGCGCAGAAGAGGAATTATCTTCCAACTCTTCATCCACACTCCTTTTAATAAAAGTAGTTATGCTTTTTGCATGGTTCCTGTGGATGATTCCCACAGAACTCTGTAGATACTCAACCATCTTATCACTCGATTTTCCAAAAAACTGCAGATTATGACCCAAGACAAAATTATGCAAAGTACAATATAGTGCTATAACATAAACCCTGAAAAGAAGTTCTATAACACATATTACAATAACAGAGCTTCCTCCAAGGTTGAAGCAAGTCTTGTAATTTTTAATTACAACTCCATTTGAATGGATAGCCCTAGAAATTTTAACTAACTAGTGAAAGCTAGAAGCCAGATTTTGATCTACAAAAGCAGCTAAATTCTTAGCACGGGACAAAACTAATGTGTCATTGTAACGTACATTATTCCTAGAGAACGATAAGATAACCGAATTTAAATTTACATCAGTGAATCAATCAACTTTGTATTTTTCAAGAGAAATCCACTAATATGGTGTGGCAAGCTAAATTAGCTTACAAAATGAAGCTAAACTCAAGGACAAAGCTCTAAAAATTTTGTCTGACATAATTATATAGAAGAGAACATACAAATATACCTTATCCTTGTACAGTTGTTTGAGCTCAGCAACTCCAGCGATACCTTTCTCCACCAACTTTCTCAAATTTCTGGGACCCACACCGGGAATCGTCAATAAATCAGGATTTGATGGTGTACCAGAGCTGCTAGACGAGAACTTTTGTCGCCTATTAAATATCAAAGGCTTGTCCTCGGCGGAGGGCAATGAATCTGTATTGGTCTCTTCAACATTATCCCCACCAATGCTCTTGTCGGAGCTTGTCGCACCCTCAACAGCAGCAGTGAGAAAAGACCCATCTGAACCCGAATGTAACCCCGCAGCCCGTGACCCAGTTCTAGAATCTTTGAGCACAAACCAAGCTTGGGATTGCGTCCTGTTGTCAATTACACACCTACAAATGCAGCAATTGCTGGAAGCGGCCAAAGTGGCCAAGTAGCGAGACGACATGGAGGAGTTCAGAATAAATGGTTTTTTGGTCAGCGACGTGGCCAGGGAGGAACCAGCAGCAGCAGTTGCCATTACAGAGAGCCGTGAGGAAGAAGATAGCGAGAGAGTGGTTGTGCTGGGACCTATAAAGCGAAAATCTTTGAGGTTCTCAGTGGCTAGAGAGGAAGCAAAATTATGGGATTTTGGGTTCCTGAAGGATAGAGAAGCAGAGGGGCTACCCACAGCGCAGAGAATGGGGGCAGAGGAACTTGGACGCAGCAGCCTCTGCATCACTGCTTGCAAACATTTCAAAGTCTGCCTTTTGCTTCCCAGAGAAACAAAGAGGAGAATGGGCGGGAAGAGAGGAGAGGGAGAGAGGTTAATCCGTGTGTGCTTGCAGAATATTGAATAGGGAGGGCTACAAAACTGAAAAGGGTTTGAGGGTTTTTGGCAGTCAGGGCAAGAACGGTAGGGTTTTAATTTTATTTATTTTCTGCAATGTTTTGCTATTCTAATTTTTTTTTTTTAATTTGTTGTAGTACATATCTCTAGTCGACAGTGTCATATTGGGAAGAGGGCAGGGCTTCGATGAGTGGGACAAAAATTATCAAACGTCTTTTGAGGGAGATTAAAAAATGTGACACAACGATATCCAAAAAAAAAAACAACGGGCAAACCTTTTCCAGCGGCACGTCATTGTCAAACTATAAATGCATTTAAGCCATTTGCCATATATTGACACGTCATAATGATTTTTTTAAAACGGATTGGGATTGAAATAGTTTACTTTTGAGCATTCATTTAAGTAAAAAAAATTAAATATAAAATAATAAAATAATGATATAAATAATAAAATTTTTCTTACAAAATATTCATGTATATATTTTTAAATTAATTAAATTCTAAAATTTAACATATAAAATTTAATAAATTTTAGTATAAATTTAATAAAATAAAAATTATATAAAAACAAAGAATTTATAAAAAAAATCATATGTTAAGGAGTAATAAGTATATAATTATGTTCATCAAAACTCGATCTTCTCAGATCTCACTTAATCTTTCTATCAATTCTTCCAACATTTAATTGATAACATTATTTATTCTAATTATTTAGTTTCCGTTCTCTCTATTCAACAAGTCTGAGGCCGCGCACTGCACGGGTGAAAAATAAACATTATTATACTTTTCAAAGTGATATGAACAGTAACTAATTAGAATAATATTTTTAAGGCTACTCTGAATTAGACAAAATTAGAGATGTTTGACGTTTTACTTTCAATTTTAATAATACATTATATAAAATACACCGATATTGGATGTTAATTTTTGACAATTACATAAAGAAAAACAAATTGATAATATTCACAACTTAACACTTAATACTAATTATATCAAATAGTTAATGATGTTAGAATGTATAAAAGATTTGCTCTCCACAAATCATGTTGCTCAATGGCTGTTTCCAGTCTCCATTCGTTTGCATTTAGGAATCTTTCCACTCCCCACCCCTGACTTTAACTGTTGCCTGAGGGATACAAACAGGACTTTACAATCATGAAATAGGAATAGGACTGGTCTTTCGGTTAAAGAACACTTTCACCATGCCCAACAGTGGGGATTCAAGCTTCTGCATAGTTTAGAAAAATAAAAAGAATAGGCAGCATTCAAATCCACATGGAAGTGGGTTAAAATCAGAATTGCCATCACATGCCATCTGAGGAAGGACAATATATAAAAAATTACTAGTAAGGTAAAAATATATATTATTAGATCCTTCTAATTTTTATTGAACCTAATCTCTAAAAGCTTTTTAATAAAGTAGAAAAAATACTGTATTTAATACCAATTTATTTTTATTTTTATCTCTCTATTTTTTTTAAAGAACAGTATACTTAAATTGAAAGTAATTATTAGAAAAAAAAACCCTTAAGCTCCATGGAAACGCCATGTTTCCCATTTCTATCTCTACATCGTAATGCTGTTACCACGGCCAGCATAGATCCAAAGGCACCAGCACATGTATACCCAAAGTTGAACCCTCCTTTCTATAGATAAAGACAGAGTACCCAAAACTTAACAAAATATCTCACCTAATGACACCCTAAGAAGTTCAAAGGTAAGCTGGATGAGGAAAATTGGCACAGAACACTCAACAAATTAATAGTGCAATTCTAATAAAATTGAATAATGAACTAATCAGATCACAATATGCAAGTTTTCACATACTCAAAACAGAATACAACTTAGGTAAGAAAAAACAAGAAGATCGAAGGGTACGCCACGCCATGTATGACAGAAATAATGAAGGATTCTAACCCAAATTTTGAGTCCCAAGGAGAATAAGTCTCTCACGAGCAGCTGCGTCACACCCAAAGAGTGGATGTATAGTGCAAAGCGTGATTGCAAGTGATGAAAGCGTAGGCAATAATGATGAGGGTCTCTCAGAGTTGGAATTGGGATTGAGGAAATCCTGCCTCAACATATGAGTTTCGTTTGTTCCCAAGCGAAGAATAAAGAGATGGTCGCTGGGATTGTGAGGACAGAAACTTATGGAATGTGCAATCTGTTCAGTTTACGTAGTGGGAATTTTTTTATGACCATTGATGATTATTCTCAACCCTTCTTATTTATTGCTTTGTTCTTCGACTTTAGAAATGTTGACAACAATTTTGTTTGAATCATGTAGGGTTTGCCGCTAATGAGGCCGAATGAAAGAAATTGTATCAACAGCCACTGCGAGATGCTGGAAGCTGGCAGTGCAAGTGCACGCTGTTATGTAGAGTAACAATTTCAAACGATTAAATGAATAAGTAAGTTTCATTCCTAAAAAATCCTGTGCAGCTTATTGAAAAATAGAGTACTTTAGTATTACTGCTTTTTTAGAAAGCAATCAACTAACTGTCTTTTTTATCAAAGGAATAAAACTTACAACCAAGCATCACACTAGCTAAGCACTTGACAGTTATAACCATCTCTACAGCAATTATCAATGAATATTGGCTCCTCCATTTTCGTTTAGAAGTCTACCCTCTACGTCTAAGACTTAAAGCTGCCAAATTGGTATTATATATATGCATATTGTCATAAATAAAATTAAGGATATTTGAGAAATAGGATGATTCAATTATTTTTGATAGAAATTAAATTTGCAGGCACTTTCTTTAAAAAATGAGCCAAATACTAACTGTGCTGTATAAATTAAAATTATATATTATAATTGTTGTTGCAATGATATGATGGAAAATAAAACATGTATGCACTTAAATTACGGGGAATGCAAAGCATGAGGATCTCATTACCTCTGTTTCAAATTTCATTTATTTGATATTCCTGAATCCGTAGAATTCTGAGTTTTCTCTATCTAGGCGTGGATTTTAAAAGCTTAGCAGATGAAGAGCTTTGTAGTCATTGGAGCATATTTTGCTATCAATGGGTATTAATTCGCCTTTGAATGTGACATTTCAAGAGGAATTGGAAGAGGGACACTTAGACAGATAGGTGGGAGGGTGGGTATCAAAACAATTAAATTCCTTTTTAGTGATACTCTTATTCGAATTAATTGTCACATGGTAAACACATATCTTAAACGTGTTCATTCTTGATTAAAATGGACATACATGTGGCATTTGATTGGTTGAGGAGATTCCTATATTGAATGATTTTAATTAAGCAAAAAAAAAAATAATCATACTAAATTATTTTAAGTATTTAATAATTGTATCATCATTTTGGTTCATTACTATATCAAATCAATTAATACTATTTTAATGATACTCTTATTTAAATTATTTGTCACATGTTCAACTTATATCAAAAATGGTCACAATTTTAATTAAAATGGATACACATGGGATTTGATTGGGGAGGGGAATTTTACATTGAATGATATTAATTAATTTAGTAAATGGAATAATTAAAGATTATTATTAACACACAAAGTTGATTTTTTTTATCATAATCAATAAATTTATAATTCATCTATTTTATAATTTAGACACAAGTTGATTTCAACTTTATTAAATCTTATAAATTGGAATAAAATTTGATTATTACCATGTATAATGTGTTAAGAATATATGCAAATCATAGCAGCACGTTTGTTATGATGACATTCAATGATATTCAACAATAAGCATGTGATGCAAAATCATTGGATAATCAATTTAGTGTGATCCTAAAATCATGGTTGGTATTACGGCTACTACATGGTACTTATACTAATTAAATGTTGATTGCAATCAGCTACCAATTGATTCCAAAGTTGATACAATTTAGCATTTTAGTGTCTGACTTATAATTTAACTAAATATGAACATGTGATGTAATGCCAATCAATTAAGTATATACAAAAAAATGACTTAATCATATTTATTTTCACTAATTTAATTAATTAAATAGTAATACATTAATTGAGTCAGCTCACAAAAAACTCACAATTCAACTTGATAATTGCACCAAAGTTCATCCTTGAGTTCACCCCTGTTTTAGTTTTTGACATACTTAGAAGGTAGAATGTCTCACCCCTATTTTAGTTGTTGACATACTTAAAAGGTAGAAAGTCTTTAGGAGGCAATTTTGAAATGTATATTTTTGTGAATGATATAATCATAATTAAGGAGTCAAAAGAAGAAGACAATTCTAAATTTGAAGTATGGATAGATATTTGAAATCAAAATATTCCATTTAAGTAGGAATAAAACAAAGTATATATAATGTAAGTTTAATAACAAACAAGTTAGTAATAAATTAGATGTAACTTGAGGAGAACATCATATCTCAAGGGTCAAGGTATCGATATTGGATTGATGTTATCAAGTGATGTGATGAAAAAATTGATAGAAATGTCACACGAGATACAAGCTTGGAGGTGGAATTAGGTGAAGGTTAGAATGGACCTTCGCCTTCCTTAACCGTTTAAGAATTCCATATATACCATTAAAAAATTTTAAAATTTTTTAATTTGGCCCTCCTCCTAAAATTAATTTTGTAAAATTTTATATATTACCTACAATAATTTTAAACTTTTTAAATAAGTCTTATTTAATGTTTTAATTTAAAAAAAAAAACCTTCAAATCTTAAAATTCTACAAAAGACCTCCCTTCCCTCAAATCAACAAAAGAAACTAATTATATAAATAACCCACATAAAAAAAAATTCACTCAAAATCAACTCTTTACCTACTTAAAAGGAATACTTAACAAGGTACCTAACCCATCTCAAACCTCATGTCAAAGTTCATATATAACATATTTTGTACATATGCACAAATCTTCAAAACTCACCCTCTAACATTATTTTAACTCACTCAAAACTTTATTACCAAAACACATTTTATCGCTACACATAAAGTGAAATTAAAGTACTGTTTAGGTATTATTTTAGTCTAATTTATTTAATATGTGTGTATTGATAATTTAAATTCTTTTTTCTATTTTATGACATTTAGCTTGGCCCCTATGGAAAAAAAATTCCTAGCTCCACCCCTATACAAGCTAGGTAGTTAAGATTAGAAATGTCTTAAAAATCATTTGCAATTGTAAAGTACCTATTAAATATAAAGAAAAATTTTACTAAATTATTATAAAATTGGTTATGCTCTATAATAATAAGTGTTGGGCATTAAAGGAGCAAAAACAAATGAGAGTAGCAGAGATAAGAATGCTGCGATAAATGAATGAACTTATAAGAAAAGATAAAATTTAAAATAAATATGTTTGGAAAAAAATATTGCATCTATTGAGAGAAGTGACAAAAACTAGGTTAAGGTGATTTAAGCTTATACAAAGAAAACCGTTAGAGCTCTTAGTGAGGAAAATCAATTAAATGTTAGCTTAATGAAGAAGAGTGAAGAAAGACAAAAAATGATATTTAGAGAAATTGTTAAAAGGAATTTTTTAATAAATGATATTCTTAAAAATTTAATTACTAATAGAATTTAATGACATTATTTGATTCATGTAACTAACCTTATCTAATAAGATAAAGACTTTATTTATTATTATTGTATATATATATATATATATCAAACAGTGAAAGTATATAATTAAATTATGATAAAATGAGTGTATAATAAGTTGTTAATGATGAGGAGTATTTGTATGGACGTTGATTTTTTTTTTCTTTTTACAGGAGGTGTGCTATATCATTTTACACACATGTAAATTTTAATACGAACATAAAATATTGAAGGGAGAAGTCCGAAAATAACATTAGGTACCATTATACCATTAAAATGCTAGCAGACATTGATTTTAATTATCAGAAGAGTTGGTGAAATTTTCATAAGACTATGTCTAGATGATTTTTGTATCCGCTACAATTTTTAAGATTTTAATTGTTTAAACTCTTGCTAATCGTACGATATATTTTTACCTTCGTCCTCCATAAAATCAAGTCAAATTGAGATTTTGTTAAATTTTTAATGAAAATTAGAGTGACTTTCAACATATTTTCACCATTTTATTTCATAAAAATATGTATTTAATTAATGCTTTATCATACTACTAACTTAAACTCCTAAAACAATATATATATATATATATATATATATATATATATATATATACATATCTGTGTGTGTGTACATATTCTACACTTTTATACCATTTATTACTCGATTTTAATTCTCTTCTACAAAATTTGCTCTTGATTAAGATGTTGACATTGAAAGACCCTAACTGGTTGCTTTGTGTTATTATTGTTTTCAATATTGTTACCCATTTTATAGATGGTTTTCCAATATCAATGTCTTCAAGCATAACAGCAAAATCAATTAAGAAAGTTTCCAATATTTTAAACTATTTGTTCGTTCAACCAAGTTCTTGGTGAACAAAAGGGTGCTTAAATCCCCAAAGGGAAGAAACAACTACACTACAATCTCTTCACAGGATGCAATTCCTATAACATCTGCCATCAAAAGGAGATGTAACTCCCAGCTGTGAATCCATAATTGTCAAGCCTATCAGCACACTGGTTTTGTTCTCCTTAAACATGCCTGATATGTAGCTCCCAGCTATTTGCCATGAGATTAGTGATTGCCATGAGGATTGGGTCATCAATTTGCCTGTCCCTCTCCAACTCATTAATTAAAGCTTGTGACTCACATTCCAACAAAACTCTAGTGAACCCCATTTATTTGGCAAGACGAAGGCCTTGAAAGGCTCCCCAACATTCTGCTTTAAACATAAAACTATTCCCACATGATCTAAAGAAGCCTGTTATACTTAGTCCCATATCATCTCTGATCAAACCAGCTCACTCACTGGCTCCTTCATATTTCTTGGCACCATCATTGTTGGCTTTAACCTACTCTTCGAAGGTGGGTGCTGGTGAATCCATTTATTTTCTCTAGGCAGTTTATATTTCGTTTGAGTACTAAACTGAACTTCAATAATTTCCTAGGCATATAAGTCACGCCATTCTTTGGTCTGGTGAAAGAGGGATCATGGGTTGCGCAAGTATGCCATTTCCAAACCACCAACATGTTACAACCTACACAATAGTCTAGTTTTCCTCCTAAGAGAACAACAAATTCTTAGTAAGATTGTTTTCAAACCAATCTCTATGGGTCCAACTACAAAAATTCTCTCATACTTGGTATAAACACCTAAATTTGTCTAAAACTTAAAAACTAAGAGAATTTGTAGGTGAGTTTGAAAATTTTTTACTTATTTTTTAAAACTTTTATATTTTAAAATGGGTAAAGTAAAAGGATTTAGGAGTATTTTCTTTAGGATTTAGTGGTATCTTTTTATGTATTTTCATTAAAAAAAAGAAAGAAAAAGTTTCAATTTATTTTTTTCAAAAAATAAAAAAAAAACGGGGGGAATGAGAGTTTTTACTAAAACGTAAAAACAAAAAAGATGAGAGAAATGTTTTTGGAAATATCTAGATTTAATTTAAAAATTGTAAAGTTTAAGAAAAATTTTGTGAGTGATGTATTTTAGTTTAAAAATTTTTAAAAAGAATTTTAGGAAATTTAGAAAATAAAATACTTTGAAGAACAAAATTCTTACAACTTGGCCACATTTTTGTGCCGTTTTCTCTCCAAATCTCCTAACCCTCTACTGCGCCTTCATTTAGCACTTAAATTTCCATAATTTTGGAGCAACATTTTGCTCCAAATCTGCATTTGCTTAATAACTTCAACTTCTCAACTACAATAATAAACTGGTAGAGTTATTTTCTCCCTCAATCTCCCAAAAAAGGAGATAGAAAGGCAGTGCAGTGATTCGGTCTAATCGATAGAGAGGAAGGGAGATGAGGCACAAGCAGTTCACGACAATAAAAGGGGACCGTCGGTTTATCGAAGAAAAAACACAAACAGAAATACACAGAGAGAAAACAAGCACTATACTTACATACAGAGTGTCACTTTTACTCCACTATACTTAACACATCTTCACCTAACTTAGGCACGAGCTCATGAGTTGAACCAAGACATAAATAGAGCCCCATTCATAGTCTAGAAGCAGGACTGGTTGCTCACTGACTAGGACTTTGTTAGTATTTGCAGTAAGCATTCTGACCCTTCTCCTTATTCTTGCATTTCATCCATAGTAGAGAAATTTGTGTGTGACTAAACTATGCACTTGATTACTCTTATTGATGAGGCTTAATTGTTGTTAAACTGCTAATTATTTTCATTGTCCCAGAATGGATCAAAGATGGTTAGATGTTGTTACAGTGTTGTTTTTTTAGAAAGAGAGACTTTCAGTTGGAGGGAAAGGAAAAAATTTTCTCGAAGTTTGGGTGTAAAACTGCTGCCTACGGCACCATCGCGTCATTGGTGGCACGCCACCAGTAAGACGGCTTCCCATTTAGTTTGTTTATTTTGCTTTTTCTTTTTTCCTTTGTATATAATTATTGGTTTTTTCTAAAAGAAATTGGGTGCAACTTTGGTAAAAAGTAAACCCATAAATGTATTTAAGAAAATTGTTTCTTATCTTTAAAAGTATTTAGGAACTGATTTGATAAAACTAAGAGAATTTAAGAGTTCTTTTTAAAACTTTGTGTTGTAAACTTTTTATTTTATATTTTTTTGTGTAAAAAAGGTTCATTAAAAAATGGGTGTCACTTTGTTAAAAAGTAAGCCTATAGGTGGATTCAATAAATTTTTCTACTTGAGTAATAATTTTTTAAAAAATTATTTTGACAAAAATAAAAGAATTTAAAAATATTTTGTCTTTTAAGTGTATATTTAAAAAAATAATACTAATGAAAAAGTAAAAAGAGAAGGAGGAGGGGAGGGGTTGCATGCTCTCACCACGTGGGCTCAGTTTATTTTTTTAAAAAAAAAGATTAAAAGGTGAATGGCAGGCTACACCTTAATCCAATTTGGGCTCATTTTAACTTAATTTTTGATATACCTTTTAACTAAGAAAAATAAATTAATTAATTAAAAAATATTCTTTGGAGCTAAGTTATTTGGGTCTTAGAGCGTGAATAATACGTAGGTTCTGGTTTACCTATTTAATTACATAACTTTGAGTTGTGTTTTCTTTTTACTTGTGTGCATAATTTTAGTTTGTGATTTTGGTTAATTAATTTTTTCTAGCTATCAAGTTTATTTTTATTTTAAATTACTATAATAATAACATTATTTGTAGATTAAATTTTTCGTATGTATAAATATTGCACACACTTAATCGTGGACTTCAATTATCCAATTTATTCAATGAAAGGGTTATGAGATCCATGCATCACATAATAAAGGAGTCCAATGATCCTAAATAAAGAAATGACCTTAAATAGGCTCCCATGACCTAATTTTTAAACTTATTGTATTAAATACTTTTTTTGAAAGAGAAAAAAAAATATTTTCTTACAAACCTTGCTTGGAAAAGTTAGGGAATAGAAATGGAAACTTCTCCTCCCATAACTTGAAAGGGGAGAGCTTTTTTTCACCTTGGGAGAATGTAAGACTTATCTTAATGTTACCTTTAAACTTATTAGTATTCTTATTCCTCAAAAAGCTTGAAAACATACCCAAGAAGGGTCATGAAATCAGAGTGGAAGCATCGTCTTTTACAACTTGGAAAGGGTATGGATTTTAGATAGAGCTCACTTTGAAAGATTAGGGGTTCATTTCAACACTACTTATAAGCCTATGAGTGTTTTCTTAATTTCAAATTTTTTGCGAAAAGGGCAAAAGCTCTCTCTTTCACAAATAATTAAATGGCAAACAAAGCAAGACTCAAAGCACTTTTTAAAAGAAAAATTAACCAAAACACCAATGTGGAAGTTGTAAAGTACAAACACTTTCCCTACATGTAACCAACCCTCGAACCCATTTCCTATGATGTAGATCATTTGCATGATGTTGCGACATTTGGGTAGATCAAATCCTTCCAAATTGTAAAAGTCAATCTACAACATACAAGTTAATTTTTCAATAAGGGGACACCAATCACATGTCCCTTCCTTATTGTTCCAACCACTAATTAGGCACCTAGTAATGAGCCTTCCATGGTAAGCTTGCCAAATGAGGGTGTAAATTTTGCGAGGCACTTTTATTTTCTAGATCTTTCCCCAAATGGAATTTCTTTCATTCCAACTATGAGCAATTAACATTTCATATGCAGTTTTAATAGAGAAGCAACCCATTTTCCCCAAAATCCATGTTAAATGACCACTATCCAAGTCTTTAACATGAGGGAAAATACTATGAAAGAAGGATAGCATTACATTGGGAAAAATGGACCTAATGCATGTCTAGTCCCAATGAAAATTCTTATTTACTAGATCACAAACTTTAGCTTGTTTCAAGATCTCATCAATTTGATCCAATGATTTATTAGCAAGAGGCCCTTGTCCTTTAATCCAAAGATTTGTCCATAAATTAATAGATTCTCCTTTTTGGGTTTCCCAGCAAGTGTTGATTTGCAATTTGGACCATAAAGAGCAAATAGCTTTCCAAAGGCCTGTGTCAGTATTAAAATATTAAAGGTTTGAGGGCCATGAAGACCTTTGGCCACATTTGCCCCTTAACACATCTATCCATAAACTATCTTCCTTATAATTCTCCAACAAAGCTTTAATAATCAAGAATATTATGCATCCTAAGATCCCCATTGTTTTTTTTATTGATAGATAGTTCTCCAAGCTATGGGATGAAATTTTCTTTGTTCAAAATTAATCATGGCCCCATATGTAGGACATTTGAATTCTCTAAATTTCTTGACATAGACTTGGAAAATTTTTCTACATGCATGATAAAAATAGGAATTAGAATTATTAAATGTGCCAACCTAGTTGGGCTCAGGCTAATTTGGATAGGCCAAAATTGGCCTAATTTTTTTTGAACAAAAAAAATTGAACCTAACTCTACCCTATAAGATTTGCAGTTAAATGAGATAACCCTAAACTTAATCGTAAATTTGAACTTAAACATAAATTTAATTATAAATCTAAACTTAAATTATAAATGAATATAAATTTTTATAAATTTAAACTTACTAAATATTTATTTTAAAAAAATTTATATTATTAGATTTATTAAATTTAATAATTTAATATATAAATCTCAAACATCAAACTAGTCTTAAATTATTTATAAAAATTTAACTACATGATTCATGGGTGGCCAGAAAATGAATTAGGTCATGGTCATGGGTGGCTAGAGGAGGAGTTAAGTCATGGTTTAAGAATGGATTGGATTTAGAAGTGAAAAATTCAAAAATTCAAAATTTAAAAAAAAAAACTCAAGCCAACCCATTGGGGCTAGGGCCAATCTAAGCTGTGCTAAAAATGGCACGACTTTCTTTGCACTAAATTTTTGCAAACCTAACTTTTGATTTTTTTTGAATGGTTTCAGGCTAGCGCATTAAGCTGGGCCAAAATTGACAGCTCCAATAGGAATAAAAACTAGCACAAAGTTGGCATGAGAAACTTTGCCTATTAAGGATAGGCAACAAGAATTCCATCTAGAGAGTTTAGCTTTGACTTTGTCAATCAGTTGGGAGGATTTTCTTTTACCTCTCCCTTTTGGGGATAAGACAATCCCTAGATATTTATCAATGTTATCAGTCCCTTGAAAACTTGCCTTGGAAGCTGTATTTTCTGCTTGTCCCCATGACAAATACTTGGAGAAATAAACTCTAGTTTTTTCTTTGTTCACCTTTTGATTGGAGGCCTCAAATTATACCACAAATTTGCATGATTACTTCCATTTGCATAGTAGAAGCCCATGCAAATAGAAAATTATCCACAAATAAAAGGTGGGAAATCTTAGGGCCTTTTCTCCCCATTGTCACTGCTTTCTAGGAACCATTGTTAATAAGACCTTGCATAAGGTGGCTCAATTTTTCAATACCTATAACAAACAAATAAGAAGAAAAGGGATCTTCTTATCTAATTCCTCTTAGGGTTGAAAGATCCTATCTTGCAACCATTCCATAAGACATTCAAAGGGGAAGTGCACATAACCACATTTCATGATCATAGTTGTAAGATTACCCAAGATTCCAATTTCCACAAGAATTTTCTATAGATAGTATTACCTAATTTTGTCATAAGCTTTTTTAAGATCAATCTTAGTGGCCATAAACCTTTTTCAATTCCTTTATTTCTTCATTGAATGAATTAATTCACTAGTAATAGTAATATTGTCATGTCTTAATCTCTCAAGGATGAAGATTGCTTAGTTGGGATATATAACATGAGGGAGGACCTTCCTTAGTCTATTTGTTAGGACTTTTATAATACACTTGTAGCAAACACTACACAATGAAATAGGTGGGATTGGTTGGGGAATTTTGGTTTGTCCACCTTAGGGATAAGAGAAATTAGAGTTTGATTGATAGTCTTCACTTCCTCATCATCTTTGAAAATTCCTTTCACAAAATTACAAAATTTCTTTCTAATCTGATCTAATTTTGTTGACTAAAAATAGATAGGAAACCATCTTCATTGGCACCTTAGTTAGGGTCCATGCTAAGAATGGCTATATGAATCTCTTCATTAGTAACTTTTTCTCTCATAGAGCTAATGTCTATCTCCCTTATGGGAGCAAATTAAGTAATTGAATTCAAATGTCTCTTGCTAACACATTTTCCCAAAAAAAAAAAAAAATCATGAAGTAACTCAACCATTTTCTTCATAAGGTTCTTATCCTCAATCCAATCACCGTTTGTATTCCTTAACATAGCAACTTTCCTAGCCCTCTTGCAAAAACCAACTTTGGTGTGATAAACTTGTGTGTTTCTATCACCATTAATAATCTACCTGGCAATAGATTTCTAATGTCATATAATTACTAGATGTTTAGAAACCTCATTCAACTCTTTTTTGCAAACATTGTTCTAGACTATCTAATGTTGATTCTAGTTTCTTTCTAGAGCTAACTAAGTCCCTTTATGTCTAGTGACAAGATTTCTTTTTCTCTCCTTGATGTGACCAAAAACTTCTTTATTCAATAACTTTATGCTGTCAATGAAGAAAATAGGATTTTAGGCAATATTGCTCTCTTCACCTATGCAAGAGTTAAGGAACTCAAAGAAATTAGGATGAGTGATCCAAGTAGCCTCAAATCGGAAAGGTCATCTTTCCTTATCAACAATAGCTCTTCCAAAGTGAAGTTTTATGGGATGACTATTGGAATAGGTATGAGGTATAACTCTAATCACGATCTCAGAGAAGAGAGTATGCCAACTATCATTACGTAACTCTCTATCAAGTCTTTCAAATGATTTATCATAAGGATCTTTCTTAGGTCCCTGCAAGTGAATTTACTTCCTTCTTGTCCAAGGACCATCTAACCACATTTCTCAATCCACTCACCGAATTCCTTGCTTCTTGATCTTTTATTGTGATTGAAAAGAGTTCTGCATTTTTTTCTTCATAAGTTCTTTAATATCATTGAAGTCTCCCATAAAAATCCAAGGACCATAAATATCACTAGCAATTCTAGTAAAATTAGCATGAAGAATTCTCCTTTCACAATCATTTAGGCTCTCACAAACTATTGTAAGGAACTACGAATTCTCATGCTTTCAATTAAATAGAAATGAGCAAACTAGCTAGAATAGGAAACATTTAACAAAATCCAATTTATTTAAAGTTTCCTTGGCTATACCACTATCCACTTTAGTCTATATCAACACTAGTATATATGGCTTATGTTGGTTGACCATGTTAGAAGTGTGTCTCAAAAAGTCTTTATTATTGACGCTGTAGAATTCCACACTACTATAGAATTTGTTAAGAAAAAAACAAAGAAAATAATAAATGAATCCACCCTCTAGACAACATTAATGGTATTCATCAAAGATCACCATTGCATTTGCAAGTTCCTCAGGTTGGGTTTCTTTGACAATGTTTATAATAATAGCTTCTTTACTTCCCATATCCAAACTTGGGTTAGGATCTGGTGGCCCATTATTTCCTATTTGAGAAAAGGCAAGGTTGGGCTAAGCAACAAAGTTAGGAATTCAACATTGGGACTTTGAATATAAATCCTGCCATGTTAAGAATCTCCTATAATGACATCCCTATTTGGATAAGAAACAACATTCTTTTCTTTACCCATATTAATTGCCCTTTTTGGCATTACATGAATTTTAATGTTATTCTCCTTTGTGACCACCCTGTCCCTATATAAAATGGGATTCAAGTGTGATACTGTGCTTCAGCTTTGTCCTTTGCCTTCTAATATCCTCCTTGATGTATTCCCCCTTACCACTACCTAAAATTATAGTGAAATATTCTCTTTGTTATTTTTGGGTACCTCCTCTTCATCTTCATTAGGCAAATGACCTAAGGAATTAAACCATGACTTGTATTGTCCATTAGCCTCATATCTGTCCTTGTTTTGATCTTTCAATTAACCAATTGTCTCACCAGCTATATTTATGATTTTATTTTTCTTTTGTTTTTGCACCACCATCCAAGATCCTATTTATATATTAGATGATGTTGCTCTTTTGCATAGGTATTAAAATGGATTGATGGAGGATGCCTTTCCCGTGGATCCATCTTTTTTGCTTTTGAGCAATGTTTAGCATTATGCTTGTAGACTCCACAACTAAAGCAAATAAAATGAATGCCCTCATACTTTATATTAATTCCCATTATTCTTCCATCTTTGCCATCAATGATGAATTGAGACTACAATGGCTTTATAAGGACAATCGCCACAAATTCTAGCATATTTTCCCATTTTATTCATTCCAATTTGGTATCCAATTTTTCTTAAAATATCTTATCATAATACTCTATTATCAGATGAGGAAAATGAATCCACAGTACCACAAAGTCTAACTTTGCTCTTGAAAGATCAAAATTAATTATTTATTCCCTTACTGAGGTAGTATGCAAAATTCATCTGAAGACCCTTTGTTAAAGCATACTCTTATCATTAGAGCTAGTAAAATTCACAAAAAAGAAGTCATTAACTATATCGTTTAAACTGATAACCACTATTCTAACCCAAAGATGTTTAAGCTAGTGTTCCAATACCTTGAACCCGAATCTTCTTCCTAAAAGATGCACAATGAAGGTCTTCTTCCAAGGTTTGCTCACTTGAGAATGAATGTTATATAAGAGCCTAAGCATACGGAACAAGACACCATGGATTGCTTACTCATCCTTAAAGTGAATCCATTCATCATTGCTCTCCTCCTCTTCCTCTAACTCTTCAGTTTTGTCTTCACTATCTACAAAGATATTATCTGAATAGTCCATCTATGAGTTTCCATCATCTTGGGCTCCCACAAGAGCATTTCAATATGAGCCCTTCCCTATCTCAGACAATTCTTCAACCTTTGCTCTTAGGCTTTCTCCATCATGGTCATAGATCATAGGACCAAATTTTGTAGCTTTGAAATCTCTTGCCTAACTTTTATACTATCACACTCCAATGAAGGCAGTTTGCCTTCTCTTTTGAGTGAAAGTCCTTTGGGTTACTACTCATGCTTGTGTTCCATTATTCAAACATGTTTTTTGATAACTTATCAAGCTAACTTAATACATTTGTGAACTAAATTGGTTAATTTAAGGCATTGTAACATATTCTTTGGCATTATTTTGCAATAACAAGATTACATTCAATTTGTTTGAAATTTCAGTTAGGTTGATATTATTTTCATAAACATTACTTTGCATCAGTGCAATGATATACAATGTCTAATATCAACATTTTTGTATAGATGAACAAGGCAAGAGGTGTTCAAAATGACAATTAATTATGTTATGGTGATGTGGATTGGAGGAGATTTAGTGTCTTTGAAAATTTTACAAAAGAAAGAAGGATTTTGTCAAAGTCCTTGAAGATGTTTTTATAAAAATAAAGGGTGGTAATTGTTTATGAAATTCAAAGATCATGGAACTTTTAAGTAACATTATAAACTTTTGTTGAGGCTTGTGGCATGCCTTGGCCTTGAAATATGGTAACCCCCTCACCCTAAACTTTTGGTTACCCAAAAGAAATAGTGTTAAATGACATATTGGAAGGGGTGCCAAGTCCAAACATAATTTTGGCATTTGTACATATGTACTAGAAAGATATATTGGGAATTTGCTATGATATACTTATATTTGGATATCCAAAATCATGTTTTTAGATAATGCATGATTTATTCGAAATGAAATTGAAATTGTTTCTCCTTAGTTACTATTTCTATTTTTCAATCATGTCTATAACCCATTGTTGCCAAAATAATTAAACAAAAGTCTAACAAACAAACATAGAAAGTAGATGAATGAATTTTTACTTGTTGTGACTACTAAAATATTTGAATAATTGTCAACAAAAATGCTGCCAAGAGAATTACTATCTAAAATAAAAAAATTATAAGAATCTCATTAAGGACTTTGTTTTTGCTAACAAATTTGACCCCAATTATTGATGATAGACATTTGAAATATCACCCCCAGGATTCTATTAATTCATACATAGTTTTGATAACCAAATGCTTATCAATAGCACTTAAGGGAATTGCGTAGCTTTGCATCTTGACCTAAGTTTTGGTTTTGTGTTAATATCTCTCCTTTACCAATTCTCACACTACCTTTTCCTCTTTCACTATTACAAATAAAGTTTGAGATATTCAACTTTAGTGACACTCAAGCAAGTAACCTTTATTTTCTCGAGAAATATCAAAGATTTTCTCGGCTAAGCCAATATGCCTCATTATGCAAAAGTTCTTTGGACTCAAAGTGTGGACAATCCATAGGTCCACCAAACCTTGAATTAAAATTCAACTTAATTTTGAACAAATAGGGGCTATAAAGAATAAACTCTTAACCACTTGATTATAAAGACTCTGATACTATGCCAAAAATCAACCTTCCCAAAAGCTTAAGCTCTTAAGTGCAAATCCAAGAATAATTTTATATCTCTAAGTGGTTTTTGATCACTTTCACAGTATAGAACACCTATTACTAGTGTTAAAATTCAAGAAAGAATATTTCAAGAATGTTTCTACTAGTGTTAATTTTGCGTATCTTTGCTATCATAACTAGATCTTTGTTAAAACTCATGCAAATATCTACTAATTTTTGTTTGACCAACTTCATAGCATCCTATAATTTTCCTTCTATGTTATAAACTCTGTAGATATGATAAGCCAATAATGAAAGCTCAAATATCTAGAGGATAATCAAAAAAGAATTAAGATATAAGCATAATAAATAAATAAAATTTACATGGCAATCAGCCTTGACATTATTATTATTATATAATGAATTTTTGTGTGATGACCCTAATTTGGCACTATTAAGAGACTAACTTTGAGGAAAATAAACTTGCAGTACCTTAAGCAGAAGTGGGGAAATCCAAGTCACATATCAAAGTGGGGTGGCCCTGGTGAAGACCATGTAAGTGTGGACTTGTAAAGCTTTGGTCAAGATGCACATTTTGTAAGTCCCATCTCAAAGTAACAAATATGTGAGAGCTTTTATCTAAAGTAGATAATAAATCTTAATGGTAAGTTGGGCTTTCACACTATTGTATCAAACTTAGGCCCCTTTAATAGATTTTGGGTTCAATGATGAACCTGTAAAAGCTGGTGGGCTTATGATGACCCTAATCTAGCCCATTAAGAGACCAACTCTAGGATAAACTAAGCTCACAATGCCCTTGGTAAAAGGGAGAATCTAAGCCCCACATTGAAAAGGGGTGGCCTTGGTACAATTCATATAAGTATGGACTTGTGAAGTCTTAGTCAAGACATGCATTTTGTGAGTAACATCTCAAAGTGACAAAACTATAAGGGCTTTGACCTAAAACGGACAATATGTTTTGATGCTAGCCTAGCCTTTATAGTTTGTTAAATTTAGCAGATTCATGATTCATAATACTAAAAACGATGCTCTTTATTGCATTGTTACATAGTTATGTCTACTAAATTTTTATGTAACTGTGGTAATGAATTCTTCTACCCTTTTGTTTAATTTCCTAATTATAATGTAATTAGCTTTTCTTATTATAGTTAGTTTTTTAGTTCTAATGGAATTTTTTTTTCTAATTATGATATTTAACCAAAATACGACCTTATATACTTCAACACCAAATATATTAAGAGCTCTCATATAGACAAAATGTAGTATTTAGGTGTTAGTCCTAGTGGGGTGTGGCAAAATTGCATGAAAGTTTAAGGACAAGGGGAAATAAACCTGTTGGGAAAGAATTAAAAATCGATAATATTTAGACAATTTAAACATGTCATACTATTACTTTTTACATTGTTATATGAGGTCTCTAATTTGATATATTATTTGAAATGTTATATTATTTTCTTTAGTTTACATTTTTTAGTTTGATAGGTTTTATCCTTCTTAAATTTAATATAAAAGAGTTCATGCATTAAAATTTAATATAAAATAGTCCCATGCCTAATACAGGATATATTATACGCTATTTCTTATTAAATTAACTTCTACATTGCATATCCATAAAAATATTCTACGTTGCAGAGGTTAACATAAAATTTTGAAAGCATTATGTTTAGAGGTGTTTGTAGGTTGGATTGCGTCAACTTTAAAGGTATCTAAGACTCAGAATGGCTAGCCTTGATAGAGTTGGGTTAGTTTTGGTTTGAGTAAAATATTTTCAAACTCAGATTATTGGTGAGTCAAGTTGGGTTGGGCTGCTTGATTAATTTTTTTAAATTTAAATTTCTAATTTAAATCATATATAATTATCCATATTTAAAATCACAAATTACATAAAGATAAAGTCTGAATCATAAACCATAAGTCAAATAGTTAACAATGAAATTTGAATCAATAAAACTAATTTGTATTAAATTGGAGAACATGCTAAATTGATTGCATAATATGCCTAATGCAATAGACTTTGACCATAATGTTCAAATCAATGTTAAAATTTTATCACATTTAACACCTCATTAGTTATTAATAAAGTATAAGCATTGCAGAACAAGAGTAGATGCTAATGAGACTCTATCTCAACAACAATCAGCATAAAAGAAGAATTAGAGAGAAAGAAAAACACTATAAAACTAAAACATAAATCATGCTCTATACATTGTTTAGTGTTTATCACAACTATGAAAGTTAATATATACAATTTGAATTTAGTAGGATACATTACAAAATGTTGACAAGAAAAAACTAAAAAAAGCTTAAAAAAGAACTTGGAAACAAAATATCTCTAAATGATTATTTTGAAAGAGTTAGAATAATATGTTTTTCCAGCCAGTAAGCAAATCATTAAACAATATGCTTAATTGGTACAAGGTTGCTCTGTTCACTAATCATATTTTACTTTTTTTAGCATAATAGTTTAAAAGATGAGAAAAGGGTGAGAAAATGTTTAGTTAATGCCGATCATCCCATTCCCTACCATGAAAAATTACACTTTTTTCTCTGCATTGATAAAAGAATATATAATAGAAAAAATATTCAAGAAAGGCTTAGGATAAGATATTCTACTATGCAAAAAAATTGAAAAAAGGCAATAGTTAGATACTCATAATTGTAACATAGCATCTTAACACGTTGACATAAATTTTTTTTTTTTTTTAATGGGGCTGCTTGGAGTTTGGTCGGGTTGAAAATTTCAAACTTACAACCCAAACTAACCTAATTGAATTGAAGACATTTTCGCTCAATCAAACCTGACTACCTGACATAATCCACTAAAATGTGCATGGTTTGAATTGGATTGGTCTGATTTGTGGGTCAACTCACCGAATTAACAGCCTTGCTATATTGAATACTTTCTCTGAAATTGAATGTTATGTGTGGTCAGAAAAGCTAAATTCAATCTCAAATTGGGCTACCTAGTAAAAAAATCTCAACTTGGGTCACTTAGTCAGAAGAAAAACATTACTTGGGCCACGCCCATTGGCCCTTGCCTTGCCGTCTCTTTCCCTGGCTTCCTTGAATGAATTCACAATATTGTTGTTAGCTGTGAATTTTCCAGGGAAGGTGAAAGAAAAGCTAAACGGGAAGGATACATAGAAAGTTTTCTTCTACTCCTCCTTCATAATATTAGTAATTAACATTTCCAGACAGTTTCAGCCTTTTATGAACCAAAATTTGTTCCTTCAAACGAATTTCAAATGAAGGTTCGTTTGGAAAGGACCAAAGTGGGTGTTAGGCATTTGCCTCCATCTCTCACTCACTCCGATCTCATCCAACAAATTGATGATCAATTTTCTGGTCGGTACAATTGGTTCTCGTTCCGTCCCGGCAAGAACAGGTTAGGATTCTGTTCCTTCCTATTATTTTTCTCATATGGGTGTGTAATTTTTCATGCCTTTGCTTGCTCCTTGCTTTTTGAGTCGAACATATTTGTTTTCACTATGTGATAACTTTGTAGAGCTTTACAGTGGTCGTAATTGGTGTTTTAGTGTGAGTTGAAGATTTTGATACTCTAAATAGTAAAACTGTTTTAGAATTTGTTTGAGGTTCTATTTTTTTTTTTTTTTTATAGCTGGAATCATGGTGGTGAAGAAACAGCTGTTGAAATTTAAGAAAGTACTCTTGTAGAAGTAATTACTAATCTTCAATGTCTTTATAAGATTTTATTCTAACTTTATTCTGGATTAGCTTTTTATAATTTAAGTCGGGCCCGTGGGTTCTGGAGCCAATAACCTTATGTTTTATCAACAATTCTAATTTCTATAACTATAACGATGGAGGGTGACCAACAACAACAACAACTGTAGAGGGTGAACAGTGAACTTAAATTTGTCAGGTAAGCGCATGTGCTTATTAGCCATAAAAAGACAAAAGCAAGATGTATGGACTTAGAGCTGTCACGTTTTGAAGTACTTGGAGTTGTGCACACATGTTGATCAGCAAACTATGATTAAATTAGCAGTAATGGAAAACATTGAGCGAAGTACAACCAAAAAGGGGTTCGTTATTTATTTCCTAGATAATGAAGTAAAGAAGGAAGGTTCTATTTTTTTTATTAAGATTGAATCCTATGTTACATGCTTGAAATTATTTTATATAGGATATAAGTTTTGACAAAAGTAACTGCTTCAACCCTTGAAATAGGTCTAATTTTGACCATTCAACATAACTCAAGACTCATGGGAGAGAACTAAAACGATTTGCTACCAAACTGTCCTCCAGTGCTCTCGCTTCTGTAGTGTGAACAATAACGCATGATGGTTTTGTTGACTCCTCCTGCATCAATTTACTTTGAGGCATTTTTTGATCTTGAAGATTTTATGAATTAGTAGATGGGCATATATTATTTTCTCAGTTGGTGATATAATATGTCGGGACGTGAGGGCCTTTAGTTATCAAATCTTAATTCCCTTTTAATTTTCTTAGTTTGTAATATAATATGTAGGACATGAGGTGTTTTACTATTGCTAACCTGATTTTTTACCTATAAATCAAGATTCCTTATATTTATTTTCTTCTGTTTTAAAGTGATTCAGATGGTAATTGATTTTCATTCATGGAGTGTTGCTTTAAAATAATATTTGCAGCCAGAAGCATCAGAGGTATTCCCGTGCATACATAAACTTCAAGAGTCCTGAAGATGTTTTTGAGTTTGCTGAATTCTTTGATGGACATGTCTTTGTTAATGAAAAAGGTAATCCTGAGCATACACAAACTTCAATTGTCCTGAATAGCTGGGACGTCTTTATTATTTTTTATTGGAGTGTAGTGGCTCATTATGCATGTGGAATACAACAAAGTTTATTTAGTCTTGTATAATATTAACAAAATTTTTAATTTGTTAAAAGTTAGTGCTTTTTCAGTTTGACTTACTGTAATTTTCAATATATGTCATAATGATTCAGTACAGTTGCAAACTCTTCTAGAATTCTGCTTGTTTTATCTTTTTGTCCCTGCAACTTTTTTTATTATTAATTAATATTGAATGTTTTCATGGTATGCAAAATTCTTTAAAACAAGGGCACACCAATTTTCTGTAGTGTTGGCTTGTCAGACAAGCTTCTGACATTGACTTTGAGACAACAACTGCATTTTGTGTGTCTAGCATGCATACGTACATGTCAGATTATAAAAAATATTTTTTCGTGGCTTGGATGACATGTCTGGACATGGCATATTTTTTTCCCCTCAATTTTCGAAGGCCAACTGAAACAAAAATAAAAAAGAAAACTGACTTAAGTAAATTGTGGGATATGTCTGGAGATGAGTTTAGATCGCTTGATGATTATGAAATACTTGAAGTAGCCAATCTTTCAGTAGATGAACTAGAGTTTAATGCTGCTTTTTTAAGTGAAGGTGATGAAAAAGAAGGGGGTGAAATGTAAAATGAATATGGCTCTTAGATCGACCAAATGCTTTCTTAAGTTTTTTTGTTGTATATGAATTAATTTAAGTTGAAAGATGAACTTAAAATTCTTATTGTGGGAATCTTTTTTGTAGAGTGACAAATTGCTTTCAATTTAGAATGATTTCCCTTAGCTTTTTTTTTTTTTTTTTTGGCTGGGCGCATTATCACTGGGGAAATGTAAAGCTTGAAAAGGTAGATTTGAAAATGTTGAATATGTTTACTTTCAATCACAACTCGGATCTTTTGTTCAACTTCACTATATGTTTTCCTTGAGCTTTGTTTTAGACATTTTTTGAGTCCTGTCTCTGTTTCCGTGTCTATGCTTCATGGGTGAAATTGTTGATGCTTGACTGTTTTCAGGTGTTCAACATATGGCCATAGTTGAGTATGCACCTTCTCAGCGTGTTCCAAAACCAAGTGCCAAAAAGGATGGGCGTGAATGGACTATATACAAAGGTATTAATTTAGTTGGAATTTATATATAATTATGCAAAAGCTTTAATGCTAACTAGGGGCTCATAGTATGTGCTCTTTGTATTGATTGTCTTTCATTTATTTTCATGACGATAGATCCAGAGTATCAGGAGTTTCTCAAAATCATTGCAAAATCTCCTGAACATCTTCCTAGTGCAGAAATACAGTTGGAAAGGAAAGAAGCTGAGCAAGCTGGTTAGTTATCAATTAACCAACTTTAATTGATTAACATTTAATGAAAGTGAACTTACAAATTTCAGAAAAAAATTCTTTGGCTTTCAACTTTATCTGGACATTTGACTCTGCATACATGATGTATGTACCCTTCTATGGGTTTCCCTTTTTACCTATTCTTAAAGTTCTTGGTATAAGTTTCTAGGTCAAAGATGGTAAGAATAGATGTGGCCATGGAGAATTTTCTGAGGAATAAAAAGTTTAGTGGTAATATGTTTATTATATGTCCCTTCCTTTCTAGGAGCTGCCAAGGAAGCACCTGTTGTCACACCCTTGATGGAATATGTTCGTCAAAAACGTGCTGTTGAGAGTGGCACACAGGTAATGTGGTTCTGACTATGTTTTCTATTCTTAAAATGTTCAGGTTGTGGGTTGCATTTAATGCAATGCTCATTGAAATCTTATTGATAAAAAGAGGAAACAGTTTGTCTATGTTTGGTGTATTGTATAGGATAAAATAGGGTTAGAACAAGACAATTGTATAAGGCCTCATGTTAAGTAGCTGAAAAAAATTTTGAAAAAGAATGCAATCTCAATTGATTTTTTGTTCATTAAGTACAGCATGCCCCATAGCACTGTGGTTTCAGAAACCTGAAACATATTGTATCGCAGCTATATTTTCTTGAATTCTCTCATTAACCAAAGAATGCAGAAAGAAATTGCAATGTTTTTCATGTGCATTCAATTCTCTTGCTTCCTCTGCTTGAATTTGGCTTCAAATTCCAAGAAGTCTTGCATAGGAAATCCAATTTACTTGTACGTGTTTCTTTTTCAAATATCTTAAATAGAAAAGTATTAACTAAAAACTGAGAATACAGGGATAAGGTGAATAGGTTCAGATTGATTGAGCCTTCGGTCTGGGTAAAATATTATAAGTTTGTGCAAAATTGAAGAAGAATAGCTCAAATTATTCTTTCTCACGTTCAGATTTTCAGATGAGTTTTGAAAGGAAAAAATGTGGCAACAGTGAGTAACCACAGAACTTGATCTCCGCTGGAGGTGGTGACCTAGGAGCAGTATTGGCAGCTTTAAAATATTTAGTGGGAGAGATTCGTATACTGTTGTGAGCTGTGATAATTAAGTTGACTGGATTTTACTAACCAATTATAATGAACTAAACATCTATTTTAAGTTTATAGTAATTTCCTATCACACTTCAAATGAGTCTTCAATTATATCCTTGCTTTTTTTTCTTTATCTTTAAGGGGTTGCTTAATTTATAATGGAAAATTTCTTATTCAAAGCAATGATGTTAAATGCGCCCCCTTGGTGCGGAATTTTTGCTAGGCGCTTCACATTGCTGTGAAGCGCCCAGCTGAAAGGAAGCGCTAGTGAGCGGCGCTTGTGGACAGACTCGTTGGAGCGAACGGTGCGCGGCTTCTCTGAAATTGCTGAAGGAAGTGTCGAAGCTGTCAAGAACACGATTACCCACATATTATTTTATATTTATTTAACACAATTATCCACGTTATTCTTCCTTCTTCATTTTTTTTTTTTAAAGTTTTCCTCCCCTGTTTTATGCTACCCAAAACATAGACTGTCTAGTTATTGACTGTCAAATAAGTGTTATCTTCCTTCCTTTCTTTTGGTTACACTAGTGCTTCTTCTTTCCTCATTGTTTTTTTTGAAGTCTTCCTCCATTTTATGCTACCTAAAACGGAGCAGTTTTTTTTTTTGTTTTCAAGTGTTCCTCTTTTTTGTGCAACATAAAACAGAGCAATTTGTTTTGGAACTCTTCCTCTGTTTCTGGTACGTAAAACAGAGCAGTCTCTTCTGTTCTGTTTTCTATTATTTCTATTCTGGTCTGTTTGTGTTCTATTATTTATGTTCTGTTCTGTTTTGATTGGAGACCCTACTATTATGCGTGTTCTGTTCTGTTTGTGCAAGATAGTATTGTCGGTGAGTGGACTTAAGATTCTGATACGCTGCATAATTTTGCAGTGCTATTGGTGAGTGGGTTAAAGTGTCAGCTTTTCTTTTTTATTTTTGAATGTGATTCCTCTGTTCAGATAATTTAATAGGAATTTTTTTCATAAATTTTATATTTCAATATTATTATGGTAATTAATTTTTAATATAAATTATTTTTATTTTATTTTGATTTCAAAATTATTACCCACTTTTTTTTACATCCTAGTTTTCCTTCCTCCAGTACATATTTATATGTCTTTTATTTAAATTTTTGATGAAAATTTCACCTAAAAACTCTACAAATACTTGTAGTATACTAGTTTGTTATGTTTTAACCTTTTAAATTTATGTTAGTTGATGATTCATCATGATTTAATTTGTAGTAATTCTTAATTTATTATGGCATTTTAAGTTATATTTATTATTTTTGTATTTAATTTAAATTGACCACTTCACTTCAGTGAAGCAACCCCTCCGCTTCACCGCTTCACCACCCGGGCGGTTTTGAGAGTTAACACATCAAAGTGAGAGAGAGAAGTATGTTGAAGAGGTATCTTCATATTGCATATTATGGTTACTTGGCCTTTCACATGGCATGCATGTGCATTTATGATCAGACCATTGATGGATTTCAGTTTAGATTTAAGTCAATAAGCTGGAAGTAAAGTAAGATGGAAGTTAAGTAACATAAGCTGGAAGTTAAGCTGGTTGGGTTGGATTGGATTGGGTCTCACATCAGAAATTAAGTTGGAAGTTAAGTAACATGAGCTCTTTAAAAACATCTTGTGTATTTGGGTTGTGCCTCATTGCCATTCTTTAATGCATTCTTTTAAGTTATGCCATTATGTGATTTAGATTTTTACTTCCTTAGCCAAGTGAAATTTGTTACATGGATTTATGTTTTAATATATACTGGTCCATGTCTTGTGTTGTTTTTGCTGTTCTCTATGATAGGCTTCATTGGTTGTGGCAAAGGTTAGCAGAAGAACCAGAGCTGCTTCGCGTAGCAAGCCTGGCTCAGTCAATACTAAACGAGGCTTTGAGAAGAAAAAGGTAAGCTTTAATAATTATAAAATGCATGAATTGGTATTCGGCCTCATTGCATAAGAATTTTCCAAACGATTTTGAATGCCTTGTAGGTTTCATGGAGATTATCATAGGTCATGCTTCTTGTTGTCGTTGCTTAATTTATTGATAATTTAGAGGGGTATTGATTTCATTTGCGGTAATTACTGTCACTCAAGATAAAATGCAATTTAATTATGGTAGTATCTAATTTCCATCTTGTTTGAGACAAAGGGAAGTTATATAGGGATAAACTTTGTAGTTAGAAGTTTGTTTGTTTGTTTTTGTTTTTTCGTTTTTTTTTAATTTTTAATTTTTTAATTTTCATGAAAAGCATTTTGTTTGGCCATATAGGCCTGAAACCATAGAACACAATAGCAAGTACTAGCATCAAAACCAAAAAGAAATACTGATAATATTAATGATTTCTTGTCTTTCTTTCCTCTTTTTTAGTCATTTTAAATGAAACAAATATGTTGAGTAACTGGTTAATTTATTTTCTTCCCATCCATTTTTTTTTTCTTATTTGTTTAATTCTTTAGTCCAATGAAGAGAAATAGAAGAAAATTAAAGAAAATACTTGGAGAGGTTATTAAAAAGGAAATTTGATTAAATGATATTTTTGAAAACTTGATTTCGGACAGAATCCAACAGTGTTGTTTAATGCATGTAACCGATCCTATTTAGTAGGATAAGGTTTTGTTTATAGTTGTTGTTTTGTAATTCTTTATATTATCTCCTTTAAAATCATACAAAACTAAAGGGTGAGTCTCCAATTATATTTTGCTGGTTTGCATATTTGGAAATATTGCCTTTGCTTTTTGTGCATGTACCTTTACATACATTCGACAATGATAACAAACAAAACCTTATTCATACTAGGTAGGGTTTGCTACATAGATTAAATAATGCCATTGATCATAAAATCCCTTTTAACAATCTCTTTAAGTGTTATTTTTAACCTTCCTCTACTCCTTATTGGGTAAAATACTATTTAATCAACTTTTTTCCCAATAACCTTTAGTGGTTCTTTTTTGCACATGACCAAACTACCTTCATTTAGTTTTTGTCATTTTCTCTTAAATAGGCACGACACCAACTTTTTTCTGTATATAATCATTGTGAATCTTATCTTTTCTTGTATATTCACTCATTCATCTCAATATTTTCATCTCTTTTACTCTAACTTTTTGCTCTTGTTAACCCTTCCATACCCATACTCACCACCATTGGGGCATAGCTGGTTTTATAACAATTTGATAAAACTTTTGTATAAGTTTGATAGTTACTTTATGATTATAAATGACTTTTGAAGCATTTCTCCATTTTGATCACCTGACTTATATCTTGTGTGTGACATCCCCATTAGTCTTTCTATCATTTTGTAATATCAATCTAAGATATCAAAAGCTTGACACTTGTGGTATAATGTGCTCTCCAATTTTTATCCCCAATTCATTACTAACTTGTCTCTTGTTAAACTTGCATTCCCTATACTCTGTTTTGCTCATGTCTACAAGGAAAACCTTTGATTCCAAAGCCTCTCTTCATACCTCAAGTTTAGAATTGATTTCTTCCCTTGATTCCTTAACTAAGATTATATCATGTGTAAAAAGCATACATTTCAAAATTGCCTCTTGAATGTGCTCAATAAGTACATCCAAAACTAATGTAAAAGGGTGTAGACTTAAGGATGACCCTTCATCCCTTGATGCAAACTTATCTTTATGGAAAAATTTTGCCGGCCCACCTCCATGAGTTTTTGCACTTGTCGTTGTCCATCACACATTCTTTATAGCTCAAATATATGTGATGCAAACACCTTTATTCACAGACCAAAATACATTCTTGGAGGCTATGACCCTATGTCGATGTAGCACAGCAACAGATGTATGAATTCTATGCCTGGATATAGGATTTGAATGATTAACTCCTTGGAAATCAGAATGAAGGCATGATGAATATATCATTGTGTAAGGACAGTTTGTAAGCAATAGGATGGTTTATAAGGACCAAATTGGGACTATTTTGGTGCTGGGAACTGTGAAAATTGGTTTCTAGATTTGAGGAGTCGTAGGGCAGGAGAGAAAATTAATTTTACTATTGAAGTATATAGTTGTTGAAGTTGTTTAGTGAAAGAAACAGATCTGGGCAGGTTTTTAAATTACTGGAAAGGGAATATGAACTGTTAAAAGAAAGAATAGAATTAACTAGACTCACTTCTAGGCTTATTTAGTCATCATTTCTGTGGTTTGGTTGTACCATACAATCAAGAAGAAAGTAACGTCAAATAATTATCTTAAACTTGTTTGAGAGATTAAATGAAGCATTGCATCGTTGTATATAAAACATATGAGAAACTTTGATTGTTTTTTATGTATAAAGAATTTACTAAAAAAAGAAAAGAGTACAAGAACCTTGGACAAGAAATCCTTTCAGAAGAACTTACACTTACCCTTCTAACTACTAAGCTTGAGAGTAGAATCCTGATCGTATGTGAATGTACACATCCTACTAACACTAAACTAATTGAATTTTATTTTAAACAAGAAAAGGAATACTGAAGCAACAAGGTCGACAAATTTGTGTTAGAGCTAGTAAGACTCGACTAATTCAGTAACCATGTCCATTATATACAGCCTATGACTAGGAGCTACAAATTTCTTGTTGAATAATTTGGAAATCCATTATGGTAGCCCGATGAGACAAATTTCAGCAGTTTACTAAATCTAATAATCTGAAAATTTCTGATATACTAAAAGTCTGTTGAATGCTGCATTCTGCTCTAATGATAAATGTAATGCGAAAAACTGCCACGTTTTTTCTGTATTAAAATAAAAGAATATATAATTGTTAGGCTTTGATCTATCAGTGTTGCTTTCTTGATGCTCTTGCTGTCTTTGTTATGTATGTATGTTTTTACATACAAGTGGAATTGTTATAAGTATCTATCTACCAAAAATATGCTAAACCAATAGGTCCTAATTAATTTATAATTGAAATTTAAATACAGCCCATGACTTGGAACTATGAAAAAGAACAAAAATTAATATACAGTTAATTAGTAAAATCATAGCATCTTTGGGTCTGCCAATTACACATGGGATTTTTGGGCCTCCGACTGTCACCCTAAATAAGCTATTGAAAAATTAGCCTGTGTTAAAATTAAAGCATAACTCTGATATGCTCTTCTATCAGTAATAGTTAGGCATAGTATGCCTTGGTCTTTATCGTCAATACTTCCTTAATGCTCTTGATGTCCTTGTTATATGTTTGTCTTGACGTACAAGTGGAATTTTGAAAGATTTATACAATTATTAGAACAGTCTTTGAAGATTGCTTGATACAGGAGCAAGATGCTTAGTCTTTTCTCTTTTATTTGTAACATATGAAAATGCTATGCTTACAAGCTGCTAACTTAGTAATAATCCTGCTTGGCAAGCTATAAATAAATAGGAAATTTGTTTTCTTTTCAGTATTTTTTTTTTCCTCAATTTTCAATTTTTCTTCAAGCTGAGTTTTGGATGTTTTGTGTCTTTGGGTCTGGGTTGTCTGACTTTTCAGTCTCAATGCCAACAAGGAGGGGCATCAGTCTCTTTATCTAAGTTAAAATTGGCCTGATGGAACGACTGGGTTGTGGTTGATTGTGATTACTGTGTCATTGGTGAACAGCATTCTGTTTTACTACCAACACTAGCTGTACTAGAGTAGTTTAGTAGTGCCTTTTGATTATATGTAAAGCAAAATGCATTATGTATGCTCGCAAAGAACAGTGAATTTTGTAGGTTACTCAAAACTGATTATTGAGTATCAGTATGTTCAGAAGGACAATGCTAAGAGTGCTAGTCGGAAAGACAAGGCAGCCTTTATGGTGGTCCCCCGTCGAGAACAACCAGTTGCATCAAGCATTGAAAGAAGTTCTGAAATTGAAGGTTGTAGCTCTATTTCTGCCTTTACTTTTTGTTGGTAATATCTTTTAGCTTGTAAGCGCCTTTATGATATATTTTATTCATTTGACTACATATAGGTTTTTTGTAAGTATGACTCATTACCAGAATGTCAAGTGCTAATTTCTTTGTCCCTTTTCTTATTTAAATGTGCATTTAATTGTTTCCCTGTTTAAGGTAAAGATGTTTGGTGTAGTACTGTACTTGATATTGTTTGGTTTCTGGATTGAAATGAAACTCCCTCCAACAGGCCTTTTATTTTTTGTGCTTTTTTCCTAGAATTAAACAGCAACCGCAAAAGCACTATTCCTGAATTTTTATCTTCTTGATAATACTAATGGAGAAAGGTGTTCCCTCAAGTTGCCAATGAAAGGCAAATTAAATATTAATTTTTTTCATTCTTTCAGGAATGCAACTGTACACATTGATTTTTGTTTTTTTATATATCTCTTAGAATGCTGTTATCAGCCAAAAATCTCCTATAAATTTGGTAGAATGTCACAGTTACTGTATAGTCTATACGTGACTCTGGAGTGAGTAGTGCGCTTGTTGATTTACTGTAGTGTGATCAGAATTATGGTAAAAAATATGTGCCTTAAACAATGCATTGACTTTCCAGCAAGAATATAATAAGCAAAATATAAATATACAGTGATTGAATTGAACATGAATGGAAAATGTTGTAAATAACCCTAAATGTAAAAGATTTAGATTTTATAGAATTTCAGGTGACGTCTAAAAATATAATGATCTGAATTTTGAAGCAAGAGAATGAGAGTTTTGTTACTTTCCCTCTTTATGAGTTATAACCAAATCATTGTTGTATGAGTGTGTGCAGACATGGAAACTAGCAAAGTTTTGATGTAGTACAAAATAATGTTGACTAACAGCTTGCGAACAGGATAATGTTCTTTTTTTCCTTTAAAATTGTTTCTGTCTTCTAATATGTTTGAAAGAATAATCAGTAGTAAATATGTAATTTACTGCCAAACATATATTTTATTTTAGCTGATAAACATTTCGGTTATATTTTATTTGGTTGATTAATATGCAGTTCAAGGCATTGAAGGTCCTATTACTAGAATCCCTCTGATTGCTGAGTCTGGAAAGAAAAGAATCCTGCTACTTAAGGGAACGGAGCGGGAAATTCCGAATGTAGGCTATTGTTTATTTAACTCGAAAAGTTCTTACATTTTTTATTCAAACATAGTTTGCTCATATTTATTCTGATTGTTCTCTGTATACATCTTTATCTTCCACCTTTCGTTTCATAAAATTTTTCTATTGTATTAAATTAATATTAGTTACAGTGATTTTTTTGTGACAATGTAAGGTATTTAATCAATCTTAATTCTGGCAACTTCTGAAGTTTAATTTAATTTTATGATGCTTTCCAAGGTCACTGAGGGTGTGGTACAACAGCAGAATGTACAATGTGGAAAATTTCCTGTTTCCACTGCTCCAAAACAGAACCAGAGGCGGGAAAATAGTGGAAGGTTGATTAGGAGCATACTTCTAAATAATGAAGCTCGTCAAAGTCAGTCTTCAACTGCTGCTCAACAGAAGATTCAAATCTTGAGTTCTGAGAATGGGAAGCGACCACCTCGGCCTGTAAGTGCAAGGTCAGGTCTAAATGGACTAGTCTCTAATCATGATGTAAGCCAAGTTAATTCCGAAGGGGATTCTAAAAGGGCTCCAGAAGAAAAGTTTGTGAAAAAAGATCTGTGTGGTATTAGTCATGTCAGTGAAAAGCCAGAAAAACGTACAAGAACCAAGGATCGACCAGATCGTGGTGTTTGGACTCCTCTTCGTCGATCTGATGTTTCACATGCTGATGATGAGAACTTATCTTCCTCTGTGTCACAACCCACTCTGTTGCATTTGGATTCAGTTGAAGGTATGGATACTGACTTAGCATCAAACTGATTATAAATGCAGTGGAATATATATTGCTCTCCATGAGTTTAGTTTGAAGCAGTGTCCTGCTTGAAATTTTGATAAAAATCTGAAGGATTAAAGTCATTATCTGCCGATTTCTGATTTCTGCTTTCTGCTTTCTGCTTTCTGCTGTAGAACTAAGAGAAGATGTTCCTTCTGGGGGCAGCAGTGGGGAATTTTCAGCCTCTGCTAGCGCACATAATGGTTCCTCTGTTGAGAATGGTTGGCGTTTCTTCACTGGTTCTGCCAATTTTTTTGGATCAGCATAATTTCCACTCTATATTATATGTGTCTTGCTTCTTATGCCAATATGTTTTACCCATACTTCTGAAATCTCTAGGTTCCCAGAGACATTTTACTCGCCGTGGAGTTGCCCACATAGTGAAGGATGATGCAGTCAGTTTGAGTGAAGGGAAGCAGTCCAAGAGAGGTGTTACTGGGCATGGTGCTCACGAGGTATACATGTCATATGATGATTCATCTTATCTTGCCTTGTTGCATGATCCATCGCTTGAAGTTCTTTCTGTGTTTTGCAGAAACAAGTGTGGGTTCAGAAATCATCTACAGCGTCTTAAAATATCTAAGGTGGTAAGTCATTCTTATTTGTATCTAGTATAGTTCTCTTCTCTTCTCTGTTGTGTGAGGCATGTGAAGAGTTATGCATGCTGATAAATAACAATGGCAACATCATACTATGTGGAACAATTCAGTAATGTTAACTGTGGCTGCATTTGCCACATCAGGAAAAATGAGATAGGGTTTTGAATTGACCGCATCAGAAACTGATGTGCCTCAAGTTATGCAATGAGGCCATGATGCTCCACTTTTCTGGTGATGTGGCTGAGGTGGTGATAGGTTTGAGGGGGCACATCTTCAATATTTTGGTTCCCTTTGGCCCCTTAAATCACTTGACATCCAATGGGTTTGTCAAATAAAGGGGAGTTGGATCAAATAAATAAGTCTGAACTAAGAAAAACCAAAGAAAGGATTTAAAATGAGGATTGACTTGGGTTTTTCCTCCCTTTGCCGTGGCAGACTCTGTTCGTGGGCAGAGAGGCTGCATTCATACCTATGTTTCTATTCGTTCAGTGGATCTATTACTTCTATGACGTTACTTTTTTATGACTTTATTTGCGCGTAAGTATTTATCTATGATGTTTTCTAACTCTGAATTATACTAGTGTTATTGTCTCAAACTGACTGTGCCATGATGTGAGCACATCGCCTTGCCACATCAATGTGATGCGGGTTCTGGGCTTGCCTCAACAGTCACATTTTGCATTGTGAGTCTTGTGACAATCCTGGAACAATTATTAGAACTAAAGTAAAAACCAAGGGCATGGAATGAATGTTTTTGGCTTCATAATTAGATGTCACACCTAGATTTTTAATTAATGACGCTTCCACAAAGAATAAAGTTACTGAAAATTGCCTGCAAACTAGTTTTTCTTTCCTTTATTTTAGTTGTTTAACTCAGAAGCTTTAGAATCATATCGAAACAGACTTACCTTAGTATCAGTTTATGTATGACTTAAATAGAATGGCCATTCAAACAAATATAAAACATCAGAGTTTTTTTTTTTTTTACACATAATTGAAATCCCTATAATGAATCCCAAAGACACGTTTTGAATTATTGAAGACTCTATTTTGGACTTGGAAAATAGCTTTTAGATTCATCATAATTTGGATAAAACAAGACAATTTTGTCCCCAGAAGGCTTCAAAAGGAGCATTTTGAAATGATAATTATGCTCGATTAGTGATTTTAGTTCTATTGGCATTTACAATGGTGATTCTCTCTGTTATTTATCCATCTGCTATATTATTATCCTGTATGCATTTTCTTGTCTACTCTCTTACTGTAAATATTTTTTACAAGGTACATCACATGTCAGGATGAGTTATAAGAGATTCCACATTTTTACGCAAGGATGGCTGGATATAGTTTGGAATGTGGAGTGCATGCAGTTCTGTTTTTTAAGTGCATTTCATGTTATTTGATGAGATAATAAAGCAATGCCACCTATTGTCAATTTACTTTTGGGATTTTGATTTTTGTGAGGGATGCCATGATTAGTGAAAAGAATATCATCCTTCAATTGTATGTTTGAATTATTAACTTGATTTTATACCTCTCTCCTTATTAAAAAAGGAAGGGGGAGATACTAATTCTTCTGCCTATGCCCAGAAAGCTTGCTTCAAACCCTGTTGTCTATAATTGTCAAAAATAACATTTAGTATGCTGGTCTTGTTATATCCATAATTCAAAATTTGAAAGACTGATTGGCTTTATTAAAATTTTACGTAGTACTTTGATTGTGAACAATTGTGCTTGAGTTATCAAAAGAAATAGAATCCTAACTCTTTTTAGCAAGCAAATCCAATATGCATACATTTGACACTGTATTAACCTTCTATTGTTATACAGATAACGGACACTCAGTTGGAGCAATAATTCCTCAGAGTTTCGAGGGGATCATTCCTGCTATGATGAGCTATGGTCTCTGTTGAGGACTCCATAACAAGTTCATGTCAACCATGGCTTTGGGACCTGCAAGGTATGTGCAGATTCTATTCATTTCAACGCACGTCTTGAATGTGAATTCATAGTGTATGAAATTTATTTGGTTTTAGACCAATTGTGCGTGTGGAATGTTTTTACAGAAACACAATCCAAATGTTGCCTGATGGAGCCTGCTCATATACCGGAATGCTGAAGTTACACATCTCATTGACGTGATTCTCTGGTGGAGAGTGGCTTTGTTAATCATGCCAGTTAGATTTGTATACCATTCATGTCTGCTTTTGAGTTGAGTATTTCAGTGGTGGAAAATATTTGCGCTACGTATACTGTAAAAGACTTGGCGCTATTATGGGATAGTGTATTTGGAAACGTCAGGTGTATATGTTGGATTTAGTGGACATTTAGTTGTCTTTTATGGTGTGTAATTCATTTGATGCAGCGTGCACATGGCGTGCGCGTAATAATAAAGATTTAATATACCTACAAGCGACTCAAGTGTATACGGTAGCTTGCCATACGAGATTGGTGTAACAGGGAACACGTTTTCTTGTGAAAACAGCCCCTAATGAAGGTACATATTACCTCGAATAATGTTATTTCTACGTCGTTTTTTCGCTATGTTCGCTATGTCGCCAACGTGGCAATGAAGAGCGGGAAATAGAGCAATGCCAAATTGAAAATTTAAATGCGACGAAAGCAAAAATAAAACACTCAACCTCTTTCACTCCTCCCGCTCTCCCGCTCTCGGTCGCCGGCATCCTTTGTTGCTTGTTTTTTCTCGCACATCATCAACTTAGCTTTCCCGACTCTTTCGTCGCCGTCGCTGTCCAGTTAGTCCTCCTCTTGTGAATTATTTCGTGGGGTGAAAAAAATTTTAAAAAAAATAAGCAGAGCGCAGCTCGAAAAAAAAAGAAAAAATGACTCTTGTTCATTTTTATTTCAAACCTCATCCTATAGTTTCTCTCTCCCTGGAGTTTTTGTGGCTCGCTTCTCACTAGCATTTCTGTTTGTATACTATTTATTCAAGTTAGAGGTTGTGCTTTTGTTCATAGTATACCTTGCATATGCCTATAATGAATGTGGAAGCCTCTCGTATATTCTTTTCATAGGTAAAATGTATCCACCATTCTGTCTTCTCTTTTTCTATCGTCATTTGTTTTCTATCCATGCACGAAATGTTAAAGTGTAACACGGCCATAGCTAAAGTGTAACCTCGCCATTGCTAAAGTATAACGTGCCACATAAAAGTGTAACTACCCATAGCTAAAGTGTAACTTTTAATGGAATATTTACTTTGTCTAAGAAAATAGTATGATGCACTAGATAAGGTTTTTCCTTCAAATAGAACATTTACTATGCATAAGAAAGTAGTTTTGATCAATTAAATCCAAATTGAATCATGAAATTTCTTATGCGGAACATGGCCATAGCTAAAGTGTAACCTCGCCATTGCTAAAGGGTAACGTGTCACACAAAAGTGTAACTACCCATAGCTAAAGTGTAACTTTTAATGGAATATTTACTTTGCCTAATAAAATAATATGATGTACTAGATAAGGTTTTTCCTTCAAATAGAACATTTATTATGCATAAGGAAGTAGTTTTGATCAATTAAATCCGAATTGAATCATGAAATTTCTTATGCGAAACATGGCCATAGCTAAAGTGTAACCTCGTCATTGGTAAAGTGTAACGTGCCATACAAAATTGTAACTACCCATAGTTAAAGTGTAACTTTTAATGAAACATTTACTTTGCCTAATAAAATAATATGATGCACTAGATAAGGTTTTTCCTTCAAATAGAACATTTATTATGCATAAGGAAGTAGTTTTGATCAATTAAATCCGAATTGAATCATGAAATTTCTTATGCGGAACATGGCCATAGTTAAAGTGTAACCTCGCCATTGGTAAAGTGTGACGTGCCATCAAAAGTGTAACTACTCATAGCTAAAGTGTAACTTTTAATGAAACATTTACTTTGCCTAATAAAATAGTATATGCACTAGATAAGGTTTTTCCTTCAAATAGAATATTTATTATGCATAAGGAAGTAGTTTTGATGAATTAAATCCGAATTGAATCATGAAATTTCTTATGCGGAATATGGCCATAGCTAAAGTGTAACCTCGCCATTGCTAAAGTGTAACGTGCCATACAAAAGTATAACTACCCATAGTTAAAGTGTAACTTTTAATGGAACATTTACTTTACCTAAAAAAAAGTATGATGCATGAGATAAGGTTTTTCCTTCAAATAGAATATTTATTATGCATAAGGAAGTAGTTTTGATCAATTAAATTCGAATTGAATCATGAAATTTCTTATGCGGAACATGGCCGTAGCTAAAGTGTAACCTCACCATTGTTAAAGTGTAACGTCTCATACAAAAGTATAACTACCCATAGCTAAAGTGTAACTTTTAATGAAATGTTTACTTTACCTAAGAAAATAGTATGATGCACTAGATAAGGTTTTTCCTTCAAATAGAATATTTACTATGCATAAGGAAGTAGTTTTGATCAATTAAAGTAAACATTCCATTAAAAGTTACACTTTAGCTATGGGTAGTTACACTTTTGTATGGCACGTTACACTTTACCAATGGCGAGGTTACACTTTAGGTATGGCCATGTTCCGCATAAGAAATTTCATGATTCAATTCGGATTTAATTGATCAAAACTACTTCCTTATGCATAATAAATGTTCTATTTGAAGGAAAAATCTTATCTAGTGCATCATACTATTTTGTTAGGTAAAGTAAACATTCCATTAAAAGTTACACTTTAACTATGGGTAGTTACACTTTTGTATGGCACGTTACACTTTAGCAATGGCGAGGTTACACTTTAACTACGGCCATACTCCGCATAAGAAATTTCATGATTCCATTCAGATTTAATTGATCAAAACTACTTCCTTATACATAATAAATGTTCTATTTGAAGGAAAAATTTTATCTAATGCATCATACTATTTTATTAGGCAAAGTAAATGTTCCTTTAAAAGTTACACTTTAGCTATGGGTAGTTACACTTTTGTATGACACGTTACACTTTAGCAATGACGAGGTTACACTTTAGCTATGGCCATGTTCCGCATAAGAAATTTAATGATTCAATTTGGATTTAATTGATCAAAACTACTTCCTTATGCATAATAAATGTTCTATTTGAAGAAAAAACCTTATCTAATGCATCATACTATTTTGCTAGGCAAAGTAAACATTATATTAAAAGTTACACTTTAGCTATGGGTAGTTACACTTTTGTATGGCACGTTACACTTTAGCAATGGCAAGGTCATACTTTAGCTACAGCCATACTCCGCATAAGAAATTTCATGATTTAATTCGGATTTAATTGATCAAAACTACTTCTTTATGTATAATAAATGTTCTATTTGAAAGGAAAACCTTATCTAGTGCATCATACTATTTTATTAGATAAAGTAAACGTTCTATTAAAAGTTACACTTTAGCTATGGGTAGTTACAATTTTGTATGGCACGTTACACTTTAGTAATGGCAAGGTTACACTTTAGCTATGGCCATGTTCCGCATAAGAAATTTCATGATTCAATTCGGATTTAATTGATCAAAACTACTTCTTTATGCATAGTAAATGTTCTATTTGAAGGAAAAACCTTATCTAGTACATCATACTATTTTATTAGGCAAAGTAAACATTCTATTAAAAGTTATACTTTAGTTATGGGTAGTTACACTTTTGTATGGCACGTTATACTTTAGCAATGGCGAGGTTACACTTTAGCTATGGCCGTGTTACTCTTTAACATTTCGTGCATGAATAGAAAACAAATGACGATAGAAAAAGAGAAGACAGAATGGTGGGTACATTTTACCTATAAAAAGAATGTATGAGAGGCTTCCACCTTCATTATAGCCATATACAAGGTATGTTATGAACAAAAGCACAACCTCTAACCTGAATAAGTAGTATACAAACAGAAATGCTAGTGAGAAGTGAGCCACAGAAACCCCAGGGAAAGAGAAACTATAAGATGAGGATTGAAATGAAAATGAACAAGAGTCGTTTTTCCTTTTTTTTCAAGCCGCGCTCTATTCATTTTTTTAAAAATTTTTTCCACCCCACGAAATAGTTCACAGGAGGAGGACTGACTGGACAGCGACGACGACGAAAGAGCCAGAAAAGGTGAGCTGATGATGTGCATGGGAAAATGAGCAACAAAGAACGCCGGTGACTGAGAGCTGGAGAGCGGAGAGCGAGAGCGAGTGAGAGAGGCTGGGTGTTTTATTTTCGCTTTCGTCGCGCTTAAATTTTCAATTTGGAATTGCTCCATTTTCCGCTCTCCATTGCCACGTCGGCGACATAGCAAACGTAGTGAAGAAATAACGTAGAAATAGCATTACTCTATTTCCTCTCATGTATTGATGAGCATACCCTGAATATTTTTACGATAGTCTACTTAGGAACATCAATGACATTTTTATGTTGTGTACTAAGTAGTGGTTGGCATAACCCGATAACCTGAGAAGACCTGACTGTTACTGTGCAAAATATAGCAGAGTTGAGTTGGTTTGAGATGGGTCTAATCAATAGTTTTATGCAGAGTAGGAACAGTCAGGTCGGTTTTGGATTTTGAATCTCAAACCCAAACCCATTCGAAAGCTCATTATCAAATATACCTAGCCTATATATTCTTCTGTTAGAGTTGCGAAACAGGATAACTCATAGGTGTGGCCAATAAAGTTTGGGTAAAATAAATCTAGATTTTTGGGTTGAAAGGCGAAATGTTTTGGGGTAAAAAGGATATAAACTTCACTGTAACCCTATATATTTTAGGTTTAAATGACTTGTGATCCTGCGAGCTGATCTTAGATTTAATTTTGAACTTAAAGTAAATTAAATATTTAACAACTAATGGAGTACATTTATATTCTATAAAGTTACATTAATCATTTATTTACTTGAAATTTTTTGATATAAATAATTAAGTAATTCAAGAAAAAATAAAAATGATATGCCATCTTGCACTAATTTGGTTTGGGCCAAATATAGTCTTGTGCCAATATGATACCGACTAAGAAACTACATAATGTTTTGAACCTAACACTTAATTTTTTAGTTAGGTTTTGAGCTAAAATCGATGGCTCTAGCTATGATATTCTTATGCGTTTTCTAAGGGAGACATTTTTCTCTCACTTTATCCAGCCTATCAAGGTAACTTGCTATTAGTGTTTTATGAGAGGCTTAATTGCATATTTGGTCTTCTTAGTAATCAATTCGATGCAATCTTCTCCTGAAAAATGTTATTCTCACAATTATTTTCTCACTTTTCTCACAACTACATGATCTGCGGAGTTAATTTATTGAATTTCACAATTTAGTTTATAAAATTTTATATTGTGAAGATTGTGTAAAAATAAAACAGTGAAAATAAAGAACTCTTGTCCCTTTGTTCTTAAAATTGAACAATCAAGTCCCTAACATTATAAAATTTAGGCAATTTTGGTCCATTTTTAATGGAATTCGATAAATGGTGATGATGTGGCATCAAATTGATAATGCTGTTATCCATTAATTCCACTCATTGTGCCATGTGGCCTAAAACTCCATTCATTAATCCAAGTCATTTATGCCAAAAGGCCTAGAGCATCTCAAAACTCAAAATCCTATACCTTAAATCCATAAAATCCTAAAATTATAACTTAAAAACTTTAAATCCTAAAACCATGACATCCTAAACCTTAAACTACGAAGCCCTAAATTCGAAGCTCTAATTCTTAAAACTCAAATCTCAAACTCTAAATTATAAAATTCTAAATTTTAAACTGTAAAATCTCAAACTCTAAACCATAAAACTTTAAATCTCAAACCTTAAATTATGAAACCTTAAATTCCAAGCCTTAAATTACAAAATTCCTAATCCTAAACCATAGACCACAAAACCTAAAACCCTCAATTGTAAAATCCCAAATTTCAAACCCTACACCATGAGACTTGAAATCTTGAACCCTAAATTGTGAAATCCCACACCATAGACCCTAAACTATGAAATCGCAAAAACCCAATTTAGTGTTTAAGATTTGTGGTTTCACGATTCAAGATTTAAGGTCTAAGGTTTCACTGTTTAGGGTTTGAGGTTTTACAATTTAAGGCTTAAGTATGGGGTTTCACAATTTAGGGTTTAGGATTAAGAGTTATGGATTTGGATTTTGTAATTTAAGATTTAGGGTTTCATGGTTTAGGGTATGATTTTTTATGATTTAGGATTTCGAATTTCACAGTTTAGGGTCTTCTAACTTTGGGTTTAGGGTTTTATGTATAGGGTTTCGGATTTTGGGTTTAGAATTTAGGGTTTAAAATTTTTAATTTTTAATTTTAGGTTTTTGGATTTTTGGTTTAAGGTTTAGTTTTAAAATTTAGAGTTTAAGATTTTGGGATGCTTTACGCCATGTGAGACAATGATTAGGATTATTGAAAAGCCACGTTATGGCTTTGATTAATGAGTAGCAACATCATTGGTTTGATTGTATGTTATCACCATTTAATAGATTATGTTGAGCTTAGATTAAAATTGTCTAAATTTTGTAACGTTGGTGACTTGATTGTTCAACTTAAAATAGATGGATATAATTGCATCAAATTAAATATTAGGGGACGAAATGTTTAATTAAGCATTTATAATAATTAGTTTCCCAAGGTGGACATTTCCTCTCACCTAAGCATATTTGGAATATTATAACTCTTTCATGTCTTTCAAGCAAGTAAATTTTCTTCATTTTATAATATGGAGAAAAATTCCAAGATATCCAAGAGTGTAATTATAATGAGGAGAAAGAAAAGTTAGTTCATCTTCCCAAAGGAAGACCAGAATTAGTTACTTGCAAATTACATGATCATCCAACAACTCCATGGACAACCATCTCTCTCTCTCTCTCTCTCTTTCTATCTCTCTCTAAAGAAGAGAAACACTTCTGTATTTCTCAGATAGCCATGGATGCCTTTCACCTACACTGATCCATATACCCAACCCACTACTCAGACTAATAATTTTTTTCCACCCTAGAGGCCCGTTGAACTGCATCCCTTGAAGACAAACCATTTGGCCTACTACCAAAACAAAGACCCAAATTCCACCACCTTCTTTCTCTCTAGTTTTCTCTATTATTCATCAAAATTGTAATCAACCAATTGTAATTCCAATTCATTTTTGTTATAATATTTCTTTTCACTTTTGCTTCCTTCTTCTTCATCAAATTGGACGCCAAAGATGATCATGGCATTAGGAACACAAATGAGTCCTTCCCTTCCCTTCAACAAAGATGATGGCATTTCATGATTGCATTGCTTGTCTTTGTCGTTGATAAACACCCTCCATCTAGTTCACTAGCCACTTGAATCCGCTTGAAATCAGCCCAACCTAAGCCAATTTGCATGTCTCGATTCAAATCATTTTCTCTATTGATTTCATTCAATTGGACAACGAGGTGGGCAAACTAATCGAACAAGACCATTGCCCACCCTTAGTACTTAGACTTTTCAAAATGGGCCGGCCCGCCCCGCCCCGCCCGCCCTGCATAAACCTACAATTAAGCGGAGAGGGGCGGGCTGGCCCGCATAATTGGTGGGCTCAAAAATTTTAACCCAACCCACCCCTATACAAAATTGCGGGTTAAACGAGCCAGCCCGCTTATAATTAAAAAAATTATTAAAAATTAAAAATTATGAAAATAACATAAAAAACAAGTCAAGAAGCATGTTAATTTGAAAAATAAAGATACCGTATAAGAAAGAAGAACAATCTATTATCTATATAATATACAATACACGCATTCTCTATAAACTTTTGTTTTCTAATTTGGATTTCTCCAATTTATCTGCCCTTTTTTTTTCTCTGTCTATTAATTTTATGCTAAACAAGTAACATAACACAAGTTACATAACCAATTATCCATCAAGTTTGCCTTTGTCTAGAATCCTATCTAAAGGTTCCAAGCATCCAGCACAGTAGCACACTGCTTCCAGTAGTTTTCCTGCTAATTTCATAATAAGGTAATAAATAGAGCTTAAGAGAAAGTTATGACAAGTTGAAATGAACATAAGATCATGAATCACACTAACTTGAAGAGAGTTTATGGGTATGGTGTCAATGAATAATTCTAAGGATAGCAGCTAACAAATGCCGAGCTGATATTTGTAGCCTTGTAGGAATAGTTCATAATAGCCTAACACTCAAATAGGACCCATATTAGCAAAAAACGGGAGCAGCACATTGTTAATAGCTGTATTTTTCTTGTTTTTTAATAGCAAAACAATGACTTATGACTCTAAATTTCTAATTGTAACTAGCTTGTTTCAAGGTCATTCAAAGTCAAGAGATACCATAAATATTCATAAATTTATATGCCATATCTCTAGCAGAACTTTCTTTACTAGTATCCTTACCAAAATCAATTCCATAAAGATAAGACATAATTTCTACAAACTAGATCAAAATGATCAAAATTTCCAATCTAGATTGCCATATAAGGAATAAAGCAAATCAAGAATCACATGAAACTACAAAAAATTTCCATGTCAGAATCAGATCCATCGAAATTATTAACATTACGAATTGAATAAAACTAAAATGTTTAATCACACTATGTACCTAGTCTGCCAAGTTTCTAAGGACGCTCATACAAGACCTAAGTAGAATAAGAATTTTGAACTAAAGGTAGTATGAAGTATGAATGATTGAATGGGGAAGAACAAAAGTAATCAGCATAGCTTTATAATCCAATATAGTATTTTTGATTTGACATATCCAAATCCATAGGTTATGAACTTAATGATATGATATAACATCTACATCTAATTGCAACATAACTAATTTTTATTTTTAATCATCAGCAAGGGTGGTAAATTTACCACAAAGGATTATACACTACCAGTCTACCCCTATCATAGATTCATAAATCATAATTAGCACTCTTTAACTGCACAAATGAATAGAATAACATAATCAAAAAAAGTCAAAACCTATGAGTTGTCATCAGAGCTTAATTGGCTTCCAAGTTCTAACTTTTGCCAATTAGATTTATCTGCACCACCAAATTACATATACACATTAACATAATTAAAATGTAGTATCAATATAATAACTATCATAAATAAGTAAAATTAATAACCCACATCATCTTCATTCTCTTGTTCTTCATCTTCATCATGTATTTCATAAGGAGTATTCGAACCTTCTTTTGACAATGTTGTTTTAACCTTCATTGCACCTTCATCACCATCTACAACCAAATAAATAATTAGAGTGATTATAACATTGTCAGATTAAATGTAAGTCTTGAATTAAATAATGAACAAGTTATAAATAAAATAATTACCATTAAAGGAAAACCCATGCAACCAATTACGTGTACAAATAAGAGTTTCAACTCTTTCAGGAAGGGTACAGCTTTTATATTTATTAAGCACATGAGCACCAATAGAAAAAGCTTATTCTGACGCAACTGTAGTAATAGGAATAGCCAAGACATCACAAGCCATTACTGATAAGATTGAAAAACGATGCTTATTCATCTTCCAATACTCCAATATATCTAAATCTTCAAAAAAACGAAATTCAAGCTTTGGCTCCTCCAAATAGAGATCCAATTGAGATTTTTCAGCATTTGTCATAGTTTGTCCCTCAAACATATAAATTTCCTACATTAAATGAAGCTCAAGACAAATAATAAATAAATTAGATATATAAATATATAACTAATATGTGCAAAAAATAGTAAATAGATTAATTAAAAAAAATAACTACAAACTTACATCAAGAATTTTTTTACCTTTATTCAACCTTCCTCCCTCACTTGGTCTAGGTGTAAGTGAAATAGAAGATTGAGATTGAGAAGAACTTGGTACACTAGAAGATTTGGTATATTGTTCCAAAAGCTTGTATAACATTGTCCTCACATTTTTAATTTTCCCTTGATAAGCAAAGGCATCAACTTTTGAGTAAAAATACTCTAGCATCGTAAGCTTTATGCGTGGGTCAAGAATAGCTCCAAGTGCAAGAACAATGCTATAATCACTCCAATATTTATCAAACTTTTCTTTCATCTTTTGACACATGTCACTTATTACCAAATCTTCATTTTCCAAGTTTTCCAACAACAAACATTCAATCTTCCAAACTTGCATAAAATACAAATTAGCGGTAGGATAAGAAGAACCAGAAATCAAGTTGGTAATCTCATAAAATGGCTTTAAGAATTCACACATCTTCTCTCCTCTTTTCCACTCCTCAGATGAAGGACAATCTTTATAATTCCTATCAACTACTTTAAGAGAAGCAAAAACCTTTTTATATTTGATGGCACTGTCTAACATCATATATGTTGAATTCTAACGAGTGGACACATCTAAACGTAAGCCAACATTAGTGTCAATATTACCAACTTGTTGAATACATTCTTCAAATTTTAAAATCCTAATCTCAGAACCTTTCACATACTTTACAGATTCTCTAATTCTTTTCAAGGCCTCACTAGCTACTTTCAACCCTTCTTGAACAATGAGATTCAATATATGAGCAGAACAACGAACATGAAAAAGTTCACTATCACATAATAAGCTATTATGTAAACACAATTGTTCTCTCAAAATATCCTTCGTACTATTATTATTTGAGGCATTATCCAAAGTGAGAGCAAAAATTTTTTTCTCAATTCCCCATTCCTTTAAAAAATCATACAGCTTAGTAGCCAATTCTTCCCCAGTGTGTGGACGAGGCATATGAGCAAAATTAAGTATTTTGCTATTCAATTTCCAATTATCATCAACAAAATGAGCAGTCAAGCAAATGTAACCCTCACTAGTGCAAGCAGTCCACACATCTGAAGTTAAACAAATTCTATTAGGAATCTTGTCAAAATTTGCTTAAGCTGCTCTTTCTCCCTCTTATAAATTTTATTGATATTAGCAAGTATAGTATTTCTAGAAACAAACATAACATCAAGATTTATATACTTCACCCAAGCTCTAATCTCAGCATATTCAACAAATGAAAAGGGTAAATCATGTTGGATGACGGCAGCAGCACATAATTCACGTTGAATTCTTTGATCTATTTTCCTACACCTTAATTTCATATCACCATCTATAATCATTTGTCCTACATCATGAAACTTAAGCATCTTGCACTTTGGTAAATGACGTTTCAATGTGGAAGTCCCATATTTGTGACCACCAATCTTATATTTAGCTTTACATCCATTACATTGAGCCCTTTCAATTCCATTTTTCCCAATTCCTAATCTTGTAAAGAAATCCTACACTTTAGACGTTTGTTGTCTACTCCTTTTCTTTGTTTCACATTCAGATTTATCTAACATAGAATCTTCAATTAAGACATCATCATCCAAATTAATAGATTCCATGACTCAATCAAATCAAATTCAGCTACCAACCTACCAAAGTCCAATTGTCTTCTTACCTAATAAGAAAACAAACTAAAATAAGTCAATGAGAACAATCAGAACATGGACACTAGACAGAGATTTCTATGAAGGATAATAAAAAAGTCAACTTCAGAGAGGTCAGACCAGCCCACAAATTAGCACATTAATGATGAAAGGTTGAAATTAAACAAATAATTAGAAAATAAAAAGTTAAAATTAAACAAACAATTAGCTTAGTAATCTCAATCTTTATTTAATTTGACCAAATTTCAAGATCAAATATTATCAATAAGAACATATATTCCACCAGTACAAAATAATATGTATTCTAAAAATTGTATAGGAGCCGTCATAAGTTCATAACATGTATAATGTATTCTACAAATTGTACATCATAATAGAATACAAAATAATATGCATTCTACAAATAATATGTACACAGCATCAAATCAAGAACCATAAATTTGAGTTTTGACATGTTAATGAAACCAACCTTTCAAAACAAGAGCCATCAAGTTAAGCTGTGAAGTTCTACAAATTGTAGAAATTCCTCCTAAAATATTCTACAAATTCTACAATCTCACTTGCAAACCTTAAACCGTAGCTATATTTTTAGAAAAACTTCCAAAGCATTCTACAAATTCTATTTCTATGATTGAGTTGAGCTATCAAGTTTGATAGAAAATTTACCTAAGAATCCAGCACACAGCAAAGGGAGTGGAGTTTGGATGATGCAACTCACCTATAGGAGGTCTTTGGCCTTCCTACTCTCTTTCTATAATGCTTGAATATAGAGAAGTGGGTATGCTGAAATGTGGAAGTGAGGTACGCCAAAATGACTAGACGAGGCTTGCTTGATCGAAGGGAGGATTCTGGAACTGTATCTGGAAGCATGAAACCGAAGCAAGACAGCTGGACAAGGGGCGTTGAGGAGTGAGGACCTGAGGTGAAGCCGTGCAGCCGGAATGAGGAGGCAATCAAGTGAAATAGTAGCAGCAAAGTTGTAGAGAGTCACACTATCAGAGACTCAGACGAGGCTTGCTTGATTGAGGGGAGGATTCTGGTTCTGAAACTGGATCTAGAAGCACGGTCCACAAAAGTAACAGAACCGAAGTAGACCTAAGGTGAAGTCATGCAGCCGGAACGGGGAAGTAACTCGCAATCTAGCGAAGGGAAGCGAAGTAGCAAGCTAGCACAGCAGCAGAGTTGTAAAGAGTGAAGCACAGAACTGAAGCTATGAAGCACAAAGACGAGGCTTCCTTGAGCTTGACCGAGGGAAGGATTCTAGAAGCACAGTCCATAATCACAGAACCGGAGTAGGCAAGACAGACCCGAGGTGAAGCTCAAGCTGAACGGCCGAAACGAGGAAGCAAATCGCAATCTTACGAAGCAAAGTAACTGGCTAGTAGTAGCAGTCAGCAGAGGCAGAGCTATAGAGAGTGAAGCACGAAACTAAAGCACAGAGACAAGGCTTGCAGCTTGACCAAGGAGAGTGGAAGACGGAACTGAAGCACGGAACTGAATGGATGTGGAAGGCAGCACGGGACTGAAGCACAGAGACGAGGCTTTCTGAATGGATGTGGAAGGCTGAAACTAGAAGCAGAACTATAGAAACACTCAAGCACGATCACGGATGAGCAGCTGCAGAGTGGAAGCTGAAAGTGACAAAACTGAAGCACAAAAGTAGCAGGCAAGAGTGACAAGACAAGACAGCTAGGGCTGCTGGACAAGACAAGAGGCATGGGTGGTGAGCCACATGGAGGACTGAGGAGTGATTGAGTGAGGACCCGAGCTCGAGGTGAAGACTGAAGAGTGAAGACCATGAAGTCACTGAAGTCTAAAGTAGTGAAGTTGCATTACTACTTCGTAATTACTAGCGGTGCGTGCGTGATTACATTTGGCATTGTAGCCAGTTAGTTAGGTTTATTACATAAAATGACGCCGTTTACATTTATCCATTCATTGTTGTGCAGGTCAGCAACCCGCGGGCTAACCCGCTTTAACCCGTGGGTTATACGGGGCGGGTTATTTAGCCCGCACATTAGCGGGTTCATCATATAACAACCCAACCCACCCGTTATATAGAGTGGGTTGGGTAACCCGGCGGGTTCAACCCATATTGACAACCCTATTAGTACAAACATAAATTCAGTTGATTTATTTTTACCTCCTGATTTGTCCCTGTTGACACATGATGCGAAGTGATAAATGAAAAAACAAGTTTGGACACAAGTTTTGGAGACTTAGTAAACAATTTTAGAATCACTACTGATCTAGATTGAAATGGTGAGATCTGACACCAAAAAATATGGTCTGCATCATAAAAATTTGGGTTCAAGGGTTGATTATGTATAGAAAAGGTATAAACAACTCTACAATGCCCTTTCGCTACTACGTTATTGTTTTGTTACTTTAGGTTTCAAATCTTTACTTTGGACATTTGCTTGAAGGAAATTTTTGAAGTTTAGGAGGATGGGTGGTTTTATTAAATGAAGTTTCTTTGAACCCTTTAAAAGCATCAACGGACCCTTTCTCTCTAAATCAAATCTACTTAGGTGCTTTTCCTCATAATTAAGAAGAAATGCTTCCACGCTTTGATTCCAAATTCATCATTGGAAGGTTCATGTTTTTTGCATATGTAAGAATCAATTTTTTCAAAAAGGGAGTTAAAAGCAAATAAACCTCATAAGAGTATCAGGCAAGCCCTTTCCCTCCAGATTAGGCCTACCTAGATACTTTCTCTTAGAATTATAAGAAAATAGCTTTTTATTCTACTTCACTATTTGTCATTGAAAGATTTATCATTTTCTTTTCTTGGTTTAAGACCTAGTTTGGGAAATGGTAGAATGAAAATACCAATGGACTTTAGAGATACCAAATGGACCCTTTGACTTTACAGATACCAAATAGACCCTTTCTCTCCAAATTAGATTCACTTGGGCATCTCTCCTTAGAATAGTAGGAGAATGTCTCCACACTGAATCCTAAAATTCATTATAGGAAGCCTAATGGGTTTTGATTTATTTTAAAAAAATGGTAATTATAGAAGGAAACCATTTGAACATTGATAAGCTTTAGTAGAGACAATCAATAGGTCCTTTCCCTCCGAATTAGACCTAAACTGTCACCTCCCCTCAAGATTAATGACAAGTAACTCCTAATTTGACCATTACTTTGTCATAGGAGAGCTCATGACCATTAATGGCAAGTAACCCCTCAAGGTATAGTGGAGCTAGCTAGGACTTAATCTTGAATTGGAGCAAGTACAGGTTGGGTGTTTGTCAATCCTAGCATCATAAAGAACTTGTCCCTTTGTTGCAACTATTATTCAATACTATTGCCAATAGGCAAGAGCAAACCGAAACCAAAGTCTACCTTTAAATTGAAACAAATCCATATGTATTGGGTTAAGTGAACCATATTCAAAACAATAGTATAAAAATGTTGGATATCATTAGTGTAGAGAGTTTTAGCTTTGTTCCACAACTAAGAATATGTCCTATAAGCCTTAAATATAACAGAGTTTAGGATCAATAGATTGGCACCATAAATTACAAACAAGAGCATCAACTTTCTTCCCAATAGCTCTTTTACTTAGAAGAATGTTATCTACCTTTATAGACAAGTGATGATCTAAACCTTGACCCATAACCCATAATTCAATAGATTGTATCCCGAGACAAGTAGTTGGCACTGCCAATCAACTTCAAAGAAGAGAAAATACTAGATTTAGAGTCCAAACTAACACATGAGATGGGGCTTAACATGGTTTGGATGGAAGGAAGCTCTTAAAAACTTTAAACTCGAGTGAAAAGGGATTAAATGGAGGCAAAAAGGTGTACAAAGCTGGTTAGAGCAATCACGATGGCGTGTGGGGATGCATGGGTTATTTTCGGTGACATCCAGCTAGGTTTAGGCCGATTGGAGGCTTTTGATTCCGATGTTGTGGTTGGGCCACCTAGTATTTTATGACATTGAAATTGAAAATGAAATTATTAGAATAATATAGTTGAATTAATAGGAATAATAAATACACAACCACTGTTTTTTAGTGTTTCTAAAATCAGATTGATCATGGAGTTACTTATTGGCTCAACTAGTAAATTACTATTTGGACCACATAAAAATTAAATAAGATATAAATATATGACTAAATTTGAAGTATTAAATTAAATTACAAATTATTAAAAATAAAAATATAAAGTGTTGTTAATTTCATAATTAAATTTAAATAAAAATATTTAATATATAAAAGATTTCTTCCACCCTTCTTCCTTTCTTTCTCCCTCTTTTCTTTTTTAATTTGGAAAGAAGGAAGAGAAAAACAAACTACAATCTAATAAGCCTAGGGTACGCATACCTTGTCACATCTCTAAACATTGCAAGGCCACAACCATTCGGCGGACGATCAAAGAACTGGATATTGCTGCCAGGAGAGTAGGCATGTGAAGCAAACCAATCAGTTTCACAGTTGGCTTCTTTAAAAATAGATACATCCCATTCCTTCTGTAACAGAGCTCTAGCCTTCTGAACCAACCTAGCAAGCAGTTGGTACTCGGAGCACCCCTTCTTCACCAGGGTAATAGCAAGCAAAGAATCAGCCTTCACAATTAGAGTATGAATGTTATGATCCCACGCCATTTGGAGACCATAGATTATAACCCAGAGCTTGGCTACCAAAGCATTACCGGCACCTACGTTACAAGCAAAATCAATCACCCATGTTCCCTCTGATGATCGCACCACGCAGCCACAGCTAGACTTGGAGCCTTCCTTCATGCTTGACCCGTCAACATTTAGTTTAAAGATGCCCATGGGTGGAGGAGTCCAAGCAAGTAGGTACTCTTTCCTTGGTAAAGGGCCGAGACGAGTGGCACCCAAGATGTCCTCAGCATGCAACACACTAGCGGGCATGCAAATCACCTGATGAGTCACCTCTATCTCATTGGGAGATCGCCCCTCAAACACTAGTAAATTACGCTACTGCCATATAAACCAGCCCGCCAGCCCAAAAATACAATTCCACTACACTCTTGATACCCACTGTCATTAGAAGCCAAATCTCGTGAAAGCCAAAGCTCCAGTGGGTCAGAAAGGAAATCCTGTCAGAGAGAGGGAGGAACCTAGCTTCGCCAAATGTTATGGGCCCAAGAACAATCTCAAAAGGTATGCAAACAATCTTCTGCTATAGTAAGGCACCGCGGATAAAGGTTGGAGGAGGCAAAGTGCCGTGCCATCTCTTGGCATTAGTAAGGAGATATTGGCCCACCAATAGCCAGAGAGAAGTCTTTACTCGATCTGGACCTTCCCACTTCCAGACGAGTCTCCAATTGCGGGTTAAGTGGCTATGAAAAATAGACTCCACCAAGGAATAAGCTGATTTAACAATAAAAACGCCCATCAGAAGAATGCACCCAAAAGACCTTGTCCTTCCCACTCTCCCGAGATGGAGGCACAATGTTCACAATTTGTAGGGAGGCCTGTGCTGGGATAAGATGCTAAAACAGATGCAATTCAAGTTCCTTTCCCCGTTGACAAAACAATCCATTATGTTACTTATCATCCTCAGGAATTGGCCCTATGATATGATTAATGGGAGGCTCAAAACCAAGAACGCACCTATTAGTCCAAAATTTAGTCTGGCAACCATTCCCAATGCTGACCCGAGATCCGAATTTCTAACCACCCCCTTTTCTCCCTCTTTCCTTATCTCTAATATCTCTCTGTCTTTTTTTTTTTCGTCTAATGCTCACTCTTAAAAATTTCCAAAGACTTCCCATTCTTTTGAGTCTTTTCAAATTTCTTTTCTCTTCTTTTTTTTTTTTTTAATACGTAGTGTGGTTTGAACTAGAGGAAAAGGGGGGGAGGGGGTGGGGGAGGCAAACGTTAAACCATTTGGACTGTCCCTGAAGGGACTCCCTTCTCTCAGTTTGTCTTTTTCTTTTTCTCCCTTTGTCTTTCTCTATTCCTTAGTCCTCTTTAGCTCTATACCTAGTGTTGACCCCAAACTTTTGGTTTTGGAGTCGTTACCGATCTAAATTATCTAAGGGTGAAATCGGACACTTAAATAAAAATGATCTACGTTTCATATATTAGGTTCGGGGGTTGGTTATATTTTAGAGAAGGTATTAGCACCCTAAATGCTGTTTCTGTACTAAAAATGATCTAATTAAATTACCTTAATTAATTTGTGCTATTTTTTAGAAATTAAAAAAAAGGATTTTGAAAATAATCTCTATCCATTCCAAATTGAGATAAAAATAATTTTGAGAAAAATTCTTTTCCTATTCCAATTTAGGATTTTTTTTAAAAAAAATAATTTTGAGAAAAATTTTCTTTCTATTCCAAGCCAGAGTTTTAAAAATAAAAATAAAAAATAAGAAAGAAAGAAATTCTTGTGTCACCCATATGACCATTTATCCTAATTTATTTTTACTTAAAAAAACATAATTTATTGTCCTTATTTTTCTCAAAAATACAAATTTTTACCTAAGAGTAGAATCTAACTACATTTTTTTAGATCAAAATCCACACCACCCTTCTTTACTACATTCTCAATGTATCATAAACTTCTAAACTAAAAAAAAGAACCAAACATGACTGACAAGAAGATACAGTCCATATCCACCAAAAGCTAGTAACACAAACATTGCAAAGAGAGAAAAAATAGCATAGGGTTCAAATCACCATACCTTTTAACTCCAAAGAAGGAGGTTCTAGTAAGATCAGTGGCTAAGATGAGGCGCAGAAGAAATTAAGTGTAGTGGCAGAAAAAGAATGTCACAGTCATGATAATGAAGCTTCCCTAGAGAGGTTGATAGTGTGAGATGACCTTTTCTTTGAACTGTGCAAACGTGAGCTCGAAAGCAAACAGGACTCTGCACTTGCGAGGGGCGGCTGGCGACGGTAATGACTGGGTCGACTCTAAATCGAGGCTCTTCAAGGTGATGATGGCGTTTCTCTGGTGGTGAGTGAGGACGATGATCAGAAATAGCGAGGTTGAGTGAAAGAAGCAGAACCGGCGGGTGGTAGCGCACTGGGTCTTTCATGACTAAAGGCTTCAATGGTTGCGAAGTTCTGGTGCCATGGTGGAGGCTAGACTACGATGAACTGTGACTAACCGAGCTGGGGATGTTGCAACCGAACGGAGAAGCTAAGTGATGGCAATGGACTGATGAAGAGGAAGAAAGTTTGTCCTAATAAGCATACTTCAGTGCCAACAGGTGAGGGTGCAGATGGGTGCGGGTGCAGTGAAGATGTTGCAGCAGAAACAGTGAAGCTGAGCAACAAGAACGAGTCTAAATTGAGACTCCTCAAGGCGACAGTGTAGTGGTGAAGCCCCTGAAATAGAAGTACTAGATAGGCTACTGAGGTGTGTTCTGATAGGGTGATGAGGTAAAGGTAACCCGAGGTGTCACGGTGCTCATTATCGGCACATAAGACACTTGGCAAGCGTGCTGGTTATTATCAAGATTTTTCACTTTGCCTCTTCCCTTGTTGTGGTAATCCACAGAATGGACTTCCTCTTTCTTTTTATTATTGGGTTGGGGCCTCCTTTGTGATGCATTGCTTGCCAAGGATCTTCCCATCTTACTAGCTTTTATCCCTCACCCAATCCTTTCTCCAGTTTCTACTAGGTCAGCGAAGCTCATGTTAGCAAATCCCATCATTTTCTCATAAAAGGGATATGTCAAAGTACTCAAGAATATGGTGACCATTTTCTTATCGGAAAGAGGTGGTTGTACCTTTATTGTCACATCCCTTCATCGTTGAGCATAGGCCTTGAAGGATTCATTATCCTCTTTTGCCATGTTCTGGATTTGGAACCTATTAGGGACTATGTTCCTATTATACTTGTAATGCCTCATGAAAGCTTCTATCAAATTTTTTCATATATAGATAAAATAACGATCAAGGCTCATATACCATTCTGTAACCCCATTGATTAAGCTCTCTTGAAAGATATGGATCAAAAGTTTCTCATTGTCAACATAAGCTGCAATTTTTCAGATATACATGAACATGTGTGCCCCAAGGCAAGATGTTCCATCATACTTCTTGAATTCTAGTGCCTTGAATTTTGGGGGTATAACAACATCAGGTACCAATTTGATCTCATGAACATCTAGGACATCTTCATCAGTGAACCCTTCCATTTTTCTCATCCTAACTTCCAGCAACTCATATTTTTTCTGGATCAGTATTTCTTTAGCTGATTTTTTTAATTTTTCCTGCTCCTCTAATTCGTCAAGGTCTGGAATGGAGCTAGCTTCAGTTTTTACAATATATGGCTGATTATGGTTTGCTTAGTTTTGCAGTTACTAGGTTGTCGGGCCCTGCGAGGACTCATTTTGCATATTCTCTTTGGACATGAGTAGCTTGATTAGTCAAGCCAATTGTGCTTTGAGACTCCCGATTTCTACATGTGGTTCTTCAATAGACTTTTCTTGTTTTTGTTTTGCTATGAGCTTTGACTGAGATCACGTTGTAGGAACTGTGGTTTCCTTTTAAAATTTTAGAAGATAAATTACTTACATGTGCTAGGAGATAATGATATGCATGATATGAATGATGTACAACTTGAAGTAAATTGTTGAATCAAAGGACTATAAACTTTATTATTATAAAATATCTTCAATTACATCAATTAAGAAAAGAAAAATAAAATAAGCTAGGCATAATCTGCTGGGCCTTACTTTTCATCAGGGTTCATGCTAGGGGGTTTCCTAAGTTTTTTCATGTCTTCACGCAGGGCCCAATAAAGATTCTCAACTTGGCCTTCCGGCATTGCTGTCTTTTCAATCTCGCTTATCCACTATTTAACTCTTTCACCTATCCCGATTCTCTCCATGTAGAGTGCCTAGGCGATCCTTTCATACAAATTTCTATCAAGAATCAATTCTGTCTTATAATAAGTTACATCTAGCATGGTACCTAATTGTTGTATCTCCTCCCGGTGTGCTTGTTCCATCTATATTATAATTCCTTTGAGCCTTAAGCATTCATCTTCAGAGATTTGCATTCTCTTTTGTATACATGGGACATCCTTCAACTGGTTGAGGAGTCCTTGTGCTTTTATCTCATGTCTGCTTTCATTGTCCCTGATGTAGGCAATTAATTGAGCCTTCATATTTTCTAATTCGTGGATGGATTCTAGTTGAGTGGCTTGGGTACTTCTTAGCTCCTTGTTTTCCTTTTGAAGCTTTGCCACCTCCATTGTTAGGACTTGATTTTCTTCTTTTAATCCTAAGACGTCATCTTTCAGTTCTTTGTTATCTTCTCACAAGACATCTCAGACATCATTCAAATCTTGTTCAGCTTGTTTATATCTCTTTGTTGCCCCTTGTAACTTGCTTTCAAGGTTCCTGTACTCTTTTCTGTACCATACGGCTCCTTCTTTGTCAGCTTTTTTATTTGCGGCAATCTTTTTCTATAAGGATTCTATTTATGTAGCGTTTTGCTTATTCTGAGTTGTTAAGCATTTTTCTTTATTCTTCCACTCCTTCTCTTGCTTTTAGATGCTTGCATGCAATAGGTTGTATTTTTCTTGTAATTTCAAATAAGTTTGTTTTCCTATTATCTTTGGCTCGAGTTGGGCGTGTGAAATTTCAACATGCAAGTTCTCAGCTTCTCGAATGGATGCTGTAGGAGTAACGGGCACTGGGTGTACAAAACCCCTTCCTCTTTTGCTTTGCCATATGGAGTATTCTTCAGTGGCTGCTTCTCTATTGCCCCTTAGGCCTTTTATGAAGTAAACATTCTTCCAAGACTCTTTGGCTTCCCCATTCTTCATGCTAGTGGGATTATCACTATAAGTCACGTCTAGAGAATGTAACCCAAGTGTTGCTGGTATATATTAGATGCTCCAAATTGTCTTCTCACCATAGAGGGAGAGTACCCTATTACTCCCTAAGGGCCAATGAAAGGGACCCATGGCTTGTCACCACAACTATAGAGTGTTGGAACTACTGCATCTAGGATGCCTTCCATTTTACTTCTCCTAGGTCTGTGAGTGCTTGGATCCACTGATTTCGCGTAGGTCTATATTTAGGCCATGAGAGCTGAGAAAATTCATACAGGGTATTCTTTGCTATGTTGTAATCTCGAGTCAATTTCACTTGTGGATATCCCAAATTGCTCATATGTGGGAGATGGTTAAATGCCCATATTGTTAGTAGCTGTGCACATGCAATAAAACATCATTTTCTTTTTTTCTTCAGATAACGTAGTGTGCAAAAGTTCTCTGCTAGAATAGGTAGAATTGGATGAGCCCCATACTATACTTCAGAAAATAAAAGTATCACTTGGCTATCAATGTGACCTTCTACCCTTGGATAAAGAAGTATACTATATATAACTAGGGCAAGCATGTCAAAGTCTTTCTCAGTATTGATATGGCTTTTTGCAACTAATAGAAGAAAATCAATAGGAAGACATTGCTGTCCCCCTTTGTTGTAGAGGATCTTATCGAAATCAGTGGACTTATCCCTTGTTAATCTAACTAACTATTTGTTAACAACCGTCTTGGATTATAAGAATATGCTCTCCATGCCAGATTGGGTGGAACCTTCAAGATAGGGCCATATTCTTCTATAGTAGGAGTTAAGTTTATGTTCCCAAAAGAGAATACCCTATAGCCAGGATCCAAAAAAACAACAAAACTTTGAATAATGCCTCATCAACTGATACAGACAGCAAATACCCTAGATGGCCAAATTTGGTTTGAAAAGCTGTTTTATTTATGGTATCCTTCCAAATTTACTTGAGTCTTGATAAGTCATGCTACTTAAAAATAATTTTTCCAATTTCTGCGATATCAGGGACTGAGTCTTGAGGCAAGCAATCCCCAAATTTCTTTTGAAGTTCCTCTTGGGATCCCTTAGCTTAATCTTGAGTGATAACAAGGGCCCCAATAGATGATGTAGCCATGTGAAAATTAACTTTTGAAAATCCTATTGTTTAAATGTAAAATGGAAAGGAAAATGTTAAAAAATGAAGATGATTATTCTAATGCCCTATGATTTTCAAAGTGCATTTTTCTTTAAGAACAATGCAGGAAATAGAGACATGCATGATTATGATAGAATAATTTAGCAATTAATAGGATATTCCCCATCGTGCCTAATTTATGGCATGTCCTAGGTCGCTATCCACTCATATAGGTTTAGTCCAAAAGTCTCTCTTACAAAGGATAACTGTGAGACTATTAATAGTGAAAGGGTAGATTTTATGTTTCCTATATCGGGTCTCCAAATTATCCTTAAGAGGATCAATTCGAGTGAGGTGTTTTAGGCGCCTATGTGAAGATCGAAGGTCTCTTGAAGGCTAACCTTACTACACCTCTCTAACCTACAAGGTATCTTATATGCCCCAAACACAGGGCATAAAGGTCATGACCTCCCATTTGTTCTAGTGTGTGGTGAGAGTGGAAGTGTGTGCGGGGAAACATATCCTAAACTTACAAAAAGAATCACATGCAAATATATACATATATAAAAATAAATAAATAGGTACAAAATTTAAACACCCAAAACACTAGAAGCTAATAAGCGTATCTTTTATTTCATCATCTCCACAAAAATATAAAAAAAACTAACAAATCAATTTAGAAATTAATAAGATCATTCTTTAAATTGGCCTAACCCTCTAATGTTCCCAGTGGAGTTGCCAAGCTGTTGACCCTAAAATTTTAATTTTGGAGTCACCACCAATCAAATTATTTAAGGGTGAGATCGAACACCTAATTAAAATGGTCTACATTTCAGATATTAAGTTCAGGGATTAGTTACGTTTTAAGAAAGGTATTAGCACCCTAAATGCCCTTTTGATACCAAAAATGATTTAATTAAATTACCTTAATTAATTTACATTGATTTTTGAAAATTAAAAAAAAGAATTTTGAAAATAGTCTCTGCTCATTCTGGATTGAGATAACAATAATTTTGAAAAAAATTTTCTTTCTATTCCAGTCCAGAGTTTTAAAAATAAAAATAAAAAGCAAGAAAGAAATGCTTGTGTCACCCATGTGACCATTTATCCTAATTTATTTTTACTTAAAAAAATATAATTTATTTTACTTATTTTTCTCAAAAATACGAATTTTTACCTAAGAGAAGAATCTAACTACATTTTTGTAGATCAAAATCCGCACCACCCTTCTTTACTACATTCTCAATGTATCATAAACTTCTAAACTAAGAAAAAGAACTAAACATGACTGACAAGAAGATACAGTCCATATCCACCAAAAGCTAGTAACACGAAATTTGCAAAGAGAGAAGAAACAACATAGGGTACAAATCACCATACTTTTTAACTCCAAAGAAGGAGGTTCCAGTAAGATCAGTGGCCGAGATGGGGCGGAGAAGAACTGAAGTGTAGTGGTAGAAAAAGAATGTCATAGTCACAACAATGGAGCTTCCCTAGAGAGGTTGATAGTGTGAGACAACCTTTTCTTTGAACTATGCAAACGTGAGCTCAAAAGCAAACAGGACTCTACACTTGCGAGGCGCAGCTAGCGATAGCAACGGACTGGGTCGACTCTGAATCGAGGCTCTTCAAGGTGACGTGGCGTTTCTCTGGTGGTCAGTGAGGACGCTGATCAGAAACAGCAAGGCTAAGCGACAGAAGCAGAATTGGCGGGTGGTAGCGCGCTGGGTCTTTCATGGCTGAAGGCTTTAGTGGTTGTGAAGTTCTAGTGCCATGATGGAGGCTAGACCGAGAAGAATTGTGACTAAGCGAGCTGGGGACGCTGCAACCAAATGGAGAAGCTAAGCGATGGCAATGGACTGACAAAGAGGAAGAAAGCTCATCCTCGTAAGCGTACTTTGGTGCCGACGGGTGAGAGTGCAGTGAAGATGTTGCAGTAGAACGAGTTCGAACTGAGACTCCTCGGGGCGATGGTGTAGTGATGAAGCCCCTAAAACAGAATGGTACAGCAACAAAGTCTAGGCACAATGAACAGCAGCACCAAGCTTCAGTCAGAGTCGCTGATTTCTTCGAAGCAAGGACAGGAACTGTGAATGAGGGGAAGATGAGGATCTCTATTTAATGAAGGAGCTTGAGCATTGTCATTTGTTGGAGCGAAGGGGTTTGAAATGTGCAATTGAGGTGTTTCAGTTGAAAACTTTCTCAAGACCCCCTCTTTTGTGCGTGCTCAAGATGGACGAAGGTGCTTTCCGGTTAAAAGTTGACTCCTCTTCCTTGTAGGTTCAAGTTTTCTTTTTTCGTGTTTCTTCTTCTTTTTTTTTTTTGTGTTTTCTTGTGTTACATGAATGGCTTTTATAATTTGAGAGTTTGCTTTCTAGTTTAACCCTTGTTTCTCAGTTTTATCTTAACTGTTATCTTTTATTATTTTTGTCTTTTTATCTTATTATCTTTATCATCTTGTAACCTTTTTTGATTTATTTCTTGGATTACAGAATTTTATCTTTTATCTTTTTATTTTTATTTTTTATATTATCTCTATCATCTTAGTTTTAACTTTTATTTAATTCTTGAATTTTATTATTTGTTCTATTATTTATCTTTATTTTTTTTCTAATTTTTGGTTTTATTTTTGGGTTTGAAATTTTTGGTTTGGGCTTATTTTCTTAAACATTAGATTTGGGTTTATATTTTAAATTAAAGTTTTATAAAGTGGATAAGATAAAATAGTGTCTACACCAGACACCCCATCCCATCTCACCCCGTTCTCTCTTTCTCTCATTATTCTCGAACTCACCTCCCCAGCCCCACCCCATTCCTCTCTTTTTCTCTCTTAACCAATTTACTGCTTGGACAATATAATAATATCTTCATTGGTATAGATAGTCTCGGACTCTCCACTTGTCTTCTCCTTCTCACACTTGTTAATTTTTGGATGGTTCACATTCATTTTTATCGATTTTCACTGAGTTTCACTGCGTTAGTTGCATTTCAACTTTGCTCAAACTAGACAAGGATTTTATTTTCAGTTGAATCAACGAACCCGATTCGAGCTTTAAAACATCGGTGCTTTTATATACATATCTTATTCATAAGTACCTCACATGATAATTAATAGGAAAAAATATACACGCACTTCTTTAATTTATATCATTTATAAGTATGTTTTTTCAATTAAAAAAGTTAACAAATACACTCCTAAATGTAAACATACCTTTTTAGCTACAACGTAAATATATCTCTTGTATGTAATTACTAATATAAATATTATAATTTTATTAGTTATTTGAATAAATTTAAATTACTGAAATAAAATTGTGTAGGAATGAAAGAAAAATGAAAGAAGCTGAAGAGCTCTAAGAAGATTGGTTATTTTCATTGCACAAAAAACATCTTCAATTTTTTACCTAATATTTTCTTTACAATTTCTTGAAGTTTTTAATTGATAAATTTTATTTGCACTTCTATTATTTAATTAAATAAATAAATTACTTCTATTAATTTGATATATTGTAATATAAAAGATAACCATTGAGATGTTGATATATTAAGATTTTGATTTAAAATAATAATATTTTATAGCTCATTATTTGATTGTTTGTTCGTTTTATATAAATTTTCATTTTATTTTATTTAATAAAATAAAATATAAATTTTTTTTTTGAATTTATCCAAATAATATCATAAATATTAATTTTTAATTATATGAATACATTAACTGCCATCAACATCATAATGCAAAATAACAACCAAAAAGTAGAGTTTGAAAACAGGTTTGCAAAAGGAAAGAAAAAAATTGATTGGATCCCATATTCTTTCTCAGATAAATCAAAAACAAAATCCAGAAGAGGAAAACAATCAAATGGGCCAAAAAGAGGAAAATGGGCAAAAGTCCACAAAATCGTGAGAAAGAAAGGGACAAAAACGGGAGCCACGCCCCAACCGGCCTCCCACACCGCAGCTGCACTCTTTTGCTTTGTTTTGTTTGGACTGAAAAATTTTCTACTATGAAGTGCTAATGCTATTGAATCAAAATCAGATTATTTTTCTTGCCAGAAGAAATTTTCTTTATATTGTCTGGAAACTAATATTATAGAAATAATAGTGTTAAGTTTTTAAATTTTTATCAAAGTTTTTCCAAATGAGTACCAAAAATTTTTAAAAAAAATATTTGAATCCAACTACATATTTATTTTCTACAATATTTTTATTTTTAATTTAATTAAATAGAAGAGAGGAGTTGATTGCATCGCACCCCTATAAACGGTATGGTGCACCCATCTTCTCTAAATGGGCACAGCGGATCTATGCATATTACAGAGACCCACAGTGCTCCTCCAAAAGAGAGGCCCTAACTTCCAATTTTATCGGATGTCCCCGAAGGGACAAGGCCCTAACTTCTTTCTTCACACTAAATATAAGTAAATGCATCTATACTAATCACAAAAACTTCACAGTAAATTAATCAGCCTCAAAATTAAAGCTAACATTTCACGTAGCAACATTGTAATAAAGAAATATAAACCCAAAAGAAACGAAGCACAAGCTAGGCGGGGGTGGTGCATTGAGGGAACAAGATTTCACTCAGCCAAGTAACAAAAACAGAAAAAGAATGGGACCACAAGTCAGATTGGGGGTCTTGTGAGAAGGGGAAGCGGATAATACAATATTAGACCATAAGAAAAGCATACGGCTCAATCCCTAAAGAAATCAATTCAACCAGTCAATGTCCATTTCAGCTTCAAGGTCTAACTTCAGAAATATGAAAATCAAGTCAAAAGAAAAATGAAGATAGAGAAAATTACTTGAGTTTCCCTTAGAATCTGAGAGGAATAGTCCCAATTCTTCTCTGGTGTGAGCCAGTGAAAGAGTGCGTGGGTTTTCCCTTTTTTAGTCGAATCCTCCCCCTTCAACTCTCTCTGTCTCCACTTTCTCTCTGAGTGAGAGAAAATGGCGAGCACTCTCCCTCCATCCTTTCAGTGCGTGAGAGAAGTGAAGTCCTCCCGAGAGGAAGGAGTGAGCACTTAACCGGGTGTGCCTTGTCCTCCTGCAAGCTCTGTGGTCCCCTCCATTTGTTACGGGGTTTTTTTTCCTTTTTTTTGTCTGCTGCGTCCCTTCCCGTTATTCTCTTTTTTATTTGTTTCTTTTTTGTTTATTTTCTCTACTTGTTATTTTGTCTTTTTCCGTTTTTCTTTCCTTTTATTTGATTTTGGCATTTTGCATTTTCTTTAAACGGAGGATGGCCTTGGTTTGGGCTCAGCAACTTGGCCCCAATCTTGTATATATATTTTTATTTTCAAAGCAAATTTTTTCTTTTTACTTTAAAAATTATTAATTTTTTAGAATACCAATCAAAATTAAATACCTACAACTACAAATAGATAAAAAGTGTCTATTTATATTGCTTTCATAATTAAAGGGATGTACTTAACAATATTTATAATTGAAGAGGTATGCTTGCAAGTGATATAAAATTAAAGGAATGTGAATATAATTTTTTTAATTAATAATATTGACTCAACAGTGTTGTAATAAAAATATTTTATTAAAATTAAATTTGATAAAATTGAAAATAATAAATTTGAAATTAAGTCAATTAGTTTTTAAAATTGTAAAATACATATTTAAAAATAATATTTAATTTCTGAAAATAATAGTTTAATAATTAAAAGAGTTTAAATTTTGACTAAAAAATATTTTATTAAATAAATTTTCAAAGTAAATTTCAACAAATAATTGTAATCTATTATTTTATAATGAAACAAATAACAACTAATGAGTTCAGCATGAAATGTTAGAATTACTTTATATACGAAAAAAGTAATTTAAAAAAGCTTCAGATTCGGCCTTTAAAAAAAGAAAAAACAAAAAGATACTAGTTGAATCACATTGTCTTCTCTAAACCAATAAATTCAAGCTCCTTCCTCTATTCCATCTGATGAAAATAAAAAAAGAAATAAAAAAAAGCAACACCCTATTGGCCTTCCATACACCACATATAATGACTATGGTTGTAAATAATGCAGAGCCATGTAATCAACTACCCTTTTGGTTTCGTAATCTGAAGAAAGTGGGAAAACAAAAGAAAACAGCTGATCTTTTAACTATTAAGCTACGGAACTTGAGCTATTTCCACCAAAATTTTGTGGAGGATTGTGGTTTGGAGAAGAATGGACAGTGGTCACTGCCTTTAACCATTAGGCAGCCCACTGACTGATTGTTTTTGCACCATGACTTTCAATTCAGTCATATAAAGATGTCCAAAGTCTAACATGCCAAATGGAAATACTGCCATTGCTACTCATTTTCTCAATATATGAGCCAGGAGTCAGGACAGATAAAATGAATAAATCATGAACCTTGTTTACCCATGTGAATTACATCAGCATTTAGCTCCTTAACATTTCTAAGAAATTTCATATATGTGGACCAAATAAAACTTGGTTACTTGCATGAACAACATTAGCCACCAAAAAGAGGTTTTTCTTCATACCTGAAACTAGAAATACACTCTTAAATGTGATGGAATCACCCTCGTTGCATTAATTGCCACAGTCCCTTCTTTCTCGACTGGGTGAATTGAGTTGTCTACAGTAACTATGGCTACTTCAAAAGAATAAGAATATGAGAACTTTGAATCATCTCCAATTGAATGATGGCCGCATCCGGAATAAATGATCCAATCTTTGTCAAAATTGATGGAAGCCATAGCATGGGTGGTCGTTTGAACCATGAAGCACTTCCCCCAATCTTCTTCTTGATTCTTAATATTGCCTTCCTTCAATTTTACGCAACAGTTCTTTTTAATATGTCCAAGCTTTCTGTAACGGTAACAAATGGAATGAGTTCCAACTTTCAACCACGAACAATATACCGCTTTAATCAAGCATCCAATATTTTCTCGTCAGGATCTAATAGAGAGATTTCTGAGCACAGATTGTCAACCTTCAGAAAATATTGGGAAATAGAAAGGTCACCTTGCTTAGCATTTGCTAATTTATTTTCAAGTGATTGCAACCAAGCTTCATCCTTCTTATTGAATAACTTCTCAAACGTCTGCCAAATTTCACTTGCGTACTTGAAGCGAACAATATCTTCTAACAAATCATAAGAAATAGATTTCTTCAGAACAAACTCGGTCTTAGCATTGCTCTGCTTCCATTTGCTTTAGCGTTTCAGCGTTCTGAACATTGTTCTTACGAGCTGTGGTGTTATCTCCATCAACAAAATCCCACAAATCTTCGCCAATGAGATAAGACTTGATACATGTTTTCCAAATCTTATAGTTGGTTTGATTCAGCAATTCCATACCGATACTAGATCTATACCCACCCAAATCCATTCCTTGGAGTACAGTATGAAAATCTTCAGCAGATGATCCTGCCTGTACCCACGGCACCTTCAAGGCCCTAATACCAAAAAGAAAACAGAATAGTTTCACGAAAGACACTAGCCCAAGATCTACAACCGCTAGTGAAATAATCTGACACCCAAAACTATAATAAGATCTGACAGAAGGATGGATAAGAGAAACACTCAATTGAGTTCAGTTTTCTACTAGCTAATCCCTCAGAAGAGCCAAAATACAAACTATAAGAACAACTCATACGAAAAATCTAGAATTGAAAGGAACTAAGCTGATTAGAAGATAGTGTCTTGTGGAAAATCCTGACTAATAACTCAGCTAAAGAAATATATGAGAATTTTAAGAAAGTTACCAACAGCTCAAATTAAATGTGTTCACTTATATTTTAAAAAATCAGCTTTGGACTTCCAACAAATAATTGCTTTTGGCTGATTTCCCTCTATTTGATTACTAACTCATCCTCCTCCTTACTCTCCAAATTAGGTATAGTGGAGCTGGCTAGTTAGGATTTAATCTTGAATTGGAGCAAATTCAGGTTGGATGGCTGTCTATCCTAGCACCATAAAGAACTTGTCTCTCTATTGCTGCTGTTATTCAATACTATTGCCAATGGGCAAGAGCAAATGAAATTCTTCCTCAAGCGACAAAAGTCTACCAATAATTGAAACATGTCCATATTGTATTGGGTTAAGAGAACCATATTCAAAACAATGGTATAAAAATGTTGGATATCATTGGTGCAGAGAGTTTTAGCTTTGTTCCACAGCTAAGAATAGGTCCTATAAGCATTATATATAACACAGAGTTTAGGATCAATAGATTGCCACCATAAATTACAGACAAGAGCATCAACTTTCTTCCCAGCAGCTCTTTTACTTATAAGAATGTTATCTACCTTTATAGTCAAGTGATCATTGACCCATAAACCATAGTTCAATAGATTGCATCCCAAGACAAGTAGTTGGCACTGCCAATCAACTCTAAAAACTTGAAACTCAAGTAAAACGGCGTTAAATGGAGGCAAAATGGTGCAAAGAGCTAGTTGGAGCAGTCACGATGACATCTGGTAATCACTAACATCCATCTAGGATTAGGCCAATTGGAGGCTTTTTATTCTGGTGTTGTGGTTTGTGGTGTATGTTTTGGGTTGGGGAGTCGCCGTTAACTGCCTATTAAAAATTGAAAATGAAATTACTTGAAACTTTGAGTGAAAAGGAGTTAAATAGAGGCAAAAAGGTGCAGAAAGTTGGTCGAAGCAATCACAATGGCATCTAGTGATCACTGACATCCATCTAGGATTAGGCCAATTGGAGGCTTTTTATTCCGATGTTGGGGTTTGTGGTGTGTGTTGGGGGACATTAACCACCTATTAAAAATTGAAAATAAAATTATTAGAAAAATGAAATTACTTGAAACTCGAGTGAAAAGGAGTTAAATGAAGGCAAAAAGGTGCAGAAAGCTGATTGGAGCAATCATGATGGCATCTGATGATCACCGACATCTATATAAGATTAGGCCAATTGGAGGCTTTTTATTTCGATATTGTAGGAATGACAAAACATAACCTCATAGTTCAACTAGTAAATTACTAGTCGGATTACATAAAAATTAAAAAATATATAATATTATATAAATATATGACTTAAATTTTAAATATTAAAATAAATTATATATTATTAAGCATAAAAAATATTAATGATTTAATAATAAAATTTAAACAAAAACATTTAATATATAAAACATTTCTTCCACCCTTCTTCCTATCTTTCTCTCTCTTTTATTGTATCTCATTTCTCTCTTTCTTTTATTTTCGTGTATTTCTCCCTCATAATACTGCTCTTTTCCTAATACTTTCCATTTTTTTGAGTCTTTTCAAATTTCTTTCTCCCTCTATCTTTTTTTTTTTCTCCCTTTGTATTTCTCTCTTCCTTCGTCCTCTGTAACTCTATACCTGGCATCCCACCTCATCCCATCCCTTCTCTCTTTCTTTCGTTATTCTTGGACACACTTCCCCGTGCCCCAGCCCCACCCCATTCCTCTCTTTTTCTTTCTCAACCAAGTTATTGCTTGGACAATATAATAATATCTTTGATTGCTTTAGATGATACTTTTTAATAGCGAATAGTATATTTATAATGCTTGAGTTTATACAGATATAATATATAGTATATTATTATTTGAATTATAGTATAAAATATTATATATATAAATTTAAATAAAAAAATGTATAAAAAAAGTCTTAAAAATATAACAAATATAAAAAAAATTAAGTATAACAAGTTTAAAATTTATCTTTATCATCAAAATAATATTGTCATCACAATATAGAATATCATCATGGAAGAACAGAATGATAGTTAACAGGGAGAAGGAAATATTAGCAAAAGCTGAAAAGAGTATGATAGAGTGACAATTAAGGGGGATGTTAGCGAAGAGAAGAGAATGTTCGTAGCTAACAAAGGTGTGTGTATTATAAGAATGACAGAATGGCAGTTAGTCAGGTGACAGCCAGTGGGGAAGGGAATGTTAGCAACTTACAATGGAGGATTCATTATGGAGGAGAAGGTCAATATGTTAGGTATTGGGTTTTGGATACTGAAGGAATAAGAATTGAGGCTTGGGGTTGAGATTTTTTTAGCAAGGGACAACAGCTCTGAGGAGTTTTAATTTCTGGTTCTCTATTTTTTGATATAACTCTAATTAAATCTTAAATAAATTCATCTTTTATGCTATGTATACTCTTAAATCTAACAAATATAAATAGAGTTATTACTAAATAATATTTAAAAAAATTAATAATAGAAACTATTATTTAAAAATATAATAAAATGAAGTACTACACATAAAATTAAAAATATATTATAAATAAATTAAGCTTCATAATACTTCGCATTTTACTACAAAGTCTCATGGCTATGTACGAATAACATAGCATATTGTTCACTATACTACGTTATTAGAATTGCAGGTAGTACTATTTTGCATCATTAATAACTATAAAAGTGGCCACATCTTTCTGCCAACGCATTTTTTACGATCTTGTATAAAAATGTTAAAACGATTCGTTTTATATCAAATTATTTTAATCAGTCTATCATTTTCGTAACTGTAATATAGCTAAAATCTCAGACTCTTTACTTTTCCTCTCCGTCTCACGCTAGTTACTTTTGGATTGGTTCGCCTAGTTTCACTACTTTAGATGCATTTCAACTCTGATTAGAGTTCAAACCATTCAGAGATTCTGTTTTCAGTTGAATCAACCAATCCGGTTCGAGCTTTAAAACACTGGTGTTGATAGCAGCTGCCATATAACTTTTCAAAATATTATAGGCAAAACAAATCATTATGTCGCCATATAATAAATAATTATAATTATTTAAAATATTCATTTATTAATGAAACAAAAATAACAACTAATGAGTCTGGCATGAAATGTTAGAATTACTCTACATACGAAAAAAGTAAATAAAAAAGCTTCAGATTCAGCCTTACCCAAAAAAACAAAAGAAAAAAAAAAAAAAGATACTAGTTGAATCACATTGTGTTCTCTAAACCAATAAATTCAAGCTCTCGCCTCTATTCCATCTGATGGAAAAAAAAGAAATAAATAAAAAATGCAACACCCAATTGGGCTTCCATATTTTACATATAACAATGGCTGTAAATAATGCAGAGCCATGTCAACTACCCATCTGGTTTCGTAATTAGAAGAAAGTGGGAAACCAAAAGAAAACAGCTAATCTCTTAACCATTAAGCTACGGAATTTGAGCTATTTCCACCAAAATTTTGTGGAGGGATTGTGGTTTGGAGAAGAAAGGACAGTGATCACTGCCTTTGATCTTGAAAACTCCTTCAGGTGGATTTTCCCTCACAAGCTTCTCTTGAACGTCTGGGGAAAGTGCACGATCATCTAATGTTTGAATATAAAATCTCCGGCCACTGCCATATTTGTCAGATGACAGTGACAGCTGCTCCATGATTGGACCAAGTGGGCTAGGTCTCATGGAAACCATGGCCAAGGCAACATCCTGAAATGCACCTCAATTTTCATTATAATAGCAGAATCAACAAGAATTGGTCGAGGAGTTTCGGAAGTTTTGTACATCAACCAAGTAACTCCCAGATAAGAAAATTCCAACTTCCTTCAGTTAAGACTAAGAGCTCAATTTAATATATACCATAAAATTCAAAAACCATCTAAATGCTATATTGCTTTGCTTATTTTAATTACCTCAAACTTCAGATAATTCACAACACAGGGAAGACACTGATTACAAAATGTTTCAGATGTAAATTAACAATATATAATGTACCACAGACAGGCAAACAGAATCAGGGTTGTATGCCATACAAGGGCAGTTGTCCCCTTTGATCCCTTGTCACCAACGTATTGAATTTCACTTCCTGACTATATAAAACTCTCTCATCTCTATTTAGTTTAAATTTTTATCAAATGATCCAAGTTATATTTAAAATAGTCATATATTTCAGGGATTTAGTTCCACGAAGACATGATGAGAAGTGTAAAAAGCTAAGCAAGCTTAAAGATTCAGTCAACAATAGAATTAGAGAAGGCACTCAAACCAATATGATGATGTAAGTTGAATATAATTAGCACAATCTTGACTGTCAAAATAAATCACCAGAATACTTGTTGCATCAAGAGGTGGCTGCTGGATTTCCTAAAAGTAATCCTAAAACACGTTCATTTCCTGTACCAAAACATCCTTCCCAGACGCTAAAGCACAAAAGAAGAGATGAGAAATGAACAGGATAGTGAGGTGACAAGAATTTGATAAAACTATCATGGCAAAGTTACCGATGACTACAGTAAGGAGAGAGTGGTTTCTCAACTTCATTACTTTCTCCTCATTCTATCCATTTATGCCTCTTTTGAGAGGCAACAAAGTGTATTTAATAGTCAAGAATACGAGCAGTTGGCATGAAACTACGTTAATCTTTTAAAGTCCTCCAGTCATATAATATTTACACTGCTATGTAAGTTATGAGGGCTTTCATATAATTGAACTAGGCAAATTATGTGCTGCACAGTTGATTCACCTCTTACCATTTTGAAGGTGCAAAGAAAGAAATATAAAAAAGAAAAGGTGTACAAAAACTGTGGTTATCATTGCTTTTCGTAGGTATCGATATGATGGGACAGTGATTGACAAGATATGGACATAGAGCCCTATAGCTCTTGAACAATGTACGCAGCTATGGCAACACTAATATTTTGTAAAGCAACAAGGAAAGTATTGTACAGGACCATCTGACACTCCATATATGCTGACTACTACAGACAAAGATCCTGCCCTTAATTCTTGAATTGAAACAGATGGAAATTATCTTTTCCATATCCGTATAATGTCTAAAATTTTCCATAGTCAAAATACATGCATGATGGATTCATTTAAAACTATGGACATAGGTACTGAAGTATTATACTATACATAATTCTACAACCAAACAGAAGCATCAGCAATCAGATTTTTGGGCAATCATGCTGGCTGTTCAGCAAAAGAGTATTGATTTACTAAAACATTCATATACATTGGAAGTGCTTAGTGAAAACACTTGCATACATGTAGAATACTTAAATCACATTCAGATTCAATGCATATTCCTTACAAGGCCATACTGCAACGGGTTAAAAGGGAATCAATAAGTTTATGAAAACAAGATGGCCCTCTCTAATATTTAGTATTTATGCTAACCTGCCCCCTCCCTCACTTTTTCCATGCTTGTTATCTATAAATGAGATGTTGTGACCTATGCATTATGTGTGCCTCTCTTTTAACATGTTCTATCCCATATAAAATATATTTGAAATGGCACACCTACACGATCATTGATATGGCAATAAGAAGATTATGATATCAAATGTTACTCTGCAAGACAAGCTTTCACTTAAACTTTTAAACATGTACTTGTTAGTGCAGTGATACACTTCATTCTAAGCCAATCCATTTTTCATCTTGTGTTTTTAATACTTCGAATTAATATTAGAACTGTACAAGAAGTTTTCAAACGAATAGGTATAACAGCTAAATAACTTAAGGTGGCAGGTTTAAAATAGGCTTGAATCCAGAGTACCTTTGCTGGAGATTGATGAAAATATAAGCCTTTCATCTGCTCTTTCTCAAACATAAATCCTGTTGGGGGCTTTTCTTTTCCATTTCCATGGATCAAAAACTTTGACTCTTGCATAAAACGTTCAGCAGATCCAAGCTGCAATGCAGATATTATGTCAGGAACTTTCATTTTACTTCTTATATAATGTTTACTTAGAGGATCTTTGTGAACTTACATTCAGTGTCACTATGGTTGTATGGCTATGATGAACAAAACTGGCTAAGTAACATATTTGAGCAATACAAGGTTCACTAGAACAGTGGTTTTCACCTTAAAAATTAATTACACCATTTGATAAATTTAAGCAATATATCAGAAACATTGAGTAAGAATGTAGAATTGAATATCAATGATGGTGCATTTTTCCCTATCTATATATTATTTGAGGTTTTAAAGCATCAAAGAATAAGTACAGCATATTTGCCCCACACAATAACATAAATACCCTAGAACTTTCCAGCAACTGGAGAAGAGAAATAAAAATTTACATGGCAAAAAACACAATATCTTATAATTGTTGTATCATGCGTTAATGTAAGAATTTATTAACCATACTTAAACTCTCAAATTATTTAATAAATCACTTAATAAGTGAAAACAATCCATTATATACCTCATCAGCAAAAACATCGAAAGGCCTCTGGCCATTAGTCACCATTGTAGCACAAAGAAAAATTGCTTTTGAGATCTTCTGTGAGTAATGTTCCAATGCATATGAAATGCAAGCACCTCCAATGCTATGACCAACAAGAATGACCTGCGAAATCCCCATTTTCTTGAAAAGACTGCAGGATAGTGACATGCTTTAATAGTTGTTTTGAATTTGAATGTCACAATAAGTTTCTAACCTTTTCATCCTCAGGTAGCTTTTCAAGATAATCAGTTAAAGGTTTTGAATACACTGCCAACGTAGTAACGCTTTTAGTATCTGTGAGATCAATGCCAGAACCTCTGAGATCAAATGCAACAGGAAGCAGTCCTGCTTCTTCGAGAAGGGCAACAGTCTTGTACCAACACCACGCCCCAAAACCTTCTCCATGGATTAATACAAACTTCTTGGTTTTAATGTTCTCCAGAAATTCTGGATCCTGCAGGGATATAACAGTAAAAAATTGAGCTTACTTGCAATCTAGTTTATAATCAAGAGGGCAGGAAGATACAGTAAAAGGTAGACGATGATAACTCATTACAACTACTGTTTAGTAGCAGGAAATTTGGAACATAAAGAAACATTGAAGGCATCCATAATCTAATAACTATGACAACATTGTTATACTTGAAAACAATTTGTATAACATGGGCAAAGAAGTCTGTTAACCAATTACTTGTGCAAAAATACAAGAATACAACCACATGTATGCACAACTCGTTCTTATTATTCCATTTCTGGTGCCCGCTGACACTTAACACTCAATAATATTATTATTTCTAGACAATGTATGATTTCAACCAACTTATGAAAAATATCCGGAAACGTGGAGCTATTTAACATCAAATCACAAGGGAAGGTCAACCCAAATTATAACGGACAAAAGCATGCATCAACACTTCAAATGGTGATTCTTGCATCTCCGTTGAGGTTGCTCAACCGGCTCTACAACATGGAACAACCTTCACACAATTGTACTCGACTCCACTAGACACCGGAAAGATTCTCCAAGCATAACTGGGGTCGTCAAAATTTGACGCATAGCGGCTAAGTTAGTAACCGCTTTTAACTTCGTAGTCCTGTAACATAATTATACTTGAGCTTCTATGTTAACAACCTAACAACGCATTAGTAGAATCAGCTGTCTGCACCTCGTCCCACAGATGTTGCTTGCTGCAGGGCGCAGAGGAGAGGTATGTCAAGGTGTACAAGATACAGGCTATTACTCATAATTTGCATCGCTTTTAAAACCAAATTGAATCGACCCTCATGCTTTTCCAAAAGCACTTTTAAAGCAAAAGGGGAAAGGTCATTACTTTTCCTAAAGTATACTATTCAGCTTTGTCTTTGACTCTTGAACGAACTCGCTTCCACTAGGCACTAATAATTAACTAGCTTTTTCACTCTTACCCATAAATTTATAGATCTTTATCATGACAACCCATTTTACCTACTAATCAAATGATTCAAAAATTAAAACTTGCAATAACCCACAAATCATGCTCAACAAGAAAGTACCCAACTTGCAATCAAAAGCCCACCCACCTGTTTACCGTTAGAAAATGGATCAGATAGAGTGCGCCTTCGAGAGCTTGTCGACCCAATTCTCCGCGACATGGACCCGTCAAACCTCTGAGACAATTGGTGTTGCTGAAGTGCCAGGGACAGAGCCTGCCGATGCAAGTACTCTTCCTCAGCCAGTAGCTTTCTCTGTGATCGACCCATTCTCTTGCTTCTCGATCCAACATCTTTGGGCTCCCTCTTTGTCATGCAAATAAATCGATTACCCATTTTTCAAAACTGATGTTCTTCAATCTCCAGGAGTATTTGCAGGAAAATTCAGAGGAAGAAGGGATCAAAAACTAAAAAGTTTTCGGGAGATGCAAAGCCACAGCCAGCATTGTTTTCCCACTCCTGAAATTTTTGTTTGTCAATTTCTTTTATGGATTTGAGACTGGGAGTTGTTGAAGACGGGAAGGATATGCAAGAGAAGTTGTTGGGTATAAATGCAAAAAAATAATTGCAATATGCGAATATACAACTCAAACCCAACTCATTTTAGAGCCATTAAATGCTCTTGTTTCAACGACACATTACTTACTTTCAATGCAGTTTCTGTCACTATCGTTTTCGTTCCTAACTAACCAACATATGATTTGCTAAGCTCCGAGCTTTTTTTTTATTTATTAATTTTACTGCCTGATTTCCAAGAAGAGTGCTCTAGTCAACCTACACGCGAGCAGGGAAGACAATCGGCGGAAAATGAGCGCATAATCTGCAGCCGATTTTCGATGGACGGTTGGTTGCTGTTCAAACCGGGCCCTACCCCTATGATTCGTTATTTTTTATTTACATTTCAATTTAATTTTTAATCAGTATGTTACAATACGAAAAAACCAAGACTTTAAAAAGAGAATGCAGTAACATACAAATAGAAAAAAAAGAAAAAAATAAATGAATAAAAAAATATTAATTATAAATTAAATTTAAATTAAAAAAACTACTTACTTAAAAAATAATAAATGCAAAGATCTAAATATCATGTTTACAGATTCGAAATTTAAAAGATTATATATAATATCTAATCGGCATATTACACCTATCCAAAGAAAAAAAAAAAGGATAAAATATAAAAAATTTCCACACGTTTAGACTCTTCTACAAAAACTCCTCTTAAAAATCAATATTCACGCACTTTCATATTGAACTAATTTAGACCCAAATTTTCACTTTGTTCCCCATCATGTGCACACACGAGTCTCCTCAACCATTATCCCCCATTTCCCAAAACCCAACTTGTTCCGTAACCCTAAAACCACGCTCATTCTGTAGAAGGATATGGAAGAGTGTAGAAGATCTTTTTGTTAGCATCAGTTATGAGTTACTTAGCGTTAGTTCATTCTAAAGTCGGTGTAATTTCTCCTATAACAGGAGCGATGTAATCTAAGTTGTTCAGTTACATAATAACGGACGCTCCCTCTCAACTCTGTCATAGTATCAGAGCTGCTATGACCGTAAGCCAGAATTTCTCGTCGTCGACTTTTACTCCGATAATGTTCATGCGCATGTTATCGGTGAAGCTGGATCACAACAATTACCTTCCATGGAAGCAGCAAATTCTTGCTTCCATCAAAGGTCATAAGCTCCAAACAGTTCTTATTGGAGAAGCTCTACCTAAGAAATTTGCTACAAAATTAGATGCTCGAAACAAGAATGTGAATCCAGCATATTTGGATTGGGAGCAACAGGACTAGCTATTGTTGTCTAGGATCCTTTTGTTAGTCTCTGAATCTCTCATTAACAGGATGGTTGGTTGCGACACAACACATCAGATTTGGGAGAGAATTGAGGTATAGTTTGTGTCACAGACCAAAGCCAAAGTTCGCCAATTCAGAAATCAACTCCATTCCACAAGGAAATGAACTTTTACTATGAGTGAATTCCTCATTCTATTGAAGAATACCGCAGATGTATTGGCTATCCGATATCTGAGATGGATCATTTTGAGGCTATACTGGATGGTTTGCCACCAGAATATGAAGTCTTTGTCATAGCGATTCTCTCAAGGTCAGATACCTGTACCTTGTCTGAAATAGAAGCAATATTACTTGCACATGAATCGCTTTTAGAAAAGTATAAAAAGGAATTGGATTTTGCTAATATAAATGTGGCTCGAACTTAAGCAACTAGAGAAAAGAGTTATGGTACAGGAGGAAATAGCTATGGCTATAGAGTTAACTTTCAATTTAGAGGAAATTTTAGAGGTTCAGAATGGAAGAGGTTCGTTTGGAGAAGAAATAGAGGGAATAGAGCAAATTATGGTCATTTTCTAGTGGAAGGAGTTCTTCTCAATGCCAAGTCTATTGCAAATATGGTCACATAGTTTGGTACTACTATCATAGGTTAGCAGTTGCAAGGGCCCAACTCCATGCCATACCAAGGCTCCAAGGGTAACAACATGCCATAGAAAGGGCCTTTGCAGGCCATGGTAACTGCTACTTTAGCTGAGGATTCTTTCGATGACTGCCGGCACTTAGATTTGGGTGCCACTAACCACGTGACACCGGATTGCTCCAACTTTAAGACAACCCTATGTAGGCAGTGACAAAGTCCATGTTGGCAATGGTTCAGGACTCAATCTCCCATATAGGTAACTCACAAGTATTATCACGTTACTCAAATAAGGTTCTCTGCCTTGAATCACTGCTACCTGTAACAACTGTGCCAAAGCATATCCTTAGTGTCTCACAATTTGCTAAGGATAATGGTTTATACTTTGAGTTTTATCCTAATGACTGTTTTGTCAAAACTCAGGGAACCAAATAAATCCTTTTGAGAGGCAAGATTAGGAAGGGCCTCTGTGTTTTCAACAACTTCAACATACCAAAGAAGACACAGTCTTAACCTTAGTACTCTCACAATTTTCAGATGAGGAATTTCTCTGTGAATATGTCAGAAACAACAAGTGTAGATTTTGATTTGTGGCATCACAAATTAGGGCACTGTTCAGATTTGACTTTAAAGAATGTACTGTCTCAATGTAACATTTCTACCTTCAATAAATCAAAATCTTTTTTTTTTTACAGCTTGCAAGCTTGGAAAGTCGCATAGATTGCCTTATTTTCCCTTTGATACTAATACAATGCTCCTCTCATTGATTTATACAGATCTATGGGGTCCATCCCAATTGTTTCTTTCCATGGTTTTAGATACTACATGCATTTTGTGGATGCCTATAGCCGCTATACTTGGATTTTTCTTCTTAGACACAAGTCAGAGGCTCTTACCACTAACATTCATTAACTTCAAAGCTTATGTGGAGGTTTAGTTAAATATAAAAATTCAAGTAGTTCAGACTGGTGGAGGAGGAGAATACAAAGTGTTTACTAACTATTTAAAGAGCCAAGGCACACATCATAGCATGTACTACCCCCATGCTCACCAACAGTAAGGGGTTACTAAAAGAAAGCACTTACATACTGTGGAGATGGGTCTGACTTTGATGCACCACTCCTCAATACCGCAAATTTATTGGGAAAAGGCCTTCAAGATGATAGTGTACCTCATAATCCGATTACCAACCCCTGTTCTTAGTCACCAATCCCCACTAGAAGTCCTGTTTGACATCAAACCAGATCACGTAGCACTTAAAACTTTTTGTTGTTCATGTTTCCCTCACCTTCGTCCATATAATTCTAACAAATTTTATCCAAGGTCGAAAGAATGTGTCTTCTTAAGACCCTCTCAACATCATAAAGGGTTCAAATGTCTTGATCCCAAGACTAGCAGAATCTATGTTTGTAGGGATGTTTCCTTTAATGAATCCCATTACCCTTTCAAAACAGTGACAGATAACCCCCTATCTTTTCCAAGCGTGCCTCAATTACTCTTCCGTCTGCCAATCCACCTCTCTTATCTGATCCAATCCCTCAGGCTCAATCAGTATCAATACCAGCTTCCTCTCTTACACATATTTCTCCCTTTGATTAGCCTTATCCTAATCCCAATGCCACATTTACAGAACCAACTCCATTGACCAATGCGCATCCTATGGTGACTAGATGCAAGGTTGGCATTAACAAGCCTAAGGCAAATCTTGTATCCTCTGAACCTACCTCTGTAAAGGCTGTCCTCTCGGATCCTAATTGGAAACAAGCTATGCTAGAAGAAATTGTAGCACTAAAAAGAAATAACACATGGACTCTTGTATAGCTACCTTCAAATAGGAAGGCTATAACTTGTCAATGAGTGTTTAAAACAAAGGAGAACCCTGATGGCACAGTTCTAAAGTACAAAGCAATGCTAGTAGCAAGGGGTTTTTCTGCAGGAACATGGACAAGACTATGATGAAGTCTTAAGTCCAGTGGTGAAACCCACAAGTATTTAGGTGATGTTAACTTTGGCTTTGCAATGTAATTGGCCAGTTCATCAAATAGATTTCAATAATACTTTCTTGAATGGACAACTTGCAAAGGAAGTGCAAATGACACAACCTTAAGGATTTGTTGAACAAGATTCAGCCTTAGTGTGTAAACTAAATAACGCAATTGATGGTTTAAAACAAGCTCCACAAGCTTGGTTTTAAAAGCTATCACAAGCATTGCAGCAGCTTGGATTTACCTCTACAAGGTGTGACTCTTTACTACTAACCAGGTTTCAAGGGAATAATAAATTCATAGTTATGGTGTATGTTGATGATATTCTAATTACAGGCTCCTCCTCTACTTAGATCAAGCAACTTATTCAAGAGTTGCATGAAAACTTTTCACTTAAAGACTTAGGTCTTGTCAATTACTTTCTTGGTATTCATGTGATAAGGCAGTCAAATGGTTCATTCTTCTTATCTCAGAAGAAGTGTATAACTTATTTATTGGCAAAGGCACATATGACAGGTTGTAAATCCATCAAGTCCCTTATGGCTTCCAGCACTCAAGGTTGACAAATTCTGGTAGTGATCACATTAAAGATCTCGATGTCTATCAATCTTTAGTTGGTGCCCTCTAGTATCTCACTATTAGTCGGCCGGAGATTGCATTCTCAGTCCATAAGGCCTCACAATTCATGCAACAGCCATTGGAAGATCATTGGAAGTTAATCGAGAGAATTCTTAGATACTTGGCAGGCACTATTGACTTTGGCCTTCGCTTTACACCGGCACCTCAACTTGCTTTAACTGCATTCTGTGATGTAAATTGGGGAAGTGATCCAATGGACGGGAAATCTATTGCAGGTTATGCTATTTTTCTTGGCAATAATCTTATTTCTTGGTGTTCCAAAAAACAACAAATCATCTCTAGATCATCCACTAAAGCTGAGTATAAAGCTTTAGCATCTACAGTAGCAGAACTTATATGGACTCAATCTCTCTTGACAGAACTACAGTGTTCTCTTCTTAGTACACCATTGGGTTCGTGTGACAATCAAAGTGCTATACACTTGGCTCATAATCTGATCCTTCACACCAGGACCAAGCATTTGGAACTTTGTCTCCATTTTGTTCGTGAAAGAGTTGCAGCTTAGCTCTTGAGAGCCCAACACATTTCTTCCTATGATCAACTAGTTGATAGTCATACTACACTAGTGTCTTCTTCTAGATTTAAGTATCTTAGAGACGAATTCAAGGTGTTGTCTCCAACAGCAATCCAACATCCTTGAGTTTGAGGGGGTATGTAGAAGGATATAAAAGGGTGTAGAAGTTCTTTCTGTAATGTTCTGTTATAAGTTACTTAGAGTTAGTTGATTCTGAAGTCGGTGCAATTTCTCCTATAATAGAAGTGCTGTAATCTGAATTGTTCAGTTAATTATTTCAGACACTTCACACTTCTCTCATGCTCTACCCTTTCTCTTCTCTCCCTGTTAACTCGGTTACGTTTTGCAAATTGTGATTATTGATTCTCCAAGTGAAAATCGTGTCCCCAAAACAACCATTTTTCCTCCTGTGGTTGTCTTTAAGAAGTGAAAATCGCGTCCAATAAGATGTCTTCTACTGACGCTCTTTCCCCAACAAGGTTAAAGACAATCAATGCTAATCATGGAGGAAGGTTCATGACAATCAGTATGATGCAGTTGAGGATAACTAATGCCATAATCATAATAAGATGCAACATGAAAAAATAAAAATTTTGGCATGTATACCAACTTTAAATTAGATATCCAAATAAAAAGACTAAATTCAGATTTCCTAATATGACAACACTCGTTGTCGCAGAGCCTATATATAAGGCTCCTTTTATGATCTACAGCAAATGCTCCCTCCTGACTCTTTCTTTAACCCATTTATATGGAATTGGATCTCCTAATTTTCTCATTTTCTGACTTTGATGATTTTCTCTCCATTTCTCTCTATGTTGTATAAACATCTAGGTTGTGGGTCTCACTTTTTCCTTCTCACTAACACATTCTCTATTTTAATTTTGTTTCTCTCTCTCACTTAAGTCACTTGAACTTCTAATTTTAGAAGTTAAGGATCCCAATCCTTGTTTGTACCTTCCTCAAGCTCCTCATAAATAAAAGAACGCAAATTGGTTTCATTAATGCTGTCACTTTGGTTTACTCGTTTCAACTTCTTTTTGTATTGATAAATGAAGGAAAAGCTAACCCTATGTGTTTGGTTGGAGGGGAATGGAGGTAAGGGGAGGGGAGGGAAAATAAGGAGTCCAAAATCTCTCCCCTCCCTATTTTTTCTTTCCTCCAAAAGTGGATGAATATGGAGGGGAGGACAAGTTTATTAAAAATTTTAAATTGTTATGATCAAGTTATTTTTAATTATATTTTTTAATTTTAAAATTATCCTTATTTTCATAACTTAATAATCATCTTTCTATGAAAGAGTATAATAGTAAACAATTTTCTAATTTAAAATCCCTCCTCTTTTTACATTATTTTTCCTCCTCTCCTCTCCTTTTTACCAAACCAAATAAGGGAATTTTTTTTCCCTTCCGCTCCCCTCCCCACTCTTCCTTTCCATTAAAATCCCTCCCCTCTCCTCTTCTCATTTAAATCAAACATTCTGTAAGAGTCTAAGATAGAGTACTCAGATCAATACGAAGTTAAGAAATGTAGAAACACCCAAAAGCACATACCCCGCCAAAATCTAAGTGTTTTGATTCATTTTAATAACGAGTGGAGGAAAGGCAAATAAGGAGGAATTATCTTTCCTCACTTTGATAAGAGAAACTCTATACCCACATGGAATTCCATGTGGAAACGGAGTGTGAGCCTCGCTGAGCTCCTTTAATAAAGGCCTTGTCACCATTAAGTGTCATATCAACTTTGCCATTGGAAAGTGGTAGTTTCTTCTTCCAGTAGTTGTCACCTAACCTAAAAATGATCAATTGTACACATACAATCTTCCAACATGACTGCTTGCATTTTTCTTCATTAGAAGGCTTTTCAAGTACATAATTGGAAAGAGGGCAATCAGTGTTGGTTAACACCTTCAAATCATACAGGCTTGTCCCCTGACTGAGCTTATCTTCTTCACAGCCCTGTATGAATCGTACTGCCATGCTTATCATTGGGATCATGTAGAGAATATCCTCTTGGGCATTTACAAATAGGCTTGCTATAACTATCCATATGACAGAAGCTATAAATCCGCAAACACCACGAGCGTGGTTTCAAGGTTGTAGAACGAGTTGGGGGTTTTGGAAAATTGGGGAAGATGGTTGACGAGACTCACAGAAAATAACAGTGAGTTGTTAGTGATTTGGATGGAAGGTTAATAGAACGTGTAAATCGCTCTATAATGAAACAAATAAATTACCAGGGGTTATTCCCTCAGTATTACATTGATAAATAAATTTTTTTTAGAACTAAAATACATAAAATCTCTCTAAACTTTAAGTTGATTTTAAAAATTTTTTCTAAATTTTAAAAGTTTTCAAATATCCTTCTTAACTATGAAAAGCGTGCAAAAATCCATTTCGTCAAGTTTTTTATCAAATTTAGAATTTTTTTTGTCAAACCCCATTTTGACTAAAGAAAAAGATCAAAATACCCTTAAAATATATATAAATTTTCATAATCCGCCATAAATGCAGGAGCCCATGTCCCTCCTTCACTATGACTCCTGGTAGCACCACTACAAGTAGCCCGTGTTCCTCCTTTGACACTAGATCTATCAATCAATGTTCAGCTTGAACCATACATGAAGGGAGAAGTTCTAAACTAAACTAACTTCCAATTTCAAATTGGTAAGGAAATTCTGTTGGTCCAACATCGTGGTGGCAAACATGCCATTGGTAGGGGCGAAGAACCAAAGAAACAAGGACAAAGAACAACCATGAACAATTGCTCCAAGCATTCCAATTGCCATGAGAATATAATCCAGCCCATTAGTGAATCTGAAAAGCTTGTAAAACCTAGTGAGGGAATAGTTTAGGGCTTCTCCCCACTGCCACTATTGCTACTTCCCCCATTAACAAGACCACCCTTATCCCCACCATCTTTCTTGGGTTTAGAACTCTTCATTTCCCTTCTCTCTTCTTCCTCGTACATTCCCTCAATCTTAATTTTCTAATCCAATTAAAGAAAAAGGTTATGTATTACTGTTGAGAGAAGATTTACCTATTCTACAGCATTTAGTTTCAAAGTATCTGTTTGTATGTCTGCAAACAAACAAACAAAATTAAATTCAATCTTTGCTGCAAAGTGTAAAAAGCTCCAGCTCACTTGATTGCCGAGGGAAATACTAGAATAAAATTTTTTTCCAGGAAAAAGATAAGTGAAAAGGAATTTGAAATATTAGATTATGCATAATCAAAATCTTAGAAAGCACAAAAAATTTCAATTTGTGTTTGGTTAATATCACAGCAAAAGCTAATAAAGCCCATAGTAAGTATTATATAAAATACCATACCTATACCAAAAATCGTAACATGAAAAACTGCGAAAAGACATCAGCATAAAGTTTTATGAACTCAAGTAACCATACTTGTCAACTCCAGGGAAGGAGATTCAAACAAGAGTAATGGCAGAGAAGGGCAAAGTGCAATGGCAAAGAAGGGGTGGCATGACTTCTTTGGCTGGCAACGAATGCGTCTTTCACCGACAACAATGGAGTCACATTTTCTTAGTGAAATAGGAGGGATGACACTAGTTCTTGGCTGTAAACATAACAAGGGGTAGTGATAGCGCGATGATTTTCTCTGGTGGTTCCAGCAAATGAGTCTTCCAATAGGGGCGCGAGACTGGTCCTTTGTTGCAAATATGACGGGATTCTTGAACGAGAACACAGTCTTCTATAGTGGTGAATGGTGGACTTATTTAAAGAAGTTGATGGCGCGGTGGCTCCCTAAAATAAAATACTGCAACAATGAAGCTTCAGGAATGCAAGACTCCCCAAACAATTGCGACACGATGAGTAGCGGTATTAGACTTTGGTCAAGGTCACCGGTCCCTCCAAAGTAAGGAAGAACTGTGAAGGGGAGCCAAGTAAAGCTTTCGTTTGGTGAAGGAGTTTGGCATCGTCTTTGAGGGTGCTGGTTTTCCTAAAGTGCAGTGTGTTTTTACCTGAAGAAGGCTTTTTTCTTAAAGCTCCTTTCTAGGTCTCTGGTGTTAAGATGAATTTCATGCAAAGTGTATGTTGTTTTTTGGTAGATAAAAAAGGTGAAGTGTTGTGTGGAGATGCAATGGATGAAAGTGTAGCTATTGTGTAGGTTATGAAGGTGAAAATGTGCAGGCGTGAGGTATTTCCTTGTAAGTGCTATACTTTCTCAACAACTAAACAGGCTAAATAAGAAACATGCATCTACCCTCCGCTGTTGGTGTTGGTGGGTTTGTTTTATATGGGTGGTCAGAAATGGGAGGGGCAAGAGGCACTTGCATTTCGAACCATCTCCATTGATGCAAACGCTTTAGGTAATTATGTTTGCGGTGGATTATGAGAATTTATATATATTTTAAGGGTATTTTGATCTTTTCCCTTAGGCAAATTAAGGTTTGATTAAGAGACATCCAAAATTTAATGAAAAAGTTGATAGAAGGGGTTTTTTTGCATATTTTTTTATAGTTGAGGAGAATTATTTAAAAATTTTTAAAGTTTAGAAATTTTTTTTAAAATTAACCTAAAATTCAAGAAAATTTTATATATTTTAACCTTCTCTTTATAAATTTTGGCCATTTTTACCAAGAGACATATTTAACTTTTTTGATAGCTATTCCTTCAGTTAGTTTATAGACAAATAAATTTTTCTTTGATATTCAAAATCGAGGTAAAAAATAACAAGGGCTTTCTTCTCTCAAAATTTCATCAATATTATTAATATATCAATGAAATTATCAAGTTTATAATAATTCAATTTCTTGTAGTGACTTAACAGGGATTTTTTTTTTTTATGTTTTAATTGACCATTTTCGTTGGAAAAATTTGTGTTTCTATTAGTATCTTGATTTGATCGTTTGTGCTACCTACGAAGCCCGTTATTCAACTTCAAGTTGAACTTCATGTGTTTATGGTGGTGGATTGAGTTTATCCAATTTTTTAACTAAAAAATAAATGTCTCATGACATTTCATCTTCAATCAATTTGCAAAACAAAATAATGCTAATTTGTATACCAAGCCCTACAGCGCATCTTTGCATGATCAAAATTGTTCTTTAAATATTATTAAAATTATTTAAAGAATTAAACCACTACAAAATTTTTGGTATTACTTAGAAATAAATCTTTTAGTAAAAATTAAAAATTAATCAGTAATAATTAAACATTTATCTGTAATATATTTGACCAACAGATTGTATCCCCTAATAAAACCCTTGTCAAAAATTTTTATCAAGACAAAATAATATCTCTCACAAATTTACCGACGTATTTTTGTGATAAATAACCATTTTTTTTATCAGAATTACATTTTACCAACGTAATTTCATTTTTATTGATGGATAAATCTTTTGATAAAAATCTTAATTTATATTTTACTAAAAGATAAATTCATCAAAAAATAAATAAAAGAAAAATTAATTCAAATTCTTTTTGTTGAGTAATATATCCCTTAATAAAAGAATTTTTTTAAGAAAAATATTTCAAACAAATTTAAAAACTCCAATTGAACCAATTTTTTTTTTTTTTTTATAATTCTCTGAACTCATAGATATTAATCAAAACATAACAATTAGCCATAATAATATAATGACACATACATTAATTGAGATAATATCAAATAGATAGAAAATCAAGATTCAACCATGACAATATTAAATTATCTATCCTAAAGCCACATACATTAAATTTAAGATAAATTATAAAGAGAAGTGGTACTAACCTTAATGGAAATTGAAAAATGAAGTGAAGGAGAGTAGATAGCAATGAAATAGCTCTTACAATGGCTGAAAATCAAGTGAAAAATGAAATGTCAATAAGACTAGTGAAATAAGACAAAATCTAAGTATAAATTGACATCAAACTGCAAAAACATAGTAAGAGAGTAACGAAGAGGCCAAAAACAGCCAGAGTTTGGTCAAGATATTGTTGGAAAGTGGCTTAATAGTAAGAGTGTCAGTAGAGAAGAAGAAAGAAAAGAAAAGAGGAGAAGAAAAGAATGGTAAGGGGAGCATCTCCCTTCTATAATATAAGGACTTTACCTACGGATAGAAATCCACTGATAAAATAAATGAAACAATGTTGTTCAACTTTTTCTAAAACTTTTTATTATTATTGATGGAGATTTCCATTGGTAATATGAAAAACTTTTAAAAACTTCAAACTTTATTGCCTAAACGATAAAATTTTTTTGAAAAAGTATTATCAATGAATGTTGTTTGTGTCGATACTTTAATTTGTTGTGATTCTCTACTATGAATCAGCCTTTTTTTTTTTGAAAAAAAGGGATTACCACTGAACTAAATCTATCAATAATCTTGCCCTTTCTATAGTAGAACTTTGCTGCTGCCAAATCATTTTAACTATAGTTCTCTCAGGAATTTACCAATGGATTTCAAAATTTGTCAATGAAAGTCCTTAATTTTTCAATATCCATTGATAAAATTCATTAAATTTATTGATGGATTTCAACATCTATTAGTAAATCTGATGTGCATTGCTCCACACCTTTTTGTGCATAGTTTTCATCGAATTTATTGATGGATATTGAAATCCATTGATAAAATTAATTTCGTGCAAAATTTTCGTCAAATTTATTGATAGATATTAAAATCCATTGATAAAATTAATGAGTTTTACCAACAACTAATCCCTCGGTAAAAATGAATTTTGTCGAGGAATTTGGACTAGCAGATAATTTGCAAATTTCTTGTAGTGAACTCTTCTAAAACAATAATTTTGTGTTTGTTTAAAGATAGTTGTATAAGTAACTTTTTTGAGTTTATAGATAGTATTACTCATATATAGTAGATTATCAACCACAAAAAAAAAAAAATCCTTATTTCGAAATAAGATTGATGGAAGGCTCTTAATCATAATTGGGTAGTGCTATACACTCAAAAACCTATGATAGTGCTTCCCAAGTGACATAGCATGCATCATACTTAAGTTGACATTGTCCGTCATCAACTAAGTTATGAAAATGCGATCTAAAATAGGAAAGCAAATCAATTCAAATTATCGTGGGTTGATTTATTGCAAACTTTTGACTTCTAATGTAGTTTTCGTAAATTTTTCAACTTGGGTGATTATGTGGCAGAGGCAATTTGGATTGCTGCATCATTCATGGTGTACATTTTTGTCCAAGTTTTTGGATGTTAAATTTGCATTACTCTTCTTATTTTGCTTGCTATAAGTTCTTTATATATCATGCGACTACATATGGTAATGTGCAAGAAATGCAACACAAAGGAATAGGGTTGAAAAATTATAGAGAGTGCAAAATGAACATGGATTTTTTGTCATGAGTTTATAATTTTGATCACATTAATTTGAGATTGATACATTACACATAGGCACATTTTACATATGTGCAAACCATTGTTTGCTCTTGCCCAAGTTATCTTGAAATGACAATTAAGTGTTCCAATTCTCCCAAAAATGGTTTTCAAAAATTAATAGGATAATGTGTTCCATTTCTAGACTAGACTAGCCAAGATGGAAATAAAGAAAGAAACTCCAATTTAAATAGAATGTGCATGAGAGATGAATGTTCCAATTGTTAGTTTGATAGTCTTTCTGCAACCAAGAGGTAAAACTACCCCATCACTGCAAGGTGCCCGACAATGTTGCTAGAGTAGTTAGATACCATAGTTAGGGTTTCACCATTAGTTATCTTGACAGAATCAGGTTTGGGTTAACAAGTGGACATTCCGACAATATAGCATTCCTTATTTCTGTCTCGTTTCCATATTTTGGTATTGAGGTAAATAAGAGCCTCCAATCCTGAAACAATAAACATAATTTAGAGAAAGCTCATACATTAAACTATAGTTATTAGCATCTTACAATAATATATAAACGAGAAAGATGCATAATTTTAATTTTAAAACTAAAAAAAGAATACCAATCACAAATGTGAAAGACAAAAAAAATTATTCAATAAATTGTCCATACAAAATATATAATCAATGGTTATCTATCCTAAGGTGTGTAGATCACCCTATAGTGTGCATAATATATATTTAGATATATTTAGGGATTTAAGAAATACTTGATGCATTTCTATAATTTCTTAACATCCATCAATAATGAATCCCTATGATCCATCAATGCTACACAGGGAACAAGGATATAAATAATATTGTGATTAAGGATACCATTATATTCAGGAGAAAGGGCTTTTCTTTTAACCTATTATACAAACAAAAAGCATGTTATGTCAATAGGGCAACAACACCATATAAATAAGTAGAGAGTAGGGACCTTGCCTTGTGACAGTAGGATTTAGTTAACCCATCATTGGTTAACTTGCATAAGGCCCAATAACTAAAAGGGTTTACACTAACTAATTAGCCCATAATTTAATGATCAAACAACTGGGTCAAAAATCAAGTCTCACATTAATCTTATATTAATCTAGGTTTTATTCAAATTAACCATTGATATATGTAAGTCCACGCAAATATTCCAACAATCTCCCATTAAAACTACATATATCAGGCTTTTAAAAGAAAAGATTCCAGATTAACAATAACAAAGTGTGGGCACAAAATTATTAGATGTGAACCAAGCAATAACCTTTAGTCCAAAATGAGATTATAAGTACCCAACAATGCAAGAATCATATCCAATGAAGATACCAATATCACACACGTCAAAATACTTATAAACTCATGACTTAAGTAATGTGGACATATGGGATAAGAATTTGCACTATAAAATTGTGATCTATGTGCAATCTTAAACAAAATGGTTCAAACATTAAAGATGCTTATTGAGAAACAACATAATATCTCAACATCACAAAATTGAGACTCTGACAAAATGTCTCCAAAGAGGTAAATATGAACAATATGTTGTATGTGACAAAGTTGCATGCAATAGAATATATGACATTAATTAATAATGGTTAATGTCTCAAGACATACAACACTACCGCATTACTCCTATTAACCCATAACACCACACATGTTTAATAATACTGGTTATATGATTTTAAGATATCATAGCTATTAAGCTTTGCTTAGAGGATCACAACCATAAGCTCAATGCGAGCCTAAAGTTCACATACTTTTCATTATAACAATAGGCAATTGACCTCATAATTTTAGTGTATGAAAAACTCTTGTTGTTTTGAGACATACAAACAAGAGCAGAATTTTTATAATAATAGCATGAGGCATGATAGTATTTTTCACAAAATTTGGAATCATGATATTAGGTTCCTAAGCCAAATGGCATGATAAGTAGCTTCATATCAATCAATACACTCAGCCTCCAAAACAAAATTATATTTCTTATAATTTAAGTAGCCTATATAATTGAGCACATAGTCTTTAATACCTTGCAACTATCTTTGGACTTCATTTGTTGCTCTTTAATACTCAATATCGAGATCACTCAAGCATCTCCCACCCATACAAATGACAAATTAATATCATGCGTGTGCTAACTTGAGCATGCAATAGGCTACTTATAGCAAAAGCATATGGAACATTCATTATATTATACTAGGATTTTAAGGCTTTATGCCTTTCAAGATAGGTGCTACATAATGGAAACAATATTTTATAAGAGCATATTTAGCACCTTCTCAATCAAATATTTTATGAGACAAACCAAGATTTCCCACGGGTTTACCATAGTGGATCTGTATACCAAAGATGAAAGATACATCACCTAGATTCGTTTCATGAAATTATAGGTTGATAGCATTTACTTTGTCTCACATAATAGGTTTGAATCAATTTGCTAGCCAAAATGTGTGATCAACATTCAACACCAAAATTAAATTGCTCCCACTTACCTCTGGTAAGTGTACTAATCAATATTATTTTCCTTAAAACTAATTCAAGAGGCTATTTAATCAAAGTTATTGCATCAATACCTATTCAAAAATATAATTGTTCTCTTCAATTCTCATACTAGAGACTCCACACCCCCTTTTATAAATCCATCAATTATTTTACATATCCTTTGACAAAGCTCTATTTAAAAAATAATTATAATGAAGCTTTCAAGATCAAAATAGGCTAACAATTTTTTACTCTTCTTTTGTTTGGATAACTTTCCACGGTTTTTTTGACTTGTAAGTAATGACAAGTTTCATGATATGCTTACACACATCTCTCACACCATTAGATAGTAGCCATTCTAAACTTTGTCATATTTGATAAGGTTTAAGTTCAAGGATGTTAACTAAAGCCACTTAGCACTATAAGTGGTTGTAGTGGGTTTAGGAGGCTCACCCTCATTTAAAGTTATTTTATAACAACAAACACTGAGATTGCATAATACACCTAGTCCTCATCATTGGTTCCTTTCAACATTCTCACGGAACTGAATTGCATAGGAAAGCTTGCTAAGGAAACACAAACAAAATGGAGATGTTAAGCATAATTAGTTTCCTCAAGAGTTCAATTAACAAGGCAAGTCATTGGATTCAAATCCTCATGTCATTGTAATCATGCCAAAGGGACATGAATTATAATGCACAAGCACACTCCACAACCATTGCATATCATGTTCTTAAAATTAACACCAATAGGGCATTTAAATTCTAAGAGCATAATATCAATATAAATCAATTTCAAAATTCCAACAGACTTATCACCAAAGGCACTCTAATAGGGTGTAACCTCCAATGATATTATTTTCAGCATAATCTTAAAAAATCTATTTGGAAATTTAGAAAAGTGAACAAAATAGTTGATCCTATAGTAGGCAAGCTCAAACTCTTTCCAAAAAAGGTTTTCTAGAGTGTCTAGATTCCTAAATAGTAGCCAAGTTTTCTCAAATACAGCATTTTTAGTAATTTGGCAACATAAGTGTAGAATTGGGCTAAATATCATTGCATATTCAATCCAAAATTTAACTTATATGCAAAGCATGTCAACAAGATATAAAATCCGGTCAAACATTAATTAATGAATGTGTTCACAACAAATAAAATCAAAATAACCAATGTCATAATAGGAAAATAACATAAACAACACAAACAATGGCTCTTACTATATTAATGCATCAAAAAAACTCAAAATTGATGTTCTCAATCTGAGCTTGAAAGGTAGCAACATTAAGTTCTTTAGCTAGTGGAACCATATCATAGTTTTAGTGCCAAATAGCTCTACAAAAACTTTACCATCCTCAAACAATTTTCCAACAACAAGATATTCAAAATCTATATCTTTGAAGCTATTAGTAATCCTGTTATTTTAGGATAAAACAACCATTACTTTATTGTTACAATAAATTAGCAAAAACTTAGAACAAGTCAATAACTCTAAGATTAATAGACTATGTAATTGTTGTCAAGAAACTAATGAATGTAGCTTGATAGTAGAGATACTCATGCTTTTTTACAGAGCACCTTTTATTTATTTATTTATAAAATAACATTGCCAGCTCGTAAGAAATCATAACTCAAAAAGGATTAACTTTGTACTGGCAAGTAGAAATATAATCAATAAGGAAAACAAATTAATTTTCATTACCTTTTAGATATATACATGCTTGCTTAAGACCACAATTTGACCTTTAAAGATTGCAAACTAGATGTTACATCATGGTTTTACAAAACTCCCAGGTTATAGCAAACAAACCTTTTTTTTTTAATCAAGATTTTCATATTGCTACATCCATCTGACATAACTCCATATCAAAAAACAATCCACAAAAGCCATGATGATCTTGAAGGAAATCTTAATGGAGATATTTAGAGTTCAACAAACTCCCACACATTACTCTTATACATGAATTGAGTTTCTTTATTCATGTTCATAATACACTCATGAAATTTTGAGAACTTGGTATATTTGGACTACAATACACTAAATCTTTCCTTCTCCCAAATGTTATAGTCAAGATATACTAGATATGTTTCATAAAAGTGAGAATGACATGAAAGTGTAATTTTACCTCTCAGTTACCCTATTCTGTTTAGGATTGTAAGACATAAGAAATTGGGAAATAATAAAATTTTGCAGAAGGGCCATATATATATTTTAAAATTAATGCTTAAAGTATATAGAGTAGTAAATTGATTAAAGTCTAAATCATTTTATATAATTCTTCAAACATAAAAGAATCTTCAGTAAAATTGCTTTTCTTTTTCTGTAACTAGACTAATACAAACAAATATTTTAAAGCATAAAATACAACTAAACTCAAGTTTTAAATCAACCACTCTACTCTATGTCCACTTTATTTTCATATCATACTTCATATAAGAGTCCTAACACTAATTACTTTCCTTCTTATTATAAAGTGTTTCAGGCCCTCAAAGACCTTGTAGCTTGTAGTGTGAATATCTTTTCAGGTTTCTTGTTTTCTTTATGAAAGGGATATTTATTATTAAAATTTTCAAGGTGGCTAAGTGATCAAACTCATACTCTTTCTAATACTATGTTGCATTCTCTTTTTCCTTTGAAGACGAAAAGAAAAAAAAAACTATTTATATCCAAGTTTCTTTTGGGTTTCTAGGAAGTTTTCATGACATAAAATTTGAAAGCCATGATAGACAATAAAGTTGCTATAATAGGGCAATTTAGGCCTTTCAGTATAATAGGCACACTACTCCTGAACACCACTCACCTTATTATCGTTAATATCGACTCAATATTCTCTTTCATCTCTAATAATTATTTTAATCAAAATTATTCAAAAGAAAGTACATTGAGCTAAAAATCATTGATAAAACCATGAGCCATGATAGTGTTTCATTTGGGATCCTTGATTATCATCATAAACTTTCCACAGGTAGACAATACAACATTGTGAAGGTAATTCCTTAAAATAACAAGTTTAGAAAATAGTGAAAAAATTTAATATCTAAAACCTATGAGCAGTATGATTTTCTCATATGTTATTTTCACATGCTCTAGGTTATATAAACTAATTTTCATAATAAATCCTTTTAGGTAAGTTATTACATTAATTTAATAATATCTAATCATATTCTAAAGTTATAACATTCATAGAAAATTTCAAACAATTTTTACAAAATATACAAATTTCAAAAATCATGATCAACTTGGGATTTAAAAGGAACTTTGTAAAATTTGGGGTTTCTTGAACAAAATTAATGCAACGGAAATAATACTTGGACCATAAGCAATGATATTCAAGTGGATTTTGTTGCAGAAATTATTTCATGTGAATCTTTTTATTATTTATGAATTTTTTGACAAAATACTAAAAATATGTTTTCTTTTTGAACGTGTGGCTCAAAATATAAAAAATAATACTACAAACACATTTTTAGTATGTATTTTCATTTGTCAAAAATTCATAAATTATAAAAAGTCCACATAAAACTAATTTTGTAGAAAGAACCAAATATGAAATTTAAGAGATAATTTTATCTTTTTACTCAATTAAGGGTATTTTTTATAACTCATAGTAGATTGGATTTGTGTAGTGTAGTTATAATTTATAAAAAAAACAAGGGAAGTTAATTTGGATTTTAAAAATAAAGGAAACTTATATAAGAATTGCAAAATAAATAAGAGGTTGAAATCATTTACTTTAAATTTTATTAATGCAAATAAATAGAATAATTAGTAATAAGATTTAAAAATATAATGACTAATTTATATACTTAATTTTGTATATATTTAATCTGACCAAAAAATTTTTATAATTTTATTATTTTCATAGACTGAATGTTACTAAATACTCACTTAAAAGAAATTATAAAAAAAATTTATATTATTAAAGCACGATCCATTAATAGAATTGAAATAATGATGGATTTTCTGACATATACCATCATTTAATAAATGACTTGTCACAAAAATGTATCTATACATGTTGTTATTTGTTGGTAAAATTTTTAACATATGTTTGCTGATAAAATTAAAATCATTAGGCAGTAATTAAATTGCCCTATCAATAGGTTCATTTCTTTTAAGTAAGGGTTCTTTAAATTATTGAGAGATATATCCATTTGTAAAAGTTAAAAATAAAAAAATTATCCAAGAATATATTCTACAATAATATTAATTTTTTAAAAATTTTGCAAATTAAATTATATTTATGTATTCATTTTAACTTACCAATATAAAATTATAATTTGTAATAAATAAAAATACTTAAAAATAAAATAAATATTACAAAATACAGAAATTACAATAAAAATCTAGTTGAACTCCTAAAAAACTATTTAAACTTGAAATCTACATATAATTGTCCAAGGAATGTCTGTATTAGTTCCTTGAATCTAAATGTTTCATTGGTCCCCTATTGAGCCATAAAAGATCTTACCCAACCTAATTGAGACTCAAATCGAGACAATTTATAATACTTAAATAGTACACTAAAAGTTAAAAATCTAATCTAGTGTCTGAAGGATTTATTATAATATGAGCAATGTAAATCTATATATAAAATAATTCAATAAATTATCTTAAGCATATACACTATCTGATAGAGAAATAGAAAAAAATACCTAGAGGATCAAATCTCATAATTGAAGGGTTCATAGTGACATAAAGCTTAGGAGAAGACTTTTGTTCTTCTTTTCTACGATGTGTGATAAGAATAATATATTAGATTAATGGGGAGCTAACATCATATAAATAGAAGAAAAGTAGGGACCTAATCCTTATCAAACTAAAATTGTGTTAACCTACCATCAAGGCTAACACTAGCAAGGCTTGCTTACAAAAGCTCAATAACACTTACCTAATTAACAAAATAAGTCCAATACTATTGACTAATATTAATTTGGGTTTTATTAAGATTAACCCATTGATATATATAAGTCCACATAAGACATAAAATTCTAATAGTCTTCCACTTGGACTACATATATCAAAATTTTAAAAGAAAACAAATTCTCCAAATCAAAAATAACAAAATGTGGCTATAACAATGCCAATACTAAGGTAAGCAATATTAACCAAAACCAACCTCAAATTCAAAATGTGATTATGAGTGCTCAACAAAGCACAATACAAGCCAATAGAGACAATAATATCATACATGTCAAAACAATCATAAACACGTGACTTGAGCAATAATAGACATGTGGGATAAGGACTTGCACTACAAAAGTAAACTATGTGTAATCCTCCTATAATGGCCTGAGCATCGAAGATGCTTACTGAGAAAAAAAACACAAAATCTCAATATCACAAAATTGAGACTATAATGACATGTCTCCAATGAGGTCAATATCAACAATATAAACATTATTCATATAACAATATTGTACAAAGCAAAAACATAATACATTCAACAATAATAGTCAATAACAATAATAGTCTCAAGGACTGACAGTATTATAAACAAAAGTATATCACTCCCGCTAACCCAAAGCACCATATATGTCTAATAATGTTGTCCATATGGTTCAAAGATGCCAGTGTTGTCAAGCTATAGTTAGGGGATCTCAACCATAAGCTCAATGCTTATGTACTCAATGCGAGTTTGAATTTCCTATATTTTCTCTCTAACAAATTGATATTTGACCTCAAATGCATTATACATATAGAATTTTTATTGTTTTGAGAGAAACATATAGTACTAGGGCTATCACAATGGATAGTCAAAGGTTAGAAATACTGTCAACAATATGGAACCTTGAAATTAAGTTCCTAAGTTATATGACTTAATGAGTAGCCTAAAAATAGCTAACATACTTTACTTTCATAACTGAGGTAACTGTGAGAGTCTGTTTAACACTTTTTTATGAATCACTCCTCTAGCCATCATGAAAATGTATCAAAATAGACTTATTATTATTAGAAAGCCTGCATAATCAGAATCTATATATCCAATCACCTCCTTGTGACAAGATCTCTTGTAAATGAACATATGATCTTTAGTACCTTATAGATACCTCATAACTTTATTTGTTGCTCGCCAATACTCATAACTAAAATCACTCAAGTATCTCTTAAGCACACTAATAGTAAAAAAAAATTAGAATGTGTGCATACTTGAGCATACATCAAGCTGCCAACAATGAAAGCATATGGGAGCTTATCCATTTTAACTAGTTTAATATTATTCATTGGACATTGGATTTTAGAAAACTTTTCACCTTTCAGAATAGGTGCTACACAAGGGAAGCAAGAACATTAAACTTGCAGAGCACCTTTCCAATGTAAATTTTTTGAGATAGACCAAGAATACCCCAGAGACTATCACGATAGATTTGTATTCCCAAAACAAAAGAGGCATTACCCAATTCTTTTATGTCAAAATGGCTTGATAACATCTACTTTGTCCCATGAATTAATCTCAAATCATTACTAGTTAACAACATGTCATCAACACACATTACAAGAATAATAAAACTGCTTCCACTAAACTTGAGATCGATGCATTGATTAATGGGGTTTTTCTTGAAGCCAAGCGAAGATACAACATAATCAAATTTAATATACCATTGCCTTTAGGCTTGTTTCAAATCATAGATGGACCTTTTCAACTTGCACACTAGCTACTCTTAGTCTTCTTTTATGAACACATTAGACTAATTCATGTACATATTCTCATAATTTTTTATTCAGAAAAGTAATCTTAACATCCATCTTATGCACCTCAATATCAAAATGAATTACTTGGGTCATAACTATATGAAAGGAAATATTTAGTAGAGATTGGTGAGAATGTCTCCTTATAATCAATGCCCTTTTTGAGATTGTAGCCCCTTTTCCACCAATTTGTCCTTACATCTCTCAATTCTTCCTTTATAATCACACTTGGTCTTAAAGACCCATTTACAACCAACAGTTTTATATCTAGTAGGTAATTTTACAAAATCCCAAACATCATTTTGATTCGTAGATGTCAACTTATCTTGCATGGCCTTGCAACCACTTAGAAGAACAAAGACTTGAGATAGCTTCTTTAAAAGTAAAGGGATCATTGTTAACAGTCAATTCATATTCCTATAAAATATTTGTGAATATTGGGCTTGTGAGCTCTCTCAAATCTTCTTAATGGGACCTTTTGTTGCACTAATGGTTTTAGAACAACATTATTAATTGGTGGTGGAGGATTTACAACTAGTGGTAGCTCAACATCAAGTCTATCTAATTGAGGAGGCATTAAGACAGAAAGGGGAATAATAAAAACTAATAATTCAATCTTGTTCCTTACTAAATCCATATTATGTGGTACTACACCTTCATTGCACATACCATTCTCAAAGAAGTAGTCCTGTTAGACTCAATGACTCTTAGTGGTATGAGAAGCATAATAAAATCTGCATCCTCTATATACAATGCTAAAGCCAATAAAGAAACCACTAATAGTCTTGAAATCAAGCTTCTTTGATTGTGAGATATGGGGTCTTGCCTTGGCTTTACAACCTCAAATATGAAAATGCCTTAAGCTATGCTTCTTTGTCATGAAAGTTTCATAAAGTGTCTTGGGCACTTAATTTAGAATGTAGGTAGTAGTCTTTATGGCTTCTCTCTATAAGAATTCAAGTAGAAAGGAATGACTAAGTAGGCATTTCACTATATTCATAAGAGTCATCTCCCTCTTCTTTGCAACACCATTTTACTAAGGAGTACCTGACATAGTGTATTGCTCCTTAATACCACACTCCCTAGAAACATAGCAAAGGAACCAAGATTTCTCTTAGTCTCAATGTATCTACCATACAAAATGCCCCTCCTCTATCAAATCTCACAAGCTTAATCTTTTTTCCTGTTTTCAATTCAACAGCATTCTTGAATACTTTGAATGCATCCAGAGAATCAGACTTCTCAATGATGAGTTAATCCACCCATGTCTAGAATAGTCATCAATGAAAGTAGCCTTTAACATAATTAACACAATTTTTAAAATTAGATAAATCTAAACTATGTAACACACCATCCTTAATAAGTCTTTCAATCCTCTCCTTAAAAAAAATGCAACCCAATCTCCGACGTCAAAGCATAGAAGAGTTTTCATCAATTTTATAGTGCCTATTTTCACTAACAGTATTAACAGAAGAAGAGGATTTCCTAAGAGAGCAACCAACATCTAGCATGTATTAGCCATCACAAGAATACTAGAATTAACAGCACAAGAATTATGGTAAATAATAACTTTTCCATTACCAAGGAGAAAAGAATATTCAGATTTATCCAAAATAAAATTAGAAATCAAGTTCCTTCTTATGGAGGGAAGGTACAGTATCTTTCAAATTTTAAACATGTCCAATGCTAATTTCAAAGAAATAAGTCCTATAGTTTTTACTTTCTTCCTTGCTCAATCCTCTATGGACACTGAAAATTCTTTATCACTTGGCTTTCTTTTTTTTTTGGTTAGTATATGAGCCAAACGGCTTTGATAGAAAAACGGGGGCATTCAAACCCGCAGAGGGGTTCAAGGATACTAGCAAGGATGCCACTAGAGTCAAGGCTCATGGGCTCTTCCTCTTGAGTAGCAATATAAACCACATCATTAATGGTCCATTAATCATTTTTCTAAGTATTGTAAGATGTCCTTAAAAAATTAAATTAAGAGATAAGAGAATCTAGTACCTTCCAAATCAAGAAACTATCATCCAAATTAGTACCCATTTTCTTAACATTCTCATGCACTCTACTAACACCATCATAATGAGTATTAACAATTGGAGAGAGATACCAACATTTCTCAACCTTGTCAAACTTGACAAATTTCTCATTAACAATCTCTAAAAATTGCTTGGCAGTCAAGGATTTAGCATCAGGAATACCTTGCTTAATAGATTTGTCTACATAAAATTTCATAAACATCAAACAAATCTAGTTGGAGCATTCCCACTCTTTATATTATGTCCTCCTAGCAACAAAAGAGGTATCAGAAGATTTGTTTAGCTCATCTTACTAAGGGCCATAACAATATTAATAATTGCAACGTTTAATTCAAACATTCAACCTATTCTACATTATTGGTCCCAATCAACATTTTCATGGAATTGTATTACACAAGAAAATTTATTAAGAAAATATAAACAAAATGGGAGACATTAAATAGTTTCCTCAATAGTCCAATTAACTAGGCAAGCAATTAAACATGAGTCCTCGTGCCATTGTAATCATGCTGATAGGACTTGTATTACAATGCATAAGTGCATTCCATAAACATTGCATACCATGTCCTTAAAATTAACTCTGATAGGACATTTAAATTCTAAGAACACAATATTAATGTAAATCAATTTCAGAATATCAATAGACATACAACAAAAGACACTCCAATAGGGTGTGACCTCAATGATATTACATTTTACAAAATCTATTTTAGAATTTAGAAAAGTGAACAAAATATTGCTTCTGTGATAGGCAAGCTCAAACTCTTTTCTAAAAGGTTTTCAAAGTGTCTAAATTCCTAAACAGTAGCCTAGTTATTTTAGATGCAACAATTTCAATAATTTCGGCAATTTAAGCTATATAACATTGTATATTCAATACAAAATTTAATTTTTATACAAACAATGTCATATTTGAGAGTACATAAAATATAATGTACAAAATCATGCCTAGATACTACAAAAATAATTTGGGCTCAAAATTCAGAGAGTTTAGTATAATTTTATGTAGAATAAATTCCCAAAAATTTGAAGCAAATATTTCTAGGCCTCAAAAAATTATAGAAAAATCATAAATGGATTTAGCACAAAATTTAGAGTGGGATGGGTCCAAGACCTTATAGCTTGTAGTATGAATAATTTTTTTAGGTTTATTGTTTTCCTTAAGAATAAGAAAGGAATTTTTCTTAATCAAAATTTTCAAGGTGACTAAGTATGTGATGAAACTCATACTTGTTGACCCTAAAATTTGATTTGGTATTTTTGGAGTCGCCACCAATCTAAATTATCTAAAGGTGAGATCGGATACCTAATTAAAAAATGGTCTACGTTTCAAAGATTGAGTTCGGGGGTTGGTTACATTTTAGGGAAGGTGTTAGCACCCCAAACGCCCTTTCGGTACCAAAAATGATCTTATTAATTTATCTTAATTAATTTATGTTGGTTAAAAATTTAAAAAAAAAGGTTTTTGATAAATAATCCCTGCCCATTCCGGATTAGGATAAAAATAATTTTGAGAAAAAATCCCCTTCCTATTCCAGTCCATGGTTTTGAAAATAATTTTAAGAAAATCCCCTTCCTATTCCAGTCTGGGGTTTTAAAAATAATTTTAAGAAAATCCCCTTCCTATTCCAGGCCGGGGTTTTGAAAAGTGCCTAGAGTCAAAATTGCTTAGGACCAAAGAAGAACTCAAGGTGGTAATACTAGGATTTCTTAACAAATAATCCTAATGCTAAAATTTAAAAAAATTAACAAGAAATTAAATCAATGAATACGGGAGATCAATAAGAATATTGCCTAGGCTAAAATATGTGCAGAATCTTCAATACAAAACATGCAGAATTTTTAGTATATAAAAGTTATATGAAGATTCTATATAGAATGCAGAAATAAAACAACAAAACAGAAACACATTTTGTGCAGAATTTATGAAACAAAATGCAGAAGTTGAATTGCAATGCAGAATTTGTAGAAGATAGAAAGTGCAGAATTTATGAAAGACAAATGCAGAATGAAATAACGTGCAGAATTTTCATGCAGAAAACAGTGCAGAATTTTAGTACAAGATGCAGTACAAAACAGAATGCAAAACCATGCAGAAATAGAAGTTTGGTTATTAAAACTCTATATGCAGAATTTAATCATGCACATAATTATGCAGAATTTAAGATGGAATCTATACATGCTAATAATGCAGAATGTGCAGAATTTGGACATGATTTTATTTGCATGTAGAGACCCACAGTAAATTAAGGTAAAAGAATGTGAAAATACATGCACACCATAATTAATAAAAATGAAAGTTATGCAAACACTAGCAAAAACAATCCTAGCTATATTAGGATTAAAGTTTGAGATCTACGTAATTAAAATTGAACACATATATGAATCTAAAAGAAAATAGGAAAAGGGGCTTACCTTGAGTGTCTTCCTTTGTGTGATTTGAAAAAAAGGATGTATGCTTGTGGTGTGAAGAGTGTGCAATTTTTCTTGTAGGCTAAAATCCTTCCTAAGCTCTCTCTTTCTTTTTACTACGTGAAAAGCTCCCCTTTCTTCTTGTAGGTTCCTTTTCTTTTTGCTCTTCTCCTCCCTTGTATACGTGAAGAAGCCTTTCTTGCTTTTTGGCCTTTTATTGAAATTTTGGAGGCTTTCTTTTTTTCTTGTAAGCCGTGAACTTGCCACTTTCTCCTCTTTTTGCTTTTTGGCGTGGAAGCTCCCCCCTTCTTTTGGTGCATAAGTGAATTTTTTATAATTACTTAATTTAGAGTTTGTTTTTTGGTTAAATTCTTATTTCCTAACTTTATCTTAACTCTTATCTTTTATCTTTTTATCTTTTTAATTCTATTATTTTATTTATCTTTTAGATTTCAGATTTTTATCTTTATCATCCTATTATTCTTGAATTATCATGGTTTTCTTTCATTTATCCTCTTTTATCCCCTTTTTTTTTTTACCTCTTTATTATTTGTTATCTTTATCTCTTTATCATTTTCTCTTCTATTTATCTTGTATTATCATTTGTAAATTTTGATTATCTTATCTTTTTTCTGATTTTTAGTTTAGTTTTATTTTAAAATTTTATTTTTGGTTTGGGCTTGATTTATTTTTGGGCTTATTTATTTTATTTTGGGTTTTGGTTAAGTTTAATTTTGTATTTAATTGTATCTTGGGCTTATCTTTAAGTTTTGTTATTTTTTAGTTTAAATTTGGGGTTGTAATTTATGTTAAAGTTTTGAGAAAGTGGGTCGGACAAAATTAGGTGTCTACAATACTCATTGCAATACCATGTTGCATTCTCTTGTCCCTTTAAAGACAAAAGAAAATACAAATTATTTATGTCCACATTTTTTTTGGGCTTTCTAAAAAGTTTAAGGACATCAAATTTGAAAGCCATCATAAACAATAAAGTTGTTATAATAGGGCAATTTAGATCTTTCAATGTAATAGCTACACTACTCCCTAATATTACTCACTCCATCATGATTTTCTCACTTTACATCATGAAACCAACCCTAGGCAACCCAATAAATATTTTACACATGTCAATTTTAAATAATTTTAATAAAATTCATGAGATTTGAAATTCACCATCATCATAGGGTTTAAAAAAGCTTTTTGAAAAATTTGAGGTTTTTTGTGCAAAACTAATGCAATAGAATCAATACCCAAACATAGACTACGAAATTTAAGTCTCAATATATCCAAAAATAAAATTCAACAAGAAATCAAGAACCTACAAAATTTTCATACAAAATTATATGCCAAATTTTACATACAAGAAGAAAAAAATTTAAAGAGAGATATAATCACATAATGTGCAGGCATAAAATAAATTTACAGTAGTTTTGATACTAATTGAAGGATTTATTTTAACATGAATAACATAAATTCATACATAAAATAGTTTAATAAATCATCTTAAACATACACATTATCTAATAAGAGATAAAAAAAACATATATAGAAGATTAAATCTCATAATTGAAGGATTCATAGTGACATAAAATTTAGGAGAAGTTTTTTACTCTCTTTGTTTACTATATGTAATGATTGGAATAATGTGTTAGATTAATGGGGAGCTAACACCACATAAATAAATAAAGAGTAGGGACTCAATTTTTGTCAAACTAAAATTATGTTAACGTACTCATCAAGGTTAACACTAACAATGTTCACTTACAAAAGCTCAATAACACTTGGTTAATTAACAAAATAAGTATAATAATATTGATTAATATTGATCTAAATTTTATTAAAAATTAACCCATTAATATATGTAAGTTTGTATAGGATATAAAGTTTTAACAGTATCTGACATCTTCATAATTTATCTGAAATGCTATAAATACTCAAATAGCACATAATTATGACTAGAAAAATAAGTAATCTATCTTAATGTTAATACTTTTAGTCTGGTCACAACATCTTTAAGTCATTTATTTTAATTCTAACACATTAATTTAATAATAAATAAAAAATTTTATGCTATCAACCTCAACAATAAAGAAGAACATAATAAACGAGGGAAATAACGAATCAACTTGCTCCCACAATCATTAAAAATAGAAAACAACTCACAATGTTAGAAGTAGAAGTGGCAAGTCAAAAATAGATAGAAACTTAGACCTCAAACACAAACTAAAGAGACACAGTGAGAGAGTGATAGAAATTGCTGGAAGAAGCTTAAAATCGCCAAAGATGCTAAAATGCCATGGCTTTTTGGGGAGAGAGAAAGAGTGAGGGTGGGAGGGAACCAAGCGGAGGCGACGGGCATGTGTGAAATTCAAAGGCACATTTTGACGGCCTTTGCCTCTAAAAGCCTCTCAAAAATAATAAGAAATTTAAATAAAACATCATGTTTGGGTTATCAACGGATTGGATCCACTGGTAAGCTAAAAAGGCTTCCAGTGTTATTATTGTTGGGTGTGGAATCAAGTCAAAACTCTCATGTTCACTGCCAACTTCAGGCCATTCATAAAATGGTGCGTTCTTCGAGCGTTGAAATGGCGCCTAATCAAAAAGCTCATTTATATTGCCAACGACTATGTGCTGTAAGTAATTGTGGCCAATTCTTTAAAATTTTGAGCGAATACACTTTGATTGTTGATATTTGACAAGTTAATCGGTCAATTATTGGTAGATTGACCATCTTTAATTTCGCTAGTAAAACTTTGGCGGAAGTGTCCCTATCAGAAGCAAATTTTTTTCTACTCATGGTGGATACAATTGATGGTTTTAATTTTTATCAACTGATCCATAATACATTGGTAAATTGTAAATTTTTAATAGTAAAACTTTAGATGATTTAATATATTAAATTTTAATAATTAAATTTTAAAATTTACAAATTTAATAATTTATAAAAAAATTTGTAACATGTTAAAAATTTTTGTTTTACGAAAGTTTTTTTCCTATTTTTTATGGGATTAACTTATGGTTGTTTTTGTTTTGGTTGTGTTTTCGGATGTACATATGATACGGTTGGGTTGCTACGCCCGTGCCAAAATTGCCATCCGCGTTCGGGTGGGAAACTTCGCCTCTATATCAGAAAACTTGGACCGTTCATGTGAAATGGACCCATCTGATTCCATACAACGGTTTAGATCTCCGTCTCTGAGCTTCTTCAGCTGTACTACGTCACCCTTTCTATTCGTTTTGGCGTCTTGCGTTTCAGCCAGTTGGAGTAGAAGAGTCGGCCGTTGCTTCGTTTTCTGAGAGTCCCAACTTACACTATTTACTTCTTTATTTGTAACAGATAATAATAAAACCAGTCACTTTCATCATAGTCAATCAAAATCAATAATCCCTCGACTCGGTGCTGTTGTGTTCCGTTGTTCCTGAACCCTTGAGTAAGCAATTTCTTAGTCTAACTCTTCAACTTCGTTTTCGTGTTTTCTGGGTTTTCGGAAAGCCCCTATTCTCCCTTTGTTTTCCCTTTCCTTTTCTTGGTTTTTGTCTGTAAGGTGAGATTGCTAAAGTTTTTGTTCTCTTTCAAATGATCATGTAATGGGGGCGCCATATTCCCGTGATTACTTAGTTTTTTTTTTGTTGGGTATTTTCCCTCTGCAAAAGGATCTAATATTATATTGTTTTAACTCTCTTGGTTTGATTTTCCTTTTAGTAATTGCATTGTACCCTTTTACGGATTTTCTTTGTCTCGTTCCAATTTGATATGCTCCAATATTCGTTTTGTTTTGCTGTTTAAATTGTTGGATTGAATTAACATTTAACAGAGTCTACCATGTTACTTTTCCCTTCTGGTAGACTTGAATTGTTTTGAATTTGTCTGACTTTCTGTTACATCATCTATACTTTTTTAGTATAATATAGTTTTTTTTAATAATAATGAACCCTCCATAAATTTGATCAATAATTCAATTGATCAATATATGTACAAGCTGTGTTGTCTGTAATGATATTGTGACTTTATTGTCAGTAAATTACTTTATTTTATAGAAGATTTACGAATTTTTACTTGCAATGGAACATAATTAAGTAGATGCAGTTATATAAATAAAAGCATAAAAGCAACTGTTAATTGGATGATAGGATGATGCCTTATACTTGAATGCTTGTTGATTCCTTAATCTTTTTGAATGTCTGCTTGCCATCAATTTCAAAATTTATTTTAATATTCTATTCTCAGTCTTTGTCTGTCGTTGCAGTTGAGCTGAATTTGTATGATGGGTGGAAGTGCTATAGATGATGACTGGGAGTTTACTTCCACATCTAATGATGCCCGAACAGTGGTCTTGGTTGGACGAACTGGAAATGGCAAAAGTGCAACAGGCAACAGTATTCTTGGAAGGAAGGCCTTCAAGTCAAGGGCAAGCTCTGCAGGTGTAACAAGCACTTGTGAATTGCAGAAAACTGTACTTAGAGATGGCCAAATTTTTAATGTCATTGACACCCCAGGTAAAGCATGGTAACTTATCTCATTTCATGCAACAATAACAAACCAAGCCTTATGTCACTAGGTGGTCAGCTATATAGATCAACCATATTTCCATTGAGTATATGGCTGATCCATTGTCATTAGACTCAACAAAATTTTACGTTAGTTGTTGACTACATAATGTAACACACCTCCTTTATCCAAACTTGGGACTAGCTATACAACATAGGTGGAGCTAGCTTATCCCATTATATAATTCTGTAATTTGATTTGGGTGAAGGAGTCTAATAAATTAATTACTAATTTACTAGTTTTTGCCGTATTGAATTTTATGCTTTATCTGAGTCTAGCATGAAAATTTGCAGGACTGTTTGATTCTTCCGCTGGTTCTGAGTTTGTTGGGAAGGAAATAGCCAAATGTATTGATTTGGCCAAGGATGGGATCCATGCTGTCCTTGTAGTGTTGTCTATTAGAACTCGGTTTTCTCAGGAAGAAAAAGCTGCTCTACATAGCTTGCAGACATTATTTGGAAACAAAATAGTTGACTACATGATCGTGGTCTTCACTGGAGGGGATGAATTAGAAGAAAATGATGAGAGACTGGAAGATTACTTAGGTCGTGACTGTCCAGAGCCTTTAAAGGTTTCTTTGACTACCATCATTTAAATTAACTACTATTCCTTTTACTTATTTCACTAGATGAATTGGCCCTTACTATGTTTTCTGGATTAAGTTGATTCCTTGAATCACATGTCCCTGAGTGTATATAATGTTGAAGGTCAAACTTGTGGTAGAGTACTTTAAGTTGGTTTACTTGTGCATTCATCCTTTTGTGAAAATTTTAAGTGGACAACTTCGTAGCGGTTTACATTAAAAGGTGTCCTTACCTATTGCTATTGAAGATGCAAATCTTCTGTTAGCCTTCTTTAACTACCTTCTGTAGCCAATAGTAGATTGAACACAAAGACAGCTGAGTAGCTGGAGCGTATCTAAAAGAATGCAGCACTCGACAAACTTGAATGAACATCATTTGTTGTATTAGGGTTTTCTCTCTTATATCTAGTTTGATTTTCTTGATCTAGTGATATTTTCTTGTGCATTATGTAAATACCATGAAAGGCCTGGTTTCCCCTTTTTCTGTAACTGTTTAATTTATTTATCTCGAGGACTATTCTAAAGATCTGCTGATATTATGTAAGTTTTATGAAAGAAACCCTTGATTCATGCCACAGCATTTGAAATGAAATAAATATCAGAACCCATGGTACAGCTCTAGGATTTCTTTTGAAGTGACTGTTAGGTCCATCATCATGCCGTGTTTAGAAGTATAACAATTAATTGGGTTTTACTTAAATATTTGAAATTTAAGCCATTTCTATCTCCAAAATCTCTAATTGAAAATTTACAGCCATGTTCATCTGTAAATGACTCATGACATTGCTGTAGGAAATACTTGGTCTATGTAAAAATCGCCGGGTGCTCTTTGATAACAAAACAAAGGATGAAAGGAAGAAGTTTGAGCAAGTTCAGCAACTTTTTTCTATTGTCAACATGGTCATAACACAGAATGGAGGAAAACCTTATACAGATGAGTTATTTACAGAACTGAAGGTAAAGGATTTTGCAAATAGTTGCAATCTTGTTTATTAGAACTGAAAATGTTATATGATGATTCTGAATTGGTCATTTGACTGCAGAAGGGAGCAATGAAGCTGCGAAACCAACTAATTGAGGTTGATAACTTGAAAGGATACTCAAAACAAGAGATGTTGGAGTTTAAAGAGCAGATGCGGCTAACTTATGATGATCAACTAAAACGAATTACTGAGATGGTACCTTTTTTTCCCTCATAAGTTCTTTATGTGAACTTTTATCTATTTTCATCTTTGATGTATTAAGAATTATTGTCCCCGAAATGAAAGGTTTTGTTCCGTTCTTTTATCTTATTTTCGTGGCAGGTAAGACTTCGTATTGCAGCTTTGTCTATAGTGGTGTTTTTCTACTTGACTAATATTTTTATGTAAATAGTAGCTTTTTGCATAATATGCAGATTTTGGTAGATGAAATTGGCATTTATGTAAATAAACCATTATTTACGTCTTCTAGTCTGCTCTTAATGATAACTGTTGGTGTCTACCATATTATGAATTTTTAATTTATACATTTTCAGAACTCATTGCATGCAATCATTGCTGTTTTGACATTAAGGTTTAATCTTAGTGATCTAACATTACCTAGATCTTATTTAACTATTTTGTAAATTACAATGTTTTTACTAACATGAATGAGTAAGTGCATATTGACACAGTTTGATTTGCTATGGCAAGATAGTTATTATTTGTTAATAATTTTAGAGAGAGAGAAAGAGAAAGAAGCTGAGAGATGGAGAAAGAATTTAGAAAAACTGGGTTACTCTAACTTGATTCTAGTTACGCACCCTGTACCTTTATACATACTAGAAAACATCAGAAATAATTGCTAACTGGTGGTCCAAGTAATTCTACTTAAACTAGGAAACTAGCTCAGTAACTTAATCATGCTGTCGTCTAACGTGATTGTTGATTAAAGAGTAAACTGAGAATTTAGTGTCCAAAAAGTACACCTTAAATAGATGTAGTCCCTAAAAATTATCAAATGCAAAAATTAGTCCCACAATTTTCTGAATCCTATACCACTTAGTTCCTCTGGCCCCTTGGTTGATTAACTCTGTTAATTGCTTACATGGCATGGACCATATGGTTGGCACATCAGATTTTAATGCGCCACATCACACTTGCTGTTAAAAAGACAGAGAGACTAACAAGTTGCTCTAAGATCTTAGAAATTGAGGACTAACTTGTACTTTTTATATCTTTAATGGGCTCAAATTACTCTAGGTGTATGACGTATCTCTTGGGGACTGAAGTTTTAATTTACTTGATTAAATTGTAATGTGAAAGGATTGGATTTAGGAGGCATACACAGCTTGTAATTTAAGAAATTGGGATACAGAAATATAAGGGTTTTTTGAAGGAGATGGTGACGTGAACAATACTGCTTCATTGACTAGCAAGTTAGAGGTGGGCTAAAGGTTGCCCTTTTGATGGGGTAGACTGGATTAACTGTCATGATCAGAAAAAGGATTTTACAATCTTAGATAACAAGCAGAGTTCCATCTGATCTGATTCTGTCAGAATTCCCAGATGAGATAGGATTGCATTGGATAAAAGCAGTCTGAACTAGGATGTGTGCATGTTAGGTCCTGTTAATCTGTTTGGATTGGGGTAACACTGGAGAAAGAAAATGGTAGAGAAGGATAGCTCTGTTTGGATGCTAAGTTGAAAAGGGGAGGAGAAAAACACAGCGGGACATGTTCACGGTGGGTACAAACTTCTCTTTTTTCTCTGAATGTTGGGAAAAGATGGAGAGTATTCTGTTACATTCTCTTCCTTTCTATTATATCCCATGCTTGTTCAGCTTTACTCCAGTTTTTTTAATCAGTTAAAAAAATTACTTTCTCCTCTCCTGCTTTACTTTCATGGTCATTTCATCTGATCAAGAACAGAAAACGATGATGCTCTAACTTTTTCTCCCTTCATTTCCTGTTTATCTATCTTTATGTTTCCATCCAAACATAGTCATAATCTAATCTAAATATTTAGCAATCTTAAGTTGGTCTATGCGATGAAGAGATGCACAGAAGCATACCAGGTCAGTTGAAATTTTGTAGTCATAGTAGCGTCAATACTTAGGGTTGCTGAAGGATTAAGACTTGCTTTCAATCAATTTAAGAAACAGTTGGAGTGAAAGAGGAGAACTTTTCTATTAGTGTTTCAGTTACAAAATGAACTTTTAACATCAGTGTAGAGAGATGGGATCTTCAAGATTAATTTTTGTGCAAGGTTGAGTTGGCTATTTGCAGACAATGATTATGATTGCCTTCAAATTTTAAACTTCATAGTATGTTCAAAAGGGTTCATCACTATCGTCTGAGTATCTTTAATATCTATCTAATTCTGGTTATCTGCTGCTGTTGGTTGTTGGGGAGGAGATAGTTATGGTAATATGAAGATTAAGTATATATTTCACCGTTTAGTGTAACAAATTTTCCTTAATAGATCTGTGATTCACTTGCTTTGCATGTAGAAAATTAATACAATGATGAGTACATTATATGCATCTAACTAGTTAACTATCACGAAGATAGGATGCCTGAAAGTTTAGTTTGAGAAGAATCTATCTTCTTCTCATTTTATTAAGGCACTTTGCATTTGATATTATTGCCCTCTAATTAAATTTCTTACAGATCCAGGGTGGGATTAATTGCCAACAATTAATTGTACGTTTGTATTTTGAATTTGAAAACTCACCATCCTCTGCAGGAGGACTTCTGTCAGTATTATGCCGTGTTGATTTAAACCCCAAAGGGCAGGGGTTAGTCAGGGAGTCCTAAGCTTTAATGTATTGTAGCATGAGTTATAGCTGTACTTGTCCCAAAGTTCCCCATTAATTTTATTGCAACCGTTTAGCAAAGAGAGTGGATATTTTTATAATGACTCGGGCATTTGATTTAGTTAGAGACTTTGTGATAGGGCTTTTCCACTTTCCAGCTTTCCAGTCCAAGCATCAATTCTGAAGTAGGCCACGCCAGTACTTATAGATGTGAATGTTTGTGCATATGCACAGTTGTGCATTCTTAATGTTACCTAATTTGTTTGAGAGGATGTACCATTTTATGTTGATTTCAAGCTCTGTTTTGGATAATTTGGGTTGGCTTGTCAGGATCTTTCTATGTGGGTATTGTTTCAACTGGGATAACTTGAGTATTGCTACTTTTTTTCTTATGAATAATTAATACAATGGTGGTTTTGTAGGTTGAATCGAAGTTGAAAGAAGCAACTACGAGGCTTGAGCAACAATTAGCAGAAGAGCAGGCTGCACGACTTAAGGCAGAGCAGAATGCAATGCTAGCTCAAAAGAGATCGGATGATGAAATTCGGAAACTCAGAGAGCATCTTGAGAAGGCACACCAGGAACTCCGTAAGCGAGGTGAAAATCGTTGTGGCATTCTGTGATGATTGCTACTTCCAGGAGTTCTATTTTTTATTTTGTCCACGGGTTCATGGTTGTCCCCATTAGTTTTGCTTCGCACCCTGGGTCATAACTCATAACACCATTTGTTTCTTTTAACTTAATTGATGTTTATTTTCTTGAATTAATTGACTTATATCACAAATCTTTAGTTGAATGGTAAATTTATGGTAATCTTTCTAGTTATTATTGTTATTATTCTAATTTTGGATGGTACCCATCAAATAAGATTTTGGAATCTTCTATCATCCCATTTCATATTAAGTAATGTCTTTATCAAATGGGATGCCTTTGTTTCAATATACTCTCGTCAAATTTATCTAGGTGGTGTTTAACCTTCAATATGTATGGAGCAGGTTATGCTATTTCTTTGATTCGAAATTATGGTTTGTCCTTAGTTTTCTGATGAAACCAAAAATTACGACGATTTTGAACTGGTTTTTGTGATAAGATTTCAGCTTTGATCTCTTATTCGTTTGGTTTTATTCCAAATTGTTGACATGAATTTGAATTGCATTTTCACCGTTCATCGGATAGTTGATTCTGAGTTTATCTTGAGCTGCTTTATCGGAAACTTCATTGAAATGGTCAGGCAAGTTATGCAAAAAATTTATCTTAATACATCCAATGTGTAAGATGTGTATCTAGTCAACTTACAGATTGCTCAAAGAAATTGTTGCTTGCAGCCCTCCAAGCTATTTGATTTGAAAATTTTATAATTTAGGATAATAAATTTAATTATTTAATTATTTTAATTGTGATTTTTGTGAGTAAAATAATTGATTGCTAAATAGATTTTTTTATTTCACATGGGCACTTTAGCTGAATAAGAACGAAAATAGTGGACTCATGAAATATGGGTTTATAAAATAACCATAAACTAACGTGATTTATTAAATATAGTGGATTGTTATTTTAAATTGGTATTTAACAAAGATTTAATTTGTGAGTATATCCAAATTAAAACAAACTTCTTGTATCTTTCACCAGACCTATTACTACTAAACCTTTATTTAAAGTGAATTACTACAAGTAAATTACCACTATAATTTGTATATTAAATATCTTTTAGACTAAATTCGTTGTATTAATATTATATAATTTTTTATTGAAAATATAAGTAACCTCTATTGAGATATAAGAAACTTGGATAAACTTTCTCTTTTAATTTTTTTGGTGTACACAAATCCTCATAGTTTAAAGTAATGTCAATACGTTCATAAAAAAAAAAGTAATTTTAATACCCTAAATAAAGTCAAGCTTCTTAAAGTAAATGGCATATATCGTAACAAATTATGGGTGTGTTAAGTATTTTATCGGTATTTCGTATCACATGATCCAATCTTTTTTATAGATAAAATTGACGTATTTAACTTATAAAAATGTAAAAACATTATTGGTGACTTAATTTATTGATTGAAATAATAAGATAATTACTTAGTTTTAAGAGTATTAATAACTTTTTGAGTAAATTACTCTTACCTCCTCTATTTTACATTTTGTACACAAACTTTTTTATTTTCAAAATATATATTAAACCCCATTATATTTTATAAATATGCTACACATAAACTTTAATTATAAAAAATGCCATTAGATGAGCAATAAATTTGTTATGTATTGTGTCAAAAATATTCTTATTAATTGTATAGTAAAATTTTTTCTTAAAATTTATATTTGATCTCCTTTGTAGCAATCATCTCATGTAATTTTTTTTTATAATTTTATGAACTTTTTGACAAAATTCAAAAAATACTAAAAGCATAATTTCTTTTTAAACATTTTACACAAAATATAAAAAATAATATTACAAACATATTTTTAGAATTTTTTTATTTTATAAAAAATTCATAAATTATAAAAAAATTTACAAACAAGAAACACTAGATTTTTGGCAGATAATATATTTGTTAGTAAAAATGATGATAAATAATTAAATCAACAAAATTTTTGTTAGATAAAATATTACCAATCAAAAATAATAAATTTATCTTTTGATAGAGATATCTCTTAGAAATTTCGGAAGAATTTCTCACCAAGGTGTGCGAAGATTTTACCAACTATGTTAACAATGGCTCAACAAATAGTAATATTACCTGCGACAATAATTGCCAAAAAATAAGCAATTATAGAATATCAACTGCCAAATAACTAGGGGTAGCAGCTACAGAAAATATTACTAGCAACTGCTTGCAAATGAGCTACTAGCAAAAAGTATAATTACCAGTCAATAAAGCCACCAGTAAAAATGAATAATTTTAATATTAGTGTCGGTTTTGCTACCAATAAAAATGAAAAGTTTTCAAAAACCAACAATTATTGGGCAAAAAGTCTATCAATAAAAATGTATATAATCTTATCCCCTGAAATTCAAAATAATCTATTAGCAAAAAGACTTTTAAAAGTGCAAAACCTCTTCTTCTTTCATTTTGCTCGGTCTTCTCCTCTTTTTTCATTTTCCTCCATTTTTTCTTCTCATTAACTCTTACTTTTTTATCTTCTTTCACTTTTTCATTCATATACCATAAGAAATGGAGATTATTTCATGGATAAAGTTGATTTGGTGGTTGTTATAGCTTAAATAAGAGGTAAGTAATTAAACTCTTTTTCTTATCTTCCTAGCTCTATCGTCTATATGTTAGATATATATTTTCTCCACTTCTCTATCTTTTTTGACTATCTTTGTAACATAATGAAAGGATTAAAGAATGTTTTGTTGATGCAAGCTGATTTGATTGTTATATATATAGCTCAAATATATAAGAGGTAAGTAATTGATTTTAACAACAAAGGTTTGTATGCGTTATGAGCAACTAAATTTGATAGAAGAAAAGAGATTGGTTGCACTATCTCATGGACAGTTTTATCGAAAGAGGATGATTCAAGCGTATGACAAGAAAGTCCACCCCAAGCAATTTCATGAAGGGGATTTAGTGCTGAGGAAAATCTTGCTTATCACAAGGATAACTGGGGCAAATGGTCTCCAAATTGTAAGGGCCCTTATGTGGTGAAGAAGATATATTAAGGAGGTGCCTTTATTCTCTCCAATAAGGATGGTGACGAGTTGCCAAATCTAGAGAATGTAGATGCCGTAAAAAGATACTATGCTTAAAGATTAGCATATGATTAGCCAAGGGTTAATATTTGCAGTCTAGTTTGGTACTTGTCTTCAACAAGACTCACCATTCCACCCGTATTTTTTTAATCCACCTTGTATTCATACTGTCCTAAATTGTGTAAAAGGCATTACACCTTTTCCCCATTAAAATCCCTGGAGGGTTGTAAACCCTGGATTTGAGTTATGAATACAACACCTATTTTCCAAGACCTTGTCTCATTCTTTCTTATATTTGCATATCACTTGCAAGATATTGTTAATCATAATATGTTTGAGACATGATAAATAGGTGAATATGAACAAAGATGCTTCTAAATTACACGTTCTTTTGTAGTTTGAAAACTAATAGAGGAAGGTTAAATTGGTTCAATTTGCTAGCTTGAATGAAGTTTCTAAGAAAGAAACTCTTTTAAACTTAAAATGTTAGGAGTGTCAAATCACTTGCAATAGAAGAATGTGTGATAAATCAAAAGGATTAGAATACGTACGAAATAGTTCTCATTACCCAACCCAACTTGCCTTTGAAGTCTTAAGCTAACAAATGGCGTAATCAGGAATCAACTGAGTTTGATTATGTCACCTTCACAAGTTTGTGATTGAGGCAGTAGACTTGGAGTTACTAAAACCCTTAATCTTTATTTTATCAAATGATTTCTTATACCAAATGCATTAACATGTTAAGCATGCCTTCCCAATGGTCAAACACTCAATGTCAATCACACTAGCATTTAAACATACATTTATATGTCATAGCATCAAGCATGCATTTTTAGGATAACCTAAAACCCTTACACTCTTAACCTATTGGGTAAGCCCATCCACAAGCATGTTGGGGTAACTAGAATCCCATTCACATGTAAGCCTTTTTATTGGTCAAAGTTATTGGCTAACTTGAAGCATATTGACTTTTGAGCTTGTTAGGGTAACCTGAAGCCTTATTTGCCCTCAACCTGGTGGGTAACCTTAAGCTCACTCAAATTAATATTGGGCAATCTAAAGCTTGATAATATGAAGCTACCCAAGTTTCTTTTCCTTCTTTCTTATTGTTCATGTCAGCATCCCAGTTTCAGTTGGTGGCTAGAGCTAATGTTATTTTATGATCAATTAGTGTCACCTCAAATACTGACTTGGAAGAATAAAGACTTAGAAGACTTTAGAACAATAAAGAAGCGGCATTATTTGCATGTCTTAGCTCACCACCGAAACAAGAAAAGCAAAATATGAAAGAAACCCCTGCAAAACTTAGAATCAGGTTCCCTGCTCTTCCCTAAGATATGCTTAAGAAGATCTACAAATGTCGACTTGAAAGAATAAAGACACTCACACGTCTGGGCCTTCTTGACAATATATATTGGATCCTTAAAGCCAAGATATGTCTACCAGGTGAGTTTCAAGATTCACTTGTTAACCATATGCTGGGAATGGGAAGAAGCTCTTATGCTAAGAAGAGAAGAGCTTAAAGAATGGAAGTTTACCTTAAGAGTGTGAGGTGGACATATAACACACGCTACAAGGGTAAAGCAATGATTTCTCTAAATTGAGAAGACAAAATTTAGTTCATAAATGATAGATTGAGTAAAGAGTCATTGGATAATATTCTTCAAATTCTTGAGACACATCTTAGTGGGCATATTCACGATGTTCTTTTTGCTTTAGTGAATCTATTTAACAAAGAAAAAGAGTGCTACTATTTCGAGAATTTGATGTTAAATGACTTAGTTTGCCAATTATAAGAATACTAGATTAAAAAAAAATTCTCAACTCATTGAAGAAGTGTAAGCCAATACTGGACCTAAAACTAGAGGCAGTCAAAATCACAATTACTATACTTATTCATGTCATTTCTATTTGAAATTATTGTACCTACTTTTGACTTTCTTTCTCTTTCACTTCAAACTTATCTAACAAAGATTGTACGTTATTGCACGCAAATCTAGAGAAAGAGGTGAGCCAAAATCACTATACATCATGCATGTACTGCATTTATTTTTCTTTGTCAATAACTAGTGCACTTGTCATTTTAACTATTTACTTTTTTTGCATTGCATGCAAGGCTTTGAGAAGATCTGTATAGTTGTCTTTTCTTTGTCATTGACTTTATGACTTTCTTTCTCTTGAAGTTACTATTCATAGCCATATCTTTGTCATTTCTACTTGACTTTCTTGCATGTTGTCTCAATTATTTTTCTAGGCTTATGTTTGAGGTGACTACACTAGACATTTACTTTTAACTGTTTTTCTCTTAAAATTTAAACTTTCTTGGCAGTCATTAGATTGCATGATTTTTCTATCTCTTATTTATGCCTATAAATATACTTTTATACTTGCTAGTCCACACAAGGCTAGGGCAAAACAAAGAATAAAAAATATCATTAATGGATAAATTTAAATATATCTGTGTCTTTGGTAGTTCCAATTTAGGAAAAGATGTCGAATTTGTGAAAGCAACTAATGAACTTAGTAAAATGTTAGCTATCAAAGAGATAAACTTAGTGTATGATGGAGGAATCCATAAACTAAGAAGATGTGTAGTCACATTCATAGTTATTAAAGGGAACCATGTCTTGGATATCCTTCTAAGCGATTTGGCCGGCAAGAGTATTCCTAATTATATCATAAGTACAGAGTTAAAGGTTTTGAGCATGCATGGATACTTTGAATATATGTTTTGCAATACCAAAGCCTTTATTGCATTACAAATAATTTAAAAACTTTGGAGAGAATTTTTAGCATGATATTTTGGATTAAATTAAGTTCTCATAAAAAGTCATTGGAATTATTAAATATTAATTACTTTTGTGACAGTTTGTTTTTTTTTTTTTTTTAAATTATGACAGTTTCTTACTATTCCAAATTAAGGTTTTAGTTTTGTAGAAAATCTCCTTCCAATTTCATATTAAGGTTTTAAAATAATACTCTTATTATTTTAAAATAAAAAGATCCTTTTTTACTTTTAAAATCTCTTTTTCCCTTTAAAAATAAAAAAAGGTGGCTCAAAAGGACGTCCTTCCTAACACACATTACCACTTCTAAACTTATCTATTTATTTTTTCTTTTTTTAATAAAATACTATAATTATAGGAGAAGAGTGTACCACACTAAAAATACACTTAGATTCATCTACTTTTATGAAACTTGATCCCATTAATTTCATAATTATTTAGGAAAAATTCTGAATTGGGTTAAACTTAATTTTATTATTTTTATTGTTATTATTTATTTTTTTAAAGAAACTAAAAAAAATACAAAAGAAGAATGGAAATTCACAGACCTGCTTCTCCATTACAGCCAACCCATTCCAAACTTAAATCCCATATTCCCACTTAAATGTAAATAACATAGGAAACACAATGCCCACATATCCCAAACACAAACCAAAGAATAACAGAAGACAAACAGTAAATGCCAGCGGATAATAACCTCAAGTCAAGTTGTCTCAATTTTTCATGTTCGCATGCACAACCCATGTCAAATCCGAACTTGGAAAGCAAAAGAGACATAGAGCAGGAAATTTTCGTAATTTGATAACACACACTAGTAAATAAGAAATTAATATAGCCAGGAGCACAGATTGATGGCCATTAAATGGGAGGCTCAAAGCAGTGCAAACATAAGAAAGAAAGCAAAGACTTTTAGGCAAGCGAGAACATACCTTAGTCGCTATGTCGTTGTAATTCTATGACCAAAGACGGAATTCATGAATGGGGTTCTAGGTGAGTGTTAGAGGTGGAAATCTAAGGCTTAACACATGAGCATAGTGTCTAACATGCAAAAGTGCATTGTGTAGTATTTCTAAAGATTCTCTGTGGGTACATGGGCTAATGATTGTGAAGTTTAGTTTCATTTTTTTCTTTAAATTCTATGTGTGCATTTATAGGGGTGTTTTGGGTTATTTTCCTACTTGAATTCTAACTTTTCACTTGCAATTATCTTCTATTTTTTTTTATTACTTTACTTTTTATTATCTCTTAATATTTTTCTTTATCTTTTATTATTTATGTTTTATTTTTATTGTTATCTCTTGATATTTGTCTTTTCTTATTGTTATCTATCATATATCATTTTTTAATTAATTTTATTTTCTCTTATTATTATTATTATTATTATTATTATAATTATTATCTCTTGGATTTTACTTCTCCTTTATTTTTCTTTTATTGTTTATTTCTTATTATTCTTTATCTTATCATCCTATACTTTTATTGTTTTTTATCTTTCGTTTTCTTAGCTTTTGAGTTTATTTTAATTTTTATCTTCTTTTAATTCTTTAATTATTACCTTTTATTTGTTTCTTATTTTTGTTATCTTTTATCTTCTTATTTATTATTTATCTTTAGGATCAATTTTAATCTTTAGATTTTAATTTTAATTTTAATTTTTATTTTAATTTGAGGTTTCTTGTTTTAGGTTGATTTGACTTTGATTTTGAATTTTAGATTTAATTTTGAGTTTGATTTTAATTTAATTTTCTTAGTTTTGGTCTGAGTTAAAATTTAAATTAAATTAAAAATCAAGCTGGACAAAGTATGGTATTTACATTGGGTTTAGTGTTTTTCAAATGAAATGCTCATTTGTTGTAGACGTGACAGATACATGAGTAGTGCTAGATTTAAGTGGTAACAATGTTGGCCACATAAGCAACCAGTTTAGCACATTAGGTGCCACATGAGCATAGTGTTAACGGTGTTAGTTTATCGTCTATTGGTGAGGATCAATGTGCACGTTTTTGTAATTTTAAGGACCACTTTATATGGTTTAAAATATAATTTAAGATTAACATGAAAAGAGGACTTACAAAGTAGTTTAATCAAATAATATTTTCTCAAAACAAACCTTTTTTACATTCTTAGACCTGTGAAAATACACTCAACATCTCATATTCTTTGCTACTAGTAACTCTATATATTCCGAATTGGGTTATGGAGTTTATATAAATTTAATTAACAAAATAGGAGAACCCGTTGGAAGAATCATAAAAATGAAGTTTCAATCTAGAATTTTGGATGCCTAGAATATACCATAAGAAACTGCATGCAGACTTAAAACGTTTCATTCTGGAGGAGGAGAAGGCAAGGGATTCAATTCAACAGTGTTTTCCCACTCTCCTTCTTCTTCTCTTTCCAAATTGGAACCCACAATCTTGGCATAAAAACAGAAGACTTTCCAGACAGAAATGTATAGGAAGCCTCCTTGATATTTCTCCCCAAGCGTATAGGAACATCACTTGAAGAATTTTCTCGGATTATACCTTTTGCGTAACTATCAATCTTGAGATACCCTCCGGACTCGGCAATATGCGGTAGTCAAGGCTTGTAGGATTATCTAAAAATTTGTATGGAAATTTTCGGCCTAGAAATTTCACGGAACCGAATACAGTGTCGCGATCATTTAATAGGTTGAAGTTTACTTGATGCAGAGATGTGCTCAATTTTCAAAATGACAGCGTAGAGCGCCGGAAATGAGATAGTGAATTCTATACCAAAGACGAGAAGAGTCAGTGCAGGACCTTAATGAGCTCCATGCTTCTCTTGCTCTGCATGAATTTTCGACCTAGAAATTTCACGGAAACGAATACAGTGTTGCGATCATTTGAGTCCGTTGAACCTTACTTGATACGGAGAAGTGCTCAATTTTCTAAATGACAGCTTAGAAAGCAATAAATGAGATAGTGAATTCTATACCAAGGACGAGAAGAGTCAGTGCAAGAGCTTAACCAGCTCCATGCTTCTCTTGCTAAGCACAAATCTAGCTGCCGTTGACCAGAAGCTATGTCTAAGATAGAGCTTTCCCTTTTCTTTCCTGTCGACCTTGAATTGAAAAGACACGTTCCACAAGACAAAATATTTCAATCGTTCATACACAAATGTCTGCCATCATAACCACAAATAAGGACAAACTCTGCATTCTATTTACTTCTCTGTCCTGAAAAAAGAAATCTATCTCGCATCAAATCAAAAAAAAAAAAAATCTATCATTTAGCATCAACATGTGGACGCGTTGTAGATTCTATATAAAGGCAGTATGAACTGGACCGAACTACCTTCTCGAGTCTTTCATGGCTCGCGGCGTACATAACTGAGACATGATGGCCAATTTAAATTGTTGTGGCTACCTTCTTAGTTGCGTGTTATTGATTGCTGAGTTTGGGGCTAGTGCTCCACTTCCACTCCTAGGTGGGAAGACGTTGATAATTGGGGTACCCAAGAGAATAAGTTTTACCCACTTTGTGGATGTAAAACTGAGTTCAAGTTATGAGATTACTGGGTACTCCATCGACGTTTTCAATGCTACAATAGCATATCTTCAGCGCTTAGGTCGTTACAATATCTCTTTTGAGTTCAGTCCATTCGTAAACGAAGAGGGAAAGAGCAACGGGACTTATAGCAGACTTTTGGAGCTAGTTGGTACAAAGGTCAGATTAATTTATTAATGCACATATAGATAGATAGATAGATAGATAGATAGATAGATGGATACAAAGGCAATATTTGATGTATGCCAAATTTGTCATTTTTTTTGTTTTGATGAAAAGTATGATGCCGTGGTGGGCGATGTGACGATCTTGGCCAACCGATCAAAGTACGTGGATTTTACTTTGCCATATGCAGAGTCAGGTATACAGATGCTCGTACGAGTTCGACATGAGGGACATTTGAACATGTGGATTTTTCTACGGCCTTTTAGTTGGGGTCTGTGGTTGTCCAGCATAGTCTTCTGTATTTTTATAGGGGCTACAATACGCTTGATGGAACGTAATGTAAATAAAAATGCAGCAATTGAAAATTCACCTGCTAAAGATCAATTTCGGGGGATATCCTTAATCTTGTGGCTTCCTCTAGCACAAATGGTGCTTCCTCATGGTAACTTTTCTATCCATAATCCCTACTAAGCTACTTTATATCTTCAAATATGTTACATGTAAGATTTTTTTTTTCTTTTTAATAATGATATATACATAGAAGTGGTTTTCAGGTAGCAAGGAAAAAATCAATTAAGAAAATGTGATATTTTATACATATATGCTTTTTTTTTTTTAAATAATAGTTTTGACTAATCATTTAACATATATGCAAAATTTAATATTCGAATTTAGGATTCTAAAGGGTAAATGCCTCAAGGCAACAATAAAATCATTGTATATAGAGTTAATTATTTTTATTTAATTTTTATAATATAAAAATTAAATTATTAAATTTATTATATTTTATAAATTAAATTATAAAATTAAATAAATTTAAAAATTCACTTGTAGAATCAGACTTTTTCTGGATATATACATACCTTTTAATTTATTGACTTTGTTATTTTATTATAGGAGAGTCAGTTGTCAGGAGTTGCTCTAGGTTTGTATTGGTGGTTTGGTTGATATTGGCATTTGTGCTGATGCAAAGTTACACAGCAAGCTTGTCTACCATGTTGACGGTAAATCAGTTGCAACCTGGGTACCCTAGCCTCAACGATCTGAAGAAAAACGGTGAATATGTTGGGTACCATACTAATTCATTTGTCCGGAAGATCTTGACTGACAACTTGAAGTTTCCAGAATCCAGGCTGAGGAATTACACCTATCCAGAACAGTATCGAGAGGCTTTACGCAAAGGAAGTGTCAATGGTGGTGTCGCTGCTATCGTTACTGAAATTCCCTACATTCAGTTGTTCCTCAAGCAATATGGCTCCAAGTACAAGATGGTTGGACCTAGGTACCGTACGGACGGATTTGGTTTTGTAAGTCTCTCTCTATCTAACAACCTAGCTACACCTATTTTCTTTTTGGGTACAACTAGCTACATCTAATTATAAAAAAAAAAAATTCCCTAACTAATGTAGTATTAGAATAGATGTTGAATTTAGTTTCACTTTTCATAGACTGATCAGCTAGTCACACGCGGACCTTGGTAGGGCAGATTTTTTTAGAGTATTTTTATTTTTAGAATTTAATATAAGATAAAAGTTTACGTTGGTCCCTCAATTTTTTTTTTAAATCTAAAAGTTTGTAAAGGACTTTCAAAATTAGTTAATAAATTATCAAATTAACAGCTCATATTCCTAAAATGTTAATCACACTATACAATTTATATTAAATATTAAATCCAAAATTTAAAAGTAATGTATAAAACTAAAAATTATAAAAAAAATATCAATATAAACATGCTGTTTTTACTTTTTACGATGCACACTTTTTATCTCAAATTATCAGGCACACCATATTTTTATCTAACTTATTATCTTAAAATTACTTCCTTTCTTATAGTTTAATAACTTAATTTTTTTTAATTTAAAAAAATAATATTTTCAATTTAACTATTTGGTATGCTATCACTTCTTATATTTTTCTCCTATAAGCTAATTATAAAGAAATTTAGACAAAGTAATAGTTAAAATGCAAGAATTAAATGTTTTAAAAATCTTAATATATTTTCAAATGTAGGTGTTTTAATGACAACTAAACCCCCGAAAGTTTTCCACAAGGTCCGCCATTAAAGCTAGTATGGATATCCACGTTTAAAACTTCTAATGTAAAAGCAAATTTTCTTTTATATATAGGCATTCCCGATGGGCTCCAACTTGACCTCTTACTTTTCAAGAGCCATATTAAACGTGACCGAAAGTGAGGAAATGGACAAGATTGAACAAAAATATTTCGGTAGCAGCGATGACGAACTCCAAGATCAATCAGACCAAGAATCATCCGACAACCCGTGCCTCACAACTTACAGCTTTGCAGGCCTCTTCTTGATCACTGGATCTCTTACTTTACTTGCTTTGCTAATCTCTGAAACAGGTATTTGGCAAAAACCTGTCAGGCTGGCCAAAACTTTTAGCAACAGATATCTATCCTATTCACGATCTAGAAAAGCTAATAATCTGTTAATAGATGATTCAATAAGTAAAGGATATGCTGCTGGCACAACCGGTGAAGCTAATGACCACGTTGGAAGTTCTTCTTCAAATGAAGCCAATCTAACCATTGAAATTACTTTGCCTGTGTAAATGCTTGTGAAGATAAACGTTCTCTCGGCATCTTGATTCCACCTGGGTAGTTCGTTGTCCTATGTGCCATATTTCGTGATCTATGAAATGTACAATATATGCCAGCTTCTGCATCCGTTGTCGTCCAGCGGTTAGGGTATACCAATTTCTGCAAGCCATCAATACAAACTAAATAGTATGATAAATATTAGTGTTTATCTTTTACTGTTTTCTTTTCACAACAGAAAAGGAGGATGAAAAACATTACACCCTAATTCTGCTTGGGTAAGCTACAGCTAACATGTCTCCGATGATAGCAAGATCACACCCGTTGCGTGGTCTCAAAAAGGTCCAAAACTTTTAGGTCGAGTGCTTTGAATCCAAAAAGTCCTTTTCCGTAAACATTATTAATGAGTATGCATCGCAAAAATTTTCCGCAAAAATCCCTTTCAACAAGACTAAATAAGGAGTTTCACTTAACGATATGTTTTCATTTTCCTCAAATAGTTATAGGGCCTTCAAATGGTATTGATCAGTAAGCAAATCTTAAAGATTAATTTAATTGTGAAATGATTACGTTGGATAATAAAAATATGGTTTGAATTTCAGAAAATAAGTTCAAGGGTTAGTTACGTATATAAAATGTATTTACAACCTTATAACACTTTTTTAATACTACATTGATATTTTGTTGGCTTTTGGTTTCAAAACTATCCTTTTTGTTTTGCAAAACAAATTTATTTTGTTTTTGTTTGTCCCATAGCTGGTTTTACACTGAATCAAACATGACTCATGATTAGTATCATTAGTAAGTGAGACTTAACTATTATTGTGGAAATGGTAGTTTGATGCCTGGTTTATCCAAGTCTTACATCAAACTTAGATACCTAGCTAACCTAGAGCTTGAAAGGATTAACTAACTTGAATAAGGTTTTTAAAGGTATTTCAGGTTTCAAAAGGGTCCCAGTACAAAGGCGAATTCCTATTATCAAGTCATTAGACTTTGTCAATTTTTCCAACAGAACCCATAATGTGATCTCACTTGAGATGGTTAGCAACTATCACTTTCACCAATTGTACCAACAATCATTGTCAAGAAGAATCAAAATTTGAAAGGCAATCAATGGGCATTGTGTTTTACGGAAGGGTCGATTCATAATGATTACATTAGAGGGATTTTGTTGATTTCTCCAATGTATCCCATAACATAATCACCCTTGGAATAGTTAATGACAGTTGCTCTTGCCAACCACATTAACTACCATTGTCAAGAAGAATTGGGGTTTTGAAATGATAGGAGGGATATGTGAAAAAGTCATCAGATTCTAACATTAACCACGTTGAGTGAGCAATGCTGATTTCTCCAACATAACTCAGAACGTTATCACTCTCAGAACAGTTAGTAATAATCACTCTCGGCAATTGCACTGGCAACAATTGTCGAGAGAATATGGGTTTGGTTGGAAAGAGAAAAGCTATGAGTGGTAGCACAATGAATTCTAAGATTCAATGCACCCTTTCTTGAGTTTCAGAAACTTTCCAAGTTTTAAGTAAAGAATTAATCGTGATCAATAAGTGTGTTGTGCAACAATAACCTAGTTCTCAATGACAACATCAAAATCTACTCAACTTAGAGCAAATATGGAGAAAGGAAAGAGTTCATGAGAATAGAGAACATGCACTGAGGTGGTCAATTGGATGCACAAAATCTATTCAAGATAATAAGCAGGAATACTGCCATGACTAGGTTTATATCAAAGCACTACTTTTAAAAGTCCCAATTAAGTAAGTAAATGAGCTTAAAAAATTATGTAAAATTGGGAAAGGTTTCCAAGACACTAAATATGATCACATGACCTCATTTTCACAAGAAACATCCCCACTCAAATCAATTTTTCTACGTAAGTGGGCTATTCTAGATAGTAATACCCAATCCAGAGTCATTAAAAAGATTAATTCAAAAAGTGAACTTAACAAACTCCATTCACTTTGAAACTTTTACACAATTAAGACAACATATGATATTACTCACATACAAAAATTTAGAGAAATGGAGTTCACTAATGTTAAAAACCAAAGTGAAAAAGATTCAGACACTACACATGACTACTATCTGAACAGTGGAAAAAATTCAATTACTTCACACATTGTCAACATGCAATGCAGAGCAACGAACAAAAAAGAAAAAAGAAAAAAATAAATTATAACAATATAAAAATGGAGTTGCCACCAAATTAGATTAAATGATGAAGTCAGATACAAAAAAAAAAAAAATAGTCTACATAATAGAAAATGGGTTTGAGGGTTAGATACATGTAAAAAAGGAATTAGTATCCTACAATGCTCTTTTGTTACCACATTAGCATCATATTACCTTTTGATTTCAAACTATGTTTTGTTTTGCAAAACAAATTTATCTTGTTTTTGAACTTTAGTTTATCCCACTGCTAATTTTACATATGATCAAGTATGATCCGCGATTAATACCGTTAGTGTGTAGCATCTAGCCATTCCTGTAGAAAGGAAGGATTCGATACTTAGTTTGTCTAGGTCTTATATCAAAAGTTTGTGCCAAGCTTGACTAGGTTTTCAAAGGTGAAAGGCAATGATTCCTTATAATCACATTAGAGAAACCACGCCTAACACTTAACTAGGCGCATAACGTGACTATCTTTAAGATAATGGGAGAGTGGTCATATGCATGACCCCTCCTCCCCCAATTCATCATTAGGAGGAATTCTAGGATTTAGAAAAAGGGTTTACAAAAGTTAAGTCCAAGGCCAAAGGGTCTTGAGTGAAGGTAGTGATCCTTTATATCACATTAAAAGAACCACGCTAAATGCTTAATTAAGTTCATAATGCAACTACCTTCAAGATATTGAGAGAGTAGTCATACGCATGACCCCTAATTCCTCATTAGGAAGAATCCGTGATTTAGAAAGAGGGTTTGTTGAAGATGGTATCCATTACAATCATATTAGAGAAACCATACCAAACATTTGACTAAGTTTATAATGCGACCACCATCAAGATAAGTGGAAAATACTCATATTTAGAAAGAGGGTTTGTTGAAGATGGTATCCATTATAATCATATTAGAGAAATCATACCAAACATTTGACTAAGTTTATAATGCGACCACCATCAAGATAAGTGGAAAATACTCATATACATGAGTCCTCTATCTGTCGTCAAGAAGAATTTGCATTCAGAAGGATGACTTCATGAAGTCATGGAAAGGAGGTTAGGCACAAATCCCTTTCCCTAGTTTCCAATTATCATTGTGCATAGGACAATATTATTTTTTAAAAACTTGGAAAATTCAAAATTTGCCATGCTCAAACCTGATAAATATTTAGCAATGATACTCTTTACCAAAGAAAGGGAGACTTCACAAGCATAGGAATCATATAATGAGGGATAGTATATCCATAAAGAAAAGGGAGAGTTCACAAAAGTAGGGAACATGCACTGAAGGATCAATTGGATACACAAAATCTTTTAAAGACAGTAAGCAAGGATGCTGTCCACCACTAGATTCATACTTGAACACTGCCTTTGGAAGTCCCAATCAAGCAAGCAAATGAGCTTTAAAAATTCTATAAAAATTAGGAAAGTTTTCCAAGACACTAAATAAGGTTACCATAACTTTATTTTTCCAAGAAACATCTCCAATCAAATCAGTTTTCCCAAGTAAGTAAGCTGTTCTAGACAACACCCAATTCAAAGTTACTGAAAAGATTAATTTGGAAAGTGCACCTAATGAAATCGTTTTGCTCTCAAAGTTTTATTAGATCAAGATGACATTTGATGTTACTAATGTAAAATATATTAGGACAAAAGGAGCTCATTGAGGTTGAGAACCTAAATGAAACACTTTTAGACAGTACATTGGACTGCGGTCTAGACAGGGGAAAAATTCAAATATTTCACACATTAAAATAATTTATTTCCACCAAAATTTGTATACAAGATACTTAACACATGGATTAGGAGCCCTGCAAAGAATTATGGTATTTGGAACTCACTTCCTATTTTAAATCAAACTAATTCTTAGGCCATAGAGAGATGACTTTAATACAAGGCAGTCAGAATGAAAAATTTAGAAACCATAGCAAACCAGCTCAAAATGATTTGAAATTGTTACAGGAATGAGATAACATGAGATATCAAGGCCTTAAGAGTTTACATTGTTCTGAACTCTTGTGGTACTTCAAATCAATTTAATCTTAGAACTGCATAGAATGCACATCAACAAAGGATAGTCAAGAAAAAAAATTTAGAAACCATAGGAAATCATTCCAGAATGATTTGAAATTTTTACAAGAGCATAACAGCACATCCAAGATAATATCCACAAAATTTCATAACAATTGGAGGTCTTTGGATATTTAAAGAAATACAAATCAGACGTGCATTCACTGATGCAATGGCACAGGACAGCCTATAACACCAATTTTGAAATCCATACCAAATGAACTCAAAATGCTTTCAAATTTTTACAAGGACATTCTGACATATGAGAGATCATGCTCACAAAAATTCATAAAAAAGAAGTTCATTTAACTATTTAATTAAACCCAAAACAGAAGCATAAGAATCACCTCAGCATTTCATAAAATAGCTTTACATCTATATCGACGTATCTTCATTCTTCTGCACATATCATCCTATGCTCACCCAAATTTAATAGCAAATGATTACTGCTTAATCACATAGTTAATAGATTGAAAGGTGAAGAAAACTACCTCATTTTGATGCAAGAGCTGTGATGTTTCTGTTTTCTTTTCTACAGAATTAGAAAATCTAGAGTTACGGTCCTCAAGCAGATGAACAGATCTTTCAGGGCGTCAAGCATCCCTCCTTGATAGCAAGGCTCCAAGACGCCAATGAGGACCTTCACAGCGAGCCAAAATCAGTGTGCCCCTCGACGTTGGTGCGTGTAGGAGTGACTGTGAACTTCTCCAGTCCTTTAAGCAGCAAGCAAGTACACTCTGTACCTTAGTTTTGCTTCGTCCCTCTTCCCTCGAAGAATCTATGCCTAATGCAGAGAAACTAATGAGTGTTCCCCATGGAAGGCAAGCTAGGAAGCTGTTTCTCTGTTCCTTTTTTCCTTTTTTTCCACTCTCCGAATCCCCTTTGCTTTTTCTCCAAGAAGCTCCTCCCTCCACCAAATGGTTCTCTCACCCTTTCTCCGTGAGTCCTCTCTTTCTTTCTAACTGATTTCCCGCTTTTCTCTTCAACTGGACCCCACCCAAGTTTCCCAATGATAGCCACGTGAGTGACTTTCTTGGAGAGCCAGCCACCTTTTAGTTATTTTCTTTCCATTTTATTTCTTTTGTTTCTTTTTTTTTTTTTCCACCAAGATCCCTCTATCTTTTTATTCTATTATTCATTTAACTTTTTACTCTTTTATCCTATTCTATTTACTTTTCTTATTTCCCTTTTTAACAATTTTATTGATTCACATTTTCTTTTATCTATTTTGTATCTTGCCATTTTGTGGTTTTGGGCATTTCCTTAATTGTGCCATACTCTCTCTCTCTCTCTCTCTCTCTCTCTCTCTCTCTCTCTCTCTCTCTCTCTTTTCTCTTTATCATTTCATATCTTGCTGATTTTTGTTTTATTTTATGCCATCTCATTTTATTCTTTGTGTTCTATGTCTTGGTTCTTTTGATTTTCTATGTTTTATTTTGCTACTTTGCTTTTAACATTTTTATTTTATTGCACTCATTAATTTTCTTTTATGTGTTATCTTATTACTAGTATTTGTACCATTTTATCTATCTCTATTTATTTTTATTATATTATATTTTGGCAGAACTAAGTGGAACTAAATGAGGTGTCTATACACATCAAAAGAGTTCATTTTAACCCAAAATTTTCACATATTATACATATGGATTAGTAACTCAGCCAAAAATCACAACATTTAGAATTTACTTGCTATTTTAAATCCACTTAATCCTTAGGTTATATAGAGATAAATTCAATACAAACAATCGGAGATAAAAATTTAGAAATCATAACAAACCACCCAAAATTACTTGAAATTTTTACATACATGTAACAACTTATGGAATATCAAACTTAAAAAATTTCACATTATTTTAAACTCATTTACTATCTCAAATCAATTAAAGCCTAAAGCCATATAAAATAAACTTCAATACAAGATAGATAGAAAAGAAAATTTCAAACCCATACCAAAACAGACCAAAATAAATTGAAACTTTTACAAGAGTATGATAATGCATCCAAAATAATGTCCACAAAATTTCTCAACAATCAGAATTCATTTGTATTTTTAATTGAGCACAAATCAAAGGCATATTCATTGATGCACCAGCACATGACAGCTTATGAAAATTATTTTGAAATTCATACTATATGAACTTCATGTACTTTGAAATTTTTGCAATAACATACTGACATGCCTACAAAATTTCATAAAAAAATGAAGTCCATTTGCTTAATTAATCAAGTTCAAATAACTAACACATTCATTAATATGCCAACACTCAACAACTCATGAAAATAATTTCGAAATTTATACCAAATGAACTCCAAATGATTTGAAATTTTTAGAGGAATATGCCTGAATATGATAAATTGCGGCCATAAAAATTCATAAGAAAATGGAGCTCATTTGCTTCTTTAATTAATTCCAAATATCTAGTAGAATAGTTTAAAATTAGCATAGTAGAAGATCTTCTACTTAACATTTTTTCAAACATCTTAGGGGTAACTTGTACACATTTGTTTGTAAAAGTGAAATCAAGCTATAACTCAGCATTGCAACCAAAATCAAAAGAAGTGATAAGATTTAAGATTTAAAAACTTACCTATTGTGAGAGTGGGCTTCTTTTCTTGTTAAATTAAAATTGTTTTAACCTATCTATCAAAGCTAATACTAACAAGGCCCACTTATAAAAGTCCAATAATACTTTACTAATTAACAAAATAAGTCTAATACTATTGACTAATATTGATCTAAGTTTTATTAAGAATTAACTCATTAATACAAGTAAGTTCACATAAGGTATAAATTCTAACAGTGTCTGCCATCTTCATAATTTATTTGAAATGCTATAAATACTCAAATAGTACATAAATATGACTAGAAAAATAAGTAATCTATCTTAATGTTAGCATTTTTAGTTGTCATAACATCTTTAAGTCATTTATTCTAATTCTAACACATTAATTTAATAATAAATAAAAAATTTCATGCTATCAACCTTAACAATAAAGAACATAATAAATGAGGGAAATAAGGAATCAACTTGCTCCCACAGTCATTAAAAATAGAAAGCAACTCACAATGTTAGAAGTAGAAGTGGCAAGTCAAAAATAGATAGAAACTTAGACCTCAAACACAAACTAAAGAGACACAATGAGAGAGTGATAGAAATTGTTAGAAGAAGCTCAAAATCACCAAAGATGCTAAAATGCCATGGTTTTTTAAGGAGAGAGAAAGAGAGGGAGGGAGGAACTAAGCAGAGGAGACAAGGGCATGTGTAAAATTAAAAGGCAATTTTTGACGGCCTTTTCCTCTAAAAGCCTCTCAAAAATAATAAAAAATTTAAATAAAACATCATGTTTGGGTTATCAACAGATTAGATCCACTGGTAAGCTAAAAGGTTTCCAGTATTATTACTATTGAAATTGTGTTATTTTTACATTACTTTTCAATAATATTAAATTATATCTCTAAAATCTTAACATAAAAAATATATTTCAATTAAAAAAAATAAAAATTCAACCACATAAAAAACATAATTGAATGCATAGCCATATGCACCTAGGTGCATCATCTCCCTTACTGTTGGGTGTAGAATGAAGTCAAAGCTCTCATGTTCACTGACAACTTCAAGCCATTCGTAAAGAGTAATGCTATTTCTATGTCATTTTTTTGCTATGTTCGCTATGCCTCTGACGTGGCAATGGAGCAGCGGGAAATGGAGCAAAGCTAAATTGAAAATTTAAGCACGATGAAAGCAATAATAAAACACCCAGCCTCTCTCACTCATTGCCACTCTCATGCTCTCGCTCTCTTGCTCTCCGGCTCTCGGTCGCCGGCGTCCTTTGTCACCACTCGAGCATCATCGGCTCAGCTTTCCCTGCCTATTCTCCGGCTCATTTGTCACCGTCGCTGTCCAATGAGTCCTCCTTATGTTATGGCCGTTGCAGTTCATGTCTGGCATATTATATTTTAAATATGGCTTGTTACATTTTGGCTATCAGAGTGTTACATTTTAGCTATTGCACGTTACAATTTGGTTATTGGGGTGTTATATTTGAGCTATGGCCATTGCAATTCATGTCTTGCATGTTACATTTTAAATATGGCTTGTTACATTTTGGCTATCAGAGTGTTACATTTTAACTATTGCACGTTACAATTTAGCTATTGGACTGTTACATTTTAGCCATGGCCGTTCTTGTATGTTACATTTTAAATATGACGTGTTACATTTTGGCTATCGGAGTGTTACATTTTAGCTATTGCACGTTACAATTTGGCTATTGTAGGACAATGTGCGAACAAAGTGAGACCCTTTATTTAGTTGATGATAATAGAAGAAGTTGTGAAGAGGTTGGTGCATTAACCCCTGTAGAACATAGTAGTCATGCAGCAAATGATGAAAATCAATCAATCCAGCTTGTCGACCCACCTAAAAGAGGAATGGTATTTGCGTTAGCAGATGAGGTGAAAGAATATTATAGAAAATATGCAGATCAAGTTAGGTTTAGAATAATAACGAGAACATCAATTAAGCGTGGGGATGGTCAAATTCGTTATCTTTGTCTTGCATGCTCAAGGGAGGGTAAACAATCCAACAAACTATCAAAGAACATGAGAAGCTGTCCCTCAATGAAACAAAAATGTGATGCAAAGATTACTGTCTCTTTATGTGATGGTGTCGGGTGGCAAATAAAGCATGCAGTCATTGATCATAATCATGCAGTTAGTCCAACCAAATCCAGTCTTTTTAGAAGTCACAAACACCTTGATATGCATGTGAAGAGAACTCTGGAGCTAAATGATGCAACAGAGGTGTGAATGAACAAGACCTTCCAAACTCTCGTTGTTAAGGCAGGAAGTCATGAGAACATGACATTCTATGAAAGGGACTATCGAAATTACATTGAAAAAGCGCGAAGAGCCATAGGGAAAGATGGGGATGGTGATGCCCTTCATAAATATTTCTTGAGAATGTAGGAACAAAATGATAAATTCTTCTATGTGATTGATTTAGATGAGACAATGCATTTAAGAAATGTGTTTTAGGCTGATGCAACGAGTAGAGCTGCATACGAATACTTTGGTGATGTAATTACATTCGACACCACATATCTAACAAATCAATATGAAATGCCTTTTGCAACATTTGTTGGGGTGAACCATCATGGACAATCCATACTTCTTGGATGTGGGTTGCTGTCTTATGAAGACACATAATCATTTGTGTGGTTATTTCAATCTTGGTTGAAGTACATGCACTATATTCCACTGAAAGGAATCATTACAGATCAATGCAAGGCCATGCAAAATGCCATTGAGATTATGTTTCCATCCACCCAGTACCGTTGGTGTCTATGGCACATTATGAAGAAGCTGCCTCACAAGCTTGGTAGTTATGATGCTTACAAGTCCATTAGTCATAATTTGAAGAGTGTTGTTTATGACTTATTAACTAGTAATCAATTTGAAGAGGATTGGATGAAGGTTGTGGAACAATTTGATCTTCAGGATAACGAATGGTTAACAGGGTTATTCCATGAGCAGACACGCTGGGTTCCTGCTTATCTAAGACGTAGCTTTTGGGCAGGTATGTCTACAACCCAGCAAAGTGAAAGTATGAATGCCTTTTTTGATGGGTACGTAAATAAGCAAACTAGTTTGAGACAGTTTGTAATGCAATATGACAATGCATTGAGGGAGAAGGCAGAGAAGGAGTTTGAAGCTGACTTTTGTTCATTCACTACTACCCTTCCTTGTGCAACTAAATCACTATTGGAGAGACAATTTTAGTCAGCTTATACGCATTCCAAGTTCAAAGAGGTGAAAGTAGAATTTGTTGGAAAAGCGGATTGCAAACCACAACTCACTAATATTGAAGGAGATATAAAACATTATGCTATTCTTGAATGCAATATTATTGCGGATAAGCCAAAGAAAAAACATTTCAAGTCACCTTTAATAGTGTGAACATTGATGTGAATTGCACATGTTTGTTATTCCAGTTTAGGAGAATTATTTGCAGGCATTTACTTGCAGTACTTTGGCATGAGGAAATTAAGGAAGTGCCTTCAAAGTTTGTCTTAGATAGATGGAGGAAAAATATCAAAAGGAAGTATATGTTAATCAAAACAAGCTATGACATTAAGCAACTTAAACCTCAAATGCAAAGGTGTGAGTTACTTTACAAGAAATTTGATGTTGTAGTTGAAGCTGCTGCTGAATCTGAGGATACCATAGCCTTTGTTGTAGATCGTCTTGATCAGTTAAGGTCTGAAATTAGAAAAGTATCCACCAAATCGAAAAGGTTTGCTGAGGACAGAATGGCCACTCTTGTTGACAATGTTATTGAGACCATGAATGGTTCAAGTGATAAGGTCTTAAGCCCACACCGTGTTTGTTGTAAAGGTTGACCAGGTTCTAAAAGATTAGTCTCAACATGGGAGAAAAATTGTAGAAGAAAAAGACAAAAAAAGAATGAATGCAATACAATGGTATGCCCATTAATTTGTGACTATATTTGTATTTTGTTAAATTTTTTTGCAACAATAGTAGGAAAAGATATTATGATTGAAACATAGTGGATAGTAATCAAGGTGTGGTCATTCATTATTGAGTTTGTCTTATGCAATAGTGAATGGTGTCTTGTAGATCTCGCATACGGCAAATGAATCAAATGAAATAGTGGCAGCTTCAAGCAACCTATATCATGTAGCAATTACTAGTCAATCTTCTTTACAGGATGATATCTTATCTAATAGTGATGGCCTTCTATTGTCAAGCAATAGTTGTGTTTATCCTCAGTTTGAAGAGTCCCACCAGAGTGGACCTCTTTTAGAGGATGTTTCATTCGGAGACTTGGACTTGTGTTTGTAAGTATAATATCAAACATAAAACTTATTCCATGAAGTGTCCTTCTATTTGCATTTATAGGCAAGTCATTTGATAACTACTTTGAGTTGTTATTTCTGTTTTTTGGTAAATCATTTGATCATGATATCCTTTTGTGGAATTCTCCGTTAAGTAGTTTTGAAACAGTATGTTTGTATACTACTTATTCTGGTAGAAGTTACGCCTTGTTTGTATACTACTTATTCAGGTTGGAGGTTGTGCGTTTGTTCATGGTATATGTTGTATATGGCTATAATGAAGGTGGAAGCCTCTCATATTGAAGTTAAGGGAGAAGAAAGTTGGGAAGCTTGCTGGGATGAACAAGTTCACCAATTGGCAAAATTTTAAGTATAACATTCAATAGCTATAATGTAACACCTTATTGTTAACATGTAACACTCATTAGGTGAAACAGGTTCACATTGAGGAAAATTGTATATGCAATTGTCGAATTGTAACATGTAAGTTTAAATGTAACATGGTAATAGATACAATGTAACATGCAATTGATAGGTAAAATGTACCCACCATTCTATCTTCTCCTTTTCTATCGTCATTTGTTTTCTATCCATGCATGAAATGTTAAAGCGTAACACAGCGATAGCTAAAGTGTAACCTGGCGATTGCTATAGTATAACATGCGATAGAGAAGTGTAACTACCGATAGCTAAAGTGTAACCTTAAATGAAACGTTAACTCTGTCTAAGAAAACAGTATGATGCGCTAATGTGAGGTGTTTCCTTTAAATGAAACATTTACTATGCGTTAGGAAGTAGTTTTGATCAATTGCATCTGAACTGAAACATGCAAATTCTTACGCGTAACATGGCGATAGCTAAAGTGTAACCTGACGATTGCTAAAGTGTAACACATGATACAAAAGTGTAACTACCGATAGCTAAAGTGTAACTTTAAATGGAACGTTAACTCTACCTAAGAAAATAGTATAATGCACTAATGTGAGGTGTTTCCTTCAAATGGAACATTTACTATGCGTTAGGAACTGGTTTTGATAAATTGGATCGGAATTGAAACATGCAACTTCTTATGGGTAACATAGCTAAAGTGTAACATGGCGATTGCTAAAGTGTAACGTGCTATACAAGAGTGTAACTTTTAATGGAACATTAACTTTGCCTAAGAAAACAGTATGATGCACTAATGTGAGGTGTTTCCTTCAAATGGAACATTTACTATGCGTTAGGAAGTAGTTTTGATAAATTGGATCGGAATTGAAACATGCAACTTCTTACGGGTAACATAGCTAAAGTGTAACGTGTGATACAAAAGTGTAATTAACGATAGCTAAAGTGTAACTTTTAATCAAACGTTAACTTTGCCTAAGAAATCAGTATGATGTGCTAATGTGATGTGTTTCCTTCAAATGGAACATTTACTATGCATTAGGAAGTAGTTTTGATAAATTGCATCTGAATTGAAACGTGCAACTTCTTATGTGTAACATAGCTAAAGTGTAACCTTGCGATAGCTAAAGTGTAACCCACGATACAAAAGTGTAACTACCGATAGCTAAAATGTAACTTTTAATAGAATGTTAACTTTGCCTAAGAAAAAAGTATGATGCACTAATGTGAGGTGTTTCCTTCAAATGGAACATTTACTATGCGTTAAGAAGTAGTTTTGATCAATTGCATCCGAATTGAAACATGCAACTTCTTACATGTAACATAGCTAAAGTGTAACCTTACGATAGCTAAAGTGTAACGTGCGATACAAAAGTGTAACTACCGATAGCTAAAGAGTAACTTTTAATGGAATGTTAACTTTGCCTAAGAAAATAGTGTGATGCGCTAATACAAAATTTTTCCTTCAAATGGAAGGTTTACTATGCGTTAGGAAGTAGTTTTGTTCAATTGCATCCAATTTGAAACATGCAAATTCTTACACGTAACATGGTGATAGTTAAAGTGTAACCTGGTGATAGCCAAAGTGTAACATGCGATACAAAAGTGTAACTATCGATAGCTAAAGTGTAACTTTTAATGGAACGTTAACTTTGCCTAAGAAAAAAGTATGATGTGCTAATGTGAGGTGTTTCCTTCAAATGGAACGTTTACTATGCGTTAGGAAGTAGTTTTGATCAATTGCATCTAAATTGAAACTTGTAACTTCTTATGCAGAACATGGCCATTGCTAAAGTGTAGCCTGATGATAGCTAAAGTATACCATGCGATACAAAAGTGTAACTACCGATAGCTAAAATATAACATTTAATAGAACATTAACTTTGTCTAAGAAAATAGTATGATGCGGTAATGTGAGGTGTTTCCTTCAAATGGAACGTTTACTATGTGTTAGGAAGTAGTTTTGATCGACTGCATCCGAATTGAAACATGCAACTTTTTACAGATAACATGGCCATAGCTAAAGTGTAACCTGCCGATTACTAAAGTGTAACATGCGATACAAAAGTGTAACTACCGATAGCTAAAGTGTAACATTCATGCAAATAGATAAAGTCTAACACTCAATAGCTAAAATATAACTTTCATGCAAATAGTGTCATGGTAGAGGATGTGTCTCCTCCGAATTGAACGTTTACTAGTCTATAGGAAGGAGTTTTGACCAATTGCGCTCAGCACTTATATTTCATCGCCCGTGAAACTTTATGTGCAAAAGATGAATAGTCAATTTGTAACTACAATCACATGCTTCAAATTGGTTAAGTATTCATTGAAAATTTTGTACACAGATTAAGTAGACCAGAGCCAATTTGATATGACAGTATAGGAATAAACCATAAGTACAACTCTTTGTACAACTACAATTACATTTTTGAGTCTTTACAATGACAACCACATCCTATAATAGACGGGAAGGGGCTGTAGTGTAGTTTTGATTTCTCTTGCCTGTAAAATATGGAACACATTATTGAAAGCAATGACAACATTTAAAATATGGAACACATTATTGAAAAACAAAATCTTCTTATGACAAATTAAAAGCAGTGACAACATCTAAAATATGGAACACATTATTGAAAAACAAAATCTGACACAAGTGGTGGGAAAGTTAAGATGTCCGATAAATAGTACCTTTTCTCTTTGCCGTCATTTATTGTAGAATGGCTTCCCGCTGAACATTTTGTTCGCGACTAAATAAATCCCGCAATAGTTTCTCCCTGAAGTCACTAATCTCATCCTGCATATACATTATCATGCATCATATCATTCGAACTTGTAATTGCTTATAAACTATACATAATAGTAATTAGAAGTCTCAATCGAACCTCCGTAAATGAGGGCAAAGGTTGCCCACCCCATTCGTCCTTGCATTCGCCATCCCAGTCCTTCATGGCTAGCAAGCAATGAATCCCACAGTTATAATTGAAAATTCATTAAAACAATTGTTACACTCCAATAAATTATTTGTCCATTTCAAACTATACAACTTAATTGCATTATCAGACTTACCTATTATGCTGCTGCGGCACATCTTGATAGATGATTTTCAAGTTGCAATTCTGCTTCCTCTTTAAGGCAAGCTTAGAAAACAGTCATGAAAAACATTTTCCCTGCAAAACAAGTATGTGCAGTCCACAAAGTCATTGCATGTTGTATCGTATCAGAAGAAAATGGGTACATGTAACCGACCCCACACATACAACAATTTTAAAGAAATAAACAAAATCTAACACATTACTAATGATTGCACACAACTGTCCCTTTCTTCGTTCTTCTTACTTCACAATGAATCCAGCACATACATAGTTTCTTGACTGGGGATCAAAGTACAGTAAAACCAATGCTCCTTATAAAGAATGGGGGCGAACACCTATGACATGATTCAAGCCAGTCAACTATTTACCTCTTAGTAACAACAATTATAAATGAAGTTATGAAAATATATCAACTTATAATTGTAGCCTTCATAATCTCTTGTCTACCATCTGGGCCCAGAAGTTTGCATGCATCATCAACATCCCACTCTTCACGTGCATGCAACATTTGGCCCTGCAGACATTAGAGGTGTACCCACTTTAGAATGTACGGTAATAATCACACCCACGAGTTAATTGATGTTCATGAGTTATCATGGTGTCAAAGACGCATTTACCAAAAGGAATTGATCACATATATATCGGGTGACAATGCCATGGTCCTGAAGTTGATTTGCCATCCAGCATCTCCCCACCATCATCATGACCTATAATTTATGAAAGTGAACATATGGAATAAAGTACTTAACTACAACAAAACAACGCTGAATATAGACTAAGATAAGTGAAATAGTAATACCATGTTGTTGACCCATCCCCTTGGGCCTAATATCTCACAATCATCAAAAGTAAGGTGACAATCTAACATGCTAACAACAGGGCTGCAACACAAATCAAATAAACAATCAGGCTATGCTTTACATTAAATGGTTGGCCAATCAAATATGTATGGTTACTAGAAACTCACGTTTGGGCATCCTATTGGTTTCTTCTTTTTGTGCCAAAAACATAAAACTTATGTACATCCCCTCCCAATGCACCCTCTTGGATAGTTTTTTTTTCAAGATTTGGGCCAGACACTGTGGCTGCTGGAGGTATTTCTTCAACCTCGACAATCTCATCACCGGACTTATTCAAGGAGGGGACAATTTGTAAAGGCATGGTTGCCAAACACACTGTCTGGCCTAAAGCTTGATCGATGGGAATCAGCCATGCGTGCATATCACTAATCTTTTGTTTGGCACATTTGAGCTCAGTTGTGACTAAATTCTAATATACTTCTTTAATCACCTGCAAAGTAGAAGCAAACACACTGAATAGGTAACACGTATATCTTATTCCAAACCATATAAATAAATCAATGACCAATGACAGTTTGAGCACACTGCATGCTAAAACACATCAATAAAGGGGATTTCCTTTTCCTCCTCGACTTCATTATTAGAATACAAAATTTCCTATAACACAAAGTGACACTTATTAAGTGAGCGATATGATAACAAAGGACAATTGTTTTATCACACTTGAGTTATATGTACCTCCCGACTCTTCTTTTCTAGGATAAGACAAGCCCAGATTCGTTGATTCATCCAATATTGCAATGGGCAATCCGTCCCATTACAATGTAATGAGCCGAGAGGGAACTTTTGTAAGAAAAATATTTACAATACAAAGTACAGGTATGTTATATGCAAAGACAACCAATATAAAAATAATAACATACAAAGTTATTGGTTTAACCACCATGTACCTTAAAAAATAACAAACATCCGCCAACCCACGTCTTGCCCTTTGGGTTCTTACTCTTGACTGTCTTAAATTTAATTGTTTCTTTTATCAAATTATTATATACAAATGCTGCCTAGTTATAGTGAGCAGCATTTTTTATGTCCAAAACTGTTATTAACAACTTCTTTGATATCTTAGTACTAGAAGTTGAACATAACAGAATGCCCAACGTATAAAGGAGGAAGGCACGGGCAAACATGCAGTCAGACCTCTTCCCACTAATAATTTGCTCTAAATCATTCAATTGCTTCGCTTTTAGCTCCTTCTTTTTCATTTTATTCAATGACTTCTCATCAGAGACAGACTGTGGGACTGGTTTTCCACCACATGGAATGCCCAAAACCTCGCCCACCTCATTGAGGGTTATACAACAAAATATTCCTTTGAAGGACAGCACCTTACTTCTAATATCAAATGCATTTAAAATTTTTACACATATGTCATGATCGAGTGAATCACACCCAATCTGCAGCAATGAACCAAAGCCCATTCTATGAACAATATTACATTTTGAGTCATCCATTCCATGGATGACTCTATTGTACTTTAATGGGGAGCACCTTGTGGAGATAGTCTCCTACAAAACAAATGTACACAACTTATATTAGTATTTGAATATTAGTGACCCAAGGGTAAATTGTGTGATACACATAACAATTTTGACACCTTTTGAATTAGTGCTCCCTCCTCCATTCATGCTTGGTGTTAGGCTTTGGTAGCTGCATTCTTATACTGTAGTTTATCCTCCTCTGATAAACTTTTCCAAAGATTCAGAGGATGAACTTGATTAATCAAATGCTGTAATATGATGATTACATTCAGAAACTAAAATAACTCCTTAATCCTTACATCAATAGCGCTTTGTTTTTTATCAGAGTTCTTGAAATATTTAGCCCTATAAACATAATCAACGTTAGTGTCAACATAAGATGAGAGTTAAAGTGTAATAAACTAATAACTTCAAAAAAAAATACAAAATAACCTGAACATATGCCATGAACTGATATGTCTTTGAGTGCTTATGGTTTGCTTCAGGCTGATACCACTATCAACCCAACAGTAGGATAAAATATAACATCATTAGATAGTCCCACTTTCACAAACATAGATAGACAATCTAGGTAGGAACTATAAATTGCAAATCTACATGCAATATTAAATATACCTAGATTGAGGTTGTTCTTCTACTGGAGGAGTTCTAATTTGAGCTTCAACCGCTTGTTTAGCTGCTTTTCCTTTACGTGCTTTCCTCTGATCCATGATAGTCAGCGAATTTGAATATGCCCTACAAGGCACAAATATAATTCATTAAAATTAAAGCTAAATTGTAACATCCCATAGTTAACAAGCAATACAAGATGCAATAGCAAGTAAACATATAAAATATATAATAAGACACGAGATCCAGCAAAGGTTAAGTGTAATTGCTTCTAAAAGGACACCAACTCACTAACCAAAAATTAACAGTCATTGGAAAACAGTCAAATCAATCCAAGTAAAATTTAATATGTCAATACCAAATCATATGACATATGATGTGATCAATGACACTCCACACCAAGTCAAAAAGTTGAGTCACACATATTCTACTAGAGAAAACACACCTTCAAAGAAAATTCTGATACATATAAATTTAACTTTGCTTCCAATAAATACAAAAAAAATGTCACCTCAGAAATTATTCCTCAGCATAAGAATAAATTTCTATGTTAGATAGGAATAGATTCGCAGTCATAAATAATCAAGATATCAGTCATGACAATAACTCTCCTCATACTAATTTTCTATAGAAGCTACATTGACAAAAAATGCAAAGCAAACACTATGATGACACCCCTGCAAAACAAAATCATGCAAACCACCAACCACTCAACATTCTGTAGTCTTGATCATGAACAGGACAATAGGTGACAGTAGAAGTTGATAGGTAATATCATAATCTCACTGAAATTGAAGACCAAATAATAAAAGGAGATAATGTGGCACTAAACACGCTTGCAGTAATGTGAATCTATGACAAAAGTTTCATGTATATTAACAGACACCTTGGTTTAAATGGTGAAGCTAGATATTATATCACCTTCGTTTCAAACACTATTATCAATTTGGTTTGAAGATATTAAAATAACTTGCGTCAGAGATGAATCAGGTTTGATGGACTTTATGACCAAAAAACTTTTACAGCCTTCGCACCTAAACCAAAATGCGGCACAAAACCCATATATAATCTAGTGAATGAAGGGAACCAACTACTAACCTTCAGATAGAATGACCAAACACTATTGGACAGCCACCGAGAAAGGGAACTGACCCACCAACAGAGAATGATGAGCAACCGAGACCGAGAAAGGGAACCCACACAGCACCAGACACTGACCGAGAGAGACCAACAGAGGGCCAGAATGCGAGCGAGAAGCGAGACACAGAAAAGCAAGCGACGAGCGAGGTGCAGATGCCGGAGAGACTGAGAGTAGAGGCCCGAAATTCAAATGAAAATGAGGCACAGTGGCTGCTCATTTCTCTTTTTCAATTCCGGGGGAAGAAGGAAGCTTCCGCTGCACGCTTCACTCGATTGCCTGCTTCTCGGATGCCACATTAGCAACATGCATGTTACGAAGGATCAGTTGTATTAAAGATGCTAGTTATTAATATTAACAAAGTTTTAGAAAGAATGATCAAAGTCAATGTAAAGTTTGATTCAATTTTAGATACTGAAGGATAATCACTTAATATCACAAAGTGTAACAAATAAATCAAAATAATCATTCTCAATAATTGAAATTATGAGTTAACATTACATATTAGTAATATCTTTTTCTTAGTCATTACACTTTAGCTATCGGTAGTTACATTTTTGTATTACATGTTACACTTTAGCAATCGCCAGGTTACACTTTAGCTATGACCATGTTACCCGTAAGAAGTTGCACGTTTCAATTCAGATGCAATTTATCAAAACTACTTCCTAATGCATAGTAAACGTTCCATTTGAAGGAAACACCACACATTAGCACATCATACTTTTTTCTTATGCAAAGTTAACATTCCATTAAAAGTTACACTTTAGCTATCCGTAGTTACACTTCTATATCTCACGTTACACTTTAGCTATGTTACCTGTAAGAAGTTGCATATTTCAATTCAGATGTAATTTATCAAAACTACTTCCTAATGCATAGTAAACGTTCCATTTGAAGGAAACACCTCACATTAGAGCATCATACTATTTTCTTAGGCAAAGTTAATGTTCCATTAAAAGTTACACTTTAGCTATCGATAACTACACTTTTATATTGCACGTTACACTTTAGTATTCACCAGGTTACACTTTAGCTATGTTACCCGTAAGAAGTTGCATGTTTCAAGTCAGATGCAATTTATCAAAACTACTTCTTAATGCATAGTAAATGTCCCATTTGAAGGAAACACCTCACATTAGAATATCATATTATTTTCTTAGGCAAAGTTAACGTTCCATTAACGGTTACACTTTAGCTATCGGTAGTAACACTTCTGTATCACACGTTACACTTTAGCAATCGCTAGGTTACACTTTAGCTATGTTACCCATAAGAAGTTGCATGTTTCAATTCAAATGCAATTGATCAAAACTACTTCCTAACACATAGTAAACATTCCATTTGAAGGAAACACCTCACATTAGTGCATCATATTTTTTTCTTATGCAAAGTTTACGTTCCACTAAAAGTTACACTTTAGCTATCAGTAGTTACACTTTTATATCACGCGTTACACTTTAGTATTCACTAGGTTACACTTTAGCTATGTTACCCGTAAGAAGTTGCATGTTTCAATTCAGATGCAATTTATCAAAACTACTTCCTAATGCATAGTAAATGTCCCATTTGAAGGAAACACCTCACATTAGAGCATCATATTATTTTCTTAGGCAAAGTTAACGTTCCATTAATGGTTACACTTTAGCTATCAGTAGTTACACTTCTGTATCGCACATTACACTTTAGCAATCGCTAGGTTACACTTTAGCTATGTTACCCATAAGAAGTTGCATGTTTCAATTCAAATGCAATTGATCAAAACTACTTCCTAACGCATAGTAAACGTTCCATTTGAAGGAAACACCTCACATTAGTGCATCATATTTTTTTCTTATGCAAAGTTTACGTTCCACTAAAAGTTACACTTTAGCTATCAGTAGTTACACTTTTATATCACGCGTTACACTTTAACTATCGCCATGTTACACGTAAGAATTTGCATGTTTCAATTCGAATGTAATTGATCAAAACTACTTCCTAACACATAGTAAATGTTCCATTTGAAGGAAACACCTCACATTAGTGCATCATACTTTTTTCTTATGCAAAGTTAACGTTCCATTAAAAGTTACACTTTAGCTATCGGTAGTTACACTTTTATATCGTGTGTTACACTTTAGCAATCACTAGTTTACACTTTAGTTATGTTACCCGTAAGAAGTTGCATGTTTCAATTCGGATGTAATTGATCAAAACTACTTCCTAACGCATAGTAAATGTTCCATTCGAAGGAAACACCTCACATTAGTGCATCATACTATTTTCTTAGGCAAAGTAAACATTCTATTAGAAGTTACACTTTAGCAATCGGTTGGTTACACTTTTTTATCGCACGTTACACTTTAGCAATTGTCAGGTTACACTTTAGCTATGTTACCCGTAAGAAGTTGCATGTTTCAATTCGGATGCAATTGATCAAAATTACTTCCTAACGCATAGTAAACGTCCCATTTGAAGGAAACACCTCACATTAGAGTATCATACTGTTTTCTTAGGTAAAGTAAATATTCCATTAAAAGTTACACTTTAGCTATCCGTAGGTTACACTTTTGCATCATGGGTTACACTTTAGTTATCGCCATTTATCACAAGTTACACTTTAGCTATGCATGGTTCCATTTATCACATGGTTTATCAAGAAAGGAAACGAAGGATCAACTGTTGCAACTTGGCACTCTAACGAAAATCAGGGAAAAAAAATAAGGAAATGTAGCACATTTATGCGTGAGAATTGGACAACCAAAAACAGGTTAATGGCAACGCATATTCATATAAAGAAAAAGTTTAAAAACATATTTACAACTTAAAAGCACCACCGCAACTTTGGGGTACTGTATAGGACTTCATGATCAATAATACAGACCTCAAACTCAATAGTAACTCATCTTTGAATCGAAGTGCGACCGACAGAGTGAACTGACACCGCACTATAGGATAAGGTTCGAAATGAAAATGAACAAGAGTCGTTCTTCCTTTTTCTTCGAGCTATGCTCTGTTAATTATTTTTTAAAATTTGGCCCACCCCACGAAATAGTTCATAGAAGGAGGACTGACTGGATAGCGACGGGGATGAAAGAGCTAAGAAAGCTGAGCCGATGATGCGCGAGCAGCGACAAAGGACGCCGGCGACCGAGAGCTAGAGAGCGGGAGAGCGAGAGCGGGAGCGAGTGAGAGAGGCTGGGTGTTTTATTATCGCTTTCGTCGCGCTTAAATTTTCAATTTGGCTTTACTCCATTTGCCGCTGCTCCATTGCTACGTCGGAGACGTAGCAAAGAAATGACATAGAAATAGCATTACTCTTCATAAAATGGTGCATTTTTTGAGCATTGAAATGGCGCCTAATAAAAAAGCTCATTTATATTCCCAATGACTATGAGCCGTAAGTAATTGTGGCCAATTTTTTTAGTTTAGAATGAATATACTAGTAGATTGTTGATATTTGACTAGTTGATCAGTCAATAATCAATAGATTGTCCATTGTTAATATCGCTAGTAACACTTCGGCGGAAGAGTCACTTTCAGAGACAATTTTTTTTTTACTAGTGGTGGATACAATGATGGTTTTAATTTTTATCGACTGATCTATAATATATTGGTAAATTGTAAATTTTTAATAGTAAAACTTTAGATGATTTAATTTATTAAATTTTAAGAATTAAATTTTAAAATTTACAAATTTAACAATTTACAAAAAAATTTTGTAACATGTTAAAAACTCTTATTTTACGGAAGTTTTTTTCCGATATTTTATGGGATTAAATTATCGTTATTTTTGATTTGGTTGTGTTTTCAGATGTACGTATGGTACGGTTGGGTTGCTACATCCGTGCCAAAATTGCCATCCGCGTTCGGGTGGGAAACTTCGCCTCTATATCAGAAAATTTGAACCGTTCATGTGAAATGGACCCATCTGATTCCATGAACGGTTTAGATCTCCGTCACTGAGCTTCTTCAGTTGTACTACGTCACCCTTTCTATTGGTTTTGGCGTCTTGCGTTTCAGCCATTTGGAGTAGAAGAGTCGTCCCTTGCTTCGTTTTCTGAGAGTCCCAACTTACACTATTTACTTCTTTATTTGTAACAGATAATAATAAAACCATAAAACCAGTCACTTTCATCATAGTCAATCAAAATCAATAATCCCTCGAGTCGGTGCTGTTGTGTTCCGTTGTTCCTCTACCCTTGAGTAAGCAATTTCTTAGTCTAACGCTTCAACTTCGTTTTCGTGTTTTCTGGGTTTTCGGAAAGCCCCTATTCTCTCTTTGTTTTCCCTTTCCTTTTCTCGGTTTTCGTCTGTAAGGTGAGATTGCTAAAGTTTTTGTTCTCTTTCACATGATCATGTAATGGGGGCGCCATATTCCCGTGATTACTTAGTTTTTTTTTGTTGGGTATTTTCCCTCTGCAAAAGCATCTAATATTATATTGTTTTAACTCTCTTGGTTTGATTTTCCTTTTAGTAATTGGATTGTACCCTTTTACGGATTTTCTCTGTCTCGTTCCAATTTGATATGCTCCAATATTCGTTTTGTTTTGCTGTTTAAATTGTTGGATTGAATTAACATTTAACAGAGTCTACCATGTTACTTTTCCCTTCTGGTAGACTTGAATTGTTATGAATTTGTCTGACTTTCTGTTACATCATCTATGCATTTTTAGTATAATATAGTTTTTTTTAATAATAATGAATCCTCCAGAAATTTGATCAATAATTCAATTGAGCGATATATATACAAGCTGTGTAGTCTGTAATCGATATTGTGACTTTATTGTCAGTAAATTACTTTATTTCATAGAAGATTTACGAATTTTTACTTGCAACGGAACATAATTAAGTAGATGCAGTTATATGAATAAAAGCATAAAAGCGGCTGTTAATTGGATGATAGGATGATGCCTTATACTTGAATGCTTGTTGATTCCTTAATCTTTTTGAATGTCTGCTTGCCATCACTTTCAAAATTTATTTTAATATTCTATTCTCAATCTTTGTCTGTCGTTGCAGTTGAGCTGAATTTGTATGATGGGTGGAAGTGCCATAGATGATGACTGGGAGCTTACTTCCACATCTAATGAGGTCCGAACAAGTGGTCTTGGTTGGACGAACTGGAAATGGCAAAAGTGCAACAGGCAGCAGTATTCTTGGAAGGTAGGCCTTCAATTCAAGGGCAAGCTATGCAGGTGTAACAAGCACTTGTGAATTGCAGAAAACTGTACTTAGAGATGGCCAACTTGTTAATGTCATTGACACCCCAGGTAAAGCATGGTAACTTATCTCATTTCATGCAACAATAACAAACTAAGCCTTATGTCACTAGGTGGTCAGCTACATAGATCAAGCATAATTCCATTGAGTATGTGGTTGATCCATTGTCATTAGATTTGACAAAATTTTACATTGGTTGTTGACTACATAACATAACATTCCTCCTTTATCCAAACTTGGGACTAGCTATACGACACAGGTGGAGTTAGCTTGTGTCATTATATAATTCTGTAATTTGATTTGGGTGAAGGAGTCTAATAAATCAATTACTAATTTACTAGTTTTTGCTGTATTGAATTTTTTGCTTTATCTGAGTCTAGCATGAAAATTTGCAGGACTGTTTGATTCTTCCGCTGGTTCTCAGTTTGTTGGGAAGGAAATAGCCAAATGTATTGATTTGGCCAAGGATGGGATCCATGCTGTCCTTGTAGTGTTGTCTGTTAGAACTCGGTTTTCTCAGGAAGAAGAAGCTGCTCTACATAGCTTGCAGACATTATTTGGAAACAAAATAGTTGACTACATGATTGTAGTCTTCACTGGAGGGGATGAATTAGAAGAAAATGATGAGATGCTGGAAGATTACTTAGGTCGTGACTGTCCAGAGCCTTTAAAGGTTTCTTTGACTACCATCATTTAAATTAACTACTATTCCTTTTACTTATTTCACTAGATGAATTGGCCCTTACTATGTGTTTTCTGGATTAAGTTGATTCCTTGAATCACATGTCCCTGAGTGTATATAATGTTGAAGGTCAAACTTGTGGTAGAGTACTTTAAGTTGGTTCATTTGTGCATTCATCCTTCTGTGAAAATTTTAAGTGGACAACTTTGTAGCGGTTTACATTAAAAGGTGTCCTTACCTATTGCTATTGAAGATGCAAATCTTCTGTAAGCCTTCTTTAACTACCTTCTGTAGCGAATAGGAGATTGAACACAAAGACAGCTGAGTGGCTGGAGCATATCTAAAAGAATGCAGCACTCGACAAACTTGAATGAACATCATTTGCTGTATTAGGATTTTCTCTCTTATATCTAGTTTGATTTTCTTGATCTAGTGATATTTTCTTGTGCATTATTTAAATACCATGAAAGGACTGGTTTTCCCTTTTTCTGTAACTGTTTATTTTATTTATCTCCAGGACCATTCTAAGGATCTGCAGATATTATGCAAGTTTTATGAAAGAAACCCTTGATTCATGCCACAGCATTTGAAATGAAATAAATATCAGAACCCCATGGTACTGCTCTAGGATTTCTTTGGAAGTGACTGTTAGGTCCATCATCATGCTGTGTTTAGAAATATAACAATTAATTGGGTTGCCTAATATTTGAAATTTAAGCCATTACTATCTCCAAAATCTCTAATTGAAATTTTACAGCCATGTTCATCTATAAATGAATCATAACATTGCTGTAGGAAATATTTGGTCTGTGTAAAAATCGCTGGGTGCTCTTTGATAACAAAACAAAGGATAAAAGGAAGAAGCTTGAGCAAGTTCAGCAACTTTTTTCTATTGTCAACATGGTCATAACACAGAATGGAGCAAAACCTTATACAGATGAGTTATTTACAGAACTGAAGGTAAAGGTTTTTGCAATTAGTTGCAATCTTGTTTATTAGAACTGAAAATGTTATATGATAATTCTGCATTGGTCATTTGACTGCAGAAGGGAGCAATGAAGGTGCGAAACCAACTAATTGAGGTTGATAACTTGAAAGGATACTCAAAACAAGAGATGTTAGAGTTTAAAGAGCAGATGCAGCGAACTTATGATGATCAACTAAAATGAATTACTGAGATGGTACCTTTTTTTCCCACACAAGTTCTTTATTGGAACTTTTATCTATTTTCGTCTTTGATATATTAAGAATTATTGTCCCAAAAATGAAAGGTTTTACTCCGTTCTTTTATCTTATTTTCATGACAGGTAAACATTGTGACACTTTTTTTGCTCTAATGGACTTTGTATTGCAGCTTTGTCTATAGTAGTGTTTCTCTACTTGACTAATATATTTACGTAACTAGTAGCTTTTTGCATAATATGCAGATTTTGGTAGATGAAATTGGCATTTATGTAAATAAACCATTATTTATGTCTTCTAGTATGCTCTTAATGATAACTGTTGGTGTCTACCATATTATGAAGTTTTAATTTATACATTTTTCAGAACTCATTGCATGCAATCATTGCTGTTTTGACATTAAGGCTTAATCTTGGCGATCTAACATTACCTAGATCTTATTTAACTATTTTGTAAAATACAATGTTTTTACTGACATGAATGAATAAGTGCATATTGACACAAAGTTTGATTTGCTAAGGCAAGATACTTATTATTTGTTAATAATTTTACGGAGAGAGAAAGAGAAAGAAGCTGAGAGATGGAGAGAGAATTTAGAAAGACTGGGTTCCTCTAACTTGATTCTAGTTAGGCACCCTGTACCTTTATTTATAGTAGAAAACATCAGAAACAATTGCTAACTTGTGGTCCAAGTAATTCTACTTAAACTAGGAAACTAGCTCAGTAACTTAATCATGCTGCCTTCTAACGTGATTGTTGATCAAAGAGTAAACTGAGAATTTAGTCTCCAAAAAGTACACCTTAAATAGATGTAGTCCCTAAAAATTATACAACAACAACAACAAACCGAGCCTTTTCCTACTAGGTGGGGTCGGCTACATGGATCAAACGACACCATAAACTTCTATCCGAAACCTCTGGCCCCTAAAAATTATCAAATGCAAAAATTAGTTGCACAATTTTCTGAATCCTATACCAGTCAGTTCCTCTGGCCCCTTGGCTGTTTAACTCTGTTAATTACTTTCGTGGCATGGACCAGACTGTTGGCACATCAGATTTTAACGTACGACATCACACATGCTGTTAAAAAGACAGAGACTAACAAGTCTAGGATCTTAGAAATTGAGGATTAACTTGTACTTTTGATATCTTTAATGGGTTCAAGCTACTCTAGGTGTATGACGTATCTCTCAGGAACTGAAGTTTTAATTTACTTGATTAAATTGTAAGGTGAAAGGATTGGATTTAGGAGGCATACACAGCTTGTGTTTTAAGAAATTGGGATACAGAAATATAAGGGGTTTTTGAAGGAGATGGTGATGAGAACAATACTGTTTCATTGACTAGCAAGTTAGAGGTGGGCTGAAGGCTGACCTTTTGATGGGCTAGACTGGATTAAGAGTCATGATCAGAAAAAAGGATTTAACAATCTTAGATAACAAGAAGAATTCTATCTGATCTGATTCTGTCAGAATTCCCAGATGAGGAAGGATTGCATAGGATAAAAGCAGTCTGAGCTAGGATGTGTGCATGTTAGGTCCTGTTAATTTGTTTGGATTGGGGTAAAACTGGAGAAAGAAAATGGTAGAGAAGGATAGCTTTATCACTCTGTTTGGATGCTAAGTTGAAAAGGGGAGGAGAAAAACACGGTGGGAAATGTTCAGGGTGGGTATAAACTTCTCTTTTTTCTCTGAATGTTGGGAAAAGATGGAGAGTATGCTGTTACATTCTCTTCGTTTCTATTATATCCAATGCTTGTTTTCCTTTACTCCATTTTCTTTTTAATTGGTTAAAGAAATTACTTTCTCCTCTCCTGCTTTACTTTCATGGTCATTTCACAGAAAACTACGATTCTCTAACTTTTTCTTCCTTCATTTCCTGTTTATCTATTTTTATGTTTCCATCCAAACGTAGTCATAATCATAACAACAACAACAACAAACCAAGCCTTTTCCCACTAGGTAGGGTCGGCTACATGGATCAAACGACGCCATAAACTTCTATCCGAAACCAAATTTTCGGATATACCATTTAACCAAAGATCTCTTTTAATCATTTCTCCAAGTGTCCTTTTTGGTCTTCCTCTACATCTCCTCACAGGACTAAACACCATTTGGTCAACCTTTCTCACTGGTGCCTCTCGCAGTATTCTTTGTACATGCCCAAACCACCGTAACCGGGTTTCTGTCATTTTCTCCTCAATAGGCGCCACCCCAACTTTCTTCCGAATATAATCATTTCGAATTTTGTCTTTTCTTGTATGTCCACTCATCCATCTCAACATTCTCATTTCTGCCACCCCCATTTTTTGCTCTTGTTGACCTTTCAAAACCCAACACTCACTTCCATAAAGCATAGCTGGTCTAATAACAGTTCGATAAAACTTCCCTTTAAGCTTGGTAGGTATTTTGCGACCACAAATAACCCCCGAAGCGTTTCTCCATTTCATCCATCCAGCTTGGATCCTGTGGGAGACATCCCCATCAATCTCTCAATTACTTTGTAAAATGGACCTAAGGTACCGAAACTTGGACACCTGCGGTATTCTCTGCTCCCCAATTTTTATCTCCAATTCTCTGTTTTCTCGCCTCTTGCTGAATTTACACTCCATATACTCTGTTTTATTCCGACTTAAACGAAAACCCTTTGATTTCAAGGCTTCTCTCCATAATTCCACTTTACAATTCAACTCCTCTTTTGTTTCTCCCACTAAGACAATGTCATCAGCAAACAACATACATTTTGGGACTGCATCTTGGATGTGTCCAGTAAGTACATCCATCACTAAAGTGAAAAGGTATGGACTTAAGGACGACCCTTGATGCAGACCGATCCTTATGGGAAAATCTTCTGTTACCCCTCCCTGAGTCCGCACATTTGTTGTAACTCTATCATACATATCCTTTATGGCAAGAATATAAGCAATACGAACATCCTTCTTTTCCAATGCTCTCCATAGGGCTTCTCTTGGCACTCTGTCATAAGCTTGTTCCAAATCAATGAAGACCATATGCAAATCTTTTCTTCTACTTCGGTACCGTTCCATCAAACTTCGTAGAAGATAAATAGCCTCTGTGGTAGATCTTCCTGGCATAAAACCAAATTGGTTCTCTGATATATGAGTCTCTTTTCTTAATCTCTGTTCAATCACTCTTTCCCAAAGTTTCATAGTATAACTCATGAGTTTAATCCCCCGATAGTTCCCACAATTTTGAATATCTCCTTTATTCTTGTAAATGGGTATCAACGTACTCTTCCTCCATTCATCTGGCATCCTCTTGGACCTTAGTATCTCATTCAATAACTTGGTAAGCCAAGAAATACCTTTCTCTCCCAAACACCTCCAAACCTCAATAGGTATGTTATCAGGACCCAAAGCCTTACCATTACCCATTTTCTTAAGTGCCTCCTTCACCTCCACTTCTCGAATTCTTCGATAAAAAGCAAAATTTTGATCCTCCTCCCGAGTACTTAAACTTTCCACGTCTATATTTGTTGACTGCCCCTCATTGAAAAGCTTGTGAAAATAACTTCTCCACCTTTCTCTGATATCTCCCTCTGTTACCAAGACTTTTTCTTCTTCATCCTTAATGCATTTCACTTGATCCAAATCTCTTGTTTTCCTTTCCCTTCCCTTAGCAAGCTTGTATATTTGCCGTTCTCCATTCTTTGTTCCCAAAGCTTGGTAAAATCCATCCAATGCGTTAGATCTTGCCTCACTAACTGCTTTCTTTGTCTCATTTCTAGCTGACCGATACTTCTTCCAATTTTCTTCCTTGTTATCAAGATGTAAGGCTTTGAAACACTCCCTCTTATATTTAATCTTCGCTTGAATATTCTCATCCCACCACCAAGATTCTTTATCTTTAGGGCCAAATCCTTTTGATTCCCCTAAAACTTCTTTAACTACCTTTCGGATCCCATTTGCCATCTCTTCCCACATAAGGTTAGCACAATCTTGTGTCTCCCAAACTCTCTCTTCTATTAGCTTTCTCTGAAAAATCAACTGCTTTTCACCCTTTAGTTGCCACCACCTGATTCTTGGGTTTATAACTCTTCTGTTTCACTGTTTCCGACTCTTTACTTGCATGTCAAGAGCCAAAATCCTATGTTGTGTGGTCAAACTCTCCCCTGGTATAACTTTACAGTCCTTGTAGATCCTTTTAACCGTATTCCGTACCAAAAAGAAATCTATTTGTGAACTTGAGGCCCCACTCCTATATGTGATTAGGTGCTCCTCCCGTTTCTTAAAACAAGTATTCACAATCTTAAAGTCATAAGCCATTGCGAAGTCCAAAATTGATCTACCTTCTTCATTTAGTTCTCCTATACCAAAACCCCCATGAAATCCTGCATATAGCCCTGCATCCTTTCCAATATGACCATTAAGATCTCCACTTAAGACAATCTTTTCAAAACGTAGTCATAATCATAATCTAAATATTTAGCAATCTTAATTTGGTCTATGCGATAAAGAGATGCAGAGAAGCATACCAGGTTAGTTGAAATTTTGTAGTCATAGTAGCATCAATACTTAGGGTTGCTGGAGGATTAAGACTTGCTTTCAACCAATTTAAGCAACAGTTGGAGTGAAAGAGGAGAACTTTTGTATTAGTGTTTCAGTTGCAAAATGAACTTTTAACATCAGCGTGGAGAGATGGGATCATCAAGATTAATTTTGGTGCAAGGTTGAGTTGGCTATTTGCAGACAATGGTTATGATTGCCTTCAAATTTTAAACTTCATAGTATGTTCTAATCCTTTTGGGTAAAGGGGCCATCGCTATCGTTTGAGTATCTTTGATATCTATCCAATTCTGGGCATCTGCTGCTGTTGGTTATTGGCGAGGAGATAGTTATGGTAATATGAAGATTAAGGATATATTTTACCGTTTAGTGTAACAAATTTTCCTTAGTAGATCTGTGATTCTCTTGCTTTGCATGTAGAAAATTAATACAATGATGAGTACATTATATGCATCTGACTAGTTAACTATCAAGAAGATAGGATGCCTGAAAGTTTAGTTTGAGAAGAATCTATTGATCTTCTCATTTTATTAAGGCACTTTGCATTTGATATTATAGCCCTCTAATTAAATTTCTTAGAGATCCTGGGTGGGATTAATTGCCAATGATTAATTGTACATTTGGATTTTGAATTTGAAAACTCACCATCCTCTGCTGGAGAACTTCTGTCAGGATTATGCCATGTTGATTTAAACCCCAAAGGGCAGGGGTAGTCAGGGAGTCCTCAGCTTTAATGTTTTGTAGCATGAGTTATAGCTGTACTTGTCCCAAAGTACCCCATTAATTTTATTGCAACTGTTTAGCTAAGAGAGTGGATATTTTTGTAATGACTCGGGCATTTAATTTAGTTGGAGACTTTGTGATAGGGCTTTTTCACTTTCCAGCTTTCCAATCAAGCATTAATTCTGAAGTAGGCCTCACCAGTACTTATAGATGTGAATGTTTGTGCACATGCACAGTTGTGCATTCTTAATGTTACCTAATCTGTTTCAGAGGATGTACCATTTTATGTTGATTTCAAGCTCTGTTCTGGATAATTTGGGTTGGCTTGTCAGGATCTTTCTTTGTGGGTATTGTTTCAACTGGGAAAACTTGAGTATTGCTACTTTTTTTGTTTTGAATAATTAATACAATGATGGTTTTGTAGGTTGAATCGAAGTTGAAGGAAGCAACTACGAGGCTTGAGCAATAATTAGCAGAAGAGCAGGCTGCAAGACTTAAGGCAGAGCAGAATGCAATGCTAGCTCAAAAGAGATCGGATGATGAAATTCGGAAACTCACAGAGCATCTCGAGAAGGCACGCCAGGAACTCAGTAAGCGAGCTGAAAATCGTTGTGGCATTCTGTGATGATTGCTACTTCCAAGAGTTCTACTTTTTACTTTGTCCACGGGATCATGGTTGTCCCAATTATTTTGACTTTGCCCCCTGGGTCATAACTCATAACAACATTTATTTGTTTCAACTTAACTAAATTGATGTTATTTTCTTGAATTAATTGATTCATATCACAGATCTTTAGTTGTATGGTAAATTTATGGTAATCTTTCTAGTTATTATTGTTATTATTCTAATTTTGGATGGTACCCATCAAATAAGATTTTGGAATCTTTTCTGGCCCCGTTTCTTATTAAGTAATGTTTTAATCAAATGGGATGCCTTTGTTTCAATATACTCTGGTCAAATTTATCAAGGTGGTGTTTTACCTTCAATATGTATGGAGTGGGCAAAGTATGTTATACTATTTCTTTGATTCGAAATTATGGTTTGTCCTAAGTTTTCTGATGAAGCCAAAATATTACTACGATTTCGAACTGCTTTTTGTGATAAGATTTCAGCTTTGATCTCTTATTCCTTTGGTTTTATTCCAAATTGTTGACATGAATTTGAATTGCATTTTCACCATTCATCGGAAAGTTGATTCTGAGTTTATCTTGAGCTGCTTTATCGGAAACTCCATTGAAATGTTAAGGCAAGTTATGCAGAAAATTTATCCTAATACATCCAATGCGTAAGATATGTAGCTAGTCAACTTATATATTGCTCAAGGAAAATGTTGCTTACAGCCCTCTAAGCTATTTGATTTGAAAGGTTCATAATTCAGAATTTAATAAATTTAATTATTTAAATTATTTTAAGTGTGATTTTATGAGTAGAATGGCTGATTGCTCAATAGAGTTTTTTATTTCATATGGACACTTTACCTAAATAAGAAGGAAAATAGTAGACTCATGAAATATAAGTTTATAAAATAACCTACAAACTAATGTGATCTATTGAATATAGTGGATTGTTATTTTAAATTATTATTTAATAAAAATTTAATTTGTGGGTATAACCAAATTAAAACAAACTTATTTTATGTTTCACCAGACCTATTACTACTAACCCTTATTTATGGTGAATCACTACAATAAACTTATTTAAAATAAATTATCACTATAATTTGTATATTAAATATCTTTTAGACTAAATTCGTTGCATTAATATTATATAATTTTTTATTAAAAATATAAGTAACCTCTATTGAGATATAAGAAACTTGGATAAACTTTGTCTTTAATTTTTATTTTTTTTTTGGTGTACCCAAATCCTCATAGTTTAAAGTAATGTCAATACCTGCATAAAAGAAAAAAAAGGCAATTTCAATACCCTTAATCAAGTCAAGCTTCTTAAAGTGAATGGCATGTATCGTAACAAATTATGGGTGTGTTAAATATTTTATTGGTATTTCTTATCACATGATCCAATCTTTTTTATAGATAAATTTTACCTGTTTAACTTATAAAAATGTCAAAACATTATTGGTGACTTAATTTTATTTTTTTTTTTTGGGTAAGAGATGACTCCTTAGTAGGAGTGGGATATGGGATAAGGGAGATTCAAACCTGTCACAGGCAGGTTCAAGACTACCATGTATGCCATTGAGCGCGATGACTCTGGCATTGGTGACTTAATTTATTGGTTGAGATAATAAGAGATATTACTTAGTTTTAAGTGTATTAATAACTTTTTGAATAAATTACTTTAATCACCTTTGTATTTTACATTTTGTACACAAACTTTTTTATTTTCAAAATATATATTAAACCCAATTATATTTTATAAATACACTATTTATAAACTCCAATTATGAAAAATGTCATTAGTTGAGTAGTAAATTTGTTATGAATTGTGTCAAAGATATCCTTATTAATTATATAGTAAAATTTTTTCTTAAAATTTATATTTGATCCTCTTTGTAGCAATGATCTCATGTAATTTTTTTTTATAATTTTATTAACTTTTTAACAAAATGCAAAAAATACTAAAAACATAATTTCTTTTTGAATGTTTTGTACAAAACATAGAAAATAATATTACAAACATATTTTTGTATTTTTTATTTTGTGAAAAAATCATAAATTATAAAAAGACTTACATTGCAAGAAATATTATATTTTTGATGGATAATATACTTACTGGTAAAAATGATGAAAAATAATTAAATCGACAAAATATTTTCCAGATAAGATATTGCTAGTCAAAAATAATAAATCTATCAACAAATAGAGATATTTCTTAGAAATTTTGTAGGAAAATTATGCAAGAATTTCTTGCCAAGGTGTGTGAAGATCTTACCAACCGTGTTAAGAGCAGCACAGCAAATAGTGATATTACTGATAGCAATGATTGCCAGAAATAAGGAATTATAAAATATCAACTATCAAATTACTAAAGGTAACAATCGCCGAAAATATTACTAGCAACTGCCCACAAATGAGCCATAGTAAAAAGTATAATTACGAATTGATAAAGTCACTGGTAAAAATGAATACATATTAATATTAGTGTCAGTTATGCCACTGATAAAAATGAAAAGTTTTCAAAAATTGACAATTATTGGGCAAAAAGTCTGTTAGTAAAAATGTATCTTGTCTCTTGGAATTTGAAATAATTTGCTAGTAAAAAGGCTTTCAAAAGTGCAGAACCTCTTATTCTTCTCTTATTTTGCTTGGTCCACTTCTCTCTTTTCATTTTCATCCATCTTTTCTTATTAACTCTTACTTTTCATCTTTTTTCACTTTTTCATTCATACACTACAAGAAATGGAGATTTTTTTGTTGATGAAGTATTTGTTGGTTGTTATAGCTCAAATAAGAGATAAGTAATTAAGCTCTTCTTATCTTCCTAGCTCTATCTTCTACACGTTAGATATATATTTTCTCACTTCTCTATCACCTTTGACTATCTTTGTAACATATTGTGAGGATTAGAGAATGTTTGGATGCATTTTGATTTCATTGTATTATATATATAGCTCAAATATATAAGAGTTAAGTAATTGATTTTAGCATCAAAGGTTCGTATGCATTATGAGCAATTGAATTCAATAGAAGAAAAGAGATTGGTTGCACTATCTCATGGACGTCTTTATCAAAAAAAGGATGATATTCGAGTGTATAACAAGAAAGTCCACCCTAACCAATCTCATGAAGGGGATTTGGTGCTGAGGAAAACCTTGCTTATTACATGGAATAATTGGGGTAAATGGTCTCCAAACTATAAGAGCCCTTATGTGGTAAAGAAGATGTATTCAGGAGGTGCCCTTGTTCTCTCTATTGCCAAATCCAGAGAATGCAAATGCCATACTATGCTTAAATGTCAGCATATGATCAGCCAAAGGTTAATATTTTTAGGCTAAACATAGTCTAGTTTGGTATTTGTCTTCAACAAGACTCACCATTCCACCCTATTTTTTTATCCACCTTTTATTCATACTTTCTTAAATTGTGTAAAAGGCATTACACCTTTTGCCCATTAAAATCCCTAGAGGGTTGTAAAGCTTGGGTTTGGGTTATGAATGCAACGCCTATTTTCTAAGACCTTGTCTTGTTTTTTTTTTATATTTGCATATCACTTGTAGGATATTGTTAATTATATGTTTGAGACATGATAAATAAATGAATATGAACAAAGGTGCTTCTAAATTACATGTTCTTTTATAGTTTGAAAACTAATGGAGGAAGCCTAAATTGGTTCAATTTGCTAGATTGAATGTAGTTTTTAGGAAAGAAATTCTCTTGAACTTAAAATGTTGGGAGTATTAAATCACTTGCAACAGAGGAGTGTATGATGGATCAAAAGGATTAGAAGACATAAGGAATAGTTCTCATTACCTAATCTGCCTTGCCTTTAAAGTCTTAAGCTAACAAATGGCGTAATCAAGAGTCAACCAAGTTTGATTGTGGCACCCTCACAATAGTAGACTTGGAGTTACTAAAACCCTTAATCTTTGTTTTATCAAATGATTTCTTACACTAAATGTATTAACATGTTAAGCATGCCTTTTGATTGTCAAACACTTGGTGTTAATCACACCAGCATTTGAATGTACATTTATGTGTCATAACATTAAGCATGCATTTTTAGGGTAACCTGAAACCCTCTCAATCTTAACCTATTGGGTAACTTGAAGCCCATCTACAAGCATGTTGGGGTAATTGGAAGCCATTCATATGTAAACCTTTTTCTTGTTCAATGGTATTGGGTAACTTGAAGCAAATTCACTTTTGAGATTGTTAAGGTAACTTGAAGCCTTATTTGCTCTCAACCTAGTGGGTAACCTTAAGCTCACTCACATTAAAAGTTATTGGGCAACCTAAAACTTGATCATATGAGGCTGCCCAAGTTCCTTTTCCTTCTTTCTTACTATTCATGTTAGCATTCCAGTTCCAATCGATGGTCAACTTGATGTCATTTTATGACCACTAGGTGTCGCCTCAAATACTAAGTATAGGTGTCACCTCAAACACTGACTTGGAAGAATAAAGACTTGGAAGACTTTGGGAAAAAAAAGAGAGGGGGCATAATTTGCATGTTCTTACTTACTGCTAGAACAAGAAAGGCAAAATATGGAAGAACTCCTTGCAAAACTTAGAATCAAGTTCCCCACACTTTCCCAAGATATGCTTAGCAAGATCTATAGATGTCGATTTGAAATAAAAATGACATTCATGTGTCTGGACCTTCTTGATGATATGCATTGGATCCTTAAAGCCAATGTATATCTAGTAGGTGAATTTCAAGATTCACTTGTTAAATATATGTCAAGAATAGGAAGAAGCTCTTATCATAAAAAGAGAAAAGTTAAAAGAATGGAAGTCTGCCATAAGTGTGCGAGGTGGACACGTAACATGCATTGCATGGGTAAAGGAATAGTTTTTCTAAATTGAGAAGATAGAATTCATATTATAAAAGATGGATTGAGTAAAAAGTCATTAGATAATATCCTTCAAACTCTTGAGATGCATCCTAATGGGTATATTCATGATTTTTTTTTACTTTAATGGATCTATATAACAAAGAAAAGGAGCACTACCATCTCAGGAATCTCACATTAAACAATTTGCCAATTATAAAAAAACTAGATGGGAAGCAAATCCACAACTCATAAAAGGCGTGTAAGCCATTACTGGATGTAAAACTAGAGGCAGTCAAAATCATAACTACTGTACATATTCATGTCATTTTTGTTTGAAATTATTGTACCTACTTTTGACTTTCTTTCTCTTTCAATTCAAACTTATATGACAAAGATTGTCCATTACTAGACATAGATCCAAAGGAAGAGGAGAACTAAAATTACTGTACATCATGTATGTAGTGTATTTATATTTTCTTTGTCAATAGCTAGTGCACTTGTCATTTTAACTATCTACTTTTTTGACATTGCACCCATAGTTTTGAGAAGATCTATGTAGTTGTGTTTTCTTTATCATTAACTTTTCAACTTTCTTCTCTTAAAGTTGCTGTTGTTAGTCATATGCGTGACATTTCTACTTGACTTTATTGCATGTTGTCTTAATTATTTTTCTAGGTTAATGTTTGAGGTGACTACACCTAACATTTGCTTTTGACTTTTTCCTCTTAAAATTTAAATTTTACTTACAGTGATTTGATTGCATAAACTTGGTAAGGTTTTAGCTATCAAAGGGATAAACCTAGTATATGGTGAAGGAATACATACACTGAGAGGATGTCTAAACACATCCACAATTATTAAAGGAATCGTATCTTTGGTATCCTTCTAAGCAATTTGGCCAGCAAGAGTATTTCTAATTATACCATAGATACAGAGTTATAGGTTCTAAGCATGTGTGAATGCTTTGGATATATGCTTTACCATACAAAATCCTTTATTGCATTACCAATGGTTTAGAAATTTTGGAGAGAATTTTTAACGTGGCATTATAGATTAAATTAAACTCTCATAAAAAGTCATTGGGATTGTTAAATATCAATGGCATTTATGATGGTTTGTTATCTTTTTCAGATTATGATGATTTCTTACTATTCTAGATTGAGGTTTTAGTTTTGGAGAAAATCTCCTTATTTCAAATTATGGTTTTAAAATAATACTCTTATTATTTTAAAATAAAAATATCTTTTTTTACTTTTAAAATCTCTTTTTCCTTTAAAAATAAAAAAAAAGGTCGCTCAAAAGGACATCCTTGCTAACACACATTATCACTTCTAAACTTATCCATTTATTTCTTCTTTTTTTAATAAAATACTATAATCATAGGAGAAGAATGGACAACACTAAGAATACACTTAGATTTATCTGTTTTTATCAAATTTGATCCCATTAATTTCATAATTATTTAGGAAAATTTCTGAATTCACTTATGGGTTAAACTTAATTTTATTACTTTTATCATTATTACGTATATTTTTTTAAGAATCTAAAAGAAAAAAAAAACTAGCAAAAGAAGAATGGAAATTCACAGACCTGCTCCTCCATTATGTATAGCCAACTTACCCTAAACTTAAATCCCATATTCCCACTTAAATGTAAATAACATAGGAACCACAATGGGCACATATCCCAAATACAAACCAAAGAATAACAGAAGACAAACAGTAAATGCCAGCGGATAATAACCTCAAGTCAAGTTGTCTCAATTTTTCATAATTTCATGCACGGCCCATGTCAAATCCGAACTTGGAAAGCAAAAGAGACATAGAGCAGCCAATCTTCGTAATTCGATAACACACACACTAGTAAATAAGAAATCAATATAGCAAGGAGCACAGATTGATGGCAAATAAATGGGAGGCTCAAAGCAGTGCAAATAAGTAAGAAAACAAAGACTTTAGGCAAGTGAGAACATACCTTAGTCGCTATGTCGTTGTAATTCTATGACCAAAGACGGAATTCACGAATGGGGTTCTAGGTGAGTGTTAGAGGTGGAAATCTAAGGCTTAACACATGAGCATAGTGTCTAACATGCAGAAGTGGATTGTGTAGTATTTCTAAAGATTCTCTGTGGGTACATGGGCTAATGATTGTGAACTGCAGTTTCCTTTGTTTCTTTAAATTTTATGTGTGTATTTATAGTGGTGTTTTGAGTTATTTTTTTACTTGAATTCTAACTCTTTATTTTCAATTATCTTCAATTTTCATTTATTTCTTTACTTTTTATTATCTTTCTTATGTCCTATCTTTTATCTTTCAATATTTTTCTTTATCTTTTATTATTTATCTTTTGTTTTTACTATTATCTCTTGATATTTATCTTTTCTTATTTGTCATCTATTATTTATCATTTTCTTTTTAATTAATTTTCTTTTGTCTTTTATTATTATTATCTCTTGGATTTTACTTCTCCATTATTTTCCTTTTATTGTTTATTTCTTATTATTCTTTATCTTATCATCCTATATTTATATTGTCTTTTATCTTTTGTTTTCTTAGCTTTTGAGTTTAATCTTATTTTTTCTTCCTTTAATTGTTTGATTATTACCTTTTATTTTTTTTTATTTTTGTTATCTTTTCTCTTCTTATTTATTATTTATCTTTAATATCAATTTTAATATTGAAATTTAATTTTAATTTTTTAATTTTAGTTTAAACTTCGGATTTAAATTAAAATTTAAACTAAATTAAAATTGAGCTAGTCAAAATATAAATACGATATGTTCATTGGGTTTAGTGCTTTTAGAGTTCTGAGATTTATAATTTTGAAAAAATTTAAAATAAGATGCTCATTCGTTGTAGACATGAGAGATGCATAAGTAATGTTACATTTAAGTGGTAACAACGTTGGTCACATAAGTAGGAATGTCAAAATGGGTCTGACATGTCAGGTCAGCTTGTCTTGTCCCGTATAAGGGGTACGTTGGGTTATTATATAGGTGGTCTATTTATTCGCAAATAAATTAACCCACCCTGCATAACCCACAAATCAATGTGAGTTGTTACAGGTTAAATATGTGGGTTTTGACTCGCATAACTTTAACTTCCCCCTGAAATGATACGTCATTTAAAATAATTTTAACTTTCAAGAAATTGCTGTAGGTTATGCTATTATGACATCAAAATTAATGGATATGAATTGGAAGATGAGGGCAATTCAAATGATTGTCATTTGATTCCAATTTGGATGATGCAGTTTAGGTAGGATCCTCATGCAGTTTAAATATAATTTGCTATGTTTTGAATGTCTTATGTATAATGTGTGATTTTATAAGATATCGCAGAGACTAAAGAATTCTTGAAAGGCTTTGAACTAAAAGGCAAGCAAAAATTAACAAGCTCAAAGAGAAGATAAATTATTACACTACGCAACAACTCATTCTAAGTCATTCAAGTGATAGTATAAAGCTTGTGTAGTTACATAGCTATCATCAATATTACCTTTATATATTATTTTTTGAAGTAAAAAGTACTATCTTTATAGTTATATTAGGTTGTTTAACTTTTATGTTATCATAATTTAAGGTGTAAAACTTAAGCATTACATATATAAGAATAGTAGTATAAATGTATAATAGTATAGCTCTATTTTCAATTAACATGTAATTTATTTTGAATGACATCTGTGTTGGGCTTTGTCACATACAGGAATATGACCTTTATGTCTTTGTAGGCATATGTTTTATTGTGCATGTATATTAGTAATATTATTGAAGCCTTACCTAGAAAATGATGTCACATATTAACAATTTTATAAATAGAATCAAGGTTTCTATAGTTTATTACGAGCTAAACCCAGGTTATTCCAAACTTGATTGCATTTATTTGCAATTGCTTTAAAATTAGTATGTTAAATTTAACTAGTCATTTACTATCTATTCATAAATTTTAATTTTTAATAAATTTTTTCTTTTTTTAATTATTAACAAGTGGACCCGCTTAACTCGCGGCCCACTATGAGGTGGGTTAAAATTTTTCAATGCTTTAATTATACGGGCTAACCCATCCCACCCCGCTTAATGGCGGATTTACGCGGATCAACTTGTTTTGATAACCTTACACATAAGCGGCCACTTTAGCACCACATGAGCATAGTGTTAACGGCATTAGTTTATCGTCTATTGGAGAGAATCAATGTGCAAGCTTTTGTAATTTTAAGAGCCATTTTATATGGCCTAAAATATAATTTAAGATTAAATTGAAAAAAGTTACCTATTTACAAAATAATTTATAACCAAATAATATTTTCTCAAAATAACCTTTTTTGGTATTCTTAAACCTTTAAAATTACGCTCGACGTCTCATATTCTTTGCTACTGGTAACTATATATTCCGAATTGGGTTATGGAGTTTATATAAATTTAATTAACAAAATAGGAGAACCCGTTGGAAGAATCATAAAAATGAAGTTTCAATCTAGAATTTTGGATGCCTAGAATATACCATAAGAGATTGCTGCATGCAGACTTAAAACGTTTCATTCTGGACGAGTAGAAGGCAAGGGATTCAATTCAACGCTGTTTTCCCATTCTCCTTCTTCTTCTCTTTCCAAAGTGGAACCCACTATCTTGGCATATAAAGAAGACTTTCCGCACAGAAATGTATCGCAAGCTTCCTTGGTATTTCTCCCCATGCGCATAGGAACATCACTTGAAGAATTTTCACGGATTGTACCTTTCGCGTAACTATCAAGCTTGAGACACCCTCCGGCCTCCGCGATAACTTTGTGGATATTCTATACTATATATGCGGTAGCCAAGGCTTGTAGGATTATCTAAAAATTTGTATGGAAATTTTCGGCCTAGAAATTTGACGGAACCGAATACAGTGTCGCGATCATTTGAATCTGTTGAAGCTTACTTGATGCAGAGATGTGCTCAATTTTCAAAATGACAGCGTAGAGCGCAGGAAATGAGATAGTGAATTCTATACCAAAGACGAGAAGAGTCAATGCAGGACCTTAATGAGCTCCATGCTTCTCTTGCTCTGCATGAATTTTCGTCCTAGAAATTTCACGGAACCGAATACAGTGTTGCGATCATTTGACTTTGTTGAAGCTTACCTTGTGCAGAGATGTGCTTAATTTTCAAAATGACAGCTTAGAGCGCAAGAAATGAGATAGTGAATTCTATACCAAAGACGAGAAGAGTCAGTGCAGGACCTTAACGAACTCCATGCTTCTCTTGCTCTGCATGAATTTTCGGCCTAGAAATTTCACGGAACCGAATACAGTGTTGCGATCATTTGACTTTGTTGAAGCTTACCTTGTGCAGAGATGAACTTAATTTTCAAAATGACAGCTTAGAGCGCAAGAAATGAGATAGTGAATTCTATACCAAAGACGAGAAGAGTCAGTGCAGGACCTTAACGAGCTCCATGCTTCTCTTGCTCTGCATGAATTTTCGGCCTAGAAATTTCACGGAACCGAATACAGTGTTGCGATCATTTGACTTTGTTGAAGCTTACCTTGTGCAGAGATGTGCTTAATTTTCAAAATGACAGCTTAGAGCGCAAGAAATGAGATAGTGAATTCTATACCAAAGACGAGAAGAGTCAGTGCAGGACCTTAACGAGCTCCATGCTTCTCTTGCTCTGCATGAATCTAACTGCCCATGACCAGAAGTTATCAATTCAGTTAAATAATTTCCTTGATTATCATTCTTGTTCCTTTGCGCTTTGTCTAAAATATAGCTTTCCCTTTTCTTTCCTGGGTATTTGCGTTGAAAAGACACGTTCGTCAAGACAAAGTATTTCAATCGTTTATACACAAATGTCTACGATTATAACCACAAATAAGGACAAATTCTGCATTCTATTTACTACTCCGTCCTGAAAAAAGGAATCTATCTCGCATCAAAGAATAAATAAATAAATAAATAAATAAATAAAAGAATCTATCATTTAGCATCAACATGTGGATGCGTCGTAGATTCTATATAAAGGCAGTAAGAACTGGAACGAATTACCCATTCGAGTCTTTCATGCCACGCGGCGCATATAACAGAGATATGATGGCCAAATTAAATTGTTGTGGCTACCTTCTTACTTGCGTCTTATTGATTGCTGAGTTTGGTGATAGTGCTCCACTTCCACTCCTAGGTGGGAAGACGTTGATAATTGGGGTACCCAAGAAACAAGGTTTTACCCAGTTTGTGGATGTAAAACCGAATTCTAGTGATGAGGTTACTGGGTACTCCATCGAAGTTTTCAATGCTACAGCAGCATATCTTCAGCGCATAGGTTGTTGCAATATTTCTTTTAAGTTCAGTCCTTTCGTAAACAAAAAGGGAGAGAGTGCTGGGACTTATGACAGCCTTCTGGAACAAATTGGTAACATGGTCAGATTATTTTATTAATCTCTTACATATATAGATAGACAGATACAAAGGCATTATTTGATGTTTGCCAAATTCATCATTTGTTTTGTTTTGATGAAAAGTATGATGCTGTGGTGGGCGATGTGACGATCGTGGCCAACCGATCAACATATGTGGATTTTACTTTACCATATGCAGAGTCAGGTGTAAAGATGCTCGTACAAGTTCGACATGACGGACACTTGAACATGTGGATTTTTCTACGGCCTTTTAGTTGGGATCTGTGGTTGTCCATTATAATCGTCTGTATTTTTATAGGGTTTACAATACGCTTGATGGAACGTAATGCAAACAAAGATGCATCAATTGAAAATTCACCTTCTAAAGATCAATTTCGGGGAATATCCTCAATCTTGTGGCTTCCTCTAGCACAAATGGTGCTTCCTCACGGTAACTTTTTTATCCATAATCTCTACCGAGCTACTCTATATCTTCAGATATGTTACGTGCAAGATTTTTTTTTCTTTTTTTATTTTAGTAATGATATATACGTAGAAGTGGTTTTCAGACAGCAAGGAAAAAATTAATTAAGAAAATGTGATATTTTATACATATATGCTTCTTTTGTAATAAGAGTTTTGACAAATCATTTAACATACATGCAAAGTGTAGTATTCAAATCTAGAATTCTAAAGGGTGAATGCCTCAAGCCAACAAGTCACTGTATATATAGTTAACTATTCTTATTTAATCTTCATAATAAAAAAATTAAACTATTAAATTTATTATATTTTATAATTTAAACCGTAAGACCAAATGTCAAAAAAGATAACTATTATTTAAGAATGAACCTGTGAAAGTAGGCTTTTTCTATATATATATATTAACTTCATTATTTTATTATAGGAGAGTCAGTTGCCAAGAATTGCTCTAGGTTTGTATTGGTGGTGTGGCTGATATTGGCATTTGTGCTGATGCAAAGTTACACGGCAAACTTGTCCTCCATTTTGACATTAAATCAGTTGCAACCTAGTTACCCTAGCCTCAATGATCTAATGGAAAATGGTGACTTTGTTGGGCACCAGACTAATTCATTTGTCCGGGATTTCTTGATTGACAACTTGAAGTTTCCAGAATCCAGGCTGAGGAATTACTCCTCTCCAAAACAGTATCGAGAGGCTTTACGCAAAGGAAGTGTCAATGGTGGTGTCGCTGCTATCTTTGCTGAAATTCCCTACATTAAGGTGTTCCTCAAGCAATATGGTTCCAAGTACAAGATGGCTGGACCTAGGTACCGTACGGACGGATTTGGTTTTGTAAGCCTCTCTCTAACTATTGACCTAGCTACACCTAATTTCTTTTCCTTTTTTTTTTTATTACAACTAGCTACATCTAATTATAAAAAGAAAATTCCGTAATTAATATCGTGTTAGAATAGATGTTTAATTTGGTTTTACTTTTTGTAGACTGATCAGCAAGTCACAGACGGACCTTTTCTTTTAGAGTATTTTTATTTTTAGAATTTGATATAAAATAAAAATTTACGTTGGTCCCTCAATTTTTTTTTTTAAATCTAAAAGTTAATAAAGGACTTTCAAAATTAGTTAATAAATTATCAAATTGACGACTCATATTCCTAAAATGTTAATCACACTATAAAATTTATATTAAATCCATAATTTAAAAGTAATGTATAAAACTAAAAATTATAAAAATATTATATTAATATAAACATGCTGTTTTTACTTTTTACGATGCACACTTTTCATCTCAAATTATCAGGCACACTTTATATTTTTATTTAATTTATTGTCTTAAAATTACTTCCCTTCTTATAGTTTAATAACTTAAAATTTTTAATTTAAAAAATAATATTTTTTAATTTAACTATTAGGTATGTCTATCACTTCTTAGATTTTTCTCCTATAAGCAAGTTATAAAGAAATTTAGGCAAAGTAATAGTTAAAATACAAGAATTAAATGTTTTAAAAATCTTAATATATTTTCAAATGTAAGTGTGTTAATGAGTACCAACTAATCCCACTAAATTTTCCTCAAGGTCCGCCATTAAAGCTAGTATGGATATCCAAGTTTAAAATTTCTAATGTAAAAGCAAATTTTCTTTTATATATAGGCATTCCCGATGGGCTCCAACTTGACCTCTTACTTTTCAAGAGCCATATTAAACGTGACCGAAGGTGAGGAAATGGTCAAGATTGAACAAAAATATTTCGGTAGCAGCGATGACGAACTCCAAGATCAATCCGACCAAGTATCATCCGACAACCCGAGCCTCACAACATACAGCTTTGCAGGCCTCTTCTTGATCACCGGATCTCTTACTTTATTTGCTTTGCTAATCTCTGAAAGAGGTATTTGGCAAAAACCTGTCAGGCTGGCCAAAACTTTTAGCAACAGATATCTATCCTATTCACGATCTAGAAAAGCTAATAATCAGCCAATGGATGATTCAAATAAAAAAGGAAATGCTGCTGGCTCAACCGGTGAAGCTAATGACCACGTTGGAAGTTCTTCTTCAAATGAAGCCAATCTAGCCATTGAAATTACTTTGCCTGTGTAAATGCTTTGTGAAGATAAACGTTCTGTCGGCATCTTGATTCCAGCTGGGTAGTTTATTGTCCTATGTGCCATATTTCGTGATGTATGATATGTACAATATATATACCAGTTTCTGCATCCGTTGTCGTCCAGCGGTTAGGATGTACCAGTTTCTACAAGCCATCAATACAAACTAAATAGTATGATAAATATTAGTGTTTATCTTTTACTGTTTTCTTTTCACAACAGAAAGGAGGATGAAAAAACATTACACCCTAATTCTGCTTGGGTAAGCTACAGCTAACATGTCTCCGATGATAGCATGATCACACCCGTTACGTGGCCTCAAAAAGGTCCAAAACTTTTAGGTCGAGTGCTTTGAATCCAAAAAGTCCTTTTCCGTAAACATTTTTAATGAGTATGCATCGCGAAAATTTTCCGCAAAAATCCCTTTCAACAAGACTAATTAAGGAGTTTCACTTAACGATATGTTTTCATTTTCCTCAAATAGTTATAGGGCCTTCAAATGGTATTGATCAGTAAGCAAATCTTAAAGACTAATTTAATTGTGAAATGATTAAGTTGGATAATAAAAATATGGTTCGCATTTTAGAAAATAAGTTCAGGGGTTGGTTACGTATATAGAAGGTATTTACAACCCTATAACACTTATTTGATACTACATTGATATTTTGTTAGCTTTTGGTTTCAAAACTATCCTTTTTGTTTTGCAAAACAAATTTATTTTGTTTTTGTTTGTCCCATGGCTGATTTTGCATTAAATCAAACATGACTCATGATTAGTATCATTAGTAAGTGAGACTTAGCTATTATTGTGAAAATGGTAGTTCAATGTCTGGTTTATCCAAGTCTTACATCAAACTTAGATACCTGGCTAGCCTAGCGCTTGAAAGGATTAACTAACTTGAATAAGGTTTTTAAAGGTATTTCGAGTTTTAAAAGGGTCCCAGCATAAAGGCGAATTCCTATTTATCAAGTCATTAGACTTTGTCAATTTTTCCAATAGAACCCATAATGTGATCTCACTTGAGATGGTTAGCAAGTGTCACTTTCACCAATGGTACCAACAATCATTGTCAAGAAGAATCAAAATTTGAAAGGCAATCAATGGGCATTGTGTTTTACGGAAGGGTCGATTCATAATGATTGCATTAGAGGGATTTTGTTGATTTCTCTAACGTATCCCATAACGTAATCACCCTTGGAATAGTTAATGACAGTTGCTCTTGCCAACCACATTAACTACCATTGTCAAGAAGAATTGGGGTTTTGAAATGATAGGAGGGATATGTGAAAAAGTTATTAGATTCTAACATTAACCATGTTGAGTGAGCAATGCCGATTTCTCCTACATGACTCAGAACGTGATCATTCTCAGAACAGTTAGTAATAATCGCTCTCGCCAACTGCACTAGCAACAATTGTCGGGAGAATATGGGTTTGGTTGGAAAGAGAAAAGCTATGGGTGTTAGCACAAGGAATTCTAAGATTCAATGCATCCTTTCTTGAGTTTCAGAAACTTTCTGAGTTTTAAGTAAAGAATTAATTGTGATCAATAAGTGTGTTGTGCAACAATAACCTAGTTCTCAATCACAACATCAAAATCTACTCAACTTAGAGCAAATATGGAGAAAGGAAAGAGTTCATGAGAATAGAGAATATGCACTGAGGGGGTCAACTGGATACACAAAATCTATTCAAGATAATAAGTAGGAATGCTGCCATGACTAGGTTTATTCCAAAGCACTACTTTTAAAAGTCCCAATTAAGTAAGTAAATGAGCTTAAAAAATTATGCAAAATTGCGAAAGGTGTCCAAGACACTAAATATGATCACATGACCTCATTTTCACAAGAAACATCCCCACTCAAATCAATTTTTCTAGGTAAGTGGGCTATTCTAGATAGTAATACCCAACCCAGAGTCATTAAAAAGATTAATTCAAAAAGTGAACTTAACAAACTTCATTCACTCTAAAACTTTTACAGAATTAAGACAACATGTGATATTACTCTCATACAAAAATTTAAAGAAATGGAGTTCATTAACGTTAAAAACCAAAGTGAAAAAGTTTCAGACACTACACATGACTACTATCTGAATAGTGGGAAAAATTCAATTACTTCACACATTGTCAACATGCAATGTAGAGCAACGAACAAAAAATAAAAAAGAAAAAAATGAATGATAACAATATAAAAATGGAGTTGCCACCAAATTAAATTAAATGCTGAAGTCAGATACCAAAAAAAAAATAGTCTACATAATAGAAAATGGGTTTAAGGGTTAGTTACATGTAAAAAAGGAATCAGTACCCTACAATGCTCTTTTGTTGCCACATTAGCATTTTATTACCTTTTGATTTCAAACTATGTTTTGTTTTGCAAAACAAATTTATCTTATTTTTGAACTTTAGTTTATCCTACTGCTAATTTTACACATGATCAAGTGTGATCCGCGATTAATACCGTTAGTATGTAGCATCTAGCCATTCCTGTAGAAAGGAAGGATTTGATACTTAGTTTGTCCAGGTCTTATATCAAAAGTTTGTGCCAAGCTTGACTAGGTTTTCAAAGGTGAAAGGCAATGATTCTTTATAATCACATTAGAGGAACCATGCCTAACACTTGACTAGGCGCATAATGTGACTATCTTTAAGATAATAGGAGAGTGGTCATATGCATGACCCTCCCTCCCCCAATTCATCATTGGGAGGAATCTAGGATTTAGAAAAAGGGTTTACAAAAGTTAAGTCCAAGGCCAAAGGGTCTTAAGTGAAGGTAGTGATCCTTTATATCACATTAAAGGAACCACACTAAATGCTTGATTAAGTTTATAATGCAACTACCTTCAAGATATTGAGAGAGTAGTCATACGCATGACCCCTGATTCCTCATTAGGAAGAATCCATGATTTAGAAAGAGGGTTTGTTGAAGATGGTATCCATTATAATCACATTAGAGAAACCATGCTAAATATTTGACTAAGTTTATAATGCAACCACCATCAAGATAAGTGGAAAATACTCATATACATGAGTCCTCACCCTATCTGTCGTCAAGAAGAATTTGCATTCAGAAGGATGACTTCATGAAGTCATGGAAAGGAGGTTAGGCATAAATCCCTTTTCCTAGTTACCAATTATCATTGGGCATCGGACAATATTATTTTTTAAAAACTTGGAAAATTCAAAATTTGCCATGCTCAAACCTGATAAATATTTAGCAATGATACTCTTTACCAAAGAAAGGGAGACTTCACAAGCATAGGAATCATATAATGAGGGATAGTATATCCACAAAGAAAAGGGAGAGTTCACAAAAGTAGGGAACATGCACTGAAGGGTCAATTGGATGCACAAAATCTTTTAAAGGTAGTAAGCAAGGATGCTGTCCACCACTACATTCATACTTGAACACTGCCTTTGGAAGTCCCAATTAAGCAAGCAAAGGAGCTTTAAAAATTCTATAAAAGTTAGAAAAGTTTTCCAAGACACTAAATAAGGTTACCATAACTTTATTTTTCCAAGAAACATCTCCAATCAAATCAGTTTTCCCAAGTAAGTGAGCTGTTCTAGACAACACCCAATTCAAAGTTACTGAAAAGATTAATTTGGAAAGTGCACCTAATGAAATCGTTTTGCTCTCAAAGTTTTATTAGATCAAGATGACATTTGATGTTACTAATGTAAAAAATATTAGGACAAAAGGAGCTCATTGAGGTTGAGAACCTAAATGAAACACTTTTAGACAGTGCATTGGACTGCGGTCTAGACAAGGGAAAAATTCAAATATTTCACACATTAAAATATTTATTTCCACCAAAATTTTGTATACAAGATACTTAACACATGGATTAGGAGCCCTGCAAAGAATTATGGTATTTGGAACTCACTTCCTATTTTAAATCAAACTAATTCTTAGGCCATAGAGAGATGGCTTTAATAGAAGGCAGTCAGAATGAAAAATTTAGAAACCATAGCAAACTAGCTCAAAATGATTTGAAATTTTTACAGGAATGAGATAACATGAGATATCAAGGCCTTAAGAGTTTACATTATTCTGAACTCTTGTGGTACTTTAAATCAATTTAATCTTAGAACTGCATAGAATGCACATCAACAAAGGATAGTCAAGAAAAAAAATTTAGAAACCATAGGAAATCATCTCAGAATGATTTGAAATTTTTACAAGAGCATAACAGCACATCCAAGATAATATCCACAAAATTTCATAACAATTGGAGGTCATTAAATATTTAAAGAAATGCAAATCAGACGTGCATTGACTGATGCACTGGCACAGGACAGCCTATAACACCAATTTTGAAATTCATACCAAATGAACTCAAAATGCTTTCAAATTTTTACAAGGACACTCTGACATATGAAAGATCATGCTCACAAAAATTCATAAAAAAGAAGTTCATTTAACTATTTAATTAAACCCAAAACAGAAGCATAAGAATCACCTCAGCATTTCATAAAATAGCTTTACATCTATATCGACCTATCTTCATTCTTCTGCACATATCATCCTATGCTCACCCAAATTTATAACAAATGATCACTGTTTAATCACATAGCTAATAGATTGAAAGGTGAAGAAAACTACCTTATTTTGATGCAAGAGCTGTGATGTTTCTGTTTTCTTTTCTACAGAATTAGAAAATCTAGAGTTATGGTCCTCAAGCAGATGAACAGATCTTTCAGGGCATCAAGCATCCCTTCTTGATAGCAAGGCTCCAAGACGCCAATGAGGACCTTCACAGCGAGCCAAAATCAGTGTGCCCCTCGACGTTGGTGCGTGTAGGAGTGACTGTGAACTTCTCCAGACCTTTAAGCAGCAAGCAAGTACACTCTGTACCTTAGTTTTGCTTCGTCCCTCTTCCCTCGAAGAATCTATGCCGAATGCAGAGAAACTAATGAGTGTTCCCCATGGAAGGCAAGCTAGGAAGCTGTTTCTCTGTTCCTTTTTTCCTTTTTTTCCACTCTCCGAATCCCCTTTGCTTTTTCTCCAAGAAGCTCCTCCCTCCACCAAATGGTTCTCTCTCCCTTTCTCCGTGAGTCCTCTCTTTCTTACTAACTGCTTTCCCTCTTTTCTCTTCAACTGGACCCCACCCACGTTTCCCAACGATAGCCACGTGAGTGACTTTCTTGGAGAGCCAGCAACCTTATAGTTATTTTCTTTCCATTTTATTTCTTTTGTTTCTTTTTTTTTTTTCCACCAAGATCCCTGTATCTTTTTATTCTATTATTCATTTGGCTTTTTACTCTTTTATCCTATTTTATTTACTTTTCTTATTTCCTTTTTTAACAATTTTATTGATTCACATTTTCTTTTATCTATTTTGTATCTTGCCATTTTGTGGTTTTGGGCATTTCCTTAGTTGAGCCATACTCTTTCTCTCTCTCTCTCTCTTCTCTTTATCATGTCATATCTTGCTGATTTTTGTTTTATTTTATGCCATCTCATTTTATTCTTTGTGTTCTATGTCTTGGTTCTTTTGATTTTCTATGGTATATTTTGCTACTTTGCTTTTATCATTTTTATTTTATTGCACTCCTTGATTTTCTTTTATGTGTTATCTTATTACTAGTATTTGCATAATTTTATCTATCTCTATTTATTTTTATTATATTATATTTTGGCAAAACTAAGTGGAAATAAATGAGGTGTCTACACACATCAAAAGAGTTTATTTCAACCCAAATTTTTCATATATTATACATATGGATTAACAACTCTACAAAAAATCATAGCATTTAGAATTTACTTGTTATTTTAAATCCAATTAATCCTTAGGTTATACGGAGATAAATTTAACACAAAACAATCAAAGAGAAAAATTTAGAAATCATAGCAAACCACTTAGAATTACTTGAAATTTTTACATACATGTAATAACTTATGGAATATCAAACTTAAAAAATTTCACATTATTCTAAACTCATTTACTATCTCAAATCAATTAAAGCCTAAAGCCATATAAAATGAACTTCAATACAAGATAGATAGAAAAGAAAATTTCAAACCCATACCAAAACAGCCCAAAATAAATTGAAATTTTTACAAGAGTATGATAATGCATCCAAAATAATGTCCACAAAATTTCTCAAGAATCAAAATTTATTTGTATATTTAATTAAGCGCAAATCAAAGGCATATTAATTGATACATCGACACATGATAGCTTATGAAAACTATTTTGAAATTCATACTATATGAACTCCAAATACTTTGAAATTTTTGCTACAAATACTGACATATGAAAGATCATGCTTACAAAGTTTCATAAAAAATGAAGTTCATTTGCTTAATTAATCGTGTTCAAACAACTAACACATTCATTAATATGCCAATACATGAAAACTCATGAAAATAATTTCGAAATCTATACCAAATGAACTCCAAATGATATGAAATTTTTATAGGACTATGCTGGAATATGATAAATTGTGGCCATAAAAATTCATAAGAAAATGGAGCTCATTTGCTTCTCTAATTAATTCCAAATATCTAGTAGAACAATTTAAAATTAGCATAGTAGAAGATCTTCTACTTAACATTTTTTCAAACATCTTAAGGGTAACCCATACACATTTGTTTGCAAAATGAAATCAAGCTATAACTCAGCATTGCAACCAAAATCAAAAGAAGTGATACGATTTAAGATTTAAAAACTTACCTATTGTGAGAGTGGGCTTCTTTTCTTCTCTTCTTGTTGAACTAAAATTGTATTAACCTACCCATCAAAACTAACACTAACAAGGTCCACTTACAAAAGTCCAATAATACTTGACTAATTAACAAAATAAGTCTAATACTGTTGATTAATATTAATTTAAGTTTTATTAAGAATTAACTCATTAATACAAGTAAGTTCACATCTGGTATAAATTCTAACAATGTCTGCCATCTTCATAATTTATTTGAAATGCTATAAATACTCAAATAGCACATAAATATGACTAGAAAAATAAGTAATCTATCTTAATGTTAGCATTTTTAGTCATCATAACATCTTTAAGTCATTTATTCTGATTCTAACACATTAATTTAATAATAAATAAAAAATTTCATGCTATCAACCTCAACAAAAAAGAACATAATAAATGAGGGAAATAAGGAATCAACTTGCTCCCACAGTCATTAAAAATAGAAAGCAACTCACAATGTTAGAAGTAGAAGTGGCAAGTCAAAAATAGATAGAGACTTAGACCTCAAACACAAACTAAAGAGACACAATGAGAGAGTAATAGAAATTGTTGGAAGAAGCTCAAAATCACCAAAGATGCTAAAATGCCATGGTTTTTTAGGGAGAGAGAGAGGGAGGGAGGGAGTGAGGCTGAGCGGAGGAGACAGGGGCATGTGTGAAATTAAAAGGCAATTTTTGACGGCCTTTCCCTCTAAAAGCCTCTCAAAAATAATAAAAAATTTAAATAAAACATCATGTTTGGGTTATCAACAGATTGGATCCACTGGTAAACTAAAAGGCTTCCAGTATTATTATTGTTGAAATCGTGTTATTTTTATATTGCTTTTCAATAATATTAAATTATATCTCTAAAATCTTAACATAAAAAATATATTTTAATTAAAAAAATACAGATTCAACCACGTAAAAAACATAATTGAATGCATAGCCATATGCACCAAGGTGCATCATCTCCCTTACTGTTGGGTGTAGAGTGAAGTCAAAGCTCTCATGTTCACTGACAACTTCAAGCCATTCGTAAAATGGTGCATTTTTCGAGCGTTGAAATGGCGCCTAATCAAAAAGCTCATTTATATATTCCCAACGACTATGAGCCGTAAGTAATTGTGGCCAATTTTAAAAATTTTGAATGAATATACTAGTAGATTGTTGATATTTGACAAGTTAATCGGTCAATAATCAGTAGATTGTCCATTGTTAATTTTGCAAGTAACACTTCGGCGGAAGAGTCACTTTCAGAAACAGATTTTTTTTTACTAGTGGTGGATACAATGATGGTTTTAATTTTTATCGACTGATCTATAATATATTGGTAAATTGTAAATTTTTAATGGTAAAACTTTAGATGATTTAATTTATTAAATTTTAAGAATTAAATTCTAAAATTTACAAATTTAATAATTTATAAAAGAATTTGTAACATGTTAAAAACTCTTATTTTACGAAAGTTTTTTTCCTATATTTTTTGGGATTAAATTATCGTTTGTTTTTGTTTTGGCTGTGTTTTCGGATGTACATATGATACGGTTGGGTTGCTTCGTCCGTGCCAAAATTGCCATCCGCGTTCGGGTGGGAAACTTCGCCTCTATGTCAGAAAACTTGAACCGTTCATGTGAAATGGACCCATCTGATTCCATACAACGGTTTAGATCTCCGTCACTTGAGCATCTTCAGTTGTACTACGTCACCCTTTCTATTGGTTTTGGCGTCTTGTGTTTCAGCCATTTGGAGTAGAAGAGTCGTCGCTTGCTTCGTTTTCTGGGAGTCCCAACTTACACTATTTACTTCATTATTTGTAACAGATAATAATAAAACCAGTCACTTTCATCATAGTCAATCAAAATCAATAATCCCTCGAGTCGGTGTTGTTGTGTTCCGTTGTTCCTGAACCCTTGAGTAAGCAATTTCTTAGTCTAACTCTTCAACTTCGTTTTCGTGTTTTCTGGGTTTTCGGAAAGCCCCTATTCTCTCTTTGTTTTCCCTTTCCTTTTCTCGGTTTTCGTCTGTAAGGTGAGATTGCTAAAGTTTTTGTTCTCTTTCACATGATCATGTAATGGGGGCGCCATATTCCCGTGATTACTTAGTTTTTTTTTTGTTGGGTATTTTCCCTCTGCAAAAGCATCTAATATTATATTGTTTTAACTCTCTTGGTTTGATTTTCCTTTTAGTAATTGCATTGTACCCTTTTACGGATTTTCTTTGTCTCGTTCCAATTTGATATGCTCCAATATTCGTTTTGTTTTGCTGTTTAAATTGTTGGATTGAATTAACATTTAACAGAGTCTACCATGTTACTTTTCCCTTCTGGTAGACTTGAATTGTTATGAATTTGTCTGACTTTCTGTTACATCATCTATGCATTTTTAGTATAATATAGTTTTTTTTAATAATAATGAATCCTCCAGAAATTTGATCAATAATTCAATTGAGCGATATATATACAAGCTGTGTAGTCTGTAATCGATATTGTGACTTTATTGTCAGTAAATTACTTTATTTCATAGCAGATTTACGAATTTTTACTTGCAACGGAACATAATTAAGTAGATGCAGTTATATGAATAAAAGCATAAAAGCGGCTGTTAATTGGATGATAGGATGATGCCTTATACTTGAATGCTTGTTGATTCCTTAATCTTTTTGAATGTCTGCTTGCCATCACTTTCAAAATTTATTTTAATATTCTATTCTCAATCTTTGTCTGTCGTTGCAGTTGAGCTGAATTTGTATGATGGGTGGAAGTGCCATAGATGATGACTGGGAGCTTACTTCCACATCTAATGAGGTCCGAACAAGTGGTCTTGGTTGGACGAACTGGAAATGGCAAAAGTGCAACAGGCAGCAGTATTCTTGGAAGGAAGGCCTTCAATTCAAGGGCAAGCTATGCAGGTGTAACAAGCACTTGTGAATTGCAGAAAACTGTACTTAGAGATGGCCAACTTGTTAATGTCATTGACACCCCAGGTAAAGCATGGTAACTTATCTCATTTCATGCAACAATAACAAACTAAGCCTTATGTCACTAGGTGGTCAGCTACATAGATCAAGCATAATTCCATTGAGTATGTGGTTGATCCATTGTCATTAGATTTGACAAAATTTTACATTGGTTGTTGACTACATAACATAACATTCCTCCTTTATCCAAACTTGGGACTAGCTATACGACACAGGTGGAGTTAGCTTGTGTCATTATATAATTCTGTAATTTGATTTGGGTGAAGGAGTCTAATAAATCAATTACTAATTTACTAGTTTTTGCTGTATTGAATTTTTTGCTTTATCTGAGTCTAGCATGAAAATTTGCAGGACTGTTTGATTCTTCCGCTGGTTCTCAGTTTGTTGGGAAGGAAATAGCCAAATGTATTGATTTGGCCAAGGATGGGATCCATGCTGTCCTTGTAGTGTTGTCTGTTAGAACTCGGTTTTCTCAGGAAGAAGAAGCTGCTCTACATAGCTTGCAGACATTATTTGGAAACAAAATAGTTGACTACATGATTGTAGTCTTCACTGGAGGGGATGAATTAGAAGAAAATGATGAGAGGCTGGAAGATTACTTAGGTCGTGACTGTCCAGAGCCTTTAAAGGTTTCTTTGACTACCATCATTTAAATTAACTACTATTCCTTTTACTTATTTCACTAGATGAATTGGCCCTTACTATGTGTTTTCTGGATTAAGTTGATTCCTTGAATCACATGTCCCTGAGTGTATATAATGTTGAAGGTCAAACTTGTGGTAGAGTACTTTAAGTTGGTTCATTTGTGCATTCATCCTTCTGTGAAAATTTTAAGTGGACAACTTTGTAGCGGTTTACATTAAAAGGTGTCCTTACCTATTGCTATTGAAGATGCAAATCTTCTGTAAGCCTTCTTTAACTACCTTCTGTAGCGAATAGGAGATTGAACACAAAGACAGCTGAGTGGCTGGAGCATATCTAAAAGAATGCAGCACTCGACAAACTTGAATGAACATCATTTGCTGTATTAGGATTTACTCTCTTATATCTAGTTTGATTTTCTTGATCTAGTGATATTTTCTTGTGCATTATTTAAATACCATGAAAGGACTGGTTTTCCCTTTTTCTGTAACTGTTTATTTTATTTATCTCCAGGACCATTCTAAGGATCTGCAGATATTATGCAAGTTTTATGAAAGAAACCCTTGATTCATGCCACAGCATTTGAAATGAAACAAATATCAGAACCCCATGGTACTGCTCTAGGATTTCTTTTGAAGTGACTGTTAGGTCCATCATCATGCTGTGTTTAGAAGTATAACAATTAATTGGGTTGCCTAATATTTGAAATTTAAGCCATTACTATCTCCAAAATCTCTAATTGAAATTTTACAGCCATGTTCATCTATAAATGACTCATGACATAGCTGTGGGAAATACTTGGTCTGTGTAAAAATCGCTGAGTGCTCTTTGATAACAAAACAAAGGATAAAAGGAAGAAGCTTGAGCAAGTTCAGCAACTTTTTTCTATTGTCAGCATGGTCATAACACAGAATGGAGGAAAACCTTAAACAGATCAGTTATTTACAGAACTGAAGGTAAAGGTTTTTGCAATTAGTTGCAATCTTGTTTATTAGAACTGAAAATGTTATATGATAATTCTGCATTGGTCATTTGACTGCAGAAGGGAGCAATAAAGCTGCGAAACCAACTAATTGAGGTTGATAACTTGAAAGGATACTCTAAACAAGAGATGTTGGAGTTTAAAGAGCAGATGCAGCGAACTTATAATGATCAACTAAAACGAATTACTGAGATGATACCTTTTTTTCCCACACAAGTTCTTTATTGGAACTTTTATCTATTTTCGTCTTTGATATATTAAGAATTATTGTCCCACAAACGAAAGGTTTTGCTCCGTTCTTTTATCTTATTTTCATGACAGGTAAACATTGTGATACTTTTTTTGCTCTAATGGACTTTGTATTGCAGCTTTGTCTATAGTAGTGTTTCTCGACTTGACTAATATATTTATGTAACTAGTAGCTTTTGCTTAATATGCAGATTTTGGTAGATGAAATTGGCATTTATGTAAATAAACCATTATTTATGTCTTCTAGTATGCTCTTAATGATAACTGTTGGTGTCTACCATATTATGAATTTTTAATTTATACATTTTTCAGAACTCATTGCATGCAATCATTGCTGTTTGGACATTAAGGCTTAATCTTAGCAATCTAACATTACCTAGATCTTATTTAACTATTTTGTAAAATACAATGTTTTTACTGACATGAATGAATAAGTGCATATTGACACAAGGTTTGATTTGCTAAGGCAAGATACTTATTATTTGTTAATAATTTTACAGAGAGAGAAAGAGAAAGAGAAAGAAGCTGAGAGATGGAGAGAGAATTTAGAAAAACTGCGTTACTCTAACTTGATTCTAGTTAGGCACCCTGTACCTTTATTAATACTAGAAAACATCAGAAACAATTGCTAGCTTATGGTCCAAGTAATTCTACTTAAACTAGGAAACTAGCTCAGTAACTTAATCATGCTGCCTTCTAACGTGATTGTTATCAAAGAGTAAACTGAGAATTTAGTCTCCAAAAAGTACACCTTAAATAGATGTAGTCCCTAAAAATGATCAAATGCAAAAATTAGTCCCACAATTTTCTGAATCCTATACCAGTCAGTTCCTCTGGCCCCTTGGTTGTTTAACTCTGTTAATTACTTACGTGGCATGGACCAGACGGTTGGCACATCAGATTTTAACGTGCCACATCACACATGCTGTTAAAAAGACGGAGAGACTAACAAGTCTAGGATCTTAGAAATTGAGGACTAACTTGTACTTTTGATATCTTTAATGGGGTCAAGTTACTCTAGGTGCATGACGTATCTCTCGGGGACTGAAGTTTTAATTTACTTGATTAAATTGTAAGGTGAAAGGATTGGATTTAGGAGGCATGCACAGCTTGTGTTTTAAGAAATTGGGATACAGAAATAGAAGGGGTTTTTGAAGGAGGTGGTGATGAGAACAGTACTGTTTCATTGACTAGCAAGTTAGAGGTGGGCTGAAGGCTGACCTTTTGATGGGGTAGACTGGATTAACAGTCATGATCAGAAAAAGGATTTTACAATCTTAGATAACAAGCAGAATTCTATCTGATCTGATTCTGTCAGAATTCCCAGACGAGGAAGGATTGCATAGGATAAAAGCAGTCTGAGCTAGGATGTGGCATGTTAGGTGCTGTTAATTTGTTTGGATTGGGGTAAAACTGGAGAAAGAAAATGGTAGAGAAGTATAGCTTTATCACTCTGTTTGGATGCTAAGTTGAAAAGGGGAGGAGAAGAACACGGTGGGAAATCTTCAGGGTGGGTACAAACTTCTCTTTTTTCTCTGAATGTTGGGAAAAGATGGAGATTATGCTGTTACGTTCTCTTCGTTTCTATTATATCCAATGCTTGTTTTCCTTTACTCCATTTTCATTTTAATCGGTTAAAGAAATTACTTTCTCCTCTCCTGCTTTACTTTCATGGTCATTTCATCTGATAAAGAACAGAAGACTATGATTCTCTAACTTTTTCTTCCTTCATTTCCTGTTTATCTATTTTTATGTTTCTATCCAAACGTAGTCATAATCATAATCTAAATATTTAGCAATCTTAATTTGGTCTATGCGATGAAGAGATGCACAGAAGCATACCAGGTCCGTTGAAATTTTGTAGTCATAGTAGCGTCAATACTTAGGGTTGCTGAGGGATTAAGACTTGCTTTCAACCAATTTTTTTTTTTTTTTTTTTGGTACAGCGGTGCTTTCAGCCAATTTAAGCAACAGTTGGAGTGAAAGAGGAGAACCTTTCTATTAGTGTTTCAGTTGCAAAATGAACTTTTAACATCAGCATAGAGAGATGGGATCATCAAGATTAATTTTGGTGCAAGGTTGAGTTGGCTATTTCGCAGACAATGATTATGATTGCCTTCAAATTTTAAACTTCATAGTATGTTCTAATCCTTTTGGGTAAAGGGGCCATCACTATCGTTTGAGTATCTTTGATATCTATCCAATTCTGGGCATCTGCTGCTGTTGGTTATTGGGGAGGAGATAGTTATGGTAATATGAAGATTAAGGATATATTTCACTGTTTAGTGTAACAAATTTTCCTTAGTAGATCTGTGATTCTCTTGCTTTGCATGTAGAAAATTAATACAATGATGAGTACATTATATGCATCTAACTAGTTAACTATCAGGAAGATAGGATGCCTGAAAGTTTAGTTTGAGAAGAATCTATTGATCTTCTCATTTTATTAAGGCACTTTGCATTTGATATTGTAGCCCTCTAATTGAATTTCTTACAGATCCTGGGTGGGATTAATTGCCAATGATTAATTGTACATTTGGATTTTGAATTTGGAAACTCACTATCCTCTGCTGGAGAACTTCTGTCAGGATTATGCCATGTTGATTTAAACCCCAAAGGGCAGGGGTAGTCCGGGAGTCCTAAGCTTTAATGTATTGTGGCATGAGTTATAGCTGTACTTGTCCCAAAGTACCCCATTAATTTTATTGCAACTGTTTAGCTAAGAGAGTGGATATTTTTGTAATGACTCGGGCATTTAATTTAGTTAGAGACTTTGTGATAGGGCTTTTTCACTTTCCAGCTTTCCAATCAAGCATTAATTCTGAAGTAGGCCTCACCAGTACTTATAGATGTGAATGTTTGTTCACATGCACAGTTGTACATTCTTTTACCTAATTTGTTTCAGAGGATGTACCATTTCATGTTGATTTCAAGCTCTGTTCTGGATAATTTGGGTTGGCTTGTCAGGATCTATCTTTGTGGGTATTGTTTCAACTGGGAAAACTTGAGTATTGCTACTTTTTTTCTTTTGAATAATTAATACAATAATGGTTTTGTAGGTTGAATCGAAGTTGAAGGAAGCAACGACGAGGCTTGAGCAACAATTAGCAGACGAGCAGGCTGCAAGACTTAAGGCAGAGCAGAATGCAATGCTAGCTCAAAAGAGATCGGATGATGAAATTTGGAAACTCAGGGAGCATCTCGAGAAGGCACACCAGGAACTCAGGAAGCGAGGTGAAAATCGTTGTGGCATTCTGTGATGATTGCTACTTCCAGGAGTTCTACTTTTTACTTTGTCCACGGGTCATGGGTGTCCCAATTATTTTTACTTTGCCCCCTGGGTCATAACTTTCAACACCATTTGTTTGTTTCAACTAAACTAAATTGATGTTTATTTTCTTGAATTAATTGATTCATATCACAGATCTTTAGTTGTATGGTAAATTTATGGTAATCTTTCTAGTTATTATCGTTATTATTCTAATTTTGGATGCTACCCATCAAATAAGATTTTGGAATCTTCTCTCGCCCCCTTTCATATTAAGTAATGTTTTAATCAAATGGCCTTTGTTTCAATCTACTCGCGTCAAATTTATCAAGTTGGTGTCTTACCTTCAGTATGTATGGAGTGGGCAAAGTACGTTATGCTATTTCTTTGATTCGAAATTATGGTTTGTCCTTAGTTTTCTGATGAAGCCAAAAAGTTACTACGATTTTGAACTGCTTTTTGTGATAAGATTTCAGCTATGATCTTTTATTCGTTTGGTTTTATTCCAAATTGTTGACATGAATTTGAATTGCATTTTCAGCAATCATCGGAAAGTTGATTCTGAGTTTATCTTGAGCTGCTTTATCGGAAACTCCATTGAAATGTTAAGGCAAGTTATGCAGAAAATTTATCTTAATACATCCGATGTGTAAGATGTGTATCTAGTCAACTTATATATTGCTCAAAGAAAATGTTGCTTACAGCCCTTTCAGCTATTTGATTTGAAAATTTTATAATTCAAGATTTAATAAATTTAATTATCTAAATTATTTTAAGTATAATTTTTATGGGTAGAATGACTGATTGCTCAATAGATTTTTTTATTCCACATGGACACTTTACCCAAATAAGAACCAAAATAGTAGACTCATGAAATATGAGTTTATAAAATAACTACAAATTAACATGATCTATTGAATAAAGTGAATTGTTATTTTAAATTAGCATTTAATAAAGATTTAATTTGTGAATATAACCAAATTAAAACAAACTTCTTGTATGTTTCACGAGACCTATTACTACTAAACCTTTATTTAAAATAAATTACCACTATAATTTGTAGAATAAATATCTTTTAGACTAAATACGTTGTATTAATATTATATAATTTTTAATTGGAAATATAAGTAACCTCAATTGAGATATAAGAAACTTGGATAAACTTTCCCTTTAATGTTTTTGGTGTATACAAATCCTCATAGTTTAAAGTAATGTCAATACGTTCATTAAAAAAAAAAGTAATTTCAATAACCTTAATAAAGTCAAGCTTCTTAAAGTAAATGGCATATATCGTAACAAATTATGGGTGTGTTAAGTATTTTATTGCTATTCCGTATCACATGATCCCGTCTTTTTTATAGATAAAATTGACCTATTTAACTTATAAAAATGTCAAAACATTATTGGTGACTTAATTTTTTGGTTGAGATAATAAGAGATATTACTTATTTTTAAGAGTATCAATAACTTTTTGAGTAAATTACTCTAATCTCCTTTCTATTTTACATTTTGTACACAAACGTTTTTATTTTCAAAATATATAATAAACCCAATTATATTTTATAAATATGCAACATGCAAACTTTAATTATAAAAAATGTCATTAGTTAAGTAGTTAATTTGTTATGAATTGTGTCAAAGATATCCTTATTAATTGTATAGTAAAATTTTCTCTTCTTAAAATTTATATTTGATCCCCTTTTGCAGCAATGATCTCATGTAATTTTTTTTTATAATTTTATGAACTTGTTCACAAAATACAAAAAATACTAAAAACATAATTTCTTTTTGAATATTTTGTACAAAATATAGAAAATAATATTACAAACATATTTTTCGTAATTTTTTATTTTATAAAAAAGTCATAAATTATAAAAAGACTCACATTACAAGAAATACCAAATTTTTGGTGGATGATATATTTGCTGGTAAAAATGATAAAAATTAATTAAATCAACAAAATTTTTGTCTATCTCTTAGAAATTTTGTAGGAAAATTATACGAGAATTTCTTGTCAAGGTGTGCAAAAATTTTACCAACCATGTTAACAGCGGCTCAGCAAATAGTAATATTATCGATAGTAATGACCACTAAAAATAAGGAATTATAAAATATCAACTATTAATTAACTAGGGGTAACAATTGCTAAAAATATTACTAGTAACTGCTTGCAAATGAGCAGCTAGTAAAAAGTATAATTACTAGTCGGTAAGGCCACAAGTAAAATGAATACATTTTAATATTAGTGTTGGTTACACCACTGATAAAAATGAAAAGTATTCAAAAACTGACAATTATCAAGCAAAAAGTCTTTTGGTGAAAATATGTAATCTTATCCCTTGGAATTCAAGATAATCTGCTAGTAAAAGGCTTTGAAAAGTGCGTAAACTCTTCTTCTCTCATTTTGCTCGGTCTTCTCCTCTCTTTTCATTTTCTTTCATCTTTTCTTCTCATCAACTCCTATTTTTCAATCTTCTTTCACTTTTATACCATAAGAAATGAGATTATTTCATTGCTGAAGTTGATTTGGTGGTTGTTATAACTCAAATAAGAGGTAAGTAATTAAACTCTTCTTCTCATCTTCCTAACTCTGTCTTTTACATGTTAGATATATATTTCCTCCACTTCTCTATCTTTTTTGATTGTCTTTGTAACATACTACAAGAATTAAAGAATGTTTCATTGATGCATTTTGATTTGATTGTGTTATATATATAGTTCAAATATATAAGAGATAAGTAATTGATTTCAACATCAAAGGTTCGTATGTGTTATGAGCAGCTGAATTTAATGGAAGAAAAGAGATTGGTTGTGCCATCTCATGGATGTCTTTATCAAAAGAGGATGATTTGAGCATATGATAAAAAAGTCCACCCCAAGCAATTTCATGAAGGCGATCTTGTGTTGAGGAAAATCTTGCCTATCACATGGGATAATCGAGGCAAATGGTCTCCAAACTATAAGGGCCTTTAAGTGGTGAAGAAGACATATTCAGGAGGTGCCCTTATTTTCTCCAATAAGGATGGTGACAAGTTGCCAAATCCAGAGAATGTAGATGCTATAAAAAGATACTATGCTTAAAGGTCAGCATATGATCAACCAAGGGTTGATATTTGTAGACTAAGCATAGTCTAGTTTGGTATTTGTCTTCAACAAGACTCACCATTCCACCTTTATTTTTTTATCCATCTTGTATTCATATTGCCCTAAATTGTGTAAAAGGAATTACACCTTTTGCTTGTTAAAATCCTTGGAGGGTTGTGAAGCCTAGATTTGAGTTATGAATACAATGCCTATTTTCCAAGTCCTTTGCTCATTCTTTCTTATATTTGCATATCACTTATGGGATATTGTTAATCTTATATTTGAGACATGATAAATATGTGAATATGAACAAAGGTGCTTCTGAATTACATGTTCTTTTATAGTTTGAAAACTAATGGAGGAAGGCTAAATTGGTTCAATTTGCTAGCTTGAATGAAATTTTTAGGAAAGAAACTCTCTTGAACTTAAAATGTTGGGAGTGTCAAATCACTTGCAATAAAGGAATGTATGATAGATCGAAAGGATTAGAAGACGTAAGAAACAATTCTCATTACCCAATCTACTTACCTTCAAAGTCTTAAGCTAACAAATGGCATAATTAGGAATCAACCGAGTTTGATTATGGCACCCTCACAAGTTTGTGATTGAGATAGTAGACTTGGAGTTACTAAAACCATTAATCTTTGTTTTATCAAATGATTTCTTATACCAAATGCATTAACATGTTAAGCATGCCTTCCCAATGGTCAAACACTCAGTATCAATCACACCAACATTTGAACGTACATTTATATGTCATAGCATCAAGCATGCATTTTTAGGGCAACTTGAAACCTTCTCAGTCTTAACCTATTAGGTAAGTTAAAGCCCATCCACAAGCATGCTGGGGTAACTGGAAGCCTAGTCACATGTAAGCCTTTTTCTTGTTCAAAGTTATTGGCTAACTTGAAGCAAATTGACTTTTGATCTTGTTAGGGTAACCTAAAGCCTTATTTGCTCTTAACTTGATCAATAACCTTAAGCTCCCTCACATTAAAAGTTATTAAGCAACCATAAGCTTGATCATATGAAGCTGCCCAAGTTCCTTTTCCTTCTTTCTTACTGTTCATGTCAGCGTCCTAGTTCCAATTTGTGGCTAGACCTGATGTCATTTTATGACCAATAGGTGTCACCTTAGATACTAACTTAGAAGAATAAAGACTTAAAGACTTTGGAACAATAAAGAGGGGGCATTATTTGCATGTCCTGGCACATTGCCAAAACAAGAAAGATAGAATATGAAAGAAACCCTTGTAAAGCTTAGAATCAGGTTCCCTACTCTTTCCCAAGATGTGCTTAAGAAGATCTATATATGTCAACTTGAAAAAATAAAGACACTCATGCATCTAGGCCTTCCTGATGATATGCATTAGATCCTGGAAGCTAAGGTACATCTACTAAGTGAATTTCAAGATTCACTTGTTAAACATATACCAAGAATGGGAAGAAGCTCTTATCCTAAGAAGAGAAGAGCTAAAAGAATAGAAGTCTACCATAAGTGTGCAAGGTAGAGATGTAACATGTGCTGCAAGGGTGAAGGAATGGTTTCTCTAAATCAAGAAGACAAAATCTAGTTCATAAAGAATAGATCGAGTAAAAAGTCATTAGATAATATCCTTCAAACTCTTGAGATGCATCTTAGTGGGCATGTTAACGATGTTATTCTTGCTTTAGTAGATCTATTCAATAAAGAAAATGAGCGCTACTATCTTAGGAGTTTGACATTAAATGACCTAGTTTGCCAAAGAAAACTAGATGGGAATCAAATCCTCAACTCATGGAAGGCGTGTAAGCCATTACTGGATGTAAAACTAAAGGCAGTTAAAATCACAATTGTACATATTCATATGATTTTTGTCTGAAATTATTGTACCAACTTTTGAGTTTCTTTCTTTTTTAATTCAAACTTATCTGACAAAGATTGTCTATTACTGAACGAAGATCCAGAGGAAGACATGAGCCAAAATCACTGTACATCATGTATGCAGTGCATTTATTTTTTCTTGGTCAATAGCTAGTGCACTTGTCATTTCAACTATTTACCTTTTTGACATTGCATGCATGGTTTTGAGAAGATTTGTGTAGTTGTCTTTTCTTTATCATTGACTTCATGACTTTCCTTTTCTTGAAGTTATTGTTCATATCATATGTTTGTCATTTCTACTTGACTTTCTTGCATGTTGTCTCAATTATTTTTCTAGGTTGATGTTTGAGATGACTACACTTGACATTTACTTTTCATTATTTTTCTCTTAAAATTTAAACTTTCTTGACAGTGATTAGATTGCATGATTTGAGCATGCATGAATGCATTGGATATATTCTTTGCAATGCCAAAGCCTTTATCACAGTACCAATGGTCTGGAAGCTTTGAAGAGAATTTTTAGTGTGACATTTTGGACTAAATTAAACTCTTATAAAAGTCATTGGGATTGTTAAATGTTAATGATTTTTATGATGTGTTATCTTTTTTAGATTACGACGGTTTCTTACCACTCTAGATTGAGGTTTTAGTTTTGGAGAAAATTTCTTTCATATTTCAAATTAGGGTTTTAAAATAATACTCTTATTATTTTAAAATAAAAAAAAATCTTTTTTTACTTTTGAAATCTCTTTTTCCCTTTAAAAGTGAAAAGAGGTGGCTCAAAAGACTATCCCTGCTAACACACATTACCACTTCTAAACTTATCTATTTCTTTTTTCTTTTTTTAATAAAATACTATAATCATAGGAGAAGAATGTGCCACACTAAAAATACACTTAGATTCATATACTTCTATTAAACTTGATCCCATTAATTTCATAATTATTTAGGAAAAATTCTGAATTCACTTATGGGTTAAACTTAATTTTATTATTTTTATCATTGTTATTTATTTTTTTAAAGAAAAAAACAACTAGCAAAAGAAGAATGCAAATTCACAGACCTGCTCCTCCATTCTGTTCAGCCAACTCACCCCAAACTTAAATCCCATATTCCCACTTAAATGTAAATAACATAGGAACCACAATGCCCACATATCCCAAACACAAACCAAAGAATAACAGAAGACAAACAATAAATGCCAGCGGATACCCTCAAGTCGTCTCAATTTTTCATGATTTCATGCACAACCCATGTCAAATCTAAACTTGGAAAGCAAAAGAGACATAAAGCAGCAAATCTTCGTAATTCAATAACACACACTAGTAAATAAGAAATTGATATAGCAAGGAGCACAGATTGATGGCAAATAAATGGGAGGCTCAAAGTAGTGCAAACATAAGAAAGAAATCGAAGACTTTAGGCAAGTGAGAACATACCTTAGTCGCTATGTCATTGTAATTCTATGACCAAAGACGGAATTCATGAATGGGATTCTAGGTGAGTGTTAGAGGTGGAAATCTAAGGCTTAACACATGAGCATAGTATCTAACATGCAAAAGTGCATTTAGTATTTCCAAAGATTCTCTGTGGGTACATGGGCTAATGATTGTGAAGTGTAGTTTCCTTTTTTTTTTCTTTAAATCCTATTTGGTGTTTTGGGTGATTTTTCTACTTGAATGCTAACTCTTTACTTTCAGTTATCTTCTATTTTCTTTTATTTCTTTACTTTTTATTATCTTTCTTATCTCTTATCTTTTATCTCTCAATATTTTTCTTTATCTTTTATTATTTATATTTTGTTTTTATTATTATCTCTTGATATTTATCTTTTCTTATTTGCCATCTAGTATTTATCATTTTCTATTTAATTAATTTTCTTTTGTCTTTTATTATTATTATCTCTTGAATTTTACATCTCCTTTACTTTTCTTATTGTTTATTTCTTATTATTCTTTATCTTATCATCCTATACTTTTATTATCTTTTATCTTTTGTTTTTTTACCTTTTAAGTTTATTTTTATCTTCTTTTAATTCTTTGATTATTACCTTTTATTTGTTTCTTATTCTTATTATCTTTTATCTTCTTATTTATTATTTATTTTTAGGATCAATTTTGATCTTTAGATTTTAATTTTAATTTTAATTTAGAATTTCTTATTTTAGGTTTAACTTGACTTTGATTTTGGATTTTGATTTAATTTTAGGTTTAATTTTAATTTAATTTTCTTAGTTTTAGTTTAGACTTTGAATTAAGGTTAAAATTTAAATTAACTTAAAAATTGAACTGGACAAAATATGATATGTACATTGGGTTTAGTGTTTTTAGAGTTCAAAGGTTTGTAGTTTGGAAAAATTTAAAATGAGATGCTCATTTATTGTAGACGTGATAGATACATGAGTAGTGCTAGATTTAAGTGGTAATAATGTTCGCCACTAAGATTGTCAAAATGGGCCGACCTACCCTAGCCTGTGCAAGCTTGCAATTAAGCGAGACGAGGCGGGCTAACCCACATAACTAAGGGACTGGAAAATCCCAGCCCAACCCGTGCCCATGGTGGGCTGTGAATTAAGCGAGTTAACCTACTAATAATTAGAAAAAGAAAAAAGTTGTTAAAAATTGGGGTTTATGAATAAGTAGTAAATGATTAGCTAAATTTAATATACTAATTTTAAAGTAATTGCAAATGAAAACAATCAAATTTTCCTTTCAATAATGTACTAAAGGCATAACCTGGATTTAGCTCATAATGAACTATAACAACCTTGATTCTACTCATAAAATTGCTAATATGCAACTTCATTTTCTGGGCAAGGCTTTAGTAATATAAATGCATAATAAAACACATGCCTACAAAGACATAAAGGTCATGTTCCCGTATGTAACAAAGTACAACACTAATGTCATTCAAAATAAACTACATGCTAATTGAAAAATGAGCTATGCTATTATACATTAATACCACTATTCCTATATGTGTAATGCTTGAGTTTTGCACCTTAAATTATGATAACATAAAAGCTAAATAGCCCAATACAACTATAAAGATAGCACTTTTTGCTTCAAGAAACAATATATAAAGGTGATATTGATGATAACTATGTAACAACACAAGCTTCATACTATTACCTGAATGACTCATAATGAGTTATTGAGTAGTATAATAATTTGTCTTCTCTTTGAGCTCATCAATTTTTGCTTGCCTTTTAACTCAAACCATTTCAAGAATTCTCTGCTCTGTACGATCACTTATAAAATTGCACATTATACATAAGACATTCAAAACACAAGAAAATTATATCTACACCGCATGAGGATCCTACCTAAACTGCATCATCCAAATTGGAACCAAATGAAAATCATCTAAATTGCCTCATCTCCAATTCATATCCATTGATCTTGTTGTCATAATAGCCTAACCTATGGCAATTACCTGAAGGTTGAAACCATTTTAAACTGAATCCTAAAATCTTTTGACAGTGATAGAAGTAGCCTCAAAGTAGTATAAATTGATTTGTTCATGGAGACGTTTAAACTATAGTTCCTTTTGATATTCAAAGCTATAAAGGACTAGAGAATACTTTTGAACTTGCATGTAAAAGGGACAAAATACAGTAACCATATGTACATACCAATCTTGTTAAGAAATGTAGAAAGGCATGTATAATAGCAAACACATGTTTACTGGAAGAAAAATTTATCAAATAAAAATAAATTACACCTCAAATATGACAGAAAATATAATAAGATGCTTGGTTCTCTACCTCCCAGATTGGGATCTCCTGGTCATTCTAGACATAATAGTAGCTTCTTTCTTGCATTTACAGTGGCAGTAGGACTTGTCCCTTCTAACTCCATAATATTCATAATAGTTCACAATTGGCTTCTAACTCTCGCCAATTAGATTTACTTGCACTACCAAATTACATACACACATAAGATAGTAATTAAAATGTAGTATCAATATAGTAACTACCATAAATAAGTAAAATTAATAACCCACATCATCTTCATTGTCTTGTTCTTCATCTTCATCAAGTATTTCATAAGGAGAATTTGAACCTTCTTTTGACAATGTTGTTTTAACCTTTATTGCATCTTCAACACCATCTACAACCAAATAAATAATTAAAGTGATTATAACATTGTCATACTAAATATAAGTCTTAAATTAAATAATGAACAAGTTATAAACAAAACAATATTATCATTGAAGGAAAATCCATGCAGCCAGTTACATGTACAAATAAGAGCTTCAACTTTTTCAAAAGGGTATGGCTTCTATATTTTTTAAGCATATGAGTACCAATAGAAAAAGATAATTTTGACACAATTATAGTAATAGGAATAGCCAAGACACCACAAGCCATTACTGATAAGATTGGAAAATGATGCTTATTCATCTTCCAATACTCCAATACATCTAAATCTTAAAAAAAATGAAATTCAAGCTTCGACTCCCCTAAATAGAGATCCTATTGAGATTTTCTACCATTTGTCACAGTTTGGCTCTCAAACATATAAATTTCCTACATTAGATGAAATTCAAGACAAATAATAAATAGATTAGATATATAAATATATAACTAATATGTGAAAAAACTAGTAAAGAGATTAATTAAAGAAAAAATAACTACAAACTTACATCAAGAATTTTCTTGCCTTTATTCAATCTTTCTCCCTCACTTGGTCTATGTGTAAGTAAAATAGAAGATTGAGATTGAGAAGAACTTGGTGCATTAGAAGAGTTGGCATATTGTTCAAAAAGCTTGTATAACATTGTCCTCACATCTTTAATCTTCTCTTGACAAGTAAAGGCATCAATTTTTGAGTAAAAATACTCTAGCATCACAAGCTTTATGCATGGGTCAAGAATAGCCCCAAGTGCAAGAACAATGCTATAATCACTCCAGTATTTATCAAACTTTTCTTTCATCTTCTAACACATGTATTGATTACCAAATCTTCATTTTCCAAGTTTTCCAACAACAAACAATCAATCTTCCAAACTTGCATAAAATACAAATTAGAAGTAGGATAAGAAGAACTAGAAATCAAGTTGGTAATCTCATAAAATGGCTCTAAGAACTCACACATTTTCTTCCTCTTTTCCACTCCTTAGATGAAGGATAATCTTTATAATTCCTATCAACTACTTTAAGAGAAGAAAAAGCCTTTTTATATTTGATGGCACTATCTAACATCATATATGTTGAATTCCAACAAATGGACACATCCAAACGTAAGCTAACATTAGTGTCAATATTACTAACTTGTTGCATACATTCTTCAAATTTTAAAATCCTACTCTCTGAACTTTTCACATACTTCATAGATTCTTTAATTCTTTTTAAGGCCTTACTAGCTACTTTCAACCCTTTTTAAATAATAAGATTCAATATATGAATAGAACAATGAACATGAAAAAGTTTACCATCACATAATAAGCTATCATGCAAACACAATTGTTCTTTTAGAATATCCTTTATACTATTATTATTTGAGGCATTATCCAAAGTGAGAGAAAAAACTTTTTTCTCAATTCCCCATTCCATTAAAAAATCATACATCTTGGTAGCCAGTTCTTCCCCAATGTGTGGAGGAGGCATATGAGCAAAATTCTGTACTTTGCTATTCAATTTTCAATTATCATCAACAAAATGAGCAGTCAAGCAAATGTAGCCCTTACTAGTGCAAGCAATCCATACATCTGAAGTTAAACAAATTCTATTCGGAATTTTAGCCAACATTTGCTTAAGCTGCTCTTTCTCCCTCCTATATATTTTATTGATATCAACAATCATAGTATTTCTAGAAACAAAAATGGCATTGGGATTTATATACTTCACCCAAGCTCTAATCCCAGCATATTCAACAAATGAAAAGGACAAATCATGTTGGATGATTGTAGTAGCACTAATTCACATTGAATTTTTTGATCTATTTTCCTACTCCTTAATTTCATATCACCATCTATAAGCATTTGTCCTACATCTTGAAACTTAAGCATCTTGCACTTTGATAAATGACGTTTCAATGTGGAAGACCCATATTTGTAACCACCAGTCTTATATTTAGTTTTACAAGCATTATATTGTGCCCTTCCAATTCCATCTTTCCCAATCCCTAAACTTGTAAAGAAATTCTACACTTCAGAGGTTTATTGTTTACTCCTTTTCTTTGCTCCACCTTCAGATTTATCTTACATAGACTCTTCAATTAAGATATCATCATCCAAATTAATAGATTCCATGACTCAATGAAATCAAATTCAGCTATCAAAGCCCAATTGTCTTATCTGGGGAAAAAAAACAACAAATTTAGAAAGCAGACATGAGACTAACTGGAAACAGACAAGCAACAAACAACCATGGAGCATGACATACAAATGAATTTGAACATATAAAGTTATGTACATTTATACACTTAAAGGATTATAAGTCAACTAAACAATAAACAATAACAAGCCCAACTAAGCTCTGACAAGGTCATGTTGTGGCTTCAAAGCATATTACATCTCTAGTTAAATATAGTTTCCACATCAATAACCTTGATCACCAAATTTTTTTAAAAAAAAAGTGTAGATATCTAACACCAATTATGCAGCTCGGCATTTTATGATTTTATCCAACAGACAAGAATAAGACAGAAAATGAAGGCAAGAATTCAATAGAAACCAAAGCATAAGAGAGCATTGCATTGCCTTCAAGTTCATATCATTATCCTCATTCTTCAGCAATCAATAAGAAAATTTGAATGTGAACAATGACTTCATGTATGACAATCATCAATCAATAGAAGCATAGATGCATTTTTGCAGGGAAAGAATAAAGAGCCAATGAAACAAAGTAGAGTTGTATTGGAGCTAATCATGGAAATTGAATAGTGAAAGATCCCCATGGAAATAAAAAGCCAATGAAAGAAAGTAATAATGAACAAAGCCTTCAATAAAATCATAACAAATCAATGATTTGTAAAAAGAAACCCAACAAACAAGAGAAAAATAATTACTATTTCTTTTCCAGAATTTGGTACGCAGCTCCACAGTCTACACCACCATCGACATTTCTACAATCTAACTGCGTCTTCAAAGTGCTATTTCTTGTTTTCTTTCCCTTCTTTTGAAATGATTAATGATAAGAAAACTGGACAAAAATGAAGAGGAAGGGGTTAGGGGTGGTCACTGGTCAATGGTCATAGATCAGGAAGAAAATTGGGTGAGCATAGACCAGGAAGCAGAGATGACTCAGACAAGAAGCAGATCAGGATGTAGAGGAAGCAGATCGGGGTATGAGTATGCAAGAGAGGAAGAGGAGAGTGTCGATGTGATAGCAAGAGTCGAGAGAGGCTTCTGGAATCTGGGCTCGGGATAGGATGAAAGTCAGCTGGAAAAGGTGCCATTTAAGACAAAATTGTGTGTTATTTTAAGCATTTAGGTTTAGCTACTTAAGACAAAATGACGTGTTGTTTCATGGAGAAGTTATAGTTATGCAAGTCAAAACCCACAAGTTGACCCAACCCAAACTACATTAACCTATGGGTTAAGTGGGATGAGTTAATTTACTTACAAATAAATGAACTTATTATATAGTAACCTAACCTGCCCTTTATACAGGGTGGGACGGGCTGGTTCGGTGGGTCAGACCCATTTTGACATCCCTATTGGCCACATAGGCAGCCACTTTAGCACATTAGCTACCACCTGAGTATAGTGTTAACAATGTTAGTTTGTCGTCTAAAGGTGAGGCTCAATGTGCAAGCTTTTGTAATTTTAAGGGCCATTTTATATGGCTTAAAATATAATTTAAGATTAAATTGCAAAGAGTTACATATTATAGGGACTTACAAAGTAATTTATAACCAAATAATATTTTCTCAAAATAAACTCTTTTGGCATTCATAAACCCGTAAAAATACACTTAACATCTCATATTCGTTGCTACTGGTAACTCTATATATTCCATATTGGGTTACGGAGTTTATATAAATTTAATTAACAAAATGGGAACCCGTTGGAAGAATTATAAAAATGAAGTTTCAATCTAGAATTTTGGGTGCCTAGAAGATGCTATAAGAGACTGCATGCAGACTTCAAACATTTCATTCTGGACGAGCAGAAGGCAAGGGATTCAAGTCAACAGTGTTTTGCCATTCTCCTTCTTCTTCTCTTTACAAAGTGGAACCCACTATCTTGGCATAAAGACGAAGACTTTCCACACAGAAATGTATCGGAAGCTTCCTTGATATTTCTCCCCAAGCCTATAGGAAGATCAGTTGAAGACTTTAGGCAAGTGAGAACATACCTTAGTTGCTATGTCGTTGTAATTCTATGACCAAAGACGGAATTCATGAATGGGGTTCTAGGTGAGTGTTAGAGGAGGAAATCTAAGGCTTAACACATGAGCATAGTGTCTAAGATGCAAAAGTGCATTGTTTAGTATTTCTAAAGATTCTCTGTGGGTACATGGGCTAATGATTGTGAAGTGTAGTTTCTTTTTTTTTTCTTTAAATTCTATGTGGTGTTTTGAGCTATTTTCCTACTTGAATTCTAACTCTTTACTTTCAATTATCTTCTATTTTCTTTTATTTCTTTACTTTTTATTATCTTTCTTATCTCTTATCTTTTATCTCTCAATTATTTTCTTTATCTTTTATTATTTATCTTTTTTTTTATTGTTATCTCTTGATATTTATCTTCTCTTATTTGTCAACTATCATTTATCATTTTCTTTTTAATTAATTTTCTTTTGTCTTTTATTATTATTATCTCTTGGATTTTACTTATCCTTTATTTTTCTTTTATTATTTATTTCTTATTATTCTTTATCTTATCATTCTATATTTTTATTGTCTTTTATCTTTTATTTTCTTAATTTTTGATTTATTTTATTTTTATCTTCTTTTAATTCTTTGACCTTTTATTTGTTTCTTATTTTTATTATCTTTTATCTTCTCATTTATTATTTATTTTTAAGATCAATTCTAATCTCTAGATTTTAATTTTAATTTTAATTTGAGATTTTTTATTTGGAGTTAGGCTTGATTTTAAGTTTAGGTTTCTATTTAATTTTGAATTTAATTTTCTTAATTTTAGTTTAGACTTTGGATATGAGTTAAAATTTAAACTAAATTAAGAATTGAGTTGAACAAAATATGATATTTACATTAAATTTTATGTTCTTAAAGTTCTGAAGTTTGTAGTTTCGGAGAAATTTAAAATGAGATGTTCATTTATTGTAGACGTGACAGATACATGAGTAGCACATTAGCTGCCACATGAGCATAGTGCTAGCTTGTCGTCTAATGGTGAGGATCAATGTGCAAGTTTTTGCAATTTTAAGGACCATTTTATACGGTTTAAAATATAATTTAAGATTAAATTGAAAAGAGTTTCATATTATAAAGATTTAAAAGTAATTTAACCAAATAATATTTTCTCAGAATAAACTTTTTTGGCATTCTTAGACCTGTAAAAATACACTCAACATCTCATATTCGTTGCAACTAGTAATTCCATATATTCCAAATTGGGTTATGGAGTTTATATAAATTTAATTAACAACATAGCAGAACCCCCTGAAAAAAATCATAAAAAGGAAGTTTTATTCTAGAATTTTGGGTGATTAGAATATACTATAAGAGACTGCATGCAGACTTAAAAAGTTTCATTCTAGCCGAGTAGAAGGCAAGGAATTCAATTCAACAGTGCTTTCTCATTATCCTCCTTCTTCTCTATCCAAAGTGGAACCCACTATCTAGGCATAAAAAAGAGGACTTTCCACACAGAAATGTATGGGAAGCTTCCTTGATATTTCTCCCCAAGCGTATAGGAACATCAGTTGAAGAATATTCTCGGATTATTATACCTTCTGCGTAACTATCAACCTCGAGACACCCTCCGCCGGTCCGGCCTCCGCAGTAACTTTGTGGATATTCTATACTATATATGCGGTAGCCAAGGCTTGTAGGATTATCTAAAAATTTATATGGAAATTTTCAACCCAGAAATTTCACGGAACCAAATACAGTGTCGCGATCATTTGAGTCTGTTGAAGCTTACTTGATGCAGAGATGTGCTCAATTTTCTAAATGACAGCTTAGAGAGCAATAAATGAGATAGTGAATTCTATACCAAAGACGATAAGAGTCAGTGCAAGACCTTAACCAGCTCTATGCTTCTCTTGCTCCGCATGAAAGTGACTGCCTTTGACCAGAAGCTATGTCCAAAATAGAGCTTTCCCTTTTCTTTCCTGGCTCCTCGAATTGAAAATACACGTTCGACAAGACAAAACATTTCAATCATTTGAGTCTGTTGAAGCTTACTTGATGCAGAGATGTGCTCAATATTCAAAAATGACAGCTTAGAGCGCGAGAAATGAGATAGTGAATTCTATACCAAAGACGAGAAGTGTCAGTGCAGGACCTTAACGAGCTCCATGCTTCTCTTGCTCTGCATGAATCTAACTACCCATGACCAGAAGCTATCAATTCAATTAATTAATTTTCTTGATTATCATTCTTGATCCCTTGCGCTTTGTCTAAAATATAGCTTTCCCTTTTCTTTCCTGGGTACTTGCTTTGAAAAGACACGTTCGGCATGACAAAATATTTCAATCGTTCATGCACAAATGTCTACGATTATAACCACAAATAAGGACAAATTCTGTGTTCTATTTACTACTCCGTCCGGAAAAAAGGAATCTATCTCGCATCAAAGAAAAAAAAAAAAAAAGAATCTATCATTTAGCATCAACATGTCGATGCGTCGTAGATTCTATATAAAGGCAGTAAGAACTGGAACGAATTACACACTCGAGCCTTTCATACCACGCGGCGCATATAACAGAGATATGATGGCCAAATTAAATTGTTGTGGCTACCTTCTTACTTGCGTCCTATTGATTGCTGAGTTTGGTGATAGTGCTCCACTTTCACTCCTAGGTGGGAAGACATTGATAATTGGGGTACCCAAGAAACAAGGTTTTACCCAGTTTGTGGATGTAAAACCGAATTCTAGTGATGAGGTTACTGGGTACTCCATCGAAGTTTTCAATGCTACAGTAGCATATCTTCAGCGCATACGTTGTTGCAATATTTCTTTTAAGTTCAGTCCTTTCGTAAACAAAAAGGGAGAGAGTGCTGGGACTTATGACAGCCTTCTGGAACAAATTGGTAACATGGTCAGATTATTTTATTAATCTCTTACATATATAGATAGACAGATACAAAGGCATTATTTGATGTTTGCCAAATTCATCCTTTGTTTTGTTTTGATGAAAAGTATGATGCTGTGGTGGGCGATGTGACGATCGTGGCCAACCGATCAACATATGTGGATTTTACTTTACCATATGCAGAGTCAGGTGTAAAGATGCTCGTACAAGTTCGACATGACGGACACTTGAACATGTGGATTTTTCTACGGCCTTTCAGTTGGGATCTGTGGTTGTCCATTATAATCGTCTGTATTTTTATAGGGTTTACAATACGCTTGATGGAACGTAATGCAAACAAAGATGCATCAATTGAAAATTCACCTTCTAAAGATCAATTTCGGGGAATATCCTCAATCTTGTGGCTTCCTCTAGCACAAATGGTGCTTCCTCATGGTAACTTTTTTATCCATAATCTCTACTGAGCTACTCTATATCTTCAAATATGTTACGTGCAAGATTTTTTTTTCTTTTCTTTTTTTAGTAATGATATATACGTAGAAGTGGTTTTCAGACAGCAAGGAAAAAATTAATTAAGAAAATGTGATATTTTATACATATATGCTTCTTTTGTAATAAGAGTTTTGACAAATCATTTAACATACATGCAAAGTGTAGTATTCAAATCTAGAATTCTAAAGGGTGAATGCCTCAAGCCAACAAGTCACTGTATATATAGTTAACTATTCTTACTTAATCTTCATAATAAAAAAATTAAACTATTAAATTTATTATATTTTATAATCTAAATTGTAAGACCAAATGTCAAAAAAGGTAACTATTATTTAAGAATGAACCTGTGAAAGTAGACTTTTTCTATATATATATACATACTTTTTAATTTATTAACTTCGTTATTTTATTATAGCAGAGTCAGTTGCCAAGAATTGCTCCAGGTTTGTATTGGTGGTGTGGTTGATATTGGCATTTGTGCTGATGCAAAGTTACACGGCAAACTTGTCCTCCATTTTGACATTAAATCAGTTGCAACCTAGTTACCCTAGCCTCAATGATCTAATCGAAAATGGTGAATTTGTTGGGCACCAGACTAATTCATTTGTCCGGGATTTCTTGATTGACAACTTGAAGTTTCCAGAATCCAGGCTGAGGAATTACTCCTCTCCAAAACAGTATCGAGAGGCTTTACGCAAAGGAAGTGTCAATGGTCGTGTCGCTGCTATCTTTGCTGAAATTCCCTACATTAAGGTGTTCCTCAAGCAATATGGTTCCAAGTACAATATGGTTGGACATAGGTACCGTACGGACGGATTTGGTTTTGTAAGCCTCTCTCTCTATCCATCAACCTAGCTACACCTAATTTTTTTTCTTTTGGGTACAACTAACTACATCTAATTATCAAAAGAAAATTCCCTAATTAATATCGTATTAGAATAGGTGTTTAATTTGGTTGTACTTATCATAGACTGATCAGCTACTCACCGGCGGACCTTGGTGGGGCAAATTTTTTTAGAGTATTTTTATTTTTAGAATTTGATATAAGATAAAAATTTACGTTGGTCCCTCAATTTTTTTTAAAATCTAAAAGTTGATAAAGGACTTTCAAAATTAGTTAATAAATTATCAAATTAATTAACAACTCATATTCCTAAAATGTTAATCACACTATACAATTTATATTAAATATTAAATCGAAACTTTAAAAGTAATGTAGAAAACTAAAAATTATAAAAAATATTATATTAATATAAACATGCTGTTTTTACTTTTTACGACGCACACTTTTTATCTCAAATTATTAGGCACACCATATTTTTATCTAATTTATTGTCTTGAAATTACTTCCCTTCTTATAGTTTAATAACTTAAAATTTTTAATTTAAAAAAATAATATTTATCAATTTAACTATTAGGTATGTCTATCCCTTCATATATTTTTCTCCTATAAGCTAATTATAAAGAAATTTAGACCAAGTAATAGTTAAAATATATGAATTAAATGTTTTAAAAATCTTAATATATTTTCAATTGCAAGTGTTTTAATGAGTACCAACTAACCCCCCGAAAGTTTTCCTCAAGGTCCGCCATTAAAGCTAGTATAGATATCCACGTTTAAAATTTCTAATGTAAAAGCAAATTTTATTTTATATATAGGCATTCCCGATGGGCTCCAACTTGACCTCGTACTTTTCAAGAGCCATATTAAACGTGACTGAAGGTGAAGAAATGGACAAGATTGAACAAAAATATTTCGGTAGCAGCGATGACAAATTCCAGGATCAATCAGACCAATTATCATCCGACAATCCGAGCCTCACCACTTATAGCTTTGCAGGCCTCTTCTTGATCACTGGATCTCTAACTTTATTTGCTTTGCTAATCTAGGAAAGAGGTATTTAGCATAAATCTTTCAGGCTGGACAAAGCTTTTAGCAACAGATATCTATACCATTCACTTTCTAGGAAAGCTAATAATCAGTCAATAGATGATTCAATAAGTAAAGGAAATGCTGCTGGCTCAACCGGTGAAGCTAATGACCACGTTGGAAGTTCTTCTTCAAATGAAGCCAATCTAGCCATTAAAATTACTTTGCCTGTGTAAATGCTTTGTGAAGATAAACGTTCTCTCGGCATCTTGTTTCCAGCTGGGTAGTTTGTTCTCCTATGTGCCATATTTCGTGATGTATGATATGTACAATATATTATACCAGTTTCTGTAAGCCATCAAAACAAACTAAGTAGTATGATAAATGTTAGTTTTTATCTTTTACTTTTTTCTTTTCGCAGAAAAGGAGGATGAAGAGACATTACACCCTAATTCAGCTTGGGTAAGCTGCGGCTAACATGATAGCAAGATCACACCTATTAGATGGCCTCAAAAAAGTGCAAAACTTTTAGGTTGCGTGTTTTGAATACAAAGAGTCCTTTTCCGTAAACATTTTTAATGAGTATGCATTGCAAAAATTTGCTGTAAAAATCGTTTTTAACAAGACTAATTAAGGAGTTTCACATAATGATATGTTTTCATTTTCCTCAAATATTTATATGGCCTTCAAATGGTGTCGATCGGTAAGCAAACCTTATAGATTAAATTAATTGTGAAATGGTAAAGTCAAATACTAAAAAGCATGGTTTGTATTTCAAAAAATAGTTTTAGGGGTTGGTTACGTGTAGAGAAGGTATGTACATCCTTACAACACCCTTTTGATACCATATTGATATCTTGTTGGCTTTTGGTTTCAGAACTACCATTTTTGTTTTGTAAAACAAATTTATTCTATTTTTGGGTTTTTGTTTGTCCCACAGTTGGTTTTGCACTTAATCAAATGTAATCCGTGGTTAGCATCATTAGTTAGTGATGCTTAGCTATTACTATAGAAATGGTAGTTCAATGTTTGGTTTGTCAAAGTTTTACATCGAACTTGGATGCCTAACTGGACTAGGACTTGGAAGGATTAACTAGCTTGATTAGGGTTTTCAAAGGTGTTTTGGGTTTCAAAAAGGTCCCAACATAAAGGTGGATTCTTGTTAATTACGTCAACAGGCTTTGCCAATTTTTCCAACAGAACTTGTAACATCATCTCACTTGAGATGGTCAATAGCAATTGCTCTCACAACTGCACCAACAATTATCATTAGGAAGAATCAGAATTTGAAAGGCAATCAATGGACATTGTGCTTTTATGAAGGATAAATTCATAATGATCGCATTAGAGGGATTCTGCCAATTCTTCCAATGTATCCCATAAACATAATCACTCTTTTAATAGCTAACGTAAGTTGTCTCACCATGTGCATTAACTACCATTGTTAGGAAGAATTGGGGTTTCAAAATGATGGGAGGGATATGTGAAAAAATCATCAGATTCTAACACTAACCACATTAAGTGAGCAATGCTGATTTCTTCAACACGACTCACAATGCAATCACCCTCAAAACAATTAGTGATAATCACTCTCTCCCCAATGCATTGACAACCATTGTTGGGAGAATATGGGTTTGGATGGAAGAGAAAAGCTATAGGAGGTAGCATAAGGAATTCTAAGATTCAATTCACCCTTTCCTAAGTTTCAAAATCTCTCCAAGTTTTAAGTAAAGATTAATTGTAATCGATAAGTGTGTTGTGCAACAATAACCCAGTTCTCAATTGCAGCATGAAACTCTACTCAGCTTAGAGCAATTATGAAGAAAGGAAAGAGTTCATGAGAATAAGGAACATGCAACGAGGGGATGAATTGGATACACAAAATCTATTCAAGATAGTGAGTAGGAATGCTGCATGACTAGGATCATACCAGAACATTGCATTTGAAAGTTCCAATTAAGTGAGTAAATGAACTTACAAAATTATGTAAAAATTAGGAAAGGTTTCCAAGACACTAAATATGATCACATGACCTCATTTTTACAAGAAACATCCCTAGTCAAATCTGTTTTTTTAGGTAAGTGGGCTATTCTAGACAGCAACACCCAATTTAGAGTCATTGAAAAGGTTAATTCAAAAAGTAAACTTAACAAACTTCATTCGCTCTAAAATTTTTACACAATTAAGATAACATGAGATATTGCTCATATACAAAAATTTAGAACAAATGGAGTTCATTAAGGTTAAAAACCAAAGTGTAAAATTTTTAGACATTACACATGACTGCTATCTGAACAGTGTGAGAACTTCAATTACTTCACACATTGTTGACATGCAATGTAGAACAATGAACAAAAAATGAAAATGGGTTGGAAAATAGATTTTGGAGAAGAAAAACAATGAATAATAACAATATAAAAATAAAGTCGCTACCAACTCAGATTGAAATGGTGAAATCGAGCACTGAAGAAAATGGTCATTTTAGGGTTGGTTACATATAAGAAAGGTATTAACACTCTTATAACATCCTTTTGGTACCACATTGGTGTTTCGTTATCTTTTGTTTATCTTGCCACTAGTATTACATGTGACTAAGTATAATTCGTGATTAATATCATTAGTGAATAGTATCTAGTGGAAAGGAAGGATTCAATGCTTAGTTTGTCTAGGTCTTACATAACAAGCTTGTGCCTAGTTTGACTACATTTTGAAAGGTGAAAGGCAATGAATCTTTATATCACATTAAAGGAACCACGCCAAATGCTTAATTAGTCCCATAATGTGACTACCCTTAAGATAATTGGAGGGGGTCATGCATATCAATCCATCATTGGGAAGAATTTAGGATTTAGAAAAAGGGTTTGTGAAAGTCAAGCCCAAGGCTGAAGGGTCTTCAGTGAAGGTAGTCGTCCTTTATAATCATGTTAGAGGAACTATGCCAAATGTTTGATTAAGTTCATAACGCAACTACCCTCAAGATAATGAGAGAGGAGTCATACACATGACCCCCCCATCCCTCGTTGGGAAGAATTTGTGATTTAGAAAGAGGGTTTACTAAAGATGGTAATCCTTTATAATCACATTAGAGGAATCATGCCAAACACTTAACTAAGTTATAAATCAACTACAATTAAGATAATTGGAAAGTGGTCATATGCATGACCCCTCATCCTATCTATCATTGCGAAGAATTTGGGTTCAAAACGATGACTTCATGAAGTCATGGAGAGGAGCTTAGGCACAAATCTCTTTCCCTAGTTTTTAGTTAGCATTATGCATAGGACAATATTATTTTTTAAAAACTTGGAAATTTCAAAATTTGCTATGCTCAAACCTGATAACTATTTAATAGTGGTACTCTTTATCAAAGAAAGGGATAGTCCACAAGAATAGAGATCATACAATGAGGGGTAGAATATCCACAGAGAAAAGGGAGAGTTCACAAAAGTAGGAAACATCCATTGAGGGGGATCTATTGGATACACAAAATCTTTTCAAGATAGTAACCAATCATGCTGTCCAGCACTAGGTTCATACTTGAACACCACCTTTGGAAGTCCTAATTAAGCAAGTCTATAAAAATTAGGAGAGGTTTCCAAGACATTAAATAAGATGAGCATGACTTTATTTTCCCAAGAAATATCCCAAATCAAATCAACGTTTCCTAGTAAGTGAGCTATTCTAGACAACACCCAATTCAAAGTCACTAAAAGTATTAATTCGGAAAGTGTACCTAATGAACTCATTTAGCACTCAAACTTTTATTAGATCAAGATGACAATTGATATTACTCATGTAAAAAATATTAGGACAAAAGAATCTCATTAAGGTTGAGAACCTAAACAAAAAACTTTCAAATATTGCATTGGACTAAGGTCTAGACGGCAAAAAAATTCAAATATTTTGCATATTAAAATAATTCATTTCAACTAAAATTTGCGTACAAGATAGTTAACAAGTGGATTAGAAGCCCCACAAACTAATTCTCAGGCTGCAGAAAGATAAATTCAATATAGGGCAGACAAAAAAAAATTTAGAAATCATAGCAAACCAGTCCAAAATGATTTGAAATTTTTACAAGTATGAGGCAACATATGAAATATCAAGGCCACAAGATTTTTTACATTATTCTGAACTCTTGAATTTAATCTTAGAGCTATACAAAATGCACATCAACACAAGATAATCAAGAAAAAAAAATTCAGAGACCATAGCAAATCAACCCAGAATGATTTGAAATTTTTACAAGAGTATAATAGCACATCCATGATAATATCCACAAAATTTCATAACACTTGGAGCAAATTTGGATATTCAAACGAATACAAATCAGAGGTGCATTCACTGATGCACTAGCACAGGACAGCCGAAAAATCCAATTTTGAAATCCATACCAAATGAATTCAAAATGCTTTCAATTTTTTACAAGAATATCCTAACATATGAGAGATCATGCTCAAAAAAATTCATTAAAAAAGGGAGTTCATTTACTTGTTTAATTAAACCCAAAACTGAAGCATAAGAATCACCTCAACATTTTATCAAATCACTTTGCATTTATATTAACCTATCTTCATTCTTTTGCACATACCATCCTATGCTTACCCAAATTTAATGGTAAATGATCTCAGATGTATTTACTATTAAATCACATAGCTAGTAGATTAAAAACTAAAGAAAACTACCTCATTTTGGTGCAAGAATTTTGATGTTTCTGTTTTCTTTTCTACAGAACTAGAAAATCTAGATTTACGGTCCCCAAGCAGATGAAGAGATCTTTTAGGATGTCAAGCATCCCTCCTTGATTGCAAGGCTCCAAGATGCCAATGAGGACCTTCATAGTGAGCCAAAATTAGTGTGGGCCTCGATGTTGGTGTGTCTAGGAGTGACTGTGAACTTCTCTAGACCTTTAAGCAGCAAGCAAGTACCCTCTGTACCTTAAGAGTTTTGCTTCATCCCTCTTTCCTCTAAGAACCTATGCCAAATGTAGAGAAACTAATGAGTGTTCCCCATGGAAGGCAAGCTAGGAAGTTACTTCTCTATTCCTTTTTTCCCTTTTTTCCCACTCTTGGTATGCCCTCTGCTTTTTCTCTAAGAAGCTCCTCCCTTCACCGAATGGTTCTCTCTCCTTTTCTCTGTGAGTCCTCTCTTTTTTTTTTTTTTTTTTTTAATGTTTCCACCAAGATCCCTCTCTTTTCTACATCTTTTATTCTATTATCCATTTGGCTTTTTATTCTTTTATCCTATTCTATTTACTTCTTTTCTCTTTTCCTTTTTAACAATTTTATTATTCTCATTTTCTTCTAGCTATTTTGTATGCTACCATTTTGGGGTTTTGGGCATTTCCTCAATTGTGCCATGCTCTCTCTCACTCTCTCTTTTCTCTTTATCATTTCATATCTTGCTTATTTTTGTTTTATTTTATGCCATCTCATTTTATTCTTTGTTTTCTATGTCTTGAGTCTTTTGATTTTCTATGTTATATTTTGCTATTTTACTTTTATCATTTTTATTTTATTGCACTCCTTGATTTTCTTTTGTGTTATCTTATTACAAGTATTTGTATCATTATATCTATCTCTGTATATTTTTGCTATACTTTATTTTGGTTAGACTAAATTAAGTGTCTATAATTTGCCTCCCTTTACTCATCTTTTAAGTATTAAAAGATGGGTAAAGGTTGAAAGATGTTAATTTAGGCCAAACTAAAAAATCAACTTGCTGTGGAATTGCTTAGAGGAGTTACTAACCACCAAGCAAGAATCAAAACTACAAATGGTTATGACCTGAGTGTCCAGCTCATATGGTCATAAATGATCTCTCGATCCCCGGACCTTTGGGTTCGATTCCAGCTTCCCACTCTCTCATCCCAGCCACACGGCTCCCTATGTAACCAAAAAAAAAAAACTACAAATGGTTATAATCCACTTGACAAAAATACCTAAGAGTTACTTACAATTTACAATGTAGGTTTACAATATAACCAATAAGGATACCTAAGGGCCACTTAAGATGTACAACAAAAGTTTACAATCATACCAACAAAGATACTTAATAGTTACTTAGGATTTATGACAAAGTGTACAATCCAACCAACAAGGATACCTAAGAGTTACTTAAAATTTACGACAAAAATTTATAATTCAACCAACAAGGATACCTAAGAGATACTTAAGATTTACAATGGAGCTTTTGGCAAAAAACTAATCAAAAGAAATAACCCAAAGTAAACCATTCCAGGGTTTTGGGGTAAATCATCCTGAAGGAAATAAAAAACAACCTAGAATAAATCATTCCAGGGTTTTGGGACCGTCCCCAAAGAAAGTTAAAAAAATAACCTAGGGTAAATTATTCCTAGGTTTCAGGGTAAATGTCCTGAAAAAAATAAAACTAATCCAAAGTAAATCATTCTAGGGTTTTTGGGTAAAGGGTTTTAGAACCACCCAATGAGGATACCAAAAGGCAACTTAGGATTTAAGGTGAAGGGTTTTAGAATCACTTAACAAGGATAGTTAAGAGCAACTTAAGATTTATTGTTAAAGGGTTTGGTAAAAACCAATCAAAAGAAATAACTCAAAGTAAACTGTTCCAAGGTTTCTAGGTAACTATCACAAAAGAAACAAAAAACAACTCCAAATAAACCATTCAAGGTTTCAAGGTAAACCATCTCGAAAAAATTTTAAAAAAAAGCCAAAGTTCGGGGTAAACCATCTTGGAAAAGATACAAATAACTTGGAGCAAACCATTCTAGGGTTTCAAAGTAAAGGGTTTTAGAACTATCCAATGAGGATACCTAAGGCTAACTTAGGATTTAAGATAAAAGATTTTAGAACCGCCAAACAAGGATGCCTAAAATTGACTTAGGATGTACTGCTAAAGGTTTTGGTGAAAACCAATCAAAAGAAATAACTTAGAGCAAATCATTCTAAGGATTCAAGGTAAACAGTCCCAAAAGATATAAAAAAATAACCTAGAGCAAACCATTCTAGGGTTTTAGGGTAAACATCCCAAAAGATATAGAGATTAACCTAGAGTAAATCCCAAAATAAGCCATTCTAGGGTTTTAGGGTAAACCGTCTCAAAAGAAATAAAAAATAATCTAGAATAAATTGTTCTAGGGTTTTAGGGTATATCATCCTGAAAGAAATATACAATAACCTAGAGGGTTTCTTGGTAAACTATCCTAAAAGAAATAAAAATAACTTATAGCAAACCATTCTAGGGTTTTGCAGTAAACCATCCTAAAAGAAATAAAAACAAATATCCAAAGTAAACTGTGCCAAGGATTTGAGGTTTTATGTTACCCTATGAATGCATGGTTGATATAATGATGTGCCAGTTGCATGAATGCATGTTTAAATGCTGATATGATTGATATGAAAATAGGCTATCCCTAAAAATGCAAGTTTGACATGCTAAAGTTGGTTGATGCAATGATGATATGCTTAACAAAAGACAAAATTAACCTAGATGTCAAGGATGCAATGCAGTAAATGCTAACATGCTATGCCTATGCATGAGGACTTTAGTGAACCATGCAAGAACTTCATGGACATTACTTTTATGTCCCTTAGGAACTCTTAGTGTGAACTCATAGGTGCTCTTTAGCACTTTTTGGGCTTGCCCATGCTATCATAGATTATTGCCCTAGTGTCATAGAATCCTCATCATATTTGTTGCCCCTATATAATGGGATCCTTAGTATACTCATTGCCCTAATTATCATTCATTTTCTAAAAGGATTTTGGCCTTGCCTTTATTTCCCCTTCTTGGATAGCCAAATCAACCTCTTTTGGCCCATTCTCCTTAACAAGTTCAACTTCTCTTTGCTTTAGAATTGAGTTTGTAGCACTTATGCCCATGAAGCATTCATCCATCACATAAAGGGAAACATAACTTCACACCAACTTCCACTTCACTAGAAGTTTAACAACTCTTAAACCCAGATTTTGGTCTTATAAAGAAAAGCATGCATGATTAACATCCCTTGAGGGCACTAAACACTCCTTACTTTGCATGAGAATGCATTTTTGAGAGTGGGGATGTGTATGGCCAAAAGAAAAACTGCAAAGAAGAACATGGAAATGAAGTACTTTAACTTTTCGAGGTGGGATCAAGGGTTAGGTCATAGCTAGTTCCCCCAATTATAAGTAGATTAGAGTGTTTGACACCCCAAGAGTAGTACCTTCAAGATTGGGACTTAGGTAATCTTCCTTACTCTTTTTGCTAGGTCAAAGTCCTTTTGGAGAAGTATCTCCATGCCTTTCTCTTTTTTAGATCTCTCTGCTCTTCTAGGAATTTTAAGATTTAGGGTCTCCAGTTTGGATTTTACTTGCTCCTAAGCATAAAAATGTTTTCAAAGTCAAGTTCAATATCCAATTGTTGCTTCAGTTTGGGTTTTGATTACTTTTGAGCAAAGGAAGGTTTTTCAACTTTGAGTTCACTCCTCAGTTATTACCCTAGTCTAGACTTTGATAGTTGTCAAACAAAGAAATATTGAAAAACTCTGAAGTGTTTGCAATCATAGACACCCTATAAGCTTGTTTTCATGTCCCTTTTCACACTTGTTAGTTCACCAGATTAGCTAAGATCACTAGGACTTTACTTGGTAATGTAAGGCCTAGGTAGTTGCTTAGAAAGAATGGGATAAGGGTTTAACAAACAAGAAGAGGACAACATTTTGAGTACACATTGTCTCATTTCTCTTTCCTTTTTGGTAATTCGGGAATCTTGTTAATTCAAGGAGGAATTTGTTTTTTTCTACCTGCTTTTCTTTCATTTTCATTGTTGTTTCCAGGCTAGCTCCTTTTCTCTTTTTTCTTCGTTTCTCAGTTCTTCTCTCTCACTTTTTTAGGATTTCTTTTTTATTTAACCTTTTACATTGCTAAAGCTTAATTAATTGGGAGAAAGGACTCCAAACTCTTTCCTTAGGCCAGATAACATTCTCTCTCTATAGATAGCTTAAGTGCTCCTTTTAGCTCTTCTTTAGGGTGGAATCATGATTTTTTGAGCTAAAAGTTAAAGCCAATGAGGATTGGAGAAAGGAATTTCAATGGTGGTTATCCTTTCAAGGCCCAAATAGGTAACTACAAAAATTTTGGCATTAAGGTTAGCTTGAAACGTCCAAATATCCAAAGATGGCTTTGATCATTTCTCTAATGAATGCAGTGTCTAATGAATTATGTTAAAGGGTATTTAAACAAGTTCTAGGGTATCTACCTTCTCACATTGTTCTTGTAAGCTAACACACCCGCACAATAGTTTTTTTATCAGAGGTAGTCATCTAGGAGAATTAAGTATTTTGTTTGGCAAACCACTTTTATCATCAGCATTTGGATTTAATTAGGATAAAAATTAAGAAGATCTTTTTAATGATTTAATGCTCTTAGTTGTGGACATTAAGAAAAGATTAAAACAGCCCATATTGCCCAAGTATTGGTTATTTAATTTGATGGTACTACCCCATCATGTGTCTACTAGTTATCACCACTCATTATTCCAAGGGAAACTTTGTGTTTAATGCAAGGATTTAACGCATTGGAAAACCAAACAAGTAAGGTCATGAGATGGAAAGCAATGCATTCAACATGCAAGGCATTTTTTTGAATTTAGTAGGGTGCCCATACCAAGTCCTTGCTAAGGCCTTGGCCATAGCCATTAACAGATGCCATAAGACTACATGCAAAGGAAAATAGGAAACTTCTTGACTATCTAGCCCTAGATCACTTCCAAGATTGCATGGCCTAACTAAGTAAACTTCCTCTTCTATGGGACCTCAACCTGACCAGTATCAATCTAGCCATAGATCTCAAGAATAGTGAAGACTATCAATAACATGTGCCCTTGGTATTGCCTTATCATTCTTGTATGGGAAAAGCTTTGGGGTCTTAATTGTCAACTGCCTGGTAACTTCTATAAGTGGTGATGGCACTAGTGGCCCATTAACTACATGCTTATTGGCTTATATGTAGAGTTTCACACATCCAATCATGGAGATTCTTCATTTAGATGAATCTTAATATATGAAACTTCAAAAAGACTACTCATGTGCCTAGATTGAAGATGGATAATATGGCCAATTCACTGAAAAAAAATATGAGCAATCTAGTTCATGTCTATTGGGGCATTTTGTAAAGAATGTGCCATGTTTTAGGCTACATAACTTAAATTGTAGTGATTCTTGTCCTATGTAAAACTAGAAATGTTTCTAAGATACAATAATCTATGAAAAATTTTAAAAGTTTACTAAATGGATGAAATGCTAAAGTGGGCTTCCTTAACCAATTGAGCCCAGTACCTCATGAACTTGATCCAAGACTCTCATAAAGGCAAAGAGGGGTATAATATTCTTCAAAATTGAGTGGGTTCCAAGGAGTCCTAAGGTGATTTGAGTATAGAAAAGCAAAAAGAGTCTAACAAAAGTCATATTTGGATGTCCTAGTTTATTTTATCCCAAAACTGCATGGAAATGAACTTGCACATATTTAGAACCCAAGAATGGCCTAAGATCCATTATTCTCTCTTAATAAGGTTTCTAATCAAATTTGGAGAGTGACTAAGCATGAATCATGTGTTGGATGATCAAGAAAATCTCAAGATCACATAAAAGCTTCCTAAAAGATGCAATCTATTGTTACAGGTTCTTTGCCAAGTCTTCGGTTGGTTTATACCTAGAATACATTCAAGAGTCAATGCATGAAGAATTAGAAGAAGGCCAAAAAGGGTTACAACTAGAAAAAGAGGCCAAGTCTAGTTGTGATAACATGAGTGCAACACCTTTAGCTAAGGAGTCTAGGGTAATGTTGACATCGTGACACAAAGCAGCAATTAAAATAATTTTAAAAAGAGTTAGAAAATTGGGTTTTAGAAAGTATGTGAAGAAATGTTGGAGTCACCACTAATCTAATTTTAAATGGTGAGATTAGATATCAAAAAATATGGTATACATCACAGAAATCAAGTTCAAGAGCTAGTTATGTGTAGGGAATATATTAGTACTCCTACAATACCCTTTCGATACCACATTAGTGTCTTCTTAATTTTTGGTTTTAAAATTGTGCTTTGGTTTTGCCAAAATAAATTTATTATATTTTTAATTTTTTAATTTATCTCACTATGAATTTTGCACATGATTATGATTGACATCGCAAGTGAGTGGCATTTAACCATTATTATGGAAAGGAAAAATTTGATGCTTGATTCATTTAGGACTTTCATTGAAACTAGATATCTAACTTGTCTAGGGCATGTTTTTTATTTAAATAAAAATACTAGATTGACTAAGGTTTGTCGACTTGAGTAAATTTCTAAATGTTACCTAACTTGACTAGAATTTGACCCAACTAGATTAAGGTTTAAAAAAATACCTAGCTCGACTAGAGTTTTGAATAATGTTTTGGATTTCAAAGGGGTGCAAATAACAGATGCCAATAATCATGCCAAAGGGGACTCATCAATCTCTTGATGCAACCTATAGTGGGATTACCCTTAGGATAATTAACTATGGTCATTTTACTAGACCCTAACTAATAACCATCATCAAGACAATTTGGCACTTTTGAGATTTAGACCCATAAAGGGGTTAAAGATACCAAGCCTTTTGATGATCATGCAAAGAGGTCTATCAATCTCTTGATGAGACTCATAACATAGTTATCCTCAAGAAAATTAGCAACGATCATTTTATTAGACCCTAAGTAATAATCATCATAAAAAAGATCTTGACATTTGAAATTTGAACTGGTAAAGGAGTTAAAAGAAATAACCAAACTCTTAATGATCATGCTATAGGGGTCCCATCAATCTTTTAGTGAGACTCATACTATAATCACTCTCATGATAATTAATTGTGGTTGTTTTACTAGACCTTAACTAATGATTGTCGTCAGAAAAGATTTCATAGTTTGAAATTTGGATTGGTGAAGGAGTTAAAGAAATGGCTAGGCTCTTAATGATCATGTTATAGGAGTCTAGTTGACAAGACTCATAATGTAGTCACCCTATGGTATTTTTGCTAGATCCTAGCTAATGATTATCATTAGGAGAATCTTGCTTTTGAGATTGGATTGTCAAAGGATTAAAGAGTCTTGAGATTCTTTGTGATTATGCTAGAGGAATCTCGTCAATATCTTAGTTAGGCTCATAATGTAATCACTCTTGGAATATTTAGCTATAGCCATTTTATTAGACCCCAACTAATAACTATTGTAAGAAAATTAGATAGTTTTGAGATTTGGGCTTGAACAATAAGCAAGTCACAGATGAAGGAGCATCTAGTTAGAATCCCTTTACTTATTTTGAATAGTAGTAAAATTTTAAGAAAATTATTTTTAAAAAGAAATTAGGAAATGTTGAGATTTGCACCATTTAATATGTCAAGAATAATTAAAAAGCAATATTCCAAAATTTCACCATCTAATATGCCATGATAATTCAATAGCAAAATTCCAAAATTTCATGGTCTAAAATGTCAAAATAATTCAATGGCAATATTCCACACATATAAGAAATTATTGAAAATATTAGAGAGATGTGCATTAGATGGATTCTAAACAACAAAGCCCAAAATGGCATCAAACCCAAACTAAGCAAATCCAACTTAGTTCCTATTCTTCTTTTTTTTTTTCAAGGGAAAGCTTTCTTAAGAAGAAATTAATTTCTTCAATTATCTCATAATAATGCATGGAATAATTCACATACAAAATGCACTGTTTTTTTTTTTGGGTTCTGTGAATGCACTTTATTTCACCCGTCATTCATCATTCACTTTTATATTGGAAGCCCAAAATCAGTGTGGGCCATGATCCCACTCGACCTAGTTCCTTGCCCTTGAAAGCCCATACAGTCTCACTGCTGAGACTAAAATCGAGGGCGGAATGTGCCACAGAATGAGGCCCAAACCAATCCCTTCTAATCTACACTTTTATTTTTTGTTGTTTGTTTTTAAATAAATCATGATGGGCCACGATTGGGCTATGTTCCCAATTGTGGCCCCTTTTTCAAAGTAACTTTTACCATTCTTCTTAAGAAAAGTTATATAAATAAAATAAAATTTACACACAAAAAATACTGTTAAACACATTTACTTTTATCAAATGCACGCAGAAAAAATACCCACCATAAATTTTATAAAAAATTAAAAACCAAGCCATGCAGTAAGTTTTATTTTTTTCAAAAAAAGTTATTTATTTATTTTCATGTGGGTCATTATAGGGTGCATCGCACCCCATGGAGGGTGCAATGCACCTTGCCTTTCACCGTATTACACTGGAGGGTGCGGAACTGCCCCTCCCCAGCCATGAGCCAGGACCCATCATACCGGCGGTGGCACAGTCCACCACTAGTGGTCCTGCCTGCACCGCCACAGCAGCGGTGCCGGCTCCCCCGGACGCCAAACGGTAATCCTCTCTCTGTTTTTCTTCCTTCTAAAGTATTCTATCCCCCATTTTTACTTTGAAAAACTTTGTTACTGCATGACCCACTCGAAACTCTCCTCACAAGAAATAAACAAAGATTTTCCAAGTACCTTTAACCAAAAACAGAGCACACTCCTAGCGACTTGTCAACCTTCTTCTCGGTGAGGGAGTCGCCGTCCTATGCTAAGTGTACTTCTTAGATCAACATGTGCAAATTTTCTTCTTGGTAGCCTTCTTCACCTCGTTTCTACCTCTAGCTCGCTCGATCCTTTTGGCGAAGACTCTCTTCTTTACCTCGTGGTGCAAGCTCCTTCCTTGTCTCGGCTTCATTGTCCCGCTTGGCCTTGTTTACGTGAAGAAGCCTGTGCTTAAGTGAAACTCCAAAACCTTTTCCACTCTCTTGAAGTGTTCAGCTCCCTCAGCTCCCAAGGAAGTGTGTAGCCTCCTTTTGTGCACCTGCATGCACCGCCCTCATCTTAGGAGGACCACTGTTCTTTTCGCCTCTTCACTTCTTTTCAGTATGTAGCTTTCTTCTATGCACTGCCAATCTGAGTTTCCATTAAATGGAGGGCCAGCAACACTTGATTTTTCATGCATGTTGTCTCCACTACTCCGTTGATTTTATTTTTTGTTTTTGACGTTGTATATTTGTTTTTGTTGTTTTGTTAATTTTAATTGAAAAATTAAAATTAGAATTAGAATTAAAATTGAAATTAAAAGTAAAAGTAAAAATTTAAATTTAAAACTAAAGGGGAATATTTTATTAAATTTGGACCCAAAGATATCCTTAAATATTTTTATTTTCATCAAATTAATTCTAAAAAAATTTTATAATTGGATAAAAAAATTTTAAAATTTACTCACCAATCCACTTTTATTTTTTTAAATTTAGACGAAATTAAATATCTACATGTATTAGTGAAAACTTTGGCATAAGAATGTTATTTGCACCTAGATTCTTGGCTAGGATGTTCTTTGAAGCTTGAAAAGGAAAAAGATATGTAATCCAAAAAGAAAAGAGGCTTGATTCAAAGGGAGTATAGGAATAGATACCTTAGGATTAAATTTCTTTAATTTTGATTTTGTATCTTTGTTCTTATCCTTGCTTTGTTATTTGTGTTCGCTTCTTTTCAAAATTCTACGTAAATGATGGTTTTAATTATTTAATTCTTGATTTGAACTTTATAATGATGTGTGGTAAAATCTTCAATTAGGCAATAACAACTAAACTAACATAAATAATTGGTAATTCAAATGTTCTTGTTATTTTTAGACTTAAAGAATTTTTTTTTTATTCTTAACTTAATGAATTTAATTAGCTTGATCATTTAATTGGATTTAAGAAAGATTCATGTGATTTTGAAATAGAATAGCCCACTTTAGGTTTAATTGGTTAGAGAAAATTTATAGATTAGTAAGATAGAAATATCTCTAACTGTAAATATAGTCTTTAAATGCTTGGGCTTTATACATTCCCTAAATCTATTAGTATAGTAACATAATCAATTGGAGATGGGAATAGGCTAATCATCTTAGGAATAAGGGATTAGATATTATAGTGCGGCCTTTAATGGTAATCTGAAGTCTATAAAAGGGTAAGATTGTTAATTATTAATTATTATTTAGGATTATTGAAAAATTGTGAAATTCTTAGTCTTTAATCCATTAAAATAACATCTTGCAATCATTTTATGTAGTTTAGTTCTGTATTTTTAATTTAGATTCTTTTTGTTTGCACAACATTGATTTCTTAAATAGATTTTTTCCCTAAGACAATTTTGATAATTAAAATAGTAGAGGCAAACCTCTGTGAATTTGACATCTTAGGAATGCAACCCTAATATATTCAATAGTGTATATTTATACTTAAAAATATTAGCATAACTAATTCTATATCAGGGATGATGAGTTAGGTGAAGTTTCGTCAACCCATGATTAATCTCTCCTCCCAATAATGACCTCTTCTTCTTAGTTTCATTTCTAGTATTTCATTTTTTTCCTACCCTTATATTGCCCCCAAATTTATCTAAAACACAATTATGCTTAAATTAAAGGTTATGCCAAAATAATTTAAATTTAAAGTCATTTTTAACGTCAAGAAAATATAATATTATATAATTTTTTTGTTAGAAAAAGAGAAGAACTAGTAAGTAAAATTCTAAAAAACAAAAGTGGGTATATATGTATATTTATTTTCAAAGAAAGAGAATGTTAAAAGAAAGAGAAAAGAAAAGAAAAAGAAGGTCAAAAGTTGAGGATGAAAAAGTTTTAAAAAAGAAGTGTGGTGAATCTAAACTGGGAAGTCATTTTTAGCAGAAGGTTCCCTTTTCTAAATATTGCACAAGCTTATAGCAATTTAATTTTTGAGAAGAAAGAAGTGTATGTCCATTTCTTGAAGCCAAGAAATATACTAGAAATTGAAAGGAGGAGGGAGTTGACTATACCGCTTATCTCTATTGATCTTTATGTACAGTAATTAGCATAAGGGACGAAGGGAACTCAGCAAGATAGAACACAGTAAAAGCAAAGGAAGAAACAAGAAAGATCTAATCCACAAAAAGAAGATCTAGAATGAAGATGAAATTGAAGAAAGTGATAGTGCACTACACAATACAGAGATTTCTTTTTCTCAGTACCCAACGTCTCCAAATCACATAGATTTCCTCTAGCAATTTAAAAAGAGGTCACAACCTACAAGGGGCATTCTCACTTAAGCTTCTCTCAATATCTACAACAAATATTTCTCACAAGTCATACTTTTTTTCACCAAGCTTCCTCCCCACCCCCTACTTTGGTAAAAAGTAATTAAACACAGATTAAGAAAAGAGATTCATATATCAAAAAACTAATTTAGTTTTATATCAGGAAGGTCAACCACAGAGATTATATATCTTTTATAGGGTTTGATGGAATGGCATCGAAGTAAAGAGAAAGACTTGCATATGATTTTTATTGACTTGGAAAAAGCTTGTAATAGAGTGCGAAGGAAAGTCCTATGGAAGGCATTGGAAAAGGCGGGTATCCGTATTGCTTATATTCTTGCTATAAAAGATATGTATGATAAAGTTACAATAAATGTGAGAACTCAGGGAAGGGTAATAGAAGATTTTCTCATAAAGATCGGCTCACATCAAGGGTCATCCTTAAGTTCATATATTTTCACTTTAGTGATGGACCTACAATGTATGCTTTTTGTAGATGACATAGTCTTAATAGAGAAATCAAAAAAGAAGGCTAACTGTAAATTGGAGATATGGAGAGAAGCCTTAGAATCAAAGGATTTTCATTTAAGCACGAGTAAAATAGTGCATATGAAATGTAAATTTAGTAAGAGGCGAGAAAATAATGATTTAAAGATAAAAATTGGGTATCATAGTATACTATAGGTACCAAGTTCTAATATCTTGGGTTGATTTTACAAAGTAATGGAGCAATTGATAGGGATGTTACACATAGGATCCAATCTAGGTAGATGAAATGGAAAAACACATTAGGAGTCATTTATGATGGCAAAATATCTAACAAACTTAAAGGGAAGTTTTATCAAACTACTATTAGACCAACTATACTTTGTGGTAGTGAGTATTAGGTTCTGAAAGGTTAACATGAGTAAAAAATGAAGGTGGTAGGTATGAGAATATTGAGATGGATGAGTGGATATACAAGAAAAGATAAAATTTAAAATGATTGTATTCGAGAAAGAGTTGGTATGGCAATTATTGAGGAGAAAATGACGGAAACTCAGTTACGGTGGTCTGGGTATATACAAAGAAGATCACAAGAGGCACTAGTAACAAAGGTCAATCAAATAATTTTTAGTCTTATGAAGAGACATAAAAGAAGATCAAAAAGAATATTTGTAGAGATGATTCAAAAAGACCTTCGCTTAAATGGTATTTCTAAACATTTGATTTTTTATAGAAGTTTATGCCTATGTTTAATCCATATAGCCGATTCCACCTAGTGGGAAAAGGCTTCGTTATTGTTGTTGTTTTTCTTCCCCCTCACTACATGCTAGAAATCTTCCAACTCCCTCTTATCCATTGTTCACCTAGGCTACCTTAGCTCATGAGTTCGGCATAGGAATTCTTTCCAAATCTCACCCAAAACCCCATACCAAAAGTTAGCCATTGTTGGGAATTTCTTAGCTAAGTTCGTGCTATCGCTCACTTGGGCTTGGTAGAAATTTTGGGATTTGTGTCAGTTTCTCCTAATTAGAAATTTAGGTAGTCACTTTGTCATTTTTTAGCTTAGCTTGATCAAATCTTTCAAAGGCTTTGGCTTATGAGTGCATTATGTTATTGTTGTTAGACTAATTTTAAAATATAGTTTTATATTTATCTTGTATTTTGATAGACTATCACAATTTGCTTCCGATTTGCAATCCTGTTAGAGACTTGTTTTGAATTTCTTGAACTACTGAAAAGAAACAAAATTTGATTCATGGTGAGAGTTTGATTGTTGACCCCATTCACTCTATAAGAAATAGAAGTCGTTACATTAGTTTTTCAGATAGAGAAAGTAAGGAAAGAGAGAGAGAGCGAGAGAGAGAGCCACTAGCTCTCCATTGTGTAGGTGGCACCAGAGAGGGCACTGCTTACAATGCCCCTCTCCAACATTGGTGACAGAGCCAAATGTGGCTCCATCTTTCAAGGATGATTTTGTCCTTGACTTTGTCAGCAGTTCTCCGATCCTTTCTCATTTTTTATCTTTTTTTGGTTTTATCTCACATATGGGAAGGGTTTTTGTTTTAAAATATAAAATGTTGGACAACCCTAATTAGGATGATTGAGCATAAATCACGTCTAGCCCACTCTTTTATTTTTTTGGGATGGAAGGGAGAAAAAAAGAACAAGTACAAAGCAATTTGCCTTGGGTAAGCCACCCCTATATAATTCTTGAATAATAGCCACCTGCACTGAGGAGGAGAGGATATGAATATAGCTAGACCATGGGCATGGTGATGTGATTCTCTTGCCAACCAATCAGCTAAGCTATTCGCCTCTCTACATATGTTTTGCACTTGCACCTCCCATTGTCAGTTTACTAGTCATCTAGCACGTTGAACAAGTAGAGCACAAGGGTGATTGCCACTACATCCATTTTGAACTAACATGGTAGATAGTATGGAATCACTTTCCAAGGGCAACCTTTTTATGCCATGATTCCACTTGAGAGGGAGGCCATGGATGATATCCCATAACTCAGCTGTGAGGATGTTCCCGGTGCCCCTGTTGTAGCAAAAGCCCAACATCCAACTACCACCACTATCTTGAATTGTCCCTCTGCATCTGGCTAGCATCTCCTCCCCAAAAATAGACCTATCAACATTTAATTTAAACCAATTTTTGGGGGATAACACTAATGCATTAACTCTTCTCATTTTTTATTAGAATTAAGGCCTATGGCAGTAAGCATCACTAAGATAAAATTCTAGTTTTTGATTAGCCTTTTGATTGCATGAATAGCTTTTTCAACACTTGCCTGCACCCTGTTAAATTCCAACCTATTACATTGAGACCAATATACCAACATGCTGTTCTAGATAATAAGGACCATTCCTTCCACAAGGACGTATCAGGAAACGTAGGTGCTAGATTATGCTGCACCCACTCTTCCAAGATTAAAGAAATCAATGCGATAATCACTAGGCACCAAATAAATCCACACCCTCTTAACCATTCATAATCTCTTAATGCATGAAGACAGGTTTTATACTGACATCTGGGACAGGCCACGTCCCTTTCAACTCTTTTAACATTAGTTAATAAGTTACTTCCAAGTAGCAACCATGTAAGAGTTTTATTTCTATTAGGTTTGTCACACTTCTAGATCACATTCTATTGAGCATAAGGACCTCTCGTTGGTATATTTGCAACCTGAATATATGCCATACAAATTGAGAAGGTACCATCACTAGTACCTATCCAATATATCCTATCCACATAATTACCATTAAAAGGGGGGTTATGCTGGCTATTTTAAGCATGACATTACATGGCAGATAATTCTTCATCATTCACCAATTCCATGAACTTGATGCCGTAATATATGTAGCTACTAGAAGCTTGAGCACTTCATCTAGAATTTGCGAAGTTGCAAATTCCATGAGCAGTTCAAATCCTGGAATCCATTTATGAAGCCTGAAATTTGTCTCTTGTCCATTGCCAATATTCACCCTACTCCCTTTCATGACATACTTCCAAACCTTATTTATACCCCTCCAAAGATTAGAAGCCACTATTTTCTTTTCTAGTTTAGGAATAAGAGAATCACCCGCTTGGTATTTATTTCAGATAATTTTCACCCAAAATGCCTCACTATTATTCATCAACTGAAAGCCAATTTTTATTGTAAAAGCTTTATTAGCATCCTGTAAATTTTGCAATCAAGCCCTCCAACACATTTTGGTCTGCAAACTTGTTGCTGGGCTAAGAGGTGAGGCCTTTTGTCATTCCTTGTCTGTCCCCATCAAAAATTCCTTGTACACCACTCTATCTCTTCACAAGTTGCTTTTAGTAAAAAAGATATTTAATTGAATATGATGGTACGGCTGCTAGCATAGATTGGGAGAGAGTCAATCTACCTGTAAAAGAAAGTGAAGTTCCATTCCAAGAATTTAATCTCTTTTTGACCATTTCAACTATATGAACAAAGGTTGCCTTTTTAACCCTTTCATGAAATAAGGGAATACCCAAATATTTTCTGAAATCAATTGTATATGTAAATCCCAAGTCTACACCAATTTCCTCCCTCCTTGAGTGATGAACATTTTTGGAGAAAAATCTTGAGTCTTATCCTAACTCACTCTTTACCCTGAGTCTATATGAAAGATGTCTAAGCACTCTTTAATCACTCTAGCTTGTTCTTTGGAGACTTCAGCAAATAAATCAAATCATTAACAAAGAACAAGTGAGAAATCAAGTGACCATTTATCTTTAATTGAATTGGCTTCCAAAATTTTGAATCAATTGCTGCCTAAATAATGTGAGTCAACCATTCAATACAAAGAACAAACAAGTAGGGAGATAAAGGATCCCCCTACCGTATACCACTAAAAGGTATGAATTGTCTTGATATACAACCATTCCGTAGAACATTCATGTTGCTAGTAGAGACACAGGCCATAATCAACTCAACTAACTTGTTAGGGAAGCCAATTTCATGAAGGGTCACTTTTAAGAAATTTTAGCTTAGTTCGTCACAAGCTTTTTCCATGCCCACTATGATTGCCATCTGCCTTGTTTGACTCTTTTAGAGTTTATTGAATGAATTACTTCCTAGGATATGATAATATTATCTGAGCTATGTCTCCCCTTGACAAAACTGCATTGATTGGGCATTATGAGATAACTTGTGAACTCTTTAATGCAATTGGCAATTACTTCATAGACTATTTTATAAATCACATTGCATAAGCTAATGGGTCTGAATTGTTTGATGCATTTGGAGCCTCCACTTTCAGGATGAGAACTAATAGAGTTTGATTAATATCAATTATTCTCGTTGGATTAAGAAAGACGTCACCTATAAGGTCATAGATTGATCATTTAATTTTGTCCCATTGAGTATGGAAAAAGATTGCATGCAACCCATCCACTTTGGGGCCTCAAAGGTACCCATACTAAAAATAGCTTAATCAATCTCGAGAGAAGTTATATGAGAAGTCTAGCCCACTCTCTTTTGTTCAAAAAAGTAGTTTATTTTGAAATAAAAAAAAGCTTTCCAAGCCTATGCGCTAGTTGCAAAGGAAAAAAATAGCAAAAAAGAAAAAAATGTTTTGGACTTGGATCAAATTTGGGCCTTTTGAATGATTGATTTTACCTTTAGCTTACATATTTATTTATTAGGTTTGGGTATGTAACTTATTTGTGTGTAATTAATTGTTGTTTTAATATTTCACATACCCTTAATTGTTAGGTTTCAATTTACCTGGCCACTTTTTTTATTTGGATGATTGTAATAATTATTACAAGTGTAGCTTTTACTTTTCATATGCATGAAATTGATATGAGCCTTAGTAGTAGACTCTAAAGGTTAGAAGCAATTTAATAAAATGGTTCCAAGGATCCCCATGTCATTTAGTAAAGGATTCCAGATGTCTCAATGTCACTTAATAAAGGGTTCAAATGACCCATCTTTTTTAAAAAAGAACAACCCAAGGCTCCAATGGCCTCTTATTTCAAAAAAAAAAAATTATTGAAAGCATGTTTCAAACACATCTTTTTTTTGGTCCTACTAAAAAGCTTTTATAAAGAGTTGTATAGATAGAGGCAAATGCATTTATTCTACAACTTGAATAGTTCTCAACCTGAGGAGGAAGGACCTACTTTGATACTTCTTTTTTATTTATTAGTATAAGATCCTCTTGTTTTATAATGCACACCCAAAATATTATACTTGATGAGCTTTTCAAGAAGAGCTATAATAGAGGCAAAGACAAGTAACCTTATAACTTGAGTAAGCCCCTATCTAAGGAGGGACGGCCTATTTCAATACTTCTTCTAAGCTTATGCCAGCTCTCCAAACAATCAATTTTCTACCCCAAATCAACATTGGTAAATTTCCTAGAATAGTTATAAAAATAAAGCAAAAGGCATTTATTCTTATAGTTTGAATAGTCCTCACTTAAGGAAGAAGAACCTATCAGGATACTTCTTCTAAGCTCATTAAGATAAATTCCTCAATGAATGGTCCATCTTAATATCCATATTATAACCTAATCCCAAATTTCACCCAATTTTTGTAAAAATAGGAATAAAAGCAAGAACCAAAGTGTGAACTAGTTCTTAGAAAAAGTGACAAAAGGTTAATGTGGTACTAAGAAGGCGTTGTAGGGTGCTTACACCTTCCCTACATAGAACTAACCAAAAACCCAATTTTTTGAAAATTTTGCCCATGCCAACCCTTTCATTTTGCACTCTAAAATTTTCCCCATGCCAACCCTTTCATTTTGCACTCTAAAATTTTCCCCATGCCAACCCTTTCCAAATCCAACCATGACCATTGTGACATTACTAGTACCATCAACACTCATTCTTGACTCCCCACATTGGCTCAATCACCCTCCTTAAATGGTCATTGACAAGTCTCTTCTTGGCTCATTTCACCAAAAAAGACTGATAGCCAATGCCCTTTTTCAACAAGTCCTTTGTGCTACTCTACACACACTTTGGCACAAACTTATTCCAATAGTACCCATTGAGTAGATCTAGTTTCTTACATTAATGAATTTTATTATCCTAGGGGATTATAATTTTCTTAATTCTAATATGATTTGTTTTACTTTCTTTTTCTTTCCCTTAATTCCACTATTTTCAACTTTTATCCTTACGGTGGATGGTATAGATAATGCTTGAAAAAGGCCAGTAGGTAAACAATGATATATTTTGTTTCATTCACATATGACATGATTTCTTATGACTTGTTTGATAGATTCCTTCATACCTCTCCATACAAAATTTTCCTTATTTGACCACATAGTTTTAAGAAGGTGTTTATCGCCTATAGTGTGAAACTCATTTATCAATATTGGGATCAATTTAGATCTAGTTGGTAAGTAAACACTATTCTTAAAAAAATGTTCCTTGCCTTTCCTAGGTCCTCATGGTCTTACCTTTCTCTATCAACTTGTTATTTCTCTACAACTTAGGATGTCTTAAGTTCTCTTCTTGAAATATTTGCCATCATTTAGGTGTCACTATGGAAAGTGCCAAACATGTCCCATCTGTACATTTCTTGATGTGTATCACCAGCATTGTTGGAGTGCCCTTGCTTGTATTTAGTAGCAAAATCATACCTCATTAGTTGATTAACCACTATTGTTAAGGTTGTGACAATTTTCTACTCCCAAAGAAATTTTAAACTTTTATGATCTATCTTTAGACTCTATCACAAATTTATATCCCATTAAGTAGGGTTACTAATGCTTCAGTACTAAGTCTTATGCTAACAATTCTTTCTCATACATGGATAAGCTCAATTACTTACCCTTAAGTGCAAAGCTGAAATATACTTAGGAGTGTCCCTCCTAGATCAAACAGCACCCACTCCGGTGCTAGAGGCATAACACTCCACCACAAAGATCTTTCAAAGTTTGGAAGGCCAACACAAGTGTCTTAGTTAAGGCCAATTTGAGCTAGTGGAATGCTTGTGTAGCTTCTACATTCCATTGGAAATTATTCCTCTTGAGTAATTGTGTTAGAGGTCTTGTAATGGCTCCATCATTTTGCTCAAATCTTTTATAATACCTTGCCAACCCCAAGAATCCCTTTAGTTCTTTTACTAACTATAGTTCAAGCCACTTGGCTACTATTGCAATTTTGTAATGGTCGGCCTTTAGCCCTTGAACAAAGATTATGTGTCCCAAGTAACACACCTCAGCTTACCCCAACTACATTTTTCCTTTTTCACTACTAGATTGTTGTCTTGTAACATTGTCAAGGCTTTCCCAATATGCTCTTGATACTCCTTCTTATCCTTATTGTATATTAAAATGTCTTAAAGGAAAACTAGTATTAATTGCATTAAGTAGGGTAGAAAAATGTTATTCATTTTACACAAAGTATAGCAAGGATATTTATCAAAATAAATGGCATGACTAGGAGTTTGAAATGAACATAATGCATTCTAAATGTTGTCTTTTCCATATCCATAGGTGCCAACAATACCATCCTAATTAGATGGTAACCTAATCAAAGATCGAGCTTAATAAAGATAGTTGCCCCATGTAATTCATCAAGTGACTCTTCAATGACAAGTATTTAAAATTTTTCTTTACTTTGTTGCTGATTAAGGCCCCAATAATCTATGCAAAATCTCATGAAACATCATATGTTTTTTACTAATAATACAAGAGATGAATATGGATTATGTGGCAACATCAAGCCTTGTTGAAGTATCTTTACAACAAGTCTTTAAATTTCCTTCTTTGATATAGTAAGGGTAACAATATGGCTTCATTGAGATAGGACTACTATCCAAGTGGAGGGTAATTCTATGATCTTGTGTTTTAGATGGTGTTCATTTATCCAATTTGCTAAAAACTTCTGGGAACTCATTCTCTTATTATTCCCATTCCTACCCATTTGTATTACTACTCTCCTCTCCTTGCACCATTCTTATATATAAATGACTACGTCTGCCTTTACTTTATTCCAAGGTTCTTACCATTGTTTTGTCCTTTATTTTCCTTCTCAACTCAATTTCCTAGCCCCATGAATACTAATTTCATTCTCATGTGTTCCAAGTCAATCTCGAAATCCTTAAGAATTCAAAGCCATTGGATTCCAAGTACTACCTCACATGCTTCAAGCTATTGCAAGAAAAAAAAAACAATCAAGGATTTTGAACCCTACAACTCTAGCCCATCTTTGCTACACCCCTCATTATTAGGCAATTGTTCTCAATTAACAATCAACAATCCCAATGATTGCCCATGTTCTACCTATATCCTGAGTCTTCTTGCCACCTTTTCACTAAGGAAATTATGAGTGGACAATGTCTCCACTAAGATTGTGATTGCAGCCCCTCTTAGCTTCCCTTGAATTCTTACAGTTTATGGTGCATTAATTCCAGGATGAGCATGCAAAGATATTTGAGGTGTACCTCACCGTTTTTCATTCCTTTCCTCTCAGCCTTCTTTATCTATGAGCTAAATCTATAATAATGTCTTGTGTTGGTGTTTTGAATGGTACTTTTCATCACAGTAAAAGCACAAACCTTGCTTCTTTATATTGCAACTCTTTGTTGACCCTAAAGTTTTGCTTTTGGAGTCTCCATTGATCTAAATTATTTAAGTGTTAAATTGGACACTTAATTAAGATGGTCTATGTTTCAAAGATTAGGTTCGTGGTTAGTTACATTTTAGGAAAGCTATTAGCACCCTAACCACCTTTCAGTATCAAAAATGATCTAATTAATTTACTTTGTTTATGTTAGTTTTTTAAAAATAATCCCTACCCATTCCGAATCAAGATTTTTTTAAAAAACAACGATTTTATAAAAAATCATGACTTTGAGAAAAAAATCCCTTTTTATTCCAGACCAAAGTTTTATAAGAAGAAAAATAATTTCATAAAAAAATTTCTTTTCTATTCCAAGCTAAAGCTTTTATAAAAAATAATTTTACAGAAGATCTCCTTTCTATTTCAAGCTAGGTTTATAAAACTAATTTTAAGAAAATCCTATCTTTATTCCAAATTAGGGTTTCTAAAAACAATTTGAGAAACATTCCATCTCTATTTCAAATCAAGGTTTGTGAAAATAATATTGAGAAAAATCCCATCTCTATTTTACATCAAGGTTTTTGAAAATAATTTTGAGAAAATCGCTTCTCTATTCTAGATTGGGGTTTTTTTAAAATAAGTTTTAAAGGAAAAAAAAAGGGTAAGGAAGAAATACTTACGTTACCTATGTGATCACTTATTCCTAATTTATTTCTATCTAAAAAAGAAAGGACATAAGCTTTAGGTTCATCTATTATGTCAAATTTTAAATTAAAAATAATAATCCCAACTAATAATTCACTTTTATTTTCCATTTTCCAAAAAAAAGGGAGTCTACCTAAAATAAGGAAACGCAAAGCCTAATTAGTTTCCTAAAATCAAAACTCAGGTCCTCTTTTTTATTATGTTCACCTTATGTCATCAACTTTCAAGCCAAAAAGGAAAAGAATTTTGGATGATTTCCAAATTCTATCACATAAGCTAATAAAGTACGTACATATGCCAAAAGTTGGCAACATGAAAACTGCAGAAATTTCAAAACTTTCTAAACATATGAGGCTCAAACCCAATATAAGATGCAACCAAAATAATAATAAAAAGGTAGCAGCAAGTTTCATGGACTTAGTAACTGTACCTTTCAATCCTCAATGAAAGAAACTCAAATAAGAAAGGGTGGACCAGGAACAGATAGTGGCTTAATGGAAACACAGGCACAAAGTTGTCTTATGGTTGAGCTTATGACTTCAGCTTAGGGCCTCCAAGCAAGAAGCAGTGAGATAGTAGGACAGTGAAGCAGAAGCAACTGGAGGTAGCGACCATGTCTTCTAACAAGGGTGCAATGGTTGGGCGTTGTGGCATGGTGGAAGTTGGGACCGAAACAAATGGTAGCTGGGCAAACTGGGAACACTGCAACACAACAGCATAGCTAAGCAATGGCAACAGACTCGCTAGTGGTGCTGTGCTGAGTTCTTCAGGAGGATGGCGCTAAGGGTTGCGAAGGTATTACAGAGAGAAATGAGATTCAGGTTCAGTGTAGGGCGCTCCTCTCGTACTGGACTGGTGAAGTTTTCTATTCCTTTGAAGTGAAGGCACCGTTCTCCTAAAAGTGCAGTGAAGGTGCTTTGGTTTTAAGTGAAGGTACTGACGGGTTTTAAGTGCGGGTGTAGTGAAGGCACTATTCCACTCCCTTGTGTTTGCTCGATTTTAGACTGAATGTCTTCAAGGAATTGTTTGGAAAAAGTCTCTTACTTCCCTGGGTTCCTCGATTTTCCTGTGTGTGTGTTGGCTCTTTATAGTTGAAAAGTTTTAGAGTTTCTTTTCTAGTTTAATTCTTATTTACTAGTTTTATCTTCTTAATTTTTATTTATCTCTTGGTTAATATTTTAGATTTTCTTATCTTTTATCACCTTATCTTCTTTATCTTTTGTTATCTTTTATCTCAAATTATCCTTTAAATTATTTCTTAGATTTATCTTTTATCTTATTATTTATTTTATTTATTTTATTTTTATTATTGGATTTGGGATTAATTTTGGTTTGGGTTTATTTATTTTGGGCTTGTTTTATTTAAATTTTTTGTTTTAATTTAGGTTTTGGCTAGGTTTAATATAAGTTAAAGTTTTGTAAAATGAGTCAGACAAAATTGAGTATCTATAGATTGCTCCCCTTTGTTCATCTTTTACGAACTAGAAGATAGGCAAAGGTTGAGAGACACTATTTTGGCTAGAGACATGGAATATAATATGAAGGGTTACCATCCACCCAACAAGGACATTGAAGGGTACTAAGTCCACCCTTGGGGATATTAAAGAGTACTAAATCCACCCTTGAGGATATCAAAGGATACTAAATCCACCTTCAGGGATGTGAAGGGTACTAAATTCACCCTTAGGGATATCAAAGGGTACTAAATTCACCCTCGAGGATGTAAAGGGTACTAAATCCACCCTGAAAAGTACTAAATCCACCCTTGGAGATACCTAAGAGTGACTTAAGATTTGAAACAAAACAACCTAAGGTAACCCATCTTAGGATTTAAAGAACTTGGAGTAACTTGTCTCAAGTTTTGAATTACCTAAAGAAACCCATTTCATGATTTGAAGGGTTTTAATCCACCTAGTGGGGATACCTTAGAGTGACTTAAGATTTGAAACAAAATAACCTAAGGTAAGCCATCTCAGGATTTAAAGAAAAGAACTTGGGGTAACCCATCCTAAGTTTTGAATTACTTGGAGAAACCTGTTCTAGGATTTGAAGGGTTTTAATCCACCCAGTGGAGATACTTAAGAGTGACTTAGGATTTAAAATAACCTGAGCTAACCTGTCTTAGGATTTAAAGAAAAGAACTTGGGGTAACCTATCCCAAGTTTTGAATTATCTGGAGAATTTCGTTCTACAATTTGAAAGGTTTTAATCCACCCAGTGGGGATGCCTAAGAGTGACTTAGGATTTGAAACAACCTGAGGTAACCTGTCTTAGGATTTAAAGAAAAGAACTTAGGGTAACCTATCCCAAGTTTTGAAAGAAAGGTTAGTAGCTTGGAGAATGATATTCCAAGATAAACTTAGAGAAACCTATTCCAAGTTGAAAGAAAGGTTAGTAGCCTGGCAAACCACATTCTAGAATAAACTTGGAGAAACCCGTTCCAAGTTAAAAGAAGGGTTGATAACCTAGAGTGAGCCATTCTATGATTGATCTACGCAAATAGATCTAGTGAAACCCATTCTATGTTTATGGGGTGAACTATCCCAAAAGAAATGACCTAAAGTAAACCATTCTAGGATTGATTTATTGAAAGAAACCTTAAGAAAAGCATTCTAGGTTAGATTTATCTACACATAGGGATGCAGATACTCCTGCTTCCTTCTCTTCTAAAAGAAATTAAGGATGTGACATATTTAGCATGTTTAGAAATCACAGCTTAAAACTATTCTTCATTCACTATCAAAATTTTGCTAATTTTTCAACCCATGTCTTGTTCTTTCGAGCAGTACCTCTTTGATTAACATCCTTGTGGCACCTAATAATTCTTGCTTTGCATGAGAATGCATTTTGAGAAATGATGATGGTTTATTAGATAAAGGGTACAAAACTTTTTAAATGAGAAATCAACGGGTGGGTCAATGACCCATTGCCCCAATCTAAGCAAATCAAAATATTGGAAACTTTAGGAGCCATACCGTTGGGAATTGGGTTTGGATTTTTTTTATGGGCTAAACCTCTTCGTAACTTTCCTTTGAATCTCTCCCTTCTTTAAATATGGAAACCCTTGATTGCCCCAATTTAAATTTTGACCACCCACAAGTAAAAAATGTTGAGAAGATTTTTCTTAAGTCATTCTCTTTTATTATCCAAGTGATGCCTAAAGGGAATGCACATAATAATTACTCAATTCTCCAGAATCAAAAGTGCTCTGTAAAGCACTCTAATCTCTCATGTATTTGCACTCTTAAATGAGTGTTTACTTTAATCACTGTCAAGTACTTGCACTCTTTGTTATGTGTTTGCACTTACAGATACCCCATAGGCTTGTTTTCATGCCCCCCTCCACTTCGGTTAATTCACCATACTAATCAAGATCACTAGGACTTTACACAGCTTGTAATGTGAGGCTTAGATAATGGGTAAGAATAGAAGAGATAAGGATTCAACAAATAAGAAGAGCATAAAGTATTGAGCATATGATGTCTCATTTTTCACTTTTCCCCTTTATGGATAATCTTTGTTGGCTCAGAGTGAATTCTATTTACCATTCTCTTTTCTTTCTTTTGACCAGCTTCTTTTGGTTTTTTGCCTAGCACTTTCCTTTTTCATTTTCTTTCAATATTTTTTCTCTTTTTCTTTTTCCTTTTTGTACTTTTTCTCATAATTTTGGGAGGATACCTTCAATCTTTTCACTTGAGCATTAGATTGTTCCTTGTAGTATTTTCCTTCTTTGATAGCAAAGGTGCTATTTTTAGCTCTCCTCCAAGGTGGAGTAATGGTTTTTCAAGTTGAAAGGTTAAAGTTGGTGTGGGTGAAAGGAAGGAAATTGCATGGTAGTTCTGCTATCCTTTTATAGGCTCAAATGGGTGACTATGGGAATTCTTATGTTAAGATTTAGCTTGAAAGTCTCAAACTATTCAAAGATGGCCTAAGTCATTTCTTGAATAATGTGGTATCCAACAATTAGCTTCGAGGGGCATTTAGACAAGTTCTAGTGTATCTATTTCCTCATAATATACACACCCTTGCCATAGGCTCTCTTTTCATTTTCCTTTAATTAGAAGATACTCGGTCATCCAAGAGAATTGAGTATTCAAGCAAACCAAATTTATCATTGGCAATTGAATTTATCAAGAATAAGATTTGGAAAAGCCTTTTTTCATTTTAATGCTTATGAGGGTCAATCTCTGGGATAAACCAATTGCCCCAGTGTTGATTTAAGCAAAATTAATTAGATGAAAAGTAATGCATTCATCATACTAAGCATTTTATTAAATTGAAAAGTGTGCCCATACAAAATCCTTGCTAAGGCCTTGACCAAAGCCATTAACAGGTGCCATAAGGTGGGGATGCAAGATAAATAAAAAAAAATGAAATAGATAGTGTGAGAACGGACTCTCTATCCCAAACTAATTAGTCCTCTCCAATCACCAGACCTTCGTTTTACCCATGTTGTTCTAGTGGTCATTAGCATTTTAATTGTCATGATCAAGCAAAGGATTACCATGCACATATAGTCCTAGAGCTATTTGATCAAATGTCAACAACTTAGCATCAATCAAGACTTGTACCTTCTTCTTGAAAGTAGTGCAATCGTCTACCGTATGCCCTTTTGCCCCTGAATGATAATCACATATTAGCTTCTCATCGTACCATGCAGGAGACAGAAGTTGACATGGGCAAATAGTACTTAATGTCACTAAGTTATTCTGTAGTAGCTACAACAATAACTATAAATGCAATATTGGGATGGAATCAAAGTTCTAGCATTTGGAACTATTAGCTTAAGTTAGTGGCTTGGATTGGGATTCCATCAGCTACACTTGCTGATATGGTTGGTATTGAGCAGGTTGTGGAGATAGCACTAACTATGGTGTGTTTTGATAGGACGATGAGGTATAGGTAGTCTAAGGTGCAGCAACACTCATTACTGGTGCAAATGCTGGTGCATAATATACTTGGCATGCTTGTTAGTTTTTGTTAGAATTTTGGCTTTGACTCTTTCCTTTGTGGTGTATTACTTGCTAAGGATCTTTCCATCTTACTAGCTTTTATTCCTCATTCAATTCTTTCGATAGTCTCTATTAAGTCTGTGAAGCTCATGTTGGTAAAACCCACCATTTTTCCATAAAAGGGACATGTTAGAGTACTTAGGAATATAGTAACCATTTCCTTATTAGAGAGAGATGGTTGTACCCTTATCACTACATCCGTCCACCGTTGAGCATAGGCCTTACAAGATTCATTATCCTTCTTTGTCATGTTTTGGATTTAGATCCTATAAGGGGCCATGCTTCGATTATACTTGTATTACCTTATGAAGGATTTTGCTAGATCTTTCCATGTTCGTATAGAGTAACAATCGAGGCCCATGTACCATTTTGCTGCCCCATCAATCAAACCATCTTGAAAGACATGGATCAATAACATTTCATTATCAGCATATGGTGCCATTCTCCAGATGTACATGAAAATGTGTGCCCTAGGGCAAGACATCCCATCATACTTTTTGAATTCTGGCACCTTAAATTTTGGGGGTATGACAACATCAGGTACCAATCCAATCTCATGCACATCTAGGACATCATCATCAATAAACCTCTCTATTTTTCTCATCCTAACCTCTAGCAACTCATATTTTTCTCTGATTATTGCCCCTTCAGTGGATTTTTTCAATTTTTCTTGCTCCTCCAATTCATTAAGATCTAAAATGGAGTTGGCTTCCATTTCTACAATATATGGCTGATTGCATTCTGCCTAATTTTGCGGTTACTAGTTTACTGGGCCTTGTTGGGACTCATTTTGTATTTTTTTCTTTAGACATGAGTAGCTCAATTAGTCGAGCTATTTGTGCTTTGAGATTTCTAATTTCTACATTTAACTCTTCCATAGATTTCTCTTGCATTTGTTCTGCCATGAGTTTTGACTAGGATCGCATTGTAGGAGTCATGATTTCCTTTTAATCCTCTTGAATTTTATAAGAAAATAAATTATTCACATACAAATGAAAATATATGCATATGAATGTTGTGATGCCATCCATGATGTAAAAATGGAAACTCATGCAAAGAGGTAACAAGTATCAATAAAGAATGCATGCTATGCACGTTGGTAAGAATCTACATTTCCTAAACAAGTTCCTAAATTATCACCTATTGTACTTTATCTTGCCAAAGAACTTTCAAAGTCTTAAAAACCCTAACCTTATTTTCCCCTTGTTTATTTTAAGGGTAAATAAACTTTAAGCTTAAGGCTTTCATACATATAGAAGTAAATGCATATGATAGAGGAATTGTGTTAAAAATATAATAATTAACACGTGATGAGATAAAGAAAATGTAATTTTAAAATGTTTCCCATTGGGCCTAACTTTAGGTACATCCTAAGTCCTTGTTCACTCTCATGGGCTTGGCCCAAAACTTGCTCTCACTAGGAATAGCTCTAAAGCTATTAATAGTGTAGGGGTAGGTTCTATATTCCCGACATTGGGTCCCCAAATTGCTCTTAAGAGGATCAATTCAAGCGGGGCATTTCGGGTGCCCATGCGGAGACTGAAGGTCTCTCGAAGGCTAACCTTACTACACATCTCTAACCTATAAAGTTTCCTATATGTCTTGGATATAAGGCACAAGGGTTATGACCTCCCCTTTGTTCTAGTATGTGGTGAGAGTGGTAGTGTGTGCAGGGAAAGCCTACCAAAAGAATCACACATAAATATATACATTTATAAATAAATATGAAATTTAAACACCCAAAAACACTAGAAGTGAGTGAGCGTACCTTTTATTTTATCATCTCCAAAAGTGAAATCAAACCAACAAATTAATCAAGAAATTAATAAGATCATTTTTAAATTGGCTTAACCCTCTAATGTCTACAGTGGAGTCGCCAAGCTGTTGACCCTAAAATTTTGTTTTTGGAGTCATTACTGATCTAAATTATTTAAGTGTGAGATCGGACACTAATTAAGATCATCTATGTTTCAGAGATCGAGTTCAGGGTCGGTTACATTTTAGGGAAGGTAACACCCTAAACGCCCTTTCGGTACCAAAAATAATCTAATTAATTTACTTAGTTTATGGTGGTGTTTTAAAAATAATCATTGCCCATTATGGATTAGGATTTTTTTTAAAAAAAAAATAATGATTTTGTGAAAAATCTTGACTTTGAGAAAAATTTTTCTTTCTATTCCAGACCAAAGCTTTTCAAGAAAAAAATAATTTCATAGAAAAATCTTCTTTTTATTCCAAGTGGGGTTTTCTAAAAAAATAATTGTACAAAAGATCCCCTTTCTATTCCAGGCTGGGGTTATAAGAGTAATTTTGAGAAAATTCCATCTCTATTCCAAATTAGGGTTTCTAAAATAATTTTGAGAAAAATTTCATCGCTATTTCAGATCAAGGTTTTTGAAAATAATATTGAGAAAAATTCCATCTCTATTCTAGATCAAGGTTTTTGAAAATAATGTTGAGAAAAATTCCATATCTATTCCAAATCAAGGTTTTTGAAAATAATTTTGAAAAAATACCTTCTCTATTCTAGATTGAGATTTTTTTAAAATAACTTTTAGAGAAAAAAAAGGGTAAGGAAGAAATACTTATATTACCTATGTGATCACTTATTCCTAATTTTTTTTTATCTAAAAAAGAAAGGACATAAGCTTTAGGTTCGTCTATTATGTCAAATTTTAAATTAAAAATAATAATCCTAACTAATAATTCACTTTTATTCTCCATTTTCCTAAACTGGGGAGTCTACCTAAAATAAGGAAATGCAAAGCGTAATTACTTTCCTCAAATCAAAACTCAGGTCCTCTTTTTATTATGTTCACATTATGTCATAAACTTTCAAGCCAAAAAGGAAAAGAATTGTGGACAATTTCCAAATTATATAACATAAGCTAATAAAGCACATACATATGCCAGAAGTTGGCAACGTGAAAACTACAGACATTTCAAAACTTTCTAAACATATGAGGCTCAAACCCCTTATAAGATGCAACCAAAATAATAATAAAAAGGCATTAGCGAGTTTCATGGACTTAGTAACCGTACCTTTCAATCCTCAATGAAAGAAACTCAAATAAGAAAGGGTGGACAAAGAATAGACAGTGGCTTGACAGCAACATAGGCACAAAGTTGTCTTATGGTTGAGCTTACGACTTCAGCTTATGGGCTCCAAGCAAGAAGCGGCGAGATAGCAGGACAGTGAAGCAGAAGTAGCTGGAGGCAACGACCATATCTTCTAACATGGGTGCAACAGTTGGGCATTGTGGTGTGGTGGGAGTTAAGATCGAAACGAATGGCAACTAGGCGAATTGGGAACGCTGCAATAGAACAGTGAAGCTGAGAGATGCAACAGACTCACTGGTGGTGGCGCGCTGGGTTCTTCACAAGGACGGCGCTATGGGTTGCGAAGGTACTGCAGAGAGAAACAGGATTCAAGTTTAGTGCAGGGCGCTCCTCTCAGAGTGGACTGGTGAAGTTTTCTATTCCTTTGAGGTGAAGGCATTGTTCTCCTAAAAGTGTACTGAAGGTGCTTCGGTTTTAAGTGAGGGTACCGACAGGTTTTGAGTGCGGGTGCAGTGAAGGCACTGTTCCACTCCCTTGTTTTTGCTCGGTTTTAGACTGAATGTCTTCAAGGAATTTTTTTTGAAAAAGTCTCTTACTTCCCTGGATTCCCCCATTTTCTTGTGTGTGTGATTGGCATTTTATAGTTGAAAAATTTTAGAGTTTCTTTTCTAGTTTAATTCTTATTTACTAGTTTTATCTTAATTTTTATCTTTTATCTTCTTAATTTTTATTTATCTAACATTTTTTTATTTATCTCTTGATTAATATTTTAGATTTTCTTATCTTTTATCATCTTATCTTCCTTATCTTTTGTTATCTTTTATCTCAAATTATCCTTTAAATTATTTCTTGGATTTATCTTTTATCTTATTATTTATTTATTTTTATTTTTATTTTTCTAATTTTTGTTTTTATTATTGGATTTGGTATTAATTTTGGTTTGGGTTTATTTATTTTGGGCTTGTTTTATTTGAATTTTTTGTTTTAATTTGGGTTTTGGTTGGGTTTAATTTAAGTTAAAGTTTTGTAAAATAAGCTAGACAAAATTGAGTATCTACACTCTTCTAGTATAAACTTATAAACATTAGGTCCACTTGCCCCCTTCTTCTCATCTTCCACCCCCTTCACTATCTCACTCATAGTAGATCTCTTCAAACTATTGAATCTTGTATCCTTGGTATAGTTGGCTTCATATAGTTGCCCTCACATCTTCCCATCAGGCCTCCTTAAGGACACCTATGAACATAGTAGCCTCCTGCAAGTCAATAATATGTCCTACTTTGGCCAATATTTTATCAAATTTGTTGTAATACAATCTCAATGAGTTTGTTTACCTTAGTTTTGAGAGTTCACCAATGGCATCATTATATGAGCATTCACCAAATCTCTTAAGTATATCTTGTTTGAAGTACTCTAAGACATTTCAAGCTTACCTTTTTCTTGCATTGGAACCATATTTGCAAATTACTTTCAAGATGGAATGCAATGATCTTAAACTGTTCTTCCTTAAGAGTGCTATGAAATTCAAAGAATTGTTCATCTAGGAGAATTCATAAAGTGACATCCTCATTTCTGTCACACATTGGGAAATCAAATTTCATCTTTGGGGTTTGAAATCCATGATTATTGTCCTCCAATGATCTCACCCTTGTCTCATTATTGAGCAATTGCTTGTGACTTCTAGACAAGGCATTGCCTTTTACTTGAATAAGTTGCATCATCTTAGAAAGCAATGTTGCTCATTGTCCATGGATTTTGCATCATCTTAGAAAGTGATGTTGTTCATTCTCCATGGATTCTTTCAGCTATGATACCAAATTATCAGTGTTCGAAGCATAAAAAGGCCTTAAAAACTTCCTTTTCCTTGTTTGAGCTATGTTTGCTCAAGATAGATGAAAGAGTGGTGTCTAGAAGAAAACTTCTTAGAATTTTATTGAAAAAAAGAAAAAAAAGATCACTAAATGGGTATTTCCAATTTTTATGCATCATTAATCCTAATAGACTACTAACTATAATGACCTATGTTTTTCTATCTTCTTTCATTTCCAAGCAACACTCCTTCCTCATTTTGATTCCATTTTCTTCCTTCTTCCACCATGTCCACCAAAATTCAATATACCCAAGGCTCCACCCTACTTTCTAATTGCTTAAAATTTCTAAACTCTCAAATTTTATCCCCTTTCAACCATAAGACTATAATGGTTAGCTTTCATTGTGGTTGCATGGTGTACAATTGAGAGTATCTTGGCAACTAAGACCATTGTCTTCCTATTTTCCTAGTGGATAAGTAAATTATTTCTTGGTTCTTCATAATTTTAAAGATTTTTATGAAACCTTAGCCCCAAAATAATTTTCTCTCTCAACTTTCTCTTTCCCCAAAATAATTTTCTCTCTCAACTTTCTCTTTCCTGATATCCACTACTCCAATCTTTTGCCATATGCTTTCAATATTATTTTTGGCTTGCCACATGAATTAATTTAATTTTTCTTAATTAGTTATGGTTATGAATTACATATTTTATGAATTGCATACTATTAGAACGTGAGTTTTATCATTGAAGGTTGAGTAATGCTTTTTGTGCACTTAAAATATTTTTTTAAAGTTAAGCATTGGTATGTAAATCATAGCTTCTAGTTAGAATCTCACCTCTGTGAGGTTCTAGCATGTCGTAGTAGTAGGTGAAACCTTCTCAATCCCTACTTGCTTGGGCCATTGGAGCAAAATTGTATTTTTTAGCCACTCCGTGAGTGTATATGGGTATTATGGCATTCTTTCTAATTGTAAAACATTCCTTCATCCATGATTTTCAAATACATTAAAATTTACATATTCACTATACTATTTTTACTTATGTACAGTAATATTATGTGGCTTAATTAATTTTATATTATGTAATTGTTCTTACATTAAATAATGATTTTGTCATCATTGGAAAACAAATCCTTCAACCAAACCATTTTCATGAACATTTCATTTGAAAATAGTATTATGTTTGAAAATGTTGGATTTACAATCTTTTTTATACGCCTGTATTTTCTTATGCTATATTGAATTAACTTGGAGATATGATTTATTTATAATGAAATTATAAATGGAATTTAGCACATGAAAACAATATTGTTGACAAAAATTTCTCTCAATGGTTATATGTAAAAAGTATTTCACTTCAACAATTTTGTTGGTTTTCTATGGTTGTAAAAAGTATCATGTAGGAACAATATTTTCATTAGTGGGTTAGTTGCTTATGTGCACATAGAGATAAAGACAGGCTTTGTGGGTAATGATTTGATATATACTCTATAAGTGTCACAAGTTATGGTTATGGATATAAATCTGGGTTTGGATTAGGATATGAATATAAGTATGGATCCAGAAATGGATTAAGTTATAGATATGGTTATTTTAGGGCCCTATAGGGAATGATCTAATGTAGACTCTACGATGATGCCACAATAAAAATTGAATCTATTGGAGAATGATTTGATGTATGTTCCATAAGTATCCCTTGAGACTTCAAGTCATGATTTAGTGTATACTCCATGAAATCTCAACTATTAGCCTTCATAGAAAATTATTTAGTGTATACTCCACTTTGGCGGTTGTATATATTTTTTTTATGAGTATACATGGTCTAAATTATATTCAAAAGTTTAATTTTATGAATCATGATCGAATTAGAAAACACTTACCTTTTATTATTCTTTTAAATTTATTTTATAAAATCACTCATATGATGTGTATTTTAAGACTTTATAAAAGTATTCCTTAACTAAAGTGATATTTTATAAACTCCCTCTCGGAAGTGAAATATTCCTTTTTCTGGTTAATTGTTTGGAAATTATTTATGAAAGGAATTATGAATAATTGGTTTGGAATCTCTTTTATTTATTTAAATTTAATTCACATTTTAAAGTGTTATATGAATATCATGTGCCACACTTGTTTTTCCATCATTGTTACTTTATGTATGCATTTATAAAGTTGTGTGACCTATGCTCTTCTTATTTACATTTTTTTAGCATATTAGAACCATTTTGTTGGTTGATTGTCTATGGTGCTATGACATATATCCTAGCTGGTAATTCTTCAATTTGTATTCAGCATTTGGTCTTAGATTCTCATGTTTTGCAGCTATAAGGATTGTCTTCACTGTCTTAGTTTTTTGTAAACTATTATGTTTGATTTTGATTATAATGGTGTATAAGTAAAATTTAGATATTTTCTGAATTAACATATGTTAGTTATTAGGCATTGTTATAACTGGAAAAGTTCATATTTTAGGAAAAATTTTGTTGAAATTTTGAAAATTTAAAGTCATTATGTTTAAAAATTTTTGTTGAATTTTTTCATACTTATTAGGCCAGGGCTACGAAACTAAATGAGCATTGTCCTGATTTAACTTATGCACACCCAAATTTTCGAATGGTAACACTAACTGCCTAGTTGGCATTAACAACTTGCCACTTCGCTCCTTTAGTTACAACCATCATAACTGATACTATTATCTACCTCTCTTATGACCGTGACAGTAATTATGCAATTTAAAGTGTATTTATGTGGACTTGCAGAATAAGATATACAGGGAGTAGTATAGATTTGAAATATACCATCTTATGTAGGATTCAAAAGAAACAAAATGCTAGTAAAAAAGACATAAAAATATTGAAGTTTTTCAGTTTCAATATTATATCAAAAATCAAAGCATAGAAGATTAGGGACTAACTAGCTTGACAAGAAGAGGGTGAATATTATTTTACAAGACAGATCGAAAGAAATATCATTTTCTTTTTCCCTTTTGGTGCATAGAAATAATTTATAAATTATTAATAGAAGAAAAAATTGATAATTCAAAGGAAAGCAATAATAAATTGAAGGGCAATTCTGTTTTTTTTAATTAAAAATTATAAAAATTTTATTTAAAGTCAACTGATTGGCTTACTTGATCCTTTTTCTGTTTATGACAATTACATAACTTGAGTACAATTTCAAGAATTCCCTGTTGTTAGATGATTTATAAATCAACTATGCATTCTCGTTGAGCTAAGTTAGAGATCTTCTCTAACTTCAAAATGAGGAGTATTTCCCTTCATCCTAAACCATTTTTTAACCCAAAAAAATTACTTAAAAAGTTATATTATTAATTTTATTGAATTCCATAAGTTGAATTATATAACTCATCAAATCTAACTACGCAATCATATTTTGTGGTAATTTTGTTAATTCACCTTCGGGATTTTGAGTTTGCCAAACCTAAAAGTCTCTGAAAATTGAATTGCTGAATTTACATTCCTCCATATGGTCGATTTCATAGGCTATTGAAAGTTATTGCCTTGGATAAAATAAGATAGCAGTTGAATTAATCATACATAGAAGAAAGGGTAACAGTATTAAGTCATCTGCGAGTGCAGCCATCAAATACATAAATATATATAATGTCTAATGTCTTGCAAAACAGGAAATAAAATAAAACGTATTTGGTCACTTAAGCTATCCATCCAACGACACGGTAAACGATATTTTATTTTAGACGCCACTCAGGGAATTTGTTCTTTAGTCAACGATCACCTGCATCTGCATCACTAAAAGCGAGAAAATTTCAAAAATAAACAAAAAAATGAAAGTCAAAATTGTTGCCGTTTTAAAATTTTCTATAAATATGTTTATAAATAAATAAATGCATTAAGTAATTATCAATTTATCTTAGTTAATTACCAAATTCTAGCCAAGATGGAGAATCTTCTTGTCAGGCTGTGGTGGGTAGGCAGTCGCTGCAGCTTCAATCATGGTTGGATTGAAGAAATTTCGGGAAGCTAATGCCTGGATGGCATTCAGCTCTGGTCCAGAAACCATGTTTACTTGCTGAAGCCTTTCAACTTCTGCTATCTGAAATTAATATTTCACTTTTTAATTTAATTTCTAGTAGAAAATAAAATTCATGTACGTCTATGTTATAATTTATCAATATTATTTTGTTTTATCACTAATAGATACGCAAATTGTTCCACAATTCATAGTATTAATTCATCTGACACAAGTAAGTGCATAAGTTGAACATATCTTTTTTTAGTTTATTGAAAAATGTATTAGGCTCTAACATGAATTGTGGTTTCAAATTCATGTAACAGTTGTTCTAGAAATTAAAAATAATAACTTTAAGAAAAATTTACCCAAAATTTAAATATAAATAGCACACTTTTACGGGTCTAACCTATTCTCATATTAGGTAATTCATAAAAATTGTTCAAAAAAAATGTATTTGAGAAGGACATAAACCACTTAACTGTTAGAGAAAATCAGTCGAACTTTTTTCATGAAAAATGAGGTGATTCTGATCCCACTCTTAACTATATTGCACAGAAAAAAAAAAAAGAAAAAGAATTTTGAATGTACATGTACATACCTTGGTCCGAATGCAAAGATTTTCGTTTTCCAGTTCAATCTCCTAAATTACAATTCCAAGTTATCAGTTGACTATATGCCATTCATGAATAATAACAGAAAAGAAATAGAAGAAAGAAAGCAAGAATCCAAGTTACCCTTTTCTGCAAGTATTCGATTTCTGCCAGCAGCGTCTCATGCTGTTGCAGTAGATGAATACAAAAAATGAAAGAAAATTAGAATAAACAACCAAAGCTTTCTATAAAGCTATTATATAATCCTTAATCATATACTCTCATTAATTGGGATGATATATATATATAGGGCATAATTAATTAAGGACGTGAAATATAGTTAAGGTATTGGTATTCTATCGAGTTGGTTTCAAGTCTACACTACTAAAGTAATTGTCATATATTTTTATAAAATAAAGCTCATAAAAACTTATTTAAAAATCAACTATTTACCTTTTATCAACCGCTCACAAAATTTTAGATATTGAATTTTTTGAATCTCGTAAAAAAAAGTTGTGAAAATCAACCTTTACTTTTTGTCACCCATATTAAATGAAAGCATCTTTTCCTTTGATAGATATTTTAATATAATATAATTAAATATGTAAATTTAGATACCTTTCAAGATACAATATGCTAAACATATTTTTAGAATTAATACTATAATAATGTCACAAATTACTGTAATAAAATTAAGAACAGGAGAGACATTATTAAACAAGTGTTACTATGATCATAGAAGATCACAGATTTAAAGATTACTAAAACTCTGCCAAGACGAAAGATCATAGTAGATGTCTATGAAGTATCTTTATGCGTTTGGATCACAAAGTGAAATGAGTCAAAATAATTTGCATGTTAAATGTTTATAGCTGGAATTTCTTCAAATGCAATTCTTTTTTATTTTTTTAATTACCTTTTTAGACCTGATTCTAGTGATTCCTCTTTCAAGTCTATTCTCCAGCTGCTTCAGTTCTTTCACAGTGAGTGTGCTCAAGGCATCGCCCATCAAGTGCCTGCACTCAAAGGAAAGGTCTCTCACAGCCATTACTTGAAAGTTGAAGCAGAGGTCATATACGGAGATATTAGAATAATGAAATCACCTGTTGGAATTTTGCAGCATCTGAATTTGCTGTCGCAGCTTTGCAGATTCTTGCTGGTAATACTATCGGTCCCAGTTTTGAAATGTTACACAGAGGAGAGCATATATATATATATATATATATATATAGATTAGCTATAGTCTCCAACATTCATGATTTTCATTTATTTATTTTTATATTGCTAAAATTAAGACACAATGAATGCATAGAAGCAGCAATCTAAAATTTGGATAATTTCATTTGTTAATTACCTGAGCATTGATTTCAGTGGTCGAGCTCGTAGTTGAATTATCTGAACATGCCTTCTTGTATCTCTCTATAGTTGACCTTATACTGTGTGCAACAAAAGAAGATCAGAGACAAGGTAAAAGCAAAAACATATTGTAGGGGCGCGTGTGTATTTTGCTACAAAATGACAATGATGTGACATTCTCACTTAAACATATAGGCTAAGAGCCCAACCAATAAGAGAAACAACACAACCACTCTATTGGATGTGGGTGAATGAATCTACCTGTATAATCAACATAGACAATTTCAAATGCTTATCTAGGTTGATGTTCCAAATCTCATGATTTGAAGTTAACCAAAAATTGCACATTTCAACACAGGAAAATGCTACTTCTACAAAAATAAGGTTAACAAAAATGCTTATCTAGGTTATTGTTCGAAACCTCATGATTTGAAATTGAACCAAAATTGCACATTTTAACATAGAAAAAACTTGTACTCACAGAATGAAGTTAACAAAACTTCTCAAACATTAATATAAGCTATTATATCAATTAAATCATAAGATCTAATAAATTTAATTGTCTTAAATATTTTTGAAGCGACATTCTGTTTGTAAAAATAAAAGTACCCTTCAATATATATGAGGAGTGTCTATTAGGAAGGTCAATGGGGTGTTTGATTCCAAGAAAAAAATTTTCTCCCACCCCAAACTATGAGGATAGAGAGAATTTTGTTCTTGATCCTGATCTTCACCAAGCAGTGGGTACGCACGGGGAGGATGAAAATAAAAGTACCCTTCAACATAGTACCCACGGGGAGGATGAAAATAAAAGTACCCTTCAACATAAGTAGTGTCCATAGGGTATATAGGTTGGGATCCATGCGTATCCTGAGAGCAGGACATACGTGGAAATTTTGGGATCATCCATTTATCACATGACGTGAGACTGAAAGGTAGAAACTGGAATGCAAAAGAACGAGAGTGATTCGGAGGAAAGTTGAATATGAGAAAAGGTGTTTGCTTTTCACCGAAGAAAGCAAGCAAAAGGTTGGGTTCGTCTCTCATAAAGCTAGAAATGGAAAAGCAAGAGCAAGATATGTCAGATCAATTTGAATGCAAAGTGTAGGATGTGATAATTTATTATTAGTTAATTTATTAAGCCTCTTCCATTCACTTTTCTATTCTATAAATCGATTCACAAATTCTCCGATATTTTAGCACTTAAATGAAAAGGAAAAAAGGAGCTGTTGGGACATGAAAGCTGCGGCTGGTATTTATGGTTCTAATCGATGCAACTTACGAAGCTCTTGGAGCTGACTCACACACATCCTCAGTGCCTCTTTCAAGGATTTGGATCACCAACTTCCTCATTCTGTTTCTCTTGCTGCACTCCCAGATTTTAATCAAAGAAACCAAGTATTCAATTATGTCAACCATATTATCACAGTCATCATCCCCATCATTTATATTAAATCTAAAATTATATTTGGCTTTAAGATCATTTACATTGGATAAAATATATATACTTTTTTTGCTTTAGTGGATCAGAATGAAGTACAAAGTACAAATTGAAACATAAGTGGCAGAAAAGATGGAGACAAAATCAAACTGCTCCATATTCCTATGATATGACCGTTTTGAGTCTTGACAGCTGCATGTGCAATGGAAATCTCAAACTAAATGTTGACTTTGTAGCCTAGAGAATTTTAAGTTCTAACCAATATGATTGGAAATCCTATAAAATTCTTGTGTTTCACCTTTTTCTTGCAAAACTGTGTATGGACAGAAGGTAAAAGCTTCCAGAGTAAAAGCAAAACCAAAACTGAATATTCAATATAGAAGGCACTGCACTTTACTTCTTGCCACTTCCAGATGAACAGAAAGGGTTAGAGCTAAAAGTGGAAGCAAGTTTCAAAGTATCCCATATAAGATGGAGGAGAATAGGACGAGAACACATAGTAACAGCAGAGCAATGAATTCTGGTTACAATTACAATACATAACAAAAAGAAAAGCAAGGCAAGGCAAAGACTTGTCTATAAATACAAGAATGAAGCTTTATAAGGTCAGCTTTATCATTTGACCCTGACCATCTTCTTTCTATTCTAAGTTTTGAACCGAAAGGAAGAAAAACTCATTCTCATAATCTTTTGTTTCCTTGTAATTGTAAAGTACTCTAGGTTGGCTCTCTCTTGTTAGTTTCCACCATTCATGGATTCTGCTAACAAAAGCAAAATTTTATGTTTATCCATGTTGATGTAGTCAATTTTAATTAAAGTAGTTAATGTATACAGCAGGACAATGGATTGGATTCTTGCACTCAAAACTAGGACTTCTCTAACCTTTCGTAAATTTTAGAAAATAACAACCCTAATTGCTATTTGTAATGGGAATCAATTTTTCTTATTTATTTTTGCAATTTCTCAAATTCTCCTTTTCTCCGTTTAAAGTCACACAGACTAAAGGGAGTCTCAATCGAGGGAATTCGGATCCATTCAGCAGCATCCTAACACTCAAAACGAGTTTAACCAAAGCTCTTAAATATTGAGTTTGGGGGCTTTGCTAAAGCAACGCCTAGAAGTTTTTCACTACCCAGAAGCATAATAATACTAAACTTGCATTTTTTGTACTACGGGAAATATTGATGCATGAGTAATAACCAAAATTGATTATCAGCCTTCAATGCTGTCAAATACTAAAGATACACCAGATCTATTATCTATAGTTTCTTGGAAAATTAGGATGTCCAATTTTACAGACGAAATCTATGCAGACTTGCCCACAATTAATGTATCTGATTTTCCAACTGTGATAATTAATAACATTAGATATAGAGAGAGAGAGAGGTCAAGTTATTTTTGGCTCTAATTATTTATTAGTTAACCTCAACTAGAATCTTTTCGTGTGAAATGACACACTGCAGTAAAGCCCTCTTAGCAGCATATACTATAAATACACAAAACTAGACAAATATATATAGAGAAACTTTACATCGTAACAGCTAGCATGGCCTTTCTCTTAGAGTGTGCTACTCTGGTAATCCCTTTCTTATGGAATCCTCACACCCACCATCCCACAACAACACCCTACAGTCATTGATTAGTTGTGTGGGTCTCCATTCACATTGTTAATCAATAGTTGTGAAGGGTTGGGGTGTAGAGATTATTTTAAAAACGAATTAAAGGAGGAGAATTACCATTTCTCTTACTCTTAAATTAATCTCAACAGAAATTATAAATGGGAGAGATCCAAAAGGAAAAGAAATAAAGAAGAAAGTGAATCACAGAGGTTTATAAATATATGGTTGATTTCACATTTTTTGAAAGTAGAAATGAAGAAAATGAAATATGTGAGGGTAAAGTAAAGAGATATAATGAAATAACTAGAGAGAAGTTAAAATATTGTTAGTTACTTGTTATTGGAATACTCATAGAGGCGGCCGCGGCTTGAAAAAACGATGAGGGAAACCTCTGCATCACAAAGCACTGATAGCTCATAAGCTTTCTTGAGAAGTCCATTCCTACGCTTGCAGAAGGTCACCTGGCGATTGGTAGTGTTTTCAATCCTCTTGATCTCAATCTTTCCCCTTCCCATCTTTGAATCTCCTTTAATTTAATTTCAAGAAACCGGATCAAAAGTGATGAAGATCAGAGAAATTAGCAGATAAATAACTAAGCCCTCAAAATGTATGATCTAAGCAAATGGAGCTGAAAGGTCTAATTTTTTAAGATGACAACTCAAACGAAACTTCACATACTGCATATATAGCCATGCAGTTAGCTAGGGTAACGAAGCTTATCTATGAAGGAATAAGGAACAGACAAGATTGGTACATAAACCAATTATTTTTCCAAAGAGAAACAAGCAAGATCTAACGAAACTTATAAGCAAGTATATAATACCATTTTTCATGAGGGTCATTCTCTTTCTTAAACCATGAACAGAATTGCAAGGGCCAGAAAGCCTTGCCCTTCAGAAATGTATCATCTGAACCAAAACGGAAGACCCTTTTGCTTTAACATAAAAAGATGCAACTCTAAACACAGAAATATTGATCAAACCCTTATGCTTTGCCATAACTTTGTATATGTGTATATATTTTTGTCCAAGAGATTACTGCCTGGAAAAACAAGCTGCAGAGTCTCTTGGGAAATGAAGCAACGGTATTGGCACAGAAGAGAAATTAAAAAGACCCATCTTCCCATCAATGAAGTGTTTTTCTTATTCTGGAAAGGCACTTCGTTGATGGGAACTGGGAAGATGGGTCTCAGGAAAAAAAAAAAAAGAAGAAGGGTAAAAGAAGAATGGGAGATATATAGAGTACTGAATAAGGAGCAAACAATGGTAAAATAAGATCTTGAGGAGGGAAAAAGAAGATCCTGTGTCTGGCAACAGATCTATGATGATGAACCACTTTGGCAGGAAACTGAACTCATAACTCGAAAGAGTTCGTTCTTTCACGAGGGTTTATATTATTATATACGAATATTAAGAAACGAAAATCCAAGTCAAAAATGAACTACAGACCTGCCTGCCTCTGCAATTATCTCTCACTCCGGCTACTTCAGCTTTCGGAAAGATTACTAATCCCAAAGAAACGAAAGTTCAATATAGCCTTTGTTCCACTTCCATCTCTCCCATTTATATCCCTTTCTTTCTTTGTCGAACTTTGAAAGATGAGAGAGAGAAAGAAGAGTTTCTGACAAAGAAAGATAAGAGGACCTGTAAGAATTGTTTTTTGCCAAAATCTCATACAGGACGTGCTTGTTTTGGCTAAATAATGCAACTTTCCAGGTGCAAATTCGCACCTTATACGGCAACTTTTGTTTTCTTTGTTCTGATATTTTTTAATTTTTGAATGTTCAATGACTAATTTGCCCTGCAGAGAATCTATCGTTTTCAGTCTCATAAATTGCATCATGCATATCTAATGGGTTAAGGGGGCATTTGCGTTAATATATTTTCTTTGGACTGACACAAAACAATAAGATGACTCTCTCTCTTAATTATTTGCATGGTGGGAGAACCAAAATATCTACCAAGTTACGTACAATTAAGCATATTTGGGTTTGGTTGCTAAAAAAAAAAGGCATATTAGGGTTTGGTGCTTTCCACGTATTCTTGCACTATCATGAGACAACAAAAAAGATCGAAAATTAAAATCAACAGCAACAAGATTATTCTGCTATGTCATATTGCCTTAATAATGAAGAACACTGATATAACCCCAAAAAAAAAGAACACTGATGTATGTCAAAAGAAAAAAAAAATTAAGGACACAGATGATAATTAGCAATACAATCAAGGGAATTAATTATAATTAATACATATACAATTTAATTTAGAGAAAAATGTACACCTATCCCTTCAACTTTAAATCATTTTCAAATACACCTTTCAACTATGAAAGTCACAAGTACACCCTTAAACTATTATAATAATATAAATATACTCTTTCACCTATCAAAATAATATAAATAAAGTCCTTCTATTTGCCTACAGTTAAATTTAATAGTTATGTGATTTTTATGTGATTACTAATATACATAATAGTTTCTTGTTAGCTATTTAGATGAACTTAAATTAAAAAAAAAAATCATAAGATTGTTGTAATTCAATGAATTAATTTTTGACTTCATATTTTATTTCTCTTTCCTTCCTTTAAGATAAATGTTCCTACTTTGAATATAGTATATAGTGATTTTTCCATGAATTAATGCTATAGGGCATACAATTTTGTATAGCTATTATCTTAGGATTTTTTGAGATAAGTTAATATTAAAATATATGAATAAAGGGGTGTTTTTACATTATTTTGATAATTGAATGAGTGTACTTATTAACTTTTACAGTTAAAAAGATATACTTACAAATAACTTAAAAGCTAATGGGTGTTTATACATTTTTCTCTTTCTTTTATATTGTATATCATCTATGATAGTATTTAAATTGTCATGACCTTATTCAAAATTAATTTTAGTAGGGTAAAGTAGGATAGGAACGCAAATATAACAATTTAACAGAATAAATCTAATCTTAACACACTAAGTTTCCAACTTATTAATATGTTCAGAAATGCCCTTTACAATAAGGGTAGTGTCAAGTGACAAATTCTTTCACAAGCTTAAAATGTTAAATATAGATTCAAGATTAGTTTTATATATTTGACATGCTTGGTCACACAAAAATCCTTTAAACTTTAAATGTGGACAAATGTATAAGGTCACTGAATTTTGTGCTAAAATTTATCATTTTTTAATTCAAGAAATAGATATGGCAAGAATTGAAGACTCTTGATGGCTTAATTATAAAGACTCAGAGATATACCATATCAAGCAAATATTCCAAAAGATTAAACTATTAAGTGTAGGTGTTAGATTAATTTTATATATTTGACAAGTAAAAAGTTTGAACGGATTAGAATGTTTTGAAGGTTTTTTACTCATGTTTAGAAGAATAATTAGAAAATAAATCATAATAACCATAATCATATGTGCCAAAATTATAAGAATCAAAATAACAAGAAAAAAAAAGTGGGAAAATTAGGTTAAGAAGATCAATTATAAGAATCTTCATAACAATTTAACACCCCATTCTATGTTTACTTTCATACTTATTGTAACTTCTTGATCCCATACAGCATAGAAATTATGATATCTGTAACTCGAGGGATGGAATGCCATGAAAATCAATACAACAAAAGCTCAAGATTCAAAATTTCATCACAATATGAAAGGACAAATGGGAAGTAGTTATTGAAACTCAAAACCTGTAGTTGCAGACCACAAAAAGAGAAACAAAGGTCAGATGCATCTTAGAAATGAGGTTCAATTTGAAGTTGACGATCAAGGTAACAAACTACTTAAATACATATGTAAGATTTTAAGTTTGAACACAAAGATTGAAAGAGAGAAAAGTTTTAAGATAAAATTAGATATTACCGCATCATTAAAATATTGACTAATTTACATATTCTCATTCCATATAATAGGGTTACAAATCTAAAAATTGTTATATGATATTTTGTGTACAGATTATGAAAATAAGAATTATATTCATATAATTATTCCTTAAGTTATATTTGTGTACGCTGAACTATTAGGGCACTAAATGCATACCTATATAAGAGACTCATTCTGTTTGATTAATTACTTTATTTTTGTATCACATTTGATGATTTGTAAAATGACCAAAATAAATAAGAATAGTAAACGGGTAAAATATAATTCAATGATCTATATATATGTGTGTGTGTGTGTGTGTGTATGTTTGAAAGGTTTGAGTGTATGTTTGGCACAGTGGTGAGCACGTCAAATTCCCGTTTGAACTCTCCACCTTGTCTTGGTATCTATGCCAGCAAGCATGTTTGGCAATCTTTGCCATACGTGATCCTGTCCTATAAACAGAGAAGTTGTATTATGGTTGCTTTTCCAATGCCTTATCAGTTTTCACTATATTCAACGCAGTAAAATTATATATTTTACATATTTACTATTTTTTACATTAACATTTCAAAATTTATTTTGTTTAACAATACTAAATAAACTAATTTTGGTAAACTATTTTTATATTATTTCTTTCTTTTAAAAATTATTAACTAAATTATTTTAATAAAAAAATTAAAACTAGTTCAAACTTACCAAATAATGTTTATAATCAATAGTGTTATATGTAAAAATAACATTTTATAATTAATAGTGTTATATACATAAATATAAATAATATTTTATACTTAAAACATCTCAAATTCATAATACAAACATATTAAATTTATTTTTCATTATTGCATCTTGAAGATCTCATCAACAAACTGCATTTATTATAGGATTTATTTGGTATAAAAATGAGTAGTACAGTTTTTACTAGAATTACGTTAAAAAGAGAACTATAAGGGTTGGCTCAATTGATTAAGTTATCACTGAGCTTTTAGGGAGAGTATAACCTAATAAGCGCATATTTGAATCCCTCAACTCCAAATGTTCAAAGACCAATGATAGACCCAATTCTGTGAATAGAGATTTGTTCTACACTCTTAAGGATGTGGAGATACCTTCTAGAAATCCAAAAAAAGGAATTGGGTTAAAAATAATTGATATTAAAAAGATTAAATTTTTAAGAATTAAATTATGTTTCAATATATCAAACAAGGGTTGCATTAAGTAGTGAAGGACTTGACTCTCAATGTAGTGAATGTATATTTAAATATATTATTGTGGAATTAATTTTATTAAAAGTAACTATATTTAAAAATTAGTAAAATTATGTTTGAATATAAAATAAAAGATAAAAATAATAAAAGCGTGGGCAAATTTATTTTTGTTGTAATAGTTTCTCTCTTTCTCTCGTGATTTTTACCGGAGCTCTCTCTTCTTTCTTTTCTCTATTTTCTTGTCTTTTGTTTTTCCATCTTATCTCAAATAGAACTTTCTCTTCTTTCTTTTGGTTCACCACCTTCCCCCTTTCTTCTTCTTGCTATTTCTCGTTGCGGTAGATTTTGTGGCTATGGTATGCTTATCAATTCAATGGCTAATTAAGGGCTGATCGATCCTCCACCTTCCGTCCTGCTTCTTTCTATTTTCTGTGCAGTTGGTTGCTTGTTGCAGGCCTGTCTTGATCCTATTCTGCAGAAGAAAACGTTTGTAAATTTGTTGGTGCGACAGAAAGCGATCAATTTTCTCAACGGACAAGTGCGGGGTTTCATGTAGCCAAAGCAAATCCAATTGATGAAAGAATTCATTTTTCTTGCTCAAACTGCAGAGTACCAAATGAGAAATTATTCAATATTTTTGACATATTATTATGATGATGTGGTGTATTAATTTAATAATAAATAAATAATAATTTTAATTAACAAAAATTATATAAATAAAAATTTATTAATGGTTAAGTATATTACATTAATATATGAAAAGTAATGAATGATTTCTCTGACCAAACACACACATGGTCGACTATTGAGTTTTAACAAATTGGGTCACGGTATTTTTCAAATAAATTTGTATTAAAATTTTAAATCTAAATTATTAAATTTTATATATTAAATAATAAAATTTAAATATCCAACGATATGATTTACAGACTTTATAAATAAAAATTCATGCTCTCAAAATTTCGTAGGAGCCGCATTTCTGTAACAAACCATATTTGTTGTACCCTCTATCTTTGGAATGCCTATCAATGAAGTCAAATCTATTAACATATTTTAATTTCTAGTTTGGGCAAAATTAGTAGATCTAAATAGCAATCAATATTTTTGAGCAAATAGGTATTTAATTAAATTAAGAAAATTGAATTTTGCTTGCTTAAAGTATAAAACGCCTTGTAAAATGTCAACAATTATTAATGTAAAAATGAATGAGAAGAATTATTTTAATTTTAGAAATTTAAGATACAATTATTTATACTTAATTATAATTATATGATTTTTTATTAACAACTATGCTCTCACACTTGACTAATTTACTTTATAAATCTAAACTTATACTTTGAAGGATATCTATTCAGGAAAATCAGATCTAACAATAGAAAAATGAAAGAGATTGCTTCCATGTAAGTAGGATATTTAATTACTTACAAATTTAGTTGTAAGTTGTTAGATTTATATGTATTATAAATTAAATTATGTGATTTAATAAATTTAATAATTTATTTTTTAAAAAAAATAATAAAATTTAATTTATAAAAATAGAACCACCGCATATAAATAAAAATAAACAACATCAAAATTGATAGCAGAAGATAAAAAGGGAAATACAAATAGAAAATAAAACCCTTTCTCCTGTTACCACCAAGATGAGGTAGGTATCAGCCCAAATGGACAAGATATATAAATACAAGTAGTCTCAACCGGATACATATCCTCTGAATTTTTTGAAGGAAGTTAATTAAGGGTGTAGTAAAAGAGAGAAAGAGATCAAATTTAAAAAAATAATAAAAAATATACAATTTATAAATTAAATTTAAATGTAAAATAAATGGAAACAAAGAGAAAGTCATTAAATTAAAAAATAAAAAATTCAAATTTAGTCTTAACTATCATATATCTGTGTAAAAAATGACATAAGAAAAGGTACGATTTCTCTTGAAATTAATAGAGGAAAAACTAGATGTTTCCTACAAAATGTTAACAACATTAGATTTAGTTTAATTTATAAAAGCCAATAAATTTAATAATCTAAATTTTGTTAAAAGATTTGATTATGTAAAGTTAGTGTTTAAAATTACAAAGTGAAGTAAAAAAAACACAAAGATAAAATAATAAAATGAAAAGACCCTATTTTAGTCATCCATAAATTAACAAACTTCTATTTTTCTCCCTCACTGTTCAATTCTTCTAATTAAGTCCTCCACAGATTAACCAATTTTTATTTTGGTCTCACACTATTCAATTCTTTTATTTTGATCATCCACAAATTGAAATTGAAATCAATTAAGTCCTTCAATTTAACATTACAAGTCTATATGCTGATGTGGCAAATGATAATGATGTGACACATATTTTGCCATATTGCCTGTCACATCATCACCGTGTGTCAAAAATGTGTGCCTAATCATCACCATTTGCCACATTATCTCGTCATGTCATTACTGTCTGCCATGTCAGCAAATAGGCTAACACTATTATATGATGTTGAATTGAGAGATTTGATTGATATCAATTTCAATTTGTAAAAGACAAAAATAGAAGAATTGAATAATGAGGGATCAAAATAGAAGTTAGTTAATCTGTAAAGGACTTAATTAGAAGAATTAAACAGTGAATAACTAAAATAGAAGCTTATTAATCTGTGAAAGACCAAAATAGAATTTTTGTCAAAAAAAAATTAAGTGAAAAAAAATAGGACATATAAATTAAATTTAAACAAAAATAGAGATAAAGAAAAAGTTATTACATTGAAGAAATAAGAAATGGAGGGATAAAGACCCACCTAGGATGAGGATTAAAAACAAATTCCTCTTTCAAGAAAATGGAAAGATAAAAAGATACGAGAAATGACTATTAATTTATGGTTTTTATATTCTTATATATTTATTTTTATATAACTTTTAGTTTGTAAAATTTAAAAGTATTAAATTTATTAAATTTTATAAATTAAATTATGTAATCCAAAAAAATCCACAATCTACGGACTGATTGTGAAAGAAGTGTTACTGCTATGTAGTGATAGAACATTTCCTCTAATTTAGTGACATTTCCAATAACCTAGTATAAAATTATTGAATTTGATCGCCTCTAATATTTTCGGTGGAGATGCTCATCGATTGCTTCAATTTGATTTTTAGATTTCAGTCACATGTTCGTAGAATTTTCAATAGTCACATTCTGCATGGTTATTTGTTATATTAAGTCAGCTGAAATTTTAACGTAAGTTGAAATTTTCAGAAATTTATTCGGCCAAGGCATACATGATTTTCCTTAAAAGATATCATGAGAAAGCAAAATCATGCATAGAATATGTTTTTGTTTGAACATTAAATACAATATATTGAAAAGATTTCATAAAAGTTTGGCTGAAAAGCTTTTTCTTCTACATATTCTGACAAGGTACATCTGAGTATTTGTACACAGAGGATGAACTATATAATTTAGGAATTGTTACAACTGTCAGGAGTGAATGGCCCAAATCAGAAGGTTTATATGATGATAAAGGGTCTTCCTGGATTGCCAATGCATATTTAAAACTGCAGCATTATCATTAGCATCATCAATGGGGATTGTTTCCCCATTTTTTACGTTACTTGGTGGTTTATAAAGGATCAACCTTTTGTGCTTTTTATAGGGTAAAATTTAGAAAATAAATTGTTATAACATATAAGTAATTAAATAATAATTTTTGAATTTAAACTAATTTATTATATTTAATTTTTATTAATAAATATTGAATTAAATTTTAGAGAGTAGAATATATTCTTATACTTTAGAGGAGGTAAATTCTTGTATGAATAATACTAGTGTTTTAGATAAACTTTGATTGGATACACTTAAAGTTTAAGTAGATCCAATCATACTTAAATAATTCTATTCCCACAAATTTAAATTCACAAAAATTTCATTTAAAAAATTTAAATTATTAAATTTATTAAATCTCACTCTTCAATGAGACCTAACAAATCTAGCATCACACAATCAATTTTTTGAGATATTTGTAGGTTGGATTTAGTGGGACTAGCTTTTCCCTTCATAATTAGATGTAGTTCCTCAATTTTCATAAACTAAAATTTATGAAAACTTCTCTTAAAAATGTTAAATTATTAAATTTATTAAGTCTCATGAATATAAAATCTCGCAAGTCTAACCATTTATAATCATTTTATGAGGTGCATGTTGATGGAAGAAGCTAATCCCACAACTTAATTTGACAAAAAGACCACACCTAATGCCTATTTGGGTTTTTAATTCTATTAAGTCCCACAATTCAGTGTATAAGTCTCCATAAATTTAATGATTTAAATTATATATTTTGAGGATTAAATAAAATTAACATTGTGCAAATAGTTAAAATCTTTGTTGATTAAGTATTTTCCATTTATATGTGTTGCCATATAAGAAGTGAAATGGTGTGAAAAAATATTGGTGTGTAAGTAGCATGACTTAATTTAATAACATAAGTCTAAGTATAATTGAAAAATTATTAAAATTATTATTAATTGATGTCAATTATACCCTTTCAATTATAAAAGTTGGTAAGTGCATTATTTTAACTATCAAAATAATATAAATATAATATTTTTGTCTATTTGTCGTTAAATATTAACAATCACATAACTTTCATATACTTATTAATACACATGATATTCTTTTTCTTATGTTGTATGAATAAACTCATCAATCAATAATAATAGAAAAAGTCTTATCCCACTATATATGATCACCTATATGAATGAAACAAAATGGCAAGTTTATATAGATAGGACAAAAGATTAAATAAGAAGTCTCAAAGTGCTATTACTTTGAACCGAATTCTTGACATATATACTGATATCTCAATAATTGCCTTTTATACTATACTATATCAAAATAACAAAAGTAACTCATTTGCCTAAATAAATAATAGAACATTAGCCAAAAAGGGCAAATACATAATGTTTTAGTTGTCTGATGCACAAAATCATAGATTTAATGTTAAAAGAGATAGAATGAAACGAAAATAGATAAAGTATAAGAAAAATTCACCAATTAAAAATTTAAAATATTATGAACAAAATTTTAAAAAAGATTAAAAGTGTGTTTGTGCATTAAGAGTAATCAAGTTTTCATTAGGGCTTTTTGAAATCTTTTTGTGTTTGTTTCCTTCGATGCAAGTTTTTTTTTTTTTTTTCATTTGAGTTTACTCAAAGGACTAATAAAAGATTCTATAAGTGTAAATCACATCAATGTTAATATTCAATGGCAAATAAACAAAAAAAGGTGTGTTTATATTTTTAGATAATTGACGGAATCTATTTATGTTGTTTTGCTAATTGAAGTGGTGTATTTGTTGACTTGTATAATTGCGAAAGCATACTTACAAACAACCCAAAGTTGAAGAAATATGTATACTTTTTTTATTTATTATTAGAGTAGTACAATATGTAAAAGAATAAAAAGAAAGAATTTAGTTCATATTGTTCAATTATGTTTGCTCAAGTTAGTTACAGTCAATTAGTTTAATCACTACTAAATTCTTTATATATAAATACATCTCCTTATCAATAAAGCTTAAACTCAAGATTTCTCTCCATTTTACAATGTTTAGTTTGTAATATGGTATTAGATTTTCTCTCCACTCTTTCTAAATCGTTCATGGCGCATGACCATTACTCAAACACCTTCAATAATCAAAGCTCGATTCCACAAAATCAGCAACCAATTTTGATGGAGGATGCCAGCAATCCCTATTATATTCAAAACTTCAATCATCCAAGAGTAATTCTTGTATACACAAGTTAACTTGTTCAAATTACAACACATGGAGTAAAGCTATGATTACTACTCTCACAGTTAAAAACAAGATTAGGTTCGTGGACTAGTCAATCCCAAATCCTCGAAATGATGATCTTCTCTATCCTGCTTAGATTTGGTGCAACATCATAGTAATTTTTTGGATCTTACATTTTGTAGAAAAGGAAATTACTGATAGTATCATCTAGATCTCAACTGTATCTAATATGTGAGTTGATTTGTTTAATCGTTTTCACCAAAATAATTGGCCTCAGGTTTTTTAGTTAAAATCTCAACTTTTTGCTCTAAATCAAGGTGCTTTGGAAGTAGATAAGTACTTTGTAAAATTAAAAATCCTATGGGATGAACTAGAAGACTTCAGACCTGTACCTATTTGCCACTATGGAGGAATGAAAGCATGGATGGATTTTGGATAGTAAGAGTATGTCATGTAGTTCTTGATGGGTCTTAATGACTCTTTTGCTCAAGTAAGATCTCAAATTCTGATGATGGATCCTCTGCTAAGCATCAACAAAACAATTTTCATTGTAATTCAAGAAGAGAAACAACGAACCGTAAATTCAAATTCACTTGCCATACTTGAGTCAAATCCTTTGATGGCAACTACAAATGTTACAAATTCTACCAAGCCTAAAAGGGATCGACTTTTTAGCAGTCACTATGGAATGCAAGGACACATAATCGAAAAATGTTATAGACTTCATGGGTTTCCTCTTGGATACAAACCTAAGGGAGAGAGTAACTTCACCAAATATCAAGCTCATTAGTACACTACTCATGACATTGAGAGTATGACACAACATGATGAAGCTAAAGCTCCAAATTTCTCACTGTCTATAGAGTAGATAAACCAAATTATTGGCTTTCTTAGTTTGCAATTGTGCAATCAACATCATCTCACTTAGGATATAACCTCTAGTCCCTCCATCTCAAACATACATGGTAACACATCGCCGTTTTCCTTCATTTCAAATTTCACCTCCCAATCTTTAGTTTCCAATCTCACTCAAATCATAGACATTGGAGCAACTCACTTGTTTGTTGTAACCAACATCTTTTTCAATTCTTGAAACCCACATCTAATTTCTTCATCACACTTCCAACTGCTCAAGAAGTGCTAGTAAAAGGCATAGGCATAATCATTCTTTCTCCAAAATTAGTCATTTTTGGAGTTTTGTTTACTCCTAGCCTTGCTTTCAATCTAATTTCAATTAGTACATTAATCTTAGCCTTTAATAATACTGTTAACGTGCTTGTGATAATTGTATAATTCAGGACTTGAACATTGAGACAGCTAGCAAAAAACCTCTTGGTAGCAAATAAACCAACCATGTATGTTTCGACTACTGTCTATCTTTGTTTATAATAAACCACATATGCCCCAAATTTGGCATTAAAAAATGGGGCACCCTTCCCATGTAAAGTTGAGATCAATAAAAAAATCTCAATTGTACCTTTGATTTCTCTTTACTTAAACATTGTTTAATTTGTTGTCTTACAAAGTGAAAACATCTCCCATTTACCTCAAATAATTCATTATCACCAAATCTTTTTGATTTAGTCCGTATTAATATCTAGGGTCCTTTTAATATTGTTATTATTAAGGGTTACAAGTACTTCTTGACCATTATTGATGGTTCCACAAGATTCACTTGGATATTTTTTCTTAATAACAAATTCAAGTCCCAAAGTCAGTGTCCAATTTTTTCAATTATGTTCAAACTCAGTTCATACCATCATTAAATATGCTACAAGGGACAATGCCCCAAAATTAGCCCTTAATGAATTCCTTATTGCCATAGGTGTCACTTCCTATCGTTCTTGTGTAGAGAGACCATAGTAGAACTCTGTGGTGGAAAAGAAACATCAATATTTATTGAATGTAACTAGAGTACTACTCTTCCAGTCCCATGTCCCATTAGAATATCAGAGTGATTGTATTGCTACTACTACCTACTTGATTAACAAAACCCCTTCACCTCTGTTATATAATAAAACCCCTTTTGAGTTGCTCTTCCATAAAGTTCCAAATACTTCCACCTTCTGAGTATTTGGATGTTTGTGTTATGCATCCACCTTGCCTAGTACTAAGACAAAGTTCTCCCCTAGAGCCATTGAAGTTATGCTCCTAGGTTATCCTCTTGGTTTTAGAGGTTATGAACTCCTAAACCTTGACAACAACTTTACATTCATCTCTAGAGATGTTGTCTTCCATGAAAGCTTATTTCAATTTTCCCTTTTGCCTTTCTTCATAGAATCCAATATCTTCATTGATAGAGTTGTATTAGTCCTTCAACTAGAATCACTTTCCCTCATACCTCCAACCAGTCCTCCAACTAAGACCAAAAATCTAGAATAATCCACACCACTACTTATCTCCAAGACTATCATTGCAATTATGCTTCTATATATCCAAAATCCTTTCACATGTATGCATTGTCATCTGTACTTAGCTACAATAAATTTTCTTCTTCACATCAACACTTCATTTATAGCTTTCATCTCATTTTGAACCTTCCTCTTATCATGAAGCTACTAAGTACCCTAAGTGGCAAGATGCCATGAATGCAAAATTGCAAGCTTTAGAAAGAAATAAGACATGGTCTCTAGTTACTCTACCTACTAGTAAAAAGATAGTAGGCTGCAAATGGGTTTACAAAATAAAGTACAAGGCTAATGGTAGCATTGATAGGTATAAGGCATGGTTGGTGGCAAAGGGTTTTTCACAAAAAGAGGGGGTTGATTATTTAGAAACCTTCTCACCAATAGTAAAGATGTTTACTAGGAAAATATTCTTGTCTTTGGTTGCTACCTATGGCTGGTATCTTGTCTAATTGGATGTTAATAACATTTTTCTACATGGTGAACTTGACGATGAGGTTTACACGTCCCTCCATAGGTATGTTATAGCTAGGACAAAAATTGCCACCAAACATAGTTTGTAAATTGCCAAATTCCCTTTATGGCATTAAACAGGCCTTTAGACAGTGGTTTGCAAAGCTTTTTCATACTCTTCTTGCATCTGGTTTTTTACAGTCAACTGTTGATTCATCACGTTTTGTTAAGGAACATTCAAATTCATTCTTATCACTTCTCACATATGTTGACAACATTGTGCTAGCAAGAAATGACAAGACAAAAATAGATTTTTTCAGGGCCTCTCTTGACATAGCATTTAAACTTAAAGACCTTGGTGATCTTAAGTTCTTCTTAGGCCTTGAAGTTGCTAGGTCCAACAAAGGCATTTATCTTTGTCAGAGGACTACACACTGTAGTTGTTCTCTAACACAAGAACCTATAGCAAAACATAAGAGAACACCAATGGAGCCTAGGACAACACTAACTATAGATGAAGTGCTTGATGACACTAATGTTTACAAAAAACTAGTGGGTAAGCTCCTGTACCTTGCTATCACAAGGCCAGATTTAGCCTTCTGTGTCAACACATTGAGCCAATACTTAACTCAACCTTGCACTACATACTTACAAGCTACTCATAGAGAGCTTCATTACTTAAAGGGTACAATAAGCTAGTGTTTATTCTTACTTAGCAAGAACTCCTTATAGATTAAAGTCTTTACAGACTCTGATTGGGCTTCATGCCCTAATACTAAAAGATCTATAAGTGACTTTTGCCTCTTCCTTTGAAATTCACTTGTGTCTTCGAAGTCAAAGAAGCAACAAATAGTTGCAAGATCTTCAGTAAAGGTTTAATACTACTCCATGGGTAATACAACTTGTGAAATTATCCGGTCACTTGTTCTATTGCAAGACCTTCAAATTCCATATCCAATCCCAACGCTGCTTTTTTGTAACAACCAAGTAGTTGTTCATATAGCTACCAATCCTGTTTTCCATGAGTGGACAAAGCACATTGAAATACATTGTCATTTAGTACCCAAAAGTTTCTAGCTAGCATCATCAAAACTTTACTCAATAAGATGATAATCCTCAATGTTCACTCTCTATCTTAAGGGGAATATTAAAGTATTACAATATGTAAAAGAATAAACAGAAAGAATTCAATTCATATTTTTCGATTATGTTAGCTCAAATTAGTTGTAGTCAGTTGAAATGTTAGTTATAGTCAGTTAGTTTGATCATTGTTGAATTATCTGTATATGAACACATCTCCTCATTAATAAAGCTTACACACAAGATTTCTCTCTTTGTTTTACAAGGTTCAATTTGTAATATTTACAACAACAATAACAATAAACATAGCCTTTTTCACTGGGCGGAGTTAGTTACGTGGACTAAATATTGTTATAGAGCTCTGTCCAAAATCAAATTTTCAAAAATACTATTCAACTAAAGGACTTTTTTAATAACCTCTCCAAGTGTCCTTTTTGGTCTCTCTCTACGTCTCTTCATTGGATTAAAAACCATTTGACTGACATTTTTCACTGGTGTCTCTGGTAGTCTTTTTGGCACATGCCCAAACCATTATAACTAAGTGTCTATCATTTTCTCCTCAATGGTACCACACCAACTCTCTTCCAAATACAATCATTCCAAATTTTATCTTTTGTTATATGTTCACTTGTCCATTTCAATATCTCATCTTTGCCACCCCTATTTTTTGCTTACGTTGATCTTTTAGAGCCCAGTACTCACTAACATAAAGTATAGTTGGTCTAATAGCAATTCGATAAAACTTCCCTTTAATCGACCCTTAATGGTACCACACCAACTCTCTTCCCATCAATCTCTCCTTTATTTTGTAAAATTGACACAAGAAACCAAAATCTGGATACATGTGGTATATTATGCTCCCTAATTTTTATCTCTAAATCATTATTTTCTCACCTCTTGCTAAATTTATACTCCATATATTCTGTTTTACTCTTGCTTAAATGGAAATCCTTTGATTCTAAGGCTTCCCTCCATATCTCCAATTTACAACTAACCTCCTCTTTTGACTCTTCTACAAGGACAATGTCATCTGCAAAAAGTATATATTTTGGGACTTCATATTGGATGTGTCTACTAAGAACATTGATACAAACTAATCTTTATGAAAAAATCTTCTGTTACCCCTCCCTGAGTTCTCACACTTGTTGTAATCTCATCATACATATTCTTTATAGTAAGAATATAAGTAATACGAATATCCTTCTTTTCTAATACCTTCCATAGGACTTTCTTTGACACTTTGTCATAAGCTATTTTTTCAAATTAATAAGTCATATGGAAGTCTTTCCCTCTACTTTGATACCATTCTATCAAATTCCATAAAAGATATATAACTTTCATAGTTGATCTTCTTGGCATAAAACTAAATTGATTATTTGATGTGAGTCTTTTTTCTCAATTTATATTCAATCACTCTTTTTTAAAATTTCATAGTATTGCTCATGAGTTTAATCCTCAGCAGTTTTCATAATTCTGAATATCTCCCTTATTCTTATAAATGGATATTAATATATTCTTCTTTCATTTATTTGGCATCTAGGGTAGTTTGTAATATTTATATATGACAAAATTAAATATGTATTATTAAATTTAAAAAATTTAATCTCACTAATCCTACTCTCTCTTTCTATATATAGTATTACTATTGTAAAGAAAAACTATTAATCTACCGTTGTTATATATATTTAAGGGCAAGCGGTGTGGAGACAAGAAGATAAAGCTTAAACTGTTGGCCATAAATAAAAACCAAGACTTTTACTGGTTCTAAGGTCGGCACCATGCATTTGCGTGTTAAAATATAAAGAAGAGACCAGGCATGTTCCTTGTCAAAGAAAATGCCACGGCTTGCAGGAACACGAGTAAATGATGGAAAACAGAGTTGTTGCCAGTCACTGTCAATCATTTTCGTGTTTTAGTCTTTGGATGCCATTGCCCCCCATCCCCTTCAGATAGCTTTGCTCATCAGACGCAAAGCTCCGAAAGAAACGTGGACCAATTCGGTTCTCTATTAATAACATCAGGTCTTGGACTTTGTAGCGAATGCAATCTCCATAACAAGATGGTTTTTGCAGCATCTAAATTTTTCCATTTATGCTAACCCACTTATTGGCGTGCATTATCAATACATTAAGCTCTATCTGAATAGTAAGATTTCAGATTTCCAAGTTTTTGGCTATGTGGAAGTACTGGAGACTCTTAACCAGTGGAGGCTTATATAAATGGGCCCTGCTATTCACACAAATTTCCAATTTGCATAAAGATGAAAAACGGCCATTAAAGTAGGTTCCATTAAGCCAAGAGACACGCTGCTGTCACGGAAAGTTTATCACAAAATATTCGCATCATTCACCACCAAACAATCATTCGATTTGTTGATTGTTTGGTGCTTGATGTGAATGTTTTGTGAGAAGAGAATTTTCCTTAAACCAATCAACGGTCGTGTGTTTTTTTTTTTTTTTTCATAGGTGGATTTTCGTAGAAATATAATTTCTTCATATAAATATAAAAAAATTATTCATACAAAAAATATATATATAATAGTGTAAATTTTTAAATAATTATATTTTAAGCTTAGTTATAAAATTTAATAATATTTAATTTTTATTAAATATAATTTTATAAAAATATTTTTCTTTAAGTGAAAATAGAGGAATAATAAGAATATTAATGAACTCTGGCAAATGGGTCACACATCATTAGAGGGTTTTACAAGCTCAACGCAGCCCGCTGCGGTGTTGTGCTGCTTCCATTTTATTCACAGAAAAGTATCTAATAATTGCACATTTATGATTCTTTGTCTTCTTCTTCCCAGAGGTAGAAAGATAGTTTGAGACCAAATCCTCAAAAAATAAAAGTCACTTTAAATATTCATTAGATAAAACTTATAAATTTTTGTTAAATTTTATAATTTAATATATAAATTTAATTATTTTTTAATAAATATTTAATAAAATTTAATTTATAAAAATAATAATACCTTGTGCTCCCCCCTTTCATAATATGGCATGCTCAACCTTCACAGCATGCTAAATTAACTTTTGAATTCAGAGACCCATAATAAAGTTCAAACTAGTTTACTTTATTTCAAAAGGACGCAACACCAATTGCCATCATTGAAAACTAGATCTATTCGGCTCTCTGAATAGACAATAGTCCTTAATTGGCCTATTCAGTTGGACCACCACTACTGGATCCTCCTTCTCCTAATTTTCCTATTCCAAAATCAAACACCCATGCATTTTCAAACACTTAAACCGTAAATGGATTATACACAAACACACCTACTTGTTGGACTTTGGTTCGTGACTTCGTGGTAATTTCAACTTGCATTTGCCAACTTAGTGTTCATTATCCTTCCAAAAATAATGCCTCCATAAATCCACCCAATAATGAGGATTTACAGCACACATTCACACTGTTCTAGATGAATATCAAGTGTACCAATTCCAATCATATTTAGGCAGAGCTGGTATGGTGGTGCGTATCTAGTAACCTTTCACCCCCAAATCATGTTGGAGGTTCAGAGTCATATGTATTCTGTTATAAAATGAAGAAAATCACACTTTTCTAGATTGAAAGTACGTATGAGAAGAGTTACTGTAAGAATCATATACAACACATGAATCTTTAATCATATCAGCAAGATTCAACAAGATTCACAGCTTGTGTTAAAGATATTAAACTAATTTTGAACTTTCAGTTAAGAGTTCAAGTTTTTGAGATAGTTGGTTCCTTAACATAATATCAAAGTCTCTATGACCAAGCAGTCAAGAATGATCCTTACGGTTCCTACTTCTCAAATAAAAATTAAATCTTAGCACAAGGTTTAGTGAGTTTGTACATTTGTCTATACTTCAAGCTTAAAGAATTTCATGTTAAGAAACGTGTTAAGATATAAAAGTAATCTTAAACTTTTACCTAATAACTTAAACTTTTGAAATAGTTCCTTAACAATATATGCCTGTTTGAATCTTATAAAGTTTCAAAGCATGATACAAAACTCAATTTGGCATAACCTTGAAATAAATCTGTATTGAATCTGATTATTTGATGGCTGCATCCAGATAGGATGCTTAAGGAACATTGAAGGCTCAGGTTCAAAGGCTCTGCAACAATGCAGTGACCCTTGTTTGGATATAAATTAACTCAGACACAATTTGAAGAGGCCAACTTGTGCTTAAAAATAGTGCTATCATCATTTTTGTACGGCCAACACTTCCTTATATAAGGTTCTCAGCTAACAAAGTTGCAAAAGACAGTTATTTGCAAAAAATTACAGCCAGGAACCTAATGCAATTAAGATTGCCCCCTTTTACTCAAACCACATCCACATGCATGTCGGTTTCTTTTCACCGGACCAATAGGTGAAGCAACAGAAGTGAACTTTTTCTTTATTGTATATGGTAATACACGGATGCTTTACAACTGTAATTCGAAACACAAAGGAAATTGTATGTTAGGAGACTTTGTAAAGGGCTACATATAACAAATGAAATAAATTCTTTTACGGTTAACAAGAGAAGAAAAAAACTGCAGCTAATTCTTATGGCGGAAATACAGTGTCCAACTGACTGCCAACCTGAAAATTTTGACTCATTGATATTGATAACACCTTATTGGTACAATCCTTAAACAATTTACAAACAGGTATACAATGATCACATATAATCTTGCTACAACTTGTTTCTGCAGATGCGATTGAACCCTTAAGCTCTCATGTCAAAGGAGAGGAACCAATTGGTGACACTTAGGTGCCTAGTTACAAGTGTACTACTTTTTAAAATAACCTGTGCTAGACTTTGAATAGAAAAGCACAGCCTTGTTTGCAAAGAAAATAATGCGCACCTCTTCTATTGTGAATGTGGCATGAGGGAGAGTTGTCATTCCCGCATACCAAGTTCTACCTCAAGTTCATCATCGTCTTCAAATAGCTTCAAAAGACGAGCATGCTGCTCTTCTCTCTTCTTTCTCTGCCACAATTTGAAAAGAAAAACGCAGAATGCTATAACTGTTACCACACCAAGGCATATTAGGATCACCTCAAGCCCCACAGAGCTTCTCGAAGCACCCCCACTTGCATCTTTATTTTCATTTTTGGCACCTGACGCGTCATTGGCTAGGCCTACAAGTACACAAAAATTACATAAGCCTTTAATAGGAAGAATTAGAAAGGAGGCAGAGGAGGGGATAGCACTGCTGCTTGTTTATAAGAAATTAAAAGAATATAATTAAAATCTTATTACAAATGTAAAAATGGATAAGCTTAACTGTCAAACTATTTGTCAAGACACGGTGAATGTTTCGTTCACGTCTCAAATTGGTGAAATAATCAAAGCTAAAGCATTGTACCTTTCCTGTCCTCTACCCTACCAGCCATTCACTAATGAACAAAGTGTCGTCTATTTGGGCGTTTTAAACAAATATAACGAATGCAGAAAACATTTTCAGGCGCAAAATCACAATTATCTCTTGCAGACCAATCTAACAACTATTTGAAATTTCCTTTAAGAGAAAAACTTGTTAACATTCTTTGTCCAGAACAGCAAAGCATGTAAATACAACATGTTGGCTAAATCTATCTAGAATTATTGCTTTTCGATCTGTAAGACGCGAGCACAACCCAAGAAACGAAAGAAGAATGAAAGAAAACAATAAGAACTATGTGTTAATTGGTAGAATTGCACTCAATAGCTCAACCCAATTGTTTTATTCGAATTTATCACAAAACCATGGAGCCAATCGGTGGTTTCTTTAATTGCATACCCACCAAAATCACAAATTGTTTATACCCACCAAATCAGCATTCATTCAAATCAAGATTGCTGACACCACTCCTGATTTTTTTTTTTTATGAATTCTCCAATTTTCAATTCTTTGCATAGCAAGAAACTGAATTGCTCTGAATCAAGAATAAAAATACAGAAAGATGCATTACACAATGAAGGAAGAGATACCAGAAAAGATTTGCAGAGAGATCGAGCATAAGAGACTTGCGAATCGCAGAGATCTTCCGGCTGTAAAAGCAGACATCATTGATCGCTCTTCTTTCCTCGGCGCTCCCATCTCTCAATGGAAAAAGGAAAGCGCCTTTCCCTTTTCTCTCTTCCTCTCTCTCTCGATCTCTCTGCCGCAAAGTCAAGCAAAATCTGGTTGGTTGTAACTTCATTTTTAGCGTAAGTGCGACTTGAGAGATCAAGCGTTCAAACATCCCAATTTAATTTTCTTTTTTCAAATATAATAAATACTTTCCTTTTTTTATAAAAATTTATTAGCTAGTCGTGAAAATAAGTGAAGTCATGCTTTGCCTTAAATAAGTTTGGCCCACATAACAAAGCTTTGGCTTGGACCTAACTTATTAGTTTAATGTAGGTCAATTTTTTGAAAATAAGATCTTGCTTTTAGCCTATTTGGTCTTACTATTGTTGATATTGTGATGTGGAGTAATAAATAAAAATAAAATTTTAAAAAATAATTTTTCAAAAAAGACATTGCCATTGATCAAAGTGAAAAATCAGACTTTGAAAAATAAATGGTATGCATTGCAGAAGATAGGTTGTGGTTGGTTAAGCACGGTGAATGTGTTAGTATTTTATAGAGCTTTTTTTATACTATATTAATATTTTATTATTTTTTAATTTTAAATTATACTTTATGTTTTATAATAAAAAAATTTATTATTTCTTTTTTATCTCACTATTGACATTTGTACAAAATTAAAGATAATCACTAATTAATACTATTAGTGAGTGATATTTAAAATCTTTACTTTGAAAAGGAGAATTTTATTGCTTAGCTTTACTAAAATTTTTTGCATTAAAATATAGAATGAATAACTAAATAACTAAGGTTTAGTCAATTAGAATGAGTTGAGAAAGAAACTTAACTAGAGTTTGTTCAATTAGATTGAATCTACTAAAAGGGAATCTAACTTAGCTAAGGTTTTTAAGAAATTTCAAATCCTTATGGGGCGAAATCTTAGAAGAATAACAAATGTTAGTAATTACATGAGTGGAATCCCATCAATCTATTCATAAACACACGTACCCTCAGAATAATTCAAAAATTATCATTTAAAATTCAATTTTGTGTTCTGAAGGTAGGCCAAGAGCCTAAGAGAGGTAAGGATTCTTAATAATTACATCAACAAGACTCCATCAATCTCTTATTGAGATTCATAATGTAATTATATTCATGAAAATTAAGAAATAGTTATATTCATTAATTATTCCTAAAATCCATTATCAAGAAGAATCTTATTATTTTTAAGAGTGGGAATGTAGGCAAAGTATTGAGAATTGCCAAAAAAAATAGTTGCAAGTTTCCAGCCCCTTGTCTTGAACTTAATTAAGCCTTGTACTCTCAACTGAAAAAGAATATTTTTATTTCTAAAAATTTCATCTCTAAGACTTTTGGAAATTTCAAAATTTTCCATATCTAACAAGATACAAGACTGTAACAAGCCATTATGCGAATAAATTAATTGAGATACAAGTAACGGAAACAATAATTTAATTCAATTATTAACATTTAGTCAAATCTAAATTAATTTAATACCATCATAAAGCCCAACTCAATTAATCTCAAACAAAAAACCCAAGTCAATAAGCCTCATATTCACCTTTTTCTTTTTTCTTACAAGCTCTCTTTTTTATATAAAAAAAAAAAACCATTTCTGGAGCTCATAATTTTTCTTTTGAAAAAAATTTTTGTTTTTTTGGTTTAGCCCTCCTCCACACCGTTTCCAAGCTCTTTTTTTTTTAAAACAATAAAACAGGCTCTGGTTTGAGTTTCATTGAGTCCAAACTAGCCCTAGAAGACCTCATTTCTCATTCTTTTTTTTTTACAGAAACCCCCTTGTATAATAACCTTTTTGCTCTCCTTTTTATTTTTTTTAAAGGATAAACAAAGATTTGGTCCAGCGCGGCGCATCACGTAGTGGGGGCAACACCCTTCTCCCTTAGGACACGCGAAGGTACAGGACCAGAGAATTTCTGGTCATTGCTCCGGCAGCAATCTGGAGGCGCATGAGCCACCGCGGGACCGTCTTTTAAAATGACCAGAGAGGTGCAACGAGACCAATCAACCTCAATTCAGAACTTCCAAAACTAAGGCAAGCCAAAACCCAAACCAACTCACAGGTAGTCCACAAGAAAAGGGAAGCATAAAGAACTGGGGGTCATCATCTTTAAGCGGAACCACAGAGACGAAAATAAGTCAGTGGATGAAAACAGAGACCACATCCACCCATGGGAAAGTCCACAGGAGAAACAGGGTAAGCATAGGGAAATTTCTCAATGTATACTACTCCCAATCTCAAATTCTCGGTCCCAATAGCATGGGTAAGGCTCCAGAAATCATGATTATCTAGCGTATAATAATAATACTAGACCAGCAGAGTGAATACACTATAGCTTCGCCATTGTTGATGGTTTCAGAGAATGAAGACAAGGACAAAACCGATGAAAGCTTTGAGAGGCTATACCTCGATCGACTTGCTTCCAACGGATGATCAGCTACCTCTAACTACTGACCCCGAGGTAGAGTCCTCCGCTCTGGTATCATAGCAATGGCCAAGGATCCCAAACCGCGCTACCACATGAGCTATAGTTCTGGTGCGGGTCGTTTCCAATGCCCCTTTGAGTAGCCAACACCTTGCTTAAATCTTGGTTCCCCTCCCTTTGTATGTGTGCTTGGGAGTCCTTTTCTTCTTGCTGAGAGGTCTTTCTTCAGCTCTCAATTCCTGTGTATTGTGTTTCTGTTGTATAAATTGTATTTATTTGGAAAGGTTAATAGATTTTGAAAGTGATATATAAAGGCTTGACTCGTAATATGGCGGAAGTATAATATACTTTAAGGTATTTAGCCATTCCATGAAATGGATTGGTCTCTTAGTCTAAAGGATCAAAAAATATTTTAGATTTATCCAAAAAAAATTATTTCTTGTATCTTCCATTTTTTCATTTCTTGTTTATAACATTTATATTTTTATTCATTTAATAGCCACCTTTTAACTAATAACAGTTTCTTTCATATTTCTTACACCTTTAACAATCACCATCTTTCATTTCTAATAGCCTTACTTCATGTGTTTATAATAAGTATTAACAAGGAAAACAACCATATATACATTTATTATTACTAACATCTCTTAAGCAACAGGTGAAATCAAACAGTTATATTCATAATAGTTATCATGGTAGTACAATGGCTATATGTAAACACCCCGATTAAATTACCCTATTAACCATGTTAATGGCTCTTGTCTTCTTGTTAACATCTAGTTTCCTTCTCTATGGAAAGTCTTTGTATGTGAGGTACTTGTGGAGAGTACAAGTGTATGTGTTGCATAGAATTCTTCTTCTATCATTGTTGAATTACAATTCATATACATTATATGATTTCTAGTGATCCAATCTCTTGACTATGACTACATACAATCAGAAAAGTTTGTTAAATCCTAAGAGATTACCGCATTCAAGTACTTTGCAATTGAGAAATGATAGAATAATCCTTAAAGATAAATGTTCTTGCAACACGTCTCAGACCATAAACTTTGAATTCGCGTGCCTTTTCCAACAATCTTAAGATTATTGTCTTTATAGATTTTAACAATGCTATCTCCATGTCTAACAATAGAGCTGTTGTTGTTGCTATCATAACCATTGCTACTACCTTTCCTCATGCCATGCATTTTGACCTATACTGAGTTTCCTAATAATTTGATTCAATTTTTGACATGTGAATAAGTTTGTAAGATTGGTTCTAACAATTTGTTTTATGTTTTATTGTGGATAAGAAGAATAAGAAATTTGGAATCTATAATCACTGAAATATATTGCTAGATATGTTGGCAAACAAAAATCTTTTTTAGTATTATTGATGCTAGGAGATGAATGATGAGAATGAGACACTAGTTGCAAAAGCAAAATTGATTTCTTCAAAGATTATTTTAGAGCAAGTTAATTCACTCCAAAAGAGGTACAATAACTTTTTGTTTGGTGCAAATAATCTTGATTACAAGCCTAAAGACATAACCCCATTATTAAGAGAGTGAGAAACGGTAATCCTCCAAAGCCAATGAAAATTTGGTTAAAGGATATGAAATAATTGTTGTGGTTATTTCTCAACATAATTTTGGTCACTGATGTGAACGATTGAGTGATAGACTTCAATGTAGACACATTTGTGCTAATAGATGTGCCTTCACTTCTTACTTACTTGTAAGAGGTGAAGAAGAACTGATCTACCTTGGAGAATCCAGAACTGCAAAAGTTCTAATAAAGGTAAAGTTCTTTTGAAACTCACATTTGGTATGACATTGGCTCTCAATGTGTTACATGTTTCTAACATAGACCAAAATTTAATTTGTGTCATTATTGGGAAAAGTGGGGGTTAAGATCTCATAGAGTATTGATAAATTTGTGATTACAGATAATATCGTGTTTGTGGACTGTCGTACATCGCGACACGGGGTTGCGGCGACCAGGAAAGATCAAGTTTGAATTGGCAAATGATTTTGGGGAATGGGTTTTTTGGAGAAAGTTATGCAAAACTTTGGGAGTCGCCACCGATCTAATTTTAAATGGTGAGATCGGACACCGAGATTTAGGTCTACGTTACAGAAATCAGGTTCGGGGGTTGGTTACGTGTAGGGAATGTATTAGCACCCTACAACACCCTTTTGGTACCACATTAGATTTTGTTGCTTCTAATTTCAAACCTGTGCTTTGATTTTTTGCCTAAAACATTTATTCATATTTTTTTATTCTTTTATTTTAGTGAGATTTCTAGGAGGAATGAGGTTTAGTCACGTCATAAGAATTTTGTCAATTTCTTCAAATTAATCCATGACGTATTATTTTGAAAAAGGTCAACAGCGGCCACTTTCGTGACGGCCTGCATTATGGTTCTTGAAGGAATAGGATTTTGAGAACCAGGCTGAACTTTCAAAGAAGTGTGATGGACTTCAATGAGGATGCTAATCACGTTATGTGAATTATATCAATTTTTTCAATATAATTCATAACGTAATTCCCTCAGGATAGTCAGTTACAGTCACTTTCGTCAACTGCACTCACAACCGTCGTCAGGTTAGATTTGGAGTTTAGGGATATTTTGAAATGGGAATAATCTTCCTAAAACCCTTTATATATTTTTTAACAAAATTATGACTCTAAAATTTTATATTCTTTTTTTTAATATTTTTTATTTTTTTTTATTTATTTATTATTATTTTATTATTTTATATTTTATTTAATTTTTTTTTAACAAAAACAAAGACATCACGGCATGGGCCAAAGCCCATGCCGTGAATGTTGACTCACGGCTAACTTTTAGCCTTTTTTTACTTTTTTTTTAATATTATTTAAATAATAATATTGGTAAATTTATGATACTTTTTCTATTCAGCTTCCAACATTTTTTGAAAAATAATATCAAGTTTTTTAAACTAAATGACACAACTAAAATATTTTTTTACAAAATCAATTTTTTTTTATATTTTTTTGAAACGAAATAAAAAAGCAGAAATAATACAGTTAAACGTTACATTTTTTATCCAAAATTTTTGTAACTACTACCAAAATTTTTTAAAAAAATGTTTATTTAAACTACCTATTTTTTTTTATTTTTCTAAAATATTTTTTTATTTTTGAATTATTTTTTAAAAGGCAATTATTGGGTGCACCACACCCCATGAAGGGTGCGGTGCACCCTTCTTCAACGAACTACGCCCGCAGGCGCAGTTTTGAACATTTTTCAGCGTGGTTTCAGCCCCCTTTTTTTCTTACTTCAAAACTCATATGTCCCCCAGCCCCATAAACCTCAATTAACACACATTCTAGCCACATAACAACACGGTAAGGTCATCATGAACGTAAGTATGAATTAACAGAGACCCAAAAAAAAGCTTAAACAGAGGAGATACATACCCCAAAATGAGTGCTTCTTACCAACTTCTCCGTACAGTGTTGCTGCCAAGTTCAAGAGTCAGTCCTCTGTGACCAACTTCGGCTCTTTTGCTCCTTGAACGCGTGCTACCAACCTTCGGTTGTGAAGGCTCTGTTTGGACTAAAAGAAGTTTCCTCTCCGTGTTCGCCCACTATACTTTCAGTGTGCTCTTTTCTTCTCCTCACAGTCCCTCTGGTTTCCTCTTCTTTCTTAAGGTTCTCTCTAACTTTGCACTCGTGCCTCCTCTCTGAATCCCCCCTCTCTAACTCTCTCGGGCTTCTCTATATTCACCTCGGCTACCTTTCTTCCAACAGAAAGTGTCCAAGCATTGACGAATCTCCTCAACCAAGATAGCTCCCCGTGACTTTCATCTCATTCCTTTCGGTGAGAAAAGGCCCGGAGTGGGTAAATGATTTCTGACTCTCTCGTTGGCTTCTTCTCTGCTTAGCCAATCTGAACCTCTCCTTTCAGTGTCGCGGGAGCACAAAATTCAGGAGACACGTGAAATTGCAGAGTTGCTTATTATTGCTAGCATGTGATGCCTAGTCCCTTGTTTGATTCAGAGAGTCACGTAAGCTTATGCCCTCATTCCCAAAATTTTGATTATTTTATTTTTTGTTTTTTTTGTTTTATTTTATTCTTTTTTTAAATTATAATTATTATTATTATTTTTTTAAAAGAATCATGCATAGGTTTATCTCAATTTTTCAAAATCCAGACAAAATTAAGTGTCTACATGGACAAAGACTTTTGTAATCATACTTATTTGTACTAAATATTTAATTTGTCATGAATAAGTTTGCTTCCAATTTTTACTTATATATTTGAATGTACTTACTGTCTGCTAATTTTTGTCTAGCATAAAATAATTTCTCTCCTTTCCTGAATTGTAAAGGTTTGTGCTTTGTTAATATTGTTTTGACATGTTATGTGAGATTTTTTATTATGGGGATTTAAAAGGCTCACGTACATAAATTCTAAATAAAAATATTGCTTGGTTCAATTTTTCACTACGAAAAAAATCTAATTTTTGGCAACAAAGATCAGTTGGAAATATTTGAAATTGGCCAATAATATTATGTTCTAACAAATTTTGTGGCAGATTCAAATCGGCCAGTATAAGTTTTATGGGTAATAGTTTGTGGCTAATACATTTGCTGGCAATATTAACTAATATGATAGATCGATAGCTACCAATAACATTAAATAAAGGCAAATGATAAAATGGTTATTTATCTTGATAATTAACTTTTTATTAAAGAGAATAATTAATTCAACTGGCGGATACATCCCCCAATATAATGAATAAAATATTTATTTACCAAATATTGTTAATATTATTGGTGGAATTAAACTTCAATAAATTGTAAAAATTTGATGTATAGAAGATATATAGAATATAACCAATGGCCTAATTGCTCAAAAAAATAAAAACTAAAACATTCCTAGCAGATAGCTATTGCTGGAAAGGATTAATCATATTTTTGTTAACAAATTTTTAATATTTTTAATATATTTAATTGTTTTTTAGCAAGGGTTGTGACCACCAAAATCATTTTAAAAATGTAATAATTTTTTTGAGGAATAGATCTATTGGAAAAATAAATTTATTTATTTTTTAATTGTAATTATGTTATATAACAATAATAAAATAGTAAAACTAAATATTAAATTGAGAAATAATGATAAAAATTTAAAATTAATATAAATATTTGAATTACAATATTATAAATTAAAATATTGTCAAATAAATACAAATAAGAACAAAATAAAACTAACATCTAGCTATAATCATAATTAAAGCTAGAAAGGAGATCCTTGTGATCTGATATCGGATCTAATGCTACATCTGTAAGAGGCACCAAGAACGGAGACTGAGTAGTGAGTCCAGACAATAACTACCCTGCAACTGAGACTCCATCATGGACTACAATTGAATCAGCTATGCTTGTGGCTCAGCATTCTTGGCTTGTTGCTCAGCCTGCATTTAGGAGATGCGCTCATTGAACTCCTCCCTCATCTACTCCCTAACATGTTCCTTAAAACTAGCCACAACATTTAGATGAATCTAGGCTGAAGAGGTAGCAGAATAAGAGGCAACAATAGACCCAAACACGACCCTATTTCTAGCACTATGTGTATCAATCCCATCCACTTGGCCCTTATAAGTGCCACTAGTCACCTCTATCCATAGGCCTTCTTAGTTGATTAGGGCAGATGCATTGGAGCTCTTCCTAGGACCCTTTAGAAATTCTTATGACATCTATGTTAGTCATTGAACCTTTATCACAAATCTATCCTATAAGAAAAAAAAAAGTGTGCAATTAACTTAATTTCAATTATACAAATAATCAAACTAATAACAATGTTAAAAAAATTAATATAATTGAATAACTCATGTAGGCCCTTTGGGAGCACTCATCAACCCAAGTCTTATCATGCTTCTTCTTATGCGTATAAAGAAATAACTCAAAATGCACAGGTAGTCACCCCAAATGGCCTACTTGTGAAACAATGTTATATCAATAATAAGTTATATTTGCAAAACATCAAATAATATTACTTACTAATCGATATGCAGTGGTTCCAAGCTACATAGATTCTTGGGTGTGGAGTGACCCCCCTACTTTGATGCCCAGTTCTTTTTGGCCTTCTTACACTTGATTTTATGCTTTGGTATCTTCTAACAATTGCAGAGGTCCTTCCAAACACTAGATTACATCCAGAAGGGTCTTTTAAGACTTCCAAACATCTTTATATAGCTCTAAGAGTCACTTTGACCCCCAACTATTAAACACTCTCCACATATGAGCATCGTGGCAATACTCGTTGAATGTAACATATTTGTGAAGAAAAAACTTAGTAACATTATATTAGATTTAATTGTCAAAAATGATTAATTATACTTACTCTACCCTCATTAGAAAGCACGTGACGAGTCTAGAAAGGGATTTCTCCCCAAGTCTACCAGGGCTGCCCAAATGACATTCGTCACACTGTGGCTATAGGTGTGGATGGCTTCCACCCATTAGAAGTCATTAAATGATGTTAATAAAGCTTGAACAAAATTTCAAAAATAATTACAAAAACAAGTTTAAAATTAAAATACATGCTCGAATGTTCTATCAAGCATGGTCTCAATTGGTGCCGCGAGCAATGGAGCTATATTCTAATCCTCCTCCTTAGGATCATTAGAAGGGGTGGGGTAGAAGGATGCACTAAAGGAACAAGAAATGGTATAGAAGTTAGATGAGAGGAGAGGGGATGATGTTGATACCCAAGTATAGGTATCATAGTCATCTAGGACTTAGTAGAAGAGGTGAGAGGAATAGTGAGAGGGGTGGGAAGCGAGGTTGGTGGGATAGTACTAGTGGTCACTAAGGTGGTCTTAGAGAGCTCGGGTCAATTGTTAGCCTTAGGAGATTGACCCTTATGTTTACCCTGCTGCTAGAGTTTATCAGAAGTCGTATGAAAAAATAGAACTCAACATTAATTATCTAAAATAAAATATTACACAAGAAGTTAGAAAGCTGACTTGGTATCTTGACCTTTTCACAATTTATATGAAAAGTTATAAGTACTCAAATCTTAATTAATCTAAATTTTTTATAATTAATAACCTAAACCAACAATTAACCTTAATTTGTATCTAACTTATGACAAATTAACTAATAATTAACCTAAATCATAGTTATCCTAAATCTAATTTATATTTGTTTCACATTTGAAATAACCTAAATTTTAATTAACCTATAATTTAATGTTTATTTGAAATCTAACTTAAAATTTGTATATTTATTTAAAATCCTAACTAAGTTAGAAGTAACCTAAAATTAAATTATTTTTAATAGCTAATAACCTAAATCAGCATTCAACGTTAATTTTAATCTAACTTATCATGAACTAATTAATAATTAGCCTAAATTATAATTATCCTAAATTTAACCTGTATTTATTTCTAATCTGAAATAACCTAAATTTTAATTAACCTATAATTTTATGTTTATTTGAAATCTAACTTAAAATTTGTACATTTATTTTAAATCTCAATTAAGTTAGAATTAACCTAAATTAAATTAATTTTTATAACTAATAATCTAAATCAACAATTAGCCTTAATTTTAACCTAACTCATAACAAACTAACAAATAATTGACCTAAAATAACCTAATTACTAACTAAAATCCTAAATCATGATTCACTAAATTTTTACAAAAATTTAGACATAAGCTAGACATAACACTAAAAGTCATGCAATTTTTACAAAAATTTTGACAAAGTCTTCCCTTGGTAATGGAGACCCCATGTCATCAAAATACACTCAACACATGAACTTAACATTACCAAAGTAACTAGAACATCAATCAATAAGTCATGCAATTTTTACAAAAATTTTGACAGAGTCTCCTCTTAGCAAGGGAGACCCCCTGTCATTGAAATAAACTCAAAACATCAACTTAACATTGCCTAAGTAACCAAAACATCAATTAATAAGTCATGCAATTTTTATAGACATTTTTACAAAGTCTCCCCTTAAAATAGAGACTCCCTGTACAACATAACATTAATTTAACATTGCCAGAGTAACCAAAACAATTATTAGCAACCAAAGCAATTCACAATTCAAACATCACATGTTAAGAAAATCTAAGTCTTCTAGCCTAAATCCATTTACATTGAATTCATAAAAAGTGAGGGAGAATGGAGAACACTAACCTCAATAGCAAGGAGGCAATGTAGAAGTAATGGAGAGAGAAATGGAAACTAAAACTAGACAAAAGAAAGAAGTAAGGCAGAGGAGAGAAAATAGAGAGAACAGAAGAGAAGGGAGAAGAAGAGGATAGAACTTACCTTGTTAGAGGTAGGATAGCTGGAGCTACACAAGAGGGAGAGAAAGAGAGTGGAGGGAGAGAGAGGCTAGAGAGAAGAGAGAAGAAGGAGAGCATGGTGGGAAGTGAAGGGGGAGTCTGTAGGACTCTCCTATAAAAGTAAATTACTAGTAACCTTTTTGTTGCTGGTAATATGGAAAAAAATTTGAATTTTTTATAGCAGACAAAGTTACAAGTTAAAATATTTTAATGCCATTTATGGGGCCAATTGGAATGAAATATACAAATTATTGGGCCACCGATAATATTAATTGGAACCAAATTGACGTCATGTTGGTAGCAAACAATTATGACTTTCTCTTATTGGCATCTATGCCATTGCTAATTAGTTACTTGCAATGCCATTAGAACTAATCATGATCTTTTTTGTAATTTATTGGTGGTTTAGTAACTCGTACTACCAAAAGAACCAATCAAGATCCTTTTTGTGATTTATTAGTAACTTAACTACTAGTACAATAGTTGAAATGACTGCAATGGCAACCAATAAATGTAAATTTATTTTTATTGGCTAGTTAGACTGCTGGTAAAATGCTAACATGACCATTTTCTACCATTGTGGTCAACCTATCACTACAATTTTAGCAGTAGTCTAACTAGCCAATAAAAATAAATTTACATTTATTGGGTGTCATTGTGGTCATCTCAACTATTGATTTAGCTACCTTAAAAATTGATTCAACTTTGTAAGAGGTTTCCACACATTGTCAAACAGTAATCTAAGTGCAAACGGCAACAAACACTCCATAAAAATATGGCAATAGTGACTTTTCATACCATATAACTCTCCCTCTTATTTATCCATGCATTTGGCCAAGTTTGACTCATAATTATCTTGCATTCTTAGCTCTTCCACCCACTTGTATATGGTTCTTCTTTGTGGCCAAGTTTGCTTTCTCAGTGTCTTTAATTTTCTTCCTACACATCCATCATAGTATTAAAGATATTGCTAAAGACATTCTTTTCTATATATATCATATCTAAATTATGCTTCCAACAAAAAAATTCTCAAAAGATGCTCTGTTTTGTTCCATTGTAACTAACCTCGAACCCTCGAGTCTCCCTAATGATCCATGCTTATGTATCTTAGGCAAACTAGCTACTTTTGCCCAAACTTGTTCTTGGTCACCCTTGTCAGAGGCTTATCCCTCTCGACCTTATTACACTTAAATGATGTCCTCTTCCATTAGAAGGGATGATCAAAAGGAAGGAGCTGCCAATGTGAATCAAATTAAGAGATTTTACTGGTGTGTTTTAAGAAGAATGCCTTACTTACCTCTAAGATGATGTGAAATTTTTGTGGTCTCACAATATACCTAATATCCACCATGCCCCAACTATAGATACATACATATACACATAACAACTAACAACCTTAGATATGCAATCTGAATTTCACCACACAATAGCTAAAGTAGAAATAACATGTACACACACACACCTACACACACACACACACACACACACACACACACACACACACACACACGCACACACACATATATATATGCATTTAAAATGTAATAGTCAAGAAATTTTAGTCATGCGTAACAAATACAACATTTGAGAATAAAATTAGTTATTTACCTCTTATTTGAACTATAACAACCAGTAAATCAATAGCACCAATCAAATAGTCTTTGATTCTTGTGCTATGTTAGAGAGATAATGAAAGAAGATAGAGAAATGGAAGAAAAGATCTAAGATAAGATGGATGAAAATGAGAAGAGTTTACTTACCTCTTATTCTAGCTATAACAATCAACAAATCAACTGCATCAACGAAATAGTTTTTAATTCTTGTGGTGTATTAAAGAGAAATTGAAAAAAGATAGAAAAGTAGGAGAAAAGGGAATAGAAGAAGGAGGAAAATACGAAGAGATATATGAAGACCAAGTAAAATGAGAAGAAGTGGTTGGGCACCTTTTAAAACCCTTTTTTATCAACAGTTTAATTTGAATTCCAAGGGGGTAAAGATAATTCATTTTTACTAGTGGATGATCAGTGGAATTTTTCAAATTTTTTGTTATTTAACCAATGAGATAACCTACTAGTATAATTACACTTTTTGGCAACTAACTAGCGATTAGCTAATGGTAATATTTAAAATAAATATTTACTTTATTGATAGTCTAATTTGCCAGTAAATTTACTATTCCTAGCAGATGGTTGTTGGTCATATTACCGGGGGTAATATCCACTAGTTAATAATTATATAGTAATTCATATGGTAAAAATTTTAATCGATTTTTATTGTTTAGCCATTGGTAATATTACAATCCACTAAACTGCTGGTTAATACACCAATACAATATTCACATCCTTTGATAGGAAATTTGTGCTCAATTTTTTAGCAAAATTACCAAGGAATATTTCAATCTGCAAGTAAAATTAAAGTTTTTGACTGACCAACACATATCCAATGAAAATTCCCATGTTAAAATTGAATTTCCTTATTTATACCGGTGAATATTTTGTCTGCTAGAAAAATCCATGGAAAATAAAAAAATTTCTTGTAGTGTTTGATATTAGTTGATCTAATATTATTGTATTGATTTATCAATTAATTTAAATTTATTCAAACTCTTAATTATTATTATTGTATTGATTTAGTATTGCTTTCATGTTAATTTTGAGCAATTTTAAATAAGAAGCATAAGAAAAGGAAAACGGTGAGAAATAAGAAGCCAAACAACAATCACAATCCAAAATGCGAAAGGGGTGATCAAATCGCAAGACAGAGACAGTCCTTCTTCCAGATTGTCAACTCCTGCCAACAACCCATCTCTGAAACGCAATTCCTAAGCTACGGTCGGAGCCGCAAAATTTCTGCCATTATAACATCTACCTTCTCCTGAATTTCCTTTAGACCAGCTACCATAATATATAAATTATATGGAATAGATTAAATTTAATAAGATAAATTATGTGAAATGAGAAAGGTGTGCAATATAAATACTGTAGTATGGCATCCTTTGTAAAGTGGTCAGTCATAGAAGGTGACAGAAAATGAGGTGGGCCAACGGAATGAAGGCGGTATGGGCCCCTGCCAAATTGGCTCCGACAAAACCAAAAGCGACATCTATCTTCAATGGTTAGCGGGTCAAAGCTGATGGCCAGTTGTCAATTACTGCTCTGCTCAGTTCACTATGAATCAAGGCCTCCGGCTACCAATTTGGGTTGCGTTTAAGAAATTTTAATTTAAAAATTATTTTATTAAAAAATAAAATTAAATAATTTTATATCTTAGATTAGTCTTATAATAAAAGGTGCGAGAATAATCATTGCAAAAAGAAAAGCTTCCGGCTGCCATTAACGCAACAACACACGTCACCGCTGATCTCATCGGGGTGCACATTCTCTGTATCACATGCTAGTTGCCACTTGCTTGCATCTCAAAAGATGATCTGTTTTGTTCTGTTGTAACTAACCTCAAACCCTCAAGTCTCTCCAATGACCCCTACTCATAAATTTTAGGCAAATCACTTATTTTTGTCTAAACTTTCTCTTGGTCAACCTTGTCAAAGTCTCATCCATCTTGATCTCATTACTCTTAAATGATGTCCTATTCTATTAGAAGGGATGATCAAAGGGAAGGAGTTATCGATGACCAAGAGATTTTATTAGAATGCTTTAAGAAGAATGCCTTATTTTCTATGCAAATAAGGCATTTCAATTTTCCTGCTATACTCTACCCTAACAACACTTCATATGCAAGGTAATCATTGATGATCCACATTAACTTTGTCCTATATCATGAAATTTTATCTTGTGGAGTTATGACACATCAAAACACTTTGCCACCACAATTATTTCAATTTGCCTTTCAGTGACTGGAGGTACACATCAATCTTTACTTTTAGATTATTTGAACCAGGAAAAAGACATGTCAAAAACATGTATAGGGCAATCATACAAATTCTAGTAAAAGATTGTAATGAGTTACAATTTCTGGTCAGCAAGGGTACACACTAGTGATTGGTTGTATGAAGTAAATCTGTTAGCATACAAACTTAACCTGACATTCCATGGCTCACAAGTAAAATTTGGATAAGTATTTTCAAAGTGTTTCCACACTTCTACATCTAACAGGTGGTTCAAGGCTCATTTGGGTTGCCTGTTCTCATAATGCCACCCATATATAGGGCAGAACTCATGTAAGTATACAATCTTTGCAATTTAGGAATTAAAGACATGGAATCTATTCTAGCCTTAAGTACATTTTTCCTTCTATCTTGTCACCTTGGCTTGTGTCTAGGAGATCTACAGAATTTAATTCCCTCTCATATGCATTATTTTTGTAGTACAACATGCAACTATTAATGTAATAATCAATTTTTTTGATTTAAATCCCAATTTAGGTGCCAATTTTTTTGCCTAGTAAAAATCATTAGGTATCGAATTGGGATAAGCAATACATTTCCTCACAAATTTCGCTCACAAATCAAAGGCATATTGATAGTCATTTGAATCTAATTTTATACTCAACATTCTTATCTTTTATGGTAATTCTAAGTGCTCTTCACAGTCCTACCAAAATGTTTACTTAAAAGCACGTAACAAACCATACAATTTGTGGGCCTTTGAATTTGAAGATTCTTTGACATTTTTCTAGTAATGTTGCATAAATTCAAGGCCAATAGCATCAAAAAACATATCTTGATGGCGATCAATATTATTTTTATGACCCACATAAACATTGGCAGAATTGCCTGCAATATTTGCATTGTAATAATATTGAAATCTTATCTGATCCTCTTCATCATGATCTGTCAAAAACCAATAATTAGGTTTAAAGCCATAGCCATATAGATGAATCTTTACTATGTTAGAAGGCAAAATTGCTACACTTTTACATTTATTACAAGGACACCTGAGACTCCCATTAGAGTGATATAATGACAATTGCCAAGCATATGTAACAAAACTATCAACCCTAACAATAAACTCTTGTCTAAGCCCAGTTCAACCTCAATAAATTTTGTTATACATCCATCTATGATGATGTGGAATTTCCATCGTCTCACAATATAACTAATATCCACCATGTACTAATTATAGATACATACATATACACATAGTAACTAACAACCTTAGATATGTAATTTGAATTTCGCCACACAATAGCTAAAATAAAAATAACACACACACACACACACACATATATATATATATATGCATTTAAAAGGTATACTATAGTGAAGAAATTTTAGCCATGCATAACAAATACAACATTTGAGGATAAAATTAGTTATTTACCTCTTATTTGACCTATAACAACTAGTAAATCAACTGCACCAATGGCATAGTCTTTGATTCTTGTGGTATGTTAGATAGATAGTGAAAAAAGATAGAGAAATGGAAGAAAAGATGGAGGAAAATGAGAAGAATTCACTTACCACTTATTTTAGCTATAACAATCAACAAATTAACTGTATCAATTAAATAGTCTTTAATTCTAGTGGTGTGTTAGAGAGAAATTGAAAAAAGATGGAGAAGTGAAAGAAAAGGGAAGAGAAGATGGAGAAAAATGAGAAGAGAGATGTGAAGACCAAGCAAAATGAGAAGAAGTGGTGGGCACTTTTTGAAACCCTTTTCACTGGTAGATTGATTTGAATTTTAAGGGGGTAAAGATCATTTATTTTTACTAGTGGATGACTACCAGACTTTTTCAAATTTTTTTTATTTAACTAGAGGGATAATCTATTGGTATAATTACACATTTTTTGGCAACTAACTAGCAATTACTTAATGGTAATATTTAAAATTTGCTTTACTAATGGTCTAATTTGCCGATAAATTTACTATTCCTGGCATATGGTTGCTGTTCATATTACTGGTGGCAATATCCACCGGTTACTAATCATATAGTAATTCATATGGTAAAAATTTTAATTGATTTCTGTTGGTTTAGCCACTAGTAATATTACAATATGCTAAGTCACCAATTAATATGCCAGCACAATATTCATGTCCCTTGGTAGGAAATTCGCTCTCAATTTTTTAGTAAAATTACAGAGGGGTATTTCAATCTGAGTAAAATTAAAGTTTTTGACTAGCCAACATGTATTTGACAAAAAATCCCCCATTAAAATTGAATTTCCTTATTTATACCGGTGAATATTTTGTCTGCCAAAAATATCCATGGGAAATTAGGAAATTTCTTGTAGTGTTTGATATTAGTTCATCTAATAAAAGGAGTCTACTGTACCAAGAAAAATTATGAGATTAAATTATCTAAAGTTTTGTTTTAACAAAGTGGGTAAGTTCTTATGAGAATAAAATTCTATTTTCAAAATTGAAGTTTGAGAATCATATTTATTTGCTAATATTTTTGGCTTGATGTTGCAATATTTTTAGAGTTTATAGATATATTTTGTGAGAGTTGTTATAATACTCTTATTATGAAAATAAACTTATTGATTGTGATATGTGAAAATATTGTGTTAGATGTTGCAATATGTTTTGAGAGGTTATACATTCTTTGTGGACAATTGATATATATCCATAATGGTAGCTGTGACTTTTCATACCATATAACTTTCCCTCCTACTTGTCTATGCATTTGGTTAAGTTTGACACATAACCATCCGAGATTCTTAACTCTTTCACCTATTTGCATATGGCTCTTCTTTGTAGGAAGGTCAACATGTAAGTGGCCTTATATTTAGCAAACTTGCCATTAGTTAATGGTGTCAACTCTAATTCCTGTCACTTTAACATCCTCTCAAGTCAAGCCTTGCTTTCTTGACATCTTTAGTTTTTCCCTTTACATCCATCATGATGTTAAAGACACTATCAAAAATATTCTTTTCTATGGCATCACATCTAAATTATGCCAGATCAAATTATGCTACCGATAAGGCAATTCCCAAAAAATGCTTTGTTTTTAGTTGTAACTAACCCTAAACCCTTTAGGTCTCCCAATGACCCATACTCATGTATCTTATGCAAGGCAGTTACTATTGCCTAAACTTGTTGGCCAATCAACCTCATTGGAGGCTTGTTCTTCTCGATCTTATTCCTTCTAAATGCTATCCTATTTTGTTGGAAGAGATGATTAGTGGGAAGGAACCACTAATCTCAATTAAATCAAGAGTTTTTACCTGAGTGTTTTGAGAAGAATGTCTTACTTTCCTCCATGTGCACCACCCTAACAACATTCCATATGCAGAGAAATCATTGATAGTCCACATTAATGTTGTATGCATCATAAAATTCTATTTTGTGGTGATATCATATGTTAAAACACCCTACCACACAATTGTTTCAACTTGTTTATTAATAGCAATAGCTACACATCCATCTTTACTTTCGAGTTATTCGGACAAAGAATAAGACATGTTAAGAACATCTATGAAGAAGTTATGTAGAGCTCTAAAGGAAGATTGTAAGGAGTTATAATTACTGGCCAACAGGAGTACACCTTAGCTGATTGGTTGTATAGAGTAAATCTATCAACACACAAATCTAGCTTGACATTCTGGGGCTCGCAAGCAAAATTAGGATAAGTTTTGTCAAAATGCTTCCATGCTTCTCCATTTGATGGGTTACTCAACACACCTTCGGGTTTCTTGTTCTCATAATGCCATCTCATGTGTAGGGCAGAACTCACAGAAGCATATAACCTTTGTAATCTAGGAATTATAGGCATATAATATATTCTAGCCTCGATTACATTTATCTCTCTATCACTTGGACTTGGCTTATATCTGGGAGATCTACAGAATTTGCATTCCTTCTTATTTGCATAATCTTTTTAGTACAACATGCAACCATTAATATAACAATCAATTTTTTTCAGTCCAAATTTAGATACTGGATTTTTGCTAGGTAAAAATCATCAAGCACCAAATTAGGATGAGCAATATATTACCTCACAAATTTTGCCCACATATCAAAGGCGTATTGACTTTGATTCTATACTCAACAATCTCACTACAATTGATAATTTTGAGTGCTTTTCATAGTCCTACCACAATCATTGCTCAAAAGCACATAACAAATCATAAATTGTTGGGCCTCTAGATTTAGAGATTATTCTGCATTTTCTTAGTAATGTTGCTCAAAGTCAAGCCTAGTAACATAAAAAATCATATCCTAATGATGACCAATATTATCTTCATGACCCACATAAACATTATCAGAAATACCTGCAAATTTGTGTTGTAATAATATTGAAATCTTCTTTGATCCTCTTCATCATATTCTATCTTATGCCAATAAACTAGGTTTAAAACCATAGTTATATAGATGAATCTTTACTATGTTAAAGGATAAGTGATGAAGGCTATTGGTAGCAGCCTTTAAAGACTTATAAAAGACGTGAGAAAGTTGTCCAAACATTAATTTGGTACATGGCCAAAGAGGGAGATCCATTTTGGGGGCTTAATTAGGAGTTAATAATTATTAGGGGTATTTTAGTAATTTTGGCCATGATTTTTTTTAGAATTTTCGCAGTTTATTTTATGTATTTTGGTAGTAGTAGACTTTTAGTTTATTTCAGTTTGTTTTTAGGTATTTTAATACTTATAGAATTTAGATGTGAGTTCTAATCCTTGTCCACATAGGATTAGGATTACCATGTGAATTCTAATCCTTGTCCATATAGGATTAGGATTCCTTTTCTTATAGGATAAGTTGTAGGAGGTTTATTTAAATACTTGTGTATTTCTTTTCAAATTAGAGTTTATGTTTATGAGAATTATTTAGAATTTTGCCTTGATTGTGTGATGCAATCAAACCCTAGGTGTGATACCTTAGGACCCTAGGTGTGATACCTTAGGACCCTAGGTGTGACCCCTAGATTTCTTCTTCTTTTACTACTAATTTTCTTCATTCTTTCTTGCACCAAAATACTAATCTCACAGCCCCTTTTCATAGCCATAAACACTAGCCCAATTGACCTTATTAACCCATCCTATTGCCACTAAAGTACCCATTCCTTCATACACAAACCCTAGCCTACCAAGTTCCATCAATTCTACCTTTCCATAGCCTCAAAACCCTATTTACAGCAAAGCTCCCTATTGTCCTACATCAACAAGAGTAGTACACGTTTACATTTATTAAAAGGATATCTAATACAACTATCAGAGCGATACAATGGCAACTGACAAAAACATGCAACAAAATCATCAACTCCATTAACAAACTCTTGTTTAAGTCTTGTTCAACTTGCATAAATTTTCATTGTCTACGGTGATGTGGGATTTTCATTGTCTGATAATATAATTAATATAGATCACCATGCACCAATTATAGATACATACGTATCCTCACAATAACTTATAACCTCGTATATGTAATCTAGATTTCTCCAAAAAATAACTAAAATGGAAAAAAAAAAAAACAAAAGTATGTATATATCATGTATATATGCATTTAAATATATCGTACACAATAGTCAAGAAATTTTAGTCATGCAAACAAATATGATATTTAAGGATAAAATCAATTACTTATCTCTTATTTAAGCTCTATAACATTAGCAAATCAACTACATAACGATGAAATGTCCTTTAATTCTTGTGACATGTTAAAGAGATAGTGGAAAAAGATATAAAAATGGGAGAAAAGATCCAACAGAAGATGGAACAAAAATAAGAAGAGTTTGATTACTTACCTCTTATTTGAGTTAAACAACTACTAAATCAACTTCATCAACCAAGTAGTCTTCATTTATTGTGGTATGTTAGAGACAAAGTGAAAGAAGATAGAGAAGATGGAGGAAAATGAGAGAAGAGAGGAGAAAACTAAGCAAAATGAAAAGAAGCAGTAGGGTACTTTTGAAAAGCATTTTTACTGACAAATAATTTTGAATTCAAAGGGGTAAAAGTAATTCAATTGTATCGACAAATTTTTTGATAGGTTACTACATATTTTTTAATCATTTTTCATTTAACTGGTGGTTTAATCGGCAGGTAATATGTCGGTAAATTAACTATTTCTAGTGGATAAGTCACCAATTAAATTAACAGTAGCCTATGCTTTGGTTATTTGTAAAGTAATTATTCATATGATAAAACTTTTATCCACTTTCCCATGGTATTAGCTGCTGGTAATATTACCATATGCTAAGCCACCAGTTATACTGATAGTGAAATGTTGCATCCCTTGCGGGTTTCCAGCATGATTTTCAAGGGATATTCTATTCCATGGATAAAATAATAGAAAATTCCATTGGTTTAATTAATTTTCTCTATATTTACCAATTGATATTTTATTTGTCAAAAATTAAGAATTTTCTTATAGTGATAAAATGAAAAATACATACCAAAACTACTTATCAAGCCAATAATCGACCTCCTCTAAGGTTGAAAAGATGAGGAAAGGTTGCTAGATGATGTAAGAGGCTGCTATGAAGATGCAAGAGATGGTGCTACAATCGAATGGGTGGCAAGAGGAGGTTGAAACCCAAGTGTGGATATCATTGTCATCTATAGCTAGGGAGGAGGAGAGTATATTGGTGCGGAGGTACTATTGGCAAGTAGGGTATTCCTAGAGCACTGTAGTTGACTATTTTCCTTAGGAGGCCAACTCCAACTCCCACCCTTATTGGTTAGTCCGTCAAATGTCATCCAATAATAACAAGAATTCTGTTATAATGAAATTTATTCTATACTTAAAATATCATAACTATCAAAATATAAACATAAAGCAAGAAACACACAAACATAATTTTGGTATAAGTTACATTCAAATTTAGACAAACTATCTCTAATATAACTTAAGATTAAATTAAAATCAATTATAACCTAAACTTAATTCATAATTAAACTTAGATTTAATTTATAAACTCTCATTATGATTTAATTTTACAACTCACTAATTCTTGTTTAAGCTTAACTTATGACACGTAATTTAAACTGACTAACTAAATTAAATTTGTATTTAATTTAACTCTATTTTATAAATAACTAATTCAAAATTATCCAAACTTAATTAGGAAGCTAATTTACAGCACATAATTTGATGGATTTCTAAATCTAACATAATCTAAACTTATAACCTAAGATTAAAGTGGAATCTATTATAACCTAAATTTAACTCATAATTAACTGAAATTTAATTTATAAACTCTAATAATGGTTTAATTTACAAATTACTAATTCTAGTCTAATATAAACTTGTAACACATAATTTAAACTAACGAATTTAAAAAATAACCTAAATTAAAATCCAACCAATATAACCTAAATTAACATAATTAAAAAATTTATTAACATGCAATTATAATTATATTTATTTTTAATTTGACTCTAATTTATGACAAACTAATTCATAATTAACTTAAATTTAATTAGGGAGCTAATTTACATCACATAATTTTGATGAGTTTCTAATTCTAACATATCTAAAATTATAACCTAAGATTAAATTGGAATCTATTATTATCTAAGCTTAACTCATAATTATCTTAAATTAAAATCTAACTAATATTGCCTAGATTAACATGAATGAAAAGTCATTAACACATAATTCTAATTAAATTTGACTATTTTTTTAATTTTAACTTAAATTCAATACTGCATTACTAACTAAAATTAATTTTTGAAAAAATTTTAGTAGAATCTCTCATAGAAATTGATACCTCTTGGGATAAAGATAAACCAAAATCCAAATTCAAAAATGTTAATAAGACTAAAAAAACACATTAGAAGGCAAAAATTGCATTTGGTGCCTTGATATCTTTACAATTTATAAAAAAAATGTTATAAACACCCTAGTAGCATATAATTAGGGCAATAAAACAAGCCATCTATCCTAATGTTAGTATTTCTACTAATAGGCGTTGGTCCTAGTGGAAGAGATTAGGTTCTACTTAAGCATCTTGTCTCGAGTTTGAGATTGTGTATATGTAGAAAATGTCTTTGGGAGAGTTTTTCCCAATTTGGACCTGATAGCAGCTTCAGTACAGATTAATTGTAAATTAAAGGATCTGAATAGATTCGTGCTTTGTAGATACTGGGCAGTGCAGGAGAAAAAAAAAACATTTCTAGTCTCAGTACTATCAAGATTCAATCATAATATCTTTAAGTCATTTATCCTAATTTCAAATACATTAACATTAAAATATATGAAAAGTTTTATGCCACTAACCTCACCAATAACAAAGAGCTACACACAAATTTCAATTAGAAGGCCACGATGCATTTGGTATTATCAATTAATTTAAATTTATTCAAACTCTTAATTACTATTATTGTTTTGATTTAGTATTGCTTTCATGTTAATTTTGAACAATTTTAAATTTCAGTTATAAACAATAATACGCATGTTATTCCAAAAGGTAATTTTATGTTATTTCTGCAATTGTTAATTCGTTAATCAAGGATCCGTTTGATATTTTGTTTGTAAATGAAATCCCTTTAGCGGAGTTAGGATTGTTTAAGAGGAGTCAAAATTACATGTGTTATTATGTATGTAATTGCGGATAGGAGCACACAGCAAGAAAATAAGATGATATTTGTAATTTGAAAATATTCAAAGCTTATTTTTAGAATTTAAAAAATTTTTGAGTACTATATATAAAAGTTTATTTAAAAAATTTTAAAACTGCTACATGCTATATATAATATTTTATAAAATTTAAGGAAAAAATTTTAAAATTTTCAATGATATATATATATATATATATATATATATATAAAGTTTCAAAGAGCAGATGAATCTAGAAGCTTCTTCCATCCAACTGTCTCAGGAGCAAAGCAAAGCCGATTTTGATGACGCTTGGGTTACAACATTGGCTGCCACTTCCAAAAAAGCATAAGAAAAGGAAAACGGTGAGAAATAAGGAGCCAAACAACAATCCCAATCCAAAATATGAAAGGGGTGATCAAATTGCAAGACAAAGACAGTCCCTCTTCCAGATTGTCAACTCCTGCCAACAACCCATCTCTGAAACCCAATTCCTAAGCTACGGTCGGAGCCGCAAAAATTCTGCCATTATAACAGCTACCTTCTCGTGAATTTCCTTTAGACCAGCTGCCATAATATATAAATTAAAAAAAATATAACACATAAATGATCTTATTTTTTATTAATTAAATTTAATTTTAATATAATTTTATATTTATATTAATAATTTTTATAATTATATATATAATTAAATTTATATTTTATAATAAATATAATTATTTAATTAAAAATATATAATTTATTAAAATATTAATTATTTAAAATAATTAACTGAATTAAAATATAATTTTATATAAAATTAAAATAAAATATTAATTTAATATTTTTTTATAAATATTTTATAAATATTTAAATATATTTTTAATTAATATTTAAATAAATAAAATATAATATAATATTTAAATAAAAATAAAATAAAATATTATTATCAAATATCTAAAAAAATTATTATAATTTATTCTAAATTATATGAACTAAATTAAATTTAATAGGATAAATTATGTAAAATGAGAAAGGTGTGCAACATAAATACTGTAGTATGGCATCCTTTGTAAAGTGGTCAGCTGTAGAAATTGACAGAACATGGGGTGGGACAACGGAATAAAGACGGCATTGGCCTCTCCCAAATTGGCTCCCACAAAACCAAAAGCGACATCTATCTTTAAATGGTAAGCGGGTCAAAGCCGACGGCCAGTTGCTAATTACTGCTCTGCTCAGTTCCCCATGAATCATGACCTCCGGCTACCAATTTGGGTTGCGGAAATGATTATCTTAAATCGTTTGCATTAATGTTTTCGTCACATATATGATTTGGCTTAATAAAAACAACTGATAGAATATAAAGAAATAGAAATCAGTGACTTATTTTAACTATGTCATTCAATGTAAGAAAATTATAAATATAAAAAAATAAAAATATCAGCATTAATTTAATTGTGTTTAAGAAATTTTAATTTTAATTTAAATTTTAAAAATATTTTATTAATTAAATAAAAATAAATTACATCAATTTTTTAAATATTTAATTATAACACTTTATTCTATTTTTATTCAAATATTATATTTGACTCTATTTATTTAAATATTAATTAAAAAATATACCTAAATATTAATAAAATATTTATAAAAATATTAAATTAATATTTTATTCTATTTTTACTTAAAAATTATACTTTAATTTAGTTAACTATTTTAAATAACTAATATATTGATAAATTATATATTTTTAATCAAATAATTATATTTATTATAAAATATAAATTTAACAATATATATAATTATGAAAAAAAAATTTAATACAAATATAAAGATATTTTGAGGGTAAATTTAGTTAAAAAAATATAAAATAAAAATAATTTTTTTTACTAACTAAATTCATTCTCAATACGTCTCTATATTTATATTAAATTTTTTTTCATAATTATACATATTATTAAATTTATACTTTATAATAAATATAGTTATTTGATTAAAAATATATAATTTATCAAGATATTAATTATTTAAAATAGTTAACTGAATTAAAGTATAAATTTTAAATAAAATTAAAATAAAATATTAATTTAATATTTTTTATAAATATTTATTAATATTTAAATATATTTTTTAAATAATATTTAAATAAATAAAATATAATATAATATTTAAATAAAAATAAAATTAAATATTATAATAAATACGAATTAATGTAATTTATTCAGTAACTAATTTTATATCTTAAATTAGTCTTGTAATAAAAGTTGCGAGAATAATCATTGCAAAAAGAAAAGCCTCCGACTGCCGTTAACGCGACAACACACATCACCGCTCATGTCATCGGGGTACACATTCCCTGTGTCACATGCTAGTTGCCACTTGCTTGCATCCATTTTATAGATGCATATGTATCCTCACAATAACTTACAACTTCAAATATATAATCTAGATTTTTCTACACAATAATTAAAATAAAAAAAACCCAAGTATATATATATATATATATCATATATATATTCATTTAAATATATCATACACAATAGTCAAAAAATTTTAGTCATACAAAATAAATACAATATTTAAGGATAAAATCAATTACTTTCATCTTATTTGAGCTATATAACACTAGCAAATCAATTACATCAATGACAAAACATCTTTTAATTCTTGTGATATGTTAAAGAGATAGTAAATGAAGATACAAAAATGGGAGAAAAGATCTTAAAGAAGATGAAGAAAAAAGGGAAGAATTTAATTACTTACCTCTTATTTGAGTTAAACAACCACTAAATCAACTTCATCAATTAAACAATCTTCATTTCTTATGGTATGTTAGAGAGAAAGTAAAAGAATATAAAGAAGTGAGAGAAAGGAGAAGAGAGGAGAAGACCAAGTAAAATGAGAAGAAGAAGTAGTAGGGTACATTTAAAAAGCATTTTTATCAATAGATAATTTTGAATTCCAATGAGTAAAAGTAATTCAATTTTATCAATGGATTGTTCAGTGGGTAACAACTAGATTTTTCATAATTTTCATTTAACTTGTGGTCTAATCAATCGATAATATGTTGGTAAACTAACTATTTCTAGTGAATAAGCCACCAATTAAATTACCATTAGCCTATCTTCCAATTATTTGCAAAGTAATTATTCATATGACAAAACTTTTATTTACTTTCCCATGGTGTTAGCTACTAGTAATATTACTATTCACTAAGTCGCTAGTTATACTGGTGATAAAATCTTGCATCCCTTATAGGAATTTCGCATGCAAATTTCCAACATGATTTTTGAGGGATATTCTATTCCATGGGCAAAATAATAATTTTGGACCAACCAATACTATTCTGATGAGAATTCCATTGGTCTAATTAATTTTCTTTATTTTTGCTAAATAATATTTTATCCACCAAAAATCAAGAATTTTCTTGTAGTGATAAAATGAAAAATATATACCCAAACTACCTATCAAGCATAATAATCGCCCTCCTATGAGGTCGAAAAGATGAGAAAAGGCTGCTAGATGATGTAAGAGGTACGATGAAGTCGCAAGAGATGGTATTACAATCGGATCGGTGGCGAGAGGAGGTTGAAACCTAGGCATGGATATCATTGTCATCTATGGCTGGGGAGGAGGATAATATAATGGTGGGATGGTACTAGTGATAGGTAGGGTGGTCCTAGAGCACTGTAGTTAGGAGGCCAACCCCTGCTCCTACCCTTATTGGTTAGTCTGTTGAATGTCATCCAATAATAACAAGAATTCCATTATAATGGAACTTATTCTAAACTTACAATATCATAACTATCAAAATATAAACATAAAGCAAGAATCACACAAACATAATTTTAGTATAAGTTATATGCAAATTTAGACAAACTATCTCTAATATGACCTAAGATTCAATTAAAATCTATTATAACCTAAACTTAATTCATAGTCAAACTTAGATTTAATTTATAAATTTCTCAATTTAATTTTACAACTCACTAATTTTTGTTTAAGCTTAACTTATGACACATAATTTAAACTGACTAACTAAATTAAATTTATATTTAATTTAACTCTAATTTATAAATAACTAATTCAAAATTACTCAAACTTAATTAGGAAGCTAATTTACAACACATAATTTGATGGATTTCTAAATCTAACATAATCTAAACTTATAACCTAAGATTAAAGTAGAATCTATTATAACCTAAATTTAGCTCATAACTAACTGAAATTTAATTTATAAACTCTAGTTATGATTTAATTTAAAAATTAGTAATTCTAGTCTAATATAAACTTATACACATAATTTAAACTAACAAATTTAAAAAATAACTTAAATGAAAATCCAGCCAATATAACCTAAATTAACATAATTAAAAATTTTATTAACATGCAATTATAATTATATTTATTTTTAATTTAACTCTAATTTATAACAAACTAATTCATAATTAACTTAAATTTAATTAGGGAGCTAATGTAAATTTTGATGAATTTCTAATTCTAGCATATCTAAAATTATAACCTCAGATTAAATTGGAATCTATTATAATCTAAGCTTAACTCACAATTATCTTAAATTAAAATCTAACTAATATCGCCTAGATTAACATGAATGAAAAGTCATTAACACATAATTCTAATTAAATTTGACTATTTTTTTTAATTTTAACTTAAATTCCATACTGCATTACTAACATAAAATTAATTTTTTAAAAAATTTTGGTAGAATCTCCCATAGAAATTGAGACCTCCTGGGATAAAGATAAACCAAAATTCAAATTCAAAAATGTTAATAAGACTAAAACAGCACACTAGAAGGCAAGAATTGTATTTGGTGCCTTGATATCTTTACAATTTATAAAAAAAATGTTATAAACACCCTAGTAGCATATAATTTGGACAATAAAACAAGCCAACTATCCTAATGTTAATATTTCTACCAACAAGCATTGGTCCTAGTAGAAAGGGCTAGATTTTGCTTAAACATCTTGCCTCGGGTTTGAGGCTATATATACGCAAAAAAATGCCTTTGGGAGAGTTTTTTCCAATTTGGGTCTAATAGCAGTTTAAATCCAGATTAGTCATAAGTTGAGGGAGCTGGATAGATTTGTACCCTTCGAATACTGGTTAGTCCAGGAAAAAAAAAACATTTCTAGTCTTAGTACTGTCAAGATTTAGTCGTAACATCTTTAAGTCATTTATCCTAATTTCAAATACATTAACTTTAAATTATATGAAAAGTTTTATGCTACTAACCTCACCAATAACAAAGAGCTACACAAAAATTTCAATTAGAAGGCCACGAAGCATTTGGTGTTATCAATTAATTTAAATTTATTCAAACTCTTAATTACTATTATTGCATTGATTTAGTGTTGCTTTCATGTTAATTTTGAACAATTTTAAATTTCAGTGATAAACAATAATACGCATGTTATTCCCAAAAGTAATTTTATGTTATTTCTGCAATTGTTGATTCGTTAATCAAGGATCCGTTTGATATTTTGTTTGTAAATGAAATCCCTTTGCGGAGTTAGGATTGTTTAAGAGGAGTCAAAATTACATGTGTTAATATATATGTAATTGCGGATAGGAGTACACAGCAAGAAAGTAAGATGGTTTTTGTAATTTGAAAATATTCAAAGCTTCTTTTTAGAATTTAAAAAATTTTTGAGTACTATATATAAAAAGTTTTTTAAAAATTTTTAAAACTGCTACATGCTATATATAATATTTTATAAAATTTAAGGTAAAAATTTTAAAATGTTCAATGATATATATATATATATATCTAAAGTTTTAAAATATAAAGAAACCAAGAAATATTTGATAAAATTCAAAGAGAGTCAAACTGAAAAGTTTTTAAATTTTCATAATACATATGAGAATTTTGAAAATTCAAAGAAAAGGAGTATGACAACCCTATCTCTGACTCTCTGTCATGGGTCCAAAGGCATATTTAACGACCTAAACACAAGTTCTACAATATTATGCAATTAAAAAAATGAGTTTTATATCGCAAAAATATGATTACTTTGAATGTGCAACGAGTTCTTTCTCATGCTAAAAAATTTTATGCGCACGAAATGAATATTCTTAGTTAGAGCGAAATTTCAGTAATACAATCTATATCATTTTTAATATTCTGTATCTAAAAATGATTTACTCGTATTCAAATAAATTTAATTTTCTAAAATTAATTCTTAATAATATAAATGAATATAATTTTATAATAATTATTTGACAATAATTCTTTTAAAATCTATCCTATAAAAAGTTATTTTTTTTTCTTAAATGAGTGAAAATATTATTGATTAGGACCATATAAAACATCTCCAAAGAGCAGATGAATCTAGAAGCTTCTTCCATCTAAGTGTCTTAGGAGCAAACAAAGCCAATTTTGATGACGCTTGGGTTACAACATTGCCTGTCACTTCTAAAAAAGCGTAAGAAAAGGAAAACGGTGAGAAATAAGGAGCCAAACAACAATCACAATCCAAAATATGTAAGGGGTGGTCAAATCGCAAGACAAAGGCAGTCCTTCTTCCAGATTGTCGACTCCTGCCAACAACCCCTCTCTGAAACCCAATTCCTAAGCTTCGGTCGGAGCCGCAAAAATTCTGCCATTATAACAGCTACCTTCTCGTGAATTTCCTTTAGACCAGCTGCCATAATATATAAATTAAAAAAAATATAACACATAAATGATCTTATTTTTTATTAATTAAATTTAATTTTAATATAATTTTATATTTATATTAATAATTTTTATAATTATATATATAATTAAATTTATATTTTATAATAAATATAATTATTTAATTAAAAATATATAATTTATTAAAATATTAATTATTTAAAATAATTAACTGAATTAAAATATAATTTTATATAAAATTAAAATAAAATATTAATTTAATATTTTTTTATAAATATTTTATTAATATTTAAATATATTTTTAATTAATATTTAAATAAATAAAATATAATATAATATTTAAATAAAAATAAAATAAAATATTATTATCAAATATCTAAAAAAATTATTATAATTTATTCTAAATTATATGAACTAAATTAAATTTAATAGGATAAATTATGTAAAATGAGAAAGGTGTGCAACATAAATACTGTAGTATGGCATCCTTTGTAAAGTGGTCAGCTGTAGAAATTGACAGAACATGGGGTGGGACAACGGAATAAAGACGGCATTGGCCTCTCCCAAATTGGCTCCCACAAAACCAAAAGCGACATCTATCTTTCAATGGTAAGCGGGTCAAAGCCGACGGCCAGTTGCTAATTACTGCTCTGCTCAGTTCCCCATGAATCATGACCTCCGGCTACCAATTTGGGTTGCGGAAATGATTATCTTAAATCGTTTGCATTAATGTTTTCGTCACATATATGATTTGGCTTAATAAAAACAACTGATAGAATATAAAGAAATAGAAATTAGTGATTTATTTTAACTATGTCATTCAATGTAAGAAAGTTATAAATATAAAAAAAAAAAAAATATCAGCATTAATTTAATTGTGTTTAAGAAATTTTAATTTAAAAAATATTTTATTAATTAAATAAGAGTAAATTACATCAATTTTTTAAAATATTTGATTATGATATTTCACTCTATTTTTATTCAAATATTATATTTCACTCTATTTACTTAAATATTAATTAAAAAATATACTTAAATATTCATAAAATATTCATAAAAATATTAAATTAATATTTTACTCTAATTTTACTTAAAAATTATATTTTAATTTAGTTAACTATTTTAAATAACTAATATATTGATAAATTATATATTTTTAATCAAATAATTATATTTATTATAAGATATAAATTTAACAATATATGTAATTATAAAAAAAATTTAATATAAATATAAAAGCTTATTGAGAGTGAGTTTAGTTAAAAAAAAATGTAAAACATAAATAATCTTTTTTTTAGTAACTAAACTCATTCTTAATATGTCTCTATATTTATATTAAATTTTTTCTCATAATTATACACATTATTAAATTTATACCTTACAATAATTATAAATATCTAATTAAAAATATATAATTTATCAAGATATTAGTTATTTAAAATAGTTAACTGAATTAAAGTATAATTTTAAATAAAATTAAAATAAAATATTAATTTAATATTTTTATAAATATTTATTAATATTTAAATATATTTTTTAATTAATATTTAAATAAATATAATATAATATAATATTTAAATAAAAATAAAATAAAATATTATAATAAATACGAATTAATGTAATTTACTCATTAACTAATTTTATATCTTAAATTAGTCTTGCAATAAAAGTTGCGAGAATAATCATTGCAAAAAGAAAAGCCTCCGGCTGCCATTAACGCGACAACACACATCACCGCTCATGTCATCGGGGCACACATTCCCTGTGTCACGTGCTACTTGCCACTTGCTTGCATCCATTTTATAGATGCATATGTATCCTCACAATAACTTATAGCCTCAAATATATAATTTAGATTTCTCTACACAATAATTAAAATAGAAAAAACATAAGTATATATATGTATATATATCATATATATATATATATATATTCATTTAAATATATCATATACAATAGTCAAAAAATTTTAGTCATACAAAATAAATATAATATTTAAAGATAAAATCAATTATTTTCTTATTATTTGAGCTATATAACACTAGCAAATCAATTACATCAATGACAAAATATCCTTTAATTCTTGTGATACGTTAAAGAGATAGTAAATGAAGATACAAAAATGGGAGAAAAGATATTAAAGAAGATGGAGAAAAATGGGAAGAATTTAATTACTTACCTCTTATTTGAGTTAAACAATCACTAAATCAACTTCATCAACTAAACAGTCTTCATTTCTTATGGTATGTTAGAGAGAAAGTAAAAGAAGATAAAGAAGTGGGAGAAAGAAGAAGAGAAGATGGAGGAAAATGAGAGAAGAGAGGAGAAGACCAAGCAAAATGAGAAAAAGAAGTAGTAGGGTACATTTAAAAAACATTTTTATCAATAAATAATTTTGAATTTCAAGGGGTAAAAGTAATTCAATTTTATCAATGGATTGTTCGGTGGGTAACAACTATATTTTTCAATCAATTTTCATTTAACTGATGGTTTAATCGATCGATAATATGTTGGTAAACTAACTATTTCAAGTAAATAAGTCACCAATTAAATTACCAGCAACCTATCCTCCGATTATTTGCAAAGTAATTATTCATATAACAAAACTTTTATTTACTTTCTCATGGTGTTAGCTACTAGTAATATTACTATTCACTAAGTCGCTAGTTATACTGGTGATAAAATCTTGCATCCCTTATAGGAATTTCACATGCAAATTTCCAACATGATTTTTGAGGGATATTCTATTCCATGGGTAAAATAATAATTTTGGACTGACCAATACTCTTCTGATGAGAATTCCATTGGTCTAATTAATTTTCTTTATTTTTGCTAACTAATATTTTATCTACCAAAAATCAAGAATTTTCTTGTAGTGATAAAATGAAAAATACATACCCAAACTACCTATCAAGCATAATTATTGCTCTCCTATGAGGTTGAAAAGATGAGAAAAGGCTGCTAGATGATGTAAGAGGTACGATGAAGTTGCAAGAGATGGTATTACAATCGGATCAGTGGCGAGAGGAGGTTGAAACCCAGGCATGGATATCATTGTCATCTATGGCTGGGGAGGAGGATAATATAATGGTAAGTGGTACTAGTGATAGGTAGGGTGGTCCTAGAGCACTATAGTTAGGAGGCCAACCCCTGCTCCTACCCTTATTGGTTAGTCTATTGAATGTCATCCAATAATAACAAGAGTTCCATTATAATGGAACTTATTCTAAACTTACAATATCATAACTATCAAAATATAAACATAAAGCAAGAATCACACAAACATAATTTTAGTATAAGTTATATGCAAATTTAGACAAACTATCTCTAATATGACCTAAGATTCAATTAAAATCTATTATAACCTAAACTTAATTCATAGTCAAACTTAGATTTAATTTATAAATTTCTCAATTTAATTTTACAACTCACTAATTTTTGTTTAAGCTTAATTTATGACACATAATTTAAACTAACTAACTAAACTAAATTTATACTTAATTTAACTCTAATTTATAAATAACTAATTCAAAATTACTCAAACTTAATTAGGAAGCTAATTTACAACACATAATTTGATGGATTTCTATATCTAACATAATCTAAACTTATAACCTAAGATTAAAGTAGAATCTATTATAACCTAAATTTAACTCATAACTAACTGAAATTTAATTTATAAACTCTAGTTATGATTTAATTTAAAAATTAGTAATTCTAGTCTAATATAAACTTATAACACATAATTTAAACTAACAAATTTAAAAAATAACTTAAATGAAAATCCAACCAATATAACCTAAATTAACATAATTAAAAAATTTATTAACATGCAATTATAATTATATTTATTTTTAATTTAACTCTAATTTATAACAAACTAATTCATAATTAAATTAAATTTAATTAGGGAGCTAATGTAAATTTTGATGAATTTCTAATTCTAGCATATCTAAAATTATAACCTGAGATTAAATTGGAATATATTATAATCTAAGCTTAACTCATAATTATTTTAAATTAAAATCTAACTAATATTGCCTAGATTAACATAAATGAAAAGTCATTAACACATAATTCTAATTAAATTTGACTATTTTTTTAATTTTAACTTAAATTCAATACTGCATTACTAACATAAAATTAATTTTTGAAAAAATTTTGGTAGAATCTCCCATAGAAATTGAGACCTCCTGGGATAAAGATAAACCAAAATCCAAATTCAAAAATGTTAATAAGACTAAAACAACACAATAGAAAGCAAAAATTGTATTTGGTTCCTTGATATATTTACAATTTATAAAAAAATGTTATAAACACCCTAGTAGCATATAATTAGGACAATAAAACAAGCCATCTATCCTAATGTTAGTATTTCTAGTCCCAGTACTATCAAGTTTCAGTCATAACATCTTTAAGTCATTTATCCTAATTTCAAATACGTTAACTTTAAGATGTATGAAAAGTTTTATGCTACTAACCTCACCAATAACAAAGAGCTACACACAAATTTCAATTAGAAGGCCACGATGCATTTGGTATTATCAATTAATTTAAATTTATTCAAACTCTTAATTACTATTATTGTATTGATTTAGTGTTGCTTTCATGTTAATTTTGAACAATTTTAAATTTCAGTGATAAACAATAACACGCATGTTATCCCAAAAAGTAATTTTATGTTATTTCTGCAATTGTTAATTCGTTAATCAAGGATCCATTTGATATTTTGTTTGTTAATGAAATCCCTTTAGCGGAGTTAGGGTTGTTTAAGAGGAGTCAAAATTACATGTGTTATTATATATGTAATTGCGGATAGGAGTACACAGCAAGAAAGTAAGATGATTTTGTAATTTGAAAATATTCAAAGCTTATTTTTAGAATTTAAAAAATTTTTGAGTACTATATATAAAAATGTATTTAAAAATTTTTAAAACTGCTACATGCTATATATAATATTTTATAAAATTTAAGGAAATAATTTTAAAATGTTCAATGATATATATATATAATGTTTTAAAATATAAAAAAACTAATAAATATTTTATAAAATTCAAAGAGAGTCAAACTGAAAAATTTTAAAATTTTCATAATATATATGAAAATTTTGAAAATTCAAAGGAAAGGGATATGACAACCCTCTTTCTGTCATGGGTCCAAGGGCATATTCAACGACCTAAACACAAGTTCAACAATATTATGCAATTAAAAAATGAGTTTTATATTGCAAAAATATGATTACTTTGAATGTGTAACGAGTTCTTTCTCATGATACAAAATTTTATGCACAAGAAATGAGTATTCTTAGTTAGAGCGAAATTTAAATAATACAATCTATATCATTTTTAATATTCTGTATCTAAAAATGATTTGTTCGTATTCAAATAAATTTAATTTTTTAAAATTAATTCTTAATAATATAAATAAATATAATTTTATAATAATTATTTGACAATAATTCTTTTAAAATCTATCCTATAAAAAGATTTTTTTTTTCTTAAACGAGTGAAAATATTATTGATTAGGACCACATAAAACATCTCCAAAGAGCGGATGAATATAGAAGCTTCTTCCACCCAACTGTCTCAGGAGCAAACAAAGCCAATTTTGATGACGCTTGGGTTACAACATTGCCTGTCACTTCTAAAAAAGCATAAGAAAAGGAAAACGGTGAGAAATAAGGAGCCAAACAACAACCACAATCAAAAATATGTAAGGGGTGATCAAATCGCAAGACAAAGACAGTCCTTCTTCCAGATTGTCGACTCCTGCCAACAATCCATCTCTGAAACCCCATTCCTAAGCTACGGTCGGAGCCGCAAAAATTCTGCCATTATAACGTCTACCTTCTCGTGAATTTCCTTTAGACCAGCTGCCATAATATATAAATTATATGGAATAAATTAAATTTAATAAGATAAATTATGCGAAATGAGAAGGGTGTGCAACGTAAATACTGTAGTATGGCGTCCTTTGTAAAGTGGTCGGCTATAGAAGGTGACAGAAAATGAGGTGGGCCAACGGAATAAAGGCCGTATGGGCCTCTCCCAATTGGCCCCGACAAAACCAATTCAACGGGAAGCGGGTCAAAGCTGATCGCCAGTTGCCAATTACTGCTCTGCTCAGTTGCCCATGAATCAAGGCCTCCGGCTACCAATTCTGGTTGTGTTTAAGAAATTTAAATTTAAATAATATTTTATTAATTAAATAATTTTATATCTTAAATTAGTCTTATTATAATAAAATTAATTATTTACCTCTTATTTAACCTATAACAACCAATAAATCTATTATACCAATGGAATAGTCTTGTGGTATGTTAGATAGATAGTGAAAGAAGATAGAGAAATGGAAGAAAGGTTAGAGGAAAATAAGAAGAGTTCACTTACCTCTTATTTTAGCTATAACAATCAACAAATCAACTGTATCAACAAAATAGTCTTTAATTCTAGTAGTGTATTAGAGAGAAATTGAAAAAAGATGGAGAAGTCGAAGAAAAGGGAAGAGAAGATGGAGAAAAATGAAAAGAGATATGTGAAGACCAAGCAAAATGAGAAGAAGTAGTGGGCACTTTTTAAAACTCTTTTCACTAGGAGATTGATTTGAATTCTAAGGGGGTAAAGATAATTTATTTTTATTGGTGGATGACTACTGGACTTTTTCAAATTTTTTTTTATTTAACTAGTGGGATAATTTACTAGTATAATTACACATTTTGGCAACTAACTAGCAATTAGTTGATGGTAATATTTAAAATAAATATTTGCTGATAAATTTACTATTCCTGGTGGATGGTTGCTAGCAATATTACCGGTGACAATATCCACCAGTTACTAATCATATAGTAATTCATATGGTAAAAATTCTAATCGATTTCTATTGGTTTAGCCGTCGGTAATATTACAATCCACTAAGTCACTAGTTAATATGCCAGTACAATATTAGCATCCCTTGGCAGGAAATTTGCTCTTAATTTTTCAATAAAATTGTAGAGGGATATTTCAATCTATGAGTAAAATTAAAGTTTTTGACTAGCCAACATGTATCTGATAAAAAATTCCCCATTAAAATTGAATTTCCTTATTTATAGCAGTGAATATTTTGTCTACGAAAAAAATCCATGGGAAATCAGGAAACTTCTTGTAGTGTTTGATATTAGTTCATCTAATAAAAGGAGTCTACAATACTAAGAAAAATGATGAGATTAGTTTATCTAAAGTTTTGTTTTAACAAAGTTTTCTTATGAGAATAAAATTCTACTTTCAAAATTGAAGTGTGAGAATCATATTTATTTGCTAATATTTTTGGCTTGATGTTGTAATATTTTTAGCGTTTATAGATATATTTCATGAGAGTTGTTATGATACTCTTATTATGAAAATAAACTTATTGATTGTGATATGTGAAAATATTTTGTGTTAGATGCTGCAATATGTTTTGAGAGGTTATACATTCTTTGTGGGCAATTGATATATATCCATAGTGGTAGTTATGACTTTTCATACCATATAACTTTCCCTTCTACTTGTCCGTGCATTTGGTCAAGTTTGGCACATAACCATTCGAGATTCTTAAGTCTTTCACGTATTTGCATATGGCTCTTCTTTGTAGCAAGTTCAACATATAAGTGGCCTTACACTTAGCAAACTTGCCATTGGTCAATGGTGTCAACTCTAATTCCTGTCACTTGTAACATCCTCTCAAGTCAAGCCTTGCTTTCTCAATATCTTTAGTTTTTCCCTTTACATCCATCATGATGTTAAAGACACTGTCAAAAATATTCTTTTCTATGGGCTTCACATCTAAATTATGCCAAATCAAATTATGCTACCAATAAGGCAATTCCCAAAAGATGCTTTGTTTTGCCTAATTGTAACTAACCTAAAACCCTTCAAGTCTCCCAATGACCCATGCTCATGTATATTATGCAAGGCAATTACTATTGCCTAAACTTGTTGGCCAATGAACCTCATTGGAGGCTTGTTCTTCTCAACCTTATTCCTTCTAAGTGCTATCCTATTTTGTCAGAAGAGATAATTAGGGGGAAGGAACCATTGATTTAAATTAAACAAAGAGTTTTTACCTGAGTGTTTCAAGAAGAATGTCTTACTTTCTTCCATGCACACCACCCTAACAACATTCCATATGCAGAGAAATCATGGATGGTCCACATTAATGCTGTATGCATCATAAAATTCTGTTTTGTGGTGATATCATATGTTAAAACACCCTACCACACAATTGTTTCAACTTGTTTATCAATGGCTATAGCTACACATCCATCTTCGCTTTTGGGTATTTGAACAAAGAATAAGACATGTTAAGAACATCTATGAAGGAGTTATGTAGAGGGCTAAAGGAAGATTGTAAGGAGTTACAATTACTAACCAACAAGAGTATGCCTTAGTTGATTGGTTGTATAGAGTAAATCTATCAACACACAAATCTAGCTTGACATTCTAGGGGTCGCAAACAAAATCAGGATAAGTTTTGTCAAAGTGCTTCCATGCTTCTCCATTTGATGGGTGGCTCAACACACCTTCAGGTTTCCTATTCTCATAATGGCATCCATGTGTAGGGCAAAGCTCATAGAAGCATATAACTTTGGCAATCTAGGAATTAGAGGCATATAATATATTCTAGCCTCGAGTACATCTGTCCCTCTATCACTTGGCGTTGGCTTGTATTTAGGAGATCTATAGAATTGACATTTCCTTTTATATGCATAATATTTGTAGTACAACATGCAACCATTAATATAGCAATTAATTTTTTTCAGTCCAAATTTAGATACTAGATTTTTGCTAGGTAAAAATTATCAAGCACCAAATTAGGATAAGCAATACATTACCTCACAAATTTTGCCCACATATCAAAGTTGTATTGACTTTGATTTGAATTTGATTTTATACTCAACAATCTCACTACCATTGATAATTTTGAATGCTTTTCACAGTCCTACCACAATCATTTCTCAAAAGCACATAACAAATCATAAATTGTTGGGCCTTCAGATTTAGAAATTATTCTACATTTTCCTGGTAATGTTGCTCAAAGTCAAGCCTAGCAACATAAAAAGTCATATCCTGATGATGACCAATATTATCTTCATGACCCACAAAAACATTGCTAGAAGTACCTACAAATTTGCGTTGTAATAATATTGAATTCTTCTTTGATCCTCTTCATATTCTATCCTATACTAATAACTATATACATGACTCTTTACTATGTGAGAGGGCAAGAGTATTGCACTTTTACATTTATTACAAGGATATCAAATACAATTGTCAGAGTGATACAATGGTAACTAACAAACATATGCAATAAAACCATTAACCCCATTAACAAACTCTTGTCTAAGTCTTGTTCAACTTGCATAAATTTTCATTGTCTATGGTGATGTGAGATTTTCATTGTCTCCTAATATAACTAATATAGATCACCATGCACCAATTATAGATACGTATGTATCCTCACAATAACTTATAACCTTATATATGTAATCTGGATTTCTCCACAAAATAAATGAAATGGAAAAAACACAACTATGTATATATCATATATATATATGCATTTAAATATATCATACACAATAGTCAAGAAATTTTAGTCATGCAAAACAAATATGATATTGGAGGATAAAATTAAGTACTTATCTCTTATTTGACCTATATAACATTAGTAAATCAACTGCATAACAATGAAATATCCTTTTATTCTTGTGATATGTTAAAGAGATAGTAAAAAAAAGATACAGAAATGAGAGAAAAGATCTAACAAAAGATGAAAAAAATGAGAAGAGTTTGATTACTTATCTTTTATTTGAGTTAAACAACTACTAAATCAACTTCTTCAACCAAGTAGTCTTCATTTCTTGTGGTATGTTAGAGAGAAAGTGAAAGAAGATAGACAAGTGGGAGAAAGGAGAAGAGAATATGGAGGAAAATGAGAAAAGAGAGGAGAAAACTAAGCAAAATGAGAAGAAGAAGCACTAGGGTACTTTTGAAAAGTATTTTTATGGATGGATAATTTTGAATTCCGAGTGGTAAAAGTAATTCAATTGTATCGACGAATTTTTTGGCAGGTTACTGTTAAATTTTTTAATCATTTTTCATTTAACTAGTGCTTTAATCGATAGGTAATATGTTAGTAAATTAACTATTTCTAATGGATAAGCCACCAATTAAATTACTAGTAGCCTATTCTTTGGTTATTTGCAAAGTAATTATTCATATGACAAAACTTTTATCCACTTTCCTATGGTATTAGCTGCTAGTAATATTACTATCTTCTAAGCCACCAGTTATACTGACGGTGAAATGCTGCATCCCTTCAGGAATTTTGCATGCAAAGTTCCAGCATGATTTTCAAGGGATATTCTATTCCATGGATAAAATAATAGAAAATTCCATTGCTTTAATTAATTTTCTTTATATTTATCGACTGATATTTTATTTGTCAAAAATCAAAAATTTTCTTGTAATGATAAAATGAAAAATATATACCCAAACTACCTATCAGGCCAATAATTGACCTCTTCTAAGGTTGAAAAGATTAGGAAAGGCTGCTAGATGACGTAGGAGGCCGCTATGAAGATGCAATAGATGGTGTTACAATTGGATGGGTGGCAAGAGGAGGTTGAAACCCAAGTGTAGATATCATTGTCATCTATAGCTGGGGAGGAGGAGAGTATAATGGTAGGGTGGTACTAGAGGCAAGTAGGGTATTCATAGGGCATTGTAGTTGACTATTGTCCTTAGGAGGCCAACCCCTACTCTCACCTTTATTGGTTAGTCTGTCGAATGTCATCCAATAATAACAATAATTCCATTATAATGGAATTTATTCTATACTTACAATATCATAACTATCAAAATATAAACATAAAGTAAGAAACACACAAACATAATTTTAGTATAAGTTACATTCAAATTTAGACAAACTATCTCTAATATAACTTATGATTAAATTAAAATCAATTATAACCTAAACTTAATTCATAATTAAACTTACATTTAATTTATAAACTCTCTTTATGATTTAATTTTACAACTCACTAATTCTTGTTTAAGCTTAACTTATGGCACATAATTTAAACTGACTAGCTAAATTAAATTTATATTTAATTTAACTCTAATTTATAAATAACTAATTCAAAATTACTCAAACTTATTTAGGAAGCTAATTTACAACACATAATTTGATGGATTTCTAAATCTAACATAATCTAAACTTATAACCTAAGATTAAAGTAGAATCTATTATAACCTAAATTTAACTCATAACTAACTAAAATTTAATTTATAAACTCTAGTTATGATTTAATTGCAAATTAGTAATTCTAGTCTAATATAAACTTATAGCACATAATTTAAACTAACAAATTTAAAAAATAACCTAAATTAAAATCCAACCAATATAACCTAAATTAACATAATTAAATTTTTTTAACATGTAATTATAATTATATTTATTTTTAATTTAACTCTAATTTATAATAAACTAATTCATAATTAACTTAAATTTAATTAGGGAGCTAATGTAAATTTTGATGAATTTCTAATTCTAACATATCTAAAATTATAACCTGAGATTAAATTGGAATCTATTATAATCTAAGCTTAACTCATAATTATCTTAAATTAAAATCTAACTAATATTACCTAGATTAACATGAATGAAAAGTCATTAACACATAATTCTAATTAAATTTGACTATTTTTTTAAATTTTAACTTAAATTCTATACCGCATTACTAACATAAAATTAATTTTTTAAAAAATTTTGGTAGAATCTCCCATAGAAATTGAGACCTCCTGGGATAAAGATAAACCAAAATTCAAATTCAAAAATGTTAATAAGACTAAAACAGCGCACTAGAAGGCAAGAATTGTATTTGGTGCCTTGATATCTTTACAATTTATAAAAAAAAATGTTATAAACACCCTAGTAGCATATAATTAGGACAATAAAACAAGCCAACTATCCTAATGTTAATATTTCTACCAACAAGCATTGGTCCTAGTAGAAAGGGCTAGATTTTGCTTAAACATCTTGCCTCGGGTTTGAGGCTATATATACGCAAAAAAATGCCTTTGGGAGAGTTTTTTCCAATTTGGGTCTAATAGCAGTTTAAATCCAGATTAGTCATAAGTTGAGGGAGCTGGATAGATTTGTACCCTTCGAATACTGGTTAGTCCAGGAAAAAAAAAACATTTCTTGTCTTAGTACTGTCAAGATTTAGTCGTAACATCTTTAAGTCATTTATCCTAATTTCAAATACATTAACTTTAAATTATATGAAAAGTTTTATGCTACTAACCTCACCAATAACAAAGAGCTACACAAAAATTTCAATTAGAAGGCCACGAAGCATTTGGTGTTATCAATTAATTTAAATTTATTCAAACTCTTAATTACTATTGTTGTATTGATTTAGTGTTGCTTTCATGTTAATTTTGAACAATTTTAAATTTCAGTGATAAACAATAATACGCATGTTATTCCCAAAAGTAATTTTATGTTATTTCTGCAATTGTTGATTCGTTAATCAAGGATCCGTTTGATATTTTGTTTGTAAATGAAATCCCTTTGCGGAGTTAGGATTGTTTAAGAGGAGTCAAAATTACATGTGTTAATATATATGTAATTGCGGATAGTAGTACACAGCAAGAAAGTAAGATGGTTTTTGTAATTTGAAAATATTCAAAGCTTCTTTTTAGAATTTAAAAAATTTTTGAGTACTATATATAAAAAGTTTTTTAAAAATTTTTAAAACTGCTACATGCTATATATAATATTTTATAAAATTTAAGGTAAAAATTTTAAAATGTTCAATGATATATATATATATATATATATCTAAAGTTTTAAAATATAAAGAAACCAAGAAATATTTGATAAAATTCAAAGAGAGTCAAACTGAAAAGTTTTTAAATTTTCATAATACATATGAGAATTTTGAAAATTCAAAGAAAAGGAATATGACAACCGTATCTCTGACTCTCTGTCATGGGTCCAAAGGCATATTTAACGACCTAAACACAAGTTCTACAATATTATGCAATTAAAAAAATGAGTTTTATATCGCAAAAATATGATTACTTTGAATGTGCAACGAGTTCTTTCTCATGCTAAAAAATTTTATGTGCACGAAATGAATATTCTTAGCTAGAGCGAAATTTCAATAATACAATCTATATCATTTTTAATATTTTGTATCTAAAAATGATTGACTCGTATTTAAATAAATTTAATTTTCTAAAATTAATTCTTAATAAGATAAATGAATATAATTTAATAATAATTATTTGACAATCATTCTTTTAAAATTTATCTTATAAAACAATTTTTTTTTCTTAAATGAGTGAAAATATTATTGATTAGGATCATATAAAACATCTCCAAAGAGCAGATGAGTCTAGAAGCTTCTTCCATCCAACTGTCTCAGGAGCAAACAAAGCCAATTTTGATGACGCTTGGGTTACAACATTGCCTGTCACTTCTAAAAAAGCATAAGAAAAGGAAAACGGTGAGAAATAAGGAGCCAAACAACAATCACAATCCAAAATATGTAAGCGGTGATCAAATCGCAAGACAAAGACAGTCCTTCTTCCAGATTGTCGACTCCTGCCAACAACCCATCTCTGAAACTCAATTCCTAAGCCACGGTCGGAGCCGCAAAAGTTCTGCCATTACAACATCTACCTCCTCGTGAATTTCCTTTAGACCAGCTGCCATAATATATAAATTATATGGAATAAATTAAATTTAATAAGATAAATTATGCGAAATGAGAAGGCGTGCAACGTAAATACTGTAGCATGGCGTCATTTGTAAAGTGGTCGGCTGTAGAATTTGACAGAAAATGAGGTGGGCCAACGGAATAAAGGCCGTATTGGCCACTCCCAAATTGGCTCCGACAAAACCAAAAGCGACAACTATCTTCAATCTTAAGAGGGTCAAAGCTGATGGCCAGTTGCCAATCACTGCTCTGCTTAGTTCCCCATGAATCAGGGCCTCCGGCTACCAATTCTGGCTGTGATTAAGAAATTTTAATTTAAATAACATTTTATTAATTAAATAATTTTATATCTTAAATTAGTCTTATAATAAAAGGTGCGAGAATAATGGTTGCAAAAAGAAAGCCTCCGGTTGCCGTTAACGCGACAACACACGTCACCGCTCAGGTCATCGGTCTACACTGTGCACATGCTCTGTATCGCACGCTAGTTGCCACTTGCTTGCATCCACTTTGACTTTTGACTTGAGCTATTTGCTTTTCAATTCTATAAATACCAAACTGGGTCTTGTGTTCATGTTAAGCGAATCAAAGGAAACGAAGAATTAAAGAGCAAAACACACCTTACTACTCTACCGGTGAGTGCAAATGGCTGCTGAAGCTCCCATTATTCCTCTTCTTACTCCTTACAAGATGGGGAGTTTCAATCTATCCCACAGGTACTGGCACTTTCTGCAAGTTTTCTTGAATACTATTTTTATGTGTTTCTAATTCTTTAGCTTTAAAATCTCAAGAAACGGATGTTTGTGAAAAATGCCAGCTGAGAATTGAGATGGGTCATGATGTGAAACAACCCCATTTTTTCCCCTTCCTTTCTCCTGTTAGTGTGCTTACTCCCTGAATTTAAGCCTGCCGCACTGATTCCCAAATTTTGTTCTTCAACTTGATACTCATTGAACCTCCCCCCTGCCCCCCTCTCTCTCAATTCCTTTTTGTATTCAAAGGTTTAGGTTCATTTGTCAGCTATTAAAAATTCATTTGCATTTTCCCTTGGTTTAGTAGTTAATTCATAGTCTTAAATACTTGGAGTTATTTTTTAGTGATTTATCTGTTCAAATGACTTACATTTACATTTCCAGAGTTGTCTTGGCGCCATTGACTAGACAGAGATCTTACAACAATGTTCCTCAGCCCCATGCTATTTTGTATTACTCTCAGAGAACTTCCAAGGGGGGTCTTATGGTTACTGAAGCTACTGGTGTTTCTGACACTGCTCAAGGGTACTTTTCAAGACTTTACCATTCTTCAATTTTACTCCCATCTTCTAGAAAGCTCCATTAAACTGTACATATGATTTTTTGGACTTGTGAAGGTACCAACACACACCTGGAATATGGACGAAAGAGCAAGTCGGGGCATGGAAACCCATTGTGGATGCTGTTCACGCCAAAGGTGGAGTGTTCTTTTGTCAGCTCTGGCATGTTGGAAGGGTTTCAAATTCAGGTATTTTCTTTATCAAGTTTATCTTCTGACCTAACAAAACTAGCTATTACATGATCTGTGTTTACTATAGAACCAAAGTTTATACGGATGAGTTACTACTGTTTTCTTGATTGAATTGTAGTAGGCTACCAAACAATGAGGAATTAGTTCCACAGTAATTGAAGCTCAGTTTTTGGAAGAAAATTATTCCTCATTCTTAGTATTTACTTTGCTGTAATTGGTCATTTTTGTTTTTGACCATAGTGAGTTTACTTGGTCTAATATCACTGCCAATGAATCAGGCTTTCTTGAAGGACCTATTCTCCCTCCCTCCAAAAAAGAAAAATAAATAAATAAACATAAAAAGGAAAAAGGAACAAATGAGGAAGTGCTTGCCGTCACATTAATTAGGTTCTGGCAAATTTTATTGAGCTTTATAGTGATTTCTCTTTTAGAAATGGCTGCTTGTAATGAGTCAGTTCTGGATGAAGTGATGTTTTTGCTGTGTACTTTTCCTCTTAACTTTGGAATGTGTACAGTGACAGTGATGATATATACTCATTTAATACCTTATGTGCCTCATCTCCATTCCTGCCCTGCTTCTCTTCCTTATGCGAGATGTGGAAATTATTCTAGATAATCGTTATTGAGTACTGTCAGAAGTAAAATTACTTAAGTGTTTTGAAATAGGGTTCTGTTCGAGTAATTAGTCTCTCTCCTTTGCATATATTTTACAGTTTTAATATTTTGTTGTCAAGTAAAATTTGACATACATATCCAATGTATACCCATCTTAAATATGATGGTTTTGATCAGGTTTCCAGCCAAATGGGCAAGCTCCAATATCTTGTACAGACAAGCCATTGACACCACAAAATCGAAGTAATGGCTTTGGTGTTGTACAATTTACACCACCAAGGCGGCTAAGAACAGATGAAATTCCCCAAATTGTGAATGATTTCAGACATGCTGCAAGGAATGCTATGGAAGCTGGTAAGTTAACCAACTATAACATACAGTTATTGCAAATATGCAAAGTTATTGAATTATCGGTGATTCCTACAATGGCGGGTTACTATGCCAGGACGTCAATCAGTCTAGCTTCAAAAGCTTTTTCAGTAAAATCATAGGAAATAATTTTTTTTATTTTTTCATTTTTTATTTTATTTTATTTTTTTTAACAAATGATGTAGCATACTCATTGTAGAAATTTGTCTGGAATGTAAATTTAATTTTAAAAAGAAAGGTTTTATGTCATTTAAATATTAATCTCTTTATTTTGAGTTTATTCTCATACCTATTTACTTATTTAAAGCCCATAGATAAAAAATTGCCATCTCTTCCACTCATTCAAATTTGCCCCATTAATTTTCTAAATCCCGTTCTCAGTATAATTTTCTCCATGTGGGCTAAACCCTCATTGAATAGCCCATTAATACTGAAATTTCCCAGCATTGCTCCATCGCCCATGGTCTCCTCTCTTCCATTTAACACTTCCATTCATCCCCATCATCAAGCCAACAGATTCACCTCCAACTGCTCTCTCATTTATGCCTAATTAGCAACTGCAACACCCAAAATATATATTACCCACTTTCCTCTTATTTTTAAAAAAACACAAGGTTTTTTTCCTAGATCGTCACTCCTTTTTGCAACGTTTTGACACTCATAGTTGTACTAAGGGTGACACTTCTGGTTGTCTGTCTGAAATGCATATTGATAGGTTAGTGTTATAAACTTGACACGAACTGGAAGCAGCATCTCTTATTTAATGCATACTTGCCTAATTGTAGGTTTCGATGGGGTTGAGATCCATGGGGCTCATGGCTACCTAGTTGACCAATTTATGAAAGATGGAGTGAATGACCGAGCAGATGAATATGGTGGATCCCTTGAGAACCGCTGTCGATTTCCTTTGGAAGTTGTTGAAGCTGTTGCTGATGAGATAGGAGCAGATAGAGTTGGAATTAGATTATCGCCATTTGCCAACTATGCAGAATGTGCAGATTCCAATCCCAAAGCATTGGGCCTTTACATGGCTAATTCCTTGAATAAATTTGGAATTTTGTACTGTCACATGGTGGAGCCAAGAATGAGGACTGCCGGAGAAAAGTTTGAATGTCCTCACGGTCTTGTGCCAATGAGAAAGGCCTTTAGTGGAACTTTCATTGCTGCTGGAGGCTATGACCGTGAAGATGGTAACAAGGCTTTGGCAGAGAACCGAGCAGATCTTGTTGCTTATGGTCGTCTATTCTTGGCTAATCCAGATTTACCAAAGAGATATGAGCTTGATGCTCCTCTCAACAAATACAACCGAGAGACATTCTATACTGATGATCCAGTTCTTGGTTATACAGACTATCCATTTCTTGAAACCAGTGCTTAAGCATACCTCATGGAAAAAGATGTTCCCACACCTTTGTGGGGGGAACAAACGCCTCCCCTTTGAATTAGCAGTAAACTTGATAGTCTGGGATTTTGTCTAATAAGAATTATATGAGAATAAAGTTGTGAAAAAAGAAAGAACTCTTTCTCCCTTATTTGTTTGTGTTTCTTTTGCAAATCCTTCTTTGAGTGTACAGTAATAAAGCCACTCTTTGCCAGCACGAAGCTTTGGCCATTACTTTGTAACTTGATAATTTCACCTAGCGGTATCTACTCTACAATTCTAAGTTGTATCTAATTTGATGATGCCGATGATAACACTATGAACAGCTCTGGTTCTCGATTGAATCCTTTTTGTAACCATAAAATGAAGTTACTTGTTTATTGCTGCTCCGTACGTTTTGCGTACCATTTGTTGTTTATACCAGCTCGTACACTCCGATAAGACATCTAAGGGTGTTTTTTACTGAGAGATCAAGTAAATTAAAAATTAAATTATAATAATAATAAGATTTTATTTAAATAAAAAATTAATACTAGTAGCCATATTCTTCAATATAATCCCTGGGCATCTGAGCTTTTGGTACGGAGTGAGCTTTCCATCACAGAGGCTCAGTCCTTCTTCTTTATAAATAAGGAAAAGTTACTGTTTGGTTAGATTATTAAACTTATTTATTTTAATAATTATAAATAATAAAAAAATTATTTAAAATTAAAGATATTTATTTATTTTATTTAAAATTAATATAACGTTAGTAATAGAATAAATTATTATCTTCTTTTTTTAAATTCTTTTAAAAAGTGTGTAGAATTATATTTTTTTACTTTGTCTTTTCCATTTAACATTCTTAATAAATTCATACAAGAGAAAGATTGTAGCAAAAATCTCAAAACACTCCCTCAATAAAGAATTCAATTCATCTGTATAAAAAAATTAGTTTGCTTATTGCTAGTTTGATTCTATTGGATTCTTTATTTAATAATTTTTTTGGTGAAAATTATATTATTTTTTTCACTTTTCTATTATAAATGGAAAGAAAAGAAAATAATTTTTTATCAATAACAAATCTCACCCACATATTTAACTACATAAAGAAGCTTTAATTTTGAGCTTGACCTTATTTTTAAATTAGGTTAAAATGTCAACCTCATCTTGAATTTAAATAAATTATCTTAAGAAGTGGTTGAATCTTAGATAATTTAAGTTTGCATTTGATTGAAAATATACCATAATAATTTTGTTGTCAATTGCATATTCATTGAATAAGACTTTTGAAGTTTGTGTTATATTTTTTTTATGTGAATTTATTATTAGATGATAAAAATAAATTAAAAGACATAATTTTACATATTTTTTAAAAAATTTGAGAAAAAAAGATAATATTTTAATTTATTATTAATGTTATAATAATTTTAAATGAAATAAATTAATATTTTTAATTTTAAATAAATCTATATTTATTGGTATCTATTAAAATAAACAAATGTAACTACAACTATAACTTTTCCTTTAAATATCTCGGACAACCCAATGGCATTGAAGTTCCGTCCAGATGGTCTACCTGTCACTGCTGCCACGCCCAGGTCTTAAATGATTTAATGAAATTACTATTTTAGATTGAAAAAAATATAATAATAATAATAATAAGTACAAAAAAAAAGATGAAAAAAAAATATCTAGTAAGCCTCACAATTCTTCTAATGGATTCCCGTCCCAATGAACAGAATTAATTTAAATTTTTTTCATGCACATATTCGGTCAAGGAGGATTTGAATTAGTTAATTTTTTTAATCTCTGTGAATTTTTTTTAAGATTTTATTTATATTTAAATTTATAAATTTTATTTTTTATTAATTTTTTTAAATCTATTTTTATTAATTTAAATTTTTTCATGTTCTATTAAAGAGGATTTAAATTAGTTAATTTTTTTTTTTTAACTTTGTGACTCTTTTAAAATTTTATCTATATTGAAATTTATAAATTTTAATTTTTTTATTAAATTTTTCTCTTCTAATTTTATTTTTATTTCTGTCTCCTTGCTCATTACATAATACAGCCAATCACTCCCGTTACGGAGAAACACCTATGGGGAAGAACGGCGTCCCCAAAGTCTCAAGCTTTTGGTCTCCAACCTTGCTCAAGCTTTCTTAACATGAGTTTTTATCAATTTCTTTTCCTTCCTCTTCATCCTTGATTGTCTCAACTCTTGGGTTCTTCCATTTCTTGACATAGCGGCAGCAACTTGGGGGACACCGAATGAAGGATCGGAAGTAGGACCGGGACTGAGAACTTCAATAGGATGGCAGAACAATTCAGTGATTGGGAATTCAACAAGAATAATGGAAAATTTTGGGTTCAATAGCACTATGCATGCAGACGGAAAGGGGTCCATGAAATTGAAGCTAGAGGGGAGGAAACACTGGACCCCAAGTCGAGGCATTCTAAGTGACCAGTGAGTATATATGTTATCAACAAGAGGTTTACATATGGAAGATGACTGCTGCTTTATTAATGATAATGCTATTACACTCTTGGAGCGTGATATTCATGAGATTACATTATTAACTAGACAGACTCTTAGAAAAAATAAACAGTTTATGATCTATATATTAAGTGGCAAGTGCAATTTGAAGATAATAAGTCGAATATCATCTTGTAAAAATTATGTATGTTTGGTATGTATGACATCTGGATGTTGAAAGAAAGGATCTAATTTCAAGACTGTTTCTTTGTGGCGAAGCCAATATTAGTAGTATATACTTTCGGTGAACTGAATTCTTGAGAGATTTTATTTTTGAGGGATAATTGTTAGCATAGGTTTAGGATGCACTTCATGTATGTTTTGTCCTAGGTGTTATATTTGAACAATTATACTTTTTCTTTTTTCTGTCAACAGAAGAAGCAAGTTAACACTATTGAAGATTCTGGTTTTAAATAAGTGCTATTTCTTTATGCTGTTTGAAAATATTTGTTTGTATTTAAATCCTTTTAGAAGAATTTGCCCTGTTCCGCATGCACCATCTGGAGTGCTTTTATTAGTTTTTTGAAATAATTATTGAGTTTTGCTGTTGCACACACTCAATGATAGCTGGGGTTCTTCAATGTTCATATCTATTCTGGGAAGCAGGAATCATAAGCAAAATTGATGCAGAAAAGGAATATAGTAACTATCTTAACAGTCAAGCTGTCTTGTAACTTGTTTGACTAGGTGTAGACACCTAATTTTGTCCGGCCCACTTTTCAAAACTTTAACATAAATTGCAAATCCAAACTTAAACTAAAAAATAACAAAATAAAATAAAATTAAGCCCAAAATTAAACCTAACCAAAATCTTAACTAAATAAGCCCAAACCCAAAATATAATTAATCCAAAAATAAAACTAAGCCCACACCTAAAAATAAAATTTTAAAATAAAACGAAAATAAAACTTGAAAAAATAAAAGATAATCAAAATTTAAAAATGATAGTATAAGATAAATAAAAAGAAATAAGATAATAAAAATAAGGATAAAAGATAAAAATAATGTGATAAAAGATACAAGATAAAATTTGTAATCCAAGAAAAATTTTAAATCAAAAATAAGAGAAAAATTTTTTAAAAAAAAATCAGAAAAATCAAATAAATCCAAGATAATTCAGAAAAATAAAAATAATTTCAAGATAAATCAAAAAAAATAAAGATAAATCCAAGAAAAGTCCAAAAATCAAGATAAATCAGAAAATAAAGAATAAATCTAAGAAAATCAGCAAAAATAAATAAAAGATAATAGATAAAATTAAGATATGATAAAATATAAGAGATAAAAATCTAAAATTTAAAAGGATAAATAAAAATATTAGATAAAAGGATAAAAGTTAAGATAACATTAGGAAACAAGAGTTAAACTAAAAAACAAATTCTAAAAATCTGAAAATAAAAAAAACACATTCTCACATACAAAAGAGAGAGCTTTCACGTAGGAAGTGGAGAGCTCCAAAATTTTAGCAAAAAGCCTACAAAGAGAGGCTTCTTCACGTTAGCAAAGGAGGGAGAGGGAGCTTTTCACGTTTTACTAGAAGAAAAAAAGAAGTCTTAAAATTTCCACAAGGAGAAGCTCACGTACACAAGGAAAAGGAGGAGAAATTCAAAAAGAAAGAAAAAGCCTACAAGACAAAAAGGGATCTTTTTACGTAGGAAGAGAAAAAGTCACCTTCTCCTTTTGCTTGGGACATAGGAAGACATTCAAAGGTAAGTCCCTTCCCCTTTTCTTTTAGATTCACATGTGTTGTTTAATTTTAATCATGTAGATCTCATACTTTAATCCTAATATAGCTAGAATTGTTTTTGCTATAGTGTTTGCATAACTTGCATTTTTATTAATCATGGTGTGCATATATTTTCACATTCTTTCACCACTTTTTATCTTGATTTACTGTGGGTCTCTACATGCAAATAAAATCATGTCAAAATTCTGCATATTCTGCACTATTAGCATGCATAGATTTCATCTTAAATTCTGCATAATTATGTGCATGATTAAATTCTGCATATGGAGTTTTAATATCCAAACTTCTATTTTTGCATGGTTTTGCATTCTGTTTTGTACTGCATCTTGAACCAAAAATTCTGCACTATTTTCTGCTTGAAAATTCTGCACGTTATTTCACTCTGCATTTTCTGTCTTTCAAAAATTCTGCACATTATTTCATTCTGCATTTTCTGTCTTTCATAAATTCTGCACTTTCTATCTTCTACAAATTCTGCATTGTAATTCAACTTCTGCATTTTGTTTCATAAATTCTGCACAAAATGTATTTCTGTTTTGTTTTCGTATTCTGTATGGGATCTTCATATGACTTTTACATACTAGAAATTCTGCATGTTTTGTATTGAAAATTCTGCACATATTTTAGCCTAGGCAATGTTCTTGTTGATCTTCCATATTCATTAATTTAATTTCTTGTTAATTTTCTATTAAATTTTAGCATTAGGATTATTTGTTAAGAAACTCTAGTATCACCACCTTGAGTTCTTCTTTGGTCCTAAGCAATTTTGGCTCTAGGCACTTTTCATAAAATTATTTTTAAAACCCTGGACTGGAATAGGAAGGGGATTTTCTTAAAATTATTTTTAAAATCCTGATCTGGAATAGAGATGGGTTCTGATCTGGAATAGAGATGGGTTTTTCATAAAATTATTTTTAAAACCCTGGACTGGAATAGGAAGGAGATTTTCTTAAAATTATTTCTAAAACCCTGATCTGGAATAGAGATGGGATTTTTTATAAAATTATTTTTAAAACCCTAGACTGGAATAGGAAGGGGACTTTTTCTTAAAAATTATTTTTTATCCCAATCCGGAATGGGTAGGGATTATTTTTAAAAATATTTCTTTTAAAAAAAAATCTTTTTTAAAAGACCAACATAAATTCATTAAGATAAATTAATAAAATCATTTTTGGTACCGAAAGGGCGTTTAGGGTGCTAACACCTTCCCTAAAACGTAACCAACCCCCGAACCTAATCTCTAAAAACGTAGACCATTTTCAATTAGGTGTCCGATCTCACCTTTAGATAATTTAGATCGGTGGCGACTCCAAAACCAAATTTTAGGGTCAACAGCTTGGCGACTCCACTGGGGATATTAGAGGGTTAGGCCAATAAAAAAAAATGATCTTATTAATTTTGTTGATTAATTTATTGGTTTATTGTTTTGGAGCTGACAAAGTAAAAGGTATGCTTACTAGCTTCTAGTGTTTTTGGGTGTTTAAATTTCGTACCTGATTATTTTTATAAATGTATATATTTGCTTTTTTAGATTTGAGATATGATTCCCCATACATAGTGTCACTCTCACCATGCACTAGAATAAAGGGGAGGTCATGGCCCCTGTACCCTATACCCGGGCCATTTAGGGTACCTTATAGGTTAGAGGGGTGTAGTAAGGTTAGCCTTCGAGAGACCTTCGGTCTCCGCATGGGCGCCCGAAACACTCCACTCAGATTGATCCTTCTAAGGGCAATCTGGGGACCTGATGTAGGAAACATAGAACCTACCTTTACACTAAAAATAGCCTTAGAGCTATCCCTTGTGAGAGAGAGTGTTGGCTCAAGCCCATGAGAGTAAACAAGGACCTAGGACTTACCTGAAATTAGGCACAATGGGGATCATTTCCTTTATCTCATTGCATGTTTGTGATTATATTTTTAGCTTAATTCTCCTACCATATACATGTTATTTCTATATACATGAAGTCCTTAAGTTAAAATTTATATACATTTAGGATAGATGGGGCAAAAAAAAAAAAAAAAAAAAAGAAAAAAAAAAGAAAAGGGAAGAGCCTTTTAAGATTTCTAAAACCCTTTCTTTGACAAAATAAATTAGAATAGGGGATAATTTAAGCATTTGCCTAGGAAATGTAGACCTTTACCAACATGGGTAGAAATAGGTCTTAAAAACAAAAAGAAGCATGCATTCTTCATTAACACTTGCATAAGTTGCACACTCTCGACTTCATGCATGGCATCACATTCACATGCATATATTCTCATTTGCACATCAATAATGCATTGTTTACTCCAAAGGATAAAGAAGTAATCACGGCTCTGACAACACGTTCTCGAAGTAGGCAAAATTAAGACCTTGTGATCAGAGAAAACCAGTTGGTTTGAGATAATGGGTCCATTCTCACACCACCTACTGCAAGTTGAACTGTTTCTTTGTTTTGCATCTTTTCAAGTTTTCATGGCACCTGCTAATGGCTCTGCTCGAGGCCTTAGCAAGGAGTTTGTATGGGCACACCTTTCAATTTAATAAAATGCTTAGCATGATGAATGCATTACTTTTCATCAATTTCTTTTGCCTTTTAGACTAAATTAATACTGGGGCAATATGGTTTATCCTAAATATTGATGCTCATGAGCTAATAATTGAAGAAAGTTTTTTTTTCTTAATCTTATTCTTGATAAATCCAATTGCCAATGATAAAATTGGTTTGCTTAAAAACTCAATTCTCTTGGATGACTGAGTGTCTCATCATTAAAGAATGATGAAAAAAGAGCCTATAGTGAGAGTGTATTTTATTGTGGGAAAACAGATACTCTAGAACTTGTCTAAATGTCCCTTGAGGCTATTTGTTAGACATCACATTATTCAAGAAATGACCCAGGCCATCTTTGTATAGTTTGAGCCTTTCAAGCCAAGCCCTAATATCAGAATTTCCATAGTCACCCATTTGAGCCTATAAAAGGATGGCAAGACCACCATCCGACTTCCTTCCTTTGACCCACACCAACTTTAGCCTTTTAATTTGAAAAGCTATTACTCTACCCTGAAGGAGGGCTAAAAGGAGTATCCCTACTATCAAAGAAGGAAAATGCTATGAGCAACAATATAAGGCTCAAGTGAAGGATGAAGGTATTCCTTCCAAAACTATGTGAAAAAGTACAAACAGAAAAAAGAAAAAGAGAAGAAATATTGAGAAAAAATGGAAAAGAAAAGTGCTAGACCAAAAATAGGGGGCTAGCCAAAAAATACAAGAGACTGGTAAAGACAAATGGACTTCACCTTGAGCCATAAGCTTATCCAAGAAAGAAAAAGTGAAAAATGAGACATCATACTTCATGCTCTCCTTATTTGATAAATCCTTATCTCTTTTATTCATTACCTAAGCCTTACATTACAAGCTAAGTAAAGTCCTAGTGATCTTGGCTAATATGGTAAACTAACTAAAGTGGAGAGGGACATGAAAACAAGCCTATGGGGTATCTGTGAGTGTAAACACGTATTAAAGAGTGCAAACACTCGAGAATGATTAGAATAAACACTTATTTAAGAGTGCAAATACTTGAGAGATTAAAGCGGGTGCTTAACAAAGCACTTTTGATTCCAGAGAATTGAATATATTATGGGCATTCCCTTGAGGCATGACTTGGATAATAAAAGAGAATGAATTAAGAAAAATTCTTTTCAACATTTTTGCTCATGGGCAGTCAAAATCCAAATTGGGGGGCAATCAAAAGGAAATACCCATACCTAAATGACCTACCTTTAAAGAAAGGAGAGGCTCAAAAAGCTATAAAGAAACTTTTCCTATAAGGCTATAACCCACCAAAAAGAATCAAGCTTGATCCCCAAAGGTATTGCTCCCAAAGCTTCCAACACTTTAACCCGTTTAAACTGGGGCAATGGGTTATTGATCAATCCATTGATCTCTCCTTTAAAAGGCAAAGTACCAAGTTACATATCCTTTTTGTCATAAGCCATCCTTATTTCTTAAAAGAATGCATTCTCATGCAAAGCAAAAATTGTTAGGTGCCAATAAAAGGTATTGCCTAAATGGATAAGATGTGAACTGAAGATTGGCAAAACTCTAAATGAGGAGAGAAAAAAAGTTTTAAAGTATGACTCCAAGACATGATGAATGAAAAATGTCTTGAGTGAATGTTGAAGGCATCACACCCTTAATTTCTCCTAGAAGAGAAAGAGACAAGTTATGTTCAAGGACTATGTCAAAAAGGGTTTTAACCCAGATATCTAAACTGGGGCAATAGAGCAAATAATGACATCTTTATGAATAGAAAACTTGGTCAGCGAATCTACTAAGAATCCAATGACACTGGGGCAATCCTTCTGGAGTGAGCAAGTCAAAAGACCTAAAAGTGCCAAAGTCAACTCAAAAGCTCCCAAATGTCATGGAGTAGCATTTTTAAATATTTCAGCATGCATCATCATAGGATAATATTGCATCGTTGCATGTAAGCATGCCATCATCACTTAAATTCTTAAAAAATTAAAATTTTCATAGGTCAAGCATTAGGATTTCACATTATCATGTCAAACATGCACAAGCATAAGCATCTTATCTTAAATCAATGTAAAATTACTTTAGAAAGAACTCATTCATATCCAGTTAAAGACAAATTTATTCAGAGTAAATCAGGCCATCACGGGAAGAACCCGTTCAAAGGTCGTATTGGTCCCTGTAGGGTGGACAGTAGCCCTTCCGATCTTAGGATTAAAATGAGAAAATCCTAAGGTCGTATTGGTCCCTGTAGGGTGGACAGTAGCCCTTCCGATCTTAGGATTAAACTGAGAAAATCCTAAGGTCGATTTGGTCCTTGTAGGGTGGACAGTAGCCCTTCCGATCTTAGGATTAAACTAAGAAAATCCTAAGGTCGTATTGGTCCCTGTAGGGTGGACGGTAGCCCTTCCGATCTTAGGATTAAAATGAGAAAATCCTAAGGTCGTATTGGTCCCTGTAGGGTGGACAGTAGCCCTTCCGATCTTAGGATTAAACTGAGAAAATCCTAAGGTCGTTTTGGTCCTTGTAGGGTGGACAGTAGCCCTTCCGATCTTAGGATTAAAATGAGAAAATCCTAAGGTCGTCTTAGTCCCTGTAGGGTGGACGGTAGCCCTTCCGATCTTAGGATTAAGATGAGAAAATCCTAAGGTCGTATTGGTCCCTGTAGGGTGGACGGTAGCCCTTCCGATCTTAGGATTAAAATGAGAAAATCCTAAGGTCGTATTGGTCCCTGTAGGGTGGACGGTAGCCCTTCCGATCTTAGGATTAAACTGAGAAAATCCTAAGGTCGATTTGGTCCTTGTAGGGTGGACAGTAGCCCTTCCGATCTTAGGATTAAACTGAGAAAATCCTAAGGTCGTATTGGTCCCTGTAGGGTGGACGGTAGCCCTTCCGATCTTAGGATTAAAATGAGAAAATCCTAAGGTCGTATTGGTCCCTGTAGGGTGGACAGTAGCCCTTCCGATCTTAGGATTAAACTGAGAAAATCCTAAGGTCGTCTTGGTCCTTGTAGGGTGGACAGTAGCCCTTCCGATCTTAGGATTAAAATGAGAAAATCCTAAGGTCGTCTTGGTCCCTGTAGGGTGGACGGTAGCCCTTCCGATCTTAGGATTAAGATGAGAAAATCCTAAGGTCGTATTGGTCCCTGTAGGGTGGACGGTAGCCCTTCCGATCTTAGGATTAAAATGAGAAAATCCTAAGGTCGTATTGGTCCCTGTAGGGTGGACGGTAGCCCTTCCGATCTTAGGATTAAAATGAGAAAATCCTAAGGTCGTTTTGGTCCCTGTAGGGTGGACAGTAGCCCTTCCGATCTTAGGATTAAGATGAGAAAATCCTAAGGTCGTTTTGGTCCTTGTAGGGTGGACAGTAGCCCTTCCGATCTTAGGATTAAACTGAGAAGATCCTAAAGTCGTATTGGTCCCTGTAGGGTGGATAGTAGCCCTTCCGAGTTTAGGATTAAAATGAGAAAATCCTAAAATCGTTTTGGTCCTTGTTGGGTGGACAGTAGCCCTTCCGATTTTAGGATTAAAATGAGAAAATCCTAAGGTCGTTTTTGGTCCCTGTTGGGTGGACAGTAACCCTTCGCATTATACACTGACCCGGACAAAATAGTGTCTCTCAACCTTTGCCCATCTTCTAGTTCCTAAAAGATGAGCAAAGGGGGGCAATCTGTAGACACCTAATTTTGTCCGGCCCACTTTTCAAAACTTTAACATAAATTGCAAATCCAAACTTAAACTGAAAAATAACAAAATAAAATAAAATTAAGCCCAAAATTAAACCTAACCAAAATCTTAACTAAATAAGCCCAAACCCAAAATATAATTAATCCAAAAATAAAACTAAGCCCACACCTAAAAATAAAATTTTAAAATAAAACGAAAATAAAACTTGAAAAAATAAAAGATAATCAAAATTTAAAAATGATAGTATAAGATAAATAAAAAGAAATAAGATAATAAAAATAAGGATAAAAGATAAAAATAATGTGATAAAAGATACAAGATAAAATTTGTAATCCAAGAAAAATTTTAAATCAAAAATAAGAGAAAAATTTTTTAAAAAAAAATCAGAAAAATCAAATAAATCCAAGATAATTCAGAAAAATAAAAATAATTTCAAGATAAATCAAAAAAAATAAAGATAAATCCAAGAAAAGTCCAAAAATCAAGATAAATCAGAAAATAAAGAATAAATCTAAGAAAATCAGCAAAAATAAATAAAAGATAATAGATAAAATTAAGATATGATAAAATATAAGAGATAAAAATCTAAAATTTAAAAGGATAAATAAAAATATTAGATAAAAGGATAAAAGTTAAGATAACATTAGGAAACAAGAGTTAAACTAAAAAATAAATTCTAAAAATCTGAAAATAAAAAAAACACATTCTCACATACAAAAGAGAGAGCTTTCACGTAGGAAGTGGAGAGCTCCAAAATTTTAGCAAAAAGCCTACAAAGAGAGGCTTCTTCACGTTAGCAAAGGAGGGAGAGGGAGCTTTTCACGTTTTACTAGAAGAAAAAAAGAAGTCTTAAAATTTCCACAAGGAGAAGCTCACGTACACAAGGAAAAGGAGGAGAAATTCAAAAAGAAAGAAAAAGCCTACAAGACAAAAAGGGATCTTTTTACGTAGGAAGAGAAAAAGTCACCTTCTCCTTTTGCTTGGGACATAGGAAGACATTCAAAGGTAAGTCCCTTCCCCTTTTCTTTTAGATTCACATGTGTTGTTTAATTTTAATCATGTAGATCTCATACTTTAATCCTAATATAGCTAGAATTGTTTTTGCTATAGTGTTTGCATAACTTGCATTTTTATTAATCATGGTGTGCATATATTTTCACATTCTTTCACCACTTTTTATCTTGATTTACTGTGGGTCTCTACATGCAAATAAAATCATGTCAAAATTCTGCATATTCTGCACTATTAGCATGCATAGATTTCATCTTAAATTCTGCATAATTATGTGCATGATTAAATTCTGCATATGGAGTTTTAATATCCAAACTTCTATTTTTGCATGGTTTTGCATTCTGTTTTGTACTGCATCTTGAACCAAAAATTCTGCACTATTTTCTGCTTGAAAATTCTGCACGTTATTTCACTCTGCATTTTCTGTCTTTCAAAAATTCTGCACATTATTTCATTCTGCATTTTCTGTCTTTCATAAATTCTGCACTTTCTATCTTCTACAAATTCTGCATTGTAATTCAACTTCTGCATTTTGTTTCATAAATTCTGCACAAAATGTATTTCTGTTTTGTTTTCGTATTCTGTATGGGATCTTCATATGACTTTTACATACTAGAAATTCTGCATGTTTTGTATTGAAAATTCTGCACATATTTTAGCCTAGGCAATGTTCTTGTTGATCTTCCATATTCATTAATTTAATTTCTTGTTAATTTTCTATTAAATTTTAGCATTAGGATTATTTGTTAAGAAACTCTAGTATCACCACCTTGAGTTCTTCTTTGGTCCTAAGCAATTTTGGCTCTAGGCACTTTTCATAAAATTATTTTTAAAACCCTGGACTGAAATAGGAAGGGGATTTTCTTAAAATTATTTTTAAAATCCTGATCTGGAATAGAGATGGGTTCTGATCTGGAATAGAGATGGGTTTTTCATAAAATTATTTTTAAAACCCTGGACTGGAATAGGAAGGGGATTTTCTTAAAATTATTTCTAAAACCCTGATCTGGAATAGAGATGGGATTTTTTATAAAATTATTTTTAAAACCCTAGACTGGAATAGGAAGGGGACTTTTTCTTAAAAATTATTTTTTATCCCAATCCGGAATGGGCAGGGATTATTTTTAAAAATATTTCTTTTAAAAAAAAATCTTTTTTAAAAGACCAACATAAATTCATTAAGATAAATTAATAAAATCATTTTTGGTACCGAAAGGGCGTTTAGGGTGCTAACACCTTCCCTAAAACGTAACCAACCCCCGAACCTAATCTCTAAAAACGTAGACCATTTTCAATTAGGTGTCCGATCTCACCTTTAGATAATTTAGATCGGTGGCGACTCCAAAACCAAATTTTAGGGTCAACACTAGGTTGCCTATGCATTTTATTTTGGAGTTGACAGTGTGGGTTTTAAGTAACAGGTATAGGGTGGATGAATTTTCCTGAATGAGATATAGCAATAGATATGGCTGACTGATATGGTTAGGAGGGTTTTTTAATTGCAGTGTCCGTTTTCGGTTATAACATTGTAATGCTGGATCCGTGGCTAAGTTAGTATGCTCTGAAAGTCTTTCCTGAAAATTGTCCCGCACTTGGTGATAGCTTTGTGAAGCCTGCAGCAGAACCTTGAGATGGAGATCTTTCTTGAACCCAATTTTCATGAATTAAAGCATATTGGTTAATATTAGTTTTGATATGAAGTAAAATAATTTTTCTGCGCTATCATAATGGAAATGGAAATTACTGCAAAATCAAAAGCCAAAGTCTCCTATAATGTTTATGTTCTTTTAGTTAGTGAGACTAACATGTGGCCCTGTTCTAGTTATGTAGTATCTTTAATTTTTTGTAGTGTGGTGCTTTATGTCTTGTAATCAATCTATATCATTTTCTTTTGAGAATTTCCTATGAGGTCTTCAATATCTTTGTGCAGATTAAAAGAGATAAAAATACTTTAGAACCTATGTGGAGGCACAAATATTGTCAAGCTTCTTGATATTGTCAGGGATCAGCACTCAAAAACTCTTAGCTTAATATTTGAGTATGTCGCTACATCACAGGTTTTAAAGTTTTGTACCCAACCTTGATTGATTATGACATACGTTACTACATATATGAGCTCCTTAAGGTTATGTGGTCCTTCAATTTTTTACATTGGGCTGCCACCTTTTATGACTTCTCCATAATCAGCAGTGTTTTCTTATTGCAATAAAAATAACTGGAATATGAGACTTCATGTAAAGCCGTATATGATTTTATTATGATCCTCTATTCCTTAGGCATTTCCCCCACAGTCATCTAGCTTTTTGCAAGGGACTGTACTACTATTGTTGCCATACTATTAAAGATGAATCTACATATCTTCTTTTAGATTTAAATGTTTTGTTGATCATTTCATTATAATTGTTGTTGCAAGAGAAAAAGCTCTGAGAAGATAATGTGAAGGACCTTTCAAGTAATTTGCAAGTAACCTAATCCTACATTTTTATTTTAATACAGAATAAATCTCTTTCCTAGTGCCTGTTAAATTATTCTATCAGTTCTTATAATTTTGTTTTATTTTCAAGTAAATTCTTATAATTTAAAATTGTATAGGTAAGTTCCTGTACTTTCTGCCGTTTGTAGTATAGGATCCTATTGTCTAGACCCGTTATGATGCTATCCCAAACTGCCCGATATGGCAAATGAAAAGTTGATGTAGCTAGTCCCCATGGCAACCGCGTTGCCAAGATGGTAGAAGGACTGCCACGCTGGACAATAGTTGTTATATGTACATATATTTTGATTTTTAAGTAGGTCCCTACAATTTACAAAATACTTTCTCTCCTACCATGGTTGCCTCTCCTCCCATGAAAACTTCAGCATCCTTCTCCAGCCATGGCCACCTTTCCTCCCATGAAAAATTTAGCAACCCTCTTTTCCCATGAAAAATTCAGCAACTCTTTTCTCCCATGAAAAATTTAGCAACTCCTCCCATGAAAAATTCAACTACCCTCTTTTCCTATAAAAAATTCAACAACCAGATCTACAACAATTTACATGGAAGAAGTCATCAAAGAAACACAAAGGGAGTGGGAAACAATTCAATTTTAGCAACACCCATAATGACAAACAAAAATGTAGAAACCCACTTGCCCACAAGTGTTGGTGGAGGTGGCGACACAAACTTAGACCACGACACAAAACCCAATCTTGTTCCTTTTTCATATTTAGCTTTCAATCAAAATCCTTTCCACCCCAAAGAATTGCTATCAATGCAAAATGCATGTAACCAAATGATCTTTTTGAATCTTGACCGCTTCTCCCTAAAACATTGATGAAATCAATCATATGGGTATAGCTCCAATTTTTTTATTTCTTCATTTTCAGCTTTGGAAGAAGAAAACCCAAAACCTCCAAAATTTTATGAAGAACTCTAGGATTGTTTGGGATAAAGAGGCAGAAGAAGGAAGAGGTAGTCATGGCAGAAGAAGGAAGAGGCAGCATGGCAAAAGAGGGAGAGGGATAGAGATGAAGAGGTAGTTGTTGTCTAGCATGGCAGTCCTTTTGCTAGCTGGGCAACACTGTTGTTACGAAAACTAGCCACATCAACCTTCTGTTTGTCACATTGGGTGATTTGGGACAGCATCATGACGGGTCTATATGGCAAGGACCTATACCATAAATGACAGAAAGTGTAGAAATCTGTTTATACGATTTTAAACTATAAGGATCTATTTGAAAATTAGGCAAAATTATATCAACTGGCAGAATAATTTAGCCTTAAAAAATAAGAAAAAGGACAAGAAGAATGAAAGGAAAGAGGGAATTACTAACCAATATTAGCTGTTGGTCTGTTGCTGTTAGCCCAGAGAAAGGAACAGAATGTTGAGGATTGCTGAAAATAATTTTCCTATGTCCAATTTGCAAAGTTTATCCTTTAATTATGCATTTGCAATCTCTATCTCCACTCTGAACTTGGTATTGGCTTCTTTGAGGCAAAATTCTTTGCAGTTTTCATGCATGCAATCTATTAATTTTTAATCATTACTGAATAGTTCATGTGTTCTATCCCAGCAAATTGTATGGGATTAACACCTAAGCATTAAGCACACATAAAAAATTGGAGCCTGCCATAAAAACATTTGAATTTTAAGACTTAACAATGAACGTGAAACAACAGTTATTGCTAATTGATTCAATGGTGTTAAACTGGCCTGAGAATTTTGAGTTTTCAAAGTTGTTTAGAATGTTTGTAAATGTACCACAGGCTATTGAAAAAAAGATAATAAGTCTGTCATTTACCTGTCCTTTTTGATTGATATATTCCTACTTTAAGTTGCAAAAATTGAAAAGATGGCAAGTTAATTTGATTCATATGCGCAAGCCCATGATTAGTTTGTTCTTTTCCTTTTATTTTTTATTCTGGCTTTTATAAAGATCATGAACAGTGTACAACATTTCTACCAGACAAGTCAAGTATTTAAATCATATCCTGTAATGATCTTTTGCTTACATGTACCTCTGCTATATGATAGTCTCTGAACCCACGCCCATGGAAAGCTGATTCTATATGGTTTTCCTCAAGCTCTGAATTGTTTCAGTTCTCTGTTATAGATTCCATCTTTTGTAAAGGTGATAACTTAAGGCAATATTCCTTGGTTAGATATGTTCCATGTTTCTTTCTACGCAGGAAGACAATCAGGTTGTTTAATGATTTCCGTACCTCAGACATGGTTGTTGCTTCACCACTGTACTTGGTTAATGTAAGCAGATTTTATCTATTTTTAGTTCATCATATTCATATTACTCTTGCCTGTTATGATTAGTTTGGAAGTCTTGTGATTTGGTCATACAAGTCATCCTTATTTAGGCTGGGCAGTTTTCTTTCTATTATTGGTTTTTTTTTGTTTTTGGGGGGGGGGGGGGGGGGGAGGGTGGGGAATTGGAGAATGATATTTTTATATAAAGGTACAATAGAGAAGTAAAAGTCATCGGATAACACATCCCTTTAAAAGTAACGATAGAATCTAAAACCAAAAATAGGGGAAGGCATCTACAAAATTGTAATTGCAATATTTTCTTATTGTATTGTCTTTTTCCCCAAACAGAATAAACCCATATTACACTGCCATCTACCTTCCATATAGGTGTAAAAGAATGATATATCCTTATTGCGTGCTGATCTAATAATGCATAAAGTTCATATGTACTAACCTAATTAGAGTTTTGTGAAATTTTTTGTAACTTGGTTGTATATTTTTGTTGCTTTATATGTGTTGAAAATATCCTCTCAAGGTTTGTGATTATTTTGTTTAATTTTAATATATTGCTTGCATATGCTAATGAAACCACTGTTCGAAATGTTAGAAAATTGAAGAGGCTGGAAGTAATAAGGAAAAAGATGTTGACTATCTTTCATCAATAGTGATAACCTCTCAACTTGTTATAATTGAAATGATGGGTTTATAATTTTGGCTGCAAATATTGCTGCCTTTGATGGGGATTTTATGGTATAAAGTTGACAGTATGAAAATTATGAGCTGGTTCTGATCATTGATCATGCGGTTATAATAGTAATGCGGTATGTTGATGGTGTTATTTTAAATAATTACAACATATTGAAGGTCCCTGATTTGCAGCACAATATGAATTTTGTTTCTTATTTATTGTTGAAATTCTGCCAGAATTGGTCTCACGTGCACACAGTTGTTGAACACACTTGATCCGCTTACCATCTAAGCAGCCTAGAACTGATGTTATGCGCGTCAGACCATGGTATGTTCTATATTAGATTTTCCGAAGTGTTGGCAGAAAAACTTAGGCAATATTTAAATTGAGTTCAGATTTTTCATGTGCAGCTATTGCTTAGTTGGTATATAGTATTTGTAATTGATTATATACCATCACTTCATTCAGTATCATGCCTTACGTTTCTTTAGCCTTGTCAGTTTTTTGGTGTTCGTTTGATAACTCAAATTGCAGACCTGTATCTTTAGCTTTGATGGGTGTTCTTTTCTTATTTGAAGACAAAGACATGCATACCGCAATGCGCTGATAAGTTAGAAAACCAAACGCCATGGTGGTCTGCTAATTATGGAAGCTTGAACCATGCAGTAGATATGCTAATTATGGATTAGTGTTCGTGGCCTTATAATATTGTAAATTAAATTATACTCTTATTATATATTAATAAGATTTTTCCTCAAACTAAGTTGTGTATATATGAAATTATCAAATTGTTTTTATTTCTCTCTTCAATAGGAGGAAAATAGAATTTTTAATTTTTTTTAAAAATAAATTAGATTTACGATGAATTTATAATGAAATAACCCAAAAATTTTTGGATTTGTGACAGATTTATAATGGAATTTATTAATTTGAGATGGATTTATGACAGAAATTATCCATGTCATACAATTTTTGAGATGAATTTGCGCCAGTTGTTGTCTATGTTATCATGTTGATTTGGTAGCTTATCCTCATTTTGAAACTGCGATGCATGTTTACTTTTGCGATGGATTTGCAACAATAGTTTTCCATGTCATTTGCCCTAATGTAGCAAATTCTTGACCATTTTGAGAGATTGGCAACTGCCATGCACCATATCATTCTTTGTGGTATGGTTGGCGACCGAAAAGAGATGGATTTAGGATGATCAAACTCTACGTCATTCATTGTGATGTGACCTTTTGCCACAGAAAGGAGATGAATTTGTTAAGGGTAGAGGTTAATGTTATTCATTGTAACATGGGTTTTGGGTCGGAAAGGATACGAATTTGTTACGGATTTTTGAGAAGGATTTTTATTTGTCTTAAATTTTAGACGAATTAGAAATAAATTTACCACGGATATTTAATGATTGATTATTTCCATTTCAAATTTGAGACGGACAAATTTTCTATCACAAATGATTTGCAACAAAGGTTTTAGAGACATGTTTGCTCTATTTCAAACTACGTTACAAAAGTAATTTGAATTTTTGCTATGGAATTTTTTGTCACAGAATGAATTTTTTCTTGTAGTGACAGCCACATATGCAAATGTCCAAAATGCTTAGAACAACTAGCATCCTTCTTTAAGTACTATTTTGTTAAATCATACTATCTATATTAAATGAACCTTCACCATTTCCTAGTTTCTAAGACAATTTATAATTATTAATTAATGAAGATAAATAATTTCAAGCCCTTTGGAATCTCACAATGTTCTCTTGAAAATAGATAGCTGAAAGGTAGATGAAAAATCTAATGATTAGCTCCTAAAAAACAAACATTGCAAGAGATTTATCCACTTTTTTGAGCTCCAAACTATGGATCAAACAATTTAAGTTTTAAGAATTGAATATTGAGCTAGCTCAAAAACAACTTCTTTCCTTATGGTTGGATATAATAATCTCGCTTAACCACAAATGCCTAAACTTATACCAAAGTCAACCTCTAATTGTTATCTTGTTGTCTCTTAGTGCCTTTTTAGCTACAACAACAATGGGTTATCAACAACTCAATTATCCTAATAACTTAAGCTGCTAGATGATTGTCTTAAATGGTTTTTATAATATATATTTTTAATATACTTCTTCACATGTATTTTTTTTTTAGACATGAAATGTAAATAATTTTTAATTTTTATATAATAATAAAGTTGAACCTTTGATCATTTATTTATAAAAATTTTGATGCAATGTTAACGAAATTAACTACCCCAACAACTTAGCTGTTGAGTGAAGGACTTGAATGGCTTTTATATTGTATATTTCTAACATGGGTCAGCTCTCATTTCCAACAAAAATCTGATGCCATAGTTACAACCTCAAATTCCTTTGCGGTCCAAACCACTATCCAATTCATACTTCTCTTAAAGTTGCTCTCAATGCTTCCACTAGCTACCCACTACCGTATTTCACAATTACTAATGAATAATCAAAGTGATGGAAGATATTGAGGGTGTTCATAATTAGAAAACTAGGTCCCATATAAATTGCCTCTTGTCTGCGAGTGAGGCAACAATGTTCTCCAAATTCTCTTGCATGCATGCTGCAATGTTTACAAGCTTCGAGTTGACAATCCAAGATGTGATGGCAAGCAAGAATTTATAGCATGCTATAATTGCAATGCATGACGTTGAAATAAAATTAGAGAAAGAAGGTGGAGAGCTAGTGATTAAGGAGGAAAACTCTTCCGATTTAGAATAACTACTGTGGAATGCAGAAACGAATTGCTCCAGCCGCAATTTCTCTACTTCCTCATTTTTAACAACAAGAGACATGAAGTTTTGTAACAAAAAAGGGTGGGTCTTCGAGTGCCCACTTACTCCCAATTCAATTCATCATACTTCAATGAGTCATTACATTTACTTATATCCTATATATAAGCTGCGTACAACTTCTAGAAAATGGAAAACTCGAGGGAAGATTTCTCAGCAACGCCTCTCCGCGACTTCCGCTCACATACCTCATGCTACGTATCCCTTCGACCATGCTCGAGGGTTTTTCAACCGTGCTCCTCTTCAAGGAGGTTCCAGTCCTATCTCTTCCACCTGGGTTAATGGTGTGGCTTTGTGTGGGCCCATGGTCCGGACTCCCACCTCTATCTGCATCTGGAGAATTAAAAGATCCACGTTCATTGCACCCCTTCCCCTACGAAAGACACCTTGTCCTCAAGGTGGTATTTTGGTTATAGCTTGCAAAACTCAGAGAAGGTTTACCAGGTAGCATACTCCGGTAGCAAACATGACCACTAGACTAGGAACCTCCTGGCCCTTTTTGCGCAACACCCGAGGCAAGGGTAGCCACTGGAGATTGCACGAGTTGGTTCTCCTTGCAGAGGATGGACAATTCGAAATGAGGCGGTCAGCAGCTCCATGGAATGGTTTGAGGGTTGAAACATGCAGAACCAGGAGGATTTTGCTTGTAGGAGGAAGCCCGATCTTATAAGCCACCAAATCTGTCTTCTTGTGTTTTGGAGAAGGACCAAAGTAGCGTTTGGCCAATTTCTAGCTTACCCATGAGGCCATGGTGGACTGGCGGAAAGGTTGGAGTAAAATTAGGACCTTGTCTCCTAACTGGAAACACCTGTCAATCCGCTTTTTGTCTGCCAGGTTCTTCATTCTATTCTGAGCAGCTTGTAAATTACATTTGAGAAGGGCCAGAAGAGCCGTTCTTTCAGTGAGCAGTGTCCAAAGCTTCGATCTTTGAGGACCCACTCTTGTATACAGGGATGTGTGGTGGAAGCCGGCCATATAAGGCTTGGAAGGGGCTCATCTGAGTTGAGGAGTGCATCGTAGTATTGTATTGATATTCAGCCCAAAAGAGGAACATTGACCAAGTCTTGGGGTGTTCATGACAAAAGGCCCTTAAATACTGCTCCAAATATTTATTCACTATTTCTAATTGTCCGTTAGTCTGTGGGTGGTAAGTCAGAGCTAGTCTTCAGCGCGGTACCACTCAACAAGAATAGTTGTTTCCAAAACTGACTCATGAATATTGGGTCCCTGTCTGATATAATGGATGTAGGATATCCATGTAGCTTGATAATTAATAAGACTCCCCGCATGACCTCTCATTGGTGAACAGTGGAATCTCCTTAAAAGTGGTAACTTGGACTTGGGAATTGGTGCCAAGCATGATTCAGAAAATGATAAAGTTATAATGTAGCACATAATTTTAGTCATATGATTAATATAATTAAAATTTAATCATACATTATAACATAAATTTAAAAAATAATTTTATACTACCACATATATAATAGCCAAAAATGTAAGCATTATATATGTGGCAATAGCATTGTTTTTTTTGAAGAAATAGTAAATTGTCCTTTATTGTAATAAAAAGGGTCTTTTCCACTTGGTCACGCAAAGCAAGGAGCTCAGGGCCCAAGGCATGTTCTTTTTTTAATTCTTCCATATAGGAAAAGTAGGTACTGTCAGAGCAAAAAGAGAAGAAGTGGCTCCCTCTTCTTCAAACATTAGTGAAAGGCCATTTGCAGCTTTGTTGAATTTTCTAGGTTTGTACTCAATAGAAAACTGGTAACCCATTAGCTTATTGATGAATTTTTGTTGTCCTGGAGTCTAAGCTCCTTGAAAGAGGAGCTCCTTCAGACTTTGATGGTCCGTACGAATTGTGAAATGAGACCCAAGCAAATATTGCGCCATTTTCCAACTGCCTCACCAATGGCAATTAATTCCTTCATGTATGTAGAGGTCCCCATCATTCTTGGGCCCAATTTACGACTATAATAAGCCAATGGCCACCCTTGTTGCATGAGAACTGCACCTAATCCACTATTAGAAGGATCTGTTTCTAACTCAAAAGGAAGAGAGAAATTTGGTAATGTCAAGACTGGGGATTAAGCCATAGCCTTCTTGAGAGCTTCAAACGCCTATTCTGCTTGATTATACCAGTGGAAGGAATCTTTTTTAAGAGATCCGTCAAGGGAGCTGCCAGTGAAGCATCCCCCTGAATAAACCTTTGGTAGTAACCACTGAGGCCAAGAAATCCTCTTAACTGCTTCATTGTAGTTGGATAAGGCCGGGCTACCATTGCTTCTATTTTGCTTGGATCAGCTCTGATTCCCTGAGAGGATACAATGTGGCCTAGGTAATCAATTTCTTCTACTCCAAACGAGCTTATGGACAATTTGACAAATAAGTTATGGTCTATTAAACATTGCAAGATAGAGGAGAGGTGCTGTAGATGCCTCAAGAGATCAGTGCTATAAACCAGAATGTCATCAAAGAAAACAATCACAAACCTCCTCAAATAAGGTTGAAAAATCTGGTTCATAACTGCTTGAAAGGTGGATGGCACATTGATGAGACCAAATGGCAAAACAAAAATTCATAGTGGCCATTATGGGTCCTAAAGGCAGTTTTATGAGTATCCTTACTCACTACTCTGATCTGGTGGTAACTGGAGCATAAGTCCAACTAAGAAAAAAATTTTGCTCCAAAGAATTTCATCAATAGTTGGAATTGAAAAACGGTCACGTACTGTTATGGAATTGAGTGCTTTGTAGTCGACGCACATTCTCCATGAATTATCTTGGTTTTTGACCAATAAGACAGGAGAAGAATAGGGACTCTTACTGAGCTTAATGAAACCAGTGACAACAGCTCCGATATTTGCTTCACAACTTCATCTTTATGGCAAATGGGATACCAGTAAGGCTTGACATTCACAAGTTCAGCTCCTGAGTTGAGGTGAATGACATGATCATTGCCCCTAAAAGGTGGCAGGCCTTGCGGTTTGGCAAATAAGGACTGTTACTTGCGCATCACTTCCATATTGGCCCCTTTGAACCCGTGCTTCCAACTGGTCCAACTCTTGAAGGACCAGGTTTCTCTTATCACGCCCTTCTTCCCTTTGTATCACCTGAACCTCTCCCTTTTTATTCCCACCTAGTTCACGGCCCACTTTCTCCCTAAGTGTTACCTTCTGACTGGCCCAACAGAAATCTACACCATATTTTTATAGTCATGGACCACTTTCCCCAATAATGACAGCCAAGGAATACCCAATACCCCTTTCAATCCCAGAACAAGTTAGTCCATTGTGAAAGTATGCCCCTGTAATTCAATTTCCACCCCATTACACAGCTTCCCTTTTTATTCCCACCTAGTTCACGACCCACTTTCTCCCCAAGTGTTCCCTTCTGACTGGCCCAACAGAAAACTACGCCATATTTTTATAGTCATGGACCACTTTCCCTAATAATGACAGCCAAGGAATACCCAATAGCCCTTTCAATCCCAGAACAAGTTAGTCCATTGTGAAAGTATGCCCCTGTAATTCAATTTCCACCCCATCACACAGCTTGAGACAAGCTTCAGAACCACCTATACCCCCAAAGACTCGAAACCGCCTGATCTTCGTAGTGGCAAGGGCGAGTTCACTCACCAGGTTTGCTTGGATAAACTTATGTGAACTCTCGCTATCAACAAGAATGGTGATGGGTCTCCCCTTAATGATGGAATGGATCCTGAAGGACTTGGGTAGCAAGTGGAACAGAGAGCACATTCTAGCTGCTGCAAATTGTGTAATCACATAGCCTTCCACATCATTCTTTGGGACCCCTTTTTCCAGTATGCCTTCATTACCAACTTCGGAATTCCTCACCAGCATCATTATTTGATTTTTGCAACGATGCTTCGCACTCCATATGTCATTGCAATTGTAGCAGGGACCCTGTTGTCTCTTGGCTTGAAGCTCCTCATGAGTCAACTTCTTAATGGGGATGGCATTCTTGGTTCTCGAAGTGGATGTTGCCGTTGGATTAGCAGCGGGTACTTCTTTTGCTACCAAGGCTCCTGTGATTGCGAGCCTAACGGTATGAGGGCCCTTCTGCGTGCCTGCCCTCCCCATTATGGTTGTTAAGGTCGTCCTCATTTCTTCAAAATGGGAGTCATGCGCCACAGCAAATTCCATGGCGTGACTCAAGGATGCAGGCCAACTAAGCTGGAGAGCTCTGCGTAGGTTTGGTTTCAGACCAGATAAGAAGAAGCTTATCAACAGATTTTCGTCATGAGGTTCTCAAAAAAACTCAAGTATTCCGCTAAGGCACCCGTTTGTGTTAGCTTGGAAAGCATATGTTGAAGATCTTGGTATGGCGAAGCTCCAAATCTCTTCCTCATTGCTTCCTTAAATTTGACCCACGTGCCTAGCATACCATTGTTAAAGGCCCATTGATACCAAGCTACTGCATCACCCCCATATGGAGCTCTGCTCTTTGCAATCTCAAAGGCTCAGGAATCACATGGATATTAAAGAATAAATCAATTCTAAACTGCCAACTATGTGCATCAGATCCATTAAACCTAGGAACTTCCAGCTTGACCGAACGCACACACTGGGGTGTTTCGCCTCTGTTAACCTGACCTGCTTCAATCCTGAATCCCACAATCGCTTGATCCTCATTCAAGTTTGCCGTATGTTCCACTGTTACGACCCTTTGAGCCAACCCGTCCATTCGCCCCACGATTCCCACTAAGTACGTTTGGAGCTGTCGCAGCTGTTTTGAAAGCTCCGTGAACTGCTTTCTCCCCTCTGCCTGCAGGTCAGAGTGTTGACGCCTGCTTTTGGCTTGTAAGTCCGCATGCCACTGCTGCACCTACTGCTGAAAGTAAGCGAGTTCATCTACCACATCTTGAACTTTCGAGTATCCACTTACTCCCAATTAAATTCATCATACTTGAATGAGTCATTACATTTAGTTACATCCTATATATAAGCTGCATACAACTTCTAGAAAATGGAAAACTGGAGGGAAGATTTCTAACAACGCCTCTCGGCGACTTTCGCTCATATACTTCACACGCGCTCGTCTTCTGGGAGGTTCCAGTCCCATCTCTTCCACCTGGGTTGATGGTGTGGCTTGGAGTGGGCCCATCGTCTGGACTCTCACCTCTGTCTGCATTAGGTCACCCTAGGGAATTAAGAGACCCACGTCCATAACAATTTTTGTGTGTGGGTGAAAGCACTTCTGTGTTTAAGTGGAAGAGAGGGCATAGAGTGTTCTACACCCTTCATCGATTTTTTTTTCAATTATTTACTTAAATTTTCTTCCCAAATCTTTCTAGCAATAACATGCCTAGGCATTAATTATGCATTGAGTTGGAGAACTATGTTAGAGTAGGATGTTCTTTGAATATTTTGGCAATCAAATTCAGCCGGAAAAATGGTGTTGGTTGGATTTGACAATGGGTTAACTAGTGTAAGAAATCTTCATCTTTGACCTCCTTGTTATATTAATTAAACACAGCTGACAAAATGGTAGAACCCTCGCTTGCTACCATTGATGGAGATGATTATCGAGTATTTAGTGTGATAAGGAATTAATGATGTCTGAGGTTTCCGCTTATAGATTACATAAAGCCTGTGTTCAATTTGCTCTTTTGTTTTACAATTCAAATTAATTCCTATATTTTGTTGCAGGTTTTCAACTTAACTGACAATCTAAAGGTTCTCTTTCTAATTCTTAATTATTACAAAAGCTAGCTGTTCACAAGGTTTGCTTTTTGGTGTTGATATAGATGCTTAATTGTTATCAGGATGATAACTCAAACTACCATACAAACTAAAACTGCGTAAAAAAAAAAAAAAACACTCATGCTAATAGCCTTCAATTTAGCACCCACGACAATGGCACTAACCTCTAAATCTCTCCGATACTAACTTTGCAATTTTTTTTTTTTACGAACCAGAAACAATGACAAGATTTAGTAGGAAGATTCCCATGGAATGTGTTTGCCCCCAGAGAGGAGACTTCAATGGTGAAGAAAGGCAAGTGGGGCTTCCTTGGAACACTTTTTTTCTTCTTTCTCTTCTAGATTGGTTTCTTCCTACACATGGCCTCCCTGCTTCCTTGGGGAACTTTTCTTTCTGTTCGACTCCGCCAGTAGCTCTTCGTAACCGCGACCCAGATCAAATGTCGTAGACTTGTCATTGATGCTAATGAAAAAGTTGAGATGGAAAAAGAGGCTTCCTGGATCAAAACTTTGTGTTTCCTGACAGATGCCAAGCACGATGAGTGCGTGAATTTCAACATGGAGTAAATTGCTCATATGGATTGGTTAATGGTATATGAATCAAAAGAACCTCTTTGAATTTAATGGTCCAGCCCATTAGTGATTGTCTGCTTTAGGCCAAGGCTTGTACAGATTTCCACGTGCCTCAATATTAACTTATATACCCAGCATCTCTTCTATAATTTGTCGATGTGAGGATTTGCCTGTTACGTACAACAACCTAGGAACTCAGCGTCCTTGTTAAGGTTTGCCCCACCATTGTTCAAGAGGACAAGCAAAGTGGCTATGATACCAATAAATGCAACATATAGTTGTATAATATATGAATGAGACGGTTTCTATGAATTTTCAGAAACTGATATGAGGTTTTCTTATATTATATCATATATATATATATATATAATGCAACATATTAATTTTTTTGGGTACAATCACCTAAGCCTTTTGCTAACATATTTTTATTAAATTTTTTTCATAAAGTAATGGGAAAAAAAAAAAAAAAAAGAACACAACTTGAAGGAAGAATACAAACAATATCATGATCTTCTCCCTTAATTAAACACTACAAGTTTCAAGAAAGGGATAGTCAGTGTAACCTATAATAGGATCAGAAGTGAAGAACGTCTCCCTATTGTATTTGTTGAGAGGCGCATTTATTTCGAATCTCTTTGGCAAATCTGGATTAGCCAAGAACAGACGTCCAAAAGCAACAAGATCTGTTCTGTTTCCAGCCACTGCCTTGATGCCATCTTCTCTGTCATAACCACCAGCAACAATGAAAGTGCCATTGAAGGCCTTTCTCATTGGCAAAAGGCTGTAAGGGGTTTCCGATTTTTCTTCAGGCATCTTCATTCTTGGCTCCACCATGTGGCAGTAAGAAATGCCATAGTCATTCAAGGATTTGGCCATGTGAAGGCCCAAGGCTTCAGGATTAGAGTCTCCACATTCATTATAGTTCGAAAATGGAGATAATCTTACTCCAACTCTATCTGCCCCTATCTCTTCACAAACAGCTTCAACAACTTCCAAAGCAAAGCGACATCGGTTCTCAAGGGATCCACCATATTTGTCTGTTCTGTCATTCACTTGGTCTTTCAAGAACTGGTCAATTAGGAAACCGTGAGCCCCATGGATCTCAACCCCGTCAAAACCTACATATTTGGTATATCATTTTAGAGATATAAATATAGTGGCAGTCAGTACTGATAGCCTCATGTACATATGCTACAAGCATCCTTATAAGTGGAAAACCATTTTGAATATGTTCACAAAGCTGCCTATAAATGCGTTTATGATGGCACAAATGATCCTGAAGCATAATTTGCAAGAGACAGTTTGGTTTGAAGTTTAAACAGTTGCTAAATCTCAACAAGCTACAGTCAGTAAAGTAATGAATTACCAGCTTCTATGGCATTCCTTGCAGCAATTCTGAAGTCATTGACAATATGAGGAACTTCATCTGTCTTTAGCCGCCTTGGTGTTGAGAAATGCGCAGTTGCACTTTCAATACCATTATTTTCTAAGCTTACTGGCTTATCAGTACATGATATTGGAGCTTCCCCATTTGGCTGAAAATCTGATCACAACAGATAAATTGGAAGACGAGGTCATATGTGTAATTAAGCAAGCATAACTATTAGAACCATCTGATGAGAACTTGATCGAAGTCACAAAGATGATATATACCTCGGTTTGAAACCCTTCCACAATGAACAATCTGCAGAAAGAATACGCCACCTTTGGCATGAACAGCATCCACAATGGGTTTCCATGCTTCCACTTGCTCTCTTGTCCATATGCCAGGTGTGTTTGGATACCTTCATTTTTCCACGTAAATCTAACTTAGTTTCCGGATAGAACTATTCCTAGGTGCCAAGTAATTAATTAAATTTTGATTCAGGAATAGAAAACTTTTAGTCTAATCAAAATAAATTCACAAAACTCTCACAAAAGGCCAATAAATCAAAAAACTATTGGTCTTTATTTATATTTTATAAGAGTTTCGTGAGACTGTTTTACATAATAACGGTGTAACCGGATTATTAGGAAAAATGACAACGGAAGGGAAAATTTGATACCCTTGAGCAGTGTCTGAAATACCAGTAGCTTCTGCTATTAAAAGACCCCCCTTGGATGTTCTCTGAGAGTAATACAAGATAGCGTGCGGCTGAGGAACATGGTTGTAAGATCTTACTCTGCCCAATGGTGGCAAAACAATTCTGAAAATTATTGAAAAAAACCACATTGTAAATAACAAAAGCTTGCTTACATTTTGACTAGAAATGTGTGGATGAGCTAAAGGAGGGAAAAGAACTAGAGTAAGCAAGTGAGATGATAAAATCAGTCCCTAAAAGAAAAGAAAAAGTGATGCAAAATAAAACAATAATTTAAAACAAAGAAGTACCTATGAGATAGATTGAAGTTTCCCATCTTGTAAGGAGTAAGAAGAGGATTAACATGAGCTTCAGCCGGCATTATCGATTAAGTTTCTGTTATCCTGATTTTAGAAAAATGTATTTTCCGTGGCCGTTCTGTTCTGTGTTCTGATATGAGAACGAATATTGCCAGATTCAATTGAGTATTTATAGTTGTAGAAGGTGGGCCTTTTCAACCTTTTAAAACAGTGGTCAAAGTGTGATGACGCGAGGGATTGCGTTGAGGGGCTTTGAACTAGGTTGCTGCGCAAGCAACGTACAAGGAGACACAATTCTTCAGCCTCTCCATCTATCAAATTTTACTATTGCTTCCGTGGTTGACGTTTCTTATGGTCAAATAAAATAATAATTAAATTATCTTCTATGTCCTATCTCCTTTCGCGGTTGTTTGTATGAATCTATAAAATTCACTGAATTGGAGGGCTGGCTTTTACCATTTCTGCCTTCATACAGATTGACGTTTTCAGAACCGCTTGTTTTTTCTGAGTAATATTCATATTATATTATACAATCTCTCTCTTGTGCTTCTTCTTCTCCCTCTTAGTTATTCTTTCCTCTTGCACGTACGTCCATCAATCATTTTCTTTTTCTTTTGTCTTCTTCTCAATTTTGTGGGACTGTGAAGACTGAAGAGCGCAAGTCCGCGTAGTTTCTCTCTTCCCCATTTTTTTTTTCCTTTAATGGCTATTTCAAATTCTAAAATTTCAATCCATGGAAAATGTCCTTAATCTTATTTAAAAGATAAAATTATTATTTTTATTTTCCAAAAATATACATTTTATCAATTCTATTCTTAAATTTTTTTTTTTGTTTTTAAGTCATCCTTAAAAGTTCTAAAGCCCATCAATTTGGTCTTGCCGTTAGGAGCTTTGTGAATTCTTTAACGGCATGCTAAGTTGTCCTTATAAGTTGGCCAACTCTTATAATGATAAAATAAAACTTATCTGCCGGCACTCTTGAGAGACTCGGAGATCTCCCAGATGGGGAGAATGCTTCCATAAGGATTTGATACTGCGACTTTGGCTAGTTACCTCAGGCTTCGGCATGTTTGCTGCCTCACCTGCCACGAAGCTTTTGGCTTTGTACGGTGACTGCGCCATTTTCATACAGACACTGAGATCACTATCTGTGCTGTGTATTTATACATAAACCCAGAAATGCTGGAAACGGGTTTTACTCGGCAAAAACGGTGACACCACACAGCGTCGTATCACCCGGTGTCGACACATGAACGACACTGCAACTAGAATGTTTTTGGCTGAATATAGCTTCCCGTCAACATCAACTGTCCTAGGGCCCGAGCACCCTCGGGCTCTCCTCCCCTGCACACAAGGTGCAAGGGATGTTAAAAAATGGTGCATCAATGCACCTTATCATTATTCAAAATTAATTAAATAAAAAATTATTTTTGCCAAAAATAAAATTAACTCGTGGCCTGATTTTAAAATTTTTTTACAAAATTATCATATTTTTTAAGTAGAAATTTGATTAAATTAGAAGTATTTTAAAATATTTTTTAATATAAAATTTATTTTTATTTATCAATTTAAAATTTAAAAAATAGTTTTATTTTCAAGAATTTGCACCAACTTACAAATTTTGACCACATTTAGCGTAAGAGTAAATTAGCATAAGATGAGGCTAACTCATGAACACAACTCAACATGCCTTTAGGGAATTCACGGAGCTCCTAATAGCTGGACCAAATTGATAGGTTTTAGAACTTTCAAGTATGGCTTTGCCAAAAAGGAAAAAATTTCAAGAATAAAATTGATAAAATGCATATTTTTGGAGGAAGAAAATAATAATTTTGCCTCTTTGAAGTCGAATTCTTCCGTCTCTTAGCAGCAACTGTAATCTTCTATTTCTTTCCTGTGTGTTTATTTTCCCCTTCTTTAAACCAAACTTCATATATGAAAGATTGATTCATACTTTGCAGCTTTGGGTTTACTGAGATAGGCACCCCATCCCTGTTATTTTTCTGTCTTGTATTTGTAAATAATTTGGATTCAGCTGTCTGTGAGTGGATATTGACTTGCTCTGTACGCTTGTTCTACTGTCCATGGTCGTGACTTTCTGTTCATCTCATCGTACTCTGATTCTGTTTCCTCATTCCTCAACCCATGATTTCTAGTTGATTATGTTGACTTCTAATTGTTAAATGAAGATAAAATGTTAGCTTTTGGTTCTGGCCTGCTTTCATTTTCGCCTTTGTTCTGTGAGGGAATGAATGATTCAGAGTTTTAGTGAGAGACATCATGCGGTTCCCGTCTCTCTCTCTAACCGGGTCAGGGGAGTTATCGGTCGGATTTACGCCCGCAGCGGCGAGCCATGGCCGTCGGTGACGACCGGTGCACCGTTCCCGGTCAGTAGTCCGCGGTGCGAGCGGGTTGGGAGCCAAGGATATTGCCTTGGACCTTCGTAGAAGACAATGGTCTTCTACTTTAATTATTCTTTTTGTTTTTTATTAACAAAATTACAAAAAGTTTCTAATGCCTATGGGCTCACACAATTGTTTTAATTTATTCTTCTTTATTTTTTTTACACTTGAAAGAAGTTTAAAGAAAAGTTAAAATATATAAAAAATTTTTATACTTTTAAATCGTTACAAAATTTTTTTTATATTTTTAATAATAATAAATATACTATATTTTAAAATTATAATAATTTATTTCTTTTATTAAAAAATTATTTAAATTTTAATAGAGTAAATTACTTTTTGTTAAAAATTGAAATCCTTTCCATCTATTTTTAGTAATAAAATAAAATTTTAAGTAATCATATGTCAAAATTACAATTAAATAAAAATTTCTGATAACAAAATTTTATTTAAAATTACATAATTTAAACGGTTACAATCTTCAAAAAACTATTTTTAAAGAACAATATATCTAATTTTTCTTGATGAGAATAGGCTTCCATGGGAGAAGTTTCAATTTTCAACAAAGAATCATGTAATTCAATAAATTTTAAATAATTATTTAATAAAAGAGATAAATTATTATAATTTTAAAGTGTAATATTTTTTATTATAATTAAGAGTGCAGGAAGGTTTTTGAAATAAGATAATAGCATGGGAGAATTTCATATATTTTAATCAAAAAATAAGTGTATTCTGGTTCAGGCTTAGAATTGCGTTAGGTGATTCACAAGTCTGGATTTGAGGTTGACAAATAACCTAGTTTGATAAGCGGATTAAAATGTAGGAATAATTATATATATATATATATATAAATTTTAAATATTTTTATTTTTTTAAAATAATATTTTCAAAATAAAGAAAGGGATTATAAAAAAGTTAAAAAAAAAAAACTTTTGATTTGTTCACAATGTGGGTTTTGCTACATGGGCCAATTTGGGTGAAAGATTAGGATCCTCTGCCTTTTTTAAAAGGAAAGGCAAAAGGCCTTCCTCTTACAAAAGTGAGAGGAAGGTTAGAAAAAGCACCGGGAGAATAACATAAAAGAAATAGCCTAATTTAGCCTTCCTCCTCACTTTTGTGAAAACAAGTCCTTATACCATTAGAGGATCCTAGTTCTTGGGGTTGGCATTTTTTGTGTTCCTTTGGAGGCTTTTTAATAGAATGTCTTTGAGGCATTTTATGTAAGCTAGTGAATGGGTTGAGATTTTTTAAAGTAAAGAGTATATTTTATATAATAAAATAAAGATAAATAATTATTAATAAAAAAATTAATTATATAGATTATCTCATATTTATGAATTATTATTTACTTATTTGTATTTTATAACAATTTTTTATATTAATTTTTTTAATAAATAATTATCTACTTATACTTTATTTCATAAAATCACTCTTCACTTTAGAGAACTTAAATCTTAAAAACAGTAATAGTTCCAAGAAATTCAAATTTTACTTTGTTACTATTCGTTTCACCTTATATTTTCTTACTTGTTATTAATTTCTTTGTGTTTGTTTTTAATATTTGAATAGTACTAGAATTTAGATAACAATAGCAAAAATAGAATCTTAACTTTTCAGTGCAAGTAAGGTAGAGTAGGAAAAGTTGAAAATTCATAAAAATTAGAAAATCCATAAAGATAAAAAAAAACAAAGAAAATTTCACAATATTTATAAAAATTAGAAATGCTTACGCCCATGAAATTTATAAATAGGGGAATTTTTTATGAACTTAAAAAATGTCATCCAAGTGCCCTTTCTTTCCTTCTAAAATTATTTTGCTCAAATGTCAAAAAGGTTCCTTAAAAAGAGTTGTACGAATGGGAGGCATATACATTATTTTCTTACAATAACTTGGAGGGAACCTATTTGGTACTTTTGCAAAATCCAATGATATTTCTTTATTTTCTAAAATATAAAAAAAAAAACTCCCCTAAAAATATATGCTTTTAAGAATAAAAGTGTGTACATTTTTTCCCTCTAAATTTGGGAGTTGCTTTTTTGAATTTCATTCTTTTCTAAAATACAAAAAATAAAACTTCGCTACGAAATTTGTAGGAATTGAATATATATATATATATATATATATATATATATTCTTTTCCTGTTTATTTGACTTTTGGCTACGTAAAATTTCATTGATACGAAGATTCAGACTTCTTAAGAAATTTGTCAAAATTGAAGGCATATACATTCTTTGTCTATAAATTTAATTTTTGATTCCCTAGAATTTTGGCATTATTAATACACACAAATCTCCTTAATGATTGAACTTTTTGATGATACTATTATCCTTGAGATAATCAAGAAATCATTAAACATTTTAATGATTCTTTGATTAATTCTTCTTTGAATAATCCTTTTAGAGGAATTAAAAATTTAGGAATTTTGGCTTTTGAGAAAAAAGGGTGAAGAACAAAGGAACTCAAGAACCTAAAACTCTTTTCACCCTTAACTACATTTTATAATATCATATGGCCCAAGTGAAATTATAATTTCCACTTTTAACATTTTTGGGGTAAATTAAAGATTCCTTATTTTGATTTCTCTTGATTTTTCTTAAAATTTGTGAGATGCCTAACTATTTCTAATTTCTTGTAAATTAACTTTTTAGGAATTTTGCAACATTTTATAATTTGGAAATCTGATCATTTCAAAAATTGTATGTTTCGTTTCTCATTTATAAACTATCATTCCCACTTTTGCGTGTTCTGCTTATTGCTTTACAAGAATTTGGGTCTAACCTTAATCTAAACATATCCAAAACTCCCCTTTTTCTTTCTTTTTTATTTTTAAAAAAAGTGTCATAAGACTTTTAAAAAAAAAAAAAAATTGGGCCCGAGCTGACCGGACCCAAAAGAAGCACTTCGTACTACTTATACCAAAAACCCAAGTGAAATGGAACAAAATATGACCCAAGCTAATTAAAAAAAAAAAATCTCTCCTTTTTATTATAACATAAAACAAATAAAAAAGATCTCAAGATTTAGGAATCGCAAGCCAACTCCCCCCACCCCCCTCTCTTGCAACTTCTGTTTTTAAATCTTTTCCATTGTTTTTAACCTTTAAACTTTTTTTAAAAAGAGAAGCATGACAAAATTTAAAAGAAGTTAACGACATCTTTGGACCCAGTAAATGATCCCTGACAGCTCCACCTTAAACGAACCCAAAAGGGTCCGTTTTATTTCACATTTTGGTTCCCTTTTTTCTTTAAACCATGTCCTTTTCTAAAAAAAATGTTCTTTTTTTTATTTTCAAAACACTTAATATTTTCGTTTTTAGAGAAAACAAAAATATAAGATAGAAATGGAGCTCCAGCACGGCCCATAGGGAGTTTAACTGGCACCTTTCCTCCACCACAAGCTGTCACCGGCGTCAGCGACTCCTATCAGCAACAGTGGTGGCCTCAAGCACTTGCCATTGATAGTATGAAGTGAAGAAGATGGTGGAGCAGAGGGGAAGCTATCGAAAGAGGGGTCTCTGTTTGAGAGAAATGTATAGCCACGCTGGTGATGAAAATGTAGACAATCTTAAACGATAAAAGAAGAAAAGCACGCCTGTGGAAAATAACACGCAAGTCCTAGGTTGCCAGGAGGGCATCTCGACGACTTTCTCACGTGGCTTTCTTTTTCCTGCTCGATGGAGGTGGTTTTAGCGGGACAGACGGGTGATGGATTCAAAAGCCCGTGTGCAGCCGTAAGAGATAAACTAGGAGCAAAACAAAGAAAAAAGAAAATAAAATATATATCTACTACTCAAAGATTTTTTTTTAATGACACATAATTTTATTTTTATTTAAAATTTACACTCAAATTTTAATTTGATTAACTTTCATTTAAGAATTTTAACATGATATTTTTTTTAAATGATTTAATATAATTTTTATATATTTTTTAAATTAAACTTGAAAAATAAAAAAATTAGTTATAAAAATATGATACTACTAATATTTATAATAAAAGATCTTAAAAAAATATTATTATAAATTAACTATTAAAATATTATAAATTTAATATGTTTAATTCATAATTAATTAATTTTAGGATAAATTTCATAAATTTTAAATTTTAAAATACTAAATATTAAAATCTAAAACTTTAAACTCAAAACTCAAAACCTAAATCCTAAATCTAACTTCTAAATATGATATGATATTAAGCATTTAACTCTAAAATCTTAAATATTAAACCACAAAAATAAAACTTTAAAATGCTAAAATATAAACTAAACTCTAAAAATGATCCTTACTTATAAATCTTTAACTATAAACTATAAATTCAAAATAAAAAACTTAAACAAAATTCAAATCTTAAGTCTTAAACTATAAAATCATAAATCTTAAATACTTAAACTTTATATAGTTTAGTATTTTAGATTTATAATTTTACAATTTTGAGATTTTATATTTCAGTGTTTAGGACTTAATGTCATATTTATAAGGCTAAAATGTACAAAACTACCCTGAACTTTAGGTCGACTTTAAAAAACTCTCCTAAACTTTGAAAATTTTCAAATGACTCTATTGAACTATGAAAATTTGTAAAACACCCCCTTCCGTCAAGTTTTCCATTAAAATTTGGATGTTTTTTGGTCAACTTCCACTTTGACCTGATAAAAAGACAAAAATACCATTCAAATGTACATAAATTTTCAAATATACCATAAATACAAAAAAAAAACCTAATGTAGATTTGTAATTTAAGGTTTAGGGTTTAGGAATTTAGGATTTAGAGTTTAAGGATTTAGGGTTTAGGGTTTAGAGTTTAGGATTTATGAGTTTAGGGTTTAGAGTTTAGGGTTTAGGGTTTAGGATTTAAGATTTAGCGTTTAAGGCTTAGGGTTTAAGATTTAGAGTTTAGGGTTTAGGGTTTAGGGTTTAGGGTTTAAAGTTTTAGGATTTAAGATTTAGGGTTTTAGGATTTAGGATTTAAGGTTTAGAGTTTTAGGATTTTAGGGTTTAGGATTTAGGATTTAGGGTTTAAGATTTTAGGGTTAGGATTTAGAATTTAGGCTTTAGGGTTTAGGGTTAAGGTTCAATGTTAAAACTCCAAAATTTTACTATTCACAGCCTTCAATTTCTCAACTTTACAATGAAGGTCATTTTCGTTATTTTCTTAAATTTTGACAGAAAACTTGACAAAAGGGGTTTTTTGTAAATTTTTCATAGTTCAAGAGGGTCATTTAAAAATTTTTAAAGTTCAGAGGGTTTTTTAAAATTCACCTAAAGTTCAGGGAAGTTCTGTGTATTTTAGCCTATTTATAATTAAGGATCTTAGGGTTTTAAAGTTTAAGATTTAGGGTTTGAGGTGTAATATTTAAGGGTGTTTATTTTATAGTTTAGGATTTAATGTACCATTATAGGTTTTAAGGTTTAAAATTTTTATGTTTATGATTTTAAATTTAACATTTTAAGGTATAAAGTATTAAGTTTTAGTAAATAGGTTTAGGATATAATGTTTTAAATTTATTATTTAATGTCATGTTATATTTAAAGTTTTGAATTTTAGGATTTAAAACGACATGAATTTTGGCCTTATATAAATTAAATAATTATATTACGTGGATGATTATTTAATTGGTTCTATTATTAAAAAAAGGACAATAGAATTTTTAGAATAAGTATTAGTATGTGAGATTCTTATAATTAATTTTTTTAGTTTTTGAAGTTTATTTTTGTAAAGGTTAGATTATTTTGCTAGTCTCTATAATTTTACCTAATTTTCAAATAAGTCCCTACAATTTAAAATCATCTAAGCATGTCTCTATACTTTCTGCCATTTAAGGCATAGGTCCTTACCATCTAGACTTGTTATGACACAGTCCCAAACAACTCGACATGGCAGCTAGAAGGCAATATGGCTAGCCTTCGTGCCAATGGCAATGCCTACTTGGCCAACAACTAGGCACACTGGACAACGGTGGTGGAGTGCAATGGTTAGGGTTCAAATTAAGCTTCAATATAGGGCTCAATTTTTTCCTAATTTAACAAATCTCTAAAATTAGGGTTTAATGGCACTATTCTCATGCTTGATCTTGAGGAGGACAAGGATAAAGGAGATGTTAAGGTCAAGTGTCGGGGTGAGGAGAAGTTCAGCGACCCATTGTGACTATGGATGAAGGTTGATGGTGTTCACTTCCCACACACTTGTAAACCCAGGGAGGAGATTTCTACTATGCTCATATTATAGGGTACTTTCATGACTCTGAATCTAATTTGCTCTTGGAACAAACTTTTGCTAGTCTCTCAATGGCTTGTTCTATTCTTTCATATGTAGTATCCTTGGTCTTGTGGGTGGCTTGAGTGGGTTGATGAAGTCACTCATAGCAACTAGTGAAAGTAAGTAAAGTGAAGTCAACCTTAAGGATGTACAAGATTCTCTTGGTGGTTGCATGGGGTGTTACATTTGCTACTAATGCTTTTGCACTTGTGAAGTGTTGTGGGTAAAACTTTTATTTTCTATTTTGTATTCTAGGAGCTGCAGTTTGTATTGTAGGAGTTGGGAGGGGCATTTTGTAATGTATACTATTCATTCCTCTTAATTTTGGCATTGCATAGAGGAATGTAGTGGAGCCAATTATACCTGAACACCAAGTTGTAATTAATATACTAATGAAGCATGTAATTAATAAAGTATTTAATTTGAACAACAATTTGGCATCACATGGCCATATTTACTAAAGTTTTTCAACACTAACTAAAGAAACCAAAAGCTATCATCACATGCCTACATATACTATGCTTGACTAAATACAAACAAAAACCAACAAAAGCTAGACCATTACTATAGAGAACTACAATTGCAGCTTGCATTGTCCAACATTTTGGAAGCATCATGGTTAAGTATTGGGATCATGTGCCTTATGAGATGCATCTCCTTTACTTCCTTGTCAATCCTCTTCCTAGGCTTTGGTAGTATCTTCCCCTTAAACTTTTTAGCCTGTACTCTCTTGGTTGCAAACCTTATCATCCAATATACCCTTATCCACTCCATCATTGTCAATATTGGCTTATCTGGGTTCTATCAATCTGCCAATGAATGCTTCTAAGATATTGTTCATCAGCATGTTAGATTTAGGGTAAAAGGAGAAGGCATGCTTACACCATAGCCTAGGATCCAATTTCATCTATTTATCATAGGCACTTAAACTCATCCTCTATAACTCTTCCATTTTGTTTTTCCATCGCTAAAAGTATGTTGCTTTTGTAGCCCCAAGCACTAAGTCCCTTATCTTTGTGTCTATACTATATTTCTTCTTCAAATTTACATAAAGGTTTCTTACACAATATCTATGTTCCACCCCTAGCAATAAATCTTCAAATGTGGGGACTAAGCCTTGTAAGTCATGTCAACACACTTGATTATAGGGATTGAACTGGAATACTATATCAATACCTCTTACACTAGTAGTTTCTCATTCATAAAAAATTCAAAAGGTATTTCATGCTTGTTGCAACATTGCACGGAGTGGTGATGGTGAAAATGCAGTGTTTTGGGGAAAGGTTGAATTCACCATCGATCTAAAATAAAATGGTAAGATTGGACATCGAAAAAAGAAAAAAGTTGGTCTATGTTATAAAAAATGGGTTTAGGGATTAGTTACGTATAAGGAAGGTGTTAACATATTACAACATCCTTTTGATACTACTTGGTGTTTGGTTGCTTTGGTTTAAAAGATTGCTTGGAGTCTTGCTTTGTTTACAATATAATAAATTATAAATATCTTTCTAGAATTAGGATTTTAAGAAAATATGTGTTATTTGAAAAACAAGGAGGAGGTAGCTTCCGCTCCAATTTCAAAGTTAAGAAAATACCTATAAACTTATAGTTAATGTTGAGTTCTCAATCTTCTAGAGCGAGCTTTATATGAAATTTCATACCTTTTCCGAGTCAAAGGAATGGATACTTCCGCTCCACTTTCATGACCCCTTTAGGTAAGTTTTTAACCTTTTGAGAGATAAGAATACTTATAAGTTTAAAGGCAATGTTAAAATAGGTCTCACATTTATTTAAGGTGAGAAAAAAAAAACCTATCCCTTTTTGAGTTATGGGGAAGGAAGTTTTTATTTCAATTCCCTAATTTTTTCAAGATAGGTTTGTATGAAAATAATTTTCTAAATATTGAAGTAATGTTTCTCTTTCAATAAAAATGTTTAAATAGGGAGAGTTTATAAAACAAAAAAAGAAGAAGCTATTAATGCCTCTTCAAAATCAGTCTTTTAGGGTCATTAGAACCTTTATATTATTTAGGATCAATAAAGTCCTTTATTATGTGATGTGAAAGTCTTTGAAATCTTTCGTTGAGTTAAATTGGACAATTGGAGTCCACAATTAAACATGTGCAAAACCCATGCATATATAAAAATGAAATAAAATAAAATAAATCTACAATTGTTATTACAATCATTCAAAATAAATATAAACTAACTATCTAAGTGAGAACAAATTAACTTATGTTACATATCAAATAGTGTACACGAGTAAAAAGAAGAAACAATCCAAGTTTAATAAGTAAAGGAGTAAGCAAAAAATATAATATACTAATCACACTCTAATACGTAGAACTTAACCTAAAATATTTTTAATTTATTTATTTTTATTTATTTTATTTTATTTTTGTTTAATGAATAAGGGAACCTAAATTTAAGTTGGGCTCAGTTTTAAGGGCAGCCCACCTTGGGAGAGTAGTTGCAACCCACCATTCTCCTTCCATATAAATTTTTATAATTTTATAGCAGCCCGTCAAACCAAATATTTTTATCATTTTATTTAATTTTAATTATTTTTAATAAAAGTAGCTGCATATAATAGATACAAAAAATACTTTTAAATTCTCTTACTTTTGTTAGAAATTTTTTTTGAAAAATCATAACTTGATTGAAAAAATTTACTTAATCCAACTATGACCTTACTTTTTACCAAAGTCATACCCTTTTTTTAATAAGCTATTTTATCCAAAAATTATAAAAATAAAAAATTTACTACTAAAAGTCTTAAAAAATACTTTTAAATTCTCATACTTTTATCAAATCAACGCCCAAAAATTTTTAAAAATAAGTAAAAATTTTATTAAACTCAGCCATATACTCACTTTTTACCAAATTTGTATCCATAATGTCTTCATTTACTATGGCCATATTTCATTTAAAGAAAGTAAAAATGCAAAAGAAACAAAACAAAAAAACCAAAAAGGAGGGGGTGTCATCTTCTTCCTGAAGACATTCCAGGGACCATTCCTAGTCCCTGGTCTCAGCGTGGCTAGTGGGTTACATTGGGTACCATCCAGTGGCGACGTGCTAGTCACCACGAAGCGCCACCAGCAGTGGCAACATTGTTGATGTTGGTGGCATTACCAAAGCTAGTTAACATAGACTAATCTTGTTTCTCTTTCGTCTTAAACTCTCTCTGGAAACTAAATCTCTTTTTTATTTTTTTTTTTAAACAGAGAATAAGCTTCAAGTCTTATAACAACCAAAAGCAAGATCAAATAACAATATTTTCAAAGCTCAATCACATGCACATTTCTTCATCATGGGTAGGAAGCAAGAATAAAGAAAGGAGTCAGAAAGACGACCTCAAAAGCTGACCAAAATTCCAAAACAAAGAATGGCCACCCTTACTTTCAAATAGTGAAGGAAGCTTTTTACGGGATTAGGAAGGGGTGTCGTGGCTCAACTCATGAGCTTGTGCTTAAGTTAAGTGAAGATGCATAAGAGAAGTGGAGGGAAGGGGAGTGTTAGTGCAAGTGTTCCCTCTGCTTCTTCCCCTCTCAGTATACTATCTATTTTCTATTTGTGAAAACTTTCTCTCCATTTTCTCTCGGCGTGTTTGTGTATCTATGTTTGTCTCTCCCTTCTCTTAGGACTGAGGATCCCCATATATTGCAGTGAACTGCATTTACTTCCTTTCTCTAAGACCAAATGATTGCATTGCCTTTGTCTTTTCCTCCTTTTCCCGGATGTCATGGGAAATAATCTTTACTAGTTCATGGCAATAGTTGGGATGACAAAGTCCTTGAATATCTGCAGTAGGAGAAGCAATCACTCGCAGATTTAGAGCCAAAATGAGGCACCTGAAAATCCTGGGAATTAAAGGCTAATAAGGAAAGGCAGATGGGTTAGGAGAGTGGGATAGAGAATAGTACCGAAATGTAACATAATTGTAATAATTTTGTTCTTCAAAGTACTTCATTTTATTATTTAGAAAATGCTAAAATTCTTTTTTAAAATTTTTCAAACCAAAATATATCACTTACAAATTTTTTGTTAAAATCTACAAATTTTGAAATTAAAGCTAATTTTTTTCCAGAATCTCCTCTTTTTTCTTTTCTCTCTCTCTCTTCTTTTTAACTTTTTGATTAAAGTTTCTCTCCCTAATTTTTTGAATAACCAAAAGGTAAACTTTTTTTTTAAAAAAATAACAAAATTATGTAAAAACTTACCAATAGAAACTCAAACAAAATACCCTTAGATCCTTTTACTCTACCCATTTTAAAACCCAAAATATTCCAAAAATAAGTAGAATTATTTTTGAACTCACTTACAAATTTGTTTTTATTTTTTGGGTGCTAGACAAAATTTGGGTGTCTATAGATTCTTCCTTTTGCTTATCTTTCTAAGAATTAGAGGGTAAACAAGGGTAGAAAACATCAATTTGTCTGGGATTGTCAACAACATGAGACAGAAGGAACCATAAGCAATAATATGAACAAAATTGAGTAGGCCCGCTTGAGGGGTAATGCAAGATTTACTGATATAGATAACAAGTAGGCTTTCTTCAAGGTAGCACAAGATTTATCAATAAAGAAAAAAACATGCAGCCCTTCTTTAGGATAATGTTGGATTTACCAATAAAGATAACCTGTGGCCCTTCTTCAGGGTAGTACAATATAACAAGTGGCCCTTCTTTAGGGTAAGACCAGACAATAGGCAACCCTTCTTCATGGTAGTGCTAGGTAATAGGTGGCCCTTCTTTAGTGTAGTGCTAGATAATAGGTGGCCCTTCTTCATGGTAGCACCAAACAATGAGCAACTCTTTTTTAGGGTAGTGTCAGGTAATAAGCAACCCTTCTTTAAGGTAGTGTAAAATAATAGGTGGCCTTTCTTTAAGGTAGTACTAGACAATAGGCATCCCTTCTTTAGGGTATTGCTAGGCAATAGGTAATCCTTTTTCAACGTAGCACCAGATTTACCAATAAAGATAACATGCATCCCTTCTTCAGGATAGTGCAAGATCTATTGTTAAAAGAAAAACATGTAACCCTTCTTCAAGGTAGAGCAAGATAATAGGTTGCCTTCCTTTAGAATAGCACCAAACAACAAGTGGCCCTTCTTCAGGGTAGTGCCATATTTAAAAGTAACATTCATGGGACTTGTTTTTAAAAAAGGTTTGCATGCAATGATATACATGATAACATCCTAACTCATAGTGAAATCGCAATATTGTGATAAATGAGATGGGAATGTGAAAACTTTCTTGTGGCACTTATGTACACTTCTACCATATTGGAACTCCTTAGAGGTAGGATTGTGGATGGACCGAAACCAAGTAGTGTTGATTCCTTAGAGATCTATACTCTTTTTAGTCATGATCCTTACATCATAACCTATTGTAGCAAGTGTTGTCTAGGCATGTGCTATAAAAGCACTCATAGAAATTCATTATCATTTTCTCTATTAGCCTTAGCATGCTTTTCTTACTTCTGAACTAGTTATCACAAAGGTCTCCTACAAGTCTACTACTTGCTATTGAACTAGCAAGATGTTCGCATTATCTATCTAATGTAGCTACCCTCTACTTGGATTCAAAGGTAAGGTTAGAATTAACTAAAGACATTGTGCATAGCTCTATCATCAACTTCTACATGTTCAATAAATGTTACCTTGGAGTAACTAGTTAGCAACTTTTGAATAATAAAGCTAAATGGCCTTCTATTTCTTGATATTGCACTGGGTCATAAAAATGTCCACTATTGCTCTATCTTCCAAAATAACTCTCTCCAATTGGCATAAGTGGTGAAGGAACTTGTAATTCTATTGTCATTAGTTGCAGGGTATCATTATAGCAAGGGATGATCTTGGGATTCACATGGAATTAGACAATCAACAATAACAAGGATCCATCCAAAAACATTTTGCAACTTCACAGGGGAATTCTAGGTTCTACACACAATGATTGAACATTTGGAGGAGATTCCTTATTAGTAAAATGTGGATCTTCTCTTGTAAAGAGAGCTTCTTTGACAGCCACTGTAGTGATAGCATTCATTAATTAAACTTACTTAGTGTTTTAATTCTAGGTTTTCTAACTTCCTTACAAAGGAAATCACATCAACCCTTGATTGATCTCTTCTTATGTTTCAATTCTTGGTTTTTTGAACTTCCTTACAAAGAAAACCACACCTTGTTGATCTCTTCTTGTGTTTTAATTCTTGATTTTTTGAACTTCCTTGCAAAGGAAATCACATCAAGCCTCGCACTTTCATGTTCTAGTCTTCCCTTCCCTTTGGCAGGCTTTGACCCTTTGGAGAGTAACCAAATTATGAGTTTACATAGATTACTCTAATTACAAGTAAATCCTAAATTCAAACACTTTTAGGGTAATACCTCTGAACTCATCAGATTTAGTAACTTGCCCTCATATTGCTTGGGGAGGTCAAAATTTCTGAAGATATCTTTCTCTCTTTCTTTTCACTCTACCATTTTTGAGGGTAGCTTTCTCAAGTTCCTTCATTTCTTGCCCTACTTTCTGTGCTAGTCATGAATGTGACTGCACATATGGCACCATTTATGATTCGGACTACCATTGGGATAGTGGCTATGCCGTGACAAAACATTTCTCTACATGGGACACTATGCAAGCACATTATCCTTACCCCTTTAAGCTAATAAACCTTAATGAATAATTTATTCTTGTTTGTTTCTAGTTTTACCATATAATTTCTCAATCACAAAACTTAACCGTCATCATGTTTACAATTTTTCAATGCCTATTTTAAAATAAAATGCATGAGGGTGTAGCTATGGGTATTAGTGATAACAAAAAATATGGACTTTATTAACAAACAAATTTACATCAAAGTATTTGAAAAGGGAGGAATACACAAAAAGGGTCTAAAGTCTTGGGTGTACAAAAACAAATAGGTAAGAAAAGAAACATAATCTCTTAGGGACAATTTTAATTTTGATTATGCCTCTCCTGTCAAACCCCATACTTGATTCACTAGGTGCCCTAAACATTAAGCATAGTATTTCTTCATAGCATTAGCATTCACTAGATTAGGTAATTCATTCCCATCCATATTTGTAAGGATTAGAGCTTTACCAAAAAATACCCTCTTCACCACGTAGGGTCCTTTAAAATTTGGGGTCCATTTGCCCTAATTGTCCCTTTGGATTGGTAAAATATTTCTCAAGACTAACTTCCCTTCATAGAACTGCCTTGGATTAACTTTCTTATCATAGGCTCTCATTAACCTTTTTTGATAAAGTCTCCTATGGTATGTGACTGCAAGCCTTTGCTTGTCAATTAAGTTTAACTGTTCATATCGCATTTGATATATTCAGCTTCTTCTAATTGGGTATCCTTTGACACCCTTAAAGATAGGTTTTCAACTTCAAATAGGAGTACGACCTCCACCCATACACCAAAGAAAATGGGGTTGCCACAATTGATATTCGCAAAGAGTTTCAATACCCATGCAAGATGGTAACATCTCATGCCAATCATTGTATGTTATTGTCATCTTTTCAACAATCTTTTTTATGGTCTTGTTGGTTACTTCCACTGCCCCATTAATTTTTGGGTGGTATAGAGTTGAACTATAATGGATTATCTTAAATTGGTGGCATTGTCGATAATAATCCTTTTAGGCAAGCCATATCTACAAATAATTTCCCTTTTTAAGAATTTGAGAACAACTCTTTTCATTATGCTTGCATACAAGGCAACCTTTACCCGTTTAGAGAAGCAATCAATTGTCACTAAGATGAAACGATGCCCATTAGAGGCTTTGGATTCTATAGGTCCAATGACATCCATTCCTTACATGGCAAATGGCCATGATGATGTCAACACACTGAGTGCCATTGGAAGGATGGGATTTTGTCAGCATAAATCTACCATTTATTGCACTTTCTGATATGACCAATGCAATTGGATTCCATCATGGGCTAGTAATGCCTAGCTCTTAGGATCTTTCTTACCATGGCGTGCCTATTAGCATGTGTTCCACAAGTTCTTTCATGTACCTCTTGAATTAACCTTTGGGCCTCTTTAGCATAAACATATCTTAAGAGCACTATGTCAAGATTTCTTTTGTAAACTACATTCCTACTTAAGAAAAATCCCATTGGTAGTCTTTTGAGAGTTCTTTTGTTATGCTTTGACACTCTAACTAGGTATTAATGGTTTTGAATCAATAGCTTGATATCTTCATACCAAGGCTTACCATCTAGCTCTTCCTTGATGTTTGCATAGTAGGTAGGCTCTTCTCTCTTTTTTAGTCTTCTTTTTGGAATTTTCCTATGATTGTCCATACTAAACATAGAGGATAGAGTGACTAGGGCATTAACCATCTAGTTATCATCTTGAGGTATATGTTGAAAAGTGAGCTCTTGGAACTGTTCCACCATAACCCTTATGTACTTTTGGCAAGGGATTATCCTGGGGTGTCTTGTTTCCTATTTTACCTCTTAGTTGATGAAAAATTGAAGTCAAGTCATCAAAAACATCTAAAATCTTAATCTTGAAATTTAACATTGCATAAAATCCAAGGGCATATGCTTTATACTTTGCACTATTATTAGTGCAATCAAAGCATAATTTTGCAGTCATAGGAAAGTATTTTCCTTTTGGTGACATTAAGATTGCCACCCACTCCATGCCCCAGTGCATTTGATGCATCGCCAAATAGGAGAGACCATCTTTCCCCTTTTGGTACCTTAGAGAGTTCCATGATGTCCGTATCTGGGAAGTTTAATTGAACTAGTTCTTAATAAGACACAAAATGGTTGGCAAGGTGCTTAGAAATCATACTTCATTTTATAGCCTTTTGAGGAATGTAAACAATATCATATTTAGAGAGTAGCATTTGCCATTTGAATATCCTACCAGTGAGGGTAGGCTTCTCAAATATGTATTTGATGGGGTTCATTTTAGAAATTAGCCAAACAAGGTATCAGAGCATATATTGTCTAAGATGATGTGTGGCCTACATCAAGGTACAATAGCTTCGTTCTAGCATTAAATATTGAGATTCATAATGGTGAACTTCTTGCTCAAGTAATAAATCACTCGCTTCTTTTTTTCCAGTCTCATCATGCTATCTCAGCATACACCTCATTGATTCTTTAATTATAGTCAGGTACATTAAGAGTGGTTTACCTTGTACCCAGGTTACAAGGATTTATGGATTTTCCAAAAATTATCCTAGCACTCTTCATTCCATTCATTGCTATGGGCTTTACGTAAGAGTTTGAAAATTGGTTTGCATGTAGCAGTTAATTGCGAAATGAACTTGGCATGTAGGTTAATCTCCTCAGAAATCCTCTCACTTCTTTCTTAATCTTTGGAGCAGGCATATTTAGGATTGCACAAACCCTATATAGGTTGACCTAAATTCCTTTTTGACTCACCATGAAACCTAATAACTATCTTGACCCCATGCCAAACGTACACTTAGTTGGGTTTAGCTTTTGCTTGATATTTTCTTAACTTATCAAAGAGCTTGTGGAGATAGACAACATGTTCTTCTTCAGATTTTGATTTTGCAATTATGTCATCAGTCTAGATTTTCACCCCTTTATGTATCATATCATGAAACAAAACCACCATGGCTCTTTGGTAAGTTGCCCCAATATTTTTCAATCCAAATGACATTACCTTATAACAGAAGGTCCCCTATTATGTAATGAAAGTGGTCTTCTCCTTATCCTCTTGAGACATTTTGATTTGGTTATACCCCAAAAATCCGTCCATGAATGAGAAAATAGAATGTTTAGTAGCATTATTCACAAGGACATTGATGCTTGGGAGAGGGAAATCATCTTTGCAACTTACTTTATTCAAATAATGATAATCCACATACACCCTAATTTTTCCATCCTTCTTAAGTACTGGTACAATGTTTGCAACCCATTTAGGATACCTTGATAAAACTAGCCTCGAATAGCTTCTTCACCTCTTCTTTAATTTTCAAAAAGATGTCCAGCTTCATTCTCTTCAGCTTTTGCTTTATCAGTTCAAAATCAAATTTAATGGGCAAGCAATGTACCACTACGTCAATGTCAAATCTAGGCATATCTTAGTATGACCAAGCAAACAATCCCTGTATTCTCATAGGAGATTGATCAAATCTGCCTTTTGTTTTTTTCCCATTTTAGTGCCAATTTTTATTTCTTTTTTATTTTCTTTAGTTCCTAGATTAATCACTTCAATGGATTCCTCATATGGTTGGATTCCTTTCTTTTCTTGTTTAACTAACCTTAACAAAACTGGGAGAGGTTCCCATTCTTCTTCTTCTTCTATTTCGTTGTCATCACTACTACTGATATGATGATCGAAATTAAAGCTTGGGAGAAAGGCACAACCTTCTTCATTATTGCCATATTGAGACTTGGAGTTTTTTATTTAATTATTATGAGTGATAAGGTAGTTGAGGATGCATGAGTATATGTAATGAATAAAAATAAAGGAAGAAAAATAGACGTAGGCAAAAGTATATTTTATTTAAACTAAAACATTTTAAAAAGTGTAAACATGCTTTGCCCATACAAGATCCTTACTAAGGCCTTAGCTAGAGCAATTGGCATCGTGACAAGGAAATTACATGGATTTTAGATTAAAAACAATACAAAGCACTTGGATTTTCTAGTTCTCTAGCTTAGTTTCTAGCACACAAGGTGTCACTAAGTCAACTCTATCTTTCATCTCTTCTTCAATGGCAACCACTTACCCTTGATCATGCAATCCTATGCTAGTGAAAGATTTGTGCAATGGTAGGATTTCTAACTTCTTTGTCTTAGCCTCTCTTCCTTTTAAGTGTGCTAGCTTTTTTCCTTCTTTTTTAGTGCCATGTAAGCATGGTTAGCTATGGTTAGCCTATAACCAAGACCAAACCTTTATTGAGCTTTTGGTTGCTTCAAGGGCTCATGAGTATCCTACCCAAGTCTTTTGAGTCCTTCATTGGGTTTATACCCTTGGCTCAGCATTTCTTTAGCCATCATTATAGATGCTAAGAGAAGCACCATGTTGGAATCTAACATCCTTTTGTATGTAAGTTACATTCACGATTTTGAATGACTGGAAGGTATTTTCAAATGACTCATCCATTGCTTCTTTGTATGGAGTAGTAAAGGGCTTTGTCACTAATAAATCTTCTTCTTCATTAATTGCCACTAGTTTACCATCTACCATAAACTTCACCTTCTAGTGTAACAAAGATGGAACTACCCCAATAGTGTGTATCAATGGTCTGGCCAGCAAACAACTATAAGCTGAGTTGATGTCCATCACTTAAAAGTCTAAATTGAAGATGCAAGGACCTATTTGGATGAGAATTTCAATTTCTCCCAATGCTAACCTCACGGATCTATCGAAAGCCCTAACTATCATTGCACTATGCCTTATATGTGTGTGGTCAAAGGGAAGCATGTCCAAGGCTATCATTGGCATGATATTCAATCACAACCCATTGTCAATAAGGACATTTACTAGGTTATCTCCTTTGCACCTAGCCAAAATATGCAATGTCTTGTTATGACCTTGGCCTTTTGAAGGTATCTCATAATCTAGGAATGAGATAATGCTACAAGCCATAATGTTTTTGACTACCCTTTTTACCATTTCAGTAGATACATTGTAGATAACATATGCTTCATTCAAAACTTTCAAAAGGGCCTCTCAATGTGGTTCAAAATTCAAAAATAGAGAAAGTAATGATATCTTTGCAGACATTTGGTTGACCTGCTCAATCACCTATTACTCACTTTGTTTAATTAATCTGAGGAACTGGTATACCTCTTCTATAGATACCGATCTTTTAATATGGCACTAAGTAACTTCTTCTTTTTGCAAAGGAATTTGAATAGGTTCCTCTTTCTGCACCTGGGTTAGTTCTTCCTCACAAATTCCTTTCCCTTTTCCTTGTCCTTCCTCATTTATTTGAATTTACTTTTCTGGTTCTATGACTAGTGCAGGGCCATAATACCAGTCACTTCTTGTCATGCTACTTATGTTGATTATGTTAGTTATAGGAGCACGCAAAACTTTTGATGAATTGTTTGCCATAACCTTGCAGTCATAGTTTTATGGGACTACCTTGTCATTTTTATAAGGAAAAGGTTTTAGGAGTTTAATTGTTAACTTCTTCATTGTGAATGTGATTGCTATCTCTTCCTCATCATAATGGATAATTAATGGCTTCAAAGGCCCATAAGGAAGTACCAGAATTATGAATTAATTGTATCTTGCAAGATATTTATGTCTATTTGGACCAACATTTTTTCCTTAATTCCCACCTATAAAATTTGTTTGCCTAAAAGATCTTGAAGGAAATCTCTGAAGACTTTGTATTCCTCTAGCATGTGATGTATATTGCTGTCAAGAAATACGCAACTAGATTTTAGGTCTTGCTCCCCTTCAACTAACACTTGCAAGATAAAGCCTAAGGGCATCTTGATATCTAATACTAATCTTTTCAAAGTTAATTCACCATCCTCAGAAATGACATTAACCATTCACTCCTTATGATTAGGAAAAGGATTTTGATGCACATTGGGTGCTAGGGTTGTCTTTTGAAAGTCCAACCATTTTGCATCTATCAAACTTTGTACTTTCCTTTTAAGCATAGTACAATTTTTAATGGGGTGCCCCATGACTCCTCCATGATATTCACAAATAGCATTTTCATCATAACATTTGGGGTAAAGAGGATCATATGTCTTGGTTGGAATAATGGTCACCTGGCCATTCTCATCCAACTAGGGCAGTAGTTTGGTGTAAGATAGGTATCAAGTCAAATTGCACAATATTTTGACCTTGCTACCTAGGCAGATAATGAGATGATTGTCCCAATGATATGTTTTACTGGATTTGTTGATGTACTGGTGGTGTATTTTGTTGGTAACCCAAGTACAAGGGTGTTGGTTAGGATCTTGTTGCAGTAGTACTTGTTGATTTTTGTATTTCCATTGGTTCTTGTAAGGCTTTTTATTGCCCCATGATCCTCCTTCATACCTCATTGCATGCACTTCTTTCTTTTATCTAAATAATGGTTTTTTACTAGCTTGTTTTGGCGTAATGTTTATCAACTTTCCAATTTTAATCCCATTTTCTATCCTTTCTCCAATAATTACTAGGTCAGCTAAATTGGTAGAGGTGTTTGTCATCATCCTATCATAGTAAAAGGCTAGAAGAGTGTTGAGAAAGGTCGAAATCATCTCCTTATTTGATGAAAAAGGTTGGACTTGAGTTACTATCTCCTTCCCCCTTTTAGAATAATCTTTGAATGATTCTGTCTTACCCTTTTCCATGCTCTACAAGTGAAAATGGTCTAGTGCCATCTACAAGTTGAACTTGTACTATTGCATGAATGCCTTAGCCAGATCATTCCATGATTTATTATAGTGCAATTAAGACTCATATACCAGTTAAATGCAGTGCTAGTAAGATCATGTTGAAAGATATGGATGAGTAAATTCTCATCTTGAGTATGTGCAGATATCTTCCTTGAGTACATTATTATGTGGGATCTTGGGTAGGTACACCCATTATATTTGCAAAAATTAGATACCTTGAATTGGGGCAATATTACTATGTCCAACACTAAGCACCTCTTTGGTATGTCCAGGACTCCATAACTCTTGTGTCTTCTACGACCCTTAGTTTGGCTTCCCATGTTAACCACTGTCCCTTGGTTTTTTCTTCTTTCTATTTCTCTCTCTTCCTTTCCATTTCAAGATCAAAGTTAGGGATGGAAACATGATCCTCTTGGTCTTTTTCATATTTCTTGTGCTGGTTCAGTGGTATCCCTTGAGGTTACTTTTCCCTACCTTGCTATTTAATGTTTGACCAGTATTTTGTTAAGGTCCAAATAATTATTCTACTGCATTTTTCTTTTTTTCATTTGTGAGGGTTTCCAAAACTTGAGCCATTTGGCTTTCTAGGCTAATGATCTTCACTTTCATTTTGTCATAAGATAGCTCTATCATTGGTGGATCCATTTGTCTCACTCATTGGTGTGTTAGATATGGTGAATGTAGAGCCATGTTTTCCCATTTTTTTTATGAAACCTTTAAAAGACAGAATACATTGAATCATGTTGATGAAAATGCTACAAGAATATGAATATCATGCATTTACACAAAGGAAAAGAAGAAAATCTTAAACTATAGAGATTGTAAAATAACCATGACATACATTATGAAGGTCTTAAGTACAACACCATCCATTGGAACTTCAAAAGTAGAAAGGTCATCCCTTAATTCTACAAAGATACTTAATTACTCAAAATTCCTTAACATAACCAAATCTTTATACAAGCTCCAGAGGAGATCTAAAACTGGACCAAGGGGTATAGGAACTCTATAATTTTTTGTGCCTTATCCCTTGGTTCTTGTGCTATCTCATGTATCTATCCATGGAGCAATGGGCCATCCTTTGAAAATGATCTCGTTCCATAACTAGATGCACTTTTCTACACATGGATCTAATTGAGCCATATTGTGAGCCATTTCTCTTCTTAAACCCTCTTCTTGAAGCATTAGAGTTTGTTGGAGATGATCGTTTGCTTCTTCAAGGATTTGCATCCTTCTTTGTAGACCTTGGAAATCCTCCAATTGTCCAATCAATTCACAAACTTCTTTATCATGCCTAGATTGACTACTTAGGAAATGATTAGCCACTTGCTCCTATTCACTTTTCAACATTTAGATAGTTCAAACATGCGCAGTTTGGGCTCTTTAAGCTCTTGGTTCTCGTTTTGAAGTCTCAACAATTCGGATCCCAAAGAATCATGGGCATCTTCTAAATTCCACTTAACATTTTTACATTTCTTGATGGCCAACTCAAGTTTAGTCTCAAAATTTTTGTACATCTTTCTGTATTTACTAGCCTCTTCTTGATCAATCTTCTTCATTGTACCTACTTCTTTTTCAAGTGCATCTATCTTTCTTTTGGACTGCACATCTTGCATTAGTAGTTGTCTTTCTTTCCCTTTCTATTCCATTTCCTTGCTTTTGAAAGTCTCATATATCTACTTATATTTAGCTTGCAACTTCTGCGATGATTGCTTTTCTATGACTCTTGATTCTACTTGGACTTGAGAAAGTTCTTTATTAGGAATTTGGTGGAGTAGGTGCATGAAATGTTAGGGCCACAAAACCCTTATCCCTAGCCTTGTACCATGCAGGACATTGTTTAGTAGTGCAGGTGGCTTTCCCTCCAATTGCTTCTATGGATCGAGCACTCTTCCATAATGATTGCACTTCTTTCACCTTAGACTTCGCATCCACATCCTTATAGGAGGTATCTAAAACATGAAGCCCATGTGTTGCAGGTATGAATTGTGTACCTCCTATCTGCCTTTTAACCATAGTGGGTGCATAACCAATGACCTCTTTTGGACCAATGAGAGGGACCCATGACTTATTGCCATATTTGTTAAGAGTACACATTATCAGCATCCATAAAGCTCTCCACTTGACCCTTTCACCTTTGATAAAGGTCAAAGCCACACATTCATTATGGGTCTGTGTTGGGGTCAAGGTAACCATGTAAATTCCTAAAGAAAGTTTCTTTTCATATTAAAATCATGACTTAGCTTTATAAATGGGTAACCAAGGCTTTCTATGAAGGGGAGATGGCTAAATACCCACACTATCAACAATGGTGCATAACTTGAGAAGAATCCCTCTCCTCTCTCTCAAAGATAACATAATGACCGAAGGGTTTCAGATAGGATTAGGGGGTTCTAGATGAGCTCCATGTATGACTTCTATGAATAATAATACAACCTCATTATCAATGTAACCCTCTATCCTTGGGTATAGATCTAAACCATAGATAGCCAAAGCTAGCAGTTCTTTAGCAGTTGATAAAATTAGATCAATTGGAATACCTTCATTGCAACCTTTGCTTTTACATATCTTATCATAATCACAGGTCTTATCCCTCATCAACCTTCTTAATTGCCTATTTTTTCATGGTAACTATAAGGTTTCCTCACCATGGTAGGCTTGATCATCAAGAATGTATTATACTCTTCTAGAGCGGGTGTTAAATCTAGATCTCCAAATGTGAATACTCTATACATGGGGTCCCTAAAAAAAAGCTGAGCTTTAAGCAAAGATTCATCATTTGGAACAAAAAGGAGATAAGCAAAGTGCTCAAATTTAGCCTCAAAATCTTTTTGCAATTTCATGGTTTTCCAAATTTACTTGAGTTTGGATAGAACACGCTACTTGAAGATAATTTTCTTAATTTCTAATTGGCCTGGGACAAATTTAGGAGCTATACAATATCTAAATTCCTTTTAAAGCTTCTCTTGACATTTCTTGACTACCCCTTTAGTGTCAACATGGATCCCAGTGGATGCTGATGCAATTGAGTAAGCCATGTAATGATAATTTCATAATCTTATGGTTTAAGTCAACAAGAAAATAGGCAATAAAACTTACATTTGAAAGGAATGTAACAGTAGGTTCTTCTAGTGTCTTTATTTCCTGCATGGATGATGAGGTTCTATTAGCCTAAATAGGTTCCCAAACCATCCTTTACTAACCTTGTGCATGATTAATAAAAGTTCAATTTGAGTGAGAGGTTTCAAGCACTTGCATGGAAACCAAAAGTCTCTTGAAGGATAACTTTACTTCCCCCTCTGGCCTAAAGGAAAAGACAGCCCTGTTAGGAGGTTTTATGCATGCAATTGTGATTGGTGTAAGGAAGAAGAACCCTTGGATGCATATGCAAGAGCTGAGAAATAAACATGCAATGACAATTAAGGGGCCTATCGAAGTGTTCCCCATTGTTTTTACTAAGGTAAAGCCTAGGTCTCATCTTTTATGCAAAGCTTTGGCTAGACTTCTTAAATATGTTGGCACTAGAGTTCAACTAATGTGATGGTTAAGTCCTAGATTCCTACGTAGGTCCTCAAATTGAACCCTTGCCTACAACAAGCTATATTAAGAAAGGATTCAATTTGAGTAGGAGGCTTTAGGCAACTACATGGAAGCCGAAGATCTCTTGAAGGCTAACCTTACTTCCTCTCTTTAGCCAAAAGGTTCCTAAAGCTTGAGTATAGAACTCAAGGTCACTTGCAACTTGCAAATTAAACATCTAGCTAACTGTTCCATAGATATTGCAATAAAAATATGTCATTTAGGCCTAATCTAGCGATGCAAGGTAAAATAAGCATTTTAGAATGTAGTTAAGCAAGACATCCTAAACAAATATAAAAATGAAATAACAACAAACACCAATTTGCATAGCCTAACCCTCTAAAGTCCTTAGTGAAGTCGCCAAGCTATCGCAATGTCACATAGAGTGATGATAGAGAAAATGCAGTGTTTTGTGGAAGGGTTTAGACAATAAGAAAATTATAGAGTCACCACTGATTTATAATAAAATGGCAAGATTGAGTAACCCAAAAAGAAAAAAGTTGGTCTACGTTATAGAAAACAAGTTTGGGATTGGTTACATATAAGAAAGGCACTAAAACCTTACAATATCCTTTCGGTACCACTTGGTGTTTAGCTGCTTTGGTTTAAAAAATTGCTTGGAGTATTTGCTTTGTTTACAATTTAATAATTTATGAATATCTTTCAAGACTTAGGGTTTTAAAAAAATATATGTTATTTGCAAAACACTAAGGAGGGAGCTTTCACTTCAATTTTGAAATTAAGAAAATACCTGTCACCTTATATGTAGTGTTGAGCCCCTAATCTTTCAAAGTGAGCTCTTTATGAAATTTTATACCTTTTCTAAGTCATTGGAATGAATACTTCTGCTCCACTTTCATGACTCTTATGAGGTGAGTTTTAACCTTTTGAGAAATAAGAATATCTATAAGTTTAAAGGTAATGTAAAGATAGCTCTCACATTTTTGCAAGGTGGAAAAAAATACCTATCCCTTTTTGAGTTATTGGAAAGGAAGTTTCCATTTCAATTCCTTAATTTCTTCAAGGTAGGTTTGTGTGAAAACAATTTCCTAAAAATTGAAGTAATATTTCTCTTTCAATAAAAATGTTTAAATAGGAGGAATTTATAAAAAAAATAGGTTGTTGGAGTTTCTTTAAAATTAGTCATTTAGGGTCATTGAAATTCTTATATTATTTAGGATCATTAGAGTTGTTTATTACATAACGTAAAAGTCTTTAGAACCTTCCGTTGAGTTAAACTAGGCCACTAGAGTCCACAATTAAACATACGCAATACCCCTGCATATTTAAAAATGAAATAAATCTACAATTATTATTATAGTCATCCAAAATAAATATAAACTAACTAACTAAGTAAGAACAAATTAACTCATGTCACATATCAAAATACATACATAAGTAAAAAGAAAAAACAATTCAAGTTTACCAAGTAAAGGAGTAAACTAAACATATAACATACATGTCACACTTTAATACACATAGAACTTAACCCAAAATATTTTTAATTTATTTATTTTTAATCATTCATTTAATTTTTTATTTAATAAAAAGGGAAATCAAAATTTAAGTTGGGCTCAGATTGGGTAAATGTTGGGTTGCATGTCGCAGCCCACCTTGGCATGTAGCCTGCCATTCTCCTTCTTTTTTCTTTCATAAAATTGAGTGGACGGGTTGCTATGCAGCCTGTTAAAGTGTGGGACAGCTGCATAGCAGCCTGGCCAAACAATTTTATCATTTTATTTAATTTTAATTATTTTTTAATAAAAATAGCTACACATAATAGATACAGAAAAAAAAAACTCTTAAATTCTCTTATTTTTGTTAGAAAAATTTTCTTCAAAATCATAACTTGAGTGAAAAAATTTACTTAATCCAACTATGAGCTTACTTTTTACCAAAGTAATACCCTCTTTTCTTAATCATGCATTTTACCCAACAAATTAAAAAATGAAATATTTACTACAAAAAATCTTAAAAAATATTCTTAAATTCTCATATTTGTATCAAATCAACCCCCAAAAATTTTTTAAAATGAGTAAAATTTTATTAAACTCAGCCTCACTTTTTACCAAATTTATACCTATTAAATTTTTTATTTACTATGGCCATATTTCAGCTAAAGAAAATAAAAAGGCTTAAGAAACAAAACAAAAAGGGGGAGGGGGTGGAGGTTATCGTCATCTTCCTGAAGACATTCCAAGGGCCATTCTTGGTCCCTCATCTCAATATGGCTAGTGGGTCATGCTGGGTACCATCTAGCGGTGACATGTTGATCACCATGAAGCGCCACTAGTAGTGGCAGCATTGCTACTGTCAATGGCGTCACTCAATATGGAGGCTAATCTAGTTTCTCTTTCATCTCAAACTCTCTCTTAGAACTAAATCTCTTTTTTTTTTAAAACAAAAAAATTAAGGATTAAGCTTCAAGTCTTATAACAACTAAAAGCAAGATCAAACAACAATATTTTCAAAGCTCAATCACACGCGCATTTCTTCATCATGGATAGGAAGCAAGAATAAAGAAAGGAGTCAAAAAGCTTACCTCAAAAGCTAACCGAAATTTCAAAATAGAGAATGGCCACTCTTGCTTTCAAATAGTGAAGGAAGCTTTTTGCGGGATTAGGAAGGGGTGTTGTGGCTCAACTCATGAGCTTTTGCCTAAGTTAAATGAAGATGCATAAGAGAAGTAGAGTGAAGGTGAGTGTTAGTGCAAGTGTTCCCTCTGCTTCTTCCCTTCTTAGTATGCTCTCCATTTTCTCTCTGTGAAAACTTTCTCTCTAATTTCTATCAGTGTGTCTGCGTATCTATGCATGTATCTCCCTTCTTTCAGGACCGAGGATCCCCTTATATTATAGTGAACTACATTTACCTCCTTTTCCTTAGACCAAATGATTGCACTGCCTCCTTTTCCTAGATATCATGGGAAGAAATCTTTAACAGTTCATGGCAATAGTGAGGATGATAGAGTCCTTAAATGGCTACAGCTGGATTAGCAATTACTCACAGATTCAAGCCGAAATGAGGCACCCAAAAATCTCGGGAATTAAAGGGTAATAAGGAAAGGCAGATGGGTTAAGAAAGTGGGATAGAGAACGATACCGGAATGTAACATAACTGTAATAATTTTATTCTTCAAAGTACTTTTTTTTTTTTTAGAAAATGCTAAAATTCTTTTTTAAAATTTTTCAAACCAAAATATATCACTCACAATTTTTTTCTTAAAATCTACAATCTTAACATTAAAGTTAATTTTTTTTTCTAAAATCTCCTTATTTTTCTTCTCTCTCTCTCTCTCTCTCTCTCTCTCTCTCTCTCTCTCTCTCTCTCTCTCTCTCTCCCTTTTTCTTTTTTTACATTTTAATTAGGAAAATTGATTTGTAACCTTTTTTTAAAAAAATTATGTAAAAACTTACCATTCAAAACTCAAACAAAATATCCTTTGATCCTTTTACTCTAACCATTTTAAAACACAATAAATTCCAAAAATAAGTAGAGCAAATTTTCAACTCACCTATGAATTCACTTTTATTTGTTAGGTGGTGGACAAATTTAGGTGTCTACAATGCTTACACTTTTATTTTTAATCAAGAATGGCATTTGAAACTCTAAGTATGGTTGCAACTATCATCATTCATCTTAACATGTATGATTATAACTTGTTCAACCACTAAATAAGACAAATACAATAAGTCCCTATAGCTTTAACTTATATTCAAATAGGTCCCTATAGTTTTAAATCATAATGAATAAGTTCCTCATTTTTATTTAGTAATGCTAAAGTACCTATATTATGAATAACTAATAAATAAGTTCCTATAGTTTGACACTTTTTTAACCAAGTCCTTATAATGTTACTAGTTGTATCAGAAAATATACAAAAGTTCTATGGCCAAATCAAAGGCCAAAACACCTATGCTATGCCCAAAACTATAAGTCAGATAAAAGAATAGGGTTTTTCCTTTTATTGCTCAAAAATGAACACATATCTTCTTTCCCCAATGTAGTCCAGATCTTCTAACAACCTTGTTATGAACCATGTTCAGGACTCCTTTGTCTCACTCTCAACTGCTACAATAGCCAAGGGAAAATAGTTGTCATTTGGATCCCTTGCAACTACTACAAGCAGTTAACCTCCATAGTATCCTTTGAGGTAACATCCATATAGACCTATGATAGGTCTATAGACAGCAAGGAATCCTTCCTTCACTACATTGATGCATATGTATAGTTTTAGAAACATTGGGTCAAGAGCAAGCATTGATGTTTCAGTGAGCAGTTGGACTGTAGAGTCGCGACTGGTTCTCATTATGTCTATAATGTAGTCCCAAATCTTTTCATATTGTTGATCAACCTTTCCAGCTAACAAATCAACTGCTTTCCTCCTTGCTTAGTATGCCTTAGTGACAGACACATCAACCATGTAGTTTTCCCTTACTATTTCAATGACATCAGACAGCTTCATTTTTTGGTCTAGCCTCGTTCATTTTCTCTATTAGCTTATTGGCTACCTACTTGGAGGATGCATATCTTCCTATAAATGTTTTAACACAACTATGTTTTGGGACATAGGTCTTCAACCTATATGTTGAAGATGTGCCAACCTTGCTCACAAGCATCAACCAATCACATCCTTCCCTAATACAAACAACCTTACATCTTACCTAATCATTTTTGACAGACTTAATTTCTCTAACATTGAACAATGCCCACTCCTTAATTGCCTCCCTAAACTATTTTATGAAACTAAATTTTAACCCAAGTACCTACTTATAATCTGCATACAGTTTAATTAGCTTGAACATGGGAAACTTGAGTCTACTATCACCATCATCTTCATTTGAATCATTCATGCTATGCAATGACTCACTAGCATGGTCAGATTCAACATGACCAACCTCATCGGTAACTCTAGTAGGTGGTTCAATTCCAAGCCCTTCTTCACCTTCATTTTTATGCCATTTTTCACCTTCAAAGTAGTCATTAACATCCCTCTTATCAACACTATCATCAAATTGAATACCTTTCACACTATTATTCTCACTATCATCCTCTCCATCCATTTCTTCGTTTCCCTCCCCCTCCCTTTCATCTACTTCATCCTTGTTAGTCTCTACCTTCATTTCCCCTCCCTCTTTTTCACCCTCAGCCTCTGCGTCCATTTCATTCCCTTCCTCTTTTTCACCCTTAGCCTTTACCACCATTTCATCCTCTCCATCATTTTCAACCTCTTTCTCACCCTTAATCCCTTTCTCATCTCCCTTCTCACCCTCAGTCACCTTCTTAGCCTCTATTTTAGGTTCTATTTTACCCTTCATTTTAGTTGACACGTTACCCTCCCTTTCACCCTGCTTCTCTATTGGTAGAGATTTTGGGCTCAATTCCACCTTATTTCCAGTAGCACACACATGCAAAACCCAAACATGCCTATGACAAATGTGGAGACTTTGACAAAGCCTCCCTATTTATATGGCATCCTCATCAATCATCAACTCTTTTAAACCATAACTTAAGTCATAGTTTTCAATTGGTTTGTACATCATCTTCACTATCCCCCTATATCCCAACTTCCTCAATTTTGCACATAGCGCTTGTGATGACCACTCATCAATGTTTATTTCTTTTAGTTTATGCATTCTCCTACCAACATATCTAACAACCTTATCTTCATAAACTTCCCACCGTGATGAGTCGTTATATCAAAAATATCAGTAGGTGCTATTTTTGCATTAAGCACAATTTGATAATGACATAGCAAGAAGATAAGCATCAAGCATAAACTAACCCCAAAACTTGCCTCTTTTTACTCAACCATAAACTATAGGAACCTATTTTAAAATCCCAAAACCTATAACGATTTGTAGGGTTTTTCCAAAATATCCCCGATAAATTAGAGCAAACATGGAATAGAAGTATACCTTTCAACAATGGATGATTTCAACTTGAATGACAAAACCCTTTGCAAATCGTTAGTTTATGGTGCTTGAAATTGAGATTGTAGTTGCTTGATTTGGGGGAAACTTCCATAGTAGTTTTTGAGGCAATGAGCAAAATTTGAATGGGAGAATTTAGGATAAAATGGACACCTAAGTCACCCCATCCATCTAGTATGGGAAGCCATCCACCAACTAGGCATCACCATTGGCATGGAGTTTGGCCACATCAGCCCTCTATTTGCCATGTTGGGTTGTTTGCAACTGGGTCATGACGGGTCTAGACTCTATGCTTAAAGAATAGAAATTTTAGGGACTTGCTTAGATGGTTTTAAACTATTGGCACCTACTTGAAAATTGAGCAAAACTATAAAGACTGATGAAATAATTTAACCTTTTATAGCTATATAACAATAATAAGTCAAATTATTTAAAAAAGAATATTCTATCATAGTCAATTGGGGTGGAGTGTAGCTTTTGAATACAAATAAAGTTTAGTGTCATTTAGAAAAACTTCAAAGAGGTGGATTGTAATTTACTTTAAAATATATGAATATCAAAAGTGAAATGAAACCTGATCTCATTTGGCCGATAAGCTGGTAGCTCGCCTGGCATAACTGCTCTTCATATTCAAACTTGGTCAAGGTTTGATCCCAATATCCCCTACCCCTATTAAAGCTATACAGGCTCCTTTAATCATCAAAAAAAAAAAAAAACCTTATCTCATTTGCTAACTGGGCCAAAGTCATGGAATAGAAGTATCTTTGGCCATTTGGGTTGCTGTTTTAGATTTTAATTTGAAATGAAATTGGCATGTATCTTTTTTCATTTTTTTAATTCGTAAATAACTAAAATTTTCAATTAAAAAACTTAATAATCTAGTTTTTTATTTTCATAAATTTCATTTAATTTAATTTTGAATTATTTTAACAAAATATCTTAATATAATTGTGTAACCTAATTCGATTGGACTAATTACATGATCGATGACAAGTTTTAGTCGAGTCAGGGTGGCATTCACCTTATGGCACTACTACTGAGGCCCGTGGAAAGATTTCTTGATATTGAGGTTGGATAAGTAATTTTCTTTTTTGGTACAATAACCTAAGCTTTTTGCTAACATATTTTTATTACATTTATTTTATAAACTAATGTGAAGAAAAAGACCACAACTTGAAGGAAGAATACAAACAATGTCATGATCTTCTCCCTTAATTAAACACTGCAGGTTTCAAGAAAGGGATAGTCAGTGTAACCTAGAACAGGATCAGAAGTGTAGAATGTCTCCCTATTATATTTGTTGAGTGGCGCATTTAGTTCGAATCTCTTTGGCAAATCTGGATTAGCCAAGAACAGACGTCCAAAAGCAACAAGATCTGTTTTGTTCTCAGCCACCGCCTTGATGCCATCTTCTCTGTCATAACCACCAGCAACAATGAAAGTGCCATTGAAGGCCTTTCTCATTGGCAAAAGGCTATAAGGGGTTTCCGATTTTACTTCCGGCGTCTTCATTCTTGGCTCCACCATGTGGCAGTAAGAAATGCCATAGTCATTCAAAGATTTGGCCATGTGAAGGCCCAATGCTTCAGGATTCGAGTCTCCACATTCATTATAGTTCGAAAATGGAGATAATCTTACTCCAACTCTATCTGCCCCTATCTCTTCACAAACTGCTTCAACAACTTCCAAAGCAAAGCGACATCGGTTCTCAAGCGAACCACCATATTTGTCTATTCTGTCATTCACTTCGTCTTTCAAGAACTGGTCAATTAGGTAACCGTGAGCCCCATGGATCTCAACCCCATCAAAACCTACATATTTGGGTATTCATTATCATTTCAGAGATATAAATATAGTTGCAGTCAGTACCGATAATCTCATGTAAAAAAGCTACAAGCACCCATATAAGTGGAAAACCATTCACAAAGTTGCCTATAAATGTGTTTATGAAGGTAACGATTATCTTGAAACATAGTTTGCAGGAGCTAGTTTGGTTTGAAGTTGAAACCGCTACAAAATTTGCAATAATCTACGGTCAGTAAAGTAATGAATTACCAGCTTCTATGGCATTCCTTGCAGCAATTCTGAAGTCATTGACAATATGAGGAACTTCATCTGTCTTTAGCCGCCTTGGTGTTGAGAAATGCGCAGTTGCACTTTTAATTCCCTTATTTGAGCTTAATGGCTTATCAGTACATGATATTGGAGCTTCCCCATTCGGCTGAAAATCTAGTTACAACAATTAAATTGGAAGATGAGTCTATATATATGTAATTAAGCAAGCATAACAATTACGACCATCTAAAGAGAACTTGAAGTCAGAATAATGATATATACCTCGATTTGAAACTCTTCCACAATGAATAATCTGCAGAAAGAATACACCACCTTTGGCATGAACAGCATCCACAATGGGCTTCCATGCTTCCACTTGCTCTCTTGTCCATACGCCAGGCAAGTTTGGATACCTTCATTTTTCACATAAATGGAATTTAGTTTCCGGGATAGAGCTATTCCTAGGGGCCAAGTAATTAATTAAATTTTGGGATAAGTAAAGAAAATTTCTAGTCTAATTAAAATAGACTCACAAAACTCTTACAAAAAGTAAATAAATTAAATAATGGTTCATCTCTATTTATATTTTATAAAAGTTTCGTGAGACTATTCTACGGAGTAACTGAGTTGCTAGGGAAAATGATAACAGAAGGGTAAATTAGATACCCTTGAGCAGTGTCTGAAATACCAGTAGCTTCTGCTATTAAAAGACCGCCCTTGGATGTTCTTTGTGAGTAATACAAGATAGCATGCGGCTGAGGAATATAGTTGTAAGATCTTAATCTGCCCAGTGGTGGCAAAACAATTCTGAAAATTGAAATAAAACAAAAAAACCATTGTAAATTACAAAAGCTAGCTTACACTTTCACTAGAATTATGTGGATGAGCTAAAGGAGGAAAAAGAAATAAAACAAGGAAGTACCTATGAGATAGATTGAAGTTTCCCATCTTGTAAGGAGTTAGAAGAGGATTAACAAGAGCTTTGGCAGACATTATCGTATAATTTTCTTTTTTCCTGTTTTCAGAAAGAAAAAAATAAAAATAAATAAAAAACAACTACCGTGGCCGTTCTGTTCTTTGCTCTGATATGAGAATGAATACTGTCAGATTCAATTGAGTATTCATAATTGTAGAAGGTGGGCTTTTTCAACCTTTTAAAACAGTGGTCAAAGTGTGATGACGCGAGGGATTCCGTAGAGGGGCTTTTTCAACTTCCGTGGCCGTTCTGTTCTTTGTTCTGATATGAGAATGAATATTGCCAGATTCAATTGAGTATTCATAATTGTAGAAGATGGTCTTTTTCAACCTTTTAAAACAGTGGTCAAAGTGATGACGCGAGGGATTCCGTTGAGCGGCTTTGAAATGGCTTGCTGCGCAAGCAACGTACAAGGAAACACAATTCCTCAGCTTCTCCATCAACCAAATTCAATTGCGTATTTATACATTTGGTAGAAGATGGTCAAAGGGTGATGACGTAAGGGATTGCGTTGTGACGCTTTGAAATAGGTTGCTACGGAGGCAACGTAACGAGATACTACGCCTGTGCCTCTCCATCAATCAAATTTTACTTTTCTACTCTTTTATTTCGTCTTTCACATTTTTTATTTTAAAAAGTAATTAAATATGGTATTCTCAATATCTATCACATTAAAAGAATAATTCAAGAAAATGAAAAGTTGTTTTGAATTGTAAATTATAATATATTTTGGGACTTATGAAATTAAAGATAGATATACAAATTAGGACAAAGAAAACATATTTAGAAGTATTAGGTTCATATCTTCTTGCCTCCCTTTTATGAGTTTATATATAATATTTAAGGAACTATCAGAAATTGCCATAAAATAAAATTTTGAAAGAATTACTTGAGGAAAAAAGAGGGTTGTTTGAATCTTCTCGCCCAGGGCAGGACAACAGTGGAATAACTAGGTTTAGTTTAATAAAAGTACATTTTTTGTGCTGCTAAAATCCCCAAATTTTAAAATAGCTAACTTAATATAATTTTTTGTGTTGCTGAAATCCCCATTAATTTTTTACTAGTACAGGAATGTATGGAAGGGATTATATAGGCACAATTTGGAACGTGTAGTGTAATTTGGTTTTGTATCAATGGAGTTTAGTTTCTGTTATTTGACTTTATCAATGGCTGTTGATGTATAACATTGGTCATCTTATGACTTTTGACATTGTTGTACAGTTTAGGGGTGGAGTTAGCATTTTTTTTTTCAAGGACTCAGTTGGTGTACATGCTTGTTGATAATCTTTGCAAACAACAATGAGGTGAGCATTTTTTTAATTTTAAAATATTTAGTAGTAATTTTAAAAACTTAAAATAGTTTTAAATAAAATATATTTGGAGTTATTTGAAATGTTTCAAAATAATTATAAGTTTTTCAAAAAGTTTTACAAGACTTAGGGGCTAAATTAAAATTTTTAAAATCTTTATGGTATAATTAAAGTTCTTTAAAGATGTCAATTAAAAATTTTATAAGTTTTTTATAGTGTGAATGAAAATTTTAAATTCCAGTTCACCCCGCTTGGGGCTCCCCCTAGCTCCGCTTACAGTATAATTGTTGTCTTTGTCTTTGGAGTAGAAGAATGAGTTGAACACCTCTACTATGGCATTATGTAAGATTTGGATATCTTTGGGTGAATTTTTATGACATTTTAAGATTGATTTGGGCCTACCGAAATTGATTATGATAAAAGTGAGAAAAGTTTTACTTTTGAAGTGGCAATATCAACTTGACTTATACAAGATGTGAATTCAATAGTTATTTTATTTAATTAATAACATTTAATTACTATAATTAAAATTATTTTCATATCTTCTTCCAAAAGTGATTTTAGTCATTTTACTCATACACAAAAAGTTCTTGTAAAACAAAACTCTTAATAACATATCTAAATATAAACCAATTCTAAAATAATCAATTTTTTAAACATTAATTAATTTAACCTCAGTTATATTAAAATTAATATAAACCAAATGTACTTTAACATTGACTGATAGACACAAAGTATATGTCACATGATGGATCAAGACCCTTTGCCTTTAAGGCTGAGAAACATAAAAGAAATAGACACAAAATTAACAGAGAGAAAAAATAGTGAGATAAAAATTGGGACTTATAAATTAAATTATAAAGAAAGATAGAAAAAAATTATTAAAGTTAGATGTCACATGATTGTCACAAAATAAGAAATTACATGTTGCCAATGATAGTTAGTTTAGCTGGTGAGGCTCAAAGTACTTCACTTGTTGGGCTTAAATTTGAATCTCACAACCAACAATCTCCCTTGGTAGCCTCGCCTCCTCTCAAATTTTTTTCATTACCATAAGGAAAAGTATACATCATGTGATTAAAAGAATGTGACAATAAGAAAACTCTAATTACATCCATAGTTCACGAAACCAATAAAAATCAAACCATTAGTAATATATGTATAGTTTTTTTTTTGTTATAAATGTTTGAGTCAATTATACCAAAATATCCTCACTTCTTAATGCATATTTTTATTTAAAAAATTTTCCAATATATATATCTTGTTAAAAGTTACACCAATGTTTGGTGAGTGATCAGTAAATTAATACATTTTTTTTTTATTTTTAAAATTACTCATAAACTTTAGTTTTATATTTAGTTATTCTTTTTGAACCACTAACTATTTTTTGTTTTCTTTCTTTTTTTGGCAAAATAATGTTAATTTTCACCTAACAATTTTGAGTAGCTATGGCACGTCTTTAACTTCTATGTGTAGAAGCACTTGGCTAATATGTACCTTGATATCCAGAGAGCCAGCCAGAGGCCTTCATGGATGAGTGACGGCATATGGACTAATCTAGTCTGCCACCAAAATAGTTTGGAGTTCTAGGCTAAGTCAGCATAGGTGAAGAAGAATAGAACCTCTAAGAATGGAGGTTCACCACACACCAGGGCTCTGTGACTCTGGAGACAACCAAAGATAAGCTAGCTAGTAATCAACTTCAATTAATTAATAATTATTATTACTGCAATTTACTGATTAATTTGTTTAACATTTTTTTAGTAGGTGACACTTAAATGGCTTGTTGATTGGTTTGAGTTGTTTTGGCACATGCACAAACAGAAGGATGATAGGACCTACGTTTATCTATGATCAAAGGTCACTTATGTAAGTCATTTAACTCTTCATTAATTTTTTTCTAATTATTTGAATAAATATACATCCATAGCTAATCTAGAATTTTTTATTGAAGAATTAGGCTCAAGTTTAGATGCTTCAACGTTTGTCTTAGTAGCCATATAAGGCAGCTTAGACAAGGTAGTGTTGGCATGGACAAGGAGTTGTGGAGGGACTATGCCAGTGTTTATAAGGGTTGAGTTTATGGTATGAGCTCACAGCCCTCCATAAACAATCATGTGTCTTCCTTCAACCTGTACCTCAGTCTCAGGCTTCTACAATCCCAAGATTCTAGATACTGCTAGGGTATTAGACTAGGAGGAGGTGACTGCTTAGGTTATAGAGTTGGTCAAAGTGACAATGATTGTAGAGGTTATAGTGCAGTTTTAACAATAGATGACCGCTACGCAAGTGCCATTTTGCCTTAATAGGGTTTGACCCATGATTTCATGCATTCTAAAATCATGTGTTTGACCCATACTTTTAGAAATTGTGGGTTTGACCCATGATTTCAAAAGATGTAAAATCGCGGGTTTGACCCACAATTTTAGGTCATTAAAAACTCATCCTCTATATCCCCCAATTGTAGAATGCAAACTGCTTGTAACTACAATTGCACCTCTTGAAGCTGTTAGCTTCACCTATTGCACTGTTTAGTGATTCTATCAAGATTATTCACCATTTGACTCCAAAAGAGGAATATTTGATGATTAATCATATCTTTTTCTTTGTTTGAAATTCTTGGTGTAATTTTGGAATCCTTTAACCTTAGTTTCTCTCTCTAAATGGAAAAACCCTTATTTGATGCAAGATTAAGGAAAAAATAGTAATTCAATGGTGTAGTTTTGTTCTAAGATGGTTGTGAGCATAAATGTGTTGTACTACATTATAATTTTTGGATAAATGTGTGTGAAATTGAAAACCCTAAAAGAGTAGTTTCTCTCTCTAGAATTTGTAAGAGTTGGGTTAAAATTGATAATAAAATATGACACAGTAGTGGTATAATTATTTATCTGTAATGAATATATTTTTTACTACATTTTGGAAATTCATATTTTTAGCTAACAAATATAAGTGAAATGGAAACCCCAAAGCAACTTCTCTCTCTGAAATTTAAGAGTTAATATAAGATTTTTTTTTTTTTAAATATGACAATGTAGTGATGTAGTTAGTCTCTTCAATTTAGCATGAACAAAATATTTACTACATTATATTTTGGTTTGAAGTGTACATGACATTGTTCAATACCTATTTTAATCTAATAACACTTTTGATTTATGAAAATATCATGAATAGTGGAGGATTCACAAATTTGTATTTAAATGAGAATATTAGAGAAGATATTGATAGGGATATTTTTAATGGTCCAAAACCTGTAATTATGGTCATTCCACTTGAAAGTGGACTAAAAGAACTAAAGGAAACTGTGCTTCAAGAGCTAGAAATTCTAAGTAATCAAGCAATAGGGATCATGAAATATAGATTTCACTTTTTTCGAAATTGTAGTTCAAGCCCATGATTTCAAAATTTGGGGGACAAACCTAGGATTTTAGAATGCATGAAATCATGGGTTTGACCCACTATTTCAACCCAATAAACCTCCTTTCAATTTTATCTAATATGGCATTTTGTGTGGCATGTTTTGCCCCAAGTAATGAAATACTTTTGAAATAGACCTATTTGAGTAAATATTTTTTAAGAAAAGACCTATTGAGGTCTAATGGCCCAAGTAAGAGCATCTTGCCCAATTAGGGAGCATGATGGCTTAGGGTCAAGGAGATAGTGCTATGCATGGTGTTGTATCTAGATCTTTTGGGTTTACTTAGCTGCCTCCACTAGTAATCTTACAACTGGACTAGCTTGATGATGCTACTCGAGTCCAGGACTTTGAGGAGTTTACTAGATATAACGATTCTCTATTTGACTATAGCAAGATTCGATTTTGATATTTTTGTATTTGTTGCTTTATGATTGTAATTTTTAGATTATTTATAATGATTTAACTAATTTTTTTATAATAATAATTTTAGTTTAAACTTCTTTTTTACCAAATTTTTTATATATTGTCAATTATTTTGTGGATAAATAAATTATGCAAATTTTAAAAAATAAAATATTACCAACAGATTGTTCCATTGCTCTATTTAACAAGATTAATTCAATGTTACTGAGTGTATACTACTGACAAATAACTTAGACTTCCACCAATAATATAAATTTAACCAACAATTATACAATCTAACTTTTACCAATGCAACTCCATGACTTTTGCTTATAATAAAAAATAACCCAGTGGATTTTTTTAAAAAAATTTACAAGCCATCCATTTTTTGATTTGCTAATGAAATTTCATTAATGATATTTACTAACATACATTTTTCCCATTCTTAAATATTAGTGGCAAAGGAATTTTCGATTGACATGACTTCATCACTAATGAGTTGTTCATCCACCAAAAAGTAAGAATGATACAATTCCATTGAATGCAACATTTAATACAATTTCCCCTTTCAAGAAAGGGCTACAAATAAGGTTTTCCAAATGAAAGTTTCACTAGTTCTACCATATCCTTACATAAAAAAGAACCATCTACCATTTTCTAAAGTAGCCAACATTAGCATGTCATAAAACTTCCATTGATCCTCATTCAGAGATGGAAGTAGCTTCTTGTGCTCTTAAGTTAATAAACATTTATCATATGATAATTCGTCAAGGATCCACTTGTTATGAATTTGAGATATTAGCATTCCTATTGGAAAGGCATTATGTCAAAGTCTTTTAAACTTGTGCCATTGTCTTAAAGGATCTTATCCAGCTTAGAGAGGACAATACTTTTTATCTCCTCTTCTATTAAGGTTAATCCTAAACACAAATAGTACAAAATATGAAGCATTTAAATTTGAGAGTAAGAGTTAAATTTTAAGATTTGGATAATAGAAAAAAATTATTGCAAGATGAATATGGCTAATGAACAAACAAATACATGCGCATTCCATATCCATTCTTGTGCAATATTAAACATTATCTACTAGCAGAGACTAACAACTATTCTAAACAATTCCTAGCCTATTCATATTGTTTTATGTTCAAAGAATGATAAAATGTCTTCCAAGGTAATGTGTAGATGCCCAAGTGCTTGCCTCCTTTAATCCATCGATGAACTCTTTATCATCATCCAATAATCCCATCAAATAATAGGCATCTTTATATGTATCATATACTATCCCTCCAATAGTTCTGAAATCTACATTGGTCTCAAATCCTTTTTGAAAAAATTTAAGCATCCTTACATGCTAAGAGGTATATGATTAATTCTGCCAATGGGAAAACTCCTCTTTTGTGGGAACCATTTATGCTTGTCTTCTTTGTACACAAAGTTGGTTGGAAATAGCATAAGTAAATTCTTTGGCTTCTTGATACTCCTAGTTTGCCTCCATCCAAGATTCAAAGATGAACCTCTTATTGTTTGCTCTAGTGATGACATCTTCAATCAATTCTCTATCCTTGAATTAGATATTCTTTTCTTGAAGAAGATGAAATGGAAAGTTTTGAATAGGTGAGTATCTACAATGTATGTCACACTTAAATATCATTACGCATTTTCACATGCAAAAACATACCTGCAATAATAATACGGTTTGTTTTGATCTGCAATTTGATGTGGACCATTTGGTGAAGGCCTATTATATAAAGCAACTGCCACTTGATCATTCCCCATATGAATATACTTGAAAAGATACTTGATAGCACTTGTTTTCATGTATAATATAATTAACATTAATGTGAGTACAATATTTTAGCAGTAGCTTTGCATTATGTAGGACCCCATACTGGTTCTCAAGATCATTGTGCTCCTTTGTTATAAAGTTCTCATTTTCCCTCCTTTTATAATGCAAAAATCCCTCTTCATAAATTGTTGTATGTTCAACAAAGGCTTTTGAAACTTTTTGGTACACCTATTCTTAGTGATGCAAGGAGAACTAAGGTTCTCTTTACCACAAGGATCGTGCACCACATAAGAGTCTCAATTGCTTTATATAGATTTGGATCATGAGTTTTGTCAGAAAATTTTTTAGAAATAATTTTATTAATGTCATGATCGATGTTGAATTTTCTCTACTAGATCCAACAAAAGGATGTGAGCATGAGGGAGGACCCTATTTTTTTATTTCAATCATGGAAACACTTATTAAAGTCATGAGTCAATATTTAGGATTTGTATTATAGACGCATATTATTGTAAGCATGAAACATGATTTAGTAGTGTAGGCACCTAAATTTGTCTAAACCTTGAAAATAAAATGGACATATGCATAAATTCTAAATTCTTCAATGCAAATATAAATCAAAGATATTTTTGGGTCCAAAGTAATAAAAATTCGATAGATTTGAAAATTAAAAGAAGAGAAAAGTTAAATTATTAGATGGGATGGGATGGGAGTTGTTGAAATAATTGGGAGAAGGATAAGAAGAAGTGGTGTTGGTAGATTTAAAGAGAGAGTGACAAAAAAAGTTTAATTATTAGTTGGAATGTGATGAGAGTTGTTGAAATAATTGGGAGAAAGATGAGAAGAAGTGGTGTCGGCAGATTTAAAGAGAGAGTGACGAATGAGTGATAGGGAGAAACAAATGAAACAATAAGAAAAGTGAGCACAATAACAAAAATAAGAGGAGTTACAGAAGGAGATAACAAGAGAGATCTCAAATGAAAAGAAATAGGAAGAAAGAAACAAAACAAAAGAGAAACAAATGAAACAATAAGAAAAGTGAGCACAATAACAAAAATAAGAGGAGTTACAGAAGGAGATAACAAGAGAGATCTCAAATGAAAAGAAATAGGAAGAAAGAAACAAAACAAAATAAAGCAAGAGCATGGGATGCAAAGAAGAGATCAAAGAAAGAAAAGACACATAGAGAATAGCCAAGAGAGAGTTCAAAATGAAAAGAAATAGAAAGAAAGAACCAAAACAAAAGAAAGCAAGGGCATGGGATGCAAAGAAGAGATCAAAGAAAGAAAAGACACCAAAATAATAGCCAAGAGAGAGCTCAAAATGAAAAGAAATAGGAAGAAGGAACCAAAACAAAAGAAAGTAAGAGCAAGAGACATGCAGAGGAGAGACTAAGAAAAACTGTCAAACATAGAGAAGCAATAGAGAGAAACCAAGGAAAACAAGAGGGAGGGACCCATGGTAGAGGCTTTTAAAAGGAAGAGAGGTCATGAGCAAAAAAGGGGGGATCAGAAGGAAGATAGAGTAAAAAAAAAAAAAAAACAGAGGGACAAAAAGAGAGACCAAGAGAAAGAAAGAAAAAGAGAATATAGTGAAAGAGTGAAGAGAGCACAAAGGGAGCAAAGAATCGAATAGGAAACTCAATAGAAGAAGAGAGTGCTAAAACTTACACCCATTCACACTTGAGGAGAGCTCAGGTTGGTGTTCCATTTTCTCTAACTTTGCCTTGATCTAGTTCTTTGTTGTGCATCTTGAAATGTTAATACTGTGAAGTTTTGTTTTTAGTAAGAGAAAACAAAGAAAGTAAGGGAGAGCCACCATTCTTGTGACTAAGAAAGCCTGATTTCTTCATGCCTCTGCAATGTCACAAAGGTTGAAATTTGGAAGGAGTAGGTGTACTAAACCCACTTTTGGATGTGGTGCACCCAATACCTATTTCCTCCAAAAATAATTCAAAAAAAATGTTTTAAAAAAATAAAACAAAATATATAGTTAGATCCATAAAATTCTTTGATAATTTTTGGTACTGATTTAAAAATTTTTTAATGAAAGTTGTACAATTTAATTGTATTATTTCTATCCATTTTTTTAATTTCTAAAAAATATAAAACCAATCTCTTTGACAAAATATATTCTTATTTCTCTATTTAGTTTGATAAAATTAATGTTATTTTTCATAAATTTCTAAAGTTAATTTGAAAAAATTAAAACTTTAAGCAATACTAGTAATTAAAATTGTTTCATGTCAAAAATAAAAATAAAAAGGGTCCACTCATATGCATTTGTCTCCTCTTTGTTATTATTTTATTTTTATTTAAAAAATTTATACTATTCACGTATACTAATTTCATTTGTGTCTTACACTATTTACCACTCTTAATTTCATTTGTGCCTTATACTATCTAGATACACAAATTCTATTTGTGTCCTATACTATTTACTACTCTTAATTCTATTTATGTCCAATATTATTCACGTACATAAATTTTATTTGTGTCTCATGTTATTTACCACTATTAATTTCATTTGTGTCCTATACTATTTACCTACACAAATTTTATTTGTGTCTCACACTATTCAGCATTCTTAATTTTGTTTGTGTCTTATACTATTCACATACACAAATTTTATTTGTGTCTCATATTATTCACCACTTTTAATTTCATTTGTGTCCTACATTATTCATATACAAAAATTTCATTGGTGTCCCACACTATTTGTTACTCTTAATTCCATTTATATCCTGCAAATAGATTTGAATTTGTATTCTAGACACATATTGTTGTAAGCATGAAACATGATTTAGTAGGATATGGTAACAAAACATATGAATACACACGTGCAACAACTCATCCAAAGACGTGCCCTTTTTTAAATTTGTACTAATTGATCCAATTTCATCTTGAAGCTCCACACAGTATGTTTAGACGGTCCTCAGGTCACAATTCTCTCCTTTTAACAAATTTAGTAATTTTTGGTCATATTGGGTTGCAAGTTATGGTGATAAAAGATTGGAATATCCATAAATGCATTCTTATAATTTTTTGCCTTATATATTGATCCAGCAATAAAAGATGAATGAAGGACAATAGAATTTTAGCATTGTTATTTCTCTTTCATTGTGAATTAAGCACACTACAAAAAAAGTTTCAATTTTTTTATAGCTAAAATTTGCTAGAAAAATATAAAATTGGCCAGTAAAATTTATTTTTAGATGATTTTTTGGTAGATAAATATTGGCTGTTATAAGTGTTATTAGTAAGATTTTTCGGCCAATATCCACATCTACTGAAAATATTGCTGACCAATAACTGTTGATAAATTAGAAAAAAAAGGAATTGTAAATTAATTTATTTATCTCAATAATTTAATTTAATTTTATTGAAGGATGCATCTCTCAATAAATTCAAGAAAATATACATTTAATGAAGTATTTATTAATTATCAATGGATATAACTTTTAAAATAAATAAATAAAATTAAAATATACCAAAAATTAGAATTTAACCAACGAGTAAATTCTGATATAAATATAAAAAATATCATTACTATCATACAAAAGCCATTAGTAAAAATTATTTTTCCTTCTAGGCTAGATTGACTTCTAATTGTTAAATGAAGATAAAATGTTGGCTTCTTTTCCTAGCCTACTTTCATTTTTGCCTTTGTTATCTAAGGTAGGGTGGGTGAAAAATCCCGTAAAACCAATCCAACCCACCCCAAATCAAAAAAAAAAAATTTAGATTAGGTTGAAGTGGGGTAAAATAAATATACTATAACATTTCAAGTTAATATTGGTTATTTTTTGTGGAGGTGGGTTTAATCTTCTCACTGTTGGATTGCCGCGATAACCCAACAAATATACATATATATATATATATATATACATGTAAGTTTTGGAATTTCCTTCATCTGGGGTCTTCATTATTGATTTATCTATTTTATCATCTAATACAGTGACATTGAAAGGTTAATCATTATGTTACCCATTGTAGACACCTAATTTTGTCCGAATTCCAAAACTCAAAAAATAAAAAAATCAAAAATCAAAAATCAAAAAAATCAAAAACCAAAAGCCTAAAACAAAACAAACCCAAAAATGAAAAACAAACAAAAAATCAGAAAAAAGCAAAAAAATGAAATAAAACAAAAATCAGAAAAAACAAAGCAAAACAAAACAAAACAAAAATCAGAAAAATAAAAAATGAGTGAATGATTGAAGGACAAAGAAAATAATGAACAAAGGACAAAGAGAACAAGAAAATTATGAATATAAGACAAAGAAGGAAGGAAAATAATGAGTGAATGTCAAAAGAAGGACGTGAAGATGGTAGGAAAATGTGGAAAAAAATGAAGAAGAGAAGAAAATGATGAAGAAGTGAAGAAAATGATGAAGAAAAAAGAGGATAATGAGTAAAAGTCAAAAATTAGGTAAGAAAATGAGGATTAAGGGTAAGAAAATGAATAAAAAACCTACCATTAAACCACTATAAATAGCCCATCTAAATCTCCCAAAGACACACAACAAGAAGCATCCATCTACTACTCCTTTCAGCTTCCTCGCAAAGCTCAGTCCTTTCCCCAAAATACCAAGCCAAAACTCCTCCTAACCATTCCCCAAGCATCACTTCCACTCCACAACTCCACTCCATTTTCGCCTAGCAATTCATCACTTAAGCTCATCACCCGTCACCTTGCCTCTCAACCACCACACCGAAACAACTCGCCACTTCAAAGAATCCGAATACCCATCAACTTGCTGCACCCTCACACCAGCATACACACCAACTTCAACATACCCTTTGCTCCTCCAAAGTTACTTCATTACGCCACTACCATCTTCAGCCTTAACAGCGCCTAAATCAGCCAAGCCGAAGAAAGTACCTTGGAGGGAACCTTCGACGTTTTGGTATTAACTATACCCCTCGTACGCCAAAAGTTCACGCAAAAAATCAGCTCCCTCCTTCGCTCAACTGCTGCAGCATCTCCACTTCCATTGTTCACCTTGATGCAGTGTCCCCAACTTGCTCAGCCGCTGCTCGTTTCGGTCTAGTCACCAACTTGGCATTAGAACTTCGCCACCACTAAAACTTCAGCTGTGAAAGACCCAGTATACTACACCAGCCGGCTTTGTGTCCAACGCATCCTCATCGACTCTGGTTCTCAGCCCCGCTGCAGCGTCCTCGTCAGCTCTGTTTCCCAGTCCAGTCGTAGCATCCTCGCCGACTCAGTTTCTATCGTTTAACTCTTCTGTTCCGCAACGTCTTCAGCTTGCACCTCAAGTTCACGGTTTAGCAAGATATCATACTGCACCATCGGCTTCGTTGAGATCTTTCTCGCCTCTGCCTTGCCCCGTCTCCAACCTCCTTCGCCACACCGGAGCTATCGTGTCATCTTTGCCAGCACAGTTCTTGCTGTTGATCTCGAAGCATTCTTCAAAGTGTCCCAAAACGTTCCCCAAAACTTGTCACCGAGAGACACCACCAATTCAGGCATAAGGCTCACTTACGAGAGGTACATCATGCAACTTTCATACTACTAAGGGCATTATTGTCTTTTTCTTGGTTATGATATTATTGGAAATTTCTTTTTAGGAAGTTTATTTTTAGGTTTCTTAAAAGCTTATAGTATGTTGAAAGTGGTGATATGAAAAAAAAACACTATAGTTAACTTCTTCATTTTTGTTCTAGGTGAATTTTATAAAAACAAAGTTATGTTCTTTTAAGTAAAAATAAATTACAAATCAATAATTATATGGATAATACAAGCATTTTTTTTTACTCTTATTATTTTATTAAAAAACTCTAATTTGGAATAGAAAAGGAGTTTCCTCAAAATAAAAAAAAATAATCTAGAATAAGATGAAATTTTTTATCCCGATCTGGAATAGAAAGGGAATTTTGTTCAAATTATTTTAAAACCCTAATCTAAAATAAAGATGAGATTTTTCCTAAAAATTATTTTTTAAAAGAAAAAAACTCTAGTCCGGAATGGAGATGAGTTTTTTCCAAAAATTATTCATAAAAATCATTTGTAAAAAAATCCTGATTAGGAATAGAGATGGGATCTTTCAGAATTATATTTTAAAACCCTGATCTGGAATAGAGGTGAGACTTTTTTCAAAAAAAATTACTTTTCAAAAAAACCTGATCTAGAATAGAGATGGGGTTTTCCTAAAATCATTTTCAAACTCCAAACTGGAATAGAAAGGGGATTTGTATAAAGTGATTAATTAAATATTTTAACCCGGAATGGGTAAAAACTATTTTTCAAAAATATTTCTTTAAAACCAACGCTAATTAAATCAAGTAAATTAATTAGATCATTTTGGTACCGAAAGGGCATTTAGGGTGCTAACACCTTCCCTAAAATGTAACCAACCCCCGAACTCAATCTTTTAAATGTAGACCATTTTAATTAGGTGTCCGATCTCACCTTAGATAACTTAGATCGGTGGCGACTTCACAAATCACAAACTAAAATGAAAATTTTCAGGGTCGACAGCTTGGCGACTCCACTGGGGACAATTAAGAGGGTTAAGCCAATTAAAAATGATCTTATTAATTTATTGATTGATTTGTTGGTTAAATTTGTACATATTTATAAATGCGTATATTTGGTATTTTCTTGAAATCTGATTCCTTACACACACTGTCACTCTCACCACACACTAGAATAAAAGGGGAGGTCATGACCCCTGTGCCCTATACCCGGGCCATGTAGGATACCTTGTAGGTTAGAGGGGTGTAGTAAGGTTAGCCTTCGAGAGACATTCGGTCTCCGCATGGGCGCCCGAAACACCCCACTCGAATTGATCCCCTCAAGGACAATTTGGGGACCTGATGTAGGAAATGTAGAACTTACCCCTCCACTTTTAATTGCCTTAGAATCACTCCTTTGAAGAGTTTCGAACCAAACCCTTTAGGCACATGAAAAATGTCATCACAATCATGCATGGTTGCATACATTTCATTTTTCTAAAAAATGCATTTCATGGGGCACCAGAACATTCATCTTTGCCTAACATTTCCTTCTTTTTATTTTTGAAATATAGGGTTTTCAAATTTTAATTTTATGGCTACATTATCTATTGGGACTATTCTTATCACTCAAGATCAAGCTAGAGAATCCCAGGAAGGACTCCAGAGAAAATTTGGAGATTGCATGACCCATGATTTAGCCCCTGACTCTCCAGAAATAAGAAATATTATTTTCAAACAGTATGACCTATCAAGACTTAAGCAAATCTGGAAGGACACCACAAATAAAGTAGCTTTCTCAGCTAAATTTGGCCATTTAGGGTATTTACTATCCGTACCAGTTGATGAGCCTTTACTCAAAGCTTTGCTGTCTTTCTGGGATTCTAAATTCAGGGTATTCTCCTTTGGGAATATGGATTTAACCCCTACTATAGAGGAATATGGAGCTATCCTAAAAATACAGCCAAATCTGGCATGGAGGGTGTATTCCTACAACCCTAAAGCTACTGTTGCTAGACAATTAGCAAGATTGACAGGGGACAAAGCTACTACTTTTGATAAGATTCTCTGCAACAAAGGGGAAAGACGATGCCTTCCTATTGATTTTCTCCTATCAACTGCGGAAAGCCATATCAATACAGAGAAGGGTTTTGACATGCTCGCCCTAGCTATATATGGCATGCTTCTTTATCCAAGGGTGGAAGGTTACATTGACAGTCAAGTGGTACTGTTGTTCTCTGAAATAAAGCATGGAGTTCATCCAATTCCACCTATTCTAGCAGAAACCTTTCGCACACTATGTCATTTGAGAAAGAAAGGAAAAGGAGGTTTCTTTGCATGCACTCAATTGCTAATAATATGGGCATTCAGTCATCTCCCGCACATGAGCAATTTAGGGTATCCACTTATGAAGTTGACTAGAGACTACAATATGGCAAGGAATACCCCATATGAATTTTCTGGACTCTCATGGCCCAAGGACAAAGCTACTAGGGATCAATGGGTTCAAACACTGGCAAATGTAAGAGAAGTAAAATGGAAAGCCTCCTGGATGCCAGTAACTCCCACACTTTACAGTTGTAGTGATAAGGCATGGGTCCCTCTCATTGGCCCATGGGGAGTAATAGGGTATTCTCCTTCTATGGTGAGAAGACAAGCTGGCGGCATACAATATGTTCCAGCAACATTTGGGTTACATTCTCTGGATATGACGTATGGTGATGATCTCACTGATATGAAGATTAAGGAAGCAAAAGTGTCTTGGAAGAATATTCACTTCATAGAGGGCATAGGAGGCAATAAGGATGCAACTACCGAGGGATACTCCACATGGTACAGCAAGGCAAGAGAGGGTTTTGCACCTCCAATAATGGCTCCTCCCATCAGAAAGACCAAGGACTTGCACTTCCAACCTGAGCCAGAGACCATAGAAAAATCAACTTATCTTAAGTTGCAAGAAAAATACGAGCAATTGCAAGCAAACTTCCGAAAGCAAGAAATAGATTGGAAGAACAAAGAAGAATGCCTGATGGCTCAGAATAAGCAGTACGATGTCAAGATAGAATCTTTGGAAAGAAAAATTATTGCCAATAAAAAAGAAGAGGAAGAAGGGGTTGTATGGTATAAAAAGAAATATAGGAACCTCGAAAGCCAACTAGAAAGGGCAGCAAAGAGATACAAGCAAGCTGAACAAGATTTGGATGATGTTCGAGAAGTCATGTGGGGTGATAATCAACAACTAAAAGAGGAGGTCTCAGAACTAAAAGAAGAAAATCAAGCCCTTACAATGGAAGTGGCCAACCACCTTCAACGCATTCATGAATTAGAAGACATGAAGGCCCAATTGACTAGCTACATCAGGGATAATAAAAGGCAACATGAGATAGAGGTGCAAAGCCTTCTTAATCAGCTGAAAGAATTCCCATATATCCAAAGAAGAATGCAAATCTCTGAAGCTGAGCATTTAAGACTTGAAGAAATGTTGATGCAGATGGAACAAGCACATCAAGAGGAGATGCGGCAATTGGCTATCATGCTTGATGCAAATTTCTATAAAACAGAGCTAATCCTTGATAGAAATTTGTATAAAAAGATAGCCCGAGCTCTCTACCTGGAGAGAATGGGGATAGCTGAAAGAGCTAAGCAGTGGATAGATGAGATTGAAAGAATAGCAATGCCAGAGGGAAAAATTGAGAATCTCTATTGGGCTCTACGCACGGATCTGAAGAAACTTGGGAAACCTCCTAGTTTGAATCCTGATAGGAAACAAGGCCCAGTAGATGATGTTTAGCCTATTTGTTTTTTTTTTATGAAAAGTTGTAATCATTTGCATACTTTAAGTTACACATCATATCATGCATTCATCTTTTGACAAATGCAAATAATTTATTTATTTATTTAACCTAAAAGGAAATCACGGCTCCTACAACGCGATCCCAGTCTAAATTCATGGCAGAACAAAGGCAGGAAAAGTCCATGGATGAATTGCATGAGGAGATAGGAAACCTTAAGGCACAATTAGCCCGACTAACTGAGCTACTCATGTTTAAAGAAAACGCGCAAAATGAGTCCCCCCAAGGCCCGATGAACCAGCAGCCACAAAACCCAACAGAACGCAAAATGCCGTACATTGTGGAAACAGCGGGTAGCTCTATTCTAAACCATGATGAGTTAGAAGAACAAGAAAAAGTGAAAAAACCCCCAGAAGAGACTATGATCCAAGAAAAATATGAGCTATTGGAAGCTAGGATGAGAAAGATGGAAGGATTTACTGATGAAGATGTACTGGATGTACATGAGATTGGATTAGTACCTGATGTGGCCATACCTCCAAAATTTAAGGTACCAGAATTCAAAATGTATAACGGAACCTCATGTCCTAGGGCACATATTGTCATGTACATCCGAAGGATGGCAGCATATGCTGACAATGAGAAACTACTCATCCACATTTTTCAAGATAGCTTAATTGATGGTGCTGCAGAATGGTACATGAGCCTTGACCGGTTCTCCATTCGGACTTGGAAGGATCTAGCAGAAGCCTTCATGAGGCACTACAAATATAACCGGAATATAGCCCCTGATAGGTTCCAAATACAGAATATGGCAAAAGAAGACAAGGAGTCTTTTAAGGCATATGCTCAACGATGGAGGGATGTGGCCATAAGAGTACAGCCACCTCTTTCCGATAAAGAGATGGTCACTATATTTCTGAGTACTCTAACCTATCCCTTTTATGGAAAAATGGTAGGTTTTGCTAGCATGGGCTTTCCAGATTTAGTAGAGACTGGCGAAAGAATTGAGCGTGGAATAAAAGCTGATAAAATGGGTAAATCCTTAATAAGTAGTTCCTCGCAAAAGAAGCCTTTACCTTACAAAAAAAAGGAGGATGTCCATTCAGTGGATTACCGTGATAAGGGAAGAGGTAAAGCTGAGCAGGCTTATCAGGTGTCTTATACACCAACAAGAGGTGTCAATGTACCTCGAGCTACTTTCACCTCGCCACCTTACCAAAATCCACCACAGCCAACACAGTCTCTACAACCTGCCCAATATCAACCACATCAACAAGTGCAGCCAATGCAATCCCAATCTAGGTCATTCAATCGAGTCAATAATTTTAGGCACCAGAACTTTGACCCCATCCCTATCCCATATTCGCAACTGCTACCGCAGCTATTGCAGAATAATTTGGTAACATTAAACCCTGTTCAACCGCTTCAACCCCCATACCCGGCATGGTACAATGAAAAGCTCACATGTGATTACCACGCAGGGGCAAAAGGGCATACGGTAGACAGTTGCATTGCTTTCAAGAGGAAAGTACAAGAGCTAATCGATGCAAAGTGGTTGACATTTGAACAGGTTACTCCGGGACCAGATGTAGATGGGAACCCTCTTCCCAGTCATGAGACTGCAAGAGTTAATGCCATCTTTGATGAAACTCTGCCAACTTCTAGGAGTTTGGATTCATTCCTTCCATACATGGATAGTGGCATAAATATGATTGATGCCACTTCAAGTAGGCAGAAGCCATTAGCTATTAAGTATATGAGGAAGCTACCCCAAACTGAGGCAAGTGATGGTGTAACTAATGAGGTGAGAACTCCTACTGGGCTCATGAAGAGGTTAACCATTACCACACCGGCGTCGTTCCCTTATAAGAATAATAAAGCAGTTCCATGGGTTTATAATTGCAAAGTGGCATCAGAGGGTTCTAATCCGCAAATCACTAATATCTCTGGCCTCTCTGGAGTAACAAGAAGTGGACGATGTTATCTCCCAGAAAGAGGAGCCGAAAAAGCAATTCAACCTGATTCCACAAAAGGCAAAAAAGGGGATGTGGAAAAAAGTGAGAATACTAGGGCAATTGAGCCTAAAAGTATCGAAGTGGAGGATGAATCCCATAAAAATGACTCTGCAAGGGCTGAAAAGGGTACGTCAATCCCTCTCAAAAAATCTGTGATTGAAGAGGAAGCTAGTGAGTTCCTCAGACTCATTTGTCAGAGTGAATACAAGGTAATTAAGCAGTTAAAAAGAACGCCAGCAAGAATCTCATTGTTATCCTTGTTCATGCACTCTGAACCTCATAGAAAGGCTTTAATGAAAGTTTTGAATGAAGCCTATGTTGATAAGGATATCTCCACAGAAGGGATTGATAGTGTGGTCGGAAACATTTTGGCCCATAACTTCTTATCATTCTCCGAGGAAGAATACCCTCCTGAGGGACGTGGACATAATAAGGCTCTGCATGTTTCTGTTAAATGCAAGGGTAATGATTTGGCAAATGTCTTGATTGACAATGGTTCTGCGTTAAACATATTACCAGAACTCACATTGAGAAAGTTGGCCATTGATCAAACCCTTTTAAAACCTAGTACTGTCATTGTGAGAGCATATGATGGAGCCCAAAGTGATGTCTTAGGAGAGATAGAGCTACCAGTGCAAGTTGGCCCGTGTGATTTTGTGGTCACTTTTCAAGTCATGAAGATAAATCCTGCTTATAGCTGTCTTCTAGGACGACCATGGATTCATTCAGCTGGAGCAATTCCTTCGTCTCTTCACCAAAAGATAAAACTAGTGTACCAAGGAAAGCTGGTTGAAATCGCTGCTGAAGAGGACTTGTTGGTGTCTAGATCATCGTCTGTTCCATATATTGCGGCAGAAAATGAGATCGGAAGCTCTTTCCGAACATTTGAGATTGTAAATGTGGAGTTCTCAAAGGAAGGAGAACCATTGTGGACACCGCGCTTTTCTGAAGCTGCCTTGATGACAGGCAAAGTACTCAAGAGGAATGGCTATATTCCTGGAAAAGGATTAGGAAGCTCAGGACAGGGCATGAAAGAGCCACCAATGCTACCACTAAATGAAGGAACATATGGCTTGGGGTTTAAACCCACTAGAGCTGATAAAATCAGGATGGCCCGAATGCAGAGAGAAAGAAGATTAGCCCGATTAGAGGGTCGAGTTGTAGAGGCTGGGGCGTTGGTCATCATAGACCTATACAAGACATTTATCAGTGCTGGTCTATGGACTCCAAATCAAGTTGCTACTATTGAGGAAGGAAGCCCTGTGGGAAAAGAGACTGAGCTAATCGCATCATGCAAGTCGAGTAACTGGACCATTAAGCCAATTCCTACTGTTTTTAGCTTAAAAGACATGTAATTCTCAAACCTCACCATCTACGGCTCTGCCTGAGGCCTAGATTGGATCTGTATGGGTTTATCTTGTTTATCTGTTTCAAACATATGAATAATAAAATGCATTTCCTTTTCCAAAAATCTCATCTCTATTACCTTTGTTAACATACATCATACCATCCTTAACCCAAATAATAATACATTAATCCAGGTTGAATAATGAAGAAAATACTAGAGAAGACTATGCTGACTTCCCAAGTCTAGACTTTGAGCGTTCAGTTAGTTGTGCAGTATACAGTGAAGAAGTGGAGGAAGAAGAAGAAGGCTGGGAATTATCGCTTGAATTACAAAGAATGATTGATCAGGAAGACAAAGGAATTAAGCCACATGAAGAATCAATCGAGGTAATTAATCTGGGAACAGAGGAAGATAGAAAAGAGATTAAGATAGGAATGCAAGTGGCCCACCAAGAAAAGGAGGCGATGGTTTTACTACTAAAAGAATATCGTGACGTATTTGCCTGGTCTTACCAAGATATGCCAGGATTGAACACAGACATTGTGGTTCATCGCCTACCAATAAAACCTGAATTCAGACCAGTTAAGCAAAAGCTGAGACGAATGAAACCAGACATACTACTAAAGATCAAGGAGGAGGTCAAGAAATTGTTTGATGCTGGTTTCATCGAAGTGGCCAAATATCCGGAATGGATAGCAAACATTGTGCCCGTACCTAAGAAGGATGGCAAGATTCGATTATGTGTGGATTATCGGGATCTGAATAAAGCAAGTCCAAAAGATGATTTTCCACTTCCCCACATTGATGTGCTAGTAGATAATGCTGCAAGGAATTTTATCTTTTCATTCATGGATGGATTTTTAGGATACAACCAGATTAAATTGGCCCCTAAAGACAGAGAAAAAACAACGTTCATCACTTTATGGGGAACATTTTGTTACAAAGTGATGTCATTTGGACTAAAGAATGCAGGGGCAACCTATCAAAGAGCTATGGTAGCCCTATTTCATGACATGATGCATAAGGAAGTAGAGGTGTATGTCGATGACATCATTGCTAAGTCAAAATCTGAAAAAGAACATTTGATGCACCTGAAGAAACTCTTTGATCGTTTGAGGAAATATCAACTTAAGTTGAACCCAGCAAAATGCACGTTCGGTGTTAAATCAGGAAAATTGTTGGGATACATGGTGAGCCAAAAAGGAATTGAGGTTGATCCTGATAAAGTCAAAGCTATCATAGACATGCCTCCACCCAAAACAGAGAAAGAAGTGCGGGGTTTTCTAGGAAGAATAAATTACATTGCAAGATTTATATCCCAATTGACAGCTACTTGTGAGCCAATTTTTAGGCTCCTTCGTAAAAGTCAAAGGACTGAATGGGATGATAAATGCCAGGAGGCATTCGATAAGATCAAGCAATACCTACAAAACCCGCCAATCTTAGTTCCACCAGTACCAGGGAAACCACTGCTCTTGTATTTAACTGTGCATGAGGGGTCAATGGGATGTATGCTGGGGCAGCATGATGGAACTGGAAGAAAAGAGCAAGTGATTTACTACCTCAGTAAAAAGTTCACACCTTATGAGTCGAGGTATTCGATGCTTGAAAAAACATGCTGTGCTTTGGCATGGGCAGCTCGTCGCCTCAGGCAGTATATGATACGTCATACCACATTACTAATTTCAAAGATGGATCCAATTAAATACCTCTTTGAAAAACCTGCTTTGACAGGAAGAATTGCAAGGTGGCATATGCTGCTGTCTGAGTACGATATCCAATATGTCCCACAAAAGGCAATAAAAGGGAGCATAATTGCTGATCACTTAGCAGAGAACCCTGTTATAGATCAAGAATCCGATAAGTTTGAATTCCCTGATGAGAACATCATGACGCTCTCAGTAGTTGACAAAATAGTTGAAGAAGAAAGATGGTCAATGTTATTCGATGGAGCATCTAACATGATGGGGCATGGAATTGGGGCAGTCTTAATATCCCCTAAAAAGAAGTGCTACCCCATGACTGCTAAGTTATGCTTTGAATGTACAAACAATGTAGCTGAATATGAGGCTTGTGCCATGGGTGTTGAGGCGGCTTTAAGTTACCAGATAAATTCATTGGATGTATATGGGGACTCTGCCCTAGTTATTCATCAATTGAAAGGAGACTGGGAGACTAGAGACTCTAAATTGATCCCTTATCAGGAATACATTAGCAGGTTAGCAGAACAGTTCAAGGACATCACCTTTAATCATGTGTCTAGAGAAGAGAACCAAATGGCAGATGCCCTTGCAACGCTGTCATCTATATATCCGATAATGAATGGTGATGATCTTCCAAAAGTCCACATGAGGAAGCTAGACTCCCCTGCTTATTGTGCATTTATTGAGGAAGAACCTGATGGCAAACCGTGGTATGAAGATATCAAACGGTTCATCAAAACTAGGGAATATCCCACTGGGGCATCAAAAAATGACAAGAGAACTCTAAGAAGATTAGCAATGGGTTTTTTCCTCAATGGTGAAGTCCTCTACAAACGAAATCATGATACAGTACTTCTAAGGTGCATCGAAGCCAGAGAAGCACAAAGAATGATACAAGAAATTCATGAAGGAGTGTGTGGAACACATATTGGTGGGCATGCTATGGCTAGAAAAGTCCTAAGGGCAGGATATTATTGGCTAACTGTAGAAACTGATTGCATCAATTATGTCAGGAGATGCCACAAATGTCAAATCTATGCAGATAAGATTCACACATCTGTTTCAGCACTCAATGTGCTAACTTCGCCATGGCCATTTGCAATGTGGGGAATGGATGTGATTGGACCAATCGAACCTAAGGCCTCCAACGGTCACCGTTTCATCTTAGTAGCAATTGACTATTTTACAAAGTGGGTAGAGGCTGCTTCATATGGTAGTGTGACAAGAAATGTGGTCCTAAGATTCCTTAAAAAGGAGATCATATGCAGATATGGTCTTCCAGAAAGGATCATCACTGACAATGCCAGCAATCTCAACAATAAAATGATGAAAGAATCATGTGAGAAATACAAGATAGTACATCATAACTCAACACCTTATCGCCCAAAAATGAATGGTGTGGTAGAGGCTGCGAATAAAAACATCAAAAAAATCATAGAAAAGATGACTGTCACGTATAGAGATTGGCATGAGCTTCTACCCTTTGCTCTTCATGGATATCGCACCTCGGTCAGAACTTCGACCGGGGCAACCCCATTTTCACTAGTATATGGAATGGAGGCAGTTCTTCCGTTTGAAGTGGAGATACCATCCTTAAGAGTACTAATGGAAACTCAGCTTGAGGAAACAGAATGGGTTCAAATGCGGTACGAACAGTTAAATTTGATTGAAGAAAAAAGGCTGGCGGCTTTGTCTCATGGGCGACTCTACCAAAAAAGGATGATAAAGGCCCATAATAAGAAAGTTCACCCGAGGCAATTTCGTGAAGGGGATCTAGTGTTAAAAAAGGTCTTGCCGATTACAAGGGACAACCGTGGCAAGTGGTCCCCAAACTATGAAGGACCTTATGTGGTAAAAAAGGCATTTTCTGGAGGGGCATTAATCCTTGCAGACATGGATGGTGATGAGTTCCCAAGTCCGATAAATGCGGATGCTATCAAGAGATATTATGCATAATGGAAAAAGTCTAGACTTCTAATTAAGCATAGTTAGATCTAGTATTGTCTTCAACATCACCCGATTACCCTCACCAGTACCTTTTTTTTTAAATTATACTTTACCCTGCCCGCTGTTCATCAAAAAAAAAAAAAAAAAGAGAAGGGAATGTACAATCAGGATTCTCATCAATAAAATTTTTTGCCTCTCTCATTGCATTTTCTTATAAATATATATTTGAAACATGAAAAACAAATAAAAATCATATGTGTAGTGTTGGTGAATTACATGATTCTAAAAGCGAAAAGGGAAAGGTGTAAATGAATCCAGTTTGCTCAAAAGTGAGTTTTACAGGAAAGGGTTCCTCAAGATGGTAATGGCCAAGTTTCGCACAGAATAAAAATGATGAAGTGCTTTGGCAATAGAAGGGACGCTTGAAAAATGCTTTATATGTTGGACATTGAACTATACATGCCTGCCTTAAAGTTCCTTCTTGAATTCATGACTGGTAAAGCGGTTTGGAGCCGTGAAAACTCTTGATTAACATTGAATGATCAAGCATAAGCATAAACTTAAGATCATTTTGTCACAAGCATGCATTGTCATTCGACCTTTTGTTTAATGGGTCATTTGAAGTTTGGGCCTGAGCATGCCTTACTCAGTTGAATTAAGTATGTTCTTCCCCAAATTTTAGGGTTTGGACCCAGTATGTAATCGAAGGCCCATCAGCATTAGCAGACTAGCTGAAGCCTGGTCGCACGGGCCTGAGCATGCTTTACTCAGGTGAATTAAGTATGTTCTCCCCCCAAATTTTTGGCTTTGGGCCCAGTGAGTAACCTAAGGCTCATCAGCATATGCAGACTAGTTGAAGCCTGATCGCACGAAGGCACCTGGTTACCCTTTTTATGTCTTACTATTCATATTCAGGTTTCATTTGGTAACCAACCTGACACCCTTCTATCCCAAACTGTGGTTCATTTTGAAAGCCATACTCAAAGAACTCTGGGAAGTATTATTCGAGTGTCCTAACCCATCACCTTACCAGAAAGCCAGAAATGGAGGAAGGGCTTGCAAGGCTTAGAGCCAGATTTCCTTCTCTTCCCCAAGATGCACTTCGGAAGATGTATAAGTGCCGACTTGAAAGAATGAAGACACTCACACGTCTAGGACTCCCTGAAGATGTACGTTGGATCATTGAAGCTAAGGTACGCTTAGCAGATGATTTTCAATATTCATTAGTGAAACATCTGCCTGGGATGGGGAGAAGCTCTTATGCTAAGAAAAGAAGAGCTAAGAGGATGGAGGTGTGTTATAAGTGTGCAAGGTGGACATGTAACACACGATGTAAAGGAAAAGGAATGGTGTCCGCAAATCGGGAAGACAAAATTCAGTTCATAAAGGATGGACTGAGTAAAGAGTCGTTGGATAATATCCTTCAGACTCTTGAGACGCATCCTAGTGGACAAGTTCATGGTGTTATTCTCGCTTTAGCGGACAAATTTCACATGGAGAAGGAGCGCCACTGTCTTGAGAAGATAACACTAAATGATCCTATTTGCCAGTTCATAAGGAAGTTGGATAGCAACCTTGATCCATGAATAGCTCACTACAAGGATGAAGGAGTGATGTTCCTAGGTAGGAAGATAAAATCATTAAAGATGGACTGAGTAAAGAATCTTAGGATAATATCCAGTAGACTCTTGAGACGCATCTTAATGGACATCTTCATGTTTCTTGCCTCAGTGGACATATTCTACAAAGCAAAGGAGTGTTTCGTCTTGGGAATCTGACGTTAAACGACCCTGTTCATTAGTTTGCAACCTTGTTCATCAGTTTACAAATCCCTTGTGGTGTTTAGTCTGTTATTGGATGCTGTATCAGAAGAAAGGATAGGCCAGGATCACTATTCATTAGTCTTGTAATTGCTGGTGAATCCACCACTTTTTTTACTTTCCAATGGTGTATGCACGGTTTTGATTTGTACAGTTGTTGTTAGTGATTTTTCCTGTTAATTGTCAGTACGTCTGCCATATTCACTGTTAGCTTTCTGACCCTGCATGCATAATGTTGGCATAATTGTCTTTTCTCCTTGTTGATCGCTGACATGTCTGTCATATTCACTGTTAGCTTTTTGACCCTGCATGCATGATTTTGATAATATCGGCGTAATTTCCTTTTCTCCTGCTAACACGCCTGTCATGTTCACTGTTAGGTTTTTGACCTTGCATGCATAATTTGATAATATCGGCGTAATTGGCTTTTCTCTCGCTGACACGTCTACCATATTCATTGTTAGTTTTTTGACCCTGCATACATAATGTTGACGATGTCGACGTAATTGCCTTTTCTCTCGCTGACACATCTGCCATATTCACTGTTAGCTTTCTGGCCCTGCATGCATAATGTTGACAATGTTGGTATAATTGTCTTTTCTCCTTCTTAAGCACTGGCACATCTGTCATGTTTACTGTATGCTTTTTGACTTTGCCTGCATGATTTTGATAATATCGGTGTAATTCTTTTCTCCCGCTGGCACATCGGTCATATTTACTGTATGCTTTCTGACTTTGCCTGCGTGATTTTGATAATATCGGTGTAATTGCCTTTTCTCCTGCTGACACGTCTGTCATAATCACTGTTTGCTTTTTGACTCTACCTGCATAATTTTGATAATATCGGTGTGTTTGTCCTTTCTTTTTGACAATCGCTGATGCATTTATTATCTTCGCTATTCACTTTTTGACTCTGCATACAAAACTTCCAAAAAATCAGCTGGTTACTTTTTCATTATCGGTGGCTTTACGACTTTCCTACTCTGAAGGACTGTCGTATATGCAGGCGTGTCTTGTCTTTTGGACTTTCTTACTGTCATTGTCTGAAATTATTGCGCCTGACCGTTTTCTGTTGTTCATTTCTCCCCTATAAATACACCTTCACATTGGATCATCCATGCATGGCTGGGGTAGAAAAAGAGGGAGAAACATCTTCAGCACGTAGATTCAAATCTATCTGTGTCTTCGGTGCTTCCATTCTAGGGAAGGATAATGAGTTCATAAAGGCAGCCAATGAACTCGGTAGGGTGTTAGCTGCCAGAAAAATAAACCTGGTGTATGGTGGGGGCATCCATGGGATAAGAGGATGTGCAGCTGCAACTGCATTTACAGGGAAGAGCCATGTCTTAGGCATCCTTATAAAAGGGTTGGCCGACAAAAGAGTCAGTGACTACACCTTTGGTACTGAGTTAAGGGTTTCATCTATGCATGAACGCTTCGGGCACATGTTTTGCAATGCTGAGGCCTTTATCGCGTTACCTGGTGGTCTAGAAACTCTAGAAGGAATTTCTAGTGTGTTATTCTGGATCAAATTTAACTATCAGAAAAGGCCGTTAGGATTATTAAATGTTAATGGCTTTTATGATGGCTTGTTATCTTTTATAGATTCGGCTGTGGAACAACGCTTCATATCTCTGGAGGCTCGCCGTGCCATAAAATCAGATTCAGACGTCGATCGATTGATTGATCGACTGCAAGCCTATGTATTTCAACCTTACCCATTGGTAAAACAAGTGGATGAACAGCCTCCCGATGGTAGCAGGAAGCGTAAAATAGACACCATGCTTCGATTGTAACTTGTCATGGCTTTACTTTTTGTCATTTTGTGTTACAAGTCTAGGAAGGATGGTTCGATGTGGAAGAGTAGCTAAGCGAAGTTATCGAGATCGAAGTGTGTGATGGATGGCAGAGTAAAGAGTTATTCTTAACTCTTAATACGCATCCCATGTGTGTCTTATTAGAAGCACCATATGCATTCTCATGTATCCCAACGACAAAAGCAAAAAAAAGAAAGTGTGTTGTTTTTTTTTTTTTTACATGTCTTTCATGGATGGCAGAGTAAAGAGTTATTCTTAACTCTTGATACGCATCCCCATGTGTGTCTTATTAGGAGCATCATATGCATCCTCGTGTATCCCAAAAAAAAAAAAAAAAAAAGTGTGTGTGTTGTTTTTTTTTCTTTTTGTGCATGTCTTTCATGGAGTCTTATGGCAGAGTAAAGAGTTGTTCTTAACTCTTGATACGCATCCCATGCACAACTTAGTAGGAGCATCATAGGCGTCTTCTGTTTCAAAAGAAAATGTTGCATTTCTCTTTATGCATGTCTTTTGTGTAGTGTTATTGCATCTTTTAATGGCCCTGTTCAAGGCCTTGGTAGATTGTATGGGGATACCCTTTTGAATTCAATAAGACGTCTTGCATGATGAATGTATTGTATGTCATTCCTTTCTTTTTTTTATGTTAGTAATTGATGAATGGCAGACGCTTAAGAGGGGATACCATTACCAGAATGAACCAACAATGAGGACAATCAAGGTTATAATGTCTTTTCATACATAAGAACAATGAATTGGTAATCAGATATCTTAAGTTCTTCCTAATCAAACTCATTTTGCCAATGAAGAAGTAGGATTGCTTAAAATATTCAATTCTTGGATGGTAAACAGCACTGCAATGTATTAAAGACTCATAGAACTTGGTGCATCGCAAAGTTGGCTGATTACCAGTAGAATGAGTCCAAAGTCAAAAGTGTTGCATTAAGTTAAAGGTGGGGCAAGGATATCGTGATAAAAAAAGAGAAGAGGTTAAGAGGAACAGAGATGGTTCATTCATGATTTCACCTTTAGAGTTTTCAAAAGCTATGGAAGTATCACCCACCAAAAAAAAAAAAAAAAAAAATTTTCTTGCACAGTCCAATGAGATTTATCATGCCTCTTGGTATGTCATCATGCATTATGACAATATCATTGCATTGTGTATTAGGGGCATCTGGATAATTTTGTTTCAATGCATTGACTTGATATGAAATTCATTGTATGTCCACATATCCTCATTCTTTGACCTTCAGTAAATCTAGATTGCATTTGTAAAGCATGTTATTGATGTTCAAGAGATCACTCTTACCATACTAAGCATGTCACTAGCATTCAAAAGAAAAAAATATTGTCTTTTTGTGCATGTCTTTCATGTAGTCTTGTGGCAAAGTAAAGAGTTATTCTTAACCTTTGATATGCATCCGATGCATAACTCATTGGAAGCATCATATGCATCTTTTGTTGCGTCTCTTGTGCACGTATTTTTTCATGTAATCTCATGGGATGGCTTTGCCCAAGGCCCTAGCAATGACTGTATGTCAACACTTATATTTTTTGTGTCTCGAGTTGGGCCTCATTTGACTCACCCATATTATTTGTGCCTCGAGTTAGGCCTCGTTTGACTCACCATTATCTTTTGTGCCAGAGTCAGGCATTATTTGACTCAACCACTTTGATAAGCAAAGAAATCCTAGGTCATAACCCTTATAAATCCTGGAGCGAGTTTCTCCAGGTAATTATCTCAAACTTGGGAGGAGTTACCCCAAGTTCATCCTGAGAGGAGTTACCTCAGGACATTTTTAAAATCCTGGAGCGAGTTTCTCCAGGTAATTATCTCAAACTTGGGAGGAGTTACCCCAAGTTCATCCTGAGAGGAGTTACCTCAGGACATTTTTAAAATCCTGGAGCGAGTTTCTCCAGGTAATTATCTCAAACTTGGGAGGAGTTAGCCCAAGTTCATCCTGAGAGGAGTTACCTCAGGACATTTTTAAATCCTGGAGCGAGTTTCTCCAGGTAATTATCTCAAACTTGGGAGGAGTTACCCCAAGTTCATCCTGAGAGGAGTTACCTCAGGACATTTTTAAAATCCTGGAGCGAGTTTCTCCAGGTAATTATCTCAAACTTGGGAGGAGTTACCCGAAGTTCATCCTGAGAGGAGTTACCTCAGGACATTTTTAAATCCTGGAGCGAGTTTCTCCAGGTAATTATCTCAAACTTGGGAGGAGTTACCCCAAGTTCATCCTGAGAGGAGTTACCTCAGGACATTTTTAAAATCCTGGAGCGAGTTTCTCCAGGTAATTATCTCAAACTTGGGAGAAGTTACCCCAAGTTCATCCTGAGAGGAGTTACCTCAAGACATTTTTAAAATCCTGGAGCGAGTTTCTCCAGGTAATTATCTCAAACTTGGGAGGAGTTACCCCAAGTTCATCCTGAGAGGAGTTACCTCAGGACATTTTTAAAATCCTGGAGCGAGTTTCTCCAGGTAATTATCTCAAACTTGGGAGGAGTTACCCCAAGTTCATCCTGAGAGGAGTTACCTCAGGACATTTTTAAAATCCTGGAGCGAGTTTCTCCAGGTAATTATCTCAAACTTGGGAGGAGTTACCCCAAGTTCATCCTGGGAGGAGTTACCTCAGGACATTTTTAAATCCTGGAGCGAGTTTCTCCAGGTAATTATCTCGAACTTGGGAGGAGTTACCCCAAGTTCATCCTGAGAGGAGTTACCTCAGGACGTTTTTAAATCCTGGAGCGAGTTTCTCCAGGTAATTATCTCAAACTTGGGAGGAGTTACCCCAAGTTCATCCTGGGAGGAGTTACCTCAGGTTGTTTTAAATCCTAAGTCGCTGTTAGGTATCCTCATTGGGTGGATCATAACCCTTTGACATCCACGGCCAAAATAGTGTCTCTCAACATTTACTCATCTTCTAAGCTCATAGACGATGAGTAAAGGGGGGCAATCTGTAGACACCTAATTTTGTCCGAATTCCAAAACTCAAAAAATAAAAAAATCAAAAATCAAAAATCAAAAAAATCAAAAACCAAAAGCCTAAAACAAAACAAACCCAAAAATGAAAAACAAACAAAAAATCAGAAAAAAGCAAAAAAATGAAATAAAACAAAAATCAGAAAAAACAAAGCAAAACAAAACAAAACAAAAATCAGAAAAATAAAAAATGAGTGAATGATTGAAGGACAAAGAAAATAATGAACAAAGGACAAAGAGAACAAGAAAATTATGAATATAAGACAAAGAAGGAAGGAAAATAATGAGTGAATGTCAAAAGAAGGACGTGAAGATGGTAGGAAAATGTGGAAAAAAATGAAGAAGAGAAGAAAATGATGAAGAAGTGAAGAAAATGATGAAGAAAAAAGAGGATAATGAGTAAAAGTCAAAAATTAGGTAAGAAAATGAGGATTAAGGGTAAGAAAATGAATAAAAAACCTACCATTAAACCACTATAAATAGCCCATCTAAATCTCCCAAAGACACACAACAAGAAGCATCCATCTACTACTCCTTTCAGCTTCCTCGCAAAGCTCAGTCCTTTCCCCAAAATACCAAGCCAAAACTCCTCCTAACCATTCCCCAAGCATCACTTCCACTCCACAACTCCACTCCATTTTCGCCTAGCAATTCATCACTTAAGCTCATCACCCGTCACCTTGCCTCTCAACCACCACACCGAAACAACTCGCCACTTCAAAGAATCCGAATACCCATCAACTTGCTGCACCCTCACACCAGCATACACACCAACTTCAACATACCCTTTGCTCCTCCAAAGTTACTTCATTACGCCACTACCATCTTCAGCCTTAACAGCGCCTAAATCAGCCAAGCCGAAGAAAGTACCTTGGAGGGAACCTTCGACGTTTTGGTATTAACTATACCCCTCGTACGCCAAAAGTTCACGCAAAAAATCAGCTCCCTCCTTCGCTCAACTGCTGCAGCATCTCCACTTCCATTGTTCACCTTGATGCAGTGTCCCCAACTTGCTCAGCCGCTGCTCGTTTCGGTCTAGTCACCAACTTGGCATTAGAACTTCGCCACCACTAAAACTTCAGCTGTGAAAGACCCAGTATACTACACCAGCCGGCTTTGTGTCCAACGCATCCTCATCGACTCTAGTTCTCAGCCCCGCTGCAGCGTCCTCGTCAGCTCTGTTTCCCAGTCCAGTCGTAGCATCCTCGCCGACTCAGTTTCTATCGTTTAACTCTTCTGTTCCGCAACGTCTTCAGCTTGCACCTCAAGTTCACGGTTTAGCAAGATATCATACTGCACCATCGGCTTCGTTGAGATCTTTCTCGCCTCTGCCTTGCCCCGTCTCCAACCTCCTTCGCCACACCGGAGCTATCGTGTCATCTTTGCCAGCACAGTTCTTGCTGTTGATCTCGAAGCATTCTTCAAAGTGTCCCAAAACGTTCCCCAAAACTTGTCACCGAGAGACACCACCAATTCAGGCATAAGGCTCACTTACGAGAGTGTCCCCAACTTGCTCAGCCGCTGCTCGTTTCGGTCTAGTCACCAACTTGGCATTAGAACTTCGCCACCACTAAAACTTCAGCTGTGAAAGACCCAGTATACTACACCAGCCGGCTTTGTGTCCAACGCATCCTCATCGACTCTGGTTCTCAGCCCCGCTGCAGCGTCCTCGTCAGTTCTATTTCCCAGTCCAGTCGTAGCATCCTCGCCGACTCAGTTTCTATCGTTTAACTCTTCTGTTCCGCAACGTCTTCAGCTTGCACCTCAAGTTCACGGTTTAGCAAGATATCATACTGCACCATCGGCTTCGTTGAGATCTTTCTCGCCTCTGCCTTGCCCCGTCTCCAACCTCCTTCGCCACACCGGAGCTATCGTGTCATCTTTGCCAGCACAGTTCTTGCTGTTGATCTCGAAGCATTCTTCAAAGTGTCCCAAAACGTTCCCCAAAACTTGTCACCGAGAGACACCACCAATTCAGGCATAAGGCTCACTTACGAGAGGTACATCATGCAACTTTCATACTACTAGGGGCATTATTGTCTTTTTCTTGGTTATGATATTATTGGAAATTTCTTTTTAGGAAGTTTATTTTTAGGTTTCTTAAAAGCTTATAGTATGTTGAAAGTGGTGATATAAAAAAAAAACACTATAGTTAACTTCTTCATTTTTGTTCTAGGTGAATTTTATAAAAACAAAGTTATGTTCTTTTAAGTAAAAATAAATTACAAATCAATAATTATATGGATAATACAAGCATTTTTTTTTACTCTTATTATTTTATTAAAAAACTCTAATTTGGAATAGAAAAGGAGTTTCCTCAAAATAAAAAAAAATAATCTAGAATAAGATGAAATTTTTTATCCCGATCTGGAATAGAAAGGGAATTTTGTTCAAATTATTTTAAAACCCTAATCTAAAATAAAGATGAGATTTTTCCTAAAAATTATTTTTTAAAAGAAAAAAACTCTAGTCCGGAATGGAGATGAGTTTTTTCCAAAAATTATTCATAAAAATCATTTGTAAAAAAATCCTGATTAGGAATAGAGATGGGATCTTTCAGAATTATATTTTAAAACCCTGATCTGGAATAGAGGTGAGACTTTTTTCAAAAAAAATTACTTTTCAAAAAAACCTGATCTAGAATAGAGATGGGGTTTTCCTAAAATCATTTTCAAACCCCAAACTGGAATAGAAAGGGGATTTGTATAAAGTGATTAATTAAATATTTTAACCCGGAATGGGTAAAAACTATTTTTCAAAAATATTTATTTAAAACCAACGCTAATTAAATCAAGTAAATTAATTAGATCATTTTGGTACCGAAAGGGCATTTAGGGTGCTAACACCTTCCCTAAAATGTAACCAACCCCCGAACTCAATCTTTTAAATATAGACCATTTTAATTAGGTGTCCGATCTCACCTTAGATAACTTAGATCGGTGGCGACTTCACAAATCACAAACTAAAATGAAAATTTTCAGGGTCGACACCCATTATTATAGAAATCTATAGTATATACTTATACAAAATGCTTGTCCAAATTATGGCAGGGTAGCCCTATAGGAGTGTTGATGCTTCCTGATAATTTGACTTTAATAGTTATTGTATCTACTATAACTTTTCAATTTCATTTATGGCATTCCACCATTTTTTTATGCATACTATTACCAATTTTTTTATATAATGAAAATTTTTATTTATTAATGTTATTACAAATTTTTAGATATATTAATAATTTTTTTCGTAAGTGTACTTTATGATATTATAGAATATAAGTGTAATAGTTCAAGTGATTGCTCTTTAACAAACAAGTTGAGAGAAGTAAGATAGACCCAAATATGCTAGTTAGGTTGTTCCTTTTCTCTCAACCTAACTTAACCTTTAATAACAAATTTTAACCATCTTAACTCAAGTCAACCCACACAAATGAAAACAAGCCATTTCAACTAAGAAATTTTGATTTGAAAGATTATTTTGTCTAAGACTAGACTAACTTAATGAAGAGTTTAGGTTCAAATGGATTAAGATAAATTTGCCTTAATCCAAAACACCCCACTCAATACCACTCTTAATCTAAGGGGATGAATGATTCTTAGTTTTATTGAGAGAAATCATGGGGTTCGTGTCTCTCTCTCTAACCTAGGTCAGGGGAGTTACCGATCAGATTTACATTGGCAGTGGCTCACCATGGCCGTCGGTGATGACCGGTGCACCGTTCCCGAGCAGTAGTCCAGGCGGTGCGCAGCGTGGTTGGGAGCCAATAATATTGCCCCCGGACCTTTCGGCTTCGATGAAGAACAAGATGGTCTTCTTCTTTAATAATTCCTTTCGCTTTTTATTAACAAAATAAAAAAAAAAAAGTTTCTAATGCATATGGGCTCAAATGATGTGGGTTTGCCACTAGGGCCAATTTGGGTACCCCACTGGGGTCGGCATTATTTGTGTTCCTTCTGAACTTTAAGGTGGGGTTTTAACAGAATATCCGAGGCATTTTTCATAGGCTAGTGAGTTTGGGCTTTTAAAACCACTGATAGTACGAGGAAATTCAAATCGTACTTGGTTACTATTCCTTATGTACTTCTCTGTGATCATAAAAGATGTTGTCCTCTATAGAGTTGTACGAATGGGAGGCATATACGTTATTTTCTTATAATAACATGGTGTGATGGAACCTATTGGGTACTTGTGTATAATCGAATGATATTCCGTTATTTTCTAAATTATATGATTGTAAGAATTATAAGTTATATACAATATTCTTCCTACAATTTTGGGAGTTGTTTTTTAGAATTTCATTCTTTTTTAAATACAAAAAATCAAACTTTCCTTCAAAATTTGTAAGAATTGAAGACGTATATATTCTTTTTCTATTTTGAGTTTTGACTACATAAAATTTCATCCTTATTTAGACTCAGACTTCTTAAGAAATTGTAAGAATGGAAGGGATGTACATTTTTTCTTTTAAATTTAATTTTTAATTGTTTAGAAAATTAACCTTATTAATGTCCACAATTTCCGTCAAGAAGAATTGTAAGAATAGAAGACGTATAGAGTTCTTTTTATTATTTGGAGAGTGATGTATTTTGACTGAATCACATAATTTCCTTATTTTTAGCAATGTTATAAATTTCTTCAATCCAAATCAAATTATTTTTTTTTTTGCCAATTTCAAGTCAAAAATAATGCTTACAAATTAAACAAAAATTCATTTCAAAATGTATTCTTTTCCCAAACAAATTTGGTATAAATTTTAAGAAATAATTTTTCATAAAAATAGTTTTAACTGTCACCGTTAAGGTTTATTATTGATCTCTTGAAAGATAAAAACGTAAAACCAAAAACAAGATCAAAAGCATTACTGTTTTGAGTGTTGCAAAAGTAACATATAATTAATGTAGTATCAAAAGAGTATTATAAAGCGATTATATTGTTTCTACACATAATCAATATCTCCGAATCTAATATTTGAAACATAAACAATTCTTTGAAAATGTCTGATCTCACCATATGTGCACATGTAGTATTCGCAATTACTTTCTAAGATTGCTATCATGGGTGCTTGGTTCTTTTCTTTTAAGGTGGACAGTTTGATAAGAGTTTGTTATTAAATTAATTTGCTGTTATTGAATCAAAAGGTAAGTATTTCACCCTTGACTCTTATTTATTCTACATGTATCTGCAAATTTTATTTTTTGGTACAATCACCCAAGCATTTTGCTGACATTTTTATTACAAGCTTTTTCGGAAAGGAACGAGAAAAAACAAGAACACAACTGAAACAAAGAAGAATACAAACAATATCATGATCTTCTCCTTTGATTAAGCACTGCAGGCTTCAAGAAAGGGGTAGTCAGTGTAACCTAAAATAGAATCAGAAGTATAGAATGTTTCCCTCTTGTACCTGTTGAGAGGGGCATTTAGCTCGAATCTCTTTGGCAAATCTGGATTAGCCAAGAATAGACGGCCATAAGCAACAAGATCTGCTCTGTTCTCAGCCACAGCCTTGTTGCCCTCTTCTCTATCATAACCACCTGCAACAATGAAAGTGCCATTAAAGGCCTTTCTCATTGGCAAAAGGCTATGAGTGGTTTCTGATTTTTCTTCAGGTGTCTTCATTCTTGGCTCCACCATGTGGCAGTAACAAATGCCATATTTATTCAAGGACTTGGCCATGTGAAGGCCCAAGGCTTCAGGATTGGAGTCTTCACATTCATTATAGTTTGAAAATGGAGATAATCTTACTCCAACTCTATCTGCCCCTATCTCGTCAGAAACTGCTTCTACAACTTCCAATGCAAAGCGACATCGGTTCTCAAGGGATCCACCATATTTGTCTGTTCTGTCATTTACTCCATCTTTCAAGAACTGATCAATTAGGAAACCGTGAGCCCCATGGATCTCAACCCCATCAAAACCTGCATATTTGGGTCATCATCATTATCTTAGAGATATAAAAATGGTCGCAAGTAGTACTAAGTTTCTCATGTATATATGCTACAAGCACCTATTTATGCATGCATAAGTAGAAAACCAGTTTCAATTTGTTCACAAAGCAGCCAATAAATATCCTTAGCATATCTTGCTAGAGCTAGTTTGGTGTAAAGTTTAAACTGTTACTAAATTTGAATAATCGATAGCAAAAAGCAATTAATTACCAGCTTCTATGGCATTCCTTGAAGCAATTCTGAAGTCATTGACAATGTGAGGAACTTCATCTGTATTTAGCCGCCTTGGTGTTGAGAAATGCAGAGTTGTGCTATCAGTGCCATTATTTTCTAAGCTTAATGACTTATCAGTAGATGATATTGGAGCTTCCCCATTCGGCTGAACATCTGATCACAACAATTAACATGGAAGATGAGGTTGCAAGCCTAGTTATTACAACCATATAAAGAGAACTTGATTGAAGTCACATGCAAGAGTCAGAATGATGATATATTATATATACCTCGATTTGAAACCCTCCCACAATGAATAAGCTGCAGAAAGAATACACCACTTTTGGCATGAACAGCATCCACAATGGGTTTCCATGCTTCCACTTGCTCCCTTGTCCATATACCAGGCATTTTTGTATGCCTTCATTTTTCCACATAAATGTAAACTTAGTTTCCAAGACAGAATTGGTTTTAGGAAACATAACAAGAGAGGGGAAAAGTAGGTACGCTTGAGCAGTGTCTGAAATACTAGTAGCTTCTGCTATTAAAAGACCTCCCTTGGATGTTCTCTGAGAGTAATACAAGACAGCATGCGGCTGGGGAGCGCTGTTGTAAGATCTAAATCTGGCCAGTGGTGGCAAAACAATTCTGAAAATTAATGAGAAAACACTTTGATTAGAATTATATGTAGGTGAGCCAAGAAGGGAAAAGCAATAAAGGAAGTAAGATGATAAAACCAGTGGGTAAGCGAAACGAAAAAGCAAAAAAATAAAAAGAATAGGAACAAAGAAGTACCTATGACACAGATTGAAGTTCCCCATCCTGTAAGGAGTAAGAAGAGGATTAACAAGAGCTTCAGCAGACATTATTGTGCAATTTTCTTTTTCCTGCGTTCTATAATTTGAGAACCAATATTTCAAGATTCAATTGGCTATTTATACATTTGGTAGAAGATGCTCGAAGGGTGATGACGTAAGGGATTGCGTTGTGGCGTTTTGAAATAGGTTGCTGCAGAAGCAACGTAAGGAAATTCGACTCCTCTGCCTCTCCATCAATCAAATTTTACTTTTCTACTCTTTTATTTCATCTTTCACGTTTTTTATTGTAAAAATGTAATTAAATATGGTATTCTCAATAACTATCACATGGACCAAGAAAATGAAAAGTTGTTTTGAATTATAAATTATAATATATTTTGGGACTCATGAAATTAAAGATAGATATACAAATTAGGACAACGAAAACGTATCTCAAGGTGGAACTGTTAGAAGTATTAGGTTCATATCTTCTTGCCTCTCCGTTATGAGTTTATATATATTTAAGCAACTATCAGAAATTGCCATAAAATAAAATTTTGAAAGAATTACTTCAGGAAAAAAGAGGGTTGTTTGAATCTTCTTGCCCAGGGCTGGACAACAGTGCAATAACTTGGTTTATTTTAATAATAATTACATTTTTTGTGTTGCCAAAATCTCCAATTTTTAATAGCTGACTGAATAGTAATTTTTTATGTTGCAAAAATTTGGGATTTGATTCAATGGAGTTTTGTTTCTGCTATTGACTTTATATATCAATGGCTGTTGATGTATAACATTGGTCATCTTATGACTTTTAACATTGTTGTACAGTTTAGGGGTGGAGTTAGCATTTTTTATCAAGGACTCAATTGGTGTACATGCTGGTTAATAATCTTCGCAAACGGCAATGAGGTGAGCATTTTTTTAATTTTAAAATATTTAGTAGTTATTTTAAAAGCTTAAAATAATTTTAAATAAAATATATTTGGAGTTATTCGAAAAGCTTCAAAAAAGTTATAAATTTTTAAAAATGTTACAAAACTTACGGGCCAAATTAGAATTTTTAAAATCTTTATGGTATAATCAAAGTTCTTTAAAGATGTCAATTAAAAATGTTATACGGTTTTTATAGTGTAAATGAAATTTTTAAATTCAAGTTCAACCGGCTTGGGCCTTCCCCTTAGCTCCGCTTTCGGTATAATTGTTTTTTCTCTTTGGAGTAGAAGAATGAGTTGAACACATCTACTATAGCATTATGCAAGATTTGGATATCTTTGGGTGAATTTTTATGAAATTTTAAGATTGATTTTGGCCTACCAAAATTGATTATGATAAAAGTGAGAAAAGTTTTACTTTTCTACTTGAAATATCAACTCGACTTGTACAAGATGTGAATTCAATAGTTATTTTATTTTAATTAATAACATTTAATTGCTATAATTAAAATTATTTTCATATGTTCTTCCAAAAGTAATTTTAGTCATTTTACTCATACACAAAAAATTCTTGTAAAAAAAATTTTTAAACAGTAATATTTAACCTCAATTATATTAAAATCAATTCTATTAACAAATAAACCAAATGTACTTTAAAATTGACTGATAGACGCAAAGCATATGTCACATGATGGATCAAGACCCTTTGCCTTTATGCTGAGAAACATAAAAGAAATAGATACAAAATTAAAAAAAAATGAAATAAAAATTAGGATTTACAAATTAAATTATAAAGAAAGTTAAAAAAAAAAAGTTATTAAAGTTAGATGTCACATGATTGCCAGAAAATAAAAAATTACATGTCGCCAATGATTGTTAGTTTAACTAGCAAGACTTGAAGTATTTTGTTTGTAAGGCTTAAATTTGAATCCCACTACCAACAGTCTCCCTTGGTAGCCTCCCCTCCTCTCAAAGTTTTCATTACCATAAGAAAAAGTATACATCATGTGATTAAAAGAATGTGACAATAAGAAAAGTCTAATTACGCCCATAGGTTGTGGAACCTATAAAAATCAAACCATTAGTAATATATTTATACTTGATTTTTTGTTATAAATGTCTGAGTCAATTTTACCAAAATTTCCTCACTTTTTAATACATATTTTTGTTTAAAAGTTACACCAATGGTTTAGTGAGTAATTAGAAAATTAATACATTTTTTATTTGTAAAATTACCCATAAACTTTTGTTTTATATTTAGTTATTCGTTTTGAACCACCAACTTTTTTTTGTTTTCTTTCTTTTTTTGGCAAAAAAATGTTAATTTTCACCCAACAATTTTGAGCAGCTATGGCACGTCTTTAACTTCTGCATGTAGAAGCACTTGGCTAATATGTATCTTGACATTCGAAGAGTTTGCCACCAAATAGTTTAGAGTTCTAGGCTAAGTCAACATAGGCAAAGAAGAATAGAGCCTTCAAGAATGGAGGTTCACTACACACTGGGACTCTATGACTCTAGAGACAACCAAAGATAAGCTAGCTAGTGATCAACTTTAATTAATTAATAATTATTATTACTACAATTTATTGATCAATTTGTTTAACATATTTTAGTAGGTGACACTTAAATGGCTTGTTGTTTAATTCGAGTTGTTTTGGCACATGTACAAATAGAAGGACAATAGGGCCTAGGTTGATTAGTGATTAAAGGTCAGTTATGTTAGTCATTTAACTCTTCATTGATTTGTTTCTCATTATTTGAATAAATATACATCCATAGCTAATCTAGATTTATTTTTTTATTGAAGAATTAAGCTCAAGTTGAGATGCTTCAACGTTTGTCTTAGTAGCCATATAAGGCAGCCCAAACAAGGTAGTGTTGGCATGGACAAGGAGTTGTGGATGAAGTTTGTCAATTTATAAAGGTTAAGTTTATGGTATGAGCTCACAACCCTCCATAAATAGTGATGTGTCTTCCTTCAACCCTGTATCTCAATCTCAAGCATCTACAACCCCAAGATTTGAGATTCTGGTAAGGCATTAGTTTGGGAGAAGGTGACTACTAAGGTTATAGAGTTGGTCAAAATGACAATGATTGTAGAGGTTACAGTGGAGTTTTAACAACAAATGAACGCTAGGCAATTGCCATTTTATCTTAATAGGTTTTTTTACAAGGTATTTACTCAAATGGGTTTCTTGCAAAAGTATGTTGCCATGTAGAATGCCATATTAGACAAAATTGAAGGAAGATTTATTGACTTAAAAGTATGAGCCACCATATCATGCATTCTGAAATCATGGGTTTGACTTAATTTTAGAAATTATGGGTTTGACCCACGATTTCAAAAGAAGTGAAATTGTGGTTTTGACCCATAATTTCAAGTCATTAAAATCTCATCCTCGATTTCCCCTAATTGTAGAGTGCCAACTACTTGCAACTAGAATTGTGCCTCTTCAAGCTGATAATGTCACCAGTTGCACTATTTAGTGGTTCTATCAAGATTTTTCACCATTTGACTCCAAAAGAGGTATATTTGATAATTAATCATCATATCTTTTTCTTTGTTTGATATTCTTGGCATTATTTTGAAATCCTTTAAACTTTGTTTATCAAGATTTTTAGAAATTCATATTTTTAGCTAAGAAATATAAGTGAAATGGGAAACGCCAAAGTAGTTTATTTCTTTGGAATTTAAAAGAGTTTATATAAGACTTTTTTAAAAAATATGACAATGTAGTGATGTAGTCAGTCTCTTCAATTTAGCATGAACAAAATTTTTATTGTATTATATTTTGGTTTGAAGAGCAAATGACATTGTTCAATACATATTTCAATCTAATAACACTTTTGATTTATAAAAATATCATGAATAGTAGAGCATTTGCAAATTTGTATTTAAATAAGAATATTAGAAAAGATATTGAGAAGAATATTTTTTTTGGTTCGGAATCTATAATTATGATCATTCCACTTGAAAGTGGACTAAAAGAACTAAAGAAAACTATGCTTTAAGAGCTAGATATTGTAAGTAGTCAAGAAATATGGATCATAAAATATAGATTTTACCTTTTTTTTTAAATCATAGGCCAAACTCACAATTTTAGAATTTGGAGGACAAACCCATATTTTCTAAAGTCGTGGGCCAAACCCAAGATTTTAGAATACATGAAATCATGGGTTTGACCCACTATTTCAACACAATAAACCTCCCTTCAATTTTTGTCTGATATGGCATTTTATGTGGCATAAGTGTATGGGTTCCAATTGTTGGATTAATAGCTTAAATAGGAACAGTAGCATAAATGGTGGCTTTCGAAGTTATGAAACAACTTTGTGTTTCATTGATCTCTTGATGGACAGTTTTGGTTTGAGTTTGGAGTCTGATTTGAAATGTCCTTAGGACTACTTTGGGTAAAAAACTTTGATGCTCGGTCATGTATATTGAGTGAGATTGTTTTAGTGTTTATCAACATCCTGAGTTGTTGTTATGGGGAGGTGATGAAAAAAGTGAAATGCCTGAGAAATTTTGCAGTTAATGTTAATTTCTACGGGATCATATAGGATACTGCTGAGCTACCTATAATGGTATTATGATGAGGAGGTTAGAAAAGCCTCATAATATTGGGGAGTTACTTTCAAAGTATCTTAAATTTCCAATAAAGTTGGATTGTTTAGATGTGAGACTATTAATTTATTAGTAATTCTCATGTTTGGTCTAACAATTGAAAAATAGCTTTATAGTCAATGTGTGAAAATTGGATAATATTTGCAATCTTAAAAATAGAGCTTCAGTAAACATTATTGTGTAATTTTCTTTTTCCCGCGTTCAATAATTGAGAACCAACATTTCAAGATTCAATTGGGTATTTAAACATTTAGTCGAAGATGGTCAAAGGTTGATGACGTGTGGCGCTTTGAAATAGGTTGCTGCGGAAGCAACGTAAGGAAATACTGCTCCCCTGCCTCCCCGTCAATCAAATTTTACTTTTCTACTCTTTTATTTCGTCTTTCACATTTCTTATTTTTATAAAGTAATTAAATATGGTATTCTCTCAATATCTATCACATGAAAAGAATAATCCAAGAAAATGAAAAGTTGTCTTGAATTGTAAATTATAATATATTTTGAGACTTATGAAATTCAAGATTGGTATACAAATTAGGATAAATAAAACATATCCCAAGGAGGAACTGTTAGAAGCATTAGGTTTACATCTTCTTGCCTCTCCCTTATGAGTTTCCATATACTATATAAGGAACTATCAGAAATTGCCATAAAATAAAATTTTGAAAGAATTATTACAGGAAAAAAGAGGGTTGTTTGAATCTTCTTGCCCAGGACTGGACAACAATGCATTAACTTGGTTTATTTTAATAAAAATTACATTTCTTGTGTTGCAAAAATCCCCAATTTTTAATAGCCGACTGAATAGTAATTTTTTCTGTTGCAAAAAACCCCAATAATTTTTTACTAGTACCGGAATGTATAGAAGAGACTATATAGGCACTATTTGGAACGTGTAGTGTGATTTGGTTTTGTGTCAATGGAGTTTAGTTTCTGCTAATTGACGTCATTAATGACTGTTGATGTATAACATTGGTCGTCGTGTGACTTTTGACGTTGTTGTACAGTTTAAGGGTCGAATTAGCATTTTTTTCTTTTCAAGGACCCAATTGGTGTACATGCTTGTTAATAACTTAATAACCTTTTCAAACAGCAATAAGGTGAGCATTTTTTTAATTTTAAAATATTTAGTAATAATTTTAAAAACTTAAAATAATTTCAAATAAAATATCTTTGGAGTTATTCGAAAAGTTTCAAAAAAATTATAAATTTTTAAAAATTTTTACAAAACTTAGGGGCCAAATTAAAATTTTTAAAGTTTTTATGGTAAAATGAAAATTCTTTAAAGATGTCAGTCAAAAGTTTTATAAGTTTTTTTTTGTGTAAATGAAATTTTTAAATAAAACTTTTTTACGGTATAATTGTCTTTGACTTAGGAGCAGAATAATGAGTTGAACACATCTGCTATGGCATTATGTAATTGGATATCTCTGGGTGAATTTTTATGAAATTTCAAGATTGATTTCGGCCTACCAAAATTGACTATGATAAAAGTGAAAAAAGTTTTACTTTTCTAGTTGAAAAATTAATTTAACTTAATCAAGATGTGAATTTAATAATTATTTTTATTTAATTAATAATATTTAATTAATATAATTAAAATTATTTTCATATCTTCTTTTGCCTTTTTACATACAAAAGTGACTTCACTCATTTTACTCATACACAAATAATTCTTGTAAAATAAATTTTTTATTAACATATCTAAATATAAATTGATTTTAAAATAATCATTTTTTAATATTAATTAACTTTAACTCATTTATATTAAAATCAATTGTATTAACAAATAAACCAAATGTACTTTAACATTGACTGATAGCCACAAAGTACATGTCACGTGATGGTTCAGGACCCTCTGTCTTTAAGGTTAAGAAATATAAAAAGGATAGATATAAAATTAAAAGAAAAAAATAATTCTATAAATTAAATTATAAAAAAAATTATTAAAATTAAAAAATTCAAATCTATCACACAATTGTCATAAAAAATTACATGTTATCAATGATAGTTTAGCTGACAAGACTGAAATTACTTTGTTTGTAAAGCTTAAACTTGAATCCTGTTACCAACAGTCTTGGTAGCCTCTCCTCCTGTCAAACTTTTAATTACCATAAGAACAAGCATACATCACATGATTAAAAAAATGTGACAATAAGAAAAGTCTAATTATAACTATAGGTCATGGAACCTATAAAAATCAAACCATTAGTACTATGTGTAGTGTTGATTTTTTGTTATAAATGTTTGAGACCAAATTTTTCTCACTTCTTAACACATTTTTATTTAAAAAATTTTCCAATATTTATATCTGGTTAAAAATTACACCAATGATTTAACTAATTTTTATAGTAATTATTTTTAATTGAAATCTCCCTTTTATCAAATTTTTATGTATTGTAAGTTATTTTGTGGATAAATAAATTATGCTGATTTAAAAAAATAAAATATTACCAACAAATTGATCCATTACAATATTTAACAAGATTAATTCAATGTTACGAAGTGTATACCATCAACAGATATCTTAGACTTCCTCCAATAATATAAATTTAACCAACAATTATACAGTCTGATTTTACCAATGAAACTCCATGACTTTTGCCAAAAATAAAAAATAACCCAATGGATTTTTTTAAAAAATTTACAGGCTGTCTTTTTTTTTATTTACTAATGAAATTTCGTCAATGATATTTACTAACATACATTTTTTCCATTCTTAAATATTAGTGACAAAGGAATTTTTGATTGATATGACTTCATTGCTAATGCATTGTTTGTCCACCAAGAAGTAAGAATGATGCAATTCCACTAAATGCAACATTTAATACAATTTCCTCTTCAAGTCTAAGGGCTACAGATAAGGTTTTCCAAATGAAAGTTTCACTAGTTCTACCGTATCCATAAACAAAAAGAACCATCTACTATTTTCTAAAGTAATCGACATTATCATGTCATAAAACTTCCATAATCCTCATTCAAACATGAAAGTAGCTTCTTGGCTCTAAAGTTAACAAAGATTTATCATACAATAATTCAGTAATGATCCACTTGTTATGACTTTAAGACATTAGCACTCTTGTTAGACATGCATTATGTCAAAGTCTTTTAAACTTGTTCCATTCTATTAAAGGATCTTATCCAACTTAGATAGAACACTATTTTTTATCTCTTCTTCTATTGAGGTTAATCCTAAATACAAATGATATAAAACATGAAGCATTTAAATTTTGAGAGTAAGCAAGAAATTTTTAGATATGGATAACTAAAAACAATTATTACAGGATGAATACAACTAATGAAAAAACTAATGCATGTGCATTCAATATCCATTCTCGCATTATATTGAACATTGTCTATTAGCAAAGACCAAAGTTATTCCAAATAATTTCTAGCTTGTTCATATTGTTTCATGTCAAAAGCACTGCAAAAAGTCTTTTAAGGTACTGTGCAGATGCCCAAGTGCTTACCTCCTTTAATTCATCAATCTACTCTATATCATTATCAAATAATCCCATTAAAAAACAAGTATCTTTATATGTAGGATATACTATCCCTCCAATAGTTTTGACATCTACATTGGTCTTGTATCCTTTTTGAAAAATATAAGCATCCTGCTAAGAGGCACATGATTAGTTATGCTAATGGGAAAACCCCTCTCTTGTGAGAACTAATTATGCTAGTCTTCTTTGTACGTAAACTTGGTTGAAAAATTAATATAAGTCAATTTTTTGGCCTCTTGATACTCCTAGGCTGTCAAACCTCTTATTGTTTACTCTGGTGATGACATCTTCAACCGATTCTCTATCCTTGAATTAAGCATTCTTTTCTTGAGGAAGATAAAATGGCAAGTTCTAAATAGTGGGTATCTACTATATATGTCAAACTTAAATATCCTAATGCATTTTCACATGTAGAAACATACCCATAATCATAATATACTTTGATTTCATCTACAATATGTTGTTGACCATTTGATGAAGGCTTGTGGTACATAGCAACTTTTACTTGGTCATTCCCCATATGAATATACTTGAAAAGGTACTTGATAGCACTAGTCTACATGTATAATCAACTTTAACATGAGTACAATATTTTAGCAGGAGCTTTGCATTATCCAAGACCACATATTGGTTGTCAAGATCATCATACTTCTGTGTCACAAAGTTCCCATTTCCCCTCCTTTTGTGGTGTGAAAAACCCTCATCATCAATTGTTGTATGTTCAACAAAGGCTTTTAAAATTTTTTTGTATGCTTGTTCTTTCATGCAAGGAGAACTTTGGTTCTCTTGACCATAAGGATTGTGCACCACATAAGAATCTTAATTGCTTTATATAGATTTAGATCTTGAGCTTTGTTAGGAATTTTTATAGAAATAATTATATCAATGTTATGATTAGTGTTGGGTTTTATCTGCTAGATCTAACAAAAGGATGTGAGCATTAGGTAAGCCCAAATTTTGGATTTCAATTGTGAAAACACCTATTAAAGTCATGAGTCAATATTTAGGATCCATATTATAGACGCATATTGTTGTAAAAACATGATTTAGTAGGATATGGTAACAAAACATATGGATACATACATGTAACAACCCATCTAAAGATGTGACCCTTTTTTAAGTATATAAGCAATTGATCCAATTTCATCTTGCAAGCTCTACACAATATGTCTAGATAGTCCTTAGGTCACAAATCTCTCTTCTCAACAAATCTAGTAATTCTTGGTCATCTTAGGTTGCAAGTTATGGTGATAAAAGTTTGGGATATCCATAACATCGATAGATTGCAAATTTATCCTTCCAATTTTTTATTGTATATCTTGGTCCACCAATAGAAAATGAAGGAAGGACAATAGGCTTTTTAACAACTAGTATTTCTCTTTCAATGTGAATTAAGTACACTATAAAAAAATTCCAATTTTTGATGGCTAAAATCTGCTAGAAATTACAAAATCAACTGGTAAAATTCATTTCTAAAGAATTTTCTGGCAGATAGACATAAGTCATTAAAAGTGTCATAAGTAATATCTTGCAATCAATATCCACACTACAGGTAATATTACTGGCCAATAACTGCTGTAAATTGAAAAAAAAAGTGAATGATAAATTGATTTATTTATCTTGATGATTCAATTGATTTTATTCCCCTTGAAAAATTCAAGAAAATCTTTATCTAATAAAGTATTTATTAATTTTACTAGTAGATATAACCCTTGATAAGATGAATAAAATTAAAATATGAAAGAAATTGGAATTTAACAAGCAGGTAAATCCCTCAATATAAATTAAATATCATTACTAGGGAACAAAAGTAGCCAGTAAAAATTATTCTTCCTTCTAGGCCGAATTAATGGAAATATTGAAGATTTTTCATACTAGAAGTGCAGTCTTGTTGATCTTGAAATAATTACATTATTGAGATAATTATCACAAAAGATCAGTAAGAACAAACCTTGAGTATGAAAATTTTCCATTACTCCTATCAGTCTGTACTAAAACCTATGACAAATAATCTAAACAATACACAAAGCATAAATTTAAATGTTTGAAGCATAGAGCATCACAATAAAATTCAACACACTAATAAGACAATGGCTAGATGGAGAGAAGAGAGGGGAGTAAGGAGTGTGGAGTAGGGAGAGAGGGAGAAAAGAGAGGGGAATGAGGGAGAGATAGAGAGAAGAGGGTAGAGAGAAGAGAGGGAAGAGAGGCTAAATGAGGTAGAGTGGTAGAGAGTGGAGAGAAGCCATGAGAAGCATGACGAAAAGAGAGTGGATAGAAGAGAGGCTAAATGAACACAATGCAGGAGTACATAGGGTTATATGAATTGAATTTACTAACGGCTAAAACCATTGGCAAAATTTTAAAAAATTTAAAATTTTGTACTAGTGGCCAAAACATCAAGTGAAAAATATTGGTGCCGTTTTCATAGTCAATTAGAGACATTTATTTTGATTGGCAACTATGACTACTGGTAAAATAAATTATCACTAGTTGGCTTTCCCAATGCATGCACAAAAATCTTTTTACTGGCAATATAGCTATAAGTAATCTTTTGTAATGATAGCCAATCATTTTGCATCTTATTTTTCTAGAAGCATGATAGGATTATAAAATATTGGCATCATTTTTGCACCCAATCTCTAACATATTACATTTTGGCCAGTGGTAAAATAAATTGGCACCCTTTAGGGGTCCCAGTGTTGGTATATGGACTTTTGTACTTGCAATTATAACCACCAATAAAATAAATTGGCAACTATTAGGGTTCCCAATGCTGCTCCTTGGACTTTTGTATTGGCAAGCATAGCTACTGATAAAATAATTTGGTACCCTTTGATTTATGACAGTTGACTACTTAACTTTTATTATTTACTAATGAAAGAGCCATCACAAAACTACCAGAATTCTTTAAAATCTTTTAACTTGAAAATAATATTGGATAGTAAAAATAAAATTTCACAAAACAAAATATCTTTTCAAATTCTAGCAGTTGTAGCCATTGATAATATTACTGACCATTTAAATACCGCTAGTTATTCTATTGGTGAATTCTTTGTGCCCCTTGGTGAGAAGGTAAAGCCTAATTTTTTGGCTATTTTACTGATGGATAAGGTTATCCATAAGTAAAATTAATTTTAATTGATCATCTAAGGCATATCGGCCTAAAATGCTGCAGGTAAAAATAAATTTCCATACTTTTACAATTGAAAATTGAGGTTTTTCTTATAGTGGCAATCATTTAGGTGCTTATACAAATCACTCTTAATTTTTGTTGAGTGTATTTAATGAAGTTCAAACACTCAGCCTTAATCATCATGTAAGAATCTACCAAAATGATTGAAACAGCTTTCTTGAATTCAAATAAGACTTGAGGTATTCAATCGATTTTGAAGCATGAATGTAAAAAATTCTCACACACTAATATTTTTCCTTTCATTGAATTGAGGAAAGAGAGATGTTCTCACTTTAATATCATCTCTAAATCCATCATTGCCATATGGAAATAATAAGGGATATTGTAACCCAAGTACATTAGAGCTTCACATCATTCCATTGTAGCTCCCTTGACTTATTCTCAATGATTATTTTTGTTTGTGATATAACTATCAATATCTCCAACAATTAAGGCAGCCACATTAGATGTGATTCAAAGGTTTTAAATTCTTCTATCTTTGTTTCTCTTTCTAATCAATCTTCATTTCACTAAATTAAAGTTTCCCTCTTTGAAACAATTTGTTCATATTTGAATAACTGTGAAAGCACATTATTCTCATTTAGCATGTCCCTTAAAGCTACGACTATGTTAGGATCCAAGGGTTCAGAAGTTTCAAATTTTCTACATCAATAAGAAGTATACTTCTTACCTCAATGATAATTTTAAAGTGAGAAAAATTATATGTGAATGCATTGATAAAGCCATCAAACTTATCTAGCAAAAAGCTCTCATTCTATTTTCAACTTCATTTTCTATATCATATTTGTAAAGTTATACAAATTAAGGATGCTCATTGTCCATAGGAAGCAAACTTCCAACAAAGTTGTGGTTTTGCCCTCCTAACCTAAAAGGGAAAGGACCAGATCCTTGATTAATGGATGTGTCAATCCTGCTTTTAATGATGTGAATGTGAACATTAAGTTGTAAGCTTGTATATTCTGTACAAAATACCTGCTATGCTTGCCTAACTTATTCTACAAATCTCTAAGTAGTTTGGCAGCTTCTTAAAGAAGAGGCAATTTGACTTATTCATGCATACAACACAAGCTAAATTCTGGATTTGTAAAGTTCCATTCCTATCTAGTCCTCTTTTCATACCACATATTCGCTTAATAATGATTGTATGTATGGGTGCGATTGCCAATATCCCTATGATCTATTTGAAAATAAATGTAATGATATAATATATTAAAAGGACCATTGATAAAGGAATCCAAATATAGCAACGAAAGTCAATGTTAAAAATTCAATATGTTACATCTTTTGGAAAAATAGTTTGTGTCCTTAATCAGATCAATTTCAATCTCATTTACAAATAAAAAAATTAGATTATTTTAATTATGAGTATATTTGGCTTCATTGGTTGCATTTTTTAACAACATGAATTGTTTGTGAATTACCTTCATAATTTGAATCCACTAATATATCATCCTCACCGTTTTAGTTGGTCACCTTTGTTCAAAATAATCAAGCAGAACATGCAATAATCAAATCAAGAAGTCTATCAAGTGAAATTTTTAAGAACTATTCAATCAAACTAAAACTAACAAAATAGTTTATAAGTACCTTTAGTTGTACTTGATTAGGATTAGAAGAAGAGTCTCCTTGAACATGAACTCCTAAATATAAAAAATTATATGATTGAATAGATTTATATGTAAACCATAATCTAAACAAATTCACAACATATTTTTGTTCCCTTGCTACAATAACAAAGTAGGAATAATAAATATAATATTCAAGTATACAATGATTGAATTACATATTTGTCACAGTAAAACAAATTAGTAATAAGCTATAACATGACCATAACTTGATTAGCATATGAATTTTTTACCAGTGTGATATTTATATTGCTAAATAAAGTGGATCTAGTCCTTCCCAAGGATTGTATGATCTTGTTGCTATGCATGACATGCTCTCTAGATCTAATAAGAATAATATCATCCATAAGTTTGTGATTTGACTATTAAGCCAAACTGAGTGAACTAGTAAACTATAACCATGTTAGAGGCACCTATTTCAATGAATGGTCACCTAATATTTGAATAGTTTGAAGGTTCATTGGCTTGCATAAGATAAATTTGGGAACATTCACTTTGTCTTTGGCAATGGTGTCGAACTAAATGAATATGTGTTACATGGACTTTAAAATGTATTGTCAGGCTTTTGTATTGATTGTTGCCTCATCATTGTTGCAAGCTGATAAGCATAATTGTTTTTCATTGATCTGCAGTAATGGATGATTTCTTAGTTAAGTAATGGACTCCACATGTTTGTAATTTATTAAGGTCACTCTTTTATCGTGAATTTTGATGGAATGATTTGTTGAAGAAACAAGAGTTTTGTTTATAAATTGAGCACGGGTCTTTTGGTTTTCTTCAAAATGATGTCTTTTCTTCTCTTTCTAGCAAATGCTCTGTCCAATTAATTTTCATTGTTATATTCGGGAGAGAGTTGGTTATATTCGGGAGAGAGTTGGGGTGGCGCCTATTGAGGAGAAAATGACAGAAACTCAGTTACGGTGGTTTGGGCATGTACAAAGAAGACCGCGAGAGGCACCAGTGAGAAAGGTTGACCAAATGGTGTTTAGTCCTGTGAAGAGATGTAGAGGAAGACCAAAAAGAACACTTGAAGAGGTGATTAAAAGAGATCTTTGGTTAAATGGCATATCCGAAAATTTGGTTTTGGATAGAAGTTTATGGCATCGTTTGATCCATGTAGCCGATCCCACCTAGTGGGAAAAGGCTTAGTTTGTTGTTGTTGTATATAATGAACATATGTTATTTATATCAATGGAGACGGTTGAATGGAGACTAGACATGCAAGCTGTAATTCCAAATTTTTTAAATTAATATTAACAATTATTAAATAATATAAATGAGATTACGTGTAGAAAAAGGTGAATGAACATGTAATATATTATAACGTTTGTTATGTTAGCAAGAGAAATTCTATAAAAAAAATTGGGTCAAATTGCTAATATATGGGATGCTCAGTTGAAGACACTTTAGATGATAATGCAATGTTATGATCTTGGTCATGACAACTACAACATTGTCTAGATTTTTTTTGTCTTATTTTTTTTCAATTATAATCAATTTTCCTTTTCAATCTTGTATCTTTGACATCATTTTGATCCTTGTTTAAAAAATGTAAAGGTTTGGGAATTCATAAAAATTATGGCATTGCCTTAAAATAATTAACATGTTTAGTTTGGTAATGAGCAACTCGCATGCTTAAAGGTTATTAAAGAACAACCTGGTTGTCTAAAAACAACTTTAAATATGACAAAAATGCTGTCGGCTTCAAAAGATGCTCATTAAGATGAAGCAAATATAGAGTCACACGAAAAAAAAAATGCAAAGTAATTCATAAGTTAAAAAACTAATTTCAAAAAATTCTCATCTGCAAGATATATGTTATTTACAATTCTTCTTGTTGGGTTTTATACTACATAAAAATGCAAAGAGTTATATAAATTAACATAAACTTACGATTGGCATAATGGCATGTAAGACATTTTAATCAATTTAAATGATGTTAAAATATGAAGTTATTTCATAAACCAAATAGTGGAGGTATTTGAACATGATCATCAACTACGAAATATAGTCAAACTGTTTTTTTATAGGAAAAGAACATAAGTTTTGGGTAATTTTTTTTATTTATTCAATTCATAAAGATACAAATCTTATAAATACAATCACTATTGAACACGACACCATATAATCTAAAATTCAAATAATTTTATAAATGATTAGTCCGCATATACTAAGCTAGAGGTAAAAATAAAGTAATTACACAATCTGACAATATAGTGCCAAATCAATAGAAAATGCAAACTGATTCATAAGCGAAAAGATACAATGCTAGAAATTTTTACGCACGAACTGGGTGTGATTCATAATTTTTCTAATTGCAGCTTATTTGAATAAAACCTACTTAAGAAAAATGCAATTAAATTAAATTTAGATTATACACTTAATATTGTACGTGTAAGAAACCTCGTCATTTTAAATCATGCTAAAATATTAAGTTATTTCGTAAGCCAAATAGTTTTTGTTTTTGAACATGAAGCAACTATAAAATATAGTCAAATCGTTTTTCATTGAAGAAATAATAAATAAAGCTGAAGTTTAAATGATTAATTTTTTAAAAGTTATTCAATTCAGAAAAATATGAATCTTTCAGATATAATCACTAATAAACTTTACACACTATAATCTAAACCAAATAATTTTTTAAAGATTTTTCCAGATGTAATGAGCTAAAACTAAAAATAAAGCAAAATACATAATGTGACTATATGGTGTCATATCAATAGAAAATGCAATGTCATTCATAAGCGAAAAAAATTAATTCCAAAAAATTCGTACCTACAAAATAGATATGATTCACAACTCTTTCAGTTGTAAATATCCTTAAAAAACCAAGCTAGAAAAAATGCAAAGAATTATATAAATTAAGCAAACTTACGATGCACACTAAAAATTATGTTTGTCAGAAACCTTAATCATTTTAAAGCATGTTAAAATATGAAGTTATTTCATAAACCAAATAGTACTGACATTTGAGCACAAATTAACTATAGAATATAGTCAAATCCTTTTTACAGAAAAAAGCACTTCCGTTTGAATTATTTTTTTAAATTTATTCAATTCATAAAACATAAATCTTACCAATATAAGAACTTATGACCATGAATTATTTTAATCCAAAACAAATAATTTTATAAATGATTTTTCCCAGTATATTAAGCTAAAGTAAAAAATAAAGCAACTATAGGGAGTGGCAATGTAGTGTCATATCGATAACAATGCAAATTAATTCCTAAATAAAAAATTAATTTCAAAAAATTATTACCAACAAAATAAATGTAATTTACATTTCTTCCCATTGTAGCTTATACTAATTTAAGAAAAAAGCAAAGAATTATATAAATTAAAAAAACCTTACAATGTGCACTTAAAATTATAAATGCAAGAAATCTTAATTATTTTTTTTAGTACACAAAACCTTAATCATTTTAAATCATATTAAAATATGAAGTTATTTCATAAACTATATATGGTGGTATTTAAACAAAACTTTACTACGAAGTTTAGTGAAATCCTTTTTCAATAGAAGAACAATAAGCAAATGCGTAAGTTTTGAATAAAATTTTTTTCGTAGTTATTTAGTTGATAAAAAGTATAAATCATACAAATATAATCTTTAATGACCATGAATAAGTTTAATCCAAACCAAGTAATTTTAGGTTAAAATATATAAAATTTTTTTATACTTAGACATCTTTTTAAAAAAATTTTCTTATATTTTAAAATTTTACAAAATAGCACATGTAATTGAAAAAGTTAGCAAAAGAGCCTGTACCTTCCAAAATGTAATAGAAACCAAAAAAAGAAGCAAAAACTCAAAATAAAATTACCTGAAGAACACGTAACCCACTCTGCAATACATTCCCACCCCATATCCCATAACCCTCTCTCATACACCATAAAATCTTACAACCTTAAATCCTTAAATTTAAAAATCTTAAAACCATAAACACTAAATCATAAATTATGAAACTTCAAATTCTAAGTTGTGAGACCTCTAACTCTAAATTGTGATAACCCTTAACCTTAAACTATGAAATTATAAATCTTAAACTATAAAACCCCAAATCCTAAACTACTAAACTCTAAATTTGAAAATCCCTATGAGTATTGGATTTACAATCCTTTTTAGATCTTCCTCATGAAACTTCTTAAGGAACTAGTGACTGCTCTACAACTATGTCAATTGCTATAGGTGGAACAACAACTGGTGGAGCCTTAACATTAGGTTTAACTATTTGAGGAGGCATTGCAGCCGAGACAAGAACAAGGGCATTGGGAACACAACATGTTCCTCTCTAAATTCAACATTAGTGTTTCCTCATAGTTACCATACAAATCATCCTCAAAGAAAATAGCCATGTTTTCAATTACTCTAGTGGTATTAGAAGGATAATGTAATCACCATCCTCTTGATCTGATAAAATAGCCAATAAAGATATCACAAATAGTTTTTGAATCAAGTTTCTTTAAATGTGGATTATAAGACCCCACTTTTACCTTACAACTCCAAACATGAAAATGCTTTAAGCTGGACTTCTTTCCTGAGAAAAGCTCATAAGGGGTTTTGGACAGTGACTTGCTGAGAACCTGATTCAAAATATATGTGATAGTCTTAATAGTTTCTCCCCAAAAGAATTTTGATAAAGTGGGGTGGCTAAGCATACACCTTGTCATGCCATAAGAGCCTTATTCTTCCTCTTAGTAACACCATTTTGCTTAAAAGTATTAGGTAAGAGTGTACTATGCTTCAATAGCACACTCTTGAAGAAACTTAGCAAAAGGACTAGTATTTCTTTGAGTTTCAATATCCCTACCATAAAATTTTTCTCCTCTGTTAGATCTTGTTGAAGTTCTCAAGAATCTTAGAAGGAAGGCGCAAGAAAGAAGAAAGAAAGAAATCTCAGAACTCCTAGATGTGAAAGTTCTGAAATGTAAATCTGATTCAAATGAATTAATCTACAAATGATGTAGCTGAGATTACAATTTATAAATTAAGACTCAATTACTGAATTACACTAATGTCCCTAAGTAATAAACTGAAGACAAGATTAATAGAGCAAGATCAGAACCACACGAGACTCCTTAAGCATTGCACCTGCACCCACTAAGCAGCCTTATCTCTAACATCCCCCCTCAAGATCAGTGGCATGACTTGGAAGAGAAATGACACTGAGCTTGTCTCTAAGTTGAAGAAACCTTGAAGTTGAGACTGCCTTGGTGAGGATATCTGCTGTTTGGTCAAGAGACGGAATATGATAAACTTCAATTTCTTTATTGTTAACCTTTTCACGAACAAAATAAAGATCTAGCTCAATATGCTTAGTCTTTGAATGAAGAACCGGATTTGCTGACAAGCTGACTGTGCTCATATTGTCACAATATATTCTAGGAACTTTTGGTAGTTGAATGCTGAGTTCTTTGAGTAAAGACTGCAGCCAAGCCAATTCTGCCACTGCACTTGCAAGACTCCTATATTCAGCTTCAGTACTTGATCTAGACACTGTTGCTTGCTTTTTAGATGACCAAGAAACGAGATTAGGGCCAAGATAAACACAAAAACCTGAGGTGCTGCGCCTATCATCAATGTCTGATGCCCAATCAGCATCACAAAAGGCAGTGAGCTCAAGAGCAGATGATCTTTGGAGAACTAGAGCATGACATATGGTGCCTGCTAGATACCTCAGTATTCGTTTAACCAACTTCCAATGTACATCTGTAGGGCAATGCATAAACTGACAAGCTTTGTTCACACTATATGATAATTCTGGTCTAGTAATGGTAATATATTGTAATGCTCCCACAAGAGATCTGTATGCAACTTGATCAGAAATAGGGGAACCACTACTAGCTGAGATATGTGGTGTTGAGGCCATAGGAGAGGGCATAGACTTTGCACCTTGCATACCAACTCTAGTAAGAAGATCCTTAATGTATTTGGACTGAGATAAGTATATTGCACCAGCAGAACTGTAAGTAACTTCAATACCTAAGAAGTATTTAAGTTTCCCAAGATCCTTTAATAAGAACTTTGCATTCAGTTGATCAATCAAGTGCTGAATCAAAGTTGGTGAGGATCCAGTAATCAAAATATCATCCACATAGACTAAAACATAGAGAGAATGATGAGAAGTAACCTGAAGAAACAAGGAAGAATCACATTTTGCCTTGGTAAAACCAAGATCAAGTAAAGCTTCAGACAATTTTTGAAACCATGCACGAGGAACTTGCTTAAGGCCATAGAGAGCCTTATGAAGCTTGCAAACTTGAGATGAGTCAGCTGATTCATATCCAAGAGGCTGCAGAATGTATACATCTTCATTCAAATCACCATTTAAAAAGGCATTATTAACATCTATTTGATGGATGTTCCACCCTTTTGATAAGGCCAAAGTAAGAAGAACCCGAATTGTGACTGGTTTTACTACTGGACTGAAAACTTCATGAAAATCAACTCCTGCCTCCTGATTATACCCTTTTGCAACTAATCTTGCTTTATATTTGTTGACAGTGCCATCCGGATTTTCTTTAACTTTAAACACCCATTTGCACCCTATAGGCCTCCTATCTTTGGGTAAAGCTTCTAAACTCCATGTCTTGTTGCTCATGAGCGCTGCATACTCAAGATCCATGGCACACTTCCATTCTGGTATATTAAGAGCTTCTTCAAGAGTTTGAGGCTCTCTAGAGATAGTAAGTGCTGTTGGTACAGTTCCTCTTGCTTTGCTACTAGTCACCATTGAGTGATTGTTTGAATTGAGTGCCCTTGCTTTGCTACGAGTCACCATTGGGTGGACATTTTGAGCAGACGTTGAGGAACTTCAAATTCTGCAGAGGGACCTGAAACATGTTGCAAAGAATCCATAATATTGGTATTATTAGCAAGTGCACATGAATTATTTGTTTGTTCAGCAAATGCATTGGTATTCTGAGTATGTCTTGCATTAGAGAAAGATAGAATAGGAGGTATAGCTGAAGGTGGAGGAGAAACAAAATGTGATTTGTTACTAGAAGGTGACTGCTGTGAGGAACCCTTGCTATTCTTGAATGGAAAGCTACTTTCATCAAATATGACATCTCTAGATATAATTGTTTTCCCATCAGGATACAGACACTTGTATCCTTTATGTGCTGGACTATAACCAAGAAAGGTGCATTCAATGGATTTGAACTGAAACTTGGGATTATTGTAGGGCCTTAGGTTAGGATAGGCTGTACACCTAAAGACTTTAAGAGAGGAATAATCAGGTTTGATTTTGTATAAGGTTTGAAAAGGAGTAGAACCATTTAAAACTGGTGTAGGTAGTCTATTAATGAGATACACAGCTGTGCTAAAAGCTTCAATCCAAAATGAACTAGGTAAAGATGATTGGTGAAGCAAGGCTAGTCCAGTCTCAGTTATATGCCTATGTTTCCTTTCTGCAAGCCCATTTTGTTCATGTGTATAAGGACATGAAACACGATGAACTATCCCTTGGTCTTTCAAATATTCAGTGAAAGCTCTAAATTCTCCTCCCTAATCAGTTTGTAAGGCAAGGATTTTGTGGTTGGTTTGAAGTTCTACTTGTTTCTTGAAATGAATAAAGGTCTGTAATGCATCAGACTTGCTTTTGAGGAAGTAAATCCATGTGTAACGGGTAAAGGTATCTACAAAATGTATGTAATATCTGTGTCCCTCTTTTGACAGCATAGGTGTTGGTCCCCACAAATCAGAATGAATTAGTTGAAGAGGTTTTGAGTATTCTGTTTGAGAAGAGGCAAAAGGAAATTTATGTAATTTACTAAGGCAGCAAGATGAACAAAAAGAAAGCTCTTTATTTGGTATTCTGATATTACAAGAAGTGAGTACACTCTTGACAATTTGTACAGAAGCATGGCCCAATCTAACATGCCATTTGTCTAATTCAGAACAAGAATTTAACAAAGAAGACGTATGGGAACTATGTACAATAGGTGAAGTAACATTTGGTGACTGAGTTGACACTTTCACAGTGGCATGCGGTTCCTTTTCAATATGAAACTGATCAAAGATATACAAGCCTTTTCTAACAGTCCCCTTCAAAAGTATTTGATGAGTATCCTGAGATTTAACATAACAAGAGTCAGGATGGAACTCAAAATAGACATAATTGTCTTTTGCAAACTGAGAAATACTCACAAGAGTTTTGGTAATATTTGGAACATGAAGAAGTGAGTTTAGGTAAAGATGTTGATTAGAAAAGCAAGACTTAATCTGAGAATTACCAATGTTTTTAATGAACAAACTTGAGCCATTACCAATGTGCACCTTCTCCTTTCCATTATATGGAGTCTTCTACACAATGTTAGAGGCATCCACTGTCACATGATTAGTGGCCCCAGAATCAGGATACTATTCTTGATCAATGCCATTGCTGCTGCTGTTAGAAGTGAGCATTGCATAGGGTGTGTTTTTGACACTGCCATTGGCGCCATTGGCTGTCTTGCTGAAGTGGCTAGGCACTTGAGCTAGTCCTTGAAAACTTTCATCAAATCTGTGATAACAACTCCAGGACTGATGTCCATATCTCCCACATAATTGACATTGAATGTTGCTTTTATCAGAAAACCTGCCATTCCTACCAGCAAATCGCCCATTGTTGTAACTCCCTTTGTCTCTGAAAAAGTTTCTTCTACCTCCAAACCTTCCTCTATTTGCATACTGACCAGGGAAACTTTGATAACCACTTCGGTTCACATTGTAATTCTGAGGATGTGTAGCAAGATTCACTGTCATAGCTTCTACTTCTTTATGATGCTTCTCAATTCTATTTTCTTGTGTAAGCAATAATGCTTCAATCTCTTCTACTGAATACGGATTAGTTCTAGAAAGAATGGATGTAACAAAACCATCATATTCTGAGGAAAGACCATCAAGAATTACCTCTATGGTCACTTTCTGTAATTGCATGTCCAACTGAAGCCAAAGAATCAACAAGATTCTTGATCTTTAAAAGATAATCAGTGGCTGTCATGGATCCCTTCTTCATAGTCTGTAGCTGTGCCTTGAATTGCTTGATCTTTGCCTTTGTATGAGAAGTAAAGAAAGTTTCCACCTTTTCCCAGACCTGGTACGAGTATTCACATCCCACCATTCTTGTAAGAATGTTTTCTGACATTGTTGACAGCAGCCAAGATAGCAAGAGCTGATCTTGCTTCTTCCAAAGAACATACTACTGACTCAAGATCCCAAGAACTCTTCCTTGCTCATCTATTGCAAATCTTGATGGCACTTCTTGACCACCACTGATGTATTTCTCTAGTTCATGCCCTCTGATGGCTGCAAGAACTTGTTGTTTCTAGAGTAGATAGGAATTGCTGTCTAATTTCATAGAAATAGAATGACTAAAAGAAACTAGTGAAGCATTCAAAGATGCTAAAGAAAACGTATTCATATTCTCTCCCATTGGATCAAGGCTCTGATACCATGTTGAAGTTCTCAAGAATCTTAGAAGGAAGGCACAAGAAAGAAGAAAGAAAGAAAGCTCAGAACTCCTAGATGTGAAAGTTCTGAAATGTAAATCTGATTCAAATGAATTAATGTATAAATGATGTAGCTGAGATTACAATTTATAGACTAAGACTCAATTACTGAATTACACTAATGTCCCTAAGTAATAAACTGAAGACAAGATTAATAGAGCAAGATCAGAAAGATCAGAACCACACGAGACTCCTTAAGCATTGCACCTGCACCCACCAAGCAGCCTAAGCAGCCTTATCTCTAATAGATCTCACAAATTTATTCATATTTTTCAATTTAACAACAGTTTTAAATAGTTTGAAGACATCCAAAGAATTAGGCTTCCCATTAATAAGCTTAATCCACCTATATCTAAAATAATAAATGTAGACACTACATTTTGTTCAACCTACTTTAACTTAATCTAAAGCCCAAACCAAAAATAAAAATAAGAAAATAAAATAAAAGTTATTTGGATCTCACAATTTATTCTTATTTTTTAATTCAACAACAGTTTTAAATAGTTTATTCTTATTTTGGATCTCATAAATTTATTCTTATTTTTCAATTCAACAATATTTTTAAATAGTTTGAAGACATCCAAAGAATTAGGCTTCTCGTTAATAAGCTTAATCCACCTATATCTAAAATAATAAATGTAAATACTATATTTTGTTTGGCTCAATTTAACTTAATTTAAAGCCCAAACTAAAAATAAAAATAAGAAAATCAAATCAAATGAAATTCAAAATTTAAATTAAATTAGAACTAAAATCGAATATGAAATTAAAATTGAACCCAAAGATAAAAATAAACATAAAAAACATAACAAAATATAAAAAAATAAATTCAAGAGATAGTAAAGGATAACTAATTAATTCCAAACAAATTTAAAAGTAAAAATAAAAGATAAATAGATTAAAATAAATAATAAAGGTAAAACAAAGTAAAAAAATGATAAATTAAAGAAGTAAAAATAAAAGGATGAAAAGATAACAAATAAAAAAGTAACAAGAACAAAAAAAGTATTAAAGTAAAAAATAACCCAAAACATTACTGTAGAAGAACCGAAACGTCAAGGATACACACACAATGACACTTACGAAGAAACCGGCTCCCTTACCAAAATTTTTCCAATTTCCAATTTTTCCACAGAAGACTTCAACCAGATTTGCACCTCCTTTCCACCTCACTCACCCACGGCTTCACACTCCAAAATGACACCCCTCAACCTCTTCACTTTCACCGTTCTTTAAAACCAAATGGGAATCGCACCACTCCCCTACCTGGAACCACCACCGTCCCTTCACCCAAAATCCCGACGCTGTACAAATCCAAGAGAAGCTGCCACCCACCGTTTTAGCAGGATCTAGAAGCTCTGTTGCCGTCTTGAAGCCCATCTTTGCTGAGTCGTTGCGAGCCGAAGGAGCCCATCACGCTCGATTGCTCTATTCTAATTGGATCCCGTCACACAATAGGTTAAAGCTCATAGTCGCAACAACGAAGTTGACTTAGCACCACCAAGATGCCGCTAGCATCGCCATGGCACCTCGAGGAGTAAGGGTTGACCTGCAACCTTCTTCACCGTGCCCAGTCGTTCTCCATTCTAATTGGACTCGCTTCCCAATTAATAACCCGATCGGACCCGAAAATCATTCAGAAGGTAATGAATCCGATATGTGTAAATTTGCCCAAATAATCTTTGACATTCTTGCCTGGTAATTTTTGATTGTGTTAATGCCAGATTATCTTGATTTTACTTTGATGTAGTTTATGAATATTGTGGGCAATTGATGAGAAATTTCGGTAGGCGGCTGCCTTTATTAGAATTCGCTGTAATTTTGTTTGATAGTGGATTTTCTTGATTATACTGTATTGTGGTTCGATTTTTGGATGATGGACTGTTCTAGTTTGATTCTGTTTTGATTTGGGTTGCTAATTTGATCAAGACTATCATTGGTTTGATTTGTGGCTGCTGACCTACTTTATGAAGTTCTCACTGGTTTGATTCCTTGCTGATTTAAGTTGTGGCTTTGCTGGATAATAGTTCGAATGTTCTATGATTTTGTTCCTGAAAATATGGTTTTTCTTTTGTTGAATTTTGTTGTGTCTCGATTTACAGAAATCTTGAGGGGTAATAGCTTTTCTCATTTAGAGTCACTGGAATTGCCTAGATTGGGTGAATTTCTCAATTTTATTGTATTGAGGATGAAAATCTTTTGGGTTATAATTTTATGGTTATGTACTTTATTAGGGAGGCTACTCTGTTATGTAGAATGTGTATTGTAAGGTATTTTTATAATTAGTTTATTTTCAGACACTAGGGATTTATTTTCTTTAACTATATTTTTAGGAATGCAAGGGCCTAACGTGTGCATTTGCAATTCCGGCAACCCGTCTTTTGAAAATTATGAAATCCCAAACTTAGAAGGAGTGAGAATTTTTCTAAAATAGATATTTTAAAACTTTGATTTGGAGGAATAGGGGTATATTTTTCAAAATAAATTTTCTAAAGCCTTAATTTGGAAAGAAATGGGGATTTTCAAAAATAAATCATCCCAACCTGGGAAAGAGAGAGAATTATTGCAAAATAATATTATTTTGAAAACCACAAGGAGTGATTTATTTTTAAAATAGATTTTTTTTAAAAAAATTTCTATTTGGAAAGGCAATGATTATTTTCTAAAAATTCTTTCTTTTCAAAACAAGAATTTTCAAATGAACATCAAATTAAAGCAATTTGAAGTAATTAGATTATTGTGGTATTGAAAGGATGTTTAGGATTGTTAATATCTTCATTATATATAATCAACTTCTGAATCTAATTCTGAGAAATATGAATTATTTTTTTAAATGTCTAATTTCATCATTAAAAAATAAGATTGGTGACAACTCTATATTTTTTTCCCCTTACAACAAGAGAGTTTTGCATGGATTGCCATTCTATGTTGTTATGTTGCGACAATCATTAATGAAGGTGATGAAATATGTAAAACCACCTATAACAGTAGGGGTAATAAGGCAACAAATGTATGTATGAATCAATTACAAAACATGTTGACTCTTGCTAGACCCTTTCTTCTTAATTCCTATAGACAACATTCCTTTAAGATAATCAACATGTCTTAAAATCTTAAAATTCAAAACTATACAACATACTGTGTTTGATTATTCCTTCAATCCTTTCCTAGCAAATGTGATTAAATCTTTTATGTCAAAGCATAGAATAATTTTTATCAATTCTATTACGTTTGTTTCCACTAACAATGTTAATAGAAGAATATTTAGCCAAAGAACAGTCAATCTCAACCAAATACAAACCATCATGGAGAGTACCAAAATCAACAAGACAAGAATCATAATAAATAATAACTTTTTCATTACCAAAAAGAAATAAATATTCACACTTATTCAAAACAGAAATAGAAATCAAGTTCCTCCTCATAAAGGGGACATAAATAGTAGGTTTCAAAAAGATGTTCAGATGCTAAATTCAACAGAAACAGTCTTATATATTCTACATTCATGTTTTCTCCATATGCTATGGACACAGAATTCTCTATCATTTGGTTTCTTACTTTCTTTGAATTCCTGAAAATAATTTGAAACATGAAAAGATGATCCACTATCTAATCACCAAGTATTAAGAGGAACATAAACCTAGTCTGATTCAAAATTAACTAAAACTGAATGGTTACCTTCTTCTCTAGCTATGCCTTAAAACCCTTAAAGTCAGCTTGTTTGTACCCATATTTTTGACAAAATTTGCAATTCTCTTTGAAAAAGGTATTGTAAACACTCAATTTTATTCGGTTCACTCTTCAAAAACCTAAAACCAAAATTAAACCCAACCAAAAACCCAAATTAAAACTAAAAAATTAAATAAAATAAGCCTAAAAATAAAAAGCCCAAAATAAACCAAAACTAATCCCAAACCTAATAGTAAAACCAAAAATTAGAAAAATAAAATAAAAATAAAATAATAATTTAAGAAATAATTTAAGAAGATAAGATAATAAGAGAAATCTGAAATGTTAGGTAAATCTAAGAGAAATTAAAAGATAAGAGGATAAAACTTCGAAACAAGAATTAAATTAAAAAAGAAACTCTAAAATTTTACAATTATAAAAAGTCCACATTTTTCTATTCTTGGGAGGACAAACACAAAATTCTTCTCTTCCATCTTCATCAAGCACCCATCATCCCTCTACATTCATTCACGTTTTCAGATCAGTCACTTTTCCCACAAACTCCCCTTTCTTCTAAAAATAGAGCCTGTGCTCTTTTACTCTGTCAACAATCCACACTGACACCAACCGAACTAAAAATTGCACCTTTTTCTTCTCCACCTACATGGCACCTCCCAAGTTTTGTCACTCACACTTCCGCACAATCCTTTTCCTCCATCTTCACCAATGCCTAGATAAGCAAAACCAACAACAACCACTTCCAAAGTACATGAAATGTTTAGCCACACCACACACACAAAAATAGGGCAAAAAGGAGAGAGAATAATCAGCAAATAGAACCCACCAACCTCCCTCACTTTCCTCAGCCAAAACACAAAGACCTCTATTGCCCTCTCAAGAAACTGACACCTATTGCATGTTCTTATCAACACCTTCCTCAGCCAAAACACAAGGACCTCTTCTTGCTTTGGAGTGACCAACGGCTTGACCAGAGCTAGTGCTATTACTCACCGAGTTTCTTGTTACCAAAACTTCTCTACTGCAATGTTCTATTTCAGGGGAACATTGCGCCATTAGCTTACCGTTTGCACACTTCTCCTCGTTTCCTGCAAAACAGTGCTGCTGCCACTATCATAAGTCCCAACAGTAGCCCCTAGCCAGTTTGTTCACTGTTGTCACCTCTGTTGCAGTATCCACTATTGCCAGCTGGTTCGTTCACTGTTACTACCTCTGTTGTAGCGTTTGAGGCCAAGAACCAGTGCCATCCCTCATTGCACTTCGCCACTCGAAAGGTATGGTTACAGTTCATGAAACTTGCTGCTGTCTTTTTGCAGTTTTCATGTTACCAATTTTTTTGGGAGTCATTTTTAATTTTTTTTTTTAGTTTGAAAGTTTATGGTATGTTGTGAATATAGTAAAGAAAAATGATATGGGTTTTAATATAAAAAAAATAGTTAGGTTTTACACCTTTGGGTATAGGTAAATTTTGAGAAAAAAAGAGAAAAATAAAAATAAGTTATGTTCTTTTTAAATAAAGATAAATTAGGAATAACTTATCACGCAAGTGACATAAGTATTTCTTCCTTACTTTGCATTATTATTATTATTATTTTCTTCTTTTTTTAAAAAATCTTGATCTGAAATAAGGAGATTTTCTCAAAATTATTTTTAAAACCACAGTTGGAAATAGAAAAGAGATTTTTTTTAAAATTATTTTTTATTTGAAAATCTCAATTCGGAATGGGTAAGAATTATTTTCGAAAAATCTTTTTTAAATTTTTTTTTAAAACTAACATAAATTAAATCAGTAAATTAATTAGATTATTTTTGTACTAAAAAGGTGTTTAGGATGCTAACACCTTCCCTAAAACGTAACCAACTCCGAACTTAATATCTAATATGTAGACTATTTTAATTAGGTGTCTGATCTTACCTTAAGTAATTTAAGTTAGTGGCGACTTCAAGACCAAAATATAGGGCCAACAACTATTGTTGCCCTTATTTGGACCTAACTTCTCATTCTTCTTCTTACCTTTCCCTTTAATGCCCTTGTTGCCCTTTTGAAAGTTCTTTTTGTCATTGAGGCCACCAATGACAACTTGTATAATTGGAGCTTTAGCTTTTTTTCATGTTTTCCTCCTCTTGAGTAATAATTGAGATTAAGTCATTGGCAACCCATTCAGTTTTCTCGACATTGTAGGTTGTTTTTAAAACATCAAATTAAGGAGGAAGAGATTCAAGCAGGCACCCTTTAAGTTAAATAGCACTAACCCAAGTCAACCTTCATCGATTTTAGCTTATTGTAGTAGTGTACGAGCTTCATAATATTGTCACACGTCACTAACATCATCATACTTAGTCTTCTCAACCTACAAGAAGTACTAGCCTTTCTTTGCATTGTCCAACTTAATAAATTTCTTATCAACGACTTTTAGAAATTGCTTGGCAATCAAGAATTTAACATGAGGAATACTTTGCTTGATGGATTTGTTCACATAATATTTCATAAACATCAACCAAACCTCGTTGAAGTGTTTCCACTCTTTATATCTTGTCTTCTTAGCAACAGAAGAGACATCAGTAAGTTTGTCAGGTCACGCTAGATCATATCAAATCATTAAATGTAGAATCAATTATTGATTTTGAGTAGATGGGGTTTAAATAACTAGATTAGTGTGGATTCCATCCACATTCTCATTCATCTCACAAAATTTAATTTTCTCACCCATCATGATCTTAAAAATGGCAACAAAGATTATTCACTTATGACACAAATAAAATTTCCAAAAAATTAGCATAAAAAAGTTACAAAGCAAGAACATGGAATCAAACACAAGAAATGGTTTTTTTTTTTTTTAAAGTGATGAGAGACAAACACAAATTGAAATGGTTAGCTGTATGAGAAAATAAGACTGTGATTAGTGTACAAGCAATTTAGGTAGAATGCTAGCTCAACTCAAATTGACATAACCTAATTTGCTTGACTATTTTTCAACTCAATGATACTTGTGAATTATTAACATCAATTGATTAAGTAGTTTGATTTATATAAACTATGAGTTGAATTAACACAAATGCTTTTACCTAGGTGGATTTATGCTCTTGATCTTTAGGGCTAGGTAGTGCAACAACCACATTGCATCCATCTCATGTGTGCATGGTGTGTAACATAATGAAGTTAAATGATGTTAAAGCCACACTCTTTATTTACACACATTTTTGTTAACCATTGGGGTGTTAAATGGGCTGATCGCCTTGTCTTGTTCTATATTGACAGACAAGTTAAGATGAGATAGGTTAAAAAACTTGCTTATAAACAAAATCATAAAAATGCAAATTTCACCCATCATATAGGTGGCATGGACTAACCTAATGAATTTATGCATTTTTACACTTTAATATGTCAATTCTTCTCAACTTGTCTTGACCTACAGATCAAGATAAGGTGGATTAAAAAACCCGTATATAAACTAACCTTTAAAATACATACCTCTCTTGCTTCTTAAGTGCATCTAAATAGATCTAACCTATTTTGATATCTCTATTGATTATTGAATATGTCAATCAATGACATGTGTATGGTAGTTGTCGCAATGTCATGGTGTAGGTGTAGCAATCCCAAGAGAAAAAGGAACTGGTTTAGGAAATCAAGGTGAGTTTAGGAAAAAAAAAAAAAAAGAAAGGGAGTTGCCACTGATCCAAATTAAAATGATAAAATCAGATACCAAATAAAAACATTTGCATTCAAGTAAATGGGTTTGGGTTTTGATTATATGTAGGAAATGTATTAGTAGCTTATAATATCCTTTTAGTACTAGCTTGACCTTTTGTCACTTTTATTAGCCTAGGTTATTCGCTTTGTTTGCTATGTTATATTTATTTGTTTTTAGTATCTTTGGGTGTCGTACAATCATTTTTGCATTTGATCAACATTAATCCATGAATGAGATAATTAGTGAATGGCTTTGGAACCATTATTTGAAAAGGGAGTCTTATACCTTTACCAATATTAATAAGGTATGATAATAAAGATATTCTAACTTGACTAAGGGTTTAAAGAATTTTTGAGGTTAAGAAATTAAAATTTTAGAATTTGAAGACTAATAATCCAATAAATCCCATCTTCTTAAGGAAGTGTTTACTATCCTTGAGATATTTGAAAAATCTTTAAACTTTCAAATAATTTCTCAATTAATCCATTGTTATATAATCCCTTGTAAAAGTAAAATTTTAAGGAACTTTGGGGTGAAAATTTGAGGATTAATTAATTATATGGATTTTGTCTTCTTAGGGCAGTTTCAAATTAAAATTATCATTCTCAAGATAGTCAAAAAATTATTGAATTTTTAATTAATTTTTTAATTAATCTATTTTTTGATAATTCTCTTAAAGGAAATGAACTTTTAAAGAACTTTGGGGTAGGAATTGAATTGTAGAAATTTGGAAGGTGAAGGAGGAAACTCCAAGAGTTAACTATTAGGATTTTTCTAAATATTTCCACAACCCATTTTTGTTTTCATTAGGGGCTTAAATTAATTTTTGTTTAACTCTTATTTTATTTTTATTTTTGAATTTATTCACCTCCCTTTATTTGCATTGAAATTGTTGTAAAAGTTTAGAAAGAAACTATACAAGCCAAATAATGTATGCACTTGGTAAATTTTTTTTTTTTAATTTTCGGCTCACTTGAGCTTAATGTCTAAAAATTTATACTTTAATTTAAAGTCACTTGAATCTAAATTTTAAAGAAAATAAATAAATGTTATAAAATTGATGAATAGCTAACCCCGTTGTCTGCAGAAATGCAGTCTACCAATAATTCTTTTTATTATAAATTTTTTTTAAAATGTAATATTAAAAAGAAAATAAAAAATAAAAGTAAAATCATAAAAAAGTGGCACATGGGCCACCGACAAGGGCAAGGGGTCTGAAAAAAACAGACCCTATGTCCTTTCATTATAAGGTTTTTGGTTGCAAAACAACTTAAACATGTATTCAAAAAGAAATATTATTAAATTTTTATTTTTTGTTGAAGTTTAAAATATTTTAAAAATTAATATCACTTTTATTAGACTAAATTATAAAATCTAAACATTCTTTTTGAAGAAATTTTTTTATATTTTCTAAAAACATAAAAAATAGAAATAATATAGTTAAAATTTATAATTTTTATTAAATTTTTTTAAATTAATACTAAAATTTTTTGAAAAAATTTTCTTAACATAATTATACATTTTGTTTTATTTTTTAAATAATTATTTTATTTATTTTTAAAAAGACTTTAATAAGATGTATGACATCTTTTCTGCTGCATCCAACTAGAGTATAGAAAAAGATAGTTGCCCTTTTATTTTAGCCTAAATTTTAGCAAATTATTCCACAAAGTGCGTAACTAACAGGGGTTCAAACCATCATTAAAGGAATTGTTCAATAACAGAACCATATATTGAACATCAACATACCCAAAAAAAAAAAAAAACAACAAAACACAGTATAATATCTATGTTGAGAATAAAACTTTTAGAACCTAAATACACTCAACTTTCTATATCATAGATAGGATGCTCAAATATAAAGAGGAGAGAACGAATGCTTACCTCAGACAGAAAGTGATCAAACTTGCTCTTAAACTATGAGGGGGATTGTTTTTGTGTTACTGGGAATAATGCCTTGGTTCAACTCTTGAGCTTTGGCAAAGAAGTATAGAAGAGGTGAAAACAAAGGTCTCTGTATGTGTCTTGGGAGAAGTACTTCGGCTCAACTCTTGAGCTTTGGCACAGAAGTATAGAAGAGGTGAAAACAAACGTCTGTGTGAGTGGTGTGTCTCTCTCCCCTCCTCCTTCTCTATTCCCCCCTTTATATTTGCGCTGAAAGACAGCAAATCTAAAATGAATCCTGAAACAACCGTTCCTATTTTATTCCTCCTTCAAAGATCACGCATGAAATGGCTATTCCCATAGCTTATGACAGCCAAAAAAAAATTTAATGGTTGCAAATTTGGATCAAAAATTGATCTGAAAATCTCAAAAAGTAAATGCAAATTGAACATGAGGTAGGGTTATAAGATTGAGGAAGAGAATGACAAAAATGTAACAGAGTGGTAACAATTTAATTCTTCCAAGTGCATCATTTTATTTTCTAAAAATTTCTAAAATGATTTTGAAAATTTTTCCAATCAAAATTTAAAATTTTTCTTAAACTCCACAATTTCTTAAAAAAATTTTATTTCTCAAACCTGTTTTTTATTTTGTTTTTCTCATTTCTTCTTTTCTTTATTTTTCTTTTCTTTTTTTTTAAGACAGGATTAAAATATAGACAAATAGAGCATCCCATTTTTATTTCAATCTTTGCAAATTAATATTGAATTATTTTGGATTTCAAATGAACTTTGGTATCTACAATAGTAATATAATAAAGTTCTAAAATAAGAACAAAAGCAAAACTAAGTGCATGTTTCAAATGTAGAAAAAGTGACATAAAATTAGTGTGGTACTGCATTATAAAGTAGTTGTATTTTTTCTACACATAATTAATATCCCCGGATCTAATATTTGAAATGCAAACAATTCTTTAAAAGTGTTTAATCTCACCATATGTGCATAGTAGTGTTTGCAATTACTTTCCAAGATCGCTATCATGGGTGCTTGGTTCTTTTCTTTTAACGTGGACTGTTTAATAAGAGTTTGTTATTACATTAATTTGCTGTTACAGAATCAAAAATAAGCATTTCATCCTTAGTTATTCTACATGTATATGCAAATTTTATTTTTTGGCACAATCGCCCAAGCATTTTGCTGACATGTTTATTACAATTTTTTTCACAAAGGAATGAGAAAAAACAAGAACACAATTCAAACAAAGAAGAATACAAACAATATCATGATCTTCTCCTTTAATTAAGCACTGCAGGCTTCAAGAAAGGGGTAGTCAGTGTAACCTATAACAGGATCAGAAGTATAGAATGTTTCCCTATTGTACTTGTTGAGAGGAGCATTTAGCTCGAATCTCTTTGGCAAATCTGGATTAGCCAAGAACGGGCGGCCATAAGCAACAAGATCTGCTCTGTTCTCAGCCACAGCCTTGTTGCCCTCTTCTCTATCATAACCACCTGCAGCAATGAGAGTGCCACTAAAGGCCTTTCTAATTGGCAAAAGGCTGTGGGTGGTTTCTGATTTTTCTACAGCCATCTTCATTCTTGGCTCCACCATGTGGCAGTAACAAATACCATATTTATTCAAGGACTTGGCCATGTGAAGGCCCAATGCTTCAGGATTGGAGTCTTCACATTCATTATAGATTGAAAATGGAGATAATCTTACTCCAACTCTATCTGCCCCTATCTCGTCACAAATTGCTTCTACAACTTCCAATGCAAAGCGACATCGGTTCTCAAGGGATCCACCATATTTGTCTGTTCTGTCATTCACTTCATCTTTCAAGAACTGGTCAATTAGGTAACCGTGAGCCCCATGGATCTCAACCCCATCAAAACCTACATATTTGGGTAATCATCATCATCTTAGAGATATAAATATGGTCGTTGATAGTACTAAGTTTCTCATGTATATATGCTACAAGCATCTATTTATGCATGCATAAGTAGAAAACCAGTTTCAATTTGTTCACAAAGCAGCCTATAAATATCCTTAGCATATCTTGCAAGAGCTAGTTTGGTGTAAAGTTTAAACTGTTACTAAATTTCAGTAATCGATAGCAAAAAGCAATTAATTACCAGCTTCTATGGCATTCCTTGAAGCAATTCTGAAGTCATTGACAATGTGAGGAACTTCATCTGTTTTTAGCCGCCTTGGTGTTGCGAGATGCGCATTTGCTCGATAAGTGCCATTATTTTCTAAGCTTAATGGCTTCTCAGTAGATGATATTGGAGCTTCCCCATTCGGCTGAAATTCTGATCACAACAATTAACTTGGAACATGAGTGAGGTTGCAAGCCTAGTTATTACAACCATATAAAGAGAACTTGATTGAAGTCACATGCAACAGCCAGAATGATGATATATTATTATGTATACCTCGATTTGAAACCCTTCCACAATGAACAAGCTGCAGAAAGAATACACCACCTTTGGCATGAACGGCATCCACAATGGGTTTCCATGCTTCCACTTGCTCCCTTGTCCATACACCAGGCATGTCTCGATGCCTTCATTTTTCCACATAAATGTAACTTAATTTCCAAGACAGAATTGGTTTTAGGAAACATAACAAGAGAGGGGAAAAGTAGGTACCCTTGAGCAGTGTCTGAAATACCAGTAGCTTCTGCTATTAAAAGACCCCCCTTGGATGTTCTCTGAGAGTAATACATGACAGCATGTGGCTGGGGAACACCGTTGTAAGATCTAAATCTGGCCAGTGGTGGCAAAACAATTCTGAAAATTAATGAGAAAACCCATTATAAATGACAAGAGAATTATATGTAGGTGAGCCAAGAAGGGAAAAGCAATAAAGGAAGTAAGATGATAAAACCAGAGCACAAATGAAACGAAAAAGCCAAAAATAAAAAAGAATAAGAAAAAAGAATTACCTATGACACAGATTGAAGTTTCCCATCTTGTAAGGAGTAAGAAGAGGATTAACAAGAGCTTCAGCAGACATTATTGTGCAATTTTCTTTTTCCTGCGTTCAATAATTTGAGAACCAATATGTCGACTCACTTGGGTATTTATACATTTGGTAGAAGATGGTCAAAGGGTGATGACGTAAGCGATTGCGTTGTGGCGCTTTGAAATAGGTTGCTGCGGAAGCAACGTTAGGAAATACGACTCCTCCCCCTCTCCATCAATAAAATTTGCTTTTCTACTCTTTTATTTCGTCTTTCACATTTCTTATTTTTATAAAGTAATTAAATATGGTATTCTCAATATCTATCACATGAAAAGAATAATCCAAGAAAAGAAAAGTTGTTTTGAATTGTAAATTATAATAAATTTTGGGACTTATGCAACTAAAGATAGATATACAAATTAGGACAAAGAAAACATATCCCAAGGAGGAACTGTTAGAAGTATTAGGTTTTATATCTTCTTGCCTCTCCGTTATGAGTTTATATATACTATTTAAGGAACTATCAGAAACTGCCATAAAATAAAATTTTGAAAGAAAGGGAAAAAGAGGGTTGTTTGAATCTTCTTGCCCAGGGCTGGACAACAGCGCAATAACTTGGTTTATTTTAATAAAAATTACATTTTTTGTATTGCTAAAATCCCCAATTTTTAATAGCTGACTGAATAGTAATTTTTTGTGCTGCCGAAATCCCCCTTAATTTTTTACTAGTACAGGAATGTATAAAAGGGACTATATAGGCACTATTTGGAACGTGTAGTGTGATTTGGTGTTGTATCAATGGAGTTTAGTATCTGCTATTTGACTTTGTCAATGGCTGTTGATGTACAACGTTGGTCATCTTTTGACTTTTGACATTGTTGTACAGCTTAGGGGTGGTGTTAGCATTTTTTTTCAAGGACTCAATTGGTGTTCATGCTTGTTAATAATCTTTGCAAGCAGCAATGACGTGAGCATTTTTTTACTTATAAATCATTTAGTAGTAATTTTAAAAACTTAAAATAGTTTTAAATAAAATATATTTGTAGTTAGTTGAAAAGTTTCAAAAAACAAATTTTACAAAACTTAAGGGCCAAATTAAAATTTTTAAAATCTCAATGGTAAAATCAAAATTCTTTAAAGATGTCAGTTAAAAGTTTTTTAAGTTTTTTATCGTGTGAAGTTCAAGTTCAACCAGCCTGGGGCTCCCCCAGCTCTGCTTACGATATAATTGTCTTTGTCTTAGGGGTAGAAGAATGAGTTGAACACATGTACTATGGCATTACGTAAGATTTGGATATCTCTGGGTGAATTTTTATGAAATTTCAAGATTGATTTTGGCCTACGAAAATTGACTATAATAAAAGTGAAAAAAGTTTTGCTTTTCTAGTTGAAAAATCAATTTGACTTATTCAAGATGTGAATTTAATAGTTATCTTTATTTAATTAATAACATTTAATTAATATAATTAAAATTATTTTCATATCTTCTTTTGCCTTTTTACATCCAAAAGTGACTTTAGTCATTTTACTCATACACAAAAGCTTCGTGGAAAAAAAAATTTAATAACATATCTAAATATAAACCAATTCTAAAATAATCATTTTTTAAACATTAATTAATTTCAACTGATTTATATTAAAAGCAATTCTATTAACAAATATACCATGTGTACTTTAACATTGACTGATAGCCACAAAGTATATGTCACATGATGGCTCAAGACCCTCTGTCTTGAGGGCCAAAAAATATAAAACAGATAGATATAAAATTAAAATAAAGAAAAAATAGTGAGATAAAGAAAAGAAACTCATAAATTATAAAAAATGATAAAGAGAAAGTTACTAAAGTTAGAATATCCAAATCTATTACATGATTGTCATAAAATAAAAAATTACATGTTGCCAATGATAGCAAGGCTTGAAGTACTTAGCTTGTAAAGCTTTAATTTGAATCCTATTACCAATAGTCTCCCTTGGTAACCTCTCCTCCTCTCAAACTTTTCAATACCATAAGAACAAGCACAAATCATGTGATTAAAAGAATGTGACAATAAGAAAATTCTAATTATACCCATAGGCCATGGAACCTATAAAATTCAAACCATTAGTAATATATGTATAGTTGATTTTTTGTTATAAATGTTTTAGTCAATTATACCAATTTTTCCTTACTTTTTAACACATTTTTATTTAAAAAATTTTCTAGTCTTTATATTTGGTTAAAAGTTATACCAATGGTTTGGCAAGTGATTGGTAAATTAACACATTGTTTATTTTTAAAATTACTCAGAAACTTTAGTTTTATATTTAGTTATGCTTTTTGAACCACTAGCTTTTTTTTTTGTTTTCTTTCTTTTTTTGGCAAAACAATGTTAATTTTCACCCTACAATTTTGAGTAGTTATGGCACATTTTGAACTTTCACTTGTAGAAACACTTGGCTAACATGTACCTTGACATTCAGAGAGCCAATTGGATGTCTTCATGGATGAGTGATGGCATTTGGACTGATCTAGTCTGCTACTAGAATAGTTTGGAGTTCCAATCTAAGTTGGCATAGGCGAAGAAGAAGAGAGCCTCCAAGAATGGAGGTTGACTACACACTAGGCCTTCATGACTCTGGAGACAACCAAAGATAATAAGACCTAGGTTGATCAGTGATCTGAGGTCATTTATATAAGTCATTAAAGTCTTCATTAATATGTTTCTAATTATTTGAATAAATGTATATCCATAGCTAATCTTGAATTTTCTTATTGTAGAATTAGGCTCAAGTTGAGATGCTTCAACATTTATCTTAGTAGACACATGAGGTAGCTCAGACAAGGTAGTGATGGCATGGACAAGGAGTTATGGAGAGACTTTGTTAGTGTTTATTAGGATTGAGTTTACAATATACATAGTGATGCATCTTTCTTCAACCCTGTAGCTTAGTCTCAGGCTTGTACAACCCTAAGATTGTAGATACTACTAAGGCATCAGTCTGGATGGAGGTGACTGCTAAAGTTATAAAGTTGGTCAAAGTGACAATGATTGTAAAGGTTACATTTCAATTTTAACATTAAATGACCACTAGGCAAGTGCCATTTTACCTCAATAAGGTTTTTTTTTTCTTTTTTTTTCTTTTAAAGAGTACATACTCAAATAGGCTTCTTTCAAAAGTATTTCCCCTATCAGCAATAGTTACTGCCACATAGGATGCCACATTAGATAAAATTGAAGGGAAGTTTATTAACTTGAAAGTATGACCTTCGATTTCATGCATTTTGAAATCATGGGCTTCACTCACAGTTTTAGAAATTATGGATTTGATCCACAATTTCAAAAGAATTGAAATCATGTGTTTAATTCATGATTTTAGGTCATTAAAAACTTATCCTCTGTTCCCCCAATTGCAAAATTCAAACTACTAACAACTAGAATAGCGTCTCCTCAAGTTGTTTTGCATGATTTTTCTATCAAGATTTTTCACTATTAGACTCCAAAAGAGATATATGTTATGATCCAACATCATATCTTTTTCTTTGTTTAATATTCTTGGCATTATTTTGAAATCCTTTAACCTTAGTTTCTCTTGCTAAGATGGAAAAAAACCTTACTTGATGCAAAATTAAAGGAAAAAGAAGTAATTTAATGGTGTAGTTTTGTTCTAAGATGGGTATGAGCATAAATGTGTTGTAGTACACTATAATATTTAGACAATTGAGTGTGAAATTGAAAACCCTAAAAGAATAGTTTCTCTCTCTAGAATTTATAAGAGTTGGGTTCAAATTGATGATAAAATATGACACAGTAGTGTTATATTTATTCTCTATGATGAATATATTATTTACTAGATTTTAGAAATTCATATTTTTAGCTATCAAATATAAGTGAAATGGGAAACCCCAAAGTAGTTTCCCTCTCTAGAGTTGAAAAAAGTTGATATAAGATTTCTTTAAAATATGATAATGTAGTGACATAGTTAGTCTCCTCAATTTAGCGTGAACAAAACTTTTACTATATTATATTTTGGTTTAAATTATAAATGACATTCTTCAATACTTATTTTAATCTAATAACATTTTTGATTTGTAAAAATATCATGAACATTGGAGCATTCATAAATTTGTATTTAAATGGGAACATTAGAGAAGATATTGATAAAGATTTTTTTGATGGCTCAGAATCTATAATGGTGGTCATTCTACTTAAAAGTTAACTAAATGTACTAAAGGAAACTGTGCTTCAGGAGCTAGAAATTCTAAGTAATCAAGAAATAGGGATCATGAAATATAGATTTCACTTTCTCTTGAAATCATGGGTCAAACCCACATTTTCTAAAATTGTGGGCCAAACGCAGAATCTCAAAGTACATGAAATCATGGGTTTGACACATTATTTCAAGTCAATAAACCTCCCTTCAATTTTGATTGATATGGCATTTTGTGTGACATGTTTTGCCCCAAATAGTTAAATAGTTTTGACATAGAGACATTTGAGTACATTTTTTTTTGAAAACACCCTATTGAGGTAAAATAGCCGCCAATAGGAGCGTCTTGTTCGATTAGGGAGCATGATGGTTTAGGGTCATGGAGGTAGTGTTGTGCATGGAATTGTATCTAGATCTTTTGGGTCTACTCAGTCGCCTCCATTAGCAATCGTATAGTTAGACTAGCTCGGTGATGCTACTAGAGTCCAAGACTTTGAGGAGGTTACTAGATATAATGATGCTATATTTGACTATAGCAAGATTTGATTTTGACATTTTTGTATTTGTTGTATTATGGTTGTAATTTTTATAATATTTACAATGATTTAACTAATTTTTTATAGTAATTATTTTAATTTGAACTTCTTTTCATCAAATTTTTATATGTTGTAAGTTATTTTGTGGATAAATAAATTATTAAAAAAAAATATTACTAACAGATTGCTCTGTTACTATATTTAACAAGACTAATTCAATGTTACCAAGTGTATACTACCAACAGATATCTTAGACTTCCTCTAGTAATATAAATTTAACCAACAATTATATAGCCTGGATTTTACTAATGGAACTCCATGACTTTTGCTAAAAATAAAAAATAACCCAATGGATTGTTTTTAAAAAGTTTATAGGCCATCTATTTTTTGTTTTCTAATGAAATTTTATCAATGATATTTACTGACATACATTTTTTCCATTCTTAAATATTAGCAACAAAGGAATTCTTGATTGATATGACTTCATCGCTAATGAGTTGTTCATCCACCTAGAAGTAAGAATGACACAATTCCATTGAATGCGACATTTAATACAATTTCCTCTTCGCGCACAAGGTTATTGATAAGGTTTTCTAAATGAAGGTTTCATTGGTTCTACCATATCCATACACAAAAAGAACCATATACTATTTTCTAAAGCAACCGACATTATCGTGTCATAAAACTTTCATTAATCCTCATTCAGACATGAAAATAGCTTCTTGTGCTTTAAAGTTAATAAAGATTTATCATACGATAATTTGTTAATGATCCACTTGTTATGACTTTAAGACATTAGCACTCCTGTTAGACAGGCATTATGTCAAAGTCTTTTAAACTTATGCTATTTTCTTGAAGAATCTTATCTAACTTAGATAGGACACTATTTTTTATCTCTTCTTCTATTAAGGTTAATCCTAAATACAAATGATATAAAACAAGAAGCATTTAAATTTTGAGCATAAGTGAGAATTTTTTAGATCTGGATAATAGAAAACAATTATTACAGGATGAATATGACTAGTGAAAAAACTAATATATTTGTATTCCATATCTATTTTCACATTATATTGAACATTGTCTACCAATAGAGACCAAAGTTATTCCAAACAGTTTCTGGCCTATTCATATTGTTTCACGTCAAAAGTATGGCAAAAATTCTTCTAAGGTAATGTGTAGATGCCCAAGTGCTTGCTTATTTCAATTCATCGATGTACTCTTAACATCATCCAATATTCCCATTAAAAAACAGGCATCTTTATATGTAGGATATACTATCCTCCAATAGTTTTGACATCTACATTGGTCTTGTATCCTTTGTGAAAATATATAAGCATCCTTATATGCTAAGAGGCACATGATTAGTTTTGCCAATGGGAAACCCTTCTCTTGTGGGAACCATTTATGCTGGTCTTCTTTGTACACAAACTTGGTTGAAAACTCAACATAAGTCATTTCTTTAGGCTCTTGATACTCCTAGGTTGTCAAAACTCTTATTGTTTGCTTTGATGATGACATCTTCAGCCGATTTCCTATCCTTGAATTAAGCACTCTTTTCTTGAGAAAGATGAAATGGCAAGTTTTAAATGGGTGGGTATTAACCCAAATATACTTATGCATTTTCACATGCAAAAACATACCCATAATCATAATACAGTTTGATTTCATCTGCAATATGATGTGGAACATTTGGTGAAGGATTGTGGTACATAGCAACTTTCACTTGGTCATTCCCCGTATTGATATCACTAGTCTACATGTATAATCAATACTAACATGAGCACAATATTTTAGCATGCTTTCCATTATATAGTACCACATAATGGTTGTTAGAATCATTGTGTTCTCTATCACAAAGTTTCCATTTTTCCTCCTTTTATACTATGAAAAGCCCTCATCATCAATTGTTGGATGTTCAATAAAGCATTTGAAACTTTTTTGTACAACTATTCTTAGCCATGCATGGAGAACTTAGGTTTTCTTGACCACAAGGATTGCGCACCATGTAAGAATCTCAATTGCTTTATATAGATTTAAATCCTAAGCTTTGTCAAAATTTTTTATAGAAATAATTATATCAATTTTATGACCAGCGTTGGGTTTTATTTGCTAGATCCAACAAAAGGATGTGAGCATTAGATAAGCCTTATTTTTGGATTTTAGTTGTGAAAACACCTATTAAAGTCATGAGTCAGTATTTAGAATCCATATAATATAAGCATATTGTTGTGAAAATATGATTTAGTAGGATATGGTAACAAAACATATGGATACATACATGCAACAACCCATTCAAAGATGTGACCTTTTTTTAAGTGTATGAGCAATTGATTCAATTTCATCTTGTAAGCTTTACACAATATGTCTAGATGGTCCTTAGGTCACAATTGTCTCTTCTCAACAAATTTGGTAATTCTTAGCCATCTTGGATTGCAAGTTACGGTGACAAAAGATTCAAATATTCATTACATCGATAAATTGCAAATGTATCCTTGCAATTTTTTGTCGTATATCTTTTTTTTACCAATTAAAGATGAAGTAAGGACAATAGGTCCTTTAGTAGCTACTATTTCTCTTTCACTATGAATTAAGCACACTACAAAAAAATTCCAATTTCTGATGGCTAAAATTCTCCAAAAATATACAAAATCAACTAGTAAAATTCATTTCCAGAGAATTTTCTAGTAGATATATATTGATCATTAAAAGTGTTATCGGTAATATCTTGCGGCCTATATCCACACCTACAAGTAATATTATTGGTCAATAACTGCTAGTAAATTAGAAAAAAAAGCAAACGATAAATTGATTTATTTATGTCAATAATTCAATTGAATTTTATCGATAAATATATTGAAAAATTTAAGAAAATATTCATCTAATGAAGTATTTATTAATTTTATCAACAGATATGACCATTGGTAAAATGAATAAAATTAAAACATGCAAGAAATTGGAATTTATCAAGTAGGTAAATCCCTCAGTCAATTAAAAAAAATATCACTACCAGTAGACAAAAGCTATCGATAAAAATTATTCTTCCTTCTAGGCTAGATTGATGGAAATATTTAAGATTTTTCATGCTAGAAGTGCATTCTTGTTAATCCTAAAATAATTACATTACTAGGACAAGTATCATAAAAGATTAGCAAGAACAAACCTATGGTATGAAAGTGTTCCATTACCCCAATCAGTTTGTACTAAAACCTATGACAAACAATCTAAACAAAACACAAAGTAGAAATCTAAATGTTATCCTCTATTCTAGTTCATTTGAAGCATAGAGCATCATAATAAAATGAATAAAATTCAATACAGTAATAAGACAATGGCGAGATGGAGAGAGGAGAGTGGGGAGTAAGGAGAGAGGGAGAGATTGAGAAGAAAGAGGGGAGTGAGGGAGAGATGGAGAGAAGAAAGGGAAGAGAGGCTAAATACAGTAGAGAGGCAAAGAGTTAAGAGAAGTTATGAGAAGCATGGAGAGAAGAGAGTGGATAGAAGAGAGGCTAAATGAGCACAAAGCAGGAGTACATAAGGTTATATGAACTAAATTTGTTAGTAGGTAAAACCATTGGTAAAATTTTAAAAATTTTCAAATTTTGTACTAGCGGACAAAACATTAGGTAAAAACATATTAGCATCATTTTTGTAGTCAATTAGAGACATATTTATTTTGATTGGCAGCTATGACTACCAATAAAATAAATTGTCACTAGTTGGCATTCCCAATGCATGCACAAAAATCTTTTTTACTAGCAATAGTAACTACAAGTAAACTTTTAACATGACAATTGATAATTGTCTTCCATAATGACAGCCAATCATTTTGCTTTTTATTTTTTCAAAAGCACAATCATAGTTATAAAATATTGGCATCGTGTTTGCATCTAATCTCTAACATATTGTGTTTTTACTAGTAGTTGTAGCTGCTAATAAAATAAATTGGCACCCTTTAAGGGTCCTAATGTTGCCGTATGTACTTTTGTACTTGCGATTATAGCTACCGATAAAATAAATTGGCAACTATTGGGGTTCCTAATGCTATCGTTTGGACTTTTGTATTGGCGAGTGTAGCTACCAATAAAATAATTTGGCACCTTCTAATTTATGACAGTTGATGACTCAGCTTTTATTATATACTGATGAAAGAGCCATTGCAAAATTGCTAGAATTCTTCAAAATCTTTTAACTAGTAGATAACATCAGATAGTAAAATAAAATTTTGCAAAACAAAATATTTTGTCAAATTCTAGCGGCTATAGCCATAGACAATATTATTGACCATTTAGTCACTACTGGTTATTCTGTTAGTGAATTCTTTGCACCCCTTGGTGAGAAGGTGGCAGGTAATTTTTTGGCTGTTTTACTAATGCATAAGGTTATCCATGAGTAAAATTAATTTCAATTGATTAGTTGAGGCATATCGGCCTAAAATGTTGCTAACAAACATAAATCCCTATATCTTTACCAATGGAAATTGGGGTTTTTCTTGTAGTGGTAGTCATTTAGGTGCTTGTACAAATCATCTCTTAATTTTTATTGAGTGTATTTAATGAAGTTCAAACACTCAACCTCAATCATCATGAAAGAATCCACCAAAATGATTGAAATAGCTTTCTTGAATTCAATAAGACTTAAGGCATTCAATCAATTTTGAAGCCTGAATGTAAAAAATTCTCACACATTAATATTTTTCCTTTCATTGAATCTAGGAAAGAAAGATGTTCTCACTTTAATATCATCTCTAAATCCATCATTGCCATATGGAAATAATACGGGATATTGTAACCCAGGTACATTAGAGCTTTACATTATTCCATTGTAGTTTCCTTGACTTATTCTCAATGATTGTCTCTGTTTTTGATAGAAGTATCAATATCTCCAACAATTAAGGCAGGCACATTAGATGTGATTAGAAGGTTGTAGATCCTTCTATCTTTGTCCCTCTTTTTGATCAATCTTCATTTCACTAAATTAAAGTTTCTATCTTTGAAGCAATCTAATCATATTTGAATGACTATGGAAGCACATTATTCTCATTTAGCATGTCTTTCAATGCTACAACTATGTTAGGATCCAAGGGTTCAGAAGTTTCAAATTTTTTGCATCAATAAGAAGGGTACTTCTTAACCTTAATGATAATTTTAAAGTGAGAAAAATTATATGTGAATGCATTGATAAAGCCATGAAACTAAGGATACTCATTGTCCATAGGAAGCAAACTTTCAACAAAGTTGTGGTTTTTCCCTCCTAACCTAATGAGGAAAGGACCAGATCCTTGATTAATGGATGTGTCAATCCTACCTTTAACGATATGAATGCGAACATGGAGTTGTAAGCTTGTATATTCTGTATAAAATACCTACAGCACTTGCCTGACTTGTTCTGCAAATCTCTAAGTAGTTTGGGAGCTTCTTAAAGAAGAGGCAAATAAACTTATTCATGCATGCAACACAAGTTGAATTCTAGATTTGTAAAGTTCCATTCCTATCTAGTCTTTTTTTCATACCACATATTTGCTTAATAATGATTGCATGTATCGATGGGATCCCCAATATCCCTATATTCTATTTAAAAATAAATGTAATGATATAATATATTAACATGACCATTGATGAAGGAATCCAAATAAAGCATCAAAAGTCAATGTTAAAAATTTAATATTATATGTTACCTCTTTTGGAAAAATAGTTTGTGTCCTTAGTTAGATCAATTTTCAGCCTCATCTACAAAAAAGAATTCAGATTATTTTAATTATGTATATTTGGTTGCATTTTTTTAACAACATGAATTATTCATGGATTACATTCATAATCTGAAACCACAAATATGTCATCCTCACCATTTCAATTGGTCACATTTATTCAAAATAATCAAGCAGAACATGCAATAATCAAATAAAGAAATCTGTCATGTGAAATTTTTAAGAACTATTCAAACAAACTAAAACTAACAAAATAGTTTATAAGTACCTTTGGTTGTACTTGATTAGGATTAGAAGAAGAGTCTCCTTGAACATGAACACCTAGATATCAAACATTATATGATTGAATAGATCTATACATGAACCATAATCCAAACAAATTCACAACATAATCATGTTCCCTTGCTACAATAAAAAAGTAGGAATAATAAATATAATAATCAAGTATATAGTGATTGAATTACATATTTGTCACAGTAAAACAAATTAGTAATAATCTATAACATGACCATACCTTGATTAGCATATGAATTTTTTACCGGTGTGATATTTATATCACTAAAAAAAGTGGATCTAGTCCTTCTCAAGGATTGTATGATCTTGTTGCTATGCATGACATGCTTTCCAGATCTGATCAGAATAATATCATCCATAAGTTCATGATTTGACTATTAAGTCAAACTGAAACTGTAACCATGTTAGAGGCACTTATTTCAATGAATGGTAACCTAATATTTCAATAGTTTAAAGGTTCATTGGCTTGCACAAGATAAATTTGGGAACATTCATTTTGTCATTGGCACTGGTGTCGAACTAAATGAATATGCGTTACATGGACTTTAAAAGGTATTGCTAGGCTCTTGTATTGATTGTTGCCTCATCATTGACGCAAGCCGATAAGCATAATTGTATTTCATTCATCCACAATAGTGGGTGATTTCTTAGTTAAGTAATGGACTCCATATGTTTGTAATTTATTAAGGTCACTCTTTTATTGCAGATTTTCATGGAATGATTTGTTGAAGAAATGGGAGTTTTGTTTATAAATTGAGCACGGGTCTTTTGTTTTTCTCTGAAATGATGTCTTTTCTTCTCTTCCTAGCAAATGCTTTGTCCAATTAATTCCAATTGTTATATAATGAATATATCGTATTTATATCAATGGAGACGGTTGAATGGATACTAGACATGCTAGCTGTAATTCCAAATTTTTTGAACTAATATTAACAATTATTAAATAATGCAAATGAGATTACATGTAAAAAAAAGGTAAATGAACGTGTAATATATTATAACGTGTGTTATGTTGGCAAGAGGAATTCTATAAAAAATTGCGTAAGATCCCTAATATATGCAGTGTTATGATATTGGTCATTACGGCTACAACATTGTCTAAATTTTTTTCTGTCTTATTTTTTTCAACTATAAGCATTTTTTCATTTCAATCTTGCATCATTGACGTAATTTTGATCCTTGTTTAAAAAATGTATAGGTTTAGTAATTCATAAAAATTATGGCATTGCCTTAAAATAATTAACATGTTTAGTTTGGTAATGAGCAACTCACATGCTTAAAGGTTATTAAAGAACAGCCTGGTTGTCTAAAAACAACTTTAAATATGATGAAAATCCTGTTGGCTTCAAAAGATGCTCATTAAGAAATAAATATAGTGTCACATCAACAAAAAATGCAAAGTAATTCATAAGTTGAAAAACTAATTTCAAAAAATTCTCATCTTCAAGGTATATGTGATTTAAAATTCTTCTTGTAGCGGCTTATCTAAATAAAACCCACTAAATAAAAATGCAGAGAGTTATATAAATTAACATAAACTTACAAAATAAACTTACGATTGGCATAATGGCATGTAAGAAATTTTAATCAATTTAAATAATGTTAAAATATGAAGTTATTTCATAAACCAAATAGTGGAGGTTTTTGAACATGATCATCAACTACGAAATATAGTCAAATTGATTTTTTTTTTTTATAGAAAAAACACATAAATTTTGGGTATTTTTTTATTTATTCAATTCATAAAAACACAAATCTTATAAATACAATCACTAGTGAACTTGACACTATATAATCTAAAATTCAAATAATTTTATAAATGATTAGTCCGTATATATTAAGCTAAAGGTAAAAATAAAATAACTACACAATCTGACAATAGAATATGCAAACTAATTCATAAGCGAAATGATACATTGCTAAAAATTCTTACTCACAAGCTGGATGTGATTCATAATTTTTCTAATTGCAGCTTATTTGAATAAAACCCACTTAAGAAATGCAATTGAACTAAATTTAGATTATACACTTAACATTGCACCGTGTAAGAGACCTCGTCATTTTAAATCATTCTAAAATATTAAGTTACTTCATAAGCCAAATAGTTTTAGTATTTGAACATGAATTAACTATAAAATATAGTCAAATCGTTTTTCATTGAAAAAATGATAAATAAAGCTGGAGTTTAAATAATAATATTTTTTTAAAGTTATTCAATTCATAAAAATATGAATCTTTCAAATATAATCACTAATAAAACTTGACACAATATAATCTTTGAACACAAATTAAGCATAGAATATAGTCAAATCCTTTTTACAGAAAACTTGACATAAACCAAATAGTAGTGACATTTGAACACAAATTAACTATAGAATATAGTCAAATCCTTTTTACAGAAAAAAGGCACTTCAGTTTGAATAATTTTTTAAAATTTATTCAATTCATAAAATATAAATCTTACCAATATAAGCACTTTTGGCCATGAATTATTTTAATCCAAACCAAATAATTTTATAAATGATTTTTCCCAATATATTAAGCTAAAGTAAAAAATAAATCAACTATAGGGTGTGACAATATAGTGTTATATCAATAAAAATACAAATTAATTCCTAAATAAAAAAATTAATCTCAAAAAATTATTACCAACAGAATAAACGTAATTTACAATTCTTCCCGTTGTAGTTTATCACTAATTTAAGAAAAGAAACAAAGAATTATATCAATTAAGAAAAACTTACGATGTGCCCTTAAAATTATAAATGCAAGAAATTTACTTTTTTTAGTACACAAAACCTTAATCATTTTAAATCATATTAAAATATGAAGTTATTTCATAAACTATATTGTGGTGGTATTTAAACAAAACTTTACAACGAAATATAGTGAAATCCTTTTTTTATAGAAAAATAATAAGAAAATTACGTAAGTTTTGAATAATATTTTTTTGAATTTATTTAGTCGATAAAAAAATATAAATCTTACAAATATACTCTTTAATGACCATGAATAAATTTAATCCAAACCAAGTAATTTTAGGCTAAAACACAAAATTTTTCTAACTAAGGCGCCATTCTAAAAAAAAAAAAATTCTTATATTTTAAAATATTGCAAAATACCACATGTAATTAAAAAAGTTAGCAAAAGAGCCCTTACCTTCCAAAATGTAACAGAAACCAAAGAAAGAAGCAAAAACTCAAAATAAAATTAACTGAAGTACATGTAACCCTCTCTCTCCAATACATCCCCACCTCATACCCCATCACGCCTTCTCAGACACCATAAAATCTAACAATCTTAAATCTTTAAGTTTAAAAATTCTAAAATTTTAAATATGAAAGAAACTTCAAATTTTAAATTGGAAAACTTTAAACTTTAAATTGTAAAATTCTTAAACTTAAATTATAAAATTTTAAACCTTAAATTATAAAACTGCAAATCTTAAACCACTAAACTTTGAATCTCAAAATTCCTATGAGTATTGGGTTTGTAAACCTTTTTAGATCTTCTTCATGGAACTTCTTAAGGAACTAGTGATTGCTTTACAACTATGTCAATTGGTGGAGGTAGAACAATAGTTGATGGAGCCTTAACATTAGGTTTAGCTATTTGAGGAGACACTACAATAGAGACGGGAAATAAGGGCAATGGAAACACAACACGTTCCTCCCTAAATTTAACATTAGTGTTTCCTCACATTTACCATATGAATTATCCTAAAAGAAAATAGCCATGTTGATTCAATTATTCTAGTGGTATAAGAAAGATAATGTAACGACCATCCTCTTGATCTTATAAAATAATCAATAAAGAGATCATTAATAGTTTTTGAATCGAGTTTCTTTAATTGTGGATTATAAGACCTTATTTCTACCTTACAACTCCAAACATAAAAATGGTTTAAGCTAGACTTTTTTCCTGGGAAAAGCTCATAAGGGGTTTTGGGCAATGACTTCCTAAGAACTTGATTCAAAATGTATGTGATAGTCTTAAAGGCTTTTCCGCACAAGAATTTTGATAAACTGTGGTGGCTAAGTATACACCTCACCATGTCTATAAGAGCCTTATTCTTCCTCTCAATTACACCATTCTGCTTAGATGTACTAGGCAAAGTGTACTACACCTTAATAGCACACTCTTGGAGAAACTTGGCAAAAGGATTAGTATTTCTTCAAGTTTCAATATACCTACCATAAAATTTTTCTTCTCTTTCATATCTCACAAATTTATTCGTATTTTTCAATTCAATAATAGTTTTAAATAGTTTGAAAGCATCCAAAGAATTAGATTTCTCATTAATAAGCTCAATCCACATATGTCTAAAATAATAAATGTAGATACTATATTTTGTTCGACTTACTTTAATGTAATCTAAAGCTCAAATTAAAAATAAAAATAAGAAAATAAATAAAATCAAACCTAAAATTTAAATTAAATTAGAACTAAAATCAAATATGAAATTAAAACTGAACCTAAAGATGAAAATAAACATAAAAAACATAACAAAATATAAGAAAATAAATTCAAGAGATAGTAAAAGATAACTAATTAATACAAAACAAATTTAAATGTAACAAATAAAAGATAATATAGATTAAAATGATTAATAAAAAGTAAAAGAAAATAATAAATAAAAAATAAAAAAATAAAAATAAAAAGATAAAAAAATAATAAATAAAAAAATAAAAAAAAGATTAAATTTAAAGTAAAAAAATAACCCAAAACATTACCGTAAAAGAACTGAAACGTCAAGGATACACTCACAATGACACTTAAGGTGAAACCGGCTCCCTTCCCAAAATTTTACCAATTTCCAATTTTTCCACGAAAGACTTTAACCAGACTTGCGCCCCTTTGCACCTCACTCACCCACGGCTTCGCACTCCAAAGTGATCTCTTCACTTTCACTGTTCTTTAAAACCAAATGGGAATCGCACCTCTCCCCTACCTGGAACCACCACCGTCCCTTCACCCAAAATCCCGACGCTGTACAAATCCAAGAGAAGCGCCAACCACCATTGCAGTTTTAGCAGGATCTAGAAGCTCTGTTACCGTCTTGAAGCCCATCTTTGCTGAGTCGTTGCGAGCCCAAGCAGCCCATCACCTCGATTGCTCTATTGAAAGCTCATAGTCGCAACAACGAAGTTGACCTAGCAACACCAAGATGCCGCTAGCATCGCCATGGCACCTCGAGGTGTAAGGGTTGAACTGTAACCTTCTTCACCCTGCCCAGTCGTTCCCCATTCTATTTGGACTCGTTACCCAATTAGTGACCCGATTGGACCCGAAAATCATTCAGAAGGTAATGAATCCAATATGTGTAGATTTGCCCAAATAATCTTTGAGATTCTTGCCTGGTAATTTTTGATTGTGTTAATGCCAGATTCTCCTGATTTTACTTTGATGTAGTTTATGAATATTGTGTGCAATTGATGAGAAATTTCGGTTAGCGGCTGACTTGATTCGAATTCGCTGTAATTTTGTTTGATGGTGCATTTCCTTGATTAGACTGTATTGTGGTTCGATTTTGGATGATGGACTGTCCTAGTTTGATTCTGTTTTGATTTGGGTTGCTGATTTGATCATGACTTTCATTGGTTTGATTTGAGGCTTCTGACCGACTTTATAAAGTTCTCACTGGTTTGATTCCTTGCTGATTTAAGTTGTGGCTTTGCTGGATAATAGTTCGAATGTTCTATGATCTTGTTCCTGAAAATATGGTTTTTCTTTTGTTGACTTTTGTTGTGACTCGATTTACAGAAATCTTGAGGGGTAATAGCTTTCCTCTGTTAGTATGAAGAAGTTGATGCAGAGCCACAGCAGAGGAGTTTAGCACAGTTTCTGTTAGTCTATTATTTTCCGTTAGTAGCTAAATCTGTTAGTTTCTGTTATTGTAGATATAATTAGTTAGAACACATTGCCTCATCTTATCAAACTTATCTCTTTATAAATACTGTAATCCTATACAAATTCAGATATGGAAAATATAGCTCATGCTTCAGATCACTCCTTTATCTTGATTTCATCTCTGTTACAAACTGTCACATGGTATTAGAGCTACAAGACTGCTAATGGCAGCACTTGCGCATAGCACTCCAACTTCGAATGTTGCTGTAGTCAACCCAAGTCTACAAGGCTTAACTGTAAAGCTTGAAGATGACAATTTTCTTGTTTGGAGACAGCAAGTCCTAGCCACACTCCATGGACATGGTCTAAAACAATATATAGACAGGTCAATTGTAGCTCCTCCATCAGAACTGCAAGAATTTCAAATCTTTGAAAGGCAAGATCAACTATTAGTTTCATGGATGCTGTCATCAATAAGTTCATCGCTTTTACCCAATTTTGTTGGTTGTGAAACATCAAGGGACTTTTGAGAGACAATTCAAGAATATTTTTTCTTCTCAATCTGCTGCAAAAATACTCCAATATAGGTGACAGTTGCAAACTGCAAGAAAGAAAAATATTAGTATGAAAGATTATTTTGCCAAGATCCAAAATCTATGGAATATCTTACTGCCATGTGGATGTACAATATCAGAATCTGAATTGGTGCAGATTGCCTTAGCTGGGCTAGGAGCTGATTATGATGCTATAGTAACCTCAATAACCACTCTACAAGGACTTTCTACATGAAAAACAATCATGTCACATTTACTCAGTGCAGAATCTAGAAACCTACAAAATGCAACAGTCATAGAATCATCTATTTCAGCAAATCTGGTGTCACAACAGAAGTACAGTCAAGCAAAAGTGAAAGGGTACAATTTACAAAATGGTGGCAGAGGATTTGGCAATCAAAGTTCTGGAAGAGGAAATTTCAGCTATACAAGAGGAAGAGGTAGAGGAAGAAGTTCATGGTTTAATTCAAAACCTCAGTGCTAGCTGTGTGAAAAAATTGGACACACTATCCATAAGTGTCATAGAAGGTTTGAAATATCCTTTAACCTTGAACTTGGACAATACCAGTCATGGAGCAAAATGAAAGTCATAAGAATTCTAAATATGGGCCATTCAGAAGCTACGCAAATGTGGCAGCAATGACAACCACACTAGAAACAGCAATTGAATCATGTTGATATCCTGACAGTGGAGCTACGAATCATGTCACAAGTGAATTAGAGAACCTGAATATAGGTACTGAATACAGAGGTAAGAATAAAATTCATATAGGTAATGGTCATGGCCTTGACATTTTACATATTGGTCACTCTTTTGTCATTCCTAAACCACATATTCTGCCCAAAACAAGTTTCAAGTTAAACAATGTCTTACACGTTCTAAAAATAACAGAATTTGATCTCAATCTCTCAATTTTGTCGTGATAACCATGTTATGTTTGAGTTTCATCCAACTTTTTGTCTTGTGAAGGATCAGGTGACCGATGCAGTACTTCTCAGAGGCAAACTGGACAAAGGACTGTACAAGTTTAATCTCTCTAGTGCAAAGCCTTTTCTTTCCATTAACCAGCAATGTAATTCAACCATTGAATCTCAAAACAAAGTACTCATGTCTACCACAACCAAGAATGAAGAGATTGATAAGTTCAAGTTGTGGCATAATAGATTAGGACATCCTAATCCTTTCGTTGTAACCAAAGTACTTGAGTCCTGTAATGTCTCAACAAAGTTCAATAAAAATTTCTTTTGTTCTCACTGCCAACAAGGCAAGAGTCATAGCTTACTCTTTCCTAACCTTACTACTACTTACAATGAACCTCTGTCACTTCTTGAGGCTGACATATGGGGTCTAGCTCCATGTCCTTCTGGCCAAGGATTCAGATATTACTTATCAATCATAGATGCATATTCCAAATATACTTGGATATATTTTCTAAAGTCCAAGTCAGAAGCTCTCCCAACATTTATCCAATTTACTAAACTAGTAGAAAATCAATTTCAAACCACCATAAAATCTCTTCAAATAGATTGTGGTGGAGAGTTTCAAGCATTTAGCCCTTTCGTAGCTCAAAAAGGAATAGAATTCAGAAACACTTGCCCCTATACCTCTCAACAAAATGGACTTATTGAAAGAAAACATAGGCATATTGTTGAGACTGGTCTAACCTTGCTATCCCAAGCCAAAATGCCACTTAAATTCTGGTCTGAGAGTTTTACATTTGCTGTCTACCTCATTAATAGAATGCCAAGTACAGTCCTTGACTTCAAAACGCCTCTAGAGCTACTGCATAAGGTAAGACCTGATTATTCACTCCTAAAAACTTTTGGTTGTATTTGTTATCCTTGTCTACGACCATACAACTCTAATAAATTGCAGTACAAGTCAAAGACTTGCTTTTTCATTGGTTACAACTTCAAACACAAAGGTTACAAATGTCTAGACAGCAATGGAAGGATCTATATATCTAGACATGTCAAATTTGATGAGACTACATTCCCATATATAGATCTTTTCCCTACCCATCCGTCTCAAGACAAAAACACAATATCTATATCTCATCCACCACTTGCAGTACATATACCAGCATCATTACCTCAAACTAGCACACCAACACCGACCCAAGCTACGCAATCCCATTTGCAAACAAGTGAATTAGCTCAAAACCCAAACACAAACTCAAATCAAACCAATATTACAACCTCTCAACAAACCTCAACAACCACAAACACTCATCCAATGATCACAAGAGCCAAAAACAACATATTCAAGCCTAAAACATACACTGCAACCTTGACTGAGAGTGAACCAAAATCAATTCAAGAGGCATGAATCATCCCAAGTGAAAGGAAGCAGCTCAAGCTGAATATGAAGCCTTGATGAGGAATGGAACCTGGTCCCTTGTTCCTTTACCTCCAAATCGAAGTCCAGTTGATTGTAAATGGATATTCAAAATAAAGAGAAACACAGATGGTTCAATAGCAACGTACAAAACCCTTTTAGTAGCAAAGGGATTCCTATAGAAGGCTGGCCTTGATTTCTATGAAACTTTCAGTTCAGTGGTGAAACATGCAACAATCAGAGTGTTTCTTACACTTGCATTGTCAAGAGGGTGGTCAATGAGACAAATAGATATCAACAATGTTTTCTTAAATGGAGATTTACAAAAGGAAATTTACATGAAACAACCAGTAGAATTTGAACTTAAAGAAGGAAGTCAGCCCTTAGTATGCAAATTGAAGAAGGCTTTATATGGCCTCAAACAAGCCCCACGTGCTTGGTATGACAAGTTACAAAAATTTCTACAGTCTAAATGATTTAAACCTTCAAAGGCTGATTAGTCACTTTTCATCAAGCTCAAAGGTGAACTCTCTTTATATGCATTAGTCTATGTTGATGATGTTATCATTACCGAAAATTCAGAAGCTGAGATACAAAAGCTAATAACGGAACTAAACAGCACCTTCTCATTGAAAGATCTTGGAAATCTCAATTTCTTTTTAGGCATTGAAGTCACAATAACAAGTCAGGGATTGCTACTTACTCAGACCAAGTATGCTAGAGAGCTACTCAGAAAATTCCACATGTATGAAGCCAAACTTTTGCCAACTCCCATGATAAGTAATCTTAAGCTATCAGCTAATGAAGGTACACCCATAGTTGTCAATAGCGAATAGCGCACTTATAGCGCTTGAGGTCATTCCGATATAATGCATAGCACACTACTATTTAAACTATTGCGCAATTATATTACATATATAAATGTATATATATATTTATATATGTAATATAACTCAAATAACAAGAATATATAAAAAAATAACCTTAAAAAATATGACAAATATGAAGCAACTTAATTTGCAATCACTATTCAATGTTCCAAGCAATAAGTTTGATATTAAAAGGATAAATTCATCAAGAGTCTAAGGTTAAAGCCTCTAAACATCATAAAAGACACTAAGCATAAACATGGCTATTGCTCATCATCATCATCAAAAACAACATTTTTATCACAAGGTGAATCATTATCATCATCATTTTCTTCAACACCAACTTCCTCAGATTCAGTCTCTTCTGATCCTTTTGACTCTTCCAACTCATCCTCATCACTATCATTAAGAGGAATAGATGGATTGGATTTGAGCTTTGTAGAAGATCCCTTTCTCAAAGTTGGGGTTGGGGTTTGAAAGGTTTGACTAGCTGATTTCCTAATAGGACGAGAAGGCTCATCAGCTCTTGAAGCTCTAGCTACATCATTCCAAGTTAAATCTTCATCTTCAAATACATATGCATATTCAACATCAGATTGTCCATCTTCTTCATCCACCTTGCCAATCAACCACTCATTAGCATAATCAATATCTTTCAATGAGATTGGGTCAAGTGTGTCACGATAATTGTATCTTCGTCTCAATGCCTTATTATACTTGACAAACACTAGATCACTCAACCTTTTATGTTCAAGCCTATTCCTTCTTTTGGTATGAAGCTGCACAATGCCAAAATCCATAAATAAGTATAAGAAATTAGAATTAAAATTTTACTAGATGATGAAAAATAAACTATAACTTATGCTTACATTTTCAAATACACTCCAATTCCTCTCACACCTTGATGAACTGCAAGTGAGGCTTAGAACTTTTATGGCAAAGTCTTGCAAGTGAGGAGCCCCTGCACCCTAGCTAGCCCACCACTCTGCTAGTGCCTTTGTTGCTCTTGATCTTTTAGCCATTTTATGCCCAAAAAGACCTTTTGCATTCCTATATAAGCCCAATTCATTTTCAACCTTATCTTGCATGTTAGTGTCAGGCACTAATCTTTGTATGCAGCTTAGCAAACCATTTATCACGTCTTGGTCCTTCACAATATTTGGATTTGCATAAAAAAATTCAGGATTCAAGTAATGCCCAGCTGCATGCAATGGGCGATGCAATTGCACTTCCCATCTTCTATCAATGATTTGGAATACATCTTGATACTTCTCTTCATTCTTATTGAAAGCTTTAATAATTGCTTCCTTGGTTCTATCCATAGCCTCATAAATGTATCCCATTGGAGGCTTCTTTTCACCATCCACCAATCGAAGAACTTTAATTAAAGGACCAGCCAACTTAAGAGAGTAAGCAACATTTCTCCAAAAAGCAATGCTAAGTACTGTTTGAACTACTTTCTTGCCTTGTGATAGTTTTGTCCACTGACTATTAGCCCACTCCTCAGAAGTGAACATTTTCCTCAAACATGCTTTATGGTTGTAAATGCTAGCAAGTGTGATGAATGCAGTAGCAAATCTGATTTTTGCAGGCCTATATAACTCTTTATTGTTGGTGAAGCGTCTCATCATATTCAACACACTTGTATGGTTGTATATAAAACCACTCAATGCCACACCCTTCTTCATTGTGTTAGCAAGGTGAGGAATTTTCCAAATATCCTCCAACATCAAATCAATGCAATGTGCAGCACATGGAGTCCAAAACAAATGTGGATGGGCTGCCTCTAACAATTTTCCTATTAGAAGTATATCAACATAGACAAGTTAGTATCTATAACTTCCATTGTTTATCTTAAAAAAAAAAAATAAAGGAAAGAAGTTTACCAGCATAAACATTGTTCGTTGCACTATCAGTGACAACTTGGACAACATTGGCTGGTCCAATCTTTTGCACAAACTTATTAAGTAATTCAAACATCTTTTGCCCAGTCTTGACATATTTAGAGGCATCAATAGACTCAATAAATACAGTACCCTTTGGGCTATTGACCAATAAATTAATCAAGGTCCTCTCTCTACGATCTTTCCAACCATCCGCCATAATAGAGCATCCAATTTTTGCCCATTGCTCCTTGTATGTCTTCAATGATACATTAGTGAGCTCTACTTTCTTTAGAAGTGGAACTCTCACTTCATGATAGCTAGGTGGTTTCATCCCTGGCTCATTGTCCAATGGCTTCAATCATGGTTGCAAAACTTTCATACTTCACTACATTAAAAGGGATTCTAGCATCATACATCCACCTTGCAATAGCTTGACATGCTTTATCCCTTGCTTCTTTCTTGTAATGCTCATTGATCACAGTTTGCTTTTCTTTTTTCCTTTGCTCCACTGCAATTTCTGGATCAATAGCAAAGTAAGAATCAATTGGCCCCTTTTGTTTTAGCCTTTTTAGAGGAAGTGTTGTTGTACTACTTTTTTCTGAAGAATGTGTACTCAAGGTCCTCTTTTTCATTGATATTGGCTGGATTTCAATATCATCTTCTTGCTCTTCATCCATCAAATCAAAATCTTCATAATTAAAAGGCTGAGGCAGCAAGTTTTTTTGAATTTTCACTTCCTCTTTTTGTGCCATATATTGCCTAATTTCTTCTTTAATAGTTTCTAGACATGAATCACAAATCTTGACATTTCTATTTCCTCCAAGAATGTGTTGTTTGGCTCTAGTGATTCCTCCATATGAAACCTTGCCACAAAAATTGCATTGAACTCTATTTGGATGTTTAGGACCAACTTTTTTATAGTACTTCCAAGTTAGATCAGAATTATGTCCACTGCTAGTAGTGCTTAGATGACTCATTTAGAAATTAGAACCTAAAGCCAAACCAAACAGCAGTTACAGCATTAAAAACACCTTCAGAATTTGATATACATTTTGAAAAACCCTTTTAAAGAGTACATGGGCACAAAATAGCAACTACCACATATTTTTGCTCATATTATCAGATTTAAGTAGACTTACCACTGGCTTTTCAGACAAAGAAAGAATTTTTGTAGAAAACAGTAGGATTTGTAAATTGTGATCAGTAGAAAACAGTAGGAATTAGGAAACCAAGACTTTGAGCTTCTTTGCAATTAAAGACAAGATAAAGTGAGTTTGCAGATAAGAATTCATCCATTAGATCCAGTTTTTGGACTTTGTCTTTAATGATTAACTTCATGTCATTGACACTGGTTTACTTATGTTGCTTCCCTGCAAAGGACATGGGCTTGTAAATTAATGGCTTCAACTAAGTTCCCAGACGGTTAATGGCATTTTTAAGAATGTTTATGGTGGTCTTTCTTGCTTACTGTTTTCATAACCTTTTTAGTCAATTTCTAGGCATATCTGTTTATGTATTTATGTTTGACTCTGCACATTTATAATCAGCTAAAGTTATGGGACTAAAAATGAGGCACTTATATAGCTTTCTTCACTAGTTTTTGTAACACTTTAATTTGGTAATTATTGGGCATGTTCCATCAGATGAACTGAATGATGTCCGTGAATTGCTTTGTGGTTTCTGCATTATGTCTTAGTATAAGTATGCATTTATTTTATCAGTCAATGTAGTCTGTATAAAACATGCATTTTAAATTAACTGAAATTGTAATAGTTTTGGCTATATATTTACTAAAAGACTAACTTCACATTGGACTGAAAAAAAAAAAAGAGTTGAGTCAGAACCAGAACAACAGTCCAAAAGGTTCAAAACAACTAGAACCAGAACAATAGCAGTCGTCTAGTATTAGGCCAGAACCAGCATATCCAAAACATTGGGCCAGAACCAGTATATCCAAAACAATGGGCCAGAACCAAAACAACAGCCTAAAAGGTCCAAAACAACCAAAACCAGAAGCAGAATAATAGCATATCCAAAGTCAACAAGTGCAGCAGATTAACAAAAGTGCAGTTGTCCAGTATTTTAAAACAAATAATTTTTAATCAAAATAAACCAGAACCAGAACAACAGACATTACAGACCAAAATTTACAGCCACAAAACACAAGATAAATGTAACCGAAGGTCCAAAACAGAGTCAAAATAGAAGATAAAGCTTCAGCTCTTCTTTACCTTCGCAAGGAGGGACTGGTTCAGCTGACAGAACAGAACTGAGATGGTGAGCCGACGATGGTTCCAGTGAGCGCCAACAGAACAGAATAGAGACGGTGGTCCAGTGAGCGCTCCAGTTGAGAGTGACGATGGCTCCAGTGAGCAGCGACAGAACAGAGAGCGGCGACAGAATAGAACAGAGAGCACCGATCGTTCAACGATAGCAGCGATGGCGCACGGGAACAGCTCGAGAGCAGCGAGAATAGCTCGAAAGCAGCGAGAATAGAACATAACAGTAAGGCATACGGGACAGCTCGACACTTTAAAAGTCGACGCATATGGCCATTGAAGCATTTTGTTGCGCTATAGCGCAGCATAGTGCACGCTATGCTGCGCTATTTGGATTGCGCGACGCTATGTTGCGCTATTCGGATCGCGCGACACTATGCGCCATAGCGTTGCGCTCAGCCCCATAGCACTGCGCTATGTGCGATAGCGTGCTATCCGTCGCTATTAACAACACTGGGTACACCGATAAAAGATGAACATCAGTATAAAAAAGTTGTAGGAGCACTACAATACCTAACAATCACTAGACCAGACCTATCATATAGTGTTACCAATGTGTCACAATTCATGCATAAACCACTAGATACACACTGGAAGGCAGTAAAATGCATACTGCGCTATGTCAAAGGAACAGTTATACATGGCCTTATGTTTAAACCATCCCCGGTAATTACAATAACGAGGTATACTGATGCTGCTTGAGGTTCTGACCCTGATGACAAAAGATCTGTCTCAGGGTTTTGTGTATACCTTGGACACAACTTACTCTCATGGAGCTCAAAGAAGCAGAGCACAGTTTCTAGATCAAGCACTGAGGCGGAATACAGAAGTTTAGCTCATTTAACAGCAAAGGTATTATGGTTACAGTCATTGCTGAAAGAAATTAGTGTTAATCTCCCAACTAAACCTCAATTATGATGTGACAACATGTCAACAGTAGCTCTCTCAGTAAATCCAATACAACATAGTTGAACTAAATACATGGAATTAGACATTTATTTTGTTTGTGATCATGTTCTACAAAAAGACATTGCAATGAATCATCTACCTAGTTCTGATCAGGTTGCAGATTTGTTTTTAAAACCATTGTCAAGTTTGCTGTTTCATAAGTTCAGAACAAAACTAACTGTCCAAGAACCTGGATAGTTAGTTTTGAGGGGGGAATGTTAGTATGAAGAAGTTGATGCAGAGCCATAGCAGAGGAGTTTAGCTCAGTTTCTGTTAGTCTGTTATTTTCCATTAGTAGCTAAATCTGTTAGTTTCTGTTATTATAGATATAATTAGTCAGAACACGTGGCCTCATGTTATCAAACTTATCTCTCTATAAATACTGTAACCCTGTACAAATTCAGATGTGGAAAATATAGATTATGCTTCAGATCACTCATTTATCTTGATTTCATCTCTGTTACAAACTATCACATCCTCAATTAGAGTCACTGGAATTGCCTAGATTGGGTGAATTTCTCAATTTTATTGTAATGAGGATCAAAATCTTTTGGATTATAATTTTATGGTTATGTACTTTATTAGGGATGCTCCTCTTCTGTTATGTAGAATATGTATTGTAAGGTATTTTTATAATTAGTTTATTTTTAGACACTAGGGATTTATTTTCTTTAACTATATTTTTAGGAATGCAAGGGCCTAACGTGTGCATTTGCAATTCCGACAACCCGTCTTTTGAAAATTATGAAAACCCAAACTTAGAAGGAGTGAGAATGTTTCTAAAATAGATATTTTAAAACTTTGATTTGGAAGGATGGGGGTATATTTTTCAATATAAATTTTCTAAAGCCCTAACTTGGAAAGAAATGGGAATTTTCAAAAATAAACCATCCCAACCTGGGAAAGAGAGAGAATTATTACAAAAAATATTATTTTTAAAACAATAACCTAAAAGGAGTGATTTTTTTTTAAAATAGGCTTTTTGGATGTCCTAAAATAGGCTTTTGTTTAAATTTCTTTTTGGAAAGGCAATGATTATTTTCTAAGAAGTCTTTCTTATCAAAACAAGAATTTTCAAATGAACATCAAATTAAAACAAGATGAAGTAATTAGATTATCGTGGTATTGAAAGGATCTCGAGGGTTGTTAATACCTTCACTATATATAATCAACCTTTGAACTTAATTTCGAGAAACACAAACTATTTTTTTTTTTAAATGTTCAAGCTCATCATTAAAAAGTAAGGTTGGTGACAATTCCATTTTTTTTTCCCCTTACAATAAGAGAGTTTTGTGTAGATCACCATTTTGTGTTGTTATGTTGCCACAATCATTAATGAAAGTGATGAAATATGTAAAACCACCAGGGGTAATAAGGCAACAACTGTATCTATGAATCAATTACAAAACACATTGACTCTTGCTAGACCCTTTCTTTTTAATCCCTACAAACGACATTCCTTTAAAGTAATCAACACATGTCCTAAAATTTTAAAATTTAAAACTATGCAGCATACCATCTTTGATTAGTCTTTCAATCCTTTCCCAACAAATGTGACCAAATCTTCTATGTCAAAGCATAGAACAATTTTTATTAATTCTATTAGGCTTGTTTCCACTAATAGTGTTAATAGAAGAAAACTTAGCCAAAGAACAATCAATCTCAAGCAACTACAAACCATCATGGAGATTACTAGAACCAACAAAACAAGAATCATAATAAATAGCAAGTTTTCCATTACCAAAATGAAATAAATATTCACACTTATCCAAAACCGAAGTAGAAATCAAGTTCCTACTCGTAGAGGGAACATAAATAGTATATTCCAAATTCAAAAGATCTCCAGATGCTAAGTTTAAAGGAAAAACTCTTATGTATTCTACATTCATGTTTTCTCCATCTACTATAGACACAAAATTCTCCATCATTTGGTTTCTTACTCTTTTTGAACTCCTAAAAGCAATTTGCAACATGGAAAGACATCCACTATCTAACCACCAAGTATTAGGAGGAACATGAACCTAGTTTGATTAAAAATAAACTGAAACTGAATAGTTACCTTTCTTCTCTAGCTATACCTTAAAATCCCTACAATTAGCTTGTTTATACCAATATTTTTGACAAAATTTGCAATTCTCTTTGAAAAAGGTATTATCACCCTTGTTTGAACCTAACTTCTCATTCTTCTTCTTACTTTTTTCTTTAATGACCTTGTTGCCCTTTAAAAACTTCTTTTTGTCATTGAAGCCACCAATGGTAGCTTGTATAATTAGAGCTTTAGCTTTTTTTCATGTTTTCCTCCTCTTAAGTAGCAATTGAGATTAGGTCATTGACAACCCATTCAGTTTTCTTAACATTGTAGGTTGTTTTTTAAACATCAAATTGAGAAGGAAGAGATTCAAGCATGCACCCTCTAAGTCAAATAACGCTTACCCAAGTCAACCTTCATTGATGTTAGCCTATTGTAGTAGTGTACAAGCTTCGTAATATTTTCATGCATGCCACTAACATCATCATGCTTAGTCTTCTCAACCTACAAGAAGTACTAGTCTTTCTTTGCGTTGTCAAGCTTGATAAATTTCTCATCAAGAACTTTTAGAAATTGCTTGGCAATCAAGAATTTAACATAAGGAATGCTTTGCTTAATGGATTTGTCCACATAATATTTCATGAACATCAAGCAAACTTTGTTGAAGTGTTTCCATTTTTTATATCTTGTCTTCTTAGTAGTAGAAAAGGCAACAGTAAATTTGTTAGGTCACACTAGATCATATCAAATCATTAAATATGGAATCAATTATTGATTTTGAGTATATGGGGTTTAAATAACCAAATTAGTGTGGCTTCCGTCCATAGTCTCAGTGATCTCATAGAATTTAATTTTCTCACCCATCATGATCTTAAAAATGGCAATAAATATTATTCACTTATGACATAAAAAAAATTTCCAAAAAATTAGGATAAAAAAGTTGACAAAGCAAGAACATGGAATCATACACAAGAAATGGTTTTTCTTTTAATTTAAATTGATGAGAGACAAACACTAATTGGAATGGTTAGTTGTATGACAAAATGAGACTGTGATTAGTGTACAAACAATTCAAGCAGGATGCTAGCTCAACTCAAATTGACATAACTTAATTTGCTTGACTATTGTTCAACTCAAATGATACTTGTAAATTATTAACATCAACTGATTAAGTAGTTTGATATATATAAACTATATGAGTTAAATTAATACAAGTGCTTTTGCCGAGGTGGATTTATGCTCTTTATCTTTAGGGCTAGGTGGTGCAACAATCACATTGCATCCATCTCATGTGTGCATGGTGTGTAACATGATGAAGTTAAATAATGTTAGAGTCACACACTTTATTCACACGCATTTTTGTTAACCACTAGGGTGCTAAATGGGCTGATTACCTTGTCTTGTTCTATATTGACTCACAAATTAAGATGAGACAAGTTAAAAAACTTGCTTATAAATAGAATCATAAAAATGCAAATGTCACCCATCATATAGGTAGCATGGACTAGCCTAAATAGAATCATAAAAATGCAAATGTCACCCATCATATAGGTAGCATGGACTAGCCTAATGAATTTATGCATTTTTACACTTTAATATGTCAATTCTTCTCAACTTTTCTTGAGCTATAGATCAAGATAGGGTGGATTGAAAAACCGGTATATAAACTAATCTTAAAAATATATTCTTGTCTTGCTTCTTAAGTGCATCTAAATAGATCTAACCTATTTTGATATCTCTATTGATCATTGAATATGTCACTCAATGACATGTGTGTGATAGTTGTCACAACATCATGGTATAAGCACGGCAATCCCAGGAGAAAAATTAATTGGTTTAGGAACTCAAGGTGAGTTTGGGAAAAAGAAAGGGTTGCCACTGATTCAAATTACTAAAAGGTTAGACACTAAATAAAAACATTTGCATTCTAAAAAATGGGTTTGGGGTTCGGTTAGATGTAGGAAATGTAATAGCACGTTATAATATCCTTTTAGTACTAGTTGATCTTTTATTACTTTTACTGGCCTAGGTTATTCGTTTTGTTTGCTATGTTATTTTTATTTGTTTTAGTATCTTTGGATGTTCCACTATCATTTTTGCATGTGATCAACATTAATCCATGAATGAGATAATTAGTGAATGGCTTTGGAACCATTATTTGAAAATGGGAGTCTTATACCTTTGCTAGTATTAAAAAGGTATGACAATTAAGATATACTAACTTGACTAATTGTTTAAAGAATTTTTGAAGTTAAGGAATTAAACTTTTAGAATTTGAAAATGATAGTCAAATAAATTCTATCTTCTTAAGGCAATGTTTACTATCATTAAGATATTCAAAAAATCTTTGAATTTTCAAATAATTTCTCGATTAATCCATTGTAGAATAATTCCTTATAAAAGTAAAATTTTAAGAAACTTTGGAGTGAAAATTTGAGGATTAATTAATTATATGGATTCCGTCTTCTTAAGATAATTACCAAATTAAAATTATTATTGTCAAGACAGTCAAAAAATTATTAAATTTTGAATTAATTTTTTAATTAATCTATTTTCAAATAATTCTCTTAAAGAAAACAAACTTTTAAAGAACTTTGGGGTAGAAATTGAATTGTAGAAATTTGGAAGGTGAAGTAGGAAATTCTAAGAGTTAACTACTAGGATTTTTCTAAATATTTCCATAACCCATTATTATTTTCATGAGGAGTTTAAATTAATTTTTGTTTAACTCTTATTTTATTTTTAGTTTTGAATTTGTTCACCACCCTTTATTTGCATTGAAATTGTTGTAAAAGTTTAGAAAGAAACTATACATGCCAAATTATTTCTGCTCTTGGTAATTATTTTTTTTTAAATTTTTGGCTCACTTGAACTTAATTTCTAAAAATGTATACTTTAATTTAAATTCACTTAAATCTAAATTTTAAAGAAAATAAATAAATGTTATAAAATTGATGAACAGCTGACCCCGTTGTCTGCAGAAATGCAGTCTACCAATAATTCTTTTTAGACTAAAACCTTATTTTGGTCCCTCAAATATGAACAAACTTTTATTTTAGTCCTTCACTATTAAGTTCTTCTATTTTGGTCCTCCAAAGATCAATCAACTTCTATTTTAATCCCTTATTGTCAAAAACTTCTAATCAAATCCTTCAAAGATTAAAATTGATATCAATCAAGTCCCTTAATTAAAATAGTTATTGACATGGCAAATTTGGGATGACGTGGCAAAATTTGGGTGATGTGACATGATGACGTCAGCATGCCACATCACCCAAATTCTGCCACATCAGCCTGACACATCACCAAAACCGTGCCACGTCAGCAAATTTTGCTATGTTATCGTGCCACGTTACCCCCAAAATTGTCATGTCAGCAAAAATTGCCATGTCATCATGACACGTCAGCGATTTTGACCCTATTAACAACCATCTTAATTAAGGGACTTGATTGATATCAATTTCAATCTTTGAAGGACTTGATTAGAAGTTTTTGACAATGAAGGACTAAAATAGAAGTTAATTGATCTTTGGAGGACTAAAATAGAAGAACTTAATAGTGAAGGACTAAATTAGAAATTTGTTCATCTTTGAAAGACCAAAATAGGGTTTTAATCTTCTTTTTATTATAAACTTTTTGAAAAAGTAGTATTAAAAAGAAAATAAAAAGTAAAAGTAAAATCATAAAAAAGTGGCACGTGGGCCACCAACAAGGGCATGTGGTCTGAAAAAAACAGACCCATTGTCCTTTTCATTAAAAGTTTTTTTATTGTAAAACAACTTAAACATGTATTCGAAAAGTAATATTATTAAATTTTTTTTGGTTGAAGTTTAAAATATTTTAAAAATTAATATTACTTTTATTAGACTAAATTATAAAAATTAAATTTCTTTTGAAGAATTTTTTTATATTTTCTAAAAATATAAAAGAATAATAGAAATAATATAATTAAATTTTATAATTTTTATTAAATATTTTTAAATTAATACTAAAATTTTTAAAAAATTTCTTACATAAATATACATTTTGTTTTATTTTTTAAATAATTATTTTATTTATTTTTAAAAAGACTTTGCTAAGATGTATGACATCTTTTCTGTTGCATCCAATTAGAGTGCAGAAGATAATTGCACTTTTATTTTAACAAATTATTCCACGAAGTGCATAACTAACAGGGCCTCAAACCATCACTACATGCTATACTCATCACCCACGGTCAGAATCACAAAATGAATTGTTCAATAACAGAACCATATATTGAACATCAAGATACCAAAAAAAAAAAAAAACCACAGTATAATAACTATGTTGAGAATAAAACTTTTAGAATCCGAATACACTCAACTTTCTATATGATAGATAGGATGCTAAAAAATAAAGAGGAGAGTAAGAATGCTTACCTTAAACAAAGAGTGATCAAACTTGCTCTTAAACTATGACGGGGATTGTTTTTGTGTTACTGGGAATAATGCCTTGGCTCAACTCTCGAGCTTTGGCAAAGAAGTATAGAAAAGGTGAAAACTAAGGTCTCCGTATGTGTATTGGGAGAAGTACTTTGGCTCAACTCATGAGCTTTGACACAGAAGTATAGAAGAGGTGAAAACAAACGTCTGTCTCTGTGTTGTGTCTCTCTCCCCTCCTCCTTCTCCATTCCCCCCTTTATGTTTGCACTGCAAGACAGCAAATCGAAAATAAATCCAGAAACAACGGTTCCTATTTTCTTCCTCCTTCAAAGATCACGCATGAAATGGCTATTCCCATAGCTTATGGCAGCCAAAAAAACATTTAATGGTTGCAAATTTGGAGCAAAAAATGATCTGAAAATCTCAAAAAGTAAATGCAAATTAAACATGAGGCAGGGTTATAAGATTTAGGAAAAGAATAACAAAAATGTAATAGAGTTGTAACAATTTAGTTCTTTCAACTGCTTCATTTTATTTTCTAAAAATTTCTAAAATAATTTTGAAAATTTTTCAAATCAAAATACAAAATTTTTGTTAAACTCCGCAACTTTTTTAAAAAATTTAATTTCTCAAACCTATTTTTTATTTTGTTTTTCTCATTTCTTCTTTTCTTTTCTTTTGTTTAAGACATAGAATTAAAATATAGACAAATAGAGCATCCCATTTTTATTTCAATGTTTTCAAATTAATATTGAATTATTTTAGATTTCAAATAAAATTTAGTATCTACAGTTGTAATATAACAAAGTTCTAAAATTAGAATAAAAACAAAACTAAGTATGTATTTTAAATGTAAAAAAAGGTGACAAAATTAGTGTGGTACTGCATTATAAAGTGATTGTATTGTTTCTACACATAATCAATATCTCTTAATCTAATATTTGAAACAAAAACAATTCTTTGAAAGTATCTGATCTCACCATATGTGCACATATAGTATTCGCAATTACTTTCTAAGATTGCTATCATGAGTGCTTGATTCTTTTCTTTTAAGGTGGATAGTTTAATAAGAGTTTGTTATTAAATTAATTTGCTGTTATAGAATCAAAAGGTAAGCATTTCATCCTTGACTCTTATTTATTCTACATGTATATGCAAATTTTATTTTTTGGTACAATCACCCAAGCATTTTGGTGACATTTTTATTACAAGCTTTTTCAGAAAGGAACGAGAAAAAACAAGAACACAACTCAAACAAAGAAGAATACAAACAATATCATGATCTTCTCCTTTGATTAAGCACTGCAGGCTTCAAGAAAGGGATAATCAGTGTAACCTAAAACAGGATCAGAAGTATAGAACGTTTCCCTATTGTACTTGTTGAGAGGGGCATTTAGCTCGAATCTCTTTGGCAAATCTGGATTAGCCAATAATAGACGGCCATAAGCAACAAGATCTGCTCTGTTCTCAGCCGCAGCCTTGTTGCCCTCTTCTCTATCATAACCGCCTGCAACAATGAAAGTGCCATTAAAGGCGTTTCTCATTGGCAAAATGCTGTGAGTGGTTTCAGATTTTTCTTCAGGCGTCTTCATTCTTGGCTCCACCATGTGGCAGTAACAAATGCCATATTTATTCAAGGACTTGGCCATGTGAAGGCCCAATGCTTCAGGATTGGAGTCTTCACATTCATTATAGCTTGAAAATGGAGATAATCTTACTCCAACTCTATCTGCCCCTATCTCGTCAGAAACTGCTTCTACAACTTCCAATGCAAAGCGACATCGGTTCTCAAGGGATCCACCATATTTGTCTGTTCTGTCATTCACTTCATCTTTCAAGAACTGGTCAATTAGGAAACCGTGAGCCCCATGGATCTCAACCCCATCAAAACCTACATATTTGGGTAATCATCATTATCTTAGAGATATAAATATGGTCGTAGATAGTACTAAGTTTCTTATGCATGCATAAGTAGAAAACCAGTTTCAATTTGTTCACAAAACAGCCTATAAATATCCTTAGCATATCTTGCAAGAGCTAGTTTGGTGTAAAGTTTAAACTGTTACTAAATTTCAGTAATCAATAGCAAAAAGCAATTAATTACCGGCTTCTCTGGCATTCCTTGAAGCAATTCTGAAGTCATTGACAATGTGAGGAACTTCATCTGTTTTTAGCCGCCTTGGTGTTGCGAGATGCGCATTTGCACGATAAGTGCCATTATTTTCTAAGCTTAATGGCTTATCAGTAGATGATAATGGAGCTTCCCCATTCGGCTGAAAATCTGATTACAACAATTAATTTGGAAGATGAGGTTGCAAGCCTAGATATTACCACCATATAAAGAGAACTTGATTGAAGTCACATGCAACAGTCAGAATGATGATATGTTATATATACCTCGATTTGAAACCCTTCCACAATGAATAAGCTGCAGAAAGAATACACCACCTTTGGCATGAACGGCATCCACAATGGGTTTCCATGCTTCCACTTGCTCCCTTGTCCATATACCAGGCATGTTTTGATGCCTTCATTTTTCCACAAAAATGTAACTTAGTTTCCAAGACAGAATTGGTTTTAGGAAACATAACAAGAGAGGGGAAATGTAGGTACCCTTGAGCGGTGTCTGAAATACCAGTAGCTTCTGCTATTAAAAGACCCCCCTTGGATGTTCTCTGAGAGTAATACAAGACAGCATGTGGCTGGGGAACACCGTTGTAAGATCTAGCTCTGGCCAGCGGTGGCAAAACAATTCTGAAAATTAATGAGAAAACCCATTATAAATGACAAGAGCTTACACTTTGATTAGAATTATATGTAGGTGAGATAAGAAGGGAAAAGCAATAAAGGAAGTAAGATGATAAAATCAGTGCGTAAACGAAAAGGGAAAGCAAAAAAATAAAAAGAATAAGAACAAAGAAGTACCTATGACACAGATTGAAGTTTCCCATCTTGTAAGGAGTAAGAAGAGGATTAACAAGAGCTTCAGCAGACATTATTGTGCAATTTTCTTTTTCCTGCGTTCAATAATTTGAGAACCAATATTTCAAGATTCAATTGGATATATATACATTTGGTAGAAGATGGTCAAAGGTTGATGACGTAAGAGATCACGTTGTGGCGCTTTGAAATAGGTTGCTGCGGAAGCAACGTAAGGAAATACTGCTCCTCTGCCTCGCCAACAATCAAAATTTACTTTCTACTCTTTATTTCGTCTTTCACATTTCTTATTTTTATAAAGTAATTAAATATGATATTCTCTCAATATCTATCATATGAAAAGAATAATCCAAGAAAATGAAAAGTTGTTTTGAATTGTAAATTATAATATATTTTGAGACTTATGAAATTTAAGATAGATATACAAATTAGGACAAATAAAACATAGAAAATGATATGGCTCCATTGGTGGAGTCACGTTGACGTGGTCCAAACAAAATCTTTTAAAATATATAAAGAAAATAAAAAAAAAATGAAGAGTGGAGATAAAAATTGTAAGTGAATTGTAGATATAAAGATGTAAAAATAGCAATAGTGTTAAAACATATCCCAAGGAGAAACTGTTAGAAGCAGTAGGTTTACATCTTCTTGCCTCTCCCTTATGTGTTTCTATATGCTATTTAAGGAACTATCAGAAATTGCCATAAAATAAAATTTTGAAAGAATTACTTCAGAAAAAAAGAGGGTTGGTTGAATCTTCTTGCCCAGGACTAGACAACAGTGCATTAACTTGGTTTATTTTAATAAAAATTACATTTCTTGTGTTGCAAAAATCCCCAATTTTTAATAGCCGCCTGAATAGTAATTTTTTGTGTTGCAAAAAACCCCAATAATTTTTAACTACTACCGGAACGTATAGAAGGGACTATATAGGCACTATTTGGAACGTGTAGTGTGATTTGGTTTTGTGTCAATGGAGTTTAGTTTCTGCTAATTGACGTTATCAATGACTGTTGATGTATAGCATTGGTCATCGTATGACTTTTGACGTTGCTGTACAGTTTAAGGGTCGAATTAGCATTTTTTTTTCAAGGATTCAATTGGTGTACATGCTTGATAATAATCTTTTCAAACAGCAATGAGGCGAGCATTTTTTTAATTTTAAAATATTTAGTAGTAATTTTAAAAACTTAAAATAATTTCAAATAAAATATATTTGGAGTTATTCGAAAAGTTTCAAAAAATTTATATATTTTAAAAATTTTTACAAAACTTTGGGGCCAAACTAAAATTTTTATGGTAAAATCAAATTTCTTTAAAGATGTCAGTCAAAAGTTTTATAAGTTCTTTATTGTGTAAATGAAATTTTTAAATTCAAGTTCAACCACCTTGGAGCTCCACCTAGCTCTGCTTACGTTATAATTGTCTTTGTCTTAGGAGTAGAAGAATGAGTTGAACACATCTACCATGGCATTATGTAAGATTTGGATATCTCTGGGTGAATTTTTATGAAATTTCAAGATTGATTTTGGCCTACGAAAATTGACTATGATAAAAGTGAAAAAAGCTTTGCTTTTCTAGTTGAAAAATCAATTTGACTTATTCAAGATGTGAATTTAATAGTTATCTTGATTTAATTAATAACATTTAATTAATATAATTAAAATTATTTTCATATCTTCTTTTGGTTTTTACATTCAAAAGTGACTTTAGTGATTTTACTCATAGACAAAAAATACTTGTAAAATAAAATTTTCAATAACATATCTAAATATAAACCAATTCTAAAATAATCATTTTTTAAACATTAATTAATTTCAACTCATTTATATAAAAATCAATTTTATTAACAAATATACCAAATATACTTTAACATTGACTAATAATCACAAAGTATATGTCACATGATGGTTCAAGACTCACTGTCTTTAAGGCTGAGATATATAAAATTATAAAAGAGAAATAGTTATTAACCTAAGTCCCTCTTGACTCGAGTAGTTTTTGTTATACATCGATCAATGGTGTTTTGAAATTTTTATTCTATGACATCAAATCCAATACTCCTTAAATCAAAGTGTATCCTACCACTAACACAACACCACAAAATATTTACAATCTCAGTTGTAACACAACAACTGAAATCAACATACACATATACCTATAAAACCATATATATATATATATATATATATATATATATATATATATATATGAATCAACTCATAACTTGTATATAAATAAAGTAATACATTATTTAGCCATGAACAATGACTTTTTTTTTTTTTTTTGCAAAAAGTCTATTTAACATAAAAAAAGAAGACATTGGCAGATGAAATCACCCACATATATTCTATTTGGGCAATAACAAAACAGAAGGAATATCAAAGTGGGTATTAGATACGAAATTACTAATGGATTTTTTTTTTTTTACAAATTATCAATGGAAAAGCTGCCAATGCTAAAATAACATTTTTCATGGTTACAAAATGCCGATAGAATAGCCGTCAATATGTCCATCTTTGACTAGCCAAAATGTTTCAAGTTATTGATTATCATTTCCTTTTGTATTTTAGAATTTTGATTGATTAACTATGTACTTACCAAGGATTTTCCCTAGGTAAACATACAGGTAAAAATTCTGCCAGTTAATCCATCTAACATTTACTCCCACCAGCAGGTGGGAATTTTTCTAATGGATGTTAATAGTAAAGCTATTTTACTCCTTTTCCTGCCAATTAGTAGGAATTTTATTGATGAATTTACGAAAAATATGTATACATTAGTTATTCAATTATTCAATAAAAAAGCTCAATTACTAATGGATTTATAAGTTCGCGCAGTATTTATTAATTTTAATTGTGTATTTATTTTTTTAATTATGTTATATTTTATAAATCTTTTAATTTTTACAAAATTTTAATAATAAAAATAAATAATAATTTTGTAGGGGCTATCTGAGATATCAAGGGATGCATATTCCTAAGTAAATCAAAGGATTTATACTTTTACTAAATTTTAATCCCTCGATAATTGTAATTTAAAACTTGTTTTAAAAAATAACTTTATCAAGGGATTCATCCCTTGATAAAGATACAAATTTGAATTTTATGAAAAAGTCTCTCGGTAAAATAAAAAATACCTTAGTAAAATAAATTTTTTGTAAAAGTATTATTTTTCCTTGAGGAAATTTTTACCTTTTACATAGGGCCTTTGTTGCTAAATTTCTAAGGCATTAAAAAATCACTAGGTAAAAGTTTACAAGTTCATTGATACCATCAGATCAAATCTCTAAGTAAATTTATTGATAAAATATTTTACTAATGGATATCCTAATTTTACCGATGGAAAAATCTTTAGTAATCGGTGGTTTTTCAATAGTAATTGAGTTATAATTTTAGTTTTATTGATAAATATACTGTTAATAATTAATATTTTTACAGATAGAGTAAAATCCGTTAGTAATTCTAAAACTTTTAGGATTTAAATTGCAAGTTTATTCTCATGCAAAACATATCTAAAGTTTCTTTTTTTTATTTTATTTTAGTTTTAACACATATTTGACACTTATTATTAGATGAAAAATTCCCAAAATTTAAATCAAGATTATATATATATTTTACATTTATGTAAACCATAAGAATAAATCAAATAAGCAAAAGAAAAAGCATTTTCATTCAGAACATCTTAAGCGTAATGTACAAACAAACCCTGATTGCAATAGCCTTCGCCTACAAATACATTAATTTTTGTCACAACAATTTTACTATTCTCAAGCAAGACCTTAATTTGTTAACCGCCATTTTTCATTCAATGACACAGAAATTGAATTTGTTCTAATGTTGGGAATATGAAGCACATTGTTGAGAGCCAATGTATTAGCAAATGTGAGCTTCAAAAGGATTTTAAGTTTTTCTAGAACTTTTGCAATTCTTAAGTATCCAAAAGTATACTAATTTTTTTTTCAACACCTACTGTTGAGTAAGAGGTGAAGGCATCTTGCATTTCTATCAGCACAAATGTGTTCAATGGCACTAGAGTCTAGCACCCTATTTTTCACATTAGTGGCCAAATTAATTTGAGAAACAATTAAAAACTTGTTTAATTAATCTCTTTCAACCAAGTTTACATTTGATTTTAGAGAATTATCATTTCTCACTCTCTTATGATGCATATTGACTTGCACCAAATTAATTAGCTTTTGAATAGATTGTTTTTGCTCCTGCGGGTTGAGACTCCTCCTTTGTTGGTTGTCCAATCTTGGAGATATCTACAAGTGCAGCATGAGTAGCAGTGATAGCGGTAGCAGTAGTGGCAGTAGCATTGTCAGGGGCACCAACAGTACTGTTAAAATCTACAGTGGCCAGAATCTTTAATATTTTTTTATAAAATATGGATTCTACTACAACTATATGAGGCATCTTATAAAACATTGTCCCCAAGGATTATTTGGCCCCTCAAGCTGCAAGGGTGTTGGGACGGCAACCCCAATAACTAATAGACCTTTATTTGGGTAAACTTATAGTCAGGAGTAGGTGTTACATAAAGTAGTGTATAGAATGTTGAGTAGTCACCCAACAAAGAGGAGGAAAATCTTTTCTTACAGCCACTCTTTAGCATTTATCAACTTTTTTTTTATAGGACAAAAAATAGCGGTTGGAGAATAAATTATTGTAATAAAAATGTAGCTGCTGAAAAATAAACGCTTTAATAATCGTTGGATAATAAATTGGGTAATAAATGAATTTCTTAAAGGATGAGCCTTTTGAAATAAACAAATTTTAAATAACAAATTACATTTCATCTAATATATATGTATTGTATCATAATTTTAATTTTTTTTTATCGTATACCCTCTTAAAAGAGTTGTGCTCCACCACTTTACTAAATTATTTATTTATATAAATACTTTTAGAACTCCTTCTAAATTCGTCTTCCTGTATGAACAACTCTGCGCTGAAAGACAAATTAATTTCAGCATCCCCTTTAATTTATATAAAAAAAAAAAGTGGTTCCATTATTTTAATTGTTTAGCCGTAAAACTAAGTGATAAATACCATGTGACAAATTAATTTCAGCATCCCCTTTAATTTATATAAAAAGGTCCACATATGGAAGACCTTCTGGGGCTGCCTGTCAATACCATGTGATAAATGGAACTGTCCTATGCGGCATGGCATGTCGCGTCCATGTGGCAAGTACCACCGTTTGCTTCAAACCTCATAATCTTAAGATAACGTATAATAATAGAACTAGATTGAAATGAGAATAAAGAAAGACTCACAAAAGACAATTCAGATTGGCAAGTTTTGAAGAATTGGATGCTATTTTTGTGGTAACAGCCTCTGAAGTTGTAACTATGCCTCTTGCCAACCATTCTGCCCGTGCTGCTATCCCTATCAGCCTTCTAAAGAGGCATAATTTGTTCTTCAACATTTATCACTTGCGTGACGAGTAGATCTTAACGTTTTAATAATTACAAATTAAAAATGATGTGCTTCAACGAACAATGTCAAAGCTAATGGACTTAATGATTGAATATTATTTAGAAAAAGCTCATATACTCGGAATACATGAATTCACAGACCACACCAGAACCAATTTAATAAAAACCCTTAGTTAATTCTCTGTTCAGCAGCGCAACATTGAAAGCAAGCAACTTTGTTAGTATTTGGCTTAATATATTATTGCTCGTAAGTGCAGAATAGAGTAGCATAGCAGTATAAAGCATCCATTTTAGCTTCCACGCACTCCATGCATGATGGAAAAGTTTGCCATTTGCAGTATTGTACATAATGCGCATGCCACAAGAATAAAGCCGGAGAAGAAACATTAATCCAAGTTAAAATAAAAGAGCATATATATTCTTTTGCGTTGAAATGACCCAGATCAACTTTACTTTAGTATCACATGCTTTGATTTGATTGACTCTCAAAGATGCAACCAGAACACAACTAAGTGGGTTGGGAGAGAGTAACAGCGAGAGGTTCTAAAATACAAGGAAAAAGATGTCCACACATTATGTTATTATGTGTAATTTAATAGTGAAGAGTTTGAATAGCATTATAAGATAATTTATGTTCAAATCTTCTTTATGGCATTTATATATTAAAACAAATGATGAAGTAAATACTATTTCATACTTAATCTCTATTTACATACTACTTCTTAAATTATTTTGATAATCTAAAAGAACTTACAATGTGAATTCAAATTTTTACTGAATTTCTAAAATTCCTAATTCTGAACTTGAAAAATTTGAATAAGCTAAATACTAATAACCTAAGCTTAAATTCTAGTTTTACTTAATTTCTATATAAATCCTAATTCTTAATTTAGTTTGATAAACTAAAAGAACATAAAATGCAAATTCAAATTTATACTTAATTTCTAAAATTTCTAATTGTAAATATAATAAATTTCATAAACTAAGTACTACGAACCCAAGCTTAAATTCTAATTTTCACTTGATTTCTATTGAAATCCTAATTCTTAATTTATTTTAATAAACAAAAAGAACCTAAAATATAAATTCAGAAGTTTACCAAATTTCTAAAATTCTTAACTCTTAACTTGATAAATTTGATAAACTAAATACTAAAAACCTAAGCTTAAATTCTTTCTTAATTTCTAATTAAATCCAAGTTCGTAATGTATTTTGATCGACCAAAAGAATCTCAGTTTAAATTCTAATTTTGCTAAAAATTTAGGCAGAATTGACCCATAGAAATTGGGCTTTTGCATTCAAAATTACACTAGAACCCTAGTCCAGAACATACAAACGTACCAATACCAATAACAAATTAAGTAATTAAGTTTTAAGTCCTCCATCCTAAGTTCATAGCAAATTAAATCATCTATCCCAAGTCCATCCATAGCAATTAGGACTGAATAAGTTTAGTTCCTTTTTCTTAAATCATTTTATATCCCAATATCAATAGAAAGTGACAAATGAGAAGGTGTCTCCTTACTAACTTGTTAACCACTGAACAATGAGAAAGGAAATAGAAATCATAGCCTCAAAGTGCTTCAAAATCATCCACAATACAGAGAAAATCGTGGTAAGTTTAAAATCAAAGTATTATAACATTTTAATCGGTTAAAACAGACCTAACACAAAGGGACGGCGTTGGTGGAGGACGTGGATGGGTGGAGATAGCCAAAAAAACCCCCCCAAAATCACCAGACAATGGATGCCACTCCGCAAATTAAAGAGAGAGGAGAGAGAATGGCGTCGGACAAGAAAGTAACAGGGAGGCTGCAGGGCACGTTCTTTGTTTGTTTTAATCGAGGCACAACCGACAGATATACCTTTGGTAATCTGTAGCACTCGTTTAGTGAAACGATTCAATTTGTTCCATTAGTATATTAAAAGAAGGCTGCCATTATCTGTTGGTATATTTAAAAAAGGCCACCCCCCATTAATGGCACCATGCCACTGACCGGCGAAAATAGTGCCCCAGATTATAGGTGGAAATTCCATTGTTAATTTGGTGGAATTTAAATACTCATGCCACAACCTGGGTTGATCAAGATTAACTGCCAGTATACGGATAAAAATTTCACTGGCATACTGGATAACACTGATCGTTGGTAGACATTTTTGTGCCACTGTCAAGTGTTGTGTATGTAGACAAAAATTTCGTCAATACACTGATTTCACTCGAACTGTTGTGTTAGTGCCAATGAAATGTGTATATTGACAAAAAAGTCACTGCAATTGGTACTCGCCTTAAAAGTCACTAAGGTTTTAGCAAATCTTTTTGCGAGGCCAGAAATTGCAAGCAATGCGTAAGTAACCCTAAACAGTAGCTTATATGGAAATCAAACATCAATATATACAATTGAAAGGGAGGGATTTAGAAAATTTGTTTTTATAGCATGTTTAGTTTCCCACGTGAACTACATATTAATAGAACATTAAAATTACTGGTTATATGTCAATCAAGGGCTTCTTCTTCTTTTGCAGTGTCCTCAACTTCTTTAGGGACATCGTCTACTTCATTTCATTTTCTTCTTCTTCTTCTTCTTTAGTGCCAACAGTGTTGGATATTCAGGCTCTTCTTCTTCTTTGAAGTTGGTTGCATACTCAATTTCTTCCACTGCACGCTGCACGCAATGATGACTTGTCTCTTGAATTTCAACTTCTTTGAAACCCCCAATGTCATCATGTAAGGAGCAGACCAATGGTCATCAAGGAGCATGATCCCAATCTGTGGTGGTGAATACTAAGGGCTCTATCATACTTTCAGTTTTGACCTGCCCCCTAGGCTTGATCTTTATGATCACTAGCTAGTTACAATCTCTAACTTGGTTCACACTTGGGTAAGGTCTATGATAAACTTGCATTGCTTGTTGCATGAAAATGAATGTATCAAAGTATTCATACCTACAAGAATGGTTTACTTTAACAATTTTGAATCGGGTATGGACTCTTATGCCACGTAGTCCAATGTGGTCAAACCACCCATAGTAAAACATGACAACTTTCTTCGAATGCAATCTAGGATAATCCAATTCTAACATCTCTTTAAGGATGTCATAATAGTCACCATTGCCACCTATACTAGTTCTTTGACCTAAACGCTAGAGTGTTTTGTCTTTTAACCATCTGACCAAGATGTTGTGTAAAATTTATACCTATTGACAAAAAATATTTTACAACACCTTGTGCCTTTTGAAGGGTCCCATTCTATTGCCTACAAACTTGAATCATTTATTTCATTAGTTGGATCATGCAACTACAAACAAGATATAACAATAACATCATTAATTAACACTAAATATACTTAATTAGGAACTCAATCTGAATCAAATTAACTAGGAAGCAAAATGTTCTTGCATCCTAGCATTGCTTTGCTTGTTTGAGACATGTGACAATTATATGAAAAAACTGCAACACGTTGAATGTTTGGATGGCTTTTCATTATACTTAAGCATGTTAATTTGTAAATAGCTCTAACTAAAGATAGATGACCTTTACTTCAAATATGGTTGCACTTTATCATAATTTAGTAAAATAGAAAGAGTTGGATAAAAATAGAAAGAGTTGGTTTTGAGCTTAGACCACCGTTATCATGCCATCTAAACCGACTTCTTTTGGATTGCACATCAGGCCTAAAATTATAGGAGCAAAAGTGAGAGGTCTCCCTTTTGGATGCACATATCAAACTTTCCACTTGAGCTTTATTTTTTTTGGTCCTCTTGATGTCACCCAATATCCTAATTTGATTATACCAAACAAGAGTAAAGACATGGATTAATTAGATGTTTAATTTTTTAAAAACACATAAAATAAATTAAAGAAGGATAGTCACTCACGTACATACATCTCAAATGGATATAGCCACTAGTATTGAATCATAATGCCTACCCTAGCTTCATAAGCTAAGTGCACAAGTAAGTGCTCAAGAAGTCAAAGAAGGTAAAAGGGAAATTCCTTTCTAACTAAAAGGGAAATTCCTTTCTAACTTGCACATCATCACAAGAATTTTCTATTGCATAGTCAACAAGTCATCTACCTCAGTTTCATTAAGCACAAGTCTCAGAAAAACTGACTTAACTCTATAGCAGGCTTTCCCATATTCTTGGGTTGTGCTCTAAATGTAATGGGTAACAAACACTCCATAAATACATAGCAGTAATGACTTTTCATACAAACAAACTTTCCCTATTTCCACACATTTGGCCAAGTTTAAGGCATAACCATCTAGAATTTTGAGCTCTTCCATCCATCTACTTATGATCTTCTCTGTTGCAAGCTGAGCATGTAAGTTAACCTAGGCTTAGCAAACTTGCCGTTGGCTAATTATTTCAACTCTAACTTTCATCACCTACAATATTCTTTCAAGTCTAGTCTTACTTTGTCGGTGTCTTTGATTCTTTCCTTCAATCTATCATAATATTAAACACATTGTCAAACATGTTCTTCTCATATGCATGACATATAAATTATGCTAGAAGACATTGTGCTTCTAATAAGGCAACTCCTAGAAGATTCTCTATATGCGCCTACACTGAAATCCCCATTGTGTCTAAAATGACCCGAGCTCTATAATCTTAGGTAGACCACTAAGCTTTACCCAAACTTCCTCGTGCATAACCTTGTTGAAGACCCATCTTTCTCAACTTTACTTTTCTTGAATTCTATCTTATTCTATGTAAATAGATAATCATGGGGTAAAAACCGCTTATGTGAAGCAAACCAAGAGTTTTTACCTAAGTGTTTCTTCCTGAATGCCTTGCTTTCCTCCATATAAATGGGATAGGATACTTTATGTGTTATACTCTAGCCTGACAACATTGAAACTATAAGGAAGACATTAATGATCCACATTAATACTACCTTCATCATCAAATTTTGTTTTGTCCATATATCAAAAATCAAAACACCCTCCCACCACAATTCTTTTAAGTTGTCTATTAGTGGCAAGGGATATACATCAATCTTAGCTTTGGGATTATTTGGTCCAAGAATATTACATATTCAAAACATATATGAGGTAGTCATATAGAACTCTAAAAGAAGATTGTAAAGAGTCATAATCCCTAGCCAACAGGAGTATGGTGTTGTGGATTGGCTATTTAGAATAAATCTATCAATGCACAAACCCAACTTAACATTCTAGAGGTCACGAGCAAAGTTAGGATATTCCTATCAAAATGCTTCCATGCTTCTCCATCTGACAGGTGGTATAGCACAATTTAGGCCTGCTTATTCTCATAATGCCATTTTATATGCAATGATGAACTCATGAAAGCATACAACCTTTCCAACCCAAGAATCAGAGAAGGATAATGCATCCTTTTCTCGACTACTTCTTTCCTTTATTTGTTCACCTTAACTTACATTTAGGAACCCTATTGAATTTGTATTTCCTCTCATATGTATTATCTTTATTGTCCAGCATTTAACCATTACTGCAATAATCAATTTGACTTGGATTTCAAAGCCAATAAAGATACCATCTTCTAAGCCTTACAAAAATCATGAGGCACAATATTAGGTGCAGGAATGCTTTCCCTTAGAAATCTTGCCCACTGATCAAAGGCATATTGGGTATGGTTCATATTTAATTTGGTGCTAAACAATCTCATTGCCGTTAACAATTCTAAGTGATCTTCACAACCATGAAAAATTGTTATTTAGAAGCATGTAACAAATAATAAAATTATTGAGTCTCTAGATTTGGAGATTTTTCTAACTTCGCTTGTTAGTGCAATTCAAACACGAGTTGAGCATCATAAATAATCATAGACTAGTGATTGCAATTATCATCACAACTCAAGTAAACATTGGTAGAAGTACTCGAAGGGGAATTGTATCTACTTTGAACTGGTGGTTCTTTCTTACTATGATTTGTCCAATACCAATAATTAGGTTTGAATCCATATTTAATACATCATACTTCACCACAACAAATAATGTCCTACTTTGACATTTATGACAAGGGCACTTGATGGTAACTTCGATACAGATTGTGGCAACTAACAAGCACAGCTAAAAAAACCATCTACCCCATGAACAAATCCAAGTCCCCCATTGACCTAAGTCCCCCTCAGCTCAAGTCGTTCTTGTTATACATCTATCTTTGGTGTTTTGGAACTTTTATTCTTTAACAACAAATCCAATGCTCTTTAAATCAAAATATATCCTGCCAATAACACAACACCATACAACAATTGATATCAACATACACATATACCTATAAAACAATATATTTATATAAATCAACTCATAACTCATATAAATAAAGCAATCCACTGTTTAGCGATGAACAATGAAAATATTTTTCAAAAAGTCTATTTATCATAACAAAGAAGACATTGACAAATTAAATCATCCACATACATTCTGTTTGAATGATAACAAAGTATAACGAATACTAGTGTGGGGATTAGATACAAAATTACTAATGGATTCTTTTACAAATTATTGATGGAAAAGCTGTTGACGTTAAAATGACATTGTTCAAATTTACAAAATGCCAACAAAATAGCCATTGGAATATCTATCTTTGACTAGTTAAAATATTTCAAATTATCAATGATGATTCCTTTTGTATTTTAGAATTTTGATTGATTAACTATGTATTTATCAAGGGATTTTCCCTAGGTACACATAGAGACAAAAATTCAGCTAGTTCATCCATCTGCCATTTACTCCCACAAAAAAGTGAGAATTTTTTCTGACAAACGCTAATGGCAAAGCTATTTTAATCCGTTTCCTACTAGTTAGTAGGAATTTTACTCATGGATTTGTAGAAAAAATATATCCATTAGTTATTCAATTAGCCAATAAAAAATGCTCTATTTCCCAACAAATTTATGAATTTGCTTAATATAAATTAATTTTAATTGTGTATTTATTTTTTTAATCATGCTATATTTTATAAATCTTTTAATTTTACAAATTTTAATAATAAAACTAAATAACAATTTCATGGGGTACATTTGATTTATTGAAGGATGCGTATCCCTTGATAAATCAAAGGATTTATACTTCTATTGAGGGATTTAAATCTCTCAGTAACTTTAATTTAATTTTTTTTAAAAATAATTTTATTAAAAAATTTATTCCTTGCTAAAAATATAAATATAAATTTTATTGGAAAAAAATTTGTTTGTAAAATTAAAAATACCTCAGTTAAATAAATTTTTTACAAAAATATTGTTATTTATTGAGAGCAATTTTACTTTTTACGAAAGGCCATTTGTTGCTAAATTTTTGAGGCGTTTTTAATTTTTACTTTGGGGTATAGATTAAAATATCCCTTGATAAAAATTTCCAAGGCCACTAATACAATGAGAATAAATCACTTGGTAAAATGTTTTATCGATAAATTTTCTATTTTTACCAATTGAAAAAATTGTCGGTAATCAATAATTTTCTAATAACGATTGAGTTATGTTTTCTATTTTATTAACTGATATATCATCAATAATTATTATTTTTATAGATAGAGTAAAATCCATTGGTAATTCTAAAATTTTTAGGAGTTATACTGCAAGTTTATTCTTGTGTAAAACATTAGTTTTAACACATATTTGACAATTATTAATAGATGAACAGATCCCAAAATTTAACCACGATTATATACTTTTTACATTTATGTAAACCATAAGAATTAATCAAATAAGCAAAAGAAAAAGCATTTTCATTCACAACATCTTAAGCATTATGTACAAACAAGCCATGATTGCAATAGCCTTGGCCTACAAACACATTAGTTTTTTGTGACAACAATTTTATCAGGTTCAAGCGAGACCTTAATTAGTTAACCTCAATTTTTTCTTACAATGATACAAAAATTAAATTTGCTCTAATGTTGGGAACATGAACCACATAGTTGAGAGCAAATGTCTAACTAGTTGTGAGCTTCAAGAGCATTTTGTCTTTTCCTAGAATTTGTGCCATTCTTAAGTCTCCAAAAGTATACCAGTTTTTTTCAACTCCTATTGTTGAGTAAGAGGTGAAGGCATCTCGGCATCTCCATCACTACAAATGTGTTTAGTGGCACTAGAGTCTATAACCCAATTTTTCACATTAGTGGCCAAATTAATTTGAGAAACAATTATAAAATTATTTAATTAATCTCTTTCAACCAAGTTTACATTTGGTTTTGAAGAATTATCATTTCTCATTCTCTTAAAAGTGGGATTATTGGTTTTAGGCCTGTGATCAATTTTATTTATACTAAAGCAAGAAATGTTTTTTTAGGGTACCTCTTATGATGCAGATTGACTTGCGCCAACTTAATTAGCTTCTGAATAAATTGTTTTTGCTTTTGCAAGTTGAGACTCCTTTTTGTTGGTTGTCCAATCTTGGAGATATCTAGGAATTGTTCAACATATAGTACTACAAGTGCGGCATGAAGAGGGGCGATGTGAGGGTAGCAGTAGTGGCAGTGGCAGTGGCGCTGTCAGGGGCACCAACAGTCTTGTTAAAATCCATAGTGGCCATAATCTTTAAGATTTTTAATAAAATATGGATTCTACTACAACTATATGACGTGTGTTATAAAACATTGTCCCTAAGGATTATTTCCCCCATCAAGGTGCAAGGGTGTTGGTGCGACAACCCCTAGATTCAATATACCTTTATTTGTGTGAACTTATAGTCAAGAGAAGGTATTAATAGAAAGTAGTGTATAGAATGTTGAGTAGTAACCCAACAAAGAGGAGGAAAATCTTTTGTTACTACCACTCTGGCATTTATCAACTTCGTATTTATAGGACAAAAAATAGCGGTTGCAGAATAAATTGTTGTAATAAAAATATAGCTGCTGAAAAATAAATGGCTTTAATAAAATTATAATCGTTGGATAATAAATTAGGTAATAAATTAACTTTTTAAAGGATGAACCTTTTCAAATAAACACATTTTATATAACAAATTATATTTCATCTAATATGTATGTATTGTATCATAATTTTAATTTTTTTTTATCGTATACCCTCTTAAAAGAGTTGTGCTCCACCACTTTACTAAATTATCCATTTATATAAACACTTTCAAAATTCCTTCCAAATTCTTCTTCATGTATGAACAACCCTGCGCAGAAAGACAAGTTAATTTCAGCATCCCCTTTAATTTATGTAAGAAATAAAAAAAAAAAGTGGTTCCATCATTTTAATTGTTTTGCCGTAAAACTAAGTGCAAAAGAATTATTGAATATAAGCCCCGGAAAAAAAATTTCCACATATGGAAGACCTTCTGGTGCTCCCTGTCAACACCATGTGATAGATGGACTGAAGTCCTACGCGGCATGGCATGTTGCGTCCATGTGGCAAGCACCACCGTTTGCTTCAAACTTCATAATCTTAAGACAACATATAGTAATAGAACCAGATTGAAATGAAAATAAAGAAACACTCACAAAAGAAAATTCAGATTGGCGAGTTTTGAAGAATTAGATGCTATTTGTGGTAACAGCCTCTGAAGTTGTAGCTATGCCTCTTGCCAACCATTCTGCCTGTGCTGCCATCCCTATCAGCCTTCTAAAGAAGCATAATTTGTGCTTCAACATTTATCACTGGCGTGACAAGTAGATCTTAAAACTTTAATAATTACAAATTAAAAATGATGTGCTTCAACGAACAATGTAAAAGCTAATGGACTTAATGATTGAATATTAATTAGAAAAAGCTCATATACTCGGAATACATGAATTCACACGCCACACCAGAAGCAATTTAATAAAAACCCTTAGTTAATTCTCTCTTCAGCAACGCAATATTGAAAGCAAGCAACTTTGTTAGTATTTGGCTTAATATATTATTGCTCGTAAGTGCAGAACAGAGTAGCATGCCACTATAAAGCATCCATTTTAGCTTCCACGCACTCCATGCTTGCTGGAAAAGTTTGCCATTTACAGCATTGCACATAATGTGCATGCCACAGGAATAAAGCCTAGGAAGAAACACTAATTCAAGTTAAAATAAAAGAGCATATATATTCTTTTGTGTTGAAATGACCCAGAACAACTTTACTTTAGTATCACATGCTTTGATTTGATTGACTCTCAAAGATGCATCCAGAACACAACTAAGTGCGTTGGGAGAGAGAAACAGTGAGAGGTTCTAAAATACAAGGAAAAAGATGTCCACACATTAAGTTATTATGTATAACTTAATAGTGAAGAGTTTGAATAGCATTATAAGATAATTTGTACTCAAATCTTCTTTATGGCATTTATATATTAAACAAAGGGATGAAATTAAATCCATATAAATTTTAGATTAATTGACTCACATAATTTAGTTTATAAGATTTAATAAATTTCATAATTTAAATTTTATTAAATAAATATTATGTAAAAAAAGAGTATCAGAATAAAGTTAATGAAAATATAATTGATTAGAGACAACAAAACTTACCGAGGTGTAAAGTGGCGGCTAAACAGCTTTACGTTGTGAACATTATTATATATTATATTTAGTGCTGTGATTATTGCTTTCAAGTCAGGCGAAGAAATGCTAAATGGTATATATAAGGGTTTAAGTCCCCCAAGTTGTGTATCAATTGCTGGGAAAACTCTGAAAGAAGGGTACACTACGTACCTGTAATTGCAGCAACCTCGAAGCTAGTTCAAACTAGTGGGAGGTTGTGTGCATTAGAAGCGCACAGATTAAATTAAGCACACCCACTTAGTCATTCTCAAGTAAAATCCATCAAAATCAAATTCACCATGGCCCGCGGAAAGGTTCAGATGAAGCGTATTGAGAACCCGGTGCACCGGCAAGTTACCTTCTGCAAGCGCCGAGCAGGGCTTCTTAAGAAGGCTCGAGAGCTCTCTGTGCTTTGCGATGCTGAAATTGGTGTTGTCATTTTCTCCGCTCATGGAAAGCTCTATGAACAAGCCACCAAAGGGTCTCTCTCTCTTTGTATTTATATATATATAGATACAGATATCCTGATAGTTTTGCACAGTCGCACATACAGTTTGTATATGGATCACAAGAGTTATCTTGAAAACGTCCTTCTCAGAGGGACAAAATCCTCACAAAGCGTAAGATTTAGTTTCTGGCTAATCCGCACAGCACAACTGGAGTTATATCTATGCCTAAGTTTGACACTGGGTTTATATTTGTGTGTGTGTGTGTGTGTGTTCGCTATGGTCTCTGAACTATCTCTCCCTTTTGTTTCTGCGTTTTGTTATGCATATTATGAAGAACCATGAAAGGGCTCATGGAGAGGTACTTGAAGATCACCCATGGGGCTCAGCCTGAAGCAGCCATTGAGGAACATCCTCTGGTATGCAATCTCCACTTAGTACTGAATGAATTCAATGTATGTGATGATAAAGGAAAGTGGAATGATTATTGCTATTATAATATGAAGGGGTCCCACCCTTTTTCTTTCACTTAATACTTGCATGTATTGAGGTTTTAGATTTATCTATCTTATAATATAATAAGACTGAAAAAACTAAATAATTAAATTATATAAAATAAAAATTATGTTATAGTAAAGGTACGGTAACCTAATATAAAAGAAATAATAAGCAGCATCGGATTCTGCTTTATGCTACTCCATTAATCTTGCATGATAAAATATTAATATTGTCAATAGAAAAATTATCTAAACAGTCCGATAACCAACAAATGTTGTGCATGCTGACACGTACATAAAGACCTAGATTCTGAGATCTCACGTTATTAATTGTTTATCCCAGGGGCAAGCATGACTTCTTGCTTAGAAATTAAGTTACTATCATTCGGGATTCCATTTTTTTTATATATCTGAGCATCACTTATTCCTCCATTATTGTTGATATAGATTTTTAAAAATTGAGATTCTTTAAAGTGTATGATATATTTTAAAAAATAAAATATAAGTAAATAATAATAAATAAATAAATAAATATAATTGTTATTATATATAATTAAGTATATTATAATTAATAAATTTAAGATAATTATAATCATTAATCTTTTCATTAATAATAATTCACTTACACTTTATTTTTTAAAATATAATTTATACTTTAGAGTATCCATATCCATATGTTTATACATATTTTATTCATAAAAAATGAAAACCTAGTTGGATTCTAGCTTTATACTCACTTTTATCTTCACATAGTAATTATTGCATTTAGGAGTAATGCGTCCTTAAAATAGTATCATATTAATGCTGAAGAATAATTTAATAAATTATAAAACTCTTTTAAAAAAGTTGTGTAATTTATTAAAAGAAATAATGGGCATTATCCACACTTTGAGAAATTGTAACACCTTAGGCAAATCCCACATCGACAAAACATGAGAAAGGTACAGTGTATTTTAGTTAGCATGCCTTAACCCCTAGTGATGCATTTTAAAACTGTATGAGCCTTGGCTCAAAGCGAACAGTATCACTAATGAGCTAGGCTGATACACTTAGTTTCAAAGCTACTTTACGTATCCTCTAGAACAATGGTGGGGCAAACCTCAACAAGGAAGCTGTATATAACACCTTAGGCAAACAACATCGTGATGCATTTTAAAATTGTGCAAGCCTTGTCTCAAAACGGACAATATCACTATAATGGGCTGGCCTGTTATAGAAATAGCCAAGAACGATACAACAAAAATATAGATACATTGAAAATGTAGTTTATCACAATAATAAATAATATAGCAAATATATTATATAACACAATATATAGAGTCTTATTCTACAAGGTAAGCCTGACTAAATAGATCAAACAACATCATTGAGTTCTATTAGAAATAACATTTTCAAAAATATCATATATCAAAAGATCTTCTTTAATAATTTCTTCAAATGTCTTTTCTAGTTTTTCTCTATATCTCTTGATTAGACTAAAAAATTATTTGATCAACATTTTTCACTGAAGGCTCTAGTTGCCACCATAATTGAAGTTTTGTCATTTTCTCCTCAATAATTGCAACGCCAACTTTTACCTCAATACAATCCTTCCAAATCTTATCCTTTTTCATTTATCTATTTATCTATCTCAACATTCTCATCTTTGTTACCTTTATTTTTTGCTTTTATTAGCCCTTCAAAGCCCAACACAACACTCACTATCATAGAGTATAGCTGGTCTTATAATAGTTTGGTAAAACTTCCATTTAAGCTTGCTTGATATTTTACGATTATAAATAACTCCCAAAATATTTCTCCATTTCAATCACCTACCTTGAATTCTGTGTATAATATCCCCATCAGTCTCTCCAAAACTTTATAAATTTGACCCAATATACTAAAACCTTGACACTTGTGGTATAATATGCTCCTCAATTGTTACCTCCACATTATTACTAGTTTACCTCTTGCTGAACTTGTAATTTATATACTTTGTCTTGTTCTTACTTAAATAGAAATCCTTTAATTCTAAGGCTTGTCTCCACATCTTTAGTTTAGAAATAACATCCTCTCTTGACTCTTCTACTAAGGATATATTAGTCACAAAGAGTATCCATTTTAGAATTGCTCATAGATGTATCAAGTAAATACATCCAAAACTAAAGTAAAAAAGTATGAACTTAATAATGACCCTTGAGGTAAGCCAACTTTTATGGGAAAATCTTTTGTCACATTACCTTGAGTTCTCACACTTGTCATTGCCCTAGCATACATATCCTTTATAACTTAAATATAAACAATACAAATACTTTTCTTCTGCAATGCCTTCCATAAAACTTCCATTGGCACTCTATTGTAAACTTTTTCCAAGTCACTCTTAAGCCTTCAAGAAAGTTAGTTATTATTATTTAATTTAAGAAAATTAAGTTTAAACTGATAGACATAATTTGTTAATACAATAATCACAAATTCTAGATATATAGATCACTCTAAAACATACATGCATACAAGAATAAGAGAGGTTAGGAGCAATATACCTCCAATAACTATGGAATTCATAAGAGGAACTTTAGATCTAGCAAGGGTTTGATAGTGGGAAAAGAGCAGAGCTTTTCTCTTGACCTTTAGATCTAACAAAGTGTACTTAGGTAGAGAATAGAAATCTCTCCATGACAACATAATGTGTTGTCTTGTCCATCATGAGATAACATATCCACAAAACAAAAATTTATCTCTCCAATTATCATACTAGGAGATTTTTGTCATGTTTTATGAATCCATCAAACTAATCTGTATATACATTCTCTTATAGATCTCTATCCAAAAAAGTAGATTTAGCATTCATCTGATAGAGATCCAAATAAAAATAAGTTATACCAATGCCATAACAACATGAAAATAAACTTTAGTGATGACTAGTCAAAAAGTTTCTTTATAATCAATGTCTTCTCTTTGAATAGTAAGAACATTTGGTTTTGAGATTCATTTACAACAAATAGTTTTATAAGCAATAGGCAATTCCATAAGATCCCAAATTGTCAACTCATCCTGTATGGATTTCATCCATTGAGATGAATAAGAACTAGAAACTACTTCCTAAAAGGTAGAGGTATTAGAATCATCATTAATCTCAAATTCATGTTCCTACAAAATAATGAAATTCTTTTACCACCACAAAAAAATAATGAAATTCTTTTAAAATTATGTTTACAGGCACTTCCAGATATTCCCAATGGAACCCCTTGATGAACTTGCACTTACCTTACATCTATATTAGCTTATCAAGGTGGTTCAACATTTTCACAGCCAAATGCAAAATTCAGATAAAATAATCATGCATATTTGGTCCAAAATTTTTTCCAATGACATGATATGTTATAGTTGAGAATGTACCATATATATTGTCATAATCATGGCAAAACATTACACAAAAAATCTTAGCACAAAATTTGTATGGTTTTTTTTTTAATACAAAATGTTGATCTCGACATACAAAAATTTTAGAAAAGTCACCACTAGGCGCCTCAAGGAGAGTGGAGGAGAATGCTAGGAAAAACTGGTTGAAACAGGCAATGCATGGGCCTCATCACGTGCCTATACAAACGTGGGCCACGTGTAGGCATCACTGGACATAAGTCAAAGATTTTCTTCCCCACTTGACTGTGGTTGAAACTAGCCATTTAACCCGTTTTCAACCCACGAACAACCTGGCCTTGGAAAACCTTTGACTCTTTAGGAATTTTAGTGTTTGAAACATGGATTTGAAGCTAAAGAGGCTACTCTTCACATTATAAGAAATTTTGATATTATTGAAGAATAAATTTTTACGTAAAAATCACAAATCTATTAGTAAAATTTTTGACAAAGAGTTTATTGAGGAAGTTTATTTTCATTGAAGAATTTTTTACTTGTTAATACCAAAATTGCTTTTAGTGTCATGATGCAAGAACAAATTTGGTGAAATACTTGCTAATTAAAATGTGAAACCCAATGTGAGAGAAAAGATGGGGTTTTGGTCACTCTTCCTAATTTGGTTTTGGCCATTGTTTTCAAACTTGAAACAATGTAACTAACTCTAAATCATGCGGCTAAGAAAAATAGTCAATTTTGAAAGATTTTGCTAAAATAAGTTGAATCCAAAATAAAGGTGGTTATAGCTTTTGAAAAGCTTCACAAAAAGAGCATTTCATGGCCAACGAAGCAACAAAAATGATCTAAGACAGAGGCAAGCAAAACCCCGAGTTGCAAATGTCTAAGATTGCCTTAATTAGTGATTTAAGTTTGAAAACATCAAAACTTAAAATTGCAATTCGAAACCCTAAAATGTATTTGACATAGATCAACTAGATTTGAGTCAAGAAAAACATCCACAAACAATATGCAACCATAGAACGAATATACAAAGGCTTGAATTTGATACTATTTGATAGACATCATTTGTCCATATAACAATCACAAGTTCAAGATCTATAGACCACCCTAAAGCATACATACAGGAACAAGACAGGTTAAGAGGAATACCTATATATAGTAGCTGTGAAATCCAATAGAGGACCTTCAGATCTTGCTAGGGTATGATGGTAGAAAGGAGAAGAGAGTTTCTCTCTTGACCCACTATACTTCCATAAGTGAAATATGTTACATCAATGGTAGCATCACAGTATACTTATGCGGTGAATGAGGACCTCTTCTTATGACAAAATAATAATAATAATAATAATAATGTGTTAACCTGCCATCATTAGATGACATACACGAGGCGTACAAAACATGTACATCTCAAAAACATGTTGAAGCCCCCACTACTTTAGTACTTTACTATATATATTCCTCCTGTCTAAGAGTCTTACCATGAACCCAAGACCTATGCCAAAGACATTGTTCCGAAAGCCTTTAATTTGTATTGAACTCGTTGAAGTTGGGTTTGGTTGTGATAAATATTAGCACAAATTATTAGTGTGTTTGGTTGTGATAATTATTAGCACAAATTATTATTGTGTTTGGTTGTGATGATATTGTCATCTTCGCATCTTAACAATGTATAGTGCATTCGTTGGTTAGGATGCTAAAACGGAGGTCGATGTTTTAAAACAAGAAGTCGAAACTTTGCAAAAGGGACTCAGGTACTTCACATCATTCCATGCATCATAATGTTGCCTTATACAGATTTAGCAGTACAAAGTTATATATCCATTAATTCATAGTTTATCTTGACTACTTTTACATATATGCGTTACACGGACACGTGAGATTTAATGTCAATTGTAAAGTAAATATCAATTTTATCTTATAATTGATATTCTTTTGACTATTTTGAGAAAATTTGATGTAATCACTGTCCAAAAAGGTTAAAAATTTGCTGTAATCATAAGAAGATTTTTTATAAAAATAAAATTTTAATTTCTAAGATGAATAAATTTAATAAAAACTATTATAATTTATATTTTAATTTATAAAGTAAATTAATAAATGAATTTGAAAAATAAATAAATAAAAGAATGTTTAACTTCCAAAATGATGGGATTTGACTAATTTTATCATAACTTGAACTCTTAATAAAAATGTGTGGCATATAAAATGTTCGAGCAAGATGTGTCATCCTCAATTTTTATACGTAGATAATTTGGAGAACATGGTTCAAATTTCTAATGTTGATCCACAATTGATATGAAGAATTGTGCAGTTTGTAAAATACCTAGTGTGAAAAAAAGGATATAATTTTACTCCATCTTAATATTTTATGCCCAATTCTAAAATACTATTGGCAGCTTATGCAGTAATATTGACATTAGAGGTTTCAATCTGTGCTATCGAATAGCTATTCCAAATCACCCTGATTAAGATCCTCAAAATTCTAGGGTCAAAATCAATTCTCGTAGGGTTAAACCCAAAATTTATTCTTTTAATTTTAGTCAAAATCAATTCTTTGTACAATTTTATTCATTTTATACATAAACATGATTTTATTTCTTTTACTCAAACACAAAGAAATCTCATAAAATTAATTCTATAAAAATGTATCCAAACACAAATCAATTTTTATAAAATTAATTTTTCAATATCAATTGTAAAATAATTTTACCTGAAACTAATTTTACTCATTGCTACTTCAAACGGATTTGATTAGGTTGGGCAGCCTATGGAAAATTTAAGTAATTAAAAATTTTAATGATCATAAAAATCATAATTATTTAATTAATCACTATCAAAAATTTTGATTATAATAATAAGATATAGTGGCTTAGTCTGCTAATGTTTTGCCTTTTGTTGATTCTTAACCCAGGAAAAAATTGATTTTCTTGTTAGAATGTGGCCTGTTTTGTAAATATAATGTACTTGTACATTGGGTGCTTCTTTTCTTCCCTTTAGTTTAATATTATTAAATGGATATTTTAATGAATCTGTTTTAAAATGTTTGAAAAAATTGTTTCCAATGAATTTTTTTTTTAAGTTTTTGTTGGTAATTATTAATTGGGATTACTATCCCATATTATTGCCATAATGTTTAATAAAGACCCAACAATATTAAATGACAAAAACAACCCCAATCAAAATTGCATGTGTTCAATAAATCTAAGAGAAATGAGCAGTAATCTATATGAAAGATAAATTATACAAGCCTAAGGCATGATGTCAATACAATACAAGATGCTTAAAGTTAAAAATGAAACTTTGTCCAATATCAAAACATACAAAAGTTGGGAGATTGTAGTAAAATATAATGTGATCAAATTAACATGGAAGTATTCTTTTAGCAGTCATATTTTTCAAGTTAGACATCTAATATTCTTTATATCATAATTTCTGGATACAACTTATTAGATGACCAAGATTTTACATTAGCTACTATAAAGTTTTTAATTAAGAATTATTTCATGAATTGTTATATATGTTAGTTGTAGTTTGGAACAATTAACATATATATATATATATATATATTTTTTCGCTTTTCACCAAAATATGAATAGATTCTAACATGAAAAATATACGAATGAGAAATTAACGAAAAAAATTACTACTCTCCTAGATATTTGTTTGGAGGGGGAATTGGGACAATGAAGATGGATGAATTACAAGTGCTAGAAAAGCATCTCGAAATTTGGACTTACCACATTCGATCCCTGAAGGTGTGCACCAACAATATTTCATCTCTATGCTTATCCATTATGCTGACTATTAAATATCTAACCCGTATTCGTGTGAACTGCAGATGAACGTAATGTTGCAAGAAATCCAAACATTGAAACATAAGGTTAGCAAAATTTATCTTTCTTTGATATTTTAATTATTTTAATTCTATGTGATTACTAGTTTGCGATTTTCTTAATTTGAAATATGATTTTGCAAAAGGAATATATGCCTGAAATTCAAAATAAAGTTATACAACGACATTAATTTAAGCAATTCATACCGCCGTGATGAAGAAGTGCACAATTTTGTGTGCGTTTTGTTGATCAAAAACGTACATGATATAAGGTACAAGACAAGACTACAAGACAAGATCAGAAAAAAGATAAGACTACAACTTTATACTGTTTGTAATATACAAGAAAAGATAATGTGAAATTATGAAAATTTAAGATTGCATGAAGCCTTTTCTACATAGGATTCCATTAGCCCCTCAAGGTAGGCGTCGTTGAGGAGAAGGCCCAGATTGGTGCGGAATCTAAGGAACTTGTCTGCGAGCAAACTTTTGGTTAAAACGTCAGCAAATTGATCTTGAGTAGAAATGTGAGTAATCCTAACATGGCCACGGGAGACATGATTTCCACGAAAATGCAAGTCAATCCTGTTGTGCATAGAACGAGCATTGTGAACCGGATTGTGTCAACATGGAGTTCTTGAAGAAGACTTCTGATCCAGCAAGATTCCGCCATGGTGCAGGCAAGAGCACAGGACTCTGCCTCAGTGGAAGACCTACAGAAAGCACTTTGCTTCATAGTAGACTAAGAAATGAGGGATCCGCCAAAGAAGAAACAATAATACACCTTACTCAGTCAAAGTTGGAATATGCTTCAATAGGAGCGTAGCTAGGGAATGCGAGGGGAGCCCTGGGCCCCGAGCTTTGAAAACTCTCATATATATACTATGGAAAAGTGTCAAAATTTTTAGTTTACCCCCCCTAAATTTTGTAAAATAATATTAAGTCTCCTTGAATTTTTAAAATTTTCAGATATAACATAAAATTTTAAAAACTTTTTCCTATATTTTTTAAATATTATATATAACTTGTGATAATTTTAAAAGTTTTCTAATAACTCTTTATATATATTTTTGTTAAAGTGGCTTTTGAATATTATAAATACAAAATTAACTTCAATAATATATAATAACACGTATAATCTCGTCTTTTGAAGATAAATCGTGACTTTGTCTTTGTACTTAAAGATTGTGAGATTAATAACACGTGTAATCTCGTTTTCTAAAGGCAAATCGTGCCTTCGTCTCTATGCTTAAAGATTGTGAGATTCAACTTATCGAGTTGTAAGTCATAAGAGAAGGTACATTTAATTTGAGGTATCTAAGAACTTGTTTCACATCAAGCAAATGACCTGGAGTGTGCACATGGTGTAAGAGTGTTGGCACAGGAAATGAGATAAGAGGCTGTCAAGTATTGATGTGCACCAACTAAGCTTCGATACGGTGTAGGATTAGCAAGGACATAAGAGCCTTTTCAAGCGATTGTGGTTTGAAAGTGAGTAGGGTGTTGACTGCTTTGGTGTCTTCCATACTATGCTTGTGTTATAGACCCTGGACATAAATCCCATCCACATTAAATGCAACCAGGACTCCAAGAAAATAATGGACCTGCCCGAGATCATTCATATCAAACTCAGTGAAGAGAATGTCATCAGCATACAATAACAATATAACCATTTGAGACTTTTGTTTCAAATAAACATACACGAACCAAACTTGCTAGAGAAAACCAAGTGATATAGAAAAGTTGTAAAACAATTGTACCAAGCACGGGATGCTTGTTTCGAGCAATAAATGACTTTGTTGAGTTTGCAAACATGATGTAGCCATGTAGAGTATTCAAAACTCTAAGGCATAGTAACTAGATTCATTGCCTCCCCCTTCGCACCACAAACTGGATCGTGGGTTTCAGTTTGCGGTTCATTTTCACATTGGTTCGCAATGGATCGAAAACTGCCAGCGACTCTTTTCCTCTCCTTTAATCCAATGTGGACTATCATCATCTTCCTCTACACATACAGTGGGTTGCTGCTTTTGATTGCTTGCATACGATGTCTTGCTTAGTTAACAAAGTCCTTTCATTCTCGTTCTTGAGGGAGAAAATTGTGAAGCAGAGGCAGAGAAGACAAGATAAATAGAAGGAAAAAATACAAGTCCTTTCATTCTACATTCAGTCACTCTTGTCCTTTTGACTTTTAGCTGAACTTAAGAATACTTTTTGATTCTAAAAGATACTACATTATTGGTGAGGAAGTTTGAGGACGAGTAGTGGTCAGGAAGTTTAGCTGGAAAGTATAACAAGATGAAATTTGAAATAAATTAGGTAAATAATTAAATCATTGATAAAAAGGTTGAAGATTAAGAGACTTTTTAAAAAGAAGTACATGAGAGAGACTAACCCAGTATTAATAGATGAATTAAATAAGCAATATACTTCAATATTAATGTTTTTTATACTTAAGAATAAGAACATTTACTAATTTAATTATATTTATTAAGATATCTCTTGACAATATTAAGGATGTATCAGGTAAAAATATACCACGATTTGAAATAGCATATCAACTAAGTATATTTTCACGTATCACGTATATTGCTTAGTAATGTACACATATCGTATCGGTACTAGTACCTAAATTGTACTACGATCCTAGCAACTATGCTCTGAGGTTGCTTCATGTACACATTCTCAATAAGATGACCATGAAGGAACGCATTATTAACATCTAACCAAAGAACAAACCAATTCCAAGATAAAGCCAAGGTAATAATAAGACGAATGGTAGTAATCCTGATCACAGGAGAATAAGTCTGTTCATAATCGATACCATATTGCGGGGAGTAGCCCTATGCCTGACTTTATAGCGGCCAATCGCCATCAGATTTTATACTTAACTTTGTACATCCATCGAGATTCAACCATGTCGACAGGAGGTGAAGGTACCAGGGTCGACGTTGTATTGTAGATAAGTGCGTCAAAATCTTCTTTAACTGCCTGTCTCCCGTGAGGAAACTGAGGTGCTTGTTAAATGGTGTTGGGTTCATGCGGAATAGGCGCATGGTGGCAAAGGAGAGAAGGGCGCACAATGAGTTTAACAAGACGACTTTTTATTGAGTGTGTACGAGTGGGTATTTTGGGAAGATGGGAGAGCGTGGTTGAGCCGTTGGTGGAGAGACTTTAGGCCTAGGAGAATGGGTAGATTATGGAGATAAGAGTCAGGGTTCATTGTTGTTGGACATATTAGAGGGAGATGAATCATGAGGTGGGTCATGGTTATCTGAAGATAAGGGTGAGGTATGAGAAGTTTCATTGTTGTGCGACACGTAAGTGGGAGATGGATTATGAGGTGGGTCATGATTATTTGAAGACAAGGGAAGCCCACGATAGTGGAAGGTTACAAAAGCAAAGGAACTCATGTGCTATAAGACCCATAACTCAAAATAGTAATATAGGAAGGGAAACTTAACCAAGTTATTCCAGATGATGAGGAGACTTGGCAAAGTTCTCTTAAACTCTAACCTTTAAGTTCTCTTAAACTCTAACCTTTCCTTTCAAGTTCAACTGATGAGTTTCAAGCCATCATCAAGTTGAATATTGGAAAAGTAACCTTATCATGGAGAAGGAGTGCCTTTTGATGGCCTCATCAAGGCCTTCCATGCCTGAAGTAGAGGAAAAGGAGAGAAGAAAGAAATGGAGAGGAAGGAGAGAGTTTCATATTAAATTAGTAGTGAAGGCTCTGAACCCTTTATCAAGGCCAGGATGGCCGCTCCCACTTGCGTCTTGACCCTAAGAAAGCTATCTTTTATGGTGTTTAACCAGTGAAGGCCACCAATCAACCGATCGTACACAAATTAATGTTTTTTTATCATAATGGCAGAACTTGATGCTTAGTGTGTCTTGGTCTCTCCTTATAATACAAATCTATCCTACAAAGTAGGAGAATTAATATACTGAGAGTAGGTAGTTACTTGAGACTCTCATGATGCCAGAATCTAAAGTTTCACCCCTCATCTTATAAACCTATACCAAATTTAGAAAATTAATGATAATGTGACTAGTGAGTTGATTGAGGCTCCCAAATTTCAACTTTTGATTATTTTTATTAAAAGACATGTTTCTCATCAAACGATATAGTATGTATAATATTAGGTGACCAAATAGTAGCGTAGGCTCCATATAGTCAACAAATAAAAAAAAAAAAAAAAAGGAGAGATGGAAAAAACACTTATAAAAAGCTGTCACATGGTACCTTCCTAACTAATATTATTAGATATATAAAATATAGATTTTAATTTCAAAATATTTGTTTGGCATCTTTGCTTTTAAGAAATATGTGCCAAAAGTATAAATTTATTAATAGTGGTTGGTTATTATCTTGAAACTTTAAACTTCTTATTCTAAGAAAATGATGGTTATGCACTGGCTGTGTTTCAATAAACTAGTGTGTATACATAATTGTACAAAAGAACGAATATTTATCCAATAATAAAACTTTTTAATTTCCTTTTTCTTATTATATTTTCTATAATTGTTTGTGTTCAAAAGTAAAGCACTTCATTGTCTTTTCGTTTTGAAGGAGGGGATACTCAAAGTTGCAAATAAACATCTTCAAGATAAGGTAATAATAAGTTTATAGCCTTGAGATATATACATTTTATTTGAAAGCCTTTTCTTTTACATTTATCAAAAAGATACCTAATATGCATTTTTTTTTTTCCTTTTGCAGATTATGGAGGATGCTGGAACTTTTAACTTTCCTCCATTTGCTATTGATTCTTTACACCCACTAATCATACAGGATGACATTTATCAGCTTTAGGAAATGAATTTGCTACCTAAGATGAATAGGACATATGTTCTGGTAATTTAAAAGAGCTTGTGGTGTGTTTTACAAATAATTACAAACTAGCCTTGAGGATTGTTGTACGAATAATGTGTTTACATTAAACTCGTTGAACAATGGTGTAACGTGATGCAATTATTATAGTTTGTAAGATATAAGTACTTGAAGTTGTGCATCACATTAATTTTTCCATGTCCATCTAAAATTTATATATGTGGTTGTGAGATGTGGAAATCATTTGTGATATACATATGAAGCGTAGGCATAGATACATGAAAGATGGGGTAAATATGACTGCTCATGTGAGGTGGAAGAGCTAATTCATGTGAAATTGCACCAAATCTTTACGAATTGGAATGGCTTTACATACATACGTTTTTGCTTGTCTTTCTTGCAAAATCTCGTAATTCACTTCTTAGGCGACAATCGGATTGGATTCTAACTCTTATCTTCAAACATCACCTTTGTTTTCAGCTTACATTTGGAAACCAAAATATAGGGATCGTTATGGTGGTGTCACTAATTAGTTGCCATTGTGATGATTGTAGACCTTTTGATAGTAATTAATGCAAGATACACATGAAGATGATTGGCTAAGTTTGTTACAATCTGTTACACTGTTCCAGCTAATTCAATTGATTCCTAATCCCACCGCCCAAGCTACTTACGTGTTTCTTCTTAATCCTTCTAATGGCTCTTTTATTTACAGAAGTCTCCTATATAGAATTCTACCTTGGCAATACTCCCCTCCCCAAAACATCCTTACCCTCTAGGATGGACAAAGCCTGGAAATGTTTTATGAAATTCTTTTGTTAATGTCCAAGTTGCTTCTGATGTGTCTTGTCCTTGCTAGTGTACTAAGTACTTAGTAGTGTAACGAGACCCTCTTGTGGCCAAGATGGCATGAGGCCAGCGGGTTTCAATCCAATCAGCAACTATGAAGTCAGTCTGGTTTCCATTTCCATGGAAGCTTTTGCTTTGAAACATGAAATGTACATTATGGATTTTAAGGTGCCGAGGCAGCTGAAGTCAGTAAGTTACCTTACCAACCCTGTAAGTGATCTAGAAAGGGCCAAAGTACTTTGGAGATAGCTTCTAGGAATCACATCTGGCTACTAACCGTTGCATATAAGGCTGCAACTTTAACACCACCCAGTCACCTGCCCCAAACTCCTTATCCATGTGTTTGCGATCAAAAATCATTTCCATGTGGGCCATTGCTTGGGCGATGTGACCTCTTGGTTTTGCCACTAATAGGTCACGCCCTCTCAAGCGCTGGTCGATTGATTGAACCGAAGTAGTCCTGGGCACATACGATAAGAGAGTAAGTGGATCTTCTATAGACTCTTCAAACGAAGTCATCTTCATGGTTGAGTGCCAGCTTGTGTTATGACAGTACTCTACCCATGGCAACCAAGTAGACCAGTCCTTCAGAGGGTTTCTAGTAATGCATCTGACGTACATTTTAATGGTCTGAACAATGGCTTTGTCTGACCATCAGACTGTGGGTGGTATGCAAAGGTGAAGTTAAACTATGTTCCCTGAAGATATGAGAGTTCTTATCAAGATTTGCTTGTGAAGGTCGAGTCCCTGTTAGAGATAATTGATTGGGTAGTCCATGAAGTTCAAAAATGTTGCTAAAGAACAAGTCAACTACTGAGACCACTAAGTATGGATGTGCAAGAGCCAAGAAATGTGCATACTTGCTCAATAAAATTCATGGATATATTTAAGCATACCTTTGTTGGTATAGGTAACGGCTGCACCAGTTCTAAAGGTTGTTGTTGATCCACCTTATTCTTCTGACACACCTCACAACATCTGATACACTGCTTCACATCTTTAGTCAAACCCTTCCAAAAAAAGTCCCCCTTGATTCTTGTAACTGCTTTGAGGAAGCCTTCGAGGCCAACATTATGAACTTCCCTTATGATGGCTGGTATGAGTTCAAAGTCTCTAGTGAGGAAGATCTTGCTCTTAAACATTATGAACTTCCCTTATTCTGGACAGTGCATCCGCAACTGAGTTTGTCTTTCCTTGTTTGTATTCGATAACAAAACCATACCCCATGAGTATCATCTACCATCTTTGTCGTGAATCTGTAGTGATACGTTGGTCCCATAAGTGTTTCAAGCTTTTATGATCAGTTCTAACCTTGAACTTCTAGCCTAAGGGGCTAGGCCGCCAGTGTCTCATAGAAAAGACTAAAGTAAGGAGTTCTTTGTTGTAAGTTGATAAAGCAAGATTTCTACCACTGAGTGTGGTACTGAAATAAGCCAGAGGCTTGTGTTCCTGCATTCGTACTACTCCAATTCCTCCACTTGAAGCATCACACTCTATCATAAACTCCTTAGAAAAATTAGTTAAAGCTAATACTGGTGTCTGAGTTAACTCTTTTTGCAGCATTCTAAATGCTTCTACAGCTTCTACCCTCCATTTAAAGTAGTCTTTCTTGAGCGATTTTGCCTGTGGTTGTGCAATAGATCTATATCCTTTGACAAGCTTTCGATAATACCCTGATAGCCTCAAGAATCCTCTTACATCCTTATCTAATCTTGATTCTAGCCATTCATGGGCAGCTTGAAATTTGGTGGATCAACCTTAACTCTCTCACCACATATTACATGGCTTAAGTAGACTACCTCAGGCTATGCTAGACAACATTTGGATCGTTTGACAACTTGTTGGTTATTCTTCAAAACTTCTAACACCCTTCTTTGATGGTCTTGATGAGTCTCCATATTTCTGCTATATATCAATATATCATCAAAAACTATAAGTACAAACTTCCTCAGAATAGGGGCAAAAGTTTTGTTCATTGGACATTAAAATGTTGCTAGTGCGTTTGTGAGCCAAAAGGGCATCAACAAGAATTCGAATGGCCATGGTTATTCCTGAAGGTTGTTTTTTCTACATTGCTTGGGTTGATCCTAATCTAATTATAACTTGATCTCAAATCTAGTTTCGTGAATACCCTTGATCTATACAGTTTGTCTAAGAGTTCTTCAATGACTAGGATTGGGAACTTATCCTTGATAATGAGCTAATTTAATCCTCTATAATCTAGGTAGAACCTGTAGGAGCCATCAAGCTTTTTAACTAAAACTACAAGTGATGAGTAAGAGCTCTTTCTAGGTTGAATGTACCCTTGTTGCAAAAGTTTGGTCACTAATTTCTCAATTTCTTGTTTTTGACAGTGAGGGTAGAGATAAGGCCTCACTCAGTGGACAGCTTCTAGCTTGATGTCTCATACTGTGATCATGGGACTTGAATGGTGGTAACCCTTGGATACCTACAAACACCTCCAGAAAGACCCTACTGTCATCTTGAGCTTTTGGTGAGCTTTCTTGCAACTAAATCTGCAGCAACATACCCTTCCCTCAAATTATGGTGTAAGGCTCTTGCTATGGACTTCTTTTTAACTCTAGTTTTCACGGACCCCACTTCCCTTAGTTCTTTCTCGACCATAACTCATCATTATTTCTTCTAAATTCTTTTTAAATTTCTTACAGTGTACTTAACCAATGTACACCTAATACTACGTGCCACAGAACCTTCAAGTGGAAGCAAGTAGAAGTCAATGTTATGGGTTGAATCCTGCAATTCCAAAGGAACATTTCTATAGTAGCCCTTGCAAGAGACGTGGTCCCCATTGGCGATTAGGACTCTTTAGTGCCTGATCCTTTTCTACAGTTGCTCCTATTTTCTATGCCGCACTTTTATTCAAGAAGTTATGGGTTGGCCTTGTATCAATCAGTACTTTGATAACCTCCCATTCAACCTTCCCTTTTAATCTTAAGGATTATGGAGAATCCACCCCTGCCAAGGCATGAAGCGAGATTTTGGGTTAGTCCTCATTTCCAAATGGTGCATCTTCCTTCTCTTCACTACTCATTCCCTCTTCTTCAATCAACTCTATTCTAAACAATCTTTTGCATTAATGCTTCCAAAAAAAATTTCTCATCATAGTGAAAATATAGTCCTTTCTCTCTCCTCTGTTGAATTTCCTCCAGTGTTAACTTCTTATTTATTTTATTCTCGCCCCCTTTTTTGGCTTCTTCAGTTACAATACTTTGTCTTCTTAAATGGTTTGGTTTTGCTCTCCTTAGAGCCATTATTTTCAAATGCTCTTGCCAAGCTTATGGCCTTACTCAGATCGTGGGGCCTAAGCGCCAACATTGTTGCCCTCAAATTGTCCTTAAGACCACTCACAAACATGGTAGCTTCTTGTATATAAAACAACTCTCCGGCCTTAGCGAGCAGCCTATTGAATTTTTTATAATAGTTTTTCCCAGTACCCATTTGCTTTAGCTTAGTTAACTCCCCATAGGCATCATTACAACCAAAATCACCAAAACAATCCAACAATTCTGGTGCAAATTGACTCCAAGATATACTTGGATTGGTTCCTTTTTTCCTTTGGAACCAAGTCTAGGAATCATACTCTAGATGAAATGTGGCTATTCTGACTTGCTCCTCTGCTTGTGTTTCATGAAGGTGAAGAATTGCTGAGCTTGCAAGATCCAATAAGTGGGATCTTCGTTCCCAACGTACTTTGGCAATTCGAGCTTCAGTGCCCTAGGCTGGTATGAATGGGAGCTGTTCTGAGCTCCATCTCCATCTTGCCCTCAGCTTGCTGTCCTCCAATTGGATGAAGAATTTTTACCCTGGTTTTGCAACGTTTGCACTACCTCCATGGTTTGTTCAAGCTCACAGTCAAGGCTTCCATCTGCTGCGCAACCCGATTTATTCTCTGCTCATCATCCATGGTGGTACATGGCTCTCATACCAAATTGGCAGGAGACCTCTTGTCTTCTTGGTTCAAGCTATGTTTACGCACAGGAAATGCAACGAAGAAATAATTCACAATTTGTATTAATTTTCAAAAAACATTCATACTCAACAAGCATTCTATTTGTATTCCTAATACTCTCTTCCGATTGGCTAACTTTCTTACAATCTATTACCCTCTTCCAACTAATTCAGCTGATTCCTAACCCCACCGCATGAGCTATTTATTTCCCCTTGATCGTTCTAATGCCTCTTTTATTTATAGAAGTCTCCTATTTACAATTCTACCTTGGCACCTTAACTATCATGATCAGATTGAAATTTTTAAGTGAGTATTCTGCCATCATATAAAAAAATTAATAATAATAAAAGTTATCAGAGGGATTTGATATTACTTTTTACAAAGTTTTTAAGCTTCAAACCTCGATAAATTTGCCTGTGAGCCTCCGGCTCAGTGGCATCAGTGCTCCTTACCTCGAACCAACGACCTGGTTCGATTCTCCACTTCTCCTTTCCCTATAATAACCCTAATGTATGACCCTTTGTAATAAAAGAAAAAACCTCGATAAATTCTTGGTAAAAATAAATATTTCATTATATTTACTTCACAAACCAAAACTTACACCATATCTACCTCTACTTTGAAAACAGCATTTGTAACATTTGTTAAAATAGTCATAGATACATAGGCATGCATCCGCTTACATGTGGGTTTGAATGAGTAAATAAATACCCACGTTTCTTGATTTATAATTGTTTACGTTTCTCAAAAAAATTAAAAATAAACAGTATATTTTAAATATGAAATATGTTAAGAAACTTACAACAGTCTATATTTCTAAAAAAAAAAAATAAACTGTATATTTTAAATATAAAATATATCATTCATCTTTTATTTTATTTTAAAAATGTAGGCCATTGTAAGTGGATTTAACAAGGTTGGGCTTGAATTCACCTTGCCCGTCTTATAAAATCCTATGCTCCTTGTAGACTAGTCAACTAATTTTTAAAATCTAAATAGCTTGCTTTATTCTTTTATTAGAATTTCTTAGTGGGCCTATAGGTTGGTATGGTTTAGTAGTTTGTCCAATAAGGTCACGTCAGGTTTCAACTTTGGACAAGGGGAAAAATGGATCAACCTTTCCTGCTTTTAGGCATGCTTGTTTTTAGGGGTAGGGACGACAATCCTTATCTTGCAGGATCACCGAGATTATACCGTTACTAAAATATCCTTAATTTATTATTTAAATAAAATATAAATATGGACATATTTGTAATTTTATTTTATATAACCTTATCATATGCCCTTTTCATCCCAAATGTTTGCTTTTGCTGTCTTTATCTGAAAGCTTCTTTTCCGTCTCTATCTTCGTTTCTTCGAGGTGGAGGAACAGTGGGTAGCTATTAAAGCCAAGGGCCAAAGCCAACTGCATGCTATTCCAAACACCACCTCTACTTCTGGAGTAGCAATAATTTGTCCCAAAACCCAAATTTTCTTTTCCTTCTCTGAGTTTGTATATGCATTTTCCCAATTTTTGAGCATCGATCAAATTGGTATTTGTATATGGACATTTTTCTTTTCTCCGAGCAAGATTCTAAACTGTTTAATATTTTCTGCTTCTGCAAATTGTGGAATCTCTTTCGAAGAGTTTCTGAAAAATAAAACATCGGTTAAAGTTGTTGAATTTATTCTTTTTTCCTGGTTTAAAAGTTTAGATAATGTGAACTGTTGCAGCTTCTGGGCTTTAATTCTATCGTCGCGGTTACTGAGGTTTCTAGTGGTGCAACAGCTGCCATCACTACTTCAACCCAAAATTTCATTCAACCAAAGACCAAGATTGCTCTGCTACCACTAATAATGGCTTCAATGGAGGAGACGCTACCTATGAGTCACTCCTTTTACAGTAGGGAGAATAGATCTGTGCGTTTTCATGCTACAACAATTGAAAGAGGTGTTCCACCTCTTTAATCTTACCGATTTTCCTACTTTTCTTTGTTTTCCTACATTCATGCTTCCAAAACTTTATTTTCATTCTGGTTTAGCTGATCTCTGTCTCTGTCAAACTAGAAGTTAGTGTGTTGATCTAAATTTTTTTAGTTTTGGTTTTGGATTTGAATTTCAACGCAAATATGGATCCTCGTAGGTATTTGTCCCCTGTTATGATCGAGGACGAAGAATATATTTTTCCCAGTATTGGGGTCGGGGTCAAGGACAGGGGACACTTTCTCCACTGGGGTCAAGAAGCAAAATACCAGTCACGGCCCTTGCCCCAACCGTTGCCATTCCTATTTTAGAGCAATCAGAATGAACTGCATCATTGTAGTTCAACCATTTATAGGTCAGATTGAGTCAGCCCATTTTGCAAACTAGTACAAGACATGGTAGCTTACCCCTAGCCTCTTTATAAGGGGGGCAAGATGACTTTGGTTGTTCATCCCACCAAAAAATTGGAAAAAATCAAGTGAAACATTAAAAATATCAATTTATTATTCAACATAACAATTACATGAAATAAAATCCTGCTAAAAAACAATTAGAAAATGTAATTTAACTTCAATAATTAATTTGTAAGCTGGATGTCTGATTTAAGCAAAATTGAACTTAAGCTTCAAGAATTGAACCTCGTAGATTCATAGTAAATCATATTGAGAGTCAATATCTTTCTTAGAGGCCTTATTCTTATTTCTTGTTTTTTAGTTATGTAAAAGGTTTCCTATTTTAAATTTTTATTTTAATTTTAAGCTAGCAAAATTTGAAGGCTAGATGGGTTTTACTTAAACGGGTTGGACCTCAAAGCCTGTTTACTAACCTAGTCATAAAAATTTCCAAGTGTGGCACTAGTGTAGTGGGGGGGGGGGGGGGGGGGTGGGGGAGGGGAGACAGGATTGGTAGTATTGGAGTAGACGTAGGAGATGGGCCTGTAATTGGGGTACAAATTGTGGAGGCACTGCATTGGTTTGACTATCCCCACTAAGTCGTCTTCTCTCTGTACCTAATCGTAAGCGATCTCCAAGTGACATCAATACAACAATTTGCCAAAAAAAAAAAAGCTCATCCTTAAATTTCTACAGACTAATGTTTACTAAAACTCACCACATTCTAAGTTTAAATTCCTACTTAAGTACATAATCTAATTGTACCAATTATTTGACAAGCCAGAATTCTTGATTCTTACTAAAGCTATGGTTATTCTAAGAGTAAATTTCTTATGAAATATATAATTTGATTGTTCAAATTATTTGAAAAATTAGAGTTGTTAATTCTTAATAAGTACATATTTTAATTTTCCTAATTTTGCAAAATTTGAATAGAGTTTTTCCTTAAAAATGGAGAAAATAAAATTAGAATCTAATATAACAATTTGTATAATAAATCTAGTTCATAGAAGTGTTCATTGGGTCGGGTTGACTTACAATCCCAATCAACACAATCAAAATCGAGCACATTTGGTTAGATTAGATAGACAAGTATGGAGCCAAAAAGCCTCTAACTTGATTAGGTTTGGTCAGGTTGTAAGTTTAAAGATTCCAACCTAACCAAATCTAAACTAACCTAATAAAAAGAGTCTAATAGTGAGTCATTTTTTTCTTCCCCTTATTATATGTATGCTTAAAAGTTAAAACCATTATATTGTAAATCAAGTTTTTCTATTATCTATATTCCTTTATCAATCCAAATAAAAAAGTGTAATTCTTCATGATAAGAAAAGAGACGAAATGACATTAATTGAATATGACTTGACTCCTTTCTCATCTTTTTTAAGTCATTACTTTTGTTATGATAAAAGAAAATATAGTAAGAGTAGTGAATGTAGCAAGTTTATAGCTAAAAAATATATTAATTACTAGTTTGGTTACTGGCTGGGAAAGAATAGTATCTTAACTCCTTCAAAATAATTGTTAAGAGTTGTTTAATTTTCATGTTTATTTTTCTCAAGCTTATCTTGGTTTATTTTTTGTTAGCATTTTGTTTTTCATTATGTTGTATTCAACTTACCTATATTAAACTTCATAGCTAAGTTAATCACTTTGCAATGTATAGTTTTATTATGATTTACTTTTTTATATTACAATTTCTTTCTTTCTCTCTTATTTTTCTCTAGTTCTTTATTACGTTGAATGCAATTGATATGGGTCCAATTGGTATTCTCTTGTTCCTCAATGCTTAAACCTTTCTTAAAACTCATGAGGTATTGAATATAATAAGACTATAGCATTGATTTTAAGATGGTTAGAGTCAAAGATATAAGTGTTAGATATATAACTAACATTTATGTCAAAGCCACTAATTGCTTTGGACTACAATAGTAATTCGACTTATAGTTGTTGTTAGACTTATTACTTATGGTTGTGTTGAATTGTAGCCTTATGACATATTATGTATTTGATGATTTAAATTATAGATAATTATGTGTGACTTAAATTAGTAAATCAATTTTTTTTAAAAAAAAAATTGATTGGGTAATTCACCATCCAATTCAACTCAACTTACTAATAGTTGGTTCAAGTTGAGTTTAAAAAGAAAAAAAATATCCAGGAACCAACCCAATTTAACTAACAATTGGTCTGGTTGTATATTATATACCCAAACTCAACCCAATCCAATCCACAAACACTCCTACTATTTCAAGTCGAGCCTTATATTAAATCTCATCAAATTAACTCTATTCCAATACAAAATTCCTTAGTGTTATTTTATTTGACATTCTTTCTAATAGTAAATAAACATATTTTTAATTTAAAATTCTTAATTATCCAAATGTCAACAGCGTATCTGCTTAGAAAAGGGGATTCCCAACAATTCCAAATTGAAAACAGCATATAACCCAGTTTATAGTCACTAACACCAATTCACAATTTGATTTGTTATTCAAACATTGTGTCACTAGCCAACGTAAAACTTGACTACACTGCCATGCTACTAAAACAAAATTATCCATAAACCACATGGCTTCAAAATTGTCCAAATGCATCATTGGGGGACTTCCTCATTGACTAAAACAAAAACTATTTCATCCAAAAGAGTCAAAAAATAATGACCTTTGGAATGTAAAATTAGCAAGCAACACTTATTCTATGCACAAAGAGAAGCAAGGTAACCAAAACATGTACAATTTTGGAAGACTATTAATCAAACACAACAAATTAATCGGAAACAATTTCAACACTAAAATTAAAGGGGTTTTAAATAGTACATTTTACAAATTATTCAAACAAAATAAACAATTTCGCAATTAAATTTCCACATTACAACCACAAAATCCAAGGTTTCACTAACCTTCAAAACGTGGCAACAAAGTTAAATATGCATGGTTGGTAAAGGAGGATTGGTGGTGGAGCAAGGCCGCCAAGAAAGAGAATTCGGAGCTCATTGCGAGAGAAATAGAGGGAGAAATTAGGGAAATAGAGAAGAAAGATATAAATTGCATAGAGTACCTAGATTATTGTATTAATTGAAATTCAGATTATCGATAGGTTATTGAGAAATTACTAACTTTAATTGTAACAAAATTATAATATTTAAATTACAACTATTACAATATTTTAAATAATAATAACTTTTAGAAATTACTAATACGATATCAAATTTGATATTAAGAGTTTTCTGATATCTAAAGTAAGAAAATTTCAACTATAATATTTACAAAAATAACATTAATGTTAACATAAATATAATTTTTTATAAAAGATTTAATTTCAATAATTCTACTATGTTGAAAAAGGTAGCATATCATGTAATTATATGTAACTATTTTACATAAATAATAACATTTATATTTTAGGATTTGAAAATATATTATTTATTCTAATTAGATGACAAGTTGTAAATTACAATTACAAGATTATAAAATAACATATCTTATAAGTATAAATACAATAATTTTGCACCTACTCAAATTTACGAATTGAAATGTTGAATTCAAAAACTTAAGTAACAAATTTCAAATCATAACGAATTATATTAATTTTGTAAACAAGAATATCCCCGATTAAAAGAAACTATATAATTTATACCAACAAAATAAAATGAGTCATCAATTACCTTTCAAAGTGATGCAATTCTAGCTTCATAAGGTAAGTGTATTAGTAAATATTGCTTTATAGAGTTTAAAATATTGGAGAAAAAATTCTTTCTAATTTGTACAGCATCATAAGAATGTTTGATTCCATGACCTTAGGTCACCTAACTTCAAGGTTGTTAGGAACAAGCATATATGATCTGGAAGTGCTCTGAATGGAATAAGTATCAAACAATCTAACTATAAATGCATGCATATGGAATATGTCTTTTCATTCTAATGAACTAGTCCTTTTACTTGTCTACGTATCTAGCCAAGCTTTATACATAACCATCTGGTATTCTTAACTCTTGTGCCCATTTGCATATAACTCTTTTTATTGTAAGGTTGATGTATAAGTTGCCTTAGGCTTGACAAACTTCTCATTCCCTAAATATATCAACTTCAAATCTTGTTGTATGCGATAATGTTTCGAGTCCATCTTTGTCTTCTAAATGTTTTTGCTTGTTCACCTAACATGTCTTACAGTATTAAACACTTCATTGAAGACATTCTTCCTTATATGCATGATGTTGAAATTCTGTTAAATCAAATTATTCTTCCAATAAGGCAACTCTCAAAAAATGTTAATTATATGTTGTTCAATTATGAGTAACCCCATACCTTGAAGTATAAATGATGACTAGTATTCTAGTATGCACAATAGACCACTCACACTTGCCAAAAGTTGTTCCTCAATTAACTTTGGGCCAGGCTTGTTATTCTCAATTCTTTTTTTGCTAAAAGCTATTTTGTTATGCTCAAATGGATGATTAGAAGCAAGAATTGTTGATGCATATTCAATCATGGATTTTTGCCTCCATACTTTTTGTATATATAAATGCATTTGCTTCCCCTGTACAGATTGGACAAGCTAGTGTACCTGTTGTCATCCACCCTAAACAACATTTCATATAAAGAGAAATCATTTATAGTCCACATTAATGTTGTTGCTTTATGAAATTTTACTTTGCAAAGATATCATATGTTAAAACAATATGCCACCACAACTATTGTAATTAACATGTTAATCAAAAGTTGAAGGAAAACATTAATTTGAGCTTTCTAGTTATTGGAGTCAAATATAAGACATGTTAACTGGCAAACAAGAATATGAGGACAAAGATTTACTATAAGGAGCTAATCCATCTGCACACACACTTATCCTAACATTTCGTAGGTCATGGGCACAATTGGGGTAAGTTCTATCAAAGTGTTTTCATATTTCTCTATTTGGTGAGTGACTTAATACACATGTTTTCCACCTCTATGTACAATGCCATATCATGTTGAAGGCTAAAGTCATTGAAACATATAACTTTTGCAGCCTACATGGGTGCACCGGGGTGAACGAGCGATTGGACCCAAGCATTCAACAGAAGCGGAATCGATGGCTGCAGAAGACGTGGTCTGTGCTGGTGTAGATGGAAGCATGTGGACAAAGGGCAAAGATTAGGAGCAAAGAAACAGAGAGGAGCAGGTGGAGGATGACAAAGATTACTGTAAACATCACAAACTATCACCCTTATCCGAAGTAGAGTTCGCAGATTCTCGGAAGCCAATCAATCATGCAGCGAACAAGACCTTGGACTCTAGACTAGGTGGGGATGTGATTCGGTGGAGGCCGGAGCAGCTGGACACATGGGAGGAGGTTCTAAGGAGGGCTACTGAGATATGGAGGCAAAATGCGTCGCGTAGTGACCCTGCCACTCTACATTCAAGAATTCGCAGGGCTCTTCGTGGCGAAGATTTTTGCGAATTTATGCTGGTATACCCAAAATGTGTGTACATATCATATATTTGGTTTGAATCAATGACTAATATGAGTTGATTTCGAAGATCTTAAAAGATATTTAAAAAAGACAAGAAGAAAATGGTGATGGACAATTCACGTTAAAGAATTCAAAATGAGATTGGTAACAATTGCATCGACATGCTTAAGAAGTTGAATCACAGAATCTATACATCTATGTAATAGGGGAACAAGTATCATTCCTTGATTTCTTCATTGAATTAATTTGATGTGAAAATTTTGGTGCAAAATGAAAGGGTGGAATTTTGAATGGCATATGTTATTTTTTACGGTATGTTAGTCTTTCTGTATTATCATGGATATTTTGATATTTTTATGAGAAGGTCAGATTAATTTTTTAACTTGTGCTATTGGCTTTTAACAAAATGTGATTTTTTGTCTTTCCACAAGCAAAGTTGAATAGAGTAATGAGGTTCTGGTTTGTTCTTTCCCTTAACTCTCCAAGAACTTTGTAATTTATTATTTTAATCATAATAACCTTGAATAGAGAGTTAAGTCCAATTTTTTTTTTTTTTGAAGACACTGGTGATGTCTTTTAGTAAGTTATTAGCTGTTCTTATGCATCTATTATTCTCCTCCCCCTCTATCAATTTGAGTCAGTAACTGATACTAAGCAAGCTTTTTATTAATTTCTCAGGTTCTCTTATTAAACCTAATCATTGAGGTTTGATTTTGCTTTTCAGCTCAAAGGGAAATTAGTTTCATATGCTTTTTTTCACATATTTTATGGGTATTACTCAAGAGCTAAAGCTTACCTGGGAGAATTCATCAACGAATAAAGTTATAGAGATAGGTGGTTCTCTCAACTAATTGCTTTTCTTTTATGTTCCCTTCTCTTTTCTTTTTGGTTGCTGCAATATTCAAATGATTATCCGAACAAATCCATTTCTTAGATGAACAATCCTCAATTAGAAGTGAACTTTGGTGAACTGTTTTAGCAATAATTCCTACATATAGCAATATCAAAGTTTTAGGATCGGAACAGATGAGAATTTAGAAGGAGTGGGTCTCTTCATTAGAAGCTAAACCTAGAACAGTAAATTTGGTTAGTGACTTGAAAAGAACTCTTCCTATTATTTATAATATCTGTCATAAATAAAAAAAATGAACAGGGCGTTCAATTTTTATTAAGGTGTTCAATTTTTATTTATAATATTGATATTCATTGTCATGGGTTGCTCCATTGTTATCCCCCACATTGATCTTATCAATGTCATTTTTTTTATATGAATCTAGGGTATCCTTTAATTAACAGTCAGTGATTAATTTTTTTTAAAGTGTACAAATTGCTGAAATAAATTTTACTTTTTTTAACAAAATTTTTTTTATACACACAATTTAAATCGAAGTAAGATAATATACTTAATCCAATTATTTGATAACTGTATCAAATCTTGTTGGTCAATGTCATGTTTTCCATTGTATCAACCTTTGTTACTTTCCTATTACTTATCAAGCTTTTGTTCTGTTTTGTTTTATTACATGACTCACATTTTATTGCAAGTTTTCACTGCATTCAAGCAAGCGACAAGCGCACTGTAAGCCTAACCAACGTTAGTTTTATAGGCAGCAATTTCCCTTTTTCTTTTTTATGTAAAATATATATATATATATATATATATATATAAACAACTTACTTCTTTTTACCTTCAATGCCCAATGTGAGACGGTTTTATTGCATAAATATGGTTTTCGTTATTTCTTCAGTCCTTTCTACATCAATTAGAATGTCTTTTTGAAATACACATGTTGAAATGGCATATCGAAATGGCTATCTCATGTAATATACATTCTGCCAAAATACGAGACGTACATAAATACTTTTTTAATTTTGTTAGGTAAATTCAGTGATTATTTGTCATGCACCTTCTTAAGAGCGCCATTTTTTAACCATTTTTGCAGGATGGGAGAATCAATAAAGGAGACCTTACAGCAATAATTAAAATGGCTGATGGAGGTATTAGTAGGAACAGAACCATGAAATTAAATATTGTAATATTTTTTTGTCATCAATATATTTTTGATATTGTGATGCTATTGTTGATGATTTTAGTTCACAAAATGCTGTCTATGCTTTCATCTATTTTAGCTATCTATGGTGCACCTCACCTTTTTAATTCACATAAAGAAGTTTATTGCAAGAAGTACATCATTACCACTTTATTTTATATACTATATATTAATTTATTATATGAAGAATATTTCATAAATTAAGATACTTATTTACGTCCACATGTGAAGCACTATGTTTGAAGCTTGGATGGATGCTAACAAATATATGAGGAAGGAAGAAACTTGACCTATTCAGAATATTCAATTCAATTTGTTTATAAAGAAGATACCCAAACTTGACATCCAAAGAAATGAGGATTTATAATCGGAAGGCTTAATTATGTGCCTCCTACAAATAATGAAGAATTCTACCTTAGGATGCTGATTACCACCTAGACGGGGTGTGTATATTACAAAAATTTTAGGATTATTAATAGTATTGAGTTTGCTACATTCAAGGATTTCCATGTTCTGTTAATAAGTTCTAGATACTTCCAATGCATTCTACTATACCACAATAGTAACTTCTAACTATACTCTACCATTCATAATATCATAAATAGACAATGATAATCTTAGTAATTACTAACACTTATGCATGCATACAAACACACACACACACACACACACACACACACATATATATATATATATATATATATATATCAATTAATACATGGCAGCAAACATGCAATGTCAAACAATAATTCACACAATCTATATCACCATATAAAAAAAAAAAAAGTTCATGCACAATTACTTTTAGGGGTGGGTATCAATCGAGTTTAGATCCCACCTAGCCCAATCGATTAAATCCGAAGTGTTTATGAGAACAAACCAATTTTTGATAAAGTAATGCATGTAACCGAATTTGATTGTGCTAATCATGTTATAGTGTTTTGGTCGAGTTTATTCCGGTTGCATGACTAGCAACTCCCACAAGAAGAGTGATGGAGAGAGAAGGAAAAAACATAGAACTAGGATGCAAAGCGATGAAGAGAAGCAGTAGATAAAGAAATCAAAAGTTGAAAGTGATGAAGAGCAGAAAAAGTCATAGAATAGACATTGGACGCACCTAGTTTCAGAAATAGACGATATAGCATAGCATTCAACGACCACACTTATCAGGGACTCATTGCACAAGCTTAGTAAAGATGACGATCCAATTTGCAGCTTCTGTTCTAGCTCTTAATATAGTAGTGAGGACCATCAGAATGGGTTTCTCAGAGCAAGACCTAGACTTATTCAGCAAATATTATAGGTAGGACCAAGTTAGAAAAGACCGTGATGGGACCCACTCCTCTTCACCATCGTTGTCAACCTCAACTTCTTTTCCTTCCTCCTTATTTGTGATTATGCATCTTCTTCCAACACAAGTTATGGGAATGACTACAGCAAATGGCAGCAAATGTGCTTGCAGTGTGATGAAGCGAGAGCATAGCAGTAAAGCCTATTATGGCTTTGAAGAGGATTTACCCATATACCTTTGCTAAAGGTGATAGAATCGCGTCTAAGGATGGAGGAATTTCGATTCCTTAATTTTTTTTATTAATTTTAGTATTTTTTTCATAATTTAATATGTAAATTTTATGTTTTTTTATTTTTTTTTTAATTTTATATCTTTCTCTCTTCAATTGTACACTTTAATTTTCTTAAAAAAAGTTCAAAAAAAAAATGGGGATCTGAACGTGGGGCTTGGGGTAATCCTAGTGAGACAGAGACAAATCATGGCGTTTATGATAAACATATTTTCTCTAATAAATAATGTTAAATATTCAGAATTTATATTAAAATCAAAACAGTTTTATATAAAATAGCTTATTACTTTCGAGAAAGCTGTGCTTGTAAAATAATTTTAATATTGTTTTTATAATGTAAGTTGGGACTTGCGATTTATGAAGGGTGAAGTTAAATGATGGTTTTGTGAGCTCTTGATTCTTAAGTTAGAGACTTGGAGGGTCAGAGGACTTGGTTGGATGAAGAAGGTAAAATGTTCCTTCTTACACTAAAAATATGTTGAGGGCCCAAAATATGTTGGCAGTGGCTGGTGGCAGATTATCCATCGAACCTTCAGATAATGCCAGTTTCTCATCATGACACGAAAAAATAATTAAGAAAATTATTGTGAGATTTGTAATCTATAAATAATTTTTTTGACAAATTTTATTATTTTTATTATTAACGGGGTAATTTGTTAGTAATATTTGTTAATAATTTAATATTTTATAATAGTTTTAAATATGCTATTTACTACTAATAACCATGCACTAGATTGAGTGAAATTTTCTCTCTTGGAGGAAGAAAATAAATTCTGTTCCCAAAACTTGGATGATTTTATGCCCTGCTTCATGATTGTGGAAATGACTGGAGGATTGAAATCATAGTGCTTCTTACAAGTTCGAGTTGCAAAATGAGATGCTGCCATGGTCCAAAAGTTTGACATGGTTTGCTTTTATCCTCGCTTAAAGTCAATGGCTAATGTATAAAGTAGTGCTGATTTTGACTTTGTAAAGTTGAAATGCAATCAGTAGTAAAAAACCTTCATGAAACTAATGTTTTATTGAAAAAATTATTCTGGAGATCACTTTTGCTTCTATTTAGACAGTGGTGAATTTGCTCTAGTTTCTTATTTTGGGGTAAGAATGCCCATAAAATATTTAATATTGGTATCAAAGTCTGGTCGTGAAAGTTATCCCGTATCAATCGTAAGAGGAGTTCAACAACACTCTATCGTGGATATGAAATGTGTCAAGTGTTGCAGCTAACTCGAAGAGTTTCAGAGAATTGAGTTAATGAAAATCGTAGTCCAACTTAAACTTAATGGGTTAAAGGAGAAATTATTAAGTTGTTTCACATTGATTATCCAAATGATTAGATATTCATTTATAAGTATAAAGTAAAAATTTTATCTCGAGTTAATTTTTTAAAGTAAAAATTTTCATAAAATACCCAACATTTCAAAGATTTTCAGTTCTATAAAAATATTTATTTCTTTTATTTAAAACAAAAAATATATGAATTTGTGAATACTTTTAATTATTTAATGGTCTCGATCGGAAATCACCTAATCATGTACTGGTTCTTTGGATTCTTCATTCATTCATGACCAATATTTTCGTCTTTAGCAAACAGAAGGAAAACGCGGTAATACCTTCCTTTATTTCAAAAGTCAAACTCTCATGAATCCTATTATCAGTAGCTTGGCGTATCGTCTTAACTGTCCCCACCCTCCTAGCGATGGAGTTGACCTTGGCCTGTGTGCTTAATTTTATACATTTAAATTCATGGAAAATATCAACCCATTCAACCACCCATTTGTCTGAGTTGAGTTCAAGTGGGATCAAGTTGATCTCTCATATGATAGAAGGCGAATTCCATTTCCCCTCCCAAAAATATTTATATCGCTAAACTAAGTTGACCCAAATATCTAATGTCAAACAGATTTAGCTATCTATTTTACTAAAATATATTTTGAGAAATTAAAAAATTACATAATTAATATGAATTGATTTGAATGAAAAATATTTAGATATCTTAGTTATCTTAAGTTTAGTTTAAATTTTATATATAAAAAAATTTGCTTAGAAAAAATTTTTACATAAAAATGTAATTGTATTTAAAAAAATTTAATTTTTATTTATTAAATAGAGAATACTTCAAAAAAATTAAAAAAAAATTACAGAAAAATATGAATCTAAAATCTTAAAATTTAGATTTAAAAAAAAAAAAACCACATTGACTTAACATTATGAATCCAGATAGGTGTAAGTGGTACTCAGAAATAGAACATAAACTACAGGTCCACAGGTAACCTGACTTTGCCTTAGGAACAACATATATACAATAATACAATAGTTGACTTGGTTTTTGGAAGGCATGAAGAAATTAATGGTTTGCCATATTTGTTGATTGTCAATGCATGACCATCCTCCTTTTATTCTTCCGCTCAACCATTTTCTTTCCTTTATTCAATACATTCACATTTTAGCACATTGCCAACCCAACCGCCATTATTCAATTCATGCCACTTTGAAATTTGAATATTATATAAAACTAACACTTTTGTTGGATTTAATAAAAATAATAATAATTCATAACAGTGTTGAGTAGATATGGATGTTGTGCAAGATTTTCTTAGCAGTGAAATTCAACATCAAGGATAATAGCATACAAAATTATAGACTAATGATGACCAATATTGTCATGCAATCTATAGACTATTATAAGAACTTGGATGGGTGTAATCAATCCTAGTCTCAACTTGAGTTTCTAATACTCCATGGTTTGTCCAATACATCTAGGTTTTAATTTAGGTAGATGATACTTAACTAAAATTTAAGTCAAGTAAAGATATCTATAAAATAACTAAAACTTTTCCATAAAAAAATAAATTGCATATTTATTTAAGGTTTTGAATCAAAGTTTGCGAATTCATGCCGTTGAGATATAAATAAGTGTTGTGTTTCTACTATTTGTATAATTTTTATATTTAAGTCCTAGAATATAAATTTTAAATTTAATATAAAAATTTATACATAAAATAGAGTGAATTACACTCATCTCCCTTCAAATATTCTAATATGATATTCCACTTCATTTTTACTTAAATGTTACACTCCACTCCAATTATTTAATTTAACTAATAGAATCTATATAGATGCTAATAGAATATTCTAGTAAGTTATATTAACCATAATAAATATATATCACTTTTATTCAAAAATTATATTTTACCTCATTTATCATTTTTATTAAATAAAATATTAATATTGTATTAAATTTTTACTTAAAAACTACACTCATTATAAGATGTAGGCTTAACAATATATGTGATTGTGAAAAAAAAATTTCTAGCATAAAAAAAGTTACATCCTAGAGTAAGTTCAACAAGGAATGTAATTGTGAAATTATTAAATATACTTCATTTCTATTTCAACTTAAAATTTTATTTTAACAATTGATGAAACTACATTTAAAAGGAAAAAAAAATAAGTTGTCAACATTTTTATTAGATGATTAACAATCTTACTAGAATTAAGTGATAGAATAAGAAAGTAAATAGTTTTGATATTTATTATTATAAATATAATTTAAAAAAAGAATAAATTACGTTTTGATATTTATTAATATAAATATAGTTTTGATCAACATTTCTATTAGATGATCAATAATCTTACTAAGGTTTGCATAGATTTTTAGATTATATTATTTTTTTAATTATATTTATAATAATAAATATCAACATTATATGCTTTCTTATTCTTTCACTTAACTCTGTAAGATTGTTAATCATCCAATAGAAATGTTGACAACTTTTTTTTTTCTTTTAAATGTAGTTTCATCAATTGTTAAAATAAAATTTTAAGTTAAAATAGAAATGAAATATATTTAATAGTTTCATAATTATATTCTTTACTAAAATTTCTCTAGGATGTAGCTTTTTTTACGTTAGAAATTTTTTTTTTACAATCACACATATTGTTAAGCCTGCATCTTATAATGAATGTAATTTGTAGGTAAAAATTTAATATAATGTTAATATTTTATTTAATAAAAATAATTAAATGAGATAAAATATAATTTTTAAGTAAAAGTGAGATATATTTATTATAATTAATATAACTTATTAAAATATTCTGTTAGTATCTATATAGATTTTATTAGTTAAATTAAATAATTAAAATATAATATAATATTTAAGTAAAAATAAAATAAAATATTATATTAAAATATTTAAAAAGAGATGAATGAAATTTACTCCACAAAATATGATTCTAAGAGTTGGGCCTTCAGCTGTGCGATCACGCCACTCGACCACCACTAACAGTTATTACCACCCTCTTTCTAATTCTCGAATCTCGGCCTGACACAGTGATTAAGGTCGTCGTGGACCAGTGGGCCTAGCTAGCTAACAAAACAATGCTGCAACATTCGTATTTTTTATTAATAAAATTTTATTTTTTTATTTACAGGAATTTAGTAATCCATTATTAAGGGGGATTATTTTTTCCTTAGTATAATTTATGCATTGTTAGTCTTGAATTTTGATGATATTAATGCACCAAACTGTTAGATGATATTTTCATTATGCTCAACCCCTGGATCATTCCCAATCACGAGTTCATATTAGCGATTTTAGGACAAGATAAATAAGCTTATTAGAAGACTTGTGCACAATGTTTCTTGAAGGCCTTTATATATAGTATTTCCTAGAAAGAAGGGTATCTTCAAATTTATGTACTCAGTGACGTTGTAACTATTGTTAAGAGAAATTAAGCTCATACCAATTGACACTAAAGTAAAAATTATGAGGAAAATCAAATATTAATTAAAATGGATTAAGATATATTAAACTTCTCCCAAACCGTTTATTTACTATTATATTAACAACTCTACCATTTAGAAATCCAAAACCTCAAGATTTACAGCTTTGATGCTAGCTAATATCTCCATGTAACTTAAACTGCATAAAATTTTTCTATGCATTGGAAAGGATCTTTATGAAAAATTATATGACCATTTTCCTTTTTTTGGTGCAGCATGAATTATATGAATTAATTGCACATGCCGTCTGTCTTTCAAAACTTGAAACAAAATATATGAAATATTAAAAAAAAAAAAAACTATTCATGCCCATCTAAATATTTATTTACTACGGTGAGAGGCCACATTAGAGATGTAATTTTCTTAGAATTCAGCTGTACTATTTCCTTCTCTTTTTTCTTTTTTTTTTTAATTAGGAAACAGTACGAATCAGTGCAGTCCACCCCTTTACTTTAAGAGCTTTCTTTCTCACTTTAAATGAGGACAATTTTTCTTTTCTAGTTTTTAGACAAGATTTGAATATAAGACTTTTATCTGAAAATTTATACACTCAACTGGAACGATTCCTTTTAGCTTTTTAATTTACAGTTTTTGCATATTGTTTTATTATATCCATGATTTTCCTGTTAAAAATAATTAAAGATATTTCTTAAAGTTTAAAACCTTTCGAAAAACTGTTATTACGAAGAGTTCTCTCCCACCTTTTTCATAATGGAATGGTGTAAAGCCATTGCAATTCTTTAAATTATAGAATAATATAGAAGTGCATTATTATTAATTAAAAGATTAATTATTTAAATTATTTTAAGTTTATAATTTGTTATGTATGTACTTACATTTTATAATAATTTACATAATTTATTTATTATTAATAATTATTTATTTTTATTTTATTCTATAAAATATATTCTGTATTTTAAAAAATCTGTTTTAAAGTGCTAATTTAATATGATTAATTTATTAAGTATGATAATTTAAATATTTTATAAGAAATAAGAAATTTAATAATTTAAATTTAATAAAAAGAGAATTGTCTAAATTTTGAGCCGAAAGAGGTAAGTAGAGTTTTGATACTTTCACATCCCATTCTTTATAGAAAATCCAATCTTTATAGCATTTAGTCCTTAATTAGTTGTGCGAGTTTCACTCAAACGCTAAGAGCAATAAGATATAAGTTCTTTTGTTTGTGAAAAATGGGAGTGTGATAGTAGAATTACACAGGCAGGTAGCCTTTCTCCTCTTTCTTTTGAGAATAGGAACTGACCTGATACAGTGACGCTAGATAGTAGATAGAGAAGGTCAGAGTGAGAAATGAGGATGGAGAAAGTAAATAGTCGAAATGGAGTGCAGGTAAGTTTGGCATGCTGGATGCTTCAGTGTGCCTATGTATAATTACTGCAAGTAGAGAACAGATGAATGCATTGATTACGTTTCAACTCCCACCGTACCATCGCTCATCAATTAAATCATTCCCTTCCTTCTCCTTTCGTTATTTAAACCCCTTGTCTTCCCAATTTTTGTTCACAGAAACAACCATCTCTTTCCCCATTACTCTTCTTTTTCTCTTTTACACACTCAGCTCCACTCTCTCTCTCTCCCTCTCTCTTTCTCTCTCACACACACACACTAGATGGCTAAGTCTGGGATATCTCCATTCTTTGTGCTTTGCATGTTGCTGCTGAGTGCAGTCACTGGCCAAAATTTGGGTAGCAGGGAAATGGTGCCTGCCATGTTCATATTTGGTGACTCCCTCATTGACAATGGCAACAACAACAACCTTCCTTCCTTCGCTAAGGCCAACTATTTCCCTTATGGCATCGACTTCAATGGAGGCCCTACTGGTCGTTTCTCAAATGGATACACCATGGTTGATGAAATAGGTCATTCCATTTAGTTCTTCTTCCACATTTGCTTTTTCTTTCTTTTCCTATTGGGCATGATAAAAGCTAAATGCTAAGGTACATTTAGTTTTAAATAAATTCATACAGAAAGCGCATTTGGGCGCTGGATTTATCATGTGCTACACAAACACCATTTTATTACTATCTGCATGCAACAAGAAAACATCTTAGCAGCAATCCTTACACTATAAATTTATAATTTGTTTTTGCCAAATATAGCCTTTTTGTATATTTTTTTGACTTTTTTCTTGTACTGCTCACACATAAGAAGCATACCGTCTATATTAAACAACTGCTATAAATAACTACCTAACTCATCAATTTCCTCTGTTCCAATGGCCATGCTTTTTATATGCATGTGTTTGTGACTCGCATAGTCAAAGGGTAGATAGATCTGTCAATGTATTTATTTGCAGCAATTAAATGGAGCATTAAAGAGGATAGGGCCTTCCTGCAATTTAGCTGAACAAGCCATAGTATCATTTGCAGTGACCAACAAGAAATTGCCTACAAATTTATGAGTCAGTATGTATATTGAAAGGCCCTAGACTGATGTGTGCGTATTGATGCAGCTGAACTGCTTGGACTCCCCTTAATTCCTGCATACTCAGAAGCCTCAGGAGATCAAGTGCTTCATGGAGTGAACTATGCTTCAGCTGCCGCAGGAATTCTTGAAAACACTGGCAGAAACTTTGTATGTAAAATCTGAGAAATATAACTTGACTTCCTAAACTTTTTTCCTTTCTTTTTTCTACCTAATACTAATGCTGAATTGTTTTGAGTAAAAATACATTAATTGGTTTCTCAAATTTGAGCAGGTTGGTCGCATACCATTCGATGAACAAATAAGGAACTTTGAGAACACATTGAATCAAATTACTGCAGATCGTGGGGCAGATGATGTAGCCAGTGCGCTCGCACGTTGTATATTCTTTGTTGGAATGGGCAGCAATGACTACCTAAACAACTACCTTATGCCTAACTACCCCACCAGAAATCAGTATAATGGACAACAGTATGCAGATCTTTTGGTTCAAAAATACAATCAACAGCTCACTGTAAGATCTCCCAGTTGCTCCTGTAGCCTATATATAACTCTTTGTGAATGTATCAATCATCTACTAATTTATGGTATGATTTATTGCCTATGAACTAAAACTAGTAGCTTTTGGAAGCCTAGAAGTCGTTATCCTATTAGAAGCTGATCAGATATACAATTTTTATACACAAGGCAATAACAATTTTATTTGGTTGGGCTTTGAGTCTAAGGTTTCTGCCAAAACTGTGCTATACTCTTAAATCTGGGTGAGCTAGATTTAAAGAAACTTAAGGTCCTAACCTTCTTTGGGTCATTGTCTTTTTAAGGTAATTTTCAAGCAATTGTTATTTGATTCTTGTTATGCTCCAGAGATTTTACAACCTTGGAGCAAGGAAATTTGTGATTGCTGGACTAGGACAAATGGGGTGTATTCCAAGCATCTTGGCTCAAAACATTAATGGAAGATGTTCAGAAGAAGTGAACTTGTTAGTGCAACCTTTTAACGCAAATGTTAAGACCATGTTGAGCAATTTCAATGCTAATCTACCTGGTGCCAAATTTATCTTCATTGATGTTGCACGCATGTTCCAAGACCTCCTCGTTAATGCTAGATCTTATGGTATGAACCGATCGATCAATTACTACTGCCAATTGCAGCTAACATTGTTCTGCTCTAATGATTTTGATTGTTTATCAATCTTTGAAAGTATCTTTGATCAATGGATTGATAATTTACTTTTGTTTGTTCAGGATTTAGTGTTGTGAATAGAGGTTGCTGTGGCATTGGAAGAAATAGAGGCCAAATCACATGTCTCCCATTCCAGACACCATGCCCCAACAGAGAGCAGTACTTGTTCTGGGATGCATTCCACCCAACAGCAGCAGTGAACATTCTAATGGGAAGGATGGCTTTCAATGGGAATCCAAGTGTTGTTTATCCTTTGAATATAAAGCAGCTTGCTGAACTATAATTAGTTGAGAGTCTAATATAAATGAATCTTGCTGTATCAGTGTCACTTTCAGCTTCAATGTTCTATGCTGATTTTGCAATTGAGAGCTTGTGGTACAACAAATCGATTTAGAGTAGGAAACTACAAAAATTTGGAGAAAAGTAAGGCGGGTGTATGGCTACCTGCATTTACAACTATCTTAAAGTTTTGCTGGTATTTTCTTCTATCTTGCTTATCAATCAAATGAAGATGCCCTTGTCTTTGAAGTAAAAACATCAGAGTCCCACTATTTCTACTTAAAATAATTCACAACATCATCCTCACACACAATAATAAAGATTTTTTTTATATTTGTGAAAAACGTACACATAGGGACGAGTCTCTACATATTATGCATAAGGATTTTGTAAGTTATTTTAATGGGAGTATCTTTCCTGCAAAACATATAAATCACATTTGCCTCCGGTAGTCCCAGGTACAGAGCTAGAAGCTATGTGAAATGCGGAAAGCGTTTCAATGAAGTCATGTTGAACGTACTATAAGAATGATATTAACACCCTAAATATTTTGGTTCCATCTAAACCATTCTAATGGCTACCTTATAGACTAGATTGCAAAAGGCATAAGCTAACTGAATAGTGTTACACAAGATGAGGAAACTAGCCAGTGACAGGTATTTCATATCAACCAGTACTATTATTTTCATGTAGCAACATCAATTTTGTGATTATTTGGAGGATTGAAGTGGCAAAATTTCAATCAAGGGAGAAAAAAAATATATATATATAGAGAGAGAGAGAGAGAGAGAGAGAGAATTGAAGGGAACTGAAGCATTTTTATTGCATTTGTTTCTTGTAAGATAGCATCATACAAGTACAAACAAAATCACAAGGTTAAAACAATGAAACATTTGTTACCAGTTCTGCAGCACAAACAAGGACTCAAGCTTCCACATAATCATAATAATAATAATAAGAATAAGAATAAGAATAAGAATAAAAGCACTCAAGCTCACCATGAATAATAAATTTGACAGACAAGTACATAAAGTGAAACCACATAACAATGTACACAAACTCCACTTCTCTTACAGCAATGCCAATTGTTGGATATTCATGGGGTAAGTGTATGATTGTGAACTGTATGATGCCTTAGCTAGTAAAATGTTGGCTGTCTCAGTTGGATGGAAAGCATCCCAGAACAAGTACTTGCTACGATCTTCACATGGCTGTTGAAGAGGAAGGCAAGTAATTTGCCCATTATTCCTGCCAACCCCACAGCATCCCTTGTCTACAACATCGAATCCTGTACCGTATGTAGATGGCAATTAGAGAAGCAGTTTAGCCTTACTAGCTAACTTACAAGTATGCTAGAATGCTAAATGATTTTGTGAGCATGTGCGTGATTAGATCGATTTTGTGGACTAAGTAGCATGTTTATGCAGAAAAGAATTACCCAATGATGTTCCATTTGAAGATAAGTCTTGACTGCTTCCATAAAAATCCAGATACACAAACTTTGCTCCTGGAAGCTGGCCTCCATTGAAACTCTGAACCAATTTCCGAAGACCTGAGTTGAAAAACGTGATGGCATTGTTGATTTTCTCATCGCATCTACTGTTGTTACCACGGAAGCGGGCTAGCTGATATGGTATGCACCCTATTTGGCCAACTGCTGTCACCATCACTTTACGAGCTCCTAGGGAATGTAGTTGCTGAACAATGAAGATAATAACAATCAGTAATTCCCTCAAACAAAAGGGAAAGTAAAAATCAACATCCTCATGATCCTTTTGATGAATGATCTGAGATGCCCAAATGCAAAGTCGTGAATCTTGTGATTAGAATTAAAAGTGAATAACTTACAGTTAGTTGGCGAGCGTAGTCTTGAAGGAGGACAGTGGCAAAAGCTCTTGCAGTATACTCGGAACCAGTAGAATAGAACTCTGGCATAAAGTAATTGTTGAGGTAATCATTGCTGCCCATCCCAGAAAAGTAGATACATCTGCTAAGGTAGCTATTAAGTGCATCGTTGTCTCCTCTGAAGAACCTTCTCATTTCCTGCACTGTGTTTCCAAAGTTTGCTACTTGCCCATTCATTGATGTATGAGCCCCCTGCATGTAATTACTTTGAGTAAGAACTTAGCAAAGCCAAAGAGCATGGCTAGTAACATTAATGGTTTATAGATTTTATGTTGTTTAGATTAAGTATAAATAAAATTGTGAGAACAGCAAAACCTTAACTGCAAATGGAAGCAGGTGACCCTGAATTTATTGCGCCTAAGATATGATAAATGGTGTGCTTTCTGAGAAAGTGAACGTAAAAATAATCATACCAGGTTACTGCCTGTTTCATCTCGAATGCCGGCTGCTCCTGATGCATAATTGGCACCTCTTAGTAGTTGAGGTCCTCGGGCTCTTGAATAAGGTGGAATATTAGTTGCAAACCCCAGAAGCTGAGCTGCAATTATTAAACGAAAAAATTTATATAATAGCTTATAATATGAGAAGTATGCACCTCACCACCCAGTTAATCAAGAAAGAGTAAAGGGACATATACGACAAAAATATACTTAATTTATAGAAGAACAGAGAGAAACTTACTCTTAAAGAAAGTTAGAAACGATGTATCAGCAAAACAGAATAAGCTAAGGCCGCTTGATTAGATTGAGTTAATATAGTTTTACCTAAAGCATCGACAAAAGTGCGACCATTGGTGAAGCGGCCAGTGGGACCCTGTGGGAAGTCAATGCCGTAAGGCCTATAATTGGCCCTGGCAAGGGTGAGCATCCCATTGTTGTTTCCATTATCCACCAACGAGTCGCCAAAGATGAAGAAGCATGGCACTTGCTGACCCTGCTGTGGCTGTGAGAACCCTCTGGCACTCAGGCACAGCCAAATGCATGTGAACTTCAAAACTACGTCTCTAAAATTCCTCATCTTAATGGACTGATCTTGGGGTACGAGCAGCAAAAAGCCCCATTGGACCTGCATTTTTATAAGGTCCAGTTTTGGAGGGTACGTTGTGATGGATCATGCATATTAATTGGATTCATGTGAGAACCACAAGAAACGGTTTAATTTGGTTGGGCAAATTATGGGAATAAAAGAAGAAGAAGAAGAGGAAACCTTTACGGCTGTACTTTCATGGGTTATGCATTATGCAGTTTGAGATTTACTTTAACACTTTACAACGGTGACCGGAGGCCTAATCCCGTGACCTGAAACATTGTATGGTATACTTGGTGGAAGTATGAACATGCTAGAAACCTTTTAAAATTTGCAAATGCTACACTTAGACTGCACATACTCAATTTTGTCTAATCTGCTTTTTTAAAACTAAAAATTAAAATTTAAACCTAAAACTAAAATTAAAATCAAACACAAAATTAAAATTAAACTTAAAATCAAAAGATAGGTTCAACTCAAAATAGGAAATCTAAAATTAAATTTTAGGATTAAAATTGAACTCACAAAAATAATAAGATAAATATAAAATAATTTAAGAAATACTTTAAGAGATAAATAGAAGATAAAATATAAAATAATTTAAAAAATAAATAAAAGATAATAAAGATAAAAGATAAAAAAATAATAAAAATAAGATAATGAGAAATTAAAAAATTCAAAATATTAGATAAATTTAAGAGATAATAAAAAATAAATAAAAAGATGAAAAGATAAAAATAAATTAAAAAATAAAAAATAAAAGATGAGAAATAATATATAAATAAAATTAAAAAATAAGAGTAAAAAAGAGGAGGCCCCCCGGAGGGGAGGGTAAAAATGATTTCAGCCTAAGAGCCTACAACTTGCAGAAATAAAAAACCTTCGCACTCCAAAAACACCCACACGGAAGTCGGCCTTCACAAAAGACCAACTCCCATTCCCTTCACCAAAACGACAGACTCAAGTTTCTTCCCCGTTCACCAAAACGACAACCCCAGCCATTTCCACCTTCACTGTTGGTCCTCTCCCGACCTGGAGTCATCAACATCGTGCCTCACTCCCACCCAAAGATTTGAAGTCTCTCACTGCAATGCCACCACGTTGCTAGCACCACGTCAGGAAGCTTGAGCCAAACCTCATTGGTGCCGTCAAACCAAAGTTCATTCGCATCTTGCAACAGCGTTCCTCCACGTTAACAAGAAGTACAGCAACCCGTCAGTCTCTAGCAACCAGCTCCCACACCCAAAAACAACGACACCCAAGCTCCTTCATCACCAAACGGAGACCCTGTTCTTCTCACCTTCGTAGTACTTTTCCTTGTCTTGGAGAGACCGGCGACCTTGACCAGAGCCAGGCGCCGTTGTCCACCGTGCCGCTGTTGTTCCAAGAGTTCCGTGTTGCTGAAGCTCAATCTGCTGCAGAGTTCTGTTCAAGAGGCTTCACTATCGTTTCTTCGCAAGTCCCACCGCACTGCCAGCTTCTTCGGTGAAGCCCATCGTCTCCGCTGCTCCGTTTCAGCTCGCCTCAGCAGGGCCACGCCAAGCCCGGCACCACTTTGCAGCGTCAGAGAAGCTGTCGCGCCACTGTGCACAGCTATTTCCTCTCCTATTTGGAGCTGCTGCTCTCCCAAGAACCAAGCCAAGTTGCGTATAGTAATCTGTGAGGTAATGCTTCTCATCTAGTCTTTTGTTTGATTGCTTTAGCAGAAAACTTGGGTTATGCTTGAATGGTTACCAACTCATTAGCATTTGGTATGTTTTAGTTCGAATTTTTTGGCTTGAAGGATTTCTGATTGGATTATGAATTTCTAGCTTAAATCCTGTCATGATTTAGGAACCAGTTTGATCGCAATCTCTCGTTTAGTTACTGATTCCTTGACTAAAAATTGGTTTGGTTTTTGAATGGTTTATTTCATGAATTTTGATGGTGTTAGCTTGCTTGAGATTGCTTCGATTCGAATTTGTGAAATTTTACTGAGTTAATTCTTCTTCATGGAAGACCTGGGTTATAATGTGTACAGTTCATTGAGAATCCGTGGGTAGTCTTTGACATGAAACTTTCACTAGGTCGTTAAATTACTTCACGAGAATTTTGGTCATCCTTGTTAGCTTATATTATATTAAGGAAATTATTTTTGAGTAAAACCTTTTAAGAAATAGAGATTTTCTCAAAAGAATTATTTTATTTATTATTTTTAAAACCTCAATTTAGAATAAGAAAGGAATTTTTTTTAAATTACTTTTAAAACTCTAATTTGAAATAGAGAGAAATTTTTTTATAAAATTATTATTTTAAAACTTTTGTTTGGAATAGAAAAGGATTTCTTTCAAAATTATTTTTATTTAAAAATTTTGATTCAAAATGGATAAGGATTATTTTTGAAATTTTTAAAAATTTTTTAAACTAATACTAAATTAAATTAAAATAAATTAATTAGATCATTTTTTATTTTAAAAGAATGTTTAGGTGTTACCCTCGAACCCAATCTCTGAAACAAAAATTATATTCAATTAAGTGTACAATCTTATTTTAGATAATTTAAATTAATAACAACTACAAAAAATAAAAATAAAGGGTTGACACTAAATTGCGTTATCAGCAATATATATATATATATATATATATATTTCAAGGTAATGATAATGAAAAATTTTTGGGTGACTAGCCTGAAATCAAAATTATTAAAATTGATTTCTTTTTCTTAGGTTGCATATTGACAACTTTGCAAAAATGTGCTCAATCTGATGAAATCATCGTCAAACAAAAATGTGTAGAACAAGATCTTGATGATTTATTGAAGCTTGAGAAAATTATTTGGTGTCAAAGAAGCAGAGCAAATTGGCAACAACATGGAGACTAAAACACTAAATTTTTTTCCATGGAAAAACCTCTCAAAGAAAGGAGCATAATTGAATTGATTCTATTATTGATGAAAAGTGTAATAAATTTTCCATGAGGAGGGGCTAGCTAAGGTAATGATCTCTTATTTTGAGAACCTTTTTTCCTCCAGCAATTCTTCTAAAGTAAGCCAATTACTAAAGTGGTTGTAGGCAGGGTTTCTAACAACTCAAATGAGACCTTTGTGGGAGAATTTATTAGAAAAAAAACAGTTTCTATAGCACTAAAACAAATCTTAACGGACTGATTTTGGGGCACAAGCAGCAAACAGCCCCATTGGACCTGCATTTTTATAAGGTCCAGTTTCGGAGGGTACGTTGTGATGGATCATGCATATTAATTGGATTCATGTGAGAACCACAAGAAACGGTTTAATTTGGTTGGGCAAATTATGGGGATAACAGAAGAAGAAGAAGAAGAATCCTTTCGGTTGCACTTTCATGGGTTATGCATTATGCAGTTTGAGATTTACTTTAACACTATACAACGGCGACCGGAGGCCTAATCCCGTGACCTGAAACATTGTGTGGTATACTTTGTGGAAGTATGGAACATGCTAGAAACCTTTTAAAATTTGCAAGTGCTACACTTACTAAATTGCATTATCTGCAATATATATATATATATATATATATTTCAAGGTAATGATAATGTAAAATTTTTGGGTAACTAGCCTGAAATCAAAATTATTAAAAATTGATTTCTTTTTCTTAGGTTGCATATTGACAACTTCGCAAAAATGTGTGCAATCTGATGAAATCATCGCCAAACAAAAATGTGTAGAACAAGATCTTGATGATTTATTGATGCTTGAGAAAATTATTTGTTCTCAAAGAAGCAGAGCAAATTGGCAACAATATGGAGATTAAAACACTAAATTTTTCCATGGAAAAACCTCTCAAAGAAAGGAGCATAATTGAATTGATTCTATTATTAATGAGGAGTGTAATAAATTTTCCATGAGGATGAGCTAGCTAAGGTAATGATCTCTTATTTTTAGAACCTCTTTTCCTCTAGCAATCCTTCTAAAGTAAGCTGATTACTGAAGTGGTTGTAGGCAGGGTTTCTAATAACTCAAATGAGACCTTTGTGGGAGAATTTATTAGAGAAAAAAAGTTTATATAGCACTAAAACAGATGCATTCAACAAAAACCTCAATCCCAAATGGTCCTCCTCCTTTACTTTATCAAAAATTCTGGAGTATAGTTGGAGATGATGTGGTCACATAGGTTCTCAATATTCTTAATGCCATAATTGAATCATACCTTTACTTGTTTAATCCCAAAATTGAAGAAACTTGTGCATACTACTAGCCCTTGTAATGTTTTCATTAAACTGGCTACCAAAACAACTCTTAATAGGCTTCAAACCATCCGTCCAACTATTATTAGTGATTTTCAAAGTGCCATTGTCCTAGGAAGACTCATAAAAAATAATGCATTGGTAGCCTATGAGATTTTTCATTATACGAAGAAAAATTGTGGCAAGAAAGAATGCTTAGATCTTAAACTTGAAATGGCCAAAGTATATGATTGTGTTGAGTGGGGATTTCTAGAGTCAATGCTGGTTTGTATGGGTTTTCCAAATAATTGGTTAGTTTGATTATGCCTTGTTTGACTACTATTTTTTTTTCTCCATTCTTGTTAATGGGGAACCCACAAATAATTTTTTCATTCATAGAGGCCTAAGATAAAGAGACTCACTCATAACCTGCAATAAGCCATGGATAATCACCAAAAATAAAATTGTATTGGCAGATTTTATCCTCTAGTAAAACAATTTTTCTAAAAAGATGTTGGCAGTAATCCACTAAATATCTGTCAGTAAAATGAAATTATCTTTACCCCTTGGCATTCAAAATAATCTATCGGTAATCTTCCCTTTTAAAAGTGTATAGCCACTATTTTTCTCATTTTGCTCGATTTTCTCATTTTCCTCCATCTTCTCTTCTCTTTTCTTCCTCTTCTCTATCTTCTTCCACTTTCTCTTTAACATGCCACAAGAAAACAACTATTTTGTTGATGTAGCTGATTTGCTAGTTGTTATAGCTCAAATAAATGATAAGTAATTGATTTTATCCTCAAATGTTATATTTATTTTGCAAAACTAAAATTTCTTTACTATTGTTTACCTTTTAAATGCTTATATATGATATACACATACATGTATCTTTTCTATTTTAGTTATTATGTGAAGATGTTCGGATTACGTATCTGAGTTTGTCAGTTATTGTATGTATACATAGTTGGTGGTGGATATTAGTTTTATTTTGAGACAACAAAAATTTCACATCACCATCAATGGATGTATAACACGAATTATCTAGGTCAAACAAGACTTAGACAAAAGTTTGTTGATGGTTTTATTGCATATGCTTGTTGGTTGCCATTGTATATATCTAATGTGAATCTTAGGTGTACTTGTAATAAATGTAAAAGTGTAAAACTCTTGACTCTTGACACAAGAATGGTTTTTCTACATAGATATGGTTTTAAACCTAATTACTAGTATTTGACAGACCACAATAAAGAAGATAAAATAAGATTTCATTACAATGCCAATATTACAAGTACTTCTAGCAACATTTATGTGGGTTGTGAAGACAATATTGGTCATTATCAGTCTATGTTTTTTATGTTACTAGGCCTGACCTTGAGCAACATTACTAAGGAAATTTAGAAAAATATACAAATTCAAAGGCCCAACAATTTTATAATTTGCTACATGCTTCTAAGCAAACATTATGGCATGGTTACGAAGAGCACTCATAATTATTAGCAGTAGTGAGAATGTTGAGCATAAAATTAGATTCAAATCATAATCAATACTCCTTTAATTTATGGGTTAAATTTATGAGGGAATGTATATCTTAACTCAAATTGGTACTTGATGATTTTTGTAAGGCTAAAAAAATTGGTATCTAAAATAGGACTAAAATAAAAAAATTAATTTTAGCATTAATGGTTACATGTTGCACTACAAAGACAAAGCAATGAGAGGGAATGAAAATTCTATAGATCTCCCAGATACAAGCCAAGGCAAAGAGATAAAGGGAAAGATTTGCCTGGCTATAATGCATTATATGCCTCTAATTCCTAGATTACAAAGTTCATATGCTTTTATGAGTTTAGCCCCGCACATGAGGTGGCATCATGAGAACAAGCAAGCCAAAGGTGTGCTAAGACATCTATCAAATGAAGAAGCATGGAAACACATTGATGGTGAGCAAGTTTAGGCAAAAGTCAGTGGTTTGCCTAAAATAACATAACATAATTTAATCTGGGGAGGCTTAACTAGTTTGAGGTTAGTCATAATTTAGATGTAATGCATATAAAAAAGAATGTCTTTGACAATATCTTTAATATTGTGATGGATATGAAAGGAAAAACTAAAGACAACAAGAAATCAAGGGTGAACTTGAAAGAATATTGTAGGTGAAAGGAATTGGAGTTGACAAAATTGGCCATGGCAAGTTTGCCAATCCTAAAGCCACTTACATATTGACCTTGTAGCAAAAAAGAGCCATATACAAATGGCTAAAAGAGTTAAGAATGTCGGATTGTTGTGCGTGAAACTTGGCCAAATGCATAAACAAATGAGAGGGAAAGTTATATTGTATGAAAAGTCACAACTGCCACATATTTATGAAGTGTTTGCTAATGATTGCATTTAAATCATTGCCTAACAATGCGTGGAAGCCTTTAGCAGAGTTGAGTCCATTTTTTTGAGAATTGTGCTCAACCAAACAAGGGTAGACAAATTGTTGGTTATGCAATATAACATTCTTGTTATATTGTACAAGTTGGAAAGGATTTTTCTCCCATCTTTCTTTGACTCGATGGAGCATTTACTAGTGCACCTAGCTTATAAAGCTTGGATAGACAATTCAGTTCAATACCAATGGATGTATCCTTTTGAAAAGTACAAACATACATAATGGAGTATTCTTTATGTTGTATTTTTAATTAAACTTGTAATAAAGTTCATGTATGATTTTTTTATTTGATTAGGATTATGGGTGATGTCAAAAAAAAAATGAAAAATAAAGCACAGGTGGAGAGTGCAATATGCAAGGCTAACATAATAAGGAAGACCTCCCATTTGCGTTTCTATTATTTCATGCCTCATTTGCAATCCAGAAGAACTTAGGTCGATTGTTTGATGACTGTGCTTTGGGAGAAGCCACAAAATGGTGGCTTAACGATGCAAAGTACAACTCTGCAACCTTGCACATTTTATTAAATTGTGATGAAGTCTAGCCATAGCAAAAGTGTATTGCATGTACTTAAATAAACAAATATTTTGTCAATATTTATGAAATGCGATTAATTTTAAAATGCAAATTTGCTTATAGTCTTTTCTTGCAAGTGTCTTGTGTCCCAATTGACCAATAGGACACGTTCATACAATTACATTTTACATCTTAGTTCAAGAGTTATGCAAGTATTTATAGATTAATGTGTACATGCTTATTATATTATGAAATAAGTAACATGTTGTATGTATATAGACACATATCAAAATTATGACTTCCATTGAGGTACTTTAACTAGATGTCATGTTCTAAACCATTGTTACATATGCATACATATATTGTCTTGTAGGTGCATGATCCAGCGAATGAAATAAATGATAGAAATCTACATTCTTTAGCATGAGGGCCTAATAAAGATACTAAGAGTTGGCAAAAGTTTTTCGTGAATGGGTTTAGGTTTCACACAGCATCTTGATTAGCAAGGAAAAAAACAAATAATAGCGGTGTCTAGATCAAAGGAACTGATATAGGTGATGACAATGAATATTATGGTATCCTTAAAGATATGCTGGAATTGGATCATTCTGGACTCCCTTTGAAGAAAGTTATCTTGTTTGACTATGAGTGGCTCAACCCCACTAGACTACAGGGGACAAGACTTCATAATTAGTTTAAAATTGTTAAGGTCAACTAATCCCATGGGTATGAACACTATGATCTATTCATTGTCGAATAGCAAGTGACACAAGTTTATTATGTACCTTACTTGACCATAGATAGAGTTTGATATTGTAATTGGTGAGTAATCATCAAGACAGAGGCTCAGGGGAGGGTGGAAATTGATAATAAATCAGAATGACCTTACCAAGTTGATGCACCACAATAGGCCAAGATCATGCTTGTTGATAAAACTATGCTGGATGCCTTACGTGACACCTTACATGATGACGATGGGGGCTTTGAAGAAGTTCAAAATTGATCATGAGTGTACAAGTCATCACATGTATCATTTAGAAGATGAAATTGAATATGTAATCAACTCTAAGAGCACTGACAAACTTAGCTTGTAAGATGCCAATGATACTAAAGAAGATGAGGACATTGTTGATATTGAGCAAGAATAAGAACATGATGAAGCCTTAGATTAATTAAATTCTATTATATTATAGTTGACAATTAATTAATTATTGTACTCTATTTATGAAAGCTTGATATAATTTCACTTAAAAATATTAAAGACAACTTCAATTTTAATTAATTAATAATACAAACTAAATTATATAATTCTATAAATTTTGTTATAAAAAAATAATTTACTTAATAGCTGTTAAATTTGTATTTAAATTAATGTCTATAATATACTTTATTTTATTTGTCTATTAATTTTTAATTTTATAAGAATGATTTTTTTGACACATATTGTAATTCCTTAAGATACAAAAGTTGCATCCAAAAGTGCCCAAAGGCTACAAAATAAGTTTATTGGTGGCATAGGCCACCAATAAAATTTGAAATGACAATAATTAATTGCCCTTATGGTAGTCAATTGTCATATCAATTATTTACTAGTGGTTTAGGCCACTAGTAAAATTCAATCACAAAACAATTGGTTATCATTACGTTAGCCAATGGTCACATCATGTTTTTAGTGGTGGTTTAGGCTGTCAGTCAAAATCAAGCATGAAGTAATTGGCTTACACTGTAGCAGTGAATGGGTCTCATCAATAATTTATCAATGGCATAATAAACTCAAAATGATTGGCTGTAACTACAATGCCATTCACAATTTACTAGCAGCTTGGGCCATTGATTAAAAATAAAAATAGAAATGGTTGGCTACCATCGTGTCAAGCAATGACGGCCAATTAATTTTATTAGCAGTCTTTAGCCACCATTAAAATTAATTTGTTTGTGATTATCTACATAATCAATGCCAAATTTTGCCCATAAAAAGTTTCAAATTTTTTTTTAAATTCTCCAGTAACTTAATGCCACAAGTTAAATCCCTCTATAAGGTAGTCCCACGAACTCCCTCTCACTCCTACTGGCACCATTCTCTCTTCTCCTCTCCCTCACTCTACTCTTCATCTGATACACCTCTAGTCTCCCTCACTTTGACAAGCTCCAACAACATCCTCCACCTAGTAAGGTTGGCTTTCTCTTCTCTCCTCTTCTAATCCCTATTCTCTCTCTATTTTCTCCTACTTTCTTTTGTCTATTTGAAGGTTTCCCTTCACTTCTCTGTTACTTCTTCATTCTCTACTTGCTATTAAAGTTTCTTTTCCCCATTCTCCATCACTTCTCTATCAATTCAATGTAAATGAATTTAGGCTAGAAGACTTAAACAAACTATTTTGATGCCAAAATTGTGATGTTATGGTTGATGATAGTAAGGTAGATGACTTCCTTTAATTTTGATGTTATAGTTGCTGAGTATGCATGGTTATTGTTTGAATTTTATATTGGGTTGCTATTTGAATTTAATATAATGTTATGTTGTATTTACTATATGAATTTCAATTGATGTTATGTTGTGGATACTTTGTCAAAATTTTTGTAAAAATTGAATTAATTTGAGGTTATTAATTTGTTACTCATAATTTAAATAAGATTTAAAACCAATTTATTATGATTTAGGTTCTCAGTTAGTCATAATTTAAATTTAGGCTAATTATTAATTAGTTTGTTAATTATAAGTTAAAGTGGAAATAAATAGAAAATTAATTTTAGATTGTGTTAAACATTTTAGATTATAATTTATGTTAATTTTGATTTAAGTTATTAGTTATTTATGATTTAGGTTCTTAGTTAGTCATACATATGATTTCTAACTTAGTGAAAATTTTTAGATTATAATTTAGGTTAATTTTGATTCAAGTTATTAGTTATTTATGATTTAGATTATTAGTTAGTCATAACTCATAAGTATGATTTCTGGCTTATGTCAAAATTTTTGAAAGATTTTAATTAATTTTAGGTTATTTTACCATTAGTTTACAATTAGATTTAGGGTATGTTAATTTTTATGTCAAAGTTTTTTTAATTTAAAGTTAGGTTAACAACTTAATTAATTTATGTTAATTTGTTTATATTAGTTATATTTATAGGGTCTTTAATAAACTATTTATGTGAGCATTGTAAAGTAGTTATTGTCTAAATTTGAATATAACATCTTATACTAATACTATGTTTGAGTGTTTAACACTTTATATTTATATTTTGATAATTTTATTCTAATTAAATAGTTATTATTAGAGGACATCTGGTATATACCCACTTATCAAGGTAAGCATTGGAGTCGACCTTCTAAGGCCAGCAATCGACTTTGAATCTCTAGGACCACCCTACCCACCACCAATCCCACTCCACCTACCATTCCTACCACCTCTCCTACACAACTGCATATTACTATGGTACCTATAACTGGTTATTATCCTCCCCTCACATCTCATTCAATTTCCACACCATCTCTTGATTCTCCACCACAGCCTCCTAGCCCACCCACTTTTTCAGCTTCTCAGCCTGAAGAAGATCATGACATAGGTGTGTTGCCTATGGCACCTACTCTTATTTTGCCTAACAAATAATTTGGATATGTATTTTAATTTTAAACTTTATTTTTAAATTATGTTTCAAATATTTGTTAAGGTTTATTAACTTAATTATTGCCATTCTTTTAAGAACTTCCAATATGTGGAAGTCATCCACACCCAATAGCCATGGTTTGATGAATGTGATCCAAGAACGATTAGATTTCCCCTATAAGATGTAGGGAGATATTCTCATCCTTACTCGTCACATGGAGCTTGAGGAGTGAAAAATGAGTATAAGTGTATTATTTTTGTTCACTATTAAATCTTATATGATTTTACTAACTTTGTTTTCTAGAAGTATGTTACGTTCAACGAGCATCTCCACAATGCACATATGTGAAGGGTGTTTAACAATCGAGGGTCAAAACAACTATGTAAACTATATAAAGATGTTCGCAAGGGTGAGGCAAGGCCTTTCTAGATGTAGTCCATAGTTTAGATGGACCTTTGGAGTTAAAATGTCAAAGTTCAAAGCCAAGTCTGACAAGGCAAAGAAGAATAAGGCATCAAAGAAGGGGGGTCACTCCACACTGTGTGCAGTTGGGAACAACCGAGGATAGATTGGTTAGTAACATTATTTGATGTTTTGCAAATATATCTTATTATTACTATAATTGAATTAATTTCTTAATCTTTTTGTACTCATCAAAACAAATAGGATAAGGTTTGGGTTGACAAGTGCTTGTGGACAACCTATATGAGGTTTTTTTTATTATGTTAGTTTCTTTGATGTTATTTTAGTTTGATTTATTTTATAATTGAAATTAAGTTTTGTAAATTTTTTACAGGATACATTTGTGGTAGAGGTTCAACAACTATCCCAGTTGTCACAACAATATCCAAAGGGATCGAGGGATAACTCTAACCCAATTAGTCAAGAAGAAGTTTGGAGAGAGGTGGCTGGTATCACCTATAAGAGCCAAGTTTATGGCATGGATGCACAGAGTGGTAAAAGTAAAGCATGGTTTGCATTGGGTTCTAGATCCTATTATACTACTTCTTCCAGCTATATTGATCCATTTGTATGGCTGGTTTGAGGAAGAAGATAAGGGAAGAGTTCAACTCGAAGTTCAACCAGCACATTGCCTTAGTATAGGCCCAGATGCATGCCAACATGCAGGCCTAGGTGTAGGCTCAGGTACAGGCCCAGTTAGAGGTGTAGTTGTTTTAGTTTGTGGACTCAAATGGAGGCTAAGAAGCAGCTACCTTGTTGTATTTAGGGCATAGATTTGATTAGACTTTAACCCAACAACCTTCAATGCAGTCATCTCCTAAGGACCCACCCCTAAAGAATTAGGAGCCCCCAGTAACCCATTTGATGACAATAGTCAGATGTTAGGATTTAATTTTTCATGGATATTGTATTTGACATTATTACAATTTTAGAATGTAATTAAAATATTTACTTTAATTTTTATCTTTTTATTTAATATTTAATTTGATAATTTTACTAGAATTTTATATTATAGTTGTAAATAAAAACTATGCAAAAAAAAAGATTTTTTTGACAAATTTATGTAGCTCAAAAATTTATCACCTAATTAAAAAATTAGTGAATAAAATATTATTAATAAATTTCTAGCAACCTTAATCCCTTGATAATTAAAATTATGTAATAAAAAATTAATTAACAAAAATATTATTAATAAATTTTCTACAGTGTTAATTCCTCAGTAATTAAAATTTTTATCCTTTTTACCAAGAGACATGATTGTTGGTTAAATTCATAAAGTCTTTGGATTAAAATTTCTTTATTTTATTGAGGGTTATATCCATGGGTAAATTTCATAAATTCTTCAGTAATAACACATTGTCCTCATTTTACCAAAAGATATATCTGTTGGTAAAATAAATAATCGTTTTAAATAAAAGTAAAATCATCAAGAAAAATTAATCAATTTACTATCTATCTTATTTAATTTAGCAGCTGTAGACATAAAAATCGATTGCTAAATATTACCAAGCCATTTTTCTAGCAGATTAAATTTGCATGTAAATCCACTAGTTTTTTTATTTTAATGACAAATTTTTATAAACCCATAGGAAAAAGGCAACCAATAATGGGAATTATTTTTGCACTGTTATGTCATGGGGTGTTTTAGACTCCCACATGGATGGTGAATAATCTTTTGTGGGAGGCTAAAGGGAATGAGAGAAAATTTACTTGATCAGATGGATGAAAATAACATACTTTGAAAGACAAGGGGTATTCAATTTCAGAATTTTTGGGGCTTTTAACTCATCTCTCCTTGTTAAACAAGGTTGGTCATCCCTAATGGCTAGAATTATTAATAGTTGTACTATCCTAGAACTAACTTTTGGAAAGCCCTAGTAGGTCTCAAGCCTAGTTATACTTAGAGATGTATAATTAGTACCCAGTGAAATTTGGGTCATGGCTATTACTTGTTGGTTGGAAATGGGTCTAGTATTGATATTTGGGAAGACCATTGGTTGCCTAACCAAAATGGCTACCTTGCGTGGAGTCTAGCTTGTGAGAGTAGACTCATTGATAATGAGAGGAGGCTTTGGAATTGGGGAGTTACTGAAGACCTATTTTACCCTTTTGAAGCTGAACAAATTTTGCATATTCCTCTCACAAGATACTCAAGAGATGACACAATGGTTCAACATGGGATAAGAGATAGTGAATATTCAACAAAGTCAGCTTATCATTTTGTGATTGATCATGATATTGCAACATCAACAGTTTTTCAATGCACTCATCTTTCATTTCCTTAGAATTCTATGTTGTCTTTGTAAGTCCCAAATAAGATCAAGATTTTTTTGTGGAGGCTTTTCCATAATGGCTTGCCAACCATTGCAACCTCTAGAGGAGGAGGTTCCTTTTACCAACGTTATATCCTTAATGCACAATTGCAGAAGAGACCATTTCTCATGCTCTTATAGACTATTGATGGATTTAGAGGGCTTGGTTTGGATCTTCATTGTCTTTTAGATGGCTAGAGATTGAAGTTGTTTTAGTTTTGTCTTGGTGGAAAAATTTTATGCTCTTGAGGTCAAAGGAAAATTTAGCCTATGCCGCCACTTTTCTATGGGTGATATGGTGGAATAGAAAATATTATGTTTTGAAGGCAGTTCATTGGACTACCAAGACATTTATGCTCTAGTTTTTGGGACCCTTACTGATTATGGAGTCTCTTCGTCTCTTAGAAAGGAGCAAAGAACTCAGCAAGTATTGAATGTGTGGTCTCCACCATCTCAATCCCTATATAAGCTCAATATTGATGCTATGAACAGATATAATGGAGGCTTTGGGTATGGTTATCCACAATAGAGAGGGGATGATAATGGTGGCTGCGTCAAATTTAATCCAAGGTAATGATGATGTTAGATTAGCAAAATTTCTAACACTTTAACATGGATTCTAGCTGGCATTGGAGTTAAAGTTCATGGGGAGCCTTTATGCTAAAGTGGATTGCCTTGAAGTGGTTTCAGTCTTTTATGGTCTACATAAGTCTCATTCCTATTTTGATGTTACAGTTGATGAGTGCATGAAGCTATCTATGGCTTTCTCAAACATTTCCCTTTCACATATTCTCATAATAGGCAATGGGGTTTCTCATGCCCTTATAGCTCTAGCATTTGAGTATCATGATTTTATTTGGGCAGAGGATACTCCACAATCTATTGTTCAGTTGGGTTTGAATGATGCCATTTTGGCTCTTGATCAATAAAGATTCCACTTTTTTTGTAAAAGAAAAATAAATGTCATTTAGACTTACAACAAAAATCATACTTGGCCCAAGATCCATACTCTCAATTTTTTTTTTCAGTTCTTCTATTTTCACAAATTAAAATTTACAAAATTCAACTTAAAATAATTTAAATCATTGAATTTATTGGGTCTTATAATTTAAATTGTAGGATCTAATAGATTAACAAATCTTATACTTCTTTCTAAGGATTTAATGAACTTTTTTAGTGAGAATTCTTTTTCATTTTTTTATGTCACTTGAATTTTACCTTGTATACCAATTTGTAACAAATCCCAATATAAGAATCTACTAATGAGGCCTAGTACAAGGACCAACTTTTGTGAAACTACTATGATTTAGAGAATATATCAACAAATTAGTGTAAACATAACATTGCTCAAACCTTAATTGTTTAAATTTCTAAATGGGGAGAGAAAAGGAGAGGGAAAAAATGTTGGGTATTTTTACTTCTATTGGCCCCAAGTATAGAAAAAAAGAAAGAAAAAAAATACAAAAACTAGTCAAGTTGGAAAAAGGGAGTTTAGTTCAAATATGAAAAGACTTGCAAGACAAGATAGAGAGTTGGTAACCCTATAGGAATAAGAAAGATGGCATTTTCCCTATAAATCAAAGAGTTAGAGATTTGTGTATATGTGTGTGTTGGTACAAAGTCGATTACTTGGTAATTTTAGTTGAGAGGAAAATATTTTGACAATAATTTAGGTATAATTGGGATTTGGGTTTGTAAGAGGAATTTAAGATTGGTAATTGTATGCTTTCATTGATTTAATATTGAATTGTTTTGTGGGGTGGACATAGAGCAAAATCGAACCACTTAAATTTTTGTGTCTTCATCAATTTTGTTTGTGGAAATAATTTTTCCCATCAAATATGGTATTAGAACCAGGTTGATTTGAGATGGCTTAAGTTCAAGGATTGGCTAGGTAGCAACAAATTTAAGGTGGAGCCATTTGATGGCAAAATAATTTTAGCATATGGCAAAGCATAGTGAAAGATATTTTGGTATAGAAAGGACAAAGTAAAGCCTTAAAGGAGAAGAATATTGACAAGATACTAGACGAAGATTGGGAAGAGATGTAGATGAAAACAATTAGCACAATACAATTGTGTCTAGCACTCAAGTAAAATAATATGTTTTGGATGAATCTTCGGCTATGAATTTATGGAAAAACTTGAAAAATCCTTATATGTTGAAATCTCTCACAAATCACTTGTTTTTAAGAAAGAATTATATGAATTAAAGATCACTAAAGGTACTGATATTAAAAATCAGTTGAATTGTTTTAACAAGTTCATTAAAAATTGATAATGAAGATAAAGCTTTGTTGATATTGTCGTCTTTACCACCTTCTTATGAGAATTTGGTAACTATTTTGCCAGTTGGAAACTCAAAATTGAGGATGCAACATCTGCAATTTTAGAAGAAAATGAAAAAAATTAGAAAGACTGTTATGAGTTCTGTTGTTCAACCTAAGGGAACAATTTGTGTTGCTAGTTCTAAGAATGGGAGGAATATATCTCATGGCAATAGAAATTTCTAAGGAATATCTAGATCAAGTTTAAGACCTAAACCTAATTGTAGTGATAAAGAATGTTACTAGTGTCACATGATGGGTAACATCAAGTTTTTTGTAGGAAGCCGAAAGCAGAATAGAAGATTTTGAGAAAAGAAAAGAAAAGTCAAAATATGTCACTTCGATCGCTCAAGATTGTTAGCATGATGATGATGACGTTACAATAGTTGAAGAAAGTAAAAGTTCTTTTAATTGTTGGATTATGGTTTCTAGCTACAAGTTCTAATAATATTTATGTTCATTGAGAATTTGATACTTATGATGCTTATAATGATGGGGATGTGAAACTACCTAATGTTAATAATTAAAATATTGTTGGAAAAGGCACTGTGAAAATAAAGTAAATGATAGTAGTGTGAAGACTCTTAGAGATGTGAGGCATGTGCCTAAACTTGGAAAGAATTTAATTTCAATAAGAAGATTGGACTCTTTGGGTTATGAATATTTTGGTGGAGTTGGAGATTTGAAGGATTTCAAAGTTTCTAGGGTCTTGATGGAGGGTATGAAATTTGGTTGGAATTTATATAGAGTTAAGGAGAGCGTCAGTAAGAAAGCTTTTAATGATGTAAAAAGGGTGGAGCATGCACATGTGCCAAAGAAGAAAGTTAAATTTGCAAATTTGTTGGTGATCTCAATTCATATTGATTGAGGAATAAAGATGTCCTCTCATCTTTTATTTCTACAAAAGGCTCACATCTTGTGTTTAAACCTTTTGATTAGTTAGGTCATATAATTCAATTTGTGGGACCCCATAAAATCAATAATCTAAATTATATATTGTTATGATTATGTGAGAATAACACGCTCATTGGTTGAGTTGTAGGTGTCAATACAATTAAGGCAAGATGGAGATTATCAAGTTTTTGCCTTAAATTGGCCCAAGTTTAGGAAAAAAATAAAGAAGAGAAAGAAATGAACACTAGTCAACACTAGAAAAAGGAATTATTGTTGGAATAGGAAAAGACTTGCAATACAAGATAGAGAATTAGTAATCTTGTAGGAATAGGAAAGAGGGTATTGACCCCATAAATAGAAGAGTTAGAGATTTATTTATGTGTGCGTGGTAGTAAGAGAGTTGATTGCTTGTTAATTTTAGTTGAGAGGAGTTTTACTTTAAGTGGGTAATATTTTGATAGGGATTTAGTATAATTGGAACATGGTTTTATGAGAGAATTTCGAACTGCTTAAATTTTTGTGTCTTCATCAATTTTGTTTATTAGAATGATTTTTCCCAACAGAAAGGCACAGGAAAGACGATGGTAATGTTTTGTATTCTACTTCCTATGTGTTTATATATAGAGGAAATGAGAGAAAAGAATTAAACTACTAAAGAATCTATTTTGTTCTTGTATGAATGTGTAGAAAAGTGAAAGGAAATAATAATAATAATAATAATAATAATAATAATAATATGTAGAACAGGTTTCTTAATCCCATTCGGCCTAAGTATAATATTCTTACGCAATATAGCGAGTTTCCATAATTCTTCAATTATGCAATAATTCTTCCTACCAAAGAGACAATAGATGGGAGCTTATGGAGATTTTAGATGTTGCTACATAATATGTCCTATAAGGCGTCAAACTATGGATTCTTATGGCCTTAATTGATATTCAAATTTGTCAAGTCAACATGTCCTCTATGCACTCTTCTTGTTACTACATATAGCAAACTGATGCTGTCTATACTTTTCATATTTATTTTTGTTATTTTTATAAACTGAATTTTATAAAATATTTAATTAAAAAATTTATCCTTAGGTTGCATCTCATTCTTCTTTCTGCTCAACATTGCATGTGAAATTGACCTGAATTTCTTAGCTTTTGAACTCACTATTGCTATAGTCTATGCATGTAAATATTGAGAGGTCTCAAATTTTAATTTTATAGGAAATGAACCATTATCTGCAAATGTGTTAGTTACTTATTTGAATCACTAAATTTGAATTTTCTCTGCTAATAGTGTGTTTGTGAGCTATCAATTGAGTTCAATTGTATGATTTATAATGATTCCCTAACTAATTATATGCTTCAAAACTTCATTTTGCCACTCCTTTAAAATGATAACTTAATCAAAGATAGAAGACCAACTCTTTGTGCCTATCAATATCGATCAATGATCTGATTCTGCCGATAGTGAAGAGGTTAAAAGTTAAATGGAACTGATAGTCTAAGGAAATATGGAGTCAACATCTCTTTGAATAAAGAATATAGAGCTATGAAGGTGGCATTGAAGGCAATTTATGGAGATGTAGACAAGCAATTTTGAAGCTATGGAGGTACTGGGCTGCTGTTAAGGCCTCTAATATTGGCAGCACTAGGGTTGTAAAAACAGAAGGCTAGGTGTTCCAAAGACTATAATTTGTTTAGATACATATAAGAAAGGCTTTCTTGCAGTATGTGGACCTTTCATAGGGGTGGATGGATGCCATCTGAAGGGCAGAATTATAGGGCAAATGCTTCGTGCTGTGGCAAATGATGCCAATGACAATATAGTTCCAATTGTTTGAACTGTTGTGGAGATAGAAAATAAGGCATATGAGCAGCGCATATTCTTGGGAACAAAATGTGGTCACAGGCCACATAAAGTGAGATTTATTCCTGTACAATGAGGAATATGCTGGTTAACCCATAAAGAGAAGGATGAGGGAAAAAGAAGAAAAACCTCAAAATCCTTACCAAATGTGCAAGAAGGGAAGTATGTTATAGTGTGGTAGCTGTGGACAGATTGGCCACAATGCTAGGTCCTGCAAGGCTGCACTCAATCCGAACGGAAAAGCATACAAGAAGTATCCTAAGAATAGTTGGCACTAGTGGAAATGTAAAAAGGAAACAAAGAAAGATAAATTTAAATTTGAAGTCAACAATTTGAGTCGTACACAAGCTCTTGTACATTCTTTTATGCTTTTTCTCATTGATAACAATTCTATTCTACATTAACTAGAATTTCTGAACAATTTCTGAAGGAGCTGCACAAAGTAAAGCACATGGTGGTGTATCATCCTCTAGATTCTAAATGTTAAATTTTAAACTTTAATTCTTTTAGTATTTTTTAGGAGATGTAAAAAATCTTACGAGATTTTATATCTTATGACTTGAGATTAAAAAGTATTTACTTTTGGTATTCTAATGGTGAAAGATTGTGTCATTTTTACCTTAAATTTGAAGGTTGTATTAAGACATTAAACTTTTGTTATAACATTATGTCATCTAAGTATATTAAGGAATCCAATTCTGTTAATTTTGAAATGGCAATATTTGAACAAAACAAAAGAAAATAATTTTTCAAATATGTTTTGGTGAAAATATCATTCTATTAATATGCATGCAACTGGCCTTAAATTTATTTTTGATTTTTCATATGATCTTCTCATGTAAAGTTGCATATCATGTAGATCAACATTCAATTAATAATAAAATTTTATATATATCATATTGAAAAGAAAATGCAAATAATAATCTTGCATGCTATTTCAAACTGGTAGATATAATATAAAATTTTTATTTAATTGAGACCAAGAAAATGTATTTTTTCTTCAAAAAAAAAAATTCGTTGTAAACACACACCATTAATTTTTTGATCTTTACAAGTACACCTATTTAGTTTTACACTGCTTATTAATGTATTTATTTAACTTCAAATTATTTACAAGTATATCTCTTTAATTTATAAAATGTGAGATTCTATTAAAAATTTTAGCAATCAATAAAAAAAGGTCACGAGTATAGATAATCACGTATAAATTATATACTTGTTGATTACTTATAGGTAAATAAATAAAAAAAATACATTTATATATATTTGAAAAATATATTTATATTGTTTTGAGTAAAATACACTAAATCTGCTTGTATATTAAGTTATATGCAAAAAATTCTCTTATAATATTAATTAAGATAAATTATTTTTTACACTTTAAAAATTATATAAATTATCTCTACTTATCTTAAATTACTCTCAATTTACTTTTAATTTACCTTCCAATTATCCTCAATTATTTTTAAATTACCCTCACATATCTTATATTATTTTCAAATTAACCTTAAATTATTTTTAATTTAGATTATGTGAAAATAATTTGTATAATTTTTAAAGTTTAGGGATGATTTGTCTCAATAGATACCACAAATGTACATTACCTAAAGTGCAACGGAGTTTAGTTTATTTTACCCTTTTTTTTTTATAGTTAAAGTTACATATCAAATTTACTAGCTAATGAGATGTACATACTGATGCATTCGTTTCCATGGCAATTGTAAAGAGATGGCGTTATTTCCTTCTGAAATACTTGCCCTCATTAAAAATAAAAATTACAGCTTCAACTTGCCAACTCAGAATAAAAGGAAGGAATTTTCAATAGCCCACTCTATAATGAAAATTGGAAGACACCACCAATGCCGACCCCGAATGAAGGAAAAAAACTTCAGCAACCCACTTTAGTGCGGAGCATTGTTAACCTAACGTGGAAACAATGCACACACTTTGCACATTCGCATTCTCTCCCACTCCTAATTCCTTTTTTCTCTCTCAAATCTAATTGGTTCCCTGTTCTTTCTATCTTTATCTGCAGACATTTCCGTGGAGACATTGTGAAACGTTTGCACATGAGGATATTATTTTCCTTAGTAAAAATTAGCCGAAACAAATGCAGTAAACACGCGCTATACATTCTCTAAACACTCCCAACTTTTTTTCTGTCATATATAATTCATTCTCTTATCTTTATATCTTCATATGCAGCGCACGCGAAGATATCATTTTTCGTTGTAAAAATTGGCTGAAACAAGTGCCAATTTCGTACTCGCGATCAATGATTTCACTTGGGGTTGGTTCATGCAAACCATGTCGCAGACCTGTCATCATGAAATCATGATGAATCTTTTGGACCTAACAACACCGAGCTGATCTGAGGTGTGTCTTGTGTCTTGGTTTAGATTTAGCTACTCATTGCCATGTAGACAATTCTGTTAGTTCAACAAAATGATTGGGCAATTCGTACAACCTAGTAGCAATCAGTACAAATTTAATGTTACCCATTAATAAAATTTTATTAAATTAAAATAAAATTCAAAGATTAAATTGATTACATCCTATAAATTAAATTATAAAAATTAACTAATCTAATAACTCATACCAATTCTTTAAATGTTTTAACAGATTTCATATAGCACGAAAAGATTTTTATCATAGTAAAATATAGGACATGAATAGAACAAATCGAAAACTTAGAAAAACTTACAATTGGTCCGAGCTATTTTACCGAGGATAACCCAGCCAATTCCAGTTATTACAGTTGGGTCCGAGATAGCTCACAGGCCAATAAATTGAGTTCTTAACTTAGTTTTCATTTCATCACCGAAAGAGGTTAATTCACAACAAACCTCACTCAGTAAGAAGTTGCTCAAAAGACCAAGACAAAACGAGTAAGAAGTTTGCTCAAGAGAGCAAGACAAGACGCTAAGAGACTAGTTATTAAATCATTCACCAGTTCTACATCATGACTGTTACTAGTCCCAACTAACAACAGAATCCAGCAGTCTCTAATGCATGCACAACTCAGCTTTACTAATATGAGAATGATAAAATAGAAAACCCTCACTAAAAAGAATCTTCATAATAGATACAAGCTAAACGCAAAAACAATCCAAGTGGTATTAAGAGGCAACTAGCCTTCATAGTCTCCCTCAGCAAATTTGTTCTCTGGATAGAAGACAGCATTTACTTGATTCCCTCCAAATTTCCGTCCATTTAATCCAGCACGAGCTTTTGTAGCACCTTCAACATCAGCATACTCAAGAAACACCTGAAAGTATAAAACCAATTGATATAAACAATGAAAGGATCAACTACAAGTAAAACCAGTCAGTTTGATATGATATAATGTTACTGCTTAACGTTAAAGCACAATTAGAAGCTATTTGCACACCAATTATTTTTCCCGATACTTCTATCATCATTGAAAGTACTGTAGTATCTAAAGACCCAAACATACTCCTCTGTTAGCTATAAAGATAATATCGCATATTCAAACGCTACATCAATTCAATGGCCTCCACTGGTGAACAAGCATAACAACAATAATAAAAACAACAAACAAAACCTTATCTTATTAAGTGGAGTCAGTTACATGAATAAAACGGCATCATTGAATTCTATCCAAAACTAAGTTTTCAGAAATACCATTAAACTAGTGAACAAAGCATATGAAATTAAATTTAATACTTGGAATTCAAATAATGAACGAAACAAGGACTACAGCAACTAAGAAAAGGGGGGAGAGGATGGGGCAACAAAAGTTTACAATAAAATAGGTCCAGACCTTTCCAACTCCAGGTGCTGGCTCCCCATTAGGATTTGGCCGAGGAATGATGACATTCACCAAAGTACCTGCAGATTGTGAGAATAAAACAATGAAATATGAACAAAAATAAAAAGAAAAAATATAAAGCTCTAAGCAAACAAAGATGGAAGGTTCTGGAGGCTTCTGTCTGTATGTTAGGCCTGATTCTTTATAGCAGAATGTGGAACTACAAATGACTGTAAAAAAAAATAAATAACAAAGAAAATTAATATTAAATGCACTATAGTTTGCATAAGAAGACCAGCAGGTTAGATCAGCAATTACCAAATTTTGAGCACTCCATTCTCATATCATCCAGAATCTCTTCATAGTCCTCATCATCTTTGAGCTCATCAGCAGAAATTGCCTGAGTCAAACAAACTACCTTTGTTGCCACTAATGCTGGTTGGAGCATAAGTTTCTGCACAATATACAATATTATATATAGCTATTAGAATATGTAATATCAACAACATGAGTTATAAATAAATAAACTGGAGAGGTATTCTTATCAAACCTGCAGAGCAATCTGCTGCTGTGCATGCATTAATATACTCTCTTGCTCAGGTTTAGGCTGGTTTGCACCTTGATTAGCTCGTCTAACAGTAAGTGTCTTATCTCCCATTTTTATTCCATTCAGAGCCGCACAAGCAATATCTGTAACTGCAAGATCTTGGTAAACACAGAATGCATAGCCTTTTGAGTTTCCTGTTTCTCTGTCTTTCACTAGATCAAACCCACGCAGGGGACCAAATGTCTCTAAAAGCTCCCTGATCTGTGTTTCTGTAAAGTAGTAAGGAAGCCCACCCACAAAAATGCGATCGGGACCATCAAGTCCACCAGCTGAGCCAGGGGTTAACCCAACAGCACCTAGGTTCAGGTTTGGGTTAGGTTGGCTTGGGCCTAGCGTTGCAGCTAGAGAAGGATTATAATCCGTAGGTCTCCTCACCTTAACAGGTGCACCCTAGAGTAAAAAAAAAAAAAAAAATTAAATATGAAATTCAATTCAATGAGAAATGTACCACTTCACAAAAAAAAAAAAAATAATCCAATACTTAGAGTGACAATAATAGAATTAAAAGAACAAATTAAATAAATTACAATACCTCAAAAATAATTCCGTCTAGAGCCATTGCATTGCTAGCTTCCTCAACAGATCTCATTTCAACAAAAGCAAACTTCTTGTCATGGTTAATGTAAACATTAACCACCGCATCCCCTGCAAACAAAAAATAAAAAATTTTAATAATTCCAACAAAATCATGAGGTAGCTACATCATGAAAAAAATTGACATTTTAAGATTCTATATACCTGGACCAGCAGTGTTTCCTCCAATCTTAGCCATAACCTGACTAAAGAAAGTCGCAACTGACTACAGTATCAAAGGCAAGGTCATCATAAGCATAGGTTCAAAGCTAAATTATCACAAACAACTCATTCATTAAAGGAAAGACTGAAAAGAATTTCAAAAATAGGCAAACAAGAAACTTAGCAAATATTAAAAGACCTCAGATGCTACAAGCACTAGATGTATAAAATCTTACAGAGGAAATAGCATAGACCAATAACTTAACTGTTCAAAAGCATAGGCACATATTTCATGCAATAGTTACAAGTATCCAATGAACATTACAAAGAAAAAGGCACAAGAATTAACACTAAAATTAAATTTTATATCAAGGACATCAACTAGCAAGTGTAAAGTAAATACCTGCTCATTGGCTGTGGGAGGGAGTCCACCAACATACACCCGCCTAGCATGCCTAGTAGCCTGCATAATTAGTATAACAGATAAAGGCAACAATTTAAAAGAGCATAGTTAAACAGAAAAATAAAAAAGCCCATGTAATTGTGCAAAAGCATTTCTACCTGTTGTGTCATAGCTTGGACCGGCATGACAGGAAGACCAGCAAATGGCTGCACCTTAAAAAGGCATAAAAAAGAAGATAGTCAAAGTACAATAATGAGAAACAAAACAAAAGCCAAACAATAACAAAGTTTCTGCAGTGCATAACCAGAGATGAAAGGTGGAAAGCAAAAGAGACAGGTACCTGACTAGTAGCCAATGGAAACATGTTTTGAAACATTCCTGGAATTGCAGGATTTGCCCCAGGCATCTGACCTGCAAATAGAGACAAACTGCACCTCTGAACAAATTCATTACTTAAGCTTTGGGCATTCCTATTATATAAGTACCATTGACTCCTATTGCTTCAGTTTCCAGGAGCTTTAGAATATATTAACCTTATTCCATATATATCAAAGGATATAAAAGGAACATGGTAACAAGTTTTGGAGATAATATTAGTAAGACTACCAAAGCAAGTAATAGTTTCCAGTTGAAGACGAACAAGACCCACCAAAACCGGTGCATTGATTCCTCCGTGGACATAAAAGCTACAGATGTCGGCTCACGCCCATTGTCAGCACAGTGGGGCAAGTAGCCCAACATTGCCTTCTTAGAACATAAGACAAGACATAGAAACAAAACAAACAAACACCAAACACAAGACAAAAAACCAAAGCATCTTTTAGTTCCAGAATTATATCACCAAGTAAAAAACACAAGAAAAATTACAGGCCATTGGAGACCACTCTTTGAAGAGCTGTACAGTTGGATAAATACAGAATATAGCTTACCAAGATAACACCATGCAATTTGACAAGAAGTTTCCGTACTAGCTATAACCAACAAAGAAAAAGAAAATTGTTAAGTATCCAAGAGCAAATGTACCTGCAACAGCAGCTGCGCCGGCTAATATTGCAGAAGGAGGGGGAGCCATATCAAAACCACTAATCCTTTTGCTGTAAGTAGTTACAGTTAGTATCACGATAACAAATCTTCCCTTCCATACCAGAACATAGATCTTTTACTCTAAATAACAGTTAGAATACCAAGCCAATATGCCTAAGATATGAACCTAACATTCAATAAATACTTCCCTTCCCATTCACTTCATAAACCTGATAGACTAGCATACTCCATGACATCAGCCCTTTTCAGTGGTATTTCAAACAACCAAAGAAACGGCCATAAAATAAAATAATATGTATATATATACATATATATATATATATATATATACACACACACAAGAGAAATATTGAAAGGTGGAGAAAGAGTAATAGTAGATCAATTCCTTGCTTTAACAAGATAAGACAAACAGTAAAAATAAAAGCCCAATAATATATTTGCAGCTCTCCAACCAATAAAGGGAAGCAACTGACATTCTTAATATGTCAAATTATTTCAAAAACACTACAAATTTGTCAGGTAATAAATTAAATTCAAATTACAAGGATAAAACAGGTTTAAAAATTGAAAAAAGAAGTATATATTTATAACTGCATCCATTGTTTTTCAATCTTCTATCATGCATTCACAAAAGTACATTAATTCTACTTTCACACCCACTATGGTCTAAGAATAAACTAAATTATTGCTGAATCCTTAACACAGGCATTCATGCTTGCATGTGAGTGTGAGCACGTGTCTATTCAGTGAATTTTCAAAGTCTTTCTATGACTAACCTCTTTGAGCGTGAGCGAGACCGTGACCTAGATTTATGCTCAGATCTACCTATTGAACGTGATCGAGACCTGCGCCTGTGCCTGTCCTCTCTATCTCTATCATAATCCCTCCTTCTGTACCATAAAACAATTTTGGACAATTTAAAAAATGAAAATGGCATTGAACATGAAATATTAATTGAAAAAAGCAAAGAAATTGCTTGCTTATAAAAACATGGATATATGCACATCAGACAATTGATTGTGCACATTAATGATAGCCGCTGATGCTCATGAAAACACCCGGCTCCAAATCAGATAAAAGACATTTTCATCTCAAATAAAATTTTACCTGTCATGGTCTCGGCTTTTATAAAAATCATCATCATCATCTCTTTCCCTGCCCCTTTCCCTTCTCTCAATGTGTCGATCTCTATGATGATGATCCCTTTCCCGGTCCCTTTCCTTCTCCCCATCCCGATCTCTTTCCCTGTCTTTGCTTTTTTCCCTATCTCTGTCCCTATCCCTACTTCTCTCCCCGTCTCTGCCCCTTTCCCTGCTCCTCTCCCTATCCCTGTCTTTTTCTCTTTTCCTCTCCTTATCTCGCCCTTTCTCTCGATCCTTTTCTCTGCTTCTGGAAGACTCTCTATCATAATCACGAGATCCATGCTGTGTAAAGACAAACAAAATGAAGCTTGTAGCAGTAGCCATACACATGGAGAAAAAAAAAAAAAAAGAATTCGTAATGAGAACAGAATTACTTAGTTGACCAGACACCTGCACAGCAATACATATGAAAACAAGGTCCATACTCCATACTGAAAATGTTGTAGCAAACCAATGGACATAAACAAGCCACTAATACAAATACCATGCTAGGTAGCAAGCCTGTAATTGCATATTTTATTGCTTATAATACCAGGAACCAACCCATAACAGCAGGACCTCATCCAGTACATCCAAACGTCTTATCATCTCTCATAATTTTGTATTTAAAACAACTGAGGAGCATGGAAAAACATCAAATCAAAATCAACATTTTATAGTTTCTAGCCAATACAACTTTCCATCTGACACATCATATGCTGTGGAAATTTGAAAAAAACCTACATGAGAAAATAGAACTTTATGCAGCTACCAAATACTCCTACTTACATTTCATCTAAGTAGTACATGACTATACAGACTATATAAACAAGGGAAACATTGTAATACTCTCTTTTAAGTTTAATCTTCTCTTGCACTCTTTCATCCCGCCACCATGATTCTTTATATTTAGGCCAAACCCTTTTGATTCACCAAGGATTACTTTAGCTACCTTTTGACTCCTCCTGGGCATCTATTTCCATATATGGTTTGCACTCTCTGGCGCTTTTCAAATACTTTTAAGTTTCTCCTCAAAACCTTTAAGTTTCTCCTCAAAACCTTTAAGTTTCTCCTAAAAACTAACTGTCTACCATCCTTTAATTGCCACCACCATAAAAAAAAGCTATTAGTTAGGAAAAACCCCTCAAAATCACAAAATAGCATTAGTTCCTCATTTTTTATTAGTATTGGCGTAAGAAAAAGGCACAGCATATTAGACTAATTCAGAGTAGGGACTTATAAACAATAAATAGTACACCCTAACAACTTAACTGAAAAGGCAAAAAAGAAATTCTGGTTCCACCATAAAACTAACCGACTTTGACATTAGTTCCAGATTGATTTGTAAGAACATATAGTGGCAGAGAATGTCGACATACGAACACTACAAGTTAAAAAATTAATGTACAGCAAAATTTTTGGTCAAAAATTTGGTCCAAATACACCAGAAGCAACTGAGCTCTAATTTTTCCAAAGTAAACTTCAAAAAATACAGAAAAAAACTTAAATTTCCACACAACCTCTCGTGTTCTTACTGAGAAAGGTCTTTTACAATCTGCTAACATTCGAAAATAGATGAAACACGGAAAACACATAGAAACCGAAACCCACACCCATATAATATTTTCAAAAAAAGGAAAAATAATATAAAGGAAGAAGATCCCAAAAGATTGGAAAATCCAAGTCCGGTAAAAAGGTGAAATTAATCCAAAACCCTAATCTGGATCTAAAACAGAGCTTGTAATAAAGCATCCACAATCAACCAAATAAAAATTCAGGAAGAAAAAGAAGCAAACAAACAAGAAAGAAAAGTAGATTCAACCAGATCAGCAAAAGAGATGGATACAGAAAACATACGTGAGATTTGGGGTCGCTGTGATCGTTAGGAACACCACGGCTAGTTTCGCGAGGTTGAGGAGAGGAGACACCATCGAAGGTGTCAAAGTCCTCTCCATTACCTTCGTATCGCTCTTCGTACTCGGGCATCGCTTTGTTCTTCTATCCCTCGCTCGCGCACTCTAAGATTCTCAAATTACTTTCAGCTCCTGCCCTCACGTTATCTATAAACGAAGAAACTGGAGTCGGACAGATACCCCAAACTTACCCTATTTTCCACGCTCTCACGGCCGGGTCAATGCCGGTCCCTATCTGAAAGAAAAAAATTTTTAGCCCAATCTTATGGGCTTAGATGGGCCGACTTATGCCCACACCTGTAAACCTCACACCAACCTGAAAGCACCATAAAAGAAAAAAAAGAGATTTCCAAAGCAATATTTTTATTACCAAATAAGCAAAAATAAGAAAAAGAAACATTTCAAATAGAGTATAATTATGTAAAGTTGTGATTTTTTCTTAAATTTTTATGAGATATTTTTATTTAAATGAGATTAATTCCTGTTAAAGTTGAAATAATATAATATACCTTTCTCATTTAGGATGACTTTAAAATTAAAATTTGATTTAAAAATAATTTATAATATAATTAATTTTTATTACATCAACCACTTGATGGAAGAATTGTAATATTCTTGCGTGACACTTCCATTTCACAAATTCCATAAAAAAAAAAAAAGCATTCCCCTTATGCAAAACATTTCTTATGTACCAAAAAATGAAAAACCATTTGTTTAACATGAACATCATAGTCAACTCTTCTGGTTGTGCCATTTTTGGGATTTCCCACACGTATAATTAGTATTAGATAAAACGAATAAAAAAAAAGATAATTAAGTCCAAAAAAGAAAAACCTTCCAACCACATGGAGTCTAATAATTCCACCATAGAAAAAAGTTTACCCCATAAAGTGTGGCTATAGAACCCATATAAAGTTGTGTGACCATTTAATTAATAAATTTTAAAGTTTAATTTATATAATTTAATAAATTTTATTTTTAAATAAAAATTTATTTATAAAAATAACAAAACCTTAACCCATAACTACTCAGCGTAGTAACAATCCCAATTTTTTTTTTTCTTGGGCAAATCCTTTGTTTGCAGTACATGCATAGAAATTGATGAGAATCGTAACTACTCTTTTTTGTGGCCGTGCCTTGTTGGACTTCGTATGCTAAGAGGGTTAGTTGACTTAACTAGTGGTTGCACCCATGAATTCGTATGGGTTAGCTGCTTCCGACATTGGTAACTTACAATAATCGATATCATTAGAAGGATTAATTCCCAAACGATTTAAAATTATCATGGATGAAATTGTAATAAATAATAGAGCAAGTTGTTTGAAACATAAATTGTACATAACTATTTATATGAGATCAAGACAACGTAAATATCTTTCAGGACAGGATACAAAAGGTCCATGTTCAGTCAGAGTGTCTCTTGCACGGCCAGAGTTAGAATTTTTTTTTTTTTTAGGAAGATGTTTGGTGTACATATAGTCATATATTGCTCATTGATTATTGCACACAGCAAAGCGAGATCGTCTTTTTCTTTTTTGGTTGCAAGATGAAGAAAACTGGAAAACTACACAGAAACAACACGAGGAAATGAAACTCCCAAACTATCAGCTACCAACAAAGATTGCAGGCCAATAGGCAGATGAGGAAGCGCATGAAGCCTCGCGGGTAATATGGCTGCATGAGAAGCCATGTAATCCGCAGCAATATTACCCTCCCGAAACGTATGCACGACTGTACAGGGCCATGGTTTTCGAATGAGAGGCTGCACCGTTGAAATCAGCTGCCAACAAGGATGACTCTCGTTGCATGTAAGCGTGACCAGCTGAATAGCTACGCCAGAATCCAATTCCAAAATTACATGACGAAAACCAGACTACCAAGCCAAATGCAACCACCAAACATGGCCCATAGCACCGAACAAACTCCCAACTTACTAGCAGACCGCATAATTCCTTGATTCATCTTGAAAAAACTGTTAGATAGTTTGTAAATATGAAATCTCACATTGGAAAGAAAGGTCAACATGTAGTATGAGACTAAATTAAACTCTCAAGATACTAATGATATAAACCCAACTTTAAATTATCAAGTTAGTAATTATTAAAGCTAGTAATTACTAAAGTTTAATGGGTAACAACGAGTCATTGTTAAGTGTCTGCTTAACATTAATTAAAAGGAGTTTTATACGAAACTTAAGGTTAGTGCTCACTGTTATGTTTAAGAGGATGAGTATAGCTCTTAATGAAGTTAACTAAAGATTGTCTATAGTAACAGGGACAATGAAATAAACTCCACCTATGTGAATATGAAGTGGTGCCACTTCAACAAAGGTTTAACAGGTTTTATCTTTAGAAATATTCACAAAAATTGGGATTGCTTAGCACATGGCCATCCAAATAGTGCTAAGGCTGTAAAAACCTTTTTGGAGAATCTTAATAAATTTGGTGTATGTGATATCTTCAATCCTATAAGCAAGGAGTCTTAGTTTAATTCCCAGATACTAAGTACTTTAATAGCATTCTTAAATATTTAACACTAATTTGAAGGTTTAAACCTAAAAGGTACTTTCATTATACACTATATTTATTGTGAATGAAAGGATTTATAAATTAGTGGGGGAATGTTAGATAGTTTGTAAATATGAAGTCTCATATTGAAAAGAATTATAGATATTAAAGGCTATATAAATGGCAATAAATAGCTAATGTTAAATTATAATATATAGGTCATAACCCATAATATAGCCTAAATTAAATTGCCAAATCAAAAACACTTAAATTCTTTGATAGATCACTTGGACACTTGAGGCCTTAAGTTAAAAGAAAAAATTAATTATTAATTTTTATTGCCATTATTTAAATATATATACATATATATATGATCATCTCTTTTGGTAACAAATAGTTATATTTGTTGATGACAGACAGTCATATTTGTTAAGAATAAATAGTCATAATTTTTGAAATAAATAATTATGTTTGTTGAGAATAAACAATTATGTCTTTTAAAAATAAACAGTCATATTTATTAGGAATAAATAATCATGTCTGTTGGGAACAAATAGTCATGTTTATCAAAATCTAATAAACATAACTATTCAAATGTGCCTTTTCATGTCTACAAATAGAGAATTTCAGATTACTGTTAGGAAACACATTCACTCTCTTCGAAAAAAATTTTAAGGACTTTGTTGTATCCTAAGGTAACTTGCTTTTCATACAAAAGCAATATTACATTCAAGACAGTGTAATTTCATACCTCAAAGCCAAAATTTCTGTTTGTCTTCATATTCTTTTCTAACAGGAACCCCCCACAAGAAGCCACTCCCAACTTAACAGAACCATCAACATTTATCTTCACAACACCACCCACAAGAGTAGTCCAACCAATAAGACATTCTACTCTAGATGTGGACTTACTAGAAGAACCCAACTCCATATGGCCACGTACAAACTATGATGCCAGAAGTTGCACATGCAAAACCATATCATACCTGGAAACTAGGAATTCATCTATTCCTACTACTCCAGGGACTGTAAATAATCAGTGCAAAGATCAATTGCCATTGACCTTGATCATTCATTCCCAGATTTTTAGACATATTGAGCATCAGTCAATCCTTCCTATCCACACCAAAGAATTGCTACCAATAGGATGGTTTCACTGGTGTCATCCACACCAATGCCCTGTCATCACCGTCTCTTAAAACATGAACTACAGTCTCGGTATGCCCATGATAAACATTACACTTTCCATGTCATATCCTTTCGCCTAGAGTTACGAAGTATTCTGTTCTTTGCACATAACCATAAAAAGATTTGTGCCTCTCCAAACCCTTCCATTTCCACACACTAGACCAAAAAGTGTTGCTCATCGCGGGAATAATCACCATGGGAATGATCTCCACAAGCAACACAATAGACAGACTTCAAAGAGAACTACCCATCACTATTAAATTTCCAATGAACTTGGTCCTTCCCCATAGTGTACCGGGAAGCAGGGGTTGTAGCGATTTTGGTACAAATGAATGGTGGGAGACATTTATTCAATTACTCCAACCCTAGTCAACATTACTGCTAACATACTCATCAACCATTCTCTCTAACTCACCTTTAGAAATAAGATGAGTAGCATACTAATCAAGAGATCCAATCCCCCTAAGGCAAGAATCCTTCCAAAATCGAATAATCTTCCCATCAACAACTAACCAAGCAAGATAGTTTTGTATAAGGGGCCATGCTTTGGTAATACCCATCCAGAAGTTTGATGCCCTTTGCTTCATCTGCACCTTAGGAATGGTATTAGACCACACCTATATTTGACCCTAATAATAACCTTCACCCATAGACCCTCCTTGTTCTTAATAAGACCTCATTCTACTTTTTGCATATAAGCTATATTATATTAGTCTCTCTCACATGCTTGAGACCAAGACCACCTGTTGATTTAGGCTAACAAACCTCCTTCTACTTGACTAAGTTAATTTGTCTTTTTTCCCTAATAGACCCCCATACAAAAGATTGATATTTCTTCTCAACAAATTTGCAAATTCTTAATGGCAGCATTGCATTCTATAATTTGGCATTGCCTCAAGAACAAACTTTCTCAATGCAACTCTTCCCACAAATGAGAAAGTATGGGTTTTCCAAGAAGAGAGATGTGCTGCCACCTTGTCAATGATATGATTAAAATGCTGATTCTTAACTCTTCCATGAAAAAGAGGGATACCAAGGCACTTGCCAAGTTATGATTAATATTTCTTGAAAAAATACCATGTTTTTATGAGCACTCACCTTTTCCTCGAACGCTGCACAAAAAATATCAAGACATCTCTTAATCACAGCAACTTGAAAAACATAAGCTTTTGCAAAAATAAGAAGATCATCCACAAAGAACAAATGAGATACCCCAAACCATTCTTTTGGATCCTTATTAGCTTCCACTCGCAACTACTTCTTGAATTAGATGGGCCAACCACTCAATGCACAATACAAATAAATAAGGAGACAATGGGTCTCTCTACCTAATGCCTCGCTCAGGTTGAGAAAACTCCATTTTAGCCCTATTCCACAATAAATTCATGGATGACGAGGTGACACATTCCCATATCAACTGAATCATCATTCAATCAAGACCATTAAACTAAAGTGTTTCTTCAACTAGATTATTACCCATACTTTTTCACATCAACTAAAAGAAAAATTTTAATTTGCAAAATCTCCTTCATATAGTAGATTAATATATAGTACATATAATAAGGTTGTAATTCTATACTGCTTCCTACCATTCAAGTAAAATAGATTTCTAGAAAAAATGAATTAATTGAGAAAATTAAAAAATCAATTAGAAATTCTAATGTCAAATAAGAAGATATGATATTGTGTTGTTATTTAAGATTTATATTAATATTTATAATGTAATAATTATCTAAAAATTAATATTGTAATTAGGGACTTAGAGTTTAATTATTAAATTGGGTTTAAGTGCTTGGTTAATAGTTTATATTATTCCTAGTTGGGATAAGTATTATAGTTTAGGGTTTCTAGAGCTTTAAGTTTGCATTAATCGTTTCTAGGGTTTTGAGTTGCCCATTTAGGGCATAATTATTGTCCCCAACATTCAAACTTGTTATAATAATTCATTTTTTTAAAGAATATAGACCTTTGGTATCTTATTTTTTGTCCCATACTACATCAATTTGGTATCACAGCCTTAGCAAGGTTCTATACACAACTTGCCTATGACCTTGCTTGTCGTCACAATTCCATTGCTAATTGATTTTTCCTTGTTCACTCGTCCTTCATACAATCTTCCCTTGCCACATTCATTTTATCCTCACCTTTAATATTACCTTGAAACTTGTGCCCACCCTCAAGATCAAGGACATCATCAAACTCAAAAGATTGAGATCTAACTATTTGTGAATTCAACTACCTTTGTTGAAAACTTGCTGGATTCCTCAAATATTCATCAAAAAATCTCACCAATGTCAACCATGTGAGAAGTTAGCTTTCCAACCAAATTTTGGTAACATGCACCACACCATAAGATTTGTAAGCCACCGATCTATCAAGAAAGGAAAGATCATTGTCGGAGAATGTCACACAGGACACTCCTAGCTATAGCACGCGATCCCACATGCCTAAGAGGTTGAACAAACTTGACCTGCTACATCATTTATAGTGTTGACCTTTGACCAACCATCGATGGGCATTAACTAAGACCCAAACCACCATCCTAGGTGTTTTTGGACATCCTTATTGCGTTTTTAACCTTTGTTTTGCCATTTGAGGATTCCAAATATAGGTTTTATGCTCCAAGATTAATGTCAAGTTTATTCTTTGGAGTTTTGGCATTTTGACCTTCTCTTGTGTTGACCCTCATGACATACTACCCTTCAAACTATGAATACCATGACAACAATGACCATAGTGGATCAAGAAGCTATGGTAATTATTAGAGTAATAGGTTTAATTATAAGAAATTTTCTTTTTATAGTTCTTCCTCTTATTCTTCACATAACTCTTCTAGTTCTTTTGGTCAATATGATTATGGTTATGATTCCTCTTATAATTAAGGGACATAATCATCAAGACATTATAAGCCCACTAAACTCTTTGCCCTTAATAAGGATGTTGTTGATAAAATACTTGAATGTTGTGAGGAAGCTAAAACTACACTTTGGGAAATGCAATAAGATCTTGCAAAATTAAGCAATGATATTAAGAGTGATGTTGCTCCTACAAAGGTAGAAGAAGAGTTCAAGAATGGAATCTATAAACCTTGAGATCCTTCGTCTGATTTAGATTATGACAGTTACAGTTGGTTTAAAGAATATAAAACTAAGTCTAAGGAAGAAGACTTAAATGAAGATGCAAATATCCTAGTTCTCAATAATACTAAAGTTATTGATGATGAGATTAATGACATTCCATTTGAAATTATTGAGGGGCAAACTAAAGAGGTTAGCAATAATGAAGAGATGTAGATATCCCAATTCTCAACAATACCGATTTAGATGATGATGTTCCATTTGAAATTATTAAGGGCCAAGCTCTAATAACTTTAGGTCCCCATATTGATTTTGTTCTTCCTAACATCCTTAAGAATCCGAAGTTGATATTGTTACTTTTTCTTCCACCGTTGCTGTCGCCATTACTAACATCACCACTTGTTTATGGGACTTCCCATCTACTTTTCCTCTATTGTCACACTTTAAAACTTGAGGATGAATTTTTTCAACTACAAGAGAATGGTGCAAAATAAAAAGATAATAATTATGTTATTATTTAGGTTTATTAGCATTTATGACATAATACTTATTTGAAAATTAATAATATAATTGAGAACTTAGAGTTTAATTATTAAATTAGGTATAGGTGTTTGGTTACAGGTTTTTTTTACATTTAGTTCGGATAAATATTTTAAATTAGGGCTTTAAGTTATCTTTAATTGTATTAATAGTTTCCAAAGTTTTTACTTGCAAGGTGTATTTCTTGTTCTTAATATTCAAACTTGTTATAATTATTCATTTTTTCAAAAAATATAGGTCTTGAGTATCTTATTTTTTGCCCTATACTACATCAAATTCAAAACCCAAATTGATTACATTGAGAAAATGTCAGCTCCTCCACTATCTACTCAAGCTTGTAGATAAATAATTTATAATATAACCATTTACTTGGAATCAGGACAGAAATACCTTACATGGCAGCATGAAAATTACTGAAGTGATGGCAGTGGTAATGATTTAATAAGATGATGGAGAGCTTGTTTGTGGGAATAAAGGGTCTAGAAGCGGTGACAATACAGTAACAATTGTAAGGCAGTAATGTTGTGACCATTAGTGGCAACAGAATGATAAATGCGAACTTCCACATCATCCAATTCAACTTTCAATATTTATAATCAAGGATGCACTAAACACACTGGGTACATTAATACATGTCATAGTCATATAATCATTCACATTTTAATTCTTCACTGTGTTGGAGTCTAATATGAGGGTAGGGTCTTTCAGGTTTTCCTCGCTTCTGTCCCATTGCCAGAAAGGTCCTGCTACTATGAGCGAAAGTAACAACTACTATTTCTAAAATACAAGAACCTAAAATTTATAATCATATTTAAAATAAAATTATTGCAATATAAATGTGACAGCAATGAGTATTTACCGGACATTGATCTTTTAACTTTTAAAATTAAAATTTATCATAATTTACATGAGAAATAAAGATAAAAAAATATTAATGAGAAAAAAATAAAATTTATGACTAAAATTTTTATATAAAATAAAGAGATATAAAAAGAAAATCATTAGAATCAAATAATAAAAGAGTTAAGAGATCCAATTCCACACCACACTTACCTTAGCACCTATATAAGTTTCATATTTGTTCTGTCGACATTTTTTTAACCGTCATTTTTACTTTCCTTCTCACTATCTACATCCTAACTCTAAATAAGAGTTACGAGATTCGACTCCTCTAATGTGGGCCTAAAACGGGAATAGAAATAGCAATTAACTATGGCCAATGTCATTTTGATATATCTGATACGACTTACCAAGATTAAGCAAAATCATGAGTTTGCAAATGGATAAACTCAACTAAACTATAACGTTTAAATTTTTTAGCATATGCGTGGTGATTTATGCTTAAGGCACAAGAACCTTTCAAATTGCCCTACTTCTAAAGGAACTCATTGAAAAGAAATCATTTGCATGGAGAATTGTATGAGACTCTAGAAAGCTAAGAGCCACCGAAGGTAATTACCATTTGCATATCTTGTACTCTACAACCAAAGAAACATCTTCACCTTTCTTCTTCCGATGCCCTTCAACTGGAGGCTGTTCTCAGCAATTAAAGATGGATGGTTCCCTTTACTTTGGACATGGCTCAAACATAGAACGATGTCCACCATTCTATTTTAAGAGTTTATAATCGTGGAAATTAATTCAACATTATAAATTTTACATAGTTCATATCATTTGTTTCTTTTTTATCATCTATTATTGTTAAAAATGGATAAATAATATTTGTAACAAATTCCTTTTGCACGTATAATATATTGTTCTACTGATAAAACTTCCAGGATTTGCCACTGATAGCAATTCACTGTGGCCAAAACAATCAAGTATCAAAAGGATTCTGCAGATGAAATCTCTTAAGCTAGGATATTTCCGAAGTTCATGAGGCCTGAATATATGAGTCAAATATCCACTAAAGAATATTTATTTAGCTCCGCAGTATTAAACGATATTCTCAACAAAACAAACTGAAAGGCGACCATCAGATCATACCTTGTTTACAATATGCCAGTGTCTATATCATGCTCATCTTCCCATAAACTGCTTAGGTGACAGAGGTTGCATATATTTTGCAACCATACAAGACCCATCATGCTTTATTTACAACCAAATGTCAGCTTAGAGGAGCATGGACTTGAAACAGTGAATCAAAGAGATATCTCCAATCTAATCATTGAAAACCTCAAATACAAGGTGAAAAAGGCCTATGCAATAGTTCACAAAATTAATCTCAACATGCCAAGAACAACCAGATTTGAAACTCGAGAGAATAGAACAACTATTACTTTGGGGGAATTGCAAGATTGCTCTCAAGCATAAAGGATAGATCATGCATTTGAGACAACAAAATCTCTACATCATCTTTTGTCCCTAAATTTGCCGCAGAAGCGTCTCCTGATTTTCCTCCTGTGGCGTCCACATCAGCCCCCCTAAAAATTCAACATATGGTTTAAGAAAGGTTTTGTTTAAAGTGAAAAATGGTAAATACGAGACACAACAATACGCCAGTTTGCTGAATAATGGATAAAAAACAACATCAGTTAATTAGAGCATCAATGACAAAATCATGAAAGTACTTAATAGTTTAAGGATGATGAACTTCAAACTTCTCTATTACCAGACTTTTTGAAGAAAAATTATACAAAGTAGGAAGCAGAATGCCGTTTAGAGTTTTAATATATATAATGAGAATGCAACCTCTAGTTTGTTCCTTCTCACATCCTTTCTCCTATTCACTCGTACCAGGAAAGCCTTAAGAACTTCAATATCAGCTACTCAGCTGAGACCAAATCAGCTCCTTTTTAAGCGATGACATGCAAAGCTGAGTACTGCTCTCAGTCAGAAGAACTTAAGAACTTAATCAGCTGCTCAACTCAGACTAAATCAGCTAATTTCTTATGCTATGACATGCAAAACCGACTAATTCTATCAGTCAGAATCCCACAACGATTGTCCATCCAAATTCAACCTCCTTATTCACAAGTCACAGTATACACACTTACAAATTTAATTAGATAAATGCATGAATGCATAATTTTCATTTTAGGAAGTATTGGTATCTCTTTTCTCTGTGAAATTCTATGTATTCACTAATCTAAACAAAATTATTTAACTAATTCTCCCAAAGGTGTTAGAATTAAATTCAAGCCCAGCCTGGAACCAAAAAGTGGCTAAATTAAATTTATGTATACTTTAAAAACTAAAATAAAAAAAATAAACCAACATAGTACTAATGCACCTGTCTGAAGAAGTCCCAGACTGTGCAATGGTTGCTCCAGCAGAACTGGGTGGACTACTATTAAACTGTCCAGAAAATAAATTGGGAAAATCCATATCATGTGCAATGTTTGGTGAGCCAAATAAATTCGACTCAGAGGTCTTGTCCACAAAAGAAGTTTGATTGACAATTTGTTTCCAAACATTATTGGAAGGATCTTGAGTGGTGGCAGAGGTAGTAAAGCCATTCCAAGCATCAAATGATTCAGCAAGGTCATTATTAGCAATAGGATCCAGTGTCTTGTCACTGCTACCTTGCCACTGGTCATTTTGCATCCAGTCAAGATTCTGAGTAGAGGAACTACTAGCACCCTCAGCCATTTTTAGATCATTAAGATCAGTAGTCATTTCAGATTTTCTGGTCTGGCTTATTATCTCTGAATTGTAAACGCTACTGGAAGAAACCTGTGTACTGGCTGATCCAGTAAAGTCATCCCATGCATTAAATGACTCAGCAACTTCATCAGCAGTCACACTGTCAGTAGTCTTGTTATCGCTACCTTCCCATTGGTCATTTTGCATTGAGATGTCAAAGTTTCTCAAAGAAGAACTGTTAGTATTATCAGTCACTGCTGTTTTTATATCATGATGATCTGTACTCATTTCATATTTCCCAGTACGGTCAGCCTCCTCTGAGTTGCAAGTTTTCCATACATCACCCTGAAACCAATCATCTTGCATGGATAGTGAAGGATTCAAATTTTCATTCTTCCTAGATCCAAACACAGCATCCAGATCAACTGCTGAATTGTTCATTGATTGGGACTCTTGATGAACTGCTCCAGAACTAGCGGACTGGAAGTTTGCCTCCCAACTGGAAAAAGAATCACCAGTCTGATCTTCTGTAGACCTTATAGCTGTTTCTGGAACTTGGACATTCTGAAACAAAGAAAGATTTTCACCACCCAGGAAAGTATTATCTGCACCAGCATCTACGTTTTCATTTGAAGCCAAGAATCCTTCAAATGCATTTGAACCAGATTCCCTCTGAGAAAAAAATGAATCAAGGTCAACTCCAGACAAAGTCAAGGAACTTTTGCTCTGAGATGCCATATCATCTGAGTTACTAGCCGCAAGTCTCTCTGACTCAGAAGGCCATCTAATTTCTAAATCTAGTAGTTCAGATAAAGGAACCTCCACTTTTGATGTGCTACTCCCTCTGTTAGATTCATCTGCCTTTAGAATTGGTCCCACCATTACCTGCTAAACAATGTGCCAAGTTACAAACTACTGCAAAAAATCATATGTTGATTGGAAAATGATCAGAATTGTAAAAAGTTTTACTACCACAATTTTATAAAAGCAAAAAAATAGAAATTCTCTTATCATTAACAAAGGAACAACCAATGCTTTAATACAAATTACCAACCTCAACCTAGAGTTATGGAAACTGCTTATAATTAAATTTGTTCGGAGGACTAAAATCAACATGCACTTGAAAGAGTTAATATTATGAAAATTGTAGGACTGAGTTTACCGATCCATCAAGTTGAAGGGACTCAAGTAACCAGCGATACCCAACAGTGTCCTTGAACTTGATAGGGTCAGGAGGGAGATCCTTGTGTGGATTTGTCCCGCAGAAGATGCAGGTAAATGACTGCAACCCACGGAGTAGTCTGCCCTTACAATTCTTGCAGCGAAGGTATTGAGGCGAAGGATCAAGCTCCGCTATTGTTTCTGCAACTGATGGTAACTTGGGAAGGGGAAAATGGCCCTCTTTCTGTGCGAACCAAGATAGATTGGCCTCTTCACGCAGTAAGATCTGTAACTGTTTTACCTGATCCAGAGGAATCTCAAATGCCATTTTGGGGCTTGGATTTCGAAATCTAATCTCTCTTCTTCAGTTTGCCATGAAAGCACTTTAAGATATGAACAGCGAATTCGATTCACTTCTTCATATTAGCGACTCAGAAAGGAAGATGAAAAAGTAGCTTACCGAAACGACACCGTTTGTCTAATATTTGAACTAATAGCGGAAACAACAGGGACAATTGCTGCATAAATAATTAAAAACAAAGAACAAATTAGTGAACAACTTAAAATACTGATCCTTTAAATTAATAAGCACTAAATTAGATCACTGTGAGAATTCTATTATACTTGCCCATTATTTTTTTTCTACAAATTTTCTAGTGCTATCAATTTGATCCACCTAAAACCCTTAATGGAATTGAAAAATCTTTAAACGTGGTGACTAAAGATTGCAACAATAAGGAAATCATCAAAGGGAATGGCCACAAGATAACATGACTATAACAATTTGTGACAAATGCAAATTGCTTGCTTTTAACAGAAAGCCGAGTAATATGAAATGGATTACAACAAAAGTTGAAAACTTCTCGTAATCTTGTATCATGAAGAACATACCTATTTCTTAAAAGAACAAAGAAAATCATAGCTCATGCGAAAGTAGTGAAGATAAAGATCATACACAAGTGGAGAGGTGGAGAGATGAGAGAGAAAGAGAGAGGCAATGAAACACAGGACATAAACCCAACAACGAACTATCATCAATACTGCTTGAAACGTCCAGCAAATGTTTACTCCTCTTGAGTTTAGTTTTTGGTTGAGAAAATAATCGGAGACGGCACAAACACAAGACAAAGATAACACAGACACGGGACGAGGATAACGCCTTCTCATCACTCGGCAAAGAGAGACTCATAATTTTTAATTAGTATTTACAAAATTATTATATTTTAATATTTACTTAATACTCAAATCTTTAAAATTTATTTAACTTATGAAATATAATATATTTAATATTTTAAATTTTTTATTATAAAACTTAAATAAAAATATAAATATAAATAGTATAATTATTTTAAAATTTTGAATTATTTTATGATTTATAAACCAAATACCACTTTTTGAAAAAGCTTCTGTGCTATTGAAAAGTTGAGGTGCCTTTTATTTACTTACTAAACACAACTATTAGGCTCTTACTGTCAACCAAAAAACAAGAAACAATCATATATATATATATATATATATATATATATTCTTCAAATAAACAGTCCTGCCATCACATGTTTTAAATATTCTTTTAATTGTCTTCACCAATTGATTTACACAAATGATAATGAAGGAGAAAATGAGATTACTATAATTAATATTTAGTAACAACATATGTTAATTGGTTATAGAATAATTTTATATTTATAGTATATTATGACTTAATACAGATTAATACAGTTTGCTATTAGTCATCTTTCAAGACTAGTAGGTATTAATAAAGATTAATGATTGGTAGCATTACACTCTTTTGGGTTCAACATTTTGCATAGGAAACTATAGTCAAAAAACAATTAAGGAATAAAGAGTCGTGACTGAGCGCACAAAAGTGAGACCATGGGGCTGTGTGTGACCTCTCCAAATTCTCAACAAGCTGAGCAAAAAGACAAAAAGAAAAAGATGCCTTTGAAGCACAAAGCAATTAATTGGGCAATATGTGGGTATAGCATGGTCTTGGATTCCTAAGCATTTTTAATAGAGAATATTGCGCAAATTTGAAGTGGGTAAAGCAAGACAGAAGTGTTACAGAGAATTCAGGAAATAACTCTCCTTTTAGATGCAGTTCCACCTGCCTGGGCATAATATGGCGAAAATTATCAACATATGTTCACAAATTATCCCAGTATAAAAATTCCATTTCTTTAATTGACATAATGATTAATGGAAAAAAAAAATGCAGCAAAATCTCATATCCATATGATATTTGATATCCATTTGATTTCTGTTCAAGAAGAAAAAAAAGGCACAAGCAGGATGTAGAAACCCTCACTCTCAGTCATGATAACTAACCAAGCTAATAGCAGTTCATGGCACCTGCACATCAAAGCAAGAAAACAAGGCCAATTGATGATCCCTCAGGCAGCCCCGCAAGATGCTCAGTACCTTTTTGAAAGATGCCCAAATCCAAGGAACACAATAATAAAAATGGAAAGATGGACTTTGCCAAATAGAGGTTCCTAAAGCAGTGGTAAGGCTTCATCTCAATTAACCTTTCAATACTTTTCCACTCAAAACCCAATGCTTACATAAGGAGTTTCCTTGAAAAAAAAAAAAAAACTGAATTCTGAAAAGAGAAGACCTAGGGCTTAATTCAAATTTTATAAAACAAAAAACAGGAAAAACAAAAAATGAAAAAAAATTGTAATTCTACAATCTCCCTAAAGCAAGAGGAAGAGGTATAAGGGGTTAAGGCTCGTTATTATTTTAAAGCACAGAAACATGCAATGCCAACAACAAATTTTTCAGTATCAGAATATATACTTCTCACCATCATTTCTTCCCTGATAGGAAATGCAATACAATATACCAATGTAGGATTACCTCAAAGATCACCAATTCATTATAACTTTTATCTATGCAGTGTATAGAACACAACAAATTTTCAGTCCTATGGGATAAGAAAAATGCTATTCCCACAACACAATTATCATACTTTCCTTGCAATTGGCCATTGGGTAATTTACTATATTGATTTGTTGGGTCCTACAGTCTAGTTTATGGAAACCAATTAATTTATAAGTTTAGATTCTGTGTTGTTAAGATTAAGTAAGAACAAAATTGTGAAAATAGTAATGTGAACTGGATAAACAATAAACACTTAATTTGAGACATGGCCTTCAATGCCACAAACCTAATTTTAAGGAAATTTCAACCACAAATATATCTGAAATGTAAACCTTTACCATTAAAGCAAGTAAAACAATAAATTCTAAAACAATCACATGTTGTGACTGGACAGCAACTATAGTCCCCTCCCCGTGAAAGTTATTTTATGTAGAGGACCCAATTGGTATAGTCAAGAGGAATTAAGATCAGACAAGATCATGCCTTAGTTGCAGAAATTACATCATCTTGGCAATCACCCTTTTCTATCCTAACATCTCTGCTATTAAGGCAATTGCATATGGCCGTTAGAGGTTTTGTTACAACTGTATCTAACAACTGTACATATCTTTCTAGTTAGATGAGACTTGCATATATATCACCCTGCTTTCTTCAGTAAAGGCAAATACAAATTCATTGCTCTTCAACAATTCTTTCAGCTATCACCATCCACAAAGAAAAAAAAAAAAAGGAAACTGCTCATAGAACACTCTTTCTAAAGGCATCTATCTAATAGTTGAGACAATTAACAATTTTCTCTAGCAGTATGAAAAATATAGAGCTTCCCTTCATCAAAGCGATAAAAAAGAATCAATCAGATCAAAACTAAAAATATACATACAAAGGCAACATCCTTGCAATATAAAAATGCACAAAAAAGGCAGAAAAAAAAAAAAAAAAAAGCGGCGAAGATAGGAAAAACTGAGCGACAGTGAAAGCCAGCAATACAGCATAAAGAGGAAGGTTAGATGGGAGAAAAGATACGGGCATTGACGCAGATGGCGTATCATCATGTCATCACATAACCAATAGCAATAGAGTGAATGCTATGAACACCGATTTCACCTAGAGCTCGCATCATTTCCCCTAAATCTGTTTATCAGAACCCATAACTATTTAGTTTAAACTAGACAAATTCTGACACAATTAGAGTTTCATGATTTAGCTGATACCCATAAGAATCCATGCAGAAGAAGTGACCCACAAACACGAGGGAGTATTTCGAATAAAGAAGGCAGAAATTGTACCTGATACGCTGTAGCAATACGCAGTGGGAACACAGAACTACTGCGACTACCGCGAGTACTCAGACAGATAAATCAAGCTCGATGCACTATTTGATTTCCAAGGATTCCAGCGAAATTCTGCAGCTATAATCTAGAATTGTTGGAGTGGAGCTGAATCATTGCACACTTCGATCCAATCAAAGGTTCATTGCAACTCTGGACTTTCTCTATTTTCATTTGGTTACAATGTATACAATTCCTCCCTTCCTAATGCTCACGGAACCCATCTTTGCGTCTGATAGAAATTATAGATCAGCCGTAAATCGCTGGCTGAGAACTTGGAAGATGAGATTTCAGCAAAATTCCAAACCGCTAGCTAAGAACTCGGAAGATAAAATTTCAACAGAATACGAAATTGGGCCTATTAATGATGTTGTCCCGAAAGCTTTCTTTCCTCCTAGCCCCGGCGGACAACCGTCCAGGTTGCAAATCTTTCCATTTAAAATTTTATTTATAAATTATATATATTGATATTATATTATTATATTATAACTTTTATATGAGAATTCTTAATTAAAATTTTATATTATATAGTTATAATTACAAATTCTAATTATAATAGAATAAAAAAAACACCGGTTGGGTTAAAAAATTTGGATTTGAAAAATTTGATCCAAACCAAACCAAAAATATACATGAGGTCAAGTTTAAGTTGGTTGGGTCTTGGTCAAGTTATCAAATTTATGTATGTTTTGATTGATTGATCTCAAATCAAGTTAGATTTGACAAAAACAACATAGCGTGTTATTAACCAAAACATAATTACATAAGTCGAGTTCAAGTTGTTTTAGATTGGACCGAACCAATTTACACACCTTCAGATGTGGCTTCCAATATGTATAAATGAAAATATGTTTTTCCACAATATTATTGGTGGGTAGCCTTCTCATGGTTTTTAGGTAAGTTATGCATTATTGTAGGACTTGCACAACTCTAACATCAACAAAAGAAAAATTATTAGATTCTCCCCATAAATATAACCAAATTAGTTGGCACAATAAAGATAGGCATAATTATACACTATATATAATGAACCCAGCATCCATAGTTGATGGTCATCATATGCCTTTTGCTATCAAACATGAAAGATAGGAATGGGGAAGCAACCTCTACACCAAAACCTTTCACCCATTAGGAGTAAACTACACCCTTTTATTATACTTGTCTTTCTTGTAAGCACTATTGGCACTAGATGTGTGACAGTTGTTTAAAGAGGAAAAAAAAGAGTAAACAAGGGTAATATGATAATTTTACATTAGAGGTTCTTTTTTTTTTTTAAAAAAATTCTTCTTCCTTCCTCCCCTCTCTTAGCATCCACTTGCTCCTATTGTCTTTGGAATGCTGAAACCCACATCTTCACTTCCATTTTTTCTTACTTTCCTAAATCCCATTCAACTTACCATTTTATTTTTCTACTAACTCACTTAACCAAAAAGCTCCATCTCTCCTCCAACACTTATACATAAATTTGTTCATTCTCATCATTCTATTAGCATCACATATCTTAGCACAAAATTGGGGAAATCAATAAAGAAATAAGGGGAATTAACATTATTGGAGAGATAAGGCTAAAGGCTCCTACAATAGTGCCAATATTAGTGAAGAAACATTAACAGATAATGGAGTATCAAAGGCAATAAATTCAAAACAACTTGGTAGTTCAACAAATAAGGGAACTCCAACAAATTAGTCTGATCATATCAAGTTCTATCATGCTAAAATCGTAGAGTGCATCATGGAGCATATTTGCACAAATTGTGGAATGCATCTTGGAGCATATCTAATTCTCTTAATAGTTGATTGTATTTTTCTTATTTTTTAAAGTTACTTGCTTTGTTATATCAAGTATGTTTTGTGTTCACATTGAAATTGATATAGAAAAAAAATTATCCATCCTTCTTTTTAGTTTTTCTTCTCAGTATCAGAGCATCTATAAACACTTATCGTAACTTAACTACATTCCAAACAAATCATCTTCACTAGTTTTGCAACTATAACTTCATTATCTCTTAGTGTTGGTAACTTTATTACACTTAAACTCAGCCCTACATACTACCCCTTATGGTGTGAACAAGCCTTAGTCCTTATAAAAAGCCAAGAATTGGATAGCCACCTCACCAATGAAGATCCTACCCCTACCCAGTAAACCATACCAAATCCAAATAACACCAAAGATGCAACAGCCTTTGCCCCATGATTAACTGAAGCTTTCATTATTTGGTGCAAGGCTAATCACCTTCTTTGAGGGTGGATAATTGGAACACTTTCTTAAAAAGTGCTTAGCCTCAGGGTTAGCCTAGACACTGCCTATGCGATTTGAACAACACTCAAATATGCATATGCAAAAGATTCACAAGAACTTGAATTCACACTTTGTCAACAAGTCACATACCTCTAGAAGGAATATGACAAAACTATTGGAGAAAAAATTTGCACATTTAAAGGTTTTGGTAACATTCTAGTAGCCATTGGGAAACCTATCTTAGACAAAGAAAATTAGTCTAAGCATATTAAGTTCTGTCATGCCAAAATGGTGGAGTGCATTATGGAGCATATCTACACAAATTGTGGAATGCATCTTAAAGCATGTAATTAAATTTACTTTTATTATTAATTATTTTTAAGACACTTTTATTTAGACTTATAATTTACAACTTTGGGAAAGAAGTTTTTTTTAAAAGAAATAAAGTCCTGCAAATGTTTAATTTAACAATGAAATTACGTCAAATCACATTTGTACTTCAACTTTGAGAATATGTAAACTTTGTTTGGTATTGAACTATCATGGACAAAGCATATAGTAATAGTTAATATTAAGAATTATTTTTATTTTCACGACTTAGATTGAATTTTTATAGTTATTGAAATATATCATATGAAAAAAAAGGAAAGTAATGGCCTATGTGCACACAGAAGTAAAAATAAACCTTGTACAAATGATCTAGTGCAATGTTATCAATAGTGCAAAATAGCGCTCACTATTGTGCATAGTGCAGTGATATGACACTTAGTGCTATGCTATCACCATAGCATAGTACAATTATGATAGCGCAGCATAGCTATGCTATGGCTACACTATAGTGCGTTTTAGCGCTCACTATAGTGCAATAGATGAATTCAACAATAAAGATTTTAAGGTTTTAAGTCTTAACCTATTTGGCCCAAATTCCTCACATAAAACCTTCTTTCGGCTCATTAGAACTATCTCCTTGTTGATGGCTGGTCATAATCATTGGTCACAGTTCCCTTTGTTGGTCAGTTGATATTCTTAAATCGTTGTTGCAATCTCTTACTTGTCTTGAATCGTCATTGCTCTTTGGTCACTGTGATCTCTTGCTTGTTTCAAATCATCATAGGTTTCTGGTTGTTGCAATCTCTTGCTTGTCTTTGGTCACTAGTTGCTAGTCGTTTCTCTAGTTGTTGGCTTACAACTCTCTGTTTTGGTCTCTGATCTTTATTCTATTTTGTTCTATTTTGAATGTTCACAATTACATGACTCATATCTCCCTTCTCCCACTAGTTGCTGGTCAGCCTGGTCTTAAACATTTGTCCTTCCTACTTGCTAAACATTGGTCTCAAGCAGTGGTCTTAGGAGTTGCTAGTAAAGGTAAATTAAAGCTCTAGATTTTATTTTGACTCTCTTTTGGTTGCTAGTCTACAATTATCTGAAGTTTTACTTATACTATTTAAAAGAGTTTTTTAAAATGTATACTGAATTTTAAAGGTGGTTTTATTATGCTATTTGGCTTGGCTTTAAATTCTAATTTCTAAATGAGTCATCAAAGCACTAATAGTAGTGGACATACTTTTGATCTAGCTTGGAAGTACTATAAACAAGTTGATCCTAAACATCCAATAGAGTTCAATAATTTTTGTGGCAAGGTTTCATATGGTGGGATCACTAGAGCCAAACAATACATTCTTGGAGGAAATAGAAATGTCAAGATTTGTGATTCATACTTAAAACTATTAGAGAAGAAGTTAGGCAATATATGACACAGAAAGAGGAAGTGAAATTTCAAAAAAACTTGCTGACTCCTAATTATGAAGATTTTAATTTGTTGGGTGAAGAACTAGAAGATGACATTGAACTCCAACCAATATCAATGAGAAAGAGGACCTCATCAAGTACACCTTCTTCAAAAAAAAGTAGTAAAACACCACTTCCTTTAAAAAGACAAAAGCAAAGGGACTAATTGATTCTTATTTTGTTGTTGGTCAAGAAATTGCAGTGGAGTAAAGAAAGAATGGAAAGCAAACTATGATTAATGAGCATTACAAGAAGGAAGTAAGGGATAATGCATGTCAAGCTATTGCAAGATGGATTTATGATGTTAGAATCCCTTTCAATGCAGTGAACTATGAAAGTTTTACAATTCTGATTAAGGCCATTGACAATATGTGCTAGGCATGAAACCACCTAGCTATCATGAAGTGAGAGTCCTACTTCTCCAGAAAGAAGTATAGCTCACTAATGCATCATTGAAGACATATAAGGAGCAATGGGCAAGAGTTGGATGCTTTATTATGACGGATGGTTAGAAAGATCGCAGAGAGAGGACCTTGATTAATTTCTTAGTTAATAGTCCAAAGGGTACTGTATTTATTGAATCCATTAATGCCTCTAAATACATCAAGACTGGGCAAAAAATGTTTGAATTGCTTAATAAGTTCATGCAAGAGATTGGACCAGCCAATGTTATCCAAGTTATCATTGATAGTACTGCTAACAATGTTTATGTTAGTAAACTTCTTTCCTATGTTTTTTTTTTAAGATCAACAATGCAAATTATAGATGCTAACTTGTCTATGTTGATAGACTTTTAATAGGAAAATTGTTAAAGACAGCCCATCTACATTTGTTTTAGACTCCATGTGCCACACATTGCATATATTTGATGTTGGAAGATATTTATAAAATTCCTCACCTTGCTAACACAATGAAGAAGGGTGTGGCATTGAGTGGTTTTATATACAACCATACAAGTGTGTTGAACATGATGAGGTACTTCACCAGCAATAAAAAGTTATATAGGCTTATAAAAACCAGATTTGTTACTACATTCATCATACTCGCTAGCATTTACAACCATAAGGCATGTTTAAGGAAAATGTTTACTTTTAAGGAATGGGCTAATAGTCAATAGGCAAGACTATCACACGGCAAGAAAGTGGTTCAAACAGTACTTAGCATTGCTTTTTGGAGAAATATTGCTTACTCTCTTAAGTTGGCTAGTCCTTTGATTAAAGTCCTTTGATTGATGGATGATGAAAATAAGCCTCCAATGGGATACATCTATAAGGCTATGGATAGAGCCAAGGAAGTGATTGTTAAAGCTTTCAATGGGAATGAAAAGAAGTATCGAATGTATTCCAAATCATTGATAAAAGATAGGAAGTGCAATTGCATCGCCCACTACATGTAGCTAGGCATTACTTGAATCCTGAATTGTTTTATGCAAATCCAAATATTGTGAAGGACTACGAAGTGATATATGGTTTGCTAAGTTGCATACAAAGATTAGTGCCTAACACTAACATGCAAGATAATGTTGAAAATGAATTACTCTTATACAGGAATGTAGAATGTCCTTTTGGCGTTGAAATGGCTAAAAGATCAAGAACAACAAAGGCACCAGTAGAATGGTTGGCTAGCTATGGTGTAAGGGCTCCTCACTTGCAAGACTTTGCCATAAAAGTTCTAAGCCTCACTTGCAATTCAACAGGGTGTGAGAGGAATTATAGTGTGTTTGAAAATGAAAGTGAAGTTATAGTTAATTTTTAATCATTTAGTAAAGTTTTAATTCTAATCTCTTATACTTATTTATGGATTTTGTAGCTTCATACCAAAAGAAGAAATAGGCTTGAACATAAAAAGTTGAGTGATCTAGTATTTGTCAAGTATAATGGGGTATTGAGACAAAGTTACAATTATTGTGACTCTCTTGACCCAATCTCATTGAAAGATATTGATAATGCTAATGAGTGGTTAATTGGCAAAGTGGATGAAGAAGATAGACAATCAGATGTTGAAGATACATATGTGTTTGAAGATGAAGATTTGACTTAGAGTGATGTAGCTAGAGGTTCTGGAGCTAAGGAGCCTTCTCGTCCTATTAGAAAATCATCTAGTCAGACCATTCAAACCTTAACCTCAACTTTGAAAAAGGGATCTTCTATAAAGCCCAAATCTAATCCATCTATTCTTGATGATAGTGATGAGGATGAGTTGGAGTCAGCAGGATCAGAAGTGGCTGAATCTAAAAAAGTTAGCTTTGAAGAAAATGATCATGATAATGCTTCATCTTGTGATGATAATATTATTTTTTATAATGAGGATGAATTTTAAACTAGTTATGCTTAGTATTTTTATGATGTTTAAAGGCTTTAGCCTTAGACTCTTGATGGATTTATCCTTTTGATATTAAACTTATTGCTGGGAACGTTGAATCTTGATTGAAAATGAAGTTGCTTCATGTTTGTCATATTTTTTAAAGTTATTTTTTATGTATTCTTATTATTTGGGTTATGTATTTATATATGTAATATAATTATGCTATAGTTCAAATAGCAGTGCATTATGCGCTATGTCGTAATGACCTCAAGTGCTATAAGTGCACTATTTGTTATTAACAACTATGATTTAGTGTATATTCTACGAGTGTTCCTAAATATAGATATGGTTTTAAACACCGTGTCAAAATAATCTGGTGTATAATCTACGTTAGTGCCACAATAAAATGGGATTCATTAGGGAACAATCTTGTGTGAACAACATGCATACCCTTGAAACTCCAAGGAATAGCCTAGTGTATACTCCAAGAGTTCTCAAGTAATAGCTCTTGCCATATACTCCACTTGAGCTATAGATTATTTTCCCCATTCTTATATTTTCATAAATTATGGGGTTACAATAGAGATCTAGTGTATACTCTAAGAGTTCTTAAGTAATAGCTCTCACTATATTCTTCACTTGAGTTGTAGATTATTTTTCCCATTCTTATATTTTCATAAATTATGCAGTTACAATAGAATTTTTACAAGTACTACTTTAAGGTAAAAGATTCTTATATTTGGTTCTATATTTATTTGGTTTAAAAAACTTCAATTTTTGGACTGATGTAATGATCAAGGGAATTAAAGAAAATAGAGCAAACTTTCATTTCCATATGATGATATTTGATATCCAGTTGATTTTTGTTCAGGAAGGGGGGCTGGGGGAGGGGGGAAGACACAAGCAAGATGTAGAAACCCTCTCTCAATCTTCATAACTAACCCAGCTAATAGTGGTTAATAGCACCTGCACATCAAAGCAAGACAACAAGGCAAATTGATGATCCCTCCAGCAGCCCCGCAAGTTACTCAGTACCTTTTTGAAACATGCCCAAATCATAGGAACAAAATAATAAAAATGGAAAGATGGACTATGCCAGGTAGAGGTTCCCAAAGCAATGGCAAGGCTTGATGTTAGCCTTTCAATATTTTTCCACTCAACCCAATACTTACATAAGGAGTTTCCTACAAAATAAAAAAAAAAAAACCTTGAAACCTGAAAAGAGAAGACCTAGGGCTTAATTCAAATTTTAGAAAACAAAAATGAAAAATCGTCATTCTACAATCTCCCTAACGCAATAGGAAGAGGTATAAGGGGTTAAGGCTATTTATTATTTTGAAGCACAGAAACAAGCAATGCCATCAACAAATTTTTCAATATCAGAATATATACTTTTCACCATCATTTTTTTGGGGATAGAAAATGCAATAGAATATACCAATATGGGATAACCTCAAAGGTTACCAATCTATTATAACTTTTATCAATGCATTGTATAGAACACAACAAATTTTCAGTCCTATTGGATAAGAAAAATACTATTCCCAGAACACTAATGTCATACTTTTCATATAATTGGGTATCATTTTATAGTAACCAATAGTCCAATACATTCAATAATTTATATTTTATATTGTGATGATTAAGTAAAAATAAAGTTATAAAAATAACAATACCAATTGAATAAACAATAAACACTTAAGTTGAGACATGGCCTTCAATGCCCCAAACCTATTTTTAAGGAAATTTCTACCACAAATATATCTGAAATGTATACCTTTACCATAAAAGCAAGTAAAACAATAAATTCTAAAACAATCACATGTTGTGACTGGACGGTAACTATAGGCCCCTCCCCGTTAAAGTTATTTCATGTATAGGACCGACTTAATATAGTCAAGAGGAATCAAGATCAGACAAGATCATGCCTTAGTTACAGAAATTACATAATCTTCGCAATCACACTTGTTTATCTCTACCATTGAGGCGATTGCATAGAGTCGTTAGAGGTTCCGTTACAACTGTATATAACAACTGTACATATCTTTCTAATTAGTTGCATAATTGTGAATTGTGCGCAATTGAGATTGCAATTACACATTGTGCACCCCACTAAAGTTTTATGCAATAAAACTCCAATTGTGTTGCGCTATCCATATTGCGCAGCATTGCACTCGCAATGTTGCGCAATTGTAGTAAGAATTGCAAGTGCAATTCTCGCAAAACGTACCCACTAGTAAAATCTCTCTCTTTTAATACCCCGAGCCCTTACTTCCTTGAAATTTCCCATTGTTTCCCTTCTCTCGCATGCCTTTGTGATTCTTGGTTGCTCTTCGGTGGTCTTTCCCTCTCAACTTTAAGTCTCGATCAACTCTGGTTCTTCGTAGCTTTGTTCTATTGCTGCCCTCAATTCTATGATTGTCGTTGAAGTCTGAACCTTTGTAGCTATGGGTCTCTCATTCTTAGAAGCTCTCTCACTTTGGGAAGCTATCTCTCTCGGAATTTCTGGAAGAAAAGGTTGGGTTGTAGTTTGGACCCTCTCTTCCTTTGGTCTGTATCACTCTGTTCTGAATGCTCTCTCTCCCCCTATCTGTATTTTATCGTTGGGTTGTAGCTGCTCTATCCTTCACTTAAAACCAAATCACTTTGAATGTGCCTCAGCGTTGTTTGCTTCTGGCCTCTTACTCTCCTGTGAAATAAATGCGAGGTGACAGGCTTGAACCTAATCATCGTAGGTATGCTCTGCTAGCCTTTTTCGGCGGAACCCGTGTATGAATGTCTCTGTATGATTGTTAATTCTGTTTATATCTGATAGCTAGAGTCCAAAGTCCAGACTATGGTTGCTGTTGGAGACTAGGTAGAAGTCCTAGACTGATGGATTGTCATCTATCTATTTTAGATGTTATCTGTTATTATCTTGCCATTTGAATTATTCAATAATTATAGGATTTATCTTTAGCTTAGGGACATCATGTTTAGATTGAGGACAGTCTCTACCTAGAAAAATTTGTTGTGTATTTATGTTCATGTAATTTTTTGAAAGTCATTTGTTTAAATATTTTTATTATTTAAAATTATATTACATGTATAAAAATATATATTTATATATTTAATATAATTATATAATTATTCACATTGCAGTACACAATATATAATATCGTAATAATCTCAAACACAATAAGTACACCATTCACGTTTGACAATTATGCTTAGATGATACTTATTTATATATCTCCCTGCTTTCTTCAATAAAGGCTAATACAAATTCATACTTCTTCAACAATTCTCTCGGGTAAACAAAGAAAAAAAAAGAAAAAACCAAAATTGCTCATATGACACTCTTTCTAAAGGCATCGATCTAATAGACGAGACAATTAACAATTTTCTCTAGCAGTATGAAAAATATAGAGCTTCACTTCAACAAAGCAATAGAAAAAAAAAAAAAAAATCAGTCAGAGCAAAACTAAAATATACATACGAAGGCAACATCCTTGCAAGTTAACATGCACATAAAAGGCAGATAAAAAGGTGGTCAAGATAGGAAAAACTGAGCGAGAGTGAAAGCCAGAAACACAGCGTAAAGTGGAAGGTTAGATGGGAGAAAAGATATGGACATGGACGCAGATGGCATATCATCATGTCATCACATAACCAACATCATTTCCTCAATCATTTTATCAGAACCCATAAATATTTAGTTTAAACTAGAAAATTTTTTGACACAATTAGCATCAGAGGAGTTTGTCTCCTCGTGGAGCCAGTGAGTATCCCGCAAAGTTAAAAGCAATTTCTAAATTTATATGCCAAAATAATGACATACACACTCTAAATACGATATGCACAGTGCTTCAGTGCATGCAAAAAAGTTAATTTTCTCTTTCAACATTAAAGCGTCAGTGCACCCTCCAAATTCATGTCTAAATAACCTGTAGTAAGTGTTAAGAATTCAAGCTAGCATTTATAAAAGTCTTTGTAAGTGAACTGTCCACTTGGGAATTTGATTTAGCTTTCATTATAAAATTCTGGTAATTGAACTAACTCCTCCACATACCTGCAATTTACCAAACAAATCAACTACAATAAGACTTACAATAAGTAAGGACTCTAGTACATATCAATGGAAAAAAATTAGGGAGTTCTAGAAGAGATATACTTCTGCTTTGTTTGAGGAGGGTCTGCTAGTGAATCAGCTATTTTATAATCCATTGTGGGCAATCTAGTTGTACAGGGATATTTAATCCAAGTCACCTAAATTTCAAGTAATAGTAGTTGCAAAAATCAAATTAATGATAGTACAAAGATGTCGTCATGCAAGATGTCATAAATAATATGCCACATCTGAATTCTGATCACATTTTTGGTGAATAAAAGTTTAGTACTATATACATATATTGAGAAAACTAAAGGTACAAGGGGAACAAAAGAAAGGGTAAAAGAAATATATCTAAACACAAGTTTAGGAATTCTTACCACATCGCTTCCGGAATCTTGCTTTAGGAATCCTCATGAAGAGGTACGCCATGTCCATTTGTTTTGTAGACGCAGTTTGAATGCATTCAGGATGTCATACATTGGTGCTGACATTGTAATGTAAAGTGGTGATCTGAAAGAAAATAATATGGTAGACTAAAAAAAAAAAAAAAGATCGCATTTCAAAAATGGAATTTAAGGTTGATTATATGTAAGAAATGTATTAACACCCTATAACACCTTTTAGATATTACATTAATATTTTAGTTACTTTTTCAGTTTCAAAATATAATTTCAGTCTTGCAAAACATTTTTGTTTATCTTATTTTGAATGTCCCACTATTAGTATTTGTACGTGATAAAAAATAAACTATGATTAACATTATTAGTAAATGGCATTTAGAGCTGTTACATTGAAAAGGCAGAGTTTGGTACCTAACTTGGCTAGAACCTTTTGAATTGAAATTTCAAGATGAATGCCTAGCTTGACTAATTTGCTCAATTGGATTGACTTTCAGAAACCTAACTTGATTAAAATTTTCAAAGGGATCTTAGATTTGGCAAGAACAGTAAATTTCAACAATCACATTAGTGGATCCCATCAATTTTTGGGTGAGATTAGTAACACAATTATCCTTAGGATATTTGAGATATTCGTTGTATTTACTAATTATTCTCAACAATCATCGTCAAGAATTCAATTTTGCAATTTGTGAATTGTCTAAAGGGTCAATTGTGTTTAATCACTTCCCACCATTTAAAATCGAAAAGCCTTAGGCACTTTACCGTAATTATGACGAGGGGTTTCGGCACAATACAATAAACCCATAGCACATCATTTAAGACCAAAAGTCAGTCTGAGCTAAAACATGCAAACAACCAAAAAAAAAAAAATTTGCATGAAATTAACTACTTAGCGCTTCGTCCATGTACTATCCTCCCTCCCTTTCATGATATCCAACTAAACCCCGGAGATTTTCTAAATACCTTTTCACTCATCACCTTCTTGATTTTTGCTGCATCTTCCCATTTATTCTTTGATGCATAAATATTTGCCAAAAGTATATAATTTCCAGAATCTTTAGGGTCAATCTCAAACACATGTCTGGCTGCAATCTCACCTAATTCTAAATTACCATGAACCCTACAAGCTGCTAATAAAGAACCCCAAGTTGTTGCATCAACACTACTTGTATTCTCCTTTATAAGACTGTATGCCCTTTCCAAAAGCCCAGCCCTTCCAAGGAGATCCACCATTGAAGCAAAGTGTTCGGGTAAGGGCTTGATACCAAATACTCCAGTCATATCCTTAAAAAACCTACATCCTTCTTCAATGAGACCTGCAGAACTACATGCATTAAGGACACTAACAAATGTAACTTGATTTGGCTTGACTCCTTCCTTTTGCATATTTAAGAAAAGATCTATAGCCTCTAGTGATTTCCCATGTTCAGCAAGGGCTGCAATCAAAGTACTGTAAGCAATTACATCTTTTTTGCTCAGTCTACTGAATTCCCTCCACGCTAAGCATATGTTTCCACATTTGGAGTGCATGTGGATCAATGCACTAGATACGATAGGTGTCCTATCTGAGATAAAATGGAAAAGGGTAAAACAATAAGTTCCCAAGCATTTTTAATCTTCATAAGGTAAAAGCAAGCATATTAATAATGGAACAACTTACCGCAACAGTCCTCCTCGAGATGATTTGTTAATGTCTTTGACATATTAATATCCCTAAGTTGTGCACAAGCTGATATAGCGCCCACCATTGCCACCTGAGTGATTTTCACCTTTGATTCTCTCATCTTGTTATACAAATCTATAGCTTCTTTTGCATATCCATTTTGGGCATAACAAGCTACCATTGCCGCACAACTTGATGCATCCCACACAGGTATCTCACTAAAAATCCTTCTTGCTTCAATGACATCACCATACTTCCCATAACCAGCTATCATTGCAACCCATGTGACTGTATCCTTCTCATACATCACATTATATAATTCCTTCGCAGATTTCATGTCTCCACTATGTGCATATCCAGCAATCATAGTAGTCCAAGAGAATGAATTCTGTTCTGCCCTGTTATCAAACAACGACCGTGCATCAACCATCATTCCTAACTTGGTGTACCCACAAATCATTGCTGTCCAAGCAACAACATCTTTGTCATCCATTCTATCAAACACATCCCGTGCTTCTAACACACACCCACATTTCACGTACATATCAAGAAGAGCAGTTTGTACAATCTTATTCCCAAATAAGCCTGATTGCACCACTCTTGAATGCACTTGTTTCCCTACAAAAATTGCAGGGATGCGGCCACATGCATTAAGAACCGATGAGAAGGTGAAGCCAGATGGCATAACACCAAGCTGGTGCATTTTAGCATATAAAGCAATGGAATGTCTGAATTGGCCATGGGATACAAATGCATGAATAAGGGATGTCCAGAGGAAGTCATCCTCACAGTTGGGCATTTGATCAAATACTTGGCAAGCATAGTGAAGATTATTGCCAGGAAGTTGGAGAACCTGCTTGAGAAGACGACTCAAAAAGTATTGGTAGTCAACAGGTCCAGTGAGGAATTTAAGCAAGAGAGCTTGAGTTTCTTTTAGATGGCTAACGGATATGCTTGTATTCAGAAAGTGGTTTATTACTGTCGAAGTTTTGTGGTTTGGGTGAATGATCAATGGTAAAGATGCAAACATGGGCCTCATGGACTTCAATCATGCTCTCTTATACATAAAATTGGGATTTGGAGAGCCTACTAATTCAATCTCCGCAACCTACCCTTCCTTTCTGCCACCATCTTTCAGCTGCCTTCGAGTCTGTTAGTACTTCAAATTATTCTTACCACTTAGATACAGGAAATTTCAATTTATACTCATAGACTTAAATCCTCGATTCAAATTCCTGACCTTACTTTCAAAAAAATACACATTATATTCCAATCAATGGAATCAATGAAGTCAAAATAGAAAGAGTGACTAAAATAGCTTACTTACAGAATTTTATAACAAAAGAGTATACAATCCATTGTATTGAGCAGGCAAACTCAGATTTAGCATTTCATTTGGAAACTCCATTCTTTTACTTCATAATAGTAAACTCCAATTCGAACTGATATAAACCAAAGATCATCCATTTCGCCAAAATCCCTTAGACTATAATGCGTGTCAGGCAAAGCCCTCTACAAAAATGAAATAATAAATATAGAATTATATAAATTTTTGTCATCCAACTTCAAAAAAGTCATACGCTGTTTCGAAAAACCCGATTATTTTCCAAGACTCCGAACCTAACGCAACAAACTGACCGCCAATTACTAACTAAATGCACTAACAAAACATATCATATTCACACCAGCAATCACGCAATACCTTGTACGTTATAGCATTTAGGAATTAATTACTTGTTATGAATTGGGTTGTTTGGATGAGAGACGGTAGCATTAAGTTCCAAGTTCAGTTTGCAACTGTCAAGCAAATAACCAAGAATCCCCAAATTCATCATGTTCCAGCAATTTCTTAAACAGTTCTGCAGAAAAGATAGAAGAATTGCTGAAAAACCGAAACAGAGTCGCCGTAAACGAAGTCTAGGAACAAACTGAGAGGAAAGGGTAAAACAGATGATAGAAACGAGAAATAAGAAGACTAAGACGTTGACAGAGAGAGAAAAAAGGCTAACCTGAGCAAATGAGATGTAATGGCGATGAAAGGGTGGCCGGGCCTGCCGCATCTATGGCCGTCGCCGGTGTGGTTGCAACTGGTCCAGCTGATCGATGAATTGGCGAAGAGGGACAGACATCCGAATCAAGGGAAGGCATGGGACTAAATGAGGAATGCACCGCGTTTTGTGAAAAACCTACAGGCCAATTTGTACAACGAAGGGCATTGTGAAAAAATTTACACCCAAGCTAACCCGTTTAAGACGGCACTGTTACATAATAAAAATATCTATTATAAAAAATTAAATTATTAAATTTATTTAATTTCTTATAAATTATAAGACATAATAAATTAAACACTTTATATTAATTTTAAAATATTTTAATGAATATTTTTTTTGTAAGATTAAATTTTTCCAAAATAAATAAACATATTAAACTATACATAGAAAAATGCTAATCCTATTAAGCGAGATTCAACAAAATCTCACAAAAATAAATATATAAAATATTAAATTTTATAATTTTTAATAAATTTATAATTTATTTTATTTTAATTAAGATTTTCAAGAGTAAAAATAAAAACACAGTAAAATATGTCAATCACAACTTCCCTATAGTTAAATGTCGCTTTGGCCTATACCATAATAACTCATTTGTTTCAAATTATTAGTTGAATTGATATCAACTAACAATTTATCTGTACTACTTGTGCTTCATGTGAGTGTAATGGCTATTGGCTGTCTAAGATATAAAATACGGGGAATGTAGAAAAGGGGAGATTAGAAGACAATTCATATAACGTAACAGGTAACATGAAGGAGTGACAGTTTTGAATAGGAACAAGGAGTGTTCAAATGACAATAATGTGTCTATATATGTAAAACTTTTGCTGCAAACCCATAATTGATTACCCCTCACTTGTCTTTGGCGAGCAAGAACAAATTAACTCTAAATTCAAGAAGAACCATCCTAGTTTTAAGGCTGCCTTTGGTATGTAAAATCTAAGTTTTTCTTCAAGAATGAATATTTTTATATTTGTTTTGTCATGGGAATATCAATGAATATTTTTAGAAATTTAGGATTTCTATGTTTAGTTGAACATTAATATTTCTAAGAGTCCTATACTAGTTTTGAAAAATACCTTAAGCATAATTTGGGTATGGGGGTTTACATTTAAGGTTTTGGATTTAGGATTTTAGGGTTTGTGTTTATAACTTTGGATTTAAGGTTTAGGGGTTTGGAGTTTAGGATTGAAGGTCTAGGATTTTAATGTTTAGGGTTTAGAGGTTTTGAGTTTCAGATTTTGGAGTTACGATTTGGGGTTTAGGTTTAGGGTTTAGGAGTTTGAGGTTTAGGTTTTAGAGTTAACATTTTAGGGTTTTAAATTTAGAATTTTGGAATTCAGATTAAAGGTATTGGGTTATGAGATTTAGGATTTAGGATTTAGAATTTAGGGTATAGAATTTTAGATTTAGGATTTGAAGTTGGAGTTTTGGGGATTAGGGTTTTGAGATATAAAGTTTGGGATTTAGGGTGTGGAACTTGGATTTTGGAATTTAGAATTAAAAGTTTAGGATTTGAGATTTAAGAATTTTAAATTTTAGAGTTTAGAGATAGTATAATCTTTTTAAATAATATTCACATTTTAATGAAATGGAAATCAAGGATTCCTACCCCCTCACATAAGTATCAAATTAAATATTCCAAATGTGGGAATTAAATATTTCAACCTCCATATCTCCATGAATGTCTCAAGATTCCACGTATTAAACACATCCTAAGGGTCTCTTTATGGAGGCACCTACTGTTCATAAGAGAATGGCGTCTAAGTGGGGCAAGTGAGAAGTGGAAATAGGATTGGAAACCCTTCCCTTATGGTTACCAATTGGTACCCTTGATTAATGGGAAATAAGAGGTTGGTAATCATCTATTAATTTGATATCATTAGTGTTTAAGATACATCTGAGCATCTTATTAATTTTTACCCAGCATGGGATTAACGACATCACTATAAATCAACCAAAACTAACTAGAGACTCATTTGACCATGGATAAATATTATAAGAATATGTTTGTTCGTCCCAAGATGGATTCTAAGAGTTCAGTTTATTAAAATGACAGTAGTTTGATTAAAATTTTTACTTGCATACATCAACGACTTCAAGAAGAACAGTGCACTGGTTAACCAATTAATCTGATGCATGTATTTATGAGAAGGAGATGAAAGAATACGGCAACAAAAGCTACACCCTAAAGCACGCATTTGCCTGAGAACATTATGAAAGCAAATTCTTCACCTTCATCAGTGATCTTTGTAAGGTCCTTCGCTTTCCTTATCCTTTAAGAAGGCCAAAAAACCAAGAAACCCAAAAAAGAAGAACCCACTAGACCAATTGCCTCCACTCTTACCGTCACCATCATAGCCAGTGGAAATCTAGTCCCTCTATCATCACGTTGTGGTGACTTCTCCTTGCTTGAAATTACAGTTAATCATCGTATGCTATTCAGAAGACACACTTCAAAAAGGGCTAATTGTAGTACATAGAATTGACGTGTTTCCAAATGCTTTTAAATGAGTTAATCAAACCAAATATATCACGAATGAACAAAGAATTCAATGAGTATCTCACAATTATGACAATTGGTTATTTATTTTTCTGTTTATAATAAGAACAAGATAACAATTTTACATGTCTTCTGTTATGATACATAGACTTTGTAATTTGTTTCAATGTTTCCTAAATTCATTAATATGTGTTAACATGTTTCCATTTTCCTTACTTCAAGAACAGAATACTACTTTTAGAAGAAAGAATAGGCCCTTAATTATTTTTGTTTTCAAAATCTAAATGGATGATCTCGATTGATGAAACATCATAAAATTGCAACGACCAGGAGAGGTTATTGTTTGATGAAAGGGAAACGTAATAGTGTTTAATAAGTTATGAATATTGGTAATCAGAAATTACTAGGAATACGAGTGATTGTAGGAACCTCGCGAGTGACAGTTTGAGTTTGTTCTACAGCACATCTTTCATTCTGCACAGGTTGAAGGAGGTTGATGAAGGAAGAATTGACAAAGAGTTTAGCAATATATTCTTTACAATAATCCAAATGCAAGCAGATATCTTTGTGTGAGCTCAAACAAGAAAGTTTAACAAATGTGTATAAGCCACTTATCTCTGATCAAAAGAATTATGGTATAACAAGGGCAGACTAATAGCGTGAAAAACATCTCCTATGGATAAATATTCATAAGGATGGACTTGTAAAGCTTGGAATCTCACTGAATTTTACCATAAACACATGGAGAAACATCTATTACAGCACATACATTAAAACACATAAGCAATAGAGCTTTTGTGGGTACTACTTTAAGGTAAAGGATACTTATACTTGCTTCTATATTTATTTGGTTTAGAAAACTTTGGATGTTGGTTTAAAGATTTGTATAGTTATTTTAACTTAAAGATTAGCCTTTACAAACCTCATCATGTATTATGCTTATTTCCCTTTCCTGTCACTTTGTTAAATATGCTTTCACAGAGTCATATGAGCCAAGCAATTTGTATTTTTCATTCAAATAGTGATCATCATTGTTAGCTATCTACCTGGATGCTGGGACTTAAACTTTTGTTGACAGATCACACTTTTGATAACTTGTTACTTGAATTTGTAGCTATAGGAAAAGTGAGAGAATATTGGCCACTTAAATTGTGGATTGTCTTGTTTTAAATTATATAATTATATTTATAGGTGTATTTTGGATAATTCTAGATTAAAAAATTTTGGGAAAGCCCATAATTTAAGGGAAACTCTGCCAAAACTTTCCATAATATATCAAGTTTTATAAAATATATATATATTTTTATTGCATAGTTATTTATTTTGAGTTAGACTCACTCAGCTAAGTGGGCATTTGGGCTAGCTTGCCTAATGTCCTGATCATGGCCCATAGGTTTGGGTTGTGATAGACTGTAAGGCAATGCAATGGGTTAGATACCTTGCATTTGGCAAATTCAAATTTAATAGTTCTCAATCAACAAAGTGGCATTATCAATCCCTTTAAAAGCACATGAAATGCTTTCATAGTATTTGGAACTAATTTGTCAACTATCAATAGTGTATCCACAATTATGACAACATTAGTTCAAATATGAAGCATGACCAAAAACATTGGCCTTAACATCTGTTGTGGTAGTAGATGTATTGCAAAATGGGACAGTGACATTAGCTTTTTGTCTAATGTCAAATTGCATCTAATGACTATCTCCTATTTCAAAATGACTGGTTAACAACTGTGTAATCCCATTAGCAGTAGTGGTTTGAACATAAGGTCCTACTTGTACCTAAGACTTCATAACCACATGAAAACTCTTTTAGCATCTTGTCTCCATATACAACTTAATAACCTATCATTCTTCAATAGTGAAATAAGTCCAAAACATATGTTGCATGTATGTATGTGTCTTAGAGGCATGGCTTTATGCTTCATAGATCTACTGGCATTCCCACTTCTTGGTTAGTTTGAAGCTCTAATTCCATATGCACAATTTCCTTAAAGTGTTGTGAACTAATGTTGAGTAGAATGATAGCCATATGAGGTTCCGAAGCTTCAAACATATCCCATCAACAACCCATGTGATGCTCCTATTTACATAAAATGTAGCTAATACATCACTACCCATTATTCAACCTTTATCAAAAACATATAAACAAAATATGTTTACAACATTACACATCATTGCTACACAAAACATAAGTAGGTTAAAGTAATGAAAGGAAAGAAAAAGGAACATCAAGTAGCCTCAACTTGCGCTACCAAAGAAAAAGTAAATTGGTAGTGTAGAAAGGAAGGTAGCTCACTAAAAAGCTATGATAAAGTCCCACATTGGTTAGGTAGAGAGGTCTTAGGTGTTATATATATGAGTCCACAAACCTCCCTTTACAAGCTAGCTTTTAAGGTGGAGTTAGGTGGAGTTAGATGGATTCATATCAAGCTGGCTAGGGAAGGAGTAAGAAAAGAACGGCCTTTGTGAAGCTAGAAGATGGCAGTGTACTAAGTGACAAGGAACACAAAGAATTAAAGGTGATTTTGGGCATTCAAATGGGGTTCCTTCATACTTATGGGGACAAAATACATAGGTTGAAAAAAAAAAAGAAGAAGTTACAATAGTATAAGGCTAGGGGAACACAAAAATGAGACAAAGAGAGATTCAAACAAAAAAAAAAAAACACTCACTTGCAAAAGAAAACTCTCTCATACACCTGATATACACAAACTCATAGGTTTTACCAAAGGGAGGTCCCATAACACCTTACACTATTAACATGGAGAGAGAGGGAATCATTCAGTTAGAGTGAAAGTGTTGATGAGAAGAACAAGAAAAACAAGTCACTTGATTTGAAAGCTATCTTGAGAGAGAGAAAGGAGAACTCTCATTCAAATAACACAAGTCAAGGAGAAACTAAGATGAGCTACCTTTAAGGCATTTGGAGTGCACTCTTTTTCTCTTTGAAAGGTAATATCACCCCTTTGTTATACTTGTTGTGACCTTGGTTGATATTCCTGTGAGGTGAAGGTTTCCTTCTAGAGAGAGAGTGAGAGACAATGAGAGGGGAGGAGTTCGCCATTTTTTTAAGCTTTGGAAGTCAACTTTGTTGTGGTGGTGATCCTGGTAAGCTTGCCAATAGTGGTCTATGCCACCTCCAACATAGGCGGCTCCAAATCATGGCTAGGGTTGGGGTAGAAATGCCCTCAAGCTCCTTTGTACTATTGCACCCAAAGGTGGACAGGTATAGAAATAGGTGCATTACACCCATCACAGACCCAAGCAAAACCCATGATTTAAATAAGTAAAAAAGATTTTTTTCATAAAAATAAAACTTTATCCATTGTCAAATTCTAAATTTTTCCTAAAAAAATATTATGGTATTTTTTGAGATTAGGTTTGTTAAAAGTAAGGGTATCTAAGAATATTTTTATATGAAAATTCTTTCTTATTTGCACAACTTATTTAAAAAAAAAAGATAAAAAGTATTTTTCTTTTTGGCATAAGTAAAGATATTCATGGTTTGGGCCAAACAATGGCCTCTCATGTTTTCATTATATATATATATAAAAAAAAAGGTTTAGCATGGGTAGTAGGTGTAAGTAATACTGTCTATGCCGGTGGCTTGTCCCACAGTGAGTATGTGGATTATGCGAGCCAACCTACATATTTGAGAAATATACTTAAAACTTTAATTTTTTTTTGAATATTGCAATTTGTAGAACAAAATCAAAAGGAAACTAGCTACAATAGTGATCCCAATACACCTTAGCAAGAAACTTGCTACAACTATAAGGAACCTATTTAAAACCAACATATTACTATCAGAGACATTGAATCCCCTAACAAAACGGCCTAATGCCATAAAAAAAAATTTGAATTTCAAAATAACAAAATCAAAAAATTCCAAATAACAATCATACATATAAATTTCAAGCTAAATCAAAAATAAAAGTTCAAATATTCCGTACTCCAACTTCCAAACACAAATTTCATTTTGTTTGTTCTAATCTTTTTGTAAGTTAGTAACCATTCAACAAGATAATATAACCAAACACAAAACCTATGTCAAGCTGATAGGTCTAATTGTCCCAAATATTATGCTTAGGCTCATATGTTGAGAACAAAGCATCCTCATGCAAACTACATAAAGCATAATGTAATTTAGTTCAAGAGTCAACTTCTAAGTCTCCTGGAAGAATTATCTGCACCATTTATATACACATATTAATATAGTAACTAATATGTAGTATTAAGCTAATAAATAACATAAATATAGTCGCTTACATCTTGTTCATAATCATATTGTGTGTCATCTTCAAGTATTTCTTGGATCCCATTAGAACCTTCCTTTGACATAGTTATTTGAAGTGTTACATCTTCAGAATCATTTACAACTTAAACGATGAAAGTAGTTATGATAATAAGAAATTTATAATGAATATATGAATATAGGTATTAATAAATAAATAATTTGTAAATGATATTACCATTGGGTTGAAAACTATTGAATTAATTGTGTGTACAAAAAAGAGCTTCCATTTTTTCAAGGAGGTTACAACTTCTATAGTTGTTGACAACATGAGCACCAATGAAAAAGGCCGATTTAGATGCAATTGTAGTAATATAAATAGCTAAAACATCACATGCCATAAATGAAAAGAATGGAAAACGATGTGTGTGAGTTTTCCAATATTGCAACACATTTAAATCTTCATAATAACCAAATTCAATCTTTGACTCCTTCAAATAAATATCCAATTGAGATTTTCTAGCATTTGAACTATTGACTCTTGCCTAACAAATTCAAACCTAACAAGATAAGAAAAATTTAGATAAATAGGTTGATTATAAAAAATAGTACATAAATAACTTAGTAGTAATAACCATAAATCTACTAACTTAAATCAAGACTTCTCTTGCTTTGGTTTTTTCACCTTTGAGTTTTTGCGTCACTTTGTCTAGGTGGAAGTGATAAGGAATATTGAGATTAGGAAGAACTTGGAACTTCAATGAAGCTAGCATATTGCTCAAAAAGCTTATATAACCATCTCTTTAGATTGTTCACCTTTTCTTGACAAGTAAAGGCATCAATCTTTGAATAGAAATATTCTAACATTGCAAGTTTGATGTGTGGGTCAAGAATAGGCCCAAATGCAAGAACAACACTACATTCATTCCAATACTTGTCAAATTGCTTCATTGTCTTGCACATTTCACTCATTACCATGGCTTCATTGTCCAAGTTTTCCATCAACAAACACTTAATCTTCCGAATTTGCATAAAATACAAATTAGAAGTAGGATAAGAAGAACTAGATATCAAGTTGGTAGTCTTAAAGAATAGCTCTATAAATTCACATATTTTCTCTCCTTTTCTCCACTCCTCAGATGAAGGATAATTTTTATAACTTTTATCAATGACTTTGAGAGAAGCAAATGCATTTTTATATTTAATTACACTATCTAGCCTCAAATGTGTTTGAATTCCAATGAGTAAGCAAATCCAAATGCAAGCCAACATTGGTGTCAACATTACCAACTTGTTGCACACATTCATTAAATTTTAGCATCCTACTTTCTAACCCCTTTATAGATTCCTTAATCTTTTTCAAGGCCTCACTAGCAACTTTTAAGCTGTCTTAAATAATAAGATTCAATATATGAATTGAATAATGCACATGAAAGAACTCACCATCACATAACAAGCTATCATGCAAAGTCAATTGTTCCTTAAGAATATCTTTCACACTATTATTGTTGCTAGCATTATCCAAAGTTAGAGATTTTTTATTTCTCACTTCCCTATTCTTCCAAAAGTTTATAAATCTTTACAACCAATTCTTCCCCTGTGTGTGGAGGAGTCATATGAGCAAAGCTAAGTATCTTACTATTCAATTTTCATTAATCATCAACAAAATAAGGAGTTAAGCAAATGTAACCCTCAGTAGTGCTAGCAGTCCACACATCAAAAGTTAAACAAATGCTATTAAAAAGATTCTTAAGCAAAACTTATTTCAAGTTTTCTTTCTCCCTCACATAGATTTTATTAATATTAGTACAAATAGTATTTGTAGAAACCATTACAACATCAAGACTTATGTATTTCACCCATTTTCTAATCCCAACATATTCAACAAAAGCAAATGGCAAATCATGTTGGATAATGGCAGCAGTACACAATTCACATGAAATCCTTTGATCTATTTTTCTAGCCCTTAGTTTCCCATTAGCATCAACAATTATTTGTCCTACATCATGAAACTTAGTTAATTTGTACTTTGGAATGTGATGTTTAATGGAGGAAGTCCCATGGGTATGATGACCACCTTATACTTAGCTATACATGCCTTACATTGTGTTCTTTCTATGGTAAATATAGTAAAGTTATTTTGGTCATAAATAGTTCATCTAGCATTTAGAAGATACTAAAAGCTTAACTAAAGTTTGAGAATTGAATGCATGAGCAAATGATGCTGCTAGATGAAATTACAGTAAATTACATGTATGTTTATTATCCTTAAAGTACACATTTGACCTATTGGTTAAATGGGGTAGGCCAAATTACCCACATTTTTTACAGCCACATATACATCAACCTACCCTGCACCTTATGTGGGGTACTATGCAAGCCTAATCCAAGGGTCAAGCTAATTTTGATAGCTCTAGGTGTAAGGGCATAGTCTATGCCACAATTTAGCCTAGACCGAGCAATATGTGTTGCAATCGACTCTCTTTTAATAAAAATAAAATGAAGGATACATTTGAATGGGGTTTGTGCTAAGATCTTTATCCAATTAAAAAGAGCAATGTGCTTCAAGTGCATTTTTACTTTTCAAGTAAAAGTATTTAATTAATTTTGGGATTTTGTGACTTGAGCTAATTCATAATGATCTTATTAACCTTGAATTAAATTATCAAATGCATTGTTTATGTTAATTGTTTCTTATACATGCAGGATCGCTTTTGAATTATCTTGGAATGTTAAAAGATACAATATTGGAATTTCCCAATTTCTTTTTGAAAATCGTTTATGTGCAATTTTGATATTGCTTAAGTCCAAGGAAAGGGCTAGAAGTTGTAATTAAACATTCGAAAATTTCTCAGCCTTTGGCAATGCAAATTTTGAATCCCAAAATCCTTCTCGATGATAGTCGTTAGTGAGGTTGGTGAAAGCTACCATTGCTAAGCTTACAGGTAATTGTGTTATAGGTTGCATTGGAGAAATTGTCATAACTCACTTAATGTAATTAGCATGAATCCTTGCCTTGGAATTCAGTCTCTTTTTTTTTTTTCATATCCATCCTATCTTTCAAATTCCCAATTATTCTTAATGATAGTTGTTAACGAAGTTAGTGAGAGCAACCATTTTAATTATCTTGAGATGATTACATTATGAGTTACGTTAAAGAAATTGATAATGCCTCTTAGTGCGATCATTATGAATCGACACATCTAAAACACAATGCCCATTTACTGCCTTGTAGATCCTTGATTCTTCTTGAAGATGGTAGTTAATGCAGTTAGCGATAGTAACTGCTACTAATTATCCTGAGGGTGATCATATTATGGATTGTGTTGAAAAAATGAACAAAGCCCTTCTAACATGATTATCAACATCTGTTGTTTGTATCCCTCAAAATCCAAAATACCATTGAAAGCCTAGTCAAACTAAGTACTATCTTAAACCCTAATTCAATTAGGTTAAACCTTAGTTAAGCTAAGTATTCCTTCAAACCTCAATTCAATTGGGTCAAACCTTAGTCTACTAATAAACTTTTCTAAAAGTTAGTCAAACTAAGCAAATCCTAGTCAAGCTAGGCATCATTTTTTGATATAAGTCCTAGATGAACCAGGTATTAAATCTCCTTTCCACAATAATGGTTAAACATACTCACTAGTAGTATTAATCACAAATCATATTTGATCACATGTAAAACTAATAGTGAGACAAATAAAAAGACTAAAACAAAATAAATTTGCTTTGGCAAAGACCAAAGTACAATTTTTGAACCCAAAAAGTAACAAAATATCAATATGGAACTGAAAGGGTATTGTAGGGGTGCTAATACTTTTCTTATACATAATCAAACCCCAAACTTGATTTCTATGACATAGATAATATTTTTTGATTTCAATCTCATTTAAAATTAGATTAGCAATGACTCTGAAAATTCTAAAATTTTCATATTTCTTCCAAGACTCCCATTTTCAAAAGTTAATTAGTTTCAATTACCATTCTATGTTGCAATGTTGATTCTCATGGCCACCAAAGGATGTGTCTAAAGTATACAAAATTTAGAGGATGCACAACATTGCAAAGTGGACTACCTTAGCCCAATTAAGCCTAATACCTCATAAGTTGATCAAAGACTTCAATAATGGCTAATAAGGGCGTGATAAAGTCCCATTCTTCTAAGATGAGTCAAACATAAGAAAGTAGATAGAGTTCAAAGCGAAGTCAAATTTGGGCTATTTTAGCCTATTACAATCTAAACTCCAAGAAGAACGCCTCCTTGGTCCAAAGCCCAAGAAAGGCCCAAGATCTACTTGTCCACCTTAAGAAGGTTCCTAATCAGAATTTTGGAGAACAACTAAGGATAATTATTGGGTTAGATAATCAAAAAAGGCAAAGATCATGCTGGAGCTTCCTAAAAGGCCCAATATGCTACTTTGGCATCTTTTTTAAGTCTTGGGCTAGTCTGTACCCAAAAACCTTCTAAGATTTACCAAATCCAATCTAAGAAGGATTAGAAGAAGGCAAGATAGGGTTATAACAACATAAGGGACATGGCACAAGTTCTTGTAGGTGGAATTTTGTGAAGACAGTGCAGCACCTTTGGTGAGGATCTAAGTGTGGTAGTGAAACCTTGGGCATAAGGATGTGATCTACACTTAAATCCTTGGCTAGAACTTGTTCTTTGAGGCTTGAAGAGGAAGAAGATGTGTGATCCAAGAAGAAAAGAGGCCTTGTTCAAAGGAAGTCTAGAAATAGATTCCTTAGGATTAGATTTTTTTTTTTTTAATTATGTTTTTGCATCCTTATTCTTATTATTTCCTTTACTTTTTTCAAGATTGCACAAAGCTTTTTATTTATTTAAATCTTGATTTGAATTTTATGATGATGTGTGGTTAAATCTTTAATTAAGGATTAACAATTGAACTAACATGAATAATTGTTAATTTAATTGATCTGACTATTCTTGGGATTAAAGATTTATTTTCTTCTCTAATCTTAATAAATTTAATTAGCCTAATTACCTAATTAGATTTAAGAAAGAGTCGAGTGATTTTAGGAATAGATATCTCCACTTTAGGTTTAATTCGGTAGAAAACATCTATAGATTAGTAGGGTAGGAATATTCTTAACTATACGTGCAATCTTTTTGATGCCCAAGCTTCATGCATTCCTTAATTTATTGATATAGGAATATAATCAATTAGATGCAGGGGCTAGGCCTAATCACTTGATATAGGAATAAGGGATTTGAATATGAGAGTGCATTGATTGGTAATCTTAAGTTTAAAGGATAGTAAGATTGTTAGTTGCTAATTAAGATTGTTAGAAAAATTGTGAAATCCCTAGTCTTTAATTCATCAAAAGAACATTCTTGCAATCTCTTCAATTAGGTGGTATAGTTCTTCATTTTTAGTTTATATTTTTTGTTTTATATATTTCCAATTTCCAAAATAGATTTTTGCCTAAGACAATTTTAATAATTGGATTAGCAACCAAATCTCTATGGTTTTGACATCCTAGGAATATTGCCCTAGTAGATCCTATAATGTATACTTGCACTTAGGAATATTAGTGTAGCAAATTCCCCACCGCGCATTCGAAAGTCCTAAATCTCTTAAGCTTATATGATAAAGAATTTTCAACGACAAATATATTAAGGGATCACTGTTGTAATAATAGGATCTTGGTGATCTTGAGAAATGATAATATTTTGGCCCCGAACACTACTAGTGGGCTCATGTTCCAATAGTACCATTGAATCCTCCATTACTTAAATCCTTTAAAAATAGCTTAAAGATTGAAACTCCCCTAAATAAACCTATATGATAGAGAATTTTTGGCAACAAATAAATCAGAGTGTTGTTGTAATAACAATGGAATTTTTATAATGTCAAGGAGTAGTGATGTATTTAGGATCCCTAGACATACTGGTAGGGGCTAAGTTAATGTCAACATTAAATTTCAAAAATTCCCCAAGGTGATTTCAAACATTTAAAAAGAATGAAGGAATTCTGATGCTCGATAAATTTGGGTGCCGTTTTAATAACAATGGTATTATTTATAACATTGAGGAATAGTGAGGTATTTAGGATCCCCAGAAATACTGGTAGGGGCTAAGTTGATGTCTCCATTACAATCCAAAAATTTTCTAAGTTGATTTTAAACCTTTTAAAAGTAAAGGAACTCTAACAACGGATAAATCAAGGTGCCATTGTAATAACAGTGGTATTTTTGAGAAATGGCGTCATTTTTAGGAATCTTAGAAATATTAGTTGGGTCTAAGTTGAAGTCACCATTAAATTCTAAAAATTCCCTAAGTTGTTTGTAAACCTTTTAAAAATAAAGGAACTCCTACAACGAATAAATCAAGGTGATGTTGTAATAACAATGGTATTTTTGGCGATCTTAGGGAATGGTGACATTTTTAGGATCCCTGAAAATAATGGTAGGGACTAAGTCGATGTAGCCATCAAATTCCAAAATCTCCCAAAATTTCTAAGCCCAAACGTTGCCCCTTCAAGATAATAGCGAACAATAAATTGGGAAAACTTAAAAAAATCTTGAAAAGCATTGATATCAACAAAGTCAAACATGGAAAACAACAAATGAATCAAATTGGTATAAAAAATACCAATAGTGGATGATCACAACAAAAACAAAAGAAAAATATGATCAATGGGGACTCACTCTTCAACCTTCAAACAAATAATAGAACAAAATACGAAGCTCTAATGCCACTTTGTCATCAATAATTGCATAGATAATTGATCAATCAAGCTCTAATACCATTTTGTTAAAAAAATTCTATTAAGTAGCAATTGGTAGGAACTATTCTTGATTAAATTTTTTCCTTTATATGCAATCAAAATATGAATTAAAATATTCTAAGTAATTAATATCAAGTTAACGAATATATCAGCAAACACAAAATAGAAAAACAAATTAAAGAGATGTGAAGTTTAAATGTGGAAAACTCATGATATGAGGGAAAAAGAATGGGAGCTAGTCAATCAAATTAATGGGTACACCAAAAGATATTAAAAAACCCACTCAACATAGTATTTTATCCTAGCAATAAAGAAGGCAAAACAGTAAATGAATCACGCTAAAATAAAAATCATATCACCAGAAACAACATACTAAATTTCATCAGAAACAAAACAAAATACTCATACTCTCCTAACAGAAAAAAGCAACCTTCTTCTTGTCTCTTGTGCGTCGTGACACGCTAGTAAAGAAAATTTCAATCCTTTCTGACGGACGCTCTCTCTTGGCTTTACACAATCACATCTGTTGCCTTTTAACTTCTTTTGTTTTCCTTTTTGTTTATTGATTTGAGCCCAAGTTTTTAACTTGGTTAGCCATGAACTCCACCTGGGGAAGGTCCCATCTTACACAAATAACCGGAATCTCCATACAAGTTAGTTGTACCAACAAACACTGAGAAACCAAGAATGCAGTAGCCTAGACACGAGTACCACTAGTCAAACCACCATAGCCCAACCTCATAGATTTCCGAGAGCTGCTATCCATTAAATTTCACAAAATCAACCAAAGGAGGATCCCATTTAACAAAACGTGAAGGCCAAAAGTTGTTACTATAGGAGAAACAATTAAAAAGCCTTTTGATGATCAAACTTCAGTTGATAAATATTATGCTTAGTAAGTCATTCAGGGGGCAAATTTTAACCGAAATGACGTTTGACAAAATATCTTATTAACTACAATACACCATGCCCCTAAAAAGGGAAAAGGAAACCCTACTTTGAAGTATTGATTCCCATAATTTTTGCCATGAAACAAGTAAATGGCTAATCCTACATGTAAATGACAAATGGAAATTCCAGATAACAGAGAGTTGGGAGCCCAGCCCCTCCAACTAGAGGGCGACAAAACAAAGAACATTATTTATAAAGAAAATTAACCCATTGAACTATAAAGCCACTCAGTTAGTAGCATCACATAATTGACTTTGTTTTAAACATGCTAATTAATTCTTCAGGAGGTAATGCATTAGGCAAATATTTGTAATAAATGCTGATTCTATTGTCTCTTCTGCATCTCCCATCTCCTCGCTCCCTTTTGTTCTTTTGCCTTTCTCTCCTCTTCAACGAACACGGCGAACTTTTTCTTCCTGTCCTATGCCCAGGGATTTCTGGGCATTCGCAATACCTTCAGGATCTGCAGCACAGCAAATGACATAAACCATCTTAACAATATAAAAGCAACAAATGCTTTCCCAAATTTGATGCATAATTTTGTACTTAAATGCAAAGTCAAAAGCTGAGATTATCACCAGCAATTTTGAGTAACATGCGTATCAATGTAGACAAATCCCATAATATGATATGTATAAGTGTGTCAGTTTAGAATATATAATAAAACAATCAAAGGACAAGATTGCCTTGAACAATCTGTGCATATATAATAAACGAATTTGGCAGCACTGAATAGTAGAAGACTTAAGGGTTCATCATCTCTATATGAATACTACTCTGGACGCATATACAGCCGAATGGGTAAAAAAAGGATAAATTTGGGCCTTTCTATATGTTCTCAAGAAAAGAAATGAACAGTAATCATTAGATAGGAGAATTGGAACAGATTGACTCCATACAGTCTAATTAATCCCCCTCAGCTCAAAAACAAGGGGCAACAAATCCAACTTACCAAAGAATTGCGTGAAAATGCGTGTGAAGAAGTTCAAGTTGCGAGTAACATGGTATTGCATGCCTGGAGGAAGAGGTTTTACTACAGTGTCAATGCTGAAAACTCGTTGAAGAAACTGCATGTACAAAAAAGTGTATTACATCTACGACTTGGACAAGAACAGAAATATCATATGCACAAACAAGAACAGTATGACACGCAGTTATCTATAATGAATCAATTGGTAGCAAAGCTCTGATTTATGATGCAGTAAGCAATGCGAAATGATTAAACAGATAAGAAACTAAAAGTTGCAGTGCGTGATATATGTATATCATCCAAGCAGGCATAAACTCTAATAATAAAAGCCCAACTAATAACATAAATAACTTTTCACTAAAAACAGCAAAATAAGACAACTGATGCAGTATAAAAATAGGAATAATGAGGAATGGTAAAGGAACATTAGGGTTATGGAAATCTCAGTAAGGAATGAAAGATGTATTTAGGAATAAATGTAGGAAGGTTTTCATTACGACTTAATTTTAGGATATTTTATTGTCGATTTAACCAGTTATTGGGATAAAACTTTGTTTGTTGTTTTTATTGTCAATTTGTCAGTATGTATTTTATGTTCATGGCCATTTTTCTAGGATCCCTAAAATCTCCTTGCTGTATACTTCACAATTCTTTGTTCCTCCCAAACTTTCTATCATTCTCTCTCCCTCCTATCCTCTATTGTCTTACATCAGTTGTTTCATCTATTCTTCCCCTCTGACTTCTCTCTAGAATCTCCTTAATTACATTCTCTCTCCGCAAAACTCTTCCCCTTCCCTCTATTATTCTATTTGTCCTGCATCACTGAACTTAATATGATGCTATTTAATGAGACTAGTTAAGGTTATTGAATACTCACATCATTGTTGGTGTACAATACTAACTAGTGAATTTAAAGGACAAAATTAGGGTCTACAGCCATCTGATTGTTCATTACCAGAATAATTAATCAAATCGTGCATTAGTTTATCTATCTTCTCATGGATTTGAAACAAAGGCTTTCAAGTATCTCCCTCTTTACTTTTATATCCTAAATCAAGCAAAGTTGATGCAACAACAATTACATTCTAATAAAAATCTATCAGTTTATTGCAGCCCCCTGTAGTAGCAAATCATAATTCAGAATTGTAAAAAAAATATGGGATTGGGTTTGGATATTTAAAACCCACTCCCAGCTATATAGGACAATTATTCCTTGGGTATTGTAAATTTATGGTTCAGTGTACCGAAACTTTTAGATAAAAGGCGTCTTATGTTAATAGGAGTCCTCTCTATATAGAGAGACCAAAACTTTGTAAATAATATACAGATCAAAACAAAATTTATTTTCAAAACTATTACCTTTTGCTCTGTTTTTACGTGATATCAGAGCCCTCTCTGATTTCCGATCAATACAGAGCCACCAAAATCTCATGACAGAGACATCACACAACCGATAGCTACCAGGATTGTGGTACAAACTGGGTACAGGTACAGGTATGATTTGCGGTACGTTACTTAATAAAATACATGGTGCATGGGGGTATATTTAGCTGATATGCTATTTTGGGTCATGGTACATTTTTATTTGATACGTGCTTGATATTATCAAGCGATATCTCAATAAATATAGTTAAATTGGTAAATTCCCTTATTATTAAATATAGAAAACCTTAATATTGAAGTATACTACTTAATTCATCCATTAATAATGGGTTAATCTCTCTCATATACTCTTTGTTAAAAATATCTCTTAATCTACTATCTTTTTATCAATTATTTAATTATTTAACTAATTTATTTCAAATTTCATCTTGTTATCATTCCCAACAAAACTTCCTGACCATTAATGAATTATTTTTCAGAATCAAATGATATTCTTAAGTTCAGCTAGAAGTCTAAAGGTCATGAATGTAGAAATGAAAAGACTTGCATTTTTCCCTTCTATTTATCTTGCCCTTCTCTGCCTCTGCTCTTCTCCCTCAAAGCCTTGATTTTTGTTGTTGTAGATGTAACTAAGCAGGACACTGTATGCAGGGAATCAAAAGCAGCAACCAAACTGTTCTCTAACACCCTCTTCCTTGCATCATCTTGATCTCTCTCTCTCTCTGTCTCTGTCTCACTCTATCCCTCTCTATGTGCACAACAATGTGTGTAGAAGAAGATGACAATAGTCTCAACGTGTGGCATCAACATTGAATCAAAGGGGAGGAAAGAGTTGCTGGCAGTTTTGGATTGCTGATTGCAATGTTAGATTGCGAAAATGAACTGAGAACTGCAATGCACAATCTAGTTCGTGGTGCGGAGGGGGAGGCAACAAATCTGGTAACTATGACACAGCCTGCTTCAACCTTTCAGCCATGCCAGACAAACTAATTCCCTTGAAACCAAACACAATCAAGCCAACCCCACACAGCCTTGTCCACCAACCCAAACCGACACCAACCCAATGCAAATTACCACCATTCACTTAAATAGTGATGATTACCTCTGCTGGTCTCAGTCAATTAGAATGTATTGTATATCCATGGAAGACGAATGATTGGGTACTTGACCTGTGATACTGCTGAGCCGGATGCCAAAGATCACACCCATGCAACGTGGGATGCAGAGAATTCGATGGTCATGATATGGCTCATTAATTCTATGGAGGAGGATATTAGCTCTAACTACCTTTGCCATTCCACGGCAAAGGAACTTTGGGACAATGTGTCCCAAATGTACTCTGATTTGGGGAATCAATCCCAGGTAAACTAACTCTCAAGCTGAATTCCATCAAGCAAGGCAATGATTCCATCACAAAATACTTCAACTCCTTTAGGCGAGTGTGGCAGGATCTTGATCTTTTCAATGAGCATGAATGGACATATGCTGCGGACAGCACCCGATACAACTGCATTGTGGATACAAGTCAGGTCTTCACAGTCCTTGCTGGACTGAAAGTGGAATTTGATGAAGTTCTTGGATGGACTATTGGCAGAACACTGCTGCCATCTATCAATGCAGTTTTCAGAGGTTTGTAGAGAGGAGACTAGAAGGCATGAGATGCTGGGAGAAAGTGTTGTGAGTCCAAATATAGCACTTGAAATCTTGGCCCTTCACACTGGATATGCACATGCTAGGGCCCAAAATGGGATAACATTACAGTATTAATAGTGTGTGTGGATGACATAATTCTGACAAGGAATGATGCCAATGTTGTTGGAGAGTTAAAAAAGAAATTAGCAAAGGAGTTAAGAGGTCAAAGATTTGAGAGCCCTAAAGAACTTTCTAAGGATGGAATTTGCTAGATCCAAGGAAGGAATCTTCATAAATCGAAGAAAGTATGACTTGCTAGATGAGACTGGTATGCTTGGGTGTAAGAATGCTTAAACACCAATTGAACCAAATTTGAAACTTCAACCAGCTGATGAAAAAAATGTAAAGAAGCAGAACCAAAGACTTGCAGGTAAATTGAATATGTATCACATACTGGGGCTGACATATCATTTGCAGTTAGTGTAGTAAGTCAGTTCATGCACTCACCAGGCCAAGAACACTTTGAAGCAGTCTATTGGATTCTAAGGTATCTGAAGGGTACAACTGGTAAAGGGCTGCCATTTAAAAATTATGGACATGTCCAGATTGAAACTTACTAGATGTTGACTGAGCTGGGAATTTTACGGATAGAAGATCAATGTCTCCGTATTGCACCTTTGTGGGTCAAATTTTGTCACTTAGAGTGGTAAAAAAACAAAATGTGGAGGTAGAAGTAGTGTTGAAGCAAAATTCCGAGCTGTTGCTCATGGCGTGTGTGAAATTATTTGGACACAAAGGCTACTCGAAGAACTAAGTGCAGTCTCTCCCTCACCTATGAAGGTGTACTGTGATAATAAATCAGCCATTGCAATTTCACATAATCCAGTCCTCCATGATAGAACCAAACACATTGAGGTTGATAAGCAATGAAAGCAGAGTTATTTGTATGCCTATATTCTACAAGTGGTCAAATAGCCGACATTTTAACAAAGGGACTAACAAAGAAACAGTTTGATTCCCTTGTAACAAGCTGACAATGGAAGATATATTCAAACCAGCTTGAGGGGGAAAGTGGGAAAATACAGGATTGGGTTTAGGTAACTAAAACCCAATCCCCTGTTATTTAGGATTACCATTCCAATGAGTACCATAAATTTGTGGGTCTATATACAGAGACTTTTAGATAAAAGGCGTCTTATATAAATAGAAGTCCTCTCTATATAGAGAGACCCAAAATTTATAAATTATATACAGATCAATACAGAATTTATTTTTCAATCCTATTACCTTTTTCTCTGTTTTTACAAGAACATATAAGTACAATCTCTAAGGGAACACAACATTTTTTTTTTAAACCTTACACTTGCCTTCTGTTTCACTATCCTATCCACAACGAAACTACACCAAAAGAAATCTAGATGACAACTAAAATTGTGAAGATGAAAGACCATATACATCAATTAATTATAGATGATTACTCTCATGACCAAAATAATTCCAAAATGCATGTCTATCTCTGAATAATATCTGTCTGTGTAGCAGTGATGTCAAATGTGCCCCTTCACACCGCTTAAGCAGCGAAGCGGCACAGTATTTATGCTGGGCATTTCAAAATCAGTTGAAGCGCCCAGCTTTGCATATATGGACTGGAAGCGCCTTACATGCAGCAAGGCGGGAAGGCGCTGAAGCAGTGGTGGCGCACTACTTCTCTGGAAAGTGCCAATAATTACTAACTGAATTACAGTAGTGACCCTCTTCAATTAAACCTCAGGTAATGTAATTACAGTAGTGAACCTGTTGAAGAGGCAGAGTTTGTCTCCTTGTGAAATAGGGCAGTGCTGGTCTCAATTTAGGATTATATAAAAGAATAAAATATTATTAGTTGAAGAGGCAGAGTTTGTCTCCTTGTGAAATAGGGCAGTGCTGGTGTCAATCTAGGATTATATGAAAGAATAAAATATTATTAGTGACCCTGTTGAAGAGGCAGAGATTGTCTCCTTGTGAAATAGGGTAGTGCTGGTCTCAATTTAGGATTATATAAACACTAATATTTGTGAGCATCTATGACATAATGCAGCACTGCTCTCAAATTAAGAGTCTCTAAAAATACTAAAACACGACCTATTTAAGTGACAGTCACCGCCTAGGCACCTACATAGGAGTCTTAATTTCTTGTGAATTAAAGCATTCATAATTTTTTTTCTTTTCATTTAAAAATTCTGTTTCTTACTTAAGTGATAGTCGCCACTTAGGCATTTTATGGGGTTGGCGCTTCACGCAACATTTCACAATTAACAACACTGCATTGTAGAAGGCAAGCCCAAATCAAATTTTATCATCCTCAACTCTAAAAAATAACACTTCTACTAGGAAAAAAGTTATTAGGAAGATATAATGGCTTAATCGTCATTTAGCTTCTCAGGTGCTAATACGTTTTTATCTGGTTATATTAATTTACAAAACATTCATTAATTATACAGAAAGAAATCCTTGTTCCTTTCAAACATTTGAAATATAAGTTACAAAATTTGATGACTTCGTGAGTTACACGACAGATATAATAAAATAATGAATGGTAAACATAGCAGGTTCACTAGTGCAATCAAAGCTACAGAATAGTAAACTTTAACTGTTACCAAGACTCCATGTCTTAGTGGAGCACTCAAATTATCAAAAGAATTAGCCACATCAGGTGTCCATATAAGTTTAACTTTAGACATTCACGTATAACGCGCTAAGGTAGACCTGTTGGTAGGAAAAAGAAGACATGTTTATTTGGTTGGTAGAAATCTGAAAGTGAAACTAAATCAAGCAAAGCTGATCCAACAACAATAATATTCTAATAAGGGTCTATCAGTTTCTTGCAGCCCCCTGTAGTAGTAAATCATAGTTCAGAACATATAAGTACAATCTTTAAGGGAACGGAACATATATTTTTTAAGACCTTACACATGCCTTCTGTTTCGCTATCCTAGTTCTGGTGGTCCTCAGCTCTGTTTCACTATCATATCCACAACGAAACTAAGCCAAAAGAAATATAGATGACAACTAAAATTGTAAAGATGAGAGACCAAATATACAAATTAATTATAGAAGCTTACTCTCATGACCAAAATAATTCCAAAATGCATGCCTATTTCTGAATAATATATGTCTATGTAGAAGGCAAACTCAAATCAAATTTTATCATCCTCAACTCTAAAAAATAACATTTCTGCCAGAAAAAACTTATTAAGAAGATCTAATAGCTTAATCATCATTCAGCCTCTCAGATGCTAATACGTTTTTATCTGGTTATATTAATCAGCAAAACATTCATTACTAATAGAGAAAGAAATACTTGTTCCTTTCAAACATCTGAAATATAAATCAAAACATTTGATAACTTTGTCAGTTCATAAGACAGATGGAATAAAATAGCAGGTTCACTGGTGCAATCAAGTCTACAGATCATTAAACTATAAACTTCACCAAGAGTACATGTCTAAGTTGAGCACTCAGATTATTAAAAGAATACCTAACCATCTAAATCAGTCAAATTAGCCCTGTCAGGTGTACATATTAGTTTAACTTTAGACATTCACATATAATGCACGAAGGTAGACCTGTTGGTAGGAAAAACAAGACATGTTTATTAGGTTGGTAGTAATCAGAAAGTAAACAAAGAGTTGATCTGGTGGCTGCTAGCATATGGAAAATGGATTCTGTTGGTGAGGTTGGAATAAATATTTTTGAATTAGTTGTTTCAGTTTAGTTACTTTTTACTATTATAGGCAATAAAATTCCTTTTAGCTGAGTTTCCTTTTCAGTTTTACTTTTTCCTACTATAGCCAACTAAAGTTCTTTTAGCTTGTGTTTGCCTAAGCCTCATGCTTGATATGTCAAATAGATAGTGGAGAAGGGTAAACTTATTGTATACTGCCACCAGTTGGTGGTAAGTATATGTTTATAGAACAGAAAACTGAGAGTCAACTAACACAGCATGAGCAAAGTTCCATGAGGTACAGGTGTCCTAGGTCTAGTCATCTAAGCATAGTAAGCTACACCTTATTCACCATTTCAGCTTATGTTAACAGTCAAATTTTAGAAGTTTCAGCAATGGACACAGAAAAATTAAACCATGCAAATTTTTTGTGTGCTCTTGCTTTACTACCACAACTATTGCATCATTGTTTCAGACTAGGACATATGGATAATATGTGGTTAATTATTCATTGCAAGTACTGCTTTACAGCGACAAGATTGTGCACAAGTCCACAGGGATATTCCAGAAGAAGACTGTAAAGCCATGGAAATACTAGAAGGTAGCACAGAGTATTAAGATTGAAATTAAGAAGAGTAGAATTGTCTCTATGGCACATGACCCGCCAGTTAATGCAAGAAGTTGGCCTGGAGGAAAAATTATAATGCACACTTGATTTAAGTGGAGTAGGAGCCAAGATAGAACTTTCTAATTTCAATGGAAACATGCTGAAGACTACTTGTCTGTTGACTTTACCTACCTACTATAAACCTCCAATTACACAATTGTCTAGCCTTAATATATCAAAAAAGCCCCAAATTCAGGCCATTATATCTTTTTCTTTCTGATGCCCTAAATGACAGTTCCACTAGACAGTGGAAGCAGAGAAATATATAATATGCATACCCATAGCAAGTATTGGAACTTCCAAAATCATTGCAGTGACGAAAGTGAGTTAATAAAGTTGACATAACATAAAATGGGATAATATAAATTTTTATCAAGGACAAAGAGACGGGCCATTTGAAGTAATTACATTATACCTTATAAGTCCTTAAGTCATGCATAACTTTTGAAGTATTGCATAAGATTCGTATACAGTCACAAGTCCCACTTACTAAACATTAAGAAAAATCAAGTATTATCTGATTCAATGGCTTTAGACACCAAATGGTTACTAAGTCTTTGCAAGCAACTACCCAGGTCATATGTGCTTGTGCAAAGTTTGCTACATGCTACCCAACTGTATGGTTTAAGAAGAAAAGTGGGTGACTGGCTTTTGTGAGCCACTAGTGCCTCTTTAGTGAGAGGAAAAGCCCAATGGACATAATTTTTTATGGCCAAAAGAAACAGGATTCCCTATCAACCATAAAAATTAGGAATTTCTCATAATGCCTAGAAGAATAAAAATTATATTATAACTAGCAAAGAAAAAAAAATAAAAAAGCCAAAGTTATTTGCACCATAAAAAATGGCTTGACATAGGCAAATGCATTTACCAGCTCAGCGATACACAACCAAAATCAAGAATAGAAAAGATCCTAGATAGACAATGTTCTGGCATTTCAAATTTCTGTATTAACATAAACGCAAGAGAAGAGGGACTTATAGTTAAGAGTACAAATATTTAAAATTTTCACAGAAAATATTCATGTTACAAACTGATACCAAAATAACATCAAACCAATTTCTGAATTAATTTATACACGGTAGAACACACAAATTTATGCAATTACTACAAGCATTCAAGAACTCACAGTGTATAAGCTCAACCCAAAATATAAAGTAAGCTATAAAAGGAATGATTCGATCCAAAAACTGATCAAACATGATAATTTTCCTAGCATTGGACCATCAGTTTCAGAGAGAAATAAAACGGGTGAATAGCGTTTAAGACGCTAAAATCAAACGAGTGAAACCTGAAAATTGCGCTGGAAGCTGTAGCGTAGCTCAGGATCAATCTCGAGAGAATCATCCTGGTCATGGAGACTGGACTGCTTGGACTTCTTGCGAGGAACGTGCATGGTTGGAGTGGTGCCGGGCTGGCTGGTGACTTTGAGCTTTGCATCTTGGAACTCCTCGGTGTCTTCGTCGCCCCTCCATGGAGCTGAAGACATCAACTGCTTCTTCGTCTTCGCCATTTGTTGGGGATCCTCCGAGACTCAACTCAGAACTCTGATTGAGATAAGGTCTACACACAACCCTTTCTTAAATAAGGTGCCGGTCCCCAAAATCAATTCTGACATTAGAAGAGGGTACGGGTCACAATTTTATTCCAAAATTATCCTTATATTTCTGGTAATTTATATTTTATATAATTCTATCTAAAAATTAAAAATAATAATTGCTAGATCAAAGAGACACAAACAAAATACAAAATGGAAATGAATTTGGGATAAAAGAAACTTTACACAACAAGAAAGCAGTATGAGTAAAAGAAATTTGTGCAGTTAGAATTAAAGTGTGGTTCTTATTTATTATTTTGGTTTTTTATAATTCATATATTTTTTAACAAAATACAAAAAAATATTAAAAACATATTTCCTTGTTAAGTGTCGTATTGCACAAAAAGTAAAAAATTAGTGCAAACATATTTTTAGTATGTTTTTGTATTATTGTAAAAAATTCACTAATTATAAAAAGATTTACATGAGATTAATATATGGATTTTAAGAGGAATTTTTAATTTTTAATTTTCAAGTAATAAGGTATCTTTGTTAAGTTATAGTAAATTTATTATCCAACTAAAGATATTTTTAATAATTTATAAAAAAATTAAATTTATGTATGGGACATTTATGAAATATAAGAATAGTTATAGTAGGTTTTAAAAACAATAGAGTATTTGTGTAAAAAAAAAACTTAAAATAAAGAAAAGGTTGCAACAATTTACTCATTTTTATCTGAACTACGAAATATCGATGCTCTAGAGAATCCACAAGTAAAAGCTGCGAAATACAATCAGGTGGATCTTCAACTAGTTACTATAATGTGATTTATACTATATAGAAATTGTTAGAATTTATATCTTACATAAACTTATATATATTAATAAGAATTAATCTTTAATAAAATTTAAATTAATATTAGTCAATGATATTTGACTTATTTTATTAATTAGCTATTGATATTAGACTTTTGTTAGTGGACCTTGTTAATGTTATTCTTAATAGGTAGGTTAACACAATTTTGTGTGATAAAGAAAGGGCTCCTATTTTTTATTTATTATGTGATGTTAGCTTCTCATTAACCTAACATAATTTTTCTATCAATACACATCATAAATAAGAAGAAAAGAAACATTTTTCCTAAACTCTATATTATTATGAATCTTTTAGCTATGAACCTTATTCTTCTAAGTATGATCTTCTATCCCTTTCTCTAAGATAGTGTGTATGCATATAACGTTTACTAAATTATTTTATATATATATTTTTAATTATATATTTAGATAAATCCTTTATAAATATGTAGAAGTCATAATTATTTCTAAACATTTTACCTTTCTTAAAAACATTATATGAAGTCACCAAAAGGGTGTGCATGTTAGATATTTTATAAAATATAATATATATGGACTTATAAATATCAAGTTTATCTATATAAAGTTTTAATAAAACTCAGATTAATATTTGTTAGTGTAAGACTTGTTTTGATAATTATGTTGTAGACTTTTATAATTGTGAGCCTTATTGTATTATCTATGATGGGTAAGATAATACATTACATTACTACAAGGAAAGGAATTTCTACTCTCCATCTATTATGTAGTATTAGTGTTCTATTAATTTAATACATAGAGATATGTATATTAATATATACATATATTGGTTAAGAGCAATGCACCACCTTTCACCTCTCCAGCTCATCTCCTCCTCAGCTTTCCATTTCCTCCCCAAATTAGAAGCAAAAGAGCTGTATCATTAGCTCATCTCCTTCTCAATTTATGGATCCTTCAAGTAACTCTCTAAACTCAAATATGTTGAATGATTTGTATACTAGAAAATGGTTACGGTTTTATGGTTATGAATTGTAAAATTTGTTAGTAGTGTAGTCATCATGGAGCCATCATCCCACTTCCTTTCTCAGCACTTCTTCCACTTTTCTTTCACGCATTTTTTCTCTTCTCACCTCACTTAGCCCTAGCAACCCCATATAACTCAACATAGCCAATAGCATAATGAAACCCCTAGAATAGCCACTCTTAGCCAAAATCCTACCCATCTCATTGTCTTGAAGTCATCCTTGCTAATGTGTTGAACTTAAGTTTCCCTTTCATCCTTTCCCTTGTAGATGGCCAAGAGTCGGCATTGTAAGGTCGACTTGAGCCCCTTTGGAGTTTATCTCATTGGTTCAACAATGACTTCAAAGAAAAGGAGGCAGTTTCAATTTGGCTTGGGTCGGCTTGGAACTGTTGACTGGGTTGGTGGCTAAATCACTTAGAGCTAGGTGAGAATTTAAAAAAATGTTGCAGAATTGTGTCGTTAGAATGAAGTCTAAGGCATCCTCAAGGATATTTCTACCCTCTTAGAACAAGAGATTGTTATGGGTATCATTCAAAATTTAATAGACTTTTCTAGTAGTGTGCACTCATGAACCAAGTAATAGAAAGTAGCAAATTTACATATGACCCAACAAGAGAGACAGAAGAGAATAGGGAAATTGTCTAACTTTGATGGTGTCCCTCACAATGTTGTGAACCCATATATCTATAGGGAAAAATAGAGTTGTGAAATAAATATGATTAAATAAACATATAGTTGTTGTATGGTCATAAAATATAATAAACATTATTAAAAGAGTGTTCTACTTATACAAAGCCTTTTGAGGTTTTATAGTCTAGCCAAGAGTGTAATTCCTTGAGTTGGTAACTTTTGGACTATGAACCAACTATAGAAAGAATGAGATTTAACCTATAGAATTATTAGTGAAGCATATAGCTCCTATGAACTTATAAACTTCAATTGTAAGCCAAAGATTTGACCAATCAAACTATCCCCACAAGGATTTTGTTGTTTTATGCAATTATGTGCTAATAAGCTATGCGCGCATCTAGTAATTCATGAATGTCTAGAGATGTTGCTACTATCTCATTGGAGTAATCCCACTCTATAGTCATATACATAATTCTATGAAGTACATACTAAAACTAATATGCCACCCATAAGGGATAATAACTTTGGTGTTATTGTAGTCAAGCACTATCACATATCATATAATGAACTTAAAATTTATTTTTAGTACTTGCAAGATTAACAATTGACTTATTATTACCTATATGAACCTAATATTTACTATAACTATTAATCTCATTTGGCATTAGTACAGTCCAGTTTGTGTTTTAAATATGTGTCTTCTACCCATAGGTTTAGTGAATGGATTAGTCAAATCAACTTTTGACTTCTCATGATCATTTTTAGTAGCTACTTTACCACATTATATATTAGTTGAATATGTTGGCACTTACTATTGAAAGATTTATTTTTTGTAATGGATATTGCCACTTGGCAATCTTAATATTATAGAGAAATTATTTTATGCCCAAAGAAATATTTAGGTAAGGGATTTCAATCACTTAGCTAGCTTCCCTAATAGTCCACTCAGATAATTACTACAGCACCTTCACATAATTATTGGTGGATTTTGTCTTAACTGAATTAGAATTTCGTTGACGTCGTTGTGTCCTCTTAACATAGTGAGACATTCACTATATAATAAATTATGATATGTTTCAAATGATTTAGTCCAATTACTTTAGCAAGATACACCACACTTTTAAATATTTTAATTCAGGGTGCAAAATCTCTTCCACAACTAATAATGATTCTATGATAAAAATAGTATTTCATGTTTTTTTTATTTAATCTCAGAAAAATAATTAAATAAAGGATTTATATAAAATCCAACCAAACTCACTTGGCACCATTGCACCTTTATATGCATTAAGAATGCCTTTCTCCATCTCAATATCAAGCACATATTATGTAACCACTCTTATATAAATACAGGCCACCAAGTATAGTCCCATATAATAAACACATAATCCATTCAATGCATAGCGATTATCTACCAACAATAAATTAATTGAAACATAACTTAATTACTAATTGATTGTTTATCCACCATTATAGAAAGGTGTCAACCTCTAACAAAAATATCAAAGTTTTTGTGTCCAGAATATCAAATAAAAGCTATTGTTCAATTGCTTTGCATAGCTTCACTCAATATCTTTCATAATTGCGCTACCATATACTTATTATTTTGATACATGCTCAAATCACAAAGTTAGTAAGTTTAAAATATTACTCACAACATATATAAAGCAACAATACAAAGCGCTCAATCATTATGCTTATAAAGTTTTTGAAGAAACTGTAATTTTCTTTGATAGTAACAAACTTTTAAACCCCACAATTAACAAAAATTTAAAATAGATATTTATTTATGTAATGTGAAATCGAAAATAGCATGGGACCAAAGTCCATCAAGCACTTAACTTTATTTTTTCATTATTTTTAAAATTATTGTTAAAGATTGCAACTTCATGTCATAAGAGAAATTAACATGTTCTAATATAATATGCCACATATCACAAAAATCAACCAACTAAGTAGAAAAAGATGCATTTAATTGATTACTTTGATAATGTTGAGTGCAAATAAACCTTAATTACAATAACCTTTCCCAATAAAATTATTGGTTTTGGTCATCACAATTTTGTCAGACTCAAAAGAGACCTTAACACCAGCGCTTCCCAACAATGACACAGAAATCAAATTTGCCTTCATGTTGGGAACATGCAGCACGTTATTTAATTCAAATGATTTACAAGATGTGAGCTTCCAAAGGATTTTTCCTTTTTCATGACTTTGGCAGCCCTTGCAACAGCTAGGCAAATCATTTCATCTTTGTCATCCCCTTATTGAAGAGCAAGAAGAAAATAATTCCCTATTTACACAAAGCTGCCTTGTAGCATTAAAGTCCATTATCTGATCGCATTGGCTACCAAGTATATATGAGAAATGACAATAGCTATTACATCATCTCCTTCAACTAAATTTGCTTATGGTTTAGGAGGATTTTCATTCCTTGCTCTTTTCTAGCATAAAAACGCATCCACAAGTAAAACAATTCCTACCCTTATAACCAAGGTTATTTACTTTCGACTTGCTATCATATTTAGAATTAGAAGGTTTTTTTGTGCACCTCTTTTTGATATTCTTGATCATGTATGAGATCATCTTTGGTGCAAGCTCCTTTGACAAATTCAATTGTAGCTCCTTCCTATAGCAATGATTATGTGATTAATCAATTATATGATTGTCAATTGCATGTGTTTGTGCTTCAATTGTTGTTTGTATGTATTCCATGATTCTAGTAACTTTTCTATCAAGATTCCAGCATGAAATTCTTCTTGCAACGTGATGTTTTCCATCTACAAATCTCTAGCTAGCAACTTATGATATTTATTGATTTGAGCTATTCTATCTTTGTCTTAAGTTATTTTCCACTTGTAAAAATTCCTAATAACAATTTTTTTTTTTTGTTTTCAAGCATCCTTAGCAGTATCTTCAAAATCATTGACTCTCATGTCGCTTTTATTTCTTTGTAAGAACAATAGACTTCGAACATCTCATTAGAAAGAGTACTAGTAATAGTACGCCTACATACCTAATCTGTGTGAGCCCAATTTTTAGAATGGAGATCATTTTAGGTCAGCAAGTGCCCAAGCATCCCATGCATATCAAGAATCGTATAAACTCTCTCTTGCCAACGCTTGGAATTCTGTCCATCAAACACTTCTATCTTGGAATCATATGGAAAAAAAGGAAAATCTCTAACTCTTATGGTGTCTCTAACAATGTTGTGAACCTATATATTTATAGGGAAAAATAGAGCTGTTGTGAAATAAATATGATTAAATAAAAAATATAGCTATTGTAAGGTCATAAGATATGATTGATATTGGTAGTTATAGCAAAATTAGCTGTTGGGGAGTCATAAAAATTATTAAAATAAAGGTAATCCAAGGTTAATTTTGTAATAGCCAAAAATTATTTTCTGAAGAAAATAAGTTAATTTTAGAAAACTAAGATTGGGCCTATATATCTACATGCAGTGGGGGTAAATCCATCTATTTACACTAGCTTCAGACTTTCTTGTGCAAGTAAGCCCACTTTCTCCATTCGTTGTTCACAAGCACAAAAGAGTGTTCTACTCTATAAATCCTTGAGGTTTTATAGTGTGGGCAATTTGGGACTTGAATATTTAGTAAAGTCTTTGAGATACCCATATATACTACAAATTGATGAAGGTTTACTTTGATTTTTTTTTTCTCCGTTCTCGCTACAGAAGCTTTTGCAGAATAGGTACACTTTTTCCCTTTGTAGATTGACGAGATCTTGCTTATTTCTTGGAGCTTTTGCGTGCTCTTTACTTTGTTGGCTTGATTTTAATATGATTTTGATGTAGTGGCTTTTTGCTAAAGATGAATGGAAATTGCTTAAAAATTTTGTGAGAATGAACATTGTTAGGGTAATTTTTAAAATGCGGTCTGGGTAATTTTGCTTTTGTGATTTGTGCATAACCTTCACATTTCTGCAATTTTTTGCATTATTTTTGTCCTTTTGAACTCAATTTTAGGTTAGATACAACTTTTACATTGAGCAGTTTTCCTGAATATGTCAGTGTTTTAACATTGCTTAAATATGTGTAATGCCCAAATTGATGCCTAAACTGGAGCCAAAGTTATTTTACTCTTTGTATTCTCTTTGATTCTCTCTAATCTCTAGATATTTTTGTACAATTTTTATCTTTTTGAACTCACTGTTACATGAGCTACAAATTTACTATCTACTAAAAATGTCTGGAAATGGCCTTAATGTTCATGAATATGAGCACTGTCCAAATTCTCAAAGTAAAACTTGACTTTCATAGCCTCAGTACTTTGTTTAATTCTCCTTAGTTCTTGGAAGTTTTTAAATTGAATTTGGTCTTATTTGTTTATATTTTCGTGTTGGCTACAACTTGGCATTCATGACTTTCTCCAAATGCATGTAAGTGGGTCAAAATTGTGTTGCATTACATATTACCCATAAAAGTCTTGATCTAGAATCCTTATTGAATTGTCTCAATGCTTCATTCATGTCTCTGTGTATTTTGAATTTTTGCATTCTTAATAGACAACTTTGACGTTGGCAAGTTCTGCTAGAAATGTGCCCAAACATCTCAAAGAAAGGTATGCTACTAGAATGTATGCAAATTTTTTCTAATTATGCTTGATTTAGTTTGTATGATTTTTCTATGTTATTTGAGTTATGATAAGGGAAAAATTAGAGTTGGCGTGATTAGCAATGTGTTAGGAAGTAGTAAAAAGAATTTGATGGACTTTCAATGTCATTTAGTCAATCAAATAATGTAATTTTATTTGTTGCGAGCATTAGGGTTTTCTGGCATTGGACTTTGACTTTAGGTTAGGATTTGTCCCTTTTTGGCCCAAATTGCTAAGAATAATAAGCGGGTACTGAAAGTTCATAAAACTAGGACCCCTTAGAATAATTTTTTGGTTCCAATGGCTCAATTTGGCTAATAAACTTAGTTGGGATTCTAGGTAGGGATGGCTCAAACTTGTTTTGGGACTAAACCTTTAATTTGCTTTTAGAAAATGATCAAGTCTTGGATTCCTCTTCAATCAATGCCCAATATAACCTAAAGTGATAGTGAGTTAGAGTTTATTTAAGGAGTCTTAGTGGTGCTAAGATCCTTTAGTTAATGGTAGGATAGAGATATTATCGTAGACACCTCTAGAGGTATTAACAGGTTCTAACCTAATATCTTCATCAATTCATTACCTCTTTACGACAATGTAACCCCGGTTAGCCATTGGTATATTTTGGTAAATTTATTGACAGACTTAAATTTCCTTGGTAAATATTTTGTGACGAAGTTATTATTGATAAAAATTCGTTAGTAATATTCATTTGCAGACAAAACATTGAGTTTTACCGATGCTTTTGTCCATAAATAGAGTTTAAATTTCTTGTAGTGATTGTGATTACCTCTCTCCAAAAAAACAACGCAATGCATAACAGCAATGATTATAGATGTGTACTTGCACTTGCATGTGGGTTCAAGTAGAGGCAAGGCTACCCAATTAGTAACATTTGATTATTTGATTGTTGATTGCATAGTTGTTGATGATGGTGATGCTGATAGTAGTTTTGATTCGGATGATGGGGCTAGGATTGGTTGATTTTTATGACTGTTCGTTGGTTGCATTTAGAAATTTTATATTTGTATGTTAAATAGGGATTACTGTGACAATTTGATATTTTGGTTTTATGATTGCTTAAATTGTGGTTCGTTGGCCTATGTCTAGTGATATGGCTGCTTGTTTGAATTTTTAACAAGGGCAAAAGAGAATTAGCAGTGTAATATTTATAGTTTTTCCATATTTGTGACGAAATTGCAGCAGAAATGCCATTTTTCTAGTTTTGGGATGCATGTGCAACATAATATCCATTTTTTTTTTTCCAGTTCTGGGATGGATCTGGGATAGACTATTTGTTGTAAATAATATTTAATCCACATTTGCAATTCTTTTGTGACAAAAATGCCATTTCTTCCCTATATTTACATATTTGCAACAAACATTTGTCATAATACATACATGGCTAGATGAATTTGTGTCAGATTTAATTATACCCTAAAAAGATTTTCTTAGATAGTTTATTTTCAAAATTCAATGACGGAGTTGTGATGGACGAATTTGTGATAGAATATTTTATTGCAAAATTGACGTATGCCTGTCAAGTCATTCACCACACCGCAAAGGGTTATGCGATAGAGTTCTATAGTGAAACTATGACGAACTCCTACAAATGTTGCTACAAGGGTTTTAACAATAGGTGTTTGTGTGTTGCAAAGTTTGTCGCAAATTTATTTTATGGCAAGAGAACTTGTGATTTGAGATGGAATTATCCATTCTAGAATCAACCATTTTTTTTTTTAGAGCAATATGGAAAAGATTTCTAAAATCTATAATGCTCCTTATCAACAAGGAAACAAGTGTAAAATTCTAGCCAACAATAAATTCAAGTTGAAAAATCATATAATATACTAAAAAAGAAACTATTGAGTACAGCACCAATCAAACTATGGCATGAGTCGGTGGGCATTTAGCTCAATTGACACATATAACCAACAATCACGAACCCTTGTAAACGTTCAAATCTCACTATCCCTTCTTCCCTTAACAAGTTAATCTATATGATTCATATATGTCACAAAAAAAAAAAAATTTATGGCATGAAACTTCAATGACTATGACATGTGGCTTCATCACTGACTGTCATGTGGCTCACATTTAATGCACATAATTACAATTCCTACCACCTATTTCATCTTTGTTAATTACAATTCCTACTGGATCTAATAAAAAGTTGCCATCTTGCATTACCCATGACTGACATGTGTTAATTCCAAGCATTAATTTCAAGCTCTACAATATTTTTCCATGTTTCCTCTATCAATTTATTGACAACCTCTAAAATCAATCTATTAATGAAACTGAATTACCTTTTTTTTTTAATTTTTTTTGGTAATATGCATGAGTCATAGATTGGCTTGTTAAGGAAGAAAGAGTGGAAAGTCAGAGTCGAACTTGTGCAGCGGTTTGTAACTGATATTCAAATATGCCATTTGGGCTGGATGCCCATCAGCAAAGTGAATTACCTTAGATATGTCTAAAATATTTAAAAATAGGCACTAAATCAGCTAGATTTGTTCTAGACTTAAGCAATGGTCCATTAGAGTAACCAAGTATAATGCCAATAAAAGGCTGGGTACCGTCTTCTACAAAAAGCTCCCCCTGTTCATCAGCATCAAGAACGCGTGTTGTCGTTTCCTTTCCTCCCTCTTGGTACTCTCCTGTGCTCTAACTAGTCCCCTCTCCCACTATTGTTTTGCATTTGAAATCTCCATATCTGAATTAAAATTATTGTTATTTATTCATAATTTCAAAATTTGTTATGTTGAAAATCTGTTTGGCTCTCCATTTGATCTTGGATCGACCGCACTCAATTTAGTAATTCGGTAATACTCAATTCGGTTCTCCATTTGATCATTTGGGTGATTCTTATTTGCAATTTTTTCATCACTTTTGTGCAGGATTCGTTCATGTTGTTCTTATTTATATAATTTTTTTTTTGTTTTTAATATTGAGAAATTCGATTGAATAATCTATTTATACATGATTCTTGGTTCTTATTTGCATTTTTCTTTCCCCCTTTTGATGTTGAACATGGACAAGGAAGGTATCAAAATTCTCGTGGAGAAATGGTGGGAGATCTATGACAATGAGACATTGGATTATGAAAATCATGTGAATGTGGAGCGTATGAAGTCGGCATTCACAGATGCTAGCGGAATTCATTTCGCTCCAACCCCATCTATTGCTTAGTTTGCTCATGAAAATAAAGTCCGTATAGAACATGTACAGAGTCATTATCCTGTTCCTTTGGTTTTTTTGTTATGGGTCAGGTGATTTAGAATGATGCTTCTAAATATCTTTCCTAGGAGGACTGAGGACCATTTGATTCCATTTTCTTTTCTTTTCTCTTCTTCAATAAGCCATTTTTGCTATGGATTTCCTTAATTTTTATGACATGGATATTTTTATTTTAGCATATATATATATATATATATATATATATATATATATATATATATATATTCTGGTCATCTATCTGACTATCTTATTCTTTTATTGTGTTGTACTCTCGTTAGTATTCTTGCATAAAATTTGTTGAAGTTTTGTAGGTAGAAGAGCAAACAAGGCGGCAGTGAAGATTGTGAGTTTTATACACTAGTTCAGTGCATTCCGTTCAATGTCTGTTTTCCTTAACCTAGACGGTAATACAAACATGCATTGTAATTTTAACCAAGTAGTCAACTTTGTAAGAGTTTGTCTTCTGTTACTAATTTTCTGACATGCTCGCCATTGTTGACAATATAGTTTCTCAAATTGTGCGACTATAGATCCATGGTGATGGTGTTTCAAGTGACAATTATCTCATGCATTCGATAGCCAGTGGATGTGAAGGTTATTGAAAAGTCTTTACATCATTTAACTCATCCTCTTCACTTGTAATGTATTAGTTCCAGCGGCAACTTTTTACTTTCTAGCATGTCAAGAGATTATGCTATGCGACCTTTCTATTTGGAAATCATCTCTCGGCTTTAACATTGACAAGAACGAAATGTTTAATTTGAACAATTTGATACTAAGTTGATTATAGATGTGTATTCTTTTTATTTAAAAAATTTCCTTTCCTATAATAATATATCCATAACCTTTTTATTTTGATTTTGAATTTATTTTAATGTTTTAATTTCATCTACAATTACCATTATTGATATAAGTACTATATTATAAAAATATAAATTATTTGCACCATAATTTTGTAGAGAAAAAAAAAAGGTAAACTTAAACTCCCAATATAATGCTTAGTTTCACATGTGATAAACAATAATAGTTTATTTTAATAATAGAAATTTATGTTGAAGATAAGTAATTTTGAGCTTGATTCGATTCCATAGTCAAAAGAATTGATGATATCACCTAAATGAACAATTATTGTTAAAATTATTTTATGTGAATTGGTGGAGTGTATATTTTAGAGGCTAAAGCTAAAGGATATATTTTTATGCATATTTTTATTTATATAAAAATCATAAAAACTAAAATTTATATGTTTTGTCACATATTGATAAAATAATACGCTACATGCTTGACTAATCACCTATTATATGGATATCATAGAAATCATACTATGAATTATAGATATCATAGTGATCATACTATGCATATTTTATATTTAGTTTGTTCCATTCTTACATATCAAATTAAATATAAGGAAATTTTTGGATAGATTTGTGCAAGTGAAATCGTGCATAATTTTGGGCTATTGATGGCATGTATAGTGATGGCTTATATCATAAATTTTTGGATACCAGTAGTTGACAATCGATTACCATGTGAGATTATAACGTGTTAAATATAATAATGGAAGCAATTTAAAATGCTATAAAATTGTCATTAATGCACATGATTTCATGATTGTGTATGATATGCATGATTCACGTGACATTAGTGTCAACTTTTATATTTTATATGTACAGTTTACTAATTCGGAATTATTATTGTTTTGTAACCCCCAATATGTCATCCTATCTGATAATTTATACAACAAACTAGTTGTTGATTCCACTCATGTTTGGTCAAAATTAAATTAAATGTCATCAATTATATTTATTATTCCATGTTATTAATGGTCCTATAATTCCATACAATTAAGGGTTGTGATTACAACATGTGTTAAAAATAAAAATTGTTTCCATTTAAAATGGTGAAAAATCATCACTATTGCACTTAATCCCATGATTGTGTAAGACATCTATGATTCACATTTAAATTAGTGTCAACTTTTATAATTTATATGTACAGTTGACTAGAAGCAGTGTAATTGTTTTGTAATATAAAATTCATCTCTAAATTCAATAAATGTTACAACAAATTGTATGTTAATTCTGGTATGCCATTGGTCGACTTTAAACTAAATGTTAGTAATTGAAACTAACCGTCCATGTTAGCTATCCAAATTCAAATAATCAAATTTCGTCACGCTATTTTTAATGTTTATGAACATTAATTTAGGGTAATTATCGTTTTCTAATAATCAAGTTCTCTTTAAATCAGATCATAGATTCTACACATGGATTGCGAAATCCCCCATATAGTATTAGTCAGTTAATTGTTCATAACAATTGGATCAAATGATATTGATTCAATGAGGTATTTTATATAGAAATTACCTGTTAAATTTGTTCTAAAAGCTTGGGTTCACATTTAATCACATGCACCTACTCATTGATGATACATGATCAGATTAAACCAAATTATGTGAATATTATAGTGAAGAATTGTGAGGCATCCCAACATAGATTCCTTTGGGCTAATGGATGCAGTTCCGCAAATAGTCAGTTATTCATATAAATTTTTGACCAACCTATGAACAAGGCACTGTTGGACACTCAGCCCAGATCCATATATGTTGTTCCCATGATCTTATAAATATCCCATGAAATAAATTACTCTAAATGCATCAAGCAATTAAAGAGTGTTTTTGGGTTGAATTTCAACAATTATAAAATCGTGTAAAGCCTAACATTCTAGACCTATTGAAGACTAAACTTTGCAGTAAAAGATCGAAGCGTTGGAGACAAGATGGCCATGGGGAAGAATTCCGCTACTAATCATCAAGGTAAACCCCTCGTTAAAGTAGCTTAATATTTTGTTCTCACTATACATATATTAGAGCAATGATTGATGCATTTAGGCCAATTTAATGTCATTTACTTTTATGCATCGTAGATCATTGTTAGTATCTCGAGTAGTTTAAGATTCTATTAATGCCATCTACTTTACTTAATGTCCTAATACCCTAATTTAATGCACAGTTTCTAGGGAATATACCACAAAAATTTAGGTTTACATACCCCATTTATGGATCTCAATACATAGTAATTTTAAATAATAGCCTTACTATGGGAGGGACAAATTGAAAATGATTCAAAAAAACCTAATGAGATTATTAATGATTCAATTCGAAAAGGTTTACAATTTTATGCATACTATAAAATGCTTCTATTTCGATTTTTAAAACATGTCACTCTATAGATTTTAGCTATATTGAATTACAGGCATATTGGTTTTGAATTTTGCATTTATGTAAAGGTCGATTATTGCCATTGCCATACATGCCATGAATGGCCTCACTTTGTGCACGACCTCACGCTCACTAATTAATTTAAGTATAATTTCAACTTAACTAATTATATTATTTTGATAATTATGGCTAATCAAAATAATGTATAATACAAAGGTTGTCTCCTCCAATCAAATCATGCCATTTGGTTTTCTCAATGTATGGCACGTGTATTCAATAAATGCTGACTTAAATGCCATTTTTCACCTTTTAAGGGTCCACTCAGTACAATCCGGGACAAGGTTTCATTCTGGGCCCATTCTTGGGCCCAGTAGAATGCCTTTGTCTACTGTACATAAAAAGGTCTAGGACATTGAAATTGATTTTACAGATTCTCCAGCCCTCCCCCGCCGATATCCATATTCCTCCATTGTTCCCTACTGATCGATCGCCTCCCTCCACAAAGCTGCCACCCTCCACTGCGGGTTTAATCATGGTATTATAGTGTCTGCATTATTTCTTACACTTTATGTCACGGCCCGTATATATTACTATAATTTTTAAAGTCAGGCAAGGGTATTTTTGTAATTTCAAATAAATAAAAAAGAGGAGAGAAAAGTGAGGGAGTTGGTGAAGAAAATAGAGAAAGAAACAAAGGAGAAGTGAGGCATGAAATAGAGGAGAGAAGGGAGAAAGAAAGAGAAGAAGAGAAGAAAAAGTACAGAAAGAGAAGGGTGAGCCATGAGAGAGAGTAAAGAAGATGGGAGAAATCTAGAGGGAGGTACAAAGCCATCAAAAGAGGAGAAGAGCAAAAAAAAAAAAAAAAAAGGGGAGAAAAGAGAGAAGTGAGAAAAGATGAGAAGAAATGAGGAAGAAGAGAGAGAGAGTCACAATCTTCCAAATCTTTAAGCTTTCTCTTCAACCAACTCACCATACTAGTTTAAGGAAGCTCAACTTGGTCTTTGAAGTATTGTTGATGCCGAAATCGTATCGAAAATTGCAAATCTCGTTAAAAAATTCAAGAAAGAGTCACTATAGTTCATTCCTCAAAAATTGCATTTTTTATCTAAGCCTCAGAACACATGCTTCACCATCATGCTCAAGAAGTGCCAAGATCTTGGAATCCTTAAAGAGCATTGTGTGAAACACCATGCCGTATCATCACATGCGCAACCCTTTACGGCACGTGGACCCCATGTACCTAAAGGTTGAAGATGACGCTACACTGCTATGTCAGCTCTACCTACATAGTTAGCTTGCTACATCAGCATTGTCATTGATCAGCATTAACCCACCATTAATCGTTGCAAACCGGCGTTGACTTGCCATTAACAATCGTTGTGACTATTTTTATAGGGTTTTTTGTCCTCCTAATTGCATTTTTGATATCCGTATTGTCATTTGAGCACTCTAAATATAGGAAAAGAATTAGCACGTAAAAATTATTCAGAAGTAGCATCCAAGAGTTTAGGATGGAATTAGTAATAGCCAGCTATTCAGGTTAGTGAATAAACTTCTAACAATGTTTATTTTATAAAATTGATAATTTACTTTAGATATTAGTTATTGCTATTTTAAAAGAAATTGTACAAGTTTCAAATGGTACTTGATTAAGATATTTTTCTTTAAATGAGTATGGTTTCTTTTATAAAATAGGGAATAGTTCAAGTATTTTAATATAAATTTCTTCTATTTAGAAAACAAGTGGTTTATGAGATGTGTTAGTTATCTTCAAAAATTTGATTTATGAATATGGTAATGAATAATTTTGGAAAAGAATTAATTTCATAATGAGGCATTTCTTGTTTTATGAAAAATCTTGATGAAAGTATTGAATTCAATATGTAGATGAAAATGGTTTCCTACAAGGAAATTTACATATATAATTCAATGATCATGTTTCATGTTAGTAGCTAATATGCACTTCTAACTCAATGACCATGCAAGAATATGATGAATATGAGGTCTTTGGGATCACATGAGATATACATAAAGCCTTTAGGACATATATCTTGTGTTCTTGGCCTTTTGGGGGCATGTTCTACACTAGCATATGACCACATATTATATTTGCTCCTGAGTACCTGGTGATGCCATGTTTACTTGCCTAGGCTTGGTGATGCCATGTCTTTGCTATGTGATTTCCTCCTGAATGAGAATGCTCCTTAGTGATGCCATGTGTTGTGAAATGGTATACAAGCTTCTGAGTGTATATTAGCTGCAAGCTTTATCACCCCACAGTGACTCTTACAAGTACATAAGATTTACGAAGTTTGCTACAGTTTGAACAATGACTTGAAATGGTTTACGTATCCAAGATTTATCAATTACATGAATATTTCTTGATTTTATATCTTGAGAAAAATTGCATACAAAATTTGTTATAGTTATATGAAATGAGTTACATATCCAAGTTTTGGACAATTATATAAAGTCTCCTTAACTATGTAGCTTTGAGAAAATATAAAGTCCCCTTGATTATTCAATTTTGAGAAAATATTCTATCTTGAGGAATATTTATTTTGAAAATATTACATGCCTACTCAAAGATCTCTTGATGTGTAGATATTGTAGAATTTAATGAAACCTTTAACTATTCCCCATTGTTAGACTTTTGTCCATTCACTAAGCTTAGGCTCATTAAAGTTGTCTCATGTTGTAGACTAGAGGCTGATGGTTGTTGAATAAGTAAGCTAAGAGATATAGTAGAAGAGATCAAGTCAAAGTTAGCTTTTTGTTTCATTTCGATGTGGTTATATATATATATATATATATATATATATATATGTATATTAAGATTGTATTCATTTTAGTTTAAAGTGGCATTGAGTTAGCTTTGAGTGTTTTGATGTTTAATAGGTTGGTGAGAATCATTGTTATCTTTGAGAGGCATGAGTTCTTAAGGGAAACTTGGCTGAATTTTCTAGTAAATATGTATTGGTGATTGAGTTAGTATTTGGGCTTTTACACTTCATTCTTCTTTGTTATGACAATGGCCAGCAAAAATAAAATTGCAAAATATAATTTAGAGAAAGAGAAGAGAATGCACACAAATATTTAACGTGAAAAAACCCAATGAAACAAAAAACCTATGGGCAGAAGAAGAAAATTTCACTATGAAGAGTTTTGTTACAAGGTTAAAATTTGAACTGAACAATTGACCCAAAAACTGCTATTTATGCAATACCTAAAGGACCCAGAATTACAGAAAATCTGCACTCTTCTGTATTGCTGTTTTGCAATAGCAAACCCAAAACAAGTACTCTTCCCGGGTACTGTTCACGCTGCACTTGTATTCTGTATATTTTTTGCAGTAAAACTGCTGTATGCAGTTTCCTACTAAAACTGCAATTCTGTCTGTAACTGTTTTACAGTTTTCTACTAAAACTGTAACTGTTGGTTTCAGTTTCCATCTAAAACTGCAACTATTTAATTTTAGAATTTGGGTCACACCTAAAAACATAACAATCTCTACCTTGACACGAATTCTAAAAATAGAACTTCAACAAAGAAATTCTCCACCTCTTCCACAAAAGCTCCTAAGAACAAAACTCAATAATGAACTCCAATTAAGTCCAAGCAATACTTGAACTTCTTAATAGATAAAGGCTTATTATACTCCACCTCTTCTCCTACAGCAAGACAATAGGCAAAATCTGAATAACCATACTTTTCAGGTGGTTTAATAGTTCTCCTTGGCCTATCCCTAGCTATGGTGTAAGGTTGTACTTGTGAAGAATCTGAAGCCTCTTCTGAATCACCATTTGCAGAACTAAGAATAGAGAATTGTTTAGGTTGAACAAGAACTTCAAACTTCACCTGTTCTTTACCTTTTTCATTATTTTAAATAATAGATTCTGTAACTTCTTTCTTTGTAAGTATGGAATATTCATAAAAAGTTACATCCCTGCTAATAAGAAACTTGGATTGATCTGGACACCATAATCTATATCCTTTCACACCAGATGAATACCCAAGAAATACACATTTCTTTGTTTTAGGCTCAAGCTTTCCTTCATTAACATGTGCATAAGTGGGACAACCAAAAATTTTCAAAACAGAATAATCAACAGGTTGGCCAAACCATACCTCTTCTAGTGTTTTACATTCAATGGCTGTATGAGGAGATCAGTTCATTAACTAGCAAGCCGTGTTAACAGTTTCAACCCAAAATTCCTTGCCTAAGCTTACATTTGAAAGCATACATCGAGCCTTTTTAAGAAGAATTATGTTCATCCTTTCTGCAACACCATTCTGTTGAGGTGTATTCACAATGGTTCTATGCCGAGAATGCCTTCTTTCTTGCAAAACTCATTGAACTCATTATTACAAAATTCAAGGCCATTATCTATTCTGAGTCTCTTAATCTATTTTCTTGTCTGCTTTTCAAGTAAAGTCTTCCACTGCTTAAAAGTCACAAATACTTGATTTTTTTGTTTCAGAAAATAGACCCAAACCTTCCTTGAATAATCATCAATAAAAGTCAACATGTATTTGGAGTGATTGTCTTTAGAAGGAACTTGAGAGGGCCCTAAAGGTCTGAATGAATGTAGTTAAGAGTTCCTTTTGTCTTGTGAATGACTGAACTGAAACTTAACCGCTTTTGTTTTCCAAAGACACAATGTTCACAAAACTCCATCTTTCCTATAATTTGGCCTTCTAACAGACCTCTCTTACTCAATGCTGTCATGCCTCTCTTACTCATATGCCCCAGTCTCATGTGCTAAATTTTAGTAACATCTGAATCAGAAATAGAAGTAGCAGTAACTGTAGCAGAACCTGTAATAGTAAAACGCTGCAAGAAATACAAAGTGCCAATTCTATTTGCTTTCATCAGTAAAAGTGCACCCTTCAAGACTTTAAGCACACCATCTTCACATTTATATTTATAGCCATTCTTTTCTAGAGTACCCAAAGAAATTAACTTCTTTTTTAAATCTGGAATGTGTTTCACATTTGACAAAGTTCTGATCAAACGATCATACATTTTAATTTGTACAGTGCCTATCCTAGCAACTTTATAAAAATGATTATCACCCAAAAACAACCTCCATTAAATGGCTCATAAATGGTAAACTAGTCCCTATTAGGAGTCATATGCTATGTAGCTCCTGAATCCATCACCTAACTAGTTTCAAATCTAATTTTAGCATCAGTAACACAAAGCAAATCACTTTTCTCATCTTTTACTACATTAGCTTCATTTGATGTGGCCTTACCTTTACTATCACTTGCTTTTTCCTTTTTCTTCAATTTAAAGCAATCAGATTTAATATGTCCCTTCTTTTTGCAATAATTACAAGTCAAATTCTTATGTTTAGACTTTAATCTAGACTTGTTAGAATTAGGATTTCTCTCCTTACTTCTTCCTCTATCAATGAATAAACCAACACTCTGATTACCTCCTTCAACAGATGTCAAGTTATTATAAATTTTCTCTTTAGCTTGCAAATTTGACCTGACATTATCAAGGGAAATTTCTTCTCTACCATAGATCATAATGTCTCTAAAATTTTTATAGGAAGCAGGCAAAGAACACAATAGTAAAAGTGCTTGATCCTCATCATCAATCTTCACATCTATCTTACTTAAATAAATAATGATGGAAATAAACTCTGCTATATGAGATTTTAGTGGCATACCTTCAGACATACGCTGAGTATAGAGGCGTTGATTCAACCATAGCCTGTTGGTGAGAGATTTCATCATGTACAGACTCTCCAATTTCAACCATGCACCCACTGCAATGTTCTTAGTAAGAATTTCTTGAAGGACTTCATTACCCAAGCATAACTGAATAGAAGAAAGAGCTCTATCATCCATATCATCCCATTCAGCATTTGTCATAGTCTCGGGCTTCTTCATCTTCTCAAGCAGCACCCTCTTTGTGCCTTCTCTTAACAAAATTGCCATCATCTTGACTTGCCAGAGAGCAAAACTGGTTAACCCATCAAATTTCTCAATGTCTGTCTTAGATGTTGTTGCTGAAGTAGAAGCCATTGAGAACTTGACTCTGATACCAATTTGTTATGACAATGGCTAGCAAAAATAAAATTGCAAAATATAATTTAGAGAAAGAGAAGAGAAAGCACACAAATATTTAATATAAAAAAATCTAATGAGGGAAAAAACTTACAGGCAGAAGAAGAGAATTTCACTATGAAGAATTCTGTTACAAGGCTGAAATTTGGACTGAACAATTAACTCCAAAACTACTGTTTATGCAGTACCCAAAGAACCTAGAATTATAGAAAATTTGCACTCTTCTGTATTGCTGTTTTGCAGTAGCAAACCCAAAACAAGTATTGTTCATGCACTGTTCACGGGTATTTTTCATGCTGCACTTGTATTCTATATATTTTCTACAATTGAAACTACTGTATACAGTTTCCTACTAAAACTACAATTCTGTTGGCAACTGTTTTACAGTTTTCTACTAAAACTGTAACTCTTGGTTGCAGTTTCCATCTAAAACTGCAACAATTTATTTTTAGAATTTGGGTCACACCCAAAAATATAACATTCTTCATATCACAACTTTGATTTTGAGATTTTGTTTGCATTTATTGGTAATGTCAGGTAAATTTTTTTTGCAGAATTTGTGTTCATCCCTTACCATTTGCTCGGGTATGTGCATTATTTACCTGCTACATATATTAAGATGTGTTTTATTATCTTCCAAATTGCTAGCTTTCTTGATGGGTGAGGAAAACCCCATGTCCATTTTGGATGTGGACAAGTATGCTATTATGCGTCAGGTTGAAACTCACGCTAAGGATCTTCTAATTCTTGACCAACTATTATCATATCCTTCAACCATTTTGGGCAGAGAAAAGGTCATTGTTCTGAAATTAGAAGTAAATGCTATATTTTTGTTCAACCTTGAATCTTATTGATTTGTTTGCATTGCTTTGTTTAGCGGTTAATAATACCTATAATTTTAATTTCTTTTGAATCATTTTGCAGCACATTAAAGCTATTATCATTGCAGAGGAGGTACCTTTTATATCTATAATTTCTCTCCAATATCTTTCTCTTCTGGAATCAATTTTTCCAAGCTATGATATTTGTCTTGAGTAGGTGTTGCTTAGGAATCAGTGGATGATGTTGTTATATCAATTGTTGAGCTTAAACAAAGGTTACCAAAAGAAACTGCTATTGGCCTAGGTCAAAGAGATGAAGAAGAGCCGGTACTCAAGAGGTTCAAGGTGGAGAAGTAAATGTTACTATTCATGACAACTTTGATTTTTGGAAAGATATTTGATTCTATTTTTATTGTTGTTAAGCTATTGGTAAGGTTCTACATCATGCTGGTATATGCTTTTAGTTGTTGCAAATTTCAAATCCTTCTAATCTTGATTATCTCAATTAAGCATTTTCTTATTATAATAATGTCATCACCAATCAGGCATGTTTATTAGTTGAACTTGAACACGAACCAATCACACATTAATGCTTATTAAAGGAAATTATTTGTTTTCTCAACTATACGGCAATAATTAACGATTAATACAAAAGTTGATTGTCCTAAAATACTCAATTAAAAAGATTTGATTGCTATTAATCAAATACATGTTTAACCCATTAGTGGAACTCCTTTTTGTATAAACAAGTATACATAATTTGGATTGGGAATTGGGGTCAACTAATCAATCATTAATTCACCTTATTGCCAATACGCAATCACCTTATAATGTTTATCAAAATTTCAATATACAGATTCTAATAAAATTAGAGGAAATACATATAAATTGGGTGGGAATTATGTTTCCTACTAAAATTTGAAATCCTTCTAATTTAGTGAGAGAAAGAGAGATAGACATAGAAAGAAATTTCAGAAAAAGGGACAAAAATTTTAAAGAGAGAGGAAGAGAGAAATGATAGAGAGAAAAAGAGAGACAAATCTTTGAGGGATAGAGTATTTTAAGAGAGAAAAGGGGAGAAAAGGGGATAGAGGGAGAAATTTTAGAGAGAGAAAGAGAGTAAAATTTTTTGGGAGGGAAAGAGAAATTTTAGAGAGAGGGAGAGCAAAATTTTAGGAGGGAGATAGAGAACTTTTAGAGAGAAAGAGAGAGAAATTTTAGAGAGAAAAAGATAGAGAAATTTTAGAGAGAGAGGTTTGGGGGAGAAAGAGAGAGAGAAGTTTTTAAGAGAGATTTTTTAGGTAGGTGATATAGAACTTTTAGAAGAAAGAAAGAAAAGTTTTAGAGAGAAAAAAATTCTAAAGACTGAAAGAGAGAGAAGTGGAGAGAGAAAATGGGAAATTTTAGATAGGAAGAGGGAGAGAAATTTCAGAGAGAGAAAGAGAGAAATTTTAGAAAGGGAGAGAGAGAAGTTTTGGAGAGATAAAGATAGAGAAAAAGAGAGACAAACACAAAGAGATTTTAGAGAGACAATGAGAGAGAAATTTAAGAAAGAGAATAATTTTAGAGAGAGAAATTTTAGTGAGAAAGAATGAGAGAGATACAGAGAAATTTTATAAAGAAAAAGAGAGATAACAATTGTAGAGAGAAAGAGATAGATATTTTAGAGACATAGAGAGATAGTGAGTGGCTAAGAGAGAGAGAGAGAAGGATAGAGAGAGAGAGAGAGAGAGAGAGAGAGAGAGAGAGAGCTAAAGGGAACAATAAATTTTGGAGAAAAAAAAAGAGAAATTTTAAATAAAATTTTATAATATTTCATAAATTATAATATTAGAGGTAAACAATTATATTTCTTTTTACTTATTCATATTAAACATGCTATATTAACAAATGCATTACATATTACATTCCTTTCATAACTAAACTATTGGTTCAGGTCGAAATAAGCTGTCATCAAGTATGTTGACATTACTTCAATTGAATCAGTTGTTTATCTTATTGTTATATTTATATGTTGTAAATAGAATAAATAATTTTGGTTATTAAATACCTTTCTTTACATATCAATCTATGATCAAGTAGATAGATTATTATCAATATAGCATTTACTATATATGACTTATACTGTTATTTATGTTTTATTTTTTCTTTAGACAAACGTTTTATTTTTAATTTAAATAAGTATAAACTATTGTCGTTGTCATAACATATAATATCTAGACAACGCATGGGCATAAACTCTAGTTTTGTATGAAAATTGGGAAGAAACGAAGGGAGGGGGATTGTAAAACACATCAAAGGCAAATCTAGTGGCTCAGAAATAATACAATGAGCTTGTTGATCGTATATTTCATATTAAACAATTGTAAAGGAAGTTTTTATAAAGCTTTTCACTTAAAAAATAGAAGGAAACTAAAAGTCATATTATGAAAAGAGAAACTATTTTATTTCTTACATATTTAAATTTAAGAGATTATGGTGTAAATTTTAACTGCCCATACAGAAACTTACATATCATTTATTGTAAGAAAAATACTACTTTTTCAACTTGTTGTGAGGGTGTAAGAGCAACAACCCAAAACTCATTAACTTTTGAGTCTCGAAATTCAATTTATGGGACTTATTGAATTTAATGGTTTAAATTTTATATTATAAAAATTAAGTAAAAATAAAATTATAAAAATAATAAGATCATACTTTATCGTAATCAGTATACTTTATTGTGAGATACAATGATTTAATAGTTTAAATTTTATATTATAAAAATTAAATGAGAATAAGTTGTAGAAATAGCAAGACTATTTTTGTAATCTGCATGCTAAACTAGGTGACTTAGTAAATTTAATAATTCAAATCATAATTGTATAAATTAAATAAAAATAAAATTGTGAGAATAACAATCCATTACATAATAGGCATACTAACCACTTATCTGTTAGATAGTTAACAAAAGCCAAAATATGTTACTTTTCCTTTTTTTTTTCTAATTTTTTGACTAGAAGTGAATAATGTACTCCTGTATTAAGGAAAACAAAGATGTAACAGTAATTGGAAAGGGCGAGGGTGAAAGGAGAGTAACTTAAGCCTTTAAAGTCTCCTAATAAACCTCATACTTGACCACCTTCACAAATTGTTTTGTTGACTAAATCAACGTTTTGTCTTCTTTTGTAGCTCAAGTTGCCTTCCTTTTTGGATGAACTAGAAGTTAGGAGGAGGGTCAGATGCAAAATTAGGCAACAATAACAACTAGTAACTACCCTCCTTTTTCTCTCTATGCCTTTCGTCTATCTATTTTTGTTCTTAGTGAATAATATTAATTATTTACTAGATTACATATTTTTCCACAACTCCCTTTTCCATTCTGAAAGTTCTAAGCTTCAGAGGTTGCGGTTTAAACCTAAATCTCAAAAGAATGTTCAAGAATTTCAAATTTTCTTCGAACCGTATATAAAATCATGTGATCGTTGGGACTTCAACTTTAAGGTATGCTTGTTTCTTTTGGCTGTTTAGGACCAGTTTTGGAATTTTAGAATACTTTCCACGTAAATTTATTCTTCATTTTCCTCACACGCCTTTTCTTTTTTGTTGATACAAATGAAGGATTTTGATAGAATATGTTGAAAGAGTAGTAATCAAAAACTGATGCATTAATTTTTCTTGAAACTTTTTTCAGAAAAGGAAAAAAACAAATGAAAATGGCCAAGGACTACAATGGATCCCCAAAGCATTATAATCAGCTTGAATCTAAGAGACAGCGCCTTACTTGGATCTTAGGGGTTAGCGGATTGTGTGTACTGTCTTATGTAATGGGTGCATGGCAGAGCACAAATGCACCCACTAGCCAGTCTGAAGTCTACAAGAGAGTAGGCTGTGATGTTGAGTCTCCTCTAGGGACAGGCGACTCTTCTGCGGGCGTGTCATCGTCATCATCACCAGTTCTTCTAGATTTTGGAACCCATCATGAGATTGAGATCACTAATTCTACAGGGGTCCAAAAATTCCCTCCCTGTGAAATGTCGTTCAGTGAATATACACCATGCCAACATCCAGACAGAGGTAGGAAATTCGACAGAAACATGATGAAATACAGGGAGCGACATTGCCCCACAAAGGAAGAGCTCCTGTTCTGTCTCATACCAGCTCCACCAAATTATAAGACACCCTTCAAATGGCCTAAGAGTCGAGACTATGCTTGGTATGACAATATTCCGCATAAAGAACTCAGTATCGAGAAGGCTATTCAGAACTGGATTCAAGTTGAGGGCGACAAGTTCAGATTCCCAGGAGGGGGTACAATGTTTCCACGAGGAGCTGATGCGTACATTGATGACATCAATGAGCTTATTCCACTCACTCGTGGAAATATCAGAACTGCAATTGATACAGGCTGTGGCGTAAGTTATTATTTGTGTCTCTATCGTGATTATGTTCGTTTATATTTATATATACATCACATGTTATGAGTATTTTTCCCTTGCATTTAAACCTAGAGAAAAGCTGTTCCCGCATCCGGTGTGGAATTATTAGACAGCTGGGTAGCACATTTTAGTCTGTGATACATAGTAAATTTATTTAAATTTTGTGAAATTGAATTTGTGTAGAAATAGAGGGTTACAGTAGGGTGTAAAAGATAAAATTTGTGGGTTGAATGCTTATTTATATGATTTGAATAGAAGGCCCAATGCCTTAGTGATTTCCTACAGAATTTTCATTACATCTTTTATTCAAATGAATCCCTTCTCATATTTAATCGCTAAGGAAACTATTCCAGCTTCCAAAAAAGTAGCTTGTTTCATGTGAAGTAGTGGTTTTGCAACATGCATACAGTTGCTGACACTTCTTATTGCATTGGTTGTTAAGGTAGCAAGTTGGGGTGCTTACTTATTGAAGAGGGACATTCTTGCAATGTCTTTTGCACCAAGAGATACACATGAAGCTCAGGTCCAGTTTGCATTGGAGAGAGGAGTTCCTGCTATGATTGGCATTATGGCCTCACAGAGGCTTCCATACCCAGCAAGGGCCTTTGATATGGCTCACTGTTCTCGTTGCCTGATACCATGGCACAACTATGGTACGTGTAATTTATAGTTTTTGGTTTAGAGCTGGGAAGCGATCCGGCTGAGAAAAGCTTGAATTTTTCTGGGTCAAATTTTATTGAACTGAACTCTTGATGTTTAGTTCAGTTTTGTGCTGACCAGAGCAAAAATTGATACCTTTACTTTTGGTGGACCATGGAATGCAAAAAAGAAAAGAATTACATAGACAAACACATCTTCTAAGATTAGTTGTTAGTAACAGCAAAATCCAATTCAATATTTATATGCCATTTTATCTTTGAATTCTACTCCTGTAGATGGTATGTATATGATTGAACTGGACAGAATCCTTAGGCCAGGTGGTTATTGGATACTCTCTGGCCCGCCTATCAATTGGAAGCAACATTGGAAGGGGTGGGAAAGAACCCAAGAAGATTTAAAGCAAGAGCAAGATGCAATTGAGGAAGTTGCCAAGCGTATCTGTTGGAAGAAAGTTATTGAGAAGAATGACCTTGCTATTTGGCAAAAGCCTATCAACCATGCAGAATGTGTACAAAATAGAAAGGTTTATAAAACGCCCCACATATGCCAGTCTGAGAATCCAGACATGGCTTGGTAATCCCTCGGCTAGCGTCATTTCTACTATCACTTGAAATGATTGAATCTTTCATACCATTTCTTTGTTTCGATTTTGTTGAAAAGGTACAGAAATATGGAAAAGTGCATAATGCCAATGCCAAAGGTTAATAGCCCAGATGAAGTCGCAGGTGGGGCTCTGGAGGCATGGCCCAAGCGTGCATTTGCCATCCCTCCTCGAATTAGCACTGGTTTACTGCCAGGCATTACCGCAGATAAGTTTCGAGAGGATAATGAGCAATGGAAGGTCAAGGTAACACATTACAAGCAGATCATTCCTCTTTCTCAAGGACGATATAGAAACATAATGGACATGAATGCTTATCTTGGAGGATTTGCAGCAGCCATGATAAAATACCCAGTATGGGTCATGAATGTTGTTCCTGCCAATTCAAACCCTGACACTCTGGGTGCAATTTTTGAACGAGGTCTTATTGGAACATACCATGACTGGTGCGAAGCTTTCTCAACTTATCCCAGAACCTATGATCTCATCCATGCCGGTGGAGTATTTAGCATTTATCAGGATAGGTAATTATTCTAGATTTGATAATGCTATTTTTACAAATAAAATCTTATAAATACCTATTTAAAAAAAGTGAAATCATTAAATCTATTGAATTTTATGTACAAACTAAATTATAGGACCCAAATATCAAACTAGCCCTTGAACATTTGTATCGTTAGGAGCAACTTTTTTCCAGATTATGCCAATCTCTTTACAATAAATCTACTTCCATAACCATTTTTACATACCATTCTCACACTCTACCCCTATATCTAATTTATGGCCGTAGTAAGATAGTAAGATGGGTGTGAGAATCGTGTGTAAAAATGGGTGTGGACATAACTGAACTCATCTCTTTAGCTTATCCTGATTCTCACCCTTATATTAGGTGCATAATATAAATTTCTAACTAGATAAATTTTTGCATGCGAAAGGTGTGACATTACACAGATACTACTAGAGATGGACAGACTTTTAAGGCCAGAAGGTACTATTATATTTAGGGATACAGTAGAGCTTCTCACGAAGATCAAAGATATTGCCGATGGAATGAGATGGAAATGCCAGATTATAGATCATGAAAGTGGGCCATTCAACCCAGAAAAGATTCTGCTTGCTGTAAAAACTTACTGGACTGGCGAAGCTAAAGATCAGAAACAGAATTAATTGAGAAAAACACCTCAATTTTCTGCAACTTTGTACTTCTAGTTGCAACATTGTTCATGTATTTACCTTCTTTCTCATATTGGGAAGACATAAATATGTAGTAGAATGTTTTAGTAGAAGCATATTAATTTGCTTCAACTTTGTGCAATTTTTGTCTGTGTCTTGTCATCTTCTTCTTGAAGATTGTGGAATGATCTCGCATTTTTGTTGTGTCATAGTTTTAATTAGGTTCTAAACCTATAAGCATAGGAGATATTATGTTATATAATACATTAGCCTCTTGAAAATTATACGTATGGTGGATTTTATTGCACAATATGCAGGTCTACATGAGAGAGCAAGCATTGGCATTATCATCATTGAATGCTACCCTGTCATCTCCGTGCTAAGACACTAGAATGGTCCCATATTTATTTCCAAAACTGTAACCATAATATCTGAAATTATTAGTATTATGAAACAAAAAATTACCCAAAAACAAAAATTCAAAACAATTTTCATAAGCAAAAAGTTTGAGAATTCATACTACCAACTGACAAGAATTAATACTATTTTGAAATCACTTTTATATACTTTGCTAGATTTATTCCATACATTCTTTTTTTTCGAAGTGAACTTGGTTTTAATTGCTAATTAAGATGTGCAACTCACATATTTATTTTTGCCAATCAGTGTGCTAAAATTATAGTTCATTTGTTCACCCCTTTAACTGTAAGTTAACTTGGCCTAACTTCACTGGTGAAAATTCGGAATAAGAGTAGGTTTGGGAGTTAATTGGGAATTTGGACTTCAGACCACGGCCTCCCTTTATCTTGTCCAACGATAAAAGACCGAGTGAGCCAATCATGTGGTCTGATGCACCTGTGTCAATAATTCAAGTTTCTTAGAGAGCAAGGAAAAACTAAAATTATCTCTTTGTGCAATTGAAGTTATTTGGTTTGGAAACACAATGGTGCTATAATTTTTCTGCAGCTTAGTTTGGCAAAGAAGTTGGTGTAAATATTCAATCTAGTATGATGATAAACTCAAACTGTTGGAACTCTGCTCAGTTTCTGCTACATGAGCTGATCTAGTTGACTCCTCCTTATTCGAGGCTGCTAGCTAGCTTACTTACCATGAATTTTCCAGCAAGTATCTCAAAGTGTGATAGTGTTTATTATAGTGGTCACACCATTGTTTGTCTCTGGTTTTTTAATCCTTAGAGGATGGACGTTTCTCCTTTTTTCTGGTGACAAGAGTTGAATTTTGAGAAGGCATATCAGTAATAAAATTGAAGGAGGGTGGATGAAGCATTACCTTCTTCCTGCTCTCCTCTCTTCTAACCTCAGCAAAAGCTTCTCGAACATAAGGAAGACGGATGGTACTTGATATCCTGCCACAGACTTCATCTAAGTCAGAGTTGAGGCCATAGAGAAAGTGGAAAACACGCTCCTTTTAGAACATTTTGTAGTACTTCATGAGCAGTCCTAGTTGATCTTGTAGAAGAGGTCCATCTCCTGCCACAATTCCATTGCACCTTGTTTACTTATGCAAAAGTCAATCGTACAACAAATCTCTGTGCAATATTCTCCTAGTTAGAACAGATTTCCCTTACAGCATCCCAAATTTCATTTGCAGTTTGGTAGAAAAGATATTGTCGGCCTATTTTAGGCTCCATGGAATTAACAAGCCGGGCCATTACAATAGAACTCTTAGCTTCCCAAGTACAATATTTTAGTTTTGTCTTTGACAGCATAGAGGTTTTTCCCGTGAGATGTCCTGCTTTTCCTTTTCCTTTGACCACGAGTATGACAGATTGGAACCATTCTCGTAACTTGGCTCCATTCTCAAAGGTAGAAGACGGAGGTGATGACTTAGTGGGAGATGGGGTGCCAGTGGTGATGGCGGCATTTGGGAATCCGATATGCTGGTGTCACGGATTTTGCGACAATAGAGGGACTCTTTGGGAGTTGGTTGTGGTGTCTTGGGGCTGGTGTCAGCCACAACCATAATGGTGCAATTACGACATCTCTGTTTTTGGTTGCTGCAGAGTCACCGAGATCAGTGGCTTTGATACCACAAAACAACAGTAGTTTGGAAAAAAAAAACACTGTGTTTTCATATAATTCTATTATTTCATCAAGTATATATAAAGTACAGGAGATATGAAAATACTATCTAAATCAGAAAAAGAAAAAATAATTATCCTAATCCTAATCTAAACAGAAAGAATTAACTACTTTCCAAACTAAAAAAGATTACTCCTAAAAGTCCGAGATTTTCCCCAACAAAACTAATGAGTATTTTTGAATATCTTACAGACCCAAGAACTTTTCTCCCTCTTTTTCTAACTCAAACTCAATACCTATATTTATACTAAAACTATGACTAATAAATGACACTAGTACCTTTTATTTTGACTCCACTATAAGAAACCACCTTCTTAACCCTTTAGAGCAACTTGGATTATTTCATACTTCGTGACAATAACCATGTCTTCCAACTACCAGGTCCTTCGCAAGACTGCAGAATCATGATTCTGCTCTTTCCTTGGATTCCTTGAATTTTAGGCTGTGCAGTGTAGACATTTAATTTTTTCCGGACCTTGAAAAATAAGGAAAAAAAAATTAAAGATTAAAAATAAGAATTAAGAATTAAGAATTAAGAAGAATTAAAAACAAAAGAAAAAAGAAAAATAAAAGAAGTTAGATGCATGAGAGAAGTAGGTGCATAAAAGGATAGGTGAGTGTAAGAAAAGAGTTAGATGCATGAAAGAGTTAGACGCATGAAAGATAGTTAGGTGCATAAGGAAAGGCTATAAAAGGAGGTCTAAGGAAGGCACCAAGACACCAAGACCTAGAGAGGAAGAGAAGAGGAGAGCCAGAGAAGGAAGGGAAGAGAGGAGGTGAGCACCAAGAGAAGAGAGAAGAGAGGAGAAGGAGAAGTAAGAGAGTGAGGCTACATCAAAGCAGTTCTTTTCCATTTGATTCAACCAGAGGAGCTCCTTCACTAACATTCAAGATTTAAGCTTCCTAAGAAGAGGAGTGGGGAATTCACCATTTAGGTATGCACATCTCCTATCCTTTGTTAAGATAATTGTCTTTCATTAAAACCTCTGATTTATCTTGATGACGATCGTTGATGCAACTGGCGAAAGTGACTGCAGTTAGCTATCCTGAGGGAATTACGTTACGGATTATATTGAAGGAATTGATATAATTCGCATAACGTGGCTAGCATCCGTATTTTGAAATCAAATCCTCTTTTCTTAAGGGTCTTGCCCTCTTTCGAATGTCATAATGCTTGTGGTTGACGAAAGTGGCCGTTGTTGTTATAATTATGTTTGAATTGCGTTGAAGAAATTAGCGAAATCCCTCTAACGTAAATATCACAACCCTCTTTTTTCCTAGAACCCCCTAGAATAAAAAGTTTTAGCTAAAATCAAAGCACAAGTTTGAAACTAAAAGCAACAAGACACTAACGTGGTACTGAAAAGGCGTTGTAGGGGTGCTAATACCTTCCCTATACGTAACCAACCCCCGAACTTGATTTCTGTGATGTAGACCTAAATTTTGGTGTCCGATCTCACCATTTAAAATTAGATCGATGGCGACTCCAAAATTCAAAATTTTTGTAATGTTTTTCAAAACCCACAAAAAATCATTTTTCCACACCGCTTCTCTTTTCTGGTCGCCGCACCTACGTCACGATGTCAACAGCTTGGTGACTCTACTGGAGACATTTGAGGGTTAAGCCACTTAATTTGGTATTATTGCTTTCTTGTTTCATTTTTATGCTTTGTCCTAATGCCTGATTTGGTTATACTCTGTGTTTATATTCTTTTGGATTTGTCTGCCATGGATTAAGTTTAGACGACTTAATTTTATTATCTAATGTACTTGTGGACTATTTTTGTCTAGTTAATTTATAGGTTGTGAGTGTAGTATCACCTTCACATACTTGCACTTGCATCACTAGAACTAGAAAATGGGAGGTGATGACCCCTGAGCTCTCTATCTGAGCTCCTAGGAAACCTTAGGCTAACAGTGGCAAAAGTAAGGTTGACCTTCGTGAGACCTTTGGTCTCCATGCAGGTACCTGAACACCCCGCTCAGGTTGATCCTCCTAAGGACAATTTGGGAACTTGATGTAGGAGTTTAGAACCTACCCTTCACACTGGTAGTTGTCTTAGTATCACATTGTGCAAGAATATTTGACCTAAACTATGGAAGCTAAGGAGCAAACCTAGGGTGAATCTCAACTTAAGCACAAAAGAGAAAATACTGCTTGCATTCTTATATTTCTAATTCGCACCAATCACTATTGCATACATAAGCCCTTAACCTGGGTGACTTACTCTCATAGGCTAGTAAGGGGCAAAATTAAAGTTGACCTTTGTGAGATCCTTGGTCTCCGTGTAAACACCTAAACACCCTTACTTAAATTGCTCTCTGACCTGTTGGACAACCGTTGGCAAGGGTAGTTCGAGAAACTAGCTAGGCATTTTAGATCCTTATCCTCATGCATTAAATGTGAGGATTCGGATTTGCGTAGATTACAGAGACTTGAACAAGGCAAACCCAAAGGATGATTTTCCGCTTCCACACATAGACGTACTTGTGGATAATGCCATAGAATACTCGGTCTTCTCATTTATGGATGGGTTCTCAAGATATAATCAGATCAAACTGGCCCCTGAAGATAAAGAAAAGACGACTTTCATCACCTTGTGGGGTACCTTTTGCTATAAGGTGATGTCATTTAGGCTAAGGAATGCTGGGGCAACTTACCAGAGAGCTATGGTGGCGTTATTTCATGACATGATGCATAAGAAGATATAAGTATATGTTGACGACATCATTGCCAAGTCCAAGTCTGAAATAGAGCACATAGCCCATCTGAGAAAGCTCTTTGACAGATTGAGAAAATACCAACTCAAGCTCAATCAAGCAAAGTGCACCTTTGGTGTGAGGTCAGGGAAACTACTAGGATACATGGTCAGTAGAAGAGGCATTGAGGTGAATCTTGACAAAGTTAAAGCCATTACGGATATGACTGAACCTAGAATAGAAAAAGAGGTGCGAGGTTTCCTAGGAAGGCTCAACTATATCGCCAGATTCATATCCCAGTTGATAACCACTTGCGAATTGATCTTTAAGCTTCTTCACAAGAACCAAAACACTGAATGGGATGAGCATTGCCAAGAAGCATTCGATAAGATAAAGCAGTATTTGCAAAATCTACCGATCTTGGTCCTGCCAGTGCTAGTGAGGCCGCTATTCATGTATTTGTCTATACATGATGAATTAATGGGCTGCATGCTGGGCCAACATGATGAAACTGGAAAAGAACAGGTAATTTATTACCTAAGCAAGAAATTTACTGACTATGAGTTGAAGTACTCGGTGCTAGAAAAAACGTGTTGCACTTAGCATGGGCAGCTCGTCGACTCAGATAATACATGTTGCGTCACACGACTTGGTTAATCTCAAAAATGGATCCAATCAAGTACATATTCGAGAAGCCTGCCTTAATTGGGAGAATTGCAAGGTGGCACATGCTTTTATCTGAATATGACATCCAGTATGTCTAACAGAAGTCGATAAAAGGAAGTGTGATCACTGAACACCTTGCTGATAACCCAATTTCAGGTGATGAGCCTGTCCATTTTGAATTCCTAGATGAAAACATTATGGCTTTAACCACCGAATCTAAGGAAGAAAGATCGTCATTAATGTTTGACAGCTCATCTAATGCACTAGGGTATGGGATTGGTGCAATTTTGGTATCCCCAAAAGGGAAACATTACCCTATGACTGCAAAACTGTGCTTTGAATGTACTAACAATATAATAGAATGAGGCTTGCACCATGGAGATTGAAGTAGCCCTAAGTTATCAAGTTGATCTTTTAGACGTGTATAGGGACTCAACATTGGTGATCTACCAATTAAAAGGAGAATGGGAAACTAGAGACCCCAAGCTGATTCTTTATCAAAAGTATAAATGTGAACTAATGGAGCAATTCAAAGATATCACCTTCAGTTATATACCAAGGGAGGAGAATAAAATGGCAGATACCCTAGTGACATTGTTTTCCATGTACTTGATAATAGACGCAAATGATCTTCCTGAGATTAGAATGCAGGAGTATGATTCACCTGCTTATATTTCATTTGTGGAAGAGGAACCTGATGGAAAGCTGTGGTATGAAGACATTAAGCGGCTTATCAAATACAAAGAATACGCAGCAGGTGCATTAGAAAATGACAAAAGGACTTTGAAAAGATTAGCAATGGGTTTTTCCTCAATGGAGAAATTTTGTACAAGAGGAATCATGATGCTGCTCTCTTAAGATGCATTGAAGCTAAAGAGGCACAAAAACTTATACATGAAATACATGAAGAGTGTGCGGAACCCACATCTATGGTCATACCATAGCTAGAAAGGCCTTAAGAGCAGGGTATTTTTAGCCTACTATGAAATCTGACTGCATCAATTATGTTAGGAAATGCCATATATGTCAAATTTATGCCAACAAGATTCATGCTTCCCCTTTAACACTTAATGTGTTAATATCACCGTGGCCTTTCGCCATGTGGGGTATGGATGTAATTGGGCCAATTGAACCTAAAGCTTTTGTTAGGAGTGGAGTTAAATTTACTGTGTAGCCTTTTTTGTTACAGTTGTTACTTAGGCTGTGTTTTCTTCACTCAGGGGCAATATTGTATTTTCCTTTATCTATCATGTAAATATTACTGCTGATTGGGAACAAAGGAAGTCAGTTTACTTCCTTCACCGAAATTCCTTGTTCTCCTTCTTCACTGTTCATTTCCTTCTTAATTTCATCTTGGTATCAAAGCTTGATCCTGCTGATAGACAACTTCACCTTCAGATTTTCGTTTCCCTAATTTCGGACTGTGAAAAACCCTAATTGCTGACGTCAGCAGCCGGAGATGCTGACGTCAGCACCGGTCGTTTGACGCCGGTGGACCTACCGGCCGGACCAACTCTGTCCGGCGACCAAAACCCCCAAGCTTTCAGCCCAAAACTCTAACCGCCGATTGAAGAATCGAAGCCCTCTTCCAAACGGCAAGAAAACCCTAACTCGCTACAATCTTGAGCTTCTAGTGAAGGTCGGACAAATTGGCCGGGATTACCAACTTCAGACAACTCAAACCTAGCCCTTGAAGTGCGATTTCAGTGGCTGTATGGTGGTTGATGGTTTGATTCCAGCAATAGAGGCATAGGAGTGCGATTTCAGTGGCTGAGACAACTCGAACCTAACCCTTGGAGTGCGATTTCAGAGGCTGTATGGTATTTGATGGTTTGGTTCCAGCAAGAAGGGCGTAGGAGTGTGATTTCAGTGGCTGTATGGTAGTTGATGATTCAGTTCCAGCAACAGGGGCGTAGGCAGCTCGGTTGAAGTGCGAATTTGGTGGCTGGAGAGTGTTTTGTGACTTCCTAGAGGGCTTTCCAACATTTCTCATCTCTTGCTGAGTTTGGAAGCATTGTTGAAGAGTAGAGATGTCTGGAAGCAACAATGAAGGTGAAGGGTTCAGTCAAGGCCCACGTCAAATTCCCACTCAGAGTGTGATTGAGAATGTTCTCAACTCAGGGGACTCTATAGGACGTGTAGTTACCTTAAATGACAACCCTACACTTCAGATTAGTCCAAGGAAGCTTGATGGCACCAACTATCTTACATGGGTCACTGCTTGTACCCTTTCCTTGAAGGCTAGAGGGTTATATGGGCATGTTTGTGGCCGGAAGAAAAAACCTGAGGAGACCAGCCCTTTAATAGATCAATGGGAGTCTGAAAATAGCCTCGTCATGTCTTGGCTATTGAACTCGATGGAGCATGAGATAAGCAAGACTTATATGCTCTTGGGCACGGCTGAAAAAATCTGGAATGCAGTGAAGCAAGCTTATTCCCGAGTTGGCCACCATGCTATCATCTATGAGTTGAAGCAAAGAATTCATGGGACAAAACAAGGAGAAAAATCTATATCTCAATACTACAATGAACTTAGTAGCATTTGGCAGGAGCTTGATTATTATCAAACATATCAGCCTAAATGCTCAGAGGATGCTGTTGAGTTCCAGAAGATGCAGGATAATGAGAGAGTCTTTGAATTCTTAGCTGGTCTTAATGTTGAATATGATCAGATGAGAGCTCATCTCCTTGGAAGAGAACCCTTGCCATCATTGGGACAGGCACATGCCTTTATCCAACAAGAGGAGAGCCGAAGACAATCTATGCTCCTGTCCTCTTCTGTTGAGAGGTCTGCCTTGAATGTCAATCCCGTACAAAAGATCATTGACTCACCTAGTGCCATTGCACAAAGTGATAAGGATAAGTTGAGGTGTGACTATTGTGGAAAACTAAGGCATACTAGGGAGCAATGTTGGAAGCTTAAGGGAAGGCCGTCAAGAGGTCGTGGAGGAAGAAGAGGAGGACTATCTAGGAACCAAGCTCATTTGTCAGAAACGACTGAATCTATGACAGAGAAAAGCAACTAGAGTGAGGATAATTTCTCTAAAGAAGAAATGCAATCTCTTAGAAAGATTCTCATGATGACAAGATTGAATGCCTCTTCAGAAGTAAAGGGAAGCACATCCTCACCTTCCACTTCTTCCACTCACTTAGCTCATGCAGGTAAACCCATTATGGCCTTGAATGCATACACTAGCACCAGCTCTAATTCTTGGATCATTGACTCTGGGGCTTCTGATCACATTACTGGTGACTCTTCAATATTTTCCACATATTCACCTTGTTCACATTCGGACACTGTTCGTGTTGCGGATGGTTCCTTGTCTCCTATAGTAGGCAAAGGATCTATAAAGTGTACACCTTTATTGAATTTGTCTACTCTATATGTTCCAAAATTTTCAAACAATTTACTCTCCATAAGTGCCATTACCAAAGACTTAAATTGTAAAGTTACTTTTTTCCCTTCTTACTGTGTTTTTCAGGAACTGGAGACGGAGAAAACGATTGGTTATGGTAGAGTTAGTAATGGCATCTATTTTTTGGAGGCTAGTCCGAGAGTCATCACTAACCTGACAATCCAAAGAAGGTCCAGAAACCAGAATACTCTAGATTTTTTGAGATGGCATAGGAGACTTGGGCATCCCTCTTTTGTGGTTTTGAGAAAACTTTTGCCAGATTTGTACTCAAAGTGTAATGAAACAGAATTAGTCTGTGATGCCTGTGAATATGCAAAACATGTACGGAACTCTTATCCCATTAATGACAACAAAAGTCCAGTTCCTTTTATGACTATTCATTCTGATGTATGGGGACCTAGTCGTATTTCTTCTTTATCTGGATATAGATGATTTGTTACGTTCATTGATTGCTTTAGCCGTACTACTTGGGTTTATTTGATACACTCCAAGGATGAAGTTTTTTCTTGTTTTAAAAGATTTCATGCAATGGTCTGTACTCAGTTTGAGGCAAAAATCAAATTCCTTAGAAGTGACAATGGATTAGAATATATGAGTAATGAATTTCAGCTGTATTTGGATGACCATGGCATTATTCATCAGACTAGTTGTGTGAATACTCCTGCTCAAAATGGAGTTGCAGAATGCAAAAATAGACATTTGTTAGAAGTGGCAAGAGCCTTACTTTTTTCAATGCAGGTGCCTCACTATTTATGGGGAGAAGCCGTGTTGTCAGCAGCTTATCTCATCAATCGAATGCCATTGAGGACGTTGAGTTTTAAATCTCCATTAGAGCTCCTTCAAGGATCTGTATCTTACCTAATTCCACCAAAGGTGTTTGGTTGTGTTTGTTTTGTTCATGACCATAAGCCTACAATTGGGAAATTAGATCCTCGAGCTTTGAAATGTGTCTTCATAGGCTATTCTCCAACTCAAAAGGGGTATAAGTGTTACCATCCTCCTACACGGAAAGTGATTGTTAGTATGGATGTAACATTTCGAGAGGATGAAGCTTACTTTTTGTCCAACCAAACATCTCTTCAGGGGGAAAAAATAAAGGATAATGATGAAGAGTTGTTTTCTTATCTCCAGTACCTTCCAACTATGTGTCAGGGGCAGGAATTGCCACAAAATGATCAAAATGAGAAGGATCAAAATGAGGGGGAGTTAGAAGAGCTGTCGCCATATCAACAATCTAGTGAGTTGCTTGCCAGGCCAGATGAAGGGAAAAAACAAGAAGAACCAGAATTATTGACTTACACTCGGTGGAAATGGAAGTCAAAGAATAATGCCATTATGCCTACTCTACCAAATCAAGCGCAACCTCCGGATTCAGTTCAATCTTCTTTCCCTTCACCAGATGGTCAGTCCTCTTCTCAACCCCTTGATCCTATTGTAAATGATATTGATCTTCCTATTGCTGTTAGGAAAGGCATTAGAAAGTGCACTCGCTATCCTATCTCTAACTTTGTTTCATATAAGTCCTTATCTCCCAACTATAGATCCTTTGCCTCTGCGGTTTCCTCCCTTATTGTTCCACAGGATTGGAGAGATGCAATTAAAGATCCTAAGTGGAAGGAGGCTATGATGGAAGAAATGATGGCTCTTAAGAAAAATGAGACATGGGAACTCACCACACTACCTCCACAGAAGAAAACAGTGGGATGCAAATGGGTCTTCACCATCAAACATAAGGCAGATGGGTCGGTTGAAAGATACAAGGCCAGATTGGTAGCAAAGGGATTTACTCAAACTTATGGAATTGACTATCAAGAAACCTTTGCACCAGTAGCGAAGATGAATTCCATTCGGATACTCCTCTCGTGTGCTGTTAACTTTGGATGGAAGTTACAACAATTGGATGTAAAAAATGCCTTTTTGCATGGAGATTTAGAAGAAGAAGTGTATATGGATATTCCACCAGGTTTCACATGTCATAAAACTAATGGAAAGGTTTGTAAACTGAAAAAATCACTGTATGGGCTAAAACAATCACCCAGAGCATGGTTTGATAGATTTCGGAATGTGATCATAACCCTTGGGTATAGCCAAAGTAATGCTGATCACACCCTATTTTTTAGGAGATGTGGTAGCAAACTTACAATTCTCATTGTTTATGTTGATGATATTGTGGTGACAGGAAATGACACTGAGGAAATCAGTAATCTCAAGACTTGCCTAGCTGAGAGATTTGAAATCAAGGATTTGGGTAAACTAAGCTACTTCCTTGGAATTGAAGTTGCCAGATCAAACAAAGGCATTTTCATTTGCCAAAGGAAGTATGTTCTAGATCTCCTCCAAGAAACTGGCATGCTAGGGTGTAAACCAGCGGAATCACCTATTGTTCAAAATCATCATCTTAGAAATGGTGTTGGAGAAACTGTAGATGTTGGGAGATATCAAAGACTAGTGGGCAAACTTATCTACTTTTCTCATACTCGCCCTGATATTGCATATGCGGTCAATATTGTTAGCCAGTTTATGCATGATCCTCGATCTTTACACCTAGATGCTGTTTTCCGCATTTTGAGGTACCTAAAATCCTCCCCTGGGAAGGGGCTATTGTTCTCAAAGCACGGGCATTCTAAGATTGAAGTTTTCACCGACGCTGATTGGGCGGGATCTATAGATGATGGAAGGTCCACCTCTGGCTATTGCTCATTCTTTGGAGGAAATCTTGTTACATGGAGATGCAAGAAGCAAGTTGTCGTCTCTAGATCAAGTGCTGAAGCTGAATATAGAGCTATGGCTCAAGGGGTATGTGAGGCTCTGTGGTTGAAGAAGTTGGTGCAAGAGTTGGGATTATATGATGAGGCGTCACTCAATCTCTATTGTGATAACAAGGCAGCAATTAACATTGCTCATAATCCAGTCCAACATGATAGAACAAAACACATTGAGATTGATAGACACTTCATTAAAGAAAAAATTTCAGATGGACAGTTGAAGATACCTTTTGTGAAGTCTGAAGACCAACTTGCAGATGTTTTTACAAAGGCCTTATCTAGTAAAACCTTCCACTCCATTGTATGCAAGATAGGCATGAGAGATATTTATGCCCCATCTTGAGGGGGAGTGTTAGGAGTGGAGTTAAATTTACTGTGTAGCCTTTTTTGTTACAGTTGTTACTTAGGCTGTGTTTTCTTCACTCAGGGGCAATATTGTATTTTCCTTTATCTATCATGTAAATATTACTGCTGATTGGGAACAAAGGAAGTCAGTTTACTTCCTTCACCGAAATTCCTTGTTCTCCTTCTTCACTGTTCATTTCCTTCTTAATTTCATCTGCTTCAAATGGCTATCTCTTTATTCTAGTGGCAATAGACTATTTCACAAAGTAGGTAGAAGACGATTCCTATGCACATGTGACAAAGCAAGTGGTCCTCGGATTCCTTAAGAGAGAAATCATTTGCAGATATGGTCTCCTAGAAAGGATTATCACCGATAATACTAGTAACCTCAATAGCAAAATGATGAAAGAATTGTGTGAACAATTCAAGATAATTCACCACAATTCCACCCCATATCATTGCAAGATGAATGGAGTGGTAGAGGTAGTAAACAAGAATATCAAGAGAATAGTAAAAAAAATGGTAGTTACTTATAAGGACTGGCATGAGTTATTGCCTTTTGCGCTCCATGGCTACCGCATGTCGGTGAGGACCTCAACTTGGGCAACTCCGTTCTCCTTAGTGTATGGTATGGAGACAGTGCTCCCATTTGAAGTGGAGATACCATCATTGAGAGTACTAATGGAGACTCAACTTGACGAAGTTGAGTGGATTCGCATGCGATATGAGCAGTTGAACTTTGTGGAAGTAAAAAGGTTGGCTACTTTATCCCATAGGTGTCTCATTAAACAAGGATGATTATAGCACATGACAGGAGAATCCACCCATGGCAATTTCATGAAGGAGACTTAGTATTGAAGAAGATTCTCCCGATCACTAAAGATAATCGAAGCAAATAGGCTCTCAACTATGAAGGGCCTAATGTGGTAAAGAGGGCATACTTTAGAGGAGCTTTAATTCTTGCTAAAATGGATGGTGATGAACTTCTAAACCTGGTGAATTCAAGTGCTGTTAAGAAGTGTTATGCATGATGGTTAACACAGGATTGGCCAAAAATCGAAGTTTGGGGATTTGAACATAGTCTGAACTTCAAAAGTTGTCTTCAAAAGACCTTAACCAATCCCCATTCAAAATTCTCTTGCTTAATTATGTACTTATTTTGGTTCATTGTTGTCATTTGGACCATCAAAACGCTAAAAGAGATGTGAAAATTGGATGAATGTAATTTTACACCCTTTGAAATTTGCTTTTCTGTGCTTAGCCCTTACCCACGCTTCATCACATACTTGAGATATGATAAACAGTAATTTTTGAGCTATAGCATTGTCTAAATTACATATTTTCAAAATTTGAAAAGCGGGTAAACGGCTTAAGCGGGCCAAATTAACAAACCCAAGATTTAAGGCAAATGTGATCCAAAGATCCCGAGTTAAGAGCACGAGGAAAGCCATAACTAGTGGTTTAAGCATGGGTGAAAAAGAGGAGAACCATTAGTGAAAGTATTTCGGAGTACAAACAACAGGTTTAGCCTAATCTGATCAATGGAGCTTGCAAAACTTGAATTATTCTTCTTCATGAGTCTAGATTGGGAAAGTGAGTCCGAGTTGCAAGGTTTTCCTTCGACAAAATTTCCAAAGTAAGATTTACAAACACGTCTTTGCTTTTACAAATATATCATACCATTAATCATGCATTTTAGGGTAATTGGTAGCCCATTTTCATTCATACTTTTTCAGTCTTAGTCTCACGGGTGATTTGGAGGTTGTCCTTTCCATTTTTCCAACTGTCTGTGGTTGATGGCGTTTGGTCTTGCATATTGATTTAGAACAAGAGTAGCTTGGGGTGTTACTTACACTACTAGAAAGATGAATATGGAGGAAGGCCTTACAAAGCTTAGGATTAGATTTCCTTCTCTTCCCCAAGACGTACTGAGAAGAATTTACAGATGCAGATTCGAAAGGATTAAGACACTCACACGTTTAGGCCTTCCTGAAGATGTGCGTTGGATCATCGAAGGCAAGATATGTCTGGCAGGTGAATTTCAAGATCTACTCATTAAACATTTGCCAGGAATAGAGAGGAGCTCTTACGCTAAGAAAAGGAGAGCTAAGAGAATGGAAGTATGCTATAGATGTGCAAGATGGACGTGTAACATGCACTGCAAGGGGAAAGGGATGGTGTCCCTAAATCGAGAAGATAAAATTCAGTTCATAAAGGATGGATTGAGTAAAGAGTCGTTACATGATATCCTTCAAGCTCTTGAGACGCATCCTAGTGGGAATGTTCATTGTGTTCTTCTCGCTTTAGTGGACATATTCAACAAAGAAAAGGAACGCCACCATCTTGAGGATTTGATGTTAAATGACCCTGTCTGCCAATTCGTAAGGAAATTGGATGGAAAGCAAGTTGTCGACCCATGAACAGTGCTCAGTTTGTTGCTGAATACGAAACCAGGGGAAGATAATGAGCTAGAGACACTGTACATTCAATTATGCATTGCATTCATTACTCTCATTGGCACTTGCTAGTGTGCTTGTCATTCCTACTGTTCACCTTTAGACTTTGCATATGCTGTTTTGAGTGTATCGATATGGTTGTCACTTCGTCATCAGAAACTTTACGACCTTCTTTGGAAAGTTACTGTCACATGTGCAAGCAAGTCTTTTTTGTTTGACTTTGTCCTGCACCGTCCTTGTCCAAAGTCGCTCCACCAGAAATTTACCGTTGACCGTCTTTCTTTTAAAGTGCAAACCTCTCTAACAACAAACCCGTGGTCCTTCTATTACTTGTTCTGCCTTTCAAATCTGCTAAACATGGCTGAGGCAGAAAATGGAAGAGAAGTATCATCAACACGTAGATTTAAATCTATTTGTGTTTTCGGTGGTTCTAACCTAGGGAAAGACCTTGAGTTTATGGGGACCGCTAATAGACTTGGAAAAGTGTTAGCCGCAAAGGGGATAAATGTGGTGTATGGTAGAGGAGTTCATGGAATATGAGCATGTTTAGCTGCATCTGCAATCTTGGGAGGGAGCAACGTTTTAGGTATCTTTATGAAAGGGATTACTAATTGTACCTTTGGTATCGAGTTAGGAGTCTCAAACATGCATAAATGCCTTGGATACATGTTTTGCAATGCTGAAGCTTTCATCGCATTACCTGGGGGTTCAGAAACTTTGGAAGAAATTTTCAGCGTGTTATTCTAGGCTGAGTAATACCCTCATAAAAAGTCATTAGGGTTGTTAAATATTAATGATTTTTATGATGATTTGTTGTCTTTTTTAAAGCATACTGTGAAACAAAATCTCATACCCTCGGAGGCCCGTCGTATCATAATATCGGCTTCAGACATTGATTAGCTGATCAATCAACTACAAATCTGTACATATCAACTTAACGCACTGATAGAGCAAGTAAGTGGATGCCCCTTCGACGGTAGCAGGAAGTGCAAAATAGACACCGTCCTTTGATTGACTTGCTATTTTTATTATGTGTGCTTAAATGGTCCTAGCGAAAGAGACTTGCTATCGAGGTCATACAACATAAAGGATGGCAGAGTAAAGAGTTATTCTTAACTCTTGATACATATCCCTTACATGCCTCGAAGAAAATTTTTGCTTTTCTTGTGTATCCTTTCAGGTAATTTCGTAGCACCTGTTAATGGCTCTGCCCAAGGCCTTGGCTATGACTGTGTGTGCAACTCTTTGAATTGAATAAGACATCTAGTATGATGGATATACTGTGTATCATACCTTTTCTTTTACTTTCATTTCATCTCATTCTCGAATGAATAACCAGAATGAATTAACATTGGAACAATCAAGGTTAGAATATCTTTCCATATTTTAGCGCATAAAAGCAATAAGTTGTTGATCAAATGCTCCCATTCTAATTGAATCAACTTTGCCAAAAATAAATTCTCGGATGGTAAATAGTGGTGAAGGTGTGACACATCAAATCTTGTAAGCTTGTGAGATGCTTGAAAGCACAGATTTGGGTGATTACCGATAGAATGGAACCAGAGTTGAGAAACGTTCCATTCGCTTATGACCACCGAATTAAGACTGGGGCAAAGGTATCGGATGTCAAGCCTCTTCTTATATCAAACATGAACCCTGTCAAGCAGGTTCGCATGTCAAGCATGCAATTTTGAGGTCAAGCCTCCCTATGTGTCAAGCACATTAACCCTGTCCAGTAGGTTTGCATGTCAAGCATGCAATTTTGAGATCAAGCCTCTTCTTATGTCAAACATTAATCCTATCAAGCAGGTTCACATGTCAAGCATATAATTTTGATGTCAAGCCACTCTATGTGTCAAGTACATTAACCCTGTCCAACAGGTTTGCATGTCAAGCATGCAATTTCGAGGTCAAGCCTCTTCTTATGTCAAACATTAACCCTGTCAAGTAGGTTCGCATATCAAGCATATAATTTTGATGTCAAGCCTCCCTATGTGTCAAGCATGTTGTCCTATCAAGCAAGACAAGTCATAGTCAGGCTTCGTTTGACTTAATCAATTATCATTTGTGCCAGAGTTGGGCCTCATTTGACTCACCCATTATCACCAATGCCGGAGTTAGGCTTCATTTGACTCAATCAATTATCATTTGTGCTGAAATCAGGTCTTATTTAACTCAACCCCTCAAGTATAGGATAGCAAGGAAATCATAGGTCATGATCATTGGTCTCTGTTGGGTGGATAGTAACCCTTTAAAATCTTAAGACTGTAAGAAAATCTTAAAGTTATTCTAGGTCCCCATTAGAAGGACGGTGACCTTTTAGCATTATATTCTGATTTAGATGAAATAATCTCTCTCAACTTTGCCTATCTCCTAATATTGAGAAGATAAGCAAAGGTGAATAATCTGTAGTTACTTAATTTTGTTTGGACCTTAAAAAATAAGAAAAGAAAAGAAAATTAAAGATTAAAAATAAGAATTAAGAAGAATTAAAAATAAAAGAAAAAAAATAAAAGGAGTTGGATGCATGAAAGGAGTTAGATGTATGAAAGAAAGATGCATGAGAGAAGTAGGTGCATAAAGGGTGGGTGAGTGTATGAAAGGAGTTAGATGTATGAAAGAAAGTTAGATGCATGAAAGATAGTTAGGTGCATAAGGAAAGGCTATAAAAGGAGGCCTAAGGAAAGCACCAAGACACCAAGACCAAGAGAGAAAGAAAGTTTGATGTAGCCTCACTCTCTTACTCCTTCTCCTTCTCCTTCTCCTTCTCCTTCTTCTCTTCTTCTCTTTTCTCTCTTCTCTTGGTGCTCTCCTTCTCTTCCTCTCTTGGTCTTGGTGTCTTGGTGCCTTCCTTAGGCCTCCTTTTATAGCCTTTTCTCATGCACCTAACTACCTTTCATGTATCTAACTTTCTTTCATACACTCACCTACCCTTTTATGCACCTACTTCTCTTATGTATCTAACTCCTTTCATGCATTTAACTTTCTTTCATGCATTTAATTTTGTCTCATGCATCTAACTCTGTTTATGCATCCAACTCCTTTTATTATTCTTTTCTCTTTTGTTTTTAGTTCTTTTTAATTCTTAATTCTTATTTTTAATCTTTAATTTTCTTTTCTTTTCTTATTCTTCAAGATCCAGACAAAATTAGGTGTCTACAAATTGTTCCTCTTTACTTATCTTCTAAGTATTAAGAGATAAGCAAAGGTTGAGAGAAACTATTTCGTCTGAATCAGAATATAATACCAAAAGATCACCGTCCTTCTAATGGGGACCTAGAATAAACTTAAGATTTTCTTACAATCTTAAGATTTGGAAGGGTTACTATCCACCCAACAAGGACCAATGATCATGACCTAAGATTTTCTTGCTATCCTATACTCGAGGAGTTAAGTCAAATGAGATTCGATTCCAGCACAAATGATAATTGATTGAGTCAAACGAAGCCTGACTCTAACTCGTCTTGCTTGACAGGATAACGTGCTTGACACGTGGAGAGGCTTGACCTTAAAATTGTATGCTTGACATGCGAACCTACTTGATAGGGTTAATGTTTGACATAATAAGAGGTTTGACCTCAGAATTGCATGCTTGACATGCAAACCTGCTTGACAAGGTTATTGTGTTTGACACATAGGGAGGCTTGACCTCAAAATTGCATGCTTGACATGTGAACCTGCTTGACAGGGTTAATGTGCTTGACACATAGGGAGGTTTGACCTCAAAATTCTATGCTTGACATGCGAACCTGCTTGACGAGTTAATGTGCTTTCTTGAGAATCATGGTATGCTCCTCCTAGATGCTAATAAGGATATGTTTGTCATGTGGTGAGTTTCACATTGGGTCGACACATTGAAACAAGGTGACCCAGATGCAAGCCCCATTATGTAGTGCAACAATGCCATGATGCATGCTGACATACCAAGAGGTATAGTGAGTTTTAGTCGACTGTGCTATTTTGTCTTCTTGTTTTTTTCCTTGTGGTTTTTGGTGAATGATATTTTCACAATTTCTGGAAGATCATGAATGAACCAACTTTTGTCGCTTTGACATTTTTTTTTTTGTCTCCTTTTAATTAAGAAAAATCTTTCCTAACATCCGATATGCTTACCTCAGTCTTAATTCGATGATCATAAGCGAATGGAACGTTTCTTAACTCTGGATCCATTCTATCGGTAATCACCCCAATCTGTGCTTTCGAGTACCTCACAAGCTTTTATGCTTTGATGTATCACACCTTCACCACTATTTACCATCCGAGAATTTATTTCTGATAAAGTTGATTCAATTAGAATGGGAGCATCTAATCAACAACTTATTGCCTTTAAGCACCAAAATATGGAAAGATATTCTAACCTTGATTGCTTCAATGTTAATTCATTCTGGTTATTCATTTGAGAAGGAGATAAAATGAAAGTAAAAAAAAAGGTATGATGCATAGTACATCCATCATACTAGATATCTTATTCAATTCAAAGAGTTGCACACACAATCATAACCAAGGCCTTGGCAAAGCCATTAGCAGGTGCTACAAAATTACATGAAAGACATACACAAGAAAAGCAAAAATTTTCCTCAAGGCAGGTAAGGGATGCGTGTCAAGAGTTAAGAATAACTCTTTATTCTGCCATCCTTTATGTACTATGACCTCAATGAAGCAAATATTATGACACGATGGGCCTTCAAGGGTATGAGATTCTGTTCCACAGCATGATCTAAAAAAGACAACAAACCATCATAAAAACCATTAATAGTTAACAACCCTAATGATTTTTTATGAGTATAACTCGGCCCAAAATAACATGCTGAAAATTTCTTCCAAAGTTTCTGAACCACCAGGTATTACGATGAAAGCTTCAGCATTGCAAAACATGTATCCAAGGCATTCGTGCATATTTAAGACTTCTAACTTGATACCAAAGGTACAGTTAGTGATCCCTTTCATAAAGATACCTAAAATGTTGCTCTATCCCAAGATTGCAGACGCAGCTGCACATGCTCTTATTCCATGAACCCCTCCACCGTACACCACATTTATCCGTCTGGTGGCTAACACTCTTTCAAGTCTATTGGCGGTCCCCATAAACTCAAGGTCTTTTCTTAGGTTGGAACCACCAAAAACACAGATAGATTTAAATCTACGTATTGTTGATACTTCTCTCGCATTTTCTGCCCCAACCATGTTTAGTAGGTTTGAAAGGCAGAACAAGTGATAGAAGGACCATGGGTTCGCTGTTAGAGAGGTTTGCACTTTAAAAGAAAGACGGTCAGCAGTAAATTACTAGTAGAGCAGCTTTGGACAAGGACAGTGTGTGACAAAGTCAAACAGAAAAGATCTGCCTACACATGCAACAGTAACTTTCCAAAGAAGGTCGTAAAGTTTTTAATGACGAAGTGACAACCATATTGATACACTCAAAATCGCGTATGCAAAGTCTATAGGTGAACAGTAGAAATGACAGGCACACTAGTAAGTGATAACAAGAGTAATGAATGCAATGCATAATTGAATGTTTAGTGTCTCTGACTCATCATCTTCCCCTAGTTCTGTATTCAGCAACGGACTGAGCACTATTCATGGGTCGGCAACTTGCTTCCCATCTAATTTCCTTGCGAATTGGCAGACAAGGTCATTTAACATCAGATCCTCAGGACGGTGGCGCTCCTTTTCTTTGCTGAATGTCTACTAAAGCGAGAAGAACACAGTGAACATGCCCACTAGGATGCGTCTCAAGAGCTTGAAGAATATCATCCAATGACTCTTTACTCACTCTATCCTTTATGAACTGAATTTTATCTTCTCGATTTAGGGACACCATCCCTTTTCCCTTGCAGCGTATATTACACGTCCATCTTGCACACCTATAGCATACTTCCATTCTCTTAGCTCTCCTTTTCTTAGCGTAAGAGCTCCTTCCTATTTTTGGTAGATGTTTAATGAGTGAATCTTGAAATTCACCTGCCAGACATACCTTGACTTCAATGATCCAAAGCACACCTTTAGGAAGGCTCAAACTTGTGAGTGTCTTAGTCCTTTCGAGTCTGCATCTGTAAATTCTCCTCAGTACATCTTGGGAAAGAAAAGAAAATCTGATCCTGAGCCTTACAAGGCTTTCCTTCATATTTATCTTTCTAGTAGTGCAAGTAACACCCCAAACTACTCTTGTTCTAAATCAATATCTAAGACCAAACACCATCAACCACAGACAGCTGAAAAAACGAAAAGGATAGTCTCTAAATCACCCATGAGACTGAGAATGAAAAAGAATGAATAAAAATGAGCTACCAAATACCCTGAAATGCATGATTAATGGTATGATATGTATGTAAAAGCAAAGACGTGTTTGTAGATCTTACTTTGGGAATTTTGTCGAAAGAAAACTTTGCAACTTTGAATTTAGACTCATGAAGAAGAATAATTCAAGTTTTGAAAGCTCTGTTGGTCAGATTAGGCTAAACTTGTTGTTGGTACTCTGAAATTCTTCCACTGATGGTTTTTCCCTTCCGCACCCTTGCTTGAACCACTGGTTACAACTTTCCTCGTGCTCTTAGCTTGGGATCTTTGGATCGCGTTTGACTTAAATCTTACGCTTCTTAACTTGGCCCGCTTAAGCCATTCACCCGCTTTTTAAATTTTGAAAACATGTAATTTAGATAACACTACAACTCAAAAATTACTGTTGATCATATCTCAAGTATGTGATAAAGCGTGGGTACGGGATAGGCACAAAAAAATAAATTTCAAAGGGTGCAAAATTACATTCATCCAATTTTTACATCTCTTCTAGGGTTTTGATGGTCTAAATGATAACAATGAATGAAAATAAGTACATAATTAAGCAAGAGAATTTTGAATGGGGATCGGTTAAGGTCTTTTGAAGACGAACTTTGCAGTTCAGACTATGCTCAAATCCCCAAACCACAATTTTTGGCCAATCCTGTGTTAACCATCATGCATCATACTTCTTAACAACATTTAAATTCATTGAGTTTAGAAGTTCATCACCATCCATTTTAGCAAGGATTAAAGCTCCTCCAGAGTAAGCTCTCTTTACCACATAATGCCCTTCATAGTTGGGAGTCCACTTGCCTCGATTATCTTTAGTGATTGGAGAATCTTCTTCAATACTAAGCTCCTTCATGAAATTGCCTTGGGTGGATTCTCCTGTCATGTACTCTAATCATTCTTGCTTGATAGAGACGCCCATGTGATAAAGCAGCCAACCTTTTTTCTTCCACAAAGTTCAACTGCTCATATCGCATGCGAATCCACTCAGCTTTGTCAAGTTGAGTCTCCAGTAGTACTTTCAATAATGGTATCTCCACTTCAAATGGGAGCACTGCCTCTATACCATACAATAGGAAGAATAGGGTTGCCCTAGTCGAGGTCCTCATCGACGTGCAATAGCCGTAGAGTGCAAAAGGCAACAACTCATGCCAATCCCTATAAGTAACTACCATTTTTCCACTATTCTCTCGATATTCTTAGTTGCTGCCTCTACCGCTCCATTCATCTTGGGACGATATGGGGTAGAATTGTGGTGAACTATCTTGAATTATTCACATAATTCTTTCATTATTTTGCTGTTGAGGTTACTAGCATTATCGGTGATAATCCTTTCTAGGAGATCATATCTACAAATGATTTCTCTCTTAAGGAATCTGAAGACCACTTGCTTCGTCACATTCGCATAGGAAGCTTTTACCCACTTTGTGAAACAATTTATTGCCAATAGAATGAAGCGATGGCCATTTGAAGCTTTAGGTTTAATTGGCCCAATTACATCCATGTCCCACATGGCAAAAGGCCACGGCAATGTTAACAGATTAAGTGTTAAAGGGGAAGCATGAATCTTGTTAGCATAAATTTGACATTTATAGCATTTCTTGACATAATTGATACAGTCAAATTCTATAGTAGGCCAAAAATACCCTGTTCTTAAGGTCTTTTTAGCCATGGCATGACCATTGATGTAGGTTCCGCACACCCCTTCATGTATTTTATGTATAAGTTTTTGTGCCTCTTTAGCTTCAATGCATCTTAAGAGAACAGCATCATGATTCCTCTTGTACAAAATTTTTCCATTGAGGAAAAACCCCATTACTAATCTTCTCAAAGTTCTTTTGTTGTTTTCTAATGCACCTGCTGGGTATTCTCTATATTTGATAAGCCGCTTAATGTCTTCATACCACGGCTTTCCATCAGGTTCCTCTTCCACAAATGAACAATAGGAAGGTGAATCATACTTCTGCATTCTGATCTTAGGAAGATCATTTGCGTCTATTATTGAGTACATGGAGGACAATGTTGCTAGGGCATCCACCATTTAATTCTCCTCCCTTGGTATATGACTGAAGGTGATATCTTCGATCTGCCCCATTAGTTCACATATATACTTTCGATAAGGAATCAATTTGGGGTCTCTAGTTTCCCATTCTCCTTTTAATTGGTAGATCACCAATGCTGAGTCCCCATACACGTTCAAAAGATCAACTTGATAACTTGGGGCTACTCCAATCCCATGGTGCAAGCCTCATATTCTGCTATATTGTTAGTACATTCGAAGTACAGTTTTGCAGTTATAGGATAATGTCTCCCTTTTGGGGATACCAAAATTGCACCAATCCTATACCCCAGTGCATTAGATAAGCCGTCAAACATTAATGACCATCTTTCTTCCTTAGATGATTCATCTTCGGTGGTTAAAGCCATAATGTTTTCATCTGGGAATTCAAATTGGGTAAGTTCATTTCCTAAAATTGGATTAACAGCAATCACGCTTCCTTTTATCAACTTTTGTGAGACATACTGGATGTCATATTCAGATAAAAGCATGTGCCACCTTGCAATCCTCCCAATTAAGGCAGGATTCTCGAATATGTACTTGATTGGATCCATTTTTGAGATTAACTAAGTCGTGTGGCGCAACATGTACTATCTGAGTCGACGAGCTGCCTATGCTAGAGCGCAACAAGTTTTTTCTAGCACCGAGTACTTCAACTCATAGTTAGTAAATTTCTTGCTCAGGTAATAAATTACCTGTTCTTTTCTAACTTCATCATGTTGCCCCATCATGCAGCCCGTTGATCCATCATGTACAGACAAATATATGAATAATGGCCTCCCTGGCACTGACGAGACCAAGATCGATGAATTTTGCATATACTACTTGATCTTATTGAATGCTTCTTGGCAGTGCTCATCCCATTCAGTATTTTGGTTCTTGCGAAGAAGCTTAAAGATTGGTTCACAAGTGGCTGTCAACTGGATATGAATCTGGCGATATAGTTGAGCCTTCTCAAGAAACCTCGCACCTCTTTTTCTGTTCTTAGTTTAGGCATATCCATGATGGCTTTGACTTTGTCAGGATCCACCTCAATGCCTCTTCTATTGACCATGTATCTTAGTAGTTTCCCTAATCTCACACCAAAGGTGCACTTTGCTTGGTTGAGCTTGAGTTAGTATTTTCTCAATCTGGCAAAGAGCTTTCTCAGATGGGCTATGTGCTCTATTTCAGACTTGGACTTGGCAATGATGTCATCAACATATACTTTTATCTCATTATGCATCATGTCATGAAATAAAGCCACCATGGCCCTCTAGTAAGTTGCTCAGCATTCCTTAGCCCAAATGACATCAGCTTATAGCAAAAGGTACCCCAAAGGTGATGAAAGTCGTCTTTTCTTTATCTTCAGGGGCCAGTTTAATCTGGTTATATCCTGAGAAGCCATCCATAAATGAGAAGATAGAGTAACCTGTGGCATTATCCACAAGTATATCTATGTGGGGAAGTGAAACATCATCCCTCAGATTTGCCTTGTTCAAGTCTCTGTAATCTACACAAATTCGAATCCTCCCATCCTTCTTTGGAACTGACACAATATTAGCTACCCAATCTGGGTACTTTACAACCTCAATAAAATTAGCATCAAATAGTTTTTTCACTTCTTCTTTAATTTTGACCAGTACATCAAACTTCATCCTCCTCAGTTTTTGCTTTACTGGTTCAAAACCTAGTTTAATGGGCAAGCGATGAATGACTATATCGGTATTTAAACCCAGCATGTCTCGGTATGACCATGCAAATACATCACTGTATTTTTGTAATAGTTGGATCATCGCTTTTTTTTCTTCCTTCGTTAACTGTGCCCTAATTTTCAACTCTTTCTTGTCTTCCCCATTTCCCAAGTTAATCACTTCGATGAGTTCTTCGTGGGGCTTGATACCCTTGTCTTCTTCTTCCACCATTCTTTGCAATTTGGGTGATGGCTCCCAGTCTTGCCCTTCCCCTTCATTGCCTAAGGCACAATGGATCTGGCCTTTGAAATCTAGGTTTGGGAGATTGGCATAGTCTTCTTCAAAGTTATCCTCATCATTTGACGTGAATTATTTTTAGGCGTTAATGCGGGATATGACATAAATTGGTATGGCGTATGAAAGAAGGTGAAGAAGTGCAAAAATGAGTGGAAAATGAAATCAAACACATTTTATTAATTATTACTCGAAGCAATAACAAACAAAGCAATTTTAAAAACTTTTGCATGCTTTGAAAACTACATGTTATTAAAATTAAAAACTAGGCGGCTTGGCAATCCAGTTATTGAGTTCCCTTCTAGGGTTACTTGGTGTAACTAGCTTTATCTTCTCTTCAGAGCACCCTTCCTCAATAACAGCAACCTAATTTGGGTTTCTAAAGCCAACGTTGATGAAAATTTCATGCAGGACCTTCATAACCAATTTCTCAGTGTCTACCACCCGACCTTCTAGGCGAGCCAGGCGCCTTTCTCTTCGGACCCAAGCCATTCAAGCCCTATCAGCACGAGTGGACTTAAAGCCCAAACCGTATGTGTCTTCACTTGGCACGAGTTGGGGCAACTCTCTTATACCTCGCCCTTTAATTCCCAGTCCTCCTCCAGGAATATAGCCGTTGCCTCTTAAGACTCTTGCCAGCATCATAGCCGCATTAGAATAACGAGAGACAGCTAATAATTCTCCTTCCTTTACACAAGTCACATTAACAATTTTGAATGATTAGAAGGAAATCCCAGACTTTACTTCGGCCTCTATGTATGGGACTGTGAAAGGCTTTAATATTAATAGATCTTCTTCTCCTACTACTTCTATTGTTTTTTCATCGTACGTAAACTTTACTTTTTGGTGGAGAAAAGAAGGGATCGCCCCTGTAGTGTGGATCCATGAACGTCTAAGGAGGCAACTGTACGCAGAACTCTTCTTCATTACTTGAAAAGTGATATTAAACGTACAAGGACCTATCAAGATTGGCAATTCGATTTCTCTAAGCACACTACTTTGGGCCCCATCAAATGCCCTTACCACAATAGTGCTGGGTCTCATAAGAGACTTATCAATAGGAAGCCACCTGAAGGTCGATTCCAGAAGGATGTTCAAGGCTGACCTATTATCAATTAAGACATTAGCCAAGTTACATTCTTTGCACTTGGCTGAGATATGTAATGCCCTATTATGCCCACGCCCTTTTGAGGGGAACTCATTATCATAAAACGATAAATAATTATGAGCCATAATGTTCCCCACTACACTACTCACTGCTTCTATGGTTATGTCTTTATGGACATACGCTTCTTCTAAAACCCTCATCAATGCTTGCCTGCACGGCTCAGAGTGCAAAATTAATGACAACAAAGAAATTTTAGCCAGAGTCTTTCTCAATTGCTCAATCACCTTATATTCACTTTGCTGGATGAGTTTTAAGAATTCACTGGCTTCTTCTTCGATGATGGGCCTTTAGGGTGTAACAGGTTTTATTTTCTCAATCTTTGATCCGTTCCCTTGGGGGTCATTAACCGTTGACGGCTTGGTCATTTCAACCCCAAATAGAGTATCCCTTTCCTTTTGATCAGGGATCTCTATTAGAACTGCTTTCCCTTTGTCTCTTGTCTCAGTCTCCATAAGACTGAGTTCGTTGGTCCTTTTAGCACCTTTCTTCCCCATTGTAGATGGAAGGTGGCAGCGAACACTCTGGGTCTCTGGGTAACTCCACTAATACCAGATATATTTGTGACCTGAGATTTATGGTCTTGCGGTACCACTCGGCAGTCATATTTCCAAGGGACTACTTTATAACTTGCATATGGAAAAGGTTGTGGAGCCTTGATTGTCAACCTTTTCATGGCTTCGGAGGGAGCCTATTTTGTAACCCCACCATCTGGTTAAGTCTTTTGTGTAATGTACCTAATTGTTAAGGGCCTCGCATAAACGAGTTCATTAGAATGCCTAATTGGTGGTCCTGCAGGGAAGGTATTAACCATGTTTACACTCTTTAACTCAACCCCTATCTATAGGACACCCTCATTCATTAGCTTTTGCACGAGGTCTTTGAAAGCGACACACTCTCCTAACCTATGGGTTGCTTCATCCTCATGATACTCACATCTTGATTCTTGATCAGCTTCTTTCCTTTCTACCATGCCGCATTCTACTAGAGTTTGGAAGATGTGTTTCATAGGGGTTTTGATCTCTGATACATATTTCTTGGAGATTAGTTGTGGCTCCTCAATAATGACATTAACTCATTGACTTCCATGATTGGGAAGAGGGTTGCCATCAACATTAGACTTGGATGGAACTGGCTCAAAATTGAGCCACTTAGCATCAATCAAACTTTGGACCTTTCTCTTAAAGGCCGTATAATTTTTCACATCATGCCTTTTGGCTCCCGCATGATAAGCACATGTAAGGTTCTCCTTATACTATGTTGGGTATGGTGGTTCTCAAGCCGGGAGAGGAACTATTGACACTAAGTTGTTTTGTAATAGTTGTGGTAGCAACCGGGAATAAGGTATAGGGATTGGATCAAAGTTCATGGGCCTTTTGTTAGCTAACTACCTAGGCCTATTTGCCTGGTATTGCTACTTGGGTTGTTGGGATGCAAACTGTGACTATTGCGTCGATTGTGCTGTAGCGGGATAAGATGGCTGAGTAATAATGACTTGTGGGGATGGCTTCGCAACATTCATTACCGAGGTAAATGTCATGGCAGGAGGTGACCAATATGCTGACCGATTGTCATTGTACCTCCTATCTTTGGCCTCTCCCTTATCCTGATAATCTAGAGTGGACCTCTTCTTTTTTTTTTATTATTAAGTTGGGATTTTTTCTTGGACAAGGTCCCTGCTTGCGTCTTCCCCATTTTCCCAGCGCGGATTCCCTTTTCAATCATTTCTCCTATTTCTACAAGATCGAGGAATTTCAAATGGGTGAACCCTACCATCTTCCTGTAAAAAGGGTATGTGAGGGTATTCAAGAAGACTGTAGTCATCTCTTTATCAGACAAGGGAGGTTGTACCCTGACTGCCACATCTCGCCATCTCTGAGTGTAAACCCTAAATGACTCATTGTCCCCTTTTGCCATATTCTGAATTTGAATCCTGTCAGAGCCACATTTCGATTATACTTATATTGTCTGAGGAAAGCTTCAACTAAATCTTTCCATGTGTGAATAGAATGACGATCTAGGCTCATGTACCACTCAGCGGCTCCATCGATCAAATTGTCTTAAAAGACGTGCATTAAAAATTTTTCATCATCAGAATATGCCGTTATCTTTCTGCAGTACATAATGATATGTACTCTTGAACAATTCGTCCCGTTATATTTGATGAATTCTAGCACTTTAAATTTAGGTGGTAATACAACATTAGACACTAAACCTATCTTAGCCATATCTAGGATGTCATCATCATCAAATCCTTCCATCTTCCTAACTCTGGCCTCAAGCCTTTCATACTTTTCATGACACTTGGCTTCTTCAAAGGCCCTCCTTATTTTTTTCTAACTCTTCTTTGACATCGAGGTCTTGGATAGTATGAGTTTCCACTTGTTCTTGGACACGTTGGTCATGCTAGAAGCTTCCCTATTCATTTTTGGTAACAAGCAATGCAGTCAGTTTGGCTAATTGTTCTTTAAGGTCATTGACTTCAGACTACAATTCCTCCATTGTTCTCTCTGTTCTTTGTTCCACTATTTACCTTAATCGGGAATGCGTTACTGGAGCTGTGATTTTTCTTTTGACCTTTCTCTTCTTTCTAAATGGTGACAAAGGATAAATGAATGAGTATATGCATGTATTATGATGTAAATGCAAATACTAAAATACACAATGACATGAAGATGAGGCCCCTATGTATGCCACATTTAATGCATGAGGATAAGGATCTCAAATGCCTAGCTAGGTTCTCAAACTGCCCTTGCCAACGATTGTTCAGCAATTTAGAAAGCAAATTAAGTAGGGGTGTTCGGGTGCCTACACGCAAACTAAGGATCTCGTAAAGGTCAACCTTACTTTTGCCCCTTACTAGCCTATGAGAGTAAGTCACCCGAGTTAAGGGCTTAAGCATGCAATAGTATTGGTGCGAACTAGAAATACAAGAACGCAAGCAGTATTTTCCCCTTTGTGCTTAAGTTAAGGTTCACCTTAAGTTTGCTCCTTAACTTCCATAGTTTAAGTCAAGTACTCTTGCACAAGATAGTACTAAGGCAACTACCAGTGTGAAAGGTAGGTTATAAACTCCTACATCAAGTCCTCAAATTGTACTTGAGAGGATCAATCTAAGCGGGGTGTTCAGGTGCCTGCACGAAGACCAAAGGTCTCATGAAGGTCAACCTTACTTTTGCCTCTGCTATCCTAAGGGTTCCTAAGAGTTTGGGTAGAGAGCTCAGGAGTCATCACTTCCTCTTTTCTAATTCTTGTAGTGCAAATGCTAGTGTGTGAAGGGGATATTACACTCATAACATGTAAAATAGCCAGTCGAAAGCAATCCATAGGTACAACAGATAATATAATTAGGTTGTCTAAACCTAATCCATGGTAGACGAATCTAAAAGAATATAAACACACAAAGTATAATTAAATCAGGCATTAGGACAAAGCATAAAAATGAAACAAGAAAGCAACAAACACCGATTTAAGTGGCTTAACCCTCAAGCGTCCCTAGTGGAATCGTCAAGCTGTCGACATCGCGACTCAAGCACCGCGATCGAAGGAGAAACATGGTGTGGAAAAATGATTTTTTTTGTGGGTTTTGGAAAATATTACGAAAATTTTGAATTTTAGAGTCGCTACTGATCTAATTTTAAATGGTGAGATCAGACACTGAAATTTAGATCTGCATCATAGAAATTAGGTTCGGGGATTGGTTACGTATAGAAAAGGTATTAACACCCCTACAACGTCCTTTCGATACCACATTGGTGTCTTGTTGCTTTTTAGTTTCAAACTTGTACTTTGATTTTGCCTAAAATTTTTTATTCTGGGGGTTTCTAGGAAAAAGAGGGTTGCAATATTTACGTTGGAGGAATTTCGTCAATTTTTTTAACACAATCCATAACGTAATTATAACAACAGCGGCCACTTTCGTCAACCGCAAGCATTATGGTACTTGAAAGAGGATTTAATTTCAAAATACGGATGCTAACTACGTTATGCGAATTATATCAATTCTTTCAATATAATCCATAACATAATTCTCTCAGGATAGCCAACTATAGTCGCTTTCACCAATTCATCAACGACCGTCATCTGAATAAATCAGAAGTTTTAATAAAAGAAAATTATCTTAACAAAGGACAGGAGATGTGCATACCTAAATGGTGAGTTTTCCACTCTTCTTCTTAGGGAGCTTAAATCTTAAATGTTAGTGAAGGAGCTCCTCTAGTCGAATTAAATGGAAAAGAACTATTTTGATATAGCCTCACTCTCTTACTTCTTCTCCTTCTCCTTCTCCATCTCTTCTTCTCTTCTTCTCTCTTCTCTTGGTGCTCTCCTTCTCTTCCTCTCTTGGTCTTGGTGTCTTGGTGCCTTCCTTAGGCCTCCGTTTATAGCCTTTCCTCATGCACCTAAACTATCTTTCATATATCTAACTCCTTCCATGCATCTAACTTTCTTTCATACATCTAACTCCTTTCACACACTCACCTACCCTTTTATGCACCTACTTCTCTCATGCATCTAACTTTCTTTCATGCATCTAACTCCTTTCATGATTCTAACTTTCTTTCATACATTTAACTTCTTTCATGCATATAATTTTCTCTCATACATCTAACTCCTTTCATGCATCAAACTCCTTTTATTTTTCTTTTTTCTTTTATTTTTAATTCTTCTTAATTCTTAATTCTTAATTTTTAATTCTTATTTTTAATCTTTAATTTTTTTTTTCTTTCCTTATTTTTTAAGGTCTGAACAAAATTAAGTGTTTACAACTAGTACCCTTGGGTTTTCCCTAGATATGCTAGGAGCAATAGCCTTTGGTGTGTTTGGAGTATCCTCATCATAACTAAAGTGCGGAATCTGCATGAGAACAGAGAATTACAGACACATACCCCACAGGTAGCCCTCTAAAGAACCAAGTTACAAAAGCCCATATTGATCGTTGAGAGAGGTGTCAAGAAGTAGCAAGGATGATATTCTAACAGGAGCAGGCCTGTCTATTATCTGAGAGAAAAAAACGAAAAGGAGCTTACATTCTTTTTAATCATAAGTAAAACTAGATGCAAATGCTGAACATAGTTTTGTGGCAGATAAATCAACCTATTTTCCACTCAATTTAAAACATGACATCAGCATAAAAATTAACTTAAAGCAAATGCTAAACACAACAAAGATTGTTCACGGGCATGCTAGAAATTCCATATTGAATCGAAGGTGCAGTTCCAGCTTGACCAATTGACTTATGAGGCAAAGCATTGAGTGTTCCAATTAGATTTGTGATAGATGCTTATACAACTGCAGAACTCAGTGCAGCAGACCTGTTAAGCGATCTCAGGAATTTGTTTTTCTATGCTCTAAATATATCAATTATTTTTGGCTTACATTTTGTAAATTTGTACTGACATTGTATAAGGGGTATATGTCTTTTGCTGCCGTTTAAGTAATGTCCACTATTTTGGCTATTGTAACATGAATATAACTAATGAGAGCGTGACTTGGTAAAAACAATATCAGCCTGAAGTGTATGACTCATTCTAAAAGTGGATGGATATAGAGAAAAGCCTATTGGCTCAAACTTTTTATATATAGCTAGCTGTGAAGTTTGATATAATTTGCACACAGAGAGAGAGAGAGAGAGAGAGAGAGAGAGAGAGAGAACTTCAAAGCCAATAGAATATACTCAGTTCAGAAAATCATCCAATGGACAAGTGTTTGAAAGATTATAAAGATACCATAACCAAAAGGCACTTTAAATCACAGAGGAGAACAACTATATTACAGAACACGCAAAAATAACTTATGTACTAAGAATGAAACTATTTATCAGGCAGGCAAAGCTATTTTTAATAGTTTTTGCAAGGATAAATGCCTTATTCAAACTATTAGGCATAAATAGTCTTTTAATAATTATGTAACCATTTCTTCTGCTTCTATATTTATTTCTTCTGAACCCATTTGTTATTGCAAAGAATGCAAAACTGCGGACGGGCTTTGACGCTGAGAGAGAAATTCCCACAAAGATTGCAAGTCAATTTGGACCTAATCACCATAACCTGATTTCCATAATTTAAAACTTGAAAAAGTAAGTGACATTGAAAATGTCATGAGGTCTCCTTCTATGGATTTTCTTCTTTTCTTACACTGGAGAGTACAGTTCAGGCCTTATGGAATTGAAATGGTAATGTCAGTTTGGGCTTAGGCGCACATAGACTGCAGTCACTGTACATACATGCACGTTGGCATGCCGGCTTGTGCTAAGAATCCAGAGGCTAATTCCTCTAGTTAATGCTGCCTTAGATTAATGTCCTGACATTCTATTTTGCGAAACATAGATCGATCTATGACGATTTATCTATGGCATTCAAAGTCAAATTCCAAAGCAAACCCACCAAAAAGAAAAAAAAGCAATGATATATTCAAGAATTTTTTATATAAAACCCAGAGAAAAAAAAAAGCAATAAAAGATCTGAATAATCAATCCACCAAAAAGTCATTTGCATACTGATTAGCATCAATTCAAACAATACAAAATAATGCAACGATACAAAGTGAATGGGGAACTTCAATTGGAATAAAGAATCAAAAAGTGCAATACAAAGATATAGACACTCACAGAGAGAGGTAGGGGCGGAGCTAACCTTGGTTTTAATGTGGATGCAGATGCCAAGAGCGGGTCCTAGCGCAAAGGAAACCGGAGACGCATTGACTGTGCAAGGGTTAAGCCAACACCTCGAATCAGAAGAAAATCAGGATAGGGAGTAGAAGACTGAAATCTTGGGACAGATCTGGAGATGCCAAAGTAGGACGGGAAGGAACTGACCGCCTTTCATAAATCTGAATGGATCGTTTCTCCTGAGCAAATGAAAAGCTCAAAAAAGCGCAAACATCAACATCACATTCCTCCATTTTGATTGCATTCTCAAATATTTAAAACAAACTTTTGCATTAACAGTGGAAGTGGGTTTCGAAAGCGTCAATTAGAATTGAACAATCAATAATCCCTAATAAAACATAGCCTTATCGGAGGAAAACAATAGTGGGTCAACTAATCTAGAATTGGGGTCGAACTCCAACTGGGCTTAATAATAAATACACGCATAATCATGAACAAGAAATCAATAGATACCCAAAATAAAGAGGGGAATTGTTGTGGAAGCAACCTCTGGCGTCATACGGAATGAAAGAGGTGAAGGGAACAGCTTTATAGGAGTTCTGGAGAGATAAAATGAAGGAGAAGGACTTCTGGGGGGAGAATAACTCACCAGGGAATACCACCTGTAAGGATTTCCCTTCAGGTTGAACTCTTTTAGCTTAGCGTGTATATAAATATCTAGATTGATTGTGCGAGGCTTATTAAAATGTGTAAACATCACCGGACAGTTCTCACAGCGTATACCATACTTTCAGAAAGCAGAAGCAATGATAAGCGCAATTAGCAAGAAAGGAAAACAGAAGGGCGTGATGAAGAGAAAATTTGCAGGAGTCCAGGACAGACACAGATGGTGTTTGTTCTTTTCAAAAACCAATATAACTTAATACTAGAAAATTTTTCAATAAAATGATAATAAATATTACAATTTTCAACACTGTCATAAGGAAATGAATAAAATCAATTACAGAATATGACATCTAGTATAGGTAACTGCGAAGGGAAGAATATAGTAGCAGATGAATCATGGGAAGGAGCGATATCAATTTCTTGAAGGAGCTAATCATAACCTCCGGAAAACATCCATCAAGAAGCGGGCAACTTGATAGCTTTGAAAGCTGGATGAAGCAACCCAAGTTCATCCTTTACATCAAGTGGATTGTTGGTGTCGTTCCTCACTCTCTTAACTCTGCGACTAGCAAGTGACTTGTGAGTGAACCCATACATCTGCAAGATCTGGTTGTCACCAAAGTTGTAGGCACGGTCCATCTGTCTCAAGCACCTCTTGACAGGGTAATCCCCAAATTTCCCACATGGCTTGCAACCCACAAAGTGAGTCACAAGTGGCCACCGATGATCACCAAGTCCTGGGTGGTAATTCTCAATCATTTCTTCATACCGGTCAACCAAAATTCCCCAATAACCGTGCAAGTAATAAGCATTCTCAAGGTAAACCTTGTCACCCCATTTGTCCCTTTGCACTGCCAACAGATAAACCATTGCCGATTGGTCATCAGCTTCAAAAACTGGTCGACCTTTGAGTTCTCTGGTGAGGATTTTCCCTGCTTCATCTCTGATTTTCCCTTTTGGACCCATGGGTGCCCAAGCATCAAGAATGTCCAGCGACCACTGGCAATTCCTCAGCAGAAAGCTCCCAGTGTTCAATCCAATCCAATTCTTCTGATCGTACACCATTTCATTCCACCCGTGCATTACAAAGTTGTGATCTTTGTAGCGTTCCCATGGAACCTCAAACGCCATATCAGTGAACATCGCATCACTGTCCATCCACCATAAAAATTCAATCTCTGGGTGGGACAGCAACAGTTTCCGGATCAATGGCAGCTTGGCCCAGAACCCTGCCATTTCCGCATCGAGAAGAGCCATGTTGTAGAAAATCTCAATCCCATGTAGTCTACAGTAATCAATCTTGTTCTTAATCGACTTCAAGAGATAATGATCCCCAACAGGATTCTCACACGGTTTAGGCGAAGACCCAGTAACCAGAAGCACTCGGGGCTTATTGGGTCCGAGAAAATTCGGGTAATCCGGGTTGTTTTTCAACCACTCAGCTCGCTGCTCGTCCCAATCCGAAATCTTCGGCCCGAGACTGTAAGGCGTCTTTGGATCACGCTTCTCGTCATCGCCTTCTTCGTCGACCAGAATCTTCGAGATATCGAAGGTGGCGTAATTGTTGGTCTGCGACGACTCGGCGGTGTCGGGTAGAGCTTCTTCAAGAACACGGTGTGGCTCAACGCGCCGGCCGCTCGAGTAGAGATGCTCGCGGATCTCATTGATGTCTTGCTCTGGGGTACCGAACTTGCCAGCGCCAATGGTGCCGCGTAGTACGACGACGGTGAGGAAGAGGCAGAGAAAGGTGACAGTGCCGTGGCGGCACGCCCTCTGGATCTGACGGACACGGCGAGGCCCAAGACACCGATCCAGCATTGTTAAGATGAGCCGGCGACACGGTTCCAAGTGAAGATGAGAAAAGAAGGGTATTGCGATTGCTTGGGCAAGGTCGGAGTACAGTATTTTAAATGAAAGACGTGACTCCAGCTCTAGTTGACAACTTGAACGCCATTATTCGTAAATATGAGGAGAAATGGGAGTATTTTCGATGAGCGCTTGTCGGTGGAACAGGAAAGGAAATGTATGAGAAACGACAGAGCCGGTTTTGTCTTGCTCTTTGACTTGCAAGTTGCAAGCAGGGCTCTTAACTTTTTAGCTGAGTGCCGATCAAATCATTCCCCACTTTATTACTTTACCAAGTTTTCATGTTCGGCTTATTATACTGGTTTTAAATTTCACTGGTTTAATAAACTGATTATGAAAGTATATTTATTTTTTATATTAAATTTTCGTTTATTATATTAATTTTAAATTTCTTTTAAATTCGACTCTTTTCTTCACTAAGAACATATATTTATTTTTTAATTTTTATTTTAAATTAAATTTAAATAAGTTTAACAAATCTTATTTAACATTAAATAATCTTAAATACATTATTATCTTAAACCATATTTTGTTATATAACAATTATTTTTATAATACAAAACAAACAAATTAGTGTCTCACATCATTGCAGATACAATTGAATGCAACATGAAGGGTCCTAAAATCTCTCACCTGATGTTTAAGAATGATCTAATTTTCTTTGTTGAAGCAAATTTTGATCAAATTGATCAAGTCCTTAATTGTTTGCACATGTTTGGCGCAATGTGTGGTGAAAAAGTCAACCTTCATATAACTAATATTTTCTTCCCCAAGACTGTAGATCAGGATGTGGCTGATGCCATAGTGCGGTAGTGTGGATTTAAAAGGGTCCATAACTTGGGGCATGATGTCGAATCCTTAGTGCAACATGGATGGGTTTTATAAAATCTCTACTCTGATGTAGCGGATAGAGTGAACTCTAGACTTAGTTGATGGAAATTAATATTAAATTTCACTGGTTTAATGAACTGATTTTGAAAGTATATTTATTTTTAACATGTTTGGGACTGATGGGGTATACAAATAATGATGGCAATAGACAGTGGCATATCGTCTAGAAATGGAGGGGTCTGCAGAGGATTAAAAAGCCTTTATGCAGTTGGTCCTTCATAAAAGACTCGCTACTAAATTCTGGGCCAGCTGATGGAGTGGAGGGCGTAGCACTTGTCATGCACGTAGGGATGGTTATGTAACCAGCCTTCACGTTTTGTGTGATTGTGTCCATGCAAAATCAATCAGGCTAGATGTGGTGCACCTGAGTAAAGTGGGCAATTTCTTTGCTGCCAACATTGAAGATTGGATAAGAATTAACTTGTTTAAAAAAGTGAGATCCTCTTTTGGTTTGACTTAGCAGCATACTTTCCCTGTGAAAATTGGTTCCTTTGGCGGTGAAGGAACAGGAGTGTTCATGACACTGATTTTGGGAGATCCTCAGCCAAGGGTCCATATTTGCAACCACCTAGCTAAGACCGAAAGGGCCTTGGGCAGGGAGACTAGACCAGCATTATTACTAGATGCCATGTTGACATCAAATGGTACCCCCTTGAAGTAGAGTAGGCCAAGTTTAATACGGATGGAGCCACCAAGGGGAGTTTGGGCCAAGTTGGTTATGGAGGGCTTTTGCGGGGCTGGGCTCAGATGGTCAGTGGTTAGGAGGGGGTGCTGATAATATTAGGGTGTGTACTGCCATCGACGCTGGATTATGGGGAGTGCTTGAGGGTTTGGAACTTGGTCTTAAGGGGTTCCTGAAGGTTATTGTGCAAAGTGACTCATCAACAGTAATATCTATGCTTACCAACAATGGTAATGCTGATCGAGAGTCTCACCTCGAATTTAAGCATGGCTTAACTGGAGCATTCAGCTGAGCCATATCCACTAGGAAGGGAACTGTTGTGCAGATTGGTTTGCGAATTTCGTAGTTACTAATGAAGGGGGCCTTCAAGTTTTCCCCCACAAGCTTCCGGGAGTCAATTTGATTTTCTTTGTTGATCTCATAGGAACAAGTAGAGTTAACGTACTGGTCTTGCTTAGTTTTTGTTGCTTAAGGTGATAAGCCTTTTTTACTTACCAAAAAAATTAAAAATAAACTATTTATTTTATTTTATATTTTCATTATTAAACTAATAAACAGTGTCCACAAATTCATGAATTGAATATTAAAATTTTAAATCAAGCTGAACTAATAAAGGAACCTACAATCATGCTCAACAAGTGAGTCTTAACCGGACTTTAAACAGTAAAACTTAAAAATAGCTTATTTTATTTACACTTTTACTTATCAAGTGCTCACAAAATATGATGAAGTTCACTTTCTTTAAAGTAGTGAAACTGCTTCCCATTTATCATTTAATACAATGCACTTTTAGGCCAAACAAACGACAAAGTGAGGTCTTGCTTGCAGGCATAGAGAAGTACGTAATGGGGACGAGCAACAACTCACCATTCGCACTTTGAGTAGTCATTCCAAAAACCATTCTATTGATCAATCAAAATGCAAATGCATGTTTGGCAAAAGAAACCACCCATAATATCGCAGAGAAAAAAAAAGTATAGATGAGTAGTCAAGAAAGACAAGGACTTCAAAAGCTCAACTTGCCTTTGTCTTCTTTGGCAATAGAGAGCACAACCCATCAAGCTGATAATCAAGATCTCCTGATAGCAAATGGGGTTAGAGTCTTTGGCTTAAGGATTCCAATTAACAACACTGCACTTAAGTTGTTGGATGAACTGACAAGAAAAACCTAGAAAGGTCAGTCTACATTTTATTTCCAATGGTAAAGGAAAAGTACATATTATTTTTTATGACAAGGGAAAGTACCAAGCAATAAATCACTCGACTAGGCTTCATGTGAAAGTTTGTCAATTGACATTCTCATGAAATGAAAAATTATAAGGAGTTGGAATCAAGTATAGGTTGTTTTTCTGTCCAACTACAATTCCAATGGCTTTAGTCATGCCCAGATCCTCTGGTTTCATTCCATTAAGGAGCTCCCAATCAAAATGGTAGAGTAATCTAGCCAAAGGAAGCTCAATACTAGCTAAGGCAAATGAAATGCTTGGACAAATCCTAATTCCTACCCCAAAAGGGATGTACTCAAAGTTAGTCCCTTTTAAATCAATAGAACTACCTAGGAACCTCTCTAGTGTAAAACTCTCGGCATCATGCCAATGCTCAAATCTCTTTCCAGTGCTCATACATTTACTATGATCTTAGTCTTAATTGGTATTTCATATCCATCAATTTTGCAGGGTTGTCTGAATTCTCTAGGGAGCAAAAAGGACTCGGCGGGTATAACCTCAAGGTTTCTTTAATCGATGATTTAAAGTAATTCAGTTCCTGCAGATCAGCCTCTTGGATTGTAGTCTTTCCTTTAAAAGCTTGTCTAATCTCAGCTCGTGCTTCTCCCTCACTTGTGGGCTTTTCATTAGCTCTGACATGGTCCACTCCATCGCTGTTGATGAAGTGTCAACTCCAGTAGAGAACATGTCTTGGATAATTAAAAATTTAGAAATATAATTGGATAAATATTTGTAGCAAGAATAGGATTACGATTGTAGTAGGAAAGAAATGAGATGGTTAATCTTGTGACATATATGGTTGATCTTGAAAAGGATTCAAGAAAAAAAAGTTTTTATGGCAGAACTACCAACCCAAATCACAGCTCTGATGTTGCTGGTTGTAACTGGGATATCAATATTGCCAATTAGGTGGCTTTATAATAAAACCTACACAAGATTTTCTACCCTTCCTTTACCGTGTCTTATAATTTGATTAATTCTCCTTTATAATTACCTCCAAAATCTTATCAAGCCTCTTGTGTAGTACATCTAATTTAGCTTTGAACCCAGTTATGAAATGAATCGGTTTCATTGAAGGAAACAAATTAGCCAAATCAAATCCTCCTAACAGTTCAAGTGCATTCTTAAGCATAGATAGAAATTCATCTTGGTCTTTAGATTTGTTATGAATGTCGCTCTTGTAACAAAGGTCCTCGCCAATAGGGAAATCCATCTTGGGAAGTTGATTGGTGAACCTGCAGTCGACTGAATTAATTCAATGAGCTCTATTACCTCATCGTCTATCACCTGGAATATAGGGGAAACATTGAACTCTCTTGGTACTTAAAAAGCTCTAAAGTACAAATTTTCCTCATTTGTCTCTAGTAATCATTGTACAGAGCAAAAGCAATGTCTATTGTCCCATGTTAGTTAGGTCCCTCCCCAAGTGGGGGCCCATTGTTGACCAAGTAGAAAACTTGGGCTTCAAGTATTAAAAAAAGAAGAGTAAATTACACTCACCTCTTATGAAGTATTAATATGACACTTTACTCTATTTTTATTCAAAAGTTACACTCCACCTTAATTATTTAATTTAACTAATGAAATTTATATGGATACTAACAGAATATTTTAGTAAATTATATTAATCATAATCAATATATCTCACTTTTACTCAAAAATTGTATTTTACCTTATTTAACCATTTTCATTATATAAAATGTTAATACTATATTAAATTTTTACCTAAAAATCACACTCATTATAAGATACAAGTTTAACAATATATGTGATTATAAGAAAAAAATTTCTAGCATAAAAAAAGATACATCCTAGAATAAGTTCAGTAAGGAATATAATTGTGAGACTATTAAATATACTTCATGTTTATTTCAATTTGAAATTTTATTTTAACAATTGACGAAACTAGATTTAAAAGGAAAAAGAAAAAAAAAGTTGTCAACATTTTTATTAGATGATCAATAATCTTACTAAAGTTAAGTGACAGAATAAGAAAGTATATAGTTTTAATATTTATTATTATAAATATAATTTAAAAAAAGAGTAAATTATGTTTAGCTCCCTTGAACTATTTTAATATGATGCTTTGCTCCATTTTCTTTCAAAGTTTAACTCCACTCCAATGATCTAAATTAAGTAACAAAATCTATTTAGATGTGAATGGAGCATTCCCAGGAGTTATATTGAATAAAATGAATCTATTTTATTTTCACTCAAGAATTACACTTACCTCATTTAACCATTTTTACTAACTAAAATGTTAACAAGGTATTAGGTTTTACATTATATATAGATGTTAATGGAATATTCACAATAATAACTTACTGAACTAAGGTTTGCATAGATTTTGAGATTATATTATTTTTCTAAATTATATTTATAATAATAAATATCAAAACAATATACTTTCTTATTCTTTCACTTAATTCTAGTAAGATTGTTGATCATCTAATAGAAATGTTGATAATTTTTTTTTCTTTTTCGTTTTAAATGTAATTTCATCAATTGTTAAAATAAAATTTTAAATTGAAATAGAAATAAAGTATATTTAATAGTTTTACAATTACATTCTTTGTTAAACTTACTTTAGGATGTGTCTTTTTTTACGCAAGAAATTTTTTCCTTACAATCACATATATTGTTAAGCCTGCATCTTATAATAAGTGTAGTTTTTAGATAAAAATTTAATATTGTGTTAACATTTTATTTAAAGAAAATGATTAAATGAGGCAAAATACAATTTTTGAATAAAAGTGAGATATATTTATTATGGTTAATATAACTTACTAGAATATATTATTAGCATCTATATAGATTTTATTAGTTAAATTAGATAATTGGGATGGAATGCAAATTTTGACTAAAAATGGAATGGAGTGTCATATTAGAATACTTGATGAGATGTGAGTGTAATTTACTCAAAGAAAAAATAAGAGAAACAAAAGAGGTAGGTGAGTGGCATCAAAAAGAAAGGAAGGCCAAGAGAGGGAGCTGTACACCAAAACCAAGGATTGGAAAGAAAGGGAGTGCAACGTAGGCAGAGAGAAAGAGAAAAAATTTTGCTCTTTTAGCCAAAAATAAAATGAGTAAATCTGCTATAAAATGAGTAAATCTGCTCTAATACGATGAAATTTTAGTATGTTATTCTTGATGATGTAAGCATTATTTTAATGTGATTTGTTTCACTATTTTTTCTTCTCTATTGTTTGGGTTAGAATACACTATTGATTGAGTTTTTTTTTTCCTAAATCTCTTGGTGTAACCATTAACTTTGATTAGTGGAGATTTTTATTGGACTAGGTCTCATGGGTTTTCCCTCACATTGAGAGTTTTCCATGTTAAAATATTTGTCTATTGGATTTATTTTTCTGCTTTGTGTGTGTCGATATCTGCATTAGCTTGATATTGATTGCTTGAAATTATTTTAATTGCACAATGGATAAAAGGTTTATCCTAATTAGCTTTTGTTAATTGCTACATTATTAGTATTTTTCCCACCTAGGTGGTAATAGAGCTAGGACAATAGCAAGGTTAAGTACACCTAAAGTTAATGCAGTTGAAGATAGCTCATAGAAACATGGCATAAATGCCTCGATCACTGATCTGAGAAAGGACTTGATATACTATTGGCATTGACATAAAGTGGTGAATATAAAATTTTTAAAAAAAAAGTTTGAAAATGGGTATGGAAATGGTTAAGAAAATATGAAAAAACTAGGGTCATTATCTACCTAGGTTGAAATAGTGAGATTGGATAGCAAAAAATATGGTTTACATTATAAAAAATAGGTTTAGGATTGATTTCACAAAGAAAATGTATTAATACCCCTACAGCACCCTTTTAGTACCATATTCGCATTTTGTTGCTTTAAGATTTCAAAACCATACTTTTGTGTTTTGTCAAAATAAACTTATTCTGTTTTTGTTTTTTGTTAATCTCATTGTTGGCTTTGGTTGTTTATAATCATATTAAAGGAACTACACTAAATGCTTGACTAGACTCATAACATAAATACCCTTAAGATGATTCAGAAGTGGTCATTCGCATGACTCCTTCCCTATTTGTCATTGGGAAGAATCTAGTTTGAAAGGAAAAAAGCGAAACTAAGTCAAGGTCAAAAGGTTTTGGGCAAAAGTGGTAATTCCTTATAATCACGTTAAAGGAATCATGCCAAATGTTTGACTAAGCTCCTAATTTGATTACCTTCAAAATAATTAAAAAGTGGCCATACACAAACCCCCTCCCTATCCATCATTAGAAAGAATTTGGGTTTAAAAGGGAATAAGTAAAAGTAGGTCCAAGCTAGAGGGTTTTAGACGAAAGTGGTGATTCTTTATAATCATGTTAAAAGAACTACGCCAAATGTTTGACTACACTCATAACGTGGTTGCTCTTAAGATAGTTGGAAAGTGATCATACACATGACTTGCCTCTATATCCATCATCAAGAAGAATATAAAGGTTTAGAAAGAGGGTTTGCAAGAGTCAAGTTCAAGATCCAAGGGTATTGGGTGAAGGAAGTAATTTTTCATAATTATGTTAAAGGAACCACACCAAATGCTTGAGTAAACTCATAATGTGACTACCCTTGAAATGATTGAAAAGTGTCCACATGCATGACTCCCTCTCTATCCATTGTCAGGAAAGATTTTGGCATTTGAGGAAGTAAGTAGGGCTGGTACTTAGAGATTTTTAAAAACAATTTGAAGGTTCAATTCCTCGCTTTGAATTTTGGACAAACCTTATCATTTCAAGTTAAAGAATTTTCATTTCAAAAATTCATTGCTTAGGGTTTGAGAATTCCAAAATTTCTCACATTCTACTGGATGAAAGAAAGTTAACAATAATCCAATTAAGTAATGGAATTAAATGGGATACAAACAATGCCAATTTAAATATTTAAGATTTTCCATGTCCCAAAGAAATTAACAAAGTAAGGAATTAATTGAGATAATAATTAATATAAATAAAAATTAATATTCATCTCAACCTAAAGTATTTCTGTCCCTACAATTCACAACTTCTCTTGTACTTAGCAAATTAGGCCTAAAGGTCACATTAAAAAATTTGAGCCAAAAAGAATGAAGGGCTCTGTTTGGCCTCTCCCACGGCGCAAACCAAGCCCCGCACGCCTACCACTCTATTTTGCAAACTTTCCTTGTTTTTTTTTTCTAAAAGAAGGGTGAATGAGGGGAAGATCGTTGGGCCACATGCCCAACGGTGGCAAACTTTTGACTTTTACTTAGCGTTTCTTATTTTATTAAAAAGTTAACTAAAATAAGATGAGATTTGCACATAAAAATATTATTAAATACACTTATTTGTATCGAATTCAAACATAAAATATTATAATATTTTTTGAAAAATTTAAAATCAAGTGATAATTTAAATTGATTTTTACAAATAAAAATCTTTTTTATTTAATTTCATATGGGGAATGTAAGAGTGCATCGCACCCATTGTTTGCCATTCATAATTTTTTTAAAAAACAAAGATTAATTGAAAAAGATAAAACTTACACAATAAAAATATTCTTAAATATACTTATCTTATCAAACTCAACACAAAAAATGTTATTATTTTTCATGAAAAATTTAAATTTTATTTTTAGCAAAAACATTTCTTTTTAAATTAAATTTTTATGAGCTATGTTAGAGTGCATTGCACCATTGCACCCTCGATGATTTGGGAAGTAGTTATACGCAATGCACCATTCTATCATATAAGGGCGATTTTGAGAATGATCTTTTAAAGTTGTTCATTGAATTTTACTGTAATGTCAATATTGGCTCTAATATATATAAATTCGTCCTTGTTTACTTGGAAACCAAACTGCCGTAGAACAAACTATAGAAAACTCACAAATATCATATTTATTATATGTTGACTTTTCTAACTCGGACATTAACGTGGCTATTCTAATTTAAAACTTGACACATGCTGGCTGTTCTAATTCCATGACATGAATCAACTACAAAAGCTCTCCAAGCTTAGACCTCGTTATATTGCTAAGTGACTACTCTTAACCATTAGATTTCCATTACAAGAAAGAAGTTTAGACTTTTTCTCTCAGCCAGCTATACTTTCAACCAATTGTTTTCCTATTTGTGTATGGTTGAATTGGCAGAAGGAAAAATTAATCTTTGATGTAGACAGCTCAATTTCTTTTTAGCTGTAGGGGAACCTGTAACAGTAATTAGCAGTTTTTAAATAAAATTTGCAAAATTTTTTTATTGCTCTATTAAATCTTTTGAAAGCTATGGATTAAAATTTGTAATTGTGCACTCAATTCATATGTTACATACTTCATTAGTAATTATTATTTTTTTTGAAAGTTAAGATTTGAAATCAGTGATTGTGGCTAATTCACATATTACGTATTCCATTTGTTGCTAAGCTCCTTGATGATACCGCCACCCAATCAAAGCTACAATGTCATGTAAATGTCCAAAAATATGTATTAGTAATAAATAGTAATTAGAATAAGACTTAAAATTTTATTACTTTTATTAATAGAGTATGTATATCATGATATTTTATGTATGTTCATTATAATCATATTATCAACATGCTTAAAAATATAAAACTTTAGCGTATAAGAATCATTTAAGAAATATATATATATATATATATACATATATACCAAAAAAAGTATATATATATATATATAGGTAGTAAAATTATAAATTATATTAGTTAAACTAGTAAGTGTAGTAAAATTTAATTGTAAGAAGATAATGGGTAACTTTATTAATGAACTGCGTAAGTCATAACATATCATATATATACATTATAAACATATTCATAATATTTTATGAATATAAAATTTAAGTGCATAAGGGCCACTAAAGAAATTTATTTGTAATTTACAATGAATAATTGATAATTTATAAAGCTATAGGCTATATTTATTTTCTTTATTTTTTCTTATATTGGTTTTGGGTTCAATTTTACTTAAGCCTTTCACCTCTCTCTTACTTGGCAATGATTTTATCTTTTTATCTATTTATTTTAATTCTTTCCTTAATGTCTTATCTCACTTCTATGACCCTCCCTCTACTTCTTTTACTTTCCAGACTTTCATTTATCAGTTATTTGATTACTAATCTCTTTCCCTCTCCTCTTCATGTTGTGTTGGTCCCATTACTTTTCTTCTCTCTTTATTCCGTTTCACTTTTCAGCCCACACTCTTCTTCTTTCAATTTATTTTACTTCCATTTTTTCTATTTTTTTTTTCTTTTCTTCTTTGCTCCATTTACGTCTACCACTCCGGTAACGTCTAGATTACTCTTTCCTTCACTTATCTTCTCAACATGCATACCCTTGTTTTGGTTGCTATTCATTGCCTTTTCTCATTTTATTTCTTGGTTGTCAGAGCAAGACGTGGCAAATGAGATAGAGAGTGAGAAATGACGCTAGTGATTCCTTTTTTCTATATCTTGTTTTGGTTAGTGTCTCTTCTTTCCTAACTCAGCACCATTCAGTCTCTTCGTCCCTCCATCTCCCGTTTTGCCTTAATGTCTTATCCCTTGGGTAGCAAAATCCTTTTAGTGGGTTTCTATTTAGTTGGTGGCTATCGTCCTCACCCATTCTACCTCTCTTTAGTGGTGGCTTATCTGTGAATGGGTTCAAATTTCTGCTTCGGCAATGACCCTTCTTCCGGCATGGTTTTGTCTTTGTGAACAAAAGAGAATAATTTAATCCACTATCCAGGTGAGCTCCAACCTAACTTATAGTTAGTTTTGTAAGTTTCATAAATTGTACAGTTTTCCTTAATTTTAAGATTAATCCGTTTATGCTCTCAAAATTGGAGTTAAGCTTTTAATTTTTAATTTTTTTTCCTTTGTGTAGAAATACTTGATTCTTTGCTACAAGTTATACTCAAGTTAATATTTGGAAATATATATAAACTTGTTCATTCAAGTCATATAGGGAACTTAGTTGGGACATCATGAATTAGAAATTGGTATAGTTCTTGAAAGTGGGTAAAAATGGTGTATTATTTTTATGGGAGATTCAAAGCAATTGTTTAGGATTAGTGTGTAATACTAAAAATCTTTAAGAAATTACTAGTTTAAATAATTCCATATTGAACAAATCTCCATTCTTCACCACTACTTCTTACATTTGCTTTTCTTAGCTGCTATAACAACTTTGAGCAAATACCCCCAAAAATATGACAACATGAACAATTATGATGTGAAACAATGATCTTCATGGAATGCTTAGTGCTTGTTGTAGTAGAGGAGGTGAAAAGAGTAGGGTCTGAAGAAGTAATAGGAGTGAATAGAGGAGAAAAAGAATCCTTCAATCCCTTATTACCAATAGATAAGTCTACAGATAAAGCCAAGGAAATTCTTCTGGGATATGTCCACCAAGAGAATTGTATAACTAATTGAGGTAACTAGTGAGATTGCCAAAGCTGAGACCAAAGTCACAATCTTGCAAGTTACCAAGTTGAGAAGGAACACTTCTATTTAGCTTGCAGTGGGAGAGGTTTAGAGCAAGAACAATCGATTGATGATAGCTCATGTGGAATGCTGCCAGATACATTGTTTTGTGACAAGTCTAAGTCAATAAAAAATACTAAGTTTCCAATTTTAGAATTTGTGGAACCAGTGATTTGATTTGAATTAAGGGAAACCTCTGTCAGATAGAAATTGTAGATTGGTTAAATCTCCTATTTCTTAAAAAAAGGAACCATTGATTTGGTTTGAGTGACGTGAAATTGATGCCAAGTCTTTTAAATAGCCTAGAATAGGTGGAATATGACCTATGAATTCATTGTAACCCAGGTTAATACCAATTAAGATTTTTTCTTGTGATTCCTTTTCTTAGTTTTCCTTTAATCAATTCACGATTATGATTTCATGTATTTGACGCCCTTGAACATGGTTTATTTCTTAAATCTTGATTAAAATGATGGCGAGCTAAATTTTTCTTTGAAATTGTAAGAACAATACTAACATGAAGGGTTGGTAAATTCAAATTTCTTGTTCAATTTCATGTGTTGTACTGTTAATTCTTTCATACCCATGCTAAATGAAATTAATTAAATTGGCATGTGCTTAATTGAGTTAATTGAAAGAGATGTTGCAAATCTTTACAAAAAATAAAAAAATAGAAAAAAACCCCAACTCTAAGATCAATGGATGAAAGAATATATAATTGCTAAGGATAGGAATATACCCAAAGTTATGTGCAATCACTTTATCATTTGCTTCTTATTTTTACCTAAAGTAAAAGGCTCTAAATCCTTAATCCTAAGCTGGAAAAAACTCCAAAACTTAAACTATGAAACTTAAACCCTAAATTATAAAACTATAAATTTTAAATTTTAAAACCCCAAATCCTAAATCATGAAACCTCAAATCCTAAACTACAAACTCCAAATCTCAAATCCTTAATTGTGAAACCTTAAACACTAAACCTTAAATTGTAAAACCCTAAACCTTAAATTACAAAATCCTAAACTTCAAACTATGAAATCCCAAAACCCAACTTCTAAATTGTAAAACCCTAAATCTTAAACCCCAGATCATGAAACCCTAAACTATACAAATTTAAACCCTAAATTATGAAACCAAACTCCCCAAACCCTAAAGCATGAAACCCCAAATCCTAACTACAAAGCCCTAAACCAAAAAACTCCTATCACCATATCCTAAATGCAAAAGATCAAACCCCAAACCCTTAATAATAAAACACCAAATCCTAAATTTTAAGATGTAAAACCCAAACCCCAAACCTTAAACCACTACTTAAGGTTTGGGGCTTCACAATAATGTTTGGGAGGGGTATTACAATTTAAGGTTTAGGGTCCAAAGTTTTATGGTTTGAGGTTTGAGGTTTTGTAGTTGAGGGTATATGGTTTTTCAATTGACAGTTTAGGTTTCACAATTTAAGATTTAGAGTTTAGGGTTTTTCAGTTAAAGGTTTAGAATTTTGGGTTTGAGTTTTTGTGATTGAGGATTTAGGGTTTTGAGTTATACATTTTAGGATTTGGAGTTTCATAGTTTATATACAATGTTATCATCATAATTCCATATTGAATAAGTCTCCATTCTTCATCACTATTTTCTTACATTTGCTTTTCTTAGCCGCTAAAACAACTTTTAGCAAATACCCCAAAAATATGATAACATGAGCAATTGTGATGTGAAAAAATGATCTTCATGGAATACTTAGTGCTCGCAATAGTAGAGGAGGCAAAAAGATTAAGGTATGAATAAGTAGTGGGATTGAACAGAGGAGCAAAAGAATCCTTCAATCCCTTATTACTAATAATTAAGTCTATAGATAAAGGCAAGGAAATTCTTCTGGGATATGTCCACTAAGAGAATTGTATGACTAGTTGAGGTAATAGTGATGCAGCCTTGCAAGTTCTATAGGACTCCTATCGGTGAGATTGCCAAAGCTAAGACCAGCGTCACAATCTTGTAAGTTACCAAGTTCAGAAGGAACGCTTCCATTTATCTTGTAGTGGGAAAGGTTTAGAGCAAGAACAATTGATTGATGATAGTCATGTGGAATGCTGCAGATATGTTGTTTTGTGACAAGTCTAAGTCAATAAAAAATATTAAGTTTCCAATTTTAGAATTTATGGAACCAGTGATTTGATTTGAATTAAGGGAAACCTCGGTCAGATTTGTTAATTGATAAAGACAAAAAGGAATAGGACCAAGCAGATTGTTTGCTTCAAGATACAGAAATTGTAGATTGGTTAAATTTCCTATTTCTAAAGGAAAGGAACCATGGATTTGGTTTGAGTGAAGTAAAATTCATGTTAAGTATTTTAAATATCCTAGAGTAGGTGGAATATGACCTATGAATTCATTGTAACCCAGGTTAATATCAATTAAGATATTTTATTGTAATTCTTTTTCTTAGTTTTCCTTTAATCAATTCAAGATTGTGACTTCATGTATTTGATGTTCTTGAACATGGTTTATTTCTTGAATCTTGATTAAAATGATGGCGAGCTAAATTTTTCTTTGGGGATGTAAGAACAATACTGACATAAAGTGTTGGTAAATTTGAGTTTCTTGTTCAATTTCATGTCTTGTTTTGTTAATTCTTTCATACCCATGTTAAATGAACTTAATTAAATTGGCATTGAGTTAATTGGAAGAGATGTTGCGAATCTTAAAAAAAAAAATGAAAAAAACCCCACTTTAAGATCAATGGATGAAAGAATATATAATTTCTAAGGATAGGAATATACCTAAAGTTATGTGCAATCACTTTATCATTTGCTTCTTGTTTTTAATGAGTTTCTTTAATTCTACATGAGCACAGGAATATGTCCTAAGGTTGAAGGAGCATGTCTAATTTACTTTGGGAAAAGCTATCAGATAAATTAGAGCAATTGGATGTTAACTTTTCTCATTGAATTAAAACAAGATAATTGAAATTTTACTAATATGATTGCTAGTACATTGGTGTAATTCATTCTCAAACATCATCTAGTTCTCTTGCATTCTCCCATTGTTTACATATTTGTGCACCGGTAGCTTTAGTTTAATTGTTTATGCTTCTAGTGTAGTTTAGTTTTCATTTCAACTTTAATTAAAAAAAACTGTTTTTCCAAATAATTTAAGATTGCAAAACAATTTTTAATATTTAAAAGTAAAACGAAATTCATCAACAATCGTGGAATTTCAGACTTTACATATTTTTTATTTCACATACTTGTGCAATAGAATTTAGTAGAAATTTCATAAATCAGTTACTTGCAACTTAACATTTATATATAGCGCTGTGAGATATTGTAAACCCAATCCAAATTACTACAAGTATATCCATCATGAGATATTAGAAAAGGTTTACTCTCAGAAATTAGTTTTTATTAAATTGTCACTAACTTTAAAGTAGTTCATTGGATTTATTAAGTCGATTAAATTTAAAAATTTAAATTCTTTTAAATAAAAATTTAATAAAATTTTATTTATAAGAATAATAAAACAAAAAATATTAAAAATAAAAAAGAAGACACAAGTTTTATTGCTATTATTATTGGTGAGCAATATAGATTAAAATATAATCCATTTTTTTTTTACTAATATAGCAATATCATACCAGCAAATATACTTTAAATTCAAGTTTTTTTACCTAACTTGAATTCTATTAGATTTCATGGAAAATAACCTTACATCTGAAATCATTTTTCATTTGTTTTATTTTATATCTATTCTATGTAACACCTCAAGAAAAACCCACAAAATATCAATTACATTTATTAGGTATGAATTATTATATATGAAAGCGACAAATTTATATGCAAAGCAATGTGTCCGAAATGAAAAGAAACATATCTATTCCTTTTCGTTTTGAAATGTTTTCAAACTTTTTATAGCAAATAAGTGTCTGAGATTGGCACTGCCTCAGTTGCAAGCTGATAACCATCACTTTCTTCCTCTTCAAAATCACCATCATTTTCTTTTCAAAATCACTTTCACTTTCTTCCTTCTCATCATCACCATCACTTCATTATTTCTTCTTCATTGGTTTCCTCCTCTTTAAACTCAGGTACCAAAGCTTATCATCTATATGCAATGTTAGTTGCGGTCCTTCATCATTATTGCAGGCGAGTATACCAACCACACTCAAGAACGGATTCCAGAACCCCGTAAGGGATTGACACGGCGTGAAAGATGTCCAACAAGGAACTAACTTTGTCTTGCTGAGGACATAACGATATGATGTTGCAAGCAACCATGAAGGTGTCCATGAATGCGGTGACTGGAAATCGGAAGTTCGTACTCTCTGTTAGGTATGAAAAGCGAACTAAGGTATTTTAACTCATTTTTATATATTTCTTTGTTTCCTGTCGTACTATTTTTTGCACAGGAATCTCGTTTTAATATCTTTTGTTAGTCAAGCCAACCAGATCAGCTGAAAGAAATGATTGGTAGTACATTTTGTAACAATAGAACCTGAGATTTGCTGCTCAATGAAAGGGCAGCATCTCGTGCTTGCATTTTTCTATAGTGGCTGCTAAAATTATTTCACTCTGCTTGAGAAACAGAGCAAAACTTGCAGATTGACTTTATTAAACTGGACACTTTGCTTGCTTGATGTTCGGGGTGAAGCATTCTTAAAGAACAATCTTGATCTATGCCTGTGTTGTGATTTTATAATATTTTCATGACAAGAGTTTTGTGTCATATGGCATCTGAATTAAATTTGAATATGAGGAGTGTTGGTTATGTGAAGGTTAATGATTTGCTTAAGCTAAATTTGAAGACGTTTGCCAAAATTCTGCTGACGGCATTAGGAAGGTCTGTTCCTTTATATTTAATTTTTTTTTTTTTCATGCATGTTCATTTTATCTTTGCTGGTGTCCCTGCCATTTCTATGGTAATCGGAACTTTATATTACTTTTCTTGAGGAGCATTAATAATTTAATATGTGGGGAGAAGAGTCATATTTTTACTTTTAGGCTGCCAGAAAGGATGATAAGCAGCCTTTCAGCCTTAAAGAAGAGAATGAACAGTTATCAATACATGCCAGTCAATTTCTTTTCAACAAAACTGTTTAAGGAATAATTTAATTTAAATTATTTCTATATTTTATTGGCTAAAATGTACAGAATTTTCCTGAACTTTAAGTCGATTTTAAAAAACTCTCCTGAACTTTAAAAATTTTCAAATGATCCTCTTAAATTATACAAAATTTTTAAATAACCTCTTCCGTCAAATTTTTCATTAAAATTTAGAAAAATGACAAAAATAACTTTTATTGCAAAATTGAGAAATTAAAGAGGGCTGTGAACAGTAAAGTTCTGAAGTTTTAACATTAAACCTCAAGTTCTGGAGTTTTAACATTGAACCTCAATATTTTTTATGCTACATTTTATTTGCTATTTAGTTTGGGTTATATTTTTGCTACACTTATGAATCCAACTCAGAAGATGAAGTTCCCATGCTAAAAATAAAGCTACAAATCTACACTGGAATTTTTGCTTCCTCCTCCAATACCAAGATGGATAAGAAAGGGGGCTATGGTAGGTGGGATGATTACCAACCTGATTTTTTGTGAGTTTACAATCTTAATTTACTCTTCATTCATAACCAGATCACTCATTTAATGTATATTCCAATCTTAATTTCTTTCATTTTGCTATTTGTTTATATATTCTAATCTTAATAGTTTAGGTTTTTTTTTTTTGCATTTATGGTAGATTTTAAAAATTTAAGTGTATTTTAAGGGTATTTTAGTCTTTTTACTAGGTCAAATTGGAGTTTAACTAAAAGGCATCCAAAATTTGATAGAAAATCTAACAGAAGGAGTTATTTTAAAAATTTTTCATAATTCAAGAAGGTCATTTGAAAACTTTTACAGTTCAGGAAGATTTTTTAAAATTCACTTAAAATTTAGGAGAATTTTGTATATTTTAATCTATTTTAATTAATTATTCATTTATTTTCAGGTAAGATGGATGTAGTCTTCTAAAACTGCAGAACATTTTCTTGTTTCTGGCTGCAAATAGAATTTAGGGGACAAAACCACTGACTGAGAAGCTTCTCTCTATCTGTATTTTTTCACAAGGTATGAAGCTTTACATTTTTGACAGCGAGGTTATATTGACTGAAGGAGTTGATGGTGTTGTGTCAGTCAAGCATTTGGAAAAGACAGAATCATGGCCCATCAGACACCCAATTCCCTTGTAAAATTTTGGCATATGGTTTTGTTTTTGTGAGGATTATAACGTCTGCCTCCAAATGTATTCGTACTAAAAGGAAAGGGGATAGAGTGAACAAGAAAGGGGGATATTTCAGAACTTGCTACTCACGAATTCTCTTCCTTTGTTTCTTTCTTTAGGCTCATAGAGAACCGAAGAGAATTTTCGGCCTGTTAAGAATGATTGGACTACTACTAAAAGATTTCTTCATTGCTTGAAATCGAGGGAGGAGAGGTTGGGGGAAACTTCCAATTCTCCTGAAGATTGCAAACTCAGGTAAAGCTTCTCAAGCTTTTCGTCAGTTACTCCCCTTGATTCTTTTTCTTATTCTTGAAATTAGCTATGCCATGAGACCGTAACAGAGTTGGTTTGCTTCTGGACTTTATTTCTGTTCGCTACTGGTTTTGCTGGTTTACTTTCCTTTTCCAAGAACACCATGGCTTGATTTGTTTCTCATCTGATATTTATTTTGCAGTGGATATCATAGTTACCAGGATATGGGTACGAGTATAAGGCATGGTATGTTATTTAGTAAAATATGTGATCCTGGAGAAATATATTGTAGGTCGTAGTACATTCTTATTTGATTCATCTTTAATATTATCTAAGAAATATCTCAACAAGTATAATTAAATTAATAAATTCTCTTACTTTTAAGTATAACAAACCTTGGCATTAAAGTGTGATACTTATTTAACTCATTTATTAACAACGAATTATTCTCACTCAAATACTCTTTTAAAAATCTTTTATCTTCAGTTTTTTTATCAATTATTTAATTATTTAATTAATTTATCTTAATATAGCTATAAATATTAAAGCTTTTCAAATTGAATCTTTTTATTCTTTCCAACAAAACTTTAAAGGTTTTTTTCCTAACTAACTTATCGTCATATTTATTACTTTTCAAAACTCTCTAGCTCTCCATCTCTACAATCGTATAAGAGGTTCTTAGAGCTTGTACAAAAAAAAAAAAAAAAACCCTAGGGCGAGCAAGTTCTAGCCTACCTCTATGCTCTGCTTCTCTTTTTATTCTACACTTGTATCATCTGTGTTGGCTCTAAATTTTGATTTGGAGTCACCATCGACCTAAATTATTTAAAGGTAAGATCGGACACTTAATTAAAAATGGTCTATATTTTAGAGATTGAATTCGGGGGTTGGTTACGTTTTAGGGAATGTATTAGCACTCTAAACACCCTTTTGGTACCAAAAATGATCTTATTAGTTTATCTTAATTAATTTATGTTGGTTTAAAAATTTTTAAAAAAATATTTTTGATAAATAATCCCTGCCTATTCTGGATCGGGATAAAAATAATTTTGAAAAAAATCTCCTTCTTATTCCAGTCCAGGGTTTAGAAAATAATTTTAAGAAAATCTCCTTCCTATTCCAGTCTGGGGTTTTAAAAATAATTTTAAGAAAATCTCCTTCCTATTCCAGTCAAGGGTTTTAAAAATAATTTTAAGAAAATTCCCTTCCTATTTCAGTCCACGGATTTTAAAAATAAAAGCAATTTTAAAATTCATCTAATCAAATTATCCAAAATCCCAAATACACCATTATATTATATATAATCACAATCCCAAGGTAATTTAATGCTATCAAACTAAGTTCACCTAGAATCCAACCTTACATGGGAATAAATCAATTAGAGAATTTGCTAAGGTGAGATTCATAAAACAACTCAAGATTCAACCACAATAATTTGAATTAAGAAAGTTATAAGAGATTTCAGTTCAACCAATACAAATTTGAAAATATAAAGTTAATCTTCATGAATAAAGAACTAGTAATCATTATGAACTTCCAAGCAAGAATAATCAATTAATTCAAAAGTTGCATAATATAATCCATGGCCAAAAACAAGATGGCAACATGAAGATTCAAGAAATCATGTAACCATACCTTTGGAGCTTTGTTTGGTTTTTCCTTTTTTGATCTTTGAATAGTTAGAAAAAGAGAGTGTAGTTGAAGTGGTAAACTCTAAGTGTTTGTATGGGAAGGTGAGGGTTTAAGGCTGGGTGCCGTTCCTTTTTCTATGTTACCTGAAATCTTAGCTCTTCTCCTTCCTTTTTCTCTGTTGACTTGGCTCTTCTCCTTCTTTCTCCTTTTTCTATGTTGGCTGAAATCTCTTCTCTCCCTTTTGTCTGTGAGCTGGCTTCTTTCTTATAGGCTGCAGCAATCTCTTCTCTCCCTTTTGTCTGTGAGCTGGCTTCTTTCTTGTAGGCTGCAGCTTTTTACTTTTTTAAGGCTCCCCCTCGCTTTCTTTTTGGCGTGAAAAGCTTCCCTTTTTAGTGTATGTGATCATGATTTTTTTTTTTTATAAAAATTAGAATTTTTTTTAGTTAAATTCTTGTTTCTTAGTTTCACTTATATTTTATCTCTTTTTTATCTTTTTATTTTTTTTATTTTTTTATCTTTTGATTTATCTTATCATATCTTAATTTTTGTCTTATTATCTTTATTATTTTTATCCTAGCTTTATATATTCTTAATTATCTTTTATTCCTTTTTTTTGTCTTTTATCTTTATTTTTTTATTTATTCTAATATATTATCCTCTTATCATTTTATTTATCTCTTTTAATTTTGAATTTATCTTGTATTATTATTCTTTAATTTTAACTATCTTTATCTTTTATTTTTTTGATTTTTATTTTAGTTTTATTTTAAAATTTTACTTTTGGATTTGTGCTTATTTATTTTTGGGCTTATTTATTGTAATTTAAATTTTGGTTTAATTTTGTATTTAATTGTATCTTGGACTTATCTTTGAGTTTTAAATTTTATTATTTAAGATTTATCTTATTTTCTTATTTTTAGTTTAAATTTGAGTTTGTAATTTAGATTAAAATTTTAGAAAGTAGAACTGACAAAATTGACAAAATTAGGTATGTACAATCTGTACGCCATCAAATTGGATTTAAGGGGAAGAAAAGAGTCACTGGCAATTTTGGATTATTGATTGCAACGTTTACAGTGAGTCAGTGTGAAAATGAACCACAAATTAAAATGCACGATCCAATTGTGGTGCGGAGGGAGAGAGAATAAATCTGATAACTATGGTTGATACGATGCAGTCCCCAATCTATTCCCTATTTCTAGTTTGTTTTCCCTTTCAAAAATAAACATGTCTATTGCTTTTATTTAATGCGTCACCTTCATGGTTGAATGCCAAATATGTTTATATTTTAGATTCATGCCTGGTGTGAGTATGGATGTACTAAAAGATAAGAGGCTGGACAGGAATTGTGGTTTTGAAAGAATATCTGAAATTCAAGTGTTTCTTCTTTTCAAACTCAAAGTATGTAATCACATAAAACCATCAAAAGCATGCCCTGTCTTTGGCAAGGAAGAACAGAGGATGAGATCTTGTTTTCCTCACAAAAAGCAACCCACTGTGAGCCCGGAAACTTGAATTCAAATCCCTTAGTTACTTCACTACAGTTCCATGATTTTTTTTTTTCCTGACATGTGTATTTCAGATTTGATCCTTGCGTGTCCATCTTAAGCAGTTCTTCTGAATGAAGAAATTAAGTCAAGTTCGATGCCTCAATTGGTTTAAGTGCGTTGCCTTTCCTCTGGATTATTGATTCAGGATCAATGCCTTTCCCATTTAGTGCTTCTCTTAGTTCATGAGTTATGGCTGATTTTGATTTGCTTGAGGGGATGAGGGAGCTGTAATTCATGCTTTGGTTTTAGTTTTGTTTGACCTCATTACCTAATTAAACTTCTGGTTAATTGGCAAACACTAGAATCTCTGACCTTAATACTCGGATCACTTAGTAGCTGTGGTGTTATACACGTCTTGGTCCTTTCTTTTTTTTTGGATTACTAGAGTACAGCCCCTTTAAAATCTGAAGCCTTTGTTTTAATACTGTTTTTTACCATACCTTTTCTTCTTTTTATTATTATATGGCTCTCCCTTTGGTTTCCTAATAAGCGTCGCTGCATGATTTTACATTTCCACCTGTTTAGTCTTATGACCATGAGGCGTTTTGGGATGCAAATAAAAATTCTTGGATGTACATGTTTATTTCTAAGCCTTTTGTTTAGTGACACGTATTGATGATAATGTCCTAGTCATCTCTTTTTTTTTGTTAAATTGGATGTGCATATGGTTTTTGGAGTTTATAAGCAATGGTGATAATCTGTTGAGTTCTTTGTCCCCTTTTTCTGTTCCTTGTGAAATAGCTATGTGTTTCATGGTCTTAACGAAATAAAAAGGCCTTTTCTTTCTCCATCAATTCCTAAACAATTTGGGATTTTAAGATGAACAGACTTTGAGATTATTGCAATGGCCATGGCAAATAATATCCTTTTAGGGTTTTACGAACTGCAAGATAATCCTATTTAGTATTATTAAAAAACCCAAAATTCTCCATCTTCCCTATAAATCTCATTCTTCTTAAACAAATCTAGTTATCTAAATAAACAATCTTCTCCCTAATTAATTCATTTCAATTTCTCCAATCTTATCTTTAAAATAATTGGCATTTTTAACGATGGATTAACCTTAAGACTATTGCAATGACGATGAAATCTTAGTAATCTAGAGGCAATAATATTTCTTTAAGGTTTCTGAAGTGCGAGTTAATCCTATTAGGGTATCACTGACAAATCCAAATTTTCATCAATTCTTTTTCCTCAAAATTTAATTTTATTCTTAAAATCTTTTCTATTTAAATCACCCTTACTTGATTTCAAAACAAATAAGTAAAACAAATGAAATAATAACAAATAAATCAATTGACACTAAAGTTTAATATGGAAAACCTTCTTACTGCAGAGAGTAAAAACCGCAAGACCTAGCTCGCATAAATTTTCCACTATCAAAGGGCACAAATTGAGTTCTTTGTAGCTATACAAGTAGACAATCATCAATATACGGAAAATAACCATTTTTAATGATACAACAATTAAACCCCTTTGAAGTTGATGATATCTCTATACATCACATCCTCTTTAACGTCCGTTACTAGATGGAAAATTACCGTTCTTGACGACATTACATTTAAGCCCAATTGCAGTTGACTTCACTGTTAGTCCAACAACTTTCCCCAAAACATTGAGAGAACCAAGAAATTAGAACTTGCCTCAAATCGTATGCATTCACTCTTTGATTTTTTTTTTTTTTCTTTTTGTGTGAACCTAGGGTATTTTTTAGTTAAAAGTTAAAGACTAATCATTTTTGAAGTGTAAATATCACAAAAATTATCTGCCAACTATGTTAGACCTTGTTAGTTCACTCTTTAATTATTTTAATCAATTACTTGCAAATTAAAATTTATATATAGGGCTGCAAGACGCAATCTAAATTATTGTAAATATATTCATCATAAACTATTAAAAATACAAAAGGAAAAACACAAATTTTATTGCAATATTGGTGAGGAGTATAGATTATAATATTATTCATATTATTTATTAGGTTAAAATGCATAAGATTCTCTTGAATTAAGGGTCAATTTTAAAAAATTCTCTTAACCTTTAAAATTTTACATAAAACCCTATTCAACTAACTAAAATGTATAAAAAAAATCCCTTTCTTTAGTTTTTTTGTTAAATTATAGACGGAACCCTAAATTATCATAAAAAAAGACTAAAATAACCCTAATTCATTTTCTTGAAGGATACTTTGCAATTCATTTGTTGAAGCTAGACGCAATGAGCCACTTGAGACTGGCCCTGCAATCTTCTCAATAAGGGTAGCCACTATGAGATGAAGATGGTGTGCAGATGAACACAGAATGAGCAGGGGTTTGGCTCAACCAATGGCTTTAACTTTTTATGAAAGAGTAAAGGCTTGTGAAGGGACAGCTCCCTCCTTGGATGAGCACGGGGCATAGTCAAGTAGAACCGGGTTGCATTGCTTGATGCTCCAATCAAAAACAAATCAGTGAGGCCATGCCAATATGACTAAATATGCATTAAAAAGGTCAATACCTCCCCTATGACACCAAAAAAATATTGAAGAAGAATGAAACGAAGTGAGAGACTGGAGGGTAGGGAAAAGAGTTGAGGTGATAAGCCTCGACGATTAGGAGAAGCAAAACAAAATTCAGATTTAGCTGAAAAAGAAGCAACAATATGGATACCATGATCAATCCCCATCAATAAAGAAGAATCTTTCTAAATGACTTCAGTTCAATGGGGCCTTGAAGCATCTAAAAGATGCTAGGGTTGTAAATGACATAGCGTTCAAGACAAGGGGAAGGGAACATTATCAATAGAACTTGGTTGGATTCAGGCTAGGATAGTGATGTCCATTCATAACCAGTTTTGAAAAGGTTTGCTCATGCTGGAGGGAGCATCCTTGTTCTGTGACTTCCCAAGAAACTATCTCATATCTAGGTCATATGCTTGGAACAATCGTACAATTTTGGCAATTCAAAAAGGAGTCTTCCTCACTTTCTACCTGTGGCCTTTGATGATGGTGGGTTGAAGCGGATTCTACGTGGTTGGACTGCATAATTAGAATTAGCATAATTTTGGTCTTTTTCTTATGGTAATTTAGGATTTTATCTATAATTTAATAAGAAAACTAACAGAATGAGTCTTTTACACATTTTAATTAGTTAAATAGAGTTTTGTGTAAAATTTTAAAGTTTAAAAAAATTTTTTAAAATTGACCCTTAATTCAAAAGAATTTTATACATTTTAACCTATTTATTACTAATTTACTATAACAATATTGTACAAGGAAAAATATTTTTAATTCATTTTTTTAACTATACTTGAATTCTATTATATTTCATTGAAAACAACTTTTTCTCTCAAATCATTTTTCGTTTGTTTGATTTGATATCAATTTATATAGGACCTAAGAAAACCCAAAAAATATCAATCATATTTATTAGATATGAAAACAACAAATTTAAATACAAAGCAAAGTATTAGAAAAATAGGAAATCTTTCTAAATTTTTTGGTAGTTAAATATTAGGGAAATGATTGTGCAAATAGCGTGAGAGTTGTCTCCATGCAGAAAAAACAAATTAGAAGAGAGAAAAACGGGGAAGTGAGAGTGAGAGAGTATATAAAGTATGTTTTATCTATAAATATATATGCTCTAAATATTAAATACTTATTTATTCAGCTTTCTTGAGTTTTTGGATAAATTATTCATGTAATAGCCTGATGGCAGTATGGGCAGGAAATCCAATATTGATGGAACAAGTGCGACTATCGTGTTCTTACAATCACTTTCCCAACAGACTCTCCAAGTGTCTCAAGACAGATTGAACATGTTTTTGAAGCACAACTAGGATCTTCATCGAAGCTCACGGTTGTGAAAGAAGTCACTGAGGTTGTCACTTACCCAGCTGCAAGCTGATCACCATCACTTCCTTCATGTTCAAACTTGAGTACTGAGGTGGCTTGAAGCTCAACATGTATATGCCAAGTCAGCCGCTGTCCTTGACGGTTAAAGTTGTTACAGGTGAGCATGTCCACGGTGCAAGTAACCACACGCTCAAGAATGACTTCTAGAATCTCGGAAGGAAGTGGGACGGTGAGAAAGATGTCGAGCAAGAAAATAACATTGCCTTGCATATGACAGAAAGCTATCATGTTGCAGGAAACCATGAAAGTGTCAGTGAATGAGTTGACGGGAATTAGGGAGTTTGTGGTCTGGGCGAGTTGGAGAAAGTGGGTGTATGAAAAATGAATAAAGAAGCAGTCGTGGAGATGCTGCAGGTGTTGATATTCTAGTGGCATTGGTAAGACCTGTAGGAAGGAGCTTCTTACTGGAAATCTTACTATTCTTGTATAAATAACTGCATTGGTCGAAAACTATAGGGTAAACATGAAAGTAATGAGACTATGGACTTCAATAGGGATTCTGCTACCGGTCACGATAGTGCTACTTTATTCACCTAATAGGGATTCTGCTCTTGAATTATTTTCTCTCTCTGCATGGCCAAGCTTAGGTGCCTTAATTTGTTCTTCATTTGTTAATTGGTGCTGGTGCTTTAGGAACGAACTAAAATAGCTGGCTTGTAGATTGGAGTAAATGGTTGCAGTACGTAGTTTGATGAAAATTAATCCATTTATTTTAATTCCTGTGTCCTGCTTTTCTATGCTATCTCATTTTTGAACAGTAAGTGTGATAGCATAATTATTTATCACTAGTGAGGCTCAATTTAGTCAACATATTCTTGTTTTGTTACCCTCTTATTTGTAGAGGGGAATAAGTTGATATTGAAATTGAAGCTTTGGACCGTTGGCAGTGATCTTTTGAATGCGTCGGTTCTTTTAGACGTTTAATATGCTGAAAGATTCTCGGGTTCTTTTTTAACATGTTTTGATGTCTATTGTTCAACCCTACCCCAACCTTTCTTGATATAATTTATAACCCTTTTGAATGTGTACAAATTTTGGGAATATTTAATGTCATACGTCAATAGAAATGTCATTGTCTTCTCGTCACGGAATTTTACCGTTGGAATTTATCATTTATTCCTTAAGTCTTCGTAACCACTACTTGTAAACTTTATGATGTTGGAATTTTTATATTGTCCTCTATCTTATACAGTTACACTAATTTTGGAATGCATTAGTGAAGCTTTTTCTTCACAAACATGTTATATCATTCTTAGTTGACTACAAAAGAAGTTTCAGTCAGTCACTGCATATAACCACCTTGTAAAAATGTTATGCAGTTAAGATCAAACATGTTATTTCACTCTTAGTAGACTACAAAAGAAGTTTCACTCTTTGATATTATTTTTTCACTCTTGGCAGTGCTATTCTCTGTGTGTCTCTTTTTGCTTTTGAATTTTTTGTGATAATTTCTTTTTGGCAATATGGTGAGTGCAAATAATAATATCCTGTAAATGAAATTCTGGGAGATTTCATTCTTTTTCAATAGGTTTGGACTAAGTCTGGCAATAAGTCTGAGATTGGCACATCATGTAAATTTTAGCTTATTGTGAATCTGTTTGCTAATTGATTCTTTTATTTTCATGCACCCTTTAAATGCTGCTATATGTGCATTGTACTCAATTTAAAAGTCAGACTTCTACAATTAATTGCAGAAGTTTGTGCCCGTGAGGAAGGAGGAAACTAATTCTGTTCATGTACTTGTACTTGTATTGGGACTCTTGACATACATCTTTACTCCAATTTTTATCTGACCTTAATTTCTGATGACAGAAAAAAATTATTGGAGATGGAGTGCAAATGATGATTAATCAATATACTTTTATTTCCTTGTTTTAGTTTTTCTTACCATGCAATTATGCTTTTTCCTTCCACCTGATGTGCCTTTCTTTCTTCTATCCTCCCTAAGCACACATCTGTATGTATTTCTACTAAAATTCCGTTTTAACTGACATGTATGATGTATCTCCCATATATAACACCATTTTCAGTCCTTCTACGTGCATCTTCAAACTTCTTGGTTGATACTGGTATATATACTGACCAAAAGCAAAAATAGTTGATTTTAACTCTGAAAGTCTGCTGGTTCCTCTCTCTCTTTCTTCGTGTAACCTGGCCTATATCAATTCACATGTGTAGATCTGTCATATATATAGGAACATTTGCTGATATGGGCCTTAGTTATTATCCTGCCATACTTGCAGTTATATATAGTCACAATGTTACTGTTCAGCTTTGTTCTTATTCTGTGAACAAAAACATTTGTAAAATTGAAGATGACGATTTGATTGTTATTGAAGTATATAAGTCATTTACATTAGTAGAAAGAATGAATTCTCCTCACCTAAAATTTAAAGGTATGCACATCATGGTATTCAGTCTGCATAACACATGAAATTTTTATCATATCCAAGATCTTTACTCTGGCTCACTGTTGGGTTCCAAAATAAATATAGGCTTTGGTTACCTAGCTGCACATCCGACTGGATGCCTAGTGGCTTCTACTACTATGTTGTTGAATGATTTGTGTTATATGCATGTGTCGGCTTTGTGTTGAGGTTGGCTGAGTAGTCCATAATTCTATAATTTAATTTTACCAAAGACAAAACTACAAAATTTTGAATTTGAGTGTAATTTTTTTTCTATTGTCTAATAGTCCATAGTTCTATAACATGTTTTCACTGTTTGATATTATTTTTTCACTATTGGCAGTGCTATTCTCTATGTGATTGCTGTTTTATTTGCATGATTGTTGTTTATGTGTTGATTCTATTAGTAGTTTGAATTTTGAAACTCGATAAAAATAGGTAGCTTTAGAATTTTGTTCAAAAGCAAGGAAGCAGGTTGGAAGTGATATATGTTTTGTCTAGCTATTAAAGAGCAGTTATCCAAGTTACCATATTATGCTTGTTCTTGGGCCAAAGCTTGTAGGTAGTGGGAAAATTTTTCTTTTAATATTTGGTTTTGTAAAAGGAAGAGGATTATATTAGGTAATCAATAACTAATATAAAACTTTGTCGAATCCCTTAAGACATGGATAAACAAAATTATAGTGCTAATGCTAGGATGTTAATCAAAAGTAACATGCTATATGGCTCGAGTACAGTTGGTAACAAGAGAAAAATTGAGAGAAGTATTGATCAGCTAGAAATGAGACAAAAAAATAATTAGTGAGATGAGATCTAAAATGTATGAGGGATTTTACCAATCTTTAGGAACAAAGAATGTGGAATGGCAAATATACAAGCTTGCTAAAGGAAGGGAAAGGAAAACAAGCAATCTGGATCAAGTGAAATACATTAAGGATGAAGAGGGAAAAGTCTTGGTAACAGAAGGAGATATAAAAAAAAGTTGGAGGAGTTATTTCACAAGGTTTTCAATGAGGAGTAGATAACAAGTATAGACATGGAAGGTTTAACTACTCAAGAAAAAGATCAAAACTTTACTTTTTATTATAGAATTTAGGAAGTTGAGTTGAAGGAGGTACTTAAGAAGATAGACAATGGTAAGGCTATGGGTCCTGATAACATACCTATTCAGGTTTGGAGATGTTTAGGAGAGAAAGATGTATTTTGTCTCATCAAGTTATTCAATGAGATATTAAGGTCTAAGAGGATACCAGATGAATAGAGGAAGAGTACATTAATAACCATTTACAAGAATAAGGAAGATATTCAGAATTGTGGAAACTACCGAAACTCATGAGTCATAATATGAAACTTTGGGAAAGAGTGATTGAACACAAATTAAGAAAAAAAGACTCATATATTAGAGAACTAATTTGGTTTTATGCCCAGAAGATCAACTATAGAGGTCATATATCTTTTATGGGGTTTGATGGAATGGCACCAAAGTAGAAAAAAAGACTTACATATGATTTTCATTGATTTGGAAAAAGCTTATGATAGAGTGCCAAAGGACGTCTTATGGAAGGCATTGAAAAAGAAGGGTATTTGTATTGCTTATATTATTGCTATAAATGATATGTATGATGGGGTTACAACAAGTGTGAGGACTTAAGGAGGGGTAACAAAAGATTTCTTCATAAAGATTGGTTTGCATCAAAGGTCATCCTTAAGTTTATACCTTTTTCACTTTAGTGATGGATGTACTTATTGGACACATCCAAGATGTAGTCCCAAAATATATGCTTTTTATATATGATACAGTCCTAGTAGAAGAGTCAAGTGAGGAGGTTAATTAAAAATTGGAGATATAGAGAAAAGCCTTGAAATCAAAAGATTTTTGTTTAAGCAGGAGTAAAATAGAATATATAGAGTGTAAATTTAGTAAGAGGTGAGAAATAATGATTTAGGATAAAAATTAGGGAGCATAATATACCATAGGTGTCCAAATTTTGATATCTTAGAGCAATTTTATAAAATAATAAAGAGATTGATGAGGATGTCACACATAGGATCAAGCTAGGTAGATGAAATGAAAAAATGCCTTAAAGCTCATTTATGGTCACAACATATCTAGCAAGCTTAAAGGAAAGTTTTATTAAACTACAATTAGACTAGCTATGCTCTATGATAGTGAGAGTTGGGCTTTGAAAGGTCAACACGAGCAAAAAATATGAGTGGCAAAGATGAGAATGTTGAGATGGATGAGTCAACATACAAGAAAAGACAAAATTCAAAATGATTATAATCGGAAGAGCATTGTTGTGGTACCTATTGAGGAGAAAATGACAAAAACTCAGTTACAATAGTTTGGGCATTTGCAATGAAGACCACAAGAGGTTCTAGTAAGAAAGATTAATCAAATGGTTTTTCACCCAATGAAGAGACATAGAAGAAGACCAAAAGAACACTTAGAGAGGTTATTAAAAGAGACCTTTGGTTGGATGGTATTTCTAAAAACTTAGTTTTGGATAAAACTTTATGACGGCATTTAATCCATATAGTTAACCCCACCTAATGGGATAAGGCACTATTTGTTGCTATTGTTATTGTTGTAATATTTGGTTTTGTAGATAGTTTACTTAGCATTGTTGTTTCCATGTATATGAGTTTTAGATAACATGAGAAAAGATGACAAATGGAGTTCACTTTTCCTTAATGCTAAATCTCTTTTGATATTTTAAAAAAAATTAAAAACTATCATTATTACAAGGCCCCATTCCTATAAGATTGATACATATGATTGGATTTTCTTCTCTTGCTATATATGTTCAAACCAATGGGAGATTATTTATGGTCTTGCCATTACTTGTGCTCGCTTTTTCAATGAAAATAATAAGGTGTGATAGGTAAGGTTATTATAAGTATTTTGCACACTTGTGAAAAGTTGGGGACAGATAAATAAAGTTTGTGCATTCTTTATACAAAGTATTTAACAAAGTTTTCATATACAATGAATAGAAAATTACTCTAATAAGTGGTAATACTTTTCGTTGCATGCATGAAGTGTTGAATAACATCTGCCATGGAATATTTGAAGAATATATGCTGCTTAAGAGTTGGCATGTTGATAGGTAATAATATTACCATGAGAAAAATTCTTTATTTGTTCCCAATATAGTAATTGATTTCCATTGTCAAGAATTAATAAGTACAACAGTTGTCAAATAACCAAGTTATAATATGATAATTTTTTCTTTGTTTATGTGTAGGGGTCCACAATGAACAAAATTACCTTGGAAGTATATGTTGATGGTAAAATTTAGTTTGCTACTAAGATAACTTATGTTGGAAGAGATGTAGATGAGGAGGAGGATTATGGTATTGACTTTTTATCAGTGTTACATCTTAAGAAGTATGTGCATAAAGAAAGTTATCTGAATGCTTCAAACTTTTGGTTCAAGTTTGGAGAAGAGAAAATGTTTGAAATTAGAGTGTTTGATACTAATGAAGCTATTAGGACAAATTTTAACAAAGTAAAGTCTTCTACTTTAGGTTTGAGTGTGCAAGTATACATGGAGCATAAAATAGATGCATTAGAGATTTGTGATAATGCAAAGATACCATTGTTTCCTTCTACCAATAATGAGGCTCTTGCTAAGGTTGAGAAAGTACCACCATATGCTCCTACTAAGTCTACTGATTGTTAACACAATGGCATTACATCGAAGTATAATAGAGAGCATCGGGGGTTAGAAGTTAAGGTGCACCATTGAATGGTGCTATTGACTCAACTACTTGTGAGCATATTCTTGGGTTAGATGAGGAGATGCTTGTGGATGTTGAAGTTAATTGGACTAGGTGACTTTTTAGATAGTGATAATGAAGAGCTTGATTTATTTTGCGAGATAGGTGTTGGAGATATTACACCTGATGTCTAAACAATAAGATTTCAACTGACTTTATGTTATGCAACTTATGTATAACCAATGTAAATTAATAGTGTTTTCTTTACTCTTACAAGCAACCACAAAAGTACTAGACATGATAGAAATAACACTAATGCTACAGGGACATCTCACTAAAATACCCTGCAAGGGTCAATATGGAAGAAGACAATGGCCCTTGTGTTGATGATGTGGATTAGGATGGTGTGATTCATTCAAATTATGATAACAGTGATGAGCTTAATAGTTTGTTAGGTTTTTATGATGAGAGGGGAATTAGTAAATATGCAGAGTTCAATGAAAAAATAGACATGAACAAAAGGATTGAGTTGAAGATGGGAATAAAATTCATGGATTACAGAGTGTACAAAAAACTTTTGATGCATAATTGTATTCAAAATAAAATTGATTTTCATTACATATACAATTAGGTTACTAGGATAACAGTGAAGTGTAAAGCTAACTATGGTTGGATAATTCATGCTTCATAAACACAACAAAAGGATGAATTTCAAATAAAAACTCTAAGTGTCTTGGTTATAATTGTGGCTGGATTAGGGAAAATAGCAAGGTGATTGTAGATTGGGTGTCTATTAGTATTTGAACAACATTAGAGATCAGTTTGATTAGAGCCAATCAAATACACAAGATCATAATGTGGAAGTATCCACATACAAAGCACATAGAACCATAAGGAAAGCAATTGATATTTTTTATTGCACTAGTAATGATTAGTTTGGCAAGCTAAGTAACTATTGTGTAGCCAAAAAATTTAGCCTAGGCAACACACTTCTAGTGCAATCTCATATGCAAGTATTTGAGAGATTGTATGTCAGCTTTGATGCATGTAAGAAGGGGTTCATAAGTACTTGTAAGCTGATTATATGTGTTCATAGTTGTTTCTCAAAAGGTCAGTTTGGTAATAAACTTTTATGTGCCTTTGGAAAGGATAGCAATAAGATTATATTTCTCATTGCCTTTGCTATAATTGAAGTTGAAAATAAGGATAGGTGGACATTGTTCTTGAATTTATTTATTAAGGATATTGGGATATTTGATGATAATCGATAAGTCATCATGTCAACAATTAGAAGGTAAAAGCACTATTTTGTTGCCTACATTTTGAATTGTGCATGCTATTATGGCATATTATTTGGCTGCCACCTAACCTATTTTCAGTCTTCTAATGTTGTAGGGGTTTTAGGAAACACTAAAGAGTTTTGGATAATTTACAATGCTCATAAAACTCAAATATGACTGTAGGCCCTTAGAAATGTATTTTTGTTGTAATAAGGCACCACAAAGTCTTTGGGGACTCACCTCATCTTATAAATGCTTGCCATACTATGATCACATGATATGCTAGTCAAGTCTTATCTTCTACAAGTGCATGTTCTCCTATTCAAGTCAACACTTTTCTTGAATACCATGCACTTCCCACTTCAAACCTCCTATCCCCTATGTTGTGTCAAATATATTGAGAATCCTTTTTGGCCTTCTCTAATTTTGTCTAAATCCCTGGCAAATAGGACCCTAGAGTTAGCAATAACTTCTTTCATGGTAATGAATCATTTCATCATCATCCTTTTTATTACCTCACAAAAATTCTGCATTGGCTCATCTCATGCCTCCAAAATGAAGAAATTGAAGGTCCCATCTATATTATTCTACAAAATATCACACTTTGTGGATGGATCAAATGCATGGTTGCTTCATATAGATGGATGAAATTATTGCAACCACTTTTCGGCTTCCCTGATTAACTTCTTTTTTTTTTCATTCGGTGAGCAAACTTAGCCTTTGTGGTCGCCCTATAGCAATCCATAGCTCATCCTTCAAGCTTTTTCCTTTGATTTGTAACTTGAAATTTGCATATAAATGCCACACACACCACCTATGCAAATATCCCAAACTCTTTAGTATTTCCTACATACCCTACAATATTAAAAGTATTATAATAAGTTAGGTGACAACCAAGCAATGTACTATAAAAACATGCACAATTTAGAATAAAGGGAACAAAATGATGTTTTTACCTTCTACTTATTTGACATGATTACCCATTGCTTATCCTCAAATGTCCCAATATTCTCAATAAATAAATTCAAAAAACTTAACCTAGGCAACACACTAAGTATTTGAGAGATTGTATGTCAACTTTGATGCATACAATAAGGGGTTCATAAGTGCTTGTAGGCCGATTATGTGTTGATATTTGTTTCTTAAAGGGTCAATTTGGCAGTCAACTTTTATGTGCCTTTGCTATAGGATAGTTTCATGTGGTTCTTGAATTTATTTATTGAGAATATTGGGACATTTAAGGACAAGCGATGGGTCATCATGTTAGACAAGTAGAAGGTAAAAACACTATATTGTTGTTCATATTCTGAATTGTGCATGTTTTTATAGCATATTGCTCAGTTGTCACCTAACTTGTTTTCATGTTTTTGATATTGTAAGGCTTGTAGAAAACACTAAAGAGTTTGGGATGATTTCATAGGTGACCTGTGGTGCATTTATATGTGAATTTTAAGTTACAGTTCAAAGAAAAACGTTTGAAGGATGAGCTATAGAATGCTACTAGGGCAATCACTCAGGCTAGGTTTGCTCATCACATGAAAAATCTAAAGAAGTTGGATGTGAAAACAAAAAAGTGGTTATATCAGTTTCATCCATCTATGTGGAGCAAGCATGTTTTTGACCCATCCACAAAGTGTGATATCTTGCAAAATAATATAAACAGAACCTTCAATTCCTTCATCTTTAAGGCAAGAGACAAGTGAGTATTGACTTTGTGTGAGGTTATATGAAACAATTTATTGCAAAAAAAGAAGGTATTGCTAACTATAAGGGTCCTATTTGCCAAAAAATTTAGACAAAATTAGAAAAAAGCAAAGAAGGATTCTCAATACATTTGTCACAACACAGGGGATGAGAGGTCTGAAGTAGAGAGTACATGGTGTTCAAGAAAAATGGTTGACTTGAATAGGAGAACATGCACTTGTAGAAGATGAGACTTGACTAGCATATCATGTGAGCATGGCATGGCAAGCATTTATAAGATGAGGTGAGTCCCAAAAGTCTTTGTGATTCCTTATTACAACAAAGATTCATTGCTAAGGGCCTATAGTCATATATAAGTTTTATGAGCTTTGTAAATTATCCAAAACTCTATAGTGTTTCTTGCAAGTCCTACAACACTAGTAGAATGAAAACAAGTTAGGTGATAATCAAACAATATGCCATAACAAACATGCACAATTCAGAATATAGGCAACAAAATAGTGATTTACCTTCTACTTGTCTTAATGACCCATTGCTTATCCTCAAATGTCCCAATATCCTTAATAAATAAATTCAAGAATCATGTCTATCTTTATTTCTAACTTCAATTATAACAAAGGTAATGGGAAATATAATCTCATTGCCATCCTTTACAAAGGCACATAAAAGCTAACAACCAAACCAACCCTTGTAAGCACACACAATTAGCCTACAAGTACTTAAGGACCCCTTCTTGCATGCATTAAATTGATATACAATCTCTCAAATACTTTTGTATGAGATTGTACAAGAAGTGTGTTGCTTAAGCTAAATTTTTTGACTGCATCACAATAACTTCTTAGCTTGCCAAACTACTCTTTATTAATGATATCCATAATATCAATCGTCTTCCTCGTGGCTCTATATGCTTTGTATGTGGACACCTCAACATTATGATCCTATTGTAATTGATTGGCAAAAGTTATAAGCTTCCAATCAGTTTGATCACTAATGTTGTCCAAATGCTTGTTAGACAGCCAATCTGCAATCACCTATTATTCTGCCTAATCCATCCGCAATTATGCTTAAGACACTTGAAAGTCTTTATTTGAGATTCATCCTTTTGTTGCGTATGTAAAGCATAAATTCTCTAACAATTGTTAATTTTACATTTCACTATTATCGTAATAGCATAATTGTACATGTAGCGAAAATCAATTCTAATATAAAGACAAAGTGCACCAAAAGTTTTCTATACACTCTATAATCTGCCAACTTCATTCCTATCTTCAGTTTAATCCTTTTTCTCATGTTTGTTTTTTTGTTGAACTTTGCATATCTATTGATTCCCCTTTCATCATTGGAAACTATTAAGCTCATCACTATCATTATAGTTTGAATGAATCACACCATCCTAATCCACATCATTAGCACAAGGGCCACTATTTTCTTCCACATTGGCCACTGCTCGACTATTTTGATGAGATGTCCCTACAACATTAGTGCTATATCTAAGGTGGTCAATAAAGATTAAGAAAACACTGTTAATTCACATTGTTTATGCATAAATTGCATAACATAAAGTGGGTTGAAATCTTGTTGTCTAGACATCAGGTGTAATATCTCTAACACCTATCTTGCCAAGCAAATTAGGCTCTTCATTATCATTGTCTAAAATGTCAACCCTAACCAAATTAACTTCAACATCCTCAAGCATCTCCTCATCTAACCCCAAAATATGCTTACAAGTGGTTGAGTCACCCTCCAATGGTACTCATTGACTTCTATCCCCCCCATGCTCTCTATCATAGTCGGTTGTAGTGCCACTGTGTTAACAAGCAGCAAACTTAGTAGAAGCATCTAGTGGTACTTCCTTAACCTTAGTATCAACCTCACTATTAGTAGAAGGAAGTAATGATATATCTACATTATCACAAATCTTTTATGTGTCTATTTCATACTCCACGTATTCTTGCATACTCAAACTTGGAGAAGATGATTTTGTTTTCTTAAAAATTGTTTTTTATTATTATTTATAATGGATAGGTTCTAAACTCTTTATATTTATTATAATGCTATTTTATATTATATTATATAACATATAAACTATAAAGGTTAAGGAACCTCTTAGTATATTACTCATATGTCCCACAAGAAACAAACCCCTACCCCATGGCACTCAAATTACTCACATTGTTAATTAATTACCCATTCTTATTTTGATGATTTTCTTTAATTGGCTTAATTATTTTGATCTTCTTCAATTATTTTAATGTTTAATTATGATATCTTTTATAAATTAACAATAATTGTTAATTTATTTTTGAATCTCTACTTATTTATCTTAAATTATATATAAAAGACATTTAGGTGTCTCTTGTTTTTGAGATTTTATCATATTGTATTGTATCAATGTTGTATTCCGTATTTGTGCTTCCTAAGATATAACATTTTTGTGATGAAAAAGCTTCACTAATGCATTCAAAAATTAGGTTGAAGGCTTTGGCATTGAAAATCAACAATGGACTACATGCCTACTTTCATTGTGGTGAGGTCTGCAAGATAAATTTGTATCCTTCAATTGAGTACTTTTGCAAGCTTCTCTATTAAGTAGCAATGGAGCAAAAGTTTGATGGGACACACCTTGTCCATGCCCAATTTCCCTTCAAAACCAGCTAAATTTGGCTAGGATCATATGAGACAATTAACTTACGAATCCTTAGTTACTACTTTTGACATTCATGCATGGGAGAAAAATTAGAGAATTGCTGAAAACCATAAGCAAGTAGAATCTACCAACTCTGACATCAATTTATCCTTTGTAGACTACCCTGTAAATCAATTTAATTAACTTGGATATGTCATTTAGCATTTAGGTATAGTTGCTTATTATTGGTGCCAAATTTTTGCATTATTTGAATTTGTACATATATTCAATACCATCTCAAATTTACCATGGCTTAGTTTGGATACACAACTTAATTAAGTACTTATATCATAAAAACTTTTTAATGAAGCTCTATTGATATAAGTGCAGCATAAAATAAGTAAATTTATATTTGGATATACATTTTAATAAGCATTTATAGAATAAATATAGTGTTTGGATACAAAATTTCATAAGTGCTTATAACTATAAAATTACCAAATCAACCCTGAACTTCCCTTCACCAAACACTTTCTTTCTTTCTTTTTTAACCAAAAATATGATAATAAGCATTGAGACGTACTTCATCTGAGATGAAGTTTGTCTATGCTACAAAAACGTGTGCCATGAGCAATACGCTGCTTGCATGCTTGGTGAGGTACTAGCGGTTGGCATAATTTGTCTTAGTTACTTTAAGAGAGGTTCACTTATAGTTACTATGGCACACCTTAGTTGCTTTAGAGAATGTCTATTTAGGACAACCATGACATGTCCTGCCTATTCACATGAATGCTACATGGCTTGCACGCCAATGGGATGCATTGCATTGCTTGCGTGTTTAACACAAAACCAATGTTTACCATGACATGTATTGGCTATCTAAAGAGAGGTTTATTTGGGGCTACCATAGCATGCCTTAGTTGCCTTAAGGGAGGTTCACGTGGGGCTGCATGACACATCATGTTTACCCACATAGGTGCTAGGACATAGCTTGTGTGCCAATGCTACTCACAGGTGTTATGACACGGCTTGTGTGCCAACATAGCGCGATGCTTGTGGGAGCCATGGTTTAGCCTACCCACCGACCTATGTCACTTTATGCAAGTCTATTTCTATCTCTGTTACTCATTTTTTACTTTGTAATAAAGATGAAGTAAAGGATGAGAACCTATAATTGTCAACAAAATTTCATTAAAAGAATCCCACATAACTAGTTATCCACTTCTACAAGGGCTTATTTTTGTGAGCTTCAATTTTTAACTTATGAATATATGTTCAAAATAACTTATTTAAGTATTTGAATAATTTTTATAAATATATCCAAACACTCACAAAAAATCTTGTAAGCATTTTTTTCTCTACATGAGTGCTTTATTAAGCTTATCCAAATGGGGCCTATGTCTATACAATAGTATTGCAGGTACTTTTGGTTTCTTGAATGTATTCATTACTGTTAAGTTACTTGATCTTTGATAACAAGGAATATTATTCATACTTGATCTTTGATAACAAGGAATATTATTCCTTATCAAAATTGTTTATAATACTATTAATTGTTAGATGTATATATAACAAATTGATTACAAATAAATATAATTGATAATGAAGTATACATGATGAGTAGGGTATTTTATCACTAATGTCATATTTTTTTTTTTATTTTTGGTTGAAGTTACTAATGTTATGTTTATATAGTGACCACACAATTCATCACATTAATGCCGCTAGATCACAATGAGAAAAACTAATAACTACTTTTTCTAAAACAGTGCGTGAAGAATAAGTAATTTAAATAATTTATATAATCTATGCATTATAATTTTAAGAAACTTATAATTTCAAATTTAAAGAAATGCAATAATGTAGTAATCACATCTACTTTTCACTTGTAAAGATTTTCTGTATTCTAAACAAATCAAAAACAACAATTTTTTCATAATTATAATATAAATATGAATAACCATGGCCACATTAATGCAAAATAATATAAAGCAACAATTCAATTATTTGTGTAGTTTTCTCGAAGAGATCAATTTAGTGTGATTTTGAAAAATTGTACCTTCTAAAGTTGGCTTTTACTTGGTCAATGGTATAGAACTAAAGTTGCTAGAGTGGCAACAAGCAACAGTAAAAGTGTTGTGCACTTTCCCTATCTCCTTCACACGGTCCGATTAATTATTATTTTAAATTTTATGGGTATTTTTCTATGAGGGAGCCACCAACACACGTTAGGGAATGCAAGTGGTGGTCAAATTGTATTTTAATATATGCTATCTAAATATGTATATTTTATTCCTGAAACATGAAGCATGGTTTTGACGGCCGTACATAAATTTTCAACAAAGATTACAATTTTTGATTAAAAAAAAATTAGAGGCAACTTTACAAGTTTTAGAGTATAAGTCAATGTAATTATTTTGTTAGTGTGAAACCAAATAAATGGTATAAAATTTATGCAAACCCATATTTATTTTTTAATAGAACCAGTTATATACAATAAATATTTTAAAATTCATGCAAAAGTAATAAAATTAACTTTTACTATTATTTTCGTATATGTTAATTCCTAAATATTCTCTAAATGTACCTGTATATGTATAGATTACACAATCAAACATTTTCCTTTCTTAACTGCAACCAATAACTTTAACCAGCAACCAAGCTATCTCTGAGCTACAACAATATCTTTTTATTAAGTAATCATTATTATACTTTTTTAAACTTGAGTGCCGATTGTTAAAGTTACATTAATTGGTAATTATTGAAGTTACATTAAATGAACTCTTAACTCCTAACATACGCAACTTATACACTAAGTCAACGCAAGAATATACACATAATTAAAGGTAAGGGTGCTGTAAGTAGAACAAAACAGATCAGCCTGAATCAAAGCCATTAAAATTCAATTTTAGTCAATTTTTTAGTTACTGCATTTAACCTTCCTAATATGTCCATCTATAATCAAACATAATAACGTTATGAATAGAAAGGGAAAGAAGTAGCTAAGAATTTATATATATCAATAGCTGAAATTAACTTCTTCACCAAATTAAAACAATGTTGTTCATATAATGTATTCTCTCTCCTAAGTGAAAGGTGGGATTCAATCCTTTCTTTTATGGTGTTGGCTACACAACAACATTCAACCTTTTACTTTTCTAAGTACTGATTTTTTTTTATTGGTGAAATAACTTTACAAACTACAGAAGCTAATACCTTCACAAATAGAATAGCTCATTTCATATACTAGTTAGTTTGCCATGATACTAATTAATTGTGTATGGAGAACTGAAGTCTGTAAATCGTAATGCGACGAATTATAAAGAAAAATATATAATTGATAAATTAAATTGAGTACCATTACATATTCCAAAATCAAAATCGACATTTTAATGGTGCAGCAATATTCGATGTTATCGTGGGACTTATTTCCTTAAGTATCTAAATTTAAATTCAAAATTTTGTGTGTGCTTAAGAGATTTTCTATGCCTTCAATTATAAAAAAAAAAAAGTTCAAAATCAAAAAGTATACCCTACCTAATTATTCTCACAACATTGACACACAATAAATAAATACAAAATTTATATTTTGTAAGACAATACAGTGAAAATAATTTTGTGATTTCAATAGCATAAGTCTTCCAAAATTTCTTTGTTGAAAATAAGAATTGTATGGTAATCTTTAGTTAAAAAAAACAATAACAAAGAAACCAACTATTAAGATACACCATTCTACTGGTTATCCTGTCTTATTCTATCATATTCACTTGTGGTCCTCTACTATAATTGACTTTGGTATCAACCGTCATTGTACACGTTAGATGGATGTAGTTGTATTGAACACCTTTGCTGGATTTTTGTTTCTACCGGTTAGAGCTTTTCTAGCTAGATTTCATGTTTGTAAAAGGCTCATCTTATTAAGTATAAATTTTTAAATTATTTAGGTCAACATTTCATAATTTTATTCATAAAAATTAATAAATTTAATGTATTATAAAAATTAAATAAAAATAAAGTTATAAAAATAATAAAATGACCATTATTATGATAATTGTTTGTTTGTAAAGAATATAAAATTTCATTTACATATTAAAGATATAGTAATGCTAGACATTCTAAAATTTATATTAAACTTACACAAAAAAATCAACTACTTAAAATAACTCAAAGATGTAACATAAATCAGTCCTTTAACCTGTGTCCACATTTTACAATCTATCCACTATTTAATAAATAAATTCCTCTAAAAAATTAAAATCTCAATACATCCACAATCTAGCCTTTAAAAAATAACATCAAAATAATATATGCATACCATAGGACTTTTTATACATTTTTAATGGTAACATTTTCACAAACCATATGTACAATTTCAAGCTCAAATTGATTGTGACATTAAAATCCCACACAATCAATCCAATATACCATCGGCACCTGTCATACTTCCCCAATAATAATCACCTAGGGACCTTTTTCTTGTCCAACAGTGTAGCTCACTTTCTCAACGAAGAAAGCTCACTATTTATAATATTTTTTCTCTATCAAAAATTTGGTTTCTTCTCTATCAAGTAATATCTTTTTCTTTCCTACAAGATTTCTTATTTATATTTTTATTAATTTTCTTTTTGTAATCACATAATTCTTTCCTTTTCTTCATTTTTTTTCAAAATTAGAAAAATTTAAGGTAAAAAGGCCAAGAAGTCCACTACTCTAGCTACTATTATATCAAACTCACTTCGGCATCATCCACCGTTCTACATGTTACATGGATTTTTCTTTGCACTTGAATTCATCCCACATAATATTTTCTTTTTCAAAAAATCATTTCATTTCTGATCACAAATGTTTCAATCATGGTTTTGATTTGTTGGGTCATGAATTGATAGAAAATTAGAGTAATAAAAGATAAGGATTGGATGGTGAGAAATATTGGAAGTGTAATAAAAAAAAAGATTTTGACAAGTGTTGTGTGGTGCAGAACTAAAGTTGCAAGTGTGACAGAAAGCAACAACATGTAAGTGTAGTGTGTAATTTCCTTGACACAAAGAAACACAATTGGATGGAAATGAAGCACATGAAAGGGTAATGACTAGTAAAGTAGTGGCAAATGAACCCTCAACTACGTTTCCTTGGTCTTTACCCCCTCACTTATGTAAGTAACTTAAAAAAGACAAGCTGATCTATTTAAAATATCTAAAAATTCAAAATGAAAAGAAAAAATAATTTTTGTACAATTTTTTTTTACAATTTATGCATAAATTGTCATATAATAGTATTTGAATTGAATGGACCTAACAAAATTAAGAAATTTTGGAATGAATTTCTTGGGACATCAATCATATGACTTCCGTGAAAACTTTTAGGAAAGAGTTTGTACAAATTGGAATTAGGATGAGTTGCAACCCAAACATAGTTTTCAAAAAAAAAAAAAAGTCATTTGTGGGGTAACATTAAACAACTTAATTAAGGAATTTTCGAATGAGTTGAATATGAATGATATAACTTTCATCAAAGCTTTAAAATTTTAAATTTTTAAGGAAACAAAAATGGGATGAGTTGGAATCGTTGACACTTTTTCTATGCGTGTAATTCCCTTGATAAAGACAACAAAATTGGATGGGACTATAGCAACTAATTGAACGATGACTTGGAAAGTAAAGTCTATACCACAATTTTCCTCCCACATGCATGACTCAAGTGAGGAGAAGCTAGCAATATAATTGTGACGTTATCTTCATAAGTAAAAGTTTTCTATCAAGCTAATATTCTATTAAAATTCATATATTAAAACTCAATAAATACTTGTATTAAAAATCAAATTCTACTTTATTTATATGTTGGATTACAAATTAAAATCTATTTTTATAATTTTTATAAAATTTTAAATATTTACTTTTTTTGTGAAGTATTTAAAATAATATCAATTACTTCACTTATATAAAGCTGATAATAACTTTTGAAAAGTCTTATTTTCTTTGATACTTTTTCTATACATGTAATTCCCACAATATTGGATGGCAATATAGCAAATAATTGAGCGATGACTTGAAAAGTAAAGTCTATGCTACAATTTTCCTCTCACATGCATGACTCAAGTAAAGAGAAGCTAACAATATAATTATGACGTCATCTTTATAAGTAAAAGTTTCCTATCAAGATAATATTCTATTAAAATTCATATATTAAAACTCAATAAATACTTGTATTAGAAATCAAATTCTACTTTATTTCTATATTTAATTAGAAATTAAAATCTATTTTATAAATTTTATAAAATTTTAAATATTTACTCTTTTTGTTAAGTATTTAAAATAATATCAATTACTTCACTTATATAAAGCTTATAATAACTTTTGAAACGTCTTATTTGCTTTGATACTTTTTTATTTAAATTCAAATTAATATAAAGTTTAACAAATATTTTTATTAAGAATTCAACTGTACTCATATTTACTTGATATAATTTTTATTTTTATGTCCAGTTAAAAATTAAGCTCTATTTTTATATTTTTATAAAAATTGTAGCTTTTAATTTTTTTTATTAAGTATTTAATATAATGAATTATTCGTCTATGTAAAGAAGAAAATTATGCTATTTCATAGTTAATTTTTTAAAATTTTACGTATAATATGTGTTTAAATTTAGTATATATAAATTTGACTATGATAATTTTGAATTGTTGGACCTGTTAATGAAACTCCCTTGACCAGCAATTGATTGATGTTACCATTGCTCTAAATAAAAGACACATCACTGTCGTACATTCTCGGTCTCATTTGTGATAATTGGGCTTCCACTGTCACTTTACGAAAAGGGCTATTACCAGAAGCTGGATCTGTACTTCTAGCTATGAAAGTAGATGCATTAGACACAAGTCAAGCATTTTGTAGATGCCTGAGAAGTTTGATTCATCAGAAACTATGAAAGTAGATGCATGTAGTTGTATTGAACACCTTTGGTGGATTTTCTTTTCCACCGGTTAGAGCTTTTCTAGCTAGATTTCATTATTGTTTGGATCTTTCATAAGCAATTAGGGTTTGTGACTTGGTGATCAAGGGATTGTAATTTCTAATAATAATTGTTAAATATATTTTCATGATTTCATATTTATAAAAGCCTCATCTTATTAAGTGTACATTTTTAAATTATTTAAGTCGATATTTCATAATTTTATTCATAAAAATTAATAAATGCAATGTATTATAAAAAATTAAATAAAAATAAAGTTATAAAAATAATAAAATGACCATTATTATGATAATTGTTCGTTTATAAAGAATATAAAATTGTATTTACATATTAAAGATATATGAGCTATTTTGCAAAATTAAATATCATTAAATATTTTATTAAAAATTTTAAATTATTAAATTTATTAAATTTTACTAATTAAATTATAGAATTGAGATTTTTAATCAATATAAAATAGTAATAACCCCAAAATATATGTTATCACTATTATATTACTCTCACAAAATATTTTAAGTAAATATTAAAAATATATATAAAGAACTAGAAGTGCATCAAAATTTTCTACACTTATACAAGTGAAATAATGTTATACGTACATAAAAAAAAATTGTACTCTGACTATATAATTTTTCACAATTTTTTCCTAAAATTTTTCTCACAGCAAAACCATATTACAATACGTTCTCGTGTACCCTTTGTCCCACAAGCGGGGCTAGTCCCACATTTAATACTTTTGAGTAAATGATATTTCTATATTTTGCGGGACTAATGTTATTTAAAAATATTTCTGGTCAGCATCTGTGAACCGCAAGAAAGATATTTTGTATGTCTTTCAGCTTGCAAAAGATACAAAAAGAGGTTGATCCTCAGCCATAGCCCAAGACAAGAGTCAAAGCATCATTTCTATCTAGGAGGCTGGTTGAGAGAAGTGGAGAAGACGGTAGTTAAGATGTCAGCCCGTCATGATGACAATGGAGTCGGAGTGGGAAAGCCATAATGAGCATGATAGTTCTGGCGGATAGTGGGATGGCTGGATTAGCTTCTAAGACAAGGCAAATCAATAAGAAGGAGTAGGAAAGGGCCAATTAAGCTTTTTCATTCTCACTCTTTTATCAAACCTGCTGCTATTTTATTTAGATAGCCTCATCTTTCTTCCATTCCCTCAACCCTCTAGCTAGTGGCTTCTGGTTCCGCTTTGCTTTGTCACCTTTCCACTAGCCACATTACAATTACATGCAATGCAGAGCCTTGCAAATTACTCCAAGCTAGTTTTAGGTTTTTAGCATTTTCTGATTAAGTTCTACGCGTAGAAGAATCAGCTGCTGAGAAGCGCTCTTCCTAACATGGCAGTCCTCTGTGCGTTGCTGTTTCTGGGTTTCTTCTGGATTGAAATTAACGTCATCTCCTCCTTTACTGATCCACAAGACGGTAATGTTACATACTAGCCCTTTCATTTATCAAATATCAATTGGGTATATTTCTTTTAATTTAGCTGTATTTGAACAATCTTTTGATTCATTAAAGTGTATTTGCTAAGTGGATATTTACCTAACTGGTGTCAAATCCGTACCTTGAGAATGTAGTTGTATATGATCAATGTTTAAGGTTCATGTTCCCAAGTTGTGGGATTTTGCTTTCTTCTGGAATGAAAGAGTATTCACCAAAGGAAGCAGCGAAACCAGCACAAATATGGTCACCGAAATAACAAAATCCTGCTTAAGTAGTAGACACTCTCTACAATTTTGTCATGCCTTGGCACATGATAAATTGCAGCCTTAACAGGCCAATTATAGATGGGTTTTGCCTAACACCATAGAATACTCATTGGAATCTAGCCAGTTCTGCTCTCTTCCCCCAAAGTCAGGTCTGTAAATGTAGCATCTCATCATAGAACTCTACACAATTTGCTTGATGGTGAAAATTATAAAGTTAAAAAATTTGTAGTTTCTGTGAAGAATACTTCCTGAAGAACACATTTGCCAAAAATAAAATGCCATGACTCCATATCAAATAGAGTAATGATCCAAATACTCATTATAATGAGTAATTGGGCAGATCATGGATTTCGTGGCAACAAGAATATTTGTGGACCTTTCGTTGGCTTTAAAGCAGCAAAAATTTCACGTAGCTTGCAGAACTTCATTGGTTTGTTATTTGTCAACTTTATAATAATTCATCCTCGCTGAAATATATACAATTCTTTTAAGAAATCCTTGTCTAAACTCAGTCACTGCCATCTTGCTTCTTGGTTTGGGCACTTTTGTATTTATGTACTCCATATATGCTGGTGCAGCTGCTGTACTCCGATCTTTAAAGGACATATGGCAAAACACACCACCCAGCTGGGATAAATCCGATGACCCTTGTGGAGAACCTTGGGAAGGGGTGACCTGCAACAGATCAAGGATTACGTCATTGTAATAATTTTTTAATTGACTACATTTTGCATTACTTGATTCTTATGTTTTTTAGCATGCTAATTTTATAGTCTTTGAACTGTGATTTTAACTAACAATTGAAGTGATTCATGATTGGGTCATGGGCATTCTAAAATACAGGGGATTGTCAACCATGGGCCTCAGAGGTAAACTAGGTGGAGACATTGGGGGACTCACTGAATTGAGATCCTTGTAAGAAACATTTTTCCCTCTTGTTATAACAGTACTAAAGGCTAGAATTAGGGTTGCATCATCTTTTATCCATCTAGCCAGAGGAAAATGATATCTCAAAGTAGACTGCGACCGTAATATTGATTGTCATAACAAAGAATTTCAATCTAGCATAGCATTTCTTGTGCTAATTGACTTTATCAATAACTGCAGGGACTTATCATTTAACAGAGGTTTAACAGGTTCTCTCTCTCCACAATTAGGAGAGCTAAGACAGCTAAATATTCTGTAAGATCCAAGAAAGGAGACAATTTTACCTAATGTCATTCTTTTGTGCAACTTATATTTTTAAAACTCAATTGTATGATTCCTTTTTTCTGTTATTTTTCTTTCAGGATTTTAGCTGGTTGCGGCTTCAGTGGCCAAATCCCAGATGAATTGGGAAACCTTTCAGACCTATCTTTCTTGTAATAATAACATTAGAAGAAGCATTTCTATTTATATTAAATTAGTTACTCCCAAACACCTGCCTCCCCAGGCATCCCCTTCGCTGATGAAAAATACATTATTGTCTTTAAATTCTGCAGGGCTTTGAATTCGAACAACTTCTCTGGACAAATACCTCCTTCATTGGGAAAACTCTCCAAACTCTATTGGCTGGACTTAGCAGACAATCAATTGTCTGGGCCTCTCCCTGTTTCAACCTCCACCACTCCTGGATTAGACCTTCTTTTGAAGGCTAAGCACTTGTGAGTATTTTCTAGGTTGTTCAACTAAAAATATATTAAATTAATGTTGCTTTTTCTTTTCTTTAAGTTGAAATTACAGTGTTGAGTATTGAAGCAACAATTTTTTTATTTTTACCTAATGCAGCCATTTCAATAAGAACCAACTTTCAGGTTCCATTCCACCCACACTTTTCAGTTCAGAGATGGTACTTATACATATGTAAGTTAGCATTTCGACATCTATTTGGTTTTATAAGCCACTACTTCTTCTAAATTTTGTGTCTCTTCTTGATAGATTATTTGATGGAAATCGTTTAACTGGGACTGTACCTTCTACAATAGGATTAGTTCAGACAGTTGAGGTTCTGTAAGTAATACGTTCCTTCTTACTTCTATGTATTTTATATCCAGTTCCATTTATTCTCTTCCCCATATCTTCGTTTTTCTTTTCCTTATTTTTACTAAATATCATATTACATTGATGTTCTTTTTCTTTCTTCTTCCAATTTATGGCAGCCGACTTGACAGAAATTTTCTGACAGGAGAAGTTCCATCAAATCTCAATAACCTTACGAACATCAATGAATTGTGGGTGCTGACATTTGAGATATGGACATGTTTAAACAATTTTTCATTATAAACTTAATGGAGATAAACTCCTGTGATATTGTTTTCTATCAGGAATTTAGCACATAATAACTTCACAGGCCCCTTGCCAGACTTAACTCAAATGGATAACCTCAATTATGTGTAAGTAGTTAGCATATGCTGATGTTTCACCTTCTTCAATATAATCTTATATTTCCCACCAAAACAATAATGATTTTTTTTATGACGCTATTTAACTTCTAATCTTGGGCAGAGATCTTAGTAACAACTCTTTTGATCCATCTGAAGCTCCAACTTGGTTCTCAACTCTTCTGTCACTCACCACTCTGTAAGTCTTCACCAAATATTCTAAAGGAAACAATGAAGTTCTCCCTTTTATGAATTACCATGTATTCTAATGGAGTGTTTCTGCACAATCTATGTTGTTTTTTAAGAATTATGGAGTTTGGATCACTTCAAGGCCCTCTGCCATCAAAACTTTTCAGCATTCCCCAAATACAGCAAGTGTAGGTCCTTAATTTCAACATTCAAGATATGTGAAAGATATTCATAATATATTGTGAACCATGTAATGGTAATTGTTAATTGGTTTCTTTTCAATTCTTCTCAGCAAACTAAGGAACAATGCATTGAACAACACACTGGACATGGGCGACAGCATTAGTTCCCAGTTGCAGCTCGTAGATTTGCAAGACAACCAAATTTCGTCAGTTACACTGAGTTCTGGATACAAAAATTCATTGATGTGAGGAAGTTTATGCTCCTTAAGTTGATACTTCATATGCTTTTTTTCTTTACATGGCCTTGTTCCTGATGTCCAACTGTTGACTTTCAGTCTGATGGGTAATCCTGTATGCCTTACTGCTTTGTCAAATACTATTTACTGCCAACTTCAACAACAGCCTAAAAAGCCCTACTCCACCAGCTTGGCTAATTGTGGAAGCAAATCTTGTCCACCTGATCAGAAGCTCAGCCCCCAAAGTTGTGAGTGTGCCTATCCATATGAAGGAATGTTGTACTTCAGAGGACCATTGTTCAGAGAATTGTCAAATGTAAATATATTCCATTCACTTGAGATGAGCCTCTGGGTGAAATTGGGTCTCACGCCTGGCTCAGTTTCTCTGCAAAATCCCTTCTTCAATAGTGATGATTATCTTCAAGTGCAGCTGGCACTGTTTCCACCAACAGCAACATATTTTAATAGGTCAGAGATTCAAAGAATAGGGTTTGAATTGAGTAATCAGACTTACAAGCCTCCACCAGAATTTGGACCCTATTACTTCATTGCATTTCCTTATGCTTTCCCAGGTAAGATGGAAACACTATGTACTTACAACTTCAACCTCTGCTACGGTTTATATGACTTTCAAGTAAATTTTTTCAGCCTCGTCTGGCCAAACTTCTCTCAGTCGAGGTGTTGTGATTGGGATAGCAATTTGCAGCACATTTCTGGTTCTCAGCCTCGCAGGGTTAGGGATATATGCAATTATGCAAAAGAAACGCGCAGAAAAAGCCATTGGATTAAGTAGACCATTTGGTAATTTTTCCATGTACTCTGATTTTATTTTTTTTTAAAACTAACATACAAAAGCTCCAATCTCCAAAGATCATCAGCTGCATGCTTTGATCATACCATGATTTCGTCTGTGTTCCAGCATCCTGGGCACCTAGTGGCAAGGATAGTGGAGGTGCACCACAATTAAAGGGCGCTAGATGGTTCTCTTATGATGAACTCAAAAAGTGCACCAGCAATTTCTCCGAAAGAAATGAAATAGGATTTGGAGGCTATGGCAAGGTATTACCTATATGTTAACATATGTATAAGCACAATACTTGTAATTGTTTAATAATTTGCTTTTATTGGTTCTAGGTCTACAAAGGGATACTCCCTGATGGACAATTGGTTGCAATCAAACGAGCTCAGCAAGGATCAATGCAAGGAGGACTTGAGTTCAAGACTGAAATTGAGTTGCTTTCACGAGTTCACCACAAGAATCTTGTTGGCCTTGTTGGCTTTTGCTTTGAACAAGGAGAACAGATGTTAGTTTATGAATATATGCCCAATGGAACACTTAAGGAGAGTTTGTCAGGTCAATTCACTATCCAAAACACTCAAGTAGCAAGCTTATTGCTCTTGAGAAGCAATAACATTTTTAGAACTCATGGTTGACATTGATAGTGATTAAATTAATTATTTGGAGGATCATTGCATCTGGTTGAAATGTCAAAGTAGTGATAGAGGTTTCGTTGCGGCTGCTTTCTTGGCATTTTACAATCACTAGAGAAATAGTTTAAATCTTCTTTAACATGATTATTTGCATCAATATGCCTTGCAGGGAGATCTGCCGTTCATCTTGACTGGAAAAGGAGACTCCGCATTGCTCTCGGCTCGGCCAGAGGACTTGCTTATTTACATGAACTTGCAAACCCTCCCATAATTCACAGAGATGTAAAGTCGACAAATATCTTGCTTGATGAAAATTTGACAGCAAAGGTTGCAGATTTTGGCTTGTCTAAGCTAGTATCAGACAGTGAAAAAGGACACGTTTCGACTCAAGTCAAAGGCACATTGGTAAGTAATTTGCACCTTCTTTTGTGTTGTGGAGATTTTCATTCTGATTTATTCGTACTTGCACCCAGCACAACCTTCTGTTCAAACATATTGAGCACAATCAAAATCCTAATCTACGTCAATAAATAGATTCACATTTTATTTGTTTAACTTTGTCATAAGACAAATTTAGAATAAATATTGCATCTCAGGAAAAAAAACAAAAATCTAGTGTAGTAAGTTTAATAAAGGGAAATTTGAAGAAGGACATCTATTGAGAGTAATGTTTACTTTTAAGGAGACAAACATCCAATGGTTCATTTAATTTAAATATGGTTTAAAATTTCATTCAAAAGAATACAAACTATTAAATTTATTGTATTTCACAAATTAAACTGTGATATTCACAAATCTCACAGCTCACATTTTCCTTTATAAGCTTTTAGGAGATCCTTGTAGGTGGGAACATCTTTTTCCAATGATTATTGGATCCCTGAAGATAAATATCTTATGCACCTGGTCCTTCTCATTTATTTTCTCTTTTATTAAACGTCACTTTAAAGTAGCTTGATATGGATTTCCATGCTTGAAGCCGGATGAAAAACATGATTTTAAAAAAAAAATGAAATACTTGTAACCTTTTTGCACACAAGCAAATTCTTACTTGAATTTTATGGAATTAAAAGTTGCATAAACTTCTTGTGCCTCTTTTATTCTCTTTCTGTTTTCTATTGGCTTTGGCAATAACAACTTGATAAATGAAATACTTTACATTTGCAGGGTTACCTAGATCCTGAATATTACATGACCCAACAGCTAACGGAGAAGAGTGATGTGTACAGTTTTGGGGTGGTTATGCTTGAACTGGTAACTGCCAGGCAACCTATTGAGAAGGGAAAATACATTGTTCGCGAGGTGCGCATGTCAATAAATAAGAATGATGAAGAGCATTATGGCTTAAGGGAACTCATGGATCCAGCGGTTAGAAACACACCTAATCTTATAGGATTTGGAAGATTCTTGGAGTTGGCAATGCAATGCGTTGAGGAATCAGCTGCAGACCGTCCAACAATGAGTGAAGTTGTAAAAGCACTTGAAACCATTCTACAGAATGATGGAATGAACACAAACTCCACTTCTGCATCTTCATCTGCCACAGACTTTGGAGTTTCTAAAGGTGCTATGAGACATCCTTACGTTGATACTTTCACTAAGAAGGACATTGGTGAAAGCAATGCCTTCGATTACAGCGGGGGGTACACGCTTTCAGCAAAGGTTGAACCCAAATAGTAGCTATTTTGTGGAGTAATATTGGATGCACGAGATTATATTGCATAATAATTACAAAATATCAAATAGTGATCAAGCTATTTGTGTTTTACAAAGAACCAAATAGTGAATAAGCTATTTGTGTTTTGCATAATCTTTATGCATTAAACTTTGTGCAACAATCATTACTCATTTTTATGGATTATTTTTATTATTTTTTGTTTTCCTTTCTTATTACACACAATTAGTGTTTCATTTTTTTTCTTTTTGTTTTGAGAAAATGGAGAAAGAAGTGAATAGTTGAAGTAACTATCAGCTATATATATATATTCTTATATTGTAGGTTTGACACTTCTAAATTTTTTGGTTTTGAGAAAGTGGACAAGTTTATAGTTTAAATAACTATCAACCATCTATGGCTTCTTATTTTGTAGGTTGACACTCTAAAAAAAAACAATTTTTTTGTCTTATGAAAACTAAAGGAAAAGTTAAGAATCCAAGTTATTACTACTCATTATACATAAACTTTTTATTTGTAATTCTTTTATTCTTACAAATTAAATTCCATAAAAATTTTACTTAAAATAATTTAAACTATTAAATTTATTGAATTTTACAAACTAAATCATAAGACTTATAAATTTAACTATTAATATTTTTTTTGTAAACTTTTAGTGTCTCTTTTTAAGTGAAAGCATCTTTTTCTTTTATATGATAGTATGTGTTTTATATTTGTGAAAAAACCAAAAATTTAGGTCTAACACTATATACTTGTATAGATACCAGGTTTTCTTGCTCTGTTTATGGAAATTTTTTATTTTTCATTTAGTTGTCAATTGTCTTTTTAATTAGTGCATAAAATATTTAGAAGGGTCTTGCTATATTATCTCTCTCTTTTAACTACCCCACTTTTTCAATTATATTACAATAGAAAATGATCACCACATCATCCATTTTTTTAAGAATATCTGACTAAGGTAGGTAGGAAGAAAAAAGCAAAAGCATAACCACACACTATTTGAAAAGATATCAAATCGTAATTAGCACAAGTAACAAAGTCTAAAAAAAACTAATACAATATTCTATAAAGCTTATGTAAGCGACTACATTTAGTGGTGGGATCTAAATGATTGGCAAGAGGTCATAGATTAAAATTTCATATTGATCCACATTTTGCTGCAAAATTATTCATAAAAGTGAGGAAATATCTATTTACTACTTTTGATATTGGTTTAATTGGTGTACTTAAGTTTGAATGCGCGAACTCAAGGTACTTAGTTGCTCTTAATCTCTTTCTTAATTTAGAGGTCTTTGAACATTCCTTTCTAAAAGCTCCAATGCTTCAAAGTCTTAAATGTCAAAGAGTTTATTCAACTTCAATATTAACCTTGAAACAGTTTCCTTAACTTACAATGTCAGTGAAAGCATTTTATTTTTGGCCATTTTCACATTTGTAATCTATGTATCATATTTGTCTCTCAAATTTACATTTGAATGTTACATCTGAATATCATAACCTATTACAAAAGTAAACATTTCACAAGTCATCAACCTGCATGATCTCAATCCACAACTCATTGCATGGCATAGCCAACCATACAAGATGTGTAGCATGGGTCCTCTATTTGTGTACAATCTCATCTACTAACTACATCCCATAGGGGTTAAATATCTTTTAATAAATGATTCTTTGTTAAATAAGTGATTGTATATAGACATGCACATATCCCATAATGAGAAGGGATATGATTGTAGTTAGATAGGTGTTGATAACTCTCTTAGTTTAACACTTTGTAACATGGGCTCATATTGTGTGTGTGTGTGTGTGTGTGTGTGTGTGCCAATGATCAATGGCAATGCAAATTTTCCAAATTCTCAAATATTTTTCATAGCTTTTATCCAATAATTGACTAATCCAAGATAATATTTAGTATGTAATAAACATCTGCAATGGAACGTACCTTGTCATTTTGTATTTCAAGAACAATATTATCATTTGCTTTCCCTAGCCTTTGTGATAAGTCTCTGAAAGTTACACTTCTATAGTCTTGTTCATCTACAGAAAACAACTCTTTTCTTTCATACACATGATTTGATGCACCAATGTCAAGATACCAAGTAGTAGAATTTTATGTGCCTTGATTATCAATGGCTAGCAAAGAAAGATCTTTTGCTTCCTTTTCTTTTTTATTAGTGCACTTCATCCTTTATACATAATTATTATTATAATAATACTCAAACACATGTCTAAACTTCTTACAAATTTTGGTGTTGAATTTTTTATTTTTTGTATCTTCATGTTCTTCACCTCATTCTCTACTTTGATGATGGCTTCAGCCACAGCATGTTCCTAAGTATAAATATGATGTTCTATTTTCCCATAATTTTTAGTTCCATAAATGGATACGATCAATCAAAACCATGCCCTCCATGTCGAAACCCTATACTTCTCTAAAATTCTTTTTTCTAATAGTCATTTTTTTGGTACTTCTAGGTAAGTTTGGTCTATAACACTTGCTTCAGAGATTTTTTTCGAATGACCTAAAAAGCCACTGCTCAAAGGCCTACAAAGAGCCCATAAATTTTTCCATTGACATTTTTTGTAATCACTATATGCTTCAAATGTAATAGCTACATAATTAAATTTTGGATTCAAATATCTTAAAATTTTCTTTATCATTCTTACATCTTTGATGTCTTCATCATTCCTCTCCATTTGATATGTGATTGAAATTACTCTATTGAAGTGATTTACAATTGATTTAGGTGACTTCATCCTTAGACTATCAGATTCCACTCTTAGTGCTTGAAGTCAAATTTGATTTACTTTCGCAACTCTATTCCCATGATTCTTTGGAAGTCTTTGCTGGAGCAATAATCTTGCATGTAGCTTCATCTACTCTTTCATATATTGTATATAATGCCTTCTTCTCTTCTTTTCTCAACTCTTATAGCTCCTCTTATTCTTCTTTCTTTAGTCTTTCTTCTTCCTCTGTAGTATTTGCCTTGTAGCCATCTTCTACTTTGTCCTAGACATCAAGAGAACCTTCATTTGAATACATTAAAGATAAATTTTTTTTTAGTCTTAGTGCTTAAGCTTGAAACTTGTTACTTTTATTTGTCATGGAAAACCAAAGCTCTTTGTGTGTAATATTAATTGTTTAGATAAGATATTTAATTGGTAGTAGGAGCACACATGATAGAAAAACTGTCAAACACTTTATTTTTTCTCATGCATACGTTGCATAACACCTTAATTTTTTCTTAGTTCTTACACAATGCTCACTCTCTTTTTCTCTATGGAAATTAACCTATTCTTTCTAGTATTTTTATCTCTCACTTCTACAAATTATTTAGTGCACACAACGTTGAGTATATATATAACTCTTAGGACACTCTATTACACATGCAACTTTTTTGCATATTTGTCACACTTTCAACTACATAAATCACACCTAACATATAGTCACATGCATTGACTATGCTAGATTATCACAACACTATCTTTTAATACTTGTGTCTTACTATTTCAACTAACAAATATCACTAATTGAAAATGCATGATTGGTCATCAAATTTAGCTTGTCTTTAATTTGTCCAGTATTTTAGCATGTTTCTTTCACCATTGTTCACATGCAGAATGCATCTTCTTTTTTGTTTTAAACCAAGGCATTGAATGCTTTTACAATATCTTTGTGCATGATTATAGCATGGAGAAAGTATACACGAGCAAATGACATGCAACCTAACTAAACCTAACTCCAATCAATTCATATAATCTTGTTTTGGTCCAAATGTAGTAAAAAAATTGGTCTGATTTGGGTTTAAATTTACCAACCTGGATTGTTATGGTTAGGTTTTTGGTCTAAGAACACAAACTCAAAAGTAACATGACTCGACCATAGACAAATTTAATAAATATAATGATCTTTGTTATTTCCTCAACCCATTTTCATTTTGTACGCTTCTTTTCTAACTTCTCTTTTGCTACTAAAATTATTCATAAAAGTGAGAAAATATCTATTACTACATTTGATATTAGTTTGATTTGTCTACATAAATTTGAATGTACCAAATCAAGGCACTCAGTTGCTCTTCTCAGTCTTTTCCTTAATTTGGATGTCTTTCTTGCTACTTGTTCATTACACAAATTTCGCATAAATTGCTTGAATGTTCATTTCATATCATGCCTTAAATGTTCATTTTTTAGCATGCCTTGAACATTCCTTTCTAAAAGCTCCAATCCTTCAAAACTAAAATGATAGCCTTAAATGTCAAATAATTTATTCATTTTCAATATTAGCCTTGAAATAATTTCTTTAACTTACCCTCAATGTCAACGAAAACATTTTTTTTTTTTGGCCATTTTCACATTTGCAATCTACAAATCATATTTATCTCTCAAACTTTGAATGTTGCATTCAAATATCATAACCTATTACAAAAGCAAACATTCCATGAGTCATCAACCTACGTGTGCATAATCCAAAACTCATTGCATGGCATAGCCAATCCTACAAGATGTGTAGTAGGAGTCTTCTACTTTAGTACAATGTCATCTACTAATGGCATCCCATAGGAGATAAATATCTTTTATTAGTTGATTCTTTGTTAGATAGGGGATTGTATATAAACTTGTACACATATCCCAAAATGAAATGGGATATGACAATAGTTAGATAGGTGTCAATAACTCTCTTAGTTTAGCACTTGGTAACATGGGCTCATATCATGTATACATGTATCTATACAGCAATGGTCAATGGAAATACAATTTTTCCAAATCTTCAAATATTTTTGCATAACATTTCTCCAATGATTGACCAAGCTCAAGATATTAATTTTTTTATTTGGTATGTAAGAAACATCTACAATAGAACATATCTTTTCGATTTACATTTCAAGGACAATATTACCTTTTGCTTTCCTATCCTTTGTGATAAGTCTCCAAAAATATATTCCTATAGTCTCATTCATCTATTTGAGAGAAGAGCTATTTTCTTTCATACATAAGATTTGATAAGATACAATGTAATAGAATTATATGTGTCTTGATTATCAATGGCTAGCAAAGAAAGATTTTTTTTATTCCTTTTCCTTTTCTTTTTGGTGCAATTCACCTTTTCTCCATTATAGTTATTATATTAACACTCTAATCCATAATGCTTAAACTTTTTATAAATTTAGTGCTTGCTTTTAGATTTTTCATATCTTCATCATTCTTCACCTCATTCTCTACTTCAATCATGGCTTTAGTCACAACCTCTTCCTCAATATAAATATGATGCTCTATTTTCTCATAATTTTCAATACCATGATATGAATACTATCTGCCAAAACCACGTCCTTCTTGTTGAAAGCCTTTACTTCTCTTCAATTCTCTTCTCTAAGAGCCATTTTTCTTGTACTTCAAGGTAAGTTTGGTTTGTAAAACTTGCTTCACAAATGTTTATTTGGATGACTTAAAGAGCCATTACTCAAGAGCCTATAGAGAGCCCATAAATTCTCCCATTGGCCCTAAGTTGAGAGGCTCGAGGTCAAACACAAGTTCAAGCTTTGGAGATAAACTTGTTGGGAGAGGCTATTAGTAACTGACTCTAAACGTGAATTAGTCTTGCACCCAATACTAGTGCAAGGATACTATGTGGAGTAATCCCAAAGTAAATATAAATTTTTCCATTGACATTTTTTGTATATCATTATGCTTCAGTGGTAATAGCAACATAATTAAACTTTGGATCCAAATATCTTAAAATTTTCTTTATCACTCTTACATCTTTAATGTCCTCATCATTCCTCTCCATTTGATATGAAATTGAAATTACTCTATTGAAGTAATTTAGAATTGATTTGGCCATTTTCATCTCTAGACCATCAAATTTTGCTCTAGGTACTTGAAGTCAAATTTTCTTTACTTTCACAACTCTACCAAATGATTTCTGTAGCAATCCCCATGCTTTTTTTGAAGTCTTTGCTAGAGCAATAATCTTGTTTGTAACTTTATCTACTACTTGATATATTGCATATAATGCCCTCTTCTATTCTTTTCTCAACTCTCATAGCTCATCTTTTTCTCCTTTCTTCATTCTTGCTTCTTCTTTTATAGTCTTTACCTTATAGCCATCTTCTACTATATCCTACACATCAAGAGAACTTTCATTCGAATACCTTACGGATATTTCTTTTTTTTTTTTTGTAAGCTTTAGTGCTTGATCTTGAAACTAATTACTTTTAAATGTTATAGAAAACCAAAGTTCTAATACAAGATGTTAAAAATTATGTTACAAATAATGTTTATTGTGTGTTATTAATTGTTTAGATAAGAAATTTAATTAAAAATAAGAGCATACATGATAGAAAAACTTTCAAGCACTTTATTATATTCTCACTTTCAAATTTAATTAGAAATAGGAGCATACATGATAGAAAAACTTTCAAACACTTTATTATATTCTCACTTTATTTTTTCTCACACATACATTGCAAACCGCCCTAATTTTAAATTATAGTTCTTACACTATGCTCACTCCTTTTCTCTATGGAAACCTCTCCTTTCTAGTTTTTTTGTCTCTCACTTCTACGGATTACTTAATGCGCAACAAGTGGAGTATTTATATAACTCTACACAAAGAAATTCTCTACATATTTGTCACACTTTCAACTACATAAATTCACACCTAACATGTAATCAAATGCATTGACTATGCTAAATTATCACAACATTGTCTTTTAGTACTTGTCTCTTACTATTTCAACTAACATATATAACTATAGAAAATGCATGGTTGGTCAACAAATTTAGCTTATCTTCAATTTGTTAACTATTTTAGCTCCTTTCATTCACCAATTTTCTCATGTAGAATGCATCTTCTTTTTTATTTTAAACCAAGGCATTGAATGGTTTGACAATATCCATGTGTATGATTATAATATGGAGCAAGTTTACATGCCAAATAAGGCTAAACAAATGATGTGCAACCTAACCAAACCTAACTCAAGCCAGTTCATATAATTTGGTTTTTGTCCAAATGTAGAAAAAAATTGATTTAATTCAAGTTCAAACTTACCAACCCAGATTATTGTTATGGATGTGTTTTTGGTCTAAGGACACCAGCTCAAGTAACTTGACTTGACTATAGATGAATTTATTAAATAAGATTATTTTTGTCATTTACTTAGCCAATTTTCATTTCTCATTCTTGTCTTCTGACTTCTCATTTAGTCTCTCTAACAATCACTCTCACACTACACACCTATTTCACTAAACTCTTTCATTCCCTCACTCATCATTTCACTTGGGCCATCTCTTCTCTACTTTAGTCTCTTGCATGCATCATCATTTGAGCACAATGGAATGGGCTCACCTCTAGTTCTAGCTTAATGAAAAATAAGATAGATTTAATTAAATGTTGTATATTGTATAATTATTTTATAATTTAAGATTTTAGAATTTATTTGGCATTTAGAATTATTGGGAATTTATCATTTTAGGAATTTATCTATTTGATTTTAGGTTATCCTATCCCCATAAGGGATAAGATTTATTTAGTTTAGAATTTCTATTCTATTGCATTTTAATTCTAGTAGGATTAGGATATAATATCTATTTAAATCATTGTACCCATCCCCAATAATCAGACTTATTATAATATTTGATATAATTTAAAAAATAGAGTTTTGTATTTCTTATTTTGTGTCCATTCTACATCATAGCCTCTAAGAAATGTTTGATGACTAACCACTGATTTACACCTCATGGGCTTGCACTTTTAGCTCATAGCATAGGGCAATGGGTTCAAGCCTTCAATGTATAAATTTCGCTACTTACCCCTTCAATGCAAAGTGCTATATGAATAAGAAGCAAGGGAGATCAAGGCTTATGATAATTTCAAGACATCCAATGAGGGTTGGAAAGAAATGAAGAGTGGAGGAGATAAAGTGTTTTAGGTGTTATAGTAATGTGTTTGTGTTTTGGTTTGGGGCTACCCACTTTGACTACCATCAACTCTTAGAAATTAAAGATCTTCTAAAGTCAACTCAGTTATTTGAGTTGAGTTGGCATTGTTGCCATCAATTATTGCACTTCAAAGTTTGATGGTGGGGGCTTCTTGGATTAAGGGTTCAGCTAGTTGATGGGGTGCAATTTTAGGATTTTTAGGTGAGGAGAGCTATTCCATTTCATGGTTTCTACCCTTTGAGGTTTCATGGTGTAGGGGATTGTAGTTTCTCTTTTATACTCACGGGATTTAAGTTTCTCATTTCATATTTTGTGACACAAAAAAATGAGAGTTCAACTTTGACTAGGGTTAGGTTAGTTTGATACCAATTTTAGCTAAATTGAATGAATCCAAGAGCAATGCATTTATCATCCAAATTGACTAAAAAACAGGGCGTAACCAACTTGGTTTATGTTCATTGGGTACAATGGAATTTGGTTGATTTGGTACTAGCCTACCAAGTCTCTTCATCTTCCCCAAACCAGAATTGTAGAGTAAAGACAAACCAAAATTATAGACAATAAATGTGCTAGATAACTAATATCAGATCAGCAACTTTGTAGATATGGAAAAAGCTCAACAAAGAAATAGATATGCAACTTGCTTCATCAAGGAAGGGATTTTTGTGTTGCAACTCAAATCATGAAGTTTGTATTAGATATGCAACTTAGCAAACATGGAAAGAGCTCAGCAAAGTAACAGATCTGTAACTTGCTTCATTCAGGAAGGAGCTTTTGGGTCTCAACTCGGTATAGTGACATTATGTCACCAGAGGAAGGGGTTTCTAGGTCATCAACTCACCTACTTTGCCCCCTCTCTTCTTCTTCCTTATTTGGGTGTTTCAAGGTCATCGATTCACCAAAATCAACCATGGATACAAATTGGAAGGAGAGAGTGCAAAGTTGCAGCAAATCGAAGGGGAAAGAAAGAGGAAATGCCAAGATGGAGAACTACTATGAGTCTAGTCTTTGGTGTTTGTCAAGCATGAGGATGAGGATCCAAAGACCCTATAGAGGGAGAGGAGAATTAGGGTTTGTTGAGAGATAGAGAGAATAAGAACCAAGATGAGAAATAGGGATGAAAGCTATAAGATATATTTTTTTAAAAAAATACAACTTTTGGGTTAGGTTGAGTTACTGCAAGTGAGAATTTTCCTAACCCCACTTATCCATTAATATCTGAATTATGGGTCAATTTTACCCATGACTTAATCAAGCATGAATCATTTCATTTTTTTCACTGGGTTTTGGGCTGGATCCTGACTTTGATAGTGCATGATTGAATTTTTGTTAAATATTTTAATAATATGTTAACAAAAGTTTTAAATTATTCTACTTTAATTATATAAAAATATATCCATTAAATTAAAATCATAGATAAATTGCATAAACCTCACAATCCAATATTAGGGCTTTTTGTATTTTTCTAATAATAAATTTTCAAAAAAAAAGTCATAAAATAATAAGAAAAAATATATACACATTTATTTAATTTTAGGTCATTTATAAATATATCTTTTTAATTATTATAACATTGTAAAACACTCATTCAACTATTAAAATAATATAATTTCACCCTTTTCATTTGTTTACTGTTTACGGTTATATAATTTATATATAATTACTAATACACTTGATGTTTTCTTATGGGCTAGTTGGGTGAACTCAAATTAAATAAAAATTATAAGGTTGATGTAATTTTGTGAATTGATTTTAACTTCATATTTTATTTCTTCTTTTCTTCTTTTATAATAAATATTCTTAATTTAATTATAATATATAAAACTTTTTTTAATACTATATAACTATTATCTTAGAATCTTTTAATTAAAATAATATTAAAATATATAAATAAAGTAATATATTTATATTATTGTAATAATTAAAAAATATTTTTATTATCTTTTATAATTAAAAATATATATTTATTATCTTTTATAATTAAAAATATATATTTATAAATAATTTAAAATTTTAAAAAATATGTATTCATTAAATAAAAAAAATGTGTACATTTTTTTCAAGCAATAATGAATGTAACTAGCGGTGATAAATTTTCGTATTTTAACCTTTAAAGTATGTTAGAAAAAGTGAGGAGCGTGGTTCATATCATCATCCTATTATTCTTCACCGATCGGATTCAGCAAGGCAGCGGCGTACATTGCAAACCCATAGAAATGCGTCCGCTCGTCCTCTCAGCCAACAGTTGCTTACTGCGGCAAGCTCTTCCCGTTTTGTTCCAGCCGTACAATTCCTTTCTCTCCCGATTCCTAACTGCTCCGGAAGCAGCAATCCGCGCAACCAGCGGCCATCGCAGCAATCCACCCGTTCTCATACATAATAGTGGTCTCCCTAGATATTTCACAGTATTTGCCTCCACTTCTTCACGCAACTTTACTACACGAGCGACGGATGTCAACGACCCTGGCTCTATCGACTTGCCTCTCATACAGTCCATGGAGAAGAAGGTTTTTTTTTTTTTTTTTTTTTTTTTTTTTTCTCTAGTTAAAAATCTATTTGAGATGTGTACATATTTTCATCTATTTTCCGCCTTATTGACAAATTTTCTAGCCAATATGGAAGATGGAAAGATTATCTGGGCAACAAAAGAGTGGTCTTGCTTTGGGTTTCTTCAATATTTCGATTTGATACACAATCAAAGTGGGCTGTTAATTTCTATCTTCTATTTATTAGTAAGTGAAAACTGCTTTTGATTGTACTAATTTCTCAACATACGAGTTTTCTGGAGTAATCTATCACTAATTGTTTTCCCCCACAATTTTTTTCTGTCAAAACATTTGTGAGAGTTTTTCATTTCTTAGTTTTGTGTGTTATTTTTCTCCATTCCTTTTAATTTTCAATTTTGAACTTGATCCAACAGATAAAGGAAGATCTCAATGCGGAATCAGTCACTGTAAAAGATGCTTATGGTGATGGTCGGCACGTCAGGTGATAATTTGTTTTAATTTTACAATTATATTTTAATAATTTGAACTGCCTTCTATTTTTTTTTTCCTTTTTCTTTTCTTGGTTGATGGCAAGTTTAGTTAGCTACCCACTAGGGAACTATCAGGTTCATGAAAAGTGTTTGAACAAGAAAATAAGAAGGAGTGATATTCGGATATAAATAAATTTAATATTATTGATCAATTATAACTTAAGTAATATAAGCTGTTATTTTTGTCCTAATATCCCCTCTTGTATTGTCAATTGGGGGCCTTCATTCTTTCCCAGTTCTCTTCTGCCTACTTATCAGTTGAGGAGTGATATGACTCATTTAAATATTATGGATTAATTATTGATTTAGTAATAGAAAGAAATGCACAAAAGAATTGTTAGTGTGTAAATCTGTGATATATTATAAACAAATAGGTGTTTCTGATAACATTCTGTAATCAGTACTTATTTCAGCTGTAATCTTATGACTATGTGCCCCTGAAGTGACTTTAATCAGTAGACAACACATTTTAGGTAAGTACTGAAAACTGTATACAAGTACAAAGGTGCATTTTCCCCCTAGTTTTTGGAGTTTTCTGTGTTTCTATGTTTGTTTATCTGGTGTCATTATTGTTTCATGCTTCTTCAATTTGAGCATTTTCTTGTAAGAGTGAAAATGAGTGGCAATTCGGTTATGTCGTTGTTTTTTTTTTTGTAATCTTATGGTCTCCACTTGCTTTTATAGTTACATTTTCTATGGAATTGATGTTATCTAGTGATAAGGGATTTTATTTAACGATGTTTTGATTAATCCCTCAAACCATGTTTGTTTCTAAAATTGCACTGATATCATTTTATAAGTTTAAATATCCACATTCCTCTAATGACTGTTAATATTGCTTTAAGATTTCCAGATCATGAAAGAATCAGTGACATACTTTTTAAATTATTTTATGAAGTTCAATGCTGTGACTTTGTTCTGAATGCAACCTTGTGTCTCTATATGTGTGGAAAGCTCAAGGGATAGTTTACCTAGTTAGTATATTTCTGAAACATTATTGCTGGAAGTCATAAATTACTGCCATATGTGTAGTATTGATAATTACTTGTCATGTTAATTAAAGATGGAGTGTTTCTGTGATGTCTTGTCATTTACTTTTTCTAATAATGAATTTGTTTTTTGGAGAAAAGACAAGACTTGTCATTTAGAAAAGATGAGCCTTGTCATTTTGAAATTTGGACAAAACATAGACCCACCAAATCTTTTGCCAATATTCATTTTTTTTTTTAAAGAATGGGGATGGTAAGAATTGAATTTCTGACCACTTGATCATAGAGACTATGTTACCATGTCAAGAAACCTAATTTTTAGAAGGCAACATGATTAAGTTAGTTTCTTAGTTTAAGTAACTATGTTAGGTTCATGGTTTAAGTATCTGAGTTAGTTTCCCAGTTTAAATAACTAAGCTAGTTTCCTAGTTTAAGTTGTATTATTTGGACTAAAAGAAGTTAGAATCGTATCTCTTGTTTTCTAGTTCAAATGGAGGAGTAGGGTGCCTGACTAGAATCAAGTTTGGTTTACCCTAGTTTTTGAATTTTCTTTCTCTTCACTCTCTCCTTAAAATTATTAGCATGGTATCAGAGCATGTCTGATCTCATGGGTCTTTGATAACCTCCCTTTGTTCCCCTTTCTCTTCTGCTTTCGTTCTAACTCAACCATCAGACCCTTGGAATCAATTTCAGCATATTAGGGAGCCAAATGAGAGAATTCTGGTAGTATGGTACAGACATTGCGGATGTTCATATGGTACTGTACAAACTCAATGTTCTTGCCTGGGTTAGAGGCCTGTTTGGCTGAAAATGGTAGGCTGCTTGGCTGATGTTCAACATTGATAGGGGCCAGTTTGGTTGAGAACAGTGCTACTGGATACCTGATTGGCTTAGATGAGTGGTGTCCAGGGAAGCCACTGATGCCTAGTACTACAACTAGGGCTGTTGCAGTAGTAAAGGGGGAACAAATAGAACCTATTTAGGTTTGTGCAGCACAGTAAGGGAGAGATAGACCCATGCTTGGTGGCTGGATGTTGGGTGAGAGTTGGTGAAATAGATGTTTGGAGACCATGAACTTGCATCCTAGAGAGTTGCAGACTTGCAGGTGGTGTGCAAACCAGGGCAAGTATGCAGCGTGGTGTGCAGGATTGGTGGAGGCTCGACCAGCACCAAATAGAGACAAACAAGTATGTAACTGCTTGGCCTTGAGCTTGCTGTGACAGACGGCAGTGACAAGGAACTTCACAAGGGAGTTGGAGCTGGACACTGCAATCCATAACAGCATCATTTAGTGGGATGGTGAATTTCATAAACAATGTGTTTCACCATTAGTTTAAAGCTGAATTTTCTATCTGTCTTGGTGAGGCCTATTCTGGTGCTGTCAGGGCTTTTCTGATCTGGGAAGTTTGTTTTGTTTTGTTCTGGTCTGGTCTCGTTCAAAGGAGGTTTTTGGTGGTTATGTGGAGAGTTTTGGTTTGGTAAAGCCATTATACTATTGAAATAGAGGAATTGGATCTGTTTCGGATATGTACCTCTTAGCAAAATGGGAGTTCGACACCTAAGCTTTTATCTGCCGATAGTCTCTAAAAGAGCTGCTGTTTGGTATTAATTGGGTGCTGTACATTGCTGTTTGGGGATCTAGGCCTATTGATGGCTTAGGAGAGTTAGATACGATGGTGAGTGGAGTTAGGGTTAGTTGTAGCCTGTGGTTCCAAAGCTTGTTGCTTAGGGGGAGTGGAATAGATTGGAGATTATGAAGAAAGTTAGGAAGAATGTAAAGAGTAGGGAAGTGGTTACTGAGTGATTTTGCAATTGAAAGGGAGTTGTGGATTGAAGTCTTGTACTAGTAGAAGAATTGTGTTGTTGGGCATGAGACCTAAGGAGTGGCAATATGTTCATTGACATGTCACCAAGGAGCAACTAGGAGAAGGTCAAAGGGGCCACTAAGGAGAAAGGTCGAGGACTTCTGGAAGCTGTGTGCCAAGGACATGGTTGTGAGTGGCAATAAGATAGTGGTGGGCAAGGAGCTGCTCGTTAGTTGTAGCTACTTGGATGCAGCAAGGAGTGGCCAACGAGGTGTAGCTCCTCACATGAAGATGATACATGGAAAGGGCTCCACATGGTGGAGCCACCATGTGGAGTCACCTCTAATCTTTGGTGCTAGATGCCTAAGTTCTTATGGGTTGATGGCTTGAGTTTTGATTTCTTCATTATGTCTTTCAAATTTGTAACAAGTTGACAGCTTAGTAAACTTCTAGCTTGAGGGAGTGTGTTAGAAGGAAGCATGATTAAGCAATGGAGTTAGTCACCTAGTCTAAGTAATAGAGCTAGTTTCCTAGTTTAACTAGTATTACTTGGAGTACAAGTTAGCAATTGTGTCTCGTTTTATAGTATAAGTAAAGGTGTAGTGTGCCTAACTAGAATCTAGTTAGAATAACCCTACTTTTGACTTCTCCCTCTCTCTAATTGCTTCTCTTTCTTCTTTCTTTTCTCTCTGTAAAATTATTAATACATCTATCTCGTAAGTTTAAACTGTTAGGTTGAGGCCTACAAGTAACTTTTATCTTTATTAAATAACATATGATGATATATTTCTTGAAATTAAAAGTGTCCATAGGCAGCATATTATATATATTTTTTTAGACCTATGAGTGTTTAGTGTTGCATTTTATGTTAAGTATTTGATTGATTGTTAGTTCTATTTCAAAAGCATATTATGCTTTTAATGTGTGCAATGAATCCAAATTTCAGTGTGCAATGTTGCTATGACCCCTAAGCACAATGGTGCACAGTGCACAATTAACAACTTTGTCCTTGTGATACATACATTATTTGTTTGTTTTAGCTCAAAGGCAGTTGTTTACGTATGTTTACACTGCCCTATTATGTTTTATCACTAACACTTCTCCTCTAGCTATGACATGATATTAATCATGTACAGCTTATTACAAATATAATCCACCCCAACTCTAAGTGCTTTAATGAAAATATCCACCAACTGCTCTGTTGTTCACACATCACTAGGAGCAACAACCTTGGAGCTTTCCTTAACAAAATGATCATTTGCTTCATGTGCTTTGTTCTTTCAAAAAACACTAGACTAGATGCTATATGACGAGTGGCTTTGTTATTACACCCTAGTCTCATAGGCTATTTAGTCTTGAAATCAATCTCATTCAGCAAATGGTGAATCCATATTTACGAGTAGTATGTGCCATTGGTCTATAATTTGACTCTGCAATGGAATGTGCTATAACATTTTACTTCTTACTCTTCCAAGAGACCAAATTTCCCTAACAAAAATAACAATATTTAGGTGTGTATCTTTTGTTAATGTGACTTGGAAAAAACTTATGATAGAGTGCCAAGAAAAGTTTTATGGAAGGCATTGGAAAAGAAAAGTATACGTATCGCTTATTTTCATGCTATAAAGCATATGTATGATGGGACAATAACAAGTGTGAAGACTTAAAGAGGGGCATAGTTATTAATTGCAAATTGCGCACTTATTGTGCGAGGTTATTGTGACATTGCACGTTGCAATTTGAACAATTGCTCAATTATATAACATATATAAAAGTATATTTTTATGTATGTAATATAACTTTAAAATAACAATATATGAAAAATAACCTTAAAAAAGTATGACAACTCCATCTACAATCAAGATTTAGTATTTCAAATAACAAACACTAAACAACATTAGGCAACTTAAGCATAAATCCATCATGAGTCTAATTAGACATGTCAAAACGGGCCGGCCCGCCCCGACCTGTGTAGGCACACAATTAGGCAGGGCGGGGCGGGCCGACCCGCATAATTGGCGGGCTGAAAAATCCTAACCCAACCCACTCCGCGGCGGGTTGCGGGCTAAGCGGGCCAGTCTGCCAATAATTCAAAAAAAAGTTTTATTAAAAATTAGAATTTATGAATAATAGTAAATGGCTACCTAAATTTAATATACTAATTTTAAAACAATTGTAATTGAATACAATTAAATTTGCCTTTTAACAATGTACCTAAAGGCATAACCTGGATTTATCTCGTAATAAATTATAAAAACCTTGATTCTACTCATAAAATTGCTAATATGCAACATCATTTTTTAAGCAAGGCTTCAATAATATTACTAACATACATGCACAATAAAATACGTGCCTACAAAGACATAAAGATTATGTTCTTATATGTGACAGTCTAACACTAATATCATTTAAAATAAATTACATGCTAATTGAAAATAGAACTATGCTATTATACATTTATACCATAATTCCTATATATGCAATGCTTGAGTTTTGCACCTTAAATTATGATAACATAAAAGTTGAAGAACCCAATACAAATATAAAGATAGTATTTTTTGCTTCAAAAAATAATATATAAATGTGATATTGATGATAGCTTTGTAACAATACAAGTTTTATACTATCACTTGAATGATTCAGAATGAGTTATTACATAGTATAATAATTTATCTTCTCTTTGAGCTCATTAATTTTTACTTGCCTTTTAGGAAACTTTTCAAACTCTACAGTCACCTATAAAATCATACATTATACATAAGATATTCAAAACATAAGAAAATTATATATAAACTATATAAGGATCCTGCCTAAATTGCATAATCCAAATTGGAATCAAATGACAATCATTTAAATTATCCTCCTCTTCCAATTCATATCCATTGATCTTGTTGTCATAATAGTATAACTTACAACAATTTCTTGAAAGTTGAAACCATTTTAAATATGTCATTTTAGAGAAAAATTAAAGTTATGCGAGTCAAAACCCGCGGGTTTAACCCATCCTAACCCACATTGACCCGCGGGTTATGCGGGGGTGGGCTAATTTATCCGCGAATAAATGGGTCACCTATATAGTAACCCAACTCACCCCTTATGCGGGTCGGGGCACGTTGGCCCGGCGGGCCAAGCCCATTTTGACATCCCTAAGTCTAATTGTTTAAGGCTAAAGCCTCTAAACATCACATAGAAACACTAAGCATTAGAAGTCTAAAATTCATCCTCATCATCAAAAGCAACATTCTCATCAAGTAATGGAGCATTATCACTTGATTGATCATTTCCTTGAAAGTCTTCTTTTTCCTCATCTTCAGTCCCTTCTAATTGTTTTACATGGGACTTGCCATGCCTTTGCCTGAACCTACACTGATACTACAGGATTGTTATTTTTGAGCAGGCCACTATATTTTAAAGTATATCACAATAGAGCTTGGTGGATTGGCAATAGAAAAAGTAATTGTTTTGATGCCTTACATTTCCGCGCTATTTTCAATTTGTAGGTGGGTGTGTAACAACTAACAGAATAGAATAGAAACAGAACCAACAAAAGGTACTGTTCCAACAGAAACAGACCCAGACAACAGAACCAACAGAATAGAAGAACAGAACAGAGCACAGGCTGGAAGAAGCTTACCAGAAGTGGAGAGAGCCAGAACATAACCGCAATGCTAGAAGACCAGAACAGAACTGATTGAAGGAGGGGGAGCGAGCCACTGCTGCCGGTAACCAAAATAGAAACAACCAGAAAAGCTTCCAGCAACCACTGTCCATTCGTTCACTGAGAAGGGGCGGAGAAGGTGCGAAGAACACCGAGAAAGAAAAGGAGATGAGCTTGGGGTCAAAAATGAGGGTGTTGGGGGTTAAAAAACCCCAAGTTACCGTTTTACACTGTTGCGCTGCGCAACAGGGACTATGCAACACAATTGGGGTTTTGTTGCACAAACTCCATTGCAGTGTGCAATGCGCAATTGCCATCACAATTTTGCCCAATTAATAACTATGGAGAGGGGTGACAGAAGACTTTCCCATAAAGATTAGTTTGCATCAAGAGTTATCCTTAAGTCTATACCTTTTCACTTTAATGTTAGATGTACTTACACATCCAAGATGCAATTATGAAATGTATGTTTTTTGTAGATGATATAGTTTTAGTGAAGGAGTTAAGAGAGGATGTTAATTGTAAATTAGAGGTGTGGAGAGAAGCCTTAAAATAAAATGGTTTTCATTTAAGTAGAAGCAAGACAGGGTATATGGAGTGTAAATTCAGCAAGAGGCGAGCAAGTAATGCTTTGGAGGTAAAAATTGGGGAGCACATTTTACCAAATGTGTCAAGATTTCGGTATCCTCGATTGATTTTACAAAATGATGAAAAAATTGATGAGAATGTCATACACAGGATTCAAACTGGGTGGATGAAATGGTGAAATGCCTTAGGGGTCATTTATGACTGTAAAATATCTAGCAAGCTTAAAGAAAAGTTTTACCGAACTACTATAAAACTAGCTATATTTTATGGTAGTGAATATTGAGCTCTGAAACGTCAAGAAGAGCAAAAAATGGGGGTGACAGAAATGACAATGTTGAGATAAATGAGTGGACATATAAGAAAAGATAAGATTCAGAATGATTATATTTGGAAGAGTTAGTGTTGCACCTATTGAAGAGAAAATGATGGAAACTTGGTTATGCTACTTTGGACATACACAAAAAGACCATTAGAAACTGCAGAGAGAAAAGTTAATTAAATAGGTTTTAGTCTATTGAAAAGAGGTAGAGAAAGATCAAAAAGGATACTTGGAGAGATTATTAAAAAAAAAAATTTAATTAAATGGTATTTCCGAAAACTTGATTTTACAAAGTAATGGAGAGATTGATGGGGATGTCTCACACAGGATCCAAGCTGGATGGATGAAATGGAGAAATGCATCGAGGGTTATTTGTGATCGCAAAATATCTACTAAGTTAAAAGGGAAGTTTTATCGAACTGCTATTAGACCAGCTATGCTTTATGGTAGTGAGTGCTGGGCGTTGAAAGGTCAACAAGAGCAAAAAATGGGAGTGGCAGAAATGAGAATGTTGAGATGGATGAGTGGACATACAAGAAAAGACAAAATTCGAAATGATTATATTCGAGAGAGAGTTGGGGTGGCGCCTATTGTGGAGAAAATGACAGAAACCCGATTACGGTGGTTTGGGCATGTACAAAGAAGACCGAGAGAGGCACCAGTGCGAAAGGTTGACCAAATAGTGTTTAGTCCTGTGAGGAGATGTAGAGGAAGACCAAAAAGGACACTTGGAGAGGTGATTAAAAGAGATCTGTGGTTAAATGGTATATCCGAAAATTTGGTTTTGGATAGAAGTTTATGGCATCGTTTGATCCATGTAGCCGACCCTACCTAGTGGGAAAAGGCTCGGTTTGTTGTTGTTGTTGTTGTTGTTGGTATTTCCGAAAACTTAATTTCGGATAAAACTCAGTAGTACTGTTTAATCCATGTAGCCGACCCCATCTAATAGAATAAGGCTTTGTTTGTTATTATTGTTGTATTTTTTGTCAATGTGATGGAGGACATTGGTAGCAACCTTTGAAGACTTACAAAAGGTGTGCAAAAGCCACCCAAGTGTTGGCTTGGATATGTTTCAGCCCCTTCTTGTGCAATTACAACAAAAATAACTCCAACTTTCTTGCTCTTTGCTTGGAATTGTGTATTGGTCAAGATGAGACATTTCTTACTACCTTTGTCAACCTTTAGGATTCTTCATTTCAGTTGTAGTCTGTAGTCATAGGCTTTAAAACCACTGTTTTCTTACTAAATAGAAAGCTATAAGTGTTTTCTTTTCCTTTTATGCTGTACATTAAGACCATAAAACCATGGGCAGCCTAAAACAATATTTACAACCTTCATAGGGACAACTTCACATCCCTATCAAAAATGTTAGTTAGGAGCATCTCATGAAAACGAACTTGTAATACTTCTTTAAAGAAGAGTTCAGCTGTATGGAGAGCATCAAAAGTCTTGGCACAAGGGATCAAGTGGGCCTTTGAAGACTTATGAAAGGCGTGCAAAAGTTACCAAGTCTTGGCTTGGCACATGTCAAAAAATGGTGATCCATTTTGGGAGCTTAATTAGAAGTCAGTAATTCCTTCATTCTGAAGGGTACTTTTGTAACTTTGCAGTATTTTTTGAAATCTATTTTCACAATATTTATAATGTTTCTGGCAGCACCTAGCTTTGGGACTGTTTGGGCTTGGTTTTGTGTTAATTTAAGTACCTTACGACTTACAGGATTTGGGCTTGAGCTTTAATCAGTGTCCATGTAGGATTAGAGTTTCCGTATATGATTAAGATCTTTACTTGGAGGTTAAGTTAGGGGAGACCTATTTAAACACTTGTTTGTTCCTTTTGGAGCATAGGTCAATTTTATGAGAATTATTCAGAATTTGACTTTGATTATGTGATCAAACCCTAGTTGTACTGTCTTGGGACCTTAGGTGTGACTCTTAGGTTTCTTCTTGTCTTCTAATTTTCTCACTCACTTTCTACCAAATTTTCTCACCTATCCTGCAACTCTATTCACACTGATAAACAGCTGCCTAATTGACCTTAGTAGCCTCTCCTTTTGCCATCAAGGTACCCGTTCCTTCGCGCATGTACCCTAACCTATCAATTTCCCAACCTTTCTACCCTTCCACTACCCTTAAAACCCCTGATTACAAACCAAGTTCCTTGCTGCTATACATCACAATGAGAGCCAGCCCAATCTGTATCTGAGGATCCTTTACCCCACAACGCTCATGATCTTTGTAGAGTATGCTAACCCTTTTAAATACTTTAAAGTCTAAAGAACAGCACCCAAGAGTCCTGCAGACTGACATAAATTGAATTGACTCACAACACTTACTGCAAATCTGATCTCAGGCCAGGTCACTGTCAAATAATTAATTTTACCAATTGAGCTTTGATACCTCTTCCGGCTCGAGAGAAGTTTTCAATCTACTACCAACTTGACATTAGGAACCAAATGAGTGTCACATGGTTTCGCTCACATTTAGCCAATCTCAGCAAGCAAGAGTATACTTCCTCTACTACAACAACAACAAGAGTATGCTTCCTCTGTGTGAGATAAATACCCTTCTTAGTACAGTCATCAATATGGCTTACTGGTTGTAGTAACTGATTAACTATCTAAACACTTTCTTGTTCTGTCTTGCCAAAAGAATTTAATGCCTTGACATTTGCTTGCCTTTATGTCTGTAAATACCCTAACTAATCAAAAACTGAGTTTATAGTTTTCCTTTGTTTTTGTAATTATGTTCCGATGGCTAATTCCATGCTTTTCAACTTCGATATTGGAAACTTGTCTTTGAACCCTTCCATCTGAAATCATAACCAGCCACATGAAATGGATTGTATACCCCTTCCTGCTTGGTTTCTCCTGGTTTACTTCTGTTTATATAATTCTCTCAAATCAGAAATGATACTTGAGAAGAAGGGATTGAAGTGCAGGGCTTTATTGTATCTCTTTTCCTTGTGTCCCTGTTTTTGTTTCTTCATTTGGTTTGCTGAGTGTTATCACTTATTGTCTGCCAAATTTTTCTCCAAGCAATAAAATTCTATTGTTTTATTAATATTGCTGAAAAAAAGTTGAAATATGTGAAGAAAGGACAGTAAATCTAAACGACTTCAGATCCCGCGAGCCTTCCAGTAAATTCCCAACATTTTTTCCATGCAAAACCCTTGCTTTATTATAGATTTCAATGTGGCCTCCTCTTTTTAGTTTCAGATGTGTAGGATAGGGTTATTGTTTCATATTTGCTCATAACCATTTCGATGCTTAGCAGAAAATTCGTAGTCTGCATTGTGCGTGACTAGCTACTGTTGTTTAGGTAAGTTGTGTACAAGTTTGCATGAATTTTGGTGTTGTTGTGAAGAATGTAACGCGTTCGCTAATAAAAGAATCTGTTTAAAATTTAAAACGCCTTTGCAACTAGAGAAACCTTTGTAAAATTTAAAACACCTTCGCTTAGAGAGAAACCTGTTTAAAATTTAAAACGCTTTTGCTAATCAAGAAACCTGTTTAAACTTTAAACGTAAACTATGGGAGGGTCTTGATGATGGCTCAAATATTTTACAATAAACATGTCTTTTTTAAGATTCAGAATAATTATATTTAAAAAAGGTTGGTATGATGCTTATTGAAAAAAAAATGATAAAATTTTAATTTAGATAATTTGGACATATGCAAAGAAGTTACATGATTGTTAACATTCAAGAGTAGATAAACAAAAGTGGTATATTTATAATATTCTAATAGTTAAAGTAGTATATTTGTTAACTTTTATAATTGAGGAGGTGTGCTTGTAAATGGTTTAAAATTGAAGGGGTATATATACTTTTTCTTAAATAATTTATCATTTTCTAATTTTGAATTTTATTCAAAAAATTTGAGCATTAAACCAAAATACATAATGCTTCTCAATTTAAGCATATATTATTTTATGAGATGCAACTTGACAATGTTAAATTTAAAATTATAACTCACAAAACTCTACAAAATTGAACCTTTGTCTCAAATTTTAGAGCCTAGAAGTGTATTATAGCCTTTAAATTTGTTTGGAATGTATTTTGTCTTTTTGCATGTATCTTCCCTCTCCTCAATAGAAATCTTCCAAGCGAGTATGAAACTTGTTGGGGTATGTAGCTGCTACAATATAATGCTCATTGTCAGCTAATATAAAGATGCCATGTATGGTGCTATCACTTGCATTTGGCAGTTGAGCTGTGTGTGCTTGGATAGATCATAACTCTAATTCCTGTGTTTATTTTGCAGCATTGACGTTGTGTCTACTGCTTTTGAGGGACAATCAGCAGTAAATAGGCAAAGGATGGTGTACAAGGCTATATGGGAGGAGCTTCAGAATACGGTTCATGCAGTTGATCAAATGACTACGAAAACTCCCGCCGAAGCAGCTACTAGAAATGATACAAATTCATGAAAAACTGGATTTTGCTCACATTTTAGAGTGACCCAGGCAAAAATAATTTCACTTTGAATGGTTTTAATTAATCATACTGCTGTAGGTTTCTGCTTGTCTTGGATGAATTTATAATTCTAATGAACCGTTCTGAGACACCATTTACCAGAAGGCATGCTTATGTACAAGCACATGAGGAGTTCATTTAACACCCTTTAAGAGTTTCTAAATGAATTAATTTTACCCTCTGATGCCCTTGACTAGGAGCAATTTAGGTTTATTGCAGGCATGCAGCATATTGTTCTCTCATACTTCCAGTGCTATTGTGGTGATGACCAGACAGAAAAAATTTCATGGATCTAGTTAGGAATTGACTTGTTTATCATCTTGCTAATAAAAAATGTTTTATTACAACTAAATTTTATAAGATAAATTTTTTAATAAGTCGGATGCTGGCAAATTTTGATAATCTGCTTATAGAAGGCAAATAGCTTCTTACACTTGGTTGTGCTCACAATGTTATCAATGAGTCTCAGTAGAAATTTTGTTTCCCTTAGTTGTCAGTATTTAAGATAGGGTTTTCTCAAGTACTGTGTTGACAATGGTATCAAGTCTTACCACTATGTCCGGGTTGAAATCAAATCGATGATATCAAGCCACGTGGCAACTAGCCATGAGGTGGTGATGGCTGTGGTGCAAAGAAAAATGTTGATTGCACTGGTCTTATTATGCAGAGTATATGTATGGTACAATTAGCTTTGAGTGTTAATGGTTCAAATTGTTTTGCATGATTATCATTCCAAAGTTAATAGTATGACATGCATATCTTACGTAAAATTTCATGTGTATATAACGAGAGGGGTGCAAAACCAACTCACATAAATGTCGACAAAGCATGGCGTTATATTTTGGTTCATCAAATCTCACATTGAATAATTTTGGTTTTTTTTTTATTTTGCGAAAGAATAATATAGGATGTCTAAACACGATAAAAGTTATTCTCTTTTTTTTGTCCTTATAACATGTGATTCAATATATTATCGCAAATTATAAAAAAAGAACAAATATTTACATATTGCACAAAATTTTCCTAATTTTTTATTATCATTTTCATTACATGTAAAACTTTAAAAAAGTTATTTTAAAAATTTTCAGCCACTTTTACTATTTAATTCAATTTACTGACACGTTATTAAAAAATTACATAAAAATGAAATTATTCCAGATAAAATGTTTCATTAATTCCTTGTTCAAACTATTTTCTACAATTTTATGTAAGATTATTTTAAAACAAATATTTTATCCAATTAACCACTTTCAGAAAAGTCCCAACCCGAGCAGCCAAGCAAGCAACGTTAATCCTCGCAAGATTTGAGCTTTCTTCTTCTAAAAATTGAAATAAACCAGACATGGCTTAAAAAACAAAGACATTTCACAACCATTAACCACTGGAAATGGACCTATCGTGGTGGCGAGAGGCTAAAAGGCGCCGGTTGTTGGAATCCGTGAGCCGTCACCGGTGAGAAAGAGAACCAGGATGGATATAAAGCGGGAGAAGGGGGAGGCGCTTAAGGCATGACGAAAGGGAAGAGAGAGGGAGGCATGGAGGGGGATGGTTGGCCGCACGTAGTGATGGTTTAGCTCCAAGACTGTTTGGCGTCTTCCACATGGAAAAAATTGTGACAAAAGCACATAATGTATTGATAAATAGTTTCAGATAATTGCCATTGTGGAGCTATAATAATGATGAGTTATCATACGATGAGAGTGCTTCTATAAATACTAATAATTTTTTATAAAATGTATAGAATTTTTTAAAATTATATTTTAATTTTAAATAATCTTCTTAAATTTTAAAATTTAATAAATAACCCTTATCAATTATGAAAAATATATAAAAAAAATTTTCTATTAACTTTTTCATTAAATTTTGGATGCCTCCAATTTGACTAAGAAAGATCAAAATACTCTTAAAATGCGTATAAACTTTCATAATCCACCAAAAATGCCATAAACGTGCATCAAATTCTCCACTGAGCGCTTGGATCTGTTGAGATCTTTCTGAGTATGGCTCATCATCATGTGAATCATCTTTTCAAAATGCATAGATGATTTATATTATATATGCACAATCTGATGTGCACCCCACATTCAAGAGAGAGATTCCTGATTTGGCACCAACTTCAATTTTTTTATCAGAATTTGGGTCTGAATGCGATGCTGTCTTACAATATACGGCTACTTGTGGAAGCAAGAATGGCTAACTTGCATTAATTATGCTGTTGATAGTTTGTGTATTGTTGTATTTGTCGAGCACAATTTTTGTCATTACTGTGATTATTTTTGTTAATGAGGATAGTGGATAGATGGATAGAACAAAGATGGGAGTTGGTCGAAGCGATGATAGATTCTGTAGTGGAAGTGTGGAAACTCACTTTTCCAAGGAACTTCTAAAAATAAAGTTCCCAACTGAGTCTTTTTTCCCGCAGAACAATGTGACATGTTCGTCCATAACACCGTATTATATTGTAAAATCAAAATTTTCCTCTTAATATATTATGCTAATCACTTTGTTTACAAAAATAATAGGATCATTTGTTGGCTGAACCTGACCAAACTACCTAAAACAGGGTTAAGTGCATTCCCACGCTATGCCACTGTTGCCTGTTCTTTAAGAAGTTAAACTAAGCTGATAAAAGATTAATCAACTTACAAAGAGATATATGATCAAGTTGCTAGGCTATTGGTGGAAGTACAGAAAGGAATTCTTAGATGTGGAGTTTTGGTGTTGGGGGATGCCGAACGTGTGAGGTAGGCAAGAAAGGGGATTGGCTCATAAAAGGGGAAGCATGCGCAGCATTGGCAGAGTCCCACATGTGCCCATGACTGTAGCACACTGAGAGTGAGGACGACATCTTCATGAAGAAATAACAATGGGAAACCGCAATAGCCCATATCAGAAGTAAAAGGTTGAGAACCAGAGCCACCTCCCATCGATTATTGTAACACGAATCATTGTCGTACTGCAGAATCAGATCAAAATAGGCTATGCTGTGTGTTCTCGCATCTCAGAGGCGGTCCAAACACCAAATAATAATAAAAATAACAAAAAAACAATAGACGAAGTAGATCCAAATCTTTCTTATTCTCGAGTCTTCGCTGCTTCCTGCTTGCTTCCTTGTTTGTTTGTTTGTCTTGCTGTTGTAACTTTGTACTGTTGCATTTCAGTGGCTCATCATCATGCTCCTAAATTCATGTGTGGCCAAGTTTATCAGAGGCTGAATCTGTTTGCCAATTGCTCAGAAAGATCTCAACATATCTAAGCGCCCAGCGGAGAACCTGATGCAGACACTTTAGGTGATTACGTTTATGTCGTTTATTACAGATTATGAAAATTTATATATATTTTAAGAATATTTTAATTTTTTTTATCAAATTAAAATTTAATTAAAAAATATTTAAAATTTAATAAAAAATATAATAAAAACTCTTTTTATATATTTTTCATAATTAAATAAATTATTTATAAAATTTTAAAATTTAAAAAATTTATTTAAAATTAAAACATAATTCAAGAGAATTCTATACATTTTAACCATAAATTTTTGGTATCATCAAGTAATAGATTGGTCCTTATCTTAAAATTTGAAGTTATTGCGCTGACTTTTTAATAAAAATTGCGATGTATAAACACTTGCTAACAGGAGAGCACGTTATATACAAATTTAATCAAATTTGAATTAATTGCTATACATTTGACGGCTGCCCAGGTGAGTGGCCAACCATAGTATGGAGAAATAGCAGCAAGAAAGAAGACAAGCTTCTAAAATACAGTTGTCCCCCAAAACAATCGCCGGCTCATGTTCAAATAATGTATCATTGTGTGATTGCAACACTACTTAATGGAGGGCAGCATTGGATTCATCCCAAGTCCAGAACCTCCAAAACTATCTGGTTCGGCGTGCTTCACTCTGCCAAAATGGCGGATATGACGCAGAAGCCTTGCTAAGAAAGTATTGTGACATATTGTTGAGCTATCACATACCACTGCTACATGTTTACGCGCCCTTGTGATCGCAACATTGATTCTTCTGCTATCCCCAAGGAATCCAACAGCCCCCAAAGTGTTCGACCGTACCTATTCAGGAGAACGAGGAAAAGCAGGCGTTACAACATTTGTTCATCTAAAAATGTGCACTGGAAAACATTTTCAAAACATTGTATAAAGATAACTCGCACAAGTCATGTAACTCAAAAATTTTGCTTTGCAGCATAGGAAAAAGACCTCACATCATACCCAAGGAAATCGACTAATGGCTGGCTATTGGGATTTGTGTTTTTCAACCACGGGACTAGTGTACCAGACACAACCGAAGGTATTGCTTTCTTCCCAAACCTCATTCTTCCTATAAACTCTTCAAGGATTTGAATTCATGACTTTTTTTAGGGCTATGTTGGAAAACATAAACAGAGGAGAATTAAAGAAAAAGGAAAAACATAGTAGACTAGATTCTAATTTTCTCATCTCATTTTGATGTAACTCAAACAGATGAAACAGAAGTAAAATCTAATATATCATTGTTACAGGACACAGGATATACACTAACAAATCAAAATTATCCCCAAATATTTTGAAGTATTGTGTCACGTCTGACACAAGCATCTAAATAATGCTCCACGCAGGCATAGCTCCTTTTCTAAACCATTCATGCTTCATAGGAAAGAAAAATAGTAGATAGTAAGGGTATGAATACGCTTTCATGTAAAATCATTCTCCTTATATTATTCCATTCCACATTCTCTTCACTTCTCCAAGCACTGTAAATATACTTTTTACCACTAACATTTGTTCCTCAATGATTTTCATTCTTCCCGCCCTTTGCAAACTTCAGCTTACAAAAGACCGCAGGATCATTGACTCACAGCCCGTAGTGCAATTAATTGAACTAGTGTCTTCTCTTTTTAGCACTTCCTTACCAACCATATGACGCTTCGTTAAAAAGCATAAACTGTTGAGTTAAATGCACTACTCCTGACAATAGAATATGACTCACAAAACAGTTTTCCAAAATTTGTCATCTTTGCCTTCCCTTCCCACTCACGCTTGGGGACGCTCCCATCCCCAGGAGAAATTATTCACTACACCCCAAGCACTGCACCGTTTCCATAATACAAACCCAGGTCTTTGTTTTTCAGCATAATTCCTGAATTTTTGAAATTTAAATATATTCACCCGCTTTAAAATTAAGTTAGTGGGTTTCTATATATTGAAATGGTGCAATGCACTGGCGTACTGAATAATCTCTCCACCTGTAGCCCCAGGAAATAGGGTTAGTCCCTTCTGATCTAATTCAAATTTACATTTCCCATACTCTGTCATTTCATCTGGATTTATCATCTTGGCGAAGTTTTATAGGATGAGGGACATATCAACACATATACCAATATATAATATAGATAAAGCCTAGACACTGTTTCAAGCTAAAGAAATTTAAAATAAGAGAGGTCAAGAACACTTGCTATGACTGAGCTTAGCAAAGTTGCAAGATATTGAAAACCTTTGACATTTGTCTGCAGATAAAAAAATCAACTTATTCCTTGATGTCAAGGAACATGTCAAATATAATGGAGCTTAACTGAAGACTATCCCTATCAGTTTAAACAAAATCAACACAAGGGGCAACTGATTGCCGCCATATATGAATTAAGCAATAAACCAAAGCACTATTTTATGGCCTATCATTTTGGAAAATGTGAATATGCATTGTTCCATGAATTCCACTATGCATATGCCATATATGCTCACCATATAGTTTGACTAAGCTATATATACATGAAAATAATGCACCTTCTTTTGACAGTTAAATGCACTCCAAGAACTTTGCATCTAAGTTCACATTCAAAATTTGCTACTCAGATGACCAGCTTCAGGATTGCAATTTCTGAACTATAGATTTCTGGACACAACATAATAATAAAGACAGTGTATCTGAATGTCTATCGCTAATGATTTGCCAATGGTGAATAGGCCTCATAAGGCCTTATAACCTGATCTATTGTTTTCTATGGAAGTTTTGTAACTACCACGATCTATTTTATGAATTTTGAGGTTTCTAAGGTGGTTTGGTACTTCATCAGACCATTGGAACCCCCCTTTTTACTTTATTTTTACGGGTTACAGGTTTTGGGTGTGAGAAGGACAGTAGGGTGTTTTCAGATTGTGCAACTTTTGCAGGATCGTGGTACATTTTGCTTGGCATAATGGAAGAATCTTTAGCCAGAGATCCTAACTTGTATTCTTTAAATAGGCTTGTTTTTCCAGAAGATTTTAGCTCGTGTTTCTTAAGAGCAGCTGTGTGCTTGAGGGATGGGCCAATAATTTCCTTGCTGTATATAAATATGGACTATAGAGTCCATTCAAAATGAAGCTTCTTCCCCTCTCTTTTAGTTCTTTTTGCTGATTTTTTTCACAGATGACTCCAGTATTTTCTTTCTCTATATATAATACTTCCTTATAATCATGTTTTTCAGTTCCATAATTTAATACCAAATAATGGAAAATAAAATTTGAAAATCAGGAAACAAAATTCAAGGAATGAAATTATTTATGGCTAGGTTTTTTACGCTTCTTTAAAAGAAATGGTTTTTTATGCTTCTTTAAAAGAAACAAGTATTCTCAAGCATTAGACTATGTAATATACAGATCTTAAAATATGTGGGATTGTTTCGTTTACTAAAACTTACAATGCAACCTAATAACTGCAGTTTGGTACTTCAGTTGTTGAGAATATAGTCTCTAGAAACACTCTTTGGCACAGGATAAGTCATTCTAACAATTTCTTATGGAACTGACTCTCATTGACAAAGGATGATTATTGAATTAACGCAGACTCAATATCAAAGAAGAGAATAGAGTGAATTCCTCATAGGTTTGAGCAAAAGTATGCAGTATTATCATACCTATGGCGACTCTCTTTGACTGACTTTAAATTACATTTGAGGGTCGGATAATGTTGATGCCTAAAATTTCCTTTTCATGTTAACTAAAAATGACATCTTATCCTCTCATCGCAAATATTTTTCTAATCTCGTAGTAAATTTATACATCAGTCATAACGTAGTAGAGATGAGGCAGCTAAAGATTGAATATAGATCATACCATGGATATAATAACTGCATCAGCTTCCCGACCTTGAAAGCTATCAATAGTTGCAACCTCAGTACCTGCAGCCTCGGGAAGCTCATCAAGCCTGTCCCTCAAAAGTTGTACTTGAGCAACATAAGGTGATTGCACTACAATAGCAGTTGGGTTAACACCTGCATTTCAGATTCAAGTTAACAAGAAATATCTTACATCAGAAAACACAGATGATTTATAAATTGTGTAACCAAACTTCAAAATTCTAAAATACCATCAGAAGTTGGTGCCTTGCATTGTAAAATAATGACAGAATCAATGATAAGCATAAATATTAATTATTTCTATTAAAGAACAACCATGAATATTAAGGAATAATTGGAAATTGGGGGAGAAATTCCAAACAAGTTTAAGTAATAAATATATCTCATCACATAGAATGCAAATTTAGAATTTAGAAAATCTTCATTTCTGTACATTCTTTGATGCACAAAATTTATATTATGCCCTTCCTTGGCCCAATAAGTTCTCTGTTCAGAACCATTTACTTATCTTGACATATCAAATTTTAAAACTAGATTGGCAACAAAAGCAAGCAACACAAAACTAAAAACTACAAGCAAGAGTGCTGGGAATGCAGTATTTAACAAAGATCTGTATCTAGCAAACTTTGCAGATGTATTCGAAAGATTCATTTCATGAAAATTTTCTATCAAATATAAGAAAAGAAATTATCAAAATTCAAATTTGAAATTGATTTCCCCAGCAGACTTGAGGACATATGAGAACAATGAAAGTGGTGATATAATCATCCATGTTTGCAAAATTAAGAATTTAAGAATTAAGTCAAGTGCACAGATCATACAGAGACCTTACTGATAATTAGAAATTAAGAAGTGAACATAGTAGCTGCATGCAATAGATAATATAATTCAGAAGTTTTAATATTTTCTTGTCAATTGCCCATACTTAGTCATAAAATAAAACTCATTTTCTCAGATGAATCTTAAAAGTTTCAGTAAAACCCAGTCAAACAGCTGAACTTACCAATCAAGTAGTAAGGACTTGCACTTTGTAATGGGAACTGACTATATTGATTGTTCAAGTTTCTAGCTTCACTTTAATTTAGAAGTTAGAGATTACGTTCGTACAATGTAAAAGATATTCCATCAATTTAAAGTTTCTTTAGAGGCAGTCTCACAAAATACGTAACAAAACCATTTGACATACATATATCTGCTTTTGTGTGCTTACATAAAGAGTTATTAAAACCATTACTTGATTTTGGCTCAACAGTTTAAGCTTTCAAGTTACATAATTTCAATGCCTCATTGACAAAATAGTTGAGTGTGTGATGCCGTCTTATAATCTCACACCAGTATCAATGACACTAATCAAATTCCAGCTAGGAGGCAATCATCATCCTCTCAAGTCCACAGTATTATGTGTGACACACAACCAGCTTTTTCAAAAGCTTAAGCTTTTAGAATACTGCCGTTTTGGGCTCTTAGGCCTGGGGATGAGGGATTGAGCCCCAAAATTGACACTAGCAGGCCCATAACTAGCAGTGCCACATGGAGGGTGTATGTGAGGAGAAGGATGCGTGGGGACCAGAGAGAGAGAGGAGGTGGTTAGTGAGTGACCTTTCTGTCATAGGCTGAGTGGAGAGAGGGGAGAGGTTATTGATCATTTTGATTTCTTGTTGGAGAGGTAGAAGCTTTAAGCTCTGTGTAGGAGGATTTTTTTTCCTCTGGGTTTCTATTCTGTAAGCAAGGACCTTCGGACAACATTCAGGGGTTCATTTTTCCATTTTCCATTCAGTAATACAGAGCTGGTTTGTTTTTGCATCTCTTGAATCCTAAACGGGCTTTAAGCATGGAAAAAGCCAAAGCCACCATACCTTGTGCAAAAATTAATCAAATCTTCAAGAATTAGAGCAGCAAGGATTGAACTCTAACTACATTGTCATGTCTGGGAACCAACCTTTTCAAAAGCTTAAGCTTTAAAGAGAATGCCTGGTATAGTTTTTACTAATATCTAAAACAATGAGTTCACTGCAATCAAGGATGAAGTTCAAACAAAACACTCTTCAATCTATTAATCAAATCCTAGCCAGGAAAAGAATATATCCCTTTTATGTACTGATCTAATTATTTCCTGTCCAAAACCTGTAAAATTCATTTAACATAATGCTTAACATACCCAAATGACATGCATGAATTCTTAATATGCCCCTTCCCTAGGAATAGCAAAAGCGTGCTGACTCACTACTTGGGAACTCTATGTTTAGCATCACAAGTGAGCAACTCCACATGTAGCATGATTAGAAAAAGCAGTAGTTCACTATGCTTTCAGATACTTGAACAGATATGACACAAGAATAGCTCTGTCCAATACAGCCCAAGCCCGATATATTTGATTCAAAATTGTTCCTTTCAGACCTTTAAGACAAGTATAAAATAAAAAATTTACAACTTTCTGGACATATGAGGCTCAAACACCCAACTGGTACTGTTAGCAGAATCAGGTTATGGTAATAACCCCATATAAGATGCAACCAAAATAAGAAAAAGAAAAAAAAGAAGCAGAAGTAGTACTAAAAGCATGTTAAAGTCACCCCTGATTTTGCAAGTGTTACTAATATTTTGATTGTACATGACACCAGTTTTACAAAATGCTTAAGTAACAACACTCATCCAGATACAAGAGACAGGACTCACCAGTTCTATCAGATACTCAAGCTAAAAGAAACAGGACTAATCCGGCTCAGCTGTACAACTCCCAACCTCACATTCACTTCTGTAAGGAACATCCCAACATGATAAAATTTTGATATTAAAATGCACAACAGACACGTTACTACCATACATTATGAGAAGGGGTTATTGAGACATCAGCCACTAACCAATAACCATTATTGTAGGACTATGCAGTGCACCAACTATCTCAAAAATTTCAGCTGATACAATATGGGTAGTCCCTATATCAACCATGACACGCCCAATCACAGGCATGAGACACATGCACACTTATTGTTGGTATTGTTATTTTGCTGGTACAGTTTATTGTTTGTACATAAAATATTCACTTTGAAGGAAAAAAAGTTCAACCCCACCTAGTGGAATTAAGCTTTGTGTATTATCACAGTTGTTGTTGAAGGGAAGAAGTGTTGCATTAAAACTCTTCAAAATATAAACGAAGGCACTATCACTTTATATTTTAAAGTCAAATACAATTACCAGCATAAATTAAGGCAAAGACATGCTGCACAACAATATCAGCTTCGCCTTCATTATAAAATGAGCCTGTTCCAGCTGGGTCTAGATGTTCTTCACAGCCAACTGACAGACTTCCATATGGCATTCTTGTATCAAGCAATAGCAGAGGGCATTGTGTTATCCATGTAGGCTGCAGCAATGGAATAGTTAAGCTTCCCCTCAAATAATAAGAAAGAATTAAGAATAGTAGAAATAATGACAATTATCAGTACACATGGTACATTTATTTCAGGTTAAAAAACATTTAATTCCAAAAATAAAATCCAAGAGTCCATAAATGCTGAAAAACATACAGTTATAATGTTGCTTTCCACATACACGGCTATGTAAAAAAAGTGAAAATTATATAAAAAAATATTTCATGAAATCTAGTGCTTTAAAGATCTGAAATATCACATATTGTTTCAGAAAATATTGAGATTTGTGAAGATCTATCCGTATTGCTTCTATGCTACATCAATTGCCAGAATCAATGTTTGAGATGATTGTTTAGGGTGGGTTGAAATGAAATGGTTTGAATAATTTAGAGTTGCAACTCTAGAAACTATGGACCAGAATGATAAAACAGACAACTAGAAAACCATCTTAATTGCCTTTACATAGGGCAAGCGTTAATGTATCTCAGTAGAAGCCTTCACTGCAATGAAATTTATACAGAGTAAGGGGGTGAAATTATAAAATGGAGATATCACTTATCGGCATAATACCTTAACAAAAGGAGAGTCTGCTAGAAGATGAGAAAAGACAGTCTCAGAGGACTTCAATAATCCACCATACATCTCCTTTGAGGCCCAACTAGCAATTGCATCATTCATACGGTATTGTGTGGTTAACCTGGTGGTTAGAACCCCATCATGCAAAGTTGTAGCTCTCTCCAGCAGAGATATTCCAAGACCACCTTCTAAGGCCTTTCTAGATAATACAACTGGAGCAAGTTGGCATTGATCACCAGCAAGAATGCAACGCTTCCCCTGCAATATAGGAATCCAGCAAGAGGGTTCAATTGCCTGTCCAGCTTCATCTATAACAACCAAGTCAAATGTATCTAGCCTTCGAATCAAAGGATCAGCTGCTCCAGTATTAGTGGCAAGCACAACCTGAGCACTAGATAGCACTTCATTAATAATCTCCTTTTCCTTTTTTTTCAATGACCTTCCCAGTTGTTTCAGAAGCTGGCGTATACCAGCAGCTAGAGAATCATCCCTTAAACAATGCCTCAAATCTTTCCTAAGATCTGACTTCTTCCTTTCATACTCTGCTCGAAAACTTGCAAGCTTAGCATTTACAATTTCTCCCAACGACTTTGATGCCACAGTTTTAGATATACGAGCTGGATTGCCAACCCGGACAATGTTTAATACACTATTCAAAAGCTTTTCAACCATGTTATCAACAGCTGCATTAGTAGGTGCTGTTACAAGAACCCTTTCACCTTGCTCAACAGCACATGCTATAAGCCGCTTAAGCAAACCAGTCTTTCCTGTACCAGGAGGCCCTTGGATAACCAATACAGGCCTCTTCCTATTTAAACCCAGTGCAATTGCTCTTCTCTGAGAATCATCAAAGCTTTCACTTCCTAATGGTCCATCCAATTTTTCTTCAGCCCAATCAGCCAAATTATTTGTCTCAAGCCATGCAACATCTTCTCCATCTCCAAATAATGTAGCCACAACAGCAATTGAAGGATTCTTCTTTCGTAAACCATTCTTCTGAAGCAACATTAAGGCTTCACAGTTGCGCTGGGAAAAGATCATTAGCAGCTTATGAAAACGGGTATATGGACAGTAATAACAAGTGAGTTTAGAAGTTAAATATCAATGAAAGTAACAAGCAAAGAACCATTATAGAGGGATTATAAGTTGAAAAGTTGAGAAACCATAAATTTGTACAGTGAATAGAAGATACGATAGAGTAAGTGAGGTAGAGAGAAAGGAAGAGGAAGGGAAAAGGCAGTAAATTACAATGACATTACTCACCTAAAGGGCATAATGAATATTACAATTATAAATCCAGAATATTGCATCAATCATCAAAACATTAGCAATCAATCACCCCTAAGAATTAGCAGCCAAGACATCCCTAAAGATCAGTAATCTATGCTAATCTTCAAGAAACTTATCACTAATAACTCCAAATAATAATCTATAAAACTATTTGAGCAGACAGAGTAGGAAATGGGTAATTGACACTTGCATATGCAAGCAGGATTTAAAATCCACAAAATGGTAGAAGACCCTAACATGAAACTATAGCACCAATCAAGATAAGCTAATTAATTGATGCAATAAAATAACATAAGTGACAAAATAAAAGCTACAAAAGACAACGATTTTCTTTAAACCAGAAGACAACGGTTCACCAAAAGACACACAAAACACTAATAGTAAAGAAGAGAGTGCCAACCGATACTATAAGGAATTAAATGAGGTGATGCAAAACATGTTTTTTATTAAGAAAAAAGAATAGGACAGTAGCTGTGATCCACAAGTATCCAGAGAAAGTAGGTAAAATAACCATCCAATTTGATTTGAAGAGAAGAAAAAAAAAATGTTTCCTTATTATGAATGGATAGAAAGCATCATTCACAGTTAACTCCACAGTTGATCTACCAATTCAATGCTTACTATATGCACCAAAGTCTTTATTTGCAACAATTCAAGAAATAATTTGATTTCATATGTATTAACCAGACAAAAACAGTAAACACTCATTACAACACTCAGTTTGGCGGCACAAAAGTTCATAATTAGTTGTCAACCTTCTTAATATTTGTGACACTGGTTGATAACTTACTTACAAATGTTTCTTCTGTATAAAAGAATACACATGATAGATATCAAATACCTCATAGGTAAGTGTATCCGCCAGCCCTTGAATACGGTCAATGCGCACACTCTTCCCAAAGAGTTTAGAGAATGTAGGATCACCATGACGTGACTCTAAAGCAACACTGATACTACAGCCATCTTCCCCAAGATTATTGATAAAGCCTTGCAGGCAAGAAGTTGTAACTGCACCCCTGCTATCACATGTTCTCACACAAACCATGTCTCCAGGTGAAAGAGTAGTAGGTGGCAACCGGTGGTTCCCTTCAACCTTGAATAATACCAAATGCATTCCCCCGAGTCCTGTAAACAAAATCAAATGTAGTTAGAAATATAAAACCATTCATGAGCCTTTGCCTAACATTTGAGATAACTTGTTCTTAACATAGTATCAAAGCCTGTAGTCAAAAATTTCATTCTTATCACCCCTATTTTAGGAAAAATTAAGTTCAATTTCAACATAGTTTGATGGGCATGTGTGCATTTGGCAGACCTAAAGATTGTCCACACTTTGGGTGTAAAGAGCTTTCATATGAGGGAGCATGTTAAAAGATATAAAATTATTCATGAGCTTTTGCTTAATAGCTTAAACTTTTGGGATGACCGGTTCTCAACAAATGTGATTATAAAATATTGACTGCATTTGATTCCTACTTTTTTCACACATTTTACAGAAGAGATGTGTTTGGACTTAAACAGACTTTACCAATAAGACTAGCATTATATACACCATAGTTGTTAATTACAAATTGCGCACTCGTCGCACTAGGGATCACTGCGACATTGTGCATTTCATTGCAAATTGCGCATGGCAATTTGAACAATTGTACAATTATATAACATATATAAAAATATTTGTTATATATGTAATAGAACCCCAAATAACAACAATATATAAAAGAAAGTGACCCTATGTGGGAGCATATCAAACAAGAAACAAAACACCATACACAAGATTCAAACAAGAAACTCCACCCCACCATCCTCCAACATAACAAAACAGAACAAGACAGAACAGAACAGACAGAACAAAATTCATAAAGTTCATTGTCATCCCAAAAAAAAATAAAAAAGGGCATAACAGACTTACATCTTAAGCAGTACAGAACAGAACAGAACAAAGAACAAAGGAACAAATCATGTATTATAGACTTCCAAAGAAAGCAAAAAGCCAATCGAAAACCACCATCAGAAGTGATCGTACAGAATAGAACAGAAGTGCAGACTGGAAGTGCAGGGCAACAACCACCGTCCACCTTGGGTGGAGAGCTGGAGAAGGGGCAAAGAAGGCAGAAAGAAGCGGAGACAAGCTGGGCATGGAAATTGGGGGCTAAAATAGGGTAAACTTTATATTAAGTCCTTATTGCGCGAAATTCCCATCACAATTTGCTCAAAATTGCGTAACATTGCGAGCGCAATACGAATCTCGCAAATTGCACAAAACCCCATTGCACTGCACAATGTGCAATTGCCATCACAATTTTGTGCAATTAACAACTATGATATGCAACACATTATGCCAATGATGTTCTAACCTTCACACAGCATAAAAATAAATGTTTTTTGAATTATAGCCAATTGATTTTCTTGGTATTTCGCTAATAAAAGTACATGCTCAGCCACATTATTTACATTAAGAACCTAGGCAACTCAAGCAAAAACTTAACGCATAAATAAGTGTAGCTTTTGAGTCCACCTTCCACTTATATCTCATCTGTGCAGCATGTGTCTTTTGGTATCACTATTAGGTGCTACAATATTGGTTCAGCAACTATCAATGATTCAATATAGAACTATTAGAAGTTTGAACATAAATAGAAATTATTCAGTTAACCAAGACCACAGCCACCAAGAGAGCAAGAATTTGGATGGAGAAATGTCATGTTCACAATAGCTTACTTCCTTTGTTAGTTTATGGAAATTAATTAATTTTTTACTATAGTTATTAATAGAGTGAAGTGAAGCAGATGCATCCTAGTTTTGCGAAGTAAACAATTTCATGAGTTATGAGGAGAAATAAGGTATGTATTAGAGCAATAATCTGAGAGGGAAAAACAGTATTATTACTTATACTAAATCCCCAACAGCACACTAAAATGAAGTCAAAAAAATTTTGCTTCTATAAGTGTCATCTGTTGCCCAATTCCCAATGTTTACAATGGAGTAGATAGGTTAAACAAGAGATGATAAGTATGCACAGAAACATAAACCCTCTCCTTCGTAATCATACAGCTCTTTTAACATAAGACCAGACATTTGCAACATATGAAAAATATTACACTTGCTGAACTTTGTTAAAAGAATACCAAGAACTTGATCCAGTTTTAAGGATAATAAGTGTCGTCCAAAATACTAACAAAAAACCACACAATTAAATTATTTTCATTGCAGACATTATAGAAGGCATAATCACATGTATTGTTGCTGTAAATTTCCTACTAGTGTTACCACGATGCTTAATATAAAGCATGTCATGAATTTCCAGTACATCAACCGTATATCATAAGCAAGTCAATAGAATCCATTATTAGCATATAGTTCAAACAATGCGTGCAAATATCTTTGTCATAGTTGTTAATAATGACTAACGCACTTATTGTGCTAGGATTCATTGCAACATAATGCATTGTATTGCGGATTGTGCATTACTATTTGAACAATAATGTAATTATATTACATATATAAATATATATATATATATTTTTTTTATATATGTAACGTAACCTCAAATAACAACAATATATAAAAATTAACCATAAAAAAATATAACAACTTCATTTACAATCAAGATTCAATGTAGCCTCCAAGCATTACAAAACACACTAAGTATAAAAAGTTTAAAATTCAACCAACAAAAGTAGAGTCCCTCAATGGATCAACAAATCCAAAGTGCAAGTTGCAGATCAACAGAACTGAAGAGAAACTCCAGCCAAAGCCAATAGAACAGATTAACGGAACCACTCGGTCCACGCCAGTAGAATAGAAGAGAACCTACAGCAGAAGAAAAATGAGGTGCAAGTTGTAGAGAAGAGAGAAGTGTGAGAGACTGTGTGAGACAGCGAAAGTGAGGCAGAAAGGTATGCTGCATAGGTGGAAGAAGGTTTGGAACAAAGAAATTGGGCCAAATATGTCAAGCCCTTATGAAATAATGTGTTTTACCATTGAGTCCCTATAGCGCAAATAACACACTATTTCAAACTAGCGCAGCTTTGTGCATGCTGTTCTTCACAATGCGAATTGCACTACCAAATGGCTGTAGTTTAGCGCAATGAACCATAGTAAAGTGATAAATGCTATTGCGTGCCATAAACACGACTTTTCTTTTTCTTAATTAAAAAAAGAAAGAAAATCTTTCTATCTAGAGCCAACTTCTTCTATAGAGCATCAACAAGGAGATACTAAATTTCAGGTGGAAAGTGAGACCTGGCTATTCTAACTTCATTTTTTCTCAATAATCTCAATAAATGAAAATTGTGGGAACTACCGGGGGATTACACTCATGAGGCATACTATAAAACTTTGGGAAAGAGTGATTGAACAGAGATTAAGAAAAGAGACTCATATATCAAAGAACCAATTTGGTTTTATGCCAAGAAGATCCACCACAGAGGCTATTTATCTTCTATGAAGTTTGATGGAACGGTACCGAAGTAGAGGAAAAGATTTGCATATGGTTTTCATTGATTTAGAAAAAGCTTATGACAGAGTGCCAAGAGAAGTCCTATGGAAAGTACTGGAAAAGAAGGGTGTTCATATTGCTTATATTCTTGCCATAAAGGATATGTATGATAGAGTTACAACAAATGTGCGGACTCAGGGAGGGGTAACAGAAGATTTTCCCATAAGGATCGATTTGCATCAAGGGTCGTCCTTAAGTCCATACCTTTTCACTTTAGTGATGGATGTACTTACTGGACACATCCAAGATGCAGTCCCGAAATGTATGTTGTTTGCTGATGACATTGTCCTAGTAGGGGAAACAAAAGAGGGTTTGAATTGTACAGTGGGATTATGGAGAGAAGCCTTGGAATCAAAGGGTTTTCGTTTAAGTCGGAATAAAATAGAGTATATGGAGTGTAAATTCAGCAAGAGGCGAGAAAACAGAGATTTAGAGATAAAAATTGGGGAGCAGAGAATACCGCAAGTGTCCAAGTTTCGATACCTTGGGTCCATTTTACAAAGTAATGGAGAGATTGATGGGGAAGTCTCCCACAGGATCCAAGCTGAATGGATGAAATGGAGAAACGCATCAGGAGTTATTTGTGATCGCAAAATATCTATCAAGCTTAAAGGGAAGTTTTATCGAACTGTTATTAGACCAGCTATACTTTATGGAAGTGAGTATTGGGCTTTGAAAGGTCTACAAGAGCAAAAAATGGGGGTAGCAGAAATGAGAATGTTGAGATGGATGAGTGGACATACAAGAAAAGACAAAATTCGAAATGATTATATTCGGGAGAGAGTTGGAGTGGCACCTATTGAGGAGAAAATGACAGAAACCAGATTACGGTGGTTTGGGCATGTACAAAGAAGACCGCAAGAGGCACCAGTGAGAAAGGTTAACCAAATGGTGTTTAGTCCTGTGAGGAGATGTAGAGGAAGACCAAAAAGGACACTTAGAGAGGTGATAAGAGATCTTTGGTTAACTGGTATATCCGAAAATTTGGTTTTGAATAAAAGTTTATGGCGTCGTTTAATCTATGTAGCCGACCCCACCTAGTGGAAAAAGGCTTGATTTGTTGTTGTTGTTGTAATCTCAATAAATGAAAAGAAAAAGAGAAAGAGGAGACAAAGAATACCTGTAGATGTACTGACGGCGTTTAAATTACAAATGGTGTCACAGAGTTCTTGCTGTGCTTGGCCATGGCTAACCAAGAACTCTATTGGTTTTAAAGAATCAAAAGTATCATCTGGTTTGGGAACAGCATCCAATTCCTCTTGAGTAAACTCCAATTCAGCATCCCTTTCGATACGAAGTAGTTCCGACATGCGCGTGGTGAATTCATCAATTTTGTGCTGAATTGCTTTGGCCTTCTCCATATCCATTCCTAAAACACCTAGGACAGTCTTCGGCTGTGGAACCTTTCTTGCGATCGCCCTATGCTGAGCTGTAAATGAACCAGCCGCTGCTTACCCTTGTTGGGAGAAATAATAACAAAATTACAAGAAAAAAATTTCGCATCGGAAACCTGAATTTGCGAGTTCCTTAAGCAGTTTCCAAGACTCAGTTTCACGCCAGTCCCTGACCAATGATTTACGCTGCAAGTCTTGAAGAACATCACGCAGCTCCCTCTGGAAGTGGTCGAACAGAGTGGGGTAATGGGTGCAGGCCTTCAAACAAATAACTTCAAGGCCAAGGGGCATGGGAACAGCATTGAGATACGGCTGAGCCTGGATTACAAATGTGAGACCCGGACCCATGCGCTGTCTCAGCTCGGAGAACTCGCCCTGTATCTCGGCGGAAACAAAATCAGACGCCATGGCCCTCATACTATGACGAATCCACCTCACTACACACTTCCCAAGATCCTTTCGGCCAAATGGGTCTCCATTCTGATGGATACCACCCACGTTCAGCGATGCCGTCATGCAATTCGAGCCATCCCTCTCAATGGGTCGATTCTGCTGCTGTTCTTCTACCAGGGTGTTTAACTCTACCGCCGGTATAACTGATAAGGGTGGTGGCAGGGACTGAGGATTTCCTCCACTTTTACTGTTATTCTTAGTACCGGTGAGCCTCTTAGAGCGACTTCTTCCTTTGGCATGATTGGGAAGCTTTGTTTCACTACTGCTGTTAGTGCCGCTTCGAATAATAAGCTGTTGGAAGCCAAACGAAGGGGACGAACTGCACAAGGCATAGGCATTGTTACGGGTAAATAAGCAGATGGACCCTAATGAAGAAAAGGGCACATAATAGCCATTACAACGCGAATGCAAACGCGGTCTTGCGGGCAATTTTGGTGGGATTTTTCCGCAGAAGAAGCAAGTCGCTGCTGTGGCTTCCATTTTTGTCAGAAATTCAGACCCAATTTCTTGGAGTCATTGCGTAAAGATATTTTACTGGTGGCAGATTGCGGAAGCAGCAAGGTGGTTACCGCTTATTTACTGTTGGCAAACAAAGACGGGGTTTTGAATTTGAACCGTGAACTGCATTTGAGGCGAGGAAGAAAGCTTGCTGTTTTTCTGACTGAAATTTCCATTTTCTATTTTATTATGGGACTGAAGAAAAGTAGGAACAGAGATTTTTGAGGGAAGCACTCATTGAAAACGAAAGCAGAGGAGAAGGCCGTTATCGCGTAGCAGTAGCACAGTTCCAAAGGAGGCCCCAGCGGGAGAAAAGAAGAGCCGAGCTCCTGCTTTGATTGGCTGCACACGATTCTGTGGCTGCCTTTAACCCCTAGTAGCCGACGTGCTTCTTTGCTCTTCTATCGCTCGCGCGCTACGCAAAGCATCGTGGTCCGGAATTTTTATTTTTTTTTTTAAAAATATACGTTGTGTGTTGCTCACATTTTTCTTTTACTTTTCAAATGATTATAAAATAATTATTCTTTCTAACACTAAATTTATAGGTGAAATATTTTAAATTAAAAATAAATAATATAAACTAATTTATTTAATATTTATTAATTAAAAATAATCCTTAATTAAAAATTAATAATAAAAATTAATATAAATAAATAATAATTTATAAAATTAAAATTATTTATATCATTAATTTTTTAGTTATAATAATTAATTTATATTTAATTCTGTAAAATATGCTTTTTATTTTAAATAATTTTATTTGTTAATTGATAACCAATTTAAGAATAAAAAATAAAAATAATATTTTATATTATTTGTTTATAAGTTATGAATAAATTTATTTAAAATAGAAGAAAAAAATGAAATAGAAAAATAAGATTAATTGATTCAACAAAATATATTTGTTCAAGATTGTATATAGATTATAAGTATATAGTTATAAATGTATCACTATGCAAAATACTAATAATGTTTTAACAATATTTATATTTTTAATAAATAAAAATTGTAACTTTTAATAAATTTTCATTAACATGCTTTTTATACCATATAAACTTTATATAATAAAAAAACACTAATTAATTTTGGCATATTAATATGATATATATATATATATATATATATATATGCATACTTCCTATAGATTTTCTTTTTCTGTAAGGTATATAGTTCCTGTGGATAAATATAAATTTATTAGAAGGTGACCAAAAAATCAGTGAATATAAATGGCTTCTTTCTCTCTTCCTCATACATATATTACATTGGAATGTTTGTATAATTATTTGAACAATAATAAAATAAACCTGTCATGCGGGATATAATGCATTTAATAACTATCAAAAAAGGCCTATTTGATACTTGTGTATTAAGGCATGAGCGGCAATCTTGAGTCAAAGAGATCGACGTGTGATCAAATTAGTCACATACTAATATGTTGTAGGAGCACTTCACCTATAGCACAAGAAATTTGTCTCTAGCATATTTGTTTTAGGTTTTATAATTTAGTTTATGAAATTAGTAAATTTCACAATTCAATCATTTAAATAAAGATTTTATTAAATTTTATTTATAAAAATTACAAAACTGATAACAAAATATCACAAAATCCATAGTGCTTATTTCTAAGGAATACGGGAATCCATAGACAAAATTCAAAAAACTCATTAGTTAATGTGATCTAATTCCATGTGGCAATTCAAAACTCAACATGAATCATCATTTATATTAGAAGAAAATCTACAGTACAATAAAGGTATTAAAGATTGGGTATCTCCTTAATTCAAAATTTGAATTAGAAACATTTTTAATGCAAAAGTAAAAATAAATACTAATAAAGTTACACACATGTTTTTATATGAATGGAAAATGTATGTATTGTAAGTATTGAAAATTTTTTTCTTGCATTAGATGGAAGAGTAGAACAATTCAACCCCACAATATAAAGTTTATGTAGCTTGGTTTTCTTCCAAATAAACTATTGCTTTTATCCTTGAAAGATTTGCTTGGAAACAATTCAATCCTTAAACTTTTTCTTAAATCAATTTCATCCCAACTCAGTGATAATTGTTCCAGTTCAATCCCTTCATTAAGTGGCTTTCCCAAATCTTGTCATGTGTCATGTTAAGTGCATGTGTGGCACATTAAAAATCTTGTCTAACTCATTAAAGCCAAGCTTACAAATTACTCTCTCATTCCCATCACAATACAGCGCCATTTCCCCCAAATGCCAAGCAATCTCTAATAAAACAATGATGTTTCCCCTAAAGGCAAACCCAAAGATGATGTCATGCAACATTGTCTCCATCACTAATGTTAGAACTCTTCTAAGCTCCCACAATTAGTCCTCCAAACCCATACCCCAAATCAAGCTTTGAGAACTACATTGAAACAATGACCAATCATTATAGTTCCCACACTTGTTGCCATTGAGATAGGCATGTGCAGGATGGGAAAGCTCACAGCTTAAAAGGAGTGAAATTAAGTCAATTGTAGCCAAGAAATTATTGATTTTGTGTTATTGTGGTCAAAAGGCATTGTACTTGACTTCCAACATGGGCAAGAATCTTGGTTGCCATTGCTTTAGGTGTCCATTGCTCAAAGTAAGTCTCTTTTGCCATTTTACTTGGCTTGGATTTTAACTATATCTATAGAAGAAAAATTAGTTTATTTTAAAAAAAAAGAAGCTCTGTTTGTGACTTTTTTGAATGGGAGGATGAAATGTTTAATTATAATGCTAGTGAGAATAATGCATCATCAACTATGATCATGAAGACCTATTACAGAGCAATAAGGGAAAGTTAATTCCCAACTTAGGAGGAAACTTGTTCAAACTAAGAAACTACGTAGATTGAAATTTACTTGCTATATTCTAGTGAGAATGCTTGTATTTTTGTTGCTTATATGCTTATAGGATTAAGGGATGTTATAGCTCCATCATATGGTGAGAGTAGCAGAGTTGAATGGAAAGCATATTATGATAATCCTAGTGAAAGTATGTAACATAAGGTTTAATGAGAAATTCAATGGGAATTGTATATTTTCCATCTTCAGTTAACTTTCAATTTGGTCCATGAAAAATTATTTAATGTTCATTTTGACTATTAATTTGGCTCCTAAAAGATAACTTTGAGAACATGTTCATTTTGACTATCAATTTGCCATAAAAAGTTCATACTTGTAAACATGAATTGCAACTTGTAAATAACCTGGTAAACATACTTCAAAGCAATAACACAATCAATCACCTATTTAAGGCCAATATGTCCCATATTGCAACTTTAATTAGCCATCAATTTGGTCCCTAAAAGTTGATTTCATTAACTATATTAAATAAGTTAGTCCATAAAAGATATTTTTAAAACTGTACTAATTGAATCACCAAGATTAAATGGCAAAAGATAAGTTGTAACTTGTAAACATAAAGCCTTTCCATTGGCAAAAATACTTTATAATATGTCTTGAGCCAAATTACCATATAAATAATCAATAATCTTGTTTATCTTAGGCCAATCTACCACTTACAAAATCATAGACCATCTAACAAAAAGATTACATCCATGAAAGTTTACATAATGTGGCTAGGGGCTTCAGGTTAGGGTGGGTTAGGTGGGGGAAAGGCAAAACTGAGTAAACCAAATAAATATTTGCGTTAGGCCAATTCTGGCCAGGTTGAACCTTGAAACCAAGAGGTTCTAGTTCACTTGGTTGGGTTGGGATGGGTTCGAGTCGAGTTCACTTGGTTGGATTGGGATAAGTTATGTTAGGTTGAAAAATGATATGGGTTAGTCCAAGTCGGGTTAGGGCAGCTTGATTGGGTTAGGATAGGTGCCAAGTTGGGAAACTTGACCAGCATATATTTTTTTCCCTTTTCCCATGGCTAAATGACATCATATTCCCACCTTAACCCTAATCCCTCTTGCCTCATCCCCAAAGGCCTCAACTGCAACCCCTCTCGGCCTCTCCTTCCCTCTCATTCATTCCTTCCCTTCATTCTCTAGTTTTTGCCTCTTAACTTGATCTTAAATGCTACGGCACTTCATCCCTCTCGTTCTCTCCTTCCTTTTCGTCTCTGGTTCTCATCCTCTACAGATTCTCCAAGTTCTCTCTTCTAGATCACGTCCTTTGGTTCTTGTCCTTTCTTTCCAGGCTTTCATTCTCATTCTCTGCTTTGTAGGTGTAGTGATGCAAAACTCCTTCTTGGGGTAGCATGAAATGGTGGCATGATGGGATGTGATGGACGATTGAGGAAACCCACTTGAAACACACAAAGCTTCTCTAACCTAAAAATCTCAGTTGTTCAAGTTATTTGGGTAGAACTGGCTTGAGAATTTTCCTTCTCAACTTCATTCGGTTTTACAAAATCTCTCCCCAATCTATCCTAAGCCAAGCCATGCCAACCCCTAGGGGGTGTGGTTCAACTTTGAGATCAAGATTGGACTAGAGATTTTAAGATCGAGCATTCATTAGGTTATCGCAACAAACCATGGGTTGAAATATCCAAACCCAGACCTGCTCGAATAAACCTATCTTAAGCCACATTGCTATAATCTTCCAACACTTACTCGACCCAAATTGTACCACTACCTCATTTTTCTTTGGTTGGGTCAATTTCACTTGGGTTTACCAAGGATTTGCCCACCCCTAAATGTGACATAGTAGTCATAATGCATTGATAAATTCCTAAAAAATAACATAAGGTTCCATATTGCTAATTGGAAGGTCTTGTAGTATCTTGGTTGGTATCTACATTTAAGGATGCCTAAACTCCTTGAGCAATGATCCTTATTGCAATAGTTCCCTTTAAGCAACTAAATTTACAAACCCCATCCATTTGCATTAGTTATGACCTCCATGGTCAGTTTGGTGACACATGGTCCTCCCCTCCAATTAGTAGTAGGCTTATTCTAACCCTTGGTAAAAATGTCATTAGTGATGGTTTAGGTGGCCTACATGGCAATAGGGGTCTAAATTTTGGTCTAAAGCCCAGTGCATTGCCCATACCATACCTCCACTAAAGTGTTGGGGAACCTATTTTTTTTTTTAAAAAAAAAAAAAAGTAATTAGTTAGTGCAAATAGGACCAATTGGATGACAACAAAATAAATCTAAGTTGTTGTCCTTACATTAAGTATAGGGACAAACTGAGCAAATTAACATAATTATTGAGATAAAAGTGATGCATATTCATGTATAATCTAAGAGGACTAAGAAGGTTATTATAGAGGTGGACCCATTTGTTCTATTGACTAAAGTTTTCTAGCCTACTTCTTTGAAGGAACTCCCTTGCAACTTCTTCTATTATATCCTAAACCTCCACAATTTGAATGCTTTATGGCTCCATATTGGCTTTTTACCTTGTATGGAGTGGGTGGCTCATCATTTTTCTTCTTCCTCTACTTTTTAGGCCTACTAGGGTTTTTTGGATTATTAGTAGTAGAAATAGGTCTAAGGTTGTATTGGGCCAATATGCTTTCCCTATAGTGGGTTGGATATGAAGCCTTTCTCCATGTCTCTTTTGAGTACCAAAAGTGGACATAATTTTAAGAGCACAAGTTATTATAGCCTATACATGCCACGACACATTTGCATGGAATGCCAATTATGCTCCATACAACCACTTAACTTTCAATCTTATTTTCACTTGGTATTTGTAACCTTTTACTAGCCCAATGTGAGGTCCACCATACCCTTTCTTTGTTTATGTTTTTTTAGTTTGCCCTGTGCCTTAGAAGTGATTGGTTCATTATCCTTCAAAATTATGAAACTGCTCTTGTTTAACTTTCTCATTATGTAGCATCTAACCTCCTCAACCATTGTAAGTATGGTTTTGCTCCTAAACTTCAGAATGTTCGCATTGAATTGCTCACACATGTTGTTCAAAAATGTGTCATTCTTGGGCCAAGTTTTGAAAGCTACCTAGTTCAACTTTGAGGAGGTATTTTGTTTAAATGCTTCAAAGCTTCAACATTGATCCTAATGATTTCATCCATTTTTTTAAACTTTATCATAATGGTGACTCTAATATCTTCCTAAAATAGTTTTCCAAGCTCCAAACCCTTTCGTTGTTTGTTGAAATTAGATCATATGTGCCTTACATGAAATTTGTATGATGAACTAGGCATAAGCTCCTCAATGGCAGGAATCAAACCATTCAAAGATAACAAAAGGAAATTGAGATTAAGGAAACCAATATATAACATAGTAAAATTATGTTATAAACTAAATATTAACTTCAGGTATGAAAGTTTCAAAATTGTCTTTTAGGGACCAATTTACGAGATAAAATGAATATACAACCATATTTTAGGGATTAAACTGATGGTTGTTTAAATATGCAAAAATTTAGATAAAAGTTTCATAATAGTCTTTCAAAGCTAAATTACCAGTAAAAATGAAACAAACATATTTTAGGAACTAAAATTATGGTTATTTGAAGATGTAATGTGCTTATAAAATAAGTTTATAGTTTATGTTTTGCTTATCTGAAATGAAGCTCCATCCATGCTCCTTGTAGTTCCATATATCCTTATGCAATAAGGATAAGAACCACTTCCATATTTCTTTGGTCCTCATGTCAACAATTGAATGTGATATTACATAAAATGCATTGTCCCCATCAATCCTTCTAGCAGCAAGTAACTAGCCCCTATAGTAACCTTTTAGGAAATAGTCATTCAGTCCAATAATAGGCTTACAACTATCTTAAAACTCTCTTTTGGTTGCATCTAAACTAACATACAGCTTGTCAAATATTATGCTTAATCAAGGTCATGGCCTAACATCTGATCCTATAGGTTTTTCCTTTCTTCTTTAAGTAGCATAGTTGAATTTAGGTTGTTTCTTCTCAATTCTGAACAATAATTTTCCCACTTAGAGTACTACTCCTTTTTAGAAGCTTATATAACCTCCCCATCGATTTTCATAGTGTGTAAATCTTGGCTTCACTAACATGATACCATAAGTTTCTTTAAGATGCTCAAGAGCCATAATAGTAATTAGTTGAGGCCTAGCCCTCAACTATGGAAGAAGCGTCTTAGCCACCCATTTCTTATTAGCTTGAGAGTTTTTAACTCCCCTTGAGGAAGTATGGTCATCATAAAAGGCTTTGATTTGTAAACTCTTTGTACGGTTACTGTAGGCATAGTAAATCTCCGAGTCATAATTTTCAGTACACTTATACCTAGCTCTCACATTATTAGTTTTCACTCATCAAAAATCCCTCTTAAGGTTAATGTTATAATCTTTAACTACTTGCTTGAATATATTAGAGAGGGAAACTTCATTCCTATTTATAAGGACACTCCACCAAATTCTGTTTTGTCATTAAACCTAGGATAAACACTTGTTCTCCCACTATCTCCCTTATTTATTCCATCTAACCTGTATAAACTTTCAAGCTCCTTGGACACATATTGGTCAACTTTAGCATCTAAAAAACCCTCACTGATTATCCCTTGTGTTTGTACTCAAATTTCTGTAAGCCTAGGCCCACTTGTTTAGTTTTTCTTTGCCTTTTCTCTTAACCCCTCTTATTAGGTTCATCTATTCATTATCTTTTTTCTCATTTCTTTCTCCTGTGCTTAACTCTTAACTCTCCTTTTCCTGTATTCATGCTCCTACCTCCCTCATTTCTATACTCTTTATCACCAATGTAAGTGAACTCATGGAAGAATAAATCATCATCGTAACTCAACTCTCTCCTAGGCTTATAAAGACTATCTTTAACACTATCATAGTCATCACTCTTAGTTCCACAGTCACTCTCACTCTTTGTTTCAGTCTCAACTTCTTACCTCTCACTTTCAACTTCATGCCTTATATCTACATCCATTATTACTTCTCCAAGCTAAGTTCCTTATGATCATCTCCTAAGTTGACATCAAGCCATGATTCTTCTTCTCTAATTTTAGGCTTCCTCATTGTAATACCTACACCCTTTGTATTAGGTTCAAGTCTCCCATATACGTTATCCTTTATATCAACTTTAACCTCATTCATTATCGCAGGTTCCCTAATCTTGTTGAGTATTTTATTTCCAATCTTAACACCTATTGTTTCTTTTACCACATTTATATTCCCAACCTCAATTTTTTCTACCATAAAGTCATAATAAGCATTATATAATGGGGCTCTATTGTATTAGGATCATGTAGTACAGGAGATGTAAAGAAGAATTCAATCTCATATGATTCACCACATGTTAAATAAAGGCCTACTATATCTACATTGGATTTCAGTTCCCTCAAACCTACATCTAAGTTAATCTCAAGAACCAACCAATACAATTTGTCATAATCATGGCAACAATGCTTTATGAACATAGTCGTAAGGGAGGGAATGGACATGTAATCTAAATTTACAAACTCCCAAACATACTGTTCTGCGCCAATGTATTGCAAAGGTGGTCCATCCATAAATCTTTCACTATGGTTCAATATCAAAAACACTCTGTGGGCCTTAGTTGCTTTTACATAGTTGAATTTGTAAATTGCAAAATTAGACAAAAATTGACAACTCAAGGAAAATGTTTTTGTTTTTATGGGAAGTATGAGGGTGACATAAAGGTAGCACAAAGGGACCTCAATAAGTAGACAAGATCACAAACCAATATTGACATCTACTTGCAAGAATCTAACGCACATTGAATAAGAAGAAAACATATAACATAAATGTACCACAACTCCTTAGCACAAGTAGATTTGCTAATTTATCTCCACCATTGCTCCAGAAATTGTATTCACTCCAAAAATCAAAGGTTTGCTCCGCACTTCATACACTCAACCTTCAATATTAAGGTTATCAATGCAAATTTTGGAGATGAGTGAGTGAAATTGGAGGATTTGGTGATAAAATTTAGGGCTAAGGGATATTGTGGTGAATTCTATTCCCACTTAAATTGTTTTTTGGAGAAACAGTGTCATTGTGTGTTAAAATTAGACTGTATGCTAGCTTGGCACTTGATGGGTTAGTCAAGTTTTTCAAAGTACCATGGATGCACTTAATATTACACTTCATCCCTTAACATGCCAAGTCATAGGATCTAATGAGCCCTATAACAGAGGGACCAAACTAAAGCAATTTTCATCAAGCTGTAGACAAAATTGATTTAGGGACCAAATAGTTCTCTTGCAAGTCTTTTGAGGACAAAAGTGGTAGTTTACTCATTTTCTTTTGCATCATTCTTGCTTTCGTTTTATCTAGAAATTGTGGTACTTGCATATGGGATAAATAAAATTAGTTAACACATACAAGAATATCACTAAATAATATTAAACAAAATGTTCTAAAAAAAATTGTTATGGGAGTATTATGGCCACTATCATGAATGTCTACCTAAATGGTGTTTAAACCATGTATTAGCTATTTAGAACTTGAAATTCTATTAAGTTCAACCATTTTAGCACCATGGTTGTTATGTAATCTATTAAGAATTGGAAGTTAACAAAGAAACAAACCATAACTTTTACTACGCAATAGTAAAAGTAGATGAAAATTCAATCTTAATAGAATGGTTGGAGTGAAAACCATTTTAAATATCACTAACCGGTTTCCCCTCACTTAAGAATGAAGAAAGAATGTTGCATTTTCTTATAAATTCATTTTCATTCCTACTTGAGTGTTGATGCTTTGAAGGCTTTTGCAAAATTTGCTCAATTTTTCTTTTTCTGAATTTTTTCCTCTAGAGAGGCTATTGAGGTAAAAATTTTAGTTTAACATTCTAAATCAAATTATATACACACATGTATCTAGGATAAATGTTGTAATGATCAACATATTAAAAACCATAAATGATTTATATGATCCCAGATTATACCATGATATAATAATTGTACTCAGTTATAACTATTTCAATGAGTAAATTAAAGATACATTAAGAGACGAAGCTAGGACTTTTTTTTTCAGGAGGGCCAAGATTAAATGTAATAAGTTAGAAAAAAGTTTAAATCATCACATAATACATGCATATTAAATAAACTAGAGTTAAATGATATTTAAATAGCACTCTGATTCTACTTTATATATAGTGCTAGAGTGGGTGTTGGGAACACAGTTTTGAGTGAGTTAAGTTATCATTTCAGGATGAGTTTTGAAAATTTGTCTCTATTATGTTATATGTGATCTACGAAATGAGATTTGAAATAGGTTGGATAACTTGTTTAGTATTTCTTTTGAGTGGGTAAATTGTTGATTTTAAGTGATTTTTTCTATGTAGGTTATTTACTTATGTAGTTTCTTTTATTGATTTAGGAAAAGTGGGGTCCTTTGTAAAATTTGAAAGTTTTAAAAGTTGTTTTAAAATTAAAAAATTAGATAAAACAAATCATATAAAGACTTATTTTAAAAGGTTTAAAATTATTGTAAGTAATATATAATTTTTTACAAAATTTCAAAAGGGGCCAAATTTAAAAATTTTTATTACTATATATGAGATTCTCAAAGCTTTAGGAAAGGTCAGATTTCCATCTAGTTTTGCCAAATGACACACACTTATCATACTTGAATATTGACAAATTTTAGTTCTTATTATACCATGATTGCTTATATTTTGCCTAGGTTTGCCAAGACATATTTACCCATGTAGTATGTGGTGAATAATTTTACATGTAGCCAAGTAAAATTTCATTGCAATGTTATTTATGATCAGCATTTTAAGATGTTGCCATTACATCAACTATGCAAGGTAAGATTTCTATCAAACACACAATTATCTCAGCTAAATCTTATAAACATATCATATGGCTAACCTAACTTCATGATAAATTATCATTATTCAAACCAAGAGAAGGAAATATCCAAGGACAATATCCAAATAGTTAATTGAAAAAAATAACAAAGAAAAGATAGATGGCAAATGGATTTTATGTTAAAACATATCATGGGATTTAATTATCATGTATGAGTCTTATTCAATGGCTAATTTACAATAATTTTATGTTAAAACATATCACGGGATTTAGTTATCATGTATGGGTCTTATTCAATGGCTAATGTATAGTAATAATATGTTAAGTATATTCCTTAAGCAAAAGAAGGATAGATCAAAGTCCAACTTGACTAGCATGGGAAGAAATAAAAGCCTTAGAGACTTACATTAGACTGGATGACATTATTTGGTCATGGCCAATACAACCTGCATATAGATGAGATATTGCACATCTCTTATGTAAAATAGGGTTGACTTAGATGGCTTGTTTGATGACACTATGAGAAATATATTTTAGTACTCAAAGATTAGCAAAACTCAAACCATGCATGGTTTGAAGTAATGAACTGAAGATAAAAATACTTACCATTTGAGCAATCTAGAGAATTAAGAATAGGGAAGCATGAAGTAACTATTTGATCATTGTTTTTGTTTCCAATTTCATGTAAGATGGTCTATAATGTATGAAGGGTAGCTGATTAATACTAGTTGGTTGTCTTCTAACTCTGTTTTTCTATGGTTTCCCTTTTAAAAGATGACGAGAAATGTGGATTAACTTGCATCAATATACACAGTAAACTTTAAAAATTATCACTCTTTGAAATAAAAAATAACATCAACCACTTAAAAACTACAAACATGGAACACATGAAGAATACATTCAGGTCCCTTTAAGATGTAAGAATTATCAAGTTGAGGAACTTATGGTTAAAGACTCAAGTTTAAGCCTTGAAGTCGCACTTGTTAAGAGAAGCTGTTAACAACTAATCTTCAATGTAGATTGTTCCCACACTTAGTAATGGTGCATGGATACTGCATGGAGAAATCCAAATGAACATGTAAGAATTATTAGATGGCTACCTCTCCATGTGGGGTCTATGGTTGAAAACATAAAAGAAAATAGGAATTTTTTAAAAAAATAAAATAAAAACATGAGTTATGTAGAATAAAGCTCTGTGTGAGAGACCAAAAAGTTAGTGGCCTTGAAACCAACAAAGAAAAAAGAAATCCTTAGCAAGAGAGTGTGTGGTAGATGAAGAGGAAGAAATTTATGCTCTTTCAGCCAGAGTAAGAAGAGTAAATCTATTCTGATACTAATGAAATCTTAGTATGTTGTACCAAGTGATATGAGCTTTATTTTGAGGTGATTTGTTCATAATTTTCTTTTCCTCTATTGTCTGGCTAGAATATCCTATCAAGTAGGATTAGAAAAACTCTCTTAGTGTACCCATTCATTTTGATTAGTGAAAACTTTTACTAGACTAGGTCCCATAATTTTTCCCTCACATTAGAGGTCTTTCATGATAAAAGTTGGTTTCTCTTGATTCATTCTTATCTTTATGCATTTTGACATTTGCATTCACTTAATATTAATTACATTGAATACTTTTATTACACAATAGAAAAGGTTGATCCTGAGTATATCTACTAATTATGTATATTACAAATATTTTTTCTCAACAAGAATAACTTCATGAAACATTCCAAACATTATTGATGGAAAACATGAAGTAAATAATGAAATCCATTTGATATATTGGTATTGGAATCGCGATGCTTTCAAAAATGTAGGACCCATTGATATTGAAGAGTTTGTTTCTTGAAAGATGGATAGAATTAGACAAATTAAACCAAAAACCAAAGATCATAGTGGAGGATTAGTCTACAATTGATGACAAGATCAGGTCACAAGATTTTCCACCAATGGCTTTGGCTTTCTAGTTTTTTATGTTTAAATCCCTTAGCTTTCATTTCCAACTAGAATAACCCCTTTCAATAAAGATTTTGCACATAAAATATATTGTAAAATTTTACTTTGAAAGAAAAATTGAGGAAAATTTTTATGATTTTCACCTAAATTCTTGTCTTTCATCCTCTTGATCTTGATTCCACCTATCTTTATTTTAGAGGAGAAAAATGGGGTATCCAAAAAGTATGACACAAACAACCTCTCATGGGGTTCTCTCTCTCTCTCTCTCTCTTTTTTTTTTTCTTGTTTTCTCATTGATTGATAATCACTCTCATCCTTTGGATATACTTTCTTAAACCAAAAGAAGAATTTTTTTTAAAAATTCTAACAATGGGGTGTCATGATTGTTGACCCTTGATTTTATTTGGAATCGTTGTCAACCTAAATTACGTAAGATAAGATCGAACACCCAATTAAAAATTGTCTACAATTTTTATATTGGGTTTGGATATTAATTATATTTTAAGAAAGGTGTTAACATCATAAACACCTTCTCAGTACCAAAAATGATTTAATTAATTTGTCTTGATTTAATTTGGTGTTAGTTTTTTAAAAAAATTTGAAAATAATCCCTGCCTATCTTGAATTGAGGTTTTTAAATAAAAGCAATTATGAGAAAAAATTCCTTTTCTATTCTAGATTGAGATTTTAAAATAATAAATATTCTAAGAAAATCCCTTTCCTATTCTTAATTGGGATTTTAAAAAATAATTTTGAGAAAATCTCCTTCCTATTCTAGACTAATGTTTTGAAATAATTTGGGAAAATGTTCAAAATCATAGAATTAGGCACACGTGCTCTTGACCCTTGATTCTCTATTATTATGCTCAAAAGAAATATATTCTGATATTTAAATTTATCTAATCAAATTAAACAAGATCTCAAATACATCATTGTATTAAATATGATTACAATTTGAAGTAGTTAAGGTTCAAAGCTATCAAAATCAAAGTAGCCCATAAGACTCCCCTAACAACTCGCCTCTTATAAGGATAAGAACAACTTTAGAATTTCTTAAGATTGGACTAACATTCAAACCACAACAATTTAAACCAAGAGCACTACAACAAATGGGCGATTCCAAGACGGTAATAGTGGCACAATTTCTAGTGTACAGAGTTCTTGATTGATGCTGGAGACCAGTTGGAGTGCCACTAAGCTCAGCTTCAATGCGGGGCTCTTCCTTGAGGAGCATTGGTTCTTGGAGGCAAGGGACCATGATGGGGGTCTTTGGAGTGAAAAAGAGCCAAGAAAGGGCAGTGAAGGGTATGGATGCTGGGCTAAATTCTTCAAGTTGAAATATTTCTCAAAAATCTCTTATTTTGTGTGTGTCCTTTTTGTGTTGTGTGTGAATGGGTTTTTACAAGTGTAAAAATTAGAATTCCTTTTTGGATCAAATTCTTATTTCCTAGTTTATCTTAACTTTTATCTTTTTATCTTTTAATTTATCTCTTGAATTTACCTAACATTTCAAATTCTCCTATCTTTAATCATCTTCTTATCTTTATTTTTTGGTTATGTTTTATCTTAAATTATCTTTTAAATTATTTCTTACATTATTTTATATTTATCTTATTATTTTATTTTTCTTCTTTTTTGATTTTATTATTAGGCTTAGGATTGATTTTGGTTTGTTTTGGGCTCATTTATTTTTGAGCTTGTTTTATTTACATTTTTAGTTTCAATTTGGATTTTAATTTTAATTCTAAGTTTGATTCTTTTTTAGTTTGGATTTAATTTTGTCTTTGTATTTCGAAAAGTGGATTGGATAAAATTAAGTATCTATAATGATCGATAAATAAACTAAATGCTCACTCAAAAGGCTAAAGATTGATGATGGTGGCGATTTCTATAGCAAGGAGATTGATGAGTTATACAAGGCTAAAGGCATAATAAGGCATCATGCTACTCCAATTAAAACAAAAAATGGCTTCAAGTGGAAAATGAATCATTTAAGGGATAAGTGAGAATATATATATATATATATATATAGATGGTTGTTAGTTATTTGGTTGGGTTCATGTTGATATGGATTTCTACACTTGATCTTACTGTTATTATCCATGCCAAACACTTGAAGCTTACTGTTTCATCCATTGACCTAACTTAAGCCGATCCAATTTGACTCAACCATTATTCTATTTGATTCACCAATTTTGTTGTACCACCCTAATCTTTTAAATTAAAGTGATAACTCTTCAATAAAGAATACATTTAAATCTGTATTGCTACTCCTTAAAAGCTTGATTTTTTATAACTCATTATTTTATAATTTCCACAAAAATTTTGGAAAAACTCAAGCTAGAAGTTTTAAAATAGTTTATTTTATAATACTTTAATTCTCAAATTGTAGAAACAAAATAAATAACTTATTTTTCAACAGTACCTTTTAATATTTAAGATGCTTCTTCAAACATCATAAAGTTCAGTAGAATGTAAATATTATCCAAGATAAAATTAACCATGCCCCAATTATACTTTATTTTTATAAAAGATCAAACGATTCCCTTACCAAACACTTAGGTTTTTACAAACCAAAAGGTCCTTTGTCTCGGTTTACAAAGGAGTAAGATAAAAGGAACACTCTAGGCTACTTCCAGAAAAATTTTAGCAACAAATTTGTTATTTTTACAATTAAATTTTATTAAATATTAACTTAAAAAATTTAAACTATTAAATTTTATAAATTAAATTATAAAATTTAAAATTTTATTGACTCAAAGTAAACATTTTATAATGTTTCGATCCCTCCCATGGGTAGAGGGACGTTTTGCTTTGGACAAACGAGAAGCTCAGCAATGACACTCCCATCAATCCTATTTCTGGCGATAAATAAAAAATGTTATGGTCCCTATGCTCGAACGTTTTGGTCCGACGGCCTACTTGTTAGCTGTGTCAAAAGTGGAGTCATCGGCGAAGCAAAGTGGCAAAAGGCCCATCAAGTTGTATATTGGCGATGGTTTTTATGAAATTTCATTTTCCTCCTGCATCTAATTTGATTTCCCTACTTCCTTCCAAAAATAAAATTTTGTTTCTGTGTAATGATTCTATATGGGGATTCGAATCTTCCATTTTTTTTTCACTTTAATCACTTTTTATTTATTATTTTTAATTTATATTAAACTATATTTTATAAATTTTATTTTTTATTTTTTTAATTTTAAATTTACCTCTCCCTTATTTTATTTTACCTCAGAATTCTTATCCAATTCTTTGGATACTTGTACTTTTTCAGAGGTTGATTTATTTTATAGGTTCAATTAAAATTTTAATAGTTTATTGATTGAGGTGACGATTAAAAAGCATCCGAAAAATCTGAAAGTGCATTTAATAGAAAATTAATTAATATTATAAGAAGTAAAACTTTTCAAATATTTTTTTATGCCTTTTTTATCAAGTGTGCGAGGGCATGGGAGCAATAATTGCAAATTAAGAATCTGAATGGAGATGGCATCTATAAACTCTATCTTCCACCAGGTGATGCTAGTATTTATGTACCATAACATTGGTAGCATAAAACATGTTATTTCCACTCTTAAAATTTGATACAGAATTTTTATATTTACATCCACAATTGTACAATTATAATGTAAGTATAAAAATTTCATATCAAAATTTAAGTGTGAGAATAAAATTATTCAGTGGCATATGCTCTTGGACTATCATCCCCATTCACCACAACACTTGAATGCCTAACTATATAGGCTTGAATACTATATTAAAAAAATAATCATTCCAAAAAATAAAAATTTATAAATAATTTTTTATTTTATATCTCTCACAACACTCATCTCTTACCTTGTTATGCACCATCACATTTATAAAGGCTTAATATTTAGTTGTTTAGTTATAAAGGCTCTCATATGATGTAATCCAAATAATCATTTAAAAGTTTGTTAAATAAAGACCCATAAATAATTTTCATTTTATATTCAAACTATCTTCATCTCCCTGGCTGTCCTCCCCAGTCCCTACAAATTCCTCACTATTTACTTCTTCAGAATCTATTTCCAGTTCAACTTTCATCTTACATTCAGTCATTGCGACAAAAGTCAGGAGTTGCTTTTTAGTTTTATTATCTCGTCTTTCAAGCATGCAGATCATTGATTTCATCTGCAAAAAAATGATTTTTCTCTCACCTTCTTAATAGAAAGGACAGGTATGAGTGCCCAAATTACAAAGGACAGGTATGAGAATGGGCTGGGGGTTGTGGGCCAACCTGTCTTAACTCTGATATGGAGCCTGGCACATTAAAGCCTAAAGTGGGTTCCATTCCACAGGCCAGCTTGTAATGTTAACTATTAAAAAACAAAAATCTTCATAATAACATAGAGGGTTTCTTTTAATGTTTTAATGTTATACAGTTTTAATCTTTTATGACTTGTATCTAATTGAACTACTTTATATGATGGTATGATGCAATAATCATAAGATATAAGCATATTTCTGTGTAATTGACAATTTTAGATTTTTAAAATTTCTTATAATTTTTGGTAATTATTTAAATTTTTTATTTATAAAATTATTTTTGGTTCAACCCATTTAATTAAACCTTAGAGGGCCAAGTTAGGGATTTTAAAACTCCTGTCCATTTGCTAAACAACCCATCCTGACTTGATTTGGCAAATTAGTATGATTTTAGAAATCTGTATAAAATCTAAATATTCAGTTTAATATAATAATATTATTAACAATTTGCTACCTTATTGCTAACATTAATGAGTAAATTTAGGTACATGCCTTGCATTTGATATATAATAACAATGTTGATCTACATTATACAAATATAAAATTAATTATTTTTTAAAAAGAAATTTAATTTTTTAATGAAATTTAATTTCTCTCTCATAAAAAATGCTTTAGTCTAGACATGGGAGGAACATATACTCTTACGTACGCAAGGCATTTTTTTTATTAAAGAAGTGTAATTGGTAAATTGATTAACATTGAATTGTTTCCAAATGAAATAGCTCACTGCCTACACTAAATCGGCATACATTTTTCTTTGACTATGAGAATAAATATATTTTTTTTTTGGTGCCCAATTGATTAGCTAGTCATATGGATAATAGGGTTGTGGGTTCCAGTTTTTTTTTTATTTTGATAAATTAAATTTTATTAAATATTTACTTAAATAAATTTAAATTAATAAATATATTAAATTTTAAAAATTAAATTATAAATAGAAATTAATATCAAATCGATCATTTTAAACCACTTAATTTACAGTAATTCGTAATTAAATAAGATAAAACCATATCATCAATTCACAATTTTAATAAATAAAAAAAAATTAATCTACCCTATCTTTTAAGGTGAGTGGGGCAATCTAATCCAACCAAATCAATGTATTTTCATTCATAAAATATGCTTATCCATCCCCGCCATCGTAATCCACGAATTCAACCAAACCAGGGTTGTATCGAGTTATAAAAAATATAAACTAACCTTATCTTTTAAGCGATACCAGTTGGATAGTGACTCAACAAATTTAGCCTATTTTAATATCTTTTACTGTGTGGGACTCGCACCCACATGCCTTTTAGAATGCATTTAATTGCTCCTGCGAATCTTTTTTTGTTTTAATTAGCTTCCAAGGGAGCTTGAGCAGCTCCTATCTCGAGCGTTGGACAGACTGGATTCGTTCGGTCTACAGCTGTTTTTTGGTTCTTTTTTTCTTTTAATTAATATAGGAACCAGACGATTTTAATAAGAAAATGAGAGATTTAAACCCACAAATAAGTTCGAGGATACCTTTAGAAATGCCGCTAGAGTCAAGGCTCTTCGACAGCTATTTTTTGGTTCTTTGAAGCCAAAACAAAAGTAGCTATATATTGTTAGGTAAGTCATAAGGAAAAAACTGGGAACACAATAAGAAAATTTTTTTCCAAGTAGCCAGTTTTAATAACCCAACTTTTTATATACAATATTTTAATATTGATATTCAATCTAAAGGATAAGATTCAAAATAAGTTATAATAAAAATAGAACAAAATTTTTTTCTGGACATGCGACTGTCTTAGTAACCCAACTTTCATAAATTATATATAATATATATATATATATAGATAAAACTTAATGGGATTTGTGCTTGACTTTTTTAAGTCACTTTAATAATTTAGATTTTTTATTGTAGTTGATTATTAAAAAGAATGAATTAATTATTTTAATTTAAAAATAATATGCTTATGATCACTAACTTATTTTAAAAAAAAAGAGTAAAAAGAGAGAAGGAAAATTAATTAATTTAATAGAACATTTATTTAACTATAATTATGTATAAGTTATGAATAAACAAATAGAAAAAAGTAATTACTTTTAACTCATGTTATAGTGCACGAATTAATATTACTTGGCGAGTCACTATAAATCTCCTCTAACATTGGATTTAAATAGTCTTCAAAAAAGTTTTCAATTCATCATGGTGAATCAAAATCAAAAGCTAGTTACTTAAATATACAACCCGTAAACAGAACACGTAACAAAAGCAAGAAAATGATCTCATGACATTCAAGACCAATTTGGTAATACATAGATGAGTATGTCTAGCAGCGTGCAATATTCTCATCAACTGCAAGCATTGTGGCTCAAGAAGGTATCTATTACAAGGAAGACGCGATGAAACGAGAATTTTGAGCACCCTTTGTAGCATGGACACAGTTGCTCAGCAGCACATCCAGCTCTTTCGTGAACCTATCCATGGCTTCACCTGGTAAACAAATGGGTATCACCAAACCTTCCTCTCCTTTACCATTCTTGAACGGTATGTAAAAGCTTGCCACTCCAGGAATGGCACCCACTCCTCCCTTCGCTGGTCCACCGTACACAGCCTTCCCCCACCCAAAATCCACCTCGCCAAACCCAGCACGCGTCACGTCTGACACAAGGTACGATCTAACGACCGTGAAGTGGGGTCGTCCCCTAATAACCATCAGATCTGCCAGGGAGTGCATGTACTCCTCATTCACATCAGCTTTTGCTTTCTGCACTAGCTCTAAAGCATACCCCAATGGGTTTTCACACAGCTTCCCTGCGGTGGTAACAGCCACAGGGAACGCAAAAGCGTTGCCGTAGTAACCGGCCGGTAATGGAGGGCTGAACTTGGCGCGAGCATTGACGATGCAGATTATGCGAACCTCCTCGTCGGCGTCGGGTTGCAATGCTAATGTGCGGCAGCGCCAGAGGCAAGCAGTGAGAATGTCAAAATTGGAACACTGACGGAGGTGGTAAGGGATGGAAGCACGGATGGCAGCCACCTCGGTTGGTCCGAAGAAAAAGGAGCGGTGAGCCATGTCGTCCAAGGGGATGATGGTGCCCTTGGTGTCAGGCACTTCATCGTATTCACGGTGGGTGCAGGTTACTCGCGGTGGATCCCTGGCGTTCAGAAGCTCCCTACACCACACGGGTGGAATTGAAGGTTCACGCGCCCCACGAGCTATTTCTCCAACGGCAGACATGAATTGGACCGCGCCGGCGGCGTCGCTCATGGTGTGGTTGAGGCGGAAGGCGAAGATGAAACCACCGCACTGGAGGCGGGTTACCTGTAACATTCTACAATTTACTGGACCTATCTTTATTCGGGATGCAATGAGTAGTTCTTAATTTTTGTACGAAAAACGTAGTTCTTACCTTAAATTTTTTGGTTGAAGAAGTTGTTACTTTGAATTAATCGAGAAAAAAATATTATTACGCTTATAATCACATATTTATTATAATCACATACTTTAATTTTTTTATATTTTAACTTTTTTTTAATAAATAAGAATAATAATAATAATAATAATAATAATAATTAAATATACATGTAGGATAGGAGACCTGTATAAGCAGTAGGGGAGAATTCAGGACTCCTGTAGATCCAGGAGCATCGTAAAGGAGCTCCTCCAAGCATGGGAATGGAGGTTGGAGAGCATCACCGAATTGTTCGAGTCTCACATCAGCATCAGCTTCAATGAACACAACACCTTCGCCGGTACAATCCACCATCAGCTTCCGACCACGCCCTTCCCTTAGCCGACCTGCAAACGGGTAGTAAAACACGAGTGTTTGTGCCAGTGCCTCTCGGATGACCTGAACAGGGTCTTTCCCTGCCATCGATGGATCGCATCCATAGAACTGTATCCCTGGAATTTGGAAGCGGAGTCCATCTTGGTCGTCTATGTCCGAAAGAAGCTTCAGTTCACGGGGAGTGGGCTTCGCCGGAGCTACCAGTTCCGGCTGGCACCTCCGCACTGTAAACTGAAGAGAGGGAGACATGTTATAGCTATAAGTCTGTGAGGACACAGGTCCTGTTTCTGCTTAGTGGGTTTGAGTGGAAAGAGGAGCATGCCTTTTATAATGCTGCATGTAAAGTGTTTCCACGGAAAATTAATAACTTTTAAGGACAGAATGGGTAGCAGCCTTTCCAATAGAATCGCCACTTACCTTCTTTTATGTGCTTTTTTTTTTTTTTTTTTGAAAGTGATCCTTCTTTATGTTTTAAAACATATATAGTAATATTTCTCCCAAGTTAGTATTTATGTGCATTCAACTGTTTTGTTTTGTACATAGAGACATGCAATATATTCTAAATTTTTATTAACTGAAACTTAAACTTAATTTAAGTAGTTAAATTAAGTTTTATTTTCTTCTTCTTCTAAATTTAACCCCTAAATTATAACATTCATAATACTATAAAAAAAACTCATTAACTTATAATTGATCTCCAAAAGCTTAAATCAACACCTATAATATATATCCAAAACTCTAAGTCTAACTAATCATAAAATTTTAAATCATAAAATAATAAAATTTTAAAATTTAATCTTAAAATTTTATATTTTAAGAAGCCTAAATCATAATTTAACATAACAGGGCATTAATTTTTAAATTTTAAATATTATATATTTATGATTTAATATTATATCATGTATATGATTTAAGATTTTTAGCACGTATATTAGATTTATGATTTCTTTTTTAAAATTAGAGTTGTAAGATTTACATTTTATAAGATTACTCGGATTTTAATAAAAATTTAATTAAAAATAAACTTTCATACTAAAATTTTAATGTTAATTGCAATTATTTAAATATGAATGATAAAATCCAAATTATTTATAGAATATTTAATGTGTATGGATGACCTGGTATATAAATACTATTTTATCCTTTTGCTTTTCCATGACATTGGTGCAGAAAGCAAGTTGGAGCTTGGTGGGACCGGGTGTCAGATAAATAATTGCCGCGCGGGTTTCCGGGATGGCTTGCTGTGGTGGGGATTATGAATTGAATTATTATACACTGACTTCAACCAGATACTTGACTCGAGGTAGCTGCGATCGCCCTCGAAGGCTGTTGAGAATATCACGTACTGTACTGTAGATCTAATGAATGGGCAAAAATATAATTTCATGAAATATGGGATTATTAAAATTTTATAAAATTAATTAAAATTATCCCTTTAAATAAATATTTAACACATTCAATTTATAAAATAGCAAAAATCTATATATTCTAACAAAGCAAATTCATCAACGGTTTTTCTGAAGAAAAGAAGAAACAGTACAGAACAGTCTTGTTTTTTCTACGGAAAAAAATTTACTAAATTTTTATTAAAAATATTAATTTATTAAATTTTATAAATTAAATCACTAACTCAATAAATTTATTTTAAATTTGTAAAATTTAACTGAAAATGTAAGTAAAAATAAACTTTCTTTTGTTAAAAAAAAGTTTAAAATAAAGAAAGACTCTCTTCATTATAAGGTTAAGACAAATAATCAATCTCAGTCAAAATTTACGGATAATCTATTAATGAAAGATTTATAAAATTAAACTTAAGTTATATAATTATTATAAATAAAAAATTAATTAAATGAATCAATCTCCGATTACATAAAAATAAACATTTTGAATACCCAATTATTGGCCGGAGTAAAGGGTTGTGTCAAAATCATATAAATTGGTGTGAATTCATTTCTGTTAGTTGTTATTCATGCTGGTGGATCCACGTGCAGCCAGCCACGACCACAAAGGCTAACAAACTGAGTTGATGCTGATAGTATCTGATGTCGCAATAGTTTGACAATGCCACGTGTGCAGCATACCTCATATTTTTGGATGTCTCCTAAGTCGTGATGGACTGTATATATGTTTTACTTCTTCTATTTTATAAATTAAATTTTAAAGATTAAATTTCATAAATTAATCTGTTAAATTCGATTAATTTAAATCAAACTTTGTAAATTTATCTTTTTCTTATATGCTTTAAGAATTTCACAAAATTTACAATATTGCAATTTTTTTTTATTAAAAACTGTTGATGTTGTTATTTAAAAATTGCTATTATATATTCAAATATGACAGAAACATTATTTTATAGAAATCTTTTTTTTTAAAAGGACATTTCGTCTGTGACATAAAAATTTTTGTTGCAAAGAGTTTGATATTTTACAATATCCCTATAAAATATTGAAAAATCATTTTGCGACAGAAGTTTCCCAGAAAAAAAATGTAACTTTGTTTAATTGAAACCTTTTCCATAATTTTTTGTTGAGGATGAAACCATTTTTTCAAATTATATATTAATTTCAGCATTTTATATGATTCCGTTGTTCACGGCTCTCCATATTTGAAAAACTCATCAGCTGTACTAACTAAATTAGTTATGGGGAGCCTCATTAGAATGAAAGAATCGAACACAAGTTGTTAGATCAGTTTTCAATTTTGGCTAATCCAAGAATTAAAATAGAATCGAATAATCAATTTTATTAATATAAATAATCAAAACAATATTATTTAGGAACATCTTTCCTTGTTTTTTACCAAAAAATTACATAAATACTTATGGAAAAAAATTTATATACAATATTTATGTAATTTACCATTAAGCAAATACTATATAGTTTCCTTTGAAATTCACCGCCTTCATCAGTTTGTAGAGTTTTCATTCTTCCATTGAATTGACATTCAACAAATTTAGATTAATGCCCAAAATAAGAGACAAAGTCAGCTTTTGTTTTATAGGGTGAATCCAGGTAAATTTGGTAAATTTATCAATAAATTTAATTTTTAATATAATTTAATAAAATTATTTAATTTTAATTTTTTATAATGAGATAAAATTTTATGTGTTATTATTATTATTATTATTATATAATAAATTCATCAACAGAGATTACGTAATAGAGTTAACAATTTATAAATTTAACTAAGCACAGGTCCCATAAATCACATTAAACTTTTAAATTTGTTTCTTTAGAGGATGTCCGGTCAAACAGGCGTGCCACTTTTCTTAATGGACTCAGTAAGATGACTATCTTTGTCAAGAAAAGTCACAACAGTGCAGTACTATAACTATATTTGTCTTGAAATGGAAGACAACACGGCTTTTCCATTTGACAAATTTACACTTAATGGAATTTAAGGAAATTAGTCACGTGGAATGTGAATCGAAAATAAGATACATAAGTATCTTTTTGGAATAATTAAATTTAATATTAAAATTTGATTATTGAGAATAGAAATAATACTTTAAATAGATGCTAAATCTTAATTTTATTAGAATTAAAATATAATTAAATAAAAATTTTAAATAAGATAAAATCTTATCTCTTATGTAAATAGGATAACTTGAAGTCAAATAAATAATATACTTTTAAATGATAAATATTCAATAATTCTAATTCCTAATAAATTTCTTAAATTATAAATTTTAAATTTTAAATTATAAAATAAATAATAATTACATGAATCATAGTAAAATTTTTTCATGTTCTAAATCGTTCTCTCCTAGTTGGAGAAAACTCATCTTTGAGTTTTGAAACATCATCAACAACATCAGTATTGTTGATCTTAGGATTTCCACATCTTCACTCTGGTCTTCTTCTTCAGGATCAATTCTATATTCTTTTATCCAAAAGCCATCAATCTCTAAATCAAACACAAAGGGTTACAAGGTTCATAGATTTCATACTCTAGCTCATCTTTAACATTTGCAAGAAACTCTTTGTTTTTTTCAGCTTCTCCATCAAGATATAATTGCAACTCTTGAATCATATCCTTAATCTGATCTACTTGAGTTTCCAACTGATCAAAACATTCTTCATGACTTTTCATAGCAAGTTTGGTAGACATAGAAAATGTTGGATGACTTTAGTTTAAAATTAGAAAATGAATCATGATAGCCATAAGTAGAGGAATGAGAATCATGAAATAAATAAGCATAATCATGATAATAATATGACTTCTCATAGTAATTATAAGTGTTAGATCCTTTTTCATTATAGTTGTAATCATGATATCCATAATCATAAGGATGGTAAGCCATAAAGGCTAATACAAGTCAAAATTCTAAAACTCTATCAACAATAGCAAAAACATAAACTTGAAATAAATTTTTAAAACCTAAAACCTATATTCAGAGTAATGGCTACATATTTCTAACTAATATTGAAGGTGAGAAAAGAATGAATGTGGTAGGATAGATTATGCAAAGGGAAGAGTATATAAAAAAAATTAACCAACAATGGAATTGCGATTGAACCAGACTTTAGTACCAAAATCAATGTGGAACAAGAACAGAAAATAAGATACAAGTCTATATTCTCTAAATAATAAAATTCAATATTAAAATCTAATTATTGAGGATAAAAACATGAATGAGGTGGAATAGAGGTCTGTGTGAGAGACCAAAAAGTTAGTGGCTTTGAAACCAACAAAGGAAAAAGAAATCCTTGGCAAGAGAGTGTGTAGTTATGAAGAGGAATAAATTGGTGCTCTTTCAATCAAAGTAAGATGAGTAAATCTATTCTAATACTAATGAAATCTTAGTATGTTGTTCCAGGTGATGTGAGCTACACACTCTCTTGCAGTTTTATCGGGTCAAAAACAAATATAAACTAACCTATTTTAATATCTTTTACTATGTGGGACTCACACCCACATGCCTTTTTGAATGCATTTAATTGCTCCTGTGAATCACTTTTTTGTTTTAATTAGCCTCCAAGGGAGCTTGAGTATCTCCTATCTCGAGCGTTGGTAGGAGTGGCATTGGACCGGATCAAACTGTTTCAACCCGCCCCAAACCGTAAAAAAAAAAAAATTTAGACCGGGCTAAAATCGGATAAAATAAATATCATGTAATATTTTAGCTTAAGATAGAGTAAATTGGGTGGAGCTGGATTTGATCCCCTCCCCATTGGGTTGCCACGGGTACCCAACAAAATTTACATATATATATATATATATATTTTTCAATTCTTATGCTACATATATATATATTTTCTGAATTCTAATATTATAAAATAGCGTCGTTTTGTAAAATGATGTCATTTTCTAGCTTGCCTTAAAACTAGAGGTGGACATTGGTTTGGGTCAAACTATTTTAACTTGCTTCAAACTATAAAAAAAAAATTTAGACTAAGTTAAGATGGGGTAAAATAAATATAATATAATATTTTAGTTTAAGATGGGATAAATTGGATGAGACTAAGTTTTTGCTCTCTCTCCATTGGATTGCTGTGGCAGCCCAACAAAAATTACATATATATATATATATTCTACTACTACAAAATGACATTGTTTCGTAGCTTATCCTAAATCTTTCTCAAGTAGCTCTACAACTCCAATGCCACTTCTCGGTCCTCTCTTGTCCCTCAACTCCTTCTTTTGCGAGCGACAAGTTTCGTCTATTGTCTCTTCGTCTCTGACAGTCGATGCTGACCACTCTACCTTGTTTGAGTCATCTCGGTCCCTCTCTTGTCTAGTCATCACATTTTGAGACTTTGAGTCCTTAATAGTTGACTGAACCTTCCTAACTCGCCCTCGCTCGCCTCACGTCTAGCCGTTCCCAAGCCTTCACTCTTCAGCCCATCCTAACCCAAACTAACCCACGCAAATGAAACTGAGTTATTCCAGTCCAAAAATCTTAGTTTGAAGGATCATTTTGGCTGGGGTTGGACTAACTAAACGAGGGATTGGGTTCAAACAGATTGAAAAAATTTTGCCCCAACCCAAACTGCCCTACCTAATGCCTACCCCTACTTAAAACTTCTATAAGCACAAGCAGGCAAGAGGCAGCTCAACTTCAGCAAACCAACACCACTCCTCCCTCCCTCGTCTTGAACCCTTGCTCCCTCGACTCCCTCTCTCACGAGCTACAAGTCTCGTTCATTGTCTCGTCGTTTCCAATAGTTAACGCTAATCCCTTACCTCCTTCCACCTTGTCTTGACTCGCCTCTTCTCATTTTGGCTCATCTCTTGTCTAATTATCATATTTCGACACTTTGGGTCCTCAATAGTTGATCGAATCTCATCTCCGTTCCACCGCTCACCTCACATTCGTTTGTCCCCATTCTAACCCAAACTAACCCACCCAAGTGAAACCGAACCATTCCAACCCAAGAATGTTGGTTTGAAAAATTTTTTGGCTGGGGTTGGACTAACTTAATAAAAGATTGGGTTCAACTGGATTGAGAGAATTTTGCCCCAACCCAAACCGCCCCACCCAATGCCCACCCCAAAGCGTTGGACAGACTGGATTCGTTTGGTCTACAGCTGTTTTTAAAAATCTAAATAAAAATTCAAATAAATACCAAAATTTATAAGAAATTTTAAAAATCTAAAATTGTCAATTACATAGAAATATGCTTATATCTTATGATTATTGCATCATACCATCATATAAAGTAGTTCGATTAGATACAAGTCATAAAAGATTAAAACTGTATAACATTAAAACATTAAAAGAAACCCTCTATGTTAGTATGAAGATTTTTTTTTTTGAATCTTTAACATTACAAGCTGGCCTGTGGACCAGCCCAATGGAACCCGCTTTAGGCTTTAATGTGCCAGGCTCCATATCAGAGTTAAGACAGGTTGGCCCGCAAGCCCCAGCCCATTCTCATACCTGTCCTTCCTATGAAGGAGGTGAGAGAAAAATTCTTTTTATGCAGATGAAATCAATGATTTGCATGCTTGAAAGACGAGATAATAAAAGTAAAAAGGCAACTTCTGACTTTTGTCGCAATGACTGAATGTAAGATGAAAGTTCAGTAGAAATAGATTCTGAAGAAGTAAATAGTGAGGAATTTGTGGGGACTGGGTAGGATAGCCAGGGAGATGAAGATAGTTTGAATATAAAATGAAGATTATTAATGGGCCTTTATTTAACAAACTTTTAAATTATTGTTTGGATTACATCATATGTGAGCCTTTATAACTAAACAACTAAATATTAAGCCTTTGAAAATGTGATGGTGCATAACAAGGTAAGAGATGAATGTTGTGAAAGATATAAAATAAAAAATTATTTATAAATTTTTATTTTTTGGAATGATTACATTTTTAATATAATATTCGAGCTTATATAATTAGGCATTCAAATGTTGTGGTGATTGGGGAGGACAGCCAAAGAGCATATGCCTATGAGTAATTTTATTCTCGTACTTAAATTTTGATATAAAATTTTTGTACTTACATTATAATTGTACAATTGTGAATGAAAATATAAAAATTCTGTATCAAATTTTAAGAGTGGAAATAGCATGTTTTATGCTACCAATGTTATGGTACATAAATAATGGCATGACCTGGTGGAACATAGAGTTTATAGATGCTATCTTCATTCAGTTTCTTAACTCGCAATTATTGCTCCCACGCCCTCGTACGCTTGATTAAAAAGGAATAAAAATATTTGAAAAGTTTTAATTGAACCTATAAAATAAATCATCCTCTGAAGAAGTACAAGTATCCAAATAATTGGATAAGAATTCTCTGAGCTAAAATAAAATAAAAGAGAGATAAATTTAAAATTAAGAAAAAAATAATAAAAAATAAAATTTATAAAATATAGTTTAATATAAATTAAAAAGTAATAAATAAAAAGTGATTAAAGCGAAAAAAACTAGAAGATTCAAATCCCCATATAGAATCATTACACAAACAAAATTTTATTTTTGGAAGGAAGTAGGGAAATCAAATTAGATGTAGGAGGAAAATGAAATTTCATAAAACTAATGTGTCTAATTTTCCAACCATCGCCAAGATATAACTTGATGGGACTTTTGCCACTTTGCTTCGCTGATGACTACATTTTTTACACAACTAACAAGTAGGCCGTCAGACCAAAACTTTTGCGCATATGGACAAGAACATTTTTGAATTATCGCCAGAAGCAGGATTGATGGGAGTGCCATTGGCGAGCTTCTCGTTTGTCCAAAGCAAAACGTCCCTCCACTCATGGGAGGGATTGAAACATTATAAAAAGTTTACTTTAAGCCAATAAAATTTTAAATTTTATAATTTAATTTATAAAATTTAATAGTTTAAAATTTTTAAGTTAATATTTAATAAAATTTAGTTTATAAAAATAACAAATTTGTTGCTCAAACATTTCTGGAAGTAGCCTAGAGTGTTCCTTTTATCTTACTCCTTTGTAAACTGAGACAAAGGACCTTTTGGTTTGTAAAAACCTAAGTGTTTGGTAAGGAAATCGTTTGATCTTTGATAAAAGTAAAGTATATTTGGGGCATGGTTAATTTTATCTTGGATAATATTTACATTCTACTGAACTTTATAATGTTTGAAGAAGCAGCTTAAATATTAAAAGGTACTATTGCAAAATAAGTTATTTATTTTGTTTCTACAATTTGAGAATTAAAGTATTATAAAATAAACTATTTTAAAACTTCTAGCTTCAGTTTTTTCAAATTTTTTTGGGAAATTATAATATAATGAGTTATAAAAAATCAAGCTTTTAAGAAGTAGCAATATAGATTTTAATGTATTCCTTATTGAAGAGTTATCAGTTTAATTTAAAAGGTAAAGGTGGCACAACCAAATTGATGAATCAAATAGAATAATGGTTGAGTTAGATCGGGTTAGCTTAAGTCAGGTCAATGGATGAAACAGTAAGCTTCAAGTGTTTGACATGGATAATAACAATAAGATTAAGTGTAGAAATCCATATCAACATGAACCCAACCAAATAACTAACAAACATAAATACATACACACACACACACACAGATATATATATATATATATATATATATATATATTCTCACTAATCCCTTAAATAATTCATTTTCTACTTGAACCCATTTTTTGTTTTAATTGGAGTAATATGATGCCTTATTATGCCTTTAGCCTTGTATAACTCATCAATCTCCTTGCTATAGAAATCATCACCATTATCAATCTTTAGCCTCTTGAATGAGTATTTAGTTTCTTTATCGATCATGGCACCTCACTGTCAAAATTTTTCAAAAAATTCTTCTTTTGGTTTAAGAAAGTATATCCAAAGGATGAGAGCCTTGTGGAGTAATAATTAATCAATGGAAAGGAGATAAAAACAAAAAAAAAAGAGAGAGAACCCCATGAGAGGTTGCCTGTGTCATACCCTTTTGGATACCCTATTTTTCTCCTCCAAAATAAAGATAGGTTGAATCAAGATCAATGGAATAAAGGACAAGAATTTAGGTGAAAATGGTAAAAATTTTCATCAATTTTTCTCTCAAAATAAAATTTTACAATATAATTCATGTGCAAAATCTTTATCAAATGGGGTTATTTTGGTTGGAAATGAAAGCTAAGGGATTTAAACATAAAAAACTAGAAAGCAAAAGTCATTGGTGGAAAGTCTTGTAACTTGATCTTTTCATCAACTATAGTCTGATTCCCTGCTATGATCTTTGCCTTTTGGTTTAATTTGTCGAATTTTGTCCATCTTTCAAGCAATGAACTTGTTGATATCAATGGGCCTTGCATTTTTGAAAGTGTCACGATTCCAATACCAATATATCAAATGGGTTTTATTATTTACTTCATGTTTTCCATAAAAAATGTTTGGAATGTTTCATGAAGTTATTCTTGTTGAGACAAAATATTAGTAACATAGGTAAATAGCAGAAGTTACTCAAGATAAACCTTTTTTATTGTGTAATAAAAGTATTCAACGCAATTAATATCGAGTGAGCATAGATGTTGGAATGCATAAAGCATAAGAATAAATCAAGAGACACTAAATTTTATCGTGAAAGACCTCCAATGTGAGGGAAAAATTACGAGACCTAGTCCAATAAAAATTTTCACTAATCAAAATTAATGGGTACACTAAGAGAGTTTTCCTAATCCTAATCAATACAATATTCTAGCTAGACAATAGAGGGAAAGAAAACTATGAACAAATCACATCAAAATAAAGCTCACATCACCTGGAACAACATACTAAGATTTCATTAGTATTAGAATAGATTTATTCGTCTTACTTTGATTGAAAGAGCACAAATTTATTCCTCTTCATAACCACACACTCTCTTGCCAAGGATTTCTTTTTTCTTTGTTGGTTTCAAAGCCACTAACTTTTTGGTCTCTCACACAGACCTCTATTCCACCTCATTCATGTTTTTATCCTCAATAATTAGATCTTAATATTGAATTTTATTATTTAGAGAATATAGACTTGTATCTTATTTTCTGTTCTTGTTCCACATTGATTTTGGTACAAGAGTCTGGTTCCATCACAATTCCATTGTTGGTTAATTTTTTTTATATACTCTTGCCTTTGCACAATCTATCCTACCACACTCATTCTTTTCTCACCTTCAATATTAGTTAGAAATATGTAGCCATTACTTTGAATATAGGTTTTAGGTTTTAAAAATTTATTTCAAGTTTATGTTTTTGCTATTGTTGATAGAGTTTTAGAATTTTGACTTGTATTAGCCTTTATGGCTTACCATCCTTATGATTATGGATATCATGATTACAACTATGATGAAAAAGGATCTAACACTTTATAATTACTATGAGAAGTCATCTTATTATCATGATTATGCTTATTTATTTCATGATTCTCATTCCTCTACTTATGGCTATCATGATTCATTTTCTAATTTTGAACTAAAGTCATCCAACATTTTCTATGTCTACCAAACTTGCTATGAAAAGTCATGAAGAATGTTTTGATAAGTTGGAAACTCAAGTAGATCAGATTAAGGATATGATTCAAGAGTTGCAATTATATCTTGATGGAGAAGCTGAAAAAAACAAAGAGTTTCTTGCAAATGTTAAAGATGAGCTAGAGTATGAAATCTATGAACCTTGTAACCCTCTGTGTTTGATTTAGAGATTGATGGCTTTTGGATAAAAGAATATAGAATTGATCCTGAAGAAGAAGACCAGAGTGAAGATGTAGAAATCCTAAGATCAATAATACTGATGTTGTTGATGATGTTTCAAAACTCACAGATGAGTTTTCTCCAACTAGGAGAGAATGATTTAGAACACGAAAAAATTTTACTATGATTCATGTAATTATTATTTATTTTATAATTTAAAATTTTAGATTTATAATTTAAGAAATTTATTAGGAATTAGAATTATTGAATATTTATCATTTAAAAGTATATTATTTATTTGACTTTAAGTTATCCTATTTACATAAGAGATAAGATTTTATCTTATTTAAAATTTTTATTTAATTATATTTTAATTCTAATAAAATTAAGATTTAGCATCTATTTAAAGTATTATTTCTATTCTCAATAATCAAATTTTAATATTAAATTTAATTATTCCAAAAAGATACTTATATATCTTATTTTCGATTCACATTCCACATGACTAATTTCCTTAAATTCCATTAAGTGTAAATTTGTCAAATGGAAAAGCCGTGTTGTCTTCCATTTCAAGACAAATATAGTTATAGTACTGCACTGTTGTGACTTTTCTTGACAAAGATAGTCAGTCATCTTACTGAGTCCATTAAGAAAAGTGGCACGCCTGTTTGACCGGACATCCACTAAAGAAACAAATTTAAAAGTTTAATGTGATTTATGGGACCTGTGCTTAGTTAAATTTATAAATTGTTAACTCTATTACGTAATCTCTGTTGATGAATTTATTATATAATAATAATAATAATAATAATAACACATAAAATTTTATCTCATTATAAGAAATTAAAATTAAATAATTTTATTAAATTATATTAAAAATTAAATTTATTGATAAATTTACCTGGATTCACCCTATAAAACAAAAGCTGACTTTGTCTCTTATTTTGGGCATTAATCTAAATTTGTTGAATGTCAATTCAATGGAAGAATGAAAACTCTACAAACTGATGAAGGCGGTGAATTTCAAAGGAAACTATATAGTATTTGCTTAATGGTAAATTACATAAATATTGTATATAAATTTTTTTCCATAAGTATTTATGCAATTTTTTATTGTAGTTGATGATTAAAAAGAATGAATTAATTATTTTAATTTAAAAATAATATGCTTATGATCACTAATTTATTTTAAAAAAAAAAGAATAAAAAAAGAGAAGGAAAATTAATTAATTTAATAGAACATTTATTTAACTAAATTATGTATAAGTTGTGAATAAACAAATAGAAAAAAGTAATTACTTTTAACTTATGTTATAGTGCACGAATTAATATTACTTGGCAAGTCACTATAAATCTCCTCTAATATTGGATTTAAATAGTCTTCAAAAAAGTTTTCGAATTCATCATGGTGAATCAAAATCAAAAGCTAGTTACTTAAATATACAACCCGTATACAGAACACGTAACAAAAGCAAGAAAATGATCTCATGACATTCAAGACTAATTTGGTAATACATAGATGAGTATGTCTAGCAGCGTGCAATATTCTCATCAACTGCAAGCATTGTGGTTCAAGAAGGTATCTATTACAAGGAAGACGCGATGAAACGAGAATTTTGAGCACCCTTTGTAGCATGGACACAGTTGCTGAGCAGCACATCCAGCTCTTTCGTGAACCTATCCATGGCTTCACCTGGTAAACAAATGGGTATCACCAAACCTTCCTCTCCTTTACCATTCTTGAACGGTATGTAAAAGCTTGCCACTCCAGGAATGGCACCCACTCCTCCCTTCGCTGGCCCACCGTACACAGCCCTCCCCCACCCAAAATCCACCTCGCCAAACCCAGCACGCGTCACGTCTGACACAAGGTACGATCTAACACCGTGAAGTGGGGTCGTCCCCTAATAACCATCAGATCTGCCAGGGAGTGCATGTACTCCTCAGTCACATCAGCTTTTGCTTTCTGCACTAGCTCTAAAGCATACCCCATTGGGTTTTCACACAGCTTCCCTGCGGTGGCAACAGCCACAGGGAACGCAAAAGCGTTGCCGTAGTAACCGGCCGGTAATGGAGGAATGAACTTGGCGCGAGCATTGACGATGCAGATTATGCGAACCTCCTCGTCGGCGTCGGGTTGCAATGCTAATGTGCGGCAGCGCCAGAGGCAAGCAGTGAGAATGTCAAAATTGGAACACTGACGGAGGTGGTAAGGGATGGAAGCACGGATGGCAGCCACCTCGGTTGGTCCGAAGAAAAAGGAGCGGTGAGCCAAGTCGTCCAAGGGGATGATGGTGTCCTTGGTGTCTGGCACTTCATCGTATTCACTGTGGGTGCAGGTTACTCGCGGTGGATCCCTGGCGTTCAGAAGCTCCCTACACCACACGGGTGGAATTGAAGGTTCACGCGCCCCACGAGCTATTTCTCCAACGGCAGACATGAATTGGACCGCGCCGGCGGCGTCGCTCATGGTGTGGTTGAGGCGGAGGGCGAAGATGAAACCACCGCACTAGAGGCGGGTTACCTGTAACATTCTACAATTTACTGGACCTATCTTTATTCGGGATGCAATGAGTAGTTCTTAATTTTTGTACGAAAAACGTAGTTCTTACCTTAAATATTTTGGTTGAAGAAGTTGTTACTTTAAATTAATCGAGAAAAAAAATTATTACGCTTATAATCACATATTTATTATAATCACATACTTTAATTTTTTTATATTTTAACTTTTTTTAATAAATAATAATAATAATAATAATAATAATAATAATTAAATATACATGTAGGATAGGAGACCTGTATAAGCAGTAGGGGAGAATTCAGGACTCCTGTAGATCCAGGAGCATCGTAAAGGAGCTCCTCCAAGCATGGGAATGGAGGTTGGAGAGCATCACCGAATTGTTGGAGTCTCACATCAGCATCAGCTTCAATGAACACAACACCTTCGCCGGTACAATCCACCATCAGCTTCCGACCACGCCCTTCCCTTAGCCGACCTGCAAACGGGTAGTAAAACACGAGTGTTTTTGCCAGTGCCTCTCGGATGACCTGAACAGGGTCTTTCCCTGCCATCGATGGATCGCATCCATAGAACTGTATCCCTGGAATTTGGAAGCGGAGTCCATCTTGGTCGTCTATGTCCGAAAGAAGCTTCAGTTCACGGGGAGTGGGCGTCGCCGGAGCTACCAGTTCCGGCTGGCACCTGCGCAGTGTAAACTGAAGAGAGGGAGACATGTTATAGCTATAAGTCTGTGAGGACAGAGGTCCTGTTTCTGCTTAGTGGGTATGAGTGGAAAGAGGAGCATGTCTTTTATAATGCTGCATCTAAAGTGTTTCCACGGAAAATTAATAACTTTTAGGACAGAATGGGTAGCAGCCTTTCCAATAGAATCGCCACTTACCTTCTTTTATGTGCTTTTTTTTTTGAAAGTGATCCTTCTTTATGTTTTAAAACATATATAGTAATATTTCTCCTAAGTTAGTATTTACGTGCGTTCAACTGTTTTGTACATAGAGACATGCAATATATTCTAAATTTTTATTAACTGAAACTTAAACTTAATTTAAGTAGTTAAATTAAGTTTTATTTTCTTCTTCTTCTAAATTTAACCCCTAAATTATAACATTCATAATACTATAAAAAAAATTCATTAACTTATAATTGATCTCCAAAAGCTTAAATCAACACCTATAATATATATCCAAAACTCTAAGTCTAACTAATCATAAAATTTTAAATCATAACTTAAAATTTTATATTTTAAGAAGCCTAAATCATAATTTAACATAACAGGGCATTAATTTTTAAATTTTAAATATTATATATTTATGATTTAATATTATATCATGTATATGATTTAAGATTTTTAGCACGTATATTAGATTTATGATTTCTTTTTTAAAATTAGAGTTGTAAGATTTATATTTTATAAGATTACTCAGATATTAATAAAAATTTAATTAAAAATAAACTTTCATACTAAAATTTTAATGTTAATTGCAATTATTTAAATATGAATGATAAAATCCAAATTATTTATAGAATATTTAATGTGTATGGATGACCTGGTATATAAATACTATTTTATCCTTTTGCTTTTCCATGGGCCATTTTACCTCTCCAACGTAAGTTGGAAAAATTTTGACCCGCATGGTTCCCTTTGAAAAGTATTTCCCACAATGGGGCAATTATGCCACATAACACAGCCACATCATCTCATCCTAACTCCACATCAGAACAGCTCAGTGGCTCTATTTGTTGCTCTGTTTGTGGCTCAATTTGTGGCTCCCGTAACTGTATTTTTTTTTCTAAATGTCCTGCAGAAGTAAAATGGCCCTCAAAAACCTCTTACCAGCCCTAACTCCCCCCCAGAACTCAGTTGATACTCTGCTTTGTTTGCTCTTGCTTTCACCTCTTTCACTCTGCTCTTGCTCTCGTCTGGCTTTCTCTGCTCTTGTTCTCATCTCTGTTGACTCTGCTCTGGTTCTTGTCTCTCTTCACTCTGCTATCGCTGTCATTAATCTTCACTCAGCTTTCTTTCCATTAAGATTGAAGTAGAAGCAACACTCACTCTCTTCGCTCCACTTTGTTTTTGCATTTTTGTGTTCTTCACTGTCTTGATTTCATTTCTCCTCTCTCCTGTGACATTGAGCCACACTTCAGCTGCTACGTTGCTCTGTCACTCTCTTTCATCTTCAACTTGCAAAGACTGAGCTATCTGAAAGGTAAATGATTTTTGTCTAAACCCTTTGAAGGCTGTTGATGATAGAACTATTCTTATTATGTTTCTGATTGATTCCTATGTTTTTGTTGTTAGATTTCTATGTTTTTGTTCTTATTATGTTCAATTTCGCCACTATTTGGGAATAGGATTTATTGTTGGTCTGGGAAGGAGGTTTTGATGAGTACCAACTTTTATAGGACACATTAAACACCAAACATGCTTCCAAATTTTTATCCAATTGCCATCACCATTAACTAATCCCCCACCTGAAAGTAAAATTTGTACCTTGACAGAGGATTTTTCTTCTTTACTGATGGATTATCATCTTGTTTTCTCACTTCATCATCTTGGGTGGTAAAACAAATGTGCAGAATTGACCTTAACTAATAGCTAGATGACCTTGATTTTTTGTAAACCCTCCAACTATCAACACAACCAGCTTTGCAGAATTAAGAGAAAATAAATAAGAGTTTAAACTCAATTTAATAGCCCTTGAGAGCAAAGAAAAAAAAATTAGGAATTTCATTAGTGTTGTGAAGAAGAGTGAAAAATGAGGTATAGAGATGAGTGAGAGTTGAAAATAAATTAAAATGTTAGCTGTTGTTTGATCATAAGCTTAAAATTCACAAATTATTTTCACTTAAGATGTCACAATAAGAAGGAATGAAAGAAATAGTGGCTGTACCAAACAGAGAACACAGAAATAGAAGTGTAAGTTGGATGTGAAATTACTAATAGCTGGTCAGCAACTTTGCCTCTCATGTGCTACTTGTTTGGAGAGTTTTTAGGATTTGTCAATATTTTTGGGAGATAAAATGATGGGTATGTTTCAATCTGTTGTGCATTAACTAGAATTAGCAATCTGGTGCCTGGTGCCAGGTGAGGATGTGATGTTCTGATTTCTGTTTAGGAAGAGCTTTAAAATATAAGAATATTTAGTTGGAATTCCACTAACAGATAATGTATGCTTTTTTTTCAAGATTATTACAAATTCTAAGTTTCTGTTGTTATATTTCTTCATGTGTTCCCACAATGCTCTTAATTGCTAGTTGTTGTTTTACAAAGAATGATGGGGACAATATAGATCATCTTGTTGTTCAATGTTATTCATAAACTAAGATTTTTAGGTATTGGTGATTTGAACCACTGTCGGCCAATTAGGTGCCTGGGCGGCCAAGAAACAGCGCCCAGGTGCAAATCTGGGCACTTACAACCCACGAATTGTTGTTATTATATTCCACGTGGTCCCCCTCACTTCATAGAACTGTTTGACTCCCAGCAGATGTTGTAGCAACTTTTCGTTCTGTTTGTCCTAGCTGCTCTTCATTCCATTTCTCCGTCACTCTTTCTCTATTAGTTGTTATAAATTAAAATTTTTAATTTTAATGTTGGGATATGAATCAATAAATCATGGCATACATATGTTGGAGTTTGTCTATTGATGTGGAAAGCAAATTTTATTGGCTGGACCTATATGTAATGACTGGAACCTGCATGTGACAGCAACAAGGGGTATAGACCCATTACTCCAGTACACTTTTGATAGTAGAATGAGTATCCTACAATATATTGACCTACAAAAATTGTTCAATCTTGAATGATAACAGATCGATAGAAAGCATAGTGCTAGCATTTTGAATATTTGTGTGGTTCTACAAAATGTGACATTGTACTGTTTAGCCCTTAGCTAACTCGTAAAAATGGCAACATACAATGATATATAATTGATGACATGATTATAGACTATTTTAATCCTCTAAGATCTGGATTCCTATAGTTACATGTCAAGTTTAGGGAAATGATCAATGCCTTGTTTCTTTTCATTCTTGTCAAATGCAACTAGGCAGTATGTTTAGCTACATGTTACTTTCATGATGACCGCCATAAATGCATGTTCAATGTACTAATAGTTTTTTGCTTTTGTACAAATACACATTATTCAATATGGCTTTGGCACAACAGATGGCTGATAATCTGCATCCTGGCCCTTTAGATGATAGTTTGCTTTCTTTACAAACAAAACACTATTCAGAGGCAGTATGGCAAGAATTGCCTGACTGGGTCTTAAGGATACGAAGGACAACCACAATTGGTCATACACCCACAACAAATCCGAGATTGTTAGGATACTTGGAGCAAGCCGGTTTTCTTGGGGTTGCTAAGTTGGGTTTTATACAAGTGGACTGGCATCTCATATCAGCATTAGTCGAGAGGTGGAGACCAGAGACACATACATTCCATTTCCCCACAGGGGAGGCTACCATCACCCTCCAAGATGTTGAGATATTGTTGGGTTTGTTAGTTGATGGGAAACCAGTCACAGGTTATACCGTTGGTGAATGGGGCAATATTTGTGGCCAATTACTTGGTGTTGTTCCACCAGAAAAGGAGATTAGGGGCCAAATGTTATCGGTAGAGTGGTTACATAATCAGTTTCTTGTGCTACAGGATGAGGCTGATGACCTAACAATACAACGGCATGCGCGGGTCTATATTTTGGGATTGATGGCTAGCACCATTTTCCCTAACAAGACAAATTCCCTGGTTCATTTGATGTTCTTGCCATTGTTGCAAGATCTTGTAGCAGCTGGTGAGTATTCTTGGGGTAGTGCTTGCTTGGTGTGGCTCTATCGGGAATTATGTCGTGCAACTGATTATCATAGCCATAACATTGCTGGGTCCCTAGTATTAGCCCAGCTTTGGGCATGGGAGCGATTACCTATGTTAGCCCCTATTTGTCAGGGTCCTCAACCTCATAATATTCAGGATGGGCCTCTTGGTTGTCGGTAAGTTCTGTCATGACTGCATTTAAGATCACAAATAATTATCGCATAAATATTATGTACTTTTTTATTAAAGTTAATCTTCATATTGAATGACAGGTGGAGGGATGATAAAACCATTACCCATGTCCCCACACACGTCCTCAGTGAGTATAGAATTCTCTTGGATTGCCAGAGGCCTGATCAGGTATGTGTACATAAAGTTTTATTATCTATCAACTATGTAAATATAACAATGTCGATCAACCTCAATTGTAATTGATTGTTGGTGTTTCAGATGTTATGGGTTCCATATACAGATGGGATGATGGCTGCTCTTCCACATTATTGCACGCGAGGACGTGTAATTTGGCAGTCGATGGTGCCACTTATAGTCTTTCATATCATCAAGTGGCATCATCCTGACAGAGTGATGTGATAGTTTGGTATGTTGCAACATATACCTACTTGCCCCTTATAGGATGATAGCTTGCACACACTTGACTTAAGGGGAAAGGTTGATGATACATGGGAACACAGACATGCCACTTACATTGAATTGTGGGGACAACGTGCAACTCGTGTACTTACTGCCCAAAAAGCCCAAGGTCCACTTTCTGAGAACTCAGAATACATGCAGTGGTACAGAGGAGTAACTAGGCGGTGGGTTAGCAAACGTGGTGCTACTTGGAGGATTGTGGTATATTTTATTTTGTTAGAATCATCGCATTTGGTATAATTCTTTATTTGAAATTATAGATTGCTTGCTAGTATAATAATTTAATGCTTCTTGATATAAGTAGCTTATTGATTTTAATATAAATCATGACTTTTAGGCTGATGGTCTGGAGATACTTGTTCACCAACTAAGCGGTGAACAACGACAGATTGGGGAGATTTTGTTGAAGTTTATGAATGAGGAAAGGTAGATTGATGCAGATAGACATGTTGATGAAGCACCTTTTGCAGTGCAGCTTCCACCTGTGCCTCGTACTCAACCCCAAATCAGGAGAAGGACAGGAATGCTTGCTAGTATTGGAGATAAGCGGGTATCATTGTGTCGAAATAACTATGTTCGAGGATTGATTCCTACTGAATATATTCCCTGCTCATCTCATGTCCACTGACAAACAGGACCCAATGTGGGTAGCACATCAGGTGTGCATCAAGCGATAGTAAATGATGACCATGTATCGCCATTAGTTTTCCCTGACTCTTCACATTTGGTGACAAATCCTCTGTGTGCACCACCTGGCATCCAAGTAGGCACCATATCGGATGTAGACATATCCACCCCATCATGTACACCAATTGAATGTGGCCATTCTTCACCGCCTTGCATGACACCCCTACCGACGATCCCACGTGGAGATGAGGCAGTGGCAGTTGCTGCTGATATTGGTAATTGTTTAACATCTTTTGCTATGTGCTATGTTTTTGCTTTTTTAATTGTCTTCTCCTCAATTAATTGGTAAATATAATTGTTAATGTGCTGATGGCTACTATTAAATTTTTTGGATGGGCATGCATGCACAGCGTTTACCCCTGTGAGGCCTGCATCTGAGGTTAGAGATCCTTCTTCAACATTTGATGTGATTCACCAGCAAACATCACCTAACTCAAATGTTATTCAAAAGGATAAAGAACAACGTGTATATGTCAAACGTATTCTCCCACCACGAAATAGGAGGCACCCCAGATGCGGGACTGAGTGAGTGTCAGTATGTGCAAAATAATTTCACAAACATATTCCATTTTGGTTGACATGTTTTGGTAGGTCTTAAGGCAATTTAATAGTATGTATATTCTATCCTTCACCAGGCAATTGAGGCTTTGGATCGAAGTCTTAATCTATAGTGAAAATTGGGATTCCCGACGTTTCTCGAAGTCTTAAGGCAATTTAAGCACATGCCTGTTGGAGTTCGTGCTATATTGATAAGTCGTCTTTAAGAAGGCCAATGCAAAAGAATTAAAGGCATTATACAGCGTTATAATTGACAATAGGGAAGCGGCTAAGTAGAGATGGATTGCACAACATATAAACATTCATTTTTTACGGTGGCTTTGTAATTAATAATTTTCATTAACAAAGAAAAAGAGTAGCAATGGTATTGATTTCAATGATTAATAGTACATATTTTTGTTCTTTCTTGTTAAAAGTAGCAACGGTACTTGTTTTGATTATATCAAATCATTTCACTTCTGCAATACTATGGTCCCAAAAATCCCTAAACCAAGAATATGGTCCCCAAAAATATATAAAAACAAAAAAAACAAAATTGCCTCCGACTGGATCGTATTCCCTAGTCTCCTGGAACTCCTAATTCCTTAGACATGTAAGGGCACTTTGCTTTGCTTAAATGCCTTAATCTTAGTATTAGTAGTCTTTTACTCCAAGGGAAAGAGAAATAAAAGGTTACACAATGGCAATAGCCTACAAAGGATGGGAACTCCAATGCTACCCTCTTCTATGCAATGTTAACAGTGGAATGGGGAAGAAGTCACCTCAGATGCCCTGTGACCACCTGGGCGCAAAAAAAATAGCGCCAGGCGCCAAAGTGTGCCCAAAAATTTTTGCCCCCTCTGTCCACCCACCGCCTGGGCGCCAATAATGCAGTGCCCGGGCGCCCTTTGGAAAAAATTCGTGGGTTAAACCCACGAATTCCATTATGCGTAATTTGTCCTTTGGAACCATGATTTATGTTACCACATAATTCATTTCTTGAACCCACGAATTCTATGCAGTAGTGACAGCGCATTGGTCATTCCATGATTGGTCCTCTTAAGTCCCCCCTTGGGTGCCCGGGTGGTAAATTATCTGTGCCCGGGCGCTTATCTGTGCCAACTCTCAGACCACTCAACGCCTAGGTGTCAATGTGTGAGCGCCTAGGCGGTTGTCTGGACAACACAATTTGTTGTTTGGAGTCACGATTTATGGTACCACATAATTCGTTTCTTGAACCCATGAATTCTATGCAATGGTAACAGTGAATTGGTCATTGCCAACTGGGTGCCCGGGCGAAAAATGTTCAGTGCCTGGGCGCTGTCTCTTGGACCACTCAGCACCTGGGCGTAGATGTGTGAGCGCCCAAGCGCTAGTCTTCACAACACAATTCGTGGGTCGAACCCACAAATTGTGTCTTTTAAATACATCCACCTGGACCCCCAAATTCGCAGAACCTTCGACCTAGATAACAAGTTGCACAACTTTTCATCGCAGTTCGGCCATCACAACATTTTGGACTCATTTTAGCAGTTCTTTTCACTATTTGACTCTAGAATAGGTAATTATGATGATTAGTTACTGTATTTTGTCTTTAGTTTATCATTGGTATGTAGTTTGGATTATTTTGACCTAAGTTTCTATCTCTACATGGGGAAACACTTCTTTGGTGTAATATATGAATTAAATGTTGTTATTATCACATGCACGTTAGTTTTAATATGGGTATGAGCAAAAATTTCATATCATATCATAACCATAGGATACATTTGTCAAAAAAAATAAAACCCTTGAATAGTACATTTTCTCCTTACAATTTATGAATGTTCGCTTCAAATTGATAGTACATGCAGGTTAGTTTTGTAGGATGTGTGTTATACATTGCTCATTGTGGTCTAACTAAACACTTTTGATTTATCTAGGTAAAATAAGTGAAGGAGCTTTCGCGAATTTGTATTTGAATGGGAGTATTAGAGAAAGTGATGGTGGAGATGTTAGTTTTCATGGTCCACCACGCGTAATGGTGCTCATTCCACCTGATTGCAACCTTGAACAGCTAAAACGAATTGTACTTCAAGCACTAAGAATTCCAGATAATCAAGAAATCCAAAGCATGCAATATAGATGTCCAGTAGCTGTTGGGCACAACATGAGATATAATGCCTCCATGCTAAGTAAGGATACACATGTGCAGCTGATGTTGATGATGTATGCACGTTATTCACACGCATGGTCTATCATTGAGATATATGTGGAGACGAGATCCCATGAGATAGAATGTGACAATGACATGGCACAACAATCTAAGCATATGGTAGACTTGAATATACCTCACCTACCAACACAATATCCTCATCATCCCAACGTTGCTGCTCATGTTTCGCCACCAAACTTTAGTTGTCAGGGTGCAGATATGCATATACACACACATGATGATATAGAAGATTCGTGGCAAGCCGACCATCGATCCGATGTTGAAGGTGAGTATGATCCTGAGTGGTATAGTGATGATGGACTTGATGATGATGCTGATGCAGATGGGGGCAATGTTGACTTACCCGGATCTGAGCAGACTATGATGGCAACCCCCAGAGTCGAAAGCCCATTGGATTGAACTCATGTTGATGATCTTCCACCTCATTATACTGACATTGATTGGGCAGCTTTGGATGTACCTGAACATCCACCAGACATGTTAAGGAGCAATTGGGATGCTTCCCATGAGTTACGCATTGGCCTCCAGTTTCCATCAAAAGAGGCGGCGACCTTAGCAATAAAACATTATCACATCCATAGGCACCATGATTTTGTTGTAGATGAATTTAAAAGTATATATTTAATAGCACATTGTCCTCGATTCGAGAATGGTTGCAACTGGAGGATCAGAATATCACATTCAAAATACCTCAACATGTGGGTTGTGAAAAAATACGCAGGTCCTCATACTTGTGTTGCACCCAGCATGTCACAAGACCATCGGCAATTGACTTCAGACATAATTGCCTCTTCTATAGAAGGGATGCTTGGTGCTAATCCTAGAGAAACTGTTGCTGGAATTATTGCTGCAATTAGTATGAAATATTATTACATGGTTAGTTACAAAAAAGCTTGGTGTGCAAAGCTAAAAGCCATTAGGAAGTTGTGTGGTAATTGGGATAGTTCATACAATTTACTACCTCAATGGATGGCTGCAATGGTTCAATCGAACCTAGGTAGTGTCTACCACTTCATTACCATGGATGCCAATAATGTACATGTTGATGAAGTACTTGTAACTTTTAAGCATGTCTTTTGGTCCTTTAAGCCGCGCATTAAGGGTTTTAAATTTTGTAAGCCAGTCTTGCAAATTGATGGAACCCACTTGTACGGTAAGTATCGTGGCACTTTGTTAATTGCAACAGGCTAAGATGGAGGCAATAGAATTTTTCCAATAGCTTTTGCTGTGGTTGAAGGGGAAAATACAAACAGTTGGAGATAGTTTTTAACATGCATTCGACATTTTGTTACTGATCGGCAATAGTTATGCATCATATCAGATCGGCATGCTGCAATAAAGACTGCAGTGTGAGCTGAACCCGCACAATGGATGCCACCCCATGCATATCATTGTTATTGCCTCTGACATATTCAAAGTAACTTTAACACGGAGTTCAATAATAAAATGTTAAAAAAATTAATTTACAAAGCAGGTATGCCATTACTTTCTTTCAATTCTATTGTATATGCCATTTAGGTATGTTGAGTGTGCATGCCAAATTAGTAGTTGTTCACGGCTATTGTTGAATTCATTTTTCAAGTGCACAAAATCAACAACGAAAGTATTTCAAGGTCATGGAGGAAATTAGGGGTGTAAATGCACAGGCTGCAGATTGGTGTGAAAGAATTTCTAGGTGACAATGGACCCTGGCATTTGATGAACATGGTAGAAGATGGGGCCACATGACAACAAATTTGAGTGAGTGCATTAACAGTGTCTTTAAGGGAGTTAGAGGTCTTCCTATAACTGCCCTTGTGCATCATACTTTCATGAGATGCGTTGCTTATTGGAAATCCCGAAAACAAAAGGCGTTGGCAATGCAATAGGTGCAACACATCTTCACTGACACCATTACATCGAAGATGGCAGACAATGGAATTAAGGTAAATGCACATGTAGTAACGGAATTCAATAGGGAGCGGGGAGTTTTTAAAGTGGCAACTGACCAAAACCATGTCACAGGTGGAGGAGGTAATTATCACACTGTCAATTTGCAAGAAAGAACATGCTCCTGTGAAAAATTTCAACATTTTAGGTATCCTTGCTCCTATGTGGTTGCAACATGTGCACACATTGCCATAAATCCTCATCAGTTTATTGATCAAATGTATAGGGTGAAAATCTTGTTGAGCACATATAACTACCCTTTTTATTCACTGAGCCATAAAGATTATTGGCCACCAGTTGATGGACCAATGTTAATTCCTAATTCTGCACTTGTTCGGCCTAAAGGAAGACCTAAATCAACTCACATCTGTAACGAGATGGATTGGAGAGAAAACACTCAACAATCAAGATGCACTTTGTGTCACACTCCAGGTCATAATAAGAAGACATGTCCCAATAAACAGATACCATAAGGTCACTTTCACGAGGGAGGACCTTCTCATTAGAACTATTGTCCTAATAATCTATGACATTTTAAGTTATAGTTTGTAAGTGCTATAGAGCCAGACCATCTGAAGGATGTAGTTGATTTCGATATTGAAATTAAAGGTGATACATGCAATGGGATCATCAGTATTATGTAACTTCAAATACTATGGTCTGCCATTACTTATTTGGTAAAGTGAAAAGCGTGAAGTGAGTTCTTTCTCATTGGCTGCCATCACTAGATGGTCTGACACCTGGCTGCATGCGCATGCAGTGCTAGTTGATTATTAGATATTGTAATGTAATGGTAATAACAACTTACATCCCATGCAAAGCACACCAATAGCCTATCAAGAGAGAAATTCCTCAACGCCCCACAAAAGTTTTATCAACATTACCCATGTACACTAACAATAAAGTGTACTTGACTTGCAGTGATTATGGATATAGAGGACAATGAAAGAAACAGAATTTGTAGTCTTCAATCACGATTTTTTTTATAAACAGTAACCATGGGTCCAAACGGAATTTGTCGGCGTCCACGGATAAGCGCCCACGCGCCAATCCTCTACAATTTTAACGCCTAGGCGTCCAAGTATAAGCGCCCGGGTGCCACTTTTCTGCATATTTACCGCCTGGGCACCCAACATTCAGTGCTCAGGCGCCTATCCTCGGCCAATTGGGCGCCTAATAATCAACGCCCGGGCTCCCAATAGGTAGCATAGGCGGCCCAGCTCAAGCCACTGGGCGCATAACAACCACCGCGCAGGCACCAAGGCTCTTCCCTTTGGGTGCTTGGGCACCTAAAAACCACAGCCCAGGCGCCATGGCTCTGCCCACTGGGTGCCTGGGCGGCAAATGCATACCGCCTGGACGCTGCACACTTTAATTCGTGAGCTGAACTCCTAGTCAAACTTATAAACATTTGAATATAAGAGAACTGTAAGAGGTCTTTTATCAAACACTTATAGGACAACAAGCATAAAAACTATAAATGAGCATAAATAAAAGAGAACTCACTTCTTTCTTTGAATTGAATGTAGATCTTCTTTCATTGTAGATAACAAAATGTTGTTTTTCCCTTTTTCATGCCTTTTTTTGAAAGTTGTTCTTCCATTATATACAAAGCTTTTAACTAGATATACAAGATAAAATAAACTAAAATAAAACAAGTACTCATATACAAGCAAAAAATGTCTATTTGTAACTTTTGTTTTGCTGCAAACCATCAGTCTTCGTCTTCATCTTCATCATGTTCTTCTTCTTCCTCCTCTTCATCAAAATTGATGTTAGCCAAAGGAAGGCTTCCTAAGGAATCAGGGTCTAACTCGAGCTAAGTGGCCAAATTCCTCAGCATACTTTCCAAGGCATACAGACTGTCAAAAAGACTTTTAGAAACTTGCCTCTACTGCCGTTGCTGTTGCAGGTGTAGTTCCCGCTGCTGTCTTTCAATTCTTTCTATCCTTTCTAGAACAGTCAACTGCCTTCTCAACCTTCTTTGTTGAGGCGGATGAGGGGCTTGTCCTTCTTGGGGCTACTCTTGATAACATCTTAATATTACAATAGCATTGATAGGAGGAGCAACACCAATGGGCACATCTCCATTCATGCCACTAACTCCAGCCTCGAAGCATAATTTTGTAATTAGTGATGGATAAACCAAACTTCCTAACTTTTCTTGTGCAACTATGTGAATATTATCAGCAATGAGACTACCTATATTCACAGTTTGTTTCATGACAATTGCATAAATTAATAACACCCGTTTGACCCTCACTTCAGAATGATTAGAGGAAGGAAGTAAATTTGACTGCACAAAAGTACACCAAGCCTTTGGGATGGGTAGTAAATCAGCTTTTTTCAGATGCTTAGGAGCATTTCTTGCATCTAAAACCCATTCGGCTCCCGGTCGGCAGAGACATTGAAGAACATCCTATTCTTTTAATGGCCTAGAAATCAACTCTGAATATGCACACTGTCCAGGATAATTATATTTCAGATCAAAGTATTTATTTAGCTCCCTTCTTGAAAATCAATAGAAACTCCCCTGACATAAGACTTGAATTTATCGTCCTCTTTGTTTACTAAGAAAGCATTAGAATAAAATTCTTGAACAATAGTTTGATTTCCTGGTTTGAGAATTGAGCAAAGCTTCTCCCATTTTCTTTGCATGATTTGGGTTTGGATGTCTTCATACTCACCTTCCTCCAAATCAAACCCTCTCTCCCGAGCATGCTTTTTCTTAACACAACATCATTATACCTTTTTTCATGTGCTAATGACAAAAATTTATGTTCATCAAACTGAGCACTACTTGATCCTACACTAGACACATTTCTTCTTTTCTTTAGTGGCATAGTTTCAAATGCAGGAACAAAAGTCTATTGAACAACATCAAGTACAAACAATTAAACCTCAAAATCATGATTTACAGGCTATCAAGTTTCAATCAAGCCCAAGTCCAGAACAATAACTTAAAAACCTTACTAAGTGCTTTAAATATATTTGATACTGAGCAAGATTAGCCTTCAACTAACATCATTTGTCCATCAACATGAAAGGATTAATAACTCAAATGAAACTATAGCTACAGCAAGGTAATGCCAATTCCAAGAATATAGGACTTAACAATCTTTTCTAATTAAAGGATACAGTCTTAAACATAACCCATTTTCAAAATTACTAATGATTCTAGATTATAAACTACATTAGTTTAACTTAATGTATAAAAATACATAGAGCATGTTTGTAGCACTATCTACCTCCCTAAGACAACCCAAGAAAATATCTTTTTGGAGACTTAAGAATAAACTGAGTCTTGATTCAATTTGGGAAACCATAGAACAAAATCTAAGCCTTTAACTCATTTCATCAAAAGTAATGCAAGCATAAGCAAAAATGCCAAAATAACGCTCAAGTATATGCCTAAAACCCAAATATGCAAAATCATTATAAGCAAAAATGAAGCTCAAGTATTCAAATACCTAGAGTACCTGAGGACGAGAAAGAACAAAAGTTGCTGGGACACCAATGCTAGCCTTCTTTGTAACCAGAAAAACTAGGATGATCTTCAATCATCAAAAAATTAAGGTTAGGGGTTGAATGAGCTCTGAGGATAAATATTTACTATAACTAATAAATTACCAAGCAAAACTCAATGGAAAAGCCTCAAAATTGTCCAAAAAACGAAGAACTTGCAGCTATTCAACAAAATGTTTCAAAGGGGTTCTCGAAATTTTTAAGGGTCATTGCTTAAAACGAGATTTGCACCATATCAATACAATTTTTCCAGTTCCCTTACATGTAGCACAAGATCACATCATTGTTTATAGCAAATAGAATTGTTTAAAAAGTATTTTCTTGAGGAGGTCAATTATGCCATGTAAGATTGTCAACTTAGTTTATACAAGACCACATCATTGCTAGCGTCTTAACAAAATTTGTGAGTCTGTTATTACATAGAATTCGTGGGTCTAAACCATAAATTCTACACATAAACTTGGGTCCCCCCCCAAAAAAAAGCCTACCAGCATCTTGAAAGCACAGATATCAGAATTCGTGGTTTGGAACCACAATTTCTATTATACTCAGTACACCACAATGTATGGTCATTCCACATGCTCAACCTGCTGGTAAATTGGGCGCCTTGGCACCCAAGAATCGCCGCCCAGGTGTCTCGCCTCTGCCAACTTGGCACCTGGGCGAAAAAGCTTCAGCGCCCAGGTGCCCAAATGGTAGAGGCCATATGCCTGGGCAGCAAAGATGCAGTGCCCAGGTGTCTCGCCTTTGACAATTGGGCGCCTAGGCGCCTATACAATGCCTGTAGGCTTCTCTTTTTTATTGTTCTTTTGTATCTCCTATCCTACTTTATTCTTCTCCAATTTCATTTTCCTACATTACAGCATCCATAATATATTGGTTACAAGGCAGTGGCACACTAGTCCTTCTATGGTCCAAATTAAAAGGACAGCCAGAAAAGTAAACCTTAGATAGAAAACACTACTACACATCACCAACCTCTTAAATTCTTACACAACAATGATTGACTTCAGCAAGCTTTACAATTAAAGCAAAGCCAAAAAAAGGAAGCAAAGTAAGAAAAGAAAGAAAGGTATTCTTTTCCTCCTTTTATTAATCTCAATCAAATCAAAATTCACTGGACAAAGGTTCACATTCTGAGTGCATGAATACATTGCCATAGATGAGACCAACCAAGCCACCACCAATCAAAGAACATTTTTTACATACTCTCTTATTCTCTTGAGCTGTCACCTTACTCCATCAGGTATTCCTACTTCCCATCCAATTGAATGGCAAGAAGGAGTCTAAGTCCAAATACTCAAGCTAAAGCGTTAACAAAAAGAATCAAGTAAACCCCCCTTGATTCAGGCAAATCTCAAACTAAATGGGGAAACAGCAACATATAAATTCATTCATAATATGTACTCATTTTAGAACAGTTACATACCTAAATCTAGTACACTTCTGTGCTATTAAAGTTTTACATAAAGAGCTTTTGCTATTAGCCATGTTAGAGATATGTCAGAGAGAGGACTGATAGGGATGTGGCATGTAGAATTACAATGCACATTAATTTCCAAGGTGCTAGTAACAACATTGCTTTGGCACCATTAAAGTGCAGGGAATTCCAGCTAGAAGACTGACAAGCATGTCTAAACCTCCACATTAAAAAATTGGTAAAGAGAACTAATCAGTCAATTGAAGTAGCATAAATTAAAGCACCCAATTCAGTTGAAATAAGACAAACTTTCTAATAAAGCACTGGCGTTGTCATAAACCTGAGGTGCAGAGCTAAGCTATGTGCACGTGAATGTCTTAATAAAGTTGCTTGATTACTCTATTAAAGAACAAAGGAGATATAAGAAAGGAATCCATGGAAACAGGACAACTGTTTCCTGCACATGACTAAATGTCCATAGCAAAACTGTGTTTTCTGTAAAATATCTCCACAATTAAATGTCCCACAAAAGGAGAGGATTGAGCTACATGACACATTAAAAAAAAAAAAAAAAGAAGCAGCAACTACAAACTAAATCCATTGAACTCCAAAAGTAATAGATCATGCAAAATAGAAAACTCCAAAAGATTGAAGTACAACTGCTTCAAATTTTGCAAACAAAATCCTTTTCAGAAAAAGAGGATTGATACACCCATTGTAAAACATCCCCCAGCCACCCAAGCACTCAAGCATTCTCCTACAACCTGGCTATAACTTGAACCTGACTTGCATTCATTACTAGGTTAATTCTATACCAACCTCACTACACAAGACAGTATTCATTTACTGAGATAAAAAAAAATTCATTTTTTTGGTTCACTGAAGACAGACGTCTATGGGCTTTATATCATTTCTAAGTGTGGGATTCAGTGCTTCACTTACTAAGGAATTTGCTAGCTAATCATTATCCTTATCAAAATTATAAGTGTAGGTAAACTATAAGGGATTGATACAAATCAAGCGATTGTCTTTATCCACTAAATGCCAGCTTGTACTTAAACCATATGACCATCAGAAAGACTAGGATAGCATGTCAACAGAGTTATAGCCAAGTGTGCATCCTTGTGACAATTTGAATGATAACATAATTATAAAGTAATGCTAATGCTTTATGTTAATGGCTCAACCGTATCAAATTTTCTTCTTTCCCTGCATTCTTTTGGGATATAAAATGAAGTGCAAAACACACATCCGGACATTCAAATTCACTACAAATTTACTTGCTAACCAGACAAAATTAAAGAAAACGAACAAAATCTGTACACATTTTAATGCCACCAAGAAGCAAGGAACAAAAAGCTGTAAACTAGAAGAGATAGCTAGAGAACCTGAAACCTCCACTTGAGAGAAACCGTGGCCAGGAGCGGAAGTCGCAGCGCTAGCGTGGCCGGGAGCTGAAGTCGTAGTGGGAGCTTGGCCAGGAGCAATAGCGTGACTGGGAGCATGGCCGGGGCTGGGAGCAGCAGTCCAAGCTTGGCCGAGAGCAGCAGTCGAAGCTTCGCCGGGGCCGGTTGCGCGAGCGGGACCTAGAGGGCTAGAAGAGAAATGGAGATGAGAGAAACTTAGAGTTGAGAGCGGGGCAATCGACCGAGGCACATAGAGTAAAGAAACGCAATTATGGGAGCCATAATTTGAGCCACAATTTGAGCCACAAACCGAGCCACTGAGCTATTCTGATGTGGCTGTATTATGTGGCATAATTGCCCCATTGTGGGAAATACTTTTCAAAGGGAACCATGCGGGTCAAAATTTTTCCAACTTATGCTGAAGAGGTAAAATGGCCCTTTTCCATGATATTGGTGCAGAAAGCAAGTTGGAGCTTGGTGGGACCGGGTGTCAGATAAATAATTGCCGTGCGGGTTTCCGGGATGGGTTGCTGTGGTGGGGATTATGAATTATGATAAACTGACTTCAACCACATACTTGACTCGAGGTAGCTGCTCTCGCCCTCAGAGGCTGTTGAGAATATCAAGTACTGTACTGTAGATCTAATGAATGGGCAAAAATATAATTTCATGAAATATGGGATTATTAAAATTTTATAAAATTAATTAAAATTATCCCTTTAAATAAATATTTAACACATTTAATTTATAAAATAGCAAAAATCTATATATTCTAACAAAGCAAATTCATCAACAGTTTTTCTGAAGAAAAGAAGAAACAGTATAGAACAGTCTTGTTTTTTCTATAGATAAAAATTTACTAAATTTTTATTAAAAATTTTATTTTATTAAATTTTATAAATTAAATCACTAACTCAATAAATTTATTTTAAATTTGTAAAATTTAACTGAAAATGTAAGTAAAAATAAACTTTCTTTTGTTAAAAAAAAGTTTAAAATAAAGAAAGACTCTCTTCATTATAAGGTTAAGACAAATAATCAATCTCAATCAAAATTTAAGGATAATCTATTAATGAAAGATTTATAAAATTAAACTTAAGTTATATAATTATTATAAATAAAAAATTAATTAAATGAATCAATCTCCGATTACATAAAAATAAACTTTTTGAATACCCAATTATTGGCCGGAGTAAAGGGTTGTGTCAAAATCATATAAATTGGTGTGAATTCATTTCTATTAGTTGTTATTCATGCTGGTGGATCCACGTGCAGCCAACCACGACCACAAAGGCTAACAAACTGAGTTAATGCTGGAAGGCTCTAAATGATATCCTAAATATGAAATGAAATCTAAAACAGAGTAAATGCGGAAGAAAAACTGACCTCCAGCCATTGCAATCTTCAATTCGAAAGTTGCCCACAGGATGCTTCTAACTCAGAATTTCTCACTCTTTGATGGTGTGCAGAAGTGTGTTTGGCATCTGAATGGTGAGAAACTGAGCCAGGGGACCCATATATATAGTGGTTCAGCGTTGCAACGTCTTCCCATCAAAGACGGCAACGCCCTTCGAAATTCACTCCAAACAGCCGTGGAAACGTTGGAAACGGACCACTTAATGGTCTGTTACGCACGTTGGCTCCACCCAATGGTCAGAAACTGAAGTTTCAATGGCCAACGTTCAGAAACTTCAGCTTCAATGGTGGCCAACGGTAAAAAACGTAAGAAACCGAGAAGGCAGATGTTGCCAACGTCTCTGAATGTTGCCAACATTTCTGTAATGTTCATGCAACATCTCTGAACATGAGTTTATGAAGCTTGCAACGTTCAGAAACGGAGAACAGACACTTACATTCTCCCACTTGGTCCGTATACTCAATAATGTTTCCACACTTTAGATTCCAACAGTAGAAAACTAAATACATGAATCATGGCGATAAGTTCTCTTAAAGTGAGTATTACCTTCCATGTATTACAATATATTTTGTTTCCTTAAATCCACTATAACTTAATGAATAAGCCCTATGCTCATTCAAGGTCATCTTAATTGTTGTTATTCTCAATAAATAAATAAATGTGCACACAAAGAGAAAACAACATATGTATAAATAAGAGCTTTATTACAAAATGATGAAAATTTTACATCGAAGTCTCAATGTGGGACCAAGTCCCATTCTAATTACATGATCCTTAAACCCTGTTGGTGGCATGCCTTTGGTCAAAGGATCGGCTATCATTAACTCAGTGCTTACGTGTTCAATGGTGACTTTATTCTCCTTGACACGTTCCCGGATGGCTAAGTACTTAATGTCGATATATTTGCTTTGACTGCCACTCTTATTATTCTTAGCCAGAAAAATAGCAGCTGAGTTGTCACAATATATTCTTAATGGCCTTGAGATAGAATCCATTACTCTAAGCCCAGAGATAAAGCTCTTCAGCCATACACCATGAGAAGTTGCCTCAAAATAAGATATGAACTCAGCCTCCATGGTAGAAGTAGCAATCAGAGTTTGCTTTGCGCTTCTCCATGATACGGCTTCACCAGCAAGCATAAAAATATATCCTGATGTTGATTTTCATGAATCAACACATCCGGCGAAATCCGAATCAGAGTAGCTGACTACCTCAAGATTCTCAGTTTGTCTGTATATTAGCATGTAGTGTTTAGTACCTTTAAGGTACCTCATCACTTTCTTTGCCGCTTTCCAATGGTCCATTCCTGGATTACTCTGGTATCTCCCTAACATGCCAACTGCAAAAGCAATGTCAGGTCTTGTGCAAACCTGAGCATACATAAGGCTTCCAACAGCAGAAGCATATGGCATGTTACTCATCTGTTCCCTCTCAAGGTTATTCTTTGGGCACTGGTTCAAATTGAACTTATCACCCTTCACAATAGGTGCTACACTTGGTGAACAGTCCTTCATCCGAAACCTCTCTAAGACTTTGTTGATATAGGTTTCTTGCGATAGACCCAATGTATATTGAGTTCTATCCCTATGGATCTTAATGCCTATCACATAAGATGCTTCATATCAAAGTTCTTTGAGAGAAACTATTTCACCTCATATAGCATCTGTTTATCATTAGTTGCAAGTAAAATATCATCCACATATAGCACCAAGAAACAGATTCTGCTCTTACTGACCTTCTAGTATATACATTGATCCATGACATTTTCTACAAAACCAAATGAGGAAATAATATCATGAAACTTGAGATACCATTGGCGTGAGGCCTGTTTTAATCCATATATGGATTTCTTAAGCTTGCAAACCAAATGCTCACCAGCACTAGAGGAGAATCCTTCAGGATGTTTCATATATACCTGCTCCTCTAGTTCTCCATTGAGGAATGCCGTCCTCACATCCATTTGATGCAGTTCTAGGTCAAAATGTGCAACTATTGCCATTATTACTCGGAGGGAATCTTTTCTAGATACAGGAGAGAAGGTCTCTTTGTAATCAATTCCTTTCCTTTGAGTGAATCCCTTAGCCACGAGTCTTGCCTTATATCTCTCGATGTTGCCGGATGAGTCTTTTTTAGTTTTATAGACCCATTTAGATCCAATGGCTTTAGAGCCACTAGGCAACTCGACAAGATCCCAGACTCCATTAGACGCCATGGAATCCATCTCTTCCTTCATAGCATTATGCCACAATTCAGATTCTCTGCAACTGATGGCTTGTGAAAACGTCTCTGGATCATTTTCAGCTCCAATATTGTAGTCAGATTCTTCTAGATACACTGTATAGTCACTAGGAATTGCTGACCTCCTTATCCTAGTTGATCTTCTTAATGTTGTCTCAACATCCTCTTGAAGAGGTTGTTGGTCAACTAGTTATTCAACAGTTTCTGGTAATTATTGATTAACCGGATCAACTTGGCTATGGTCAACAGGTTATGGAGTCTCAATGATTGGTCGTTCAATACCCGTTTGTACTTGAGGGGCATGAATTATAACCAATCTATCACTTGATGTGGAAGCTTGAGAACCAAAGTGATCTTGTTCAGAATCTAAGTTCTGAATTTGATCACTCCCACTGATCAAGTCATTCTCAAGAAATTTTGCATTTCTTGATTCCATAATCCTAGTACTATGAGATGGACAATAAAATCTGTATCCCTTAGACCTTTCGGCATATCCAATAAAATAGCCATTAATGGTCCTTGGGTTTAACTTCTTCTCTTATGGATTATAAACCCTAACTTCTGACGGGCATCCCCAAACGTGCATATGTCTTAAACTGGGTTTCCATCCTTTCCATAATTCATATGGCGTCTTTTCGACAGCCTTGGTTGGAACCCGGTTAAGAATATACACAGCCGTCTTAAGGGCTTCAGTCCACAAGGACTTAGGAAGTTTAGAGCTACTAAGCATGCTCCGCACCATGTCCATTAATGTTCGGTTTCTCCTTTCAGCTACACCATTTTGATCCGGAGATCCAGGCATGGTGTATTGGGCAACAATCCCATGTTCTTGAAGAAACCTTGCAAATGGACCTAATGCTTATCCATCTTCAGTGTACCTACCATAATACTCACCACCTCTATTTGACCTCACTATCTTAATTTGTTTACCACATTGTTTCTCTACTTCTGCCTTGAAAACCTTAAAGGCATCTAGTGCCTCATTTTTGTTATTCAGTAAATAGAGAAACATATATCGTGAGTAATCATCAATAAAGGTGATAAAGTATTTTTGACTACTTGAATCCATATCTGGACTACAGATATCTGTATGTATGATCTCTAATAGGGTAGAACTCCTCTTGGCACCTTTCTTGGTCTTATTAGTCTGCTTTCCCTTAATGCAGGATACACAAGTGTCAAAGTCAGTAAAGTTAAGAGTACTAAGTACTCCATCTTTTACTAACCTTTTCACCCTCTCTATTGAGATATGCCCAAGTCTACGGTGTCACAAGTTAGAGGAATTTTCATCAGTAATACTTCTCTTAATACCTATATTGCTAGAAACATGCATTGTATCATAAGATGTACTATCTTGTAATTGAAGTTAAAATAGACCATGATAAACTATACCTTTTCCAACAACATTAGATTTATAATATAATTGGAATAAATTATCTAAAAAGTTGAAGGAATATCCAAATGGTACAAGTTTTGAAACTGAAATCAAGTTTCTAGAGAAACTTGGTACATAAAAGGTCTTTTTCAAAATCAATACATAGCCAGTATCTAAAACTAATTTGCATGTTCCTACGCCTTCTACTTGTGAGCTCATCCTGTTTCCTGAATAGATGTATTGCTCACTGCCCACTGGCTTCCTTAGGTCTAGAAAGCCCTGTAAGGTATTAGAGATATGGATTGTAGCACCAGAGTCAATCCACCATGTATTACTACTAACATCTACCACATTAGATTCATAACAAAAGAGTGAGGTTGAGTTACCTTTCTTTTCCAACCAAGCCTTGAATTTGGCGCAGTCCTTCTTCATGTATCCTTTCTTTTCACAGAAAAAGCACTTGGACTCCTTCTTGATGCCAGCTTGAATGGGTGCCTTGCCCTTCCCTTTGGCCTTGCTTTGTTTTTTACTTTTTTCTTGAATGGCCAAGTGTGCACTTTCTCCCATATCAGCTAGGAGCCTTCCCTCTTCTTGGACACACATGGTCAATAGTTCATTAATCGACCATTTCTCTTTATGTGTGTTGTAAGAGATCTTGAAAGGTCCATACTAAGATGGTAAAGAGTTTAGAATAAAGTGCACAAGGAAAGGCTCTGACATCTCAACCTCTAGACTCTTCAGTTGAGTTGCAATATCCCTCATTTGCATTATGTGCTCTTGCACACCCCTTATGCCAGTGAGTTTCATAGTAGATAACCTTGTCATCAGGGTGCTTGCCAAGGCCTTGTCGAATGACTCATATTGCTCATCAATGGCCTTCAACAGGTCTCAAACATATTCATGCTCTCCTAACGATCCACGGATACCTTCAGATATTTTGGTCTGTATATACATCATGCTGAGACGGTTAGATTGCTCCCAACATTCATAAAGATTTATGTCTGAAGCATTGCTTGTGTTCGTGGGCATAGGAGGTTTTTCCTTTCTTAGTGCATAGTCAACGTCCATGCACCCTAATTGTAGAAGAATTTTCTCTTTCCAAGTTTTGTAATAGTCCCCTCTTAGTTCAGGAACTTGGAAGTCGGAGACATTTATGGGTTGAAAAGTTGCATAATATGCTATGTCAAAATTTGAGGCAACTAACTATTTCTTTATGATATGTCTTACCAATGTAAAGCATATCTTGTAAATCATGCGCCTAGTAACAAATAAAACTGCCTGTGGACTAAGCCTATTCAATTAGGTTCATGCAACTTTATGATGAAACTGGTAAATTATCTCTATTTCTTAAATCTTGTGGGTAATTAAGAAAAAAGAAAATTTACCATTCCATCCTAATTAAACATATATAATATGATAACAATCCTGTGGGATAATGCTTATCACATCATATACATTAATTACAATTTTATGTCTTTTACTATATGTGATTTATTTCATAATGTGTAATTTTAGAATAATCAAAGGTGCTGTGACTAAACTCTAATTAAACTAAAATTACACTAATCACAAGACATTTATAGAGAAACCAAATGCTTGCTAATAACTAAACAAATATGTAAAAGCAAGCTTGCATAATGAAAATTTAAATAATTAATTAATCAACTTGTCTTAAAATGTGACTAATTAATTAAAATTTCCCTCAAATAAATATGCCAAAATACTCCCAAAAACAAATTTCAAATATTGGGTATATAAATTTTGGACAAAATAAATCATTAAAGAAATATTAATTTCTAAATAAAATTGAATTTTATAAAATTTTGTCCAAAATTATTTTATTTATAAAAATATATCCAATATGAAAATTTGATGATAGAAGGCCAAATTCTGAATGAGCCATAAAAAATCTAAAATTTGACCCAAATTCGGCCCAAAACCGGAAGTCAAATTTTTTTTTTTTTACTGAAAACAAATCAGACCCAAAAATGAGGCCAGCCCAAATGGCGCAGCCTGGAGGCCCAGAAGCACGGCTCAGTGGCTCAGCCCGTTTCACTTAAGTGAAACGGGCCGTTTCAGGGATGCTGGGGCTGAACTTCAGCCAGACAAAACGACTTGTCGTTTATCAGAGGAGCAGATCTTGTAGATAAAACGACGTGTCGTTTATGTCGTCTTCAACCTTCAGCCAGGTCGCTCGACTCGACCCAACCCATCTCTGACCCGCCGGAAAACCCGACGGTTTCTGGCGATTTGGGACGTGTTTTTCGACGTTTCAATAGCCCAAATTCATCAGAATTTCATGAGGAATCTATTTATCCAATCAAAACACAAAAAACACGTATGCATGAAGCAACCCGACACCAAGAACTTTTGACGATTTTTAGAAGAAAAACCAGCAAGGCAGAGGTCTTTTACATGCTCTGATACCAACTGTAAGGCTCTAAATGATGTCCTAAACATGAAATGACATCTAAAATAGAGTAAATGCGGAAGAAAAACTGACCTCTAGCCATTACAATCTTCAAGTCGAAAGTTGCCCACAGGATGCTTCTAACTCAGGATTTCTCACTCTTTGATGGTGTGCTGAAGTGTGTTTGGAGTCTGAATGGTGAGAAACTGAGTCAGGGGATCCCGTATATATAGTGGTTCAGCGTTGCAACGTCTTTCCATCAAAGATGGCAACGTCCTTCAGAATTCACTCCAAACAGCTGTGGAAACATTGGAAACGGACCACTTAATGGTCTGTTACGCACATTGGCTCCACCCAACGGTCAGAAACTGAAGTTTCAATGGCCAACGTTCAGAAACTTCAGCTTCAATGGTGGCCAATGGTAAAAAACATAAGAAACTGAGAAGGCAGATGTTGCCAATGTCTCTGAATGTTGCCAACATTTCTGTAATGTTCATGCAACGTCTCTGAACATGAGTTTATGAAGCTTGCAACGTTCGGAAATGGAGAACAGACACTTACAAATGCTGCTGGTATCTGATGTCGCAATAGTTTCACAATGCCACATGTGCAGCGTACCTCATATTTTTGGATGTCTCCTAAGTCGTGATGGACTGTATATATGTTTTACTTCTTCTATTTTATAAATTAAATTTTATAAAATTTTAATGATTAAATTTCATCAATTAATTTGTTAAATTCGATTAATTTAAATCAAACTTTGTACATTTATCTTTTTCCTATATGCTTTAAGAATTTCACAAAATTTACAAGATTGCAATTTTTTTTATTAAAAACTGCTGATGTTGTTATTTAAAAATTGCTATTATATATTCAAATATGATAGAAACATTATTTTATAGAAATCTTTTTTTTTTAAAATGATATTTCGTCTGTGACATAACAATTTTTGTTGCAAAGAGTTTGATATTTTACAATATCCCTATAAAATATTGAAAAATCTTTTTGTGACAGAAGTTTCCCAGAAAAAAATGTAACTTTGTTTAATTGAAACCTTTTCCATAATTTTTTGTTGAGGATGAAACCATTTTTTCAAATTATATATTAATTTCAGCATTTTATATGATTCCATTGTTCACGGCTCTCCATATTTGAAAAACTCATTAGCTGTACTAACTAAATTAGTTATGGAAAGGCTCATTAGAATGAAAGAATCGAACACAAGCTGTTTGATCAGTTTTCAATTTTGGCTAATCCAAGAATTAAAATAGAATCGAATAATCAATTTTATTAATATAAATAATCAAAACAATATTATTTAGGAACATCTTTCCTTGTTTTTAACCAAAAAATTACATAAATACTTATGGAAAAAAATTTATATCTAGGAATGAGAATCATGAAATAAATAAGCATAATCATGATAATAAGATGACTTCTCATAGTAATTATAAAGTGTTAGATCCTTTTTCATCATAGTTGTAATCATGATATCCATAATCATAAGGATGGTAAGCCACAAAGGCTAATACAAGTCAAAATTCTAAAACTCTATCAACAATAGCAAAAACATAAACTTGAAATAAATTTTTAAAACCTAAAACCTATATTCAGAGTAATGGCTACATATTTCTAACTAATATTGAAAGTGAGAAAAGAATGAATGTGGTAGGATAGATTGTGCAAAGGGAAGAGTATATAAAAAAAATTAACCAACAATGGAATTGTGATGGAACCAGACTTTAGTACCAAAATCAATGTGGAACAAGAACAGAAAATAAGATACAAGTCTATATTCTCTAAATAATAAAATTCAATATTAAGATCTAGTTATTGAGGATAAAAACATGAATGAGGTGGAATAGAGGTCTGTGTGAGAGACCAAAAAGTTACTGGCTTTGAAAACAACAAAGAAAAAAGAAATCCTTGGCAAGAGAGTGTGTGGTTATGAAGAGGAATAAATTTGTGCTCTTTCAATCAAAGTAAGATGAGTAAATCTATTCTAATACTAATGAAATCTTAGTATGTTGTTCCAGGTGATGTGAGCTTTATTTTGATGTGATTTGTTCATAGTTTTCTTTCCCTCTATTGTCTAGCTAGAATATTGTATTGATTAGGATTAGGAAAACTCTCTTAGTGTACCCATTAATTTTAATTAGTGAAAATTTTTATTGGACTAGGTCTCGTAATTTTTCCCTCACATTGGAGGTCTTTCATGATAAAATTTAGTGTCTCTTGATTTATTCTTATGCTTTATGTATTCCAACATCTATGCTCACTTAATATTAATTGCGTTGAATACTTTTATTACACAATAAAAAAGGTTGATCTTGAGTAACTTCTGCTATTTACCTATGTTACTAATATTTTGTCTCAACAAGAATAACTTCATGAAACATTCCAAACATTTTTTATGGAAAACATGAAGTAAATAATAAAACCCATTTGATATATTGGTATTGGAATCGTGACACTTTCAAAAATGCAGGGCCCATTGATATCAACAAGTTCATTGCTTGAAAGATGGACAAAATTTGACAAATTAAACCAAAAGGCAAAGATCATAGCAGGGAATCAGACTACAGTTGATGAAAAGATCAAGTTACAAGACTTTCCACCAATGACTTTTGCTTTCTAGTTTTTTATGTTTTAATCCCTTAGCTTTCATTTCCAACCAAAATAACCCCTTTTGATAAAGATTTTGCACATGAATTATATTGTAAAATTTTATTTTGAGAGAAAAATTGATGAAAATTTTTACCATTTTCACCTAAATTCTTGTCCTTTATTCCATTGATCTTGATTCAACCTATCTTTATTTTGGAGGAGAAAAATAGGGTATCCAAAAGGGTATGACACAGGCAACCTCTCATGGGGTTCTCTCTCTTTTGTTTTTTTTTTTTTTTTATCTCCTTTCCATTGATTAATTATTACTCCACAAGGCTCTCATCCTTTGGATATACTTTCTTAAACCAAAAGAAGAATTTTTTGAAAAATTTTGACAGTGAGGTGCCATGATCGATAAAGAAACTAAATACTCATTCAAGAGGCTAAAGATTGATAATGGTGATGATTTCTATAGCAAGGAGATTGATGAGTTATACAAGGCTAAAGGCATAATAAGGCATCATATTACTCCAATTAAAACAAAAAATGGGTTCAAGTAGAAAATGAATCATTTAAGGGATTAGTGAGAATATATATATATATATATATATATATATATATATATATATATATATATATCTGTGTGTGTGTGTGTGTATGTATTTATGTTTGTTAGTTATTTGGTTGGGTTCATGTTGATATGGATTTCTACACTTAATCTTATTGTTATTATCCATGCCAAACACTTGAAGCTTACTGTTTCATCCATTGACCTGACTTAAGCTAACCCGATCTAACTCAACCATTATTCTATTTGATTCATCAATTTGGTTGTGCCACCTTTACCTTTTAAATTAAACTGATAACTCTTCAATAAGGAATACATTTAAATCTATATTGCTACTTCTTAAAAGCTTGATTTTTTATAACTCATTATATTATAATTTCCCAAAAAAATTTGAAAAAACTGAAGCTAGAAGTTTTAAAATAGTTTATTTTATAATACTTTAATTCTCAAATTGTAGAAACAAAATAAATAACTTATTTTGCAATAGTACCTTTTAATATTAAAGCTGCTTCTTCAAACATTATAAAGTTCAGTAGAATGTAAATATTATCCAAGATAAAATTAACCATGCCCCAAATATACTTTACTTTTATCAAAGATCAAACGATTTCCTTACCAAACACTTAGGTTTTTACAAACCAAAAGGTCCTTTGTCTCAGTTTACAAAGGAGTAAGATAAAAGGAACACTCTAGGCTACTTCCAGAAATGTTTGAGCAACAAATTTGTTATTTTTATAAATTAAATTTTATTAAATATTAACTTAAAAAATTTAAATTATTAAATTTTATAAATTAAATTATAAAATTTTAAATTTTATTGGCTTAAAGTAAACTTTTTATAATGTTGCAATCCCTCCCATGAGTGGAGGGACGTTTTGCTTTGGACAAACGAGAAGCTTGCCAATGGCACTCCCATCAATCCTGCTTCTGGCGATAATTCAAAAATGTTCATGTCCATATGCGCAAAAGTTTTGGTCTGACGGCCTACTTGTTAGTTGTGTAAAAAATGTAGTCATCAGCGAAGCAAAGTGGCAAAAGGCCCATCAAGTTATATCTTGGCGATGGTTGGAAAATTATACACATTAGTTTTATGAAATTTCATTTGATTTCCCTACTTCCTTCCAAAAATAAAATTTTGTTTCTGTGTAATGATTCTATATGGGGATTTGTATCTTCTATTTTTTTTTTTTCACTTTAATAACTTTTTATTTATTATTTTTTATTAAACTATATTTTATAAATTTTATTTTTTTAATTTTAAATTTATCTCTCTCTTATTTTATTTTACCTCAAAAAATTCTTATCCAATTCTTTGGATACTTATACTTCTTCAGAGGTTGATTTATTTTATAGGTTCAATTAAAATTTTAATAGTTTATTGATTGAGGTGACATTAAAAAGTATCCGGAAAATCTGAAAGTGCATTTAATAGAAAAATAATTAATATTATAAGAAGTAAAACTTTTCAAATATTTTTATTCCTTTTTAATCAAGCGTACGAGGGCGTGGGAGCAATAATTGCAAGTTAAGAAACTGAACGAAGATGGCATCTATAAACTCTATGTTCCACCAGGTCATGCTATTATTTATGTACCATAACATTGGTAGCATAAAACATGCTATTTCCACTCTTAAAATTTGATACAGAATTTTTATATTTTCATTCATAATAGTATAATAATAATGTAAGTGTAACAATTTTATATAAAAATTTAAGTATGAGAATAAAATTACTCATGGGCATATGCTCTTTGGCTATCCTCTCCAACCACCACAACATTTGAATGCCTAATTATATAAACTCGAATATTATATTAAAAATATAATAACTCCAAAAAATAAAAATTTATAAATAATTTTTTATTTTATATCTCTCACAACATTCATCTCTTACCTTGTTATGCACCATCACATTTTCAAAGGCTTAATATTTAGTTGTTTAGTTATAAAAACTCTCATATGATGTAATCCAAATAATCATTTAAAAGTTTGTTAAATAAAGACCCATAAATAATTTTCATTTTATATTCGAGCTATCTTCATCTCCCTGGCTGTCCTTCCCAGTCCCTACAAATTCCTCACTATTTACTTCTTCAGAATCTATTTCTACTGAACTTTCACCTTACATTCAGTCGTTGCAACAAAAGTCAGAAGTTGCCTTTTTAGTTTTATTATCTCGTCATTCAAGCATGCAAATCATTGATTTCATCAGCATAAAAAGTATTTTTCTCTCACCTTCTTCATAGGAAGGACAGGTATGAGAATGGGCTGGGGGTTGTGGGCCAACCTGTCTTAACTCTGATATGGAGCCTGGCGCATTAAAGCCTAAAGTGGGTTCGATTGGGCTAGTCCACAGGCCAGCTTGCAATGTTAAAGATCAACAAAAACAAAAAACAAAAAAACTTCATAATAACATAGAGTTTCTTTTAATGTTTTAATGTTATACAGTTTTAATCTTTTATGACTTGTATCTAATCGAACTACTTTATATGATGCTATGATGCAATAATCATAAGATATAAGCACATTTCTATGTAATTGACAATTTTAGATTTTTAAAGTTTCTTATAATTTTTGGTATTTATTTAAATTTTATTTATAAAATGACTTTTGCCTTAACCCATTTAATTATACCTTAGAGGGCCAAGTTAGGGATTTTAAAACTCCTGTCCATTTGCTAAACAACCCATCCTGACTTGATTTGGCCAATTAGTATGTTTTTAGAATTCTGTATAAAATCTAAATATTCAGTTTTATATAATAATATTATTAACAATTCGCTACCTTATTGTTAACATTAATGAGTAAATTTAGGTACATGCCTTGCATTTGATATATAATAACAACGTTGATTTACATTATACAAATAAAAAATTAATTATTTTATAAAAATGAAATTTAATTTTTTAATGAAATTTAATTTCTCTCTCATAAAAAATGCCAAGTTAACTATAACTATAATTTTTTTCTCTTTTGGTGCCCGATTGATTAGCTAGTCATATGGATAATAGGGTTGTGGGTCCCAGTTTTTTTTTATTTTGATAAATTAAATTTTATTAAATATTTACTTAAATAAATTTCAACAAAACGTCGCTAATTAGTTTGCAATTTTATCGGGTTAAAAAAAAATGTAAACAAACCTTATCTTTTAAGCAATACAAGGTGGATAGTGACTCAACAAATTTAACCTACTTTAATATCTCTTACTGCGTGAGACACGCGCCCGCATGCCTTTTTGAATGGATTTAATTGCTCCTGCGAATCTTTTTTTGTTTTAGTTAGCCCCCGAGGAAGCTCGAGTGTTAGACAGTCTGGATTCGTTCGGTCTACAGCTATTTTTTGGTTCTTTGAAGCCAAAACAAAAGTAGCTATATATTGTTCAGGTAAGTCATAGGGGCAAAACTGGGAACACAATAAGAAAATTAATGTTTTGGCAACGCAAACTTTCCTTCATCATTGAAGGTGGATGTCCCCTGCTTGACAAAGAGCATCTCGCTCGGCCCCCCCTCAGTATTAGTCTCCTATCTTCATTTTTTTTTTAATTTTTTATATTTAATTTTAATAATAATATGATAGGCCACGTAAACCCCACTATCATTACCCAGTTTCTATGTACACGTGCCAAAGCGTAGCCACCTGAGAGACTTTGAGTAGAGTATCGATGGAAGGAAAATTTTTTTCCAAGCAGCCAGTTTTAATAACCCAACTTTTTGTATACAATATTTTAATATTGATACTCAATCTAAAGGATTAGATTCAAAATAAGTTATAATAAAAATAGAACAAAATTTTTTTCTGGACACGTGACTGTCTTAGTAACCCAACTTTCATAAATTAAATATAATATATATATAAAAAACGTAATGGGATTTGTGCTTGACTTTTTAAGCCACTTTAATGATTTAGATTTTTATTGTAGTTTATGATTAAAAAGAACAATTAATTATTTTAATTTAAAAATAATATGTTTATGATCACTAATTAATTTTTTTAAATAAAAAATTAACGAATAAGAAAGAGAAGTAAAATTAATTAATTTAATAGAGCATCTATTTAACTAAAATTATGTATAAGTTATGAATAAATAAATAGAAAAAAATAATTACTTTTAACTAATGTCATAGTGCACAAATTAATATTACTTGGCGAGTCACTATAAATCTCCTCTAATATTGGATTTAAATAGTCTTCAAAAAAGTTTTCGATTCATCATGGTGAGATGAATCGAAAACAAAAGCTAGTTACTTAAATATACAACCCGTAAACAGAACACGTAACAAAAGCAAGAAAATGATCTCATGACATTCAAGACTAATTTGGTAATACATAGATGAGTATGTCTAGCGGCGTGCAATATTCTCATCAACTGCAAGCATTGTGGTTCAAGAAGGCATCCATTACAAGGAAGACGCGATGAAACGAGAATTTTGAGCAGCCTTTGTAGCATGGACACGCTTGTTCAGCAGCACATCCAGCTCTTTCGTGAACCTATCCATGGCTTCACCTGGTAAACAAATGGGTATCACCAAACCTTCCTCTCCTTTACCATTCTTGAACGGTATGTAAAAGCTTGCCACTCCAGGAATGGCACCCACTCCTCCCTTCGCTGGGCCACCGTACACAGCCTTCCCCCACCCAAAATCCACCTCGCCAAACCCAGCACGCGTCACGTCTGACACAAGGTACGATCTAACCACCGTGAAGTGGGGTCGTCCCCTAATAACCATCAGATCTGCCAGGGAGTGCATGTACTCCTCAGTCACATCAGCTTTTGCTTTCTGCACTAGCTCTAAAGCATAACCCAATGGGTTTTCACACAGCTTCCCTGCGGTGGTAACAGCCACAGGGAACGCAAAAGCGTTGCCGTAGTAACCGGCCGGTAATGGAGGGCCGAACTTGGCGCGAGCATTGACGATGCAGATTATGCGAACCTCCTCGTTGGCGTCGGGTTGCAACGCTAATGTGCGGCAGCGCCAGAGGCAAGCAGTGAGAATTTCAAAATTGGAACACTGACGGAGGTGGTAAGGGATGGAAGCACGGATGGCAGCCACCTCGGTTGGTCCGAAGAAAAAGGAGCGGTGAGCCATGTCGTCCAAGGGGATGATGGTGCCCTTGGTGTCAGGCACTTCATCGTATTCACGGTGGGTGCAGGTTACTCGAGGTGGATCCCTGGCGTTCAGAAGCTCCCTACACCACACGGGTGGAATTGAAGGTTCACGCGCCCCACGAGCTATTTCTCCAACGGCAGACATGAATTGGACCACGCCGGCGGCGTCGCTCATGGTGTGGTTGAGGCGGAGGGCGAAGATGAAACCACCGCACTGGAGGCGGGTTACCTGTAACATTCTACAATTTACTGGACCTATCTTTATTCGGGATGCAATGAGTAGTTCTTAATTTTTGTACGAAAAACGTAGTTCTTACCTTAAATTTTTTGGTTGAAGAAGTTGTTACTTTAAATTAATCGAGAAAAAATATTATTACGCTTATAATCACATATTTATTATATTTAAAATGAAATAAAAAATAAAATAAAATAATTTATTTTTTATTTTATTTTAACAAACAATCAAATAAAAAAAACGTAACAAAAGTATTCCTCAAACGTAAAAATATTACATCTCAAATTAACTCCTCCTCTTCTTTAAGGGGAGACAACCGCACAAAAATAATGGCCGAGACAGGACTTGAACAATGTCCTAGAGTGTACAATGTTCAATAATTTTATTGGTGGTCCCCGGAGGGACGTACAATGATCAATATGCATTAAGCCAAGTAACATTTTGGAAAAGAAAGTTTATTAGTTGCAATATCAACACGAAAAAAAATTAGTAAAAAATTAAAATAAAACTCATTCGATAAAATTGGACAAAAGTAACAAATGAAATGGTGTATTTTATTGATTATCCGTTTCATTCATTATTTTTGTCTATTTTAGTAATATCGATGCTCTTTAAAAAAAAAATGATGGGATAAGAGAAATTTTTGAAAAAAATAAAAAATAAAATTATATATAAAATTTATGTATATATATATTATTACTTTAATTTTTTTTATACTTTAACTTTTTTTTCTAATAAACAAGAAGAATGATCATAATAATAATAATTAAATATACAAGTAGGATAGGAGACCTGTATAAGCAGTAGGGGAGAATTCAGGACTCCCGTAGATCCAGGAGCATCGTAAAGGAGCTCCTCCAAGCATGGGAATGGAGGTTGGAGAGCGTCACCGAATTGTTCGAGTCTCACATCTGCATCAGCTTCAATGAACACAACACCTTCGCCTGTACAATCCACCATCAGCTTCCGACCACGCCCTTCCCTTAGCCGACCTGCAAACGGGTAGTAAAACACGAGTGTTTTTGCCAGTGCCTCTCGGATGACCTGAACAGGGTCTTTCCCTGCCATCGATGGATCGCATCCATAGAACTGTATCACTGGAATTTGGAAGCGGAGTCCATCTTGGTCGTCTATGTCCGAAAGAAGCTTCAGTTCACGGGGAGTGGGCTTCGCCGGAGCTACCAGTTCCGGCTGGCACCTCCGCACTGTAAACTGAAGAGAGGGAGACATGTTATAGCTCTAAGTCTGTGAGGACACAAGTCCTGTTTCTGCGTAGTGGGTCTGAGTGTAAAGGGGAGCATGCCTTTTATAATGCTGCGTCTAAAGTGTTTCCACGGAAAATTAATAACTTTTAGGACAGAATGGGTAGCAGCCTTGCCAATACAATCGCCACTTACCTTCTTTATGTCTTTTCTTTTTTTGAAGTGATCCTTCTTTACGTTCTAAAACATATATAGTAATATTTCTCCTAAGTTAGTATTTATGTGCATTTAACTCTTTTGTACATAGAGACATGCAATATATTTTAAATTTTTATTAACTAAAACTTAAACTTAATTTAATAGTTGAATTGAGTTTTATTTTCTTTTTCTTCTAAATTTGACTCTTAAATTATAACATTCATAATACTATAAAAAAATTCATTAACTTATAATTGACCTCCAAAACCTTAAATCAACACCTATAATACATATCCAAAACTCTAAGTATAGCTAAATCATAAAATCTTAAATCAAAAAATAATAAAATTTTAAAACTTAATTTTTAGATCTTAAAACTTAATCTCTAAATTTTAAAATCTTAAAATTTTACATATTAAGAAGCCTAAATCATAATTAAACATAATATGACATTAATTCTTAAATTTTAAAATTTCAAATATTATATATTTATGATTTAATATCATATCATATAATGTATATGATTTAGGATTTTTGAAACCGTATAACGAGATTTCATAATTTTTTTTTTCAAGAATTAGAGTTGTAAGATTTATATTTTAGAAGATTACTTGAACATTAATAAAAATTTAATTAAAAAGAAACTTTCATACGAAAATGTTAATGTTAATTGCAATTATTTAAATGTGAATGATAAAATCCAAATTATTTATACAATATTTAATGTGAATGGATAACGTGATGTAAAATACTATTTTATCCTTTTGCTTTTCCATGATATTGGTGCAGAAAGCAAGTTGGAGCTTGGTGGGACAGGTTGTCAGATAAATAATTGCCGCGCGGGTTTCCGGGATGGCTTGCTGCGGTGGGGATTATGAATTATGATAAACTGACTTCAACCACATGCTTGACCCGAGGTGGCTGCTCTCGCTCTCGGAGGTTGTTAAGAATATCACGTACTGTACTGTAGACCTTGGGCAAAAATATAATTTCATGAAATATGGGATTATTAAAATTTTATAAAATTTATTTAAATTATTAAAATTATCCTTCTAAGTAAATATTTAACAAATTTAATTTATGAAATAGTAAAACTCTATATATTCTAACAAAGCAAATTCATCAACGGTTTTTCTGAAAAACAAAAAAAGAAACAGCACAGAACGGTCTAATTTTCTCTATAGATAAAAATTTATTAAATTTTTATTAAAAACTTTAATTTGTTAAATTTTTATTAAAAATTTTAATTTTTAAAATTAAATCACTAACTCTAAATTTATTTCAAATTTATAAAATTTAATAAAAAATATAAATAAAAATAAACTTTTTTGAAAAAAATTAAAATAAAGAAAGATTCTCTTCATTATAAAGTTTAAATAAATAATTAATTTTAGCGAAAATTTATAGATAATTTACCAATAAAAGATTTATAAAATTAAATTTAAATTATATAATTATTATAAATAAAAAATTGATTAAATGAATTAATCACCGATTACATAAAAATAAACTTTTTGAATACCCAATTATTGGCCGGAGTAAAGGGTTGTGTCAAAATCATATAAATTGGTGTGAATTCATTTGCATTTGTTGTTATTCATGCTGGTGGATCCACGTGCAGCCGGCCACGACCCCAAAGGCTAAGAAACTGAGTTGATGCTGATAGTATCTGATGTCGCAATAGTTTCACAATGCTACATGTGCAGCATACCTCATATGGATGTCTCCTAAGTCGTGATGCACTGTATATATGTTTTATTTCTTCTGTTTTATAAATTAAATTTTATAAAATTTTAATTATTAAATTTCATAAATTAAACTGTTAAATTCAATTAATTTAAATCAAATTTTGTAAATTTATCTTTTTCTTATATGCTTTAAGAATTTCACAAAATTTACAAGATTGCATTTTTTTTTAATTAAAAACTGCTGATGTTGTTATTTAAAAATTGCTATTATATATTAAAATGTGACCCAAAAAATTATTTTATAGAAAGATTTTTTTAAAAGGATATTTCGTCTGCGACATGACAATTTTTGTTGCAAAAAGTTTGATATTTTACAATATCCCTATAAAATATTGAAAAATCTTTTTGTGACAGAAGTTTCCCAGAAAAAAAAAATGCAGGAAATATAATTTTTGTGCAAAACTTTGTTTAATTGAAACCTTTTCCATAATTTATTTGTTGAGGATGAAACCATTTTTTTCAAATTATATATTAATTTCAGCATCTGTAATTTACCATTAAGCAAATACTATATAGTGGATGACTCATGCATGCCTGAGTCTTGGATATAAGACAAAGTGCTCAACAACCACGAAGTTGCATGCTAGTATTAGCAGTTTCTAAGCAAAAGCCACGTCTGACTGATCAGTTGACTTGACTTTGGACTAAGAAGTTTCCTTTCACTTTCTTTTTTTTATTAATTATAAATACAGAGTGCCAGCCATTGGTGAGTATTGACATCAAAGAGAAGGTCGTTTACTAGTCTGCAGTCCATGTTTAATGATGGTTGGGAATAGAAAATTGTCACAGGATAAGAAAAAGACAGAAAGGGGTTTGGTATCCATATAAATAAATAGAGTGCTATTGGTATTCATACCACTATGACTTTGCGGAAGGCAGGTTGTTGTATTTTTGAATTTTATAATTTAATAGATTAAACTTTATGAGTTATGAGAATTAAATAAAATATTTAATTTTGTAATTATTTTTATTTAAAAAAATTTATCGTTTAATTTTTATTTTAAATGAAAATTAATTTTATTTAAAAAATAAAATAACTTGTAAAAATTTTTTAAAAAATTGAATAAAATAAAATAATGTAAAAATAAGACTTAGGGTGACAAAATAAATTTCCTGTTAGTTTCTGTCGTTTTCAATCGTTTGCTGGTTTCATTTCTGAGAAATTTCCGGCGTTCCCTTCGTCTAGTTTGAATTTTGAGGCCGGAAAACGACGCAAGATATTTGAAGTATTGGGGTTACGTTTAAGATTAAAATATGAATTACAATGATAAGATTACATATTTTGCCGTAGGAAAACTTAGTTGGCAGCAAGGATTTCAAAAAATGCTGACGAATGATTAAGTTAATATTTTAGACATATTTTGGGCATGCGATTGGTGGTGAATGCCAAGTTTACAAAGAAGAGTAGCAAAATTGGTAAATTTATCAATAAATTTAATTTTTAATATAATTTAATAAAATTATTTAATTTTAATTTCTCATAATGAGATAAAATTTATGTATTATTATTATTATTATTATATAATAAATTCATCAACAGAGATTACGTAATAGAGTTAGCAATTTATAAATTTAACTAAGTACAGGTCCCATAAATCACATTAAACTTTTAAATTTGTTTCTTTAGAGGATGTCCGGTCAAACAGGCATGCCACTTTTCTTAATGGACTCAGTAAGATGACTGACTATCTTTGTCAAGAAAAGTCACAACAGTGCAGTGCTATAATTATATTTGTCTAGAAATGGAAGACAACACGGTTTTTCCATTTGACAAATTTACACTTAATGGAATTTAAGGAAATTAGTCATGTGGAATGTGAATAGAAAATAAGATATATAAGTATATTTTTGGAATAATTAAATTTAATATTAAAATTTGATTATTGAGAATAGAAATAATACTTTAAATAGATACTAAATCTTAATTTTATTAGAATTAAAATATAACTAAATAAAAATTCTAAATAAGTTAAAATCTTGTCTCTTATGTAAATAGGATAACTTAAAGCCAAATAAATAATATACTTCTAAATGATAAATTTTCAATAATTTTAATTCTTAATAAATTTTTTAAATTATAAATATAAAATTTTAAATTATAAAATAAATAATAATTACATGAATTATAGTAAAATTTTTTCATGTTCTAAATCATTCTCTCCTAGTTGGAGAAAACTCATCTTTGAGTTTTGAAACGTCATCAACAACATCAATATTGTTGATCTTAGGATTTCCACATCTTTACTCTGGTCTTCTTCTTCAAGATCAATTCTATATTCTTTTATCCAAAAGTCATCAATCTCTAAATCAAACAGAGGGTCACAAGGTTCATAGATTTCATACTTTAGCTCATCTTTAACATTTGCAAGAAACTCTTTGGTTTTTTTCAGCTTCTCCATCAAGATATAATTGCAACTCTTGAATCATATCCTTAATTAGATCTACTTGAGTTTCCAACCTATCAAAACATTCTTCATGACTTTTCATAGCAAGTTTGGTAGACATAGAAAATGTTGGATGACTTTAGTTCAAAATTAGAAAATGAATCATGATAGCCATAACTAGAGGAATGAGAATCATGAAATAAATAAGCATAATCATGATAATAAGATGACTTCTCATAGTAATTATAAAGTGTTAGATCCTTTTTCATCATAGTTGTAATCATGATATCCATAATCATAAGGATGGTTAGCCATAGAAGCTAATACAAGTCAAAATTCTAAAACTCTATCTACAATAGCGAAAACATAAACTTGAAATAAATTTTTAAAACCTAAAACCTATATTTGGAGTAATGGCTACATATTTTTAACTAATATTGAAGCTGAGAAAAGAATGAACGTGATAGGATAGATTGTGCAAAGGGAAGAGTATATAAAAAAAAATCAACCAACATTGAAATTGTGATGGAACCAGGCTTTAGTACCAAAATCAATGTGGAACAAGAACAAAAAATAAGATACAAGTCTATATTCTCTAAATAATAAAATTCAATATTAAAATCTGATTATTGAGGATAGAAACAATGTTGTAAATAGACATTAAATTCTAACGCTACTAGAATTAAAATAATACTGAATAGAAATTTTAAATTAAATAAAATTTTATCCTTTATGAGAATAGGATAATTTAAAGTAAGTAGATAATATACTTGTAAATGATAAATTTCAAATAGCTCTAATTCTTAATAAATTTCTCAAATTATAAATCTAAAATTCTAAATTATAAAATAAATAATAATTCCATATAACATAATTAAAAATTTCCTATTCTGCATCATTTAGCTTTAGTGAAATCAATGGTCTTATATTGTGGATGTTCGAAATGAGCATGCCACTTTTCTTTAGTTGTCTTTCTAAATCCATGAGCGAAGAAACCAGATTATTGTTCCCAAATGCTATAACAGCTACAACTTTGCTTTCCAAGTTGAGGATGCTTCTGCTAACTTAGTTGCCTTAACAATCTTAAATAAATTATATTCTAATTGGTACCTAGATAGCGAAGCTTTTGCCCATATGACCAATGATTCGGGTAAATTAAAAAAAATTAGACCTTATGAAGGTAATAACTCAGTAATGGTAGGTTATGGAAAAATTCTAACTATTACTCATACTAGAGATGCTCAGATTTGTAGGAAAAACCATGCATTCCCCTTAAAAAAAATATTCTATTACTTTCTAAAATAAGAAAGTATCTTTCATCTGTTAGTCAACTTACAAGAGACTAACCCTAAAATATTGAGTAAGAATTTGTGTTTTTTCATAAAAGATAATTATTTTGGTTTAGATATATGGAAACAAAATTTCTAATATTCAATGAGGTAGGACAGGGGTATATGGAAGAACTCATCTTGTGTTTTTCCTTTCCACTATAGGCTTTGATACCATAAAGACAAATACTATTTTGAGATAATACTCTCCATATATTGTGTTTTATTTCACTATTCTATGTATATATACACCAACTACAAAAAAGGAAAAGAAACGTTGGCGATTGAGGGAATTAGGGAGAAAAGAAAAGAAAACACAAGTAAAAAGAGATTGGTCTTTAGCTTTGATAATTTTACTGTTGCCCTTATTTATGGAGGGATCTCTTGATTGCCTCCTCATGTAGAGAATAATCCTCATTATTGCAAACTTGATTATTTGACCAATCCTCATTACGGCATGCTTGATTATTTGACTGTTGTCCTTAATCATGGAGGAATCTCTTGATTTTCTCCTTTGGTTACGAACAATCCTAGTTAATTGTTTATTAATTAATATCTTTTTCTTAGTAAAAAGCATAAGATAAACCATGTTCATGATATTGACACGTGAATTTTGCATTTAAGTTTGCCATAAGATTATGGTTTTGTTGAAAATTTCTCTCTCTGACACTCTCTTAAAGTTTTGGAAGTAATGATTCTATTTGCATGTTATCTTCACCACAACTTTTCCAATCCCATGTTCACATACTGAATCTTACTAAATATTTACTTTGCATCTTCAATTAGAATATTGGAAACGGATATAGGTATTGAGAAAACAAAGAGAGTTCTTGTGACTTGGAGTTAGAGATGCTTGTAGGGGTCACTAGTCTATTGAGTGATGAGATCTTTCAAACCTTTAAGGAGGCTGGTTAGCATCTTGGTAATTTGGCATCCAAAAGTATTGCCCTTATGGTACATAATGACCCTTGCATATCATAGATATAAGCCGAATAGGGCTTAATTGGATTGTTAGTTACGAAGTTATAGTTAGTTAGCTTGAATTTTATCTCTTATAACAAATTTTCCCTACTATAAATAGAAGGTAATAAAATGAGAAGAGGAATAGATTTATTTGGTGATTGTAAACACTTTGTGTGATTTCCTTTGATTCTTGTGAAAATTTAGGTTGTGATCTTAAACATTAATATCATAGCCAAAATGTTTCCATGAACAAAGAAGCACTGGAACAAAAGGTGTGGCATCTTGACAAGTGTCTTGATACCTAAGTTTTAGTTTAGAGAAAATGAACTGGCAGCTTGAGAAAATTCTCAAGTTACTAAAGGGAATGGATGAAGCACTACTAGCTACTTCACACTTCCAAGCATCCTTTGATCTGGGTGGTGGGGATTTGCAAATCTAGATTGACCAAAGAAGAAACTCACTCAGTGTTGTCATAATGTTGTGATGCAAGGGTGACAATCCAAGCATAATGAAACTTGTTTGAAAGGTGGGTGGAAATTAGAAAAAAGATGAGATGTCACTGATTTAGATTTATAAGGCAAGATTAGACATTAAAAAAAAGATATGTAGAATCAAGGATCATGTTTAGGGGTTAGTTATATGTAACGAAGGTGTTAATACTCCTACAACTCCCTTGCAATACCAAATTATTTTTTTGTCACTTTTCTAGCCTAGGCCATGCATTTTGTTTGTTGCGTTGTCTTTTATTTGTTTTTAATATTTTTGGTTTTGGGTGTCCCACTACCGGCTTTATATGAAATCAGGAATGATCCATGATTCATGAGACTAGTGAGTGGTATTTTGCATAATTATTTGAAAAGGGGTTTTCTACCTTTATCAATAATGATAATGTATGAAAGTAAGGACAACTTAGCTTGACAAGTAAACAAAAATGAATTGAGTTTAAAATGACCTAACTTGATTAGGGTTTGCTTAATTGGATTTAGTTTAAAAGAACTTAGATTGATGATGGTAGGCTCTACTAGATTGAGTTTAAAAAGGACTTAACTTGACTAGATTTTTAAAGGAATTTTGGATCTTTTAAGGATTTTGGGAACTTGAGGATTAAATAACAATAAAACTCAAGGCGGTGTCCAATTTAATACTATTATCCTCGAGATAGTTAAAAAAATCATTGAACTTTCAAATGATTTGCTAGTTAATTTGTTTTGGATAATTCTTTTGAAGGAGATGAATTTTTGGACATTTTAGGGTTGAAAATAAATTCTAACAATTTGAAGATTAAATAATGGCAAAAACAAATCCCATCTTCTCAAGCCGATGTTAAAATTAGTATCATTATTCTCAGGATAGTTAAAAATTTATTAAACTTTTAAATGATTTCTTGATTAATCTATCGTTGGAATGATTCTCTAGATGGGGATAAAGTTTTTGGAAATTTTAGAATGAAACTAAAACTTTGAAAATTTGAATTTTCAAGAAAAAAAGTGAAACAGGAAATTCAAAAATTTAAACTCCTTTTAAACTTTAACTATTTTTTTTTTTTTTTACTTTTGGAAAAAGCTCACGATTTTTCTTTGTTATTTTTTATTTGCTTGATTTTCTAATTCTTATGAATTTTCTAACTATTTTATCTTTTTATGGATTTTTGGTCTAAAATGCACATAATCTTTTCTTAGACTAACTTGTAATATCAAAACAAGCAGAGGAGCAACCACAAAATATGAAGTAAACAACATTAGAATAATCAACATACTAGCAAGCAAAAATAGATGGAAGACAACAAATGAGTGTAAGAACAAAATAAAATTTCACTTTATTTTATCAACATTTTCTACTAAAAGCCTAACCCACAAATTGTAGTTCACACTCACATTTTGAATTAAACTCGAGATTTTTGATGTGGGTGGAACCTCATTTTTTCCGGTGAAGGCGAAGTACATGTTATTCCTCGATCTCTTATATTCTTGAAGCCCACTTTGATCGTCTTTGCCTCTATAAAAATTGCACTACAAGATCCTTTTGTCATATATACTTCACTTTTCAGTTTATGCCATTGCCCAAATTTCACGACGCAAACTTTCGTAGTCATCATCACCATGAAAGCTACCCTTATGCTAAAATCATTGTTTCTCTATTATGGGTTTTCGAAAAGAAGAGAGAAATCCACAGATTTAATTTTTTAAATGAAGGAGTTGGACAAAAGTACTATCACAATTTTTTTAGCCTCAATTTTTGTTGGGCAAAGACGCGAGAGAGAAAATGCGGAAATGTTTTATCACATTTTTTAGTTTATAATTCACTCATATTTTATGATGCAGATGAAATCAGAAACATAAATACAGAAACTAGAGGTAAAAGGCAATAACAAGACGAAAAGTAAATAAGGAAGAAGTAAAAGAATTATAATTTTAGAAGCGTAAAAATAATATTATTAAAAAAATAATAGGTATGCAAAAAAAAAAACAAGAACAAAGGTGCAGAGGATCCTTGTCAAGGGAAATAATGAAGTGTAACATCAGTGAACGGATGATACACAGTATTCTGCAGATTCAATCTTGGAATTTGGATTTCTTCTGCGACGTATCATATTTGGTTTATGAAGATATTTTTTATTTTTATTTAAATATATTTTTTTAAAAATAATTTTTTTGACATTTAATATTATAAAAAATATATTTAGTTTGAATTAATTATATTATATTTTTAAAAAATAAAAATATATTTAATTTAAAATTTAAAATTTAAAATTAAAACTTAAAATTTAGAATTTAAAATTTAAAATTATAAGGTAAAAATTTATAATTTTAATATTTAAAATTTAAAATTTATTATTAAAAATTAATAATTTAAGATTTTAAAAATTTAAAAATTAAAATTTAATAACAATGAAATAATTTTAATTTTATCATGATATTTTTATAATATATTTTTTATTTTTAAAATTTTATACTAAAATTATTAAAAATATGTTTTAATTATTTTAAAAATAATCACATTTTTAAAGTATTTTATAAAAAATATTTTCACTTATCTTAAAAAGAAGCATGTTTTTACTATATCTTTAATTTAAACTAAAAATCAAAACAAAAAAAAATGAAGAAACCAAACTCCAATTTTTTAGTTTTGGGATTCAATCATTCAATGGCATCGAGAAGTGCATTGAAGCTTTGTCTGGTGACGTCAACCTACACTGTTTAGATAGAGTAATGATTGGCATACGCATAGTTGTGCGTACATACAGCACGCCCGAATACAACAATTTATGAACGGAGAACGCTGATGGATCACGTGAGTTAGGTTTCTGTTTGGGAAAAGATTCGAAGAGCGTAGGCCAATTGTAAATACTAGAGCGTAACTCTAGTACAACTCTATGTATGTCCACAATCAGACAGAGATTTAACTTTCTGTTCTTTGTTTAATTGTAAAATAAATGTGAACCTAACCACGTTGTCCCATCATTTTCCTTAAAAGAAACGGTGCAAAAAGCGCCGTTGCCTTAAGAATTTCTTTATTTGTGTATGCATAATACGTACAATCATACGTAAGACCATCATAGTTCATTGGATATGTGAAAATATCTTAGACTGTGATCGAGGATGGTCCTTGCCCAATTAAATTCGTTCTGATCCTTTGCTCATCTGAAGAACCTTTATCCAAGGACAGTTGGCATCTAGGCGTGATTGACAAAGAACCAAGAAGTGTAGGCTGTGTTCTTCACTAAATCTGTCATCATTCTCTGCCATTACTAGGGCTTTTGTCCACCCCCAGGGATGTGTTCCCATGATTTTGTGAGATTTGACTGGTATTGCCTATGCTAGATATATTAAATGTTAGTTGTTTATGTTCTTTTTTTCTTACCCCTTAATTCCAAAAGAAAAAAAATTTACCATCATTCATTTTTTTTTTCTAGTCTTCTTTTATTCAGTAGTCATTACTTAGGATATGAATAATCAATACATTAGTAATTACCTTTTTTCAATTTTCATACCATCTAGGGATAAAAATTTTGAGAATATTCACAAGAATTGAGATGTTTTAAAGCAATAATTATATTTTATTTTATAAAATATAAATAAATAATTATTAATAAAAAAATTATAATGTAAAATATTTCATATATATAAATTGTTATATATGTGTTTATATTTTATAACAATTCTCACATTTAATAATTTTTTCATTAATATTTGTTTACTTATATTTTATTTTATAAAATATACTTTTTACTTTAGAAGATCTAAATTTAATATAACTCTAAATTCAAATAGAATTTAACAGAATAGTTAGTTAAAAAGTTACAATTAATTAGCAAGAATCTTATCGTTTGTAACAAATTTTATCTACTATAATAAAATGAGAAAAAGTTACTAATTGATTTTATAATTATAATCACTTTATGTTATTTTCTTTGATTCTTGTGAAAATTGAAGTTGTGATCCAATATTGCCATTGCAAACTCTGTAATTTATTGCATAGGCTGATCAAACGTAAATATGACTTGAGGTAGAATTTTTGGGATGCCAAGCCTGTAATCTATGCCACCATACGTCTCTGGAAAATTATCTCACCGCTTTGTGGTTCGCCTTTCGCTTTGCTTGTTTTGCATGCGGCGATGGTTCATGTATTTTTCTAACCGACGAATGTATGATACCCACTACCATTGTCATGATACAAAATCTGCGCTGCCCCATCCATCATTTGGTAACCTTTTCATGATGAATGGCACATCTACATTTCTTTGGTTGTCCACCGCCTGGGTATTGAAAGCAATGCCGCAGTTTTGAAGTAATAGAAGCAAAACAAAAAAATCAACAGATAAATTCCATGATTTGGATTTTCCTAATTTGCAAGGTCCAAATCCACAGCATCAGTGTGCAAGGGAAACAAGAAAGATAATTAAATGAATAAAAGAAATTTCAAAAAAAAAAATACAAAATCCAGCCACAGACACCTTGGGCAATTCTTAAAAGCAGTGAGGAGTTTCTGTTGACAATGTATAAGATCTCGGCCATCGTAACTCCTAATTTATTTTCCAGTATATATACTCATCCCCAAAATTCACAAAACTTGATTAACTAGTAATGAAACTCTTTCAACTATCTTACAACACCACTGCACCCAGGCATTCTCGTCATTCTTTGATCCTGCATGACTCTCCTTACCGATGATACATCCTCCCACCTTCCTGCATCTGCATATATGTTTGATAGAAGAACTTTAGCTCCACCATGGGACGGTTCCAACCCTGACAAACTCTTTGCAGCCCTCTCTCCTACATCCACGTTTCCATGAGTTCTACATGCTGCTAATAAAGTTCCCCATATCACAATATCGGCCTCCATAGGCATGCTCTTTATCATTTCCTCAGCTTCCTCTAATTGCCCAGCTCTGCCCAGAAGATCGATCATACAACCATAGTGCTTGATGTTTGGTTCCATACCATACACACTCTTCATGCTCTTAAATATTCTCCGCCCAGGCTCCACCAATCCAGCATGGCAACAAGCACTTAGGACTCCTATAAATGTAATTGAATTGGGTTTAATAAGAAATCTTTGCAAGTCAGAAAAGATCTCTAGACACATGTTTGCATGTCCATGCGTGGCTAACCCACATATTATTGCATTCCATGGTGACACAGAAGAGGTTCTGTACTTGATCTGATTGAACAACCGTAAGGCAGTGTTGATGCTCCCACATTTTGCATACATATCAATTAGAGATGCACTTAGATTATCATTCAATGGAATTGAGTTACTACGCATGTATTCATGGGCCCATCTTCCTTCCTTCAATGTGCCTAAAGTAGCAATTGCCGAGAATACACTCACCATTGTTATTTCATTTGGTTTGATCCCGCTATCCATCATCCTATGGAAGAGTTCTAGAGCCATAACAGGCTGTTCATTCTGTGTGTAGCCCGAAATCATGGTACTCCAAGAAAATACATCTCTTTCAGGCATCTCATTAAAAATTTGCCTCGCTTGATCTATCATATTATTTTTTATGAATCCTGCAATGAGGGCATTCCATGATTCAAGGTGATTCTTCACACTAACTTCAAATTGCAAATGAGCAAAGTTCATCTTCCTACAAGCTGCATAAAAGTAAATAACTGTAGTCTGTATAAAATTATAACAGTCAAAACCTCTCTTAATAACTGTTCCATGCAATTGCTGACCGTCACAAAATGCCATCAGCCGACCACAAGCTGAAATCATATCCACAATCATGACTTCATTAGGCCCCAGTCCAGCGCGTAGCGTTGCTACATACATCATCAAAGCTTCATCTAAACTTCCTACTTGCAAATAACTATCAATTATTGTACCCCATGAAATTACATCTTTATAAGGAATTCTTTCAAAGAACTCCCTGGTAATATCAACTAGGCCTGCCTTTGAATATCCATTCAACATCACATTCCATGAGACTATATTCCGTTCAGGCATCTTGTCAAAAAAGTTTCTTGCTTCCCCTACACCTGAACATAGACAATATGCATGCAGCAAATTCGTTGAAACAAGAACCAATCCCTCAATGTGCAGTTTGATAATTAAGGAATGAAGCATGCGACAGTTCCAACTGTCACCAAAATGTGAGCAAGCGGATATCACATTCACCATTGTCAAGTCATTTGGGATTACACCAGCAGACCTCATGTCCTTAAAAACCTCAAGTGCTTCATTCCAACAACAATTTTGCACAAGACCCATTATCATGGTTGTGTAAGAAACACAACCTTTGCTAGGCATTATTCCAAACAAATGCTGGGCATTGTCCAGTTGTCCAGCTTTCAAATACCCTGCAATCATAATGTTACAAGACACAGGATCCAACTTAGAACGAGTCTCAAACAGAAATCTAGCATCAGCAATCAAACCGCATTTTGCATACATATTGATCAAACTATTCTGAATAAATGTATTAGAGTGCAACCCGAGTTTTAAGACCAAGCAATGCATTTGTTGGCCTAGAGAGAAGGCCAAAAGAGAGGAACATGACTTCAGAGCAGAAACCAATGCAAGCTCATACTTGACATGATTCTGATTCTTTCTGGCATTGAAGACTGTTTGAATGCAGTCTTCTGGGTTTCCCAGAACTGCAGGAGCTTTGGTTGTTGTTGTAGAAACCAATCTTAAGTTTGGTGGCTGAGCTGAAACATGAGAGACTAGAAATCGAGGTATGAATGTGAGATTGAAAGAAAAGAACATGAGATGTGACCATTAGAACCGTTGCAGTTGCAAGTGAATGGTTGTAAACTTTTACTATCAAAGAAAAGGAAAGAAATCTATTTTAACACATCTTCCAAGAATAAGTTGGGAAGCTTGAGTCGAAGCTAGGTGCTGCTTCTCTCAAACATATTCGAAGCGGTTCATCCTGCAAATCCAACCAGAAACCTTTATCATAAAGAAAAGGAGAAAAAAAGGAAAAAAAAAGAAAGGAGACTTGCTAGTGAATAAGCAGATGTAGCTGTTGGTTTTAGAGATAAGTTATTGGCCAGGCTTAGTTATGCATGATGCAATTAACCTAGTCACCTATTGTTCAGTAGAAATAAAGTGATGGATACCTAACTGAAAGCTATGTTACTGAAATCTAAGTTAGTGTGACGCTTTCAAAGAGTTCTTTCTCTTTGCTTCTCTCTCTAATTTTGTTAACAGAGACAAAGAATACAGTGCTTAAAAGAAGCAAGCAAAGAGCAGACACAGTATTTAGATCTGGTTTTAGAGTTAATCCCCAAATATGATAGAAGCATATTAATTACAACATGCACCACACAGGGAAAATCTATGCATATATTAGAATTTCATGTCTTAATCACAAAACCAATTTGTTAACATGTAGTTAAGTTTGTATTATTTCGTTTTCCTTTCCTTGGTCACGGAGAAGCATAGAGGAGAATATAATCATAGCTGTCAGCTTTAAAAGTTGCACGGAAGATGACCATACTTAAATGTCTCTATAATAATTCATACTCGTTTATTTTTTTTCTTGTGGCCTGAATTCAACACAGGAATCCTTCAAAGAGATAAATTTCAAGTCCATATCCATATCAAGTGCACTTAATGAGACAATTATTCTACTGGGGAATTCTGCAATTCATCCACTGACAGTCACTCGGTTTTGGCTTTTATATCAAAGATTTAGGTTGCATTTGGATGATCATGAGGCATTTTAATATCTCATGGAATTTGAAATGCAAGGGAATTTGCAAAATTCCTTGTTTAAATAATTAAACTTCACAAAGAAAATTTAACTACGTAAGCAGAAAACTATAATGATATAATCAAGTACCTTTTATTCTTTACACACTTATAAATGAGAAACACGTCAACTAATAAATATAAATGCAATTCAATATTTAAAAATATTTTACCAATAGAAAGTTTTAACTAGTACTTTTATATTAAAGAAAGAGGGAACAACTTGTGTGAGTGAGGCAATAAAAGGAGAAAACAAAGGTTCCATTCTAATGTAATAACCATTTTCACTTGTTCCAAAGTTCTGTCTTCATTTTTGTACAATTTCAATCTAATCTCTCACTTTTGTATACTATGTGATGTACTGAAATAACAAAACATTTGCCTTTTGTCATAACATCATCAAGCTCAAGAATAGTCTCACCATGAATTATCCAAATTAAAAATTACCATTAATCAGAAATATTTCTACCCCTCGTCTGACAGGAGAGGCAAAATAACAATTTAATTTTTAACATGAAAATAAGATAGTTAAACATCAAACTGAAGTCACTGGACATGAATACTAAACAATCAAGCAAAAATTACCTGTGACTTCTAAGATATGCTCTTAGGATGTACAGCATCCAAATAAAAGGGTGGTGCAATTGGTTTCGTTCAGTTCAGTTTAGTAGATTTTTTTTTTTTTTTTTTTTTTTTCCATGGGCTAAAACCTATTACTACCTTTAAAATCTAATATTTGGCTTAAATCATATGTAAAAGGGGCAATCACCTACTCATTTATATTAACTAAAACTATTCTCTAAAAACAAGTTCAATAATAACAGCACAATCTCAATGTCAGCACAAAAGAACATGTCAATTTACCCCCAAACTAGACTGGTTCTCAAAGTGGTAACTTTAATAACAACAGCACAAGTCTTCCCATACTAAGGAGGAAAATGGGTATCCATAAATATGCAAGAGCAATGAGTTTGAGCTACAAGACACAAAATAAAAGATAACCTAAAAATCGAAACTTTTCCCCATGCCACCCAAACAATTAACATAGTAAAAGGTATGAGAATTGGATTGGAGAGGAATCAAAGGGAAAAGTAGCTGAACAAGTAGTGGGAAACCGAGGCAATTATGCAGCCACATCCAACAATCAAGTAAATTACTTGAACAATAATGTAAATGAACTCTGGCACGTTCTTTCAATCACTATCCACCACGGGAAGTCCAAACATTTATTCTTCAACAATTTCACATACTTTTTGGGGGCAAAGTTTCCAAGAAGAAGAATATTTCCAAATCTCAACTGAATTTGGCTCCCTATGCTTTGTTTAACATGAAAATTGAATTCACTTCTTACTCTGGACGAGTTTTTATTTTAAAAAAAAAATAAAGAAAAGAGAATGGAGGGAGCTTACATCATAATTGGGTTGGTCTTGAGGAGGTTCAAATGTGTAGGACCAGAATAAGCCATTGATTATGCTATGGTAATCAAAAGGGTCTTAACAGAAATCTTGGCCTTATTGGGAAAAGCAGAAAGCCCATTGAATAGTTCTTCCCCTAATGGAATAAATTAAACCCAAAACACAGAACAATTGTCAATTATTTGAAATTTAATTGAAATGAAATGAAGCAATGGTACTAGGAAGCAGAATTAGGCACATTTTGAGAAGCAGAGATGAGTAAGGAACTAACCATGTGGTTAACAGAGGCTTGGACAGTTCACCGCCTTTACAGGAGGCACTGGTCAAGGGTGAAGCCAAGCTGGCCCAAAGTGTTGATTACACAGACTATATTGGCAGTTTGACGTGGATGGGTCAGATAGACAAGTTAAAGTTTTTGGGTTCAGAGAATGGAAGAAGAGCTAAGTGACTGAAGGTTTTAGCTTTGAGATTTGGAGACATAGATAGAGAGATGATGAGTTAGAATTATAAATAAGGAAGGACAGCTACCAATTAAAGAGAATGGAGGAAGTTGAATATGGTCGGATTTCTCACATCTTCCAACTGAACCAATTAAAATTTGCTTTCTAAAATAGCGGACCTATGCGGTTTTTATAAAGTGGTGGAACCGAAACAAGCTAAACCAATTCAAAATCAGTTTAGTTCAGTTTGATGTGATTGATTGGTTTTTACATTCCAAAATTTTATTTTCTTCCTATGTGTAAAGAGAGGCAAATCTCTAAGGTCCACAATTGACATTACACATATCCATGACAGAAAGCATGTAAAAACCAATTTCAACTGGATTCCAGCCACTGAAAGAAAAAAGATAAATTGTATTGAACTGATAGTTTAACAAGGCAAATAGTTACAGTGGGATTCGACAGTGATCTCTGTCTTCTACTTTTTATGCCTCTTTTATTTAGCAATGTAATGTCAACTAACAATATCATTTATCACTTTAAGCAATTGATTAGTACCTATATTCAACAGCTATGCATTGCTAAATCATGAGTTATGCCAAAATCTGACACGACAACCATAGCCCATTTTCACTAAAAGGAAAATAAAAGAAACAAAATTACCTGGGTAGTGGCATTTGGGGAATGAAATACTCTATCTAAAGATGCTAGAGTTTCCAAAACCTGAAGTTATTTACCACAATCACTTATGAAGAAGGAACACAATATATTTCCTGGTAAAAGTGAACCATAAGAACATATATACTGAAACCCAGGATGGGCCAAAAACATTGTGTAGTTGATAAGCAATGCTGAGAGTCCTCAAGGCTTAGTTCACAAGATCAGTCCAAGTAACATACAAAAGTAGTTGGGCAAAAAATTATTACAAATACGTTCAAAGAGAAAATGGAATTGCAGAACTAGAAGGACCACCTCCTTTTTTCCGTCTCTACAGGAACGTTCATCCTAAATTTGGAAAGGGGTGCCAGAAACGAATTTAACGGTTCAACAGACCGGAACATCCCACATGCCTATTGAATCATGATTCATGCCATCATCATTTGTCACAAAGAATCAGGAAAAGGCACATCATTTAAAAGTTCAAAGAGGATATTCCATGTCACCAAAACACCAAAGCAGAAGCAGGACTAAATTCAATGTCTAAATGAATTACCTGAGTGAATGCCTGGTATCCCTTCAATATTTCCAGTGCAATAGCCCCTCCTTGTGACCTTCAATCGTGACCCTCTTCTTCACTTCCCACGCCTCAAGCTACAAGGAAAGGCGACTTTGTACCAAATGTACCCCAAAGGGTAATTAAACAAAAAAAAACCCCAGTGTCAGCACTTGTTCAAGGTATACAACAGAAAAGAAAAGGAATATTGCTTGATAAAGAGGACAGGACAGCAGATAAATTAATATGGAAGCACTTTCTCTGAGGCGTTTAATCAAGCAATTTGCAGCCAATAGCCTTAGGTCTATTTAAAACAGAACCCCACGTACAAATGAAACATGAAAAACACAAATCAACCATGGCTAAAATAAGTAAATAACAAAAAGAGAAGTATGCAATTGCAAATTTTAACACCATCAAAGCCGATAAAGCAACTTACCAAATCCCACAATAGAATTATCACCAATTACCTTCTGGGAATCCAGCTTCGAACAACATTTGAGAGGCGTTGGCCGTTGAGGAAGTCGGTGAGCACGACGAATGCGCGAAACTGCCAGGCCGAGGAAGAACCGAAGAAGAGAACGGTGAAAGGACAGGTGCTGCTTGCTGGAGTGTACGACTGAGGCGTAGAAGAATTTGCGAATTTGGTTAATAACGATTCCAGACCACTGTTTTCAGGGGTTAATACCAGAGGAGAGGCACTTGAGTTGAGTGATGCAGGTGGTGGTCTTCTTCAAGCCTTCAAGGTTCAATCCACCAGCAGATGGGGAGAATGCAGTCTGCATTTGCATTGAAGACCAAGAGCAGGGGGTACTTAGTATTATATTACTTGTAGCTGGGCAGTTAAAACTCATGTTAAACGGTATTTGGTATGCCGAATTGCTTTAAACTCTTTACCCCTGTTATATGAAAAAAATTATGTATTAATTGAAATAAATAATTTTTTATATTTTAAAAATTATATAAATTATTTTTATATACTTTTAAAATTTTTAAATTAAATTTAAAGTATATAAAAATAATTTATATAATTTTTAAAATATAAAAAATAATTTATTTTAATTAATATTATAAAAAAATTTTATGCATAATTTAAAGTGTAAGAATTTAATATATTTTATTTTATATTAATAAATGAAAATACACTTAGAATCTAAAATAAAGATTAAATTATGTCATTAATTTTTATAATTTATTTTATTTTTAAATAAACCTTCATAATTTAAAACTATTTTAATACATTTTTATAATTTTTTATCATTTTTACCTTAAATTCTTACGATTACAAAATATTATAACCCTATTATCATTATTATCATCTGACACGTGAAATAGCATTTGAACTGTAACCTAAGCAACACACGAAAAAGTCATGCTAACTTAGCACCCTCCTCCCCCTTCCCTAACTTGCTCCTCCTTGTTCTCTCGCCGAGAACTCCCGTAGCCCAAGCACAATCTGGAGCCACTGGCCCCACTGACCCGTATTACAACTGGAGCGTATCAATTTGATTCCCAAGTGGGATCAAGTGTTCCACCGGGAGTGTATCAGTTAGAACCTCTTCCATTTATCAATTTGAACGTCAAACCCAAAACCCAGTTGCCATTACATCTGAAAATGAAATATCCATCACCATCGCCATTGACCCAATTTCAGTAAAATAAATGGAATAAACAAATAAGCAAGAGCACCTGATGAGATAATCCCAGACTGTTAAAACGACCTTGGATTCCGAAGAAGATTGTGAAAAGCGCGGAGGCGATAATGAAAGTTCTTCTGACGGAAGCATTAGCTGCAAGACAAAGATAACAAGCATCTGGTTATGAATCAAAGCTAAAACCTCAGTCACAAAAATTCAGTTAACAGGGTACAGCCAGATGATTATATGCTTCGGGAGAGAGAAAAAACGCACTGAAACCAGGTGGGCCATCGTTCATCTTCTCAGTGAAGTAGAAAGCAACGAACCTGTAAAATTTGCCTTTGGTCTATGTCTTGGTCTCACTTTCAGACTCCAAATTCTTTCCTTGCATCTCCTCCTATTTTTCTGAGAGCTTATCGCAGCAACTTAAATTACATATTTTGATATACGTGTATATTAATGTAAATAAAATTGAAAAGAAAAATCAAAAAGTGATTGACTTCCATAGAATCTTCTCTTCTGTCAACCTCTTCTATTTTTCACCCAAAAGAGAAAGTAGGTCACGTTTTTTTTTAAAACTTCTTGTCAGGTTCCATTCCACAGAACTTGGAGATTCTCTCAAACTATAGGGACCAAACGGACATCGATGAGATGGCTGGGGTGAGATCGCCAGAGAGTGTGTTAATGATGGGGTAGCCTAAGAACTAGGACTCGATGAATGGGAAAAGGGGAAAGGATCATGGGTCAAATTGGGAAAAGAAGGTCAAGTCATATAAGCAAATTTTTTTTTACTTGATGCTTGTGTAGCAGTTTAAGTAATATTTAATGTGTTATATATATATATATATATAATATTATGATATTTTGTGATAGTAAGAATTTAGGGTATAAATAATAAAAATAATAGACATTATTAAGATGATTTTACATTGTCAAAATTTACTTAAAAATTGAATAAAATTATAAAAATTGATAGAATAATTTAATTTAAAATAAAATACACTCTTTTTTTTTGAGAATTTTCACCCTTTTGAGGTTCTTTTGAATAATAATAAATTTTAAAATAAATTATATTTCACTCTTGAAATTTCTTCAAATGACATTAAATTTTATTTTTATTTAAAACTTACACTCCACCTAATTTTATTATATTAACTCTCTTCTATTCAAGAATTTTAACAAAATATTATTTTTTAAATGATTTAATATAATATTTATATATATTTTTAAAAATTAAACTTGAAAACATTAATTATAAAGACCTTCTACAATTAATATTGATAATAATATTTTTAAAAAAATTTTATTATGAAGTATCAATTAAATGACAATCAATTATATATGTTTACCTTATTTATTTAAAAATAAAGTTCATAAACTTTAAAATCTAAAACACTAAATATTAAAATATAAAACCTCAAACTTAAACCATAAAACTAAATTCTAAATATGATATAGCATTAGATATTAAATTCTAAAATCCTAAATAGTAAACCTTGCCAAAAATCTTAAAATCCTAAAATATAAAACTTTAAACCCTAAATATAACATACTATTAAATCTTTATCTATAAATCTCAAATCTTAAACTATAAATCAAAAAATCAAAAACTTTAAAACATAAAACCATAAACACAACTGGCATTAAACCCTAAAATCTAAAAGACTAATCTTAAACCTTATATATTAAAATTTTAATATCTTAAACCTTAAAACGCTAATTCTAAAAGTGTAAATATAAAAATTTTAAACCCCAAAACCCTAGGTGCAAGTGTGTTAAATCCTAAACTCTAAACAAATACCCTTAAATTTTAAATCTCAAATCTTAAATCTTAAACTTTAAGGTCCAAAACCTTAAAATTCTTAATTGCAAGCATGATATTAAATGTTAGACACTAAAATCTAAACTTTGAAATCTTATAATCTAAAATACTCAACCATATCAAGTTTAATCATTTAGAATTTATAATTTTATAATTTAGGGTTTAGGATTTAAATTTTATTTTATGTTTTTATTTTTGATTTATAGTTTAAAACTTGGCATTTACTAGATAAGGCTTTAATGTTATGTCGTATATAGAATTTAGAGTTTTATATTTTACGATTTTAAGGTTTTTTGTTTTGAGTTTACTATTTAAAATTTTAATATTTAGTATTTAATGTCATATCATATTTATAATTCAATTTTCAATTTTGGATTTTAGATTTTAGTATTTTAGTTTAGTATTTTAGATTTTAGAGTTTATGAACTTTATTTTTAAATAAACAAATTAAACATATTAAATTGATAGTCATTAAATTAATACTTCATAATAAAAATTTTTAAAATCTTTTATCATAATTATTAGTTGTATGACATCTTTATAAGTAATTTTCTCAATTTTTAATTTCAATTTTCAAAAATGTATGTAAAAATCATATCAAATCATTTAAAAAAGAATATTTTATTAAGATTCTTGGATAGAAGTTAGTCAATATAGTCAAATTGGGCAAAGTGTAGGTTTTGAATAAAAATAAAGTTTAGTGTCATTTGAAGAAACCTAAAGAGGGTGAAGTGTAATTTCCTCTAAATTTTATCTCTATTCAAAATTTACAGTCTGTTCTAATTTGATAATTTTGGCTAACTTCTATCAAAGAATCTTAGAAAATTTCTCTCTTAAGTAATTTGATCTTATTTTTGACATATCTTTTTTAAAATTGAACTTAAAATATGGGAAAATTAATTATAAATATCTCGTTTAACTAATAATTATGCTAAAAGATTTAGAAAACTTTTTTTTATTATAAAGCACCAAATTAATGAATCTCAATCTAATATGTTTAATTGATTAATTAATTAGTTTATTTAAGGCCAAACTTAAGAAATTCTTTAACCCTAAAATCTTAAACTCAAACCTAAAATTTTAAACCTAAATACTAAACTGTAAAATGCTAGGCTTCAAATCTTAAAACTTTAACCCCTAAACGTAAAACCTTAAAACCCCAAACTATAAAATTCTAAACCCTAAACATAACATAGCATTAAATTCTTACTTGTAGATCCCAAACCCTAAAACTTGAAAACCTAAACTCTAAAACCAAAATCAAAAACCCTAAAATAAGATAAATCTTAAACCTTAAATACTAAAATTTTATAAGGTCTAGTGTTTTAGATTTTAGAGTTTAGTATTTCAGGTTTTAAATTTTAATATTTAGGGTTTAATGTCATGTTTACTATTAAGTATTTTAGGGTTTTGAAGTTTAAAATTTTTGTAATCATAGTTTTAGAATTTACATTTTAGGGTTTAGTGTATTTAGGTTTTAATGTTTTAGTATTAGGGTTTACGATACAATATTTTAGATTTTCAGGGTTTAATGTTATGTCATAATTAGGGTTTTATAAGTTTAAGGAAGACTTTATAACCTTTGACATAATATAAACTAAAAAGCTTTTAAAGATCTTTAAACCTAAATATTAATATATAAGGTTCTTATAACTGATTTTCTTAATTTTTTTACCTTTCAAATATATATAAAAATAATGTCAAATTACCTAAGACAGGATATTCTATCAAGATTCTTGACTAAAGGTTCGTTAACAAGGTCCAATTAAATTTAGTATAGATTTTGAATAAAAATTGAATTTAAGGTCATTTTGAAGAACTTCCAAGGGGTGGAATATAATTTACTCATATTATTAAGTACCGATATATTAGTGGTTTAGTTTGGTTCAAATTTTTTGTTGCACTAAACCAAAAAGAGAACTAAACTGCTCAGTTATTATATATAAAAACCAAACAAAATTAGTTTTCCTTAGCCTATCTTGACTTGGTTTGGTCCAATTGATTTTGAACACCACTCAAAAGAAAAGAAATAGATAAAGGTGTCTGAACGGATTGTATCCAACAAGTTGCCCTACCTTTACCTAAGATGTGGGTAGGTTTGCATTTTTGTGACTTGTTTACAAGCAAATTTTTAACCTCACATGTTAAGATAGATCGAGATGAACCGACACATATAAATGTAAAAATGTATTAACCTGTCCAATTGACCAGCCCCACCCAAAGGCAAAGTAAATTTTTATTTTTGTAACCAGTCAAAATTTTATTGATGGGCCACAATGGGTGACATGAGTCTATCCATTTTGGTAACTTTAAAAATAAAGCAAGTCAAGAGCGAAAAAGCAAGAGGAAGAAGAAAATATGATTTCGGAATTTAAAAGAGAGTAGGAAGAAAGAGGATGCCACAATGTTGATCGTGAGTTAGATAGCACAAGTAAGCTTTGAAAGTTTGGGTTTTATAGGTTTAGTGAAATAACACTAAATTTTTCATACTAAATAAAAAATAAGAAATAATACTAAACTTTAAATTAGTCAAAATATCACACTATCTTTTTGACTTATATTCTCAACAATCGATTTAACATTTTGTTACATAATAAAATTAATCAATTTTTATGATGATTATCTTAATCATGTTAGACTTCTCAATCCAACTCTGCATTCCTTTCTCTTATCCCAATTCTTTGCTTTGCTTCTTACTTGCAGTTTTTCTTCATTTATAACATATTTACTCGAATCCAATTTGACTCTATTTAATAATATTCTTTTGACTTGAATTAAGTTATGGTTTAGTTCAATTCTTATTATTCTTCATGATAAAATAACAAATTCTACTATCAAAATCAAGCACCAACTTGTAAGTTTTGATAACATTTATATCTTTTTACCTTATCAGATATAAACTTTTCTCTACCATTAAAGTACTTTATTCAATAATAGTGGTTGATATTGTAGTTTAAAAGGATAAACACGATAAAAATTTATTATCCAACTTTAACCACTATAAAAAGCATAAAAGTTTACCTTTAGACTTGGAACTTTGGCTTCAATATTCAAATCTTAATAATTTTAATCTCCATCTCTTCAGATATTACTAAAATTATAAAAACATTCTAATAAGCTAATTTTACTCATAGTTTAGGGCAAATTAAACAATACCCCTTGCGATATACCTGATATGCAAAAAAGCTTTTTACACTTTCGATTGCACCAAATGAAACCTTATACTTTGCAATTTGTGCAAATAGCCCCCAATCATTTAGAACTTTATAAAATTTTGTTATGTGATGAAACAACATGTTGTTGGAGCTTGGAAGTGGATGCCTTCACCATCGCTCATCACTAAGGAGGATGGGCATTGCTCACAGTCTAGCCCAGCAGAGTGCGCACACACTCTCCTCAAACTTGAAAGAAAGTAAAAGGGGGGAAAGTAGAGAGAATCTAGACCAAGGACAAGAAGCTGTGAAAGAGAGTGGAAGAAAGGAGGAAAGAAACAAAAAAGGAAAGGAAGGCAGTCGTGAGTGAGAGGAGAAAGGAGGTCGGGCGAGAGAAAAAAAAAGAGGGAAAGAAAGAAAGGGGGAAACCCTTCATCCCCTTCTTTTTTGGTGGTACAGGAGGGTATGGACGAACAAGAAGTAGCTCTTGACTTGGACCTTTGCAACCTCCATTAATTCTTGTGTATGCCTATTTTGAATACTTGTCACTATTTCCATAACTTCACCATGGCTTCCATCTCTAGATCTCAAAATGCTCTAGAGCCTTGATTGGGTGGCAAAATTGTCCAAGCCCAACGAACAGTGTGTGTTAAGACTCTGTATAACTGTCCCATGCCCTCTAATTCAGCCTCTTAAAGACTTAGTTGGTTCTTACGTTTTGTTTTCTCTCCCACTTATGTCGTTGCTACTGGTGCTAGAAAACTCCTCTCTTCTATTTTCCAACTCAATTCTTTGTAGATGTTGTTGTTGTCTTTTTCCTCCTCATATTCTGGTAGCCATTCAAGTGCTGAGGAGGAAATTAGTACTTTCAATATAAAAATTGATACTCCCAATCAAGGTGATTATGTGTTGAAGAAGAATGGGACATTGGAAACACCTGATAAAAGACCAAGTGAAAGTGTAAGCATTGGTCCGATCTTGAACTTCCAAACTCCAGTGACATGCCATTTCATCACTTAATGGAACTCTGTTAAGTTCCAAACAGTTGGGGCTTATTTGCATAGATTACAAAGTGTAAAGTTTCATTTAGTGCAATTGAAAGTGTAAGGGGATTTTGGGCACATGAGGTATACTGCCGGGGGGTATTGTGTAATTTACCCCATAATTTATGATGGATATATTTTGAGTAATTTGGCAAACCATTTTAGATTTGTAATGCTCTATTCATGGTTATTAGCTATTATATTGTATTCATGACATAATCTACTTGTTATCAAAGTCTTAACAATGATGTTTATGTAAAATTTATGAGATAGAGAAATTTATTTGCTTGTTTATGGATTTAGAGGGAATACTCAATTAGATACGGTTCTTGTTTTGTTTCATCACATTAAATTTCTAATTTATCATAATATTTTTTTAAGTCTTTATTCTACATTCTTATCATAAACATAAATTATAACGTGTGATGTTAAATTATTCAATTTAAAAGATTTTGTATAAGCAAATGGATTCACTGTCCTTGTGCAGTGTAGCCTTCCTTCGACAATTAATCAATAAGAAGATGTACAATTTTATTATAACAAGATTATATTATATATTCACTAACTTATTAATATATGTAAATAAGAATTATTCATAAATATGTAAGCTAAATGCTTCACTATTATTAGAATATATTGAGTCAATAGTTAGTCAACTCAACTTAAAGGGTGAAGTGTAATATTTTAACCAATTTTGAGTTGAGTGCCATTCTATGTAGTTACCACGATGGAAAGTATAATTTACTATTGTATAATCGGCTCATTTTGGTTTAGGTACTTACACTTTTTGTTAGTTTTAGAACATTATTTACTTTAATAGTCATAGAAAAATATACATCTATTTAAAGTTAAAAGGTAATAAGTTATTGTAAGGGGAAATAATTCAATATTTGTTTATTTACTAAATTATCCTGATTTATTTGTATTTTTAAGAAAATTAAATAATATATTTTAACGTAGCATTATATTTTGTGTGATATGAATCTCTAAGATTTTAAATTCTAAATATCAAATGATAAAATCTTAAATATTAAACTTTAAAATTCTAAAATCTAAACTTTAAACTTTATTTAAGGATATGATTGATTCGAGTTTGATTAACTACTATATGTTTATAAATAGTTTATTTAGTTTAATTTAAGTTCAAATATTTATTGAGTTCAAACCAGATTAAGTATTTAAACTGGGTCACTTGATCCATAAAGCTGTTACTGGTAAAAAAAATGGAGACCAATTAAAATTAGGAAAAACTGTCCTCCATTACCGCACTTATTTTTTGCAAATGATGTACCACTGTTCTCTGAAGCATCTCTTGACCAGCTTGAGGTTATTACCACCTGTTTGAATTTTATTGAAGAAGCTCCTGGTTAAAAAATCAGCCAAGAGAAAACAAAAATCTGTTTCTCTAAAAACGTGAACCACAACAGGGCCATGGAGATCAGTTCTTTTTTGTGTTCTGGTCAAACGGCTGATTTGGGGAAATATCTTGGCATTCCTCTTTTCCATAAGAGAGTCCGCAAGTCCAACTTTGCTAATATGATGGACAAGCTTAATCGGCGGCTTAGTGCTTGGAAAGGTATGGTGCTCTCTTTGGCAGGAAGAACCACTTTAACCCAAATGGTCATGACTGTTAGACAATATAGGATATCTAGAACATATAATGATGTCCAAAATGAAGTAAATGCGTAAGAAAATTGACCTCCAGCCATTGCAAATCTTAGAAGTCGAAAATCGCCTATGGGATGCTTCTAGCTCAGATTTTCTTACTCAATGATGGTGTAATGAAATATTTTAAGCTTCTGAATGTTGAAAAATTGAGCTAAAGCCCCATATATATAGTGCTTAGGGTTGTTGCAATGTTTTCCCATCAAAGACAGCAATCCCTATTCCGAACAATCATGAAAACTTTAGAAATTGACCAAACTTTGATTTTCAACATTTTCGGCATGTTGACAGCCTCCAGAGTCGTTGCAAACGTTTGACAATGGAGGTTGCCGACGTTTGACAATGGAGGGAGTGGTTGCCAACAATTTTGACAATGGAGGTTGAAAATTTTACAATGACTGCTTTACCTACCTACACCATGCAGTCTTCTTTACTCCCTACTGGCCTTTGTGAGGACATGGAAAGGAAGTGCAGACAATTTCTGTGGGGTACAACTAATGGAGGCCAGAAGCCACATCTCCTCCCTTGGAATTATATTTGTCGATCAAAGAATGAAGGAGGCCTTGGCTTACGTAGTTGAAAAACTGAGCTTTCCTAGTTAAACTGGCCCATGGGTTGTTGACAAACCCGGATGCGCACTTTGGGTAAGAGTCTTGAGGGGTAAATATGAAGTCGAGGGTAGCATTATCCCTAGCATTGCTAACGCGCAGAACTGCTCAAATGTTTGGAGGAATATTAGCCAAAACTGGAACTTCGTATAAAGTGGGCCCCGCATTCTTATTGGAAATGGTGAGCGCACCCGCTTCTGGCATGATACTTGGGTGAAAGGCTTTGAACCCCTGGCAGCTTTTGTCACTAGAGGAGTACCTGAGTACCTTTCCCACCAAACAGTCAATTGTTTTATTAACTCTTCTGGCACCTGGAAGTGGGAGCTATTTGAAGATCTTCTCCCAGCCCAGGTGGTTCTTGAAACTGCTTCCACCTTGCCGCCTTCAACTGAAGCTAGCATAGACCGTGTGGCTTGGTCACCTTCTCCCAATGACTGCTTCAATACTAAATCGGCATATAATATGATCCAAAACCATTCGAGCTTGGTGACTGTGAAATGGTGTAGGGTCTGGCGTTGGGATGGTCCTCAACGCATCCATAGTTTCCTATGGTTGTCGTTAAACAATGCTTTGCTCACTAACAAACGTGGGGTGGAGAGGAGAATGGCCTAGTCGGCGAAGTGTCCTCGCTGTCACAGTCATGTGGAGACTTGTCTCCATGTCCTTTGGGATTGCCATCATTTTGTTGGCCTTTGGTCTTCCCTTGTGGATCCTAACAAGGGGCACTTGTTTTGTTCTCTAGATATAAAGTCTAGGCCGTCAAAATTTGACGAGATCTTTTGATGCAGAAATGAACTCTGATTGGAGCCTCTTTATTTGATGTGCTCTGTTGGAATATCTGGCTTTGGGGAAATGATCATGTGTTTTGAAACCGACCCCTCCGTGATGAGGAGGTGCTTCGTAAATCTTCGTGTATGGTAGCCAATATCCAAATGTCTCGGTCCTTGCTTCTTCAGAAGGGTTTCCCCGTGCAGTAGCGAAGGAGGAACTCATCTCCTGGAAATTCCCTTCTCCCAACTGGATAAAGATCAACGTAGATGGATCATGTCTTCATGGTGGCAATTCGATCGGTTATGGCAGTGTGGCTCGGGACTGATCTAGTAGGTGGCTGGCGGGTTTTTGTTATAACATTGGATCAGGTAGTGCTCTTTTGGCTGAATTGTGGGGCTTAACCTTGCGCCTGGAATTAGCTTGGTTGCATGGATGGCGTCAGATTCTCCTGGAAGGCGACTCGTTGTTGGCTGTCCAGTTTTTTCATAATGGTGCTCCAAATTCCCATCCTTATTCAAACTTGATTTCCCATGCTCGAAGCCTCATAAGCAGAGCTTGGGAGGTGCGGATAGCTCACGTGTATCGTGAAGCAAATGAGGTAGCAAACTAGCTTGCAAGCCTTGCTCAGAATCAATCTCGTGGTCTTCATGTTCTCTCTCATCCTCCGAATGGATGCAAATTGCTTCTTACTAGAGATTCCTCGGGGACTGCGTATCCCGGACTCGTTAGAGTTTAGTTTTGTTGTTCTTTCTCTTTGCCCTTTTATTCACAAAAAATACTTGTACAATATAAGAAGTTATTACGATAAAAAATGTAAGAAACTATTAATTATCACAATAAATAATAAATTTAATGATAAATATTAACTTGGTCAAATTATTTAAATATTAAATAATACTATATCAAATGAATTTTAAATATTTAATATTAAAAATATTTGCACAATACAATTATAACTAATTAAAATGTTTAAAAATTATAAAATGCTATATGATAATGAGGAACTTTTGCTTTTTTGTTCTTACATTTTAAATATATTCATGTGCTATGAAAATTAAGTTTCATTATTCTCACAATTTTATTTATATTTAATTTTTACAATACAAAATTTACATCATTAAATATATGTACTTTTATAAACTAAATTGTGAAATGTAACATATATATATATATATATATATATATCTAGTTGCCCACACTTAATGATGTGGGCTATTTACATATATATTTTTTATTTTCTCATAATTCCATAAACATTCTGTAACCTATCACTTTTAAAAAGCAACACACTTTTACAATTTTTACCAATAAAGATAACCAATTTTGGTCTATTACTCTTTAGAAGCAGCAAATAGCAGTAGGAACATATAGTACATCGCATGCTACATTTGACAAAATTAATTCCAAACTTTAAGTTATTCACTTCTACTAGTCAATGCATTAACATAATTTTCTAAGTTTTTCTCACAAATATAAGCACCCTCTTGTAAGTAAACATCTAACTTAGATTTTACATATTGGGCAATGTCAACACTTTTAAGAAAAGTGTCAACTCAACACCCACAATTACTAGTAGGAGCGAGCCTAAGTGGATTGGGGAATGAGTCTAGTAAAGACTCAAATATTAGGATAATGTAAAATTAAATTTCAAGATTTGAACCCTTATCTAGGATGAATAGAAAATAAAATAAACAAATTCTTTTTAGGATGAACAAAAAATAAGAGAGACAAAAGTTTATTCTCTAAATAATTTCAAAATTCAATGTCAAAGTCTAAATCTGGTTATTGGGGGTACCTAACATTGCCTTATATGGGCACTAAATCCTAAGATTGTCTTATATGGACACTAAATCCTAATTATATTAAAATTAAAATACAAGTGAATAGAAATCTTAAACTAAATAAAACTGTATTGCTTATGGGGATAGAATAATTTAAAGCCAAATAGATAATAATAAACTCTTAAAATGATAAATTCTCGATAATTTTAAATCCCTAATAAATTTCTCAAATTATAAATCCTAAATCTCAAATAACAAAATAACTAAATATTACATAAATTTTCATTAAATTTATCCATTTTGCATCATTTTCCATCCTCAAGTTTAGAAGTGTGGTAACAAGAGGAGAAGTGGATAACATGTCCCATAATTCAAAGGAGATGCTAGTGGGAACAATAACAACAGTGCAATAAGTAGAATGTTGGATTCTTAGCGATGTCAAGAAGAACAAAACTAATATAGGGTCCTAAAGTTAGTGCAATTGCCATAGGTTTGGTCACATCATCTTTAATGTCTTTAATAGGATTAACAACATTAGTATTACTAATCTCTTTAGCTTACCCCACAACAACATTAGTATTGTTGATCTTAATTGGAATATTTGCATCTTTATTTTGGGCTTTTTCTTCAAGGTCAACTTCATGTTCTTCATCCTAGTATCATCCTCTAAATTGATGTAGGATCACAATGGTATATGATATCAACAGCTTCTTTTAGTGCAATCCATTTATCATATAAGCAATAGAAAATTCAATATCAAATAAATCCCTAACAAAATAACTATATTATTAGGGTTCTTCAATTGAATTAGGATTTCAATGTGGAATTTTAATCTTATAATTTAGGAATTTTATCCTTATCTTGGATAAGGGTGGGCAAAATTGCCTCGACCTAGTCAGAACCAATCCAACCCATTAATTTTAAGGAAATGAGTCAAGGTAGGGTGGGTACATGGGTTGAGATGGTAAGGAAATAGCTTCATATAGTTTTACTTGGGCAAGTTTGGGTATTAATTTGACAAATCACAGTAACTTGACCATATATATTTTTTTAAAAACAACTTTAATATGGCATTGTTTTGGGATTCTTATATCTAGAAAGCCTAAGGCTTCACTCTTCACTTCAGTAGCTTGACACCCCTTCTCTTTCTCCTAGTGCCACCTCCCTTTATTCGATGTACCCTTTCTCTCTTGAACCCTTCTCTATCAAAAGATTCAGAACTCAAACCCTTCTCTCTCAACCTCCCTCTCCTTGTCATCTTCTTGCCTCACCTCAAGCTTTGCTCTAACCCTCGTAATTACAGGCTTGCATCCTTGCTCTCATCGTCTTGTCTCACTTTGAAAGCTCATTTGTCTCTTTGTCCAGTGATTTGTGATTTTTTCTTTAGAATCAATGGTTAATATTGCTTTATTTTTCTGATAGTTTTGGAAATTGGTTTATATTGCTTTACTTCTAGACTATCTTTGCTCATCTATCTCTTTGATTCTAATCTTCTCCCTCAACTAGCCATGCCATTCCTTCATTATAGCTTTTCCTAACCCAACTACCATAACTCGAACCATTTCAATCCAAGAATCTTGGGTTAATGGCTTAAAATGACTAAAATTGGTCTTGCAAAAATACACCTAAGTTTCATTCGATTTTACCAAAATCTCTCCTAAGTTGACCTGACCTGCCTCACTAATGCCCATCCCTAACCTTGGACAATGATATCTTTAGATTTATTTGCTATTTATTATTAGGTTTATCTATTTTTATTTTATGTTTATCACTTGTTTGGCTATAAGTTATAAATAAGACTTTAGCTTCAAATTATTATTTCAAATTTTGATATTGAATTTTGAAATTATTTAGAGAATAGACTTTTGTACGTCCTGTTTTTTATTCATCCTACATTGTTCGATCAACATTGGTTCAATGTGATGTGGCACTTTTCAATGATGTGGTGGAAGCATAGCAATGATGTGTCATTGATGTAGTGACCTATATATGTTGTATGACATGGCATGATGTGGAGTGATAGGCTTGAGGCACGTGAGATGCATGTGCTAATGTGTCTGTCGATGCATGCCATGTGTGTGGGTGATTGAGTGTGCATTTTGCCATGATTTTCCAACTCCGGCAAGATGGGCACCTTTTGATTTCATTTGTGGGACACATGTTCCAAGATTTGTCCTAGAAAATGTACATCAATGCAAACAGAGACAGCTATTTTCTTGATTTTTAGGCAAAATTAAAGGCTTTTTGGTGTTCTTTGGTTGGTGGTGAAAAGGTAGAGAGTAGATTGGCTACCTCTAAATATGTTTATGAGTTTAATCTAAAGATAACAATGAAACATTAGAAAATAAGTGTGGGAAGCACAAAAGTTGCAAGTTTCTAGTGAGAGAATGCAAATTCCAATAAGGAAGGCTACAAGTTGTTGACAAGGAAGGTTGTTGGGTTGGCTGAAAGGGGAACCTAGCTCTAATACCAAAATTGATGTAAGATAAACGAGAAAACAAAACACTCAAAGTCTATTCCGGATGAAGAGAAAATTAGATGCCCAAATCTAAGACTTGTTTGAAAGTGTATTCCAATTTTTTGTTTTCTAAAACAATTGTGTAACAATATTCTAAAAACAAATTTTCCAAATAAAAACATAACAAAATTTGTTTGGATAAGATATTTTACAAAACAATTTTGAGAATAGTAAAACCAAAAACTTGTTTGGAGCTATATGAGAGAGTTTTCTTTTCTTAGCCCCAACTTCCTTTTTCTTGGTGTAACAGCTAGAGACTTAGACTGAATTGACAACCAAAGCATTCCACTTCCCATAGCTTTTATCTTCAAGGTGAGCTCCATTGGTTTTTCATTCTCTGTCTTAATCAATAGTGTGATTGGGGATCCAACCATCATAATCCCACCTTTCTCCACCATTATGGTAGCCAAATAACCATCATAGAATGCCTTAACATCCATGTCAACCTTATCAGACTACACCACCACAACACTCTCACCTTTGTTGAACTTATTGCCTTTTAATTTTACCCAAGAAACTTTTTGTCATGATTGAGGTTAGTGCAAGCATGAATATCTTCCTAATCTTGGCCTAAATCTGAGTTATGCTATGATTGTCAGAAACCTAAAATTGGAGTGATGATTCTATGGCTTCCAATGCTTCTTCTAGCTCATCATTATGAGAATCCATGTAGAAATATGGAAGGAGGCCATGGCTTGTTAGGTCATAAATGGAAACCCAGAAGCAAACATTGCTTGGACAAGAGGAAGAAGAAGCAAGTTTATGTAATTGCCATTTTGCCATTAATGAATGTTTATAATTACAAAGATGCCACTGTGAAATCAACACTTCTAAAATAAAAACATCTCCATGATGTTTTGAAAATTTAACTCTAAAAACAACCTTTTGTAAAATTATTTTGAAAACTAAATAATAAAACACATCCTCCCAAACAAATTTTATAATTTCTTTTTGTTCTTGAGAATAGAGAACTATTCTGAAGAATAGAAATCAGACATGTCCTTATTCTCTAAATAATTTCAAAATTTAATATCAAAGTCTATATTTGATTACCATGGATGTCTAACATTGCCTTATATAAACCCTAAATTCTAATTTTCTTAGAATTGAATAGATATTTTAAATTAAATAAAATTTTATCTCTTATGATAATAGGATAACTTGAAGTTAAATATATAATAATAAACTCCTAAAATAATAAATATCCAATAATTTTAAATGTCTAATAAATTTCTCAAATTACAAAATAACCAAATATTACATAAAACATAATTAAATTTATCTTATTATGTATCAAACCCAATCCCAAACATGATAGACTTTCCTTTCCCATGTCTAATAGTAGCATTACCTACATCACCACACTCCACATTTTCACCTTGATGTAGACTTTCCAACACTACTTGTTGTATGAGCATTAAGTTATTCTTTTCCAGCTAACATGCATGCCAATCCTTTTTTTAATATTTATTTAAAAATTTAAAAGATAATAAAAAATCATAAAAATTATAACAAGTAACAACTTATACAAATTTACTAGCAAATAATTTGTTTGTGAACTTAAGTGAACAAGTATTCTTTTTTCGAGCTTGTTTATTTATTAATCAATTTTTTAAAACTTTATTCAAGCTTGTTTATATAATTCTTGAATGAACACCCACAATTTTAAATCGAGTTTGTCCATGTAATGTTGAATGAGTGTATTATTTTAACTATATCCTTACTTAAAACCCTAAAATAGAAAACTCTATGCCTACAAACCCTAAAATACTAAATTCTAAAACTCTAAACCCTAACCCTAAAACCTTAAACTCTAAAAATCAACTCTAAACACTACCATAAACTCTAAAGGTTAAACTATAAACCCTAAAATTTTAAACCATTAATTTTGTTATCTAAACACTAAACTCTAAAATTTAAAACCTAAATCACAAACTTAAGGATTTGGAGTTTAAAATTTTAGTACTTTAAAATTTAGTTTAGATTTTAGGGTTCATGGTTGTATAGTTTACAGTTTAAGGTTTTAAAATTTGAGTTTAGTATTTAGAGTTTTTGATTGAAGGTATAAGGTTTCAATTTAGTATTTAGATTTAACATTTATGGTCCAGTGTTTTAGAATTTCGAATTTAACGTTTTTGGGGTTTAGATTTTGTGTTTAGATTTTAAGGTTTAAGGTTTTGAAATTTTTATTTTAGTGTTTAGTGTTTTAAGTTTTAAATTTTTTGATTTAGAATTTTGGGGTTAAAAAATTTAAATTTTTTGATTTTAGAATTTAAGTTTAGAATGTATGAGTTTAAAGTTTAATATTTATGATTTTGAAATTTGATATAAAGGTTTAAAATTTTATAATTTCGTATTCTAAAAAGTATAATGATATTATAATAAGATTTAGATCATTTAAAGCGAGAAGAATGCATTTTATAATGTAAAGTGCAAGTGAATTACTATTAATAAGAAATCAATAATGAAATTGTTATATAATACAAACAAATAAATAAAAATTTTGAATTTAAGATAATTTATATCATTGATTTTCTCATCAATGATTATATAGTTATATTTTATAGAGTAAAATATACTTTTTACTTTAGAAGATCTCAATTTGTCAAAATATGTTATAAAATTGTGTCCTTTTTTATAATAAAATATCATAAATAAATAATAATTTAGTAATTTAGTAAATTAACAAATATTAAACTATCTACAATCAAAATAATTTATTATCTTTAACTTCAAGTGAACATTTATTTTTTATGGCGATTGGAGTAATTCAAGTTGAAGAGTTAACAAAAACTAATTTTTTGTTTTTAACTGCACACCGATTGGCTATAACAACACAACCAAATTAACCCAATTCTTTTAAGTTTTAATTGGCTTGGTAGGATTCATTCAATCTAATAGATTTTGATTAGGGGTGTGCAATAAACCCAAGTTGACTCGTTATCCATCTATGCTCATATATGGACCACACAAAACGTGTATCCTACTAACTTTGACTGATCCAAAACCAACCGTGCTTATAATTGGTCACGCTCAGAGAAAAGTTTTCAATCCCAATTTTATATAATTTAACTAACTTTTTGCCCAAGCCTGACCAACGGACTGGTTGCATATTCCTAATGCTAATTCTAATAATAGAAACAATGCGCCTATTCCCCCCATGACCATTCGCTTACAAATGCAATATGTTCCGCTGCATTACCAGACATCACTCAAACATTACATTCAAAGTGTAGATGCATTAATCACCAAAAAAAAGTGTAGATGCATTAGACATAGAAGGACTAAAGCAATGTATAAATCCTACAATGTTTGTGTGCATATAAAAATATGTAATAAACCCATTAATATATTGGATATGTGATAAATGGCATGCAAACTATGATTATAAATTATATTTTTGCAAGCACAACAAATTATCAACATTTGGACAAGGGGTCTCCCTGTCTGTTCTTGGCACAACCCGCTATGCTAATGAACCATTGAGCACATTTTCATTTTCCCTTTTTCTTTGCCCCCTTCAACTCAGCCCCATCCCTATCCCCACCCCTTCCTTTTTTTTTTTTTTCCTCTTTTTTCTTTGAAATCTTTCTTATGCTAGCCCTTGTCATGAACCACAATTAAATGCAAAACTCATGCATTGCTAGTCTATCCTTGCATAGTCTTTTCTTGCCCGTGATGTTGGCGGAATGCTTGAGATAGGAGGATTGGCTCTTCGCCCTACAACAAAATACGCCAACCAAGTCAGATTTATATCATCAACATCACAATTGTCCTGATCAGTTTTTTCACTAAGACATCATATTTTAGTCCATTTGAAATTTGAAGCAGATGATATGCTTGCACTTGGAGTAATGCATTTAAAACTTTTAATTAGAGGGTGGATGAGACTGAGTGGCTAGTACTATACCCCATGTCATACTATTGGCGTATGAGTTGTTTCTAGGAGAACGAGGGCTTCCAGTGCTGAAACTAGAAGGAGGAGCCTGGACCTTGGTTTGATTCCATTCACCAACCCGATTGGGTCTACCATGAGCAAATCTTTGAACTGGCTGCTGTCCAAAACGGCTTGGAGAATTTTGTAAAATACGAGGCATGAGGTGAAATGGCTTTGACACAGAGCGTATATATCCTGCTTGTGGATCATGAGCAGGAGGGCTACCCATCTCTACATTAGAAAATGCTTGAACCGGTCCATTTAGTCTGAAGCATGCAAGGAAAAACAGAAAAAGCAGATCAAAAATAGTAAAATAAAAATACATTCATAGATTTCCCAAGTGACAATGAAAAAAAGCATATATTACCAGAATACTGGGATTGTTGTTCTCTTTTCATAAAAAAAAGGTTGCAGTAATTTTGACTAGCTTAATGGTATAATTGTAACAGTTTACGCTGATTAGCAAATCACGTTGTTGAAAGGCAAGACACATGCAGAACTTATGTTATTATGGGGAACTCTTGTTTTCCTGTCTCGTCTAAAAGCAATGCTATAAGGAGCATACATCATCTGCAAATCTTAACCTGATGGGGTATATCACTAGCATGTAATCAAAATCAACAAAAGCTGTAGCTAAGGGAATGCATAACAGTAAATGGGAGAACTACATAACGCAGAAAGGAAAGTCAAAAGATTAATGAGATAATCAACTTGCAGGCAACCCGCACCTCTGTATGGATACAGGAGAGCTTGTGCTGGAGACTTGGCTGAACCTTCCAAATCCAACCGATGATTCTGTGGGACCAAGATTCATACTTCTGCCAAACTCAGTTGTCAAGCAGCTCCCATCTGAACCATCTTCTTGCAGGAGGAGTTCATCACTGCAATCAAATTACAACTATTGATAAGAAAATCAAAATCATGGTAATATACTAAGCGAATGATTAATTTTAGTAAATGTCAACAGGTAAAACAATGATACCTAAAATCTTCAATCTCATTATATTTAGTCCGCATTATGTATAATCTCGACCAAAGTTACTTGAGTTCCTTCATATAGCTTTGTTTAATTCAGTTCCATCTAGGACAACAGTACATTTTCTCATCGCTTCTAGCAATTTCATTCTTTTCCTTCCCTCTTTTCCTCTTTCATTCTGTTCAATTTTTAAATAAATGTAGACATCTTAATGTTGTTCAAGCTATTTTACATTAATCTCCCCCATCACCTTTATGCTGTGTCAATGACTCATTTCAATTAGCAAAAATTCTACTCCAGTACCCAATGTTAATCACACAATTGTTCAATCCTATTTCCTGAATGCTTAAAATTTCAACTTTTTGAATAACTGACTCAATATACCTGATTAGTAACTTGTCCCTCATACATAAATCAAATCCCCATTTTTAGTTACCCTATACCACATAACTCATTATCTAGTCATATATTATATTCTGAACTTGTCTCCACAATTGTATCAGAAAATTAAGCCAAAATTTGATCTCATCAGACAGCTTTAGAATCTAAATAAATCAACCAGGATCTAGGAGTCAAATAACTATATTTGTTCTTTTTGAGGAAATTCAATTACTCTCATGGCATTTTTTTAATTACTTAGATTGAATCAAATCTACTTTCATAAATGGATTTTAAATTCACTGGATTTCCATCATTGAATTAAACAGAATTTACGTTTCTTACAACCAACTTACGTGTTGCTGAAAATAAGGAAATATTTTCAAGTAAACGTTTGAATTAAATAAAATTATAACCACTTGAAATATAATTTACTTTGCTTCTAAAAATTTAGCAAGTGTTAGGATAATGATGCAATTTTTGAATGACATTGTTACTTAGGGGTGGGCAAAAAATTGCCCCACCCATTCAAACCCAGCCCAAACCGAAAAATTGGTGCATTTAGTTTGGGTTGGGTCGGCTCAAAATTATAAAAAGAAATATTATTGGGTTAATACATATTATGTTGGCTGGGTTTGGGTTCAGAATTCTACACCCACGGCAACCCAGCTTAAACCGGCTACATTTTTTTTGATAATTTATTGATATATTTTCTGGAGAAGACTCCAAAAGATGAGTCAATTTCTGGATCTCTCTTCCGGTCTTCACTGTGAATCTCGACCTTCTCCTTTCATTCCCTCTCCTTCTTTCCTTCCCTTCATTCTCTGGTTCTCGTCTCTTAGACTTGATCTCAGAGGCTGCAACACTCCTTCTTCCCTTTCGTTCACTCCTTCCCTTTCGTCTCTGGTTTGTGACTTCACGTCATTTGGTTGTTGTCCTCCTTCCTATCCAAGCTCTCATTCTTATCCTCTGCTTCGTAGCGACACAAAACTCCTTCTTGGGGTAGCACAACACGATGGCACAATAGGAGGTTGGGACGTGATGGACGACTATACGGCTGGGGTCGAGAGTCAAGAGGGATTAGGATTAAAGCGGATACGATGTTGTTTAGCTATGGGAAAAAGGGGGAAAAATATGATGGTTCGATTTGTTTGGGGTGTGTGGTTTCGAACTTGACACCAGAACTTGACCGAACAAAACCATTTGAAACAGACGATTTTGTTCCTCCAACTCGACCCCCTACCTGGTCCAAACTGAAGCTGCATCAGTCCTAGGTTTGTCTAGGTTTATTTGAGGTGGTAGTTTTTGCCCACCCCTATCTCTTACTCTTCCTGTCTTTCTTCATAGCGTATTTTTTTTTGCATGACTTTTGGGTTAAATCTGTCATGGGTTCATTTGCAATTTCTATTGCTATTCATTTCCTTCTTCTATGGGTTTGGGTCTGAATTAGGATTCTGGGTTTCTTTCTTGCAGGAACAGAAAGCGAAAGAAGACTGGCCCTTGAAGGTCGAAGGCAATCCGACCACCCCAACCCGATTGAAGCCGCCTCGCCTCAAACCGAAAGACTCAATTTGAGATTCTCATTTGGCCGGAATTGGTGCAGCAGATGTTTGTGTCGGTTTGGCACGGTTTAGGCAAAATTGTCCCCAACCCGAGCCAACCCAGCCGATGCCCACCCCTATGTTACTCAGTCTCTTTGTCGATTTGAACCCTAGGCTTCATGGATAAGAGTAAGACTCTAAACCAACTGGAATGACATTGTTACTAATTTTAGAAAGAGAGAGAGAGAGAGAGAGAGTTCAAAAAATAACTAGGGTTACTCTAACTTGATTCTAGTTAGCCACCCTGCACCTATATTTATACTAAACCAACCAACTGATGTCACAATAATACTTAGCTAGTAGCGCAGTTGTGCTTCAAGTATCCATGCTGAACTAGGAAACTAAATAACAACTAGGAGACTAATTACAACTAGGAAACTAACTTAGCAAGTAACCATGCTCTAACCTGACTAGTAACACTTCCCCTCAAGCTAGAAACTTATTAAGCGTTTAGCTTGTTACAAATTTAAAAATCCAAACTCAATAAAGAAATCAGAAAAGCCATTAACCCATAAGAAGTTAGGCATCAAGCACTCAAGATTAGAGGTGGCTCCACCTCCTTGGCAGACCTTTACTCCTTGGAGCAGCTCCACCTAATGGATAACCCTTTCTGTTCTATGGTGCTCCACCTCATTGGCAGCCCTTTCCTCCTAGGGGCAGCTCCACCTAACGGGTAGCTCTTTCCTTATTGACAGCTCCTCGCCTTGCAGTTACACCTAATGAGGGCAGCTCCTTGCCTTGCCAATATCTCAGCATCACCCACCCATGACAATGTCCTTAGCAGACAACTTCTAGAAGTCTTTGACCTTTCTCTTCGGCCTTCTCAGCTTCTTAATACCAATCAACACATACATCTTCTGCCAGCGCCCAAGTATTCAGCTCACAATTCCCTTTCAGTTGCAGTATTTCTCACAGTAACAACTTTCCCACTCTTCACACACTTCCTAGCCTCCTTCATAATCCCCTCTAACCTTCCACTGCCCCTGAGCAACAAGCTCTAGAAGCACAGGCTACACCTGACCCTTGCTCCGCTCTCCATTGTATCTAACTCTCATAGGACATCAACAAACTCAAATCACCAAACAGCAACCTACGGCACCCAACTAGTAACCAAACAGGAGCTCTCTTAGAGACTACCTGCAGAAACAGCCATATGGATTCAAGTTTAGGGGTCAAACTCCTGCTTGCAAAAGGTACACATTCAAAACAGGTCCAGATCCTGTTTCATTAGTATAATGTCTTTACTGAAACAAAATAATCTCCACATAACCAGAATCCAGAACAAACCATAACAGATAAAAACAAACTTCATAAAACCAGAACAGCCCTACTAGAATAGGCCTCACAAAGACACATAGAAAATTCAGCTTTAAACCAAGGGTGGAACACATTGTTTCTGAAACTCCTTGTCCCACTAAATGAGGCTGTTGGGGTTAGTGGTGTCAAGCTTCACCTTCCCTGTGAAGTTCCTGGCCATTGCCATTTGTCATAGCAAGCTCAAGGCCAAGCAGTTATACACTTGTCTCTCCCTATTTGATGCTGATTGAACCTCCACCAATTAGCTGCAAGTTCACCCTGGCCTGCACTCCAGGCTACAAAGTTGCCCTGGTCTGCACACCACTCAGCAACTCTCTAGGATGCAAGGTCCAGATCTCAAAACTTCTATTACACCACCTCCCAGCCATCGTCCTGCCACCAAACAGGATCTATCTCCCCCATACTGAGCTCAACAGACCCAAACAGCAACCAAACAGTCTATTTGTCCTTCCCCTTACTACTGCAATAACCGTGGTTGTAGCATTAGGCATCAATGACTTCCCTGGTCACTGCTCATCTACCCCACAGCCCTCCAAGTCACGGTAAACCAAGACAGAAGAAAGAAAGAAGAGGAAAAAAGGGAACTCTTAAGGGCTGGTCAAACTAAGAGAAGAGATTTTGCTTTTTCAGATGAGGAAGCTTCTCCTGCCATTGTTTATGACGGCAAATTCACTGGGGTATTAGGTCCAATTGACCAACTAATACACCAAAATAGGCTTGTACAGAACCTCCAGCTGCCAAACAGAATAACATTTAGCACTAAACAGAGGTTCCCAGTGGCCAAACACCTTCTGATTCGATTAACAGGCAAGTGAGAAAATTGGACAAATTTGCTTTAATTGTGGAAGGTGGAGGACTATATTGCCCATTTTAAAATAGAAATGCAAATTTGCTTTGGTTTTGAAACTAGATGGGCTAAAAGTGCAATTAAACCTAAAATTTATCAACGCTTCAGTAAAGCTATGTATATTGAATCTTGCACTTCCTTGAAGGCACAAGACAGAATTTCAGCCATAAATATAATTAATAATAACAAAACCTAAACCGCTGCCTTTATCTAACAAGTCCAACATATGACCTTGCATTGAATTTGATTGGGTTTTTAGCCCAAACATGCATTTCAAAAGGGTAATAATAAGACTCAAGAATTGCATACTACAATGTACCACCACCATCAGAATTGGTTCCTCATATATCAGAAACATGCACAATCAACAGGTAGTAAGCCTGAGACCCATCTTCATAAGAACTAATATTGCATAAATCTCCAGGACATGCAAGATATTATACTTAGTAACAAATCATACATACAGTACGAATGTTTGAGAGCTGACTGTTTACCTGTAATTAGGATCCCAATCTCCAGGATCAGGCAACGATAAGCCAGTCTCCAGATTGTCATGAACCAACTCTGTTGATTGCTTCATATTAGAACTAGGCCTAAACAAGCATGTCGTATTTTGATTAGCAAAGTATCCAGCAGACTTCCCTCCACTTCCTCGCTGCTTCCAGCTTGCAGCATTAGAATTTGACTGCAGATAAGATGGTGAACTACTAAGAACTTGAGATGTTCCCTCAGCTTGGCAAGAGATGTCAGGACATTGACCTTGCCAATGTGAAGAAAATGTTGTTTCTTGAGTCTGAGGACCTCCAGAATATTGCCAATTTTTTCTTCTATTAAACTGGCTAACAGCAGCTGTCTTCCCCAAAGGTGACCCATGAGATGTACCTCTTGCAGGAGAAGTAGGTCCATAATGTCCTGGAGACCCTGCCGAAACATGAGTGTAGGACCCTGGAGGAGTGAACTGTGAGGGACTAGCACCAAGGGGCAGTGGGGCGAAATTTCCAGCTGATGGACTTATCCCCAGCCCATTCGCAGGCTGGTATTGAATAACTCTCCTCCAAGCATCAGGACTATTTCCAAGCATTGAAGTACTACCCTGACCATGCATGTTCATACCAGATGGAGCAACGGGTGAATAGTAAGCAAACATGTTACTACTTTCTCCAAAACTTCCATAGCTGCTTCCAAGCCCAACACTCTCATTATAGCTACCATGGCTTCCAACACTACCATAACTATTAGCAGGAGCATATTGAACCATCTGAAAATGTGGACTGCTATACAGGGAAGCCCTGTTTTTTCCTGGAACCTGCAAGAACAAAAAACAAATTACCACGAGAAAATTTGAATATCACTATTTTAAGTTATACTTATATTTTCCGAAGTAGTAGTAGCTATAGTAGAAAAAGTTACAGAAAAATATCCTTTGGAATGGAAGCATAGTTAAGCATCAATTATCAAAATGGGCATTCAGCTAGATTGGCTAGATTTAAGGAAATTAAGAGTGTTAATTAGCTCCACTTAATATATCATCTTGTTAGGACCTCAGCATATAAAACTGAGGATGGACAAAAAGGCTGGAAGGTTTACGTCAAGAAGAGGTTTCGTGGGGACCCAAAACCATCAGAGATGAGGGAGAGAGTGGTAGGAAACCATTAGAGGGAAGTTAGAGGGAAGAGAGTGAGTGGCAGGAAACCGTAGAGGAAAGTGAGGGAGCAGTAGGAGGCAGTGATGGGAGAATAAAGCAGGGTAGTTGGCTGACAGAGGGGGATCATTCTGCAGTGTATTCAGTTCTTTGCACGGGCCTAGGCTTGGGGCTGAAGGGATCATCTTCTTTCAGCAAGGGGTGCTACCCTAGAGAGGCCAGACTTCTAGTTCTCTTTTTACTATTGTATTCATCTAAATTCAATAATAGAATCTGCTAGACATTTCTGTCCGCTCAAACTCCATCAATTGGTCCGACCTTCTGGATGCCCTCGATGAGGATGGAGGCAGTGTTGCAAGAGGCGAAATCAGACCTGGTCTTGACCAAGATCATGCACAAGCTCAAGGAAGATCCCAATTCTTGTTTGCACTACACCATTGAACATAGCCAAATGTTCTACAAAGGCAAGGTGGTGATTTCAGCTAAGTCCCCCGAGATACCAAAGCGCTTGGAAGGATTCCACTCTATGCCAACAGGTGGCCATTTGGAAGTTTACAGAACCTACAAGAGGGTGGCTTCCAATCTGTATTGGGTAGGCATCAAAGGGGATGTGACCAAATTCATAGCTCATTGCGAGATGTGTCAAAGAAATAAGTACCAGGCAACGTCTCCTGCTGGCCTTTTGCAACCACTGCCCATTCCAACGGCAATCTGGAAGGATATCAGTCTGGACTTTATCATAGGCTTGCCACAGTCAAAAGGGCACGATGCAATCTTGGTGATGGTGGATTGTCTCTCAAAGTATGGCCATTTTATACTGCTGAAGCATCCCTACACAGCCAGGTCTATGGCAGAAATTTTCCACAAAGAGGTTGTATGCCTGCATGGGATCCCAAGGTTCGTTGTCAGTGACCGAGACCCAATCTTTGTGAGCAACTTTTGGAAGGAGGTGTTCAAGCTGCAGGGGACGCAATTGAGAATGAGTTCTACCTATCATCTGGAATCTAATGGACAAACAGAGGTGCTAAATAAGGGGTTGGAGACATACCTTCAGTGTTTCGCTTTAGAACAACCCCATACATGGGCCTCCTGGCTCCCTTGGGCAGAATTTTGGTACAATACTTCGTACCATGGGCTACCGGGGTCACATCGTTTGAGATTGTGTATGGGAGACCTCCACCCTCGCTGAATTGATATTTACCTTGGGAAACCTTAGTCGAAGCCGTGGAACAAGAGCTTATGGACAGAGATGAGATCTTGCGACAGTTGTAGTATAATTTGCAGAGGGCACAAAATAGAATGGCAAATTTTGCCAACACCAAGCGTAAGGATGTGGAGTTTGAGCCCAGTGACTGGGTTTATCTCAAACAGCGCCCACATGGATAGCAATCAGCCTCGAGGAGAGTCCACCAAACGCTGTCAGCACCCTTCTATGGACCTTATCAAATCATGGACAAGATAGGGACAGTGGCCTACAAGTTACAACTGCCACCTGAGTCACAAGTGCACCCGGTCTTCCATGTATCGCAGCTTAAGGCAACACAAGGGTTTACTAAAGCTGAAACAGCCCTGCCCCCAAACTTGGAGTCTGAGGCGCCCCCCTTTTTGCCTAAAAAGTTGTTGGCAACTCACTTCATTATCAGAAAAGGGGAGGAGGTTCCCCAAGTTTTAATTCAGTGAGCTGCCATGCCACCCAAAGAAGCCATGTGGGAAGACAAAGAGTTGATCGGGGGCCAGTTCCCAACTTTCAGCCTTGAGGATAGGGCTGTTGAACAGAAGGGGAGTACTGTTAGGACCTTAGCATATAAAACTAAGGATGGACAAAAAGGCTGGAAGGTTTACGTCAGGAAGAGGTTTCGTGGGGACCCAAAACCGTCAGAGATGAGGGAGAGAGTGGTAGGAAACTGTTAGAGGGAAGAGAGTGAGTGGTAGGAAACCGTAGAGGGAAGTGAGGGAGTGGATGGGAGAATAAAGCAGGGTAGTTGGCTGACAGAGGGGGATCATTCTGCATTGTATTCAGTTCTTTGTACAGGCCTAGGCTTGGGGCTAAAGGGATCATCTTCTTTCAGCAAGGGGTGCTACCCTGGGAGAGGCCAGACTTCTGGTTCTCTTTTTACTATTGTATTCATCTAAATTCAGTAATAGAATCTGCTAGACATTTCCGTCCACTCAAACTCTATCACATCTCTTGTGCTCATTTGATGAATACCACACTCTCAGGCAATTATTTAAGGAAATATGCTAATAGACATAGTAAATAGAAAGTAGTAGGCAGCGTTTAAACATATTGTTCCAAAAAAATGCTAACCATCCCCATTTATGAACAGATCATTTGCAGTGACTTCATGGAAAGTTGTTAAAGCTAGTTGGAGAAGATTTCTGCAACTCATGGTGCTCAGAGTGAGAAAAGATGAGTTAAAGCTATTTTGGAAAATTATGTAGTTATCCAATATATCCTTGAAGGTTTTGTATCTGGATTACACCTGTGATCTTATAGACAGAATAGGAGACTCTGCTGTCTAGAATGTTCAATTGGTTCATTCAATTGGTTCATCTACTAAATGGTTAGAAGATGGACTCTTTAGGTAGACTAATGTAATATGCTGTAACATGAAAATATGGAGGAAGGGGAGGTTATGTATAATAATATTCCTTTATATACTTTTCAGCAACAACAAATTTCACTTAGTTTTCATTTTTGAGTAAAAGAATCCATCAATCAAAGCAAAAGAGGAGAAAATTGTATTAAAATGTTTTATTCTTGACAAAAGTCAATTCACCATGATGGAATTATCACTAGAAGCTTCATCGTCAGGGTTATGAGGTATTGAGGTTAGATCTCTAAGATCATTTGAAGTGCTTCAAAGATCCATTCTTAGTGAGGCAAACAGCAGACACTTATATTGACTGCAGATAAATTCTGCAGTAAACGGATAGCCTCGTTGGTTGTGTTTGAGTAATTTTTACTTTATTTGAAGTATTTTTGGCCAGAGTCATGTTTTTTAAGTTAAATAAGGAAGACCAAACTGTCATCCATTACCAAGTAGCTAGAGTATGTGGGTACTGGATCTCTGCTGTGGCTGTTCAATAGTTTATGCCAAAGAAGTTTGTGTTTATTGCAATTCTGTAATATGATTTAAAGGGGTGCAAGGCTAAGCTTATATAGGAATCTGTTCCACGTTATTAGATGTGGACTCACGGAACAGAGCATAAAGGCTGTATATTAGAAGGCCAGAATATGTCAAGCATTAAAAGTTTGCCTCAGCATACCTTTTTCTACACCTGATTCTATTTTTTTCTAGAGTTTGAATCACATGGATTATCTCAGCTTTTCATCAGATCTTTGGCATCTTTTCAGTACATTTGCATGCCATTGACAGGTTCAGAAAATGAATTACTATAAATGTACCAAACTCCAAACAATTAAGTTAAAACCATTTACAGGAGTAGCAGGCTTACATTAGGTGATAGACCAGCAGCAAACCAATGCCCTCCACCTGGGTGATGATCCACCTTTATATTCTGAACAACCGGCTAAACAATTTACAGATAAATTAGACAAATATTAAATCAAGAGATCGGAAATTAGCTGTACAGTAAGTAACTAACTGCAACGAAAGAATACAACCAGCCAAACAAATAGACAAATTGAATGAGAGGAATATAAATATAAATGCACAGAGCCAACTGAATGAATGGACTTCTTAAATAAGCAGTATTCACAACTCCTACAACAGAAAAGGAGGGAAACCCAAAAGTCAAAAGCACATTATTTTGAGAAAGTCAAACTGTTCTTGGTAAAAAGCAATCAACTATTCTTAAATCCGGTAATCACAGTAATGCTAAATGTACAAACTAACTACAAAGAAAGTACAAAGTCTAATTGTCATTTTCTTATTTGTTGAAAAAAAGTAAACATGTGGGTCCAATGATATTCTTCTTTTGCCACCTCATACTTTGTACTTCTTTGTACTTAGTTGTTTGTACATTTAACATTACTCCGGTAATCAGGATCTTTCTTTACTGTGCAAAATAAAGTTAAGACATTTACCTGCAGTTTTGGAAACCATTCCAGTATTACATTTGAATAGTATGCTAATTCAAACCTACTTTTCTAATGTGTAATACCACTCATTCATTAAACATTCAAGAGTTCAATACATATACACGCCCGCACAAGCAGTGAAGCCAGTATAATAAGATAAGAACAATCAAAGAGACTAACGTTGGTATTGAACATTAAATATAAGTTAAATTTGAAAATGTAGGCATTTTATCATTGAGATTCACTTACCATGCGAGGGGTCTCAGGGGGAGGGTTGTAAGGCTGTGTAAAAGGTTCCCCTGTAACAAAAGGGTGTTTTGAAGCCTGCAGGCACACAGATTAAAAATCTAACTAACTATAGCCCCAACTTTTCAACAAAACAGAGCAGGAAATTAATTTAAAATGATGGGTCAGTGCTGACAATAGGATAACGCCAATTACCTGGAAAGGTGACCAGCGCTTTGCAGGATCAAATTCAACTAGTCCCCTCAAAAAATCAATAAGAGCCAACCGTATTTGACTTTCTGTTATGAGTTCAGTTTACTCAACATCGATTAGCCACTTCAATTAGAATAAGAGAAATAAACCATGCAGACATGCACAAAGAGAAAACTTAGGTATCATGATGAGTAAAATTTATCAGTGTTCCTGCTCTGGTTGAAGAATATGAAAGCTAACCTTTGACAATATCTTCCTTAGGCAAATTTTTCCTGTAAGGATATTTTGTAACAATTTCTTCAAGATTCATATGATTAAAATACTCTTTCCCAATTGATGGCTTCTTCAATTCCCTCTGGGCAGAAACCAGAAATATGACAAATAATGAAACATTTCAGAAAGAAATCAAAGAGGACATATTAAAAAAACAAAGGAAGCAAGATCATTGGAGAGAAAAGGAAAAGTACAACTACCTAATGGGAGGACAAGATATCCTCAAGAACAGAGAAAGCCATAAACAACTAGAAACGAGAAAATAATAAATGTAATAAAGCTGTCCAGTCTTGCTGCATATTCATATTCTTAGAGAAGACTCCATCATACTACAAACTGTACCATATAGAACTTACAGCTTCATATTCATCCTCCGTCAATGCTTGATAAGCACTTCTTCCATTTGTGGAAATGTCACTGCTCTCTATGTTTTGGAGACTCCCAATGCATTTAAAAAATTTACTTGTGTTTTTGGCCTCCCTCAGTAGATAATCAGGCGGTTGCCCTCTACAATATTTTTACAACATAAAGCTATTCAAAATGATCAAAAATAAAGAAAACCACGTAGTATTAGAACACAAACAAGAAATATGTTCATAATGAGAGTCTGATAACTATCCTATATTTCTAATTGAGGTAGGCGTGAGGGAAAAACCCTTATATTTTACTGATGCAGCCTGCTTTATTACCCTTAAACAGCCAGTTGGAGCATAGTTTTGGATATTAAATGATCAACCTGTTTACCTTTCCCATACCATTGAAGGAAGAACTTTGCTGATTGTCTATTATTTGATTGACACACCCATTATGGATACAAGAGTTCCATTTATTTTAACAAAGTAACTTTGCTTTTCTTTGGCTAACATTTAGAGTAGATCTTTCCATTCCAAACAAATCGATTAGTTTTTAGACCCTCCTCAAACTAGTTATTAAAATGTAGCTGCATGAATTTTGAGGTTTTCCACAAATGTAACTGGTCAAGGTCGTTACTGCACTGAAATCATGGTCACCCATTATAAAGTGGAATGTAAAGATACAACTAGGACTAAAATCATGACCAATGGGAGACCAAACACTGTTTTATTTAGCATCAATTTAGAGTCCTAAAAAAGAGAAAACCAAGCTTTGGTGGTTGACAAGTCCAAAGTATAATAATAAAGCTATGGCTCAAAATACCTTGAAATGATCTAGTTCAAGAATGTACAAGAAAAACCCACGATTCATCATCCTCAACCGGTTATAAAATTTGAGACAACAAAACAGTGGTTCATATAGCCTAAAATAAATACTTTAAGACAGGGCTAGTGTTGTCAAAAGGCAAAAGGCGGCTTAAGATGGCCACCAAAAAAATGCCAACACAGTGAGGTGAAGCAGCCACCTTAATGAAGTGAGGCAGTCAACAATAGAAATAATCAATAAAAATAAAAATCACCACAAAGCTAGATGCAGATTCAGTTGTGATAAACGAATAAAAGAAAAAAGAAAATCACAGCACATAGACAGTAGAGCAGAAAATACATAAGCACACACAAGTGGGCACAATAGAGTAGAAAACAGAACAGAAGAACAAAAGAGTAGCGAACAGAGCACAATAATGATGCCAAACATGAAGATCAACCTGCTTGACTTATTCACTAAATCATTGGGTAGTGCTTCGGTCAACTATTGTGGCAAGCTACAAGTTATATATTTATTCTCCAGTCTCATGGTAAGCAGAAGAGTTATGGACCAAATTACAACAGTACTAAGGAGTGTTTCACGTAAAAATAAATATGTAATGTATTAAAATTTGCATAAAATAATGGAAGTACTAAGCTGATGAGAAAAAAAATAGCACAGAAGCCCTTCAAAATAATCATCTGCAGTTTTCTATCTCGATTCCCTCCACTCTCTCCTTTATCTTTCTTCTACTTATTCTTCTGCAATTCAACTACAAAATGATAGCATCATAAATACTTTTGACTTCTTTTTTTTTTCTATAAACAAATATTTTTTGAGAGAAAATAAAGTAAATATGAAAATTTTAAGTCTTAGCTTTGGTCTTTCATCAGTTTCATCCCCGCATTTTGGAAATGATTACTTAATCACAAAAGTTTAAGATGACGTAATTTTGTTATTTGTGACCACTAATTTTGCTGCTGTGCCTTCTCCATTAATGAACCAGAGATTTATATGAAAATTAATGTTGCCATTTTCTCTAAGAACAACATATTGAGGAAAAAATTGAAGCTTCTCACATGAGACTTGTCAATCTAAGGTTGGGACTACATACGTACTTCCCAACCAACCCACCGCCCCACAATAACACACAACAAAGCAAAAAGGAAAAAACGGAAGGGCAAAACATTTCAACTGAAAATGCTAACACAAACTGCCATTTTTTGGGTTTAAAAATCAGTAATTTTACTCTCTAAGCAAACAAAGAATTGCTGATAGTTAACAAAGGAATGGAAAGCTCTGTAAATTGAAGTGCCACCTAACCAAAATGTATTTTCTATTTAAGAGAAAGAGGCATACCCAAGTATTTCAATCATCCGCCTCAAAAGATCAAATTCGGAAGCCCCAGGGAATAACGGTAATCCAAGAAACAATTCCGCCACAATGCAACCAAAGGACCACATATCAATGGCTGTTGTGTATCTGTTCATAGTTAAGGACCAACCAAATATCCATGATCTGAAGAATAGCGCAAAAACTGACACTGCATTCAACCAGCTATCTAACTAACCAATGTCTCCATGATCTTGGGCATTGATGCATGTTTGAATAAATTTTAAGTGCCATACCAAACATGGGAGTCTATCAGTCATATTATATTACCATTTCAATAGTACATCTTACCCTCAAATGCTGGTATACCAAATAACAGCTCATATGCCTGGAGCCTCCTGACTCAATGGCATCTAAGCCTGCTTCTCTCTTAGGAGAAGCAGGTTCGAATCTAGGGTTGCCCATTCCCCTCCCTAAATTCCCATCCCCTTCCCCTATGTAAAGGGTTTAGCCCTCCCACTGTTACCAAAAAATAACAGCTCATATTTTGTTACCATTGCAAAATACAATAGCAGAAAAGAAAGCAAGAAAGAGACTCTATAAGTCAGCCAATTTCAAACCCCCTTCCCCAACCAGAAAAGAAATAAAAACGAAATTAGCAGTTACAGAATGATGGACAAAGGTTTTGGCTGATGTGATACTAAAATAAATTGCCATGGGATAAGTTAATATGGTAGCTTCAGTTGTACATACTAGAATCTTTTTTTCAAAATTCAATTGCCTCCAAATTCAATTCCAAAGGCACAATAACTTCAACACAAACCTGAAACTACAGTTCCATGTGCTAAAGCGTAAACCTTCCAAACTAACCAAGATCACTCAGCCAATTCCATCCAGCTTGCAGTGCAGTAATATTGGTGGGGAAAACGAAAGGTAAAGCAAGATGAAATAAACCAAAATAATGACCACCTTTTGCAAAGGAAAATGGAAAATATAAGAATAAGTATTAACTACTGATTTCATTTGCTAGGATACTGATATCCAAGGAGAACCTCAGGAGACCTGTAGTACCGACTCTGCATAAAATGGGTAAAAGAATGTATTATTATACAAATGGAAGTACAAAAATGTGTCATAAACACCTAAATCCAGCAGCAGAAGCAAACCTGAATGTAGGAGTAAACAGTACGGTCTTCCATGCAAGCTGATCCAAAGTCAATAATCTTGACTTCCGCAGGCTTTACACTGTTACATGAGACATTATAATATTAAACTTAAAAAGCTTCACTATACAATTCTTAATAAACACATTATTCTACGAAACAAACCTTGCACATAAAAGAATATTTTCTGGCTTCAGATCACAATGAATAATTCCAGCATCTTTTAATAGAGCCAGCCCACGTAAAATCTTTGAACATAAGAGATTTAAGGGCATAGATTACAGCAAGATATCAGAACCAGTAAACGACTCAGGAGAAAGAAATCTCCAAGAAAGAATAATATACCTGCTTCGAGAACAACTGGACAATACTCAGTGATAATCCCCTAAAATGATTCATCTTGATAAGCTCATACCTGTATAACTATATAATGTCAACACTGAAATAGTAGAAGGGTGAGAATAAAAATATCTAGGATGACGATATTGCAACATCAATGCAACCATACTAGCTCAGGTGAACTAAATCAAGCCTTCAATGTATCTTCAATAAAGATGGCAGAACAAATCATAAATGGAATAAAAATTCATGACTTACAAGTTTGTGTCTAGCAGTTCAAAGCATATGCACAAATGCCGTTGATATACAAAGTAATCATATATACGAACAATGTGGTGCTTATCCTCAGGATCATACTTTTTATTTAGCTGCAAGAAGAAAAGACCATGCCAAAGTAAGTTCTCAAAGTTGCACAAACAAGAAAATGATTAGCTTGTTACAGAAAAGGGAAAAATTAATAGGGAAAATCTTACCGTTGTCAAAATAGACACTTCAACCAGTGCCTGTTGATAGTATGCAGGTTGATTTTTAATGATCTTCACAGCAACAAAACTGTTAGTATCGGAAACCCAGCATTTAGCAACTTGTCCAAATGTTCCATGTCCAAGGAGATCTTTGACAACATATCTGCAAAATCAGAGAGCAAAATTTTTTAGTAGACATCCTTGATGTTGTCCGATGGAGGGTAAAGACAGATCTATACTATCATGTAACATATTACAGTTTGTTTTGGGTATTCAACAAGGAATATATACAAATAGAAGTATTTTCAAATAAGAAATGAGAGGAAAAAGAACAGCATAGAGCATAAAATGTCGTCCTGAAAAGACAACACAAAAGCAACTAAAGAGTAGATAAAAGAATTACAGTTAAGCCCTCCAACCTCTTTGACCATCAACCAAAGAAAATTACTGAGGATAATCATTAGCAAAACTCCACAACACTAATAGCAAAAGAACGTATAATAAAGGATGAAGCACATAATTGGGGACAGGATATCCTCCCTTAAAGAACCAAAATATGAAGGAAAGTCAACATATTAATCTTAAAGAGAAAGACATCAATCCAAAAAAGCACCTCAATCACCTTGCATGACCAACATTGAAATTCCATAAATAAACCATTAACTGAACAACACAAGGCCTATCCCACACAAGCTGTAAGGATGCAATTCTATAATCAAAGACTCCAGCATATAATTAGGACTGTTACTGAGATAATGTCAGGGTGACTAGGCTATATCCGACCATGGGGATAAGGCAGTTTCCTTAACCTAAAACTTTATGAATAATTATGTATGTAATTCCAGTAATGGTACTGTAAAACTTCACAAAACAGTACGATTCAGAGTAAAACCAAAAATTAATTGCAGGAATTTCAAAAGTTTTTAAACAGATCAACAAGAAAGGCAGAAACTGAATAGAATATGGGCAATTTTACAGGAGTATAAATGATACACAAATAACATGTATAATAAGCTTTCAGAGTAAATTGCCCTCTTGACAAACAAAGGCCAACATATAGCATGTAAAATAAAAAGAAAAGGTTGTGATCAGATTCGATTATCATAAACCTTTGCATAGGAAGAAAATCATAATTTGTTACTTTGTAGATTATCTAACGTACAGTTTGTACCAGAAAAATGCCTATGATTTCTTCATTTCCCGTCACAACAAAGTACATCAAGAGTACAAAAGGTTGTTAATTAATAGATCACAGAAAATCAGGAGATTAAATACACAGATAGAATGAAGGCAATGAAAAATGGATCACAAACCTTCTATTTCTCTCTAAATTGATCAAGACAAAGTTCACGGTCAGAATAAGATCCGAGTTCACATTATCATAGCCATCGTTAAGCACTCCAACTGATGGGCTGGTCAAAAATCTTTTTGGATTTAGCTCTTCCGAATACTTAAACTGTGGATTGCATATTTGGTATGTTTCAACTATTTCCTTGGTCAACCTTACCACCAACTGCAAATTGGAAGCTCAGAATTAGTTCCATTTATTTGGGTACTCTTAATCTCCAAATTTGGTCACATAAAGTGAAAAAAATTATATTAGATTTCCATCCTATACCCAAAAACAATGCAACAGTTATTGTTCAACATTGGTAATCCAACATAAAAAATTTTGCTGAAAACAATAAAATGATGCAACAGTAATGAGAAACGCACAGAGATATAACTGAATAATTCCTATCAATGCCCAGTTTGAAAACAATAAAATCTCTTCTGAAAGAATTAAAAATCAGTTATCAAGATTTCACATGAAGATTCTTCTACGATTCAATAAAAATTGTTGATTTTCACTTAGGGAATGAAGAAATGTTATATTTAAGCAGTATTATTAAGAAAGGAAGAGCATTAACACATACAACAGTGTATGAGTAGAGTGGAGTTCTCCCCATGGTGGTGGGCTCCAATAATGCCAGGGTGGCCTCATAGAGTGGTATGTGAAGTTAATCTTTGGCAATGGCACAGATTCTATATGAATAAACTACAGTTTGCAATATTTGGTTTTCTCACTCCAAGGCCCATGCCAATCACCCGCAGCAGTATTAGCAGTGTGTCAGTCATTCCCTATAGACTCTCATTTTATTGGCTCAACGGCCTTCGTTCTGTTTGGGTTTATATGAGATGTAAACACTTCATCATTCTCCTTCCAAGGAGGACTTTGGGCAACAGCAGGAAAAGAATAAGATTTTTTTACCAAATCGGACAGGCTTTGTGAGGAGGGATAAGAAATAAATGCCAGAGCAAAAGATGCAATCAGAACTAGAAATACGAAACAAGAGGAGAAGAATCTAACAAAAAGAATAAGAGTTTTATTTTTTGTTTAGAGGCTGAAGTAGACTAAGGGTTCAAGGTGGATAATATCTAAGTTATGATACCATGTTGTAATTCACTATAAACAAAGACTGAATGAAACAGTGAGCTTCAGAGCTTGATGGCTTAAGAACTCAATAGCTTGATCAATGTGATTCAAGCCTCTCTCTATTTATAGAGACTACAGAACCTGAACACAAGTTTGATTAAACTAAATTACCTAATAACCTGATAAATATAAACTTCCTACAGATGTGATAGACATTTAGATGGACTCAACTAAACTACTTAGGATGATATTTGCTAGCTATAACAGCATACAGATATACATGTGACAGGGCAGATACCGCATAACACTTCTTAACAATTATCTCAAATTTTCTCAAAATTTAAAGCAAAAATAATGGCTAAGATTTGGTCTTTCCTATTCATTCTCAATAAATTCCAACAACAATAACAAGACACAGATCCTTATCCCACTAGGTAAAGTCTGCTATATAAATCAAACGATGCCATTAGATTCTATTAAAAACCAAGTTTTCAGAAATATCATTTATCAAAAGATTCTTTTTAATAATCTCTTCAAGAGTTCTTTTTGGTGTTCCTTTACCCCCCGTTATTAGATTAAAAACCATTTGATCAACTTTTCTCACTAGAGCCTTTAGCAATCTTCTTTGCACATAACCTAGTTTCCATTATTTTTTTCTCAATAGGTGCAATACTAACTTTCTCTTAAATACAATCATTTCGAATCATTCAGAATCTCAACAAATTTCAATCGTAATAGAATTTCCTTTTGTCCAAAGATATATTGGCGTCTTGTTTGCACTAGCAACTAAGATTAAAAAGCAAATTTTATTTAATTTAGTCATTTTACGGGGTAAATTTGCTAGTTTCAAGATTAACAGTCAGTACCTGCCACTAAATCAATCGAAATAGGACAGGTCGAAATTGGCAAGAATTGAGAGACATTCAATAAAAGAACTAAAGTGTAGCGGCCAACCACAACTGATGTACAAGCCAAAGCTCCACCCATATCAGATCACATCACAGTCATCCTTTCACAGTTACAATCAATGTAATATAGCAGTTATTAATTTTAGATAGGTTAAATTAGAGTCAACCCCTCTAATTTATATTTATGACCCTTGAATTGGCGCACTTCCATTCTGCCTTGAATTGCCATTCAAAAGCCTGACACAGCCAGTATACATGGTACAATTTAACTTTAAATTACTGATCCCAGCCAATTATATTAGTATATAGAAGATAAGAAAATCTTAAATTCTGGCTAGTGATTGGAAACAATAGCAGAATTGTCACAGAAAAGTTATCAGTGTGGCTGCTGCACACAGGGGATAGTGGTCGGTGGATACCGATGTCTCTTCCAGAACATACAATTGATGAAGTCAAAATCCCCTACCGAGGTTAGCTATTAGGGAAAGAATTAGAATATGTATATCACAAGAGAATCAATATTTCTTCTGATAGCAGAACTTGGCAATCAGCTTTAGGTCGAAGAATCTTTATCTTATGATAGAACAACGAAGAATAAGAACAACAGGAAGCGAGAAAGATAAGAGCCTTCAAAAAATTAGCACGAGGAAACAATGAAACTCCATTGAAATAAACACAATTCGTCCTGGAATATATATATATATATATATATATATATATATATATATATATATAATAACATCCCCCTTCCTTGAGACCAAGGGCAGACCCAGAAATTTTGAGTAGCAAGGGCAATAAATATATAATATGCTATACACACACATAAAAAACACAAGGTATGTAGTTAGATTTCAATGAAAACTGACATTCATGAGTAACAAAGAATAAGCAATTCCTTATTAAAAAAATTGCACTAAGTCTTTATCTCACCAAATCGTCAATTATACTTAGTTGCTATCACACATACTATAGAATCACATTGTCACAATTAACATGTTCAAGTTATAATTTTTCTCTAGGTGTTTTCATATTTTGGAAATTGGCATTGGGAGCAATTATAAATATCTAATGGGGGCAATAATTTAAAGTACATATATCTAACATTAAAATTTTAAAAAGATAGTGAGGGCATTTGCCCCAGTGGCTTCAACGTAGACCTACCGTTGCCTGAGACTCCCAAGTCCCAAAAGCAAGTGAACATCCTGTACCATACATGCTAGGCCAAACAATATTCCTATAATATCCTTGCACGCAGCTACATCCACAAAATTAAACCATAGATGAAACCACATATTGCAGTATTATTATTACTCCTAAATTTAAATGCCTTTAAATCATATAAAAAAATAACTCCTCTAAAGTCTCAGGTCTAACCCTCACTGAAAAGAACAAAATGTTAGTACTTGTTAATTTGAGATAACAACAAGACCAATTAAATTCACCATTAACCTAACAGCCAAAGTCAACAACAATATAAAAATTCTAGATAAAGGGTCCAAACAAGGTGACTAGTTATTAGTTATGCCTATCCTCAATGACCCGGCAGTCCCTGACCCTGTAATAACTCATATATACCAACAAGTCTCTTCTTATCAGGTGAGAAACTTTGGAGTGTAACAATCTCCCTATTACTCGAATTTTTATAATCCTCATCTACTTTCAACAGAATATTAAAATCCCACCCACGGACTGCAGTTACCTCCTTTCGCCCACCCTCATTCCTTATCAAACTGAGATTTTCAATGAGGATATAGAAACCAAGGGAAATCATATCCCAACCAATTGTCACAAACCAAGAATAACCATAAACCCAATGCACTGAAATCAATAACTAATCATTTACACACCACACCTCTCCCCACTACTTAACTTATGCAAGCCTTTGAGTTATTACAAGAACAAAGGCATACATATGCATAATTTGTTTTATATTTCTCACTTATGCAGTAGCAATAGATGTCCATCATATATAACATGTTTAGATTTATAGATTTTTTGCTTCCGGGATAAGAAAATGTATGCTTTTTGCAGATGATATAGTCCTAATAGAGGAGTTAAGAGAGGAGGTTAACTGTAAATTGGACATATGGAGAGAAACCTTAGAATCAAAGGGTTTTCGTTTAAGCAAGTGTAAAACAGAGTATATGGAGTATAAATTTAGTAAGAAGCGAGCAAATAATGATTTGAAGATAAAAATTAGGGAGAATAATATATCACAGGTTTCCAAGTCTCAGTATTTTAGATCGATTTTACAAAGTAATATAGAGATGAATGAGTATGTCACACACAGAATCCAACATGAGTGGACGAAATGGAGAAGTGTCTCGAGAGTTATTTGTAATCGCAAAATATCTAGCAAACTTAAAGAAGAGTTTTACCAAACTGCTATTAGACCAACTATGTTCTATAGTACTAAGTACTAAGCTCTGAAAGGTTAGCACGAGCAAAAAATGAGAGTAATAGAGATACAAATGTTGAGATGAATGAATGAACATCCAAGAAAAGACAAAATTCAGAATGATTGTATTCGGGAGAAAGTTGGTGTGACACCTATTGAAGAGAAAATGACGGAACTTGATTACTGTGATTTGAGCATATGCAAAGAAGACTGCAAGAGACTCCAGTGAAAAAAGTTGATCAAATGGTTTTTAACCCAATGAAGAAACGTAAATGAAGACCAAAAAGGATACTTGGAAAGGTTATTAAAAGACCTTTGGTTGAATGGTATTTCCAAAAATTTAGTTTCAAATAAAACTTTATGACGGTATTTAATCCATGTAACTGACCTTACCTAATAGGATAAGACTCTTTTTGTTGTTGTTATTGTTGATAAGGAATATATAATTTCAAATTGCTTCACTTATGATAATGAGTGCATCTTCTTTCAGACCACTTCTTGCAATGTTGAGTTCAGAAATACAAAACTAATGTAACAGAAAGAAGTATTAAATTAGATCTTCCTACTCTGCCAAAGAGTTGAACAGTATGGAATGTGACTTCTTTAGTTGCAACATAGAGGTCTCATAAAATATGGGTAGTAGCCACTGTTAAGAAGTGGCTGGCCATGTTGGTCAGATCCTAAAAGTTTACCACAAAGTTGTTTGTTGCCGCCAGTTGTAGCAAGTTACAAAAAGTTTCAGTTGCAAGTGTTGCAACAAAGTTGTTTGCTATAAGTTGTTGGTTTCACTACTGCAAGTTGCAGTAGTTTGATTTAAAGTTGTTTGCAACTGCAAAGTAGTTCTTTGCCGAAAGTTGTTAAGCTCATGTAATTTATTGAATTGTTATTAAACAGGAAGCTGTTGTTGAAATCCATTACAAGTTGTAGTTGTGGAGCCTATCAAGCTACACATTGTCATGGTTCAGAGTTTTGTTGCTTTTTTGGAGAGTAAAGTTGTGCTATGCCATTGAGACAGCTTGTGTCCTATTTTCCTTTGTTTTGTTTTGTTGACTTTTGGTTTTTTTGTAACATGTTGAAAGCTTAGTGAGCTTCCAGCTTCTGGGGGTGCATCAAGAAGTGTTACTGAGTTTATGTTTCCTACATGTATCTGTAGCAGGTAGTTTAGTTTAAGTGTTATTAGAAAACTCAGGTACTAAATAGTTGGTGTTCTAGTTAATCTAGATGGAGGTTGTCTATTTTAAGTCAGTTTGTACTACTATTATCTTCATATTGTCTATTAAGTCTAGTTTAATTAGATCACTACTGTTCTGTACTCAATCAATAGAGAGAGGCTTAAATCAAAGCTAATAAGCTCACAAACCACGTTAGTAAAGCCTGAGTTTTATTCAGTTTCTATTTTACCATAAATTTCAAAAGGCACAAATTCCTCAGCTAGATCAATCAAAGATAGTTTCTATTGTAATGGGGAAAATAGAGGAAACAATTTCCATTTAGTGGACTAGAGGGATGTCACAAGCACTTAAACCTCAGAAGGTTTAACATGACCTCACGTCACATACACACTAACAAATACTTTTTAAAGGGGATTGAGTTTTTTAGTCCTGCAAAGTGGAAATCAAACCAATCCTTCAAGGAACTAGAGAAATTTATATTGAAGTATTTATATTGAAGTAGTACTCTCTTCTTGGGCCACATAATGCTCCCCATATTCAAGCTAACTTTCAGAGATTCTGAGGTCTCTAAGTTTTTCTTGCTGTACATACTTCTTTAATCCCTTCTTTCCACCTTATCGATGCCAAATGGTATGGTTCACTATCCAACTAATATCATTTGAAATATCAGATCCCTTCAAGGTCAAACCAAAATTATAGTTATCATCAAATAGGCTCAAAATTTTAAAATGTCTGTTATCAAAAGGTATGGGCTCAACTAAAATAAATTTTACGCTTCATGGAAAAATCAAATTCAGGATCAACAATATTATCCTAGATTGAGCCTCTTTCAGCTCTTTGAACCTTGAAATCATGTTCTCTCATAATTAATTAAGCAGAAAAAAACCATGATATGAGTCTGACTTGAAATGGCGATGGCCAACATAGCCAGCAAAAGCATTAAAGAGCACAAAAGCCAGTACAAGATGCTAAAATGGTTTAGCAATGCTTCTTTTCCTTTCTTTTTCAGGGTGTTACTGCATGTAAGTGGTGAAGGGCTTGAGTAAAGAGCAGCAGCATTGTATACCGTGTACACCATACACACAAGTGTACCGTGTATACCATACACACAAAAGAATGATTGCTATGTCTCCACATTTGAGTCAACTAGACCTAAAATCCTTTCAGAAGAAATGCATAACCTCCAATAAAAGAGTATGTCGATGAAGAATTCAACGATATCAATAGACTCAAATACACATGTCCACCTCCAGCATCCCTAAATTTCAAGGCCTATTCTTCAATACCAAAGCATGATACTGTGACCAAAAAAAGAGAACACACCATTCTAGACTTATATTAACTATGAATATATGATAAAGGAATGATCAATCACGAAAATTTGCAGCAATTTTAAAAAGCGACTTACAGGTTTCCTCACAACCACACGCAAAGTTTGTGACTTGTCAACACTTCCACGCTGTGACACAAAAGGAGTAAACACAAGCTGGCTAGGACGCCATCCCAGTCCCGTTGATGCTGAAGATGAGGACGCAGCGCCCAAGCCTCTGGATTGAGGATGCCCCGCTTCATTATCAAGGCTAGCCTCATCCATGACCCAGAGCCAGGACCTCTCAAATATAGCTCCAACTCACAGATTGACTTTGCCCAATTTCTCTTTCATTGCTCGTCTCGTTCATACACAATATCAACAAAGAAATAAAAAGGGTAACCCGATCAATTAGCGGTTGATCCCACCTATTCGATGCAGCTTCAAATGGTTTTTCACGAGGAACCCACCAACAGATTTTAATCCCATCATGAACAGAATCCCCAGATTAGAACACTGCAGCAGACCCAAAGATCCATAAAGGCAGACGATCAATCTGGCATACCCCAGATTGATGAAGACAGCAATGATTCTCGAAAATCAATCAAAGAGAAACCCAGAAAGACAGAGATCTTAGACAGAGAGGACAAGCAGACAGAAAAAATTAGGCGAGGTAAAGTAACTGAAGAAATGGGAAGTTTTCTTAACTAGAGTTAATTTGCAACGATGATTTGCCTCAGAAGATAGAAAAGGGACTGTGAAACAACAATGGTTGTTTGTTTGTTTTGTTGGTCTCGCAGACAGCCACCGTCTTTCTTCGTTCAAGTGGGAATTGTATTACATTTTTGTATTTTTTGGGTAACAAAATCCTCTCTTGACACTCTAACTCACGAGCTCGTCTACTCAACATTTACTCGTTATTTTGTTTGACGCGCAACTCTACTAATTTTCCGCAAAGCAGAAGAAATACAATAATAAAAATATGCCTAAATTAACTAGAAAATCAGCGATGTTTTCTATACGATAAATCACGTCCATTACAAACTAATCTTATTAAATAATTTGTCTTCATCTATTTAAATTCTAATATAATTTTTAATTATTTTAATTTTCTTACACAATATTTTCATATTTTCACTAAATATAAAACTGATTTATATTCAAAGTTTGTCACTTTATATATCTTTCAACAAAAACAACATTAAGGTTCAAATAGAATTTCAACCTTAAATATCTCAATTTGATACACTGGCAATTATTGCTATAAAAATATTTTATTAATTATTTTAAAATATTAAAATTCTAATATAATGTTCCCGAGAGCTTCGGTTGCAGATGTTGCAACAAAGTTGTTCGTTGCAAGTTGTTGTTGGTACGGCAAGTTGCCAGCTTGATTTAACGTTGTTGGTGCTGCAAGCTACAAAATGTCATGGATTACAACTTTCTGGTTGTTTGGTATGTGAAGTAATGAGAAGTGACTATGATGACATAGAGTTAGATTTTTTAAAATAAGGAATGAAGTAAGGGTATTTTTAGTTTTTATATTTTTTTTAAAATATAATTTAATTTATTAATTTTTAAATTAAATAATTTAATTTGTTTTATAATTATAATTAAAATAATTTAATCTTATATTTTTTTTTATATAATATAGTTTTACTTATCATAATATAACATAATTATTACATAAGTTTATTTCTTAATTCAAAGAGCCATTAACATACATAAAACTAAGGCTTATAGCATGACAAAAAAAGAGATAACTTTATGCTAGTGTTAAAATTTTTTAAGCAAAAATCAAATTTAAATCACATCAACTAACTATGCTATATTAGAAAAAAAAATTAATGAGTGAAAGATTACATTGATTCAATTGTATTTATGAATGAATTAAATTATCTTAATTCTAATTATAAAAAGATTAATTTATCCAACTTAAAAAGTTAAAACACTTAATTACTCTTTTAAAAATTAAAAATATCAAAAGCGCTGTTATTTTAATAAAGAATGTATTTTATAAAATAAAATATAAATAAATAACTATTAACAAAAAAATTAATGATATAAATTATCTCATACATATAAATTATTATTTATTTATTTATATTTTATTATATTTTTTATCATTAATTTTTTTATTAATATTATCTATTTATATTTTATTTTATAAAATATACTCTTTATTTTAAAAGATCCCAATTTGATGGCTTGAGTAATGTTTCCTTTATTTTGTATTATATTGATCTTAAGTGTTTGATTTGTATCATGCTGGCTTCCAGCTTGAGGGATAATATTAGAAGGTATTTATCTAATTAGCGGCATATTATGTGGAGGCATTTATGTCATTGTATTAGTTTAGTTCATCCATAAATACAAACTTGGGGGTTATGGTATTGTAAGAGGAGTCCAATATGAAACTACAAGTTTCAGTTCTCTATTCTCTCTCTAAAATTCTAACTGGATTCAGGCATTTTTGTGACATCCTCTGTAATTTTGTCGATGGAAAACTGTTTAGAAGGTCCTCCCATGGCTCTCTCGTTGAAAGCACAATATTGTTAGATGTTCTCAAGAAGAAGGGGAAGGACGATTCACACATGAGGAACAAACAGTTTCTCATTAATTTTCATATCCTTTCAATATAATAATTACTTCTATTTATTACATTCTAGTGCATTCCCTCTCTGCCTAGTCACAAACAAGTATGCAAAATATACCTTGCACATTAAGACGGTTTCAACAATGATCCCCTCATATCACAATTATCAATTATAAGAATTTTTAGCCTCTTCTGATTTTAAATCCTTGAGAGTTGGATTTCAATGTGGGAAAAGATTTATAGCAAAAATACAATCAAAGGAAAGGAAATGTCTCCGTTCTAATTCAAAAGGCAATGCATGATTAAGAAAAACTCTTCGTTCTTAAAAAATATTAAACGCACACAAGTGGCTTGCATACTTATGAATGTAAGGGTTCCTCTTGTCCCTCAGCTAAGACCAAGGACTCCTTATGAATCCCTGTTTAGTTGGGGGAAATTGCCATAACTACACTACACCATAAATCCTACAACCCTAAATACAAATATACTAATCCCCTATATATTAAATAATAAATTGTGAAACCCTAAATACTATATTACAAAGTCCTAAATCTTAAATGATTGAAATCTTGATAGAAAGTTGTCAACCTTGAGTATTGATAATTGCACCACTAATGATGCTATGATTGAGAAAGTTTTTGAAAATATTCCAAGAAAGTCATTTATTTTGGGTGGGACATTATTTCACATGTGATCTTTGTAGTGGTCATTAGTTGTTACCTCATAATCCAATTAGAAATAATGTTCAATATTGGACAAAATTATCTAAGAGGGAGGAAAAATTTGAATGTACTTACCGTCTAGGAGTTACAATCAATAAGAAACTTGTTCTTGATTACAAAACGAGGTGGAACTTTACTTTTTTTATGCTTGTTACTGTTACACTGTACAAAGATGTATTTAGTCATTTGCAACATGAGCCTCACTATAAATGTTTGCCAAGTGAAGGTGAATGGGAAATGGCAAAAGGAATTTGTGATAACTTAGAAATCTTTCATTGTATTATTGAATTATTTTCAAGCACTAATTATCCAACTTTGAATATTTATTTCTGAAGTTTGTGAAATTAGATTAGCTTTAAGAAAATGGCTTACATGCTCCCATAATCTTGTTGGAGAAATGTTTGAAAATATGTTGAGAAAATTTGACAAGTATTAAGGTGTGATTAAGGGAGTGATAGCCATGGAGACAGTGTTAGATCCTAAATATAAAATGTTGTTGTTGAAATGCTTTTTTTTGTCATATATGGAAAAAATGTCTCAAAAGAAATTAGGAGAGTGACAACAATTTGTCACAATTTAATTAAGGAATATTAGGAAAACCAAAAATCAAAGGGTGAACCTTCTTCAAGTTCAATAATAACTAGTGTGGGAATGAAAGCAAGGTCTTAGAAGAGTAACTTTGCCTTATTTGTTCCTAAAAGTAGGCAAATGTTAATGTGAAGTCAGAATTGGATATCTATTTAGAGGAACAAGTATTGCTTGATGTTTCTAAGAAAATTTGATATAATAGCATGGTAGAAAACAAATGGGTTGAACTACCCAACTTGGCAAAGAATTGCTAAAGATTTGATTGCCATTCCCATCTCTACTGTTGCTTTAGAGGTATCTTTTAGCACTAGTGGTCATGTTCTTCATACACATCATAGTAGGCTACATCTAGATATAGTGGAGGCAATGATGTTTTCTCAAGATTGAATATGTCTTGCAAGAATCAAGTTATGTTTTAGGAGGCACGTCTTTCATCAACTAGAATCAAGTTTCTCCCATCCTTTGATTGTTGATTGCTAGAATCATTTTAATTGTTAGATAGTAAAGTTTTTTTTTTAAAGTTACATGCAAGATAGTCAAACTCTTATGGAGGTGTTGACATTTTGATTGCTAGATAGTCTAGTAATTTTTTTTTTTGGAACATATTGGATAGTAAAGTTGTTTTGGGAATGTTGACATTTTTATTTTTGGATAGTAATTTTTTTTTGGTAATATGTAGGATAGTAAAGTTGTTTTGAAGATGTTGACATTTTGATTGCTAGATAATAAAGTTTTTTTTGGTAACATGTTGGATAGTAAAATTATTTTGGAGATGATGACATTTTGATTAGTGGATAGTAAAAAATTTTTTTGGTAATGTGCTAGAAAGAAGAGTAGTTTTGGACGTACTAACATTTTAATTGCTAGATTGCACAGTTTTTTACTAGCATGCTGGATAGTAAAGTTATTTTGGAGATATATGCTGACATTTTGATTGAGGGATAGCGAAGGTTTTTAAGTAACATGTTGGATTATAAAATTATTTTGTTGATGCTGCCATTTGGTTATTGGATTGTTAAGTTATTTTAGAGATGCTGCTTGTTGACTAATAGAATCAATTGTGGCAAGCAAGTTGTATATTTTATATTTTCAACTTGAACAAAATACTACTACAATTTGAGCAAAGTGTGTATTCTTGGCATATGTATATGTTCAGATTTAAAATGTTAAGTTTGACATTTATGATAGTAAGTTTGAAATTTATTTTGTATATGTTCTAATTTTTGTCTCTTATCTTAATATATTACATTAAGAGTTATAGAACATTCAAATTTCAAATGAATACAAAATAGGCAAACAATATTAGAATTTGGATTCCCACAAGAATCCATTCTCCACGGGGATGTGGGGATAATTTTCCCTGGTTGAGACTGGGGTAAGGAGCGAAAGGGTACTTCCCATCATCACTTTGCCCCGTTGTCATTCCTATATTGATTGCTCTTACTATTCAAAATTTCTAGGTCCAAACCTGGCTCTAAGGACATTTTTAATGCGTGCTATAATCATTTACTTCCTTATGCAATTTGCTTTGATATTTCTATTATTTTGCATTAAATTATTTAATCAACAACTATATGTTGATATGTTGATTATTTCGTCCTCTTGGTAGTATATTCTAATCAATTTTGCCACTAAATATAGTAAAGAATGATGTGCAACATATATGATCAGTATATAAAGATAGTAACCACAAATAATGTGATACTGAAGTGGTCAAAAGCAAAGGCATTAATAAAAATTTTATATACAGATATAGCTAGAAACAATTCCATAAAAATAATAACTTGGTAGCAAGAAGTTAACTTATGTTCAATCTTCTTAATGTAGACTATAATGAAATATTAGTTGTCACTGAGTTAACATTATTTAGCATAAATTATATTTTATTAATAATATTATGACAACATTGTAAAGATGATAACTTGGTAGCAACAAGTTGACTTATATTCGACCTTCTTATTGCAAACTATAAGGAAATATTAGTTATTATCGAGTACTCATTATTTATGATAGATTATGTCTTATTAATGATAAAGAAAAATACATACACACTCCTTCATTTTTACATTGTTTGCAAATACATGTCCTTAATTATAAAAGTCGACAAGTACATTTTTTCAACTATTAGAACGATGTAAATACATCCCTTTCATCTATTTGCCATCAAATGTTTATAATTATGTAACTTTCACATGATTATTATTATAAATGGATCTTTTAATTGGTTGTTTAGATTAACTCAATAACAATAAAAAAATAAAGCTTTATTCTACTAAGTGAGGTTGGTTATCTGGATGAAATAAAATGAAAAACTTATACAAATTAAATAAAAGATCAAGTAAGGAGCTACAAAATGGCATTACTCTGAACTAAAATCTTGACTTATCAGTGTCTTAAGGGTTGCTTTTTGTATTACACTACATCAAATTACTAGAAGTAACTCATTTAGCTAATTAAATAATAGAACAACAACAAATATAATATGATCCATTTGTCTCTTTCATTAAATTTTATGATGGTATATCATAGATTAAACATCAAAGAAGATAGAGTCAAACCAAAATTGATGAAGTGCAAAAAAACTCACCAATTAGAAATTTCAAGAGATTATGAAGGAATTACACTAAGTTGTATCACATATATTATATTTATAGAACTGCGTTGTCACAATCAATTATTCAAATTACAATTGATCTCTGTATGTATGTAACTAAGCAATCATTCAACCATTTATGTCTCATATGGTTACACATTTGACTCTTTACAATATTCATTGATGAGAAACTACTTCTAACCATTGAGTTGCAATAGGTAAGATTAGAGCTCAAATCAAAATTAAATATACTAATAGATATGTAATATGCTTTCTAGTTTTCACTAACAATTCATAAAGATCACTTGTTCCATTCAGCTTTGAGAACTAATCATTAGAATAAACATCAATAATATAATTTTCAAGTTGACTATCAAGTTCCATTAAATCAATTGAAGAAGTTTTTGAGGGATAATTGAGCCAAATAAATCAATTTTTCCTTATCAAATGCAAAAAAGGGATCTTCACAAAAATTTGCCAAGCTATAAAGGTGCAATTGCTTGAGAGGGTGTATTTTTTGTGTTATCTAAGAAGCTCCATTGATTATCATATAGAGCATTAGGAAGAAAAGCTACGCAATGTGTAGGCTTGGAGTTGGAGGCTTGTATGTGGAGAATGAAATCCACAAATAACTTGCTGATTGCATTTGACACCCATTAGGCCATTACAATATTCATTCGTTCTTCATTCTCCATGGAATGGTTGTGGTGGCTACATGCTTCCTAAAGCAATGCATTAATCACAACCTAAAAGCTTCTTTCACTTTTTTATATCTTTTTGTCATTTTTTATTAATACAAAAATTAAATTAAGCACATGGTATTAATGTAATAGGACTCCACTTTTTAATAATTAAAAGATTCTAATGTGAATGACATTGGTAGCGAGGACAATTTTAAGAATTTAATGTGGGCAATCATTACATATATGTATATATATAGCATAGGACTTTTCAAAAGTTAATGAGGACATTTGCCTCCACAAGGTTATACGTGGATCCACCCTCGGCTAAACCTCTAAGGGAAGCCTCCATGAAAGCTTGAGCTCCCTTATCTCCTTTCCTTAGCTACCAATCTCTATTTCCTTTTAGCTTTTGATTCTCCGTCATTTTTTCTTTTGGTAAAAAGATGTCTTCCACTCTTCTATGGTAGCATGTGTAAGATGCATTCATGGTGTTTAATAAAGAATTGGAGTTGATTTTGGTGTCTTACTATCTTGTGACTTGAAGCATACTTGGAGCCCCTCTCATCAATATTCTAGTTTGCTCTCACTTTTGGTGATTGATTTGGTGCTATCATGGGTGATTTGTTTCTTTTATTTGGTTGAAGATTTTCACCACTGTTATCTAAAAAATTTTGTGGACATTGGCAAAGGTTTTTTCTTAATTTTCTTCTTTATCTTATTCCTATAGGCTTTGGAAAAAAGGTAACATTTTTTAACCTTAGAGTTTCAACTATATCTCATAGAATACTTGGATTTTTTTGGCAATTTTGGTTTTGTTGGCTTCCAATTTGAGTACTTTACAAATTTCATGTTAGCATTTTGGCTAAAAATGTGTGCAAGTAGCTCAAAATGTCTTAAAAATGCATGCTGACCATCAAAGTATGTAAACTTCAAATCCAAGTTTTAGCTTTTGTATTTTGACTGTATCTCATTGAATACTTGGATTTTTTGGTCTTGTTAGCTTCCTTTTCGAGTGCTTTACAACTTTTGGGTTGATATGTTTGGCTAAAAATGTATTTAAGTAGCTCGTAATTTCTTAAAAATGCACACTATGTGTCTGAATGTGTAAGTTGGAAACCAAGTTCTAAGCTTTTGTAATATGGCCATAACATGTTGTATACTTTGATCTTTTTGACAATTTTTGTCTTGTTAGTATCATCTTTGAGTGCTCTAAAAATTTTATGTGACATTGTTGGCTGAAAATGAATGGGAGTAGTTCAAAATTGCATACAACCATAACAAAAAGCCTATGATTTTAGCCTTTGTAATATGATCTTATCTTGCTAGTTCTTGGAATTTTTGGCATGATCTTAGCTTTGTTATTTTCATTTTTGAATACTTTACAATTGTTATGTTCACAATCTTGGTTGAAACTACCTGTAGGTAATTCAAAATGTGTTAAAATTGCATACTACCATGAGTGAGCTTACATGCTCGCATTCGGAGTCTTAAGCTTTGATATTTTTGGCATAATTCTCTTCATACTTAGAGTTTTTGTATGATGTTTATCTTATTGGCTTCATTGTTGAAAGATATGTAACATGTATGTAAATGGCTTAAAATCTAGCAAAAATGGAAATTGTCCAATTCTATTTGAACTCACCTTGAAGTGGATTTTGGATCAAGTTGCACTAATTGGGCCATCATTTTTAAACAAATGTATTTGGAAATAATCATTAATTTGTCAATATTTCGTTAAGGATCTCATATGTTCTCTAAACAAGAAACATTTATTCTTAAGTTAACTATACTCTTCACTCTTGAGGTTGGATGAAATAATACTGAACTTTAAACTAGTTAAAATATTACATTTCATACCATTGACTTACATTCTTAATGGTCAACTTTAACACTTTTTTATAATATAAAATGTAATGAATTTTTATTATGATTATTTCAATTAGAGTACACTCAATTCAATTCAATTTTGCATTTTTTTCTATCCCAGTTCTTCTCTTTAATTCTCACTTCTACTTTTTCTTCGTTTAAAACATTTATTGGACTATATTTAGTGATATTCTTTTTTACTTAAATGAAGTTATGATTTTTAGTCTAAATCTTGTTATTTGTCAAAATAAACTAACAACTGTGCTTATCAAAATAAAACCCCAACTCTTACTAGCATGTATATCCATTTACCGTGAGCAAGTATGAACATTTTTACATAGTTTACTTTATTAAATGACTTTAGTTAATATTGTTATTTTAAAAAATGAAAATAATAAAAATTTTAAGTTTTATATCTTCGAGTGTTACTTGTAGACACCTGATTTTATCCGAATTTTAAAAAAATAAAATCAAAATCAAAATCAAAAATACAAAAAACCAAACAAACCCAACCAAAAGGTTCAAAGCAAACTAAAACCAAACCAAAAGCCTAAAACAAAACAAACCCAATCAAAATGAACCAAAATTAAAATAAGCCCAAAAATGAAAACAAAAATTAGAAAAAAAAACAAAACAAAACAAAAATCAGAAAAATAAAAGATGAATGAATGATTGAAGGACAAAGAAAATAATGAACAAAGGACAAAGAAAATAAGAAAATTGTGAATAAAAGACAAAGAAGGAAGGAAAATAATGAATAAATGTCAAATAAAGGATGTGAAGATGGTGAAGAAAGTAGGAAAATGCTGAAAGAAGAGAAGAAAATGATGAAGAAAAAAGAAGATGATGAATAAAAGTCAAAAATTAGGTAAGAAAATGAGAATTAAGAGTAAGAAATTAACAAAAAAAAAGAAAAAAACCTACAATTAAACCACTATAAATAGCCCATCTAAATCTCCCAAAGACACACAACAAGAAGCATCCATCAGACACAACAAGCATCCTTCAACTTCATATAGCCATTCCCTTTCACTTTCCACAAACCCCATCTTTTCCCAAAAAAAACCAAACTACAAACCCCTCTTAATCCCTTTCCAAGCATCACTCTTGCACTCGTAGCAACCCCGCCACCTTGCCTCTCAGCCACAAAGCTTAAACGTACCCCTCCACAAACCAAAAGCACCCATCATCCCTCTATCGACTGATGCTCATCACCTATACCTGTCAACATAAAGAATCCTCCCTCCGTCACTCAAATCGTACGCCGGTGAGGCCAGTAAGGAACCCCAGCTGTATAGCCGTTTCCTCACTGCTCTTATCCTCCATCCCCATAATCACCATCCAAATGCACCACTCCTCTTCATGTTAGCACCTCAGGATCCCAACTCAGCTACCAGAGAAGTTATCGCGCCACTGTTGAATGTCACATTGCCAACTTTGCCTTCTCTAGTACCGTGCCACCCAAACAGTAGAGGACACCCCGGAAGAAGCTTGCTACGTCTCAGCACTGATTCCAAGTCCACCACCTTGCAACAGCTCTCTTTCTACCCTCGTGAGCTTCGTTCACATAGTCTAGAATCTCGGCACCTCACCAGCATCTTCACCCGTTGTCCTCTATTCACTCCGAAGGAACCCAATGCCCTCAAGCACCTTCATTCTTGCACTCGGTGTCGTTGCCTAGTGCCGCTGTTGTTCCTGCTCTAACGTAGCATTTCAATAGGTGTCGACTTCATTTCCGTAGCATCGCGCCATCCCTCGTAGCCCGTGCACGGTCCACTCGCTGCCAGCAACCAGAAAGGTTGTGCTACAAAACCAGAGTTGCACCCCTACTGGAAGTCGTTGTTACTACAGTGACGTGTCCATCAAAGTTGTTCGTTCCACAGTAATGCTACCGAGAGTCACGTTGCAGAAATTCCTTGTACCACCATCATCGAGGGACACAGCCACTGCAAAATTTTGGAAGTCAGATCTTTAGAGTAAGAGTCCAGGGTTGAAAGCTTCATTTGCTCCCTGCAAACTCTTGCCACCAATCCTTGGCGTTACTAGAACCTTCGAGCTGCTGCTATAGAAGACCCGGTTGCTACCCTACGGCCCTCTCTATTCGTGACTGTCCGACGTTGAGCCTCTATAGCTGTTGAGTCGTCGACTACTTCGGGTCTGTCCATTCCTATTTATGTTTTGCAGCTGAAAGGTACACTGCTCCCATTCTTTCTTTTTGCTGTCACGTTATTAGGTCCTTATAGTGAATATAGTAAGAATGGGGTAGTGTGTTGATAAAATAAATTATAATGATTTAATAATGAAAGCTTCAATTTGTACATTTTCTTTTTTTGATAAATTCTATATGTAAAAAATCCAAAAATAAAACAAGTTATATCTTTGTAAATAAAAATAAATAGATGTTCATCTAAATATCATAAAACTTTCTCCTTCATTTTACATGATTATTTTTTAGAAAACCCTAGCTTGAATAAAATGAGAACATTTCTTTAAAATTACTTTCATGATCTTGAACTGAGATGAGAAAATGAAATTTTTGGTTATTATTTTTAGAAACTTATAATTTAGAGTGAAAAGAAAATTTTATTTAAATTATTAAAGAGATCAAATTAGAAGGGAAAAGGAAATTTTTTCAAAATTATATTTAAAAAAAAAACCTAATCTGGAATAAAGATGAAAATTTTCAGAATTATATTTTTAAAACCCTGATCTGGAATAGAGATGGAATTTTTTCAAAAATTATTTTTTAAAAACCCTGATCTGAAATAGAGAAGGGATTTTCCTGAAATCATTTTCAAACCCCAAACTGGAATAGAAAGAGGATTTGCATGAAGTGATTAATTAAATATTCTAACCTAGAATGGGTAAGAATTATTTTTCGACAATATTTATTTAAAACCAATGTTAATTAAATCAAGTAAATTAATTAGATCATTTTAGTACCGAAAGGGCATTAGGGTGCTAACACCTTTCCTAAAACGTAACCAACCCCCAAACTCAATCTTTTAAATGTAGACCATTTTTAATTAGGTGTCCGATCTCATCTTAGATAACTTAGGTCGGTAGCGACTTCACAAATCACAAAAACAAAAATTTTTAGGGTTGACATTACTAAAATTATGAAAATTACAATTTATAAAATAGAAAAATTCATATGCTTGCCTATAAATGTAAAGGTTACATGCAATTAGTTAAGTTTTTTTTTTTAGGTTTCATTACATTAAATTTTAGTTTATCATATATATATATATTTATATCTTTTTTATTCTTATTTTACATTCTTTACCACAAAAACTCGGAATTTCAATTTAAACAATTTTTTATAAGTAAATAGACTTCCCTCATGCAATATATTATATTTTGGCGAGCTTATGCAATATATTTGCATTTAATAGTTTAATTAATAAAAATCATGTAACACTTTAAGATTTTATTTATTATATCAAGCTTTCATTATATATTTATAAATTTAATATATGTAAACAAGGATTATTCTTAAACAAGTTAGATAAGTACTTAACTATTGTTAGATAGAATATCTCATTGCAACATGTTAACAGTTAGTTAATTCAATTAAAAGAGAGAATGTGATATTTTGATGAGTTTTGAGTTAAGTGTTATTGCATTAAATCTCAAAGGTGGAAAGTATAATTTATTCTTTATTCTTTAATAATTCATCATAAAAGTGAAAGGGTCAAGGGCTCCCTAAAAAGATAGGACACTTGTTGATTCTACTACATTTGTTGGAAATAACATGAATGCTTTATTGTGATTATGAAACTAGAATTAATATGGATGTTACTTATTGGTTTGGAGCATTCCATTGGTGAATTAGTGACTTTGATTGATGAATATTTATAGATTTACTTCTTGTGAAAATAACTTTCTCAATCTATTGATAAATTTGTATATTTTATGACTATGATACCTTATTTACTTGAAAAACTATGATTTCTTAGACAAAAATATTGTATATTTATAAAAAAACAAATATGTTATTTCAAAGGATAACATTCCACAAAATCGTATAGTAGAATGGATAGAGCATGCTTGCACACTCCCATTAGTGGGAGAAAATGGAGAAAAATTGGTAGCAACTTTCTTACTTGAGAATGATCCAAAATGGAGGGCATTAGTTTTTGTCGTAGTGTGATACATGGATGTGTCAACATTGGAATCTTGTATACAAATGGATAACATAAGATTATCAATAAAAAGTATAATTTTTATATTAGACTATTATACTCATGTAAGTGATAAAAAATATCAAACCTAATAATGTTGTCACTTGTGAAAGTTAATACAATTGAACTTCTTGACAAAGGTTCAATACCTTAAATCAAGTCATAGATAAAAGTGTTAACAAAAGAAAAAAGATAAAGTAATATAGTTTTTTGTTGGTCTTTTCAAAATATTGTCCGTCTAATAGGCAAACTCAGGGCAACCTGTTTAAAGTGTTCAAACCCTACTACTTGAGCCAACTCACATTGGTAAGTGATATAGTTTTTAACTATTAAAACATTAAGCATGTGTTTAATATGTAGAATGTTGAGAGATTCTATGAATATGAGGCTAAAATGGTTAATTCCTACGTTTAGTACAAGATTTGTCCTAGAAATTGAACTTTTTCAAAAATGAATGATTCTCATAAAATAAGGAAATTTGATAACAATGTGGGGGTCATGGGAATCTTGATATTCACCTGATAAGAATATAGATATTACTCAAAAAGAGTATACTATTCCATTTAATAGAGTAATTAACTGCTTTTATAGTAGTCTAATAATGATGGTGATAGTAACAAAAGTAGTAATAGTGTTGGTGGTGATAATAGTCTAATTGTGGTAGCAGTAACAGTGTTGACAATGATAATAGTGGTGCCATTAACAATGATGATAACAACATGACCAACATGCCTACACAAAATGCTATGGCAGAGCTAGTATGCCTACACAAGATGCCATGGCATGGCTAGCATGCTCATGCAAGATGCCATGGGATTGTATGATTGTCGACACAACAACATCAACGATAGTGGTGATGATGAAGATGGCAACTGACATGAGAGTGACAATAATGATAAAGATGATTGTAGTGGTGGTGACGGTTTATACATGGCAATAGCGGTAATAGCAAAGGGGATGATGAAAATGGTGGTACATTACTGCTAGTTTGACAATGGTGGTTATGGTAGTAGTTATGTGACAACATTGATAATAATAATGATAAGTGATGATAATAATTGTTGTGGCAATACAGATAAATTAGGAGTTTTTAATTAAATTTTATTAAAAAAATTGAATTTTATGATTTTAAAAGTATTTTTGAAAAATATTATAATATTTCTAAGAATGTTAATGATCAAACATGAGAATCCTAACTTTTTAGAAATACTCATTGACCTTACTATGATAAAACAAATAAACAAAATACATTTTCAAGAATTTTTTTCTTGGTTGTAAGATTTATGAGAATATAATTTAACATAAAAATCTTAAATTTTAAGTATCAAACGTAGCCTAAAATCCTAAGACATAAAATCCCACTATAAGTTTCTTTATATTTGGTGAGAAATGCTGAAGGTGGTGTTTTCCTTTAATCTTGAGTTTTTATTATAAATTATGTCATTGTATAAATTATAAATCCAACCTATAAGAGTGTAATATTTGGATAACTGTCACAATATTATTTTGCTTTTTTAAATATTTTATTTATAAATATTATTTTTTAAATTTTTATTCAAATTATTATAAGTAAAGAAAGTTAATTTTTGAATAAAGAGATATGTTTTCAAATAATTTAGAGTAAGTTATACTATATACTTTTAAGATTTATTTATATAATAATATATTTTAAATTTAAATAAATATTATACTGATCACTTTTAAAATTTATTTAGATAATAATTTATTTTAAATTTAAATATATGTTACACTATTGTCGACATCGCGATGCGGGATTGTGGCGACCGGGAAAGATTAGGTATAAATGGCAATGATTGTGGGAAAATGGGGGTTTGAAGAAAGTTATAAAAACTTTTGGAGCCACCACTAATCTAATTTTAAATGGTGAGATCGGACACCGAGATTATGGTCTACGTCACAGAAATCAAGTTCGGGGGTTGGTTACGTGTAGGGAAGGTATTAGCACCCCTACAGCATCCTTTCGGTACCACATTGGATTTTGTTGCTTTTAATTTTAAACTTGTGCTTTATTTTGCCTAAAACATATTTATTCATATTTATCTCTTTTATTCTTTTATTTTGGTGAGATTTCTAGAGAGAAAGAAAAAAAAAGTTGCGACATTTACGTTGAAGGAATTTTATCAATTTCTTCAATGCAATCCATAACGTAAGTATCTTGAAAAATACAATAGCAGCTACTTTTGTCAACTGCCTGTATTATGGCACTTGGAGGGATAGGATTTTAAAAACCAGGTTTGGATTCTAGAGAAAGGTATGGGGCTTTACAATGAGGATATTGATCACGTTATGTGAATTACATTAATTTCTTCAATATAATTCATAACGTAATTCTCTCAAGATAGTCAGTTATAGTCACTTTTGTCAACTGTCCCAACAACCATCATTGGATTAATCAGGGACTTAAAGTTTAAGGACATTTTGAAATGTAAATAATTTTCCTAAAATCCTTTGTATCATTTTTTAGTAAAATTATGACTCTAAAATTTTGTATCTTTTAGTGTAATTTTTTTTCATTTTTTTATTTTTTTTAATATTTTAATTATTATTTTATTATTTTATTTAAAAAAATGATATATCGCGGCAGGGGCCAAAGCCCATGCCGTGATTGTTGAACTTCCTTCTTCACGGCATCTCTCCTAATTTCTCTTTTTTCTTTTTTTTTATATCACATATAATATATTTAAATAGTGATACTGATAAATTTATGATACTTCCTCTATTCAGCTTTCAATATTTTTTAAAAAATAATATCAAGTTTGTTAGATTAAATGACATGACTAAAATAATTTTTTATAAAATCAATTTTTTCTACATTTTTTGAAACAAAATAAAAAGACAGAAATAATACAGTTAAATGTTACATTCTTTACCCAAAAATTTTGCAATTAGTACCAAAAATTTTCTTAAAAAATGCTTATTTCAACTGCACACTTTCTTTTATTTTTCTAGAATATTTTTTTATTTTTGATTTATTTTCAAAAAGACAATTATTGGGTGCACCCTTCTTCTTTCAGAAACTACGCTCGTAGGCACAGTTTCGAAAGGTTTCAGAGTGCATGGCTCCAGTTTTGGAGCCATGCAGTTTGGATCTCACTGAAGCTAGTGTTCACTTAAAACTCACAATAGTATCATAATAATATTCCAAATAGAGACATAAATCAATGAAGGACAAAAATTCAAACAGTCCAAGAATAGAGGAGATATGTTACCGAAGTCTCTGCTTCAACTCTCCTTCGGCCGGGACTCTCATTTCTGCACATGGTTTGGGTCTCTCGAGCCTCTTATACATGGGTCACCAACTTCCAGTCGTTAGCTCTTGAAAATGGAACCAAGGGAAAGAAAGTTTCCTCTCTGTTTTCTGCTTTTAATGGCTTTCCAGATTTTCTCTCTAACCCTTCACTCGTCTTTGTTTTGTGAGTTCCTTTACTGCTCTCTATCGTGTTCTCTGTTTTTTCTCCTTTTAGTCTCTTGGATTTCTTTTTTTTCTTGGGGTTCTCTCTAACTTTGCACTCGTGCTCTCTCTAACTCTTGCTCTCTTGAGCTCCCTCTCCCTTCAGTGCTCCTTCTCCGTCTCTATTTAAGTTTTTTTCTGGCATTCCTCTCCCTTCCATCCAGACAAATCCAGGGTGAGCCAATGATTTGGCCCAAGATACCTCCTATGACTTCCATCAGTTTTCTTCCAGTGAAAAAAGGCTGGGAGTAGGTGAATAAGTTGTACCACTCGTGATACCCTTACTGGCTTCTTCTTTGCTTAGCTATTTTGGACCTCTTCTTTTACTGCCACAGGAGCCTTTCACTCGACCAAAAATAAACAGAAGTGACTATCCTTCCTGGAGGGATCCCATGGAGTGGTTGGCACATTTACACGCAAATCCGAGAGCCACATGAAATTCTGCAGAGTTGCTTGCCATTGCCAGCATGTGATTCCTAGCCTCTTGTTTGATTCATGGAGTCACGTAAGCTGATGCCCTCTTTCCCAAAATTTTGATTATTTTTGATTTTTAATATTCTTCTTCTCTTTTTTTTTCTTTTTAATTAATTTTGATTTATTATTATTATTATTTTAAAAGAATCATGCATAGGTTTATCTCAATTTTTTAAAATCCGAACAAAATTGAGTGTCTACAACTATTAACCTTTAACATTTATTTATATGACATTGCTTCTTAAATTTAAATAAATGTTATACTTTGTCCAATATTAATTAGTTAACTTACATAAATATAAACATATTCTAATAAATTATTTTTTCTTACTATGATTAGATTATTATATTTAGTTATTTATAATTAAATAATGATTAAATCTCATTGCCCTCCATGATTTTAAATACTCTTACAAGTTAGTTGATAAATTTTTAAGTGAGAGGATTTGAACTAATCATTAACTAATACTTATATTCTCCTAAATGTATAAATGCCAACAATTCATAATGAAAGTATTTATTTGTACAAGTTATATAAATAATTTAACTCTTAATATATTTCAAATTAATTTAAGCTTATTGTAAAATATGTATTAAAAAATGATAATCAAAGATTAATCTATTATACATATTATAAATAATTATTTTTTTATATATATATTTAAATTTAAAGTTGATTGTCCTATAAATTAACCTTAAAAATAAATAATATAATATTTATTTAAATTTATTATATAGTATTGTATAACTAAACTTAATATGAAGGTAATATTATATTTATTTAAATTTAAGATAATTTATCTTATAAATAAATTTTAAAGGTTTGCAGTATAAATTATTTAATAATTTAAATTGAAAGGATGTTTTGATATTTTTATCCTCTTAAAAAATATAAAATATTTTCACAATTAATATATCTTTTAAAAAGTTTAAATCTAGCATTAAAAAAATGTTGACAAAAGTTTTTTTAATTATTTTTGCTAAAATTTATATCTCTTAAAATGAATTTTTGTAAAGACAATTATTCTAAACCAAGAAGCAGCCTTCAAGCACAGAGGTGAAGCGAACAGTCGCGTTGAAGAGAGAAGAGGCAGGAGGGAGTATAGAAAGAAGCCGTAGACAGAGGAGAGTTCTCATTCTCTCTGCTCGAGGGAATTGAAGCTAAAAGGGACTGATTGCAAGGCGGAGGCGTCATTGTCCTTGCTACGCTGTTACTCGTTATTCTTGAGGGATTTACGGCGTTGAAGGCGACGCTTCTTTATCTTGCGGCGGATTGAATCTTGTTCTCTCAAGTCGCTGGTTCTGAGTATTGGCGGCTCAATCTTAGAGAAGTGGTATAAGTGGTGAATTGAAGAGTATTTTGTTTCAAAACCTTCGGTTCAGGTAAGCATTATTTGATTCCCATCATATTTGTCACTATTTGAACAAACTGGTGGTGCTACTTTGGTTTTTTCTGTTATGACATTTCAATGTGCCCATGTTTAGAGATTGTGGGGAGTGTCTGATTCTAGCGTTTTGGTTTCGCTATTATGTCAAATTGGGTTTTAACCAGCGTGCTGTTGATTGATGAGTATGTTTCAGTAATAGAGTTCTGAATCACTATATTTAGGCCATTGGATGCTTGTTTCCGCAATCGTTTCTTTGTGCTTTACTGGTTTGATTTCTTTCTTTGTTCTTGCCTACCTGTAGTCTTAACTGATTATAATCCCGAATTTTTGTGCCTGTTGAGGTGGCCTTTTGACACCCATAGGCTAATTTTGGGAAATGTTTTCTTGAAGCTCCGGTTTCAAGACAGAAATTTTATCTCAAAATGCCGATTCAGTGGTCCTCAGGTTTCACTACACACAACATATGAAACTGGCACTAGAAGTGCCTGTTTTAATGACATTAGATGTGTTTTTTTTAATCAAACAAAGCCTCTGCAATGTGCATGTTAGCCGTAACTCTAATCTGAATCCAAAAGCTCTGAATTGGTGTGGGGCTGTATCTGTTAGCTTACAGCCTCAGATCAACATAGGGCTTCATCATCTAAAATTTTCAGCTCCCAAATCTAACCCATTTAGCTCCAGTTTATGTCCAAAGTTGCATCAGCTTTTTAGCACTATCACTAGTTGTCATCCTCTGGCAGCAGTCACTTTAATAAGTTGAGCTACAGACTTCAGAATCAGGAACTGTCAGTGGCATGTGATTCCTAACACTTAAAAATTTCATTCCATTACAATTCCAGCCCTAAATGCCATGCTCTTTATCTACCAGTTTTAATCTGAAGTTGCATACGTTTTCTGCCATAGTTCAGATTTTAGAATTTTTCTTGAATGATAATGTGCTTACACCTCCTTTCGCCAATTTAGAACTACTAGCATTTTTGTTAATGTGCTTACACCTCCTTGTTCATGACCAGTGGCATTTTTGTAAATAACTTGAGTGGTGTCATTTCATTAATGGCATTTTCGTAAATAATGCATATTGCTTTCTGTTAGACACCCAATTAGGAAGGTATATCAGAGGAGAAGAGGACAGAATAGAGAGGGTATTAGGTGAGGGGACCAAGTGACCAGGGGGACACGTGTAAGGGTATGCTGTTGCAACAGCTGTAGTGGCTAACTTCGTTAGTGGGCAGAAAATTACATAAAAGTGAGGGAAGGAGAGAGTGAGAGGTAGGCGGAATGGTACTGGTTATTAGGGAGGTTGTGGCACCTTGAATCGCCACTGGGTGGGAGGCACCATTTTGGGGTTTATTGGAGCATTCTGCTGCTCCTTTGTAATTTCTTCCTTTCCAGATTATATAAATTGTTCTTCTTTTTGGTTTAGTGTGTATCAGTTGGTATCAAATTAGTTGAGGTCTGGGTAATGGTTAGCACTAGGATGGATAGCTGAATGGATTTGATAGAAAGGGAGGTGAATGGGATTAAGGGCCAATTAGATAAAATGATGGAGTTCATGATAGAGGTGAAAGCGAGTATGGTGAGGAATGAATAGAGAGATTGAAACTCAAAAGATGGGGGAGAATCACCCTCTATGAAGGAAGAGGTGGGGAGTGGGAAGAAGAATGGGGAAAACAGGGGGGAAATACCGACATGGAAGTTGGAACTTTCCATTTTTTCTAGTGAAGATTCATATTGTTGGATTTTTAGGACAGAGAGGTACTTTAGTGTCATCAGAGTGGAGGAGAAGGAGAAAATAGAGTTAGCCACTATGTGTATGGAGGGACCGGCATTGAGTTGGCTCCAATGGCGAGCATCCCAAGCGCCCATCGTGACTTGGACAAGTGTCAAACAGGAACTTCTTGAAAGGCTCTAACCGTCGCAAAAGGGGAGTGTTTATGAGGAGCTCATGGCATTGTAGCAAACAAGCATGGTGGAAGAGTTTTGGGGAAGCTTTGAGCTACTATCCGCTCGCTTGAAGGAGGTGCCTGATGACTTACTTAGAAGAGTGTTTGTGATTGGACTAAGAGAAAATCAAAGATGAGGTGAGATTGATTGGGCCGAAGCACTTGGCTCAAGTGGTGGCCTTAGCCCAAAGAATTGAAGACCGAAATGAAGCTCTTGAGAGGGCCAGGGACTTGAAGGCCCCAAAAAACTGCTACCCAACCTTCTCAAAATTCAGCCTAAGTGCAAAGAGTGGATTGAAGGGGTTAGGTGCGTATTTGGGTCAAAAGGGTGGATCGGCCAAGGAAATGGAGCACCTAAATCCTAGCACGATCTAGACGCCATTAGGGGTGTTCATCAGTTTGGTTTGGTCAATTTTGTGCAGAAAACCAAACTGGACCGACCATGAAAATTTTGTAAGAAATACAACCGATTGAACCGTGCATTTTTCGGTCAACCGAACCAACCCAAACCATGACTGGTTTGGGTTGGGTGGTTTGGGTTTTGAGCACGGTGGAAAACAGTCCTTCACATTCCTTCACATGCCAACGCTTCAACAACGGTGACCCATTGAACGATGGCTGATTAAGGCGGCATAATAGTGGCTGCATTTCACAATGACCCTTCGATTCAATCATTCAAACAACTTCATTTCAATCTCGGTCTCGATCTCTTTGGGATTGAGCATCGATGTTGAGGAGCAGTCGGGGCTCCCTTGAATTTGTACGATTGAGATGCCTTGAGATGCTTTCACACCTTGATTGTGAACGACTTCTTTTGAGTTCTTGTGACTTTAGCTTGAATGACAAGGAGAGGAGGCTTTTGGAAAAGGGAATGGGCAGTGAAGTGGGTTGCAAAATGAGGGGACTTTTGTGGCATGGAGTTGCTGGAGTAGATGGGAGGAAAAAAGGGGGAGAGAAGAGAGACCGAATGAAGTGTCTAGAAAAAAATGAGGGGACTTTCATGGTATGGAGTTGCTGGAGTAGATGGGAGGAAAAAAGGGGGAGAGGAGAGGGACTGAAGGAAGTATCTAGAAGAAGGGAGAAAAATAAAATAAAGAAAAGTGACAAGAAAAAAAAATAGGAAAGGAAAGTAAAGTGACGGGGAGGAAAAAAGGGGGAGGGGGGCGTATTAAACTGAGATTCGAACTTGGATGGGTTTATAAAATAAGAAGACTGAAGACCACTACTTTAGCACTCAAATCTTATAAAATCTTGCATTATATTATATATATTCGGTTTGGTTTGGTTGGTCTTAAAAGATTTTTCCCAAACCAACAACCAAACCGAACCAACTATTTTAATTAACATTTCAACCGATCTAAATTGAATTGAAGTTGGTTTTTGTCGGTTTTTTATCGATTTGGGTTGGTTTGGTTTTGGTTGATTGGTTTTGTACACCCCTAAACACCATCCATGAGCATTGCAAGAGCGAGATCTGGAAAAGGGAGCTCAGCGAGTAGTGCAGTGAGGCCAAGGAGCTATTGGTGTTTATTGGATGCTGAATTGCAGTCTTGCATAGAAAAAGGCTTGTGCTTCAGATGTGACGAAAAATATTCCCTAGGCCACCGTTGCAAATCCCATCAACTGCAAGTCTTGATAGTGAACGCTGATGAGGAAGTGGGGGAGGACAACCTTGGGGGAGGAAACGAAGAGAAGGACACCGAAGGCCACCATTGCAAGCTGTTAGCCAACATTGTGGCGTGTATGAACTCCTTGAAGACCCTGAAACTCTTAGGGGAAATCAAAGTACAATCGGTGGTCATGTTGGTTGATGGGGTGCATCTCACAACTTTTGTCTATGGAGGTGATTTAGGAGCTGAACTTGCGGGTGGAAGGGAAGAGAAAATTCTCAGTGACCATGGGGCACGGCTACCAAGTCAAAGGTTAGGGGGTTTGTAAAGGGGTCATCATGACTGTACAAGGAGTGCAGATAACCTAGTATTTCTTTCCTATGCGCCTAGGCAATATGGATGCGGTATTGGGTGTATAGTGGTTGATGACACTGGGGAAAGTCTCAACAAATTGGAGCACACTCCATATGAGTTTCAGATTGGGAGGAGAGAAGATTTTGTTATGGGGAGATCCTTCGTTGACTAGGAAGGCCATTTCGCTGAAGGCCATGACAAAAGTCATTCAGGAGGGCAGTCCAGCTTTCTGGGTGGAATATGGGGCAATTGGACAGGCACAAAAGCCTGCAGAAAACTGCTGTACAGAAATATAACGGGTGTTGGAAGCTTTCTAGGATTTATTTGATGTGGCCCTACGATTGCCACCAAAATGGGTCCATGATCATGCAATTAGACTCAAGGAAGGGGTGAAACCACCTAATCTGAGATCTTATTGATACCCGCATGCCTAGAAAAATGAAATAGAAAAGATAGTGAAGGAGTTGCTGATAGGGGGTGCATTAAACTGAGTATTTGTCCCTTTGTGAACCTAGTTTTGCCGATCAAAAAGAAGGATGGAGGGTAGAGGTTCTGCATCGACTACAGGAGCTTGAATAATATCACCATACTATACAAATTTCTGATGTCCACCATAGATGAGCTGTTGGATGAGCTAGGGGAAGCCACCATATTTTCCAAATTGGATTTGAAATCTCGATACCACCAGACTAGAATGAGGGAAGAAGATATCGAGAAGACGGCTTTTAGAATACAAAAGGGACACTACGAGTTCCTAGTGATGCCCTTCGGGCTAACCAATGCTCCCTCCACTTTCCAATCACTGATGAATGAGATTTCAGACCCCATTTGAGGCATTTCATACTAGTCTTTTTTGATGACATATTGGTATACAGCAAGGATCTCTAGGCACATGTTCAACATTTGACAAGGGCAATGACAATTCTCAAGGAGCATAGTTTGGTTGTGAAAAGAAAAAAATGCTCCTTTGGACAGTCCACAATCGAATACTTGGGTCATATCATTTCAGCTCATAGGGTGGCAGTCGATCCCACGAAGATCAAGGCAATGGAGGAATAGCCAAATCCTAAGGACCTCAAGAGTTTAAGGGGATTCTTAGGATTGACAGGCTATTATAGAGGATTCGTGACTAGCTATGGGGTGTTGGTCAAGCCTTTGACTAGGTTGTTGAGGAAGAACTCTTTTGAATGGAATCAGGGAGCACAAAAGGCTTTTGAGTGGCTGAAAACAGCCATGGTGACAGTCCCGGTGTTAGCCTTAGGTTGAGATAGATGCTTCTGGCACTAGCATTGGTGCGGTCCTTGTGCAAGAAGGGAGGCCAATTTCTTTGATTAGTCTTGCCTTGTTTGACAGGCAGAGGCTCAAATCAGTGTATGAGCGGGAACTAGTGGCCAATGTGTGGGTGTTTAACAAGTGGAGACATTACCTGATGGGTAGGCACTTTTTGATACATATTGATCAAAAAAGCCTAAAACTCCTTATGGAACAAAGAGTGCTGGAGGGGGAACAACAAAAATGGGTTATGAAGTTGCTTGGTTTTGATTTTGAGATCCAATATAAGAAGGGAGCCAAGAATAGGGTGGCTGATGTGCTTTCGCGGCAATTTGAGTGTTTTGCACTATCTTGGGTTCACATTGTAGGAGTTGACAGCATTGTGGATGAAAATCAAAAGGATCCCAAGTTGGTGGAAATCATACAGCAGTTGCTTATGGATCCTCAAAACTGTTTGGGGTACGCTTTAAAAAAATGGAAACATATTGTTGAAGGGAAGGTTAGTGCTGCCCAAAGAATCCCCATTGATCTCCGAATTCCTACAAGAATTTCATAGTTCCCCTTTTGGAGGACATTCTGATTTCTTTAGAACCTACAAAAGGGGAGCATCAGTGCTATTTTGGGAAGGATTGAAAGAAGATGTGAAGGCATTTGTGGCTGGTTGCAAAGATTGCCAAAGAAATAAGTATCAAGCAATGAGTCCAGCAGGTCTTCTTCAGCCCCTACCACTGCCCTGTCAAGTATGGGAGGATAGTTCAATGGATTTTATCACTGGACTTCCGAAGGTTCAAGGGGTGGATACTATCCTAGTAGTGGTGGACCGGTTGACCAAATTCAGCAACTTTCTACCTGTGAAACATCCAGTGACAGCAAGGTCAATTGCTGAGATCTTTGCTAGAGAAGTAATTAGATTGCATGGATATCCACGGTCCATAGTGTCCGACCGAGACCCCATCTTCACAAGCAATTTTTGGTCCGAATTGGCAAGGGTGGTGGGTACCAAATTGAAGTTGATCTTAGCTTATCATCCACAAACTGATGGTCAAACCGGAGTGGTCAATAGGAGTTTGGAGACTTATCTCTGCTGTTTCGCCAGTAATCACCCTAAACAATGGTTAAAATGGTTATCATGGGCTGAGTATTGGTTTAACACTTTCGATCACAGTGCAGCGGGTATGACACCTTTCAGGGCTTTGTATGGGAGAGAACCACCCAATCTACATAGATGGGTTGGAGGAGGAATGGAAGCTGTCAACAGCCACATCAAGGATAGAAATAGCATTCTTGATGAGTTGAAACACAATCTACTTAAAGCCCAAGATAGGATGAAAAGATATGCAGATCAGCATAGGAGGGAGGTCCAATTTCAGATTGGAGAGCAGGTTTTCTTGAAGTTACAGCCTATTGACTGCGATCCTTAGCAAGGTGGCCAAATGAGAAGCTTAGCCCCTGCTTCTATGGGCCTTTCACCATCATTGGCAAGGTTGGGGAAGTAGCTTGTAAGATGGATTTGCCTCAAACATCCAAACTACACCCAGTTTTTCATGTGTCCCAACTGAAAGGGGTAGTTGGACCTCGTATTGTCAGCCAACCACTGCCACCCTGGCTCAATGAAGAATTAGAACTCATGCTGCAACCTGGAGAAGTGATGGACATAAGGAAGCTGCAAGATGAAATGATAGAAGTCTTCATCAAGCGGAAGGATCTGCCCACCTTCAAAAATACGTGGGAGGATTTTGCAACCATAGACAACCACTTTCCAAATTTTCACCTTGCAGACAAGGTGAAACTTAAGGGGAGAGGGATTGTTGGACCCCCAATCAGGAAGGTATATCAGAGGAGAAGAGGACAGAATAGAGAGAGTATTAGGGTGAGGGGACCAATTGGCCAGGGGGACATGTGTAGGGGTATGCTGCTGCAGCAACTGTAGTGGCTGAGTTCGTTAGTGGGCAGAGAATTACATAAAAGTGAGCAAAGAGTGAGTAGGTGGAATAGTACTGGTTAGTAGGGAGGTTGGGAGCCATTTTGTGGTTTATCATAGCATTCTGCTGCTCCTTTGTAATTTCTTCCTCTCCAGATTAATATAAACTGTTCTTCTTTCTGGCCTAGTGTGTATCACTTTCATTAATGACCAATTGATTGTATGTAATGACCAAAGTTCATTAGAAAGCATCATTTGGTCATCATTGTCAATAAATTGAAAAGAAAAAGAAACTTCCAACCGGATTGTCTCTTAAAAATCCTATTCTCAAAACAAATTTACCAAACTTGTTTTTGTTCTTTGAAGTTTCAAAACTGTTTTCAGGATAGTTTTACCAGGCAGATTTTTCCGTGCTTTTGTTCTGTAAAATGGTTCTTGAAAATAGTTTTACCAAATAGTTTTTAGAAACAAAGGAAACAAGAACAGAATCATACAGGCCCTTCATCTCTAAGTGAAAACTGAGTTTCAAGGATCTGATCCTGTAATAAATGCTGTAATTAGAGCAGAGGAATTGAAAAGAAATAAACAGAAGATGACCTTGTTTACTGATGAGGAAGCTTACAAATAATCCTGGGACGATAAGGAATCAAGAGTGTAACCACATGGTCCGGTTGCGCTGCATATCTGAAACGAAGACTCCCTAAAATCCTCAAGCAGACCACCACAAAGAGGTCATAAAGACAATCCTGTACCACGAGACATTTTAAAAAAAAAAACGTCAAGTGCTTTGCTCCAACCAAATACACCAGAGAATGGTATAAAAAGCACAGTGCCAAACAATCTTAGCCTCCTTATTTCTTCTGAAACTTTAAAATGAATCATAAGAAACTGCTCCAAAGTAAAGGTTATATATCTTCTTAATCTGCCATGGCAAAAATGATGCTCTATCTAGTTCTTATTTCTTGGGCTTTTCATTCCTTTCCAGGCCTATTATGTTTGTGTTCATTTAATTCATGTTCTTTTCTTGCTTTAAAATTGGATCCTGATTTCTCTGAAAGTAATCTCATTTAAGAAGGAAATAGATGAAAAAGAGCTCTTAGCTTCTTATTGATGCCTACTAGCACTGCAAAGGAGAGAGAAGTTTCTTGAAATTCAGTTGAACAGATCATGAGAGAAATCTGGAATTTTTTTTCTTATGTAAACATATGCTGTAGTTAAATAACACTTAATTGTACATTAAGATGATGGGTCAATCTTAAAATGGACAATAATTATTAAATTGATATGCATGCTGCAAAGTAAGCTAGTAGTTCTAAGAAATAGCAAATTGTTGGAAATTACTGATATAGTACATTACTTGGACTAATCATTTGTTTATAGATTTTAAGGAAGTCATGGATTTAATAAAATTTTCAATGAAGCTAAAGATTGAGGAAGCAAATATTTTATCTGGTCATTGCATGTGTACTAGATGATTGGTGGTTGTTAGTTGTGACTTTTTTCCCCTTTGTGTTCTTTATTTGTTGGAGGTGCATTATAAAACTCTGGTAGTAGGAACTTTGATTTTGGCTGTATCTTGTTGAATGTGTGGAAATATGTCTGCAAAGCAGGTAAAACAAAGGGGAAGAGTATGAATAAGGACAAAATCTTCAAGCTAGCCAAGGGGTTCAGGGGGAGAGCCAAGAATTGCATAAGGATAGCTAGGGAGAGGGTGGAGAAGGCCTTGCAATATTCTTATAGAGACCGTCGTAACAAAAAGCGTGACATGCGCTCCCTTTGGATCCAACGTATTAACGCTGGTAGCCGCCTTCATGGTGTATGTGTTCCACTACTTTTATTCTGTTATAATAATTGTTATGCAGATGATTGATCTTCTCAAAATTCAATGCTTACTTAAAAAATAGATGTATGCTCCTCATGTGTGCACGAAACTTCAATTGTCAATGTAATCCTAGTGCACTGCAACTCCTTTATCTATATATTGTTTATATTCACTATTCATTCTATTCTCATTTCTAATGACTTGAATAATCTCAAATGATTGATGTTTGATCTGCTATCGAAAGTTAGGTTCAATATTAAGAATTTGAAGCAAAATATGATTTTCAGACCTTCCTTTAATTATGATTATTTTAGCTGATATTTGAAATGCAAGAGATCGCAATCATTACAGTAATGCATGCACATAAGAGGTATCTATGACAACAACAAATATGCTCTTCAATTTTTAAAAGTGTAGCTGTGCATGGGTACCTTAAAGTCATGTTATAGTACTGTTTCAGTGACTTTTTCAAGAATTGTCATCTTGTTACTTATGATTTATTGTTTCAATGTTGTATGATGTTATAACTTCCCCACTCTACTATTATGCATGATTTTCTCGTCCTGGCCACTTAGACTTACCTAGAAGACTTTTTCATGTTTTCTTAGGCTCTTTGTTTCATAAGATTATGATTTTCCTTCATTCTTCTGACATAAACTGTGCTTCCTTTCCCCAGTGTTACTTGTCCAACTATTCCAAAGTACTGTTTTATATTAACCTGGGTAATTAATGCTTTCATACTTTGTGATAAACTATCTTTCCTGATCATATGAGGATATCCGTGATAAGAATATAAGTACTTTCTTTCCTCGGAAAGAGAAGGATATAGCAAAACGGAAAAACAAAAAAGAAAGAAAAAGTATGACACAGAGAGAGAGAGAGAGAGAGTTGAGCATCTGGAAGATAAATGGATGGTAAAGTGATCTTCCATATGGCCTTTACATGCATCACAAGATTCCCCTGAATAGTTAAATTTTATGTATTTATGCTTTTTGGTATTATTCATTTAAATTTTAATGCATGACTCACTGAGTTTGTGCATCTTTAATCTGCCTCTTGAAGCTTACTGCAGTTGCTTTGTTTACATTGGTGTTAAAGTTTCTTCATTGAGCTTCAGATTCAGTGAGTTTTGTTTCCTGCATTTTTCATTTGTTTTTGTGCCATGGGGAGATAGGCGGGGTAGTTTTCCCTTGTTTTTGGATTTTGATTAAAATACTTGTGCCCAAGGGCACCTGTCTTGGTATCATTTACTCATTTAGTCTAGATCGTATTATCAAAATGATATTATCAAAACAATAAGAAATGTTTGTTAGAGGAACTATTAATCATTGATTGAGCAAGTGTATTACTTTAATATTCAAAGTCAAATTGCTTTTGAATTTGTACTGCAGTTTTGTGTTTCTCATCAAATATGCCATTAATTATACCAGCTTGGTGATCATACCTGTCATTATTGCAGCTTTTATGAGGCCAGTGACCCAATGTTGGACAAACCTAAATGTTACTATCAGTGGCTTTGTATTTGGAAATAGTCCCACTATTCCCAAAACCTTTTCTTAAACCTATCGGGCCCCATAGACTAAACTATGGGACCCAGCTGATCAAGAGGCTCATACTATTAAGTGTGAGCCTTTTGTTGATGTGAGGTTGTGAGAGAATTTGGATCCCTTAGAGTTAGGGTGTGAATTAAGAGAGATAGAGACACAATTAAAAGAAAAAAATTTAGTGACAGAAGAAAGTGGGACTCGTAGATTAAAATGTAAAATAGAGAGAGAAAGAAAGCTATAAAAGTCAGGGAATACAAGATGTAGGAGATCCAAATCCAGTTGTGGGAATATATTTACTCCTTTGGAAAATAATTGGTCGAATATGTTTAGAAGTAAAACATTGGAATACTTAATTAGCGTATCAATCTTCTCAAAGTTACCACCCCACACAATTCTTGAAAGGAAGAGAACATAGAAGGAGAAACGAGGAGAAATACAAGTTTCATTTATGACCAAATTAGATTTTACTTATATTCTGTCTGGAGTGAGTTCACTTAATTCCTCTTTTTTCCTCTATAATCCTGTATCCAAACAAGGCCTTAAGAGAGCATCATCCAAATATGGAAGTCTTCAGGCTTTGTTTGAGACTTAAGAGGGGAAGGAAAGGGAAGAAATTAGTTGAAAAAGAAAAGGAAGGGAATGAGAGGTTAAATGGTGGCTTTTTCTCTTCTTTCAAATGTCTGTTTCCCTGCACTCCCTAAGTAACTCCCAAACATGGAAAATGCTTCATTTAATTCCTCATTTTTCCTCCATAATCTTCCATCCTAACAAAGCCTTAAGAGGGCATCATCAGGCCTAATTGGGATTCACTCTATACCACTGTGACAAAAGGAGATATTGGGAAGTCTTGGGCCTACATAAACGAAACATTGTATGGTAAGAATTGACTTTGAAACTACACTTTATACCATCTTATTCCCATGTGTCTTTTTGTCAATGGTGACGGAGATAACAATGTACCAAGATTCAAGAATAAGGTGGGTCGGTGATACTTTTAAAACTCAAATGGTCTGAAAATAAGGTGATACTGTGCCAAACAATGTGGGAATGTGTTAACTTTTCTCCATAACCTGATGTCTAATTCGATCACAGATAAGCGCCTCTGTGCATCTAATTTTTTCATTTTTTTTTTAATTGATATATATCATTCTGCATTGACGCTAGGGTGTCTAACCTTCTTTTGTTTATTTTGTCAATTTTATAATTTGCTCTATTTACCAGGTTAATTATGGGAACTTCATGAATGGGCTTATGAAGGAGAATATTCAGCTGAACAGGAAGGTTTTATCAGAACTTTCAATGCATGAACCATATAGCTTCAAGGCACTAGTAGACATATCTCGTAACGCATTTCCAGGAAACAAAAATGTGGTGGTTCCTCCAAGAAAGGTGAACATATAGAGCTTTTAGCATTATACCAATTACTTATAGTGTTTGTTAAAGAGATTCAATAAGGATCCTTGAGATTTGTAATTCTGTGTGTTTTTAAGTGCACTTTATGCTCTTTCCTCCTCTGATCTCCCTTTCCGTTGCTTTAATGTTAGTACTTCTATTAATGGAGGTAATTTTTTACCTAGCCAGATTTGAGTGAGTAGATGGAGCAAACCTATGGTATGTTGAGTGACACTTCAATATAGAGGTGGGAGATGTGAACAAATTTCAAACTTCATCTGGGTTAAGTTTAATTTACTTTTATCATTTTCTTTTCATACATTTGCAAATTTCTATCTTGTTCTCAACTCACATTTCCCTTCAGGCTTCATTTCGATTATGAAACAGGAAAACTACCGTTTCTATTCTGATTCAGTTGGAATTAGAATTGATTTAGAATCTTAAATGTAGGTTTGGATTGCATTATTAATTAAGAACTAACATTGTAATTTGATTTCAATTTTCATTTACTCGGAAAAAACAGATTCCAATTCTAATTTTATTATTTTAATGTATGATGGTTGAAACAAGGTGATATATGTTTGGGTGGTGGAAGTAGTGGTCTAAAAGTAGTAGCAAGTAGCATGAAGGTGGTAGCAGTGATGGTGATAAAAGTGTTAAGCTGCTTCGGTGCTATGAATAGCGAAACAAAAGTGTTCAGCTGCTTTGGTGCTAGGAATAGCGAAATTGATGGTGACCAGTGTTGATGGTTACAAAACGGTGACGGTAGTGATGTTCGTGTATAAAGTGACAATGGTGATGCCGATGATACTAAGGTGGCGGTTGTTATGTTAAAGGGCAGCGGTAGTGATAAAACAACTCTTGGAAAAGATTCACACTAATAAAATTCCCTCTTTTATGACGAAGACAGTTATAGCTCATGAAATGCCTCGGTTGCCTTTGCACAATGAATGTTTTCAAGACAATTATCTTATGGAATAGAGGGATAGAGGGATATAGTAGCGGGATCAAACTTATGAATGGTAAACAAAAGTCGGGGTGGGTCTTTTTCTCCATTTGAAACCGACCTATGATTTTCCAAGGAATCAATTTCTATGGATTATTTGGGTTTGATTAAATTCGGCTAGGTTTTGGTGATTCGTTCATCTCTTTAACCTTTTCTTCCAAAAACTTCAAATCTGTGAATTGAGAAGGAGATTACCCACACCCACAGATTGTGATGGCCTGAAATAAACAAGTAGATGAAGAAAGAAAATTTAGATTTTTTTTCTTCTATTAGATTTTGTTTTCTTTACTCTTTTCACAATATAAAACATATCTTATAAAATAGAGTAACGAGCTTCTTCAAAATCATCTAAAGTGAAAGGCAGGTTTCTCTGTCAATTCCAAGGCTTTTGGTGCCAGCTAGATGAAATTCAAGACATAATCAATCTTCAAAAGCACTTCCAAGCAAAAGACAGTGAAGAGCACTAAAGAAGACACTGACAAAACGGGATAGAATTTAAGCCCAATGCTCAAATAGCGAAACAGAATTTAACCCCAACATTTAACAATGCAGAACACTGGCCCACTTTTGAGGATCCCAAAAGGGGATGGGTAGGAGAAAACAATGGTATAAGGGAAACGGTGGGGGTGAAAGAGGAGGAAGATGAAGAGAAAAACTGAAAAAAGAAAAGAGAAGTTGGTACGGATGGAGATGTGTGAAACGAGTGGTGGTGAACCATAAAAGACATAAGGGATGACTTGAGCGTCTAGCTCATATGGTTATAGTTGATACCCCAATCTCCAGACCTTTCGGTTTGATCCTATCTTCCCCCTCCTTCATCCCAGCCATTAGGTTTACTGTGTAACCAAAAAAAAAAAAAACAAGACATAAGAGATGAGGGAAAATTTGGAAAAGCATGAAAGAGGGTGGGGGAGTCAAGAAAGAGATATGGGAGGGGCATGGGAAACCGTGAAAGAGATAAGAATGGGTGGGTAAACAAGAAAGGAAAAGGTGGGGCAATGAGGTGTGCCGCGGTTAGAGTTGTCAAAAACGGGCCGGCTCACCCCGACCCACCCTGACCCGCATAAGCTTGCAATTAAGTGGGGCAGGAAAGGGCAGGCTAGCTTGCATAATTGGAGGATTGAAAAATTCAAGTCCAACCCACCTTATGACGGGCTGCAGGTTAAGCGGGTCAGCCTGCTAATAATTAAAAAAAGAAAAAATTTGTTAAAAATTGGGATTTATGAATAAATAGTAAATGACTAGCTAAATTTAATATACTAATTTTAAAACAATTGCAAATGAATACAACCAAATTTGCCTTTCAATGATGTACCTAAAGGCATAACCTGGGTTTAACTCGTAATGAACTATATAAACCTTGATTCTATTCATAAAATTGCTAATATGCAACATCATTTTCTAGGTTAGGCTTCAATAATATTACTAATATACATGTACAATAAAACACATGCCTACAAAGACATAAATGTCATGTTCATGTATGTGACAAAACCCAACAATGATGTTATTCAAAATAAATTACATGCTAATTGAAAATAGAGCTATGCTATTATACATTTATACCACTATTCCTATATATGTAATGCTTGAGTTTTGCACCTTAAATTATGATAACATAAAAGCTGAACAACCCAATACAATTATAAAGATAGTATTTTCTGCTTCAAAAAATAATATATAAAGGTGATATTGATGATAGTTATGTAATAACACAAGCTTTATATTATCACCTGAATGACTTAGAATGAGTTGTTGCGTAGTATAATAATTTGTCTTCTCTTTGAGCTCGTCAATTTTTGCTTACCTTTTAACTCGAAGCCTTTTAAGAATTCTTTAGTCGTTGCGGTTACTTATAAAATCATACATTATACATAAGACATTCAAAACATGAGAAAATTATATCTAAACCGCATGAGGATCCTGTTTAAACTGTATCATCCAAATTGGAACCAAATAACAATTATTTGAATTGTCCTCATTTTCCAATTTATATTCATTGATCTTGTTGTCATAATAGCATAACCTACAACAATTTCTTGAAAGTTGAAACTATTTTAAACGACGTATCATTTCAAAGAGAAGTTAAAGTTATGCGGGACAAAACCTGCGGGTTTAACCCGCCCCAACCAGCATTGACTCGTGGGTTATGCGGGGCAGGTTAATGTACTTACGAATAAATGGGCCACCTATATAGTAATCCAATTCGCCTCTTATGCAGAGTGGGGTGGGTCAGAACCATTTTGACATCCCTAGTCATGGTTTTGATATTTTTTTTTAAAAATTTGATCAATAAGATTTATTTTTTTATTATATATCTTTTTTAGTTTTATATTTATTTCTCTTTAAAATTTTTCTGCATTAAGACAGAGGAACTGTATCTATTGTATGAATACTTTTAACTTTGAGTGATTTGTAAGTATATGTTTTCAATAAACAAAATTTAAAAATAAAATTCTCATACTATATATATAAAAATATGAATCATTCCCTCAATTTCACATGGTGATAAATAGTTAACAGCTATGTGACTTACATGATTTCTTTTGATTAGTCGTTTAGGTGATATTTTACAATGTAAACATATTTTCAATGTTGGATTATTTGCAAGTGCAGTATCTCAACAAAAATTTTTGGAAAAATTAAATTAATTTTATGATATACCCATCATGATTTAATAGGTAGGTGAAGCATAGACTTTTGTCCTGAAATATAAGAAGTTTCAGTGCTTAAAATAGGGATAATAGCAAAGATAATAGTTTGGAGTGTATTTGTTAGTGAGTGTGGTCATATTAGAATGAACTTTGAAAGTTGGACTCGATGGATGCGATCTCAGAATAAATATTCTGTGTAATGATACAAGATTATAAGCAAAAAGTATGGTATTATACTATTATCTTTGTGTATGTGACAAATTATCCTTATTATTCCTACAAATTAATTTATTTAAAAAATTTAAAGTATTAACTTTATTGAATTTTATAAATGGACTTCGTAATATTTCTTTCCTCTCATGTAACGTTTTAAAAACTAGTAACATTATCACCTGCAAAAACTAACACTACTACATTTATTAATACACTTAGATAAAGCAATTTTAATTTAAAATATAATTTTTCACATAGGTTAGAAACAACTTTTGAATTTAGTAATGAAAAAAATGTATACATACTTCTTTAACTTTAAATCAATTGTAAAAATATCCCTTTAACTATAAAAGTTAGCAAGTACACCATTATTACTCTCAAAATAATATAAACACACCTCTTTGTACTATTTGTCATTAAATATCAATAGTTACATAATTTTTACATGATTATTAATACACATGACATTTTTTATGGGTTATTTAAATAAATTTAAATTAAATAAACATAATATGCCATGCATTTTGCCTTTAACAATTAACAAAACAAAAAGGTTTAAAGAACCAATAATGTCTAATATATTAAACAAAATATCTAGCATTTTTATTATAACAAGTGGTGTTCATGGATAAAAAAATAGTTAGAGTTATTGAATATCATTATAACAACTGGAAGAGTACAAAGAAAATTAAGGAGAATAAAATAAGAAAAAACCCTGGTTGAAACCATTAGCAGAACATCACTAGAGGTACTTAAATATAATAACCAAAATAAATGAAGCACAAAGCGAACTAACCAATTAAAAACTTAATGAAGAAAATATTAAGAGCAAGATTGAATGTGTGTTTTTATATTAAAAGTAAACAATCTTCTATTATGACTCTTGGGCTTTTTTCATTTCCTTTATTTCCCATGCAAGTTTTTTTTTTTTTTTTTAATTTGAGTTTATCCAAATTGCTAATTAAAAAAATGCTATAGTGCATCAATAATCACATGCAAGGCATATGATTGTTAATATTTAATGGAATATAGATGGAAGGGGCATGTTTACATAATTGATGAAGATTGAAGATAATTATTATTAGAGATATTTAATTTAATTAGGGTTTAAATTTGGGAATTTATCTTGTAATTTAAGGATGTTATACTTATTTTGGATAAGGATATATTTAGATTTATTTTTTATTTACCATTAGGTTTATCTCTTTTAATTTTATGTTTATCACTTGTTTGGCTACTAGTTATAAATGGAGGCTTAGCCTTAGTTGTTATTTGGACTCCTTATGGTATTGAATTATTCTGAGAATATAGACTTTGTTTGTTATATTTTCTATCCTAAACTATTTTTTTTTTTTTTTGGTTATTAGAGCCTGGTTCCTTTTTTAGCCAGCCACAACATTCCTTACCATTGTCCATAACCTTTTGCTTGATCTACCCACTCCCTACCATCTTGTTGCTGCCTAAACGTCATTAGAAAACCTCAATTTTTGTCAAAAAAACCAAGAAAACATCACTCTGTTTTCTATCAATTTGCATTTTTAAGTGAGAATCTTAGAACATAGACCCCATAGACAGATTCAAAAGTTGCCAATTATGCCGAAGTTGAAAAATCACTGCCCCATGTGCTATAAGCCTTGTTAGCGCATGCATCTCATGCACCTAACCCCTTATCACTCTAGATTTTGGCACATTAGTAGCACGTAGGTTTGACATCAGTGCTATGTCACTAGCATGTTAGTAGAAGGTGTCATCTTATTAGTTGATCGTTAACCCCCATTGACCATTCATAGTCATTGTTGCCCTTTGACCATTGCTTGGACCACTTTTCAAGGGTTTTTTAGCCTCCTTAGCACATTTTTGACGTAAGATTTGGGGTTTGGAGACTTTAATGTTGAATTTTGGGCTCTCATACTCACTTTTACTTCATAAGGTGCATTCTTTTTGGAAACTTGTTCTAATTTTCATATCACTTAAATTAGTTGGTAATTTGCTTTTGGGATTCAAGTTTAATTCTTTTATCTTCTTCTCATAACTGCAAAAAAATTGCTTATCTTTTATTTGTTTGCCTGCCTGATTTCCTTTGTCATAACGAAATTAACTCCCTTTACACTCTCCTTGCTTATTTAATTGCTTGATTTAGCTTTGCTTTACATATTCAACACTTATTTACACCTTGTAGGTTGCTCTTTGTGAGATTGCTGATCTCTATGTGAGGCTCTAGATATGGGCAAGTAAGGAACGCCTTTGTGAGATCTTTGGTCTTCATGTAGGCTCGTGAACACCCCAAGTTCCCTAACCCTTTTGCATTCACATAGCATTTCATTATTATTTTGATTTTTAGGTACGTTATAGTTTATATTTATCATCATTTAGCAACAAGTCTAATCGGCTTTTCATTCATTACCTTTCTAAAAACCTATCCCCTTAAATATTAGAAATTCCTTGTCTCAATCAAACCTACTTATCAAATAACAAAGTAATAACCTTACCCCACTAATGGAATAACCTCACAAGAACATCAATCTTCAAGTATTGATAGGCTAGAAGTTGAGATGAGAGAACTTAGGAATATGTTTTAGCACCTCAATTGGCATATTACTAGTAAGGGCGTTAGTGGTGATGAGAATAATAGACATTCATAGGACTTTCGAAATAACCTTGATGAGTTTGATGATCACCCAAGGCATCAAGATACATTTGCCAAGCATAACAATAAAAATAACGAGGAAGTTGACATTACTAAGAAGCTTAAGGTAGATGCCCCTGAAATTAGTGACAACCTAGATCTAGATGTCTTCCAAGATTGGTTGTTTAGCACAGAGAATTACTTTGGATGGTATGGTAATGTGGCCAATGAACAAAAGATCCACTTTGTTATAATGAAACTTGTAAGGTTAGTTAAATGTTATTGGCATACTATACATAGAGAGAGAGACTACATCGTAACCCTCTTTCCACTTGGGCTAAGATGAAGGCTAGAAGATACATATCTCCATTTATTCCACAAGAGTCATTTGATGGATCAATGGTTGAACCTTAGACAATTACTTAGTACAATTCTCAAATATATGAATTTGAAAAGTTAATGCTTAAATGTGACATTAGGGAAGAACCTTGGGTAACCATTACCAAATTTATTAATAGATTATAGCATGATATTAAAAGGGAAATTAAACTCTTTGGCCTTAGATCTCTTTAGGAACCTATCAGAAGGCTAATGAGTTAGCTTTATTCCCTAAGACTTTTAATCTAAAGTTGTTTCCTTCTTAGTATACGCCTAATTGGCGTAATCATAGTTAGAATACTTATAGGGCTTAGTCTTCCACTTATAGGGCTTCCCTTCTACTTATAAGGCCCTTATTCAACTTAGCTCAGATTTCAATACTCACCCTAATTCTTACCAGAATAATAATTCTTTCAAAGGTAATTCTAATTTCTTTAGTTCTCACTCCGATGCTTTGATAGAATGCCATAATTGTCATGATAAAGGCCACATTGCTAGTCAGTGTACTAGTAGAGCCTTAACCATGGAGCTAGTCCCAATAGAGAATAAGAACCTTAATGGTGAGGTAATTACACCTATTGAGTGCCCATTATATGTAGATGAAGAGATTGAGATTTGGGAAGAGATAGTTGTCTTAATGTTATAAGGTGTATTATGTCAATTCCTACTTCCTTTGACTCTTGGAAACAAATTAGTATCTTCCTCACCTATATTAATTATGGTGGAAAAACTTGCAAGTTGGTTATTGATGTAGGAAGTACTATGAATTTTATCTCTACTACCAAAGTTTAGGACTAAACTTTGAAGCTTATCTTAGACATTTTAGAGTAGCTTGGGTAGATAACACTAGCCTTGAAGTTAAATAAGGTTGTTTTAGTAGTTTACTTTCATTGTCAAGCATAAGTTTGGGGTAGAAAATAAGGTTGCTGATGCTCTTAGTCAAGTTAGTTTGGTCTTGTAGGCTATGAGTATTAGTATTGTAAGCTTTGATTGATTAAAGGACAACTATCCCACTTGCCTAAATTTTAGTATTATCTATCTAGTCTTGTTAGATGAAAACCATTAGAATTATATTAGTTTTGTCTTACACAAGGGTTATCTATTTAAGGGCACCAAATTATGTATCCCTTCCACCTCTCTTCATGACTTCTTAGTTTGAGAAATGCATGCAGGTGTGTTAACTTGTCACTTTCTTGTCACTTTAGGAAGGATAAGACCATTGCCTTAGCAAAAGGTAGATATTACTGGCCTTCCTTGAAAAGAGATGTTATTAGGATTGTGTCCCAATGTAGAACCTGTTAAATTGTTAAAGCTAAGAAGAACATTGGATTATACATACCCTTACCCATTCCCTATAAGCCTAAGGTAGATTTAAGTATGGAATTTGTTATTAGATTACCTCACACTGCTAGGGCACATGACTCCATCTTTGTTGTTGTGGATAGGTTCTCCAAAATGGCTCATTTTATTCCTTCTAGTAAAAAAGTTGATGCATCATGTCACTAAGTTATTCTTTAGGAAAGTAGACATTTACATGGATTACCCACTACCATTATGTCTGATAGGGATGCCAAATTCATGAGTTACTTTTGGAAAACCCTTTGGAAGTTATTTGGCACCTAGTTGAAATATTCCTCTACCTTTCACTCATAGGTTGATGGACAGACTAAGGTAGTTAACAGGAGCTTAGGTGACTTACTTAGGAGTTTAGTCGGAGAGAAACTTGATAATTGGGACTTGATTTTGCCTACTACTAAGTTTGTTTACAATAGGTCTATCAATAGGTCCACCAGCAAGAGTCCTTTTGAGATTGCTCACTTCTTACATCATCGATAGCCCATTGATCTTGTACCTTTGCCTCTTACTTTTAAACCTTCTAATTTAGCTGAAACTTTTGCTAACCACATTTGTGAGTTTCAAGTTGACATTAGATGTAATCTTGCATTGATTAATGATAATTATAAACTTGCTATTGATGTTCACTGTAGGGATTTGAGTTTTAATGTAGGTGTCTATGTGATGGTTCATATCTGTCCTGAACATTATCTTAAATATTTATCCCGAAAATTAGTTCTTAGCGCTCATGGTCCTTACTGCATTTTACAAACCTTAGTCCAAATGCACATTTATTTGAGTTACCTTCAAATATGACTATTAGTCATGTTTTCAATGTAGAAGATTTGTTTCCTTATCAAGGTACTTTTAAACCCACTGTGTTATCTCCAGCTATTTCTACAAGTCTAAAGAAAACTGTGCTAATTCCGAAAATCCTAGTGTTATCTCTACAATCTCCAGATATGGTCAAGATCATATTGGATGACGAGTATGGTTCTTCTTCTACCTCATTTCACCACTACTTGGTTAAGTGGAAGAATCGACTTGATAATGATTCCACTTAGTTGAAGGAAGATTATCTCTTCTAGCTTGATCTGGACCTCCTAGAACAATACTAGTACTTTCGCTCTCCAAAGGTGAGTTCTTCTCAAAGAGGGAGAATGATGGAGATTGAAGATAATTATTATTAAAGATATTTAATTTAATTAGAATTTTAATGTGAATTTGTCTTGTAATTTAAGGATTTTATCCTTACCTTGGATAAGGCTATCCTTGAATTTATTTATTATTTATCATTAGGTTTATCTTTTTTAATTTTATGTTTATCACTTATTTAGTTACAGGATATAAATAATACTTTAGCCTTACGTTGTTATTCAAACTCTTTATGATATTGAATTATTTAGAAAATACAGACTTTGTTTATCATATTTTTTAGCTAGTACTACATCAATTATTCTGATAGTTGGAGGGAGTATGTTTATATTATTTGATAGTTAAAAGAGTGTATTTGTCAACTTTTATAATTAAGAGAATATCTTGTAATCGGCTTAAAGTTAAAAGAATATGTATATATTTTTCTCTTTAATAATTAAATATGTGTATTTACAAATGACTCAAAATTAAAATGTATTTATCTTATAAAAAAATTTCTTATAAAATAATTTACTAAAACAAGTTTTGTATACTAATAATCATGTAAGTTACATAACTATCAACTATTTAACAAAATATGGACAAAAATGAGATGATTTAAAATTTCAAATAATTCATGAATTTTATTTCTGAATTTTTTATATAAATTAGTGTGCTTACAAACCACTAAAACTTAAAAAAGATGTACTTGTATTTCTCCAATAAGTTAGTAGCTGGATTTAAGCAATAATAAAATTTTAGTCTTCACTTTCAAGCATGTGCAAGCACGCATGAGTTGACACCAGCTGGTACTTTTATTCAGAGATTATACTACAACTTAATTGCGATTTTTAGCCAAATCTTAAAAAATGACTCAAAATTCTTATAGTAGCTGCAAGGAAGCTGCTGGTTTCGGTGTTTATAAGCAATAACTCGTGACTTAGAGTAATGATTTCAGTTCCATAAAAACTGTGACTTTAAGTCTCAGTTTTATCACAGTGTGGGAAACAGTTTTAAATTAATTGAAATTGTGATTTTAGGTAGGGTGTGCATGAATTAGATTAGGGTGAAAAAATCAATTAGATTGGGTAAATTTGATTTTAAAAAATTTTAATTCAAATATGATCCATTATGTTATGGTCAAGATTCGGAGGTCAGTTAGGTTGGTAACTTTGATGTGCATTTTCTCCGGTTGGTATGGGTTTGGGTTAGGTTTGGCAAAAAGTATATAAGTAGTCACAACTAATATATAAATAGATGGGTCATTGGTCGATTTAAGTTTATCACAAGTGTGTTGGGTTCATGTTGGGTCTTTTTTTTTTAGGTTATCTTTATTACATTTTTAAGTTATAAAACAAATTTATAAAAAGTTACACCTACTTTAGTGTTCTAATTTTATTAGTTGCATGGTCTGGTATAGAATTAAAGTAATGGATATTTAGGTACCAAACAAGTAATGGATATTTCAAGAGGGACAATAAGAATATATATGAAATAATTCAAGCAATATTCTTGTAGACCGTGTAAACTAAATTTAGATTGTTTTGATTCATGAGTTGATATAGATACCAGCATATGCTAATATGTAAAATAAGAAATAACAAATATTCTATGTAAAATAATGCATACAAATAATAGCTTGACACAACATAACAAAACATTATCAATTTTTTTTTTTTAAAAGAACATAGAACATTATCAAATTAATTTTAATTGTTTTGAGGATATTCTTGCAATTCTACTCCACAAATTTGTATATTACCTTCTACATCTATTATGAGTTTAAAGGTAAAATATAAATATTTTAAATAAGTTAATAAGCAATTGTTCTTTTAATTTATTTTTTGAAATTTGAAGAAAAATAATTAAAGTATTTAAAACAAAATAATTTTATAATAATCATCAAACAAAAATATAAATTTTAGTTTTATCTCAAGTTTAATGGACGAAATATTAATAATTCTTATATTAAATTATTAATTTAAAATTAGTATTTGTTTTACGATATATTTTATTATTTGTAAATTTTAATCAAAGTGTGTAGGGCACGCGCCGCGGCATAGATTTTCATAAAAATCGGATAGCCAGCACAAAGACCAATAAATTATGAAATTATTAATTTTTCTAATAGGAAAAAAATGAAACAGATTTTTGAATCAAAGGCAAACGTGGATGAAGAGAACGAACAACACAACGCATTACAGACCACTCGAAGCCGGACCCAAATCTGTTCCAGCCAATAGCGTCTCTCTCCCCCATATCTTCATCTTTTCATTTTTCCATTATTATTATTTCCCCCTTTTTTTTTCCTATTTTCCTCTGACCGACTCAGTCACGTTCTCCCACGAAACCATATCAAATAAAAATAATATGAAAAATAACAATAGCGAAAGATAAAAAAAATTTGGACAAAGAAAAATCCTGCATCGTTATTTCCCACAGGTTGGTTGGTTTCAACAGTATGTTTGTTGAAGGCTTGCCAGTCTATGCAGCTGCTGCTGAACGAATGATGGATGCTAAGTATTAAGTTGTGCGCTTTGAAGTAGTTTTGGTTGATTGAGCTCGACTGCCACTGGCACTGGCTCAGCCCATTTTGGCTTTCTCTTCATCGCCATCCACTGCAATTCGTTCAGGTAAGCCATTCGCAGGCTTCCATGGAGCAATATTCTTTTATTTATTTATTTTCCTCCATTGAAGATTGTAACTTTGGCTGATACCCATTTGGTGTCTCTGTTGATTTTCGTCTGAGTACGACTCAAACGTCGAGGAAATCGCCTGTTATTTGCTGCGGGTATTCTTAATTAAGATTATAAAATCATCCCTATAAGAAGGGACATATCATAAAGGATTATTTTACAATTCCTTATTTCTTTATTTTTTGTTTTTCGCGTGTAACTCTTTGATTCTCCAGAAGGTTACCAACAACTATTGGCAAGTTTCTGAGAGCAATATTACAATTAGACAAGGTTGAGCTTCATTGGCAGTTTGGCATACCTGCAAAGTTTGATGGTAATTGTATAAATTGGACAGGAAGGCATATGATGGCTACAGCTGCAGTTATTGGACTTAGTGCAGGAAAGAGGCTCTTGAGTTCATCTTACCATTACTCTGATCTAACAGAAAAGCTCTCCTATGGTAATGATTATGGATCCACACTCTATCAGGTGGCTCCAACAAAGGCTGTGATAATTGCTAAGACGTCATCCAGTTATACCCCAACTTTTGCAACTTCAAACCGGCAGACTCACTCCATCAAAGCTCTTAAAGAACATGTTGATACTGCCCCTGCCACTGCAGAGCCATGGTTTCAGAAATACAATTCCAGTGACCTAGAGCTGGAAAGCTCTGATCTGGCTTCTGTGGAGGCTATTCTTTTGCTGCAGAAATCAATGCTGGAAAAGCAATGGAACCTTTCTTTTGAAAGGGCAGTGCTAACTGAGCGTTCAAGAAGGAAAAAAAGTCGCAAGAAAGTGGCAGTCACTTGTTCTGGGGTGTCTGCAAGGCAGAGAAGAATGGCTAACAAGAGGAAAACTATAAGTAAAACTGGCTCTCTAATGATACAACCTTCTGCTGCTATGCAGCTGAGGTCGGCAATCAGTCCGGAACTGCTTCAAAATCGTTTAAAGGGTTATGTGAAAGGGGTAGTGAGTGAAGAATTGCTCTCTCATGCTGAAGTTGTAAACCTATCTGAGAAAATTAAAGTTGGACTTTCCTTAGAGGAGCATAAAGCCAGGTAAATATACATTTTCGTTTAATCTTATTATTCATTAAAATGACGAAGAATAATTTCTTTCATAGTTGGCCTAATTGCTAGTTGGTTTCTATAACCAAGTTATTATAAAGACGTAGTGCTTTCTTCCTATAAACAACGTCTGTGTGTGTTCTTATGCGCCTGTGCGCATCTATATGTAAAAAGAAATTCTCTAAATCACTTAAGTCTCAGGTTTTTGCTAAGTTTTGAAACCCAATTATTGTCCTTAATATTTCCCACAACTTGGCTGTAGTATGAGAGGACTGATGTAGTCAAATATGCATTCCAACTTACTTGCCAAAAATACCTTCTTTTACCCTGTACCACTTCTTCTACATTGCTAATTTAGCAATTTTATGTGCAGTAACAACCCTTCAGTTGAAAACTCTAAATCAACACCACATTTTTGTTTTTCTTGGTAATCGTATGTATAAAGCAGAATATAGAAGGCTTTTTGCAGGTGAAACATGACTAAATGGGAGACAATCTGTAACTTTCTCATTTTGCCTAATTGGGAGACAATGCAAATGAAATACCTTCTAAGCTTAACTTTATATATAAGATTGCAAGTGGTAGAAAAAGAAATTTTGTTCATCTACTCTGTTAGAATTCCATTAGAAAGACACTAAAAAGGCTCTGTAAATTATGAAGTATATATTCACACTCTTCTAACAGAGCAACCACATAGGCAGTCTTCATGCTACATGAATTTTTTCCATGCTTTGAGTGAATTTTCGCAGATAATTTTGTAACTTGGCTTCCTTGACATTTGTTCATACCTGCAAGAGGAAATTAATTGGCATAAACATTTTCTAAACCTTATAAGTGAATTCCAGACTGAAGGAGAGATTAGGATGCGAACCCTCAAATGATCAATTAGCAACTTCATTGAAGATTTCTCATGCTGAACTGAAAGCAAAGTTGATAGAGTGTTCTTTGGCAAGAGAGAAGTTGGCTATGAGTAATGTTCGCTTAGTTATGTCCATTGCCCAAAGATATGATAACATGGGTGCTGAAATGGCTGACCTTGTTCAGGTGACTTATATACTTTGACTTCAGTTATAACATGCCAAATTTCTTAGTCTTAACTTCTGCAACTAGATAGCTTCTTAGCTTCCTTTGTCGTAAAAGACTCATTTTTTTTTTCCTTCTGTAGGGTGGTTTGATTGGACTACTTCGTGGGATTGAGAAGTTTGATTCTTCGAAAGGATTTAAGATTTCAACTTATGTTTATTGGTGGATACGTCAGGTGAGGTTAACACATGTATATGAGATTTTCCAAACATGCTTCGTATGGCAGAATGTCAAACACCCTTACTGTTGTTGCCCTTGAATCGGCAGCTTTCATAATATATTTCTGCATCTGGAGTTCAAGTATTTATTTACTATGCATCATCTTCTGAAGATTCAGTGAATTTGTACTTTAAAATGGAAACAAGGTTATTGGAAAATATCAAGACCTCTCAAAATGGTTTGTGTAAATGCTTTCACTATTATCAATAGACCTGGATAACTTTATATAGCCTATATTTCCGTAATTAGTAAGAAAACTTTGTTATCCTTGCAGCCATAATTTCTACTAATAAGTTACTCCCTTTGACTCTCGAGCTGCTAGTTTTATGGAAAACCAACTTTTGAGCTCAGAGAATACATCTTCTGAATCTGTTTTTTCTATTCCATTTTATTAGTTCATAGATTCTATACCGTTTTGTCATAAGAAATCCACACAAAGGTATTTTACACCTGAAAACTGACATGAATTATCTTCTATAATGTGTCTTTTCTTTGCTGGTAGGGTGTTTCAAGAGCATTAGTTGAGAATTCAAGAACATTGAGATTGCCCACTCATATGCACGAGAGACTGTCTTTAATCCGCAATGCAAAAGTTAGACTGGAAGAGAGAGGCATTACTCCAACTATTGATGTAAGTCAACTAATTGGTCAAAAGATTGCAATTACATTCCGTAGAAAATATCTCAGAACTCTTTAGTATATAACTGTACCTGCCTGAACTGTTCCCTCATTTTGCAGAGAATTGCAGAGAGCCTAAATATGTCTGAAAAGAAAGTCAGAAATGCAACTGAGGTAATCATCTATTTGGAGGCACACGGTCATCTTGATAAGCTTTCAATATTATTCACCATTTATTTACAAATTGCAGGCAGTCAGTAAAGTTATTTCACTCGATAGGGAGGCATTCCCCTCTTTGAATGGTCTTCCAGGAGAAACTCATCATAGTGTAAGTGTTAATTGACACTCCTAGTCTGTCTTAGGAAAATCTTTAGAAGCGCTTGTCTTTTTCTCTTCAATAATAACTTCTGTCTCTCATTCATCTAATCTTTCCTTCTTCTCGCAGTATATTGCAGATAATCGCATTGAGAACATCCCATGGAATGGAGTAGATGAGTGGGAACTAAAGGTATTTTGAACAATTCTTTTTAATGAATTGTGACTCAAGATGATTAAATTCAAATGCCTGTTCTGATAATTCTTTTGCATTTTGATACATCAAACATATTACCGTATGATAGTCACTCTGTATACTAATCCTTTTAAATTAATGTCACTGGACAACTTCGAAATGTCTTCATAATTTTCACAGAAAACAATATGATGTCTTAGGTTGATATGTAACATTATGATGTAGTATGCATGTGCTACCTTAGAAAATTAGACTAAATATACTTTTTCACACCGCTGAAAGTATGTAACTAGTAAAGAGACTGCATTGCTTCTGGGCTTAAGTAGTTTTAGTTCAGATAAACCGATTTTGTAAGGAACATGGATTTTGAGGGCAAATTTCAATGATTGTGCAGTTTAAATCATTATATACAATAGAGGTAATTATTATGTGGTGGAAGCATATACTTTAGCCGTTTAGTAACTGAATGAGGTCCTCTTTTTTGGGTAGTTTTCCTTTCTTTCTATTTGGTCAATTGTCCTATTCATCTCTGTGATATTCATTCATTTTAGGATGTCTACTGTGGATATTAGTTGAAAGTGCACCAAAGTTAATTAAGTCTTCTTGGAGGAGGAAAAAGATCTTGAATTGTTGAAAAAGAAGGCGTACAGTATAGTTTTTTAGAAAAAATGATTAAAACATGAAAAGAAAATTTGCACATGATTTTATTATTTGTGTAATCAAGTGAATCTAAGAAAATTTCTGAATTTTAACTTGAAATGTTTTTACAGAAAAGAATTTATAACATTATCTCTTGTAATGCTGTATTTGCATGGCATAAACAATAACACCGCTTGAAAATATGTACAGAATGAAGTGAATAAACTCATTAATGTGACCCTTGGGGAACGAGAGAAAGAAATCATCCGTCTTTATTATGGACTGGATAAAGAATGTCTCACATGGGAGGACATCAGTAAACGGTGAGTTCAACCATGACTTATATAGTTTCTGGTTACTTGTTTTATTTTTACACAATTCTCACTTCTTAGAATTTAAACCATTAACTTTACATGTTTTTATAGTTTAGTTGATCTCACAATTCCTATACTAGGTGTGAGCATTTTATTTCTATATTTCACACCCGAAGGGGAAACTGTCTTTTCTCTATTTTAAAACATTTATAAAAGATAAAACATACAAAATAGTCCTTCAAAGATAAGGCCATAACTAAGTTAGTCTCTTTCATATGTAATTCATTCAATTGGTCATTAAAAAATATACATATACAAAATTATCCCTCAAAGATAATGTCATATTTAAATTAGTCCCTTATAGGTTTAATTTCATCTATTGGCACTTTAAAGATAAAAATCATATCTAATTTAGTCCCTCACAAACTCTAAATCCTAAAACCTTAAATCCTAAATCCTTAAATTCTAAATTTTTATACCATAATTCTTAAATACAAACCCTAAATCTTAAAATCTTAAATATGAAAATCATAAAATCTTGAACCTTTAATCTTAAATGGTAATAAAGTTTAGAATTTTATAATTTAGGATTTAGGGTTTAGAGTTTTATTATTTTCATATTTAAAATTTTAAGATTTAGGGTTTGTGTTTAGGGATTATGGTATAAAGTTTTATAATTTAAGGGTTTAAGGTTTGTAAGGGAGTAAATTAGATGTAATTTTTATATTTAGAGTATCAATAGATGAAATTAAATTTGAGGGATTAAATTAAATCTATAAGAGACTAATTTATATATGATATTATCTTTGAAAGATTATTTTGTTTGTTTATCTGTCTTTCAAAGACTAATTGAATGAATTAAATAGGTGGGTGACTAAATGGTGATGGCCTACCATCATGTATTTTTTTCCTTTTTAAAATGAATTTCGGTACTGCACTTATAACTCTTCACACGCTCTTATGTTGGTAGGATTCCAATCTTGACAAGTATCTGGATTTGTTTTCACTTGATTTTGAAACCAAAATGAGGCTTGCATGTGTCACATTAGCTCATCAAGTTTTGATCATTTTTATGTTTGTTTTCTCTTTTCTGTTTCCTTCTAGCGCATGACAGAACCTTTTTACACGTTTTCTTTCCGTTCTCTTTTTCTTTGCTTCTTTATTTGGTTCCTTGTTCTACTCGAAGTTTAAAATCTGTTTATGAGACTTGCTTTATTGATTGTGCAGGATAGGTTTGTCTAGAGAAAGAGTTCGGCAAGTTGGACTTGTTGCATTGGAGAAACTAAAACATGCTGCAAGGAAGGGAGAGATGGAGGCCATGCTATTGAAACATTAGTCTGCAGTTTGGGCTCATGTAAATATACAGAAGGAAGTGTGTACCTAGAAATTGACTTCCTGATTTAAAATAGATGAAAAAAAAAAAAATATGACATAAGTGAACACTGAAGACATCTAAATCCCATAAAAAATATTGTTTATTGGCAAAGTTCTGTTGTATCATATGTTGAGGGAGCAAATCTTGGGATCCCAATTTTCTATTCCAAGATGATGACTGATGATACACCTACTTTTTGGAACACTTGTATTAAGAGACCTTTAATGAGATATTTACACTTTATTTCAGTTCAGTAATAAGTACTTGCATGTTTGTTGGTAAGTGTATTTTTTGTGGAAGAAACCGTCTTACGCTGTTGCGACTTCTGATTGTGGTGCCTTTTTTAGGAGTAAAATACTGTTTTGTTCTTCCAGTTTTGACTATATTATCAATTTCATCCCTAAATAGAATTCGTTTTCAATTTTGTCCCTCACTTTAAAGATTTGCTCCAATAAAATCCCTTTGTCCACCTACCGTTAAGAAACCTCATGGCTTTGTTGACCTACACCGTAAAATTTGATGTAACACCATTTAAGTGGCACATCAATCACATAATATAAATTTTAATTATTGACATGACAATAATAATAATAATATTTAAATTATAATATATAATATATAATCTTAAACCATAAATTTTATAATTTTAAAAATAAAAATTCAAAAACTCAACATAAAATTTAAAACTTTAAATTTTAAAATTTAAAACTCTAAATCCCAAAATTCTAAAATCTTATACCTAAATTTTTAAATCTTAAATTCTAAAACTCTAAGCCTTAAAATAAAAAACTTTAGACCCCAAAACTCAATACCTTAAGCCCTAAAATTTAAAATTCTAAACTTTCAAATTTCTAAAAACTTAAAATTTTAAAACTCTAAACATTAACTCTAAACTTTAAAACTCAAAACTCTAAATCTCTAAACCAAAAGTCTTAAAACCTAAAATTCTAAACCTTAAAACTTTAAACCCTAACATCTAAAGCTCTAAACTCAGAATCACAACTCTAAAAACTAAAAGCCCTAAAACCCATAACTCTAAATTCTAAATCCTAAATTTTAAAATTTTGAGATTTAATATTTAAAATTTTAAGATCTAAGATTTTGAGTTTAGAGTTTTGATTTTAGAGTTTAAGATTTTAAGTTTTGGAGTTGAGGATTTTTGGGATTAGATTTTGGATTTTAGGGTGTAATATTTTGAGGTTTTGAATTTTAAAATTTAGAATTTTAAGTTTGAAGGTTTAGGATTTTAATATTTAAAATTTCAGATTTTAGGGCTTATAATTTTATAATTTTAGATTTTATAGTTCATGATTTAAGGTTTATATAATATATTTAAGATTTTAATATTATTGTTATTGCCATATACATAATAAAAAATTATATTATGTGTCTGATGTGGCACTTGATGATGCCACATCATATTTTAATGATTAGCGTTAGCAAAGCCGTTAGGCTTCTCGATGATAGGTGGACGGAGGGATTTTATTGAAGTGAATCTTTAAAGTGAGGGATGAAATGGAAGATAGATTCTATTCGAGATAAAATTGATAGCGCCTTCAAAAGTAGAGGACCAAAATAATATTTTATTCTTTTTTGTCTAGTGAAAGCTGCAAAGATATTATTGCTCAAAAGTTTTTGCGAGGTGCATCTTCTGGAGGCTTGAAAGGGAGATACTTTTAAGAATCGCCTTTGGCGATACTTCTCAAAATAGTTGTGTAGATGTGGAAAAAGACAAAATACTTGAAAATGAAAGCCAAGAATGAGTGACGAAAGGTGAAAAATATGTTTGGGGTAGTGTTTGGTCATGGTTACCAATTGGCAATCATGAGGGAGAGGGTTTGAATCTCAGAAGCTCCTGTGTTACACTATCTTGATATTTGAATCTTCACTAGACTTATCTCTTACCCCACCTCATCCCACTTAGGCATTTTCCCACAAGTAATAGTGTGTGCCAAAACAGCAAGATCAGAGTTTAGGATTGTTTTGTACTTGGTTGATGCCTACCAAAGACGAAATATGTTTGGAATCTAACACAATGTGCTACATCAAAAATAGAAGTACATCATTCAATCAAGCAAAAGTTTTTATATACTATGAAGGACCAATGTTGGTATGTCATCCCCTTATGTAATAATCACTTTGCATTTCACACCTAAATTGGAAGAATTATTTCCTCTTCTAGAAACTATCTTACACCATATTCACACCTAATAAATGCGTAAAAACACATGTTCATATGGATTAAAAAAATAACCTTTTTGAATATCTGAGGTTTATTGTCAGACTATTTTGCAATTATTTCATAAATTTTATTATTTAAATCTTTTTATTTTTAAATGTGTTTTTAGGCCATAAAAGCGGGGGGAAATAAGAAATTAGGTGTGAAGATTTGCATGGAGCAAATGAAGGGAATTTTATCCCAAAAGATCTAATCTTGCACCTAGACCAAGCTCTGTCTAGATACATGATTTGCAAAATTAAAAGGATAATCATTATTGGAGATATTTAAGAAAATAATCAGAGTTAATTTGAGGTAATTATGGAATTTCAAGGGCTCTCTTTACTATACATTGAAGCCTTGCCCAGCCAGTTGATTGCAACCATATCTTCTTCAATGAGTCTTGCAATCCTATTCTCATACTTTCTAATTAGAATTTATGAGAATGAAGTACAAGCTAGATTACAATTCTTGCAAGGATAGATATAAGCCTTTATGATAGTAGTTCTAATTCTCTATTTTGATTTTATTGCAAGAGCTGTAATGCTTATAAATTTTTTTATGCTCAAACTCTTTGTCATCTTTAGTTTTCTCATAGTCTAGTAATTATATTTTTCAGTCTCATATAAATTTGGTCATGGTATTTTTATGTGGTTACTATTTAAATATAATTGATTATGGTACAGTTGTTTTATAGGTTTATCTTTTACTGCATTATTATCAACTTGATATATTTTCAATTTTGGATAACTAATAAGATAGTCCTTGCATGTTTTAAATTGAAAAAAATTTGTTTGTAACAAATACAACTGTTTTCTTATGATTTTCATGCACACATCTTCTGATTGTTTGTTTGGGGTGTGAAACTCAAAATAAAGTTTATATAGAATCAAAGTAGAAAATAGATCTACGAAACATATCAGTGATTCTCAATGCCTTGTTCTTTCATCACTGATTTCTCCCCTAAATTTTATGCACTTTAGTTTTTCATAATTGATTCACATTAGTCAATTTTTAATTATTGTTTTATTTTTCTCTGCTAACTTGTTTTGGCAAGCACTTTCTTGTTATATCGACACCTCTATCTATACTACAATTACTGCTATACATTTTAAGGTAGGTGCATTGAACCATCACCATATGATGCCACTAAACTCGATTATTGTCATAGAAATATTTGATTGCTGGGAGATAGACTTTATGGGACCTTTCCCAACCTCGTTTGGCTATCTTTATATTCTTCTTGCTATGGACTGTGTGTAAAATTGGTTCGAGGTAGAGGCATGCTGTAATAATGACAACACTACTATTGTGAAGTTCTTAAAAGAAAATGTGTTATCTAGATATGGTACGCCATGTGTCATATCAATAATCAAAGGATACTTTTTTGTAATCATTCTCTTGAATCTTTGATGAGCATGTTTGGTGTTGGTCATAAAGTTTCTATGGCATACAATCCATAGACAAATGGACAAGTTGAGTTGGCCAATAGGGAGATAAAGCAAATTTTAGAAAAAATGGTAAATCCCAATCATAAAACACCTTTTAGGTGCACTTTGGGCACACCACACTGCATACAAAACCATCTGGGGATGTCTCCATACAAACTTGTTTATAAAGAAGTGTGTTATTTACCTATCGAACTTGAGCATAAAGCTTATTGGGGTGTTAAAGCTTTTAATTTTGATTTGAGAGCTGTAGTCTTCAAAGAATATTACAGCCATCAGAATTAGACGAATTAAGGAATGATGCATATGATAATTCCAAAATCTACAAGGCTAAGCTGAAAGCGTTCATAACATGCAAATTTTTAGGAAACACTTTGTGGCCAATCAACAGGTATGTCTCTACGATTCCCATTTGCACCTCCACCTTGGTAAGCTAAGATCAAGATGGACTGGTTCATTTATGATAAATCAAGTTTTTCCAAACAAAGCTATTAACATTGAAGATCCAAACGATGGGAGAATTCTTTCGAGTGAATGGACAGCATTTGAAAGCTCTGTGGAGAGAGTAGACCAACATGAGGAGATCACTTTAGTGGTTCTCGTCTATCAAAATTGACCATGTTCTATCATTCCTTTTTGCATTTTTCATTTCTTCTTTCTTTTCTTCTTCTTTTTCTTTGCTTAATTGCTCTTTTTTCATGATAGTGAGGACACTATCTAATTTATGTTAGGGGTGATGAGATGCTCTTGCACATAAAACAAATAAAAAAGTGTTTGAAACATTGCATGATGGACTTGTTTGAACTGGAAATTTTGCTTTTCAAATTTTTTGGTTTAAGTCACGTTTTCTATCTTGATAACTCGAGAATGACTTAAGGTAAGATGGACATTCAATACATGCAGCTAAGAAAATTTTCAAGTTCTAAACGTACATTATTTTGCTCATGCATTTTCGGTGAGTGAGTGGAAAGGAATAAGAAAACAACTAATGAACTTTCATTGATCTTTTGAATTGGTTAACTTGCTATTTAGAAAATCATCACATGGTTTGTGATATAACTAATTATACATGCTTAGAGATAACATTGGTCAATTTGAAAGACAAAGTGTTATATTATATCCTTGAAGTTTTCAGTGTTGAGAGCTTTTCAAGACCTCCTTTTGGTTTGAACGATTATAGTTTCTCAAAAAAAAAAGGAAAATAAAAAGAAAGAGGTTATCAAAATCAATAGGAGGGAATATGTTGAGTAATTGAAGTAATGGAGACACCTCAAAAATTAGTGTGCATAAAAAAAGAGATAAAAAAAAGAGAGAAATTGACCATTGGAATCTCAAAGTTGGATGTGGTAAGAATGGTGGAAATTTTAAACAGTTAAGACATCTATCTTTTAATCAATGTTTGACTCATTTGTTTGTCCAAAAAATAGTCTTTTCATTGAGTGAACATTTACTCCCTCGGCAAAAACAACTTTTTCTATTGTGAGTTTCTTTCTGGGTTTGGTTAGGAGGGACAAAAGAGAGATGCTTTCTATCAGTCAAAACCAGATACCGCCCCACCCCTCATGCTCCCACGGTCCATTTAGCTATGAGAATATAGAGTTGAGGCTTTTTTCTTGATAACTTTTGAGGTTGTATGTATTGTAAGTTGTGGTAAGAAGGTTATGGGTTAGTGCGTATGCAAAACTTTGGAATATGTGATTAAAATAATTATGATAGTATGTGTGGTCTCTTACTAATTTTGTGCTTAATGTACTTAGACAGTTTTACTGGCTTCTTTTTTATCTATTCATCATGTTGTGCTTCCTTAGTTTCACTCAAATTATTATAAGACTAGCAATGAGTTAGTTGAAGGTTGTTATAAGTGCATAAATACTTGTCTTATATAAATTAATAAAAAGTATTTATAAAGATCTAGGTTTTCATACTATTTTACAATTATTTCATAAATGTTATTATTTAAATTTTAGTTTTCAATGTGTTTTTACGCCATAAAAGGTGACAAAAAATCAAGAAATTAGGTATGCATATTTGTATGGAGGATATTAAGGGAATTTTATCCTAAAAGATCTAATTTTGTACCTAGACCAAACCTGGTCCAGATATATGTTTTGTAAAATTAAAAAAAAAAATTATTATGATTAAAGAGATTTGAGGAAAGGATCAGAGCTAATTTGAGGGAATTGTGTAATTTCAATGAGTTAATTTCCATTGTTACCCAAGAGAAGAAAATATTAAGAATGTACGTAGAGTTTGTAGGAACTGTTAATTTAAAGTTACTTTTGGACATTTTAAGAATTAAAAGACATTGTTTATGTTCCCTCTATGAGGAGAAATTTAATTTGTATTTATATTTTGTATAAGTGTTAATATTCTTTTCTTTTATATGGTAATTGAGAAAGATGTTATTGCGTTTCTTGTGTGGTCGGTTCTAGTATTCTTAGAGGTGGATTATATATGCTTGAATTAGATCTTTCACTTATTAATACCCCATGCACATATTCTATTAATGGAAATCGACATAGTAAATTAGATGAGAACTCACTCATGCTTTGACATAGGCTATTGGGACATATATCTAGAGAAAGAATAGAAATATTTAATAAGAAAGGTGTGTTGCATAACTTGCGTCTTTCTAGTTTTGGGATATGTGCTAATTGTAATAAGGAGAAACTCATTGTAAGAAGTAGTAAAACATGGTCTATTAGAAGTTAGAATATTTTGTAATTAATCTACATTGACATGTGTGGCCTCATCACTCCTATTGTTATGGGTAGATTTAAAATAGGTAGAAGATCAAGTCTATAAAATCTCACAGAGGAGGAGAGTATTGTCATGGATATGATGAAATTGGTAGGAATCTTGGCTCATTTACAAAATTATTTCAAAAGTGCATATTGAAGTACAATATACTATGCCTAGTACTCCTAAGCAAAATGGAGTTGGGAAGAGAAGGAGCATAGCAGTTGTGGAGATGGTGAAATGTAAGCTCACTCATTCTAATTTACTAGAATTTTTTTTTTTTGGGAGAGGCATTGAGAACTATGGTATACATTTTGAGTTAGGTGATGACCAACTTAGTGCCTAACACCTCATATGACTTATTTTTGGGAAAGAAACCTAGTTTGTAGCTTTGAAATTTGTTAGGTTGTAAGGTAGAAGTGACATCATATAATCCAAAATTAAAGAAGCTTGATACAAAGACTATTAATAGGTACAACATTGGATCAAGGGAATAAAGATTTTATCACCCATCTCATGCCACATGAGTTATTGAATTAAATTGCACTATCTTCTTTGATGATGAGTTGAATGGTGGTGTTAAGCCACACAATGTTGAATTTAGAGAAGATCATGGTGATGCTTGAACCATTTTGTTTAGGATTGCTCATAGATTATAATTTTGTAGTGCAAATCTTTATCCCATGAGTTCACATTTCTTAAGTCACGAGTTCATGAGTATTTTGACATGTGTAATATTGATATTCCTAACGAAGATGATTTTCATATTGTTTGGTGCTTATGATCTGATTTCAAACATAGGAATTGTTTTGCTAATATTGTTTGACTCATATTGGATAATTTTGTAACCACATATCGTTATTGTTAATTTGGAGATATTTTCTTTTTTAAACTTGATATATGTAGCCCAAGTAGAAGATTATTATAATATTTTATGTAGACAACATATATCAATGACAAATTTGGATAAAAGCCAAAATAATAATAGTAAGGCTAAAATGCATAGAACCTCCCTGAACTTTAGGTCAATTTTAAAAAGCCCTCATAAACTTTAAAAAGTTTCAAGGAACCCTCCTAAACTATGAAAGTTTTGCAAAAAGCCACGTCCATGACAATTTTCGTCAATAATTGGACGGAAACCCCATCCCCTCGGTCAAACCCCAAATTGACCAAGGGGAAATGACCAAAATGACCTTAAGTTAAAAGGACAAAAAGGACCCACTCACATGAGGATCCGAATAGGTAATGGAACCCAAAAATAGACCCGACATTGAGACTCCTAAACCGTCTCCTATTTTCAAACTACCCACCCTCAAATCAGAACCGTCTTCATGCGTTTGGATCCCAGCTCTGCTTTTCGAACCCTAGGTTGTATCACACAACACAAATTCATCCTAATTGTGTGTTTGGAACCTTAGCTTCTGGATCGCACAATACGTACTGGCCCCAATTATGTGCTTGGAACCGTAGCTTTTAGATCCCAATTGGTGTTTTAGAATAGCGGCTTTGCAAAGCAAGACCGATCAAGTCTAGATCTCCCTCAATTAGAGTCACGATTCACCGGTGGTGGTTTGTGTTACAAAGTGGCTTTGTCTTTCCTTGGCTTTGGCACGAACGAGGTGTTCTCTACAAGTAACGACACTTTACCTAATTTATATCCCCCAAATGACCATGCATTATTTATTATACATGGGACCACTTGTTTATACATATTATGGAAAAGTGATCTGATAATGGAATATGCTGGTGGGTTATATAGGGGACAGGGATGTTTTTCAAAAAGCTTGTTTGATAATGGATGTCTTGGTGGGTCATATGGGGGACAGGGATGTTATTTTGAGTAGTTAGTTTAGTCTTGGTGGAAGTATGGACCACATGTTTAGGATCACCTAGAAGAATGGGTCAACCACTGACCATTAGGTTTGGTTAGGGATTCTAAATGTTTATTATTGCAGAATCTTCCAAGTATGATTCTGACAACCTTATCATACTCCTAATTCCTGACTTTTTTGGTATGAATGACCTTATTCATGACCATTTAACTATGTAAGTACAGGTCAACAGGTGTTATGAATTTAGTTTTGCTGAGTAATGATGGATGGAATGATAGCCTTAATAGATGCCCAAAAGGGATAAGAAGTACAAAAAAACAATAAGTTAACATGTACAAAAAGTGAAAAAGCATTGCATCTAACCCTCTTGAAGTTACCTAAACTTGTAATGTACCGTCTTGTACACATGCATATGTATTTGATTTGGTTGTGTTGCTGTATTTTAATGTTCTAATATTCCATGATCATTAGTGTTACAACTAACTTGGTTGCATTGTAGTAACTGGGTATTTATGAACTACAGAAAAATAGTAAGTTGACATGTACAAAAAGTGAAAAAGCATTGCATTTAACCCTCTTGAAGTTACCTAAACTTGTAATGTACCCTCCTGTACATGTGCACATGTATTTGATTTGGTTTTGTGTTGCTATATTTTAATACTCTAAAATTCCATGATCAGAACTGTTACAATTAACTTGGTTGCATTGTAGTAACTGGGTATTTGGTGTATATGTGTAGGCCTTGACAATGAGCAATATTACATTGGAATTTCATGTTGGTGGGAAACTGAGATTTCAACTGGACATAAGTTATGTGGGAGGGGATGTATATGAAGAGGAGGACTGGGATGTAGACTTCTTGTCTGTTCCACATTTAAAGAAAAAGGTGCGGACTGAAGGTTATAGGAATGCAACTGACTTCTGGTTCAAGTTTGCGGATGAAGATATGTCTTCCATCCGACCATTTGATACTGATGAGGATATAAGGACGATTTTTAAGAAGGTAAGCTCTTCACCTCCAGGGTTGGTTGTATAATTGTATGTGGAGCATGAAGTAGATGTGCCAGACATATGTGATGATGCAAATATACCAATGCATCTACCACTGCTGGAGTCTGCACCTACTGAGGTTGAATCTGAAGGTGATGTTCATAGTATTCAGCATGATATAGAGCAGCCAAATGTTGGAGATGAGGGCATGGCTGATAGTGAACATATAACGAGGTTATATGAGGGGTTGGAAGAAGACGTGGAAGTTACACTGGCTGGGTGTGACTTCCCAGATAATGACCATGATGAGGCTGATATTTTTTTTGAGACTGGAGCTGAACACGATTCACCTAAGATGGCTTTTCCTGATGCTGCAGGGACATCTCAGCAATACACTGAAGGTGCAGTAAGATTAAAAGCCACTTGATGTTATGGATCTTATGTGAAGTAAATTTACTAGTATTAACAATGCTTTCTTTACATGCAGGGAACTTCAAAAGCAGCTGCAGGAGCTTCTCATCAACAAAGTCCTCCAGCTGATTGTGAAGTTACAGTAAGTATATAGCTAACTTGTGTGCATGTAAATTGATTGATATTTACCATTCCTTGTTGAACACTGTAGGGAACTTCAGCAACGGCTATAGGGACATGTCACCAACAAACTCCTGCAGCTGCCAATGCAAAAGCAGAAAAATTTTCTTATGATATGGATTGGGAAGGTGGCATCCAGTCTGATTATGAAAACAGTGATATCCTGGGTAGTTTATCTGGCTCTGATGATGAGAGGCCAACTGATAGATGGCCTGAGTTCAATGAAAAAATTAACTTGAGTGAGAAGATTGAGCTAAAGGTTAGGATGAAGTTCGCTGATTACCGGGTGTTCAGAAAAGCCCTAGTAAATTATTGTATTCAAAACGGGATTGAGTTCCTTTACATCTACAATGAAGCTGCTAGGATTACAGTGAAATGCAAGGTTGATTGTGGGTGGAGAATCCATGTATCTCAAACAACACAGAGAGATGCATTTCAGATCAAAACCTTCAACTGTCCAGAGCATAATTGTGGATGGACAAGGCAAAATAGCTGTGTAAAATCAGTGTGGTTGGCCAACAAGTATTTGGACAACATTAGAGATCAACTGGATTGGAAGTTGCAAGCTTTTGCCAATCAAGTTGTGCGGGACCATAATGTAGAGGTCTCCACATTCAAGGCATACCGAGCTAAAAGAAAAGCACTTGACAAGATTGATGGCATCAGCAATAAGCAGTTTGGCCAGCTCCGCAACTACTATGATGCGGTGAAAAAAAGTAGCCCAGGCAGCACCCTTCTAGTGCAATCTCAGATGTAAGTGTTTGAGAGATTGTACGTGAGCCTTGATGTATGCAAGAAAGGATTCATGACTGCATGTAGGCCGATTATTTGTGTGGATGGGTGTTTTTTGAAGGGACGCTTTGGAGGCCAGCTTTTGTGTGCAATTGGAAAGGATGGGAATAAGAACATGTTTCCCATTGCCTATGCGGTAGTAGAAGTTGAAAATAAAGATAGTTGGACATAGTTTCTAAAGTTGTTGCTTGAAGATATAGGCACATTTGAGGAGAAGAAATGGGTGATTATGTCAGACAGACAGAAGGTAAATCCCCTAATTTTGTCTCTATATTCTAAATTATGCATGTTGTTATGGCATATGTTTTGAATGTCAACTAACTTGTTATTGTGGTTTTCATGTTATAGGGATTGCATGAAATGTTGAAGGCTATGGGATGTGAGCATAGGTGGTGTGTCTGGCACTTATTTGCAAATTTCAAGCTACAATTCAAAGGAAAAGGCTTGAAAGATGAGCTGTGGAACGCTGCTAGGGCAACCACCCAGGCTGAGTTTGATCTTCATATGGAAAAAATCAAAAAGTTGGATGATCAAGTTGAGAAATGGCTTCGTGAATTGGATCCATCCATGTGGAGCAAGCATGCCTTTGACCCATCCTCAAAGTGTGACATATTGCAAAACAATATAGCTAAGACCTTCAACTCCTTCATATTAGAGGCAAGGGACAAGCCGATTATTACTTTATGTGAGGTCATACAGAGGATGTTGATGAAGCAGTTTGTTGCCAAGAAGGAAGGCATCTCCAAGTACACTGGACCTATATGCCCAAGAGTCCAAATGAAGTTAGAGAGGGTGAAGAAGGATTCTCAGCAATATATTTGCTACAGCAGTGGGGATGGTAGGTTTGAAGTGGAAAGTCCATGGTCTTCAACTAAGGTGGTTAACCTTAATAACAGAACCTGCACTTGTAAGCACTAGGACTTGACTGGCATACCATGTGATCATGGTGTAGCTTGCATTTATAAGATGAGGTTAGTCCCTGAACACTTCGTGCATCCCTATTACAGCAAGGAGACATTGATAAGGGCTTATAGTTATGTTATAGAGCCTGTGCCAGGCCCAGAGATTAGCCCTAGATTGATTACTTGCCTCTATTACCACTATAGCATACAATTGAGCTAGGTAGGCCCAAAAAGGCAAGGAAGAAGGCTGCAGATGAGCCTGTGAATCCCTATAGGATGAGCCGCAAGGGTCAAACAATTAAGTGTGAAAATTGTGGTGCATTAGGCCATAATTCTAAGGGATGCAAGGGTGCTGTCAACCCTGATAGGAGAATGCCTAAACTAAGAGTTCAAAGAGGTAGAGATAGTAGTGGAGCAAGGCAGGTTTCATCTCAACCCTCAGTAAGTGTGTAGTTTCCTTTTTTTATTTATTTTAGGACTGTATTGGCTGTTGGAAATCTGATGATGAAGAATTTAGTTTCCTTTCTTTTTTTTATGGCTATTGAAAGTCTGATGATGAAGAATTTCAATTTGAAAATTCATGCCTTGAATAAAAAAACACTTTACTGCATTGAAAATGAGAAAGCAGTTGGTTTTAAACACTTTATCTGATGATCAAGATTTGAGTGTAATTGTTGAATCATTACCTTCGATTGTGCTGTTTGTTGTGCTGTTACAGGCAACTGCTCCCATGGAAGGATCATCTCAAGACCCAGTAAATTAGGAACCTTGCTTATCATTATTTACTTCACTTATAAATTGATAGCCTTTATTATTTCTGTTGTCCTTAAAGCAAGGTTAAATGTTATGTCATTTAACCATTCTCTTATCATTGTCACAGGCAACTTCAACAGCCTTAAGAGGAAGAGGAAGAGGACCATCCCTGAGATTAGAAGGAGCAAAACAACGAGCTACTCAATAGACTATTAGATATTTTATGTAAATGTGGGGGACAGTCATGGATTTTTTTTGTAAAGTGATGGGTGCTGGTAGGTTATCCTAGCTATTTTGTAAAGGGATTGTATACATTGATTTATTTTAAAGGGATTGCTACTGTAAGGATAATTTTTCTATCATGTTAACGCATGATGTTAACACATGAAAGGGTACAATCATGTTAAGTTATTCTGAATGTTAATATTATATCATGTCGGATGATTCTGAGTAGTGTAATTTTTGTATCATGTTAACACATGAAAGGGTACAGTCATGTTAAGTTATTCTATATGTTAATGTTATATAATATTGGATGATTCTGAGTAGTGTAATGTACAGGTTTTGTTTAGTGGTTAATTTTACCAGGGGCGTCCAAATTATGTGCAAGTTATGTTGAAATTTTTCTTTAACATTAAAAGCGTTTTTTGCAATCTTTGAACAACTTTAGGAGGGTCATTTGCAACGAGCCAACAAGTTTAGGAGGGTTATTTAAAACTAATTCTGAAGACCAAGAGGGTTATTTGCATTCAAATACTACTTTGAGGAGGGTGACTTGCAAATTACAAACATCCACTAAAATATATATTTCTGAACATATTAATTCTTTATTCTTTTTTCATGTGTTATATGCAACACTATTGGCTCCCTTGGAGCTCCCTTGGAGATATTGCTAGCTCCCTTGGAGATACTTAAAAACACTAAAAAAATGGAACATAATTGAATCCAAAGAGAACACATTTAAATTAACAAAAGCTAACAATAGTTACTTACATATTTCACAACCTAATAGCTTCCATTTCATATCTAAATCCAACAAATTGTACACAACTTCCTTCTATACATGCCTAAAACATACATACCACTCAAACCATAAAATTATAACTACAAACACTCCCTTTTACAATTTTCTGAATTAGTTGAAACTAACTGTTTCAACCATTGAAACAAAATAAAGACCTATGTTCCCACCAACAAAATAGCCAACCATTTCTCTCTTCTCTTTCCGTGTTCAATTTCCTTCAGCAAACTTTGCTTATTCTTCACTAGACCATTAATGAGAGCACTTGTACGATCATTGCAACCACTATCATGCCACTCAAAAAAATTGCATCCACATCCTCTACGACCATAGTTGCTGCAACCTAAGAAACGGCTTACAGCACTTATTGTTGTTGTTAAATGAATTAGTGGGGATACTTGGCCACAATAGCAGAAGCATATAGGTATTGCACCCCTTTCACTTGTTGTAGAGCTTCCAAAGGAAGGAGTGTGGTATGAATCCGACGTCGTCATTCTTACAATATGTACCTACAATTTCAAAAACATTGGGTAATATATAGGTAATTAACTTTGCACAAGGTTGCCTACTACATGCCAGAAATGAGGGTTATTTTTTAAACTTCGTTCCCCATATTTGTAGGTAGTTTATTATTGCAGCAACTTGCTATATACTTTTTTGAAATTTCCAAAATGAATTTAGTTTTGGCAATGTAGCTTCCCATATAAATCACAAAAACTTTATCCTCCTATAAACAACAAGAAATCTTTTCATGTTTCCCACGGAGGTTACCAACAAACCAATTTCAAGATAAATCACATTTAAATTAACAACCATGTGCAGATGAGAAGGTGCCTTGCCTTAACAAGAAATACTGTCTAAATAATATATTGCCGACGCTGTTATGGGAGAGGGCCGTTGCACTCCAAATGGGGTTGGTTGGTGTTGGCCGATTGAAGTTAGGCTCCAAATGGTGCTAGTTGGTGTTAGCAAATCAAAGCTAGGGTTCCACTTTCTCAGTTGGGCGCCAAACACCAGTAGCTGGCTCGACAACAAGCGAGAAATTGGAGTTTCAAGCTTGGTTCCATGGACAAAGTACTAGGGCAGTAGTAGGAGCTTTAGTGAGTCAGTTAGGGTTAGTTTGGTCATTTCCCCTTGGTCAATTTGGGGTTTGACCGAGGGGATGGGGTTTCCATCCAATTATTGATGAAAATTGTCATAGAGTGGCTTTTTGCAAAACTTTTATAGTTTAGGAGGGTTCCTTGAAACTTTTTAAAGTTTATGAGGATTTTTTAAAATCGACCTAAAGTTCAAGAGAGTTCTGTACATTTTAGCCTAATAGTAATAATGTAAGACTTGGTTTGTGACCCAATTGTGTGATCATTATGTTGTAAGCTAATGAGCTATTGTGAACCTTTATGTTATTGGGCCTTGTGTAGGTTAACCTGTGATGGGTTAAGCTAGCTAATACTAGTGGCGCAAGGAGAGGTCCCTACTCTTTACCTATATATACTGTATTGTAGCCCATTGACATAACATGTTCTCTTTAGTATAGTAAGGGTAGTGAACAACTTAGGTTAGACGATTTATGTTTGTAGAATGTGAATTTTATTCCTTTAGAACTTTCCTCTTCAATGACTTATCTGTGTTGGTGTGTTGCCTCTCCTTGGACTTTGCTTTGGGCCCTTGCTTTTGGTTCACATAATCTTTCATCCATTTAGGTGGAGTCTTGGCTTGTTTTGTGTGGGTTCCTTCCTTGCTTCCTTGTTCCCCTCTATTAGTGTTGTTAGCTACGTCATTACAAAGGTTTTTTTACTAAAATTAGATTGAAGGTGGTAGCAAAAGGAACTCATAACATGGTTTTGGTGGCTTGCCATGGGTTGTCTTACGGTGGAGATTGTTACTTAGCTATGTGATTCACATTGCAATGAAGTTATGAAAAGCAAAAAATATATAATTGCTATTTTGATGAGGGATTTTATAAATTATCAAAGGTTGCATTCTAAGAGTGTGATGTTATGGTCAGTGATTAGCTCATCTTGGGAATATAAGACCCTATATAAGTTATTGTGATCTTAGAATTGGATAGGTAAAAAAATGTAATTAGATACCAAGGTTGGAGCCATGATTGTACTATTACTATTATGAATTTTTTATGTTTGTGTTTTCATTCTTTTCTTTCATTGTCTACATGATTAGGAATTCCATCAAGCAATATATCCTTTAGTTTAGTTGTAGAATTATGCAACACACATGCTTTTGCCTAGATTCTAAATTTGGTGGGTTTAAGGCAAACAATTGAGAAATTTAAAATCATCCCTAGTGACAGACTTAAGTTTTTATTATGATCCTTGGTTATTTGTAATTTATTGAACGGTTTTGGCTATTTAAAAATTAAAGTGTTATTTCCAAGAGATTATAGAGGATTAGGTTGCAAACATGTACCTTGGGTTGAAATCCCTAAAAGTTTCAATTGTTGATTTGTCATAGTACATTTTTGCAATTTCTCTACCAAAAATTATGAAAATCATGATTATGATTATTCTTAGCTCCTTTATGTTAATCCTCTTAAATTGTTTTGGTAATCTTAGTGCTTTGAAGAGGTTTGTTGGAATTCTTAGTTTGAAGGTTCTATGAGCAATGAAGCAATGAACCTAATTGATTTTTTTTTTTATTTTGAATTAGTTCATGTTATTGTAAATTTGCTTAACTTAAACTACCAGAATAAGTCTAGAATTAACATGGTTGTTATATACTATACATTAATTCCCTTTTCAAGAAGAGGTCCAAAATTAATGTGGTTGTTATGTACTAAACAACTATATGAAGGAGATTTCATAATATGAAATATTTATTTTACCCATAGCTATAAATATGGTGCACGTAGATAAGAGATCGAGAGGAGCCTACCTTTTGTCATCTATTTAGTTGATAGTACACATTTGCTATGATATGTGGTTTCTAAGACTTTCTTATTTGTGTTTTGTTTTGTTTTTTTTGCTTGAAGCATACAATTGAGAAGTTTGCTAATGAAGCTCTTTCAATCCTTTGCCTTTAGTGGATCTTGGAAGTCAAAACTCTATTGATAAGTCCAATACCCTCATTCCCTTTAAGGACTACAAATGTATAGGAATTGTGGATATTAAAGATCTAGTTTGCCCTAGTGTCCATGAGTTTATTGCCATTTGTTGGTTAACTTGTCTTATTATTAGGATTGTTAATATAGACAACATAAATATTGCCAGAGAAATTGTTAGAGATTGTTAAATTTTGAAGTGTGTATAAGTTATACTAAATAAATATAATATTATTTTCACTTTTTCCATGCATCACACTAGAAAAAACCTAGTCATGCTAAGCTAAAAGGACACTACTTTGAGGGCTCAAGACAATTAACTATTAGGGCATAAGATTAGTTAGTTGTTGGAGCTATGAAAGTTATGTTAATTTGGATGTTTGAGTCTATTATCTGTTGTCAAGTCTATTAAGGGTCGGTGATGTAATTCAACTTTTGTCATTGAGTCTATAAACATATACATTAGATTGATGCACATGAATAAGATTCAATTTGCATTTCTTCAAACATTTACAAAACCCAACATGGTATTAGAGCATTGATACTAATGGAAGAAAACACGATTTTGATGCCATCTTCAATCCCAAATTCTCCATGGGTTACCTTCACACATTCTATATTAGTAAAGGTAGATAGCAACAACTATCTTCTTTAGAAGTAGCAAATTCTTGTTGCTATCAAAGGCATGAACTTGAGAAATTCATTATAGGAGCTCAGGAACTACTGCCTCAGTTTGTTGGGGAATAAGAAAGAGCAAGTATAATAATGAATCAATAGTATCTCTTATGGAAGAAGCAAGATCAACTCTTATTATCTTGGCTTTTATTATCAAAGTTTGAGAGTGTTTTGACTAGAATGGTAGGATGCGAGTTCATATATCAAATTTGGCAGAGAGTCAAAATTTTCTTTGCATCATAGATCAAAGCAAAAGTCAAGCAGTTCAAATCCCAATTACAGAATATGAAGAAAGTCTTTATGGTAGCAAATGAATACCTTTTGAATATCAAAACTCTCGCTTACTCACCTTAATTGGTCATCCAATCTTAGTCAGTGTTAGATTAAGGTAATTCTTGATGGCTTACCCTCTTATCATAATGGATTTGTCACTTCAGCCATTTCTAGAGTTGAACCTTATACAATTGAGAAAATTAAAGCATTGTTGCTTGCACAAGAAACCAAGATGGAAAAGCATCATAAAGAAATTGAATCTATAGGAGTTAACCTAACAACACAATCACATAATTCAAAAGAAAGAGTTTATGGTTAGAATACCAATCAAAGTAATCAAGCATTTTCTAGGGTAGAACTCAAATATGGGAAGGTTTGGAAGAAGAGGTAATTTCTACAGACTTAATAATGGTAATAGAGGAGATAATTACACCAGGTTTATTGCAAGAGGTGGAAGGTTCTTAGAGAGAAGCAATGATCAATGTCAACTATGTGGAAATTTGGACACCAATGCTGTTACTTCTTTCATAAACTTGATTAAAGCTTCCAGGGCCAGATTCAAGTGGACTATATTTCAACAAAGGCATGGCTAACAACATAGGATTCAGAAACAATGCTCAAGCAATAGTTGTATCAAAAAATTAGAATGGTACTTTAATTCAAGGGCTACCAACCACATTATATAGATTCCTCCTACATTATGCAAAAAATTCCATACAATGGAAAGGAAAAAATGTACATTGGCAATGGTTTAGGTTTATTGGTGATTCTCAAGTTAAGTCTTGCTATTCTAGTTAATTACTTCACCTAAAATTACTTCTTCATGTACCAACTAGTACAAAAAATCTTCTCAGTGTCTCTTAGTTTGCCAAAGACAATTATGTCTATTTTGAATTTCATTCTAATGCTTGTTATGTTAAATCTCAGGTACTCATTAAGTCTTTTGAAGGTGATTGTTAAAAATAATGTATATGTCCTTGATACTTTCAAATCCTAAAAGAACCTTAGTCTTCATCGTATGAGTCATAAACTCAATCTCTAATTGTTTCCCACATCACTTAGTTCAAATCACCATCAAGAACTCAACTTACATTAGACACATGGCATCATAGATTGGGCCATGCATTAGCACAAATTGTCAAGCTTATACTCTTTTCTTGTAACCTCAAAATTCCTAATAAAGATCTATCTTTTTGTACTTCTTGATATCTTAGTAAAATGCACAAATTCCTATTCGTCTTCTCTCAAACAGAATATATAAAGCCTTTACAATTAATCTAGTTGGACTTATAGGAGCCAGCCCTAGTCCTTTCATAAGAAGGGTATAGATACGACATTTATTTTGTAGATTCTTATAGTTGTTTTACATGGATCTATTTTCTTGAGAGCAAGTCTGATGCATTACAAGTGTTTACACATACTAAGAAACAAGTTGAGTTGCAAACAAACTACAAAATACTTGCATTACAAAGTGATTAGGGTGGAGAATTTAGGGCATTCACTAATTACCAAAAAGATCAAGGAATTGTATATAGGATTTCTCCATCCACACATGAACAAAATGGCCTAGCAGAGAAAAAGCATAAGCACATTACTGAAACTAGCTTAACTTTACTTCATTAATCATCTTTACTAACCCCTTTCTAGGTTGAAGCCTTTAGCATCGTCGTTTACCTAGTAAATAGATTGCCTACCCCAATTCTAAATAATTTAACCTTAATTCAAACCTTGTTCAACTTGAAGCTAGAATACCATCACTTGAAGACCTTTGGATGTGTTGCCTACCATAATCTAGGACCTTATAATAACCCAAAGTTTCAATTCAAATCCATCTAGTTCACATTCATTGGTTCTAGTTATGCTCACAAGGGTTGCAAGTGCTTGCATCCAAATGGCAAGATCATGATCTCGAGATGTAAAATTTGATGAAAGAACATTTCCTTTCAAAACCTTGAATGCATCTAGACCATGCTCAAAGAATTCTATATCCTTAATTCTCTTGTCCTTTCCTTCTGCAATTCCCCCTTTGGTGCAATCTTCTTCACTGTCTTTTGTAAGACAACCTCATAATTCTTCTTTGCTTAATGCATAATCCACCAATCAATTTGTACCCAATCAAGATAACCATGTTTTGGATTCTTTGTAGCAAGTATCATGTTCCTCTACTAATACATAGATCATACATTAGCTTGTTTTTAATACTCACCCAATGACTAACAAGAGCAAAGTTGGAGTTTTCAAGCCAAAAGTTCTCACTATTTTTAGGGAACCTCAATTTGTAAAGGAAGCTTTTAGCATTCTTGAGTGGAAACTGGCTATGGATCTCAAATATAAGGCTTTGATTCATAATGGAACATGGAGTTTAATAATATTGCCTCCTTGTAAAAAAACAATTGGCTACAAGTAGGTTTACAAAGTCAAAGAAAACCCTAATATCTCAATTAACAAGTACAAAGCAAGGTTGTTTGCTAAGGGGTATAATTAGGCTAGCATTGATTTTCATGAGGTCTTTAGCCTTTAGGTAAAGCTAGTCATCATTAGGGTTCTTCTTGCATTGGCATTAGCAAAAGGTTGGCATATATTTCAGTAGATGTTAATAATGTGTTTCTTAAAGGTGACTTCAATGACGATGTATTCATGGAACAACTTAAAAGCTATGAGTCTTCTAATAAAACCCAAGTATGTAAACTTCATAAGGCCTTATATGGGCTCAAACAAGCCGCTTCTACCTAGTTTCAAAAGCCTTTAGAAGCTTTACTTGCTCTTGGGTTCAAGAAATCCAGGTGTGACTCCTTTTTGTCTTTGCAGATTTCTTCTTAGCAATCTCTTTCTATTCTCATTTATGTGGATGACATTTTAATTATGGGGTCTTCTCCAATCTTAATTGATAGACTTATTAGACAATTGAATGATAATTTTGCACTCAAGGATCTTGGGAAATTGAGATAAATTTTAGGAATTTAAGCAACTTATGGTTCTGATGGCACTCTCTACTTATCTCAGTCTAAATATATTAAAGACCTTTTTGTTAAAGCAAGAATGCAAGATGCTAGATTTATGGCTACACCTATAGCTTCAAATCTTAGAATCTCAACTAACAGTGGCTCTCCTATCACTAATGAAACTACCAACAGGTCTTTAGTAGGTGCTTTGCAATAAGTTACCATAACTCGGTCTAAATTGTCTTTCTATGCTAATAAAGCTTGTTAGTTTATGTACTATCCAATTGAAGAGCACTAAAATCAACCTCCCTTGAGAATACTAAAGTACCTAGCAAGCACGATTCATCATGGCTTAGTGTTTCAAAAATCAACCTCCCTTGAGCCGTGGCTTTTTGTGATATAGATTGGGCATCTAACATAGATGACAGACACTCTACCTTAGGTTTTTGTGTCTATCTTGGTCCTAACCTCATCTCATGGTCATCTAACAAGCAGACAATCATTTCTAGATCCAGCATAGATACTGGAGTCTAGCAAGTATAGTTGTAGATCTTACATGGCTATAGTCATTGCTTGATGAACTCTCTATCCCTCTACCTAAGATTCCTTGTGTGTATTGTGATAAAACGAGTACTATTGGTCTCTTTACCAATCCTATTTTACATTCCAAAACAAAACACACTGAATTTAACCTTTATTTTGTATGAGAGAGAGTCAATAACAAAGAACTTGAAGTCCTACACATTCCTTCCCTTGACCAAATAGCAAATCTTCTCACAAAGGCTGTCTCTTCAACTCTTTTTCTTCAACTTCAAGACAAGCTCAAGGTCATTGCTCTTCCAAGCCATGCCCCTAACCTTGAGAAGGGATGTTAAGGAATAAGATTAGTTAGTTGTTGGAGCTATGGCAATTATGTCAGTTTGGATGCTTAAGTCCATTAAAGGTTGTTAAGTCTATGAAGGGTCAATGATGCAATTCAGTTTCTATGAGTCTATATATGTACACATTAGACTGATGTAAATGAATAAGATTCAATCTGCATTTTTTCAAACATTTCCAAAACTCAACATTATTTATTGAATCCAAATTTCAAAAGTCTCTATAAAATTAAATTTTAGATATTATTGAAATACTCTGTTGAGGCTGATTGGATCAAATATTAATATTTTAATTTGCACATATAAAAACATACATTAAAACTGTTAAAATCTCGAAAGGGCAATTTGGAATCTTTAATTTCAAGTAGAGAAGTGAAAAGAAGGAATATGCTAGTACACCTAAGGGTGGAATCTTTAATCGCACATTCAAAGACCATCACTTTATTTAACAATATTTTTTTTCCATATCTCAACCTGTAAAATTTTGCCTATATTAAATTAAACCTCAAAGGGTGGAATAGCATTTTTTTTGTAAAATAAAAAGGACACTCATATACTTATTTAAATTAACATGTAATTACCAAGAAAAACAATATTATATATAATTACAAGTTTACAACAATTCTTGATATCTACCAAATTACATGAATTTAAGTAACTTAATTGATAAATATTTAGCATAATCACAAAAGATATTGTTTTGTCAGTATCTTTCCATTCAAATATTTTAATAATTTTTTCTTACATTTATATAATATAATTGTACCTTAACTCACAAATATATATGTACACACACACACACACACACACATTCAAGCAGAAGTAAAGATTGGTTATAGATAAATCTTTGGGGAGGTTTGAACTTACTAGGTTGGAATTTTGATGATATTAATTGTTATAGTGGAAACAAATAATTTGGATCTCATCTTGTCTTTTTCTCATGATCATTCTAAAATTTTTCAAAATGTTGCCCTTCACTTGTAGGTACATGCATTCAATCACAATTACAACCAACAAATACAATATTGTGGGGGTACTTTGCATAATGTTATGCAGAAGGCAACAAAACGATCCACCTAAGCATAAGAATTGCTATGATGGTTGTATATTGAAATGTTTGACCAAATCTCTCTTTAGTGACAAAGGGTTTGTCTAACCTTACAACAAATCTTAATTAGATGATTCTTTTCTACTTTTAATTTAATTAATGTAGCCTCGATCCTGAGCCAAGTCTATTGTTGGAACATTGACAGAAATCAACCTTTGGCTGAGTGATACAACTGCATAGTATTATGTATGCGTACCTCATGAGCCTGACACGAGTGATGCTTCTTCCACTCATTTAGTCACTTGAGAATTGTGAGGGGCCTCCCTTTATCTTTATCTGAGATTTCTGTAAAACCTATAATATGTGAGTCTTTTAATTCATTGAAATGACAAGCTCCCATAACAAAATTGCTACAAAATGGTTTATTGGTAATTATATTTTATAGTTTCACAATTCAATTATTAGTAAAGTCTTATAAATTTAAGGGTTCAAATTTTTTTAATTAAACATCTTATAAAATTCAATTTATGAGAATGATATACTATAATTCACTTCTATTTCCATGTAGTGGCAATAATTGGGGAGAAAAGTCTCTTGGTTGGAAATGGAATAATGATTTTCCATTATATTTTGCCCCATTTCCAAGCTTTGGCATGACAATCATTTTCCTATTGTTGGTGCTTGCTCCGATATGAATTAATTCATATGAGAGATAGTGTTTGTGGAAGTTTAAAGATGCAATGGCATTTAATTATCATCTTAAGACTTATCTTTTTTAAAATTTTGTGTTCCAATTTTCCTATTGTTGGTTCTTGCTCCAATATGAAATGCTTGGGTTGGGTTTGAGGTAGACCTAACCCAACCAACTCTTGGTAGGGTTGGGTTAGTTTGGGTTGCATGGTTAAATTTTTTCAATTCTAAATTAACTATTAATAGGTTAGGTTGGTTACCTGACCAATATTTTTAGGACCTGAACAGACTAAAAAAAAGTTAATTTTAAATGTTTTGAAAAAAGTACATTTAATTTGTAAATTACATAAATTATAAATGAAGTAAATTTTTTGGTTCTATTGTAAAATAAAGACGAAGTAATTAACACTTAACAACATAACATATATGCCATAAGCCACTAAGTCTAACACATACGGCATAAGTTCATAAGTCTAGTGTTCAATACAAGTAAGTCTAAGTGTCTAACAATACAATTACACAACCATAAGTTTCACATGTTACAATAAACTAGTCATTCATAAACATCATGTAGATTAACATCACATTCTTTCCTTAAATATCACCAAAGTTTGGCAATTCGACTTTGAGAAATTGTTCAAATTAAGGTTAATATCTTATATTCAATACCTCATTAATAATTTACAAATTTTAATTATTAAGGAACAAGAGTATATATGCCAATTAGATTCCATCTCAATTGTAATTAGCATTAGAGAGAACTATTAAAGAATAAAAAAAAGAAAGAAATTGTAAAGTATAAAATTAATAAAGGCAAGTTAAATATGGCTGGCATAATCTAAAACAAAATGCTAACAAAAAATAATCCAAAACAAGCATGAGAAAAATGAATCCAGACATTAGATAGCTGTTACAGATTATTTCAAATAAGTAAAAATAATACTTTTTCTTGCTTCACTTTCTTTTAATATAAAAAAAGTAATAACTTAAAAGGATGAGAAAATGATGAAATAGTATTTAATTAATGTTATTTTATTTCATTCTTTAATTACTGTAAAGAATTATATTATTTGTTTTGAATAATAAATATAAATAATAAAAAAACTTAGCTTGATTTATAATGAGTTTAAAGATTTCAAGTATACATATAAAAAGAATAAAAGGAAAATAGTCAATTGACAATTAGTGTAGACTTGGTCAAGTTAGAATCTTGAAATTCATTAATTTGATTAAACCGTTTACTCGATCTAACTTATTAAAATATACCTAGTTAAAGTCAAATTCAATGCGTTTGTGAGTGATTCTTACCTAATAAATAGCCCTATTTTCAGGCCATGTTGAGAAGATAATCTCATTATTCTCTTGCACAGCTTTCAATTCCTGCGGAGAGATGTGGCTCTGATGGGATTTGGGGTTGCGTGCGTTCCTTTTGGTTTTTTTTTAAATAAATTTAAAATATCTTTTAAATTTTTTGAATTAGGAAAACTATTTCTCCCTCGATCTTGTTAATTTTTTATTATTGAGGTTTGGGTGTTTAGGGGCCAAGTGGATCAATTTGGTAATTAAATTACTTCGGCGAATTACACTTTTGCAACGTAGAATGAAACAAATATGTTTTAGTGCTCAGTGCAGGATTAAAATTCCGTTAGCAGATTGAATAGGGAATTCACATATAGTTTATAATTCATATTTTTATTTGTAATTGTGCATTACCAGTAAAATTTATGAAATTTTTTATATAAATAAAATAATTAATATTGTGTTAAATTTTTTATATAAAAGTATAAAATAAAATATAATTTCTAATAAAGAAATTATTTACTAATTTTAGATTTGCGATAAAATAATATTTCAATAAGTAAAAGTTTTTAAAATATTAGAAATAAAATAAATTTTAACCTTTATATTCTTATATACATATAGATATATTAATATTATTTTTGAAAGTCATAATTATTAATAAAATAAATAAATAATAGTGCAAGGTGAGCACGCAAGTAAAGGATGTTTTTTGATCATAAAAAATCACATACCTTGTGTCAAGATGTTGCCATAAGTTTTTTATCAACCACTATTTTATGGCCAAAAAGATTCTACTTTTATCAATATGATCTCTCTTCAGTGAAAACTCAAAATACTAGGATGGTGTTAAAAAAATTTCTAAAAATAATTTTATTTATTATAATAACTAATTAATAATTATCATCCCGTTTATTATGTTAGCAATTCATAGAATTAACAAAAAATGAATTAATTACAAATTAAAATTTTTAAATATATTATTTTAAAATTAAAGGATTCATTTATTCTTTAAGTTCTTGTAGTATTGATTATTAGTTTATTTTTATTATTATAATTATTTTTTCTTCCGCAAAGAAGGGATTGCTTGCTAACTTGCTGAGAACGTAGCAAAGCAGCAAATATCAAGGCTGCTTCCACGTGTTGTGTCGAAGCACCGTCCAAGCTCTTCTCGTCTCCAGTCCCCAAGCTAGTACTGTGCCTTCGCCGGTCTTGGTGCCAAGGTCTTTGTTCCCTTCTTTTTATTCTGTCCTCTCTACACTCTGCGCTCCCAACAAAACAATCTTTTGAATGTAACTTAGCTGGGGGCAATTGCTGTGAATTTAATCATGGCCAAGTCCTGGGTGGCTCTTGATGATAGTACATATAAGTCTGTTTTGCTTCAACATCTGCGTTTGAAAAATCCCACATTGTCTTTCTCTTTCTCTTTACCGGAGCGAAATCAGAAACCCATTTCTGTCTTCAGTGTTTGTGCTTCGGTCTCCACCCAATATCAGGCCTTTGCTGTCCCTCGACGCCGACCCACCTCAGCCATCAATGCTCTTGATTCCGACGCCCCTCATCCCCTTCACCAGGTATCACTTCCACCCTTTCTTCTTTTCCAATATCATTGCTTTAGTCGTTTTGGGTCCTTTGCATCCCGTCGTGGCACTTCCTCGTTCAAATTTGTAGTTTTAACGTAATCGGGCTTTTTTGAATGATTAAATGCTTCATTAAATCTCTATCATTTATCTTTTGCCCTTGTTGAAGACGAATCAGTTTTAGCTTCCACTACTTTTTTATGAACCAAACGGGGATGAAATCAAATATGTACAATTTATTAGAGTTGTGCTCAGTCGGAAAATCCTTAAATTACTATTGATTATTGGTTGAGTAAATCCCTTTGTTGCTGGCTTATGCAGCTGAGAAGATTGCGACAATAATTTCTTTTTCAATCTGAAAAACTTAAAACTCAATACAAATTAATTTAAAGTAGTGTTCAATGTATCCTGAAAGAATTAAAATTTGTTCCATTTTCAGTGTGAAAGGTTTCACACTATCAATCAATAATGTGCTGTCCTGTCATTAAAATACTGTTAATACTGTATCTGAATTTTCCTAGTTACTCTAGTAAGTGAGACCTTCATATTAACTGATAATGAAAAGTTTTACATTATCAGTTAAATCAAAATTAGAATTATTCAGAAATCCTGGGTGGAGTGGAAAATGAGCATATGGGAAATGAGGAGTTGGAAAATAGTAATGTTTTGAAGACTTTGTTAGGTTCAAATGCATTGACATTTTTTGACTTCATATTTCCTACATGCCATTTTCACTCCTACGAATCATAGTAGACAGAGTTGGTGGGAACAGAGTAACATGAGATTGAGTCCTGTGTTTTCTAACAGTGGTTTCTCACATGCCATTGTCTTCATCTCTCTCGTTGTTGTGTCTTTAAGATAACTGTGTTCATTCCTTGTAAAGACATGGTCAATGATTGGGACACAAAATGCGTGTAGTATGTGGTAATCTGAGTGGTTTGGATTGCAAGATGTGTGGGCCTGGTTTTTATCCAGTGGATGAAAGACCGTGTGTGAGAAGAGTATCAATAAAGTATGTGCCTAAAACATTACTCTATTTACTTTGTGTAATATTTGAAGGAATCAGTGAACATTGAGAGAAACAGTAGCTACAAGCAATGGGATTCGCTGACAGCAAAGTTCGCTGGGGCTGCCAATCTTCCATTTCTATTACTGCAAATGCCCCAAATTATCCTTAATGCTCGAAATCTTATGGCAGGAAATCAAACTGCACTCTTGGCTGTTCCATGGCTGGTAAGGCATTGCAGGAAACTTTCAAATTTGAACCCTCATTCCCTAAATTTTTATTAATATAATTACAAGTTCTTTTGGCCAACTTTCTGTGTAGCTGAGCAAATTGGGGCACAAGTTTGGAAATTGATGTATTTCTTTTATATAACTTCTACTTCTATTTTAAAAGCTTGCACAATTTCACTTCACTTGGCTTTATGAATGAGGTCTTAACTCTTTCGTCTTTATTATAAATTATGCTATAGAAAATGCTATATTTTATTTACAAAATCAGTTGTATTTTCATTAAGCAACTCAATGGAACATAGCCTGTAGAACCTAAGGGAGGGAATGACATAGATGGCAATGCAGGGAATGCTAACTTGTTTGCTCGGAAACCTGTCACTACTATCATACTTTGCGAAGAAGAGAGAAAAAGAGGCAATTGTAGTACAGACATTGGGTGTAGTTTCGACATATGTGGTCCTTGTTCAGTTGACATTGGCAGAAGCCATGCCACTGCCTATCTTTTTGGCCACATCAATTGTTGTGGTATCTGGTCTTGTTCTGAATTTTATGAATTACTTTGGATTACTGAATGCTGGAATTTGGCGCTTTTGGGAAGATTTCATTACAGTTGGTGGTTTATCAGTGCTTCCCCAAGTAATATCCTTTTCTCTCCTTCTTATAGTTGTAAAATTAGAATTCTATCTGTTTTTATATTCATATTAACCACTGACACAGCGATGCGCACTAAAACTTGCTTTTGTATGTGTATCGTGTGTCTTCTCATTTGCAAGAGCTTATGCAGACAGATATGTTATTCTTTTTCTTCTTTTTACTATTTAACTCGGCTATATTTCATATGTGAATGCAGATAATGTGGTCCACGTTTATTCCCTACGTACCTAACAGTATTTTACCTGGGGCAACAGCCTTTGTAATAGCTGTTTTGGCTGTTATCATGGTAATCTTCCTATTTTCCTTTGGGTTATCTTTCATTTTAAAAAGTTTAACCCTTTAAGAAATTATTTAACTCTTGTATGATTTGGTTGATGATTCTTAACTTTGAAAATTCAAGCTAGGGAATCATATTGAAATTGGAACAAAATTGCATAGCCCTCTGTTTAACAAGTCCGATTTACTTGGGTATAGAAAGCAGTAAATTTAATTTGTTTCATATACATTATATAGGGGAAGAAATGTCCATATCTGATGTGACCATCCAGATGGAAACCAATTTGTGTGGATATAAACTGGCTTGGTGAAATCCACTGCTGATTATGGCTTGCAAACAAACTATCTATTGATTCTATTCCTGCTGGCTGCAGTGGTTGAACTAAAAACTGTTGTGGATAACTCTTATTATAACAAGCAATGTCTTGTTAAAGGATTTTAAGAAGTATGAACTTGATGTAATAGTTGCAAGTACAGTCAATATGTGTGACATGAAAATATTAGCTGTCCACTTTTGCCTCCATTCATCTATGATGGCAAAGAACTAGTCATCCCAAAAACTTAAGTTGTGAGGTGGAGACCTAAAAATGGTTTTTATTTTATATATATATGTGTGGGGTGTGTGAGTATGTGTGTGTATAGAACTCATAAAAGTGCCGATTGTAAATAGGCTTCTAATTGTAGTGTCCTTGTAAATGCATTACTGCTAAGATCTTCAGGCAAGAAGTGGAAAACTTTCTGACAAAGGTGTCAAATTTGTTGGAGGAATATCTGCATGGACTGCTACATTTCTCTTCATGTGGATGCCAGTTTCACAAATGGTAATGTAAATATATTATAGCATTCTATTGCCTTCAGAGACAGTGTAGTTAATCTTCTTATCCTTGATGCAGTTCTTACTATCACCTTATGCTTCCTATGTAGTGGACGAATTTTCTCAATCCTGAGAACATCAAAGGATTATCAGCCTTTTCTATGTTGCTTGCTATGATTGGAAATGGACTTATGATCCCACGTGCTCTCTTTATTCGTGATTTCATGTGGTAATTCTCTTTCTTCTCTGACTCATAAGCTTTAATAGTTCTATATTTATGTGATGCTGTTTCTTTTTCTAGCATCTTCTGAGTTGGGAGAGTTATTAATTTTCAATCAGTCATAATACCTGAAAATAGTTTTAAAGTCTGGCCTTTGAATGTAGCACCGCAATCACATTACTTCTATGGTAAACTGATACTATACAGGTTGGCAGGTTGTTGCTTTTGTTACTTGCAAAGAAAATTGCCATGTGGTGTTTCAAATCACAATTAGCGTGTTTCTTAGTAATAAATGGTATCGTACCTTATTATTTGCTCTAATTAGTTAGTGGAAATTTGTTGATTACATGTCACCATATTAATTGCCTCTAGCATTGATTATGCCTCAATCTATGCCTTGCATTGTTGTTATTCAAATTTTTTGTATGTGGCAATCTTTTGAACCTGCTTCTACATATAAATCTGACTGTTTGCTGGATCAACTGTGATTATAGGTTTACTGGTTCAGCATGGGCTACCCTTTTTTATGGATATGGGAATATTGCATGCCAATACTTGTAAGTTGATCCCAGTCCTTTTTCACCAGCATTTTTTTTGGTGGTTCTCACTAGAAAAAATATTAAATATCAGATAAAAACTAATACTGCGCTGTCATTCCAGTTTAAACATTATCAGCAAGGAATTCTTCTTGGCAGCAACAGTTGGATTGGTTTCATGGATAGGTTGCTTTCTATGCCCTATGTTACCTTGTCATGCTGTGTCATGCGACTCATGTCTACATAGATTGATGTTATACCTCCCCTTTTTCTCCAATAAGGATGTGCGGATGACTTATTTCAACGCACTTCAAGAATAGCTTTTTCCTATTCCATGGCTGTGTACTATTAATCAATCTGCAGAGTAGGTATTTATGCTGGAAATGCATAAAAGATTAGTTTTTTATATCAATCAACAGGAGAAGTGCTGTAACTAATTTATTCAATGACTGTTTATATATAAAAGAGAACTTTTCTTAGCCAAAAGCGTCAACGGAAAATTGATTTTGTTCTGCTTGTAACAGGAATGGCTTTTTGGAGAGACACTGTTGTACATGGGAACAGTTCACCTTTGGCTTCAATAAATGAATTGGTGTTTGGAAAATAAAGAGCTGGCGATGCTACACGGAAGGTTAGCACCCAGTTACCATGACCTCTTTGCCGAAATGATGATGCTTGTCCGCATTGAAACTGTAGTTTGTAACTATACAAGCTACTGAGTTTTAATGTTCTATTACACTTTGTATCATAGATAAAGGGACTTTCATATGGAGATTGAGAATGAATATGTTGTATGGAACAAATTGGAAAGGTTTTGAACACCTTCAAGCTCCCAGAATACTCTTCTATTTCATTCAATAAAAATCATTACAGCCGTGCTGAGTACATATCTAGCTACTAGGAAAGAAATTCAAATAACAAACTACGAAACGCGTCACATATTGAAGAATATAGCCAAAATTGGAAATCATAACTAATTCTAGGTCTGCACTACAGGTTCTTTCATTCCTAATGACTCACCCACATGGAAGTCTCGAGTCCAGGCAGGTTTCTTCCTTTCACAAGCAACTTGCTTATCTGCATTCAGTGCTTTTTTTTTTTTTTAATAATAATTTATTTATTTTATCTCCGTGATAAGATTATAGGTGCCTTGGGTTGCTCTGTTTTGCCATTAATGAAGAGTCTGTACTCCTTTGGAACCCATTGATTACGGTCCCCAAGAAATTTTCCCGCTGATTTGACTTTGTCAAATTTGGGTCTGAAATTCATGTAAGAACAACAATAAAACAATGAAACACATTTTAAACAAATTTTTTATTTTATTATTTTTAAAATAATTTTAGAATAGATTTCACAAACAAAATTTATTGTGTTTTCATATTGAAAAATTATTCCCCAAACTGTTTTACATTATTGATTCAAAACACACAAAACAAGAACAACTTTCAAACAAGTCTCAAATAACTAAATTTATTAAGTTTTATAAATTGAATTGTAAAATTTAACTAATTCAAAGTTATATTTAATTATATATGAAACTTTGTTGAATTGGAGTTGTGGGAACGGCAATTTTACATTTCAAAAACAAGAAAAATAGAGAAACAAAGAGTGAAAAGGGAAGTAGTGAAGTAGAGAGGAAGGGGAACTCAAGATTGGCTCAAGTCGTCGAGATGGGCTTTGACTTTTATCGAAGCAGGGGCTTGATCCCGCTCTTGATCACTATTTTTCAAAAATTGGCTATTTATAAATATTACTATAAATTTTCATTGATATCTCTATCCCGTTTCTATAAATCTTAATATGAACTCACCCTTTGAAATGCCAGCTTTCGCAGTAGAATGCGGCCTAGAGAATGTGTTCAATTAATGATGGAGGGCGATTGAACATGAGATGTGCATATCTCTGTTTATTATTATTTTTTTTTTTCATATATGAGGAGGGATGGAATCTTGGGAGGGATGAAAGATAAATTCCAAGTCGACCACTGATAAAAGGCTCAATCCCAGATGCGCATATCTCTGTCTAAGCACTCAAAGCAGTCCCTACTTGGAGTGTAAGTCGCTAAAAAGTTCTTTTTTTGGGTGAACTCAGGATATCCTAGTCAATAGTTAGAGACTAATCTCATGAAGCATAGTAACGGCAATCAAAGACTAATCTCCCGAGGCATAACAATTATTGAAGTGGGTCACACAGTCTGAATCAAATCCAGGATAACATAATTAAGAGACTCAACTATCTACTAACTGTGTCAGGCCTTGTTGGTCACTAAGAAGTTCTTTAAATGTGTCATGATGCGTCTCTCAAGACCCACGGCAAAGCATTTAGCATCGACTCAAAAACGGGGGACCCATTCCAGACTCATCGCCTTAAGAATGCGTTCATGTGATGGGTGATCCCACTTGACACGTAACTAGCTATAGCAAGGTTTATATTCGTAAAAAGAGAAACAAACGTAAAAATTTAGAAAATCGTTCCTCCACGAAATGGGGAGGAATGAAATAAATGCAAACGGCTCATATTCTGATTGATTTGAATGCCGTATAATTTAGTATATAAACCTTAGTAAATAGAGCAATTCAAATTTTATTTAAGTAAAAATTTAATAAAAACTTATTTGTAAGGATAGAAAAATTTATCTCATGGGCGCCAAATAAAAATGTTTTTGTCTTTGAGAGGCAGCAAAGCAGCACTTAGTGCCTATTAGTTTAATACGTCTTTGTCAATGAATCACTTGATCATAAAAGTTTAAATATCATGTTAAAGATATTTTAAAAGTTTAAATTATTAAGAAGGGACACATAAATAATTTTTATTTTATATATTTAATAATCTTAGAGAGAGCCAAACACTAGTACAATTTGCCATATATGATATTTGATGCAAGTTGTGCAAGCAATAAGAAATATTTGATGATGGATTTATTTGGTATAGCTGTGAGCAAAATTTATTTTAGTATAATTAAGTTAAAATTAATTAGGATTAAAAATTAATTATATTTCTAAATTCTGATTCCTCTAATAGTAAGTCTAATTTATAATTTTTATCATTCTAATATTCAAATTCTAATTTTTGTATTTCTAGTATTTAAATTCTCTTGTTGCCTAATTTTTAATTTTTAATCAATTTTTATTTTTAAAGTTAACCTAATAATCAATTTTTAACTTTTAATTTTAATTAGCTTTTAATTCCTATAAATCTATTTCTGAATTTTAATTTCAATAATTCTATTGGTAAATTCTATAAATCTAATATTCAAATTCTAATTTTATAATTTTAATATATAAATTCTCCTATCACCTAGTTTCTAATTTCTAATTATTTTTAATTTTTATGGATAATATAATAAAAAATACCACTATATATCATTTATCAATAAATTAATTCATCTTTAATACATTGTAATTAATATTTTATATAATATCAAAACACTAAAAGTTTGAAAGCCCACTTGAAGTCCTAGCTTCTCTACAATTTATAAAAAGCTATAAACACTAAAAATATCTATTTTAATTCTAATTTTTAGAATTGCATTTTTTAAATTAAAACATCTTTAATCAAATTATTATATATTTCAATTAGCTAATTTTATCAATTTTTTCGCAAAGTCTCCACTTAAAAAAGGAGACCATTGCCTTACAAAACAACTCAACAAATAATAAATGAACTATACAACATTCTGCAATTCCTATACAACAAATAATAATTAAAAAATAAGTCATCTAACCTAATTGCAAAATAGTGCAATTCTTGTAGTATGTAGCAAACAAGCCATTTGTTTTGGTCATCTATCCTAATGCATGGCAAAATAATGCAACACAACGAAAGAAGAAAAGTTTACTGCTACTAGCTTGAAAAATAATATAGTGACAATGAGTTGATCACTTTGCAAAGCACTTTCAACCATTAACCTCACTCAAAAACCAAACAAGTCTCAGATTAAAGATGAAGAGGTAGAAAATTAGAAACAGAGATGAACAAGGAGAAAAATCACACACTATACGATTGGAGGATATCTGGAATGAGAGGGGATGCGAAAGCCTTGCCACCTGTGGCCGGACATTGCTGAGCTTCACTAGAAATCACAAGAATACCATTGACCATAAGAGAGACAATGAGGGTTAAGTTTTCAACGGATTATCGAGGGATAAGCCATCAAAAATTTGAAATTTTGTTAAACAAAATTTGACATGGTGGCATTTTAATTACTGAGGATCAATCCCTGGACAATTTGTCTGTAATTTGAAATGTCTAGTCAAATCATTAACATAGTTGTTTTATTTGACCAATTGACATTATAGGGCATATTACAGATGGCTAATCCCCCAGTAATCCATCAGTAATTTCAAACATATTGTCAAAATCATTTATTGCCATTGTATAATTGATCAACCGAAATTTAACAACACATTGCTAATAACTTTTCCCCAAGTAATCCATCAATATTGTTTATTTAAGCAATAGAAATTAATAAACAAATTGCCAGTAGCTGCTCTCCGAGTAATTCATCAGTAACTGCAATGAAGTCAAAGTTTGACTTATGACCCTAGTTTTTGCTAAAACTTTTACCCCATATCCAATTGTCTAACAGCATGGATAGTAGTAAAACTTTATGGAGTTGATTTAGGGACTGTGATCAACAAATCCCTAAATCCAAAATTCTTAAAATCTTAAATTATGGAACCCCAAATTTTAAACTTTGAAACCCTAAGCCCTACATTATAAAACCATAAATGCAAAACTATAAAACCTTGAACCACCCAACCTTAGATTGTTAAACCCCAAACCTTAAACCTTGAAACCTCAAATCTTATATCCTAAATATGAAACCCTAAATCCTAAAAAAATTTTAAATTCTAAACCCTAAACTGCAAAGCTTCACTTCCCATAACCTAAATTGTGAAACCCAAATCCCAAATCCTAAATTATGAACCCCAAAGCCTTAAACTATGAAACCCTAAACCTAAACCATAAACCACAAAACCCCAAATCTTAAACTACAAAAACCCAAACTTTGAACTATGAAACTCTAAATCTTAAATACTAAACCCAAAATTTCAAACCACAAACCCTAAAACCCTAACCTTAAAATGTGAAATACCAAATCCTAAATTCTAAATTATGAAATCCTAAAACCTAAATGGCAAAACTCAAAACCCTAAACTATGAAACCCCAAATCCTTAATAGTATAATCCCAAATCCTAAATCCTAGATAGCCAAGCCCTAAACCCCATGCCTAAATTTGTGAAACCCTAAACCCTAAATTGGAAAACCCTAAATTCCAAACATGAAACCTTAAAGCCAAACTCTAAACCATAACCTTAAACTTTAAATCATACACTACAGAACCCTAAATCTTAAATTTTAAAACCCCAAACCTTAAAGTAAACAATGCCAAACCCAAACCCAAAATACAAAATTGCAAACTCGAAATTGTGAAACCCCTAACTTTAAACTCTAAATCCCTAAATCTCAATCCCTAACTATAAAACTCTAAGTCTTAAACTTTAAACCATGTTACCTTAAACCCTAGTTTATGGTTTTGAGTTAAGGTTTAGGGTTTTACAATTTAAGGTTTGGCGTTTCACATTTTAGGATTTTGATTTTTAGTCTAAGGTTTGTAGTTTCATGGTTTAGAGTTTGGAGCTTGGGATCTTATAGTTTAAGGTTTTGTAGTTCAAGGTTTAAGGTTTTGCAATTTAAGTTTTGGAGCTTTGCCATTTCAAGTTTGAAGTTTAGTATTTCGTGATTTGGGGGTAAGGGTTTCTCAGTTTAGGGTTTGAAGTTTCACAATTTAGGCATGTATTTATGAGTTAAGGATTTAGGTTTCTATAGTTTAATACATGGAGTTTGTGGATTTGCAATTGAGGGTTTAAAGTTTCACGATTTAGGATTTAAGATTTAGGGTTTAGGATTTCTTAGTTTAAGGTTTGGAATTTATAGTTTAGAGTTGGGGGTTTTGTGGTTTAGGGCTTAGGTTTTGGGATTTCATTATTTAGGATTTTGGATTTGGGGTTTCATAGTTTATGACTTAAGATTTCATGATTTAAGGTTTAGGATTTTGTAGTTTAGTGTTTAGAATTTAGGGTTTCATGATTTAGGGTTTAAGGTTTTACAAGTAAGGATCTAGGTTTGGTGTTTTGCAATTCAAGATTTAGGGTTTATAGTTCAAGGTTTAGGATTTACAATTTAGGGTCTATAGTTTAGGTTTTCAGAGTTTAGGGTTCTAGATTTTATAATTAAGGATTTAGGTTTGGTGTTTCATAGTTCAAGCTTTAGGGTTTTATAGTTTTAGGTTTAGAGTTTTACTATTTAGGGTTTGGGATTTAGTGGTTTAGAATTTAGGGTTTGAGATTTTGAAGTTTAAGATTTGGGGTTTTCATCTAGGGTTTGGAATTTGGAATTTTATAGTTAAGGGTATAAGGTTTGGGGTTTCAAAATTTAGTTTAAATTTTGCAATTTAGGGTTTAAGATTTTGAATCAAGGTTTAGAGTTTAAGATTTAGGGTTTAAAGTTATGATTTTAGGGTTTTAAGATATAGGGTTTAAGGGTTTTGGGAGTAATGAGGGCTTGGAAGATAAGGAGAGTGATTACTAATTTAGGTTTGAGGAATTGGAAGAAGATAGGGCTAATGGGTTAAGAATGTAACTCTTCAAATTAACTTTTGTTCTAGTATTCTGTTAGATTTTTAACAAAATTTGAATAGAGGTATTTTTTAGCTAGGTTTATCGAGTATGTGGGTGTCCTTTGCAAAATTTTAAAGTACATAAGGGTGTTTTAAAAAAGAGCTCAAGTATAGGAGGGTTATTTGCATTTTAGACTAATTGTTATGAGTGCTTAACTTGTTGATGTGAATAGGTGTCATATACTTGTTTAAGATCATCTTTAATTATAGAAACTTTAAATAATATTACAAGTCTCATAAAAATCTCCCAATAGTTCACAAATAACTCAGTTCATTTACAACACAATTTTTAATATATAAAAATAATTAAATATTTATTTAATTGTTACGCAAATTAATTACAGCCATGAATTAAATACTAAACTAATAAGTTAGTGGATGTTAATGTTAATAATGACTAAGGGTGTTTATTGAGTCAAGTTGACCCTCAAATTCGACCAACCTGAACTAGCCCAACCATAATTTAGTGTGTTGGGTTAAGTCATCAAGTCTAATTAGGTCCAAACATGCTAAACCCAACCTCTAGTAGTTGGTTAATGAGTGCTTAGATTTTTAACCAATGAACCCGACCTCCACCTCAAAACATTTGAATTTTCCATAGCCTTCATGCTTCACTTCTTACTTTCTTAACATTTCTTCTTCTTGTAGTTGGCCCTAACCCACAATATAGCAAGCAACTACCTCAGATTGCAAGGTAGTCACTAACTCATCATCGGGTGCTAGTGTCTTGCTTCGAGCAAGCAACCGGAATGTTGAAGACTTGAAATCTCAAAGTTAAACACTAAGTGGCAAGCAACTTCCGCATGACCACCTAAATCGAAGGTCCAAACCTAATCTAGTCTTCACTAGACCACCACTAAGCAGTGAGCAGCTTTAACTTGAACTCATAAATCAAAGGCCCAAACTTGCTTTAGCCTCTACCTTTTGGTTCATCTTTGTGTCATCTTTTGTTTTTTATTGGTGGGTTTTTATTCTTTAATAACTTGTTAAATTTTCCTTTAGATGCCAATTGAGGTTCAAAGAAAGATGGCCTAGTTTGAATAAAATAGAGTCACTAAGACAGGGAGCACCATTACCATGAAATTACATAAGGTTGCATTGTCAAGAAACTTTTACTCACCTACGGGGAGATCCATTTTTATCCACTTCAGTTTTCTTCAAAAAACTTTAACTCAAAGTTGTGGAATTTGAGTTGAGTGATGTGTCCATTTTTCGTTACTCGGATGGATAGATTTTATTAGGACTCACCTACGAGGAGATCCATCTCAGCATTTTTGAACCCACAAATACTCGAACTTTTGAAAAAGGCTTTATCTCTATGAATGATCATGGAAGTTTGGGTGAAGCAATATCCCCACTTCCATAGCTTGGAGGTAATTCACCCCTGATGGGAAGCCTATCAAGATTCAACCCAAAATAGGAAATAAAAGTAAGACTATAAAATGAACCTAAAAGGGTGATGTAAGATCAATGTTGTACTGAAAGAGTATTAGTGGGTACTAACAACTTCCCTACATATAATCAATTCTGAACACGATTTTTTGGAAACATAGACCTTATTTCAAAATGGTGTCTAGTCTCACTAGAATTTTAAGATTAGCAATGACTCCTTGTTTTTTTCTCAAAATTCACATTCTACATTTTTCAAAACTCGATTTTTTAAATTTTTGTTGGATCGCTACTCCCCACATTGTGACATTGCAATAGTTGGATCCATGGGTTTATTAATTCGGGGAATCTTTGTTGTCCATGCTACTAATTTGATTTCACTAAATCATCTTAGTATTTTTGTTCAGTTTCAATTTTGGATTGATTGTAGTATTGCATACAACTTTTCAAATCACAATATTTCAGGGTGTTTGATAATAGTGAGCTATTACATAAATTATTAGTTTTACATGTCAATTTATAGATATTTTAGTAATTCTTATGGTCTTTGAATTTGGTCATATTTGAGCTTGAGTATGTTATTTAAGTGTTATTGGATCATAATGTTAGTTTCAAATATCTCTTTCTATGAGTTTAGTACCTGCAGGATATCTTAGTTTCTTATAAGATTAAGATTTTATTCATAGCTTGAAAGATAACTTTTGTGGAAAAATTATAAGTATAATATAAGTAAAATAAGTAGTTATTTATATTTAGTTAATCCAATAAACAAAATTCAATTTAGGACATTTATGTTGTTAACTACTTTATTAATGATTTGGTTTATTTAATTATGATTTATATAATTTATAGTTTGATATATGAATTTTTGAAAAAATTAAATTTAAATTTTAAAAAATTAATTAATTAATAGACTACCTAACTCAACTCACTAATAATTCATTTAGATTTAATAAAAATTTTCCTCAACTTTAGTAACCGTTAGTCAGGTTGGATGTTAATTGCCCAAACCCAACACAACCTTCAAAAACCCAATGATTTTAGAAACAGTAAAATCAATATTAAAAATTAGAATAAATTACATTAATTTCTTTTAAAATATTTAATTATGATACTACATCTCATTTTTATTCAAATATGACACTCTACCCTATTTACTTAAATATTAATTAAAAAAATATATCTAAATATTAATAAAATATTTAAAAAAAGAATATTAAATCAAATTTTATTCTAATTTTACTCAAAATTATACTTTAATTCAATTAATCATTTTAAATAACTAATATATTAATAAATTATATTTTTTAATTAAATAATTATATTTATTATAAGGTATACATTTAACCATGTGTGTGATTATAAAAAAAAATTTAGTAAAACATAGAGATATCTTGAGACTGAATTTAATTAAAAAAATATAAAACATAATTAATCTTATTTTTTACTAATTAAATTCACCCCAAGATGCCTTTATATTTGTACTAAATTTTTTTTTTTATAATCATACATATTATTAAATTTATATCTTATAATAAATATAATTATTTGATTAAATATATTTTTTTAATTAATATTTAAATAAATAAAATGAAGTGTTATATTTAAATAAAAATAAAATAAAATATCATAATTAAATATCTTAAGATAAATTAATATAATTTATGCTAAAAATTAAAATAATTTCAAACATATAAAGTTTTTATTTCAGAAGGGGAGGGGTGTTTGTATATATTTTGACTTGCTCGGGCCGTAACCCAGCTTCTTTCCCCGCTTCGTTGCTCTCGTGCTACTGCGCCGCACGCATCTCCTCTTTAGTGCCGTTTGGTATTGCTCCTTCTTCTCGGGTCATCTTCTCCAGCATCGGTAAGCCTCTGTTCATTACTGCGTTTGCTGCCTCGCAGAATTGGAAAAAGAAAGTGAACCCAACCCCGATGTAATATTTCTCCTCTGCATGTTTTTGTGTGTCTAATAAGTATTGAATCGTGATGACAGGGGAAAGCAATGAGGAAGCTGAAGTTTCATGAGAATAAGCTATTGAAAAAGGTAAATTTCTTGGAATGGAAGAGAGAAGGAGGTCACAGAGAAAACCAGGTTATGCAGCGCTACCATGTTACTGGACGAGATGATTACAAGAAGTATTATACTTAGTTCTGCCTTTTTTTCATTTTGATATCATACAAAAATGTGGGAGGTCTTTTGGGTTTTGTCATTTTTCATTAATCTGACATCATATAATTTCCTTTTTAAAATTCGTCTTTTTTTTTTTAAAAAAATTGCTGACAGTTATTTATTGGCTGCTGGAATGGTGGAAATATTAATAGGTATTCAAGTTTGTGCCGGATGGTTCAGAAGTTGGTGAACATTTTGAAGCAGATGGACCCGAAGGACCCTTTTCGGATTGAGATGACTGATATGCTCTTGGAAAAGCTGTAAGTTCACTTTAAATGGTCCTTGCACATTAGCAATATTGAAGCTCAAAGTAATGACTTGATGTTGAACGTCTTGTCTTGAAATTTATATCGGCTGATAACTTTCACAATGATGATTAATTGTGTAATATTCATTAACCATTGTTGCTCCTGAAACAATATCTACATTAATGTTATTTTTGCATTTTCTCAAGTTTATTTGTGATTCTGTAATTTCATTGGAACTGGACTGGTTGAGGTGGCAGGAATTTGAATTACCTGAATTCAGTTACTGATAAATCTGCAGATTATTCATGAATGATTGGCTGAACTCTGTAAAGCATACAAACTAAGATCAAACTATGATGGTCTGATCATGTATGAAAATGAAAAATAATGAGAACTAGTCGGATTGGGTTTTCCTTCTTCAGAATAGTCTCTTGATGACTGTAATGTTGTTACTTAGCTTGTTGGTATGTATGAAATATTTCAAAATTTCAATGGACCTGTTTTGATCCTTTTCTTCTCATGGTAGTGTCTGGGTGGTCATAGGTCTGTTATAGACCTTGCAAGTTTGTATAATATATTCATTAGATGTGGCTTGGTTTTGGTCCTTGTCATGAACTTGGAGAAAGTATGTCATGCAAGAATCACTGCCATTCTTCAGACCATTTTAAACCTTTTTGTTGCATAATTATGTTAAAAGAGGAAAAAACGAAAAGTAAAAGAATAAAAACAAGAATCATTACTTAATGCATAGTTATTATTAGCATGCTATAGCGATCACTATAACGCATGGCGCAGTGCTATAGCCTGTTGCGCTATGCTATGAGCCATAGTGTAATGTAGTACACATAGCGCAGCATAGCACATGTTATGCTGTGTTATTTCTGCACTATTGCGCACAAATAGCGTGCGCTATTTGCACTATTGGTATTTAGCCTAATTTCTCCACTCCAAACCTTCTTCTGCCTATGCTATCTTTCTGATTTTGCTTTCTCTCCCTCCCTTCATTGCCTTTATTATATTTTTTTAAGGCTATTTTTTTATATATTGTTATTATTTGAAGTTATATTACATAATTTTTATATATGTAATATAATTGCGTTATTGTTCAAATAGTAGTGCACTATTTGTTATGTCGTAATGATCCTAAGCATTATAAATGCATTATTCGTTATTTACAACTATGACTTAATGTATTGTTTATGCTATCTACTATGTCATACATATTCATCATCTATGGCCATGTACGCAGCAGAGATCTTGTCTGATGACTTCATGTACTTTTATTTTGTGTAATTTAGATTGTTGCAATTTATGAACTTGCTGTTTAGCTAACATATCATCGTTACCTAAGCTGCCTTGAGCAGTGCAATGGTTCCATTCCACTGTGCTCAGAAGTGTTGTAGTTCCACTCTTGCAGCACTTCTTTTAACATAGCTTGGGTAGGCTGAGCAGGGGGTGGGTGGCTGGTAATTGGTGGGGCCAGTTTTAGTATTAGGGCTATGTAAAAGGGGCAGTGTTGTCAATGGCCCTGCCAGGGCCACCATGGCTATCATGATGTGGTTGTTTGAAAGCTTCCTGCCGTGGACCTCCCATGGCCTGGTGCCTTCAACTTGGCAGTGGCATTGGCCATCTTACATCATTGACAACATTGAAAAGTGGTTGGAGGTATGTGGCTTCTTTATGAGGAGGGGAAAAGAGGAAAGGGGAGGAAATAGGAAAGAAAATGGGGTGTTGAGAGATTGTAAAACAGGCAGGGTTGTCTTCAATATACAAAAGATAGTGAAAGGCCGAATCTTCTTTTTCACACAGGCTTATCAAAAGATTGATACCAGCTTCTTTGCTGGAAGGAGACCAGCTCTAGGCTGCTTCTTGGTTCGATTAGGCCATAGGCCACTGGCCACAAAGTAACCTTTTGGCACCTTCAAATTGATCTTAGTTCGGCCTGACTCATGATTGGTCCATTTGCAGAATCTTTTAGTCTGTATACTCTAGCTCAGAACTTCTAAATTCTCACATTCGTTTTTTTTTTTTTCTTGTCCTTGTGTTTATTAGAAAGGAGATATAGTTAAGGGTAAAGAAGGATTCTTCAATGTCCAATGATCAAGAATATCAATTCTGCATCAAAACATAACATGATATTCTGTAAGTAATTAAGTAGTGGTGTCTTGTTGTGACAACAGTTTTGCTTAACCATACTTTTTTCTTTTTTTTTTTTCTCATCAAGAATCTGGAAATAAAAGGTAGACATTTAATCTGCTTCTATTTTCCTGATGAATTTATGCTAATTTTACTCTCTGGATCTAAATGTTTTCTAACTTATGGAAGACTTTCTAAAAGGTGTTACTGTTCATTAATTTTTAATGTGCTTTTTTATATTCAAAATCTGTTCCTTAATGGAGGGAAGCATATAGTTGATTGACTCTTCTTAAAATTAGATGGGCATAATAAATTTTGTCTGAGTTGAAAATAAAAGAGAGAGAGAGAGAAGACAGAGAATTGAGGAAAGGGTCAGTGAAAATTGTTGTAGTATTATTTCCAGCAATTACAAAACACCAATGAGTGTTTTTGGTAACGTAAAAAATACGAAGATACCCAACTGCACAGCAATGCTGAATAACCTTCCTTAGTATTAAACAGTCTGAATCACATGTGTGAAAATTTTTCTTTGCATGTGTCCTTTATTTTAATTTTTTTTCTCTTTAATTCCTAATTCTTAGCTTTAGCATACATCACCTTTCTACATGTGAGCTCAATGGTGGTTGCACATGTTCCTTTGCATAGATATGATATATGGCTGCCACTTGAGTTTAATGATTAATACTTAATAGAAAGAATAAGGCTACTCACACAATTGTTGGATCCAACCCCAATTATGTAATATGGTGTAAGTGGCATCTCCATTTTACTTTTAAGTTGAAAAATATTTATCAAAAAAATGAACAAAATGTCATTTTGATATAATTTTTGTTCATTTTTCAAATTAAAATCTCTTTACAATGAATAAATTGATGATGATAGAAGTTGTTATGTCATTGATTTTAGTAGTTTTGAGATGCTTTCTTTTGAATGCATTCATAACTATGTTGTTAGTAATTCATTTTTCCAAAAGCTTTAACTATCTGGAGAAGGCCCAGGAATGGTTATAATCTACACAACTGCATTTCTAATTTGTACCCATACCCAAAAGCCTTTTCTGGAGTGTGGACGAAACACATACTAGCATGTGTGTTTAGTTTTTTAAGAAGAAAAAATAGTGGCAAAGTCCTTTGTTTTGCTTATAAACCTTTATGAAAATGCTAGTCCCTTACTTATTGGTTTGAGTTCTTTTGCAAAGTTGTATCAGAATCCGCTTCTATCCATTCCTTATTTCACATATTACTTTTATAACCATTATTGAGATGTATTGCTTCGTATGCTTTCCTGTCTTCTTTCTTTAGTATGTTATAGAGTATATTGACTACTTGGGCAGGTAATGTTGTTTAGTCATCTTAATTGTGTCTATATTTGATATCTTAATTCTTCTTTTAGCTTTTATTTTTGGGTTTTGATTTCCAAAGGGATAATTACACCTATCTATTTCTTTTTCTTCTCTCTCTGTCTCTGAATCTCTCTCTATTGTGAATGACAGGTATAATATTGGTGTGATTCCAACCAGGCAAAGCATCACACTGTGTGAACGTTTAACAGTGTCCTCCTTTTGTAGGTAAGAACACTTTCCTGCATTCATTGCTTTAAATTAAGAACTTAATTAACTCATATTTGTTTGTAGATAAGAATTTCAGATGAATCTATATCCAGAGAATGAAGTAAATTTTTTTTTTAATATCTGGATCAACTCTAATGATGAAGAGTGAACGATAATGTGCTATGTTAGCAAATATTGCATCTACAATCTGGAGCTATGTACATCCAGAAAGCTTAGAAAAACAAAAGGGGAAAGAATTGCACCCTGCTAAAGTCTGTTTCATGGGATAGATGTTAGTTTTTCAGTTTGTAAGTCGTTAGTTGTTAACTGTTTTTTCATTAAAATGTTTTCCTGTTTTGCTCACTTATTTAAATCAGTCATCGAATGCAGAATATAATATTGCTACTTTTATAGACTTATGTTTCTTTCCGCCAGTGGCCTAATAAATAATTTTCTCTCGCATCCCCTACTGCATTTCAACCATAGAATACATTCAGAATTTGACATGTGATTAACAGATCATGTCATTTCATTTGTGGCAAAAGTTAATTTCAAACTCAGTTCTTTTCATGAAACTGAAAATAAGAAAAACATGATCTGAATGAATTCATATGAAATAATTCTTTTTGTAAACTTTTTTCGATTCGTCTTGTTGATAGGATTGTCCCTCAATTTGCTCTAAAAGTTGACTATTTTCCTCTTTGCAGGCGTCGCCTCTCAACTGTTCTGGTTCGATTAAAATTTGCTGAGCACTTGAAAGAAGCTGTTACATACATTGAGCAGGGCCATATACGAGTTGGTCCAGAGACAGTTACTGACCCAGCATTCCTTGTGACCAGAAACATGGAAGACTTCATCACGTGGGTGGATTCATCCAAGATAAAGAGAAAGGTGTTGCAGTACAATGACAAGTTGGATGACTATGATGCAATGAATTGAGCAGAGTATTTCAAAATTTTGGCTACCCTTTAGAGGCTCCGTCACCCTCCTCCCCCTCCCTCCCCCCATCTCCCACTCCTCGCCTCGCTAGAAAGAAACACCCTTGATGATCTTTATCTTAATCCCCTAGTTTGATGTTGTGAGAACATTGTGACCGGTTCTCCTATACAGATATAGTAGTCAGTTTAAACCCATTTTCTAATGTACTTGAATTAGTGTATTATAATGAATGATATATGTTAGCATTATAAATTAAAATGCCGATTGGATGCATTCTTAGACCTCTTGTTTGGAAATTACATATGGCACGCATCGAATTGTATTGGCTTTTCTTTTACAACATTTCGCGAATGATGTGCCAAGAAGGGGGGGTTTTACATAAAGATGGGAATGGAAAGAATTGATGAAGACCTTGAAGCTCCTTGTTAACAACCAGTGCCACCTGAAGGAAGATGGTTCTCAGAAATTGCAGCATTGGCAGCCTTTCGCAGAGAACAAATTCCCAAGCCATGCCCTACGCTCTCATACTCCACCTGATACCGGTGGTGACCGTTCAACTAGGATGTTTGCTTCTAACTTTTTTTTGTTTTTTTGTACAAAGGAAGCTTGCTTCTTGAAATCCATTTTTACGAAGAATATTGCTCTCTCCGAACGGACGCAAGTCCTGTACCACACCATCAATCTGAGGGTCTAATCCTTTTGAACGGTACAAACATAGTATGATTAAAAAAGAATTTCAAAACAATAATAAATTATTACTGGATTGTTAAAAATATGAGTTAACCCTTTAGTCTCGAGGGATAAACTTATCAAGTAACTGAAATGTTTCTCTTTATTTGATATTTATTAAATTGCAATAATTTCGCATAATCCAATCCAATCTGTTGAATTATATTTAGATAGTGTCTTTCAATCCACTCTCATCTCTTAAAATGAAAATGTTTCTAAGCATGATTTTTAGTGCATAACTTTTTTATGGCTAAAAATTATAGCAAATATTAACTTATCAATTTTATGAAACACATCTTGTACAATCAGCAGACCAAAAGTTATGCATGCAATATTTAGTCTAATTTAAAAGTAGTTATTTAGCATTGTGATGTAATATTGATAAGTTTAAATTAATCAAAAAAGTGTATATTCACCATTGAAAAGTTGCATTTTTAATTTTTCTTGTGTTTTCCCTTCAATATCTAGAACTTATATTTTTCATAGTTTGACAACTTGGGAAGCTTCCACCAATTTGCCTGATTGATCTTTAATCCATTTGGCCGAAAATATTCCAGGTTACTTGCATCTGGTGTCCGCTCTTCTCCTTTTTCTCAAAGTACATAGTGGATTTATTCGCAAAAAGAGAAAATGACAATGAAATATATATATATATATATAGATATATATTAACAAAGAATGACTTAGCAACTGTTATAAAAAAAAAATTGAATTGGCAACATTACGTGCTGGCCAAGTAACGGCCGCTGTAGCCATTTTGTCTACATTGGATAACGTATCCATGACCTTTCAAAGACATGAAGATCGAGCTCTTGACTCAGTCGTCACCCTAATACTTTTTTATCTTAGATTTTATAGGTTTGATTTTTAGTTTTTCCTTTTATTTAAAAGTTAATAGGCTTTTTGTATAAAAAAAAGAATGAAGAAAAAAAAAGTTGAAATAAAAATAATATTTAAGATTAAAGAATTTTTTTATCTACTTCAATAAAAATTAAGAATATGTTTGGTTTTTAGAATTAGAATTAAAGTCTAAAATTAAACTTGGAAATAGAGTTAAATTATAATTATGAATTTAGTGTTTGAATTTTATAAAGAAATAAAACAAAATTAATGAAAACAAAAGAAAGTAAAAGATGATTAAGAGTGCTAATGATGATAATAGTGATCCAATAATGATAACAAAATAATAATAATAATAATAATAATAAGTGATAACAATAATGGTGATTTAATGACAAAGAAAAATGTTAAACCCACAATATTTTATCCATATATCATTCACATTCTTCTCACTTTTTTTCACTCTCTTCTTATTTTATTTTTGTCTCTCACTTATTTTGTGTCTCTGATTTATTCATATCACCAAGCAAAACATTTCTCAATGACGAATGGTGATATTCTAATAGTGATAGCAGTGGCGGGTGTGAGAGTTATAGGTTTGTAACAAGTTTCTTATTTATAAACATGATTAGAAAAAGATGATGGTATTAATATAAAGCAGTGATGTTGGAAAGAATGGTGGTGATTTGGTGGTAGTGACACTGGTAAAATTTGGTAATTATGATTATAATAATAAAAATAATAATAAAAGTAATTATATTTGTAACAACAATAATAAAAATGTTTGATGGTAATGACTACGGTTATGAAAGCAGCAATAACAGTTTCATTGTTTATGCTGGTGGAGAAAAATTAGTTGCGACAAATTTTTTTCCTTCTCATGTATTAAGACCTAAAACTTTTAAGACATAAGTAAAAAAAAAATTGATAATTCTATCTTTTAATTATTTTTGAATTTGTTAAAATTATAACGTCAAATTAAAATTTTAATTCTAATACATATGATAAACATAAAATTTTGAATTAAATGCCCAACCCAAATGCCAATTTAGTTCCATTCCAAGTTCAATGTTGACAGCCAAACAGACCCAAAAACAAAATTTTTTAAAAGGGCTCAAATTCTCATAACATAACACTGTATTCAACTTATCTCAAAAATTAAAAGAACATTGTGTTCAAACATGACTGGGTCATCAGTGACGACGCCACTCCCCTTTTGTCTCGCGCAATCACGCGCCAATGTCTTTTGCGGTGATAAAAGCCTACCACTCACCGGTTTCTGCTTTTCATTAACAGTAGGAATAGTCAACCATGGTGATGGGGTCGTGGTTCCTCGTCCTCGTCTCTCTCAGTCTTTGCCTTTTCATCAGAGCATTCTTCAGTGCTTTATTCCCCTCCAAATCCGATACAATCAATAAGCTCCCTCCTGGCCCTCGCCGTGTGCCCATCCTCAGTACCCTCTCCTTGCTCACAAAATCAATCTCAGACTTCGAACCAATCCTCAGAAATCTTACCGCCAAATATGGCCCCATCATCACATTGCCTTACGGCTCTCGTCCACACATTGTTATCGCTGATCGATTCCTCGCCCACCAAGCCTTAATCCAAAACGGAGCTCTCTTCTCCGATCGACCCAGAGCAAATCCGACCAACACGATCGTCAGCAGTAACCAGCACAGTATCAGCTCCGCCTTCTACGGCTCCACATGGCGCGCCCTCCGCCGCAACCTCACTCACGAGATGCTTCCCCCCTCGCGGATCAAATCCTTTTCCGGTATTCGCAGGTGGGTCTTGGATATTCTGCTCAATCGAATCACATCAGAATCAGAATCGAGCACGGTCAAGGTCGTCGACCATCTTCAATACGCCATGTTCTGCTTGTTGGTTTTCATGTGTTTCGGTGAGAGAGTTGACGACAAGCAAATCAAAGACATCGAACATGTTCAGCGTCGTTTGCTTTTGGTCTCTGTCAGGTTCAATCCGCTGAATTTCTGGCCCAGAATCACCAAGATATTGCTCCGCAAGCGTTGGGATCAATTCTTGCAGCTTCGGAAGGACCAGGAAAGTGTGTTGGTCCCGCTAATAAGAGCAAGAAGGAAAGCTAAGGAGGAGAGATTGAGCAACGCCGAAGCGGACAATGACCAAGTTGAATCAATTGTCTTCTATGTGGATACTCTGTTCGAATTGGAGTTGCCTGAGGAGAAGCGACAGCTCAATGAAGGTGAAATAGTAACCTTATGCTCGGAGTTCTTAAATGCTGGGACTGATACAACGTCCACGGCACTGCAATGGATCATGGCGAATTTGGTGAAGTACCCACATACCCAACAGAGGCTTGTGGAAGAAATCAGAGAGGTGATGGGAGATAGAAAGGATAAGGAAGTCAAAGAGGAAGATTTGCAGAAATTGCCATATCTCAAGGCTGTGATTTTGGAGGCTTTAAGGCGTCACCCACCTGCGCATTTTGTGCTGCCACACACTGTGACAGAGGATGTGGATTTCAATGGGTTTTTAGTGCCCAAAAAAGGGACTGTGAATTTCATGGTGGCAGAGATGGGTTGGGACCCAAAAGTGTGGGAGGAACCCATGGTCTTCAAGCCAGAGAGGTTCTTGAACAGCGAGAAAAATGGAGGTGAAGCATTTGACATCACGGGGAGTAAAGAGATAAAGATGATGCCATTTGGAGCCGGGAGGAGGATTTGTCCTGGCTATAACTTGGCATTGTTGCATTTGGAATATTTCGTTGCCAATTTGGCTTGGAATTTTGAGTGGAAGGCTGCGAACGAAGGTGATGTTGATTTGTCAGAGAAACAAGAATTCACCACGATGATGAAACATCCTTTACATGCCAATATATCTCCAAGGCTTTAGACTCATCCAAGTTATGTTTTAGTTTATGTGATTTTGTTTAACTTGGAATGATAACGTAAGAGTATAGCTATAATAACGCACCAATGCAGAGTTGAATATAATGTCTACTTCACTATCAGCTTCTACTGTTACCACTCTCTGGAACTGAAGGACTTAATTCTTTCATATCTGTTAAAGATTAATTAAGAAAAGTGGAGAAACATGTAGAAGCGTGTAGAAAAATCTACTTGTCAGTAAATATTCTAGCTGTGCAGAAGATTTTAATGTAAAAAATAGTGTAAAGTACACCAATTTTTTGTTTTACTTTAGGTTATGTATAAAATTTTTTTATCCTTTTAATTATATCAAATAAACTCTTACACTTTTCCTTCCGGCAAAATCTATTTGGATCATTGTTACCATCTCAGAATGCGTGACGATTCTCTGTATTTTAGAGAGATATGACCTGTAGAGATTTGGGCGTCATTTTCCACCTTTGCGATAGTCTCTTTTTGGCCTCTCTACTCACAGATGATTCACTAGAATGGGACGATGACCTGCTATGACATTTTGTGTGAAAAGAGTCTCCCAAAGTTAGAGCTGTTACCTCTGGTTCCTCTGGAGATTTATTCCCAAGAAAATTACATGAACTATTATCCCCTGCGTATCCTCTACATCTTGAAGATGAAAAGATCGCAGAACTATTATACAAACTACTTTTCATTTGCCTAGTGATTTCTTTTGCAATTTCTCTAGACTCTAGAATTTTGCCTCAAAAGCCTGACAGTATCAGGCAAATTTTGGTAGCATTCTGCACCTTCCCAAGATTAGGTTTTAGTGCACTTTCCACGCTCTGACAATAAGGTATTTGAAGAACAATGTGATGAAACAATTTTGGTAGCATTCTGCACCCTCCCAAGATTGGGTTTTTGGACAACAACCCTTGTAGGGACTCATCAGATTCCTGAAAGCTTGAATGCTTTTGGTGAACTATACACTACGTGTCTTCTGTCAAAGTGGTGAGGATAACCATCATGATGCTTCAGATTAGATTTATGGTAATTCAAGCGCGTTGTGTCTCTATATGACTTCCAGCTGCGGTCATCAGGTTCAAAGTTCTTAATATCTTGATGGTTTCATACCTTCTATGAGACCACAATGTGACTGAATAGGGTCAGCTTGCAGACTGTTTAGATGATTTTTAGACGAAGGATCTGGCCGCTGAAAATATTTCAGCAGAAGATCTGTATTGTAGTCTAAAACCTCAAGTGCATCATTAAAATCCTTTGAATTCTGCAAGTCCCAATTAGACGCGAGCCGCTCCTCAATGAATGAAATTTCAGCATCAACTATCTTCAAGTCTGCAGAACCCTGTGACGAGTATCTGTTGCTCTGTACCTTTGGGACCGCTGAAACCTCAAAATCATCCTTAACTAGAGCAGCCAGAAATGTGCCATGAATCTCTAGCAGCGCCGCCATTTGAGATGCAAGAGAACAGATAGGGTGCTTGCCTTCGCAACAAGAAGTTTATTTATCTTCATTTTAGGGCTTATCGGGAATGTTAAGTTTTGAGAGGTGTTAGGCTGCCTGCCGTTGTACCAATTACACGAAACGACGTGTTCTTAGATGATAATGCCAATCCAAACAGATTTTGATATAGGGGTCAATTGCACATCGATAAAAGTGTAAAGATTTATTTAATATAATTAAAAAGATAAAAAAAAATTTTTATGCGTAAAAAAAACTAATATATTTTATCCTAAAAAATATTAGTTTAAGTGGGTAGTACACCAGCTAAGACCGGTAGTAAATAAAGAAGCGGAGACAGAGATATATGATTGTATGTTATTAGAGAACGAAAATCCCAATGCATCCCATAGCTTGAGGGTGGAATTGGAAGAAAATAAAAGAGCGTGGTGTTTGTATTATATGCAATAGGCAATACATTCACATGCTTGTTGATCATGTTAAATAGATTTGTAAAATAAAAAAAGTTTATAGAATTAAAAATATTAAAAGTTATATCAATAATAATAAATAATTAAATTTAAATTATAATATATGAATTATTTTAAGTTTTGGTATCCAAAGAGATAATTACACTTACCTGTTTCTTTTTCTTCTCTCTATCTCTCTATCTCTCTCTATCGTGAATGACAGGTATAACATTGGTGTGATTCCAACCGGACAAAGCATCCCGCTATGTGAACAGGTAAGAACACATTCCTGCATTTATTGCTTTAAATAAAGAAATTAATTATTAACTTGTATTTGTTTGTAGATGAGAATTTCAGATGAATGTATAGCAACAGAAAAGAATAATGTGATGTCTTAGCAAATATAGCATCTACAATCTGAAGCTAAGTACATCCAGAAATCTGAGAAAAACAAAAGGAAAAAGAAGTGTTCCTTGCTAAAAAAAGTCTGTTTCATGGCATAGATCGTAGATGTTAGTTTGTTAGCTGTTAACTTGCTTCATTAAAATGTTTTCCTGTTTTGCTCGCTTACTTAAGTCTGTCATCGAATGCAGAACACTGCTACTTTTATAGACTTGTGTTTCCTTCCCAGTAGCCTGACAAATATTTGACTTTCTCTCACATCGCCCACTGGATGTCAATAGTAGAATACATGCAAAACTTGATATGTGATCTACATTTGTCATTTTTGTTGATGGACAATAACACAGGATGAAGGATTGCATCAAATTAGGCTTAGGATCGTGCATTACACTACATTGTGATATTCGCCTCCACTAATTGCTACAGAGTTAATGGCAAATCACTCGAAGATTATTCATTCAGAAATCTATAGTCAGCAATTTTGAAGATCTCTCCCCAAGATTTTTTTTTTTTTTTTTTAAGTTTCCAAACAAGAACAAGTTCCTTTCTAAATCCAGCCCTTTTTATAAAAAGAGATCTGAAACAACGTGATCTTTCAAATAGTCATAACTTTTAAAATGACAATTATTTAAAATGGTTAAGACTTTTAAATAAGAAGTACAGTAAAATAGTTATATCTTTTGAATAATTAATTTAAATAAAATGTGGCCATAATACTCAAATAATTTATTTGTTAACTATTTTTAATAATGTCTGTTGCAACATCGTTATGTGAAAGCGACTATTCAAGGAAAAGAGAATTACCAAAATTGGTGGAAAGTTTATTTTTTAAAAAAAGAAAAGAGTCACATCAATTTAAAATTTTTTTTCACCTAAACAAGATGCCATGTAAAAGTAAAACTCATTCATAAAAAATTTTTGCTAACCTTTAATGCCTTTTTTAAGGCCTCATGTTAAAAATTGTAAATACATATCATTTATTACATTCATCAAATCATGCACCTATAAGACAATAATGAACAATTACATCATTACGTACTTATAGATTAAAAAAGTATATAAAATAAGTATACACACATCAATATATAAATTCTTATGTAACTTTTGAATTAGGATGCTAAATGTCTTTGGATCAATGCCTCTGATTACTTGATTGGGACACTGGACATTAACAAGAAAAGACTACAAGTAGATTTGCACTTTCAAATTAATTGTATTTCATAAATATTGATGAAATTAATTATTTATTGATTAAAATATACAAAATTCTCATGAACTTTAGGTCAATTTTAAATAACTTTTTCAAACTTTACAATTTTACAAATAAACCTCTTAAACTATAAAAAATGCACAAAAAGGTATATTCGTTAGATTTTTTTTTAAGGTATGGATAGAAACCCTTTCCCCTAGTTAAACTTCAAATTGACCAAGGGGTAATGATGGAAATGACCTTAGAGGTCACGTAGGATCTCTTTAAAATATGGACTCAAAAATCCATGGAATCTGAGACTTTGTGGGATCTTGATCATTTTTCTAGACCCATGTCCCCCTTCCAATAAGTCAGTAAGCCTTTCGGCCAAAATCATAAACACATTGACCATATTGGTTGAGAAGGTTGGGGTCTAGAGCACTAGTAACTTCCCTGATGCCTGGGCATTCATTAATTGGAATAAGATTAACAAGGTTGATTGTGTAAGAAGGACGCATATAACTAATAGTAGAGAAATGGTAAAAACCATTTTAATAACAGGTGAATGAAGAAGCTTTTTATAGTCTAAAAACCATAAAGAACGAATTAAGACTAAAAGTACTAAAACCAAAACAAGCAAGAACAACGTTGTCATTGAGATTTTATCCTTTCCTTCCTTATCAAAGAGGGGCCCCATAGGGTGCAGGGCTTATCTTAATATCAATCAATCTTTCATAGTTGTAAGTGCGATCTCTTGCTGGCATCTCCCACAATGCAAGCTGCATTCTTCGCCATCACCCAAAAAGCAAAAGATTTGAGAGTTTAGTTTAGGTAGAAAATAATTGCATAGATAGTGGTCTAATAACAAAGGCCGATAACAAAAGCTCAGGACAAAGCTGTATGATGCAGAAGTCTCACGTATAGTTCCATGAGAAGGGAGTGGCTACCTGCTGGAACTTCGACCAACCACCACCGATAAATTCCACTTTGGAGCCACCTCTTACTTTACCATTATTATAGGGGTATGGGGTTCGAGATAAAGAAAGATCAAGGCAGCATATCAAATTTTCATTTATACTTTACTTGGATATGTTTTTATGCTATTAGCTATTCTATTGATTCTTCTCCAAATAGAGTCCACTGATTTACAAATATCATTAACCACAGAATTTAGTGAGCAATGCTAAATATTTCTATGGATTACTTCTTTTGCCTTTTTTGCCATCAAAGTGCCTATAGTACCAGTTCATGTTTGGTTACCCAAAGCTCATGTCACAACAAAAGCTTGATTCAGGGCATTAGCAATGGAGATGGGTTTGGGAAAGTAACTTTGAAGTTGATTAGCTACAACGTGGTGTCTTTAGAAGCTGAAGAAGCCAAATGTTTGGATCTTCATTTTTGGGTGGGTGGGTTTTTTTAGTTTCGCTTAAGGTTGTTTCCATCATTTCCCCTTAGTTAATTTAGGATTTGACCAAGGAGAAAGGGTTTTTGTCCATACCCTAACAAAAAATCTAATAGATATACTCTTTTGTATATTTTTCATAATTTATGAGGGTTATTTGCAAAATTTTAAAGTTTAGAAGGGTTATTTAAAATTGACTTAAAGTTCAAAGAGATTTTGTACATTTTAACCTTGTTTATTTAAATAAATGCCATACACTTGTTTTAGGTATGGATGGATTTTATCATAGTTTAGTAAAAATGTGTAAGGTTGCGGACTTGTACTTTGCATTATTAAGCCACCGTTTATTCACTTTCCCCAAAGCATGATTAGGTCGACTAAAAAGGAAAAGAGTCAAATTTAATGAACTTAGTCGATCGTCATCAAAACATCTTACTTGAGTTCATCTGGATTGCACATGAGGCATAAAATAATAGGAGCAAAAATGGAAAAATCTCTCTTGTTATGTAAGCCTTATATATTGAACCCTCTATCTGTACTTAATTTTTTACTATTTTTTAGATGTCATCCATCATCCTAATTAAATAAATAAAATCATATATAAACTATATTATAAGTTTAATTAAGAGCACAGAATAAAGAAATTGAACTACATATGTACCTCTTAAAAGGATACATCCATCCATATTGAGCTAGACCTCCTACCCTAGCTTCAAAAGCTAAGTACACTAGTAAGTGCTCCATGGAGTTAAAGAAGGATAAGGAAAAATCATTTCCAATTTACACAGTATAATAGGAATGTTATGTTACATAGTCAACAAGTTGTCTACCTTAATTATGGTTGAGCACAAGTCTCAAAAAAAGTGATTTGGCTCTGTAAGAGGCTTCCATGTATTGTCAAGCAATGATCTAAATGCAATCATAGCAAACACTCCATAAATATGTGGCAGTTGTGACTTTTCATACCATATAGCCTTCCCTTCCAATTTTCCACTCATTTGGCCAAGTATTACACATTCTTTTAAGTGTAACTGGTCAATGTGTAACTAGTCATAGGCTTGACAAACTTGTCATTAGCCAATTTTGCAAACTCTAATTTCCATCACTTGCAATATTCTTGTAAGTATAGTCTTACTTTCTCTGTGTTTAACTTTTTTCCTTCACATTCATTACAGTATCAAAGATATTATCAAAGACATTATTTTCTATATGCATCGCATCTAAATTATGTCAGATCAAATTATGCTTCTAATAAGGTAATTCTTAAAAGATGCTTTATTTCATCCAGTTGTAACTAACCCCAAATCCATCGAGTCTTTCCAATGACCCATGCTTAGTTATCTTAGGTAGACCATTGGTTCTTGTCCAACCTTGCTTGTTGGTCAACCTTGTCTCCTAAATGCTGTCATGTTCTACCAAAAGAGATGATTAAGGGGAAGGAACCACCGATGTGAATCAAACTACGAGTTTTTACAATAGTGTTTTAAGAATAATGCCTTGCTTTCCTCCATACAAATGGGACATGCTAGTTTTCATATTGTACTCCACCCCAACAACATTCCATATGCAAGAAAATTATTGATGGTCCACATTAACATAACTTGGATAATGGAAATATAATACATTAAAACACCTTATCATCATAAATGTTTCAACTACCTATCAATAGTTGGAGGTAAACATCAATTTTGCTTTGGGGTTATTTGGGGAAGGAGCAACACATATCAAGAATATGTATAGGGTAGTCATACAAAGCTCTAGGAAAGATTGTAAGGAGTTACAATTATTGGCCAATAGGAGTACACCTTAGTTGATTTTCTATATGGAGTGAATTCATTAGCACATAAACCTAACTTAACATTTCAAGGGTCACAAGCAAAATTAGGATAAGTCCTATCAAAGTCTTCCATGCTTTTCCATCTGACAGGTGGCACAACACACATTCAGCTCACCTATTCTTAGAATGCCATCTCATGTGCTTGGTTGAACTCATGGAAGCATATAACCTTTGCAATCTAGGAACTAGAGGCATATAATGAATTGTAGACTTAAGTACTTCTTTCCCTCTATCTATTTGCCTTGACTTGTATTTGGGAGATCTATAGAATTTACATTCTCTCTCATATGCATCATCTTTGGAGTACAATATACAACCATTAATGTATCAATTTTTTTTTTTGAATTTTAGTCCTAATTTATATACCAATTGTTTGGCCTTTTAAAAATCATCAAGCACCAAATTAGGTTGAGAAATGCATTCCCTCACAAATTTCTCCCATAAATCATAAATCAAAGGTGTATTAATAGTGGTTTGAATATGATTTCATGCTCAACATTCTCACTGTCGTTAATAATTCCAAGTGCTCTTTGCTACCATGCCACAATAGTTGCTCAAAAGCACATAACAAATCACAAAATTGTTAGGCCTCAAGATTTGAAAATTCATTTAAATTTCCTTAGTATTGTTACTCAAAGTCAAACCCAGCAACATACAAAAATATATACTGATGACGACCAAAATTATCTTTACAACTCGCATAAACATTGTTGGAAGTATCTACAATATCAACATTGTCCTAAAATCTTGTTGGAATTGATGATTGTTGTTCACCATGGTTTGTTAAATACTAGTAATTAGGCTTATAAGCACATCTATATAGATGAACCTTTACTATTTCAAAAGTTATTAATGCTACACTTTTACATTTATTATAAGGACACTTGAGAGTTTCATTAGATGTATACAATGGCAACTAACAAGTATAGCCAACAAAACTATCAACTCCATCAACAAACTCTTGTCTAAGTCTTGCTTGACCTAGATAATTTCTGTTATACATCTATCTATGATGATATGTAATTTCATTATCTAATAATAAAACTAATATCCACCTCTAGCTAAATATACACAATAACTAACAATCTTATATATGTAAACTCAATTTCTCCACACAATAATTGAAATAAAAAACCCATGTACACACACACACACAAACATATATCAATAAATTAAAAGATATATATAATTAAACTATATTTTGATGCCGTGTGCACAATAATATAAACTTTAGTTTTGCAAATTAAATATAATATTTACGGATAAAATCAATTACTTACTTTTTATCTAAACTATAACAATAAGCAAATCAACTATATTAATGAAATAGTTATTTAATTCTTGGTATGTTAGAATAAAAGTAAAAGATGAAAGACGAAGTAAAATGAAAAAAAGCAGCTACAAATGAGTTTTAAAATAAAAATTTATTGATGGATTATTTTAAAATTTGAGTGAAAAATATAATTTTTTATTTTAGACAATTTATCAAGGAATTTTTTTCAAAAATTCTTTTGATTTACCAATGATTAAATACGCTGAGAAACTATGTTCCAATAGAATATTAATGATTGATAATAATAAAATAAAAAATAAAAAAAAATTACCAGTGGTTAATATTTTCTTGACTTTTGATGGAAAAATTTTTGACCGATTTATTGACAAAATATCTATGGACAAGTAACTCTTTTATCGATAAATGCAATTTACTAATAAAATTAATTTTTTCAATAACTAAAAAATTCCCCAATAACTAAAAATTTTCTAATGGTGGTAATCACGTGCAACACAGTGTGTGCAGGTGAAACGTGCAAATGAGACCCCTCCAGCCTACCAAGAAAGAGTTATGATACTTAGATATAAAAATTTTGCACTCTTACCCGTCTCACATTCTGTCTCGCCTGAAAGGTTTCTCCCCTTCACATGATAGCAAACATTTCTCACTAAGAAATTAAAAATGTGATTTTCTTATATACTTGAACGATTATATTATAATGAATGATATATGATAGTATCACAAATTAACAATGTCAATTGGACGCATTTTTTGACCACGTGTCTGGAGATTACATACGTTATGCATTGTATTGTATTGGGATTGAGAAATTTTAATATTTAACACTTTTTGACCACGCGTGTTTCTCTGCTTTTACACCAGGTTTTCTTATATTATTATTAAATATAAAATTAAATTTTTATAAAAAATATTTTTTAATAAAATTTTATATAAAATTTAAATCTAAACACATTAAGATTAAATTTTTTAAAAAGATAATTAATTTTTATCAAATTAATATCTTATTAATTTATTTTTATTTTCTTTGTTACATTATTGAGTTTGCATAAAGAATATACATCCAGAAAAAATGTTTTTATATTTAAATATTCGGACAATGTTTTCACATTTGAGTTAGTTAAATTTTATAATTTAATTTTTAAAATTTAATGAATATAATAATTTAGTTTATGTTAAATACAATTATAAAAATTAACATGTTAAAAGAGGAAAATGGTACATGCAAGTCATTCTCAAGTTCAGACGGTAAAGAAATAAAATTCTACTAATAAATTAATCATTAAATTATTATAAATAACGACTTTTTTTATAGCAAATATAAAATATCAAATTTATCAAACAATTAAGGAGACCAAAAGCTTTGCATGCAATATGTAGTCTAATTTAAAAGTAGTCATTTCTCCTAAAAAAAAAAAGGTAGTAATTTATTTATGTGATGTAACATCGATACGTTCAAATTAATCAAAGGTGTAAATGCAATGTTGACAAGATGCATTTTTTTCTTCAATATTCTACAACTTATGTCTTTCATACTTTGACGAGTTGTTTTTGTCCGCCATTATGGGAAGCTTCCACCAAGTTGCTTGATTGATCTTTAATTCGTTTGGCCAAAAGTATTCCCCTTATTTATATGAAAAAAGTCTCACATTAATATTATTACACTTTTTTTTAATATTTATGAGCTTTTGATTAATTTAATTTCATAATTTTGTATTTAAAATTTAATAAATTTAATTATTTAAATTCATATTATAAAATTAAATAAAAATAAAAATAATCAAACTAACATAAACGTATTTATATATATATATATATATATTTGGTGTAATAAAGGAATTCATATTTGTTATCCTCTCTTTTTCATATTTTCAAAGTACATATTAAATTTATTCAAGAAAGAAAAAATGATAATAAAAATAAACTTTATTTTTTACATAAAATTCATATTTTATAGTTTATTATTTTTAATTTATTATATAAATAAAACTCATGCATCTAATTAAAAAATTATAAAGTATAAAGTATGAATTTTATATTAAAATAACGATATGAGAGGAGAATTATTCGAAAATAGATATGAACACACATTGACTTGGCAAACATTACGCGGTGGCGAAGCAACAGTCATCATGTATGCATAGGGATTACGTACGTTAAACTTTCCCAACACGAAGTTATAATTACGCTGCTTTTTTTTTATGTTGGTTATGTTTTTTATTTTAAAAAAAAGTAAAAAATATAAAAAATATAAAAAAGTAACATAAGTATAATATTATTTTATTTAAAATAATATTATTTTTATATTTATAATTTTATTTATAATTATTATCTTTTATATATTTTTTATTTTTTAAAATTATTTTTAATAATTTTAATTACAATCTCGTCAATCAAAATGAATACAACATAAAAATAATTGACATTATCCCAATATTATTCGTATATTTATAAATGATATAAAAAAATATTTATTCTTAATTTTTATAATTAAAAAAATATATTTATAAATGATGGAGTGTATGATATTTTATTCCATGGATGGGTCATCAGTGACGACAGCAATCTTCTATTTTCTTTTGCCTCACGCAATCACGAGCCAATTTAATTTGAAGTGATCTGGATGGAAGCCTACCACACACTGGCTACCCGTTTTATCGACGGCAGGAATCGTCATCCATGGAGTCGTGGTTCATCGTCGTCGTTTCTCTCTGTCTCTGCCTTCTCATCAGGGCCTTCTTCAGGGCTTTCTTCTCATCCAAAGTCGACACCCTCAATAAGCTCCCTCCTGGCCCTCGCCGTGTGCCCATCCTCAGTACCCTTTTCTTGCTCACAAAATCATCGTCAGGCTTCGAACCAATCCTCAGAAATCTTACCGCTAAATATGGACCCATTGTCACTCTCTCTTTTGGTTCTCGTCCAGGCATTTTTATCGCTGATCGATTCCTCGCCCACCAAGCCTTAATCCAAAACGGAGTTCTCTTCGCCGACCGACCCAAAGCCCTTCCGACCAGCAAGATCGTCAACAGTGACCAGCACAACATCAACTCCGCCTTCTACGGCCCCACATGGCGCGCCCTCCGCCGCAACCTTGCTCAAGAGATGCTTCACCCCTCGCGGATCAAATCCTTTGCCGGTATTCGCAAGTGGGTCCTGGATATTCTGCTAAATCGATTCGCATCCGAATCAGAATCGAGCAGTTCGGTCAAGGTCGTCGACCATCTTCAATACGCCATGTTCTGCTTGTTGGTTTTCATGTGTTTCGGTGAGAAAGTTGACGACGAGCAAATCAAAGACATCGAACGTGTTCAGCGCCGTTTGCTTTTGGGCTTTGGCAGGTTCAATCTGCTGAATTTCTGGCCCAGAATCACCAAGATATTGTTCCGCAAGCGTTGGGATCAACTCTTGCAGCTTCGGAAGGACCAGGATAGTGTGTTGGTCCCGCTAATAAGAGCAAGAAGGAAAGCAAAGGAGAGCAAGGCCAAAGAGGACAGTGATCAAGTTGAATCGATTGTGGCCTATGTGGATACTCTGTTGGAATTGGAGTGGCCTGAGGAGAAACGAAAGCTTAATGAAGGTGAAATAGTAACCTTATGCTCGGAGTTCCTGAATGCTGGGACTGATACAACGTCCACGACACTGCAATGGATCATGGCGAATTTGGTGAAGTACCCACATTCCCAACAGAGGCTTGTGGGGGAAATTAGACAGATGATGGGAGATAGAGAGGATAAGGAAGTGAAAGAGGAAGATTTGCAGAAATTGCCCTATCTAAAGGCTGTGATTTTGGAGGGTTTGAGGCGTCACCCACCTGGGCATTTTGTGTTACCACACACTGTGACAAAAGATGTGGTCTTGAATGGCTATTTAGTGCCCAAAAACGGGACTGTGAATTTCATGGTGGCAGAGATGGGTTGGGACCCAAAGGTGTGGGAGGAACCCATGGTCTTCAAGCCAGAGAGGTTCTTGGACAGTGAGAAAAATGGAGGTGAAGCATTTGACATCACGGGGAGTAAAGAGATAAAGATGATGCCATTTGGCGCAGGGAGGAGGATTTGTCCTGGCTATAACTTGGCATTGTTGCATTTGGAATACTTCGTTGCTAATTTGGTTTGTAATTTTGAGTGGAAGGCTGCGAAGGAAAGTGATGTTGATTTGTCAGAGAAACAAGAATTCACCGTGGTGATGAAACATCCATTACATGCCAACATATCTCTAAGGCTTTAGATTCATCCAAGTTATGTTTTACTTAATGTGATTATATCTAACTTAGAATTTTAGCATAAAAGGATAGTTATGATAATTGACTAATGGAGAGTTGAATGGCTATGTCTACTTCATTATCAACTTCTACTGTCACCACTCCTTTCCTAAGGCTGTTTTTGGTCTCTGGAACTGAAGGACTCAATTCTCTCATATCTGTTAAAAGATTAATTTAGAAAAGTGCAGAAACATGTCGAAGCCTGTAGAAAAATCCACTTGAGAGTAGATATTTGTTATGAATAAAATATATTCTTTGGAAGAACACAAATTTTAAGCGTATTTCGAACAAATACAAATTCTCAAAAGGAAAAAGAGAAAATAACTTTAAAATATTATACACACTTTTAAATAAATATAAAACAAAATGACAAGTGTTAATCCATACTTATCCTAATAGATAACGTCCCTATAACCCTTAGTAACTATCAAAAAAATGTAATTTGTATAACTACTTGCATGATGAGTTTGGACTCGACCATCATAAACTCTCATAACATTTCTTACCCGTTTAAAAATTACTTGTCCCCATAGTGATAGTTAGGATACAACTAAAAAAGAGTCATACATCCCCTATAATATAAAGAGCTTGTATAAATACTAGAACATGATATACTCAAGGGTTCAAAAATATGACCCTTCAAAAAGAGACATGGTCTGAAATGAAATAAGTCAAGTAAACGTTTGACATGTAACTTCCTGTCATCCGGTATATGGATGGTACCTTTCTCCTTAGTGTAAGTCATGACTTTTTGAGAAACTTATTTCCCTTTTGATGTTTACTTGCCTTCGATGGTCTGAAATGAAGTCCATGGGCATGACTTTAAAGTCATGCTTCGCTTTTCCTAAAGTTGCCAACTACAAAGACCTTGGCAATGGAGACAAAGGGTAACTCAACTTGTCCATGACTGAATCACCAGGGAAGAGAACAGTGTTAGAAAAATATCCATGTCAGCGAATCCAATTAAAAAGTCTCTGAAATTGTCTTGTGTCATCGAACTTCACATGAATCTGCTCAAGGAAGATGTTACGAGGCATGTTATGCTTCAAAAATTTCATTTCCAAAGAGACCTTGTCAGGGGTGAAACAGCCAGTAAAGCTTCCGTTGCGCTTTTTCTCTTCCATCTCGCACCTTCGATTCTCGTTCTTGCTCTCTAGTCCTTGATTTTGGTTTAGACAGTTGATTTTAGGAGGGGGTGAAGCAGGAGCTTGGCTACAATATTGGTGGCTGGTGCCTGAAATTGAGTCTACAGAAGAACTTGACTGGTGGGATGGGAGCATAGATGATAGTGCTACCGAGGATGGTGTTAGCGACGGGGACAGTACAAACTACTTTTCATTTGCCTAGTGATTTCTTTTGCAATTCTCTAGACTCTAGAATTTTGCCTCAAAAGCCTGACAGTATCAGGCAAATTTTGGTAGCATTCTGCACCTTCCCAAGATTAGGTTTTAGTGCACTTTCCACGCTCCGACAATAAGGTATTTGAAGAACAATGTGATGAAAGAATTTTGGTAGCATTCTGTACCCTCCCAAGATAGGGTTTTTGGACAACAACCCTTGTAGGGACTCATCAGATTCCTGAAAGCTTGAATGCTTTTGGTGAACTATGCACTGCGTGTCTTCTGTCAAAGTGGTGAGGACAACCATCATGATGCTTCAGATGAGATTTATGGTAATTCAAGCGTGTTGTGTCTCTCTATGACTTCCAGCTGCAGTCATCAGGTTCAAAGTTATCAATATCTTGATGGTTTCATACCTTCTATGAGACCACAATGTGACTGAATAGGGTCAACTTGCAGATTGTTTAGATGATTTTTAAACAAAGAATCTGGCCGCTGAAAATATTTCAGTAGAAGATCTGTATTGGAGTCTAAAACCTCAAGTGCATCATTAAATTCCTTTGAATCCTGCAAGTCCCAATTAGACGCGAGCCGCTCCTCAATGAATGAAATTTCAGCATCAACTATCTTCAAGTCTGCGGAACCTTGTGACGAGTGTCTATTGCTCTGTACCTTTGGGACCGCTGAAACCTTAAAATCATCCTTAACTAGAGCAGCCAGAAAGGTGCCATGAATCTCTAGCAGCACCGCCATTTGAGATCCAAGAGAACAGAGAGGGTGATTTCTTTCGCAACAACAAGTTTTTTTATCTTCATTTTAGGGCTTACAGGAAATGTGAAGTTTTGGGAGACGTTAGGCTGCCTGCTGTTGTTCCAATGACACGAAACGACGTGTTCTGAAATGATTATGCCAATCAAATCAGATTTTGACATGGGGGTCAATTGCACGTTGATAAAGGTGTAAAGATTTATTTAATATAATTAAAAGGATAAAAAGCTTTTTGCATATGTAAAAAAATTTAATATATTTTATTCTAAAATATATTAATACACAAACTAAGCCAAGTAGTAAACAAAGAAGCTGAGCTATATGATTAGAACAATAATATATTCATGTTTTAAGAGCTACAATACACTTATAATATTTAAAATTTTAAAAGTAAAAAGAAGGATGGTAAGAGAAGAAGTGAGAATAATATTTTTTAAAAAATTAAAATTGTTGTAAGTGTATTGTGACTCTTGAATCGCAAGTATATCATAGCCTATATGATTATATGTTATTAGAGAATGAAAATCTCAATGCATCCCATAGTTTGGGGGTGCAATTGGAAGAAAATAAAAGAGCATGGTGTATGTATTATGTGCATTAGACAATACATTCATATGCTTGTTGATCCTGTTAAATAGTTTGTAAAATAAACAAAAGTTTATAGATTTAAAAATATTAAAAGTTATATAAGTGATAATAAATAATTAAAATTAAATTATAATATATAAATTATAATTTATAAAATAATTTAAATTAAATTATTAAATCAAAAATTTTTAAAATTATGATTATCAAAAATAAATAATTATATTTGTTAAGAATTGGTCATTTATAAATTAAAAATTTTTAATTATTTTTTAAAAAATATATTTATTTTCTCTAAAAAGAATTAAATTTTAAAAATTTTATTGTATCTGTAATTTGCTTTTGATATAATAATAAAATTATACTTAAAGCAATATAATTTTATATCACGTAGTCATATTTTATTATCATCATTGTACATTTTTTCTAATACATCCCTCTTAACTCGTCCTTGCTCTTTCCCTAGTCACTTCTTTATTCTTTCTGACTTTTGATAACATGGATTACGGAATAAGGACTATGCCGTGAGTCCCATATCCATTCTAAAATATTTATAAAAAATGAACAAGATGTCATTTTAATATAGTTTTTGCTCATATCTCAAATTAAAATCTCTTAACAATGGATAAATTGAAGATGACGGTAGCTGTTATGTCATTGATTTGAGTAGTTTTAAGATGCTTCTTTTGGAATACATCCATAACTCTATCGTCAGGAATCCGTTTTTGCAAGAGTTGTTTTTCCAAAAGTTTTTACTATTTGGAGAAGGTCCAGAAATGGGTATAAGCTACACAACTGCATCTCTAATTTGTACCCACACCCAAATTTGGGAGTGTGGACAAAGTCCTCTGTTTTGCTTATAAAGCTTAATGAAAATGCAAGTCACTTACTTTTTCATTTGATTTCTTTTGCAAAGATGTATCAGAATCGGCTTCTATCCATTCCTTGCATCACAACTTACTTGTATAGCCATTATTGCTATGAATTCCTTGCTACGCTTTCTTGTCTAGTCTTCTTTCTTTAGTATTTTATAGAGTATAGTAAACTACTTGGAATGGTAATGTTGTTTAGTCATCTTAAGTCTTCTTTCTTTAGTATATTTGGATACCTTGATTCTTCTTTTACCCTTTTTTTGGGTTTTGGTATCCAAAGAGATAGATAATTACACTTACCTGTTTCTTTTTCTTCTCTCTATCTCTCAATCTCTCTCTATTGTGAATGACAGGTATAACATTGGTGTGATTCCAACCAGACAAAGGATCACACCATGTGAACAGGTAAGAACACTTTCCTGCATTCATTGGTTTAAATAAAGAAATTAATTATTAACTTGTATTTGTTTGTAGATAAAAATTTCAGATGAATCTATAGCAACAGAAAAGAATAATGTGATGTCTTAGCAAATGTAGCATCTACAATCTGAAGCTAAGTACATCCAAAAAGCTGAGAAAAACAAAAGGAAAAAGAAGTGTTCCTTGCTAAAAAGAGTCTGTTTCATGGCATAGATCGTAGATGTTAGTTTGTTAGCTGTTAACTGTTGCTTCATTAAGATGTTTTCCTGTTTTGCTCACTTATTTAAGTCAGTCATCGAATGCAGAACATTGCTACTTTTATAGACTTGTGTTTCCTTCCCAACAGCCTGATAAATATTTGGCTTTCTCTCACATCGCCCACTGGATTTCAATAATAGAATACATGCAAAACTTGATATGTGATCAACATTTGTCATTTTTGTTGATGGACAATAACACAGGATGAAGGGTTGAATCACATTAGGCTTAGGATCGTGCATTACACTACATTGTGATATTCGCCTCCACTAATTGCTACGGAGTTAATGGCAAATCAGTCGATGATTATTCATTCAGAAATCTTTAGTCAGTAATTTTGAAGATCTCTCCCCAAGAATTTTTTTTTTTTTTTAAAGTTTCCAAACAAGAACAAGTTCTTTTCTAAATCCAGCCCTTTTTATAAAAAGAGATCTCAAACAACATTATCTTTCAAATAGTCATAACTTTTAAAATGACAATTGTTTAAATAGTTTAGACTTTTAAATAGGAAGTACAGTAAAATAGTTATATCTTTTCAATAATTAATTTAAATAAAATGTGGCCATAATACTAAAATAATTTATTTGTTAACTATCTTTAACAATGTCTGTTGCAACATCGTTATGTGAAAGTTACTATTTAAAGAAAACAGAACTACAAAAAATGGTGGAAAGGTTTTTTTTTAAAAAAAGAAAGGAGTCACATCAATTTAAATTTTTTCTTTCGTTTCAACAAGATGCTATGTAAAACTTAAACCTATTCAAAAAAAAATGTTTGCTAACTCTTAATGTCTTTCTTAGGGCCTCATGTTAAAAATTGTAGATACATGTCATTTATTACATTCATCAAATCATGAACCTACAAGACAATAATAAACAATTACATCATTACATGCTCATAAATTAAAAAAATATATAAAATAAGCATACACGCATCAATATATAAATTCTTACGTAACTCTTTAACTAGGATGCTAAATGTCCTTGGATCAATGCCTCTGATTGGTCAATTGGGACACTGGATACTAGCAAGAAAAGATTACAAGTAGATTTGCATTTTCAAATTAATTGCATTTCATAAATACTAATGAAATTAATTGTTTATTGACAAAAATATACAAAATCTCCCTAAATTTTAGGTCTATTTTAAATAACCTTTTTAAACTTTAAAATTATGTAAATATACCTCCTGAACTGTAAAAAATGTACAAAAAAGTATATTTATTAGATTTTTTGTTAAGGTATGGACTAAAACCCTTTCCTCTTGGTTAAACGTCAAATTGACCAAGAGGCAATGATAGAAATGACCTTAGAGGTCGGGTAGGATCTCTTTAAAATATGGACTCAGAAATCCAGGGGCTTTGAGACTTTGTCAGATCTTGCTCATTTTTCTAGACCCGTGTCCCCCTTCCAATAAGTCACTAAGGCTTTTGGTCAAAATCATAAACATGTTGACCATATTGGTCGAGAAGGCCGAGGTTTAAAGGATCAATAGCTTCCCCGATGCTGGCGCATTCATTGATTAGAATAAGATCAACAAGACTGATTGCGTAAGAAGGACGCATATGACTAATAATGGAGAAATGGTCAAAACCATTTTAATAATAGGTGAATGAAGAAATTTTTTATAGTCTAAAAACCATAAAGAACGAATTAAGACCAAAAGTACGAAAACCAAAATAAGCAAGAACAATGTTGTCATTGAGATTTTATCCTTTCCTTCCTTATCAGAGAAGGGCCCTTTAAGGTGCGAGGCTTATCTTAATATTGATCGATCTTTCATAGTTACAAGTGCAATCTCTTGCTGGCATCTCCCTATGGGTGGGCATTTCCTGCAATGCAAGCTGCATTGTTCGCCATCACACAAGAAGCAAAAGAATTGAGAGTCTAGGCAAAAAATATATTGCATAGATAGTGGTCTAATGATAAAGGCTGATGGCAAAAGCTCGGAACGGAGTCGTATGATGCAAAAGTCTCATGTATGGTTCCTTGAGAAAGGAGTGGCTACTTACTGGAGCTTTGACCAACCACTACCAATCAATTTCGCTTTGGAGCCACCCCTTACTTTACCATTATTATAGGGGTATAGGGTTCGAGATAAAGAAAGATCAAGGCAGCATATCAATTTTTCCTTTATACTTTACGTGGATATGTTTTTATGCTATTAGCTATTTTGTTGATTCTTCTCCAAATAGAGACCATCGATTTACAAATATCATTAACCATAGAATTTATTGAGTTGCGCTAAATCTTTCTATGGATTGCTTCTTTTGCCTCTTTTGCCATCAAAGTGCCTACAGTACTAGTTCATATTTGCTTACCCAAAGCTCATGTCGCAACAAAAGCTTGATTCAAGGCATTAGCAATAGAGATGGATCTAGGAGAGTAGCTTTGAAGTTGATCAGCTACAATGTGGTGTATTGGAAGGTGAAGAAGCCTAATATTCGGATCTTCATTTTTGGGTGAGTGGGTTTTTTTCATTTCACTTAAGGTTATTTCCATCATTTCTCCTTGGTCAATTTAGGGTTTGACTAAGGAGAAAGGGTTTCCGTCATACCTTAACAAAAAATCTAACAGACATACTTTTTGTATATTTTTCATAGTTTATAAGGGTTATTTGCAAAATTTTAAAGTTTAAAAGAATTATTTAAAATCAACTTAAATTCAGGAAGATTTTGTGCTTTTTAGCCTTGTTTATTTAAATAAATACAATACACTTGTTTTAGGTATGGATGGACTTTATCATAGTTTAGTAAAAATGTATAAGGTTGTGGACTTGTACTCTATATTGTTAAGCCACTATTTATTCACTTTCCCCAAAGTACGGTTAGGTTGACTAAAAAAAGGAAATAGTCAAATCTAATGAATTTGGTCAATCGTCATAAAACATCCTACCCGAGTTCATCTGGACTTCGCATAAGGATGAAATAATAGGAGAAAAAATGAAAAATCTCTTCCATTATGTAAGCCTTGCATATTGAACCCTTTATCCATACTTAATTTTTCACTACTCTTTGCATGTTATCTATCATCCTAATTAAATAAATAAAATCATATATGAACTATAATATAAGTTTTATTAAAAACACAATATAAAGAAATTAAATTACATATGTACCTCTTAAAAGGATACATCCATCCATATTGAGCTAGACCTCTTACCTTAGCTTCATAAGCTAAGTACACTAGTAAATGCTCCATGAAGCCAAAGAAGGAGAGGGGAAAATCCTTTCCAATTTACACAATATAATAGGTATGCTACATAGCCAACAAGTTGTCTACCTTAATTGTGGTTGAGCATAAGTCTCAAAAAAAGTGACTCGACTCTGTAAGAGGCTTTCACGCATTGTCAAGCAATGATCTAAAAGCAATCATAGTAAACACTCTATAAATATGTGGCAGTTTTGACTTTTCATACCATATAACCTTCCTTTCCATTTTTTCACACATTTGGCCAAGTATTACACAACCATCTGGCATTTTGAGTCTTTTCACTCATTTACATATGGCTCTTTTTTGCTGCAAGTCAATGTGTAAGTGGTCATAGGCTTGACAAACTTGTATTAGCTAATTTTGCAAACTTTAATTCCCAACGCTTGCAATATTCTTTTAAGTATAGTCTTATTTTCTCAATGTCTTTAGTTTTTTCCTTCACATCTATCACAATATCAAAAATATTATCAAAGACATTATTTCTATATGCATCGCATCTAAATTATGCTAGATCAAATTATGCTTCCAATAAGGCAATTATCAAAAGATGCTTTGTTTCATCCAGTTGTGACTAACCTTAATTCCATTAAGTCTCTCCAATGACCCATGCTTAATTATCTTAGGTAGACTACTGGCTCTTTTCCAACCTTGCTCATTGTTCAGCCTTGCCTCCTAAATGCTGTCATGTTCTACTGAAAGAGATGATTAAGGGGAAGGAACTACCAATATGAATCAAACTAAGAGTTTTTACTAGAGTGTTTTAAGAATAATGCTTTGCTTTCCTCCGTACAAATGGGACATGCAAGGTTTCATATTGTACTCCACCCTAACAACAATCCATATATAAGAAAATTATTGATGGTCCACATTAACATTACTTGGATAATGGCAATGTAATACATTAAAACACCCTACCATCATAAATGTTTCAATTGCCTATCAATGGTTGGAGGTAAACATCAATTTTGCTTTGGGGTTATTTGGGCTAGGAACAAGACATATCAAGAATATGTATAGGGTAGTCATGCAAAGCTCTGGTATAGATTGTAAAGAGTTACAATTATTGGCCAATAGGAGTACACCTTAGTTAATTGGCTATATGGAGTAAATCCATTAGCACATAAACCTAACTTGACATTTCAGGGGTCACAAGTAAAATTAGGATAAGTCTTATCAAAGTCTTCCATGTTTCTCTATCTAGCGAGTAACACAACACACATTCGGCTCACCTATTCTCAGAATGTCATCTCATGTGCTTGGTTGAACTTATGAAAGCATATAACCTTTACAATCTAGGATCTAGAGGCATATAATAAATTCTTGACTTAAGTACTTCTTTCCCTCTATCTATTTACCTTGACTTGTGTTTGGGAGATCTATAGAATTTGCGTTCCCTCTCATATGCATCATCTTTAGAGTATAATATACAACTATTATTGTATCAATTTTTTTTTTAAATTTTAGTCCCAATTTAAATACCAATTTTTTGGCCTTTTAAAAATTAGCAAGCACCAAATTGGGTTGAGAAATGCATTCCCTCATAAATTTCTCCCATAAATCAAAGGTGTATTAATAGTGGTTTGAATATGATTTTATGCTTAACATTCTCATTGTCGTTAATAATTCTGAGTGCTTTTGACTAGCATGCCACAATAGTTGCTCAGAAGCACATAACAAATCATAAAATTGTCCGACCTTGAGATTTGAAAATTCTTCAAAATTTCCTTAGTATCATTACTCAAAGTCAAACCCACCAACATAAAAAATCATATACTGATGACGATCAAAATTATCTTTACAACTCACATAAACATTGTTGGAAGTATCTACAATATCAACATTGTCCTAAAATCTTGTTTGAACTTATGGTTGTTGTTTGCTATGGTTTGTTTCATACTAGTAATTAGGTTTATAAGCACATCTATATAGATGAGCTTTTACAGTTTCAAAAGTCAATAGTGCTGCACTTTTACATTTATTACAAGGACACTTGAGAGTTTCATTAGATGTATATAATGGTAACTAATAAGCATAGCCAATCAAACCATTAACTCCATTAACAAACTCTTGTCTAAGTCCTACTTGACTTGAATAATTTTTGTTATACATTTATTTGTGGTGATATAGAATTTTCATTGTCTAATAATAAAACTAATATCCACCTCCAACTAAATATACACAATAACTAACCATCTTAGATTTGTAAACTCAATTTCTCCACACAATAATTGAAATAAAAAAACACATGTATACACACACACACACACACAAACATATATCAATACATTAAAAGGTATATATAATTAAACTACATTATGATTCCATGTGCACAATAATGTAAACTTTAGTTTTGCAAATTAAAAATAATATTTAGGAATAAAATCAATTACTTATTTTTTATTTAAGCTATAACAATAAACAAATCAATTACATCAATGAAATAGTTATTTAATTCTTGGTATGTTAACAAAAAAGTGAAGAAGAAAGATGAAAAGACAAAGTAAAATGAGAGAAAAGCAGTTACAACTGAGTTTTAAAATAAAAATTTATTGATGAATTATTTTAAATTTTGAGTGGAAAATATAATTTTTTATTTTAAACAATTTACCGATAGATTTTTTTCAAAAATTCTTTTGATTTATTGATAGATTAAATATGCTGAGAAACTATGTTCCAATAGAATACTAGTAGTTGATAATAATGGAATAAAAAATAAAAAATAAAAAAATCACCAGTGGCTAACATTTTCTTGACTTTTGATGGAAAAATTCTTGACTGATTTATTCACAAAATATCTATGCACAAGTAACTTTTATTGATAAATGCAATTTACTAATAAAATTAATTTTTTCAATAACTAAAAAATTCCCCAATAACTAAAAATTTTCTAATGGTGGTAATCACGTGCAACACAGTGTGTGCAGGTGAAACGTGCAAATGAGACCCCTCCAGCCTACCAAGAAAGAGTTGATACTTAGATATAAAAATTTTGCACTCTTACCCGTCTCACATTCTCTCTCGCCTGAAAGGTTTCTCCCTTCACATGATAGCAAACATTTCTCACTAAGAAATTAAAAATGTGATTTTCTTATATACTTGAACGATTATATTATAATGAATGATATATGATAGTATCACAAATTAAAAATGTCAATTGGACGCATTTTTTGACCACGTGTCTGGAGATTTCATACGTTATGCATTGTATTGTATTGGGATTGAGAAATTTTAATATTTAACATTTTTTGACCATGCGTGTTTCTCTGCTTTTACACAATGTTTTTTTTATATTATTATTAAATATAAAATTAATTTTTATAAAAAATTATTAAAAATATTTTTAATAAAATTTTATTTAAAATTTAAATCTAACCACATTAGGATAAAATTTTTTGAAAAGAAAATTAATTTTTATTGAGTTAATATCTTATTAATTTATTTTTATTTTCTTTGTTATATCATTGAGCTTGTATAAAGAATTTACATCCAGAAAAAATGTTTTTATATTTAAATATTCGGACAATGTTTTCACATTTGAATTAGTTAAATTTTATAATTTAATTTTTAAAATTTAATGAATATAATAATTTAGTTTATGTTAAATACAATTATAAAAATAAACATGTTAAAAGAGGAAAATGGTACATGCAAGTCATTCTCAAGTTCAGACGGTAAAGAAATAAAATTCTACTAATAAATTAATTATTAAATTATTATAAATAATGACTTTTTTTTATAGCAAATATAAAGTATCAAATTTATCAAATACGTCTTGTACAATTAGGAGACCAAAAGCTTTGAATGCGATATGTAGTCTAATTTAAAAGTAGTCATTTCTCTTTAAAAAAAAAGGTAGTAATTTATTTATGTGATGTAACATCGATACGTTCAAATTAATCAAAATAACGTGTAAATGCAATGTTGACAAGATGCATTTTTTTCTTCAATATTCTACAACTTATATTTTTCATACTTTGACGAGTTGTTTTTGTCCTCCATTATGGGAAGCTTCCACCAAGTTGCTTGGTTAATCTTTAATTCGTTTGGCCAAAAGTATTCCCCTTATTTATATGAAAAAAGTCTCACATTAATATTATTACACTTTTTTTTAATATTTATGAGCTTTTCGATTAGTTTAATTTCATAATTTTGTATTTAAAATTTAATAAATTTAATTATTTAAATTTATATTATAAAATTAAATAAAAATAAAAATAATCAAACTAACATATATATATATATATATTTGGTGTAATAAAGGAATTCATATTTGCTATCCTCTCTTTTTCATATTTTCAAAGTACATATTAGATTTATTCAAGAAAGAAAAAATGATAATAAAAATAAACTTTATTTTTTACATAAAATTTATATTTTATATTTTATTATTTTTAATTTGTTATATAAATAGAACTCATGCATCTAATTAAAAGTTATAAAATATAAAGTACGAATTTTATATTAAAAATACGATATGAGAGGAGAATTATTCGAAAATAGATATGAACACACATTGACTTGGCAAACGTTACGCGGCGGCGAAGCAACAGTCATCATGTATGCATAGGGCTTACGTACGTTAAACTTTCCCAACACGAAGTTATAATTACGCTGCTTTTTTTTATGCTGGTTATGTTTTTTATTTTTAAAAAAGTTAAAAATATAAAAAACATAAAAAAATAACATAAATATAATATTCTTTTATTTAAAATAATATTATTTTATTTAAAATAATATTATTTTAATAGTTTTATATTTATAATTTTATTTATAAAAATTATTTTTTATACATTTTTTATTTTTTAAAATTATTATTAATAATTTTAATTACAATCTCGTCAATCAAAATGAATACAACATAAAAATAATTGACATTATCCCAATATTATTCGTATATTTATAAATGATATAAAAAATATTTATTCTTAATTTTTATAATTAAAAAAATATATTTATGAATGATGGAGTGTATGATATTTTATTCCATGGATGGGTCATCAGTGACGACAGCAATCTTCTATTTTCTTTTGTCTCACGCAATCACGAGCCAATTTAATTTGCAGTGATCTGGATGGAAGCCTGCCACACACTGGCTACCGGTTTTATCGACAGCAGGAATCGTCATCCATGGAGTCGTGGTTCATCGTCGTCGTGTCTCTCAGTCTCTGCCTTCTCATCAGGGCCTTATTCAGGGCTTTCTTCTCATCCAAATCCGACACCCTCAATAAGCTCCCTCCTGGCCCTCGCCGTGTGCCCATCCTCAGTACCCTTTTCTTGCTTACAAAATCATCGTCAGACTTCGAACCAATCCTCAGAAATCTTACCGCTAAATATGGACCCATTGTCACTCTCTCTTTTGGTTCTCGTCCAGCCATTTTTATCGCTGATCGATTCCTCGCCCACCAAGCCTTAATCCAAAACGGAGTTCTCTTCGCCGACCGACCCAAAGCCCTTACGACCAGCAAGATCGTCAACAGTGACCAGCACAACATCAACTCCGCCTTCTACGGCTCCACATGGCGCGCCCTCCGCCGCAACCTCGCTCAAGAGATGCTTCACCCCTCGCGGATCAAATCCTTCACCGGTATTCGCAAGTGGGTCCTGGATATTCTGCTAAATCGATTCGCATCCGAATCAGAATCGAGCAGTTCGGTCAAGGTCGTCGACCATCTTCAATACGCCATGTTCTGCTTGTTGGTTCTTATGTGTTTCGGTGAGAAAGTTGACGACGAGCACATCAAAGACATCGAACGTGTTCAGCGTCGTTTGCTTTTGGGCTTTCGCAGGTTCAATCTGCTGAATTTCTGGCCCAGAATCACCAAGATATTGTTCCGCAAGCGTTGGGATCAACTCTTGCAGCTTCGGAAGGACCAGGAAAGTGTGTTGGTCCCGCTAATAAGAGCAAGAAGGAAAGCAAAGGAGAGCAAGGCCAAAGAGGACAGTGATCAAGTTGAATCGATTGTGGCCTATGTGGATACTCTGTTGGAATTGGAGTGGCCTGAGGAGAAACGAAAGCTTAATGAAGGTGAAATAGTAACCTTATGCTCGGAGTTCCTGAATGCTGGGACTGATACAACGTCCACGACACTGCAATGGATCATGGCGAATTTGGTGAAGTACCCACATACCCAACGGAGGCTTGTGGGGGAAATTAGACAGATGATGGGAGATAGAGAGGATAAGGAAGTGAAAGAGGAAGATTTGCAGAAATTGCCCTATCTAAAGGCTGTGATTTTGGAGGGTTTGAGGCGTCACCCACCTGGGCATTTTGTGTTGCCACACACTGTGACAAAAGATGTGGTCTTGAATGGCTATTTAGTGCCCAAAAACGGGACTGTGAATTTCATGGTGGCAGAGATGGGTTGGGACCCAAAAGTGTGGGAGGAACCCATGGTCTTCAAGCCAGAGAGGTTCTTGGACAGTGAGAAAAATGGAGGTGAAGCATTTGACATCACGGGGAGTAAAGAGATAAAGATGATGCCATTTGGCGCAGGGAGGAGGATTTGCCCTGGCTATAACTTGGCATTGTTGCACTTGGAATACTTCGTTGCCAATTTGGTTTGGAATTTTGAGTGGAAGGCTGCGAATGAAGGTGATATTGATTTGTCAGAGAAACAAGAATTCACCGTGGTGATGAAACATCCATTACATGCCAACATATCTCCAAGGCTTTAGATTCATCCAAGTTATGTTTTACTTAATGTGATTGTGTCTAACTTAGAATTTTAGCATAAAAGGATAGTTATGATAATTGACTAATGGAGAGTTGAATGGCTATGTCTACTTTATTATCAACTTCTACTGTCACCACTCCTTTCCTAAAGCTGTTTTTGGTCTCTGGAACTGAAGGACTCAATTCCCTTATATCTGTTAAAAGATTAATTTAGAAAAGTGCAGAAACATGTCGAAGCCTGTAGAAAAATCCACTTGAGAGTAGATATTTGTTATGAATAAAATGTATTCTTTGGAAGAACACAAATTTTAAGTGTTTTTCGAACAAATACAAATTCTCAAAAGAAAAAAGAGAAAATAACTTTAAAATATTATACACACTTTTAAATAAATATAAAACAAAATGACAAGTGTTAATCCATAATTATCCTAATAGATAACGTCCCTATAACCCTTAGTAACTATTAAAAAAATGTAATTTATATAACTACTTGCATGATGAGTTTGGACTCGACCATCATGAACTCTCATAACATTTCTTACCCGTTTAAAAATTACTTGTCCCCATAGTGGTAGTCAGGATACAACTGAAAAAGAGTCATACATCCCCTATAATATAAAGAGCTTGTATAAATACTAGAACATGATATACTCAAGGGTTCAAAAATATGACCCTTCAAAAAGAGACATGGTCTGAAATGAAATAAGTCTAGTAAACGTTTAACATGTAACTTCCTGTCATCCGGCATATGGATGGTACCTTTCTCCTTAGTGTAAGTCATGACTTTTTGAGAAACTTAATTCCCTTTTGATGTTTACTTGCCTTCGATGGTACCTTCTTGGGCCTCCTGCTTTGGATTTCTCATTTATGTGTTATATGTGGTCCCTTCCAAAATGAAGTCCATGGGCATGACTTTAAAGTCATGCTTCGCTTTTCCTAAAGTTGACAACTACAAAGACCTTGGCAATGGAGACAAAAGGGTAACTCAACTTGTCCATGACTGAATCACCAGGGAAGAGAACAGTGTTAGAAAAATATCCATGTCAGGGAATCCAATTAAAAAGTCTCTGAAATTGTCTTGTGTCATCGAACTTCACATGAATCTGCTCAAGGAAGATGTTGCGAAGCATGTTATGCTTCAAAAATTTCATTTCCAAAGAGACCTTGTCAGGGGTGAAACAGCCAGTAAAGCTTCCGTTGCGCTTTCTCTCTTCCGTCTCGCTCCTTCGATTCTCGTTCTTGCTCTCTTGTCCTTGATTTTGGTTTAGACAGTTGATTTTAGGAGGGGGTGAAGCAGGAGCTTGGCTACAATATTGGTGGCTGGGGCCTGAAATTGAGTCTACAGAAGAACTTAACTGGTGGGATGGGAGCATAGATGATAGTGCTACCGAGGATGGTGTTAGATACGGGGACAGTACAAACTACTTTTCATTTGCCTAGTGATTTCTTTTGCAATTTCTCTAGACTCTAGAATTTTGCCTCAAGCCTGACAGTATCAGGCAAATTTTGGTAGCATTCTGCACCTTCCCATGATTAGGTTTTAGTGCACTTTCCACGCTCTGACAATAAGGTATTTGAAGAACAATGTGATGAAACAATTTTGGTAGCATTCTGCACCCTCCCAAGACAGGGTTTTTGGACAACAACCCTTGTAGGGACTCATCAGATTCCTGAAAGCTTGAATGCTTTTGGTGAACTATGCACTGCGTGTCTTCTGTCAAAGTGGTGAGGACAACCATCATGATGCTTCAGATGAGATTTATGGTAATTCAAGCGTGTTGTGTCTCTATATGACTTCCAGCTGCAGTCATCAGGTTCAAAGTTCTCAATATCTTGATGGTTTCATACCTTCTATGAGACCACAATGTGACTGAATAGGGTCAACTTGCAGATTGTTTAGATGATTTTTAAACAAAGAATCTGGCCGCTGAAAATATTTCAGCAGAAGATCTGTACTGGAGTCTAAAACCTCAAGTGCATCATTAAATTCCTTTGAATCCTGCAAGTCCCAATTAGACGCGTCCCGCTCCTCAATGAATGAAATTTCAGCATCAACTATCTTCAAGTCTGCGGAACCTTGTGACGAGTATCTATTGCTCTGTACCTTTGGGACCGCTGAAACCTTAAAATCATCCTTAACTAGAGCAGCCGGAAAGGTGCCATGAATCTCTAGCAGCACCGCCATTTGAGATCCAAGAGAACAGAGAGGGTGCTTTTTTTCGCAACAAGAAGTTTTTTTATCTTCTTTTTAGGGCTTACAGGAAATGTCAAGTTTTGGGAGATGTTAGGCTGCCTGCTGTTGTTCCAATTACACGAAACGACGTGTTCTTAGATGATTATGCCGATCAAATCAGATTTTGACATGGGGGTCAATTGCACATTGATAAAGGTGTAAAGATTTATTTAATATAATTAAAAGGATAGAAAAGCTTTTGCACATGTAAAAAAGTTTAATGTATTTTATTTTAAAATATATTAATGCACAAGTTAAGCCAAGTAGTAAACAAAGAAGCAGAGATTGAAAAATCAAAAAAAAAAAAGAGAAAAAGAAGCAGAGATTGAGATATATGATTTGAACAATAATATATTCACGTTTCAAAAGTTACAATACACTTATAATATTTAAAATTTTAAAAGTAAGAAGAAGGATGATAAAAGAAGAAGTGAGAATAATATTTTGTTTTAAAATTAAAATTATTGTAAGTGTATTGTGACTCTTGAGACGCGAGTATATCATAGCCCATATGATTATATGTTATTATAGAACGAAAATCCCAATGCATCCCATAGTTTGGGGGTGGAATTGGAAGAAAATAAAAGAGCATGGTGTATGTATTATATGCATTAGGGAATACATTCATATGCTTGTTGATCCCGTTAAATAGTTTGTAAAATAAAACAAAAGTTTATAGATTTAAAAATATTAAAAATTATGTAAGTGATAATAAATAATTAAGATTAAATTATAATTTATAAATTATAATTTATAAAATAATTTAAATTAAATTATTAAATTAAAAATTTTTAAAATTATGGCTATCGAAAATAAATAATTATATTTTTTAGGAATTGATAGTTTATAAATTAAAAATATTAAATTATTTTTCAAAAAAGTATATTTATTTTTTTAAAAAAAATTGAGTTTTAAGAATTTTATTGTATCTGAATAATTTGCTTTTGATATAATAATAAAATTACACCTTAAAGCAATATAATTTTATATCACGTAGTCATATTTTATTATCATCATTATACATTTTTTCTAATAAATCCTCCTTAATTCGTCCTTGTTCTTTCCCTAGTCACTTCTTTATTCTTTGTGACTTTTGATAACATGGATTACGGAATAAGGACTATGGCGTGAGTCCCATATCCATTCTAAAATATTTATAAAAAATGAACAAGATGTCATTTTAATATAGTTTTTGCTCATTACTCAAATTAAAATCTCTTAACAATAGATAAATTGAAGATGACGGTAGCTGTTATGTCATTGATTTGAGTAGTTTTAAGATGCTTCTTTTGGAATACATCCATAACTCTATCGTCAGGAATCCGTTTTTGCAAGAGTTGTTTTTCCAAAAGTTTTTACTATTTGGAGAAGGTCCAGAAATGGGTATAAGCTACACAACTGCATCTCTAATTTGTACCCACACCCAAATTTGGGAGTGTGGACACAGTCCTCTGTTTTGCTTATAAAGCTTAATGAAAATGCAAGTCACTTACTTTTTCATTTGATTTCTTTTGCAAAGATGTATCAGAATCCGCTTCTATCCATTCCTTGCATCACAACTTACTTGTATAGCCATTATTGCTATGAATTCCTTGCTACGCTTTCTTGGCTAGTCTTCTTTCTTTAGTATTTTATAGAGTATAGTAAACTACTTGGAATGGTAATGTTGTTTAGTTATCTTAAGTCTTCTTTCTTTAGTATATTTGGATACCTTGATTCTTCTTTTACCCTTTTTTTGGGTTTTGGTATCCAAAGAGATAGATAATTACACTTACCTGTTTCTTTTTCTTCTCTCTATCTCTCAATCTCTCTCTTTTGTGAATGACAGGTATAACATTGGTGTGATTCCAACCAGACAAAGCATCACACTATGTGAACAGGGAAGAACACTTTCCTGCATTCATTGCTTTAAATAAAGAAATTAATTATTAACTTGTATTTGTTTGTAGATAAGAATTTCAGATGAATGTATAGCAACAGAAAAGAATAATGTGATGTCTTAGCAAATATAGCATCTACAATCTGAAGCTAAGTACATCCAGAAAGCTGAGAAAAACAAAAGGAAAAAGAATTTTTCCTTGCTAAAAAAAGTCTGTTCCATGGCATAGATCGTAGATGTTAGTTTGTTAGTTGTTAACTGTTGCTTAAGTAAAATGTTTTCCTGTTTTGCTCACTTATTTAAGTCAGTCATCGAATGCAGAATGCTACTTTTATAGACTTGTGTTTCCTTCCCAGCAGCCTGATAAATATTTGACTTTCTCTCACATCGCCCACTGGATTTCAATAATAGAATACATGCAAAACTTGATATGTGATCAACATTTGTCATTTTTGTTGACGGACAATAACACAGGATGAAGGGTTGAATCAAATTAGGCTTAGGATCGTGTATTACACTGCATTGTGATATTCGCCTCCGCTAATTGCTACAGAGTTAATGGCAAATCAGCCGAAGATTATTCATTCAGAAATCTTTAGTCAGTAATTTTGAAGATCTCTCCCCAAGAATTTTTTTTTTTTTTTTAAAGTTTCCAAACAAGAACAAGTTCTTTTCTAAATCCAGCCCTTTTTATAAAAAGAGATCTCAAACAACATTATCTTTCAAATCGTCATAACTTTTAAAATGACAATTGTTTAAAATAGTTAAGACTTTTAAATAAGAAGTACAGTAAAACAGTTATATCTTTTGAATAATTAATTTAAATAAAATGTGGCCAAAATATTAAAATAATTTATTTGTTAACTATTTTTAACAATGTCTGTTGCAACGTTGTTATGTGAAAGTGACTATTCAAAGATAAGGGAACTACCAAAATTGGTGGAAAGTTTTTTTTTTTTTTTAAAAAAAGAAAGGAGTTACATCAATTTAAAGTTTTTTTTTCCTCTCAACAAGATGCCATGTAAAACTTGAACCCATTCATGAAAAATGTTTGCTAACTCTTAATGTCTTTCTTAGGGCCTCATGTTAAAAATTGTAGATACATGTCATTTATTACATTCATCAAATCATGCACCTACAAGACAATAATGAACAATTACATCATTACATCCTCATAAATTAAAAAAATATATAAAATAAGCATACACACATCAATATATAAATTCTTATGTAACTCTTTAACTAAGATGCTAAATGTCCTTGCCTCAATGCCTCTGATTGGTTAATTAGGACACTAGATACTAGCAAGAAAAGATTTTAAGTAGATTTGCATTTTCAAATTAATTGCATTTCATAAATATTGATGAAATTAATTATTTATTGACTAAAATGTACAAAATCTCTTAAATTTTATGTCTATTTTAAATAACCTTTTTAAATTTTAAAATTTTGTAAATATACCTCTTGAATTGTGAAAATGTGCAAAAAAAGTATATCTATTAGATTTTTTGTTAAGGTATGGACGGAAACCCTTTCCTCCTAATTAAACTTCAAATTGACTAAGAGGCATGGATAGAAATGACCTTAGAGGTCAAGTAGGGATCTCTTTAAAATATGGACTCAAAAACCCATGGGCTTTGAGACTTTGTCAAATCTCGCTTATTTTTCTAGACCCATGTCCCCCTTCCAATAAGTTAGTAAGCCTTTTGGCCAAAATCATAAACACATTGACCATATTGGTCGAGAAGGTCAGGGTTTAAAGCATCAATAGCTTCCCTGATGCTGGCAAATTCATTGATTGGAATAAGACCAACAAGACTGATTGCGTAAGAAGGACGCATATGACTAATAATGGAGAAATGGTCAAAACCATTTTAATAATAGGTGAATGAAGAAAATTTTTATAGTCTAAATACCATAAAGAACGAATTAAAACCAAAAGTATGAACCCCAAAATAAACAAGAACAATGTTGTCATTGAGATTTTATCCATTCCTTCCTTATCAAAGAGGGGCCCCTTAGGGTGCAGAGCTTATCTTAATATTGATCGATCTTTCATAATTACAAGTGTGATCTCTTGCTAGCATCTCCCTATGGGTGGGCATTTTCTACAATGCAAGCTGCATTGTTCGCCATCACACAAGAAGCAAAAGATTTGAGAGTCTAAGCAAAAAATACACTGCATAGATAGTGGTCTAATGACAAAGGCTGATGGAAAAAGCTTGGGATGGAGCCATATGAAGCAGAGTCTCATGTACAGTTCCTCGATAAAGGAGTGGCTACTTACTGGAGCTTTGACCAACCACCACTGATCAATTCCGCTTTGGAGCCACCCCTTACTTTACCATTATTATAGGGGTATAGGGTTTGAGATAAAGAAAGATCAAGGCAACATATCAATTTTTCTTTTATACTTTACTTGGATATGTTTTTATGCTATTACCTATTCTGTTGATTCTTCTCCAAATAGAGACCATCGATTTACAAATATCATTAACCACAGAATTTATTGAGCTGCTCTAAATCTTTCTATGGATTGCTTCTTTTGCCTCTTTTGCCATCAAAGTGCCTACAGTACTAGTTCATATTTGCTTACCCAAAGCTCATGTCACAACAAAAGCTTGATTCAAGGCATTAGCAATAGAGATGGGTCTGGAAGAATAGCTTTGAAGTTGATCAGCTATAATGTGGTGTCTTGGAAGGTGAAGAAGCCTAATATTTGGATCTTCATTTTTGGGTGAGTGGGTTTTTTTCGTTTCACTTAAGGTTATTTCCATCATTTCTCCTTGGTCAATTTAAGGTTTGACCAAGGAGAAAGGGTTTCCATCATACCTTAACAAAAAATCTAACAGATATATTTTTTTACACATTTTTCATAGTTCATAAGGGCTATTTTTAAAATTTTAAAGTTTAGAAGGATTATTTAAAATTAACTTCAAATTTAGGAGGATTTTGTGCTTTTTAGCCTTGTTTATTTAAATAAATGCAATACACTTGTTTTAGGTATGGATGGACTTTACTGTAGCTTAGTAAAAATGTATAAGGTTACGGACTTGTACTCTAGATCATTAAGCTACTGTTTATTCACTTTTCCCAAAGCACGGTTAGGTTGACTAAAAAAAGGATATAGTCAAATCAGATAAATTTGGTTGATTGTCATCAAAACATGCTACCGGAGTTCATTTGGACTTCACATGAGAATGAAATAATAGGAGAAAAAAATGAAAAATCTCTCTCATTACGTAAGCCTTGCATATTGAACCCTTTATCTATACTTAATTTTTCACTACTGTTTGGATGTCATCCATCATCCTAATTAAATAAATAAAATCATATATGAACTATATTATAAGTTTAATTAAAACCACAAAATAAAGAAATTAAATTACATATGTACCTCTTAAAAGGATACATCCATCCATAATGAGCTAGACCTCTTACCCTAGCTTCATAAGCTAAGTACACTAATAAATGCTTCATGAAGTCAAAGAAGGACAGGGGAAAATCCTTTCCAATTTACACAATATAATAAGAATGTTATGCTACATAGCCAACAAGTTGTTTACCTTAATTGTGGTTGAGCATAAGTCTCAAAAAAAGTGACTCGACTCTATAAGAGGCTTTCACGCATTGTCAAGCAATGATCTAAAAGTAATCATAGCAAACACTCCATATATATGTGGCAATTGTGACTTTTCATACCATCTAACCTTCCCTTCCATTTTTCCACGCATTTGGCCAAGTATTACACATAACCATCTGGCATTCTGAGCTTTTTGACTCATTTACATATGGCTCTTTTTTGCTGCAATGTCAATGTGTAAGTGGTCATAGGCTTGACAAACTTGTATTGGCCAATTTTGTAAACTCTAATTCCTAGCGCTTGCAATATTCTTTTAAGTATAGTCTTATTTTCTTTGTATCTTTAGTTTTTTCCTTCACATCTATCACAGTATCAAAAATATTATCAAAGACATTATTTTCTATATGCATTGCATCTAAATTATGCTTCCAATAAGGCAATTCTCAAAAGATGCTTTGTTTCATCCAGTTGTGACTAACCCTAAATCCATTGAGTCTCTCCAATGACCTAAGCTTAGTTATCTTAGGTAGACTATTGGCACGTGTCCAACCTTGCTCATTGGTCAGCCTTGTCTCCTAAATGCTATCATGTTCTATCGAAAGAGATCATTAAGGGGAAGGAACTACTAATATGAATCAAATTAAGAGTTTTTACTAGAGTGTTTTAAGAATAATGCTTTGCTTTCCTCCATACAAATGGGACATGCTAGTTTTTATATTGTACTCCACCCTAACAACAATCCATATGTAAGAAAATTATTGATGGTCCACATTAACACTACTTGGATAATGGCAATGTAATATATTAAAACACCCTACCATCATAAATGTTTCAACTACCTATCAATGGTTGGAGGTAAGCATCAGTTTTGCTTTAGAATTATTTGGGCTAGGAACAAGACATATAAAGAATATGTATAGGATAGTCATGCAGAGCTTTGGTAAAGATTGTAAGGAGTTACAATTATTGGCCAATAGGAGTACGTTTTAGTTGATTGGCTATATGGAGTAAATCCATTAGCACATAACCTAACTTAACATTTCAAGGGCCATAAGTAAAATTATGATAAGTCTTATCAAAGTCTTCTATGTTTCTCTATCTGATGAGTGACACAACACACATTTGGCTCACCTATTCTCAGAATGCCATCTCATGTACTTGGTTGAACTCATGAAAGCATATAACCTTTGCAATCTAGGAACTAGAGGCATATAATAAATTCTTGACTGAAGTACTTCTTTCCCTCTATCTATTTGCCTTAACTTGTATTTGGGAGATCTATAGAATTTGCGTTCCCTCTTATATGCATCATCTTTGGAGTACAATATACAACCATTAATGTATCAATTTTTTTTTTGAATTTTAGTCTCAATTTATATACCAATTTTTTGGCCTTTTAAAAATTATCAAGCACCAAATTGGGTTGAGAAATGCATTCCCTCACAAATTTCTCCCATAAATCAAAGGTATATTAATAGTGATTTGAATATGATTTTATGCTCAACATTCTCACCATTGTTAATAATTCTGAGTGCTCTTTGCTACCATGCCACAATAGTTACTCAGAAGCACATAACAAATTATAAAATTGTTAGGCCTTAAGATTTGAACATTATTCTAAATTGCCTTAGTATCATTACTCAAAGTCAGACCCACCAACATAAAAAATCATATACTGATGACGACCAAAATTATCTTCACAACTCATATAAACATTATTAGAAGTATATACAATATCAACATTGTCCTAAAATCTTGTTTGAACTGATGATTGTTGTTCACCATGGTTTGTTTAATACTAGTAATTAGGTTTATAAGCACATCTATATAGATGAGCCTTTACTATTTCAGAAGTTAATAGTGTTGCACTTTTATATTTATTACAAGGACACTTAAGAGTTTCATTAGATGTATAAAATGGCAACTAACAAGCATAGCTAATAAAACCAAAAACCTCATCAACAAACTCTTGTCTAAGTCTTGCCTGACTTCGATAATTTTTGTTATATATTTATTTATGGTGATATGAAATTTTCATTGTCTAATAATAAAACTAATATCCACCTCCAGCTAAATATACACAATAATTAACAATCTCAGATATGTAAACTCAATTTCTCCATACAATAATTGAAATAAAAAAACACATGTATATATACACACACACACACAAACATATATCAATAAATTAAAAGGTATATATAATTAAACTATATTATGATTCCATGTGCACAATAATGTAAACTTTAGTTTTGTAAATTAAATATAATATTTAAGGATAAAATCAATTACTTGTTATTTGAGATATAACAATAAGCAAATCAACTATATCAATGTAATAGTTATTTAATTCTTGATATGTTAGAAGAAAAGTGAAAGAAGAAAGATGAAAAGACGAAGTAAAATGAAAGAAAAGTAGTTACAAGTGAGCTTTAAAATAGAAATTTATTGATGGATTATTTTAAATTTTGAGTGAAAAATATAATTTTTTATTTTAAACAATTTACCAAGGAATTTTTTTAAAGTTTTTTTTGATTTACCAACAGATTAAATATGCTGAGAAACTATGTTCCAATAGAATACTAGTGATTGATAATAATAAAATAAAAAATAAAAAAAATTATCAATGGCTAACATTTTCTTGACTTTTTAATGAAAAAATTTTTGACCGATTTATTGACAAAATATCTATGCACAAGTAACTTTTATCAATAAATGCAATTTACTAATAAAATTAATTTTTTTCAATAACTAAAAAATTCCTCAATAACTAAAAATTTTCTAATGGCGGTAATCACGTGCAACACAGTGTGTGCAGGTGAAACGTGCAAATGAGACCCCTCCAGCCTACCAAGAAAGAGTTATGATACTTGATATAAAAATTTTGCACTCTTACCTGTCTCACATTCTCTCTCGCCTGAAAGGTTTCTCCCTTCACATGATAGCAAACATTTCTCACTAAGAAATTAGAAATGTGATTTTCTTATATACTTGAACGATTATATTATAATGAATGATATATGATAGTATCACAAATTAACAATGTCAATTGGACGCATTTTTTGACCACGTGTCGGGAGATTACATACGTTATGCATTGTAGTGTATTGGGATTGAGAAATTTTAATTTATTTTTATTTTCTTTGTTACATCATTGAGTGTGCATAAAGAATATACATCCAGAAAAAATGTTTTTATATTTAAATATTCGCACATTATTTTCACATTTGAATATTTATATTTATCATATTTAATAATATAAATTATTGAATTAGTTAAATTTTATATTTAATTTTTAAAATTTAATAAATATAATAATTTAGTTTATGTTAAACACAATTATAAAAATAAACATGTTAAAAGGGGAAAATGATACATGCAAGTCATTCTCAAGTTCAGACAGTAAAGAAATAAAATTCTACTAATGAATTAATTATTAAATTATTATAAATAACGACTTTTTTAGGACTCAAAGTTATAGCAAATATAAAATATCAAATTTATCAAATACGTCTTCTACAATTAGAAGACCAAAAGCTTTGCATGCAATATGTAGTCTAATTTAAAACTAGTCATTTCTGTAAAAAAAAAGAAAAAAAGGTGGCCATTTAGCTTTGTGATGTAACATAGATAAGTTTAAATTAATCAAAATAAGGTGTAAATGCAATGTTGACAAGATGCATTTTTTTCTTCAATATTCTACAACTTATATCTTTCATACTTTGACGAGTTATTTTTGTCCGCCATTATGGGAAGCTTCCACCACGTTGCTTGATTAATCTTTAATCCGTTTGGCCAAAAGTATTCCCCTTATTTATATGAAAAAAAGTCTCACATTAATATTATTACACATTTTTTTTATATTTATGAGCTTTTGATTAATTTAATTTCATAATTTTGTATATAAAATTTAATAAATTTAATAATTTAAATTTCTATTATAAAATTAAATAAAAATAAAAAATAATCAAATTAACATAAACTTATATATATATGGTGTAATAAACAAATTCATATTTGCTATCCTCTCTTCTTCATATTTTCAATTATTCAAGAAAAAGAGACTAATAATAAAAATAAAAAATTTTATTATTCTTATACTTTATTTTTTTAACATAAAACTCATATTTTATATTTTATTACTTTTAATTTATTGTATAAATAGAACTCATGCATCTAATTAAAAAGTTATAAAATATAAAGTATGAATTTTATATTAAAAATACGATATGAGAGGGGAATTATTCGAAAATAGATATGAACACACATTGACTTGTCAACATTACGCGGTGGCCAAGTGACGGTCATCATGTATGGATAGGGATTACGTGCGTTAAACTTTTCCAACACATAAAATAGAAAAAAAAAAAAGTATATTTATGAATGATATAAAAAAATACGTTTATTAATAATTTTTATAATTAAAAAAATATATTTATGAATGATGGAGTGTATGATATTTCATTCGTGATGGATGGGTCATCAGTGACGACAGCAATCGCTAGCCAATTTAATTTGCAGTGATCTGGAAGGAAAACTGCGACATCGTGGTTACTGGTTTCATCCATGGAGTCGTGGTTCATCGTCATCGTCTCTCTCTGTCTCTGCCTTCTCATCAGAGCCTTCTTCAGGGCTTTCTTCTCCTCCAAATCCGATACCATCAATAAGCTCCCTCCTGGCCCTCGCCGTGTACCCATCCTCAGTACCCTTTTGTTGCTCACCAAATCATTTTCAGACTTCGAACCAATCCTCAGAAATCTTACAGCTAAATATGGCCCCATTGTCACTCTCTCTTTTGGTTCTCGTCCAGCTATTTTTATCGCTGATCGATTCCTCGCCCATCAAGCCTTAATCCAAAACGGAGTCCTCTTCGCCGACCGACCCAAAGCCCTTCCGACCAGCAAGATCGTTAACAGTGACCAGCACAACATCAGCTCCGCGTTCTACGGCTCCACATGGCGCGCCCTCCGCCGTAACCTCACTCACGAGATGCTTCACCACTCGCGGATCAAATCCTTTTCCGGCATTCGCAAGTGGGTCTTGGAAATTCTGCTCAAGCGATTAGCATCGGAATCAGAATCAAGCAATTCGGTCAAGGTCGTCGACCATCTTCAATACGCCATGTTCTGCTTGTTGGTTTTCATGTGCTTCGGTAAGAGAGTTGACGACAAGCAAATCAAAGACATCGAACGTGTTCAGCGTCGTTTGCTTTTGCGTTTTGACCGGGTCAATCTGCTGAATTTCTGGCCCAGAATCACCAAGATATTGCTCCGCAAGCGTTGGGATCAATTCTTGCAGCTTCGGAAGGACCAGGAAAGTGTGTTGGTCCCGTTAATAAGAGCAAGAATGAAAGCTAAGGAGGGCACGGCCGAAGAGGACAGCGACCAAGTTGAACCGATTGTGGCCTATGTGGATACTCTGTTGGAATTGGAGTGGCCTGAGGAGAAACGAAAGCTTAATGAAGGTGAAATAGTATCCATATGCTCGGAGTTCTTGAATGCTGGGACTGATACAACATCCACGGCACTGCAATGGATCATGGCGAATTTGGTAAAGTACCCACATATCCAACAGAGGCTTGTTGCGGAAATTAGGGAGATGATGGGAGAGAGAGACGATAAGGAAGTGAAAGAGGAAGATTTGCCGAAATTGCCATATCTCAAGGCTGTGATTTTGGAGGGTTTGAGGCGTCACCCACCTGGGCATTTTGTGCTGCCACACGCTGTGACAGAGGATGTGGTTTTCAATGGGTTTTTAGTGCCCAAAAAAGGGACTGTGAATTTCATGGTGGCAGAGATGGGTTGGGACCCAAAGGTGTGGGAGGAGCCCATGGTCTTCAAGCCAGAGAGGTTCTTGGACAGTGAGAAAAATGGAGGTGAAGCATTTGACATCACGGGGAGTAAAGAGATAAAGATGATGCCATTTGGCGCAGGGAGGAGGATTTGTCCTGGCTATAACTTGGCATTGTTGCATTTGGAGTATTTCGTTGCCAATTTGGTTTGGCATTTTGAGTGGAAGGCTGCGAATGAAGGTGATGTTGATTTGTCAGAGAAACAAGAATTCACCACGGTGATGAAACATCCATTACATGCCAACGTATCTCCAAGGCTTTAGATTCATCCAAGTTATGTTTTACGTAATATGATTATGTCCAACTTAGAATTTCAGCATAAAAGGATAGCTATGATAACGTCTACTTCATTATGAACTTCTACTGTCACCACTCCTTCCTAAAGCTGTTTCTCATCTCTGGAACTGAAGGACTCAATTCTCTCATTTCTGTTACAAGATAAATTTAAAAAAGTGCAGAAACATGTGGAAGCCTGTAGAAAAATCCACTTGAGAGTAGATATGTTATGAATAAAATGTATACGCTGAACGAACACAAACTTGTAAGTGTTTTTCGAACAAATACAAATTCTTCAAAAAAAAAAAAAAAAAGAGTAACTGTAAAATATTGTACACACTTTTAAATAAATATAAAAAATTACAAGTGTTAATCCATAATTATCCTAATAGAAAACGTCTCCATACCCCATGGTAACTATTAAAAAAATAATTTATATAACTACTTGCATGATGAGTTTGGACTCAACTATCACGTACTCATGCCATTTCTTATCCCTTTAAAAATCACTTGTCCTCAAAGTGGTTGTTTGGATACTAGGAGTATGTATTGGGTGTATTGGTTTGAGTGGGGACAAAATTTTTTTAATCTGGTTGAATTCAATCCCTTATTTAGTTAGTCTAACTCCAGTTAAAAAAATCTTTCAAATCAAGATTTTTGTATTGGAATGATTCGGTTTCATTTGGGTGGGTTAGTTTGAGTTAGGATGAGTTAATGAGAGAAGGCATGGGGACGATCAGACGTGAGACAAGCGGGGGGAAGACAGCAAGGTTCGGTCGATTATTGAAGACTCAAAGTCTCGAAGTGTGACAACTAGATAAGAGAGGGACTAAGATAGTTCAGATAAGGTGGGGAGAGGTGGGGGGTCGGCGTTAACTGTCAAAGATAATGAGACAACAGACGAGACTTATCACTCGTAAGAGAGGGAGGACCGATGACAAGGGAGGACCGATGAGCGGCACTGGAGTCGTGGAGCTGCTTGGGGAAGATTTAGGACAAGTTATGAAATGACGTCATTTTGTAACATTACAAAAGAAATATATATTATTTACAAAGTAATATCGTTTTGTAGCAGTAGGAAAAAAAATATATGTAATTTTTGTTGAGTTGCCAAGACAACCTAATGAGGAGGAGGCAAAAATCTAGCCATACCTAATTTATCCTATCTTAAATTAAACTATTACATTATATTTATTTTACCCTATATTAACCCAGTCTAAATTTTCTTTTTAAAGGTTTGTGACAAATTAAAACGGTTTGACCCAAATTGATGTCCACTCCTACCGGATACAATTGAAAAAGGGTCATACATCCCCTGTATTATAAATGCTAAAGGGTTCAAAAGTATGATGCTTCAAAAAAAGACATGGTCCGAAATGAAATAATCCAACTTAAATATTCAACATGTAACTTCTTATAATCCAATATGTGGATAGTATCTTTCTCTTTAAGTCATGACTTTCTAGGAAACTTAATACCCTTTTGATGTTTACCTGCCATTGGTGGTACGGGCCTCCTGCTTTGGGTTTCCCATTTCTGTATTGTATGTGGTCCTTCCAAAATGAAGTCCATGGGCTTGCATTTAAGGTCATGCTGCACTTGTCCTAAAGTTGCCATCCATAAAGACCTTGGCAACGGAGACAAAGGGTAACTCAACTTGTCCGTGACTGAATCACCAGGGAAGAGAACAGGGTTAGAAAAATATCCATATGAGCGAATCCAATTACAAAGTCTCTGAAGTTGTCTTGTGTCAACGAACTTCACATGAATCTGCTCAAGGAAGATGTTGCGAAGCATGTTATGCTTCAAAAATTTCATTTCCAAAGAGACCTTGTCCGGGGGGTAACAGCCAGTAAAGTTTCCGTTGGGCTTTTTCTCTTCCATCTCGCTCCTTCGATTCTCGTTCTTGCTGTCTAGTCCTTGATATTGGGTTGGACAGTTGATTTTAGGAGGGGGTGAAGCAGGAGCTTGGCTATCATATTGGTAACTGGGGTTTGAAATTGAGTCTATAGAAGAACTTGGCTGGTGGGATGGGAGAATAGATAATAGTGCTATCGCGGATGGTGTTAGCGACGGGGACAAGGGTTGAGGGGATCGAGGTTTGAGGTTGAAAAAAGAGCGCTGGCTATGAACTGACTGAGAATCTGCTTGCAAGGCCACGTTGTAAGGAAGGGCTTTTGATCCGTTGCAGAAGATGGTTCTGGAGTTTTCACCTCCGGGATCAATTTTTGGTGCAGGTTTTCAATTTTACATTGAATCTACTCCATTTGCTCCCTAAACTCTACAAATTGTTTCTTATTTTCAACATGAAATTCCAAAAATTATTGCTAAGTGACTCGCCAGGATTTAATCATCTCAACAATAAGCTCTTTAGGAATTTCTTGTTTAAGGTGATTTTTGGGTGGGAGTTCTCTCAATAAAAGTATTAATATTAGGAATAAAATGTGTTCCTTGAATAAACACAAAGTCCCAAGTATGTCTTCAAGTAAACACAAGCCTTAAGAAAAACTAGATAGAATTAATTTAAATACCCTTAAATAAATTTGAAAGAGAGAAGTTACAAGTGTGTCGTTTATAACTTCAAAGTAGTGTAGACACTTTTAAATAAATATGAAAAAGAGAAGTTACAAGTGTTAACTATCCTAGTATGTAACAAGCCCATACCCTATAATCACTACTAAAACAAAATAACTTTTTATATAGCCACTTGCATGATGACTTTGGACTCAACCACCATGTACTCACATAATAATATTCTACTTGCATTAAATTAATTGATGAAAAGCAGCTGTCCAGAAGATTTTAAAGTAAAAAAAATAAAAAATTAATTTAAGTCGGTAATACACCGGCTAAGGCTGGCAATGAAAGGCCAAGAGATGGGTAGTAAACAAAAATGAGGAGACAGAAAGAGATGTATGATTACATGTTAATAGAATTTCACCGAAATAAATAAGCATCTTATTAGAAAATGAAAATCCCAATACAACCCGTTCTTTGAAGGGGGGAATTGGAAGAAAATATAAGAGCATGGCATATGCATTAGGCAATGCATCCAGTTACTTCTGATCCTAATTTATTCGTCCTTGTTCTTTTCGTGCCACTTGTTCTTTCTTTCTGACTTCTGATGACATGGATTACGGAATGAGCACTATGGCGTATGTCCCATATCCATTTTAAACTGTTCCAACCAGGCAAAGCATCACACTATGTGAACGTTTAACAGTATCGTCCTTTTATAGGTAAGAACACTTTCATGCATTCATTGCTCTAAATAGAGAAATTAATTATTAACTAAGTACATCCAGAAAGCTGAGAAAAACAAAAGGAAAAAGAATTGTTCCCTGCTAAAGTCTGTTTCATGCGATATGTCATGTATGTTAGGTGTTAGGCGTTAGCTGTATACTGTTGCTTCATTAAAATTTTTTCCTGTTTTGCTCACTTATTTGTCAGTCAATGAATGCACAATATTGCTACTCCTGTAGACCTGTGTTTGCTTCCCAACCGCCAGATTAATATTTGACTTTCTCGCAGATCCGCTCTTGGATGTCAATCATAGAATACCTTCAAAACTTGATATTGATCAACAGATATCATTTGTGTTGATGGAGAATACATAGGATGAGGGATTGAATCAAATTAGGTTCAGGATCGTGCAAAAAAAACCACACTCTGATATTCGCCCATTAATTGCTATGGGGTTAGAGGCAAATCATCCTGAGATTATTCAAAGCACCCAAAAATCTATAGTCATTAATTTTGGTGATTTCTCCTCAAATTTTTTTTGAAGTTTGCAGATAAGTTTTTGAATGGGAAGAAAAGCAAGAAAAGAGATTTTTTTTTTTTTTTAAGTCCACCCCTTTTTATAAAAAGAAATCTGAAACAATATGATCTTTCAAAATGTCATAACTCTTAAAATACCAAGTATATAAAACGGTTAGGACTTTTAAATAAGTACTTTAAAACAATTATATCTTTTGAATAGTTAATTTAAAATAAAATTTGGTCCTAATTTGCAAACTATCTCCAACATTGCCCCCCTTAGTTTGCAAAACTAAATAACTTCTCATAATTCATAGAACTATGCATAGAGAGAGATGTGTTTCAACTTGAACCTTTCTTTAGTGTAAATATTTCACAGTCAAAATGAAAGTGATGCTAGTTATGTCCTTTGAACCACAATTTTAGTGTTAAAACCGGAAATATCACACATAATCCTAACTCAACTTTAAAAGAAGTTCACTGAAAGTGTAGCACTCATATGGCCATTTGTTGCATCCTAAGATTTTCATGAACATTTCAAAACCTAGCCCAAAGCTTTTGTTAGGAGTTGCACCACTCCTTATGTTCATATAAATGAAGTTATCTCAAGTCTTCCATTTATAAATCATCTTGAGCTTCATTAAGAGTCTAATACCCAGCCCCCATTCTCTTTATAATGTGAACTAGTCTTGGGATGGTAACATAAATTTTCTAGTGCCTCACAATCACTTATCACTAACTTTGTCTTACCCGTTGAACCTTTAACTAGATTTTGACCAAGAAAATGTTGGGTTCCAATTATTGGGGGTTTTAGTTATAAGGGTTTTAATCCCTTTGCTGTCATTGTTCTTGTTACCAATGCCTAGGTAGGCCCTTTAGTAAATGGATCTACCAAGTTATTACTTGATTTCACATAATGTATTGTAATTGTACCATTACAAATCAATTGTCTTACATATTCGTATCTTAAGCTAAAAAATCTAAATTTTTGTTATGTACTTTGCTGAATGCTGTACACATACTAGTTGCACTACCACGGCATAAAGATATGACTGGTATTAGTTGTGGCCACAACACCGATTCTAATAATAAATTTTTTAGCCATTATGCTTCTTTACCTACAACTACGAAAGCAACAAATACTGATTCTATAGTGGAATAAGTTATACATGATTGTTTCCTTCAAGCCCATGAGATAGCTCCACTTGTAAGAGGGAAAATCCATCAAGAGGTAGACTTGTTGTCACTTCCACTACTTATCCAACTAGCATCTATATATGCTTCTATCACTACTGAAAAATTGTTATAATTTAGTCCTAGATCTTTCGTTCTTTTAAGATATCTCAAGACTTTTGCAATTGCCTTCCACTAATCAGTACTTGGATTGCTTGTTTATTTACAAAGTTTACACAGCAAAAGAAATATCTTGTTTTGTACAATTCATTATATACATAAGACTACCAATGGCACTTGCATAGTCAATTTGTGCTACGAATCTCGCACAATTTTTTCTTAGTTGGTGTGAGACATCATTGGGAGTACTTACTTCCTCTATGTATAAGTGTTTATACTTGTTTAAACCTTTTTAATGTAATGACATTGATCTAAGGAAAAACCCTCATTATGCTTTCTCACTTCATTCCTAAGATAGTATTTACCTCACCAAGATCTTTCATCTCAAATTTTGAGATTAAATACTTCTTGGTTTCATTCACACCAAACATATTTGTCTCAATTATTGGCATACCATCTACATATATGCATATAATAATGACATATTCATTAGTTAATTTAGAGTAAATACATTTATCAGCACTATTATGCTTAAAACTATGAGACATGATTATAGAATCAAAATTTTCATGTCATTGCTTTGGAGTTTGTTTTAGACCATAAAAAAATCTAATTAATTTGCATACTTTCTTTTCATTTTCAAGTAATACAAAACCTTCTAGTTGTTCCATGTATACTTTTTCATCTATATCACCATTTATTTAAAATGTTCTATTTAAACATTTATTTGAGGTAAGCTCAAATAATATGTTTATGCTAATGCAAATAGTACTTTTATAGATGTTATCCTAGCAGTTGGTGCATGAGTTTAATCTATGCCCTCTTTTATAGTCAAGTATTGTTGGATATCATAGAATCCATTTCATCATTAACTACTTCACTCCAAAATGTAGCATCTCTTGATGCCATGGCTTCCCTATAAGTTTTAGGATCTTCTTCAACATTTAATAATATGGGTATTTGACTTAAAATAGAGTCTCTACTTGCTTTAACTAACAAAACAATTGCTTGAGAAGTAACAAAATTAGGATCTAGATTCATTTCTTTTCTTGATCTTTGACTTTTCCTAAGTTCACTTGGAAATTCTGAAATTTTCTTTTTCCTACTAGAAGATGGCTCAACAACATTTCTTCTATTAGACTCTTGTATGATTCCAAAATAATTTGAATCTATTTTCTCCTTTACTGAAGACTCATTTAATTTACAAATATCAGAATGTTTTATATTTAGAAGTTTTGAAGATCATTCTACAAAGAAAAAGGCTTTCTTGAATTCTTGCATGAATGCATATTTCACAAACAACAACAACAACAAAATAGTTATTTTCCAACTCTGAGGGATATTTTCTAAAATTTTAGCCTCTAAGGTGTTTATTGGATTAGGATTACTTGACATCCTATTGAGAAAGTTAAATTATCTTTCTCTCAGGGTCAAGTGATCCGTAGGAATTATTCCAAAAAGAAAAAAATTGCTTGAGTGAAACATGGATCATCTGACTGTGAGAAGAAGTTAATTTGACTTCGTCTACAGAAAGTTAAGTAATCTTGATCTGGTGTCTGGTATGTTTTCTTCAAACCATTCTTCAAATCATTCAAAGAAAGGAATATAATTTTTTATTTTTATCAAATAATTATAAAATTGTTCTTTGTATTCTTTTAACCCTAAGGTGTCTAGGAATTAAATACCACATTTAAAGCATGTTAGAGGATTATCACATTTGCTATTTTCTTTAGATTTCTTCTGCTTTGAATAATATCTATAAGGGTCTTGTGACAAGTTTAGCTAAGAAATTTTTTTAATATTATCAAAAACTTGATAATTTAAGACATCTTAAATTATGCAAGATTTCACTAGATCTGTCTGCAAATATATGGGAATCTTTGATGAAAACTTTGGGTTATTGCTAAAATTTAAAGTTTCTACCGGGGGTCTTCCTCGTTGCTTGGTGGTTTCTTCTATTTTTATAGAGTATAGAATACTTGTTTTATGTTACCACATGATCTCACCAACCTTTTAAAATTCCTGTAAATCCTCAAATTAACTGTTCAGCCACGGATTGTCTTGAATTTCCTTTACTTCTATAAGCTGTACACAATTCCGAGCAAATTCAGAGAAGGAAATGATAATAGGAGATTGCTGATAAATTATTCTTAACAGAGGAATATAATAACAAGGAAAGCAACAGAGCTGCAGATAATTTAAAGGAATATTGATTACAAAGATTAAATGCTCAGATTATATTAATGAGAAAACTTACAATTAGGGCTAATAGAATATAGAAAACAATTTTATAATTATTTAATAAAACAGAAAATTTATATTCCTTCTTTGAATGGTAATAAACTAAACACCTTAGAGGCTAATCTGTTAGAAAGTATCCCTCAGAGTTGCAAAATAGCTAGAAGTAAAACAATAACAGATGAAGTCCCTCCTTTAGAAGTGCCCAGTACTGATAATATTGAGATAACAGTTTCTCCTTTTAAATTAGACACACCTGCCTCTAAAAAAGACATAAAAAATGTGCAACATCAATTAAATTATTATAATAGAGTCCTACATAATTTCGTTTCTCCATTAAAAACATGTGGTTTTAAAAGAATAGTAATGTTTAAGGTTTTTAATTTGTCGGAAATTTGTCAATTATAATTTTTTTTTTAATCTCAGCTATAATTTCTGTTTAGAAGATCCAATTTATAAATCCTTGATTTTCTCATCTGAAAATGAATTCTGGTTTGGTTTTATAGGTAGACGAATTATCTGGGCTTAAATTAGTTGCTGAATTAAGTAGGACTTTATTAGTATAATTTAATTGATTTTGCCCATTTATATGTCTTTTTTAGAGCCAGGTGTGTCTAATTCTTCTAGAGGACCTAACATCATTTTAAAAGGAGTTGTTATCTCTATATTTTGAGTAATGGGAAAAATTATCTCTTCTAAAGGAAGCACTTATTTATTATTGTTTTTACCTCTAGCTGTTTTCTTCAAACCATTCAAAATATTCAATAGTCATATTTTCTGATTTTTTTTTTTGGGTACTTTCTTAAAGATTAGCCTCTAAGGTGTCTAGTATATTTTCTTCAAACCATTCAAAGAAAAGAACATGATTTTCTTTTTTAATTAAATAGTCATAAAACTATTCTCTATATTCTTTTTCTTTATAATGTTTTCTGATTTTTTTTTTGGGGTACTAACTATTCTTTATATTCTAGTAAACCTAATTGTAAGTTTTTTTCTATTAATATAATCTGAACTTTTAATGTTTATAATTATTATTCCTTTAAATTATCCGCATTTCTATTGCTTTCCTTGTTATTATTTTCCTCCATTAAGAATAATTTATTCTTTGAATCTGCTAAAAATCGTCTACAGCTTTAAATTTCTTATGTCTGAATTTGCATAATATTCTATGAATTTACAGAATAAGTTTCTCCAAAAGATCTTCTCCAACAGAATCTATAGGACCTTCTGAAAGATCCGTAGACTTTGAATCCACACCAATGCCTAAAACCTTAAAACTCGAAGCAGCACAACAACATCCTGCTGTCCCTCAACCAGAATATCAAGTAGAAGTTCTTTTCTCTACTCAAGAAAATAATTCTCCCTTTCAATATGAGACTAACACTTCTAATGTGAGATAGATAGCGAAAAAAATTAGACAAACCTTCTATACAGAAAATACTATTTTTCTAATATTTCACTAAAAAGTTTAATAGAATACAGAAAACAGTTTTATAATTATTTAATAATAATAGAAAATCAAATTCCTTTCTTTTAATGGTTTGAAGAAAATATATTCGAGGCTAATCTTTCACAAAGCATCCCTTCAAAGGACGAAAACAGCTAGACGGAAAACGCTAATAGATAAAGTGCCTCCTTAAGAATAGATAATTTTTCGTGAAACTGATAATATAGAGATAACAGGTTCTCCTTTTAAAATGATGCCAACTACCTCTAAAAAAAGACATTAAAAATATGCAACATCAATTAAATTATACTAATAAAGTCCTAAATAATTTAGCAACTAATTTAAGTCTAGATAATCCTTCTACCTCCAAAACTAAACTAGAATTAGCGAAGTCTCTCTTTGAGCCTGAGATAATCTAGCTGATGAACTGAAAGAAGAACTAACTTTTGAAAATCAAGATGAATCATTTCTTCATAGAATAAAAGCTATGCAACAAAAATGGCATTGTTAAGTTAATTTAAAAATTGGTAATAGCTTTCATAAAACTTTTGTAGCTTTAATAGATTCAAACACAAACTTAAATTGTATTCAAGAAGGATTAATACCTACCCAATATTGTAGAAAAATTCTTCAAAATCTTTACACAACTAATAATCAAAGCTTAAATATTCAATACAAACTTTCTAAGGCTTTCATATGTAATAAAGAAATATGCTTTCTTGGTACTTTTATGCTAGTAAAAAATATAAAAGAACAAATAATTTTAGGAACTCCTTTCCACTACTAGAAAAAATAAATTTCCAACAGATAAGTTATCAGCCAATAAAAATAAGGAAATATGATTTTATCGGTGGATATGTGTTAATAGGTCAAACAAATTTAATTTTACCTGTGAATAGTCATATCCCTTGATAATCCCACCAAAAAATTGCATGCTAATTTCTCGCTAAGGGCAGGAATCACTGGTAGAAAAACCAGTAGCTAGGTGGATGATAATATTACCAATTGTTGTGGTCGCTAGATATTGGCTAATATTTTTCTTATGTAAATTTTTAGTTTACTATTAAAGATAATTTTTTGACTAAAATACACAGAATCTCCTAAACTATGTTTTGATTTTAAATAATTCTTATGAGCTTTAAAATTTTTTAAATAAACTTCTTTAACTATGAAAAATGTGCAAAAAAAAATCCTTTTCGTCAACTTTTTGAATATTTCTTAGTCGAACCCCAATTTGACCAAGGAAAAAGACCAAAATACCCTTAAAATGTATATAAATTTTCATAATCTACCATAAACGTAATCACCTAAAGTGTCTGCATCAAGTTCTCCACTAGGTGCTTGGATTTGTTGAGATCTTTCTAAGTATGGCTCATCATCATGTGAATCATCCTTCCAAAATGCATAAATGATTTATATTATATATGCACAATTTGATGTGCACCCTACATGCAAGAGAGAGATTCCTGATTTGGTACTGACTTCAATTTTTTTTATTAGAATTTGGGTTTGAATGCAATCAAGTTGCTAGGCTGTTGGTGGAAGTATAGAAAGGAATTCTTAGATGTGGAGTTTTGGTGTTGGGGGAACCTGATGCAAATGTTTCATCAAAAATTTAGTTTCATCAAAAATTTGTAAGCAATTAAATTCAAGCTAGAAGTCTAACCTCTTTACATTAGTCACAGTAGTAGATGTTTGTGTCTTTTCTCTTTCATGCTTTGACATGGTTAGATTTGGGTTTTGATTGAAGGTGTTAGGTTGAATTAGTAGAAAAGTATACCTTGGGCTAGACAAGGTTGTCCTATTCCTGCTGTAACCCAATCCAGGTTTCTTGTACATTTTATTATTGTGTAGTTATCAATGTCTGACCTCACTGACCAAAAGGAATTTGTGCTTGAATGATGAATATAGATTTGTGTGCATTAAGATATAAAATTTATACCAAATATATTGAAGTCACCAACCTATGTAATTATATTTGAAAAGAATCTCTATTACTCTGATGATGTGGTGTGCAAAAATAATACCAATTTTCCATGGTCTATCAATATAATTTATCACATAGCTTTGCGCACAGCAAGTCTCCAAAATATGGCAAGTTAGTTTGGAATAACACAGCAAACGAGCTACGTAAAATCTATTTTTCCTTATTTTCAAACCCCTTTGCGACATTAATGAACCTATTTTCTCTAGAAACACATTGAGGCCTGCCATCATTATGTTTATGGCACTTGTGGTAAATTATGAAAATTTATATATATTTTAAGGGTATTTTGGTCTTTTTTCTTGGTCAATTTAGGGTTTGACTAAGAGACATTCAAAATTTAATGGAAAAGCTGATGGAAGGAATTTTTTGCATGTTTTTCATAGTTAAGTAAAGTTATTTAAAATATTTTAAAGTTTAGGAAGGCTATTTAAAATCAAAGTATAGTTTAAAGAGGTTCTATGCATTTTAGCCTAATTTATTTTGGAAAAATTTTGATTTCATTCCACTAGAAAAGCCATGGTGAAATAAAATTGTTTTCTCTATGGAATTCAAAATAATCTATCAGTAATAGTCCTTTTAAAAAGCCAATAGCTCCTGATTCTTCTCATTTTGTTCAGCCTTGTCTTCTTTCTTTTCATTTTCCTATATCTTCTTTTCTCTTTTCTCCCACTTCCCTATCTTCTTTCACTTTCTCTCTAACTTGCCACAAGAATGAAAGACTATTTCATTGATACAAATGATTAGCCAGTTGTTATAGTTCAAATAAAAGAAAAGTAATTGATTTTATCCACAAATGTCATATTTGTTTTGCAAAACTATAATTTCTTGAGTATTTTGTACCTTTTAAATGCTTATATATATGATATATATGTACGTATGGTTTTTTCTATTTCAATTATTCTGTGGGAAAATTTGGATTACATATCAAGGTTGTCAGTCATTGTGTGTATAGATACGTATATATAATTGGTGTGGATATTACTTATATTGTGAGATAATAGAAATTTCACATCACTGTAGATGGATGAATAACATGAATTATTCAGGCCGAATAAGACTTAGTCAAGAGTTTATTGATTTGACATAGTAAAGGTTTATCCTATACATATGGTTTTAAACTTAATTATTAGTATTAGATAAACCATAATGAAGAGGATCAGACAAGATTCATTATGATGCTAATATTGTAGGTACTTCTAGCAATGTTTATGTAAGTTGTGAAGATAATATTAGTCATCATCATCTGCTAAACCTAACATTGAGCAACCTTACTAGGAAAATTTGGAAGAATCTCTAAATTTGGAAGGCTAATAATTTTATGATTTATTATATGCTTCTAAGCAACTATAGTGGCAAGGTTACGGAGAGCACTTAGAATTACTAGCAGCCGTGAGAATGTTTAGTTTAAAATCAACTTGAAATCATAGTTGGTATCTAAATTGTGGCAAAATTTATGAGAGAATGCATTTTTCACCCTAATTTGGTACTTTGATGATTTTTAAAAGGCTAAAAAATTGATATCTAAATTGTGACTAAAATGAAAAAAAAAATGGATTACTGCTTTATAGTTGCTTGTTGTACTACAAAAATGATCCATATGATAAAGAACGCAAACTCTATAAATCTCCCAAATACAAGCCATCGTGAAGAGACAAAGGGAAAGATATACCTAAGGATGAAATGCATTATATGCTTCTAATTCCTAGATTACAAAAGTTATATGCTTCCATGAGTTTTACTAAGCACATAAGGTGGCATTATGAAAACAAGTGTGTCGAAGGTGTGCTAAGCCACTTGTTAAATAGAGAAGCATGGAAGCACATTTGCAAGACTTATAAGTTAGGTTTGTGTGCTAACAGATTCACTTCATATAGCCAATTAGTTAGGATATACTCCTGTTAGCTAGTAATTGTAACTCTTTGCAATCTTCTACTAAAGCTCTACATGATTATGCCATACATGTTCTTAATAAGTCTTATTCTTAGTTTGAATAACCTCAAAAGAAAGATTGATGTATATCTCCAGCCACTAATAGACGAGTTGAAATAATTGTGGTTGTAGGATATTTTGACGTATGACATCTCTACAAAATGAAATTTCATTATGCAAGTGACATTAATGTAGACTATTAATGATTTCCCTACATAAGGAATAAAGTTAGAGTGGAGTATAGAGGTAAACTGGTTGCCCATTTCATAGAGGAAATCAAGGCATTCTTCTTAAAACACTTTAAACTCTTAGTTTGATTCACATTGGCAATTCCTTTCTCTTGATCATGCATTCCTACAAAATAAGACATCATTTGGGAGGAATATAATTGAGCAAAAAACCTTTATCGGGTTGATCAATGAGTAAGTTTGGTGATTTGTCTAAGATAACTAAGCATGGGTTATTAGAGAGACTCGACGGGTTTGGAGTTAGTCACAATTGAACGAAATAGAGCATTTTTTGGGAATTGCCTCATTGTAAGTATAATTTAATTTGGCATAATTTAGATGTAATGCATATACAAAAGAATATCTTTGACAATAATACAAAAGCATGGCTGGACTAGAAAGAATATTGTACACGACAAGAATTAGAATTGATAGAATTAGCCTATAAAACATCTTTTGAGAATTGCCTCATTGTAAGTATAATCTACTCTGACATAATTTGGATGTAATGCATATATAAAAGAATGTCTTTGATAATAACAAGAAAGCATGGCTGGACCGGAGAATATTATACACGATAAAAAATAGAGTTGACAAAATTAGCCAATGACAATTTTGCCAGCGATCTACTATTTTCTTTTGTCTCATGCAGTCACGAGCCACTTTAATTTGCAGTGACTTGGTTGGAAGCCTGCCACGCTCTGGTTAACGGTTTCATCGACGGTTGGAATAGTCATCCATGGAGTCGTGGTTCATCGTCATCGTCTCTCTCTGTCTCTGCCTTCTCATCAGAGCCTTCTTCTCCCCTAAATCCGACACCATCAATAAGCTCCCTCCAGGCCCTCGCCTTGTTTCCATCCTCAGTACCCTTTTCTTGCACACAAAATCATCGTCAGACTTCGAACCAATCCTCAGAAATCTTACCGCTAAATACGGCCCCATCGTCACTCTCTCTTTTGGCTCTCGTCCAGCCATTTTCATCGCTGATCGATTCCTGGCCCACCAGGCCTTAATCCAAAATGGAGTTCTCTTCGCCGACCGACCCAAAGCCCTTCCGACCAGCAAGATCGTCGACAGTGACCAGCATGCCATCAACTCCGCCTTCTACGGCTCCACATGGCGCGCCCTCCGCCGCAACCTTGCTCAAGAGATGCTTCACCCCTCGCGGATCAAATCCTTTGCCGGTATTCGCAAGTGGGTCCTGGATATTCTGCTAAATCGATTCGCATCCGAATCAGAATCAAGCAGTTCGGTCAAGGTTGTCGACCATCTTCAATACGCTATGTTCTGCTTGTTGGTTTTCATGTGTTTCGGTGAGAAAGTTGACGACGAGCAAATCAAAGACATCGAACGTGTTCAGCGTCGTTTGCTTTTGGGCTTTGGCGGGTTCAATCTGCTGAATATCTGGCCCAGAATCACCAAGATATTGTTCCGCAAGCGTTGGGATCAACTCTTGCAGCTTCGGAAGGACCAGGAAAGTGTGTTGCTCCCGCTAATAAGAGCAAGAAGGAAAGCAAAGGAAGGCAAGGACAAAGAGGACAGTGACCAAGTTGAATCGATTGTGGCCTATGCGGATACTCTGTTGGAATTGAAGTGGCCTGAGGAGAAACGAAAGCTTAATGAAGGTGAAATAGTAACCTTATGCTCGGAGTTCCTGAATGCTGGGGCTGACACAACGTCCACGGCACTGCAATGGATCATGGCGAATTTGGTGAAGTACCCACATACCCAACAGAGGCTTGTGGGGGAAATTAGAGAGATGATGGGAGATAGAGAGGATAAGGAAGTGAAAGAGGAAGATTTGCAGAAATTGCCATATCTAAAGGCTGTGATTTTGGAGGGTTTAAGGCGTCACCCCCCTGCGCATTTTGTGGTGCCACACACTGTGACAAGAGATGTGGTCTTGAGTGGCTATTTAGTGCCCAAAAACGGGACTGTGAATTTCATGGTGGCAGAGATGGGTTGGGACCCAAAGGTGTGGGAGGAACCCATGGTCTTCAAGCCAGAGAGGTTCTTGGACGGTGAGAAAAATGGAGGTGAAGCATTTGACATCACGGGGAGTAAAGAGATAAAGATGATGCCATTTGGCGCAGGGAGGAGGATTTGTCCTGGCTATAACTTGGCATTGTTGCATTTGGAATACTTCGTTGCCAATTTGGTTTGGAATTTTGAGTGGAAGGCTGCGAATGAAGGTGATGTTGATTTGTCAGAGAAACAGGAATTCACCGTGGTGATGAAACATCCATTACATGCCAATATATCTCCAAGGCTTTAGATTCATCGAAGTTATGTTTTACTTAAGGTGATTATGTCTAAGAATTTTAGTATAAAAGGATAGTTATGATAATCGACTAATGGAGAGTTGAACGGCTATGTCTACTTCATTATCAACTTCTACTGTCACCACTTCTTTCCTAAAGCTGTTTTTGATCACTGGCACTGAGGGACTCAATTCTCTCATATCTGTTAAAAGATTAATTTAGAAAAGTGCGGAAACAATAGAAGCCTGTAGAAAAATCTACTTGAAAGTAGATATTTGTTATGAATAAAATGTATTCTTTGGAAGAACACAAATTTTAAGTGTTTTTCGAACGAATAGAAATTCTCAAAAAAAAAAAAAAAAAAGAGGATAGCTTTAAAATATTGTACACACTTTTAACTAAATATAAAAAAGAAAATGCAAGTGTTAATCCATAATTATTCTAATAGATAACGTCCCCATACCCATATTTACTACCAAAAAATTTTAATTCGTATAACTACTTGCATGATGAGTTTGGACTCAACCATCATAAACTTTCTTTTCTTACCTCTTTAAAAATTATCTATCCCCACAGTGGTAGTCAGGATACAACTGAAAATGAGTCATACTTAAGGTTCAAAAGTATGACCCTTCAAAAAAAGGACATGGTCTGAAATGAAATAAGTCAACTAAACGTTTAACATGTAACTTCCTATCATCCAATATATGAATGGTACTTTTCTCCCTAGTGTAAGTCATGATTTTACAAGAAACTTAATTCCCTTTTGATGTTTACTTGCCCAAGGTGGTACCTTCTTGGGCCTCCTGCTTTGGGTTTCTCATTTATGTGTTATATGTGGTCCCTTCCAAAATGAAGTCGATGGGCATGAATTCAGAGTCATGCTTCACTTTTCCTAAAGTTGCAAACCACAAAGACCTTGGCAATGGAGACAAAGGGTAACTCAACTTGTCCATGACTGAATCACCTTGGAAGAGAACAGTGTTAGAAAAATATCCATGCTAGCGAATCCAATTAAAAAGTCTCCTAAATTGTCTTGTGTCAACGAACTTCACATGAATCTGCGCAAGGAAGATGCTGCGAGGCATGTTATACTCCAAAAATTTCATTTCCAAAGAGACCTTGTCAGCGGGGGAACAGCCAGTAATGTTTCCGTTGGGCTTTGTCTCCTCCATCTCGCTCCTTCGATTCTCGTTCTTGCCCCCTAGTTCTTGATTTTAGTTTGGACAGTTGATTTTAGAAGGGGGTGAAGCTGGAGCTTGGCTATCATATTGGTGGCTGGAGTCTGAAGTTGAGTCAATAGAAGAACTTGACTAGTGGGATGGGAGCATAGACGATAGTGCTACCGAGGATGGTGTTAGCGACGGGGACAAGGGTTGAGGGGATTCAGGTTTGAGGTTGACAAAAGAACGTTGGCTATGAACTAACAGAGAATCTGCTTGCAAGGCCATTGTAAGGAAGGGCTTTTGATCCGTTGCAGAAGATGGTTCTGGAGTTTTCACCACCGGGATCAATTTTTGATGCAGGTTTTCAATTTTATATTGAATCTACTGCATTGCTCACTAAGCTCGTCAAATTGTTTTTTATTTTCAACATGAAATTCCGAATATTATTGCTAAGTGACTCCCAATGATTTAATCATCTCAACAATAAGCTCTTTAGGAATTTCTTGTTTAAGGTGTTTTTAGGTGGGAGTTCTCTCAATAAAAGCATCAATATTACGAATAATATATATTCTTTAAATAAATAGAAACTCCTTAGTATGTGTTTCGAGTAAACACAAGCTTTTAATGAAAATAAAATAAAATATTAAACTTTAACTATATTCATTTATAACTTCAAAGTCATGTACATACCCTTTAAATAAATATAAAAGAGAAAAATTACAAGTGTTAACTATCCTAGTAGGCGACAACCCCATACCCTGTAACCACTATTAAAACAAAATAACTTTTTATATAGCTACTTGCATTATGGCTTTGGACTCAACGACCATGTTCTCACGTAACAATATTCTACTTGCATTAAATTAATTGATGAAGAGCCGCTGTCCAGAAGATTTTAATCTAAAAGATAAATAAATAATTTAAGTCGGTGATGCACAGGCTAAGGCTGGCAATGAAAGGCCAAGAGATGGGTAGTAAACAAAGAAGAGGAGACAGAAAGAGATGTTTGATTATGTGTTAATAGAATTTCACCAAAAAAAATAAGCATCTTATTAGAGAATGAAAATCCCAATACAACCCGTTGTTTGAAGGGGGGAATTGGAAGAAAATATAAGAGCATGGTATATGCATTACGCAGTACATCCAGTTGCTTGCTGATCCTTCTTTATTCGTCCTTGTTCTTTCCGTTGTCACTTGTTTGTTGTTTCTGACTTCTGATGACATGGATTACGGAAGAAGGACTATGGCGTTAAGTCCTGTATCCATTTTAAACTATTCATAAAAAATTGACAAGATGCCATTTCAATCTTGTTTTTGTTCATATAACAAATTAAAATCTCTTAACAATGAAGAAGTTGAAGATGATGGTAGCTGTTATGTCATTGATTTTAGTAGTTTTGAGATGCTTCTTTTGGACTACAATCGTAACTCTGTTGTCACGAATCCGTTTTTCAAGCAAAAGCTTTAACTAATCAGTAATTTGTACCCACACGGCGACACCCAAAGTAACGAGTGTGGACAAAGCACATGCTAGCATGTAAGTATATTTTGCCTTTTTTAAAAGAAGAAAAATTAATGGCAAGGTGCTCTGTTTTGCTTATAACCTTATGAAAATGTAAGTCTCGTCCTTTTTCATCTGAGTTCTTCTCCAAAGATGTATCAGAATTCACTTCTTTCCTTTCCTTCTATCACATCTTATTTGTATAGCCATTATTGCGATGAATTCGTTTGTATGCTTTCTTGTCGTGTCTTCTTTCTTTAGTATGTTACAGAGTATAGTAGACAACTTGGATTGGTAATGTTGTTTTAGTCATCTTAATTGTGTCTATATTTGGATACCTTGATTCTTCTTTTAGCCTTTCTTATGGGCTTTGGCATCCAAAGAGATAATTACACTTATCTGTTTCTTTTTCTTCTCTCTATTTCTCAAATCTCTCTCTATTGTGAATGATAGGTATAATGTTGATGTGATTCCAACTAGACAACGCATCACACTATGTGAACGTTTAACAGTATCATCCTTTTATTGGTAAGAACACTTTCATGCATTCATTGCTCTAAATAGAGAAATTAATTATTAACTAAGTACATCCATAAAGCTGAGAAAAACAAAAGGAAAAAGAATTGTTCCTTGCAAAAGTCTGTTTCATGGGATAGATCATATATGTTAGTTTGTTAGGTGTTAGGCATTAACTGTAACTGTTGTTTCATTAAAATTTGTTTTTTTTTTAAGTGATATGGGACTCCTAAGTAGAGTTTATATAGGGGTAATTAGGATTCGAACTTGTCATAACGCGAGTTCTTGGGAGATTAGATGCCACTGAGCCCTAAGGGCTTTGGCAAATTTTTTCCTATTTTGCTCACTTATTTGTTAGCCAATGAATGCACAATATTGCTACTTCAGTAGACTTGTGTTTCCTTCCCAGCAACTTGATTAATATTTGACTTTCTCTCACATCCCCTATTGGATGTCAATCATAGAATACATTCAAAACTTGATATGTGATTAACAGATGTCATTTCTGTTGATGGAGAATACATAGGATTAGGGATGTCAATATAGATCTGACCTATTGGGTCTGCCAGCCCCGCCTCGTATAATGGGCATATTGGGTTACATATAGTAAACTCATTTATTTGTAGACAAATTAACTTGCCCTACATAACCTGTGAGTCAATGCGGATTGGGGTGAGCCAAACCCAAGGGTTTTAACTTGCAGTTAATGTGGGTTATTACTTTTATTTATTTATGATAGTTACTATATTGATATTACATTTTAATTATTATATTAATATGTATACATAATTTGGTGGTATAGATAAATCTAATTGGCGAGAGTTAGAAGCTAATTATAAACTATTATTAGTATTATGACAGAATTTGATTTTGAGACTAAATATTTTAATGATAGTTTTTAATTTGTGATTTAATTAAGACTTAATTAAAACTTAAATTGTTATTTTTAATTTAGAATATTATGTTTGAACTATAATTTTATTTAAATTTTAACTAATTTTTTTCAATTATTGATAGGTTAACCTGCTTAACCTGTAGCTTGCAATAAGATGGGTTGAGTTAGGATTTTTCAACTTACCAATTATGCAGACCAACCTGCCTCGTCCTGTTTAATTGCAGGTATACGTAGGTCGGGGCAGACTGGCCCATTTTGACAATCCTATATAGAATAAAGGATTGATTAAAATTAGGTTCTTGGGCAAAAAAACCACACTCTCATATTTAACCATTAATTGCTATAGGGTTTGCGGCACATCATCCTAAGATTATTCAAAGCACCCAAAAATCTACCGTCATTAATTTTGGTAATGTATCCTCAAATTTTTTTAAAGTTTGCAGAGAAGTTTTTTGAATGGGAAGAAAAGCAAGAAAGAGATTTTTTCTTTTTTAGTCCAACCCATTTTATAAAAAGAAATATGAAACAATATGATCTTTCAAAATGTCATAACTCTTAAAATACCAAGTATATAAAACAATTAAGAGTTTTAAATAAAAAGTACTTTAAAATAAATATATTTTTTGAATAGTTAATTTAAAATAAAATTTGTTCCTAATACTCACAAAATTTATTTGCAAACTATCTCCAACAATGTTCCACTTAGTTTGCAAAACTAAATGACTTCTCATAATTCATAGAATTATGCATAGAGAGAGATGCATTTCAACTTGAACCTTTCTATAATGTAAATATTTCAAAGTCAAAATAAAAGTGATGGTAGTTATGTCCTTTGAACCACAATTTTTGTGTTGAAACTGGAAATATCACACATAATTCTACTTAACTTTAAAAGAAGTTCACTGAAAGTTTAGCACTCATATGGCCATTTGTTGCATCCTAGGATTTTCATGAATATTTCGAAACCTAGCCCAAAGCTTTTGTTAGTAGCGGCACCACTCCTTATGTTCATATAAATGAAGTTATCTCAAATCTTTGATTTATAAATCATCTTGAGCTTCATTAAGAGTCTAATACTTGCCCCCATTCTCTTTATAATGTGCACTAGTCTTGGGATGGTAACATAAATTTTCTAGTGCCTCACAATCACTTATCACTAACTTGTTCTTACCCATTGCACCTTTAACAAGATTTTGGTCAAGAAAATGTTGGGTTCCAATTACTGGGGGTTTTACTTATAAGGTTTTCAATCCCTTTGCTATCATTGTTCTTCTTACCAATGCCTAGGTAAGCCCTTTAGTAAATGGATCTACCAAGTTATTACTTGATTTCACATCATGTGTTGTGATTGTACCATTACAAATCAATTGTCTTACATATTTGCATCTTAAGCTAATAAGTCTAGATTTTCATTACGTACTTTGCTGAATGCTCTAGACATAGTAGTTGCATTACCACAATGTAAAGATATGGCTGGCATTAGTTATGGCCACAACACTAATTTTAATAATAAATTTTTCAGCCATTATGCTTCTTTACCTACAACTGCTAGAGCAACAAACACTAATTCTATAATAGAATAGTTATACATGATTGTTTCCTTCAAGCCCATGAGATAGCTCCACTTGTAAGAGGAAAAATCCATCAAAAGGTAGACTTGTTGTCACTTCCACTACTTATTCAACTAGATTCTATATATCCTTCTATCACTATTAGAAAATTGTTATAAATTAGTCCTAGAATTTTTGTTTTAAGATATCCCAAGACTTTTGCAATTGCCTTCCATTTATCAGTACTTGGATTGCTTGTTTATTTACAAAGCTTGCACAGCAAAAGAAATATCTGGTTTGGTACAATTCATTGTATACACAAGACTACCAATGGCACTTGCATAGTCAATTTGTTCTACGGATCTTGCACAATTTTTTCTTCGTTGGTGTGAGACATCATAGAGAGTACTTACGTCCTTTATGTATAAGTGTGTATACTTGTTTAAACCTTTTTAATGTAATGACATTGATCTAAGGAAAAACCCTCATTATGCTTTCTCACTTTAATTCCTAAGATAGTATCTACCTCACCAAGATATTTCATCTTGAATTTTGAGATTAAACACTTCTTAGTTTCATTCACACCAAACATATTTGTCTCAAGTATTGGCATACCATCTACATATATGCATATAATAATAACATATTCATTAGTTAATTTAGAGTAAATACATTTATCAGTGCTATTATGCTTAAAATTATGAGACATGATTATAGAATCAAAATTTTCATGCCATTGCTTTGGAGCTTGTTTTAGACCATATAAAGATCCAATTGGTTTGCATACTTTCTTTTCATTTTCAAGTAATAAAAAACCTTCTGGTTGTTTCATGTATATCTTTTCATCTAAATCACCATTTAAGAAGTTCTATTTAAACATTTATTTGAGGTACACTCAAATAATATATTGATGCTAATGCATCTAGTACTCTTATAGATGTTATCCTAGCAATTGTTGCATGAGTGTAATCTATGCCCTCTTTTATAGCCAAGTATTGTTGGATATCATAGAATCCATTTCATCATTAACTACTTTGCTCCAAAATGTAGCATTGCTTGATGCCATGGCTTTACTATAAGTTTTAGGATCTTCTTCAACATTTAATAATATGGTTAGTTGACTTAAAATAGAGTCTCTACTTCCTTCAACTAACAAAACAATTGCTTGAGAAGTAACAAAATTAGGATCTAGATTGTTTTCTTTTCTTGATCTTTGACTTTTCCTAGGTTCACTTGGAAAATCTGAAATTTTATTTTTCCTACTAGAAGATGGCTCACCAACATTTCTTCTATTAGACTCTTGTATGATTCCAAAATAATTTGACTCTTGATAAATTTACTTTCAAGAAATTCAACATCAATTGATTCCACAATCACATTAGACTCTAGTCCAATAGTCTATAAGCTTTGGAATTTTTGCATATCCCATAAAAAGATTTGGTACTATATAAAAAGCTAAACCTCACCATATTCTAAGGTAACTTAGATTTGGATTCTTGTCTTTTCATAATTCATATGAAGTAACTTTTGTTAGAATTCTCAAGAACTTCAGAAAGAAAGAAAGCTCAAGAACTTTTAGACAAGAAAGTTCAGAAAGGAAAATTGTGATTCAATCAGAAAATCTATAAATGATGTGGCTGAGATTACAATTTATAGACTAGGACTCAATTACTGAATTACACTAATGTCCCTAACTAGTAAACTGCAATAAAGACGTGATAAACAGATTGTTAACACCATGTGATAAGCAGCCTGCACCTACACCCTTTTCTCTAACATCCCCCCTCAAGATCAGTGGCATGACTTGGAAGAGGAATGACACTGAGCTTGTCTCTAAGTTGAAGGAACCTTGAAGTTGAGACTGCCTTGATGAAGATATCTGTTGTTTGATCAAGGGATGGAATATGATAGACTTCAATTTCTTTATTGGTTACCTTTTCACGAACAAAATAGAGATCTAGTTCAATATGTTTAGTCTTTGAATGAAGGACCGGATTTGTTGACAAACTAACTGTGCTCATATTGTGATAGTATATTCTAGAAACTTTTGGTAATTGAATACTGAGTTCTCTGAGTAAAGACTACAGCCAAGCTAATTCTGCCACTGTACTTACAAGACTTCTATATTCTGCTTCAGTACTTGATCTAGACACTATTATTTACTTTTTAGATGATCAGGAAATGAGATTAGGACCAAGATATACACAAAAACCTGAGGACTATGCCTATCATCAATGTCTGATGCCCAATCAGCATCACAAAAGACAGTGAGATCAGGAGCAAATGATCTTTGAAGAACTAGAGCATGATATATGGTCCCTGCTAGATACCTCAGTATTCGTTTAACCAGCTTCCAATGTACATCTATAAGATAGTGCATAAATTGACAAGCTTTGTTTATACTATATGATAATTTTAGTCTAATAATGGTAATATATTGTAATGCTCCCACAAGTGACCTATATGCAGCTTGATCAAAAATAGGAGAACCACTACTAGCTAAGATATTTGGTGTTGAGGCCATAGGAGAGGGCATAGACTTTGCACCTTGCATACTAGCTCTAGTAAGAAGATCCTTAATGTATTTGGACTGAGATAGGTATATTGCACCAGCAGAACTGTAAGTGACTTCAATACCTAAGAAGTATTTAAGTTTCCCAAGATCCTTTAATGAAAACTTTGCATTTAGTTGATCAATCAAGTTCTGAATCAAAGTTGGTGAAGATCCAATAATCAAAATATCATCCACATAGACTAAAACATAGAGAGAATGATGGGAGGTAACCCGAAGAAACAAGGAAGAATCACATTTTGCCTTGGTAAAACCAAGATCAAGTAAAGCTTCAGACAATTTTTGAAACCATGCACGAGGAGCTTGCTTAAGGCCATAGAGAGCCTTATGAAGCTTGCAAACTTGAGATGAGTCAGCTGATTCATATCCAGGAGGCTGCAGCATGTATACATCTTCATTCAAATCACCATTTAAAAAGGCATTATTAACATCTATTTGATGGATGTTCCACCCTTTTGATAAGGCCAAAGTAAGGAGAACCCGAATTGTGACTGGTTTTACTACTGGATTGAAAACTTCATGAAAATCAACTCCTGCCTCCTGATTATACCCTTTGGCAACTAATCTTGCTTTATATTTGTTGACAGTACCATCTAGATTTTCTTTAACTTTAAACACACCCATTTGCACCCTATAGGCCTCCTATCTTTGGGTAAAGCTTCTAAACTCCATGTCTTGTTGCTCATGAGTGCTGCATACTCAAGATCCATGGTACACTTCCATTCTGGTATATTAAGAGCTTCTTCAACAGTTTGAGGCTCTCTAGAAATAGTAAGTACTGTTGGTACAGTTCCCCTTGCTTTGCTACGAGTCACCATTGAGTGGTTGTTTGATTTGAGTGCCCTTGCTTTGCTACGGGTCACCATTAAGTGGACATTTTGAAACAGATGTTGAGGAACTTCAAATTCTGTAGAGGGACCTGAAACATGTTGCAAAGAATACATAATATTGGTATTATTAGCAAGTGCACATGAGTTATTTGTTTGTTTAGCAAATGCATTGGTACTCTGAGTATGTCTTGCATTGGTTAATGTAGAGAATGATAGAATAGGAGGTATGGCTGAAGGTGGAGGAGAAACAGAATGTGATTTGTTATTGGAAAGTGACTGCTGTGAGGAACCCTTGCTATTCTTGAATGGAAAACTACTTTCATCAAATATGACATCTCTAGATATAATTATTTTCCCATTAGGATGCAGACACTTGTATCGTTTGTGTGCTGGACTATAACCAAGAAAGGTGCATTCAATGGATTTGGATTGAAACTTGGGATTATTATAGGGCCTTAGGTTAGGATAGGCTGCACACCCAAAGACTTTAAGAAACGAATAATCAGGTTTGATTTTGTATAAGGTTTGAAAAGGAGTAGAACCATTTAAGACTGGTGTGGGTAGTTTATTAATGAGATACACAGCTGTGCTAAAGGCCTCAATCCAAAATGAACTAGGTAAAGATGATTGGTGAAGCAAGGCTAGTCCAGTCTCAGTTATATGTCTGTGTTTTCCTTCTGCAAGCCCATTTTGTTCATGTGTATAAGGACATGAAACATGATAAACTGTTCCTTGGTCTTTCAAATATTCAGTGAAAGCTCTAAATTCTCCTTCCCAATCAGTTTGTAAGGCAAGGATTTTGTGGTTGGTTTAAAGTTCTACTTGTTTCTTGAAATGAATAAAGGTCTGTAATGCATCAGACTTGCTTTTAAGAAAGTAAATCCATGTGTAGTGGGTAAAAGTATCTACAAAATGTATGTAATATCTATGTCCTTCTTTTGACAGCATTGGTGCTGGTCCCCACAAATCAGAATGAATTAGTTGAAGAGGTTTTGAGTATTCTGTTTGAGAAAAGACAAAAGGAAATTTGTGTATTTTGCTAAGACAACAAGATGAACAAAAGGAAAGCTCTTTATTTGGTATTCTGATGTTACAAGAAGTGAGTACACTCTTGACAGCCCAATCTAACATGCCATTTGTCTAACTCAGAACAAGAATTTAACAATGAAGAAGTATGGGAACTATGTACAACAGGTGAAGTAACATTTGGTGATTGAGTTGCTGACACTTTTGTAGTGGTATACGGTTCCTTTTCAATATGAAATTGATCAAACACATACAAGCCTTTTCTAACAGTCCCCTTCAAAAGTATTTGATGAGTATCCTGAGATTTAACATAACAAGAGTCAGGATGGAACTCAAAATAGACATAATTGTCTTTTGCAAACTGAGAAACACTCACAAGATTTTTGGTAATATTTGGAACATGAAGAAGTGAGTTTAGGTAAAGATTTTGATTAGAAAAGCAAGACTTAATCTGAGAATTACCAATGTTTTTAATGAACAAACCTGAGCCATTACCAATGTGCACCTTCTCCTTTCCATTATATGGAGTCTTCTGCACAATGTTAGAGGCATCCACTGTCACATGATTAGTGGCTCCAGAATCAGGATACCATTCTTGATCATTGCCATTACTGCTACTGTTAGAAGTGAGCATTGCATAGGTGTGTTTCTGATACTGCCATTGGTTGTCTTGCTGAAGTGGGTTGAAACTTGAACTGGTCCTTGAAAACTTTCATCAAATCTGTGATAACAATTCTAGGACTGATGTCTATATCTCCCACATAATTGACATTGAATGTTGCTTTTATCAGAAAACCTTCCATTCCTACCAACAAACCGCCCATTGTTATAACCTCTTCTTCCTCTGAAAAAATTTCCTCTACCTCCAAACCTTCCTCTATTTGCATACTAACCAGGGAAACCTTGATGACCACTTCTGTTTACATTGTAATTCTGAGGATGTGTAGTAAGATTCACTGCCATAGCCTCTACTTCTTTATGATGTTTCTCAATTCTATTTTCTTGCTCAAGCAATAATGCTTCAATTTCTTCTACTAAATACGGATCAGTTCTAGAGAGAATGGATGTAACAAAACCATCATATTCTGAGGAAAGACCATCAAGAATTACCTCTATATGGTCATTTTTTGTAATTACATGACCAACTGAAGCCAAAGAATCAACAAGACTCTTAATCTTTAAAAGATACTCAGTAGCTGTCATGGATCCCTTCTTCACAGTCTATAGCTACGCCTTGAATTGCTTGATCTTTGCCTTTGTATGAGAGGCAAAGAAAGTTTCTACCTTTTCCCAGACCTGGTATGAGTATTCACATCCCACCGTTCTTGTAAGAATACTTTCTGACATTGTTGATAGGAGCCAAGATAGCAAGAGCTGATCTTGCTTCTTCCAAAGAACATACTGCTGACTCAAGATCCCAAGAACTCTTCCTTGCTCATCTATTGCAAATCTTGATAGCACTTCTTGACCACCACTGATGTATTTCTCTAGTTCATACCCTCTGATGGCTGTAAGAACTTGTTGTTTCTAGAGTAGATAGGAATTGCTGTCTAATTTCACAGAAATAGAGTGGCTAAAAGAAACTAGTGAAGCATTCAGAGATGCTAGTGAGAACGAATTCATATTCTCTCCCATTGGATCAAAGCTCTGATACCATGTTAGAATTCTCAAGAACTTCAGAAAGAAAGAAAGCTCAAGAACTTTTAGACCAGAAAGTTCAGAAAGGAAAACTGTGATTCAATCAGAAAATCTACAAATGATGTGGCTGAGATTACAATTTATAGACTAGGACTCAATTACTGAATTACACTAATGTCCCTAACTAGTAAACTGCAATAAAGACGTGATAAACAGATTGCTAACACCACGTGACAAGCAGCCTGCACCTGCACCCTTTTCTTTAACAACTTTAAATTTTCTTTAAGGTATTCTATTAAGAATATGACATGCAGTAAATAGTGCTTCTACCCACAAATTAAGCACAATTTTACATATAATAATACCCTATTTACCATATTTATGAGTATCTTATTTTGTCTTTCAGCTAAATCATTTTGTTGTGGGATATAAGGTGCACTAGTTTAATGTATTATGGCCTTTTCTTGACAATAATTTGAAAATTTTGTAGAAAAATATTCTCGATCTCTATCACTCATAAGAATCATAATTTCTTTTCTTTTTGATTTGCAACTTCAAATTTTTATGATTTAAACATATCAAAGGCTTAATCCTTAGATTTCATGAAGTACACATGTGTATGTTAAATGATAGTCTATGAAAGTAATAAAGTATCTATTTTCTCCTTTACTTAAGGCTTCATTTAATTTACAAATATTAAAATGTTTTATATCTAGAAGTTTTGAAGTTCTTTCTACAACAAAAAAGGCTTTCTTGTCATTCTTGCATGAATGCAAATTTCACAAACAACAACAACAACTAAAAATCGCTATTTTCCAACTCTGAGGGATACTTTATAAAATATTAGCCTCTAAGGTATTTATTGGATTAGGATTACTTGACATCCCATAGAGAAAGTTAGATTAACTTTCTCTCACAGGTGATCCATAGGAATTATTCCAAAAAGGAAAAAATTGCTTGAGTGGAACATGGATTATCTGACTATAAGAGGAAGTTAGTCTGACTTTTTCTATAGAAAGTCAGGTAATCCTAATCCGGTGTCTAGTATATTTTCTTCAAACCATTCAAAGAAAGGAATATAATTTTCTATTTTTATCAAATAATTATAAAATTATTCTCTATATTCTATTAACCCTAAGGTGTCTAGGAATTAAATACCACATTTAAAGCATGTTAGAGGACTATCACATTTGCTATTTTCTTTAGTTTTCTTCTGCCTTGAATAATTCTTATAAGGGTTTTGTTCTTTATGGTGTTTATGTTCTTTACATCTTCTAGAATTTTATTTTATTTTATTTTTTATCTTTTATGGACTCTAGATGGGGCTTCTGGTCTTTCTAACCCATATTGTTGACTAAAGGCTCATAAGTCTTTTATGACTTTTTTTGTTTTTAATCTAGTAGGACTTTAGATCAAGTGTATCTGAGTACATTGGTCCAGTTCTTTTTAATTATTAACAAAATCATTTGGCCATGAGTCATAAGATTAAGACCTACATTTTTGCGAATTAACTTTTTTCTTACTTATAAAAAGTTTAGCTAAGAAATTTTCTTTATATTATTGAAAATCTGATAATTTAATACATCTTAAATTATGCAAGATTTGGCTAGATCTGTCCTCAAATAATTGAGGATCTTCGATGAAACTTTGGTTTATTACTAAAATTAAAGTTTCTACCAGGGTTCCTCTTTGTTGTTTGGTGGTTTCTTTGATTTTTATAGAATTTAGAATACTTGTTTTATGTTACCACATGATCTCACCAACCTTTTAGAATTCCTATAAATCCTGAAACTAACTGTTTAGCTACGGCTTGTCTTGAATTTCCTTTTCTTCTATAAGCTGTACACAATTCCTAGCAAATCCAGAGAATGAAATGATAAATAGGAGATTGCTGATAAATTATTCTTGACAGAGGAATACAATAACAAAGAAAGCAACAGGGCTGCCGATAATTTAAAGGAATAATGATTACAAAGATTAAATGCTCAGATTATATTAATGAGAAAACTTACATTTAGGGCTAATAGAATATAGAAAACAATTTTATAATTATTTAATAAAATTGAAAATTTATGCTCCTTTCTTTGAATGGTAATATACAAAACACCTTGGAGGCTGATCTTTATGCTCCTTTCTTTGAATGGTAATATACAAAACACCTTGGAGGCTGATCTTTTAGAAAATATCCCTCAGAGTTGGAAAATAGCTAGAAGTAAAACAATAACAGATGAAGTCCCTCCTTTAGAAGAGCCCAATACTGATAATATAGAATAGAGATAACAGCCTCTTCTTTTAAATTAGACACACCTGCCTCTAAAAAAGACATAACAAATGTGCAACATCAATTAAATTATTATAATAAAGTCCTACATAATTTAGTTTCTCCATAAAAAAATGTGCTATTTAAATGTGGTTTTAAAAGAATATTAATGTTTAAGGTTTTTAATTTGTCGGAAATTTGTCAATTATAAATTTGTTTTATTAATCTCATCTATAATTTCTGTTTAGAAGATCCAATTTATAAATCCTTGATTTTCTCATCTGAAAATTAATTCTGGTTTGGTTTTATAGGTAGAAGAATTATCTGGACTTAAATTAGTTGCTAAATTAAGGCGGACTTTGTTAGTATAATTTAATTGATGTTGCCCATTTATGTCTTTTTCAGAGCCAGGTGTGTCTAATTCTTCTGGAGGATCTAGCATGATTTTCAAAGGAGTTGTTATCTCTATATTTTGAGTAATGGGAAAAATTATCTCTTCTAAAGAGGCACTTATTTGTTATTGTTTTTACCTCTAGTTGTTTTCTTTCACTCTAAGAGATACTTTCTAAAAGATTAGCCTCTAAGGTATCAAGCATATTTTATTCAAACTATTCAAAGGAAGGAATATAATTTTCTTTTCTTATTAAATAATCATAAAATTAGATCTGAGCGTTTAGTTCAGTGATCATCTTACTCCCTTACTTTTAAACTTTGGGTTCGATTCCTTTTCCCTTCAATCCTATTACAAGTCAAATAAGCTCCTTGTATTAGCTAAAAAATAATCATAAAACTATTCTCTATATTCTTTGTTTTATAATGTTTTCTGATTTTTTTTCTTTTAGGTACAAACTATTCTTTCTATTCTACTAAACCTAATTGCAAGTTTTTTTATATTAATATAATCTGAGCATTTAATGTTTATAATCATTATTCCTTCAAATTATCTGCATTTCTATTGCTTTCCTTGTTATTATTTTCCTCCATTAAGAATAATTTATTCTCTGAATTCGCTAAGAATCGTCTACAGCTTTAAATTTTTTATGTCTGAATTTGCATAATATTCTATGAATTTACAAAAGATCTTCTCGAACAGAATCTATAGAACCTTCCAAAAGATCCATGGACTTTGAATACACACCAAAGCCTAAAACCTTAAAACTCAAAGGAGGGCAACAACATCCTGCTGTACCTCAACTAGAATATCAAGTAGAAATTCTTTCCACTACTCAAAAAAATAATTCTCCCTTTCAATATGAAATTAACACTTCTAATGTGAGATAGATAACTAAAAAAATTAGAAAAACCTTCCACACAGAAAATACTACTTTTCTAATATTTCACTAAAAAGGTTAATAGAATACAGAAAACAGTTTTATAATTATTTAATAATAATAGAAAATCAAATTCCTTTCTTTTAATGGTTTGAAGAAAATATATTAGAGGCTAATCTTTCACAAAACATCCCTTCAAAGGTCGAAAACAGCTAGACGGAAAACGCTAATAGATAAAGTGCCTCTTTAAGAATGGATAATTTTTTGTAAAACTGATAATATAGAGATAACAGGTTCTCCTTTTAAAATGATGCCAACTACATCTTAAAAGGACATTAAAAATACGCAACATCAATTAAATTATACTAATAAAGTCCTAAATAATTTAGCAACTAATTTAAGTCTAGATAATCCTTCTACCTCCAAAACTAAACTAGAATTAGCAAAGTCTCTCTTTGAGCCTTATAAATTTTCGATGAGGAAATAAAAGATTTACAAATTAGATCTTCGAAAACAGAAATTATAGATGAGATTATAAAAAAAAAAAAAACTTTCAAATTTAAAAGTTTCTGACAAACTAGAAACCCTAGATCATATACCTAGAATAAGACAAGGGATAACAGAAGCTAATGAAACAAGTATTCTAAATTCTATAAAAATAAAAGGAACCACCCAACAACAGGTAGAAACCCAGGTAAAAAACTTAATTTTAGCAATAACCCCAAGTTTCATTGGAGATCCTCTTATTTGAGGAAAGATCTAGTGAAATTTTGCATGATTTGAGATTTCCTAAATTATCACATTTCAGATGGTATAATAATTTTTTAGCTAAACTTTTTACAAGGCAAGATGGATCAGGCTTTATTTGGAAAGATTTATATTTAAACTTTCAAGAGCCTTTGCTGGAATGGTAAGAGAAAAGCTAAATTTAGAATATGAAGATTTTAATCTTATGACTTATGGTAAGATAATTTCGGTTAATAATAAAAACAGGATTAGAGCAATGCACTTTGTTACATTTAACATCTAAAGTCTCAAAAGATGAAAAAGAAGTCATAAAAAGACTTAGAAGCCTTCTGTCAACACTATGGGTTAGAAATGCTAGAAGCCCCAAGTCGAGTCCATAAAAGACAGAAAAATCCTAGAAGCTACATAAACATCATAAACAAACAAAACCCTTCTAAACAATATTCAATACAGAAGAAAACTAAAGAAAATAAAAAATTTGACAATTCTCTAACATGCTTTAAATGTGGTAGAAAAGGTCAGTTAGCAAGAAATTGCTCTGTTAAAAGAGAATAAATGAACTTAGCCTAAAAGATGAAGTAAATGATCAAATAGCCAAAAATCTACTCTATGAAAGTAATGAAGTAGACATAGGCGAAGATTCTAATAAACTAGAAGACGAATCTTTAATAGAACAAATAGGAGAAGAAACAGAGTCTGAAGAAGATAAAACTACAACTATACCCTTGGGTTTTGTTATTGTTCGCCTGCATCAACTTCAATTAATACCCTACCTAGTGAATCTAGATTAATAATAGAACCTATAGAGAAATGGAAGACCCTGACATTTTGAACCCTATGACCTTAATAAAATCTTAAAACTAGATCAAGAAAAAGAGCAACCCTGAGGAATTCCAAAAATAAATCAGGAAATCAAAATCTTAAAATAAGAAATAAAAGAATTAAAAGAAATGATACATGTTTTAGAAACAAAAAATTCATTAGATAATCTAGCTAGTGAACTGAAAGAAGAACTAATTTTTGAAAATCAAGATGAATCATTTCTTCATAGAATAAAAGCTATGCAACAAAAATGGCATTGTTAAGTTAATTTAAAAATTGGTAATAGCTTTCATAAAACTTTTGTAGCTTTAATAGATTCAAACACAAACTTAAATTGTATTCAAGAAGGATTAATACCTACCCAATATTGTAGAAAAATTCTTCAAAATCTTTACACAACTAATAATTAAAGCTTAAATATTCAATACAAACTTTCTAAGGCTTTCATATGTAATAAAGAAATATGCTTTCTTGGTACTTTTATGCTAGTAAAAAATATAAAAGAACAAATCATTTTAGGAACTCCTTTCCACTACTAGAAAAAATAAAATTTCCAACAGATAAGTTATCAGCCAATAAAAATAAGGAAATATGATTTTATCGGTGGATATGTGTTAATAGGTCAAACAAATTTAATTTTACCTGTGAATAGTCATATCCCTTGATAATCCCGCCAAATAATTGCATGCTAATTTCTCGCTAAGGGTAGGAATTACTGGTAGAATAACCAGTAGCTAGGTGGATGATAATATTACCAATTATTGTGGTCGCTAGAAATTGGTTAATAATTTTCTTATGTAAATTTTTAGTTTACTAATAATAGGCAGCATACTGCCAGTTATTCGTCAAAAATTATAATTTTACTAGTAGATATAAGCTGCTAGTTAAAATATTTTTTAAAAAATATTCTTGGTGGCAAGCTACCAATTATCTGCTAAAAAGCATAATTTTACCTTTAGACCTTGTCTACTATTAAAGATAATTTTTTGACTAAAATGTATAGAATCTCCTAAACTATGTTTTGATTTTAAATAACTCTATTGAACTTTAAAATTTTTTAAATAAACCTCTTTAACTATGAAAAATGTACAAAAAAATCCTTTTCGTCAACTTTTTGAATATCTCTTAGTCAAACCCCAATTTGACCAAGGAAAAAGACCAAAATACCTTTAAAATGTATATAAATTTTCATAATCTGCGATAAACGTAATAACCTAAAGTGTCTGCATCAAGTTCTCCACTAGGTGCTTGGATTTGTTGAGATCTATCTAAGTATGGCTCATCATCATGTGAATCATCTTTCCAAAATGCATAAATGATTTATATTATATATGCACAATTTGATGTGCACCCTACATGCAAGAGAGAGATTCCTCGAGTTCAATTTTTTTATTAGAATTTGGGTTTGAATGCAATCAAGTTGCTAGGCTATTGGTGGAAGTATAGAAAGGAATTCTTAGATGTGGAGTTTTGGTGTTGGGGGAACCTGATGCAGATATTTCATCAAAAATTTATTTTCATCAAAAAATTTGTAAGCAATTAAATTCAAGCTAGAAGTCTAACCTCTTTACATTAGTCACAGTAGTAGATGTTTGTGTCTTTTCTCTGTCACGCTTTGACATGGTTAGATTTGTGTTTTGATTGAAGGTGTTAGTATGTATTAGTAGAACAGTATACCTTGGGCTAGACAAGGTTGTCCTATTCCTACTATAACCCAATCCAAGCTTCTTGTACATTTTATTATTGTGTAGTTATCAATGTTTGACCTCACTGACCAAAAGGAATTTGTGCTTGAATGATGAATATAGATTTGTGTGCATTAAGATATAAAATTTATACCAAATATATTGAAGTCACCAACCTATGTAATTATATTTGAAAAGAATCTCTATTACTCTAATGATGTGTTGTGCAAAAATAATACCACTTTTCCATGGTCCATCAATATAATTTATCACATAGCTTTGAGCATAGCAAGTCTCCAAAATATGGCAAGTTAGTTTGGAATAACACAGCAAACGAGCTACATAAAATCTATTTTTCCTTGTTCTCAAACCCTTTTGCAACATTAATGAACCTATTTTCTCTAGAAACACATTGAGACCTGCCATCATTATGTTTATGGCACTTGTGGTAAATTATGAAAATTTATATATATTTTAAGGGTATTTTGGTCTTTTTTCTTGGTCAATTTTGGGTTTGACTAAGGAACATTCAAAATTTAATGAAAAAGCTTATGGAAGGGATTTTTTTACATGTTTTTCATAGTTAAGTAGGATTATTTGAAATATTTTAAAGCTTAGGAAGGCTATTTAAAATCAAAGCATAGTTTAAAGAGGTTTTATGCATTTTAGCCTAATTTCTTTTGGAAAAATTTTGGCTTCATTCCACTAGAAAAGCCATTGGTAAAATAAAATTGTTTTCTCTATGGAATTCAAAATAATCTATTGGTAATAGTCCTTTTAAAAAGCCAATAGCTCCTGATTCTTCTCATTTTGTTCAACCTTCTCTTCTTTCTTTTCATTTTCCTATATCTTCTTTTCTCTTATCTCCCACTTCCCCATCTTCTTTCACTTTCTCTCTAACTTGCCACAAGAATTAAAGACTATTTCATTGATACAAATGATTGGCCAATTGTTATAGTTCAAATAAAAGAAAAGTAATTGATTTTATCCACAAATGTCATATTTGTTTTACAAAACTATAATTTCTTGAGTATTCTATACCTTTTAAATGCTTATATATATGATATATATGTACGTATGGTTTTTTCTATTTCAATTATTCTGTGGCAAAATTTGGATTACATATCAAGGTTGTCAGTCATTGTGTGTATAGATACGTATATATAATTGGTGTGGATATTACTTATATTGTGAGACAATAGAAATTTCACATCACTGTAGATGGATGTATAACATGAATTATCCATGCCGAATAAGACTTAGTCAAGAGTTTATTGATTGAACATAGTAAAGGTTTATCCTATACATATAGTTTTAAACTTAATTATTGGTATTAGATAGACCATAATGAAGAGGATCAGACAAGATTCATTATGATGCTAATATTGTAGGTACTTCTAGCAATGTTTATGTGAGTTGTGAAGATAATATTAGTCATTATCATGGTTTTTGATGCTACTAAGCCTGACATTGAGCAACCTTACTAGGAAAATTTGGAAGAATCTCTAAATCTAGAGGGCTAATAATTTTATAATTTGTTATATGCTTCTAAGCAACTATTGTGGCAAGGTTACGGAGAGCACTTAGAATTACTAGCAGCTGTGAGAATGTTTAGTTTAAAATCAACTCAAAATCATAGTTAATAAATCATTGAATTCCAAGCAAAATTTATGAGAGAATGCATTTTTCAACCTAATTTGGTACTTTGATGATTTTTAAAAGGCTAAAAAATTGGTATCTAAATTGTGACTAAAATGAAAAAGAAATTGATTACTGCTTTATAGTTGCTTGTTGTACTACAAAAATGATTCATATGATAAAGAATGCAAACTCTGTAAATCTCCCAAATACAAGCCATCGTGAAGAGACAAAGGGAAAGATGTACCTAAGGATGAAATGCATTATATGCTTCTAATTCCTAGATTACAAAAGTTATATGCTTCCATGAATTTTACCAAGCACATGAGGTGGCATTATGAAAACAATTGTGTCGAAGGTGTGCTAAGCCACCTGTTAAATAGAGAAGCATGGAAGCACTTTTACAAGACTTATAAGTTAGATTTGTGTGCTAACAGATTCACTTCGTATAGCCAATTAGTTAGGATATACTCCTGTTAGCTAGTAATTGTAACTCTTTGCAATATTTTACTATAGCTTTGCATGATTATGCCATACATGTTCTTAACAAGTCTTATTCCTAGTTTGAATAACCTCAAACAAAAGATTGATGTATATCTCCAGCCATTAATAGACGAGTTGAAATAATTGTGGTTGTAGGATATTTTGACATATGACATCTCTACAAAATGAAATTTCATTATGCAAATGACATTAATGTAGACTATTAATGATTTCCCTACATAAGGAATAAAGTTAGAGTGGAGTATAAAGGTAAACTGGTTGCCCATTTCATAGAGAAATTCAAGGCATTCTTCTTAAAACACTCTAAACTCTTAGTTTGATTCACATTGGCAATTCCTTTCTCTTGATCATGCATTCCTACAAAATAAGACATCATTTGGGAGGAATATAATTGAGCAAAAAACCTCTATCGGGTTGATCAATGAGTAAGTTTGGTGGTTTGTCTAAGATAACTAAGCATGAGTTATTAGGGAGACTCGATAAGTTTGGACTTAGTCACAATTGGATGAAATAGAGCATTTTTTTTAGATTTGCCTCATTGTAAGTATAATTTAATTTGACATAATTTGAATGTAATGCATATACAAAAGAATGTCTTTGACAACAACAAGAAAGCATGGCTAGACTAAAAAGAATATTGTACACGACAAGAATTAGAGTTGACATAATTGGCCAATGAAGCATCTTTTAGGAATTGACTCATTATAAGTATAATCTAACTTGACATAATTTGGATGTAATGCATATACAAAAAAATGTCTTTGACAATAACAAGAAAGCATGGCTGGACCGGAGAATATTGTATGAGTTGACAGAATTAGCCAATAACAATTTTGCCGGCGATCTACTATTTTCTTTTGTCTCATGCTGTCACGAGCCATTTAATTTGCAGTGACCTGGCTGGAAGCCCGCTACACTCTGGTTACCGGTTTCATCGACGGTAGGAATAGTCATCCATGGAGTCGTGGTTCATCGTCATCGTCTCTCTCTGTCTCTGCCTTCTCATCAGAGCCTTCTTCTCCCCCAAATCCGACACCATCAATAAGCTCCCTCCAGGCCCTCGCCTTGTTTCCATCCTCAGTACCCTTTTCTTGCTCAGAAAATCCTTGTCAGACTTTGAACCAATCCTCAGAAATCTTACCGCTAAATACGGCCCCATCGTCACTCTCTCTTTTGGCTCTCCTCCAGCCATTTTTATCGCTGATCGATTCCTGGCCCACCAGGCCTTAATCCAAAATGGAGTTCTTTTCGCCGACCGACCCAAAGCCCTTCCGACCAACAAGATCGTCGACAGTGACCAGCATGCCATCAACTCCGCCTTCTACGGCTCCACATGGCGCGCCCTCCGCCGCAACCTTGCTCAAGAGATGCTTCACCCCTCGCGGATCAAATCCTTTGCCGGTATTCGCAAGTGGGTTCTGGATATTCTGCTAAATCGATTCGCATCCGAATCAGAATCAAGCAGTTCGGTCAAGGTTGTCGACCATCTTCAATACGCTATGTTCTGCTTGTTGGTTTTCATGTGTTTCGGTGAGAAAGTTGACGACGAGCAAATCAAAGACATCGAACGTGTTCAGCGTCGTTTGCTTTTGGGCTTTGGCGGGTTCAATCTGCTGAATTTCTGGCCCAGAATCACCAAGATATTGTTCCGCAAGCGTTGGGATCAACTCTTGCAGCTTCGGAAGGACCAGGAAAGTGTGTTGCTCCCGCTAATAAGAGCAAGAAGGAAAGCAAAGGAAGGCAAGGCCAAAGAGGACAGTGACCAAGTTGAATCGATTGTGGCCTATGCGGATACTCTGTTGGAATTGAAGTGGCCTGAGGAGAAACGAAAGCTTAATGAAGGTGAAATAGTAACCTTATGCTCGGAGTTCCTGAATGCTGGGGCTGACACAACGTCCACGGCACTGCAATGGATCATGGCGAATTTGGTGAAGTACCCACATACCCAACAGAGGCTTTTGGGCGAAATTAGAGAGATGATGGGAGATAGAGAGGATAAGGAAGTGAAAGAGGAAGATTTGCAGAAATTGCCATATCTAAAGGCTGTGATTTTGGAGGGTTTAAGGCGTCACCCCCCTGCGCATTTTGTGGTGCCACACACTGTGACAAGAGATGTGGTCTTGAGTGGCTATTTAGTGCCCAAAAACGGGACTGTGAATTTCATGGTGGCAGAGATGGGTTGGGACCCAAAGGTGTGGGAGGAACCCATGGTCTTCAAGCCAGAGAGGTTCTTGGACGGTGAGAAAAATGGAGGTGAAGCATTTGACATCACGGGGAGTAAAGAGATAAAGATGATGCCATTTGGCGCGGGGAGGAGGATTTGTCCTGGCTATAACTTGGCATTGTTGCATTTGGAATACTTCGTTGCCAATTTGGTTTGGAATTTTGAGTGGAAGGCTGCGAATGAAGGTGACGTTGATTTGTCAGAGAAACAGGAATTCACCGTGGTGATGAAACATCCATTAGATGCCAATATATCTCCAAGGCTTTAGATTCATCCAAGTTATGTTTTACTTAAGGTGATTATGTCTACGAATTTTAGCATAAAAGGATGGTTATGATAATCGACTAATGGAGAGTTGAACGGCTATGTCTACTTCATTATCAACTTCTACTGTCACCACTCCTTTCCTAAAGGTGTTTTTGATCACTGGAACTGAGGGACTCAATTCTCTCATATCTGTTAAAAGATTAATTTAGAAAAGTGCGAAAACAATAGAAGCCTGTAGAAAAATCTACTTGAGAGTAGATATTTGTTATGAATAAAATGTATTCTTTGGAAGAACACAAATTTTAAGTGTTTTTCGAACGAATAGAAATTCTCAAAAAAAAGAAAAAAAAAGAGGATAGTTTTAAAATATTGTACACACTTTTAACTAAATATGAAAAAGAAAATGCAAGTGTTAATCCATAATTATCCTAATAGATAACGTCCCCATACCCATATTTACTACTAAAAAATTTTAATTCGTATAACTACTTGCATGATGAGTTTGGACTCAACCATCATAAACTTTCTTTTCTTACCCCTTTAAAAATTATCTATCCCCACAGTGGTAGTCAGGATACAATTGAAAATGAGTCATACTTAAGGTTCAAAAGTATGACCCTTCAAAAAAAGGACATGGTCTGAAATGAAATAAGTCAACTAAACGTTTAACATGTAACTTCCTATCATCCAATATATGAATGGTACCTTTCTCCCTAGTGTAAGTCATGATTTTTCAAAAAACTTAATTCCCTTTTGATGTTTACTTGCCCAAGGTGGTACCTTCTTGGGCCTCCTGCTTTGGGTTTCTCATTTATGTGTTATATGTGGTCCCTTCCAAAATGAAGTCGATGGGCATGAATTCAGAGTCCTGCTTCACTTTTCCTAAAGTTGCAAACCACAAAGACCTTGGCAATGGAGACAAAGGGTAACTCAACTTGTCCATGACTGAATCACCTTGGAAGAGAACAGTGTTAGAAAAATATCCATGCTAGCGAATCCAATTAAAAAGTTTCTTAAATTGTCTTGTGTCAACGAACTTCACATGAATCTGCGCAAGGAAGATGCTGCGAGGCATGTTATGCTCCAAAAATTTCATTTCCAAAGAGAACTTGTCAGCGGGGAAACAGCCAGTAATGTTTCCGTTGGGCTTTGTCTCCTCCATCTCGCTCCTTCGATTCTCGTTCTTGCCCCCTAGTTCTTGATTTTAGTTTGGACAGTTGATTTTAGAAGGGGGTGAAGCTGGAGCTTGGCTATCATATTGGTGGCTGGGGTCTGAAGTTGAGTCAATAGAAGAACTTGACTAGTGGGATGGGAGCATAGACGACAGTGCTACCGAGGATGGTGTTAGCGACGGGGACAAGGGTTGAGGGGATTCAGGTTTGAGGTTGACAAAAGAACGTTGGCTATGAACTAACAGAGAATCTGCTTGCAAGGCCATTGTAAGGAAGGGCTTTTGATCCGTTGCAGAAGATGGCTCTGGAGTTTTCACCACCGGGATCAATTTTTGATGCAGGTTTTCAATTTTATATTGAATCTACTGCATTGCTCCCTAAGCTCGTCAAATTGTTTTTTATTTTCAACATGAAATTCCGAATATTATTGCTAAGTGACTCCCAATGATTTAATCATCTCAACAATAAGCTCTTTAGGAATTTCTTATTTAAGGTGTTTTTAGGTGGGAGTTCTCCCAATAAAAGCATCAATATTACGAATAATATGTATTCTTTAAATAAATAGAAACTCCTTAGTATGTGTTTCGAGTAAACACAAGCTTTTAATAAAAATAAAATAAAATATTAAACTTTAACTATATTCATTTATAACTTCAAAGTCATGTACATACCCTTTAAATAAATATAAAAGAGAAAAATTACAAGCGTTAACTATCCTAGTAGGTGACAACCCCATACCCTGTAACCACTATTAAAACAAAATAACTTTTTATATAGCTACTTGCATGATGGCTTTGGACTCAACGACCATGTTCTCACGCAACAATATTCTACTTGCATTAAATTAATTGATGAAGAGCCGCTGTCCAGAAGATTTTAATCTAAAAGATAAATAAATAATTTAAGTCGGTGATGCACCGGCTAAGGCTGGCAATGAAAGGCCAAGAGATGGGTAGTAAACAAAGAGGAGGAGACAGAAAGAGATGTTTGATTATATGTTAATAGAATTTCACCGAAAAAAATAAGCATCTTATTAGAGAATGAAAATCCCAATACAACCCGTTGTTTGAAGGGGGGAATTGGAAGAAAATATAAGAGCATGGTATATGCATTACGCAGTACATCCAGTTGCTTGCTGATCCTTCTTTATTCGTCCTTGTTCTTTCCGTTGTCACTTGTTTGTTGTTTCTGACTTCTGATGACATGGATTACGGAAGAAGGACTATGGCGTTAAGTCCTGTATCCATTTTAAACTATTCATAAAAAATTGACAAGATGCCATTTCAATCTAGTTTTTGTTCATATCACAAATTAAAATCTCTTAACAATGAATAAGTTGAAGATGATGGTAGCTGTTATGTCATTGATTTTAGTAGTTTTGAGATGCTTCTTTTGGACTACATTCGTAACTCTGTTGTCACGAATCCGTTTTTCAACCAAAAGCTTTAACTATCTGGAGAAGGCCCAGACACAGCTGCATCTCTAATCAGTAATTTGTACCCACACGGCGACACCCAAAGTAACGAGTGTGGACAAAGCACATGCTAGCATGTAAGTATATTTTGCCGTTTTTAAAAGAAGAAAAATTAATGGCAAGGTGCTCTGTTTTGCTTATAACCTTATGAAAATGTAAGTCTCGTCCTTTTTCATTTGAGTTCTTCTCCAAAGATGTATCAGAATTCACTTCTTTCCTTTCCTTCTATCACATCTTATTTGTATAGCCATTATTGCGATGAATTCGTTTGTATGCTTTCTTGTCGTGTCTTCTTTCTTTAGTATGTTACAGAGTATAGTAAACAACTTGGATTGGTAATGTTGTTTTAGTCATCTTAATTGTGTCTATATTTGGATACCTTGATTCTTCTTTTAGCCTTTCTTATGGGCTTTGGCATCCAAAGAGATAATTACACTTATCTGTTTCTTTTTCTTCTCTCTATCTCTCAAATCTCTCTCTATTGTGAATGACAGGTATAATGTTGATGTGATTCCAACTAGACAACGCATCACACTATGTGAACGTTTAACAGTATCATCCTTTTATTGGTAAGAACACTTTCATGCATTCATTGCTCTAAACAGAGAAATTAATTATTAACTAAGTACATCCATAAAGCTAAGAAAAACAAAAGGAAAAAGAATTGTTCCTTGCAAAAGTCTGTTTCATGGGATAGATCATATATGTTAGTTTGTTAGGTGTTAGGCGTTAACTGTAACTGTTGTTTCATTAAAATTTGTTTTTTTTTTAAGTGATATGGGACTCCTAAGTAGAGTTTATATAGGGGTAATTAGGATTCGAACTCATCATAACGCGAGTTCTTGGGAGATTAGATGCCACTAAGCCCTAAGGGCTTTGGCAAATTTTTTCCTATTTTGCTCACTTATTTGTTAGCCAATGAATGCACAATATTGCTACTTGAGTAGACTTGTGTTTCCTTCCCAGCAACTTGATTAATATTTGACTTTCTCTCACATCCCCTGTTGGATGTCAATCATAGAATACATTCAAAACTTGATATGTGATTAACAGATGTCATTTCTGTTGATGGAGAATACATAGGATTAGGGATGTCAATATAGATTTGACCTATTGGGTCCGCCAGCCCCGCCTCGTATAATGGGCATATTGGGTTACATATAGTAAACTCATTTATTTGTAGACAAATTAACTTGCCCTACGTAACCTGTGAGTCAATGCGGGTTGGGGTGAGCCAAACCCAAGGGTTTTAACTTGCAGTTAATGTGGGTTATTACTTTTATTTATTTATGATAGTTACTATATTGATATTATATTTTAATTATTATATTAATATGTATACATAATTTGGTGGTATAGATAAATCTAATTGGCGAGAGTTAGAAGCCAATTATAAACTATTATTAGTATTATGACAGAATTTGATTTTGAGACTACATATTTTAATGATAATTTTTAATTTGTGATTTAATTATAACTCAATTAAAACTTAAATTGTTATTTTTAATTTAGAATATTATGTTTGAACTATAATTTTATTTAAATTTTAACTAATTTTTTTCAATTATTGATAGGTTAACCCGCTTAACCTGTAGCTTGCAATAAGATGGGTTGAGTTAGGATTTTTCAACCTACTAATTATGCAGACCAACCTGCCTCGTCCTATTTAATTGCAGGTATACGTAGGTCGGGGAAGACTGGCCCATTTTGACAACCCTATATAGAATAAAGGATTGATTAAAATTAGGTTCTTGGGCAAAAAAACCACACTCTCATATTTAACCATTAATTGCTATAGGGTTTGTGGCAAATCATCCTAAGATTATTCAAAGCACCCAAAAATCTACCGTCATTAATTTTGGTAATGTATCCTCAAATTTTTTTAAAGTTTGCAGAGAAGTTTTTGGAATGGGAAGAAAAGCAAGAAAGAGATTTTTTCTTTTTTAGTCCAACCCATTTTATAAAAAGAAATATGAAACAATATGATCTTTCAAAATGTCATAACTCTTAAAATACCAAGTATATAAAACAGTTAAGAGTTTTAAATAAAAAGTACTTTAAAATAAATATATATTTTGAATAGTTAATTTAAAATAAAATTTGGTCATAATACTCACAAAATTTATTTGCAAACTATCTCCAACAATGTTCCACTTAGTTTGCAAAACTAAATGACTTCTCATAATTCATAGAATTATGCATAGAGAGAGATGCATTTCAACTTGAACCTTTCTATAATGTAAATATTTCAAAGTCAAAATAAAAGTGATGGTAGTTATGTCCTTTGAACCACAATTTTTGTGTTGAAACCGGAAATATCACACATAATTCTACTTAACTTTAAAAGAAGTTCACTGAAAGTTTAGCACTCATGGCCATTTGTTGCATCCTAGGATTTTCATGAATATTTCGAAACCTAGCCCAAAGCTTTTGTTAGTAGTGGCACCACTCCTTATGTTCATATAAATGAAGTTATCTCAAATCTTTGATTTATAAATCATCTTGAGCTTCATTAAGAGTCTAATACTTGCCCCCATTCTCTTTATAATGTGCACTAGTCTTGGGATGGTAACATAAATTTTCTAGTGCCTCACAATCACTTATCACTAACTTGTTCTTACCCATTGCACCTTTAACAAGATTTTGGTCAAGAAAATGTTGGGTTCCAATTACTGGGGGTTTTACTTATAAGGTTTTCAATCCCTTTGCTATCATTGTTCTTCTTACCAATGCCTAGGTAAGCCCTTTAGTAAATGGATCTACCAAGGTATTACTTGATTTCACATTATGTGTTGTGATTGTACCATTACAAATCAATTGTCTTACATATTTGCATCTTAAGCTAATAAGTCTAGATTTTCATTACGTACTTTGCTGAATGCTCTAGACATAGTAATTGCATTACCACAATGTAAAGATATGGCTGGCATTAGTTGTGGCCACAACACTAATTTTAATAATAAATTTTTCAGCCATTATGCTTCTTTACCTACATCTGCCAGAGCAACAAACACTAATTCTATAATAGAATGAGTTATACATGATTGTTTCCTTCAAGCCCATGAGATAGCTCCACTTGTAAGAGGAAAAATCCATCAAAAGGTAGACTTGTTGTCACTTCCACTACTTATTCAACTAGATTCTATATATCCTTCTATCACTATTAGAAAATTGTTATAAATTAGTCCTAGAATTTTTGTTTCAAGATATCCCAAGACTTTTGCAATTGCCTTCCATTTATTAGTACCTGGATTGCTTGTTTATTTACAAAGCTTGCACAGCAAAAGAAATATCTGGTTTGGTATAATTCATTGTATACACAAGACTACCAATGGCACTTGCATAGTCAATTTGTTCTACGGATCTTGCACAATTTTTTCTTCGTTGGTGTGAGACATCATAGAGAGTACTTACGTCCTTTATGTATAAGTGTGTATACTTGTTTAAACCTTTTTAATTTAATGACGTTGATCTAAGGAAAAACCCTCATTATGCTTTCTAACTTTAATTCCTAAGATAGTATCTACCTCACCAAGATATTTCATCTTGAATTTTGAGATTAAACACTTCTTAGTTTCATTCACACCAAACATATTTGTCTCAAGTATTGGCATACCATCTACATATATGCATATAATAATAACATATTCATTAGTTAATTTAGAGTAAATACATTTATCAGTGCTATTATGCTTAAAACTATGAGACATGATTATAGAATCAAAATTTTCATGCCATTGCTTTGGAGCTTGTTTTAGACCATATAAAGATCCAATTGGTTTGCATACTTTCTTTTCATTTTCAAGTAATAAAAAACCTTCTGGTTGTTTCATGTATATCTTTTCATCTAAATCACCATTTAAGAAGTTCTATTTAAACATTTATTTGAGGTACACTCAAATAATATATTGATGCTAATGCATCTAGTACTCTTATAGATGTTATCCTAGCAATTGTTGCATGAGTGTAATCTTTGCCCTCTTTTATAGCCAAGTATTGTTGGATATCATAGAATCCATTTCATCATTAACTACTTTGCTCCAAAATGTAGCATTTCTTGATGCCATGGCTTTACTATAAGTTTTAGGATCTTCTTCAACATTTAATAATATGGTTAGTTGACTTAAAATAGAGTCTCTACTTCCTTCAACTAACAAAACAATTGCTTGAGAAGTAACAAAATTAGGATCTGGATTGTTTTCTTTTCTTGATCTTTGACTTTTCCTAGGTTCACTTGGAAAATCTGAAATTTTATTTTTCCTACTAGAAGATGGCTCAACAACATTTCTTTTATTAGACTCTTGTATGATTTCAAAATAATTTGAATCTTGATAAATTTACTTTCAAGAAATTCAACATCAATTGATTCCACAATCACATTAGACTCTAGTCCAATAGTCTATAAGCTTTGGAATTTTTGCATATCCCATAAAAAGATCTGGTACTATATAAAAAGCTAAACCTCACCATATTCTAAGGTAACTTAGATTTGGATTCTTGTCTTTTCATAATTCCTATGAAGTAACTTTTGTTAGAATTCTCAAGAACTTCAGAAAGAAAGAAAGCTCAAGAACTTTTAGACAAGAAAGTTCAGGAAGGAAAACTGTGATTCAATCAGAAAATCTACAAATGATGTGGCTGAGATTACAATTTATAGACTAGGACTCAATTACTGAATTACACTAATGTCCCTAACTAGTAAACTGCAATAAAGATGTGATAAACAGATTGTTAACACCACATGACAAGTAGCCTGCACCTACACCCTTTTCTCTAACATCCCCCCTCAAGATCAGTGGCATGACTTGGAAGAGGAATGACACTGAGCTTGTCTCTAAGTTGAAGGAACCTTGAAGTTGAGACTGCCTTGGTGAAGATATCTGTTGTTTGATCAAGGGATGAAATATGATAGACTTCAATTTCTTTATTGGTTACCTTTTCACGAACAAAATAGAGATCTAGTTCAATATGTTTAGTCTTTGAATGAAGGACCAGATTTGCTGACAAACTGACTGTGCTCATATTGTGATAGTATATTCTAGAAACTTTTGGTAATTGAATGCTGAGTTCTCTGAGTAAAGACTCCAGCCAAGCTAATTCTGCCACTATACTACAAGACTTCTATATTCTGCTTCAGTACTTGATCTAGACATTGTTATTTGCTTTTTAGATGACCAGGAAATGAGATTAGGACCAAGATATACACAAAAACCTGAGGTACTATGCCTATCATCAATGTCTGATGCCCAATCAGCATCACAAAAGGCAGTGAGATCAAGAGCAAATGATCTTTGAAGAACTAGAGCATGATATATGGTCCCTGCTAGATACCTCAGTATTCGTTTAATCAGCTTCCAATGTACATTTGTAAGACAGTGCATAAATTGACAAGCTTTATTTATACTATATGATAATTCTGGTCTAATAATGGTAATATATTGTAATGCTCCCACAAGTGACCTGTATGCAACTTGATCAGAAATAGGAGAACCACTACTAGCTGAGATATTTGGTGTTGAGGCCATAGGAGAGGGCATAGACTTCGCACCTTGCATACCAGCTCTAGTAAGAAGATCTTTAATGTATTTGGACTGAGATAGGTATATTGCACCAGCAGAACTGTAAGTGACTTCAATACCTAAGAAGTATTTAAGTTTCCCAAGATCCTTTAATGAAAACTTTGCATTCAGTTAATCAATCAAGTTCTGAATCAAAGTTGGTGAAGATCTAGTAATCAAAATATCATCCACATAGACTAAAACATAAAGAGAATGATGGGAGGTAACCTGAAGAAATAAGGAAGAATCACATTTTGCCTTGGTAAAACCAAGATCAAGTAAAGCTTCAGACAATTTTTGAAACCATGCACGAGGAGCTTGCTTAAGGCCATAGAGAGCCTTATGAAGCTTGCAAACTTGAGATGAGTTAGCTGATTCATATCCAGGAGGCTGCAACATGTATACATCTTCATTCAAATCACCATTTAAAAAGGCATTATTAACATCTATTTGATGGATGTTCCACCCTTTTGATAAGGCCAAAGTAAGGAGAACCCGAATTGTGACTGGTTTTACTACTGGATTGAAAACTTCATGAAAATCAACTCCTGCCTCTTGATTATACCCTTTGGCAACTAATCTTGCTTTATATTTGTTGACAATACCATCTAGATTTTCTTTAACTTTAAACACCCATTTGCACCCTATAGTCCTCCTATCTTTGGGTAAAGCTTCTAAACTTCATGTCTTGTTGCTCATGAGTGCTGCATACTCAAGATCCATGGCACACTTCCATTCTGGTATATTAAAAGCTTCTTCAACAGTTTGAGGCTCTCTAGAAACAGTAAGTACTGTTGGTACAGTTCCCCTTGCTTTGCTACGAGTCACCATTGAGTGATTGTTTGATTTGAGTGCCCTTGCTTTGCTACGGGTCACCATTGAGTGGACATTTTGAAACAAATGTTGAGGAACTTTAAATTCTGCAAAGGGACCTGAAACATGTTGCAAAGAATACATAATATTGGTATTATTAGCAAGTGCACATGAGTTATTTGTTTGTTTACCAAATGCATTGGTACTCTGAGTATGTCTTGCATTGGTTAATGTAGAGAATGATAGAATAGGAGGTATGGCTGAAGGTGGAGGAGAAACAGAATGTGATTTGTTATTGAAAAGTGACTGCTGTGAGGAACCTTTGCTGTTCTTGAATGGAAAACTACTTTCATCAAATATGACATCTCTAGATATAATTATTTTCCCATCAGGATGCAGACACTTGTATTGTTTATGTGATGGACTATAACCAAGAAAGGTGTATTCAATGGATTTGAATTGAAACTTAGGATTATTATAGGGCCTTAGGTTAGGATAGGCTGCACACCTAAAGACTTTAAGAAACGAATAATCAGGTTTGATTTTGTATAAGGTTTGAAAAGGAGTAGAACCATTTAAGACTGGTGTGGGTAGTCTATTAATGAGATACACAGCTGTGCTAAAGGCCTCAGTTCAAAATGAACTAGGTAAAGATGATTGGTGAAGTAAGGCTAGTCCAGTCTCAGTTATATGTCTGTGTTTTCTTTCTGCAAGCCCATTTTGTTCATGTGTATAAGGACATGAAACATGATGAACTATTCCTTGGTCTTTCAAATATTCAGTGAAAGCTCTAAATTCTCCTTCCCAATCAGTTTGTAAGGAAAGGATTTTGTGGTTGGTTTGAAGTTCTACTTGTTTCTTGAAATGAATAAAGGTCTGTAATGCATTAGACTTGCTTTTAAGAAAGTAAATCCATGTGTAGTGGGTAAAAGTATCCACAAAATGTATGTAATATCTATGTCCTTCTTTTGACAGCACTGGTGCTGGTCCCCACAAATCAGAATGAATTAGTTGAAGAGGTTTTGAGTATTCTGTTTGAGAAGAGACAAAAGGAAATTTGTGTATTTTGCTAAGACAACAAGATGAACAAAAGGAAAGCTCTTTATTTGGTATTTTGATGTTACAAGAAGTGAGTACACTCTTGACAGCTTGTACAGAGGGATGGCCCAATCTAACATGCCATTTGTCTAACTCAGAACAAGAATTTAACAATGAAGAAGTATGGGAACTATGTACAACAGGTGAAGTAACATTTGGTAATTGAGTTGCTGACACTTTTGTAGTGGTATACAGTTCCTTTTCAATATGAAATTGATCAAACACATACAAGCCTTTTCTAACAGTCCCCTTCAAAAGTGTTTGATGAGTATCCTGAGATTTAACATAACAAGAGTCAGGATGGAACTCAAAATAGACATAATTGTCTTTTGCAAACTGAGAAACACTCACAAGATTTTTGGTAATATTTGGAACATGAAGAAGTGAGTTTAGGTAAAGATTTTAATTAGAAAAGCAAGACTTAATTTGAGAATTACCAATGTTTTTAATGAACAAACCTAAGCCATTACCAATGTGCACCTTCTCCTTTCCATTATATGGAGTCTTCTGCACAATGTTAGAGGCATCCACTGTCACATGATTAATGGCTCCAGAATCAGGATACCATTCTTGATCATTGCCATTACTGCTACTGTTAGAAGTGAGCATTGCATAGGGTGTGTTTCTGATACTGCCATTGGTTGTCTTACTGAAGTAGCTTGAAACTTGAGCTGGTCCTTGAAAACTTTCATCAAATCTGTGATAACAATTCTAGGACTGATGTCTATATCTCCTACATAATTGACATTAAATGTTGCTCTTATCAGAAAACCTTCCATTCCTACCAGCAAACTGCCCATTGTTATAACCTCCTCTTCCTCTAAAAAAATTTCCTCTACCTCCAAACCTTCCTCTATTTGCATACTAACTAGGGAAACCTTGATGACCACTTCTGTTTACATTGTAATTCTGAGGATGTGTAGTAAGATTCACTGCCATAGCCTCTACTTCTTTATGATGTTTCTCAATTCTATTTTCTTGTGCAAGCAATAATGCTTCAATTTCTTCTACTGAATACGGATCAGTTCTAGAGAGAATGGATGTAACAAAACCATCATATTCTGAGGAAAGACCATCAAGAATTACCTCTATATGGTCATTTTTTGTAATTACATGACCAACTGAAGCCAAAGAATCAACAAGACTCTTAATCTTTAAAAGATACTCAGTAGCTGTCATGGATCCCTTCTTCATAGTCTATAGCTACGCCTTGAATTGCTTGATCTTTGCCTTTGTATGAGAGGCAAAGAAAGTTTCTACCTTTTCTCAGACCTGGTATGAGTATTCACATTCCACCATTCTTGTAAGAATACTTTCTGACATTGTTGACAGGAGCCAAGATAGCAAGAGCTGATCTTGCTTCTTCTAAAGAACATACTGCTAACTCAAGATCCCAAGAACTCTTCCTTGCTCATCTACTGCAAATCTTGATGGCACTTCTTGACCACCATTGATGTATTTCTCTAGTTCATACCCTCTGATGGCTGTAAGAACTTGTTGTTTCTAGAGTAGATAGGAATTGCTGTGTAATTTCACAGAAATAGAGTGGCTAAAAGAAACTAGTGAAGCATTCAGAGATGCTAGTGAGAACGAATTCATATTCTCTCCCATTGGATCAAAGCTCTGATACCATGTTAGAATTCTCAAGAACTTCAGAAAGAAAGAAAGCTCAAGAACTTTTAGACAAGAAAGTTCAGAAAGGAAAACTGTGATTCAATCAGAAAATCTACAAATGATGTGGCTGAGATTACAATTTATAGACTAGGACTCAATTACTGAATTACACTAATGTCCCTAACTTGTAAACTGCAATAAAGACATGATAAACAGATTGCTAACACCAAACAGATTGCTAACACCACGTGACAAGCAGCCTGCACCTGCACCCTTTTCTCTAACAACTTTAAATTTTCTTTAAGGTATTCTATTAAGAATATGACATGCAGTAAATAGTGTTTCTACCCACAAATTAAGCACAATTTTACATATAATAATACCCTATTTACCATATTTATGAGTATCTTATTTTGTCTTTCAACTAAATCATTTTGTTGTGGGATATAAGGTGCACTAGTTTAATGTATTATGGCCTTTTCTTGACAATACTTTGAAAATTTTGTAGAAAAATATTCTCGATCTCTATCACTCATAAGAATCATAATTTCTTTTCTTTTTGATTTGCAACTTCAAATTTTTATGATTTAAACATATCAAAGGCTTAATCCTTAGATTTCATTAAGTACACATGTGTATGTTAAATGATAGTCTATGAAAGTAATAAAGTATCTATTTTCTCCTTTACTTAAGACTTCATTTAATTTACAAATATTAAAATGTTTTATATCTAGAAGTTTTGAAGTTCTTTCTACAGCAAAAAAGGCTTTCTTGTCATTCTTGCATGAATGCAAATTTCACAAACAACAACAACAACAAAATCGCTATTTTCCAACTTTGAGGGATACTTTATAAAATATTAGCCTCTAAGGTGTTTATTGGATTAGGATTACTTGACATCCCATAGAGAAAGTTAATCTAACTTTCTCTCACAGGTGATCCATAGGAATTATTCCAAAAAGGAAAAAATTGCTTGGGTGGAACATGGATTATCTGACTATAAGAGGAAGTTAGTCTGACTTTTTCTATAGAAAGTCAAGTAATCCTAATCTGGTGTCTAGTATATTTTCTTCAAACCATTCCAAGAAAGGAATATAATTTTCTATTTTTATCAAATAATTATAAAATTATTCTCTATATTCTATTAACCCTAAGGTGTCTAGGAATTAAATACCACATTTAAAGCATGTTAGAGGACTATCACATTTGCTATTTTCTTTAGTTTTCTTCTGCCTTGAATAATTCTTATAAGGGTTTTGTTCTTTATGGTGTTTATGTTCTTTACATTTTTTAGAATTTTTTTTTTTTTGTGTTTTATGGACTCTAGATGGAGCTTCTGGTTTTTCTAACCCATATTGTTGACTAAAGGCTCATAAGTCTTTTATGACTTTTTTTGTTTTTAATCTAGTAGGACTTTAGATCAAGTGTATCTGAGTACATTGGTCCAGTTCTTTTTAATTATTAACAAAATCATTTGACCATGACTCATAAGATTAAGACCTACATTTTCGCGAATGAACTTTTTTCTTACTTATAAAAAGTTTAGCTAAGAAATTTTCTTTATATTATTGAAAATCTGATAATTTAATACATCTTAAATTATGCAAGATTTGGCTAGATCTGTCCTCAAATAATTGAGGATCTTCGATGAAACTTTGGTTTATTACTAAAATTAAAGTTTCTACCAGGGTTCCTGTGGTTGCTTCGATTTTTATAGAATTTAGAATACTTGTTTTATGTTACCACATGATCTCACCAACCTTTTAGAATTCCTATAAATCCTAAAACTAACTGTTTAGCTACGACTTGTCTTGAATTTCCTTTACTTCTATAAGCTGTACACAATTCCTAGCAAATCCAGAGAATGAAATGATAATAGGAGATTGCTGATAAATTATTCTTGACAGAGGAATATAATAACAAAGAAAGCAACCGGGCTGCGGATAATTTAAAGGAATAATGATTACAAAGATTAAATGCTCAGATTATATTAATGAGAAAACTTACATTTAGGGCTAATAGAATATAGAAAACAATTTTATAATTATTTAATAAAATTGAAAATTTATATTGCTTTCTTTGAATGGTAATATGCTAAACACCTTGGAGGCTGATCTTTTAGAAAGTATCCCTCAGAGTTGGAAAATAGCTAGAAGTAAAACAATAACAGACGAAGTCCCTCCTTTAGAAGAGCCCAATACTGATAATATAGAGATAACAGCCTCTTCTTTTAAATTAGACACACCTGCCTCTAAAAAAGACATAACAAATGTGCAACATCAATTAAATTATTATAATAAAGTCCTACATAATTTAGTTTCTCCATAAAACAATGTGCTATTTAAGTGTGGTTTTAAAAGAATATTAATGTTTAAGGTTTTTAATTTGTCGGAAATTTGTCAATTATAAATTTGTTTTATTAATCTCATCTATAATTTCTGTTTAGAAGATCCAATTTATAAATCCTTGATTTTCTCATCTGAAATGAATTCTGGTTTGGTTTTATAGGTAGAAGAATTATCTGGACTTAAATTAGTTGCTAAATTAAGGCGGACTTTGTTTGTATAATTTAATTGATGTTGCCCACTTATGTCTTTTTCAGAGCCAGGTGTGTCTAATTCTTCTGGAGGATCTAGCATGATTTTCAAAGGAGTTGTTATCTCTATATTTTGAGTAATGGGAAAAATTATCTCCTCTAAAGAGGCACTTATTTGTTATTGTTTTTACCTCTAGTTGTTTTCTTTCACTCTAAGAGATACTTTCTAAAAGATTAGCCTCTAAGGTATCAAGCATATTTTATTCAAACTATTCAAAGGAAGGAATATAATTTTCTTTTCTTATTAAATAATTATAAAATTAGATCCAAGCGTTTAGTTCAGTGATCATCTTACTCCCTTACTTTTAAACTTTGGGTTCGATTCCTTTTCCCTTCAATCCTGTTACAAGCCAAATAGGCTCATTGTATTAACTAAAAAATAATCATAAAACTATTCTCTATATTCTTTGTTTTATAATATTTTCTGATTTTTTTTCTTTTTAGGTACAAACTATTCTTTCTATTCTAGTAAACCTAATTGCAAGTTTTTTTATATTAATATAATCTGAGCATTTAATGTTTATAACCATAATTCCTTCAAATTATCTGCATTTCTATTGCTTTCCTTGTTATTATTTTCCTCCATTAAGAATAATTTATTCTCTGAATTCGCTAAGAATCGTCTACAGCTTTAAATTTTTTATGTCTGAATTTGCATAATATTCTATGAATTTACAAAAGATCTTCTCGAACAGAATCTATAGAACCTTCCAAAAGATCCATGGACTTTGAATCCACACCAAAGCCTAAAACCTTAAAACTCAAAGGAGGGCAACAACATCCTGCTGTACCTTAACTAGAATATCAAGTAGAAATTTTTTCCACTACTCAAAAAAATAATTCTCCCTTTCAATATGAAATTAACACTTCTAATGTGAGATAGATAACGAAAAAAATTAGAAAAACCTTCCATACAGAAAATACTACTTTTCTAATATTTCACTAAAAAGGTTAACAGAATACAGAGAACAGTTTTATAATTATTTAATAATGACAGAAAATCAAATTCCTTTCCTTTAATGGTTTGAAGAAAATATATTAGAGGCTAATCTTTTAGAAAATATCCCTTCAAAGTTCGAAAACAGCTAGAGGGAAAACGTAATAGATAAAGTGCCTACTTTAGAACAGATAATTTTTCGTAAAACTAATAATATAGAGATAACAGGTTCTCCTTTTAAAATGATGCCAACTACCTCTAAAAAAGGACATTAAAAATATGCAACATCAATTAAATTATACTAATAAAGTCCTAAATAATTTAGCAACTAATTTAAGTCTAGATAATCCTTCTACCTCTAGAACTAAACTGTAATTAGCAAAGCTTCTCTTTGAGCCTTATAAATTTTTTATGAAGAAATAAAAGATTTAAAAATTAGATCTTCTAAAACAGAAATTATAGATTAGATTATTAAAAAAAATTCTAATTTAAAATTTTCTCACAAACCAGAAACCCTAAACATACAATCAAATGATCATATATCTAGAATAAGACAAGGGATAACAGCAGCTAATGAAACAAGTATTCTAAATTCTATAAAAATAAAAGGAACCATCCAACAACAGGTAGGAACCTAGGTAAACACCTTAATTTTAGCAATAACCCCAAGTTTCATTGGAGACCCTCTTATTTGAGGAAAGATTTAGTGAAATTTTGCATAATTTAAGATTTCCTAAATTATCACATTTCAGATGGTATAATAATAATTTTTTAGCTAAACTTTTACAAGGCAAGATGGATCAGGCTTTAATTGGAAAGATTTATATTTGAACTTTCAAGAGCCTTTGCTGAAACGGTAAGAGAAAAGCTAAATTAAGAATATGTAGATCTTAATCTTATGACTTATGGTAAGATAGTTTCAGTTAATAATAAAAACAGGACTAGAGCAATGCACTTAGCTACATTTAACATCTAAAGTCTCACAAGATAAGAAAGAAGTCATAAAAGACTTAGGAGCCTTCTGTCAACAGTATGGGTTAAAAATATTAGAAGCCCCAAGTAGAGTCCATAAAACACAGAAAAATTCTAAAAGATATAAAGAACATAAACACCATAAACAAACAAAACACTTCTAAACAATATTCAATGCAGAAGAAAACTAAAGAAAATAAAAATTTTGATAATTCTCTAACATGCTTTAAATGTGGTAGAAAAGGTCACTTAGCAAGAAATTGCTATGTTAAAAGAGAATAAATGAACTTAGCCTAGAAGACGAAGTAAAGGATCAAACAACCAAAAGTCTACTCTATGAAAGTAATGAAGAAGACATAGGCAATGAATCTAATAAATCAGAAGAAGAACCATTAATAGAACAAATAGGAGAAGAAACAGAATCTGAAGAAGATAAAACTACAACTCTACTCTTGGGTTTTGTTATTATTCTCCTGCATCAAATTCAATTAATACCCTTCCTAGTGAATCTAGGTTAATAATAGAAGCTATAGATAAAATAGAAGATCCTAACATAAAATATAAATACCTTTTAAAGTAAAACCATAAGAGAAGAAAAAGAAAAAGAAGAAAGACCTTCAGAATTTGAACTCTAGGACCTTAATAAAATCTTAAAACTTAATCAAGAAAAACAGAAACCCTTAGGAATTCGAGAAATAAATAAGGAAATCAAAATCTTAAAAGAAGAAATAAAAGAATTAAAAGAAAAGATACATGTTTTAGAAACAAAAAATTCATTAGATAATTTAGCTAATGAACTCAAAGAAGAACTAATTTCTCAAAATCAAGATGAATCACTTCTTAATAGAATAAGAGCTATGCAACAAAAATGGCATTGTAAAGTTAATTTAAAAATTGGTAATAGCTTTCATAGAACTTTTGTAGCTTTAATAGATTAAAGAACAAACTTAAATTGTATTCAAGAAGGATTAATGCCTACCTAATATTATAAAAAAAATTTTACAAAATCTTTATACAGCTAATAATCAAAGCTTAAATATTCAATACAAACTTTCTAAGGCTTTCATATGTAGTAAAGAAATATGCTTTCCTAGTACTTTTATCCAAGTAAAAAAAATGTTAAAGAACAATAATTTTAGGAACTCCTTTCCACTACTAGAAAACACTAGATTTCCAACAGATAAGTTATCTGCTGATAAAAGTACGGAAATATGATTTTATCGAAGGATATGTGTTAGCAGGTCAAACAAATTTAATTTTACTTATCGATAGCCATATCCCTTAGTAAAACTGATAATATAGAGATAACAGGTTCTCCTTTTTAAAATGATGCCAACTACCTCTAAAAAAGACATTAAAAATATGCAATATTAGTTAAATTATCCTAATAAAGTCCTAAATAATTTAGCAACTAATTTAAATCTAGATAATCCTTCTACCTCTAGAACTAAACCAGAATTAACAAAGCTCTTCTTTGAGCCTTATAAATTTTTTATGAAGAAATAATAGATTTAAAAATGAAATCTTCTTAAACAAAAATTATAGATGAGATTATTAAAAAAATTTTCTAATTTAAAAATTTCTCACAAACTAGAAACCCTAAACATACAATCATAATCATATATCTAGAAAAAGACAAGGGATAATAGAAACTAATGAAACAAGTATTCTAAATTCTATAAAAATAAAAGGAACCACCCAGCAAGAGGTAGGGACCCAAGTAAAAACCTTAATTTTAGCAATAACTCCAAGTTTCATTGGAGATCCTCTTATTTGAGGAAAGAGTTAGTGAAATTTTGCATAATTTAAGATCTCCTAAATTATCACATTTCAGATGGTATAACAATAATTTTTTAGCTAAATTTTTACAAGGTTAGATGGATCAGGCTTTAATTGGAAAGATTTACATTTGAACTTTCAAGAGCCTTTGCTAAAAGGGTAAGGGAAAAGCTAAATTAAGAAAATGTAGATCTTAATCTTATGATTTATGGTAAGATAATTTCAGTTAATAATAAAAACGGGACTAGAGCAATACACTTAGTTACATTTAACATCTAAAGTCTCACAAGATAAAAAAGAAGTCACAAAAGACTTAGGAACCTTCTATCAACAGTATGGGTTAGAAATGCTAGAAGAAGTCTTAGCGAAAGGGGCTCAATTTTGCCAAAGCACCTTAACTCAGGTTTGAGGCAATGTGTATGTAGAAAATGCTTTTGGGAGAGCTCCCCCCACTTTGAGTCCGACTGCAGCTCGAGTTCAGATTAGTCATGGGGTTGAGGGACCTGGATAGGTTCATGCTCTATGGATACTGGGTGGTCCAGGACCAAAAATAAAAAAAAAATGCTAGAAGCCCCAAGTAAAGTCCACAAAAGACAGAAAAATTCTAAAAGATATAAAGAACATAAACACCATAAACAAACAAAATCCTTCCAAACAATATTCAATATAGAAGAAAACTAAAGAAAATAAAAAATTTGATAATTTTCTAACATGCTTGAAATGTGGTAGAAAAGGTCACTTAGCAAGAAATTGCTATGTTAAAAGAGAATAAACCAACTTAGCCTAGAAAATGAAGTAAAAGATAAAATAGCCAAAAATCTACTCTATGAAAGTAATGAAGAAGTCATAGGCAAAGAATCTAATAAATCTGAAGACGAACCATTAATAGGACAAATAGGAGAAGAAACAAAATCTGAAGAAGATAAAACTACAACTCTACCCTAGGATTTTGTTATTGTTCTCCTACATCAACTTCAATTAATACCCTACCTAGTGAATCTAGATTAATAATAGAAGCTATAGATAAAATGGAAGACTTTGACATTTTGAACCCTATTACCTTAATAAAATCTTAAAACTTAATCAAGGAAAAGAGAAACCCTGAGGAATTCCAAAACTAAATAAGGAAATCAAAATCATAAAAGAAGAAATAAAAGAATTAAAATAAAAGATACATGTTTTAGAAACAAAAAATTCATTAGATAATCTAGCTAAGTAACTAAAAGAAGAACTAATTTCTAAAAATCAAGATGAATCATTTCTTAATAGAATAAGAGCTATGTAACAAAAATGGCTTAAGTTAATTTAAAAATTGGTAATAGCTTTCATAAAACTTTTGTAGTTTTAATAGATTCAAAAAAAGACTTAAATTGTATTCAAAAAGGATTAATACTTACCCAATATTATAAAAGAATTCTACAAAATCTTTATACAACTAATAATCAAAGCTTAAATATTCAATACAAACTTTCTATAGCTTTCATATGTAGTAAAGAAATATGCTTTCCTAGTATTTTTATTCTAGTAAAAAATATAAATGAACAAATAATTTTAGGAATTCCTTTCCACTACTAGAAGAAACCAGATTTCCAGCAAATAAGTTGTCTGCCAATAAAAATAAGGAAATATGATTTTATTGGTTGATATGTGTTAGTAGGTTAGACAAATTTAATTTTACCTATGGATAGTCTTATCCATTGGTAATCCAACCAAATAATTGCATGCTAATTTCCAGCTAAGGGTAGGAATCACCGGTAGAATAACTAGTAGCTAGGTGGATGGTAATATTACCAACAGTTGTAGTCATTGGAAATTGGCTAATATTTTTCTTATGTAAATTTTTAGTTTACTAATAATAGGCAACATGCTGCCAGTTATTTGTCAAAAATTGTAATTTTACTAGTAGATATAAGCTGCTAGTTAATTTTTTTTTAAAATATTCTTGGTGGCAAGCCACCAATTTTCTAGTAGAAAGCATAATTTTACCTTTAGACCTTGTTGGATGTTAAAGATAAATTTTTTAAAAAATTCTAGCTATATTCCACTAGAAAAGCCATTGAGAATAAAATTATTTTTACCACTCAGAATTCAAAATAATCCATGGGTAATAGTCCTTTTAAAAAGTGTAAAGCACTTGGTTCTTCTCATTTTGTTTAGTCTTCTTTCTTTTCATTTTCCTACATCTTCTTTTCTCTTCTCTCTCACTTCTCTATCTTTTTTCACTTTCTCTCTAACATGCCGCAAGAATTAAGATGACTTCGTTGATGCAAATGATTTGCTAGTTGTTATAGTTCAAATAAGAGATAAGTAATTGATTTTATCCTCAAATGTCATATTTGTTTTGCAAAACTATAATTTCTTGACTATTCTATATCTTTTAAATGCTTATATACATGATATATATGTACAGACGGTTTTTTCTATTTCAGTTATTGAGTGGCAAAATTTGGATTACATATTAGGGTTATAAGTTATTATGTGTATACATATGTATATATAATTGGTAGTGGATATTACTTATATTGTGAGACAATAGAAATTTCACATCACTGTAGATGGATGTATAACATGAATTATCCAGGTAGACTAAGACTTAGTCAAGAGTTTGTTGATTAGGCATAGTAAAGGTTCATCATATAGATATGGTTTTAAACTTAATTATTAGTATTGGATAAACCATAATGGAGATGATTAGACAAGATTCATTATGATGCCAAACTGTAGGTGTTTCTAGCAACGTTTATGTGGGTTGTGAAGATAATATTAGTCGTCATCATGGTTTTTGATACTATTGAGCCTGACTTTGAGCAACATTACTAGGAAAATTTGGAAGAATCTCTAAATCTGGAGGGCCAACAATTTTATGATTTGTTATGTGCTTCTAAGCAACTATTGTGGCGAGGCTATGGAGAGCACTCAGAATCATTAGCGGCCGTGAGAATGTTAAGCTTAAAATCAAATTGAAATCATAGTCAATACATCATTGAATTGTGGGCAAAATTTATAAGAGAATGCATTTTTTAACCTAATTTGGTACCTGATGATTTTTATAAGGCTAAAAAATTGGTATCTAAATTGGGACTAAAATTAAAAAAAAAATGATTACTACTTTAATAATTGCTTGATGTACAACAAAGATGATGCCTATAATAAAGAATGCAAATGTTGTAGATCTCCCAAATACAAGCCATTGTGAAGAGATAGAGGGAAAGATGAACCTAAGGATGGAATGCATTATACGCTTCTGATTCCTAGATTGCAAAGTTTATATGATTCCATGGGTTTTACCTACCACATGAGGTAGCATTATAAGAACAGGTGAGCCAAAGGTGTGCTAAGCCACCTTTCAAACAGAGAAGAATGGAAGCACTTTAATAAGACTTATCCTGATTTTGCATGTGACCACTAGAATGTCAAGTTAGGTTTGTGTGCTGATGGATTCACTCCATATAACTAATGAGCTAGGATGTACTCCTGTTGGCCAATAATTGTAACTCCTTGCAATCTTCCACTAAAACTCTGCATGACTACCCTATACATGTTCTTAACAAGTCTTATTCCGAGTTTGAATAACCCTAAAGCAAAGATTGATGTGTACCCCCAGCCACTAATAAATGAGTTGAAATAATTGTGGCCAATAGGTATTTTGATGTACAATATCTCCATAAAACAAAATTTCATTATGCTATTGGCATTAATGTAGACCATCAATGATTTCCTTATGTAAGGAATGAAGTTAGAGTGGAGTATAATAGGTGCACTGGTTGCCTATTTGCATGGAGGAAATCAAGGCATTCTTCTTAAAACACTCTAGTAAAAACTCTTAGTTTGATTCATATTGGCAATTCCTTCCCCTTGATCATCCATTACTACAAAATAAGACATCATTTAGGAGGAATATAGTCAAGAGTAATAAGCCTCCACAAGGCTAAACAATGAGCAAGTTTGGTGGTTTGTCTACAATAACTAAGCACGGGTCATTGGGGAGACTCAACGGCTTTGGAATTAGTCACAATTGGATGAAATAGTGCATCTTTTAGGAATTGCCTCATTGGAAGCATAATCTAATCCGGCATAATTTGGATGTAATGCATATAGGAAAGAATGTCTTTGACAATGTCTTTAATACTGTGATGGATTTGAAGGTAAAAGCTAAAGACAACAAGAAAGCATGGTTGGACTTAAGAGAATATTGTAGATGACGAGAATTGGAGTTGATAGAATTGGCCAATGGCAATTTTGCCAAGTCTAAGGGCATTACATGTTAACCTTGCAACAAAGAAGAGTTATATGAAAATGGGAGGAAGATCTGAGAATGTCGGATGGTTATATGTCAAACTTGGCTAGATGTATGGATAAATAGGAGGGAAAGTTATATGGTACAAAAAGTCATAACTGCCACATATTTATGGGGTGTTTGCTACCTATCACATTTAGATCACCACCTGACAATATGTAAAAACTTCTTACAGAGCTGAGTCAGTTTTTTTGAGACTTGTAATCAATCACAGTTTAGGTAGACAATTTGTTGGCTATGCAACATAACATTCTTGTTATACTATACAAGTTGGAAAGGATTTTCCCCTTATCTCTCTTTGACTCCATAAATCATATACTGATGCATTTAATTTATAAAGCTTAGGTTGGCAATCTAGTTCAAAATCGATGAATGTATCTTTTTGAAAGGTAGGTATGTACATAATGGAATATTCTGTATGCTATGTTTTTAATTAAACTTGTAATATAATTTGTGTCTAATTTTATTTATTTGATTAGAATGATGGGTGACATCAAAAGAACAATGAAAAATAAAGAATGAGTGAAGGGTTCAATATGCAAGTCTTCCATAACAAGGGAGACCTTCCATTTTTGTTCCTATTATTGCAAACCTCATGTCTAGCGCAGAATAACTCGGGCCAACTAGTTTGATGATGGTGGACCAAGTTCATTAGCTTCAACTCTTTCCATTTTCAATCAACCTCATTGTGTTTCAAGGAAACCCAAGACATGGTGACTTAATGATGCCGAGTACAACTCTGCAACCTTATACATTTTACTAAATAGTTATGAAGTCTAACCATATTTGAAGTAAGTGTATTGCATTTTACATTTACTTAAATAAACAAATATTTTCATCAATATTTATGAAATATAATTAATTTTAAATTGAAAATTTGGTTGCAATCTTTTCTTGCAAATTTTAGGTGATCCTATCGATTAATTGAAGCCATTGATCCAAGTACATTTTGCATCTTGGTTCAAGAGTTATGTAAGTAATTAACAACTTTATTTCTATACACTTACCAGTTTCAAATTTAGGCTTCCTTGGAGGACTAGGAAATTCCTTACTAATAAATTGGTCACATTGGTTAGATTGTCGATTCTTCTCTTTCTTTGTCCTTGACTAGTTACTTGCCTCTAATCAACTAATTCCAAACAGTTCTTTTCTTGTTTTGGTTTTGTAGGTGCATGATTTGGTGAATGGAATATAGGGTAGAAATCTACATTCTTAACATGGGCCCTAACAAAGGTACTAAGAGTTAGCAAAAGTTTTTCATGAATGGGTTCAAGTTTCACACTGCATCTTTGTCAGAGGGGAAAAAACAAAAAATAGCCTTATCTAGTTCAAAGGAATCAGTGTAGGTGTTGACAATTAATATTATGGTATACTTAAAGACATGCTTGAATTGGATTATCCTAGACTCCCTTCAAAGAAAGTTGTCCTATTTGATTATGAGTGGTTTGACCTCACTAGACCTTGCGGGACAAGAATTCATAATCATTTTAAAATTGTTAAGATCAACTAGTCCCATAGGTATGAACACTATGACCTATTCATTGTCATGCTACAAGCGATACAAGTTTATTTTTTAGCTTACCCAACCCTAGATAGATAAGATCGATTTTGTAATTGGTGGGTAGTCATCTAGACTAAGGCTCAGGGCAGGGTGGAAATTGAGAATGAATAACAATTACCTTACCAAGTTAATGCACCACAAGAGGGTAGGATCATGCCTATTGATGAAACTATGTGAGGGGCCTTATGTAATGATGAAGGAGGCTTTGAAGAATTTCAACATGGTGATAAGAGTAGTACAAGTTGTAGTGTGTCTCATGTAGATGATGAAATTGAATATACAACTAACTCTAACAGCACTAAAGAACTAGACCTATTCAATGCCGATGACACTAAAGAAGATGAGGATGATGCTAATATTAAATAAGAAGAAAGTGGTGAAGCCTCGTATTAATTAAATTTTGTTATATTATATGCTGACAATTAATTGATGGATATTCTTTATTTATGGATTTTGATATAATGTCACTTAAAAATTATTAAAGACAACTTCAATTTTAATGTCACTTAAGTAATACTAATTAAATTATATAATTTCATAATTATTATGTTACAAAAAGAACTTAATTTTTTTGATGGTTATTAAATTTGTATTTAAATTAATGCCTATATATAGCATACTTAATTTTATTTATGCCTTTTAATTTTTAATTTTAAAAAAATAATTTTTTTTACACATATTGATTTTACCAGTTGCTTATAATTCTAACCTTTGGCGGCAAAAACTACATTAAAGGTTGTAAAGGACGTCTTAAGCTGCTAGTAGGCAAAGGCGTAAAACTTATTTTACTAACAACTTATGCTACTGGTAAAACTAAAATTGATAGTGATTGGCTACCATCATAGTCGTCAATTGTCATGTCAACTATTTTAAAATTGATAGCAATTGGCTGCCAACGTGGTAGTCAATGGTCAAATCACATTTATACTAGCTACTTAGACCACTTGTAAAAAGCTAACACACAATTATTGGTAGCCACTGCAATAGCCAACAGGTCTTATCCATAATTTATAGACAGTCTAAACTGCTGGTAAAATTAAACATGGAATGATTAGTTAAATTTACGGTGCCATGAACTATGGTAAAATTATTTGAAATCGTTAGTTGCCATCATGAAAACCAACTAGTGCTAGTTAATTCTACCAGTGCTTTGGAGTTGCCAATAAAAATAAATTTGCCTGCAATTAGTTGCATAATTGGCACCAATTTTTTTACTAACAACCACCTACTACTAGTAAAAATTTTCAAATATTTTTTAACAATTTACCAGTAGCTTTAAAATCCCTTTACAAGGGAGTCCTGCAAACTCCCCTCTCACTCTCACTAACACCTTTTCTCTTCTTTCCTTTCCCTCCCTCACTCCACTCTCCCTTTGTTGCACTCACTCCAGTGACCACCTTCTCTCTAGCGACTATCTCTTAGGTGGCCTCCTCCCCACTTTCAAGTTAGCTTCTTCTCTCCTCTTCTCCTCCCTATTTTCTCCCTAAATTTTCTCCTACTTTCTTTGTGTAGTTTGAGTTTCCCGTCACTTATCTAGTACTTCTACATTGTCTTCTTATTGTTAAGGTTAGTATTCTCTATCTCCATCACTTTTGTTATCCATTTAGTGTAAATGGATTTAGGCTAGAAGATTTGATCTTAGCCAAAAGGCCAAGAAAGGTATTTAGGCTAGAAGATTTAAATGGATTTTTATGATGTTGGGGTAGATGACTTGCTATCCTTTTGATGTTATGGTTGTTGAATATGGATTGTGGCTACTGGTTGCTAAATATTTAAATCAATTTAGAATTTTGGTGTTATGGTTGCTTAATATGTTATTGTTTGAATGTTATTGATCTATCTAAATTCAAGTTTTAGTGTGTTTTTTATAGGGGTCTCCATTGCTAAGTGGAGATTCTGTCAAATTTTTTGTAAAAAATTAAATTAATTTAGGTTAATGATAATTTAATTATGATTTATACTATAATTTTTAATTAGGATTTAGGTTAGATCAGCACAGCAAACATGGTGAGAAATCTCCACTTGTCACATGCTTTTTAATGAGTGAAAAGCAAGTATAATTAATCATATTTTTGTTTACAATTAAATTTGATATAACATTATTGACTTTTTTTTTTTTTTTGCAAAAGTATGCTACATTCAACAAACATCTCGATGGTGTGCATATGTGGAGAGCATTGAACAGTTAAGCAACTCTCCAAACTATATAGAGATGCTTCTAGCGCTCAACAAAGGCCTTTCTAAATGCAGTCCAAAGTTTGGAATGACCTCAAGCATTATTGGGAAAGGCCTAAGTTCAATGCCAAGTGTGACAAAACCAAAAAGAATGCAACAACAAAGAAGGGAGGGTCACTCCACATTGGGGGATCTACACAGCTAGGAACCACTAAGGATAGATTGGTAAGTAATATTATTTGATTTTTGCAAATATAACTTATTATTGCTACAATTGAATCAATTTCTTCAATCTTTTTGTAGGTTGGCTAGCTCGAGTGAATACTTGAGCAACCTAAGCTATTTCTATATACACACACTAGAAGAAATAGGGTGAGGCTTAGGTTGACGAGTGCTCTCAAAGGACCTACATGAGTTCTTTAATTATGTTAATTTTTTAACATTATTTTTAGTTTGATTTTCTTTATAATTGAAATTAAGTTAATTTTGTAATTTTTTTCTTGAAGGATACATTTGTGATTGAGGCTTAGCTTCTATATCAAATGTCACAGTAATATCCAGAGGGTTTTAGGGAGAGGTCCAATGCGTTTGCCTCAGTTAACAAAGAAGAAGTATGAAGAGAGGTGGCTGATGGCACCTACAAGGGTCAAGTTTATAAGATGAGTGCATAGGCTGCTAGGAGTGAAGTAGCATCTAGGTCTAGTACTATCTCTTATTTTACTACTTCTTCCGCCTATTGATCCATCTATTGTAGCTAGTTTGAGGGAGGAGATGTGGTTGAAGTTCAACATGCACATCACCTAGGTCCAAGTTGAGCAGCAAGCCAAGAATGTTGAGTTGGAGGCATAACTTTTTCAGTTGCGAAGTATTATGGGGTCTTAGATGCAGAGTAGCATGTACTCTAGGCTGAGTAGCAGTCAAATTTTAGCCCCATAGCCATCAATGTAGCTATCTCCTGAAGACCAACCACCAAATGATTAGGATCCCCTTTTCTTTGATGAATATAGTTAGATGTAGGATTTGTTTTCTTCTTGGTTGTATACATTTGACATTATAATTTTAAAATGTAATTAAAATATTTATTTTAATTCTAAATATTTAATAATTATCTTTCAATTTATTATTTAGTTTGATAATTTTATTAGAATTTTATAATATAATTATAGTTATAAATATACAAAAAATAATAATTTTTCTTTTGGATGAATGTATATCCCTTGAAAATTTATTACATATTTAAAAAATTTTGGTGACCATAAATCCTCAATAATGAGGAATTATATAAATAAAATATGGTGAATCAAAATATATTCAATAATTTTCTTTGGCCTTTAAGGTAATTATAATTTTTTTTATTTTTTACTGAGAGACATAGCCACTAGTTAAATTCAAAATGTCTTCCATACATTAGATTTCTTTATTTTACCGAAGATTATATCCATTAGTAAAATTTATACATTCCTTGATAAATTTATATTTTCATCATTTTCTCGAGAGATGTATATACTAATAAAATTAATTATTCTCTCCAATGAATGTAGAATTGTCAAGAGAAATTAATCAATTTACTATCTACCTTTTTTTTATTTTACCAACAGCAAGCTGCTAATAATATTACTGACAGGTGTTAAAATCAGTTGAAAAATATTACCAATAATACTTTTACTAGCTAATTAAATCTGAAGGAAAATCCACCAAAAATTAATATTACTAGTGAATTTTAATGATATCTACCAAAATTTGGAATTTTTTTTGTAGTGTTCCTAACAAAGATTCATCCCTTACAAGTAACAAAAAATGGCTTAATAACTTCTAAAGAAAATGAAGAAAGCCAATGTTGCAATCTATTAACTCAAAATACAAGGGAAACAAATTTTCTTTCTAAAGAAATAAATTAAAAGAGAATAGAAGAACAATTAAAAGATAAGACAATGCAAGAAAACGTAAAAGAATCAAATAATAGAATAATTAAAGAAATTTGTGTTGATATACCAAATGTCTTTTGGGAAAGAAAACCCCACTTGGAAAACCTACCATATGAAAATGATTTTCATGATAGTAAAATTCAAACTAAAGTTAGACCTATTCAAATTAACAAAGAAATGCTTGAATACTATAAAAAAGAAATCCAAGAATATCTTGATAAAGGATTAATAAGACTTAGTAAATCACCTTAGAGTTGTGCTGTTTTTTATGTTCAAAATCCTTTTGAAATAGAAAGAGGTGCCATAAGAATGGTAATAAATTATACACCTCTTAATAAAGTTTTAAAACAAATAAGATATTCAATTCCTAATAAAAGAGAATTTTTTCTAAGTTTGATATGATGTCAAAATTTTATCAAATAAACTCCATGAAAAGGAAAAATATAAAAAAATTTTACCATCCCTTTTGGTCATAATGAATAGAATGTAAAAATGCTCCCTTTGAATTTTAGCATATCATGAATGACATTTAATGCTTACGTAAATTTCATCATTGTATATATAAATGACGTTTTGGTTTATTTGATCTTGACTGACCAATACTTAAAACATCTAAATATATTTTTAAAAGCTATAAAACATAATGGTTTAGTTGTTTCTACCAGAAAAATAAATTTATTTCAAACTAATATCAAATTTCTAGAACGCAGTATCTATCAAAGAACCATTATGCCCCAATTAATTAGTAGATCAATAGAATCTGTAAAAAAATTTCCTAATGAAATTAAAGATAAAAGGCAGCTGCAGAGATTCTTTAGTTTTCTCAATTTTGTTTTGGATTTCATTCCTAATATTTGAATTATTTATAAACCTCTTTTCAAAAGACCTTAAAAGAATCCCCCTGCATGGTCATTAGAAATGACTACTGCTATCCTTCAAGTAAAGTCTCTTGTTAAAACTCTTCCTTACTTCAGAATTTCTTGTCCCAAAGCATCAATGATTGTAAAAACAAATGCCTTCGAAATTGGCCTTGGAGGTATCTGTAAACAAATTCATCGTTCCACTTCCAAAGAATAGATTGCTTATTGTCACTTTGGTTCTTGGAATAATGCTTAGAAAAAATATAACAAAGTTTAAAAAAGAAATTTCATCAATAGTTTTATGCATTTCTAAATTTCAAGATGAGTTGATTAACAAAAAATTTCTTTTAAACATTAATTACAAAGCTACTAAAGATGTTGTATAGAAGGATGCTCAAAACTTTGTTTATAGATTTTTGCCAGATGGCAATTTCTCATATATTTTGATTTTGAAAAACAATACATCAAAGGAGTTGCTAACAACCTCCGAAACATCTTAACCATAGATTTCTTGCTGACCCTTAACCAAAGTAGAATTTAGCATGCCATCAAAGCAGGCTAATACAAGTATTTCTAAAGCTAATATTTTTCCAGTTCTTCTAATGTAGCTAAAGCAGCTAGCATTATTCGAACTAAGGTTGGGCAAAACCTGAAACACCCAAAGGAACTTAGTGCGACTTGTGAAATTTGAGACAATAAGTTAGGTTAGAGTAGGGCAACAAGTTGGTACAGCATGCACTAGTTTCATTTGGGTACTCTCATTCAGGTTTAGGTGCCAAATTGAGGCACCCTAAATCAACTTGACCTTAGTATGACAAGGAAACACAAAGAGCTCCTCTTCACTACTATCTCCACAGTTTTGCAAGTGGGAGAAGCCACCATTCATAGAAGTTTCTATGGCTTCAAGCATTTCCACTTTCAACTTATGGGATAATGTTAAAATAGTAAAAGCTCCAAAATTAGAAATCAAAATTGCATTTGTATAGAAGATCATGCATTATTGATGCAATATATGCTAATTTCAAGAGCCAAAAAGATAGGATATAGGAGAAATTAGGAAAATTTTGTAAGGAGGAAAACATAGATGAAGAGAGAAAGAGAGAAAGACTCCCTTTGGTCTACATGAGTGAGAGACATAGAGGAAAGGAAAGAGAGGAGTGTAACCGGTATTGTTTAATGCTATGTTGGTATGAATCCCAATGGAAGAAGTTCATGAATGGGTGACTGCCACATCAGCGATAGGTGGTGGGCTCCTTAATGGGCTTGGAGAGTGCTGAGGATATGACATTAGTAGGTGGGGTTGGTTTTCAAGAGTTATCCCTTTCCCTTCTCAATCTTTATCCCTTTTCTTTATCTCCTCCGTTCTCCCTCTCTCTCACCATACAATCCTAATCCCTTTCCCTTCTTATCTCCTCCATTCTTGCTCTCTCACCACACATCTCTATCCTTATCCCTTTCCCTTTTCATCTCTCTTCTTGCTTTCTCTGCTGAATGCCCACTGCTCTCCCTCTATTTTCCAAATGTCCACCACTTATAGCAAGCTATAGTGGGCATTAGGAGGGAGCCAATGTCCAATCATCTCTCTCTACTTTTGTTGTTTGCCTCAAGAGGACAAATCTGATGCACTACCTCTCATTCTAAAGAACAAGAAACCCATGATAAAAGAGGAAGAGGAACTAAGCTAGCCAACTGAATGAACCCACCCCACCTAAAACTGAAAGTCTCAATTTCATAGTCTCTCATGGCCTGAATTAGCCCAATCTTTCTCATTCTTAGTTTGGGCAAAATTTCCCCTAATCCGAATTAACCTAATTGATGCCCACCCCTAAGGCCAACCTCTCTAACCTTAACCCAATCGTCCCTTGCTAATGCAAATGAATTCCTCCCCTTGAAAAACATAAACCACTAATCATAAAGCAAACCCCTACCAAAATAAACCTAAATCCTTTACCCTACCAAAAATTCATTTAGAAAATGAACTCCAGCACCTCTCACCTAGCCAAGTGCCTTAAAAAAATCTTTCCTAAAGCACTTGGATTCCAATAGACTTCAAGAAAAATAAATACTTCTATGAAGTTATTTTAATTGGCACAGATTTAGTCCATATAATCCCCAAAAAAGATCCATGTGACCACACAAAAATCACTTACTCCAAAGCCCAAAAGAAACTTGGACATAAATAGTTTGGTTTTTTTTTTTCTTTTCTTTTGTCTTCAAAGGAAAAAAGGAATGCAACATGGTGTTGCAAAGAGAATGAGTTTGATTTCACAGTTACCTTGAAAATTTTAATGAAAAATATCTCTTTCATAAAATAAACTTAAAAAGGCTATTCACACTACAAGCTATAAGGTCTTGGTCCCATCCCACTCCAAATTTTGTACTGAATCCATTTATGATTTTTTAGGAATTTTATGAGTCAAAAAGTATTTATTTTGAAATTTTGAAAATTTATTCTGCACAAAATTATACTGTACTCTCTGAACTTTGGGCCCAAATTTTCTATAGTATCTTGGCATAGTTTTGTATATTATATTTTATGTACTCTCAGATATGACTTGGTTTGTATAAAATTAAATTTTAGATTTAATATGCAATGTTATATGGCTTAAATTGTTGAAATTGCTAAAAGTGTTATATCTAAGAAAATAAGGCTACTGTTTGGGAATCTAGACACTTTGAAAAATCTTTTGGGAAAGAGATTGAGCTTGACTATCATAGGATGAATTATTTTGTTCACTTTTCTAAATTTCCAAATAGATGTTGTAGAAAATAATATCATTAAAAGTCACACCCTATCAAAGTGCCTTTGGTGATATAATTGTTGGTATACTGAAATTGATTTATATTGATATTATGCTCTTAGAATTTAAATGTCCTATTAGTGTTAGAATTTAAATGTCCTATTAGTGTTAATTTTAAGGATATGGTGTGCAATGGTTGTGGAGTGTACTTATGCATTGCAATTCATGTCCCATCAGCATGATTAGGATTGCATGAGAACTCATATCCAATTACTTGCCCAATTAATTAGATTGTTGATAAAACTATTTAATGTCTCCTATTTTATTTATATTTCCTCAATAAATTTTCTAATGTAATATAATTCCATGAAAATATTGATTGGAACCAATAATAAGGTTAAATATCTGAAATGAACCTTGCAATTATGAATATTGATATGGTTCTTAGTGAAGATGAGTCAAACAAACCTTCTGATACCTCTTCTACTACTAAAAGGACATATTGTAAAGAGTGAAAACACTCTAACTGGGTTTGGTTGATCTTCATGAAATTTTACATAGATGAATCCATTAGGCAAGGTATTCCTAATTCTGAATCATTCAATGCCAAGCAATTTTTGGAGGCCATTAAATGAGAAAATTGTCAAGTTTGACAAGGCTGAGAACTATCAGCATCTCTCTCTGATTGCTAAGCCTCATTATGATGGTGTTGGTGGGGTGCATGAGAACATCACAAGTTGAAAAAAAATGGGTATTGATTTAAGTGATAGTTTCTTGATTTGAAAGGAGCTGGATTCTCTTACTTCTTAATTTGATTTGTTGAGGATGTCTTAGAATACTAAAAAACATTTGATTAGTGGACCATTAATGATGTGACTTATATTGTTACTCAAGAGGAGGAGAACATGAAGAAGGGCAAGCCTCCTATAGTACAAGTTGTCACTAATGGCTCAAATGATGACAAAAAATTCTAAAAGGGTAACAAAAATTTCAAAGGGAAGGAAAAGAAAAGTGATGAGAAGCTAGGCCTAAACTAGGGCAAGAGTACTTTCTTCAAAGATACTTGCATGTTTTGTCATTGGAATGGGTACAATTTCGTGGTTAGAGAAGAAAGGAATTCATAGAGAGTAGAAAATTAAATGATAGAGAATTTTTAATGTCCATAGCAGATTGAGCAAGGAAGCAAGTAGAATCTACTGGACCTGTTTCTTTGAAATTAGCATTCGAACATGTTTCAAATTTGATAAACACATTTACATTCCCTTTATGAGGAGGAACTTGATTTCTATTTTTGTTTTGAATAAATCTAAATATTCTTTCCCTTTTATTGGATATGAAAAAGTTGTTATTTACTATGATTCTTGTGTTGTCAGTTTTGGTACTCTTTGTGATAGCTTATACATTCTAGATGTTGATTGCTCTCTTGAAAAATCCTCTTCTTCTTATGTTAATATTGTTCGCACAAATAAGCATAGCAGAATTAATGATAAGTCCTCTATGTTTTGGTATGGGAGATTCGATCACATTTCTAGGGAGAGGATTAAAACACTTACTAAGGATGGTGTGTTGCATAGTCTAAATTTCTCTGATTTTGGAAATTATGTTGATTGTGTTAAAGGTTACTTTCATTTATAACTATTCTAGACATAGGTGGATTGAACTCATCAATAAGAAGTCTAATTCTTTGAATGCATTCAAAGCATTCAAGAATACTATTAAATTGAAAACAAGGGAGAAGATTAAGTCAATGAGATCTAATAGAGGATGAGAATTTATTTTGATACATTGGAATAAGGGGAAATCCTAGTTCCTTTGTTATGTTTCTGCAGGAGTGTGGTATTAAGAGTAGTACATTATGTCTAGTAGCCCTCAGCAAAATGGTGTTGCAGAGAAGAAGAAGAGGACTCTTATAAATATGGTAAAATGTATGCTTAGTCATTCCTCTCTATCTAAATTCTTATGGGAAGAAGCCATAAAGGCTATTGCCTACATTCTAAATTAAGTGTCTAGTAAATCAGTGTCCAATATACCTTATGAACCCTTCACAAGAAAGAAACCTAGCTTGAAGCATTTTCATATTTTGGGTTATAAAGCAAAGCCCACAATAAAAAAAGCTTGATTAAAAGATTATTAGTGGTTTCTATATTGGCTATAGCCTTGTATATAAAGGATATAGATTTTATTGTCCTTCTTATACCATTAAGAGTCATTGGGTTCAACAGGTCTATCTTCTTTAAGGATGATATGTGCAACAAGGGTGTAGTACCACGTAATGTGGATTTAGAGAGGAACAAGATTATGTTACAATTTCTATTGTTGCCTTTTCTATTTTAATGCCTCCTAAATTAGACGAACCTAATGTTGAGCCACCATTAGTTGATAATGTTGTTATACAGCCATTAGTTCAACAAGAGTCCAATTAAGAAGATTTGAGAGGGTTTGCAAGCCCAATATTTATTGGGATTTCATTTATCTACAAAAACATCAATTTGCTATTGATAATAATCCCTTTACTTTTAAAGAGCCTATCTCAAGTCTTTATTCTTTTGAATGGTTAAAAGGTCATGCAGGATAAGCTAGCATCTATAGATCAAAATGATATTTGGGATCTTGTAAAGTTACCTGCTGGATATAAAACTATTGGCTGTAATTAGGTCTTTAAGGCCAAGCATAATTCTACAGGAGAAATTAAGAGATACAAGGCCAGATTAATGGTAAAAAGGCTATAGTCATAGAGAGGGCACTGATTATATGGAGATATTTTCACTAGCCTCCATTAAAGATTCTTTTCGTATTGTTATGGCTCTAGTAGCTCATTTTTATCATAAGTGCATAATATGGATGTTAAGGTTGCTTTTCTGAATGGAGAATTTTCTAAGGATATGTATATGAATCAGTTTAATAAGTTCATAAAAGAGGCTCAAGAGCACCTAGTATGCAAGCTAAAAAGGTCCATTTATGGTTTGAAACAAGCCTCAAGCCAATGGTATCTTAAATTTATTATGTTGTATCTTCGCTTGGCTTCAAGAAAAATCTTATTGATCAATGCATCTATCTTAAGTTTAGTGAAAGTAGTTTCATTATTCTAATATTGTACGTTGATGACATGTTGTTGACTAGTAATAATCTAGGATTAATTCATGAGACAAGGCAAATGTTGTCAGGCCATTTTAACATAAAAGATCTGGGTGATGCCTCTTTTGTTTTAAGAATATAGATCTATTGTGATATACACCAGGGTATTCTTGACTTATGTAGCACCTATTCTTAAAGGTAAAAAGCTTTCTAAAACCTAATGTCCACAAAATAATATTGAACAAGTCGAAATGTACAAGGTCGTATATGCTTCTACTTTCAGCAACCTGATGTATGCTTAAGTATGCATACATTCTACTATTTTCTTTACTATTAGTGTGCTTAGGAGATACTTGAGTGATCTTAGTTTTGAGCATTGGCAAGCGATAGAGAAAGTTATAGGTATCTATAGGGTACCAAGGATCATATGCTCATTTACAAAAGACCTAATCACCTAGAAGTTATTGGATATATAGATTCTGTTTATGTAGGTTGTCTAGATGATAATAAGGTTACTTTCGGATATATTTTCATGATAGTTAGAGGAGCTAGTTTATCGAAGAGTACTAAACAAACTCTTACAGCTACCTTAGTTATGAAGGCAGAGTATGTTGGCTATTATAAAACTACTTATCAAGCCATACAGCTTAAGAACCTAATTTCAGGGTTCCATATTGTAAGAATATTTCTAGGCCTCTGATTATCTATCGTGTAACTTTGTCGCTGTATGTTTCTCTCAAAAGAATAGAAATTCTATGCATACAAAGCATTTCGAAGTCAAACACCAGTTTGTTAGAGAGAAAGTATAAGAAATTCAAACTTGCATTGAGTACATAAGCATTGAGCTTATGGTTGTGATCCCCTAACCAAAGCTTGATAGCTATGGCATCTTAAAACCATATGGATAGCATTATTAGAGATATATGATGATTTGGGTTAGTGGGAGTGGTACACTTTTGTTTATGATACTGTCATGTCTCAAGACTATTATTGTTATTGACAATTATTATTGAATATATTATATGTTTTGTTTTGCACAACATTGTTATATGAATAATGTTTGTATTGTTGATATTGACCTCATTAGAGATATTTTGTTGTAGTCTTAATTTTGTGATGCTGAGATTTTGTGTTGTTGCTCAGTAAGCATCTTGGATGCTAAGACCATTCTAAGAGAAACATAGTTTACTTTTGCAGTGCAAATCCTTCTCCCACATGTCCATTATTACTCAAGTCATGTGTTTATGAGCGTTTTGACATGTATGACATCATTGTCCCTATCAACTTGTATTGTGCATTGTTGGGCACTCATAACCACATTTTGGACTTAAGGCTGGTTTTAGCTAATATTACTTGCCTTGCTATTGATGTTATTATGGCCACATTTTGTTATCATTAATCTAGAGAACTTTTCTTTTAAAATCTTAATATATGTAGTCCAAGTGGGAGATTGTTAGAATTTTATATCTTATGTGGACTTACATATATTAATAGGCTTAATTCTTAATAAAACCTAAATCAATATTAGTCAATAGCATTGGACTTATTTTGTTAACTAACTAATTGTTATTAGACTTTTGTTTGTGGGTCTTGTAAATGTTAGCCTTGATGGGAAGGCTAACATAATTTTAGTCTAACAAGGACTGGGTCCCTACTCTTCATCTATTATATGGTGTTAGCTCCCCATTTATCTAACACAAGATTCTTATCATCACACGTAGTAGACAAGAAGAGCTTATCCAAAACCTTACATCACCTTGAATCCTTTTAGGTATGAGATTTAATCTTCTAGGTATGTTCTTCTATCTCTCTATCAGATAGTATGTATTCTTAGGATAATTTAATGGACTGTTTAGTGTATGGATTTATGTTGTTCATGTTATAATAAATCCTTCACCCCTCCCTTCCCTAGCCCCCAACACCTTAACCTAGCATGAAAGAAAAAACCTTGTTGATTTTTATCTTATTCCACAAGTGGATGAAGTTTGATGTTGTAAAAATGTTGTGGCCGATTCATTTATATTGGCTTGAATTTTTGTCAAGGAAACTTTTTTTTAGTGTTATGTAATTTTGTTGCTATTAGTAGCAAAAAAGTTATTTGCATGATTCATCTATACACATTGTGTGCATGTGATTACAGTGTAAAATATTTTCACCACCCATTTCTCTCTCACTTAATACAATAGATGGTGTAAAATTTTTACATGCAATCACTTGCAAACAATGTGTGCAGGTGACATGTGCAAATAGGAACCCTCCATTAGGAGCCTACCAAGAAATTATTGTAGTCACACTAGAGTTTCAAGTATTTTCTAATGTACTTAGATTATTATATTATAATGAATGATATATATGTTAGCATTATAAATTAAAATGCCAATTGGATGCATTTTTTGATAACATGTGTTTTATTTGTTTTATTTTCATGCAAAGTGTTTCCCCATTACTATTAAATATAAGATTAATCTCTATTCAAGAAAAAAGTTGTATACAATATTCCTCTTAAAAAAGGATCTCTCCAAAACTCAAACCTAAGCACATTAACGCCAAATCCTTTTAGAATGTAACAAACTTTCATTGAACTAACTTAATTGGTGCGTTTTCATTTTTTGTGTTGCCTCATTAAGCATGCATACAGAATACAATAGGAAAAAAAATGTTTGTAGAACTAAAATATTTACTAAGCACGTTAACACCAAATCCTTTTAGGACATAGCAAAATTTGATTCAACTAATACTTTATGTTTTCATTTTCTATGTTGTCTCACTGAGTTTGTGTAAGGAATACAACAAGGAAAAAAATGTTTTCAGAGCTAAATATTCACACATATTTTCACATTCAAATATTTATACTTGTGTCATACTCAATGGTGTGAATCAATGGATTAATTAGATTTTATAATTTAGTTTATAAAATTTAATAAATTTAATAATATAATTTTTGTTAAACAAAAATTATATTAATATATATATATATATATATATATATATATATATATTGAAATAAGAGAATAATACATGCAAGTAGTAAAATTCCATTAGTAATTTACATTGCCACCTGAACCTTAGAGGGTTTTCGTTATCCAATTCAACGGTCGCAGAAATAGTGTAATCTCAATAATAAATGAACTATTAAATTATTATAAATGATAGTAACTTTTTTATGGCTAAAATTATAGAAAATATAAATTATCAAATTTATCAAATATATCATGTACAATTAGTGGACCAAAAGCTTTGTATGGAATATGAATTTTTTAGGTAAATTTAGGGTATACTTAGTTAAAAGTTGGGATTAATCCTTTTTTAAGTGTAAAAATTATTGCAATGAACTTCACTTTTTTTAATAAAACCTTTTTATAGACATAGTGTGAATTAAATTTAAGATAATATATTTAAAAAATTTAATTATTTATTAACTATGCATATAATATAAATTTAGTCTAATTTAAAAGTAATAATTTAGCAATTTGAAGCAACATGGATAAGTTTAAATCAATCAAAATAAAGTGTAAATGCAACGTTGACAAGTTGCCTTTTTTCTTGTATTTTTCTCAAATATTCTAGAACTTGTTTCCTTCATAGTTTGATTAGTTATTTTTATCCACTATTATGGGAAGTTCCAACCCAGTTGCTTGATTAATCCTTAATGCATTTGGCCAAAAACATTCCCACTTATTTTATGAAAGAAATCCCACATTAATATTATAACACATTATTTACATTTGGCCAAAAACGTTTTTTTTTTTTAAGTGTAGTAAACGTATATATATTTGCTAATACGCAATTTCAAATTTTATTTTCAGGTTAAATATCGATTCCAATGATTAAAGGTGTCTTAAAGAATTCAAATTCTCATAAGGGAAGGGTCGCTGTTGGGAGCAACATTTTCTTTACAAAGAATCGTTACTGTTTAGATTACAAAAATTAATAAATTTAATAATTTAAATTTAATAAATTTTATATTTATTTTAGTAATCTTATTTATTTTTAATTTATTTTTAAATATATTTTATAAATTATATTTTTTTAATTTTATATATTTCTTTTTTATTGATTCCTCACTAAAAAGTATCTTTATTTAAATTTCTTTTACAAAAATCAAATGGGGGTAATATTTCGAGAATAATGATAAGCTCTCATAATGATATTGGAAAAATATATACATATATTCTTAATTTTAAGTTATTTTAAAATATATTTTTAATTATAAAAGTCTATAAGTATAAAAAGATATCTTTTTTATTTATTTATCATTAAATATTAATAACAACATAACTTTTACATAATTATTCATGCATATAATATTATTATTAATTATTTAGATAAACTTAAAAATCAAAAATAAATAAAATCTTATCTTATTAAATAAAATTAATTAAATAAATGAAATAAAAAAATTTTATAAATCAAATAAAAGATAAATAGAGTCACATAATGCCATTATTTTGAATTAAAATTTTAATATATATTAATATTTCAAATATTACTTTTTATACTTCAGAACACCAAATAAATAGAAGAAACTCATTTGTCAATTAAATGTAGTAAATATAAAACAATTTAGTTATCTCTTACAAAAGTTTCACACTACCATATAATACATTAAACATTTAAGGAGATATAATAAAATTAAAATTGATGAAGGATTAAAAATATTAATTAAAACTATTAAAAAATAATAAAAAATTATTAAATGTGTATTTATTCATAGAGAATAACCAACTATTTTGAGGATCTTTGACTTATTTATATTTTTTTTGTAAAATTTTATTATTTAATTCATTTAAATAACAATAAAAATATATCATATATTTTAATAATTATATATTAATTACAAAATCATTCATATTTTATAATAAATAAATAAAAATTATGTTTACATTTAATAATTTAAAAAATATATTTATATTAATTTAATAATTAGAGAGATATATATTTATATTTTGTTAAAAATATATTTATAAATTTTTGTAATTATATAAGTGTATTTATAAATAATTTAAAATTAAAAAAATATATTTTATAATAATATTTTATTTCATAATAAATATATTCATAATAATATATTGAGTAAATTACACTAACCTCCCTTGAAGTATTTGATTATGACACTCCACCCCATTCCTATTCAAATATGACACTTCACCTCATTCTTATTCAAATATGACACTTCACCTCATTCTTATTCAAATATGACACTTCACCCCCATTAACTTAAATATTAATTAAGAAAATATACTTAATATAAATAAAATATTCACAAAAAGAATATTAAATTAATATTTTAGTCTAATTTTATTTAAAAATTTTACTTTAATTCAGTTAATCATTTTAAATAATTAATATTTTGATAAATTATATTTTTTTAATCAAATAATTATATTTATTACAAAGTATAAATTTAACTATATATATAATTATGAAAAAAAATGTAGTACAAATATAGAGGCATCTTAAGATAAATTTAGTTAGTAAAAAATAAAATCAATTATGCTTTACATTTTTTTTAGCTAAATTCATCCCCAAGAGGCTTCTATATTTGTATTAAATTCTTTTTCATAATCATACACATTGTTAAATTTATACTTTGTAATAAATATAATTATTTGATTAAAAAAAATATAATTTATCAAAATATTAATTATTTAAAATGATTAAATGAATTAAAATATAATTTTTAAATAAAATTAGATTAAAATATTAATTTAATATTCTTTTTGTAAATATTTATTAATATATATTTTTTTAATTAATACTTGAGTAAATGGGGTGGAATATCATATTTAACTAAGAATGAGGTGAAGTGTTATAATCAAATACCTCAAGAGAAGTTAATGTAATTTACTCTAATATATTTTTTCAATCATTTTTCCATGTATCATCAGTGACGACAGCAAACGACTATTTACTTTTGTCTCGCCAATCACGCTCCGATCAAATTTGCGGTGATCTAGATAAAATGCTGCCATCTTGCTTTTTAAGTAAACTAGATTTATGTGGGTATTTAATTATAATATTTTATTTTATTTTTATTTAAATATAATATTTTATTTATTTAATTAATTAAAATAAATATATTTAAATATTAATAAAATATTTAAAAATATATTTAATTAAATATTATTTTAATTTTATTTAAAATTATATTTTTAATTTAATTAATTATTTTAAATAATTAATATTTTAATAAATTATATTTTTTAATAAAATAATTATATTTATTATAAGATATAAATTTAATTATATATATAATTAAAAAAAATTTAACACAAATATAAAGAAATTTTTTAATAAATTTAATTAAAAAAATATATAAAATATAATTAATCTTATTTTTTATTAATTAAATTTATTTTAAAATATATTTATATTTATGCTAAATTTTTTTCTTATAATCATATATATTGTTAAATTTATATTTTATAATAAATATAATTATTTAATTATAAAATATAATTTATTAAAATATTAATTATTTAAAATAATTAATTAAATAAAATATAATTTTAAATAAAATTAAATTAAAATATTAATTTAATATATTTAATAAATATTTTAATAATATTAAATATATTTTTTAATTAATATTTAAATAAATAAAATATTATATTTAAATAAAAATAAAATAAAATGTGATAATCAAACATATTAAATGAGATTTATGTACTCTATTTTTTTTTTTTTCAAGATACATTGGAAGGGTTCGAATTGGAAACTCAGTGGGAAAAATGCCTACACCAGGCAATGCTGCCACACTCTGGCTACCGGTTTCATCAGCCGTAGGAATCGTCATCCATGGAGTCGTGGTTCATCGTCATCGTCTCTCTCTGTCTCTGCCTTTTCTTCAAAGCCCTCTTCAGTGCTTTATTCTCCCCCAAATCCGATACCATCAATAAGCTCCCTCCTGGTCCTCGCCATGTGTCCATCCTCGGTACCATTTTCTTGCTTACCAAATCATTCTCAGACTTCGAACCAATCCTCAGAAATCTTACCGCTGAATATGGCCCCATCGTCACTCTCTCTTTTGGCTCTCGTCCAGCTATTTTTATAGCTGATCGTTTCCTCGCCCACCAAGCCTTAATCCAAAACGGAGCTCACTTCTCCGACAGGCCCAAAGCCCTTCCGGCCAGCAAGATCATCAGCGGTGGCCACCACAACATCAGCTCCGCCTTCTACGGCTCCACATGGCGCGTCCTCCGCCGCAACCTCACTCAAGAGATGCTTCACCCCTCGCGGATCAAATCCTTTGCCGGTATTCGCAAGTGGGTCCTGGATACTCTGCTAAATCGATTCGCATCCGAATCAGAATCGAGCAGTTCGGTCAAGGTCGTCGACCATCTTCAATACGCCATGTTCTGCTTGTTGGTTTTCATGTGTTTCGGGGAGAAAGTTGACTACGAGCAAATCAAAGGCATCGAACATGTTCGGCGTCGCTTGCTTTTGGGCCTTGACAGTTTCAATCTACTGAATTCCTGGCCCAGAATCACCAAGATATTGTTCCGCAAGCGTTGGGATCAACTCTTGCAGCTTCGGAAGGACCAGGAAAGTGTGTTGGTCCCGCTAATAAGAGCAAGAAGGAAAGCAAAGGAGAGCAAGGCCAAAGAGGACAGTGACCAAGTTGAATCGATTGTGGCCTATGTGGATACTCTGTTGGAATTGGAGTGGCCCGAGGAGAAACGAAAGCTTAATGAAGGTGAAATAGTAACCTTATGCTCGGAGTTCCTGAATGCTGGGACCGATACAACGTCCACGGCACTGCAATGGATCATGGCGAATTTGGTGAAGTACCCACATACCCAACAGAGGCTTGTGGAGGAAATTAGAGAGATGATGGGAGATCGAGAGGATAAGGGAGTGAAAGAGGAAGATTTGCAGAAATTGCCATATCTAAAGGCTGTGATTTTGGAGGGTTTGAGGCGTCACCCACCTGCGCATTTTGTGGTGCCACACACTGTGACAAAAGATGTGTTCTTGAATGGCTATTTAGTGCCCAAAAACGGGACTGTGAATTTCATGGTGGCAGAGATGGGTTGGGACCCAAAAGTGTGGGAGGATCCCATGGTCTTCAAGCCAGAGAGGTTCTTGAACAGTGAGAAAAATGGAGGTGAAGCATTTGACATCACGGGGAGTAAAGAGATAAAGATGATGCCATTTGGGGCGGGGAGGAGGATTTGTCCTGGCTATAATCTGGCATTGTTGCATTTGGAATACTTCGCTGCCAATTTGGTTTGGAATTTTGAGTGGAAGGCTGCGAACGAAGGTGATGTTGATTTGTCAGAGAAACAAGAATTCACCATGGTGATGAAACATCCTTTACATGTCAATATATCTCCAAGGCTTTAGACTTATCCAAGTTATGTTTTAGTTTTTGAGATTATGTCTAACTTAGAATTGTAGCATAAAGTATAGCTATAGTCATGGGGAGTTGAATAGTTATGTCCACTTCACTATCAGCTTCTACTGCCGCCACTTGTCTTCCTCTATGGTACAAAAGGACTCGGTTCTCTCATATCTGTTAAAGATTAATTTATAATAGTGCAGAAAACGTAAAAGCCTATAGAAAAATCTACTTGTCAATGGATATTTGGCAAGCATGAAATTAATCAGTGAAGAGCAGTTGTGCAGAAGATTCCCTAATTTGTATTTTTTTTAGTAGATGGGGCGTAAGAAGTCACAGGGACATACTTTTTTTTGAAGGCAGTACACAAATTTCATTAAGAAGCAAAGATGAAAACATGTTCAAATCAAGTTTAGGTCAATCAAATTAGCAAATTTATGTATTTTTATTGATTGATATAAGTCAAGTTTAATGGAAATAACATAGTCTATTATCAATTGAAATATAAGCGGGTGAAAATTTTACTTCGAGCCAAACCGAATTGAAGATAAAGTGATTTACATAGCCGCTTGGTGTATTTTGTCGACATTACTATGAGCTGGTGCTATTTTAGCTCTAATATGCAATTTCTTCATTGGTACTCTTTGCATTTGGATATTTTATTTTCATTTTTTTAGGGACAAGAATGCATATATTTGCCGATAAGCATGAGTAAAAATCTTTCACTTTCTTTTGCTGATTCTTAGTACAAATGTCCCTTTTAAAAGGTGAAGATTACCCGTAAACAATTTAATTTTGGAGCTTTCATAAGATTTTAAAAAATTTTGGAACGACAGCCATAAGCAAAAATTCTAGAATTATTTCAGAAAAGATATTTGTGTTCACTAATTGTAAGCCTATATATGACTATTTATCTGAATTACTTTTCATGTTTCTTAGCCTTGTGCAAAGACAAAATAAATATTTTTTTTGTCTAAAATATCTTTTTCAAATATTTTATTTATTAAAATAATATTTTATTATAAATTCAAATTATTTGAAAATTTAAATAATATTTTATTAAAAATTAAACTCAATTTATAATAAGTGACTATTTTTATGATCATAGTAAACATTATGTTTGATTTAGAAAAAAAATTCAATTACTATTAAGATTTAGTATAATTAATAGATAATTAAATTTTTTAAATATATTATTTTAAATTTAATTTAAGTCATTTATATAAATAAAAACTTATAAAAAAAGATAAAATATATTTCAATAAATTTTATATTTTAAAAAAATTAATCTTTAATTATTAATTAAAAAATATCTTAAAGTGACCAAAAAAATTTAACTTTCATATATATTATTTTGTCAAATATTTAATATTTTGATACTTAACATCTCAAATTTTATAAGAAAAATTGTTAAAATTTAACTAAACACGTCAAATTTTATTTAATATAATATCCAATAATTTTTTTAAAAAATTCATGTTATTTTATAATTATTTTTTAAAATTTATTTCAAAATTAGTTATATTTAAATATAAAATTAAAAATTAAAATAAGAGAATTATTATGAAAGCAAGACCTCCAAATCCGATCAATATATTAGAAACATAAGTTAACTGCATTAAATTTAAAAAATAAAAAAAAAAATTGATTTGATAAAAATGAAGAAAAGCAAAATCCAACCATCAAAAAACTATCCCAAATAGAAGTATAAATTAAACCAAATGTACAAGCACAATTGCATTGCATAGCATAGTCTCGCCACCTCCATCCTTCCCGGAGTGGGACTGTTTGAGATAGAGTCTGCGTATTCTGTAGACCCCATGAAGGAAGAAAGGTTGGTTTGTAGATAAAGGGCACCCAGATTTTGGGAAGAGATTAGATATACGAGATTGGGGGACTCTGGGTGAAGATGGATGAGGCAAAGGCATTGCATCAACAGCAACAACAACAAAAACAACTGCTATTACGGCATCAGCAGCAGCAACAACAACAGCAACGATTGCCGCTTTTGCAGCAATTGCAGAAACAACAGCAACAGCATCAGGCGCAACAAGCAGCGGCCATTTCTCGCTTCCCCTCAAACATTGACGCTCACTTGCGCCCCATACGACCCGGACCCATCAATCTCCAACAACTTCCCAGCCCTAATCCTAGCTCTGTCCCCAATTTTAACCAAAACCCTAATCCTAACCATCAGCAGCAACCACCGCAGCACTCGCAACAGTCACAGCAGCACCAGCACCAGCACCAGCCCCATAACCAACAGCAACAACAGCAGCAGCAGAAGGTTATTCGGCCGGGGAATCCCATGGAGCTCCAGATGGCCTGCCAAGATGCTTGGCGGGTCTGCCATCCGGACTTCAAGCGTCCCTTCTCTTCCCTCGAGGATGCCTGCGAGAGGTGAGCTCCATTTCTATGTTCGTGTGTGATTTTGTGGATGGGTTTCGGCTGAGGAACTTTGGAAACAGACTTAGAATTAAGGGAAAGAAAAAATAATGCAAAAAAAAGTGAATTTTATTTATGAAATTTTAAAAAAAGTAATCAAAGTCAGATAAAAAAAAAGATTGAGTAGCAAATAAGTTTCTTGTAATTTTTCAGTTTGTTAGATTATGCCTCCCCCCCCCCCCCCAACACACACACCCACCAACCCCCGTTTTTCTCTTATGTTTTTTAAGACGCTGGTGATGCTTGAATTTTACATCCAACATGCTTTTATTGATGTATTGTTCCGATGGTGGGTCTAGAATTAGTGGAGAGAGAGAGAGAGAGTAGTGGAGTGGTTATTTTTTAGTGAGGTGGAAATTAGTTAGAATATGCTTTTGTTATTTTGCAATATTAGGTAATCACACCAGCAGTGTGAGTTTGTCATTCGCTTAGGTTCAATATCTGATATGGTTGTACGAATAAGGGATCCATCTATCATGAGTAATATAGAAGAAAATACTGAAGTTGAATTCTCTTGGGAGTTTGCAGGCATTCAAAGTCCCATCTTCATCTTTACTGTAACATGTATACACTGCACGGTCTGGGATGATAATTAGCCAGACCTGCTTGTGAGATAGCTTCCTGTATAGCTCGTGGATTTAGTAAAGTAGTTATCATTGGATGTGGCAATCTTTGAATGGGAAATGGCCTGTGCTAGCAGAAAGGCTTTAATCGAAATTCCTTGAGATTATTGATGCAATGTCTTTGGCAGAAACAGAAATAGGATTGTTAATACCATAGATGTCGATTGTGTGCAATTGTGCATTGTGAAGTACAATGCTGCCTGGGCAATTTTTGTGCCATAGCTTTGCAACATTCATATTGCGCAATATTGCACGTGCAATGGTGCACAATTTGCACAATGGGGAACACAACAGTAAAAACATAACTTTTATAAGGGTTCGTCTATTTTGGCCACTGTTTTCTCCCATGCAATAGACTCGAAGCTTTCTCTGCACACTTTGGTCCTTTTGCACAAGTCACACCTCCTCCACTAACTTTGGTCTTAGACAGTGGTTGATGCTGGAGGTTCACGGTGGTTTTGTTCTCTTTCGTTGCACCTTTGCAGCTTTCTGTCTGAGCTTGGCTTTCTTCTTGGGAGTTCCCCTATTTGATATAAGAGTAATGATAGTTGTACAAATCAACTATATACACTCTCTACACATACCTCACATCTTTAACTTCTTTTCTCTCTCTTAAATTCAAATTACTTTCCGTCCAAAATTTTTTTTATCTATTAGTACTCACTTTGTGCATAATTTCTATTTACAACTATCATTTCCGTTAAAATAATTGTGCAGTTGTTCAAATTGACGTGCACAATACGTAATGTCGCAATAACCCCAAATGCAATACAACAACAACAACAACAACAACAAACCAAGCCTTTTCCCACTAGGTGGGGTCGGCTACATGGATCAAACGACGCCATAAACTTCTATCCAAAACCAAATTTTCGGATATACCATTTAACCAAAGATCTCTGTTAATCATCTCTCCAAGTGTCCTTTTTGGTCTTCCTCTACATCTCCTTACAGGACTAAACACCATTTGGTCAACCTTTCTCACTGGTGCCTCTCGCAGTCTTCTTTGTACATGCCCAAACCACCGTAACCGGGTTTCTGTCATTTTCTCCTCAATAGGCGCCACCCCAACTCTCTCCCGAATATAATCATTTCGAATTTTGTCTTTTCTTGTATGTCCACTCATCCATCTCAACATTCTCATTTCTGCCACCCCCATTTTTTGCTCTTGTTGACCTTTCAAAGCCCAACACTCACTTCCATAAAGCATAGCTGGTCTAATAGCAGTTCGATAAAACTTCCCTTTAAGCTTGATAGGTATTTTGCGATCACAAATAACCCCCGATGCGTTTCTCCATTTCATCCACCCAGCTTGGATCCTGTGGGAGACATCCCCATCAATCTCTCCATTACTTTGTAAAATAGACCCAAGGTACCGAAACTTGGACACCTGCGGTATTCTCTGCTCCCCAATTTTTATCTCTAAATCTCTGTTTTCTCGCCTCTTGCTGAATTTACACTCCATATACTTTGTTTTATTCCGACTTAAACGAAAACCCTTTGATTCCAAGGCTTCTCTCCATAATTCCACTTTACAATTCAACCCCTCTTTTGTTTCCCCTATTAAGACAATGTCATCAGCAAACAACATACATTTCGGGACTGCATCTTGGATGTGTTCAGTAAGTACATCTATCACTAAAGTGAAAAGGTATGGACTTAAGGACGACCTTTGATGCAGACCGATTCTTATAGGAAAATCTTCTGTTACCCCTCCTTGAGTCCGCACATTTGCTGTAACTCTATCATACATATCCTTTATGGCAAGAATATAAGCAATATGAACACCCTTCTTTTCCAATGCTTTCCATAGGACTTCTCTTGGCACTCTGTCATAAGCTTTTTCCAAATCAATGAAGACCATATGCAAATCTTTTCCTCTACTTCGGTACCGTTCCATCAAACTTCGTAGAAGATAAATAGCCTCTGCGGTGGATCTTCCTGACATAAAACCAAATTGGTTCTCTGATATATGAGTCTCTTTTCTTAATCTCTGTTCAATCACTCTTTCCCAAAGTTTCATAGTATGGCTCATGAGTTTAATCCCCCGATAGTTTCCACAATTTTGAATATCTCCTTTATTCTTGTAAATGGGTATCAGCGTACTCTTCCTCCATTCATCTGGCATCCTCTTGGACCTTAGTATCTCATTCAATAATTTGGTAAGCCAAGAAATACCTTTCTCTCACAAACACCTCCAAACCTCAATAGGTATGTTATCGGGACCCAAGGCCTTACCATTACCCATTTTCTTAAGTGCCTCCTTCACCTCCACTTCTCGAATTCTACGATAAAAAGCAAAATTTTGATCCTCCTCCCGAGTACTTAAACTTTCCATGTCTATATTTGTTGACTGCCCCTCATTAAACAGCTTGTGAAAGTAACTTCTCCACCTTTCTCTGATATCTCCCTCCGTTACCAAGACTTTTCCTTCTTCATCCTTAATGCATTTCACTTGATCCAAATCTCTTGTTTTCCTTTCCCTTCCCTTAGCAAGCTTGTATATTTGCCGTTCTCCATTCTTTGTTCCCAAAGCTTGATAAAATCCATCCAACGCTTTAGATCTTGCCTCACTAACTGCTTTCTTTGTCTCATTTCTAGCTGACCGATACTTCTTCCAATTTTCTTCCTTGTTATCAAGATGTAAAGCTTTGAAACACTCCCTCTTATATTTAATCTTCGCTTGAATATTCTCATCCCACCACCAAGATTCTTTATCTTTAGGGCCAAATCCTTTTGATTCCCCTAAAACTTCTTTAGCTACCTTTCGGATCCCATTTGCCATCTCTTCCCACATAAGGTTAGCACAATCTTGTGTCTCCCAAACTCTCTCTTCTATTAGCTTTCTCTGGAAAATTAACTGCTTTTCACCCTTTAGTTGCCACCACCTGATTCTTGGGTTTATAACTCTTCTATTACGCTGTTTCCGACTCTTTACTTGCATGTCAAGAACCAAAATCCTATGTTGTGTGGTCAAACTCTCCCCTGGTATAACTTTACAATCCTTATACATCCTTTTATCCGTATTCCGTACCAAAAAGAAATCTATTTGTGAACTTGAGGCCCCACTCCTGTATGTGATTAGGTGCTCCTCCCGCTTCTTAAAACAAGTATTCGCAATCTTAAAGTCATAAGCCATTGCGAAGTCCAAAATTGATTTACCTTCTTCATTTAGTTCTCCTATACCAAAACCCCCATGAAATCCTGCATATTGCCCTGCATCCTTTCCAACATGACCATTAAGATCTCCACCTAAGACAATCTTTTCATTGTGGGGAATTCCTTGGACTAAACCCTCCAAATCTTCCCAAAACTTTACCTTTTCTTGTTCTTCCAGCCCCACTTGTGGTGCGTAAGCACTTATGATGCTAAAGGTCTCCTGATCCACTACCATCTTAAGGGATAAAATCCTATCCCCTATCCTTTTAACATCCACCACATTACTCTTCTAAGTCTTATCCACAATAATACCAACTCCATTCTTTGCTCTAGTCTTCCCTGTATACCAAAGCTTGAATCCTGAAGTATCCAATTCCTTAGCCTTTGCTCCAACCCATTTGGTTTCCTGAAGACACACAATGTTAACTCTCCTTCTAATCATAGTATCCACAACCTCCATAGACTTCCCAGTCAAAGTTCCAATATTCCAAGTGCCAAAACGGATCTTGTTCCTCTGAACTAACTTCTTTACCCACACCCGTCCAGCAAGATGTGAGAACCCTTGCTTATTTAACACTGCATCCGGGCGCCGATGCAGCGGCTCTAGCTCATTTGACACTGTACTCGAGCCATATAGCGCGTTACTTCTGGGTAACGACCTAGCATTAGCAATATAGTTTCGTTTGTCCATGTCATAAAGATTCGACGTAGTTTTACGTTGGCTGTCGACTACCTAACACAACCCTCCTCCTTTATCCGGGCTTGGGACCGGCTATGAAAAACACAGGCGGGGGACCGGCTATGAATAACCCCAAATGCAATAAGTGCATAATTTGCAATGACACCTCTGTTTAATACTGCATAACTATCAACATATTTTCTGTGCTTTTTTCTTAATAATATTAGTTTACATTAAAGTTGGAGGAAAAAATTGTCATCTTGCAACCCTTGATCTCAATAATTTGTTTGATTTTGCAAGTAGCTAGTAACTGTTAAAGAAGCTTGTATAGTTAATCTGTCTCCTTTATCTGGGGAAAAAAAAGTTAATGTCTGTCAGCAAAATATCACATAACAACTGGTTTTTGATTTTGTGTGCCATATTATGATTAATGTGAGTGAGGTTGTCATCTGTATTTTAGAATAGCATTCTCGTTAAGCCATTAAGGATTTGCAAGTTGATACGTGGAAAGACTTTTCAAAAGTGGAGATAACTGCCCAACTACACACGCACACACACACACACACACACATATTCAATAGCTAGTTTAGGAGATATAAAATGAAAGCAACTTATGAAAAGCTTTTGTAAGCTGTCATGAATGGCTTTCTAGTAAAATTGCACTGTGCTCGATGTCATTTTGGATATTGTATCCACATTGCAACTCAGGCTCTGTTACTGCTGCAGTATTTCCTGTAAGTTTGTTGATATAGAATCTGTAAAATGCTGTTCACTAAGATTCAATATTATATTATAGTAAAAACTAAGTTTAACTACCTATCTCCTAACACATGGAAGTTTAGTGATAGTAGCATCACTTGCTACCTGGACAAGCAAGAGATTAACTGATTGATGGGCCTGGGGAGAGGCATTGCCTGTAGAAACATTATTGTTGAGACAACAGTTCAAGTCTTAATAAAAATGCAACTTCTACCAGATTGTCATCTTGAAAATGAGATATTCTAATGGCTAATTATGATATTCTTTTTTGTTTTGATGCATAAATATCCAACATTTTTGCTGTGCATAAATCAATTAGACATAATAATAATCTCTCTTTATCTCTTATTCATCCTTTTTTTTTTTTTATGAGGGTGGGTAGGGAGTGACAGGATGATAAAAGAAATGTTACTAGAGAAGATAATGTAAAAAGTACAAGAATAGAGGATAACACATTCTCCAAGGGGAACCAAAAAGAAAAAAAACAAGAACAATCAAGAAAGCACATCAAATCAAGAGAATGATCTCTGAAATTTCTCACATTTCTTTATGTGGATGAGCACCAAATAACATAATATATTTCACTTTTTGAAAGAACCCTTGATGTAATATGGACAGAAAATATGACTAACAAAGTCTATATTCTTTGAATAAATTCAATATCATAATAAAAAGTATATTGAGGATAGAAACAACGACTTAAATAGACACTAAATTTTAATTCTATTAGAATTGAATACAATTGAATTAAAAATTCTAAACTAAATAAAAATCTTATCCCTTATGGGGATAGGATAACCCAAAGTTAAGTAGATAATAAGCTCTTAAATGATAAATTCCAATAATTTTAATTCTTAATTATTTTCCCAGATAATAAATCTCAAATTACAAAATAAATAATAATTACATAAAACATAATTAAATCTATATTATTCTGCATTAATTCTACCCTCTTTATGCCTTCCAAAATCTCTGAAATGACATTTGAGAAGTGCTCCAAACTCAGGACAGGTCCAGCATTCACTAAAAATAAGTCTGTCTGACCACAAATTTCTAGCTGATGGAGATATTTGTAACAATCTTGTGCTAGACACTGTTGATGTTTTATGTGCTGCCTTTTCTGATCAGCTATGCTGTTTGTGCATAGCATATTGGTATGTAGGTAAATACATACATATGCAAAATGATACATACATCAATTTGCAGTTACACTGTAGATTCTTATTTATGAAGAAAGCCGCAAGCCCTACTTGGCTACTACTCGGGCTATGTGCATAAGTGACTGGTGCCAGTAAACACAATTGGTTGCTTTCCCTGCATATTTAATTAAGACAGAGTGTAAATACATTATAGATGTAGATGCATAGAGAAATTAGAGATTAAGTAAATTCTTCAAAAGGAATTTAATGTGCATCTAATTGAAGCAAAACAGCAGAGTTTTCCACAATTATTAATAGAGACCTGAAAATACATTTTGAATGGGATTCTAAACCTGTCCAGCTGCCTTTTTTTGACTTCTTGTTTTTCCTTGAAGACTTTAAGCTGTGCTTCTTTTTTAAATCCTAGTACCTAGCGTACATGGATTTTACCCAAAATGTGACTTCTTATCAATAGCGTGCTATAGCGCATGGCAATCCGCCATGTTGGTGCCATTAGCATCGCACTTGCTATCTTGTGCTATTTCATAAAAATAGCAAGTGCTATTTGCGCTATGAGGACAGAACAGTAAAAATGTGTTTTTATAATGGGTGACCTAGTTTCAGCCCAATACTGCCTCCAAGAGTCTGAAATCAACCTTTCTCTGCCACTCTGGAGAATCTCGACCTTTCTCTCCTCTTCACACCGTCATTGCTGCCCGTTTGTCTGGGACTCTCAGGTGTTCCGCCACGGGTCTTGCCGGTGGTTCTGCTGCTGCTGGCTGAAGCTTCTCTCACAGTGGTTGGTTCTGTTCTCTTCTTCTCCCTGAATCATTCTCTTGACTTAATGATCACTTTTCTATTTGATTGTTTGGTTCTGTTCTCTTCTTCTCATTTACATCGTTCCATCCTTCTTTGGGATTTAATTTCTTACTGGCAGAAGCTGCAGAACACTGTGTGTTTGCTATTAAGTTTAGTTTTCTATTAAGTTGCTTAGTGTTTGTTATTTAAAACTTTGAAACTTGATTGCAAATGAAGTTATAATATTTTTTTGAGGCTATTTTTTATAATTGTTATTATTTGGGGTTATATTACTTTTATAAAAATATATTTCTATATTTAATATAATTGTGCTATTGTTCAAACTGTAGTGCACAATTACGCAATGAACAATGTTACAATGACTCAAAATACAATAAGTGTGCTATTTGCAATTAGCAAAGGCAATATCAAGCAGCATAAATTCATTGAAGTATGTTTTACTTGGGATTTTTTGAGCCTAGTGTTGTATGTTTTGCACATATAATTTGAAAGAAGCAATGTAGCTTTATTCCACATATTGTGATTATTGTCTTTGCTCTGATAAAGTGGTTAACTATTCTTCTTGATGGGCATATAGTGTAGCATAAATTTATTGATCTATTTGTTGCATGGTTGTTCCCCAAGTCCAACTCTTATTTTGCATACATAACTGCATGTTATAATGGACACCATAGATTGTCCATTCCTATAACTATGTTTAAAGGATATTAAGTTTCTGATAGACAATGTCATATATGCTGTTGTTTACCTTAGGAATTATGTGTATAACCTATGATAACTTGTTTATTTTAGCATACTCTCTTTGGACTAGATTTTATTTGTGCTTTTTACTGGTAAACCAGTTGCATTTGAATGACAAAATAGCATTATCTTTTTAAGAAATCATTTCCATTACCACGTAGAAATATGGTCTGTCACTCACTTAGAAATAATCATGTGGACATTTTTTTGTTTCTGTACTTGGCAAATTCTTTTTCAGAAGGGAGCAGATTGGATGTTTCTTGTATGATATAATTTATATAACATACGAGAAGTACAATAGAAACATTAGAAGTCCTTAAAAAAGTATTGGTATCATTACATATCTGATATGGTGTAACTCCTTGGCAAGATATATTCATGTCCTCTCATGGATATTCTAGCGTCAATCTATTGTGAAAATTGGGATGTTGGAGCGTTGCAATTTCAGTATTACTGTTGGTCGAACCCCTTTTTATTTTTAATATTTTTTTATCCTGAGAGTGAACAGATTTGATTATGCCGTCCTGTACAAGGAATATTAGCTCTTTGCAGAATATTTCTGGAGGAACCTAAGATGCATCGGATTGCATATGTTTCTGAAAACTAGTTAATTTAGGATATGCTCAAAAAAGTATCTATGGAGTATTCAAACATTGATGTCATTGCACATTTGATAATGACCAACGTCTATGATGAGATAATGTTGATGATATCCATGCTGTTTTGTATGTCGAAAGTGGCGATTAACTGTTTCAAGCAAAACAACCATTCATAGTGTTCTGTGCTCTACCTTTTTTGTTTTTATCTCACAAATGTTCATTAGGGAATTACTTCTTGTTCTCAAAGGTGAAAGTCATCAACAATCTATCACCTTCCATTAGTTTGTGGCCATCCTTAGCTGTCAGTGACTATCTGCTGGTGGTGAAGTGTCTCACGCTGGTTGCATGTCAACCATCATCTGTGGTTTTTAAATGGCCGTGACTTACTAGTTGTCCCCATAGATTGGTAGTGCTGCCCTACCAATTGTTTCCTTACCATCCTTTGATCATTAGAAACTTTTATTCGTGTGCTTTGTGTATATTAAAATTTGTTTGAAAACAGTTGATGTTGTATATATGATTTCTAATAAGCAAACTTTTATCTTTATGTTTGTTTCCATAAACAAAAGGGAGGAACTCAACTGGTAAGTCTGGTAAGGTTGATCTTTATATCAGTTGGGACTGATTAGAAATATATTACTGAAAATAAGGTTGATCATTGATACAACAGCTTGATTTTATATATTTTAGGCAATCAAGCTGATACTAATCAATATTTAAATAAGATTTCTTTGTTCCTCTGTATTACTTAATAGGCTATATCATTGTCAATTTTATTTTAGCATCGATATTTATGGTCTCAACTCAATATCATTTTTATTTATCTACTTCCACTCTCGCTGGACTCTACCCTTTGTTCTACATCAGTACCTGCAGAATAATCTCACATTGCTCTAGTCATTCCGTTTTTGTTTCAACTTTCAAATCTAATCCCTCCTTCTGAGCTGATATCTCTTTTTTTTCAATGATTGATATTTGTTGGACTTGTTCTATGGCTATGTTATATTTGATAGCCTGGTAATTTAATTGTTTAGCATATGTTATCTGGGTGCGCCAACTTTACTTGCCATGTTTTGTGGCCATGTCATCAAGCTAATATCTATTTATCTATGCTCCTCTGTTGCAATCTGAAATTTAATTATGAGGCATATTTCATGTTTTAAATTATAGTTCAGAAACAAAACCTTCAGATTCTACGAGAACCAATCCTTCCTGTTCCTGAACTATAGACTGACAAAGATACTAATAGCTTTTGATATGCAATCAAAAACATATAATATTTTTCAAAGTGGGAGTGAGTTTATTTATTATTGCAACAATTGTACAGTGGAAATCTGCCATGCTGTATCATATACATATGAGTGAGTAACTTCGTTGTTATATAAATTTTTGCCATGTGATTTCTTTGATGTACTTTATATCCAGGTCAATTAATACAAGGGCTGCTTGGCTGCTTCTCACTTTATTTATGTTGTATCTGACGGTCCAATGTAATCAAAGAAATGTATACATGATAATTTCCCTAGGTGCATACCACATTTTAGAGTTGAAGGTTTGATAGCACATGTAACTTGCTAGAATGCTTAGGTACAAGTGTTCCCCCCCAACCCCCCCCCCCCCCCCCCTTCTCTCCTCTTTCCCCTAATCCCTGAATACAAAGTATCCTAAACTTTCTTGCCCATTTCATTTTTTGTCTCAATACTATGTGGATTTCTTATCATAAAATTTTTCCTTATGCAGATTATTGCCATATCATGTTGTGGCAGACTATGAGGCGGAAGAGGATTATAGGATACTTGATTCTGACACCACCGGCCAAATGCTTTCACGTTCTCAGCAATGGGATAACAACATTGTTGTGAAAGTTGCCGAGTTCACAGCAACTTTTGAGAAGCAAGCACTTGCCTTTAACATAATATCTCGCAAGCGAGCCTTGGGGGAATTTCGGTCGGAAGAGAGATTGATGGTTGAACAGGCTCTGCTTCAGGAGGAAAAGAGGGCTATATTGGAATTGAGAACAGAATTGGGTTCCCGGGAAAAGGCTGGTCGTGAAGCCCACGAGGCTGAACTACGTATGGTAGCAATGGTTCAAGCACAGCAGGTGTGGACAGATACAAAATCTCATGCCGAAATGATAGCTCGAGGCCCAATAAGAAGGAGTGCGCTTGGGTCCCAAGGCAATGATATTGCAATTGGTCATGACATGTGAGAGCAAGATCGGGCAGGTAACCAAAGTGAGATGTTGAATGGATGGGGAAACAATAGAGAGAGAGATGAGAAGGAGCCATCTGAAGATTTCTTGAATGAGATGAAGCCGCTGATAACGGAGACACAGGCACGCAGAATGGCTGGCGGGAAGTTGGTGAATTTGATTTGAATGCATGGCGACCCTCAACAAAGTGATTGAATCAAAATCCCTGAGCATGAGCGTCTGAATTATGTTTGAATGGAAGATTTCTGAAAAGTCATCCTGGGATCAACCGTCATCTCCAAGTAACATTTCATGAGGGCTGGTAGAAAGCCATGTGAACCATACTTGATTGGACAGATATGAAATTTATGCGTGTACCTTAGTGAAAATGGTTGGAGTACTAAGCATTTTATTGATAAGCATTCAAATTTTCGATCAAATGTGTACCTCGTTTTCTGGAAAAGTGTGGTTTCATTGCGTTCTGGTTTCTGATTTTGCAAGGCATCACAGTTGATCTAGGAGGCACTCGTAATGTGAAGAAATGCATCGAAACCCTTTTTCATGGTTGTAGAAATCATATCACGTGGATGTGTGTCTCTTTCTGTTTATCAGTTGAGGCCATGATATCACGTTACATGAAATTTAGATCTCTTCACTTTTTTTAAAGAGGATAAAGAATGTGTAATAATAAAGAAATAGATATAAAATTAAAAAAATAATAAAAAAATAAATTTTATATATTAAATTATATAAATAAAATTATTAAAGTCAGTGAAAAAATTGTCGGAAAATTCAAATCTAATGTTGAATGTTGCATTTTTAAAGTAACATGTTTTGGGACTAAGTGGACCCCACAGTAGGCCAAGGAGCATGAGCAAAGAACCTTCTCTAGGCTAATAAACAAGTCCATTCATGGTCTTGAGAACAACAAAGGTCTGAATTTATTAACAGTGGGATACCTGTCTTCTAGGGGATCTCCCACCAAAGCAAGTAGGGAATAACCAAGCAACAAGGAGAGATAGCAAAGGTTAGGGACAAGGTATATTACAAGTACGAAAATACATAAAGAGAGTAATAGACATGAATTGGAAAGCAGGGAAACACCATTGGAAACAGACGGAGTGACCGCTTATCAGAGAAAAACGCAAACCAAAAGGAAAAGGTTACGGGAGTATGTACGGATTGTGTTTATATATTTAAGCACTGTAATTCTTACTTAATTTATACTTATTTTTATCATATATAACAAATAAAATTACCTTTATTTATTACTATAACTTTGTAAGAAAAAAAAACTTACACTTTTTGTGTAAAACTTTAACATGAAAACATTCCCTTGTAAATGTTATTTAGCCAATTTCTAAATACTGTAAATTGAAATTTTCTCTTATACAGCTTTTCTCCTTTTAAGTATATGATTGAGTATATAACAATCGGTAAAATAATTGATATAAATTCTTATAATAAGGTATAAATAAATAGATAATATTTTATAAATTAAAAATAATTTATTTTCTTTATTTTTAATCCTAATCATTTATTTATTTTTATTTTATAAAACACATCATAAATTAACAATTCTTGTAGATTACTACACCACACCTTGTTAGAAACTACATAGACCGAACTGATATTTGAATAAAGAAAGATCAGGGCCCATACTGAAATTTGCGGTAAATTCAGGAACTAAAATAGTAATTCAGCCTTAACTTATGCTATAATATAAATTCAACATCTAAACTCAACTAATTTCACAAAAAAATGAATAACTAAATGGAAGGATAAAATCATAGTCTTGAGTCGATAATACGAAGAACTTTTACATCACCTATTTTTATGTTACCATAAGGTATGTATGATATATAATATACTATAAACAACGAAAACAAATGTAACTTTGCCAAATCTCATGGCATGTATGCAATTTACTCCAAATATAACAAAATTAGTCCAGTGAGTTCCAAGACCCCTCCACATTCTTTTGCCATTTGAAATACCTAGTGCTCTGCTGCATGCACACATTGCTCAACCATGGCATACATTCTAAATGATCGAGTAAGCTAATTACAGTTAAAAATAAAGAATGAGGAAGAGAAACCTCTCCAAAATTTGAAACCTAGAAGAAGGCAAAGAAGCAAAGGATTCACAAACTGACAGTTCCTACAAAATATTAGGTAGCTGAGAATCCAATCTCTGCTGCAATTCTTTGATTTTGATAGAAAGTTCTGCCTTCTGCTCCTTGTAGTTCTGAAGCAAGTATTCTTTTCCTTCTATGACCTCCTTCAACTCTCCTACTTGCCTCCTCAGCATCTCAATTCTCTCCTCATCATCCTTTACCTTTTCAGGGATCTCCATAATTTCCCCATCTAGATGCCCATTGGCATGGCCATTTCTATTCTCAACAGGCCAAGCTGTGACCAAGGAAGACTTATCATTGGGGACATGCCCAACACAGTGACCAGCAATTGCCTTCCTCAGCCTTTGAATCTCTCTCTGTGAGTCGAACAAGTCCCTGTTTGCAGCATCAAGCTGCAATTGCAGATGAGAAGAAAGTCCAAACTGTGCATTGAACGAATTTTGCAATTCAGCTATTTGATCTTGCATCTCCAGTATCATATCATCTCTTCTCTTCAGTTGTTGCCGCAGCTTCTGTATGACTTCCCGCTTCGTAAAAATGTCAGAACCAGATTCTGACACACATGGGGAATCTGAGCAGTTTGAATGGTGGAATTGCTTTGAAGGCAATTCAAGACAATCAGGAGAAGATGCCCAAATAACACCATTCTCCTTGCTAAATTCAACAGCAGGAACAGTCACCAAAGGGAGGCGCCCATCAGATTCATTTAGCATCTGGCCATTTGGTGGGCACTTCAGCTCCACTGCGTCTCCAGTTCCTATCAGAAACATATCACATAAAAAAAGTTTATAAGTCAGGCGCAATACCTAACAGATCAACAGATTTATACATTTAGGACTTCCACTATCCTATGAAAAAGGACCATACATAATAGATCGTTACCAAGGGCAAGATACAAGCAATTATGTTGCTCCAAGTCTACAATTAATTAAAAAAAACCAAGTGTAATTTGGAAGACCTTGAACCCTAAATCTAATACATAAGTTAATCTAGATTTGCTTTAAATGTATCAATTAATTTTAAGTTTGCATCCTGTAGCTCTTTGTTGGTAATCTAAATAGATCACATCTCCTGATACCCAGTACAAAGTTTCATCACCACGATTGTAATTACTCTACAACAAACACACAAATCTCCAAGTGAACTTCTGTTTTCTTAAACTCAGTGTTCTGCCAACAGGCCATAAAGGTGCTTACTTTATTAAGAAAAATACAAACAGAAAAGAGTAATATACTAATAGACTTACTAGCTAAAATATGATTTAGACTGTTTGGAACATCTTTCTGACTAGAAAATTCAAAGTGATCATTTTATACTTCCTCATAAGTACAAATAAAAAATGGCTTCTGCACCCAACTTCCAACATCTCCACCACAAGTAATACGTGGGAGTAATTTAAATGATGTAGCATCTGCAGTGGAAATAGAACATACAGAAAGAAGCTGGAAAGCAAATCAGAGAAAAAGAAAGAGTAAAGAGGTGCCTGATGCGCTTTAAAAGCCATCAAGGACTTGTTGGCAGGGCATATGAATGGGATGGAATTAGGCTATAATGGATATTAAAATAGAACCAATATACTATCAAAGGGAAAGAAACAATAGAAAGAACACAGAGAGTGATAGAGAGAAATAAACGAGGAAAAAGGCACTGATAAGCCCCATAAGTCTTGATCAAATCTAATGTAACAGACTACCAAAAGGCCTTCCATGGGCAACTAAAAATTTAAAGGTAATTATATTAATAGAAAAAAATATAAAGAGAAGTGGAACAAAGAATCAACTAGAAGATATATTTAACAACAGATTACTAATTGTCAGCGATTACAAAAATGATACTTGAAGCACAAATTTAAACCTGAAGTGCAACTACAGCAGCCGTGATTATCTTGTGCTAGGGAATATCCATTGGAGTTCAACTTCAAATTGTGATCCACAGATTTCCTCTCATTGGAGGACTTTCCATTTCCTGAACCTGAAGTAAAAAAATAGAGTTAAAATCCACTATAGATCAATGAGTCATCTATTCCATACAAATCACAGAACCTTGTTGAAAATTACCAGCATTCTCAAGCTGCTTTGAATCAAGTGCCTGCTTCAACTTGTAACCCAAACGTATTGATAACGTACTCAATAAAGCACCAGCAGCAATAACAAGCCAATTAGGTCCTTCACCTTGAAAATTGTTTGCCTTCTGACCTCTAGACACCCCATTGAATTGCGGTTTCATTTTAAGAGCTAAAAGAATGGAGTAAGATATTCTGGCTTATCCTGGAAAAGCCTAGAAAAAGTCACCAAACTTTGATTACTACCTGTATGACAAATATTATAGACAAATGGGCCAAACAAAACTGATTAAAAAATATTCAGTTGATGTTGACAATTATACAGCTGGGAAAGGAAATAGATCCCGTAAACCGAAAAGCATACAAACAATTTAATACAAGCAAAAAGATGAGAACCGCAAAACTTAGGTGCTTTTGGTATTACAGAAATTCAAAAATTATATCAAAATAAACAGGTCACATTCCAAAGCTTTAGTAGAATTAAGAGGCTATCCCCAAAATATCCTAGAACTTCAAATAGGAAACATGAATCAACACATGTATTTATGATCGTTAAAAAATAAAAAGAAACACATAAAGTTAACTGTCAATTGAAATATAGACGCCCAGGATAACAGCCAGCTATTGGTATAATAAAAAGCATAATGGCTACTTTTCAATCAAAAAAACCTCACCTACTTGCATCAATTTAATGGCCCACCCTTGTTTCACTTTACTTTAAAAATGACCAACATTCAGTCCTATTAGCCAATTTTCTGTCATTTCTAGCTTTCTAATCCAATTAATTACTTTCTACATTTGCATTTTCTGACAGCTAGTACCTAAATAGCTAGGAGTATAATTGTTTATAACCCATATTTTCCATTTAATACATATGACAGACTGGCAACCACAAAATGATAGTATACTTAGGTACTGTTTATCCAACATTTAGCCCTCCGAACAATGAATTCTTCTTTATCCCCTCTCTAGTGGGAAGTGTCCATTCTTCTATTTTTCCCCAATCCCTGACGTCTCCACGTCCTCCCTCCAATTTTACCTACTGCTCAATCTATTGAGTAAGCTTCCAAATTTTATATCATTTTCTTTTCTTCGTATGTACTTGAAAATTCGTATTCTTAGAAAAATGACTCAAGGGGTAAAATTATTATGTTTAGGGGGCAAAAAAATAAAGAAGCAATCACCCAGAAACTAAAATCAGAAAGTAGCAGAATCCATAAAAAGAGAAAGACAGAACCTGGGGGAAGCCGGAGCTCTAAAACCGCAAGCCACCGTCGACGTAGGCCAAGATGAAAACGGCGCTGAGATGGCGGCAGAGGAAGGTAGACTGAAAGAGAGAGGCAGGAGGGTGAGTTGAGAAGAGGGAAAAAATTAAGAGAAAAAACAACAAAGGAAGGATTTTGAAGATGGAAGAGTGGAGGGAGTGCAGTGGGGTAGTGGCAGAAGGCAGCGGTGGTTGAAAGGAAGATGGCGGAAAGTGAGGAGTGAATGACGTGCGCCAACGAACTGAGCCAGGAGCAAGTCACACTGGGGAAGCCGGGAGGCCTACAAAAACAAGAAAGAGAGAGAGAGAGAGAAAAGAGAGGGTTCCCTTACTAAAAGAAAAGGGTGAAAAAGTAATATTGATTTGACTGGAAAAAAAGGAGTTACAATTAGAGACATTAATGCAAAATAATGTTATATGTTACTAAACAAATAATGTTATATATACTTACAAATGTATAGTATAATAAATATTATTGAATAGAAAATAAATTTTACATTTTATATAATTTTATGCTAAAGAATGACAATAGCGCACCCATAAAATTTAGAATATAAAAGCTTTTTAGAATTTCAACTTAATGAACAGTCCTCTCAAAAAAAAAGAAAAAACTTTATGAAAGAATATAATAAAATGTTATAAACCTTTTGAACAAATTGCTCTAAAAAAACTACCTATTAAGAGGAAAGAATATAAAGTTTTAATAATTCAGTCAAATATCTCATATTATTATTTAATATGAGGCTAAATAAATTATGACATCCCCTATTGCTCAATATAAGACTAAATAAATCTGATAAATTTTACCTAACAAAAAATTGTTGCCAACAATTGAAAAATATTTTAAGCCAACAAACTAAAGTATTTTACATGAAGAGAAGTTCTTCCATTAATAGGTCTAAAAAATGATAATTGAGTTCTTGGATGCACTTGAATGAAAAGTTTATTATACTAATTATCTAGCTTATAGATTTGCATAACATTTTGTATATGGACTTTCTTTTTTTACCTCAATAAATTTTGTTTTGTTTCCTTTCTTTTATTTAAAAGAATTTAATTTTATCAGAGAAAAACAAATATTAAAATTATTTATATATTAGAGAGACTAGTTAACCATGGACAATTTATTTTATTTTATGTGTCAAAGAAAGGATAGTAGTGCTACAACTACAGAGAGGCTCATCTACATATGGAATGGCCACATTGTGTGGCAAAGGGTAACCCAGCATCTTTTATTTCCTCCACCCAGTTTGACTCCTGGACCCTTCTCAGTAGATGGGCAGAAACATAAGGTAATTATTGGCAATTAAAATCATTTAATGCCATGCAATAAACTTCAATAAAAATATTACCCAATTGATTAATGCAACGCCTCTAATAAGTTGTGAAAGGAAAACGCCTTTTGTTTACCATATACGTGTGTCATTTAAAGATAATGCTTAAGAATTAATAATGCTATTAAATTTAAATATTTATTTATTGTCTTAAATAAAAAAATTTAAACAAGAGAAAGAAATAAATTTAATTAAACATTTAATACAGATAGTAATTTTGGTGAGAATAAAATAAATTAGTGGTTTTAGTTTTGAAAAAAAAATAACTCTAAAATTATAGAGTGTAGCATGTCATCTATAATGTTCTTCCCCTTAGGAAAATGTTAGGTGCATGTGGAGTGGTTGCACTCTTTGTACACCTTTAAGAAGAAAATTTGAAATAAGTAAAAAAAAAAAAAAGAAAAAAATTTGAAAGAATATGCAAGCTTTATATAAAACTTCTATATACATGTATGAGCTAAGACTTTTACTAATTTTTTATTCACGTGATTAAATCACTTTAGGTCTTGAATTTTCCTCATTTTTTTAATAAATAATATGCCAACCTTTTTTTTGCTAGTTCATTCATTTATACTTTTATATGAAATTAAAAAAAAAAATAACTTGTCTGTCTAGTGACTCTGCCATTATTCATCAATATATTTTATAAGAAATAGCTACAATTTAGTAACTCGGCTACAATCTTCGTTTTTTTTCTTTTTTTTTTTTTTTTGAAAAAAAGAGGAAAGCAAAACTACACAAAACTCTTGTACTTTAATTGCAAAGCAGTTAACATCAAACCAAAAGTAAACAGCTTTGGAAATATAATGGTTCTTTATTCCATTCGTCCAATTTTCTTTTGTAAAGCACTTTATCAATTAGGCTTCCCCGTTAATTTGACATAAAAAAACCTACCCAATTAGATTAATTTTTTAAAAAAAATGAATAATTGGGTTACGTAATGCACCCATACCATGCCAGTAATTTTCTGCTTTATTTGGCATATTGTGAGTTGAATGCAAGAAATGATGGTACATACATTTTTTTTTTTTTACATAATGTGTACGTTTATTTAAACAAAAATAATGAGAGAGAAAAAAGAAACATTGTAAAGAGAATGTACTGATAGTAACATACGTGTGTATCACAATTCCTTGAATGCATACTTAGTAAACCAAAATAAGCAACAGTGCAACAGTGGAATGAGAACAACACCATTTGTAGTCTCTACTTCAAAAATTGGAAAAAAAAAAGTAAAAAATAGATATAATAGTGGCAAGAATTCAAGAAGAAAAAAATAAAAACTACGGCAGGTGCATAAATGTTATGATAATGTTATTATTATTTGTAACGAAAATTTTGTAATTAATCTCTCGCGCCAAGGTTTCTGACGTTGGATTGTTGATTTTGCTATCCTTATCATGTTAAATCTTACACTGCTGGTGACATTAGAATAATGAAAATAGAAACAAAGGAGTATGACAGATTGTAAATATAGGAGACGTTTGTTTGGAAACTAACGTTGAATACAAGTTGCATTTGAAAAATGTCGGACATGTTCTGAAAATTTGTCTTAGCTTGATTTGAATGAAGGTACTTAGATGTAGAAGGCAGTCAAAACTTCATTAGCAATGGTAAATGGGGACTCACCAAGAGGTCTCTAGTGGTAGCAAAGGAAGAAATGAAGGTTTCTTATGCATCCACTATTGGCAATTTGATGTGTAATATGGCATGTACAAAAGTAGATATTGCTCATTCGGTTGGGTTTTTAAGTTGTTATCTTTCAAATTTTGATAGAAAACGCTAGCAAGTAAAGAAATTGATACATAGGTATCCTATAGATACTTATAAAATATATATTTTGGAAATGGCAAACCTATTTTTAATGGCTACACAAATAGTGCACGCACACACACACACATATCTAGTGATGTTAATTTTAGGAAGAGATATACTTCTAAGTACTTGATGTTTCCTATGTTGGGTTTCCCTTTTATGTGAAGATGACCCAATTAATCTATGTACCTACTTTGACCTTTTAAGTAATTATAGATGGATGCTATTTTAGTCTTTATCTAAGTTTAGTAGAAAACTTTTGACTCCCCTCTCATTAGAAAATTAATCATACACTACTTTGTCTCTAAGATTTGAAAGAGAGAGAGAGAGAAAAAGGAAAAGAGAAAAGTCACAAAAGTGCATAATTTTTTTCTTAAGCAATTTTCTTAAATTTGCTATTCTAAAGACGTTCACTATTGATCATGTTAAAATTTTGTGAAATTGTTTACGATGCAAGGTTCTTTATTTTGAATTATTTGAGATCTAATTTCATAGTTTCTAGAACTAATTCTAAATTTACAAATTTTTATTTTGTTTCAATAACTTTTTTTTCATTAAATTTGAGTTATTTGTTACTTTATTGTTATAAATGGTTATTGTTAATGTATTAATGATGTAACGCCTCTAGTTTTACTATAGAAAATACTGTTTCTATTCATTATTATTGTTAATAGTAGAAGATTTATTTAGACTAAGTTCCCATGATCAACATTCTAAAAGTCTTCTATGTCAAAAATCTTAATACCCATTGAAAAATAATTTTAATTCTTAGCTATTGTATTTTGTGAATGAGTAATACTAGTGTTACGTCCTTAAGCATACTTTATATACGTTGGTCAAATTTTTTTTGAAAAAATAGGGATGAACAGTACACATGCACTGTTTACTCCTCAGTTTTTCAAAAAAAATTTGACTAACATAAGAGAACGTATGCTTAGGGATGTATGTATAGCAACACTCTTTGTGATTTGGGTCATTGGGTTGTTCCACAGTTTACTCCATTTTCCCCAGCACTTTATGGGGGAGCAATTCACGGTAATATAAATTAAAGAAGTGCACTGTTTTGTCTTGCAATGAGGTCTAAGTATATTGCTATTATAAAAGTTTTTAAGAAACTTTTATAAGTAAAACCTGTGTCTTAAGTTGGGTCTCAATCAAGAAAATTATGTTTTCTAATGTAACTGACTAACAGTCAAAGCGTTAGCTATTGAACGCAGCTAGAAATTTGACATTTCAGTTCAAGTCAAAGCACCTTGAAGCATGGTCTTATTGGATAAGGGAAGCACTCTAGATGGTGTGATCCAATCCTTGAGAAAATTTATGCCGACAACAATGGTTTGGATATGAAGACATGGATTTTGTCCACTAAAAACTGAATTACTTGTAGAGAAAAAGCGGCTGAGTAGTACCCGACATTGGTTAAGAATGGGAGATTTGTATGGTGGTCACCTTTTATGTGGAGTTATGATTGATTTAAATTTTGTGCATAATAAAAAATTATTTAAAAATTTTATTTATTTTAATATTTTTTTAAAAAATTAATTTTCGCCTATTATAAAAAGAGCTTTCTTAAAGCAACAAGTGAAGAAAGAGGTAGCAAACCTTCCAACAAAAAGGGAAGGGGAAGGGCCGTTGTCTTGATGTGTGTAAAGCCCATGAGGTGTGCAACGCGATGCCGTGCAGAGAAGACCAATACGGAAAGCAAATCTTTCCTTGTAATGCCGCGTCCCGACACACAGGAAGAAGGAAAAAATGTCTCGGCTCCTTCAACCACATCATTATACCATTGAACTTCCTCTGCTTTTTCTTTTTTTCATAACTTGGGTTTGCTTTTCTTGGTGTCCAGAGTTTGATGTGACTTGTTCATTGTTTTTCCTTTTTCTTTTTTTGACATTAGTTAAAATACACTCCTAGTTAGTTTATACTTCTAGTGAATTTTATTTGTTCAAATGTGATAATGAGATTTGGACTCTTCTTTGAAACTCAAACTCATTCTAGCTCATTTCTTTTAACAGTAGTGGAGCTAAAACTAAAGTGATCAAGGTTATGAGAATAAAATAGTAACATATATAAGAAGAAACACATATGAGAATAAAAATAAGGTAATTGGGAAAAATTATTCAAATATTTTATTTTTTTAATTAAAATTTATATTATATAAGATTTAGATAATTAAATTTAAAAATTAAATTTTAAAACTTAATAAATAAATAATTCTGTTAAATATGTAAACAAAAATATTTTCTAATTTATATTTAATAATTTAATCTTTTAAAATAACTAATTCATTAAGAAATCTAATTTTTCAAAACTTACACAGAAGGAAGGACAGAAAGCATGGGCCACTGGGCCCGGCCCACCCATAGCTCCGCCTACATCCTTCCATACTGCTTAGCATACGTTCGATAGACGAGTAGTATGAGTTTCAGAATGTAGGCAAGAACATGTAAATGATTTTATTTTTCTAGAAACAATTTATATATAAAATCTGGAGCATAAATTTAGGAGAAGAGCAATTTGGGTTTCAGATTGGAACGTATTGACAACCTTTTTTTTTTTCTTTCTTTTTTAATTCAAAGCTTTCTTGAGTATTGATTTGATCCTATTGAATGGACCATCAAAATTCTAAACCAATCCACCCAATCCTTTGGCCCTTCCCCAATCACTTATATGACCTTAATTTTGAGTAAAATAAAAAATGTAAAAATCATAACTTAGAATTTGCTCAGAATCAAGAAATGTAATCCAAGATTATAGGCTATAGTTACAATGCCGTTGTTTATATATATAACACATCAAATATCACCTAAGCAATATATACGAAAAAAATCTTGATTACGTGTGGCTTGAACCCTTCTTCCTAGGAAAGCCTCTCGTCTCTCGGAGTCTCTCCCATCGCCAGCAACCAGTGCCATTCTTGAACCCATGGCCGCAGAATCCAATCTCAGTTCTACAAATCCTCATTGCGAAATCCCTCTTCGCCGCGGAAGAGGGATTCTGCGAGCTGATGATGAAACAATTCGCAAAAGCTATAGGAAACTGGCTCTTACACTCCACCCTGATAAAAACAAATCAGTAGGTGCGGATGGGTGAGCCACAGATCGAGAGAAATTGCAGAAGAAGTTGTATAAAGAGCAAGTTTTAAAATCAGTAGTCAGCTTACTTTCAGAAAAATCAGAGCGCTCAGGCATCTCCTCATGTTATTGGATATGCTTTGGTTTGGCCTCACCACGTAGCTAATCAAGTCAAGTCATGAAGAAAACAAAAAGGTATGTTTGAAATGTGCAAGATAGCTTCACTTTCTGTCTGTGAAAAACACAAACAGTACCCGGACATTTATTTCCTGTTCTTGTTTTTCTCCCCTCTAATTTTCATTTTGGTCTGAAGAGAGAGTATTTAAACTTAATTGGTAAGCCTTCCGTATCAGTGAGTCAATGGTTTCTTTGATTTCTTCAATACTGATAGTTGGAAGGATAGAGACCACACGACTGCTGCTCAACCTGATCCTGCTCCAACGTCTCCTGTGTCATTGAAACAGACGTTTTAGACCATGAGTAGTTTCTGCAGGACACAGTTTGAGTACCATGAAGTTTATCTCAACTACAATCTTATTTGCCCCTGTTGCCAGAAGCCCTTTTGGCTTTTGAGGCACTACCCCCGCCTATATAGAACAATTTTTCATCCAATTCAAGAATTCCTCAAATTCAGCGACAAAAGTCCAATTCAACCAGAATGGTGAGAAACTCTTATGTTTCAGGAAGGTTGCCGACTTCTGCCTTTATCTCATCAGGCACAGTATTTGGGTCAGGTCCTTTCTCCATGCCTCTTTGTTCTATATGATCTGAAGAGGGATTCTGCGGCTTGGATTTATAGAACTGAGATTTGAGCGAAGAAGGATTCTGTGGCCAGGGATTTCGCAGCGATGGGTTCAAGAATGGCATAGTTGCCGGCAATGGAGAGGGGTCTGTGAGACAAAGGGCCAAACTTGGGGAGAAGGGTTCAAGCTACATTATTAAAATTTTTTCACATCTATCGCTTGAGTGGTATTTATCGTATTACATATACATATAGACAATACTATTATAACAATATGCGATAATTTGAACCTAAGACAAAAGAGGTAAAAACTATAAAAATCCATTTAGATTGTCTTAAACAATAAGAACTAATTTGAAAACTCAACTTAATTATATAAAAACTTGTAAAATAATTTAATCTTCATTTTAAAATATTGTTCCGAATTTGTGTGATAAATGAATTGGGGAGAAGGGTTCAAACTATATCATCAAGATTTGTTCACATCTATTGCTAAAGTGATATTTAACATGTCATGTATATATATAAATAATAGTATTATAATAATCTATAATGACATTGACCTAAGCCATAAGTAACAGAAATTATAGGGATTTGTTAAGACAATTTTAAATATGTTTTGAATTTTTTTTGTGATAAATAACTTATCACTCATGCTGTTAAAAAAAAGAAAAAAAAAACTTACCTTCACTTATTCAACTGAATAGAAAAATGATGAACATTGGATATCAAAGAAGAAAATGATTAACATTAATATTCTTTGCTAAAATTTTCTACATTGTCTCATCCATCTGAATAAGTTTCATGATATACTATGATTACTTCCTTCTACTCGCAAGACAAATAAAATATCAAAAGAGCTTGTATCATTAATGCATTTCCCTGCTGCTAAAAGCACCACATCCCCCTTCCCTCTTCTTCTTATTTTCATTTCATAACTATCAGAAACAAGAGATACTTGCATTCCAAATTTCATGCTATCCAGATTTGTAGCTTCCACTACTCATTCCGGCTTTCGACATGTAATGATGGCAAATTTAATTAGATCCTTCTTGTATCCTTTTATCATCAATGGCATAGCCAAAGCTCCCTTTATGGTTTTCAGTCCTGCCCAACATAATAATGATCTACAAATCAAGAACTTGAGTGAGCAAATTCAAGGTCAGCCTTTTTAGCAGTAGATATTGTTTCTTTTGACCTGTTGAGAAAAGATTTGTGCACTATAGCAGCTTACTGTAGCAAGAAATAATGATTCTTCTTCACTTCCCAGTCTTGCAAGACACATAGGTTGTATAGTTTAAGGAAAAAAACAAAGCAATGTAAGTTGGAGCTACTAAACTATCACAAAATGGCTCATGAGTCATTTGATTTTGTGGTCTCACAGTTTAGTTTAGGAGAACCAATATATTTAATGATTCAAATTCTTTGAAATGAGTATTTAGCAAGATTCAGTTTGTGGGAATAACAGGACTAAAAGCAAAACTCAGCCAGATGATTTTCAATCCATAAGCAAAGCTTGATGAAGCTAAAGCTTTTCTCATCAGTAATCACTAATTAGGCATTAAAGTGAATGCTTGATTTATATACAGGCCAAGCCAACATCAAGGGTATGCTTGTAGGAGTGAAAATGGAAGTTAAGAGGAGGATGGATTGACAATTTGCAATGCATGTACTTTCATTTTTAATCCTACCAGCCGCAACCTAACTCTCATCAAGAAGTTTGAACCACGTGTGTTCTAATAAGATAACTTTCTGGTAAGTAGTGCTTAATATGTTGCATCTCAAGCAATTTGATTTGCTGAGCATGCAGCAGACCAACTACTTTCTTAGCAACAGAGGTAATTATCAACGACAAGAGATTGAATTCTGGCAGAAGAAGGGAGGTTCTTTTTCTTTGTGCCAATAGGGATGTTAAACTTACCACTGCGCAAGAGTGATGTAAGGCCCTTCCATGTCAAAGCTGATCGTATTACTGCTGGCCAAAAAGGAGCAACAAAGGAAGACCAATCTGCTGACTTGACATCCTGCCATATCAATTAAGCATGTTTTTCAAATACCCATAGGGATTGGATTCATATTGAGCAGAGGACAGGTTATCTCCACCAAAACTTTGTAACTTGTGACAGAGTAAGTAACCTCTTGACTCAATCAGTGAGTTTCAGCCATTTGAGTAGAGTAAACTACCTGGAGTGAGAGAGACTCGAGCAATCTGACATAATCGGAAGTCGAGCACCAGGCTGGAAGATAATATGCATCACAGATCTTCTTCAAGAGATTTTCCTCCCATGGCTTTAGAGATTCTTCAGCAGGGCCAAGATCCCTGTGGCACCATGTTACTATTACTATTGTGGCACCCGGTGCTGCCACTCGAGCTAACTCACCAACAAACTGTAAGTTGTGTAAAGCGAGGAAACTGAGACAAGAATACCAACAAACAGAATAGAAAAAACATCAAACATACCGTACAAAGGCATTACTTCACTGTTCATGTAGCGTTAACAATTGAACATAAGAAATGGCTACAATCAGAACTGGTACTGCCAGAGAGAAAGAAACCTTTTTTTTATCAGGCATATGTTCTCCACTCTCCATGGACCACACCAAATCAAACTGCCCGTTAGGGAATGGTTGCTCTAACGCGTCTGCTACTTGAAAGGAAACCTGCTATTACAAAAATGTAAAGCCAAGTTTGGGCTAAATGTGGACAGATTCTAAAAGATATTTAATGCCTTGGTGATGCTTTCTTTGATTTTGTAATACCAATTTCCAGCAACAAAGCATAATTTGCTGAAAAAAGAAAGAGAAAACAATGCAAACACAGACCTTGTCAGCTAATCCTTGAGCAGCTGCCAGAGCATTTGCTCTCTCAGCTTGAACAGGACTTAGGGTGATGCCTACGCTTCTTGCCCCAAATTTCTTTGCCATATATCTTGAGCTGCCTCCTATGCCGCAACCAACATCAACTATACTCTTGGGCCATTTCGTTGGGTCCTCTGGCATTCAGAGACAAATTTGGGAGTTACTAGCATAGTGTTACAAGCTCATCTTCATTCCAAGACAACAAGAAACAGAATTCTGCTCTCAGAACCCAAATTCCAGTTATTTGGTTATATATAATCTCTAGACATTACAACCCATAGAAATATATATATATATATATATATATGTATGTATATAGACACACACACGCTCTCTAAACATACTCATACCTTGAAGTTTGAATTTTAATTTCCACATGACAGAAACAAAATGAAAGATCGAAATACTACATAAATGGATGATGTATTTTGCATTCCTTACAAGCTTACGCCATCACTAAGTTGTTAGTTGTCCCACAACACAACTATTTCCGTGCACTGCATCTGCAAAGTGCTTCAGAGGAGAATACTATAATTCACGAATTCGTTAAAAGCTCAAAGCTTATAATTTTCATTGTTCCACTACCGAACGCACTTTAATCTCTACTGGGTATCTTCCCTTTGTTCCTAAGGGATGAGTTCATGAATGAAATAATGATGTTTACATGATCAGAACGACCTTAACGTATGAGGAGAGAATCTTAGCAGAGTACCAGAAACGCCAGCGAATCGAAGGGCCTCTTCGATCATTCGAAACTGAGCAGTCCGGTGGTCCGAAACGGAAACTGTGGAAGCCGGGTCGTAAAAGCCGTGGTGCATATGGTCGCCCCAAATGTCCTCCCATATCCCAGAGGACTCGTCATAGAACTCAGCGATGCCCTTCTGCAGAAGCCCTTCCTCCTTCACTCTCTGCAGCTCCATTTGCCGAGTGCTTGACGATACGCGAATGGACCTCCCCGCCCGGAATCCGATTCTACTGCCGTTGGCGAAGTTTGTGAGCTGTGTAGACGCGAGTTGAGCCGTGAGTGTGAGACAAAAAGGCGTGACTGGTGATGCTGGTGCTGGTCATGACCCACCGCCAGAGAAGGGCCGACATACCCATTGTCCAACAGTGACATGTTTTTGAATAATATTTAAGTAATCTTTATTATAAATACAGTTATTTAATTTAATTAAAAAATAAATTCATATAACTTATTTATTTTAAACTAAATAAAACTCTTATTTTTAATAATTTATTATACTTTTATACTCATATAATTTATTTTTAATAATATTCGATTCATAATTTTATATAAGCAAAAGTAATAATATATATATAGTTTCTACATATTAATTACATAATTTCTTGCCTTCTCCTTTTTTTTTTCTGTTATGATTATATTTTTTTACTCAAGGTGTAATATTCATCGAATATATTAAAATAAATTTTATTTTTAATAAAAGTTTAAATTGAAATTTATTATATTAAAAATTAAACCACTCAACTTTTAGGTACAAATTTTTAATAGAAGAAAATAAAAAAATAAATAATAAAAAAATTTATATATTAAATTTTTTAAAAAATAAAATCAAAAATTATTAAAATCAAAAAATTAAAAAATTCAAATTCCAATTTTTATTAGTTCCATTGACAGCAAAAAATTTACTTTTATTATTGGTCTGTTCTCTTCCAGACTTAGGATATTATACTATATTATACATTATTTTTATAACATAAAATAATTTTATTAAATTTTATATAGTAAAATGTAATAATTATTAAAACAGTTATATTTAATTTTTTAGATTATTGTATTCTTAAACAAATTTTTTATATTATATAAGAAAATTTATTCTTATTAAATTTAAAAAAAATTATTTAAATTTATTAAATTTTATAAATTTAACAACTTATATTATTTTCAATAAAATATTTATAAAATTCAATTTATAAGAACAAAAAGAATTATATTTCTTCAAAATATATTAATAATTAGAAAAATTATCTATTTGAGATAAGAAAGATTGTTTCTAAAATTTTGTTATTATATTCCATCCTATATTCTTCTATATCAATTGAGGAGTATGGGGGTTTTGATTTCTCTATTATTTTGGAAAACATTATTTAACTTTTTAACTTTTTAATTGAATAATTTTTACCCTTAAGTTTTACAACTGACACATAATCATTTATGAATAACCAAAATTCTCAAATTTGACATGTACATGTACTTTACCTTATAATGTAATAATGTTTTCACAATGTTCAATCTTTACAATGATTATAGAGTTTAACTTTATTAACTCTTCATTATAGTGATAATTTAATAAATAAATTATATGTAGTAAACAAAATAAATTACATGTTATTACTAACAAATTAGGTTTAACTAATAAATAAAAATTTCATAAATTTAAAAATTAAAAAAAATAAATTACTATTTAAAAAAGGTGATAAAACCATAAATACCCATATTCCTATTATTATGATATAAACCAGCAGGCTGTCACTTTATGTAAGCTAGGGACATGGCAGGGGTCCCACTGTAGTATAATTTGATCTGACTGTCACTGTTTATTTTCACGAGTTTCAAATTAAAAAAAATTGTCCGTATGTGGGATTTGCTGTTCAAACATGTACGATTTGAATTTTTGTCTTTATATTTTTTAATTTTAATAATTATTTATCTATTTTTTAATTTATATTAAAATATATTTTATAAAATATATTTATAATTTTATAATTATTTTTATAATTTTATATTTATATTTATTTTCTTTTATTTTTAAATCTCCATAGGCAGAGGTTAACATATCTGCTACCATTTCCTACTTGTCGCGTGTAGCATTTATTATTGAAATTTCCTTCTTTCATTTCCGTCCTTGAGCATTAATTTGTAGCATTAAATTTGAATTAAATTTTAAATAATTTATTTAAATACTTAAATTCACTCGTATTGAATCAGTTATCCTTTAATTTTTTGTAATGATATTTGCATGGGAATATCTTTAATAAGCTACAATCTTTTTTTATGTAAATATAAATAAGCTATAAGAAAAATTATTTGTGCATAAAAATTTTGTGTAAAATTTTTACATAAAAATATTTTTACTCTTAATTTTTTGTTTGGTATTTTTGGTCCACTCAATTAGTAAGTGTGGCATTAATATATTACACCATTCATTTCAAATTAATGGTCAATTTTAGAATTTTTTTTTATTTTTTTATGATTACTTTCTTAAAATTAGAACTGTATTGAATTTGTTTTCTAACTTTGCCTTAATTATTTTCTTATTTTTATTAAATACTTAATTAAAAAATTCTTATACAAAAAATTGTTAAATAAAAAAATTATAATTTTTTTAATTATTTTTTAATTCATGTACATGCTTAATAAACCATAAATATTTTAAAAATGGGGCGAGAATTGTTTTAGTGAAGTGAAGCTCGTTGGATTTTTTAGGAAAAGTTTTTCTATCACTATACCTATCTATTTTATTTTAAATTATAGTATATATTTAATTTGTTAATATTTTTAATTATTAAAAAACATTTTATAGTATTACAAGAATACTTATCTCTTTTATTTAAAATAAAAATATATATTTAATTTTTAATTTAACAAATGATTATTATTTAAAAAATAAAACGTGTAGTTCATTTTCAATAATTGACATAGATATTCCGATATTACTGAAAATTCTTTCTTTTTTCAGATGTAGCTATGCCCCAGGTGCGTAGTCAAAGTTTTTCATACGTGAATAAACGTGTAGGCTTTTGATTGGATTCAACTTTGCCATTTCTGCCTTATCTTATTCTGCGCTCATCATCAATCTCTTTCCCAATTTGGAGCAAATACAATGTAACCAAATGAAGATGTTAGGTCCACTTAAAAGGACAACCAATAATGGCACCGAAAGAGTTTTTCGGTTTGAAGTCGGGTTCATTGAAGCTGCAGATTGAAGTCGGGTTCATTGAAGTGGTTCTCGAAAATTAGTGGTCTTGGTTGTTCCAGTTCCTGCGCCTTATCCTCTTCTTTGTTGATCTCATCTTACAAGGTACACTATGTTTTGGTTTGGCTGGTAGAATAGTGGTCCCATTTTCAGACATGTGCCCTTGTTTAATAATTCTGCAAACAATGGAGGGACCAGATATGTTTAATGAACCCTTTGGCTGTTGGAATAAGTTAGACATGTGCCCTTGTTTAATAATAAAATATGCAAACAAATGGAGGGACTAGACATGCACTCAGACGCGTGTTTTCCAACTCCCACTATCCTTTTTGTTGTGGTCCCTCCATCGATTATGAAAATGATATTATTTTTGACATAATGTGAATATGTTTGTTGCAATTGCATTAAAGAGGCACCTCACTGAAAATGGCTGTTGCAACTGCATTAAAGAGGCACGTGAAGTCTGTTGCCCAATCTTTGACTTCAAGGATTCACCAGGTGATGTAGATTCTGATCCCAGCCTTCGATTTGGACTAGCCCCTCAGCTTTCTAATTAGCTTGGGTTGCATTTGGCTTGCAATACGGTGGGAGAAAAGGGAAAAAAAAAACTTAGATCCTTCCCTTGGCAAAGAACTTTTCACATTGCTTGAATCTTAACAGCATTAGTGACAGCAGTATACTAAAAATTGTAGTTGACTACTTGTTTTAGTATGCACTCTGGGATTACTGTGCTTAACCAGAATCTATTCAGGTTGACTTCAGCTCAGATGAGGAGCAGCTGAGCAGTATTTCTTGGTGCAATATTGGTTCCTGGGCCTTTTATCAGGCTTGTCAGTCTTCTAGAAAATTTATGTTGCTGCTAAATATATTCTAGCTGAGTGCAGGCATTTTGGATTGTTTGGTTCTTTCTCAAGCTTAGAAGTCTTTGTCATGTCCCTTTCAGTTATGTTGTTCTATATTATGGCAGATACAATATCTGCCTTATTGAATTAATGAACTTTCCTGTTATTTATTTTGCTTTTGCATAGTTGCATGTCATCTGTGGTCAACCATGCTGATTTTGCCTTTTGATATTACTGATCTGAGGTTGCCGTGGATTTGTTTTTATTAATGATGCTTTGCAATCATTTAGGTATATCCAAATATGAGGTCAGCATTCATTGATATAGTCACACAACTCGTGGCTTCCAAGGCTTGTATGCTGGATAATAGCCTAAGCTTTGTCCAAAACTTCTGATCTTGATTTAATGCCACTGTATTATAGATATCTCATAGTGTTGATTTGTTGTAATTCTGTCCCCATCTTTTGTATTAGCATTTAGCAATTCTTTTTCTATGTGTTTTGCATTTTATCTGGTACCGATTTCATGTAATGGTTGCGTGATATTTTGATGACTTAGTATCAAGCTCAACTTCAAAAGAATTTGATGTATTTAGCTGCAATTGCTGATGCGCAGCCACCAGCACCAGCAATGCCTTCACCACCTTGGTTCTTATGTATAAATCACTTGCAGATGGCCCCACATCCTGCTATGCAACCATGATACTATATACAACATCCTCAGGCTGCAGCAATGGCACAACAGTAGCAACTACACCAGCAGGTTATCCAAGGGCCAAGGGGAATGAGACCTAGAGGGATCAATAATGGCATGCATCCAATGCATATTTATTATTTGGTTTTAAGAATTCACATTCATGTTGACACTGTCTTGTCAACAAATCTATGCCAAACTAATTATGAACACCTCAATTTTATATTTTCTATCTAATCTATAGAGTCCTATATTCATTGCTTTTACTTAGTGTTCATGATTTGGATTTGCTGGTCTGCTCTCTAATTGCATCATCTCTATAAATTTGTGATGTGGCTGTGTTATAGATATAGTTACAATTACGATCCAGAATGACTAGAATGTGAATTATTCAATCTTGAAATAGAATTTGATCTTCTTTTTAGCCGAAACTTGGTGACTGGTATGAATATTTGCAGCATTTTAGATATCAGCATTTTGGATATCAGCATTAAAGACTATGAAATGGATGCAAAGTTAATTTACAGCATACCATATGCTGGTACAGAACATCAATCCATTGCTTTAGCTCCTAATCCCATTTTCTTTTTCTTTTTTTGACCTGAAAACAAAATCAAAGAAGATTACATACGGGTGCTATACCAGACTTGTCCAAGCGTATCCTCCTGAAAAATAGCCTCAACTTCTACTGGAGAAGTATTCAGAATTTTTAAAGTAATATCTTGGCCTACATATCTAAAAGCAAAAAAAATCAGCTACTTGATTAGCTTCTCGATTCACCATCTGTATAATGACCTCCCAATCTCTGCTCATCCAGTCCTGAATAAGGTCAACAAGCTGCTGAACATGCATATTCTTCTGAATTGTGCCATACACCAGCTCCACAGAATCTGATTCTAATATAATTTTCTTCATGCCTTGACTCCAAGCTACCTGCAAGCCCTTAAATATTGCGCAAAGCTCTGCCTGGAATGAAGAGCAACTGCCAACCCCTGAGGTCAATCCCAGAATGAATTGGCTCAGATAACGCTCCATAACAAGCTTCTTGCCTTTTTGTTTTGCATGCACTGTCCACATAAATTCAACTGGGTTTGCAAAAGTACACTATAGGCACAAGGATTAAAAGCCAGACTTCCCAGTTAACTTCGTACACTAAAGTACAAAGTACAAAGATTTAGAGACAACTAACCAAATATCATTAATTGCAAATCATAAATACTAACATTTTGAACAAAAAGAGTTAAGTCAACTAATACAACTAATAGAAAATAAACAGAATTTCCCATATAAAATTGGAGACAACAATAACAACGAGAACAATTTCACCAACAGTTTATTTTTTGTACAATTTAAGCAAGTGGGTGCATCTGCTCATTCAAAAAAATCACAATAAATTTTTTTTTTTTTTTTTTTTTGTAGTTAACACACTCAAAAAACTTTCTTCTAGGGTTTCTTCTTATCCCAAATATTCGCAACACAGCTTTCAAGCCACAGTTACAATACTTAAATTCAGACCACCCTATGGAAGACAAAGATGATGAAGGACTAGACAACATGCTCCCACACACACACAAATCCTTCCCACCCCCACCCATGTTTAAATTCCACCCCTTTAGTACCCACGCTAGTTGCTGCTGCTGCCTCCTTCTAATCTCGTCAATGCTACTTTGTTATGATAGGATGAGCTTGCGAAGAACAAGATGAAGACGTAATCAAAAGGGCTTGATATAAATGGATGACACTCATCATTTAATTCTCCTTTTGCTGTGACATTTGCGAAGAAGAAGACGATTAGGCCATCTTCAATCTTTAGTCTCCAACTTTGTTAGGGCTCGATGGTGTTCGATCTTTTGTGACAAAGGGGATTTACAAAACGATGCTATTTTGGGTAGGATTTATTGCTCAAAATGGTGCTGTTTTGTTATGGCTACTGGGAAAAAAATAGACACATTAGCATATCCCACATAATTACGCTAATGTGTCCAATTTATTTGCACATAAGCTTGACACATCATCAATAATTGCCATATTAGTAGATTACTTTACACCATCAACTTTGAACTAATAGAAGGAGTTATTAGAATTTATTTTAATTTTTGGAGGATTTAATTAAAAAATTTTAATAATTAATGATTAAAATAAAAGTCTCTTAATTTGTGAGGTATCAAAATAAGGTTCTAAAAGATTTGGATGGTTGAGTTTGGTTGAAATGATTAAGTTAAACATGGTAAAACCTTGCCACAGGACTTTGAAGTTTGATTTTAAAATCAGAAATCTCAATCCCTTTTGCTGTTAATCTTAAAGAGTGCAACAACCCATGACTGAAAACTAGCTTTAGTAGATAAATTACTTGAAGTGCATTTTGATTCAATCTAGTTGTGCTGATACTAAGTTTATTGCCTTCAATGGACGTTGTTTGTACTTCAGTGCTATCAGAAAGTTGGGTTAATATGTCACTACAAGAATATAATTATTCTGCGCCGGAAGAAAATTTTGTCCCAAATTTGCTATGGAACTATGACAAATTAAGGTAAACGAATAGTTGACCAGGTAGTGACAATTTTGCCCTGTTAGTGACAACCCATTACAATTGACCAATTATCATGTGCACGGCACATGATCCATTAATACCCAAAACGAAAAAATACACCTACTCTCCATTGTCTTCCTCCTCTCACTCCAGAAGCCATATCCGTCTTCAATCCCAAAATCATAATGTGTTGAAGGCACAAAGATGGGCTTGAGGGCACGAAAAAGACAGAAAAAACCACGAAGCCATGTTGCGTGATCTAAACCTAGATCGAGAAGTTGCGTTGAAGCATTGAAGGCATGAAGCTGCACTGCATGAAGAAGCGCTTGAGTGCACAAAGAAGACTGAGTTGAAACCACCAAACTCCAAGCTTTGTGCTAATATGACACTTAACTATTTTTATATGATTTGGGGGATAATAGATCATGTGCCACGCACATGATGATTAGTTAGCCAAAATAGAGTCAACTTTAGCATATTGGATGAACACTTAAAAGTGGGTTTACATTACAAAAAAGAGTGCGGCGGTATAATTTGGTTTAGTTGAAGCAATGCAAGGGGTTCTATATAATTTTCCCTTTAAACTATCTAATTCCTTTTCTTATGCTGGATTTATAAATTCAAAACAAATACCTTGATTATTTTTTCTATATAGATATTCCTTTTTATGTTTTAGGAATGGAGTTCCTAAAATTAATTCCCTAAAAATGTCTTTTAATACCACAAGGAATTTGTAAAACAAACTCTCTTATTGCAAATTTGCACATTTTGAAGTTCATATTAAACATTTAATTGTTGGCCATTGGCAACATATAATCTTTATAAAGGTTTTTTATGATATTGATTAGGAACTAATCCTTCTTGTAGACAGTTCAAATATACTCTTGATCTATTAGGGCTATAAAAGTTTAATTTTGTGGAAACTTTTTCTTATTTTTAAATTTACTCTATAATGCCATTTTTTAAAAGTGTCTAATTCTACTTAAAAAGGGAGGCTTTTGGTTTATCTTTTTCGTTTTCTCCTATCTTATTTGCCTAGTTTTATAAAAGTTGCTCTAAAAGGTAGACTAATTGAAACAAGAGGGGGGATGAATTGGTTTTGTCAATAAATCTTACTTCCAAGCAAAATTTTAAATACAGAGTCTTGATCACAAACTTATGCTTACATCCTCTCTTCAAGCCCTGTTTGAGAGTTTTTTTATCACTAATGTGATCAAACAAAAAGGTTACAAGCCTTCAAGCTTTATTGATTTACCACCAAACAACAACGCGTTTTACCCAAGAATAAAACCACAAATTTATTCCCTATTTTCTTCCCCTAAAACAAGACACACTAGCTCAAAAACTTCCGAGAGGATTCACTCACTCTCAAACTTTAGCTAGCTCACATAAATATAGTAATTTGTGTGTGTGTGTGTATATATATATATATATATATATATATATATATATATATATATATATATATATATATATATAATGCTCAAACAAGAACTATACACAAAGCTCACTGTCAGAACCCGCCATTGGCGAGTTCTTGCGCCCCTTCTTCTTTGAGCTATATTGGTCAGATAAGGAAGTGACGTAGACTATTTGAGAAATGGACTAACCAAGTTTCATTCAATATCAATAGACATCTATACATTCGGTTCAGCTTCCTTTTTATAGCTGATCGTTATTTACAATAGAATCCCTAATCAGTTTCTACAGATACAAATCCCTTCTCCTAATTCATACATGTGTACTTTTCTATTACAACTACTCTTTCAGCCTTTACGATGCCGTTCTCCTTCTTAGTCTACTTGGAATGCACCATTCGATCCTCATATCCTGACATATCTCCCTTCCCAAAAACTATCCTTGTCCTTAAGGATTACTCCGGAAGTGGAGCAATAGTGGTTGGAATATCACCAAAGAAGGGTTTAAGTAATGATACATGGAATACTGGATGGACCTTAGTGTCCTATGGTAGGTCCAGGTGATATGCCACCTGGCCAATACGCTGTGAAACACGAAATGGGCCAAAGAATCTTGACGCTTCTTCTATCGCATGAACCATATGCCGAGGGTGTTTTGTTGTGGTAGCAACTTGTGTCTTGCCGTAGTCACCTACATCGTCTCCAAGTATTGCAACATTAGCTAAAGCATCCAGTCCCAAAGGTTCATGCTGTAGTGTCGACCTATGGTTCACTGCTAGTCTTTTTGTATACAAAAAATAGTGTACATAGTATCTTATACCCAGAATTTGTTGTCAGAAAAAATCACATCACCAAGTGTTTATATTAGTCACGAATCCATTTCCTTGATCATGATTTGGCGAAGAAACACAGCCTCACAGCATGCCCAAGATGATCCAAATGGGGGAAATGAGGGATTAGGGTTCAGACTGGGGAAAAGGACTTTGCAATTGGGGTTCAAATTTCTTTTCCCTGATTGCGTGATTTGAGGATTTCATGTGCTTGATGGAGATACTTGCCTGAATTATGCAGTATTCGGATCATAAGATCTCTCTGATTTTGTCCCTGCTTTTTACTTTAATCTTGCCGCAATGTGTTTCTTTTTTGAGCTTCTATTAAGTGAAATATAAGAGAAATGTTAGGCTTATGTCCTCTGTGAAAGGGTTACGTTTATAAAAATAAATTTTAAAAAGTCAATGCGTTGCATATTATTAAAAAATTAATATCTTTATGAATATGACTTTAGCATTGCTCGAAATATAAATTTGTGCGGTTTTCACGTTTGAACCAACTTGGCGTGAATTGATTAAAAAAGCATCAAGCAAGCTATAGTGCTATACATCATAAAGGAAGCCTTCAATAGACAACTAGAGCAGATGTGGCACAAAATTAATGATTTGTTATCCCGTACAGAAACCTTTCCTTTCATGAAAAAGCGAAAAGACTAGGAGGCAAAACCAATCTTGACTGGTCCAGTGGGAGCAGAAATAGCGACGGGGATCCTTCTAATGGGGATTCTAACTTTCATAACATGGTTAAATTTTATTCATTAGGATCTCATTTACATTTTAGCTTTTTCTTGAAAACGTCTCTCTCAATTACAAGATGCCAAAAATTCTATAATTATTTATCCAGACTTTTTTATTAAATACTACAAGATTTAATTCCCATCAACACTCAGACATTTAGCTTAATTTTCAATTTAGATGCAGTTAACTAGGGGTGGGCATTGGACCGGGTTAAACCGTTTCAACCCGTCTCAAACCGTAAAAAAAAAATTTAGACTGGGTTAAAATGAGGTAAAATAAATATTATATAATATTTTGTCTTAAGATGGGGTAAATTGAGTGGGGCTGGATTTATGTCCCCTCTCCATTGGGTTATCGTGGGTACCCAACAAAATTTACACATATATATATATTTTCAATTCTTATGCTATATATATATATTTTCTGAATTCTGATATTATAAAATAGCATCATTTTGTAAAATGATGTCATTTTTTAAGTTGCTCTAAAACTTTTGCAAGCACAAGCAAGCAAGAGGTAACTCAACTTTAGCAAATCAACACCACTCCTCCCTCCCTCGTTTCGATCCCTCGGTCCCTCGACTCCCTCTCTCACAAGTTACAAGTCTCATTCGTTGTCTTGTCGTTTCCAACAGTCAACGCTAATCCCTTAACTCCTCCCACCTTGTCTTGACTCGCCTCTTTTCATTTTGGCTCATCTCTTGTCTAATCATCACACTTCGACACTTTGGGTCTACAAGTCTCGTTCGTTGTCTCGTCGTTTCCAACAGTCAACGCTAATTCCTTAGCTCCTCCCACCTTGTCTTGACTCGCCTCTTCTCATTTTGGCTCATCTCTTGTCTGATCATCACACTTCGATACTTTGAGTCCTCAATAGTCGATTGAACCTCATCCTTGTTTTACCGCTCGTCTCACGTTCGTTCATCCCCATCCTAACCTAAATTAACCCACCCAAGTGAAACTGAACCATTTCAACTCAAGAATGCTGGTTTGAAGAATTTTTTGACTGAGGTTGGATTAACTTAATAAGAGATTGGGTTCAATTAGGTTGAGAGAATTTTGCCCCAACCCAAACTGCCCCACCCAATGCCCACCCCTACAGTCAACTGCCAATAGTTTATTAATAATTATTTACCTAAACTTTAAACTTTAGATTTCTAATAAAATGAATGATCAAATTTCAAACTATTTATCTTTTATAAATTACATCTCAAAAAAATTTTATTTAAAAAATTTTAAATCATTAAATTTATTTGTAAATTTATCACATAAATTTTATATATAATTCATTAGGGATTAATTCCTAATAATATATTATACATTTCTTGTGTAATCCATATATAAGTAACATAATTTTAAATTTATTGAGTTGTATACTGAACAATCACATAATTCATTGAGAGGTGTTTATCAACCCACATTTGTAAGATTAGCTTTTTTCAAATTCAAATCCCGGGGAAGGGGGATAGAACAAGCAGAAAATGCCTTCATACCAATTACCAAGCAACTTCGCAAATTTATTAGGAAAGAGGAATTCGAAAAATTTGCAATACCAGACAGAATTTGAGCCCTGGCTCCTGCATTTATGTGATTACTGTATAGGATACTAATTCGATATTTTACCAGTTTAAGACCTTATACTAAGAGTCCGAGACAAACCAAATCATGCGATATTACGTCATACTACTAGCATCACATGCAATGACATTAAAAAATCTTAGTTTTCTTCCTAGGGCAGCAGAAATTCCCCAGTAAGCATTTTGACTCATTCATTGCTTCTCAAGACATCCTATGCATCAGGAAGAAGCTTGATGCTGTATTGGAGATCAGCATATCCGCTACAAATTAGTGGTAAAGCATACTGTATCTCCATAACAATGGAGACTTCAATGCAATAGTTAATACATGGTAGCAATTTTACCAGCTCGGCTGCTACAGTTACATCCACAAATGGTGATTAAATAAATAAAATATGAAATGCTTGATATAGGGCATTTACTCCAAAATGCCAATGAAATTTGATACGACAACGAATACTAATTATATGGGCTAGCAGGGGTTACACTCCTACTCTCATAACAGGCACCATCAAATATGGAATTTGCAGAACAAATTTGAAATAAAGAATAACAGGTGACCTTAATTGACCCTAAACAGAATAAAAGCCTAAAATAACTAATGCATTATGGCATCGGCTGTATCAGACTAATTTGCAGTCTCTTTTTTGGCTTCTTTGAGGTACTCGTCCATTTCCTGCAGCCAGAGATCAGCAAATTCACAATGCTTCCAAGCTTCAAACCACGGCCCTCCACGAGTATAATGGATGGCCTTTGGAAAAGTAGTTTGATCACCCTCAACAACCTTGTTATGCCCCTCGAGAAAATTCCATACAAATGGAATTGACCCAATTTCATCATCCTCAAGCCATTGAAACCTGTGAAGGAAGGCTCCAGTCTGCGTATTCACAGTGTCAGGTGTCAGAACACGGTTCTTGGGGTGCCCACAATTGTACAACACCATTGAAGACCAATTCTTCCTTGGATACACAGTTTGCACTGCTCCATCCATTTTTGTGGTCTCCTTTGGTTTATAGTCATGTTGAACACACATAATGGCATATTTATCAACGATTAAGTCTATTAATTCCTTAATATCTGCCAAGTACAGAAAATCACAATCCACAAACATTGCCCAACCTTCATGATTGGCCAAGTGTGGAGTCAAGAATCTTGAAAAGGAGAACTCAGTGCTCTCAAATTGGCCTCTTTCACGCCAATACAAGCCATTTTTTCTCAGATCTGATTGCTTGATTGGGATGATCTCAACCGGGATCGAAGACCTCTTCAAGATCGAGTGTCGGCAGACCTCAAAGGCAATATCTTCACGCGGATCATAACCCACAAAGATCTTGAAGGGCTTCTGCGCATCAACTCCATTGCCATTAAATGAGTGAATTTTCCCGTTACTCAAACTCATCTCAGCAGATGCTGATAGTACTTCCCTATTTATTCACAGCCCTGGAAACAAATCAATGCCCAAACTACAATGCGATCAAAATGACAAAGACCCATTTGGTTTCAGAGAAAATGATAGAAAATTTAAGCCTAAATCTAGCGTTTTCCCAGTTTCAATCATAAAAACATACGGAAAAAGATCACCAAATCGTTGTTAAAAGAAGAAACGAAGAGAAAATTCCCATCTCCCAGCACCACTTCATCACATTATGAAAATATAAAATCCCAAGTCAAACAGAGTAATCCAAATATGAAACAAGAATCAAGGAAATCAAATCAAAGAGAAGCAGAACGACAAACCCACGATTAGTTGCCGAGAAAAAAATGAAAAACTTGCAAGACAGGAATTGAGATGGAGAGAGATGCAGATCTTGAATGAGAAAACAGTGAGCGTGATGCTTTAGACTTCTCTGGGGAAATTGGGTCCAAGGAATTCAACAGGATGCAGCGAGGCCAGAGGCAGAGAGAAAGATATTTGAGCGTTGGAGCGAGGATCAAGCGGTGACACATAGCGATATATATAGAGCCAAAATATTTTAAGAAAACGAAAATTCCAAGTTGAAAGCCGAAGCCTTTTCCTGCGTTGACAGCTTGACACGCGTACTACGGGAGCTGGATTACGCGTGATTATAAAAGAAAAAATATTCTCACAATTATATTATTATATAATTTTATAATTAAATTTAAGATAGATTAAATTTTATAAGATTAAATAAATTTAATTATTTAAATATAAAATTATGAAGTTTTAAATAAAAATAATAATATTAATAAATTAATTAAATAATATTAATAATAATGGGAATGAAGCTGCCCGTTGATTTGCTGCCAAGGGTTTCGCAGTAAATCTAGGGACTTGACCTCCCGAATTAGCAGACCAAACATTTCAGTTGGCGCAAATGGAGAATTCTTGATTGCAGAAATTGAAGAGTATATTTCTGTGGTGACAATAAAATGAATAGACTAAAATCTTATTTTGGTCCCTCAAAGATAAATAAATTTTTAATTTAGTCTCTCACTGTTAAATTTTTTTATTTTGATCCTCCAGAAATCAATTAACTTCTATTTTAGTCCCTCATTGTTAAAAATTTCTAATTAAGTTCTTCAAAGATTGAAATTGATATCAATCAAGTCCTTCAATTAGGATGATTGCTAACAAGGTCAAAATTGCTTACGTGGCCAGATGACGTAGCAAAAAGTGCTGACGTGTCATGCTGATGTGGCAGAATTTGGATGACGTGGCATGCTGACAAGGCAAAAGTTACTGACGTGGCAGGGCATTGGCTGACGTGGCATGGTGACATGGCTGAATTTGGATGACGTGGCATGCTGATGTCAGCAGCCACGTCAGCAATTTTTGCCACGTCATCATGCCACGTCAGTAAATTTAACTTTGTTAGCAATCATCCTAATTGAGGGACTTGATTGATATCAATTTTAATCTTTGGAGGACTTAATTAGGAATTTTTAACAATGAGAGACTAAAATAGAAGTTAATTGATCTCTGAAGGAACAAAATAAAAAAATTTAACAATGAGGGATTAAATTAGAAGTTTGTTCATCTTTGAGGGACTAAAATAAGATTTTACTCAAATGAATAAACATTTATTATTGAATCTAATAGGAAAATGCAATATTTTGTAATCCTTTCAAGGTTTGATTATTTGTTTATCCCTATAATTTTATATTGAATTCAAATTAATTATTACATATTAAAAACTTATAATGAGATACTTATAATATAATTTTTTTCTAATTAAAATCTTCCATAATTGGTGTGCTTGGTTGGCTATTTCTGAGGGAAAAATTTAAGGTCCGCCCATGGTACTCAACGGACGGTACCTTTCCCACTAAAACACACCCAGCTGTATCACTTTGCCAATTTCATTATCTCGAGCACTGATGCTGGTAAGCAAGTTTTGCATACTAATTGCCGACAATCAAACGTGACTTTCACACCTTGAAGCTAAAGTGACTTGGACTTTCAAGCTTGGCTCTCCAGAAAAAGCTGTATCCCTTCGTTCCTCTTCCCTTTTTATGCATATATAACTCGGTGAAATTCATTAACAAGTGGCGTGTCTCCTACCTTGGCTCCAAGTCATTAACAAGCTCACTTATCATAGTTTTCCAAAGCACGCAGGGAGCAGGACGGAGTAACACCCATTTGGGAAAATCATCAAACGACATATATCCGTTTATCATTGAGTTACTGAGCTAAAACGTAAGACCGAGAAATTAAAAATCAGCAGAATAGACAACACCCAGATGCCAATCGAAATAATCAGACCCATAATGAAATTCTAATCAAGAAGGGCCTTAGGACACGTTAATGGGAAAGTTGCTTTTGGGGGGTTAAAGCTTTTCTTGAAGAGGCAAGCTTGAATGTCGCAAGCCTGTCTCCTTGCTGGCATGCGGCATATTTTTCTGGGTTTCAATTAGTTTCATAGGTTTAGCCATGGCTTCAATAAAGGAGCCAGCCAATTCTCATTTGTCATCTTTCCTTTATTTTAACGATGTACTCCGTTAGAAGTCACGTTAGAGACCTTTAAGGAAAGTATAACTTTGATAAATGATAAATGTAAGTTTAAATTTTTTAAGTTTAAATGCTTTGAGATTATCAGTGGGTATAATTTTGTAAACGAAAATTAATTTTATAATTTTAAAAATGTAAAAATATTTTATAAAAATAAAAAAGTTACGTAATAGAAAATTAAGGAAACAGTTAAAGGTACTTTGGGCGTGCTGTATAAAAAAAAAAAAAAATACTTTGGAGTGTAACGGGCAAAAAAAATAGTAATAATAAATGAAACAAAAAGTGAAAAGAGAGAATATAAGAAGTTGTATAAAGTCTGTGAGAAAAAAAATCGTACCAATATCAACACGCAGAGAATAATACAGCTGGGTGTATTTTAGTGGGAGTGGTACCCAACATTCAATACTATGGCCGACTCTAAACTTTTCCGTTATTGAGAGTGAAAATAGATTAGACTAAGTCAGGTTTTGACTAAAGGCCAACTTGTATGTAAATCCTTGATTTGGGCTTCATCTATTAGCTTAATGAAAGTCAAATTTTAGTCTTGGATCTAGCCTGCTTCATGAGATGGGAAGGTTTATCTTAGCCAATTTAGACCTATAATTGAGATAAACTGAGACCCGTCAAGTCTATTAGGCTTATCAGATCTCTGAGTCACAAAATATATAATCTTACAAAAATATAAAATATGTAATTTTAAATATATATATATAAATAGGCTTGTTGTATAGCCTAAGCCTATCTTAAATCGATAAATAGGTGAAGCCAATGTAGGTTAAGACAGACTAGAAAGTGTTGATAGGCTATCTGACCTACTTTCATCCGTAACTATAACTAGATGTGATGTTTTATGCTAAACTCCCTGAACCTCACATTTTGCGAGAAAAAGCAGAGGAAGTGGAGAAGGTTCAGCGAAAAGAGGAAGTGAGCGTGGCTAATCTTCGATGGGTACGAGAGCGCCTAGAGATGTGTTTCCCGGTGCCTTGTATAGAACAGTGGATTGGAAATCGTTGTTGTTTGCTCTGCTTTGGGACAATGTTGTTTGTTGGTGAACATTGTCTTGTTATTGGGGACTTGGTTTCAATTAGAGACACTGACATATGACTATTTGTCTTTTTCAGGTTTATACCCTTAAACATCTTCTGTCATGATTTTGGGTCACTTTTCTTATGGAAAATGATAGAGGTATGTTCAGTATCTTGTTGCAATCAAATCTAGGTGGATTATTGTTATTGTAGTCACCCTTTTATCTAATCTTAGCCATATTTTTTTGGTCAATTTTTTGGATTCACATGTAAAAGCTACTCATACTTTGATTTCCTTTCATTAACCTTTTCAAAAGTTGTGCACCCTAAGGCATATTAGTTGAATGCATCCATGATGTCCCAAACCCTATTGAATATTTGATTACCATAGCTAATTATTATTTTAGTTTCTTGTTTCAATTATTTTGCGGCAGTTGAATTACAATATTTGGTAAGTAATAATTAATCTATATATACTTGTAGTTATATGCATTGACAATAAAGAAGATAATATTGCAATGCATGATTATTTTCATATTGTAAGTAAAAAAGAAACAAATCAAGAAAGTTGTTGGAAAAATATGTGTTTAGTGAAATACTAGGTTACATACTTTATAATGATTATGCTTTAGGACTAGGCTTTAGTGCCCGAAAGGGAAGAAAGAGATATACATTTTGCTGAGGAAAACAAGAAATTAAGCAATGTGAGCTCTTATGTTCCAAAGAAAGTTTTAGGTTGGATGATGTACCCTATAACAAAAAGGACAGAAAGATTGGAGACAAGAATTGGTTGTCAGGCATTTATACATTTTACTGGTATAGATGGTATGTGGACTATGACTCACTTGAACCCTGATCATAATTATGATTTTGTATTACCTTCAAAAAGACATTTATTAAGGTATACACATTCAATTTCAAAAACCACATCAAATGCTATAAGCTCTATGGTAAATGTGGGTACAAGCACAACTACAACTTACTCGTATTTGTTCAAAGGAGATGGGTAGTTGAGGATGCCGGGTTAACCAAGAGAGATTATTATAATTATGAGAACAAGCAAAAGATAGTACTTATTCAAGCTGGCGATGCTCAAAGCTTATTGAATTATTTTAAGAGTAGACATGTAGAAGATTTGATACTTTTCTATACAATGCAAGTAGACCAAGAAAAGCTCATGACTAATGTCTTTTGGAGAGATCAAGAAGTGACAACGATTGCTTAAGCTATGTCTTCATTATGTGGTTGTTCAAAAACTTTCTAGAATCAATGGGCAGTCGTGCAACAAAGACCATCTTTACTAATTAAGATCAAGCTATGTTAGATGCGGTTGAATAGGTTCTTCCAAATACACATCATAGCTTATGCTCATGGCACATTTCTACATATTTTGCCTCAACATGTAAGCAAGTTGAATTAAGACTCAAAGCCAAAAGCTTTATTAAATAAATGTCTCAAGAGTTGCCAAAATGAAGATGAATTTCAAAAGACATGAGATGAAGTGGTTAAAACTTAACAATATTGAAGACAACAAATGGCTCAGTTAAGTTATACAAAGTTTGCATGCAATGGTGTCCTGCTTTTATAAAAGGTACCCTCGCTACTAACATTCAATCCACCTAAAGAAGTGAAAGCGCAAACAATGTTTTGATTGGCATAGCAAATAAAACTATAAGCCTTAATAAAGTTTTACATTCCTATAATAACATAATGGCAGGTATGTGCTCGTATGAATTGAGTGAAGACTTTTAGTGCAACAAGGCATTCCAAATACAAAAGAAAGGCGTTGTCGTGTTTTAAATCATGCTGCTAAAATGTACACATGCAAAATGTTTATACTATTTCAAAGGGAATTTGCTGGTGGTCTTGCAGTTGTATGGAAAGAACTTAGTCTTCACGAGAATCTTTACACTTATAATATGACTGGTCCAAATGGTTCACTTTGATTCTTGCACGTTTAAGTGAGTTACAATTGCAAATACTTTAAGTCATTTGGGATACTATGTTGCCATGCTTTACGAGCTTTAAATATTAATGATGTCACTAGGATTTTTGATAATACGTTTTTGAGGCATTGAATAAAGGATGTAAAGAAAGGGCTATTGAAGTTCAAACAAATTAAAAATTTTATTAGGCATGATCAGAATGAAATTAAAATCAAATTCTCACGCCGTTGCACGTGATTTGGCTTATAGAAGTCAAAAAGGGACAGTACTGGAAAAATTTGTCAGAGAAAAATTTGATAACTTGAAGAAGAAGTTGAAAAGGAAATCATGGAGTTGACCATGGATGGAAATAAATTAAGGTGGTCAAGTTGAATGTGATCTTATGGATGGCAATACTGAAAATCCTGTGTTAAATCCATAAGGAAGGGGGCCAAAAGGAGACACAACCAAAGGCAAAATGTTCAACTAGTTAGCATTTGTTGATTTAAATAAAGTTCTGCTATCTGGTTAAACCATACATATTGCATGCTTAATTAGGATGAAAATAGACAATTGAAATGAAACTTTTGACTCGCCTTCTTTTTCTTAATCTTTTCACTTTTCATAATTTTATTAAATTTTACTCCATATAAATAATTTCTTAAAAATTTTGCAGAGGACGCAAAAGAATCAATATCAGAATCTGTTCAAAACCAGGTGCCTCATTTGTTATTTTGAACATACATGTACGAGCTAGCACCTTATGAAAGTACATATAAAATGTAAAATGTGTACTTTCTTTAAACATTGTATTCTACATAGGCCCTATGCAACCGAAAGTGTCTTTTATAATCAAATGACTAAATATAATTTAATATATGATTTTTTTATTATTTTTTCTTAATTCTACTTTTTTTCTCTACTTTCTTATGTTTTAAAAGGTAAAAAATTTAAATTTAGGTCAACGTACCATTCACATCAATAACTAAATAATTATGACAACCAAACAAGGATCTAATCAGAATGACGTCTGAACTAGAAGGATTTGATTACAGGATTTTAAAGTGCTGGAATGAAGCAAATTAAATTTTAATTCAGGATCAAATAGTGAGAAGTTCTTCTTATTTCTCTGGGAAGTAATTGAATTTAGGAGATAGATAAGGTGCTTCAGCAGCAAGGCAGGGCGCGATATGAATGGTAGATGTCCATCAATACAACATCACCGATAACAATCAAATTAAAGTGAAAACTTTGCATTGACTTTGAGTTTGACCTAACTTGTCGATGGAGCCAACTCTTATTCATAAATTTGTTTGCTCAAATTTAAATAGATATGTATATTTATATTTTATTTCATTAAATATAACAGCCAAATAAATTGTTGTATTGGTACGACATTTTAAATTTAAATCTCATGCCATCACATAAAAAAAAAAATATATATATATATATATATATATCAAAGTTCATATTGAGCTTCCTTTAGAAACAAAATTACACTTTATGGGTTAGTTTTTCTTAAAATTTTGAGATCCAAAATTACTCTCGTGTAATTATTGATTAATTTCTTGAAACTTTTCAAGCATAGTTACAATTAATAACATTGCATTTACTTTTTTTTATCAAAATGTAAACTGTACTTAAATTTAGTGTGTTTATTCTTCTTATTCATTCCCTAACAAAGTAAAAAGTAATGTCACTAATTCTTTGACTATAGATAAAAAAATTTTAACGGACTATTTCAAGGTTGTCATCCCTTTTAAAGATAAAACATGCACCACAGCCTCTTTAACTTAGCCACTATTTAGGCTTCTCCTTCGAGTTGATGTGATTTTGGTTTGGGTTCGATGAGTTCGCTCTTCATTCCTTCTGCAATTCTATCTTGATTTTGTCTCAATCCCACACATGCCCATAATGAAAAGTTAAGACTATTTTTTTTTTTTTAAATATATGAGTTATTAAAGATAAAAAAAATTATAAAAATCGAATTTGTGATCACGGGCATGAACAGTCAAGACTTTGAAACCTTGATCCTTGAGCCTCCTTCATCGCCACTGCTTTTACTGCAAAAATGTACTCGTTTCATTATGAGTGGTCACATCATTTTCAGCTTGCCGCAGTCCCACCACACGATTTTGCGAAAGGCAACGATAGTTATTGCAGAAAAAGAGATCGGTATTATGGAGGACACGTATAAATTTAGGTTTTAGTATAAAATGGCCTCTATCTATACATATTAATTATATAATTTTTTACATTCTATTTTTTGCTCATCCAAAATTTCTTCTTTCTCGTAAGAAAAGTTTTTCTTCCGTAAGAGTGCATGCCCATGAAGTCTTTTGTTGTTAAGATAAAAAAATATAGATGAGGAAAAAAGAAAGTTATTAAAATAAAAAATTTAAAATATTCAAATCTATGCTTCAAATAACTTTTCTTGCATAAATTTCGGTTGGGGTTCAAATTGTGGTGGGTTAACATTCTTGGTTTAGGGGTTTTGTGTACTTGATCGCGGTTGTTGCCTTCGAATTGGTTAAGAGTTTAGGGAAAGCACAAAGTTACACCCAAGCTATGGAACTAGGATGCGGTGTTAAGTAAATGTCAAAAGCTCTGTAAGGTGTTATTGAATCGACTGCCAATCTGGGGTTACGGGGATGAATGTAAAGATGAAGCTTTGGGGTTGAAAATGTGATTAGTATTTCAAAAATGAGATTAGGGGTGTGATTAAGAATTTTCGACAACTCTTCTAAGGAAATATCTGGCAAAAAAGTACATTGCTCAATTTTGGATATATATGAAAACACAGTACAAATTAAAAGGAAAAGATAGGAATATGAAAAAGGACCCAAGTATAGAACGAATTTTTGTATTTTAACCATATATATATATATATTATATAAAGAGATTATCACATTATAATTGGTTTTAAAAAATTTTTAAATTGATATTTTTAATTAAAAAGTATGTAATAGCACGAACTTTTTATTTTCTCATTTTACAAAAATATTGCAATTAGTATGTCAGCTTACAATAAATTAATGGTTTGCTTATGTTGCACGAATGAATGTTATCAACTGTTGTCACTAAATATGACATTGAATTAATGGTGAGCTTAACTTGCATGCTAATCCAATAGACTACATCCCCACAACTTGTCCACTGTATGAAATTACACACTGAAATTCTCTTCCCAGGTAATAGACTGATGGATTCCTCACAGAATCTGTGATAGCTATCCAATCAAGTAAGACCAACTTGATAGGACGGCTATTACAAATTAAATATTATTATTCTTATTTTTTTATATTTATAACTTTAATTATAATTTTTATTTTTTATTTAATTTTTTAATATTTATAAATAAATCATGCATCAGTTACGTTATAAGATGTAATTAAAACGTACCTCATTAAGCACAGATGGAACATTAGCGCTACAAATTTTATGAAAAATCTGACAGTTAATATATGTAAATAATGGCTCAATTATACATAAACAATCATGCCATGAATTATTTTCTTATAGTTCTTCAAATAACCCAATTAAATTATTAAATAATGAAAGTTGTTAATTTCAGCAAACAAAGGCTTACATCTTAACAAAAGATTAATAAATGACAAAACTAGAGCAAACGTCATTCACTCCACTAGTCAAAATCCAAAGGCTACTCTGTGTACAAAATCAGGGCGTCTCTTGCTGGGCATTCTAACTAGCCCGGTTATTTGCAGCTCTGTAACTGCCCTGCAAAAGCGTGCTCTGTGGTAAAGCAAGATTAAGGATAAATATTATTACAAGTAGCAATTTTTCTCTCCCCCACAACCAAAACTATGTAGAAAGGAAACATTCAAGATATGAAAGTTGATTGAAATGCTTGTCGAAGATGAATTAGGGGCATAACTCATTTTAGTTCTAAAATAAGGAGATTTTAACATGCATAATGTGCATCAACAAATAACGGTCAGAATGGTTATGCAAGCCAAGAGAGAATAAGCAATCTGAGTAGTTTTTGTCAATTTGACTAGGATGACCATTTGGAGTGGTTATTGAATGCATCTAAATTAACAATAAGCACCCAGAGTGGTTATTTTGTGTAAATTTATTGACTTGCATAACTACTCCAACCATTTTTTTCGTGTGCATAATAAAAGACATCGTGCAATACAGAACTCCCCCTAAAACCATCCCATGCAACAATGAACGTCACTAGAAATCAGTAGCATAATAGCTTCAGAGCTTTATAACTGATAATTTGACAGATGCAGCACGACATCAGAAGTATTATACCTCAAGGTAAAGTAGATTAAATATACTCTGCAATATTAGATTTAAAGGATACTGAATTGATGATTCACTCTGGTCTCCGGATCCATTTGTATCCTTTCTCTTCTTTGGTAGTGGGGACTGCTTTGACTTATGTTTCCGTTTAGTCCTCCGGTTAAGAACAATAGTTCTAAAAGACTGGAACCAGTCATGAAGGTTGATAAGATCACCATGTTCCTGAGCCAGGGAAAACCTGAATAAAACAATGAAGTTCAGTTTTTAAACTTTGAAATATAAACTTCAATGCTAAATGAATGACAAAAAATCTATCAGAGCTTCATTTTGGTCCCACAGGTTTATGAATATATGTCCAAGGTTTTCAGCATATAAAGAAGGAGGGCAGTCAAACTAGACTTCTCTAAAGTTCCCAGCACTAAGCAAAGGTTGACAAGAGATTTGTAAGGTAATACTGAATAATAATAAGATACGTAGTTACCATGTAAATCAGATCAAGAAAATAATAGATAAGAAAGAGAACAAGGAGGAAAAAACACAGAAAGTTGCTTCAAATTGAGGAAAAGATTAAAAAGAATGCATTCATCTCCTACCAAATATACAAATAATGGCGAGTATATGAAGCATTAGTAATGCTATTATTTATTATTCACATCTCGGACCAATGTGTAGAATATGATACGGTGGCTGAAGCAATTGTAACAAAAATGAATAAACAAAATCAAAGCCCTCAGAAAGGCATCCAGATCTCCGCTATATTAATCAATTCATTTGTTTATGCTAACACTAAGTTACATTTTCAACTAAAATGTCAAACAACCCTCAAATTATCACATCAACAAATGATCTCTATGATATGCTCTCCATCTCTCTTTCTCTAATTATATAACTTTTTGGATAACGTGCGTCAAGACTAAATATGAGTAAGTTCATTATTTTTTGCTAACACTAATTTACATTTTCAACTGAAACGTCAAATAACCATTAAATTATCACATCAACAAATGGTCTCATATGATATTCTCCCCTTCTCTCTGTTTCTCTAATTATATAAGTTTTTGGGCAGTGTCGAACAAGACTGCCCTTTGCAAGAACCATAAACACCTTAATATCCCAAGCTCATCCAAATACCAGGATTAAGAAAGACATTACCAAAAAGTTCAAATATCTGGTAATATATAGGTTTGTAGGAAGACCAATTCTTTTTCTTTCTCACTTCTCCGTCTTCATCTTCTTTCTCCCCACCCCCCTCCCCCTCTCAAGACAGGCCTGGGTTGCTGTTAATAATATGTAGCATCGGCAATGTTCAAGCTACAGCAGAACAACTACTGTAGAAGAACTGCCTCTCTGAGACTTATTTGTTCTCGCTTCCCACCCTTCTATTCTCCAATTATTCCTTCATATGCACTAATTCGATTTATACTAAACTTGAGAAACAGCAGAGAATCAAACTTGCAGGGTTAAGTGTTATAAAAACCATTATTGGCTCTTTCTTGAAACTTGAGTCAATTAGTTCTTTGACTAGCCATCATGAGCATGGGCTGGTTGCTCAAGCAGTCTAGCATTCAACCCTACAAAATTTCAGTTTAAACGAGTGTTTGGTTACAGTATGAGGTAGCAATTTACTAGTTTCCAGGCCCAATGGGCTCTCACGAGAGAGCCTGTTGGAGTTATGTAAAATTTTTTGGGCCCTCAGTTACTAAGTTGCGACTTTTAGGCGATGTGGTTCAGAAGAAACTCGCAGAGAAAGTCCATAAGAATAGATGGAGATATTGAAGATACTGAATCACCACTGTAGCACTGTGGACAACCGCAAAGTAGTCAAGTAGATGGAATTTTCGTATTAGATAAGTCAATAATTTATATTGCCCACCAAGCTTTGACATATTTCTATGATGATTCTGTACCAGTTCATTATATGTATCCCAAAGATGAAGGGTGGCAGTACAGATAAGACTATTTTATGCTGCTGGATCCTCATCATAGGAATATATGGAAAATTTTGTTTAATATGAAAAGTACGTAAGCATTCGTTTATACTCTGCTAAAGTATATACTTGACAGGTACATGCAAGTATCCCAAAGACAATACATTGAAAGCCCAAACGAGAAATTTTACACGCAATCAGTTCTTGCCTAATGCTTGCGAGTGCTCTAATGATGAGTGTTTATTGCATTACTATTGCTTGAGACATATTTGGACTATCATCAATATTTAAAGGGGAATTTTACAGTACCATTACTTTTGGTACCCCTTACAGTATCAATATTCAATTTTGCATTGAAATTCGTTCAACATATATTCAACAATCTGCCAACTAGGCAAGGGTACCAAAAACAGGAGCACCGTAAAATCTCCCATATTTAAATAGCATTTATGAATTCTCTTTCTAGACATGGTCAAGAGGAACAACTACATTTGAGACGACTTAATGGCAAGAGCTGATTTGGCTAAATCATTATGAACCAAAGGATCCATCTGAAAAGCACATTGGTTGACCCCCATTTGTTCGTAAAGCACAAACAAACATGAGGTGTCGTACTTTTGTTGATGAAGAAAAAAGTAAATCTGACAAATATTTAGACACAGTGAATTGCAAAAAATTTCTACACATCCTAATTTAATAAAGCAGCCTAACCAGAAAAATTTATAAAACTCAATTTCTTCTTTGCTTTGGTAACATGAGCACTGTTAATGCTACTGAAGTGCAAATTGTAATGATTTTATTTATGTCATTTGACATCATTTGAGTAAAACATTTTGGATAATTCAGATTAGATAAACTTCCAGAACTATGATTTCCTATTATATTAGGATTTCTACCCTATATAGAATTTATAAGCTATGATTAACATTTTTCAATTAATGTCATATATATATATATATATTTTCTGTTCACCCATATTGCTCATGCAGTCATGCATAATTTTTGCTCCCCTAAGCTTTCCTTTTTCAAATATCTCCCGATTTACATTGATTTTATTCAGAGTTTACCTTCCATCAATGGTACTTTTATGATAAAATTTTTAATACAATGATTTTGACTTGCAACTAAAGCTATATTATTTTAATGATTCTTTCAGTCCTTCCAAGAACGCCTGGGGAGGGATTTTTTTTGTTTGGTTGGGGGGGTGGGGAGGATGAAAAAAATTACTGCATTGGAATGAGAAATTTAGAACAGACTATTGTTGAATCAATTTGTATGTGTAGTTCATTAAGGTAGATTAGTAAGCATTACTTTTTATTTCATTTTTTTATCAGAAATTTGGCCAAAAGTAATATTATTCCTTGTAGCAAAATAATTATATTAATTTAGATATAAAATTAAAAAAGTGAACATTTTCAAACAGTTTCAGTAAATGTTATGCAAGTACTCTACTAGATATACTTACATAATTGAGGTATCATGCATGGATGGCAATAGTGCATTGCCACTCTTACTACAGCAACTGCACCTTAATATCTTATGGAACTCCAAAAGATCAACTTGAATCCTTCTTCTTGGATCTCCAATCAAAGCCTGAGATAAGCAAGTAGTTAAATGTACAAAAAATAAAAAATTTTAGAAAACTCAAATCTAGTAGGCATGTTAAACTTTACACAAACCAGATCTGCGAGATTCCCAGATATGTTTAAAAAGTATGCAAGAATTTTTTATTTTATGATTTTAAAAGTTAAAATAAAAACCAAAATTCAAGGAACTTTTAGGCTGTGTTTGGGGGGATGAGGGGGAGGCGATTTCATTTGGCTTGACTTTGGTAGCATCACTTTTGTTTGGTGATTAGCTATCCTGTTATGAAAATGTGGCTCAATGAAATAATTTGGCTATTCTTTATAAATGCGGTGGCCACCAAAATGGAATAACGTTAGTTGAAGCCAAACCAAATAGTACATATGCCCTTTTTTTCTCTTCTTTCTTCCCAGAAATAAAATCACATCTTTCTTCCATTCGATTAATTGCAATATATATAATTAAAGATCTAAGCCAGTTCCATTCTTCTTGTTGATTTTAAGAGAGAGAGTGGCGTTAGAGAGTGAAAGTGTTTGGGTAAAAATGATGTGTGTTTTTACCTATTCCATTGAGGTTTTGAAATATAACACATTAGCACAATAGAGTATGCCAAAAATAAATAAAACAGTAACAGCTGACTAAAACTCTACATACTAACACTTTCTGACACTCCCTCTCAAGCTGGAGCATAAATTTTGATCATGCCCAGCTTGTTACAAATATAATCAATCCTGGCATGGCTAAAGTCTTTAGTCAAAATATCAGCTAAATATTCACCAGTCTTCACATGACTAGTTGAAATGACTTCATAGAGAAGTTTTTCTCAAATAAAGTGACAATCAACTTTAGTATGCTTGGTCAGTCTTCACATGACTTGTTGAAATGAGTCCATAGAGAAGTTTTTCTGAGATAAAGTGACAATCAACTTCAATATACTTGATCCTTTTACAGAAAACCGGATTTGAGGCAATGTAAATTGCTGCTTGGTTGTCACACCATAGTTTCATAGGTCTTGTAGGCCTTTGGTCAAAATATTAGTTAATTGTTCATCAGCCTTCACATGACTTGTTGAAATGACTTCATGGAGAAGTTTCTCTCAGATCAAGTGACAATCAACTTCAATATGCTTGGCCTTTTCATGAAAAACCTTATTTGAGGCAATGTAAATTGCTGCTTGGTTGTCACACCATAATTTCACAGGTCTTGTAACCTTGACTCCCAACTCATCAAGTAATTGTTGCAGCCATACAAGTTTACAAGTTGCAAGCGCCATATCTCGGTATTCAAATTTAGCACTAGAACAAGCTATTACACTCTACATCTGAAAACCCTTCAATCTATAGGAGAACCAGCCCAATATGTATCTGAGAAGCCTTCAATCTCCAGCCTAGTTACTATTAAATAGTTTAGTTTCCCTAACAATCTTTTATATTGACCTGGATATGGAAAAATTTCTCCATCATCTACTGTTAATTTTGCATTGGGAACCATAGAAGAATCACAAGGCTTTGCTTTTAACGTATTAGTTTCTTGAAGAAAATCAAGAATATACTTCCTTTGAGACAGAAATTCTTCTTTACTACTTCGAGTAACTTCAATGCCTAGGAAGTATTTTAGGGTATCCAAGTCCTTCGTATGAAATTGCGAGTGATGAAAGAACTTTAGATCCTAAATACCATAACTGTTATTCTTTGTAATCACAATATCATCTACATACACCACCAGAAGAATACAACCTGCATTAGAAGACTTATAAAAGATAGAGTGATCAAAATTACTTCTTTGCATACCAAACTGTAGAACAGCTTAACTCAAGCGACCAAACCATGCTTGTGGAGTCTACTTCAATCCATACAATGACTTACAAAGTGTACAAACCTTCCCTTTCTCCTCCTTAGCAACAAAGCCAGGTGGTTGCTCTATATACACCTCTTCATTTAAGTTTCCATGCAAAAAAGCATTTTTGACATCTAGTTGATGTAATACCTAGCAATGAGAAGCTGCAAGGGGGATAAGCAATCTAATTGAAACCATTTTTGCTACAAGAGAATAGGTCTTTGAGTAATCAATACCATATGGTTGAACATATCTTTTTGCTACCAATTGAGCTTTTAATCTAGCTAGAGACCCATCTGGATTAACTATGATTGAAAAGACCCATTTGCAACCAATAGCATGATTGCCTTCAGGGAGAGGTACTAAATCCTAAGTTTTATTTTGTTCAAGAGCATCTGCTTCTTCCATCATAGTTGCTCGTTACCCATTATGAGAAATGGTCTCAACGAGAGATTTTGGAACATATAAGGAATCAAGGGAAGCAATAAAGGACTTATACGAATCAGAGAGATTGTTGTAATAAACATAAGAAGAGATTGGATAAGTACATGAACGTTCACCTTTCCTTAGAGCAATAGGAAGATAAAATACAGTTGGAAAATTTAAGGTTATATATTCTAGAGGTTGTTGGATGGAAGCCCCTAACTAAGGTCACTAAGAGTACGTGTGTTTGAAGAAATATGATGGAGAAGGAAAACTAGAGGTCTTTGACTAAGAGCTGTCTATGGTGTTTGAAGGGTGATTCTTATAGACAAGAAATTCATCATCTTCTGAGTCCAAGGGACATGACTGAAGAACTGAGGGAGGTTGGCTGAAAAACAAAGTAGTCTCAAAGAAGGTTACATCAACAGACACAATGTATCTCTCCAAATCAGGCAAATTACATTTTTAACCCTTTTGACTACAAGCATATCCTAAGAAAATACATTTGAGAAATCGAGGATCAAGTTTGGATACTAAAGGATGGATATCTTGTACAAAACAAGTACACTTGAAGATTCTAGGAGACAAGGGAAACAATGACTTGGATGGAAACAGAATAGAGAATGAAACTTGACCTTTGAGAAAGAAGGATGGCATTCTATTAATAAGATTGCTGACTGTTAGTTCAACATCAGCCCAAAAGTATTTGAGCACTTTCATGTGAAAAATGAGAGCTCGAGCAACCTCAATAAGGTGTCTATTCTTTCTCTTTGCCACTACATTTTGTTGTGGAGTAACAGCATAAGAGAACTGATGTATAATACCATTTTCTTTCATGAATGAAGAGAAAGCATAGGAAAAGTACTCCCTCACATTGTCACTTCTCAAGATTCTAATGGATAAATTAAATTGAGTTTTCACTTCAGCATAAAAGGTACAAAAGATTGAAAACAATTTTGATCTATTTTTAATTAAGTAGAGCAAAGTTACACGAGATAAGTCATCAACAAAAGTTACAAAATAAGGAAACCTAGACTTGGACTTTATAGGACATAGACCCCAAACATCAGAATGGACAAGTTCAAAAGGGGATGCTGCTCGATTGATGCTTTTAGGGCTATACATCCCTCTATGGTGTTTGGCAAATTGATATGCTTCACAATTCAAAATAGACATTGACCTAAGACTAAGGCAAAACTTTTTGAGAGTCCAAGGATGAATGACCCAATCGGCAATGTAGTTCAAAAGGGGAGATCTTCAAAGAACAAGCCAAGGACTATGGCATAGAGTTTAGTCTTCCCTCCAAAATATATAGTTCATTAGATTCATGACCTTTACCAAGAATTTTCCTCGTCCTTAGATCCTGAAACAAGCAATAACTAGGAAAGAAGTGAACCCTACAATTATTAGTGTGAGTGATTCTACTTTCTAATAATAAATTAAATGGAAATTACGGTAAGTATAATACAGAAGTCAAAGATAGAGAAGTGGAAGTAAGGGCATTTCCACTCCCGATGACTAGAGTGGTGGATTCATTTGCAAGAGTGACATTTAATCAATTTGTAGAAGATTGGAATGAGGTCATTATGTTAGTATTACTTGTCATGTAATCAGTGGCGCTCAAGTCAATGACCTAGTTATGCAAAGAGGATGCGAGGCAAGCAATGGGGTTACCTATTTGAACTAATGTAGCTGTAGAAGATGCATCAGCCCTTTGAGTGGCCTGAAATTAGGTATATCTATAAAACTCATCAGTTGTTAAGGTAACTGTCTTGATGCTAGTCTTCACTCCATCAAATAATGAAGTAGGTAGGATACCCTCTTGAGTGACAGTGTTGGCAAATCTCCAACCTTGAGACTGTTTCATCTTCTAGCAGTTCTTTTTTAGATGCCCTGACTCTCCACAATAGTAGCAAATATGTGAACCATCACTATCCCATCCGCCCTCACGACGATTGTTGGTTCTACCACCTTTAGTTCCAACTCTTCCACCGCCTCTACTCACTAGAGCTATTGATTCATTATTAACCAGAGGCATGGGAGGACTCTCATCAACATCCTTACTCACTCTAAGAAATCTTGCAAACACTTCATAAAGAGAGGGGAGGTCCTTGCTAATAAGCAACTAAGTCCAAGCAATCTCATACTCACGGCTAGGAAGTAGATTACCACAATTTGCTCCTATTGCTTTTGCATTTTCTTCACATCCTCAATAATGGGAAACATAGTTCTCAGTTGTTCAAAGGCCTTCTTTAATTCAATGTAATAGTCTCATAGGTTCTTGCTTTTCTGATCAGCCCTGTAAATATTCAGCAACCGTTCATGTATATGTAGGAAGTCTTGTTTGCATTCAAACATAAAATTCAGGTGGTCCCACAAAGCCTTAATTGTTGAGCAATGCCCAATAGTATCATCTATGGAGGGGTGAAGAGTTTTCTGAATTTGTTTATACAATTTGTTGTCTATCATCATCCATTTCCTTTTTGCTGCCTTGTTAGGAAGGGGGGTACTCTGTTAGATGATCATTAAGTTCGATTCTATTGATATATCTCTAGATTGTCCTCTTCCATTGTTCGTAGTTTCTCCTCCCTTCTAACAGACTATCAGTGATTTTAGCATTAGATATCAGCTTTGCCACCAATCCAGCATCACTGTTTTCTTCCTTAGTCACTTTCCCAGCTTGTTTAGATAGTGTTGCTTCTTTCTTAGCAGACATATTTTTCCTAAACTACAGCTCTTAAACACAACTAAGCTAAATTTGTGCTTCTCACCACGTAAAAACACTAAACAAGGCAGGAAATCACTTCTGATTTATGAAGACCAATTCACTTTGCATCACCTAACCCTAAATTGTACAGCTCAGAGGTAGATGCCCTCTGTTCAAGCCAAACTCCCTTACAATAGTGTCCAAGAACGAACGGGATCAAGTTTCCCCAACAAATCACACCCAAGAGCAAACCAAGTCGCATCCAAGAACAAAGTAGACGTGCAACACCCATAGTCGAGCCAAATCGAGGTGCAAAGCTCGATTCTAGACGTGCAACACCCATGGTCACATTTTCTTTCTTAGTTGCGACACACCCAGGTCACAAAACTCTTCCTTATATTGCAACTCAACCTGGTTGCATCACTTCGTGAAGAATTGTGGCCCTCTTGGCCACGAGAAGAAGAAACGAGAGAGGGAGAAGTCCTAGAGGCCAATCAGAATAGGGTGGAAATTTTTGGGATTAGGGTTTCTAGATTGGGGTTAGGGTTTCAGTCAATTAAGGTTTAAAATAACTCTGATACCATGTTGCTTTACAGGGACTGAGAGTGGGGTTAGATAGATAAAGTGTTCGGGTAAAAATGATGTGTGTTTTTATCTGTTCCATTGAGGTTTTGAAATATATCACAACAGCACAAAAGAGTATGCCAAAAAAAATAAAACAATAGCAGCTGACTAAAACTCTACACACTAACACCTTTTAACACTTCTCCTGTCCCTAATTTATCATTTTCAAAATGTGAGAGCGGACAGATATAAAAAAAAAACCTACTAGATTATAATGTTGCAATTCTGTTGAAGAGAAGTGGAATTAATGAAGACTAAAGTCACACTAAGGATCCTCTAGAAAATGATATTCAATACATGGTAATGCATGTTTAAAACTTCAGGGATGGACCAAAAGTGTTGGCTGCCTGATAATGGCCTGCCTTCTCTGTTTTGTTTATTTATGACCCTATAGTTTTGAGAAAGTACACTTATTGAGGAATGTTTGGGCATATTGAAGCATTCTCTTTGAATGTATTTGTGTATGCTGCATAATTGCTTGTATTTTGACTGAGTCCATATGTGGAAGAGGAATCTAATTGTTGTTAATTTTATCTTTCTGTGAATGAAATGTAAAAATTGTTCATGACCTCATTCAGCCTAATTTGTTTTTAGTTGGGCATACCATTCTGCCTGACTCTCCAAATGTTATGGCTTTAATGAAGCTAGTCATCTCTCTATTTTGTAGTTATTCTTGAAGTGAGGAATGTTGAAGTCTAACCATTTAATCAAGGAGACACCTGACCGTGCCCATGACATTTGACAACTATTCACAGCTAAACACTATTTCAACCGAATAACTTTACAACTTAAAATACAAGTTGTTGAGTTTTTTTTTTTTTTTTTTACTGGATATTTAATCAACTTAAATTGCTATGACAAGAGCAAGAATCACAGGCGTTTTGAGGCTGGATGGGCTGAGTCAAAATAAGGACACATGACATTCAAGTTGTGTTATAAAATTATAGTGGTCAGACTGATAGACAGGGATATATTATGATCAGGCAGTATCTAATAGTAATATTAAGCTGCAAAAATAAAGTCTGATTATATGTCTAATAAAAATGTGAAAGGTTCATACAGTGGTCGGACTAATTTCTGAGTTCTTACCCACTGGAGCTTCTCAACATTTGTAAAGCACAAAATTTCGTGGAAGGGCATGCATTCTATAGGCCTCACATAATTCCTGTTCAATGGAAAATGGATAATGAGTGATGATGCTTTTTGATGACCAGCAATATGTAGATAGCCAAACAAAGAAATTGATCTTACTATTTTCCTTTATCATTTTTTAAATACTTCCCCAAAAAAAATGTTGCAGACTTCGTTTGTATTTGTATGTGCTGTTAGGTTGTGTTATACTGCTGTTAGGAAGCTCAGTTCAAGTGTTGTACTGTCTGCTGGTAGAGAGACTAATTTAACTGTTATTAGAACACTCAGAGGCGTAATAGCCAGTATCCTAGGTAGTCTAGCCTCTAGACGTACTTAGTTTGTTTCAAATCAATTTCTACTATCTCATGTAATCAGACTACTACATCAAGCCTTCTGTTTCAGCTTTAACTCTGTTTTACTGTGAGCTTTTTCAAAAATGAAATACGGAGACATGAAATGTATAGGATAACCAAGAAATTAAGCTGAATGTTACCCTTTTCATGCTGTTTGTGAAAACTTAAACTAAAACATACAAAGTATGGGTTACTTTTGTCTTTCAAATCTCCTTTATTACTCCTATATACCTAGCAGTTAGCAATTGTTAAACCTTGATCTCATCAAACGTATATAGATTCCACATGAAAATATCATTATAAAGTTTGCAATCCTCTATCAGCAGACAAATGAAAATGAAGCAAATACAGATATGAGACAAAATCATACCTAACTAAGAAATGTATAAATGTGACAGCTTGTGAATTTATTGTTCTCGAGTCCTTCTCAATGTTTTGTGGAATCCTGGATGCACATCTCCTGAAAATGCAGTTACTCCTGAAGATTAAACAAATATGCACTTTTTCTAATAATATAAAGAATCATTAGAAGGAAAGAAGAAATCCAGAACAAGATAAACGAAAGGCAAAGGAGACAATGAAAGAAAAAGGATAAGTGAGCTCTCAAGAACTTTACAGTCCCTCTGAATATTTAATAAAGATATCCCCTTAAAGATTCCATTTGCTGAAACCCAGAAAGTAGCTAGAAACACAATTTTATCTCATAAATTGTAGGCATCAAATCTAATGCTAAAAACTGTCTCATTACACTCTTGCATATAAACCAATACCCACAAACGGAGCACAAAACCTTATACTTTTATTTGGCTAAAACAGTGAAAATGATAAAGTTCATGCAGTTTAAATCAAGTGACGATTTTTTATCTCAGTGACTCCATTTCTTATGCAGTATAAAGAAAAATACAACAGATGCAAAATGTCATGGGTAGACATAAAAGCTATAAACTGAGATGAACAATATTTAGGGGCATTATTGCTACCCAAGGCGCATATAAATTTATCAAACTGAGTTTTAATTTCCGCATGGAAAGATGGAAAAATGGAAAATAACTCAAAATGATGTTTCATAAGAAATAACCAAGTACAACAAGAACTGTCATCAACAAATGTCACAAAATTACAGAAACCCATAAAGGAACTGACTCAACAGGCTCCCACACATCAATATGAACAAGAGAAAGAGGACTAAGTCATATTATTGACTTGACCCAAAAAGGAACTACAGACATGTTTACCACATTGACAGGACTCTTAGTGTAAACTGGCCAAACAAGACAACTTAAGAGCCAACTTCTTAAGCTTTGAAAGACTGGGTGGCCTACATGATAATGAGAGGGATGATTAGTGCAAGCTAACAATGAACTAGGCACCACAAGATGGTAGTGGCTGTGCGACTCATGTCCGACACCAATTGTCTATCATGACTTCAATTTTGCACACAGATAGAGGTAAAACTTACTAAACAATTAAGATCTTTAGTAAGCTGCTAACAAAGAATAAATTCAAAGAACTGCCAAAAACATATAAAACATAATTCAAAGATAAGTAAGAGTCAGGTGAGGTTTTCTCAATCCCCTTCACAGCAATTTTGGTTCCATTAGCAAGGGTAACAATGGGTAAGTTATCAACAATGATAAGTGAGGAGAAATGGCTTTTATTACTGTACACATGGTCAAAAGTGCAGTTGCAAATCAGCAAAAGAAAGGGAAGAAGAGAGTTGGAGAGGATGGCGACGAGGATGAAGCCAAGAGAGAGAGGGAAAAATTAATTTTCTTTTCTGTAACTTGAATATTTCGGTGGCCAACCAACATAAGAAGAAAACAGCCAGCAAGAAGGACGAAAATGCCCTCACAGACAATCAGAAAATGCAATAATACCCCTAGGGAGAAATTACAATAATATCCACAGCCATACAAATAATACAACAATCATCAACACTCCCCCTCAAGATGGAGCATAGATGTCTCTCACGCCCATCTTGCAAGTGATTGAATGGAAAATTCTACTTGAAAGTCCCTTGGTAAAAATGTTAGCTAGCTGATCTTCAGACTTCACAAAGGCGAGCTTTAGGATCCCCTCAGACAATTTTTCTTTAATGAAGTGTCTATCAATCTCTATGTGTTTTGTTCTGTCATGTTGAACAGGATTATGTACAATATTGATAGCTGCCTTATTGTCACAGTAAAGGTTGAGAGGCACTTCATCACCAATTCCAAGTTCTTGGACCAACCTCCTAAGCCACAAACTTTCACACACACCATGAGCCATAGCCCTATATTCAGCCTCAGCACTTGATCTAGCAACAACTGATTGTTTCTTGCTTCTCTAAGTGACTAGGTTTCCTTCAACAAATGTGCAATAGCCTGATGTTGATCTCCTATCATCAATTGTTCTGCCCAATCAGCATCTGCATAAGCTTCTATTCTAGAGTGTCCATGTCTTGAGAACAGCAACCCTTTTTCAGGGGCAGATTTTAAATACCTCAAAATTCGAAACACTGCATCAAGGTGAGTAGTGCGAGGGTCATGCATAAATTTGCTAACGATGCTTACAGCATAGGCTATATCCGGTCTGGTATGAGAAAGATAAATTAGTCTGTCAACCAGCCTTTGATACCTCCCAAGTTCTACTATTTCTCCATCACTAGCCTTCAAGTGATGATTCTCTATGATGGGAAAATCTCCTGGTTTGCATCCTAACATTCCAGTTTCTTGGAGCAAGTCTAGGACATACTTCCTTTGACAAATGAAAATACCTTTACTTGACCTCGCAACTTCAATCCCAAGGAAGTAATGCAAGTTTCCCAAGTCTTTGATTTCAAATTCTTTAACCAGCCAAGACTTGAGCCAATTGATTTCCTTCATATCATTCCCAGCCACTATAATGTCATCCACGTATACAATGATGGCAGTGATTTTTGCATCACATTTCTTACAAAACAATGTGTGGTCTACATTGCTTTGTTTGTACCCAAGACTAATAATTGTCTTGCTAAGTCTACCAAACCATGCCTGTGGTGACTGCTTCAAACCATATAGTGCCTTCTTCAACTTACACACCTTCCCTGTGGTCTTATCACATGTAAACCCAGGTGGAATATCCATAAACACTTCCTCTTCTAAGTTCCCATGGAGAAAAGCATTCTTTACATCTAATTGCTGCAATTCCCATCCAAAATTAGCAGCATAAGAGAGAATAACTCGAATGGAGTTCATCTTTGCAAAAGGAGCAAATGTCTGTTGATAATCTATCCCATAAATCTGTGTGAATCCCTTAGCTACTAGCCTCGCTTTGTATCTTTCAATTGATCCATCAGCCCTGTATTTGACAGAATAAACCCATTTGCAACCCACAGGTTTCTTTCCCATTGGAAGTTGAGTGAGTTCCCAAGTGTCATTTTTCTTTAGAGCTGTCATTTCCTCTATCATAGCTTCCTTCCACTTTAGGTCATTCAAAGCTTCCCTCCAGTCTTGAGGAGCAGTCACCGAAGCTACAGAAGAGATAAATGCTCTATAGGAAGGGGATAATGAATCATATGAAACAAAGTTAGAAATGGGATGTTGGGTATATTTTCTAATTCCTTTCCTAAGAGCAATGGGACGATCATCATTATCAACAATTGGAATAGAAGTGTGAAGAGGGGACTTACAAGAAATTGATGGGTCAAGTTGTGAGGGAACTGGATCAGGAGCGAGCTCTTGGCTAGGTAGAGTTTGTTGAATAGCATCCACTTGCCTTTTCTTCCTCCGAGAATAAGTCAAGATTTCTGGTTCTTTCTGTTTCCCTGGTTCACTAACCTCCTCTTCATATTCCTCAGGATGTGACAGTTTTACTTCCTCTCCATGTTCCCCTGTAGGTAACTGTTCTGAAGTATTGTCTATCTCCCCTTAAATTTGATAAGGCATAGTACTATAAGTTGCAACAGAGAACTTTTCATTATCCTCTTGAGTCTCCCTTTGATGAAGTGCTGATTCAGGAGAGAAATAGGATTCATCTTCCTGAAATGTGACATCCATGCTTACCAACACTTTCCTTGTTGGAGGGTGGTAAGAATACCCAATAAAAATACATTTAAGAGCTCTAGGGTCTAATTTCCCAATATTTACTCTGTGATCACGTACAAAACATACACACTCAAAAATTTTAGGTGGAATCAAGTAAGAGGAGGATCCTGTGAGAATCTCTGTTGGTGTTTGCTGTTATTTGTATGTATGGCTTATGGGTATTATTGTAATTCCTCTACTAGGGGCATTAGTGTATTTTTTGTTTATATGTGAGGGTATTTTGGTAATTCTAACTGGCTGGTTTATTGCTGGTTTCTGGCCTTCGAAACTGTACAGAAAAGAAACATGAATAAAATTGTTTTCTAATTTTTCTCTCCCGCGCCCTCGGCTCCATCATCTTCCTCAGCCTTTTCTGTGTATTTCAACTTGGTATTAGAGCCAGGTTCGTCCACCACAGAAGCTCCAAGCCGCTAGCGTTGGTCTGGAAGTCGATGCCAGTGCCTGTAAGGTGACGACGGATACTTCCCATTCATCCCAACATTGACGATTGAGCCATTTTCCTTCTCACGGGTGATTCGCTCTATGTGGATGACCCATTTACGACGGTAAACCTGCGTCACCTTGCCCTCACGTCCCCTGTAGGTGCCCCGAACGACCTGAACCTTGTTGTCTTTGCAAACCGGCATAGGCCGCACATTGTAGTTAGAGCAGAGGTCGTTCGACAATGGCGAACGCTAGATGGCACAATGAAATGAGCCTTGCGGTTCTTGAGGCGAGGGCTTGAGACTCTGGGATTGTACTTCATTTTCACTCTCTCTAGAGGAAACGGGTCTGCTTGGGGTTCTCTTGCCTCGTTACCTGACGGCAATGTCATGAGGGTGTGCTAGGGCGACTGAGTGGGGTCGAAAATAGGGTGGCCGGTGGTTTGGCTAGCGAGGGCTGTAGGTGTAGGAGGGATATTTGTCTTGCTTTGGGATTTGTCACCAAGTGTTAGTCTTCTGTCACTTAGAAATGTCTGAAATCAGCAGTGAAGCTGGAGGTGGTTCAACCTCAGGTGTTACAATGAGTAAGTTAGGGACCTTAAATGATAATCCCACCCTCCAAATGTGTCCTAAGAAGCTGGATGGTTCTAATTTTCTAGTATGGTCAAGGGCATGTACCCTTTCCTTGGAGGCTAGAGGCTTGTTTGGATATGTGAATGGCAAAAGGAAGAAACCAGCAGAGACAAACCCCACATTTGATCAATGGGAGTCCGACAATAGTCTGGTCATGTCTTGGTTACTGAATTCTATGGAGTATGAGATAACCAAGTCTTATATCTTCCTTGATACAGCTGCTAAAGTGTGGAATGCAGTATGTGAAGCCTATTCTAAGGTTGGCCATGATGCACTGGTGTATGAACTGAGAAAGAAGGTTCATGAAACCAAGCAAGGGGAAAAGTCTGTATCCCAGTACTACAATGAAGTGAACAGCCTTTGGCAGGAGTTAGACTACTATCAGAACTTTTAAGCTGAATGCACAGCAGATGCTATCAAATTTCAGCAGTTAAGAGACAAAGAACGGGTGGATGACTTCCTAGCTGGCTTGAATGTGGAGTATGATCAGACTAGAGCCCAAGTGCTTGAAAAAGAGCCATTTCCAACCTTGAAACAGTCTTATGCTTTTATTCAGCAAGAAGAAAGTAGGAGACGCTCTATGTTTTTTCCTACCTTGAGTGACCGATCCGGCTTAGTGGCAAATCCACCATAAAGGCCTCTTAACTCAACAGACAAGGAAACATTGAAGTGTGAATTTTGTGGAAAAACAAGACACACGAGAGAACAATGTTGGAAGCTCCATGGAAAACCCACTAAGGGTCGAGGTGGTAAGAAGACAAGCTTACCTAGACCTCAAGCTCATCTGTCAGAGGCAGCAGTTCCAGCCTCTACTGAACCTAGCTCTTGCAGTGAAAAACTCTCAATGGAAGAAGTTCAGATGCTTAAGAGATTGATGGCTAAGCTTGAGACACCACAGTCCTCTAAGGTGGAAACTTCTTCTAGTTCGAATTTTGCTCACTCATGTATACCGATATTAGCTTTCAATGCTGTCCCTAGTCCTAAGAACAATCACTGGATCATTGATTCAGGAGCATTTGACCATATGACTGGTACCTTGAATTCTTTTTCATCCTATACACCATGTGATGGACAAAATACTGTTCGTGTAGCAGATGGTACCTTCTCTAAAATAATGGGGAAGGGCTCTATATCTTGTACACAATTATTAAATCTATCCTCAGTCTTGCATGTTCCACGATTCTCAAATAATCTTCTTTCAATTAGTGCTATCACTAGAGACTTGAATTGTAAAGTCACCTTCTTTCCTTTGCACTGTGTTTTTCAGGAGTTGGAGACGGAGAAGGTGATTGGCTATGGTAGAGTGAAAGATGGCCTCTATTTTTTGGAAGACAATCTTGAAACTTTATGCAATTCAGTGTTCCAAGGGAGCTTAAATGGGTCAAGTGCATCACAGTTGCATAAATGGCATAGACGTCTGGGCCATCCTTCTTTTGTAGTTTTGAAGAGATTATTCCCAAACTTTTATTGTAAATGTGATGAGAAAGATCTTTTTTGTAATGCGTGTGAATTTGCCAAACACACTAGAAACTCCTATCCAAGCATTGATAATAAAAGTTCAGCTCCTTTTGTGACAATTCACCCTGATGTTTGGGGCCCTAGTCGCACTACTTCCTTATCTGGCTATAGATGGTTTGTCACTTTTATTGATTGCTTTAGTCGTACTACCTGGGTTTACATGATGCATTTAAAAAGTGAAGTCTTCTTATGTTTTAAGAAATTTCATGCAATGATCTCCAACTAGTTTAATGCTAAGGTAAAGGTTCTTAAAAGTGATAATGGGTTGGAATATATGAGCAACGAGTTTCAACAGTACTTAGAGTCGTGTGGAATCATCCATCAAACTAACTGTGTGAACACTCCTGCCCAAAATGGAGTAGCTGAACGTAAGAATAGACAATTGTGAGAAGTGGCTCGATCTCTCCTGTTTACAATGAAAGTACCCAAAATGTTTTGGGCAGATGCAGTGCTATCTGCTGCATACCTCATCAATAGAATGCCATTGAGAACACTTGACTTTAAGTCCCCTTTAGAGATTCTCACGGGGTCCTCCTCTTACTTGGTTCCACCTAAAATATTTGGGTGTGTATGTTTTGTACAGGATCATAAAGTAAATGTGGGAAAATTAGACCTAGAGCCCTTAAATGTGTTTTTATTGGGTATTCTCCTACTCAAAAGGGTTACAAGTGTTATCACCCTCCAACAAGGAAAGTGTTGGTAAGTATGGATATCACATTCCAGGAAGATGAAGCCTACTTCTCCCCTGAATCCACACTTAGTCATAAGGAGACTCAAGAGGGTAATGAAAAGTTCTCTGTTGCAACCTATAGTCCTATGCCTTATCAAAGTCAGAGGGAGATAGACAATACCCCGGAACAATTACATCCTGAGGAACATGAAGAGGAGTTCAGTGAACTAGGGAAGCAGAAGGAACCAGAAATCTTGACTTATTCTCAAAGGAAGAAAAGGCAAGTGAATGCTGTTCAACCAACTCTACCTAGCCAAGAACCCACTCCTGATTCAGTTCCCTCACAACTTGACTCATCAATTGCTTGTAAGCCCCCTATTCACTCTTCTACTCCAATTGTTGATAATGATGATCTTCTCATTGCTCTTAGGAAAGGAATTAGAAAATGTACTCAACATCCCATTTCTAACTTTGTCTCATATGATGCATTATCCCCTTCCTATAGAGCATTTATCTCTTCTGTAGCTTCTGCGACTACTCCTCAGAATTGGAGGGAGGCCATGGATGACCCAAAGTGGAAGGAAGCTATGATAGAGGAAATGAAAGCTCTAAGGAAAAATGACACTTGGGAACTCACTCAACTTCCAATGGGAAAGAGACCTGTGGGTTGCAAATGGGTGTACTCTGTTAAATACAGGGCTGATGGATCAATTGAAAGATACAAAGCAAGGCTAGTAGCTAAGGGATTCACACAAATCTATGGGATAGATTATCAAGAGACATTTGCTCCTGTTACAAAGATGAACTCCATTCGAGTTATTCTCTCTTGTGCAGCCAATTTTGGATGGGAATTACAGCAATTGGATGTAAAAAATGCTTTTCTCCATGGGGACCTAGAAGAAGAAGTATTTATGGACATTCCTCCTAGATTTGCAAGTGATAAGACCACAGGGAAGGTGTGTAAGTTGAAGAAAGCTCTATATGGTTTGAAGCAGTCACCACGGGCATGGTTTGGTAGACTTAGCAAGACGATTGTTAGTCTTGGGTACAAACAAAGCAATGCAGACCACACATTGTTTTGTAAGAAACGTGATAGAAAAATCACTGCCATAGCTGTGTACGTGGATGACATTATTGTGGCTGGGAATGATGTGAAGGAAATTAATTGGCTCAAGTCTCAGCTAGCCAAAGAATTTGAAATCAAAGACCTGGGGAATTTGCATTACTTCCTTGGAATTGAGGTTGCAAGGTCAAGTAAAGGTATCTTCATTTGTCAGAGGAAGTATGTCTTGGACCTGCTCCAAGAAACTGGAATGTTAGGGTGTAAACCAGCAGATTCTCCCAATGTAGAAAATCATCACTTGAAGGTGGGTGATGGAGAGGTAGTAGAACTTGGTAGGTATCAAAGGCTGGTTGGCAGACTGATTTATCTCTCCCATACTAGACCAGATATAGCCTATGCCGTAAGCATTGTTAGCAAATTTATGCATGATCCTTGCACCACTCACCTTGATGCAGTGTTTCGTATTTTGAGGTACCTAAAATCTACCCCTAGAAAAGGGTTGCTGTTCTCAAGATACGGACATTCTAGAATAGAAGCCTATGCAGATGCTGATTGGGCAGGGTCAATTGACGATAGGAGGTCAACCTCAGGCTATTGCACATTTGTTGGTGGGAATCTTGTCACTTGGAGAAGCAAGAAACAATCAGTTGTGGCTAGATCAAGTGCTGAGGCGGAATATAGGGCTATGGCTCATGGTGTGTGTGAAAGTTTGTGGCTTAGGAGATTGGTCCAAGAACTTGGAGTTGATGATGAAGGACCTCTCAATCTCTATTGTGATAATAAGGCAGCTATCAATATTGCACACAATCCGGTTCAACATGATAGAACAAAACACATAGAGATTGATAGACACTTTATTAAAGAAAAACTATCTGAAGGGATCCTAAAGCTCGCCTTTGTGAAGTCTAAAGACTAGCTAGCTAACATTTTTACCAAGGGACTTTCAAGCAAAATTTTCCACCCAATCACATGCAAGATGGGCATGAGAGACATCTATGCTCCATCTTGAGGGGGAGTGTTGGTGTTTGCTGTTATTTGTATGTATGGCTTATGGGTATTATTGTAATTCCTCTACTAGGGGCATTAGTGTATTTTTTGTTTGTATGTGAGGGTATTTTGGTCATTCTAACTGGCTGGTTTATTGCTGGTTTCTGGCCTTCGAAACTGTACAGAAAAGAAACATGAATAAAATTGTTTTCTGATTTTTCTCTCCCATGCCCTCGGCTCCATCATCTTCCTCAGCCTTTTTTGTGTATTTCAACTATCTCTAAGGGGGACTTAAAGTCAAGTGTTCTTAGTGGCATTTTATTGATGAGGTACGCTGCAGATAACACTGCATCTGCCCAAAACATTTTAGGCACTCTCATTGTAAACAGGAGAGATCGAGCCACTTCTAACAAGTGTCTATTCTTACGTTCAGCTACTCCATTTTGGGCTGAAGTGTTCACACAACTAGTTTGATGGATGATTCCACAAGACTCTAGATAATGTTGAAACTCATTGCTCATATATTCCAACCCATTATCACTTCTAAGAACCTTTACTTTAGCATCAAATTAGGTGGAAATCATTGCATGAAATTTCTTAAAACATAAGAAGACTTCACTTTTTGAATGCATCATGTAAACCCAAGTAGTACGACTAAAGCAATCAATAAAAGTGACAAACCATCTATAGCCAGATAAAGAAGTAATACGACTAGGGCCCCAAACATCAGAGTGAATTGTCACAAAAGAAGCTAAACTTTTATTATCAATACTTGGATAGGAGTTTCTAGTGTGCTTGGCAAATTCACATGCATTACAAAAAAGATCTTTCTCATCACATTTACAATATAAGTTTGGGAATAATCTCTTCAAAACTACAAAAGAAGGGTGGCCTAGACGTCTATGCCATCTATTCAATTGTGATGCAATTGACCCATTTGAGCTCCTTTGGAACACTGAATTGCATGAAGTTTCAAGACTGTCTTCCAAAAAATAAAGGCCATCTTTCACTCTACCATAGCCAATCACCTTCTCTGTCTCCAGTTCCTGAAAAACACAATGCAAAGGAAAGAATGTGACTTTACAATTCAAGTCTCTAGTGATAGAACTAATTGAAAGAAGATTATTTGAGAATCTTGGGACATGCAAGACTGAGGATAGATTTAACAGTTGTGTGCAGGGTATGGAACCCTTCCCCATTATTTTAGAGAAAGTTCCATCTGCTACTCGAACAGTATTTTGTCCATCACATGGTATATAGGATGAAAAGGAAGTTAAGGTACCAGTCATATGATCAAATGCTCCAAAATCAATGATCCAATGATTGTTCTTAAAACTAGAGACAGCATTGAAAGCTAGTATTGGTCTACCTGAGTGGGCAAAATTTGAACTAGAAGAAGTTTCCACCTGTGAGGACTGTGATGTCTCAAGCTTAGCCATCAATCTCTTAAGAGTTTGGACTTCCTCTATGGAGAGTTTTTCACTACAGGAACTAGTTTCAGTAGGGACTAGAACTGTTACTTCAGATAAGTGGGCTTGAGGTCTAGGTGAGCTTGTCTTCTTGCCACCTTGACCCTTGGTGGGTTTTCCATGAAGCTTCCAACATTGCTCTCTTGTGTCTTGTTTTCCCACAAAAATCACACCTCAGTGTGTCCTTGTCTGCTGAGTTAAGAGGCCTTTGTGGTGGATTTGCCACTAAGGCTGACCGGTCACTCAAGATAGGAAAAAGCATAGAGCGCCTCCTACTTTCTTCCTGTTGAATAAAGGCATAAGACTGTTTCAAGGTTGGAAATGGTTCTTTCCCAAGCACTTGGGCTCTAGTCTGATCATACTCTACATTTAAGCTAGCTAGAAAGTCATAAACCCGTTCTTTGTCCCTCAATTGCTGGAATTTGATAGCATCTGCAGTGTATTCAGCTTGAAAGTCCTGATAGTAGTCTAGTTCCTGCCAGATATTGCTCAATTCATTGCAATATTGAGATACAGACTTTTCCCCTTGCTTAGTTTCATGGACTTTCTTTCTCAGTTCATACATAAGTGCATCATGACCAACCTTGAAATAGGCTTCAAATACTGCACTCCACACTTTGGCAGCTGTATCAAGGAAGATATAAGATTTGGCTATCTCATACTCCATAGAGTTTAGTAGCCAAGACATAACAAGGTTGTTGTCTACTTCCCATTGATCAAATGAAAGGTCTGTTTCTGCTGGTTTTTTCTTTCTCCCATTCACATATCCAAATAAACCCCTAGCTTTTAAGGAAAGAGTACCAGCTCTTGACCACATCAAAAAATTGGAACCATCCAGCTTCTTAGGACACATTTGGAGGGTGGGATTATCACCTAAAGTCCCTACTCTACTCATAGTCCCACTTCCAGCCTCACTAACAATTTCAGACATCCTTGAAGACTAGACCACTCCCACTTGATAGAAGACTCACAAGGCAGACAAATACCCCTCCTAGATCAGCAAGCTCAAGACACAATCAGAACAGTCCAGAACTAATGAATCCTCAGCATGGGTCACGCACAATAAGGCTGATAAAGAGCCGTTAATACCCAAAGCAGACAGCCCAAAGAAAGAATACACATACCCGCACCTAACAACCTTCACCGGCCAACCCACGACCTCCTGGTCAACCCCACACCTAGTCACTCCCAACACGCTCGAAATCACCAAGAGCAACAGCAACAAGTTGGGGTTCAAGACTGGTCTGTGAATGCACGAGTCCGTGTGAAACCCCTATAGTTTGGGTCACCAGCTTGGGTCGCCAACGGTGTCCAGTAGGATGACGAAATGCTCCGGCCTTACATTGCCAGTGCTGGCAGCAGCTTCCAGACTAATGTCTGTGCTTCTGTGATGGGCGAACCATTGCTCTGATACCAAGTTGAAAATCAGCAAAAGAAAGGAAGAAGAGAGTTGGAGAGGATGGCGACAAGGATAAAGCCAAGAGAGAGAGGGAAAAAATTAAAATTCTTTTCTGTCACTTGAATATTTCGGTGGCCAGCCAACATAAGAAGAAAACAGCCAGCAAGAAGGACGAAAATGCCCTCACAGACTATCAAAAAATACAATAATACCCCTACGGAGAAATTACAATAATATCCATAGCCATACAAATAATACAACAATTATCAACAATAAATAATAAGTAACATCTAATCTAACAAAAACTGTTTCAATAACCTTCCTTTAAATGAAATTTCCAAGGACTTGGTTTTTAATTGAACATAATGACATTATTGATCCATTTAGCCCACCCTACCTAGTTGGATAAGAATTAGTTTGTTGTTGTTCTTAACTAGAATAGGTCAAGTGGCACACTAACAAATTTTAAGTATATTAATAGGATCGACTAGTCCAGTCAAGCTTTCAAAACATTACTAATGATAAAAAATCATTATCGTTAAAATGTTTTAGCTTTAGGAATTTGAAAGCTTTAGATTTGTGTCTACTCAGAACAGTTCTGTTGGCCATTTTCTATTAGATAGATCATCATAAGCAAGGAGGAATCCATATCCAAAATCAAGGAATCACCCCTAGTATTAGATATTTTCACCCCTTACAAAAGCAAAGACCACCTGGGACTAGTTAACAATGTCTTCTATTCAAGTAGGATATTTTAAAATAGGAATAATAAGGTGCAAGAATGAATTTGATTACTTGGACTTGTCCTTAGAACTCTTGCTTGGACTCTTTTTATGATCACTTCTTTGTGAAGATTGCAACACTCCCAATTTGTCATAGATCTGCAACAAACCATAATTCGGTGCAAATTAGCTTTAATTACAACATAAAAGAAATACTATGAATGAAAAAAGAAATGTCCAATAACAAAGCATAAAGTATCTTCCTATAGAAACAAAAGAAAAAATAAACGTACTAGAAAGACGGCACCTATGCATTAAAATCCTCCAAACATAGTTCATCTAACAAGCAAAGCATCAAAAGGAAGCTAAATAAAGCATGGAGACAAAGTAGAAATTGCATAAAGCCTTACACTCCTTACCACTAGAACATGCTCTACTGAACCAATAAAAATTAGTCAAAATTCTCAGGATACAATGCTCAGCAAAGTTTCCAAAAAGCCTTCACTATACATAATTAGCAGCATAGCAGTGTAAACAAAAGAGGAAAACTAGCCTCCAAACTACTAGAACACATAAACCCACATCTAGGGTGAGTGCTTTATGGGGAGCCCAAATGGAAATCAAATAATTAATAATCTAGTTGAGTTCCATAATCTAAGTAAAGATTTTTACCTCAGAATGGGCCATTAGATTCCATAAGATAGAGAAGTAGAAATACAAATTTTAGATTTTCAAAAAACACTAGAAGATTCTATTAGAAAATTAGCTTGATTAATGAGAATTGAATTGTCAATGACTCAGCACTGATTTTGATGGAGACTCAAGTATTTACCGAAGGATTTCTTACTATTAATCAGTAATACAAACAGAAAACAACACTATTCCCAGTAGAGGAATGGAGATTCCTAAGATAAAGAGAAGAAGAAGAAAATAACCTAAGAGTCTAAGAAGGGAAACGGATCCCCCTAAGCCTCCTCCCAGGGAAAGATTCCCCTTGCTGAAGTTTCCCTCAGCCCAAGAGCTGTTGCTCTTCACCCAAAACACTACTAAAATTTTCGCATGCCCCCACTCTCCCTTTCGCTTCCCTTATTAACACTCTCCTTTCCCCTCACGTGGTCCCCAAGTCTATACAAACTACTGCCAGCTGTCCCTTTCCTTCCTTGGGCTGAACCTGGGGTTCTATGGGCCTTTGGAGCTCATTCATAGAAGTTCTGGTCCACAAGTTCCTAACAATACCTTCCTCCTCTGAAACAGCCTTGTCCTCAAGGCTAGAGTTAGCTAATTGTTCATTGGTCCTGACAGTATCTTCCCAAGTAACCTCCTTGATGCTATCATTTTTCCTAGGCTGCATAGGACGACTACCATCCAGCAAGTCATCTTGAGTTGCCCCTCTGTCAACACATCGTTGTTTGACTATAGATCTTCTGTGGTGCTGTTGAAAAGAGTAGCGACCTCCACCTGAAGTTGCTTCGTTTTTGTTGATGCCATAAAAAGCAGCCAAATTTTTCCATATGCTAACAGGTTGCCGCCAAGTAGAAGAATTGGCCTCCATTGTTACTACAAAAGGCCACAGCCAAATGTAACCCAAAATCACACCTATGGCAAGCCCTTCTATTTCACTACTCTTATAGATATAGGCATCTATACTGAGCGCACATATAATTTTCATTGTGTTCTGCAGCTGTCCCAAACTTGAGATGTGTAGAAGAGAGTTGTTTTGGCAGGCTATAGAATTATCTCTCTTAGTTGAGAACTTGTAGAGTGCCTCCAGGTTGTGCAAGACAATCACACTAATAGAGAACAATTTGGAACACCAATACTTCTGGCCAGTAGAAATTAAAAGGGGAACATCAACATTTATTAACCTCCTATTCTTCCTCAGAAATCTGCCATCCCCCTTCACCACCCAGTCTGCAGCAAGGGTAAGCAAAAAGTAAATCTCATTCAAATTGTAAATCTATTTCCAAACCCCTAAACGATCCAAAGCAAACTTTCCATAACATCCATTCTAATTAACTGGGGTTTCAAGACAAGAATGATGCTCCAAAATATTAACAATCTTGTTTTCCCTATAATTCCAAAAGTGAAGCCATGCCTCAACAAAGAGCAGATTCTGTGTCATCATAAGTTCCACCATTCCCTCAGGATTCATAACCATTTTATCTTGCCAGACACCCTTTGAGGAGTTCAGCTTTAGTTGCACGTGTAGAAGTTCCTTCACCCAACCCCTTCTAGAATCAATTCCCAAAAACTCAGTATATACTTCATCCCTGTCTTCTGCTATAGGTAACTCAAGCATTTTGGGAAGAATCTTATCATCAGTTAGATTTCCACTACAATTATTTGGAGATATTAAAAATATGCATAGGGGCTTCTCCAATGGAACTTTGATGACTAGTGCCCCTTTTACAACAACACCAAATTTATACATTGTCGACATTGAAGGATAGCCGACAATCTGTTCTCCAACATTCAGCACACAACACCTAACCAAATCAATAAACCTTAATGCATTACATCAACTGTCAGTCACTGATTGGTAGTGCTCAGAGTTTGTGCCAATGATGAGTTCAATCGTTCCCTCATGAGTATCTCTATTCCAACTGAAGAGGTTTACTCCTTCGTACATCCCAACATTTTCACTCGTTTCAGAAAAAATTTCAAAGGACAACTCGGTTACACAAACTTTAGCAATTATTGGAGCTTCAATTATCACACTCCCAAATTTTTTTCCACACCCCTGCTCCCCATACATTACTACAGCAAAATGGGATCCGTAATTTACTGATGGCTTTGTAACATATAGATAATTGAGGTAAAGCCAACACACTTTGTACCGTGACGATCTTGTCTTAGTTGATGCACTGGGCACCTTTGCAAGGCCTCTTCCCTCAGCCCAAATAGGAAGCTCACATGCGATCGCTTCTGCTCTGGTATGATGTTGAGAAATTTTCTCAAGAACAAGTTCTCTTGCGATGGTCTTAGGTTGGGAATTTCTCTCACAAGGACTTCCCTCTTCGATAATTTGACCTGGGAGTGCGTCCTCCCTTGATTTCCAGGTGATGCCAGGTCCCATGCCTGTCGAGACACTGCGATCATTAGAGGGTGACCTCAGCGCCACTTCCCCTTATGCATGTCCTGCTTCTTGTTGGAATATTTCTCCTCTCCCTTTGCTGCTCAAAGTTCGTCAAAAGCGTCGATGATAATGGAAGTGGACTGCATGCTAAGTCGAGGAAGGCTCGTGATTGACTCACCCTTGGTTGGGTCAAAAAGAATTAGGCCTACTGAAATAGAAGTAGGGTTTAGCCTGGATCCCTTCATGGGCCCTGTGGGTTGATTGAATCCCATTCTAGGGCTCAGCCCCTCCATTCCCAAATGACAAACTTCCCTTATCTCCCGTGTTGTATCGCCGTCTGCCTCAATCCTACCAGTCTCCAGCTTCGTCCCACATAAACCCTTCTTCGTGCCAAGATGCGACTCTATTTTCTTCGCCCTCTTGGCCACTAGCTGGACCTCAGCCAATGTCGTTATCTCCCTCTCGCCTGTTTGCGCATCCAACACTGGGCTCTCGTTCCCAGCCCTTGCTTCCTTTTGGTCTTGGCTTGCCGTTGGGTTACCTTTCGCCGAGCCATGCTCATTCTGGTCCCCCGTCCCACCAAGCGTGCCAATACCGCCCTCATGTCGTCCAGGCAGTCTAGCTTCTTTTGTATTTCCTGTATCATGTCCAATTTCCTCCTTACTCCCTCCATTTCCTTCTCTAAAGCTTCCACTCTTGCCTCCATCCATGTCAAAGGTATCCGGCAAGTCAGACCAATTGATGGAGACTCAAGTATTTACCGAAGGATTTCTTACTATTAATCAGTAATACAAACAGAAAACAACACTATTCCCAGTAGAGGAATGGAGATTCCTAAGATAAAGAGAAGAAGAAGAAAATAACCTAAGAGTCTAAGAAGGAAAACGGATCCCCCTAAGCCTCCTCCCAGGGAAAGATTCCCCTTGCTGAAGTTTCCCTCAGCCCAAGAGCTGCTGCTCTTCACCCAAAACACTACTAAAATTTTCGCATGCCCCCACTCTCCCTTTCGCTCCCCTTATTAACACTCTCCTTTCCCCTCACGTGGTCCCCAAGTCTATACAAAACTACTGCCAGCTGTCCCTTTCCTTCCTTGGGCTAACCCTGGGGTTCTATGGGCCTTTGGAGCTCATTAATAGAAGTTCTGGTCCACAGGTTCCTAACAGACTTATCTTTGTGTTGTCTGTGACTCAGCACTACCTAAATTTAATGTACGATCTAGACTGTCTACATTTTATGTACTATTTTTTAATATAAACAAAAAAGTTGGATGTCCTATTGGGATACAGCTTACACAAATATTATTCCTTTATTTCCAACATGGTATTAAAGCGATATCATCCACCTTGAACCCTAACCCTAATTCTCAATTTCTTCTTCTTCTTCCTACTAATCCTTATTCTCAATTTCTATTAACCCCTGTCTGAAACTTCTGATCCCTAAATGTTGGTAACCCTAAAATTGTCAATAACCAAACACTAAACCCCCCCTTCTTCATCTTTAAGTTCCTCTATCTTTAGGTTTTGTTATTGATTCAATTTAGCACTTGGGTACCAATTTGGTTGGTTGTTTGGTTGAATGCAAGGGATTGGTACAAGAAGTGTTTGGTGTTTAATTTGTAACAAGCTAAAAGCTTAGTTAGCTTTCAGCTTGAGAGGGAGTAATATCCCACACCTTAGTGTAGTTTGCCAATCGAGATCTTTGAACTTTAGGTCGATTTTAAAAAACCCTCCTAAACTTTAAAAGTTTTCAAATAACCCTCTTAAACTATGAAAAATTTTCAAAACACCCCCTTCCGTCAAGTTTTCCGTCAAAATTTGAATGTTTTTTAGTCAACTTCCACTTTGACTCGATAAAAAGACAAAAATACCCTTCAAATGCACATAAATTTTCAAATCTGCCATAAATGCAAAAGAAGAAAACCTAATGTAGATTTGTAATTTAGGGTTTAGGGTTTTAGGATTTAGGATTTAGGGTTTAGAGTTTAGGGTTTAGGATTTAAGGTTTAGGGTTTAGGGCTTAGGGTTTAAGATTTAGGGTTTAGGGCTTAGGGCTTAAGGCTTTAAGGCTTAGGGTTTAGAGTTTTAGGGTTTAGGGTTTTAGGGTTTAGGGTTTAGAAATTAGGGTTTAGGATTGAGGTTCAATGTTAAAATTCCACAATTTTACTGTTCGCGGCCTTCAATTTCTCAGCTTTACAATGAAGGTCATTTTCGTCATTTTCTTAAATTTTGACGGAAAACTTGACGGAACGGGTTATTTAAAAATTTTTCATAGTTCAAGAGAGTCATTTGAAAACTTTTAAAGTTCAGGAGGATTTTTTAAAATCGACCTAAAATTCAGGAGAGTTCTATGCATTTTAGCCTTAATAGAAGTTCTGGTCCACAGGTTCCTAACAAACTTATCTTTGTGTTGTCAGTGACTCAGCACTACCTAAATTTAATGTACGATCTAGACTGTCTACATTTTATGTACTACTTTTTAATATAAACAGAAAAGTTGGATGTCTTATTGGGATACAGCTTACACAAATATTATTCCTTTATTTCTAACATGGTATTAAAGCGATATCATCCACCTTGAACCCTAACCTTAATTCTCAATTTCTTCTTCTTCTTCCTACTAATCCTTATTCTCAATTTCTATTAACCCCTGTCTGAAACTTTTGATTCCTAAATGTTGGTAACCCCAAAATTGTCAATAACCAAACACTTTTATAACAAGCTAAAACTTTTATAAGTTTCAGCTTTAGTGAGAGTGTTAGAAAATTAGCTTGATTAGTGGGCATTGGGTTGTTAGTAACTTAGCATTGACTTGTCTCTGTGTTGTCAATGACTTAGCACTGTTTAAATTCAATGTACGGTTTAAACTGTCTAAATTCTATGTACTATTTTTTAATATAAATAGAGGAGTTGGACATCCTATTGGGATACAACTTGCACAAATATTATTCCTTTATTTCCAACAGATTTAATATTCCAAGCCTTAAATCCCCACTAGAATATAGAACATTTTTGAATGAAGCAAACTAGTAGAGATCCTAAATCTAGTACTTACACAACCGCCACTCATGGAATACAAGATCCACCACAACTAAAAAGGCAACCAATGGGAGAAAGGAAGCATGCCATGAAGTTGAAATTCCAAGGACAGGAATGAGTTGCCTTCTTTCCTTGCTTATAAGCTTAGCATCCCACCCATCCTGCAACCAGTGTTGCCAATGGCGCCACCATGGCAACCATGACATGGCAAATGGAAGGCGTCCCACCATGGACCTCCCAAGGCATGGCGGCCATAGCAGATGGTGGCACCATCGAGCTTTTTGAGCCAAATGTCCAAACTATCCCCTTTGGTTTCACTATCAGCCAATAGGCTACCTTTTTTTAAGGGCAAAATTGTCAATCAACACTATCTATCACAATTTCTAACCACAATTCACAAATTACTCTTGTTCTTCATCTTCATCCTGCTGATTGCTCTCCATCGCTGGTGGCAAGGGTTTGACCCAAAACAGAGGCCACCATAGTCATAAACTAAGCCAAAGGTCCAAAAAGAGACAATTCAGGCCAAATCTTAGAAAGGATGATTGTGTGTGACTGTTATCATCGCAATCATAGAAAAAGGAAAAAAAAAAAACACAAAAGAAAGGCCTAGTTTAGAAGAGGATAGCTGATCGTAGATAGTTGGCAATCCCCATCACAATCACTAACCAGGCTCAAACCTTGGGATCCAATTCGTTCCCTGCTACTAGCTAATACTTCATGAATTGGTTTATTAATCTTTGATTTTTTGTCTTTAAATCCGCCATGGTTCAACATGGCATTTGCTATGCCATTTGCCACCAGTTGCCATACGCCATTGACAACAGTCTATAACATAAAATACCTACTAGTAATCTAATAGTGAAGTGAGTGACTTTTCATTAGGACATAGCATAATTACGTACCAATAAATGCAATGTTCTTCAACACCAAATTATCCAAACCTAGACCCCCTTTATTCTTAGGCAAGCAAAAAATCTCCAAATGCTTTCAATTATCCAACGTCTTACTAAAAACAATGCCACAAAATTGAGAATTCTCCTAGTGAACTCTAAAACCCTAACCAGCCTTCTAAAAGAAAAAACAAATGATTAAATTTAATCCATTGACGCTGTAAAGCCGTTTAGTCTATGCACTATTAATGAACACAAATATGCCACATCATTCAAGTAATTAGTCATTTCACTTGTCATTAAAGTTGCATGTGGTCTTTTAACTAGATGGCATAATGTGGTCCGTTGAAAATTAAACCTTTTACATTAATAGTGGATCAAACTTAAATCCAAAAATAACGTGAAAAATGGGTAAACACTATACTAACATGCCTAAATACAAACAACAGAAGCATCTACAGAAATGAAAGCACCCTACCATAAGATCCATCCTTTTAGAAACCCTTCGAATAGAAATAAGTATTACTAACCTCCCACATTTAAGATGCTACTTTCCCAGTTTTGAAGATCATAGGAGGATCCAACCGGATCTAAATTACTCAAGAATACGGTCTTAACTAGAACAAAAAAGTTTAAATCATTCTTTTTAAACTAAGAATCTAAGCAACTTACTTCGGATACATCTGCAGTAAGTTTTTCCCAACTCTTAATCAATTGACATAGCGATGCTGCAGGAAGATCCCTGTTTCAAATTGCAATTTGCATTTTAGAGATATTTAATGTAAATAAACATGACTTGTTCAAATAAACAGATCAACTATATAGATATCCATGATTTAGTACAAATGGCTTAGCAAGTTGTCTTTTTCTATTAATTTCGGGCCTTGGAATACTACTAATTGGATTAACAAAATGCAGAGGCAACTACATGTTTAAATGTCATTGCTCAATACAAGTTGAAATTACAGTCTTTCAGGATTTGCCCTAATTCTCTTTCTGCCTATTTATCCTTGCTACATAATTCACCATCAGCAAGCTTATCTTTGTACATTAGCTACCTTACTTTGCGTATCATTTGGCAAATAAAACCACCCCTTTGGCAGTTAGAAAATGTTTCGCAGGGATCTTTCAATGAGGATGGTGCTTGATCCTTTTCAGCTCCCAGATGACGATCAAAAGCCCCTGACTGGTACAAATCAGGATTGAGTACTTCACAAAATAAGTCCAGCAGTTGAACTCTGCTATATTTTCCTGCTTCATATAGGCACTGAACGAAAAAGCAATCCAGTATCTACAACTTAGCAAAGTTATCGGCAACAACTAATTAACAAACAATTCTATTTGCAAAAAAGTTGAGTGTATTGTCACCATAACAGATCACAATAAATACAAAATACAATTCACTAGTGATGCAACAATGCTATTAACAAGGCTGTGGGATTTGGTGAAGTGTGTGAAACTAGCATCTCACAACTACTATTTATAACCACTGTAGAATAATTAAAGAGCTAAATACATGCTAATTACAATTAATCAGAAGCCTAGTTATTAGCTAATTAAAAGGCTAACTATCAACCACAGCTGATTTCATATTTTGCTCATGTTTATTCTTCTAATAAAGGCAAAGACAAATTTCACCACAAAAGGCAATACTCCAAAAAATACATCACCATCAGAATAGAATCATTTAGAACTTTAAACAGACAAAAGTAAAATCCAGGAACTGCCTTTTGCCCTCATTTTCCATTTGAATATACATAGATAACAACTTTTCAAAGATGTAATTAATCTAGATAGATGATGTTCCCATTATAAGCCACTGATTCCACATCATCAAATTACTATAACATGCAAAATCAAAATATGACACATTAAAGGAGAATGATGCTTTTCATATATTGCATGAATTTTCTCAAAGACTATTTTTTACACAACTTGATATAGGTTGTATGACCACAAGGTAATGATGAGCTAATTTTGTACCACTGCATCACGTTATTATGGACTCATAAAACCCAAAATCTTACCAGAACTGCTGTGCTCCAAAGCTTTTGTGCTGACACCAATTCTGACAAATCCAGAGCCAAATTCTTTCCAGTCCTATCAACCAGTTGATTCCTTGTGATCAAGGGGTAAGCTCGCTGTCTTCTCCATCAGGCAAATTTAAATTATAAAGATTAAAAAAGAACACAATAATTTTTAAAAACTGTAATACCTTACAAAAGATGGAAGTTCTGACACACATTTCATAACAGTGTCAGGTGATAATGCACTTTTGCCATCCTGATAAACCCATTTATGAAAAAACCAATAAGAAACAAAACAACATGTAAAGAATTTATTGAAAAGATATAAATCAAAACACTAAAGAAGTATATTGCAAAAAAATATCTCTGTACAACTTATCTCTGTTCGAATTCCATTTTGTTCCAAAGAAAATATGTGACACACCATTCTATGCAAATTGACAATTTTTTTTTTTGGCCATTATTGAGTACTGACAGAGGTTGTTGAAATCTGAAAGTTCAATCAATATGATCTATTTGCATTGGCTTCATCTGCAGTTGCAAACTTCTACCTTACTCATAGTTATTACAAAGACATTTAGAAGAAAAGGCTACTTAGGTCTCCAAAATTCATTGGCTCTGAAAGACAAATTGATATCGTGAAAGATGGACAACCAAAGAAAATCATTTTTGTAAATCCCAGGAAGAAAACTAATCTTCATTTTGATATTTTTTTATATATAACAATTTTTAGAATTACTATGACTAAAGGAAGCTGGTCTGAACTTCATAATTTTATAGTTGATTTAGTCATGAATAGTATTAGTTCAATGTTTGACCCAATTCCTCTGCAAAACCTTATAGGCATCTATACTTCCTAATCTAGACAAGGAATGCAATCAAATGCTATTACTTTATGTTAGAAGAAAGAGAGGGCTTATTTCTATAAGCTGTACCCAAAAGGGTTGCCAGCATGTATATTTATAATTAAATTAAAAACACTACCACAGTACAAGAACAAGTATGATAGTAAGAGGGCTCTAGTCTAGCTCTAGTACCAAGCCCACTAGATAGGCCCATTATTTAACTAACTTATTCTAACACTCCCCCTCAAGTTAAAGCATATATATTAACCATGCCCAGCTTGTTACAAACATCCTGAACCCGCTTTCCTGAAAGAGACTTAGTGAAAATGTCTGCAAGTTGATTCCCCGTTTGAACATGTTTGAGATCAATGACTCCTTCTTCCAATTTCTATCTAATAAAGTGGCAATCCACCTCAACATGTTTCGTTCGTTCATGAAAGATAGGATTAGAGGCAATATGAGTTGTTACTTGGTTATCACACTATAATTCCATGCTACCAGAACATTCTATCCCAAGTTGACAAAGGAGATAAGAAATCCAAACAAGCTTAGCACTAACATGTGCCATGACTCGATATTCTGACTCAGCACTAGAGTGGGATACCACAACCTGCTTCTTACTTTTCCAAGACACAAGATTGCCACCTACAAAAACGCAATAACCTGAAGTAGACTTTCGATCCATAAGGCACCCTGCCCAGTCTGCATCTGAAAACCCCTCAATTCTGCAATGACCATGACTCTGATAAAACAAGCCAAGTCCAGCAAGCTAACTCCAGGAGCTTTCTTCAAGTGCTTCAAAATATGTACCAATACTTCCCAATGGGAGGTTCTAGGGGTTGCCATAAACTGACAGATTACACTCACTGAAAAAGCAATATCTAGTCTTATAATAATGAGGTAGTTTAGTTTTCTTACCAGCTGCCTATACCGCTCTGGATTGTCCAACAGCTCCTTATCTTCTGATCCTAGTTTTGCATTTGGAATCATAGGTGTATCACATGGTTTGGCACCTAAAAGACCTATTTCCTCCAACATGTCTAGGACATATTTCCTCTGAGACAACACAATCCCTTACGACTCCTAGCTACTTCGATACTTAAGAAGTACCGAAGCGCTCCCAACTCCTTAGTCTGGAATTTTGTCTTTAGGAAAGCCTTTAGGTCTGAAATACCAACAACATCACTCCTTATAATAACAATATCATTCATATAGACAGTTAAGAGAATGCATCCGGATTCAGAGCGCCTGAAAAACACTGAGTGATCATGGTCACTTTTCTTTAATCCAAACTCAACCACATCACTGCTAAATCTGCCAAACCAAGCTTGAGGAGATTGTTTGAGTCCATATAGAGATTTCTTGAGAAGATAAACATGTCCACTCTCCCCCTGAGCAACATAACCAAGTGGTTGCTCCATATAGACTTCTTTAGCTAGAACACCATGAAAAAAAGCATTCTTCACATCAAGCTGATGAAGGTCCCAGTAATTAGAAGCTGCCAAGGAAATAAGTAATCGGACGGATGTGATATTTGCCATTGGTGAGAAGGTTTCAAAATAATCAAGTCCATAAGTCTAGGCATACCCCTTTGCAACAAGACGAGCCTTTAGTCTAGCAACTGAACCATCCAGATTAACCTTAACTAAAAACACCCACTTACAGCCAATAGTAGATTTCCTAGAGGGTAAAGGAACAAGGTCCCATGTTGGATTCTATTCAAGAGCCTCCATCTCATCATTCATTGACGCTCGCCACCCAGACTGACTTAGAGCTTCTGCAAGAGTCTTAAGAACAACAATAGAATCTGGAGATGCAATGAAAGACTGAGAAGAAACAGGTAAGGAAGAATATGAAACAACTGAAGCCAACGGGTAATGAGGGACACGATTACCTGGTAAGGTGCAAAAGCAAGTACCTTTGCGGTGGGCCTATCTAGTGGGCTTGGTATCAGAGCCTAACACCCTTTACAATTTTGAAATTCTCAAATACTGAAACCCTAATCCCAAATTTCTTAATCTCCATCTAACTTAACCAACTTTAACCCTAAATCTTAACCCCAAAACACCTATTTTGGTCTAAATCTTCTAGAAATTCGTGTTTCCCTTTATGGTTGGCTGAAAACAGCCACCAATTTGTGAAAATTTGGCGAAGATCGCGACTTGAATCACGAGTGAACAATGCGCGACATCGCACATGAAGAAATAGCTTGATTTCACGCGGTAGCAAGTGTCAGGGTGGTGTGACCTAGCCCCAACAGGAAGTGTCGGCCAGGTCTGAGGCCAAAGAGTGCCAGTCGGCAGCAGATGGCAATGGAATGGTAGTGTGGCGCGATTTGTGAGTTATGGTTCAATTTTTGTGATTTGTGCATATTTGTGGTTTGATTTTGTCATTTTGGCTTGATTTGAGAGAGTCTAACACTAGTTGAAGGCATTTGGATGTGATTTTTGCTTTCTTTGCTGTCTTTTGTTTACTCTAGAGGTTCTTGGACGAGATTTGAAGTGTTTTTAGTTGTGATGGCTGACGGTGACCTTCCTAAAAGCCTTAAGAATGTTAAAATAAAGTTTAATGATCAGACTCTATTCTCTGAAATCATTCCTACAGCAGCAAAGATTATTGATCGAAAGTTAGACAGTGATAGGAGACAATATCTCTCTTGGAAGAAAGCTATTGACATTTTCCTTGGTAGAATTGGAAAGCAGGATCACCTCACTGATATGCCTTCTACTTCGTTGACAAACTGCGATGGTTAATGAAGGATAAACGCTTGTTCAGTCTTATTTTTAATACCCTAGATAGTGAGGTTCAAGACAACACTAACTATTGTAAAATGATGAAAGAGTTATGGGAGTTTCTGGAAGAAATTTATTCTGGAAAAGATAATTTAATACAGTTATATAATCTATGTCAGGAGCTCTTTTATTTGGATGGGAAAAAGAAAATCTTATCCCAAATGTTTACTGAATTTAATCGGACCTTTGAACAGTGGAAGAGCCTTATGCCAATTTCCAATAATGTTACTGCTATGCATGCCCAACGAGAGCAATTAGAAGCTTTGTGTTTTCTATCAATGTTACCCCCAGAGTTAAGCACGGCCCACCAACAAATTCTATTTGGATTTGAGTCTTTAACTGTGAAGGGAGTTTACCCTCGCCTTCTTCGTGTATCTAAAGACCTACATGTTTCACCATCTGTATCTGAATCCTCTGCTTTAGTAGGCTCTACCTCACGGGGAGGACGAAATGGATGTAGAGGTGGTCAAGGTCGACGAAGAGATTCTAGTGGACGCAGTGATTCAAGGGGAGATTGAGGAGAGTCAAGAGGACGTAGTGGTAATCTTAGTCATATTGAATGTCATTACTGCCATGAATTTGGGCATTATAAAAAAAATTGTCCTAAGTTGCAAGGGGGAAGATACTCACAATCATCCCAGTTTGCTCATATTACTTTTATAGATACTGAATCTAGATCTGGTACTACCTGTATGATTGCTATGACCGAGGATAAGTTTGCCCGTTATAGCCAGTTCTAGGCTTCCCAGCCATCCACTCCTGCTGCCACTTTGGTTCAAACAAGTAATTCTGTTGCATGTCTTTCTAACTCCCATTCAAAATAGGGAATTGATTCAGGAGCCACAAATCATATGACAAGAATCTCAGGTAATTTATTATCATTTCAGTCTTTTACCCATTCCTCCCATGTTACTCTAGCTGATGGGTCTACCACTCCTATTGTTGGGAGTGACTCTGTTAATGTCTCTCCAGACATTACTTTATCCAATGTTTTGTGTTTATTCAAATTCCCTTTCAATTTGTTATCTGTTAGTCAACTTACCCGAACTTATAATTGTTGTGTCTACTTTTTTCCTGACCATTGTATTTTTCAGGATCTTGTGTCGAAAAAGATTTTTGGTGGAGGATGAGTCTGGAGTGTTGTAAGTGCTCGGTGATTGAATTTCTCATCCAGTAGCTGCTGCAGCTTTGTCTCCGCTACACCTTCGTTATCGGCTGGGTCATACTTCATTGGAGTCATTGAAAGATTGTGTCCCAGTTTATATTCTATTTCTAGTTTGGCTTGTGAGTCGTGTCAATTTGCTAAACAGTGTCGTGATACTTATGTTTCTCGAGTCAATAAACAGATTGTATCCTTATTTGAGTTAGTTCATTCTGATGTTTGGGGCCCGTGCCCCGTAGAGTCTAAAACTGGTTTCAAATATTTTGTCACGTTTGCGAATGATTATTCCAGGATGACTTAGCTTTATTTTATGAAACATAGATCAAAATTGTTTAACATATTTTGTACCTTTCATGCTGAAGTAAAGAATCAGTTTAATACTTCCATTAAAAATTTGTGCAGTGACAATGCTAAAGAATACTCTTCTGCACAATTTTCTTCATATCTAACTGAGTAGGGTATCATACATCAGTTTTCTTGTTTTACTACTCCCCAGCAGAACGAAGTTGCTGAAAGAAAAAATCATCATCTGTTGGAAGTGTCACATGCCCTCTTATTTACTATGAAAGTGCCAAAAATATTTTGGCCTGATGCTGTCTCCACAACATGCTATTTGATTAATCGAATGTCATCCTTTGTACTTCATGGTAAAATTCCTTTCTCTATTTTCTTTCCATCATCCTCATTATGTCCACTCTCCCTCTCAGAAGGTGTAGCAGAGACAAAGTTGCTGCAACTACTGGATGAGAAATCCAATCACCAAGCACATACAACCCTCCAGACTCATATCCTCTACCAAAAATCTTCTTTGATGAAAGATCCTAAAAAATGCAATAGTCAAGAAAGAAGTAGATACCACAATTATAAGTTCAGGTAAGTTGACTAACAGATAACAAATTGAAAGAGAATTTGGACAAACACAAAACATTGGACAAAGTAATATCTGGAGAGACATTAACAGAGCCACTCCCATCAATAGGAGTGGTAGACCCATCAGCTAGAGTAACATGAGAGGAATGGGTAAAAGACTGAAATAATAATAAATTACCTGAGGTTCCCGTCATATGATCTGTGGCTCCTAAATCAATTACCCATTTTGAACAGGAGTCAGAAAGACATGCAACAGAATTACCTGTCTAAACCAAAGTGGCAGCAGGAATGGATGGCTAGGAAGCTTAGAACTGGCTATAACGGGTAAACTTATCATCAATCAAAGCAATTATACATGTAGTACCAGATCTAGATCCAGTATTTGTAAAAGCAATATGAGCATACTGGAATGATTGTGAGTATCTTCCCCCTTGCAACTTAGGACAATTTCTCTTATAATGCCCAAATTCATGACAGTAATGACATTCAATATGACTAAGATTACCACCACGTCCTGTTGACTCTCCTCGACCTCCCCTTGAATCACTACGTCCACTAAAATCTCTTTCTCGACCTCGACCACCTCTATGTCCACCTCGCCCTCCCCATGAGGTAGAGCCTACTAAAGCAGAGGACTCAAATACAAATGGTGAAACATGTAAGTCTCTAGATACACGAAGAAGGCGAGAGTAAACTCCCTTCACAATTAGAGACTCAAATCCAGATAGAATTTATTGGTGGGCCATGCTTAACTCTAGAGGCAACACTAATAGAAAACATAAAGCTCCTAACTGCTCTCGTTGGGCATACATAGCAGTAACATCATTGAAAATTGGCATAAGGCTCTTCCACTGTTCAAAGGTCCGATTAAATTCAGTAAACATCTGGAATAAGGTTTTCCTTTTCCCATCTAAATGAAAGAGCTCCTTACATAGATCATATAACTGTATCAAATTATCTTTTCCAGAATAAATTTCTTCCAGAAACTCCTATAACTCTTTCACCATTTCACAATGGTTAGTGTTGTCTTAAACCTCACTATCTAAGGTATTAAAAATAAAACTGAACAAACATTTATCCTTCATTAACCATCACAGTTTGTCAGCACCAATAAAAGGTATATCAGTGAGGTGATCCTACTTTCCAATTCCACCAAGGAAAATGTCAATAGCTTTCTTCCAAAAGAGATATTGTCTCCCATCACTGTCTAACTTTCGATCAATAACCTTTGCTGCAACAAGAATGATTTCAGAAAACAGAGTCTGATCATTAGACTTTATTTCAACATTCTCAAGGCCTTTAGGAAGGTCACCTTCAGCCATCATAACTAAAAACACTTCAAATCTTGTCCAAGCACCACTAGAGTAAACAAAAGACACCAAAGAAAGCAAAAATCACGTCCAAATACCTCCAACCAGTGTTAGACTCCCTCAAATCAAGCCAAAACGACAAAATCGAATCACAAACCTGCACAAATCACGAAAATCAAACCATAACTCGCACAAATCACACCACACCACCGTTCCACCGCTGTTTGCCTCCGACCTTAGACCCAGCCGACACTTCCTATTAATGCTGGGTCACACCACCCTGACACCTGCTACAGCGCAAAATCATGCTATTTCTTCATGTGCAACGTTGCGCACTGTTCACCCACGATTCAAGTCACGATCTCCTCCAAAATTTCACAAATTGGTTGCTATTTTCAGCCACCCACAAAGGGAAACACAAATTTCTTGAAGATTTACACCAGAATAGGTGTTTTGGAGTTAAGATTTAGGGTTAAAGTAAGTTAATTTAGATGGAGATTAAGAAATTTGGGATTAGGGTTTCAGTATTTGAGAATTTAAAAATTGTAAAGGGTGTTAGGCTCTGATACCATGTTAGAAGAAAGAGAAGGCTTATTTCTGTAAGTTGTACCCAAAAGTATTGCCAGCAATTATATTTATAATTAAACTAAAAACATTACCACAATATAAGAACAAGTACAATAGTAAGAGGGCTCTAGTCTAGCTCTAGTACCAAGCCCACTAAATAGGCCCATTATTTAACTAACTTATTCTAACACTTTAAAATTCTAGAAAATCATGTTATATCTAAATATTTCACCCTTTTGACTTCATTCAAGATACGAAATATATATATACATGTATTTATGTATATCAAAGTATCCTGTGCAAGCCCTAATTTCAAGCATTCACTATGGCCTATAGGTTTTATCATCATTGGAACCTCAATATATTATGGAATTATAATGAATTATTTTCCATGAATCAATATAAATACAACGTATAGAGTCATTTTTCATATATCATGCTACATAAGCAGCCCAAAATAAAAAGAAATCCCATAACAGAAAAATCAGCAGGACCTTTGCTTTAAAAATTCTTACATTATGCTCAATCAAAATGTGGTATGAATAAATTCATACATAAGCATGTATATAACTTTTATTTTTACACAACAAGCAATTGATGTCATTGGTATATTAAATGCTAAGATTCCAATATCTCAACAAGATTAGGCTTTCAGATAAGCAATGATTAAGGTATACAAGAGTCCTAAATTCACACATAAAGTCTCCATTCTTCCTCATTCAAATTGGAAAACTCCCTCAATTGACATTAGAGTTTGACCGCACAATATAGGGTTTTGGTCCTTGATATATATGTGAAGGGTTGGAAACAGCGAATCAAAAAAGTTATAAACCCAATAATTAGGTGGTGGCAACTAGAGGGTGAAAAGTAATTAGTTTTTCAGAGAAAGTTAATAGAGAAGAGAGTTTGGGAGACACAAAAATATGCTAACCTTATGTAGAAGAGATAACAAATGGGGTTTGGAATGTAGCTAAAACAATCTTGGGCAAATCAAAAGGATTTGAGCCCAAAGGTAAAGAAATGAGAGTGTGCAAGAGAAGATTATATATAAAAGAGTATTTCAAAGCTTTACATCTTGGTAACAAAGCAGAAAATTGGGAGAAGTATCGATTAGCTAGAAATGAGACAACGAAAGTAGTTAGTGAGGCAAGATCTAAAGCGTTTGAGGGGTTGTACCAAGTTTTAGAAACAAAGAATGGGGGAACGGCAAATATACAAGCTTGCTAAGGGAAGGGAAAGAAAAACAAAAGATTTGGATCAAGCAAAATGCATTAAGGATGAAGAGAAAAAAGTCTTGGTAGCAAAGGGAAATATCAAAGAAAGATGAAAGAGTTATTTTCACAAGCTTTTCAATAAAGAGTAGACAACAAGTATAGACATGAAAAGTTTAACTATTTGAGAGGAGGATCAAAACTTTACTTTTTATCGTAGAATACGAGAAGTTGAGGTGAAGGAGACATTTAAGAAGATGAACAATGGTAAGGCTATGAGTCCTGATAACATACCTATTGAGGTTTGGAGGTATTTGGGATAGAAAGGTATCTTTTGGCTTATCAAGTTGTTCAATAAGATATTGAGATCTAAGAGGATACGAGATGAAGGAAGAAAGAATACATTGATACCCATTTACAAGAATAAGGGAGATATTTAGAATTGTGGAAACTATTGGGAGATTAAATTCATAAGCCATAGTATGAAATTTTGGAAAAAAGTGATTGAATATAGATTAAGAAAAGAGACTCATATATTAAAGAACCAATTTGGTTTTATGTCAAAAAGATCAACTAGAGGCTATATATCTTTTACAGGGTTTGATGGAACGGCACTGAAATAGAAAGAAAAACTTGCATATGTTTTTTTAAAAACTTGGTTTTAGATAGAACTTTATGGCGGCGTTTAATGCATATAGCTGATCCCACCTAACGGAATAAAGCTTTGTTTGTTGTTATTGTTGTTGTTATTGTTGTTGTTGTTGTTGTTGTATTTACATTAGAAGCGTCAAGCCAACACATGTGAGGATGGGGAGAACTAGAAAGTACATAACATACGATTAACAATTTTGCTTTTTCTTGAAGCTTAAACTTTTATACAAAACTGTAATTGAAAAATCTTAAGAACCACTCAACCAAGTTAAAGCTATCAAGTAAGACCAATTAATAACTTTTATATTTCCGATATGGCCTTTATAAAGAAAGCTTGGCAGATTGAAGCTTGCAACAAGTACTAGCTCATTGCTTCCAAGTTCCAATGTCTAACATATAATTATTCAAACAGAGAAGAGCTGGATTGGACTTCAAACTAACTTGGTCCAAATGGCTTAATACCACATCAAAATATTACTAGACCAAAATGCTTAAGCCTTTGAGTGAGTCTTGAGGAATGGCCTTTTAAATTCAATGGCATACAGCAGCCTATGGCGGCAAGCTCTAAATTTGCCTTGGTGCCATGGCAGATGGCATGGCAGCCACCATGTTGAAGCATGGCAGATTAAAAATAAAATTGAAAACTAGTAAGCCAATTAATGAATTGTTCACTATTTGCAAGAAAGGCTTATAGATGACATCATAAAGACTCCTATATAACCACTAAATTGCAAAAACAAACGGAGATCAAGGTGACTCTCTTGTCTAAATAACATGCCCTTAGCTCAAACCTTAGGATCCAGTTCATTCACCTCAAAGGATTTGCTATTAGGGAACCAACTATCTCAAAAGCTTAAGTTTTTAAGTGTAGATCTAAGAATGGTTTAATATCTATCAAACTTGCTAACTGTGAGTATGTGAAGTTGAGAAAAATCAAAATGAAATTAAAATCAAGATAATCAAAAGCAGAAGCTAGATTTTCTACTAGAGTTGCTGAAGCCTCCACATGCCAATCCCAATAAGAACACAATCATCCTTACCTAAGATTCAGCCTGGTTTGTCTCTTTGAAGTTGGCCTGGTCTATGACTATATGGCCTTCGTTCTCTGAGTCAAACCCTTGTAGTGGGACTACAGAGAGCAGTCAGCAGAATGAACATGAAGGGCAGTAGTACCTTGTGAATCATGGTTGGAAATACAGTGTCAATTGACACTTCTGCGTTCTGCTCACAATAATTGGTAGCCTATTGACTAACAGTTAAAACTAAGGAGACAATTTTGACATTAGGCTGAAAAAACTCAATTGCACCACCATCCACTATGGCTACAAGTGCCATGGTGCCGCCATGTTGAAGGCACCAAGCCATAGGAGGTCCATGGCAGGGCACCTTTAATCCATCATGCCATGTCCACGGTCCACCATGGCGACACCATTGACTACAGTCTCTAGATCACGTGTTAAAGAGTATACATACATGCTGTTACACCTATCAGGATGGGCAGTTTAGTCCATCGAGAATTAGTCCTAAGTGGTTTAGTTTATCTAGAATTAGTCTATCATAGCTGTAGGAATTTATCTTTATCAGGTTATTAGGTAGTTTAGTTTAATTCAACTTGTATTTTAATTCAACTTGTATTAAGGTTTTGTGCTCTCTATACATAGAGAGAGGCTTGAATAAAGCCAATAAGCTCTAAAGCCACATTAATAAAACTGTTTCATTCAGTTTTTGTTTAACCATGAATTTAAACATGGTATTAGAACCTAAATATCATCCACCCTGAACCCTAACCCGATCTACATTCACTTTAGGTGCTCCTCTCAATTTCTCACCGAAAGTTCTCTCTCTCACAAATCAGTGTTTCTCTGCCCTAGTTCAGCTTTGAGAGAAGGGGGACAAAAAACTCAAATAGAACCCCAATCTTAGTTCAGCTAACAAAAAAAACTCTTATTCATTTCCTTCTATCACCCTTGCTGTAGTTCCCATAACACTACTTACATTCCAAAAAAGAAATCCTTTGACCTTAGAGGAAGCTGACCATATTATTCATGTTCCTTTTGTTTCTGGTTCAGATTGCATCTTCTGTTTCGGTATTCATAGCAATTAGAAACAGCTAGGAAAGGGAAGAAAGAGATTGTTGTTGGGGTCCACCCCATGTGAAGAAGAGAATAAAAAAATTAAACAACGGAAGGGAATGGCTTCTTAGCCATTAATGAAATTCACACTTGGTGAATTGCATGTGACGGTGGTGGAGTCAATTTTACTCCACCATCATCACTCCTCATAAATGAAGCATGGGAGTTGGAGTAATTTTTACTCTACCATTAATGCACAAAGGCCAACATGGAAAAAGCGATTTCCTTCTTTGTCATGCAGCACTTTCACCTCTATAAAGAGAGGTGACTTCTTTCAGATTCAGACTCCACAAATTTTTTAAAAAAAAAAATGTTTTAGAAATAGAAACTAGATGATTTTTGAAAAAAGAGACCTGACCAAAAAAGGAGATGCACACCAATCTGCAACTGCCCAAGGGATCATGCATCCAAATTAGACACAATTGGGTGAAGGCAAACACAGTCACAGCAAAAGTGCTCTGGCAAATGCATACCCATGAGTTGCAGCCAAGAGAGTGGTTGATTAGGGAGGTGTGATTCAGTCCAAGAAAACTCCATTTTGGCTTAGGGACAAGTTTGTATCAAGCTGCAAAAGCTGTTTGAAAATTTTCATTACTGCAATTCAGTGGTGGATTTTGCAGTTGTTTAATTAAAGTTTGTTCTTTGTTTTGTTGAGCCTGGGTTTTTAATTTGTAACAAGCTCCCAGCTTGAGGTATTGTTAAAGAGTATATGTACATGCTGTTACAGCTAGCACGATGACTAGTTTAGTCCATCTAGAATCAGCCTATGACATAGTTGTCAATAACGAATAGCACATTTATAGCGTTTGGGTCATAGCAACATAGTGCACAGCGTTGTGCATAGCGCATTGCTATTTGAACTACAACACAATTATATTACATATATAAATATATATATGTAATATAACTCCAAATAACAAGAATATATAAAAAATAGACTTAAAAATATGATAAACAATTAAAAAAAATACTAAGCATAACAAGTTTAAAATTCATTCTTACCGTAAAAAACAACATTGTCATCACAATATGGAGCATTATTATGGAGGAACAGAGTGACAGGGGTATGGGAAGAACAAAGTGACAGCTAATGGGAAGATGGTTAGTGAGGAGAAGGGAATATTAGCAAAAGTTGATAGGGGTATGGGAAGGACAGAGTGACAGCTAGTGGGGGGATAGTTAGTGTGGGGAAGGGAATGTTAGCAACTGACAGGGGTGTGCGCATTATGGGAAAGACAAAGTGGCAATTAGTGGGGTGATAGTGGGGAAAAGAGAATGTTAGCAGCTGACAATAGGGGGTGCATTATAGAGGGGAAGGTCAAGATATTGAACATTGGTTTTTGGGTACTAAGGGAATGAGAGGTGAAGCTTGGGGCTGGAATTTTCTCAACCAGGAGCGACAGCCCTTGGGAGTTCTAATTTCTAGTCCTCTATTTTTTGGTGTAACTCTTATTGAATATTAAATAAATTCTCTTTTTTATACTATGTGCACTCTTAACTCTAACAAATATCGTAGAGTTAAAGTTATTACTGTACAATATTTGAAAAGAAGAAACATTGATGGAAGCTGTCATCCAAAAATATAATGAAACAAAGCACTGAGCAAAAAACTGAAATATGTTGTAAATAGGTTAGGCCTTATAATACTTCACATTTCACCATAAAGTCCCATGACTGCACTATTGGGACTGTGTTACGCTATGACCCATAGCGTAGCACTATAATGAGCACTATTTTGTGCTATTAATAACTATGAGTCTATCATAGCTGAAGGGATTTATCTTTATCAGGTTATTAGGTAGTTTAGTTTAATTAAACCTGTAATTAGGTTCTGTGCTCTCTATAAATAGAGAGAAGCTTAAATAAAGCCAATAAGCTCAAAAGCTATGTCAATAGAACTGTTTCATTCAGCCTTTGTTTTCACATGAATTTCAACATGAAGTAACACTGGATTCGAAAGAATACAAATATGCTAAGAGAACATTTAACATTATAAGAGAGATTAAAAAATTACCTTTTGGTCTTCTGCAGCAAATATTTGCCCAAGTATTAGACTCCGAGGCTCCAAAGCAAAATGTAGTATGCATGCTATCTGAAATATATATTCACAAAATGACTCACAAAAGCCAAAGTCATGTTCCCTATATATGTGTACATAATGCGTAAAAGATAAATACAAATAACTGTCACCCAAAAATCTGCATAACCCACCTTCAAAGCTCTGATAAAAGATGTTAGTGTCCTATCCAGGTTTAAGAAATAATTTCTAAGAAAAAGTGCTACTTTATGACCAATACTAAATCCAGTACAATGCTTCACAAGAATAGCCTCAACAATTGCATCCATTCTCTCAGCCGATGATCCAAGGATAAACTTGCAGGGGCACAAGTGCTGAAGAACATGTGAGGGGAGAATTTTTCTTGGGGCATCCACTGTTGTAGCAACTCCAATTATTAAGATGATTGGTACCTTGACAACCCATTCACTGGCACAAACAGAGGAAGTAAACATAAGCCAGCATCAGATTGTTGTCTCAAACTATGCAGCCTTTAAATGCAGACATGCATATACAAAATGCATGATGGGGCATCAACCACAGTTAAGATAAGCAAAAGAACAACCATACTAGGTATTCAATATCACTTATGCAAGCAATATTGCAATAATACAAATATAAATTCATCAATTTTAAAAAAGAATTAGAACTCAGAAAATGTTTAAACTGACCTCAATATGAGGATGAAATCAGATAGTACTGAACCACAGCATCTTTCCAAATTATCAATAATCAGAACCAGTGGTTTATTGCAGTTTCCTTGTTCTCGATACCATGATGCTAAGATAGATATATCAGCTGACTGCATAAAAACAGCAGTATGAAAAGTGGAAAAAGCTAAGGAAACAAAGATAGAATTTGTTAAAAAATAAATAAGTACATACAAGCACCTACATCAATGGGAGACACTAAAAACTCGCATAACAGGGCTCTTAGGCAGCCAGCAATTCCATTTTTCACAGAAAAGTCCAGTGATGAAAGCATAGCTACATGGCACCCACGGGATTTCAATGAAAAACCAAGCTCATCAAATGTCAATTTATCATCAACAAACTCCATTTGTCCTGGAAATTATCATTTGACTAAGAATATCTCAGAATTTTCTTTTGAAATAAATAGGTTGTTCTCATACTTCATACTAAAATACAATGAAGAAAAGAAACTCACGCATGCTTACGGAACTGACAGACATCATTTCTAATAATACATGATTTCCAACAACCAAAGGATTCAAAGGGTGCTACCATATCTGATATTCCTATAACAAAGTGCATCAGAAAAGACAAATTCAAAAGCTTACTGGTGATAACCAACCCAGTGAATAGACGTCCACTAGTATAATTCAGAACAGGAAAAGATCGAGTCGCTTCATCAAAACTAGGTTCTCTAGATGATCTAATAGCATTGAAACACTCCAGAACCCATTGCTGTATATTGTTGAAAACACTAGCATTGATATTTCTTAAAACATCCTGCAATATAAAGAAAGAAGAGGATTTGTCAATATGTTATATTGGATCATTTAGGGGCCAAAAAGAAAAAGGGCTTCATAATTCAGTTGCCCAAGTGAATGTCAAGCATTCAGGTCTCCTACCACTAAAGGAATGGCAAAATCAATAATTTACAGGAGTTGGGAGAAAAAATGATTGATAGAGGACCTTGATAGTGGACTCAATTTTTGACCAAGTGAAGCCAAATGCTTCAATTTGCAGTTGCTGAAACCAAAGTTCTTCAGCTGTTGTTCCTTCCAGTTTCTTAGTTCTTTTCATTGATGTTGAAGATAGATCATTTCTCTTTTGCAATTTTCCCTGTCCGGCTAATGTTTTATCCTTTCTTCTGGATGAAGCTCTCTGAAGAACAAAAAATGGCTACGGAAAGAACCATGAGAGAATTAAATCAGAACTCCCGTTCTTTCTCGTGGATAAAATCAAACTAAACTAGACATACAACACTTATTCTTTTCTTTTTTTTCCCCTTTTAATTAAAAAAATTAAAAGATAGCATTACAAGAAGTTCAGTTACTAGCACTGTTGCAATGAGTTGAAGACAATGGTCCATGCAATATTTCCACAAAGCCCAAATTTTAAATCTGCTTGTTATTGTCAGCCAATGAATTTTTTTTATTTATGAATGAGCAATTTACAGGGCATGCAAGTAACCTGCACGCTAACAGGTCACTGGCTGAAAACAAACAGCAAAGACAGAAAATCTCCAGCCTAAGCAGGGAAAACTACTCAACACATAAGAATCAACTTAGAATACCCTCCCTATGTAAGTCTCTGTTTATGATTGCGCCAAAAGCCAGCATGAAACAACAATTTACAGTTCACATTTACATTAAATTTAGCATCTTGCATCTGTTTCCCTCCATATGTCACAGATTAAAATTTTCCAAACTAGGAGTAAACTAACGAAGTTACTTTAGTTTATGTGAATACCAAACAAAACATATTGGATGAGTTGAACTCTCCCTGCAAATGGAAGTTGTCTGCCCCCCCCCCCCCCCCCCCGAGTCTGTATTCTATGTGATTCTCACAATCAAGGGTAGACGGTTTTTCTATGAAAGCTTAAGCAATAAAAGGCACCCCTAAGTACCAATGACCTTTCTGAAATCCAATTAGACTAAGCAGCTGTAATTCGACGCCTTAATCGAAGTTTAAGGAGGCAGCAAAAGGGAAAGACAGCAAGCCCACCTGAACATTATTGTTATTATTCTCTGTGGTTTCGGCCATTGTTGAGGGAGGCGGGAACGAATCAGCAACACTTGCAAGGACAGAGAAACACGTGAGATTCTGAGGAAGCGGCCGTGCTGCTGTCAAGGGAGACAGAGGTGAGTTTAACCCTATGCAGCGCGCATTCTCTCTTTTTGGCGGGAAACAGCCAACAGGGCAAAAATGGGAAGGAAAAGTCTAGAAGCAACCAACTTTTTTGCTCCAAGATGACGCAAAGCCGGATGCTTTTGGTCCGTTTTGGGTTCGAAAACTTACACATAGCGATAGAATTAGAAAAAAAAAAATTGATGAGATAATTTTATTGACTATAAAACTACTCTAATTTTATGCATGGAACTAGTAAACTGGTTAATCTATTCAAAATTAATAAATTGATCTCGGTTTTACCGGATTGGCTGGTTCATTAAAATAATAAAAAAATTTAGACAATTACAAATTTTATTATTACAACAACATAAGAGTATTTTAGTGTGTGAAATAAGAAGAAAAAAACAAATGTAGTTATAAGAATAGGCATAAAATTCATAAATTTTGTGAAAATATATATTGAATTAAAATTCATGTTAATTTGACAAAATAAATGAATGAATATTTTAATAATATTTGAGATTTTTCAGTTAAATAAATATTAATTATAAAAATTATATTTATGAGATTATCTAATACAACTCCTGATTTGACCGATTGAATTAATTCAACTATGATTTACCTTTCAAAATAGGGTATTTATCTATTCAATTTTTAAAATATTGATTAAAAGATAAAAGCTAATTTACAGTCCATACAAAATAAAATAAATTAAAGCTAAGGTAAATCTCCATGTTTTTCTTTTCCTTTCGGTCAACAAAACAAAAGGCAAGCATCGGTATATCACATATATTTCTGTCTTGGATGAAATCTGTTGTCAATGACATATAGCATCTAAAGGATTATGCACGTTAAATTAGAATAAAAAAACTAAAAGTTTTAAATTTAATTAAATATCATATTTAAAATGTGAATATAAATAATTATAAATAAAATATATTGAGAGATAAATACTAACAAATATATTTTGAAAACTAATTAGAATGATAATTATCAAGATACAGATTAGAGTTGATAATCTAAAGTGTTTGTTTGATGGAAGGAAACTTCTAATTAACGGATGGGGATTAACAATAAGAGTATGAAATTTTATATATTTGCTATATAAACTTTAAAATTTATATGTTGTTTAGAATTTTTAATTTTAATTATTATAGTAATGAGAAATTTCCAAAGAGTACAGAACACCACATGTTAAACTGTTGAAGATATGACTGATAGACTTATAAAAACCATTGTTTTATGTAAATGGTATATATATTAGGACTCGTTTGGATAAGCTTTAAAGAAAATGATTTTTGACTAACTTCTTTTAAGAGGATATTTATTAAAAGTTAAAATTATTTTGCATTTTGATATAGTAATCGAAAAATTCTTTTAAGGTAAAAAGTCATTTGAATGTACAAATAAAAAAATACTTTTGATTAATAAAATTACTAAAACAAACATAAATAAGTACTTTTTCTAAAATAATAGAAATCCAATAATTTAAAGATTCAATTATTACTATAAATTTTAATATATAATAATTGTTATTATAAATTTTAATATATTATTACTATTAATGAAAGCTTTAAAATAAAATAACATTAATTTGCATATATGTATTATTTATAAATTGTTATCAAAAGATATATTTTCATCGTAGTAAAACTTCAATGTACTATATATAAATTGCAATAACATAGCAAAATCTCAATTCATTCAAACATAAGTTAATTCACAAGTAAAACACATGTTAAGAAGTCAAGAGATAAATAATAAAGGCATAGTTATGGATATCTAGAAATGAATAAATGTCCATTAGATATGACAATTCTGATACTAGATAAATGTATCTTTGCCACTGAGCTCCAGCTCATTTGGCATAGCTGCTGTCCCTACATGAACCTGGTTCCAGGTTCGAATCCCTATTCTTACTCCCTAATATAAGCTTCAGCTCCTAGTTTACCAAAAAAAAAATGTATCTTTTGAATATTTTAGGTGGATATATACCATGTATATGAATAGTTCATGTACCTAGTTCATAATAATAGTACATGTAACTGGTGCCTAAAGATCACTTTATGTGCTTATAAATATCTCTTGTATCTAGCATTTGTGTGACATGAAGAAGGTGAAATCTCTAATATCCCTGTCATGCTTTCTTCCTTTTCTACTAAGATTGTGTTCTTCCTTTTTCTAAGGTTCTTACAACATGTTATCAGCACGATTTGAATTTGTAACACTTGATAACTCTCGCCATAATTATTTGTCATGGTGTTGAATGCTAAAATCCACCTAGATGCTGAAGGTCTTGGAGATAGTATTAATGAAGGAAATCAAGCATCATTGCAAGGTTGTGCTAAGGCACTGATTTTCTTTCAATATCACCTTAGTGAGGGATTAATGGCTAAATATCTCACAGTGAAAGATCCACTTGTTCTTTACAACAATTTGAAAGAGAGGTATGACCATCAAAAGACTGTAATCCTTCTAAAAACTTGTTTTGATTTGCTTCATTTGCATTTCAAGATATTAAATTAGCAAGTAAATATAACTCTGCAATGTTTAAAATTATCTTTCTATTGAAATTATGCAAGAAAAGGTTACTGATATGTTAGAGAAAATGCTTTCTACTTTTTATGTCTCAAATGTGTTCCTACAGTAGCAATATTGAGAAAAGGAGTTCAAAAGTATTATGAATGAATTTCATGCCTTCTTATGGCAAAACAAAATAAAGAGCTATTAATACAAAATCATTAGTCCTGCCCAATTGGTTCTGCTCCATTCCCTAAAGCGAATGCAATAACATACAAGAAATTTTGGCTTGGATATGGTTAAGGTCATGGCTAGGCCATAACCATGACCGTGGAAAACATTATAGTTGTAATGGTCACAATATTTATTATAAGAATGAATTTCACCACTAGAAGTAGGTAAACAATGAAGAGAAAAAGCGAAAGAGATATTCAAAAAAAGTGATTGTTGTTAATCAAAAATAATATTTTGCTCCTCATATAGCTGTTAAAAAGTGTTTCTAATTACATAATTGATGTTTATGAGAGTATTTTCAACTACTATAATATTCAATCCAAAAGGATATCATCCTTATGTTTGTCTTGTCTAATATTCATTTGTAGAAATTAATAACTCCATCAACCTTTAATGCTATAATGATAAAATATTAAGTATGATAACCGTTGTTAATATTTGACTTGGATGCTAAGATCTTATATTGTAGATTGAGAAGATAGTAGAATTAGTATTTCATATACAAGGTACAATTATACTTTACTAATCATGGAGTTCATCTCAATGAAAGACTCAGTAGTGATATGCATACTTTGGTGAAAGAACTTTATACCTATAGAGGCTGCTATGCATTATGACTTTTGTTCATATAATCTTATGATTTATAAATCATGTAATTTACATACCTCTAAAAAGTAAATATATAACATGTTTAATATAATTAGAAGCTTCAATACAGTATAGATATAATTGGTTTCATTCTTGACATTAATATTTGACAAAATTCCTTTAACGTTGAAGAGCATCTTTCTTGATTGAAACAAGATTTATGAAGCATTGAACTATTCATACCTATAATGCAAAATTTTTACTTTTCACATCTATTTGAAGGTAAAGAGTATATCAAATGTCTCAAATTGACATGTTGGTTAATGCCTTTAATGCTATAGCCCTTTAATTTCTTTTCTTTCAATGATTAATATTTGAAAATTTACTTGCCCTCTCATCTAGTTCATACTTAATTAGTATAAATATGATTGAGGCACATGCTATATTGAACCAAAAGTTCACTTATCTAAATAATTTTACCATATGACATGGCTAATTAGGCCATCCTAGATCAATTATGATGCAAAAAAAATATTGAGAATTCACATTGTCATCTATTGAAGAGCCAAAGGATTCTTCAATCTAATGAATTCTCATGCGTTGCTTGTTCTCAAGGTAAATTAATTACTAGGCCATCACCAACCAAAGTTAGGACAAAATCCTCCGCTTTTCTAAAATGCATTAAAGGTGACATATGTGGGCTTATTCATCCTCCATGTGAACCATTTAGATATTTTATGATTTTAATATATGCATCTCCTAGATGGTCACATATGTGTTTATTGTCAACTTACAACCTGCAAGAATACTTGTTCAAATAATTAATTTGAGAGCTCATTTTTTAGATTATCCAATTATGGCATAACTGTTGAACATCCTATTGCATATGTTCATACTCGGAATGATTTAGCTGAATCTTTTATTAAACTCCTCTAACTAATAGCTAAACCATTGCTTATGAGAACAAAGCTTCTTATATCTATTTGGGGCCATGCTATTGTGCATGCAACAACACTTATGCGCATCAAGCCAACAAGTTGCCATAAGTTCTCCCATATGTATTTAGCTTATGGTTAGGAGCTAAATATTTCCCATCTAAGAATTTTTGGATGTGTGGTATATGTATCAATTTCTCCACCATAATGCACTAAGATGGGACCCTAAAGAAGGTTGGGAATATATGTTGGGTATATGTCTCCTTCTATAATCAAATATCTTCAACCTTTGATAGGAGATCTCTTTACAACACATTTTGCTTATTGTTACTTTGATGAAACTAATTTCCTAACTTGAAGGGGACAAATAAGTAGCAACTAGGAAAAGAAGTTACTTGGAATGCATCATAACGTCATCTTCTTGATCCTCACATAAAGCAATGTGAACTAGAAGTTCTAAGGATAGCCTTATTAAAGAGGCAAATAATCATGGAGAATGTGGAGATGTGATTAATCATAAACTTTCAGAAGAAGTTTAGGTACCTAAACCTATTACTGAAATAATAGAAATTAATGAGATCTCAATAAATTATTTCTCCACAAGAAAAAGATGAACCCAAAGAAACAATTATCGATAATATTTTTGCATACAATATAGTACTTGAAGTTGTAAATGATTGCAAGGATGTTGAATCCAAAATTGTGAAAGAATGAAGATATAGAGATGATTGGCCAAAATGGAAAGATGCAATCCAGGTAGAATTAAACTTGCTTGCTAAGCATGAAGTATTTGGACCTATAGTCCAAACACCAGAAGGTGTAAAACCTGAAGGGTATAAATAGGTCTTTGTATGAAAGAGAAATGAGAAAAATGAAATTGTCTGATATAAGGCATGCATTGTTGCACATGGTTTTCACAACGACTTTAGCATTGATTATGAGGAATCATTTTCTCCTGTGATGGATGTAATTACATTTAGATATCTAATTAACCTAATAGTGCATAAAAAACTTGATATGTGCCTAATGGATGTTATTATAGCATATTTATATAGTGCCCTTGATCATGATATGTACTTGAAAATCCCCGAAGGATTTAAGATGCATGAAGCATATAAATTAGGTTCTTGAGAATTATATTAAATTAAGTTACAAAGGTTCTTATATAGATTAAAACAATTTGGATGTATGTGGTATAACTACCTCAGTGAATATTTATAGAATGAAGGATATAAGAATGATTCCATATGTCCATGTGTCTTTGTTAAGAGATCTAGATTTGAATTCGCAATAATAGCTATATATATAGATAACTTGAATATGATTGGAACTTTTGAAGAGCTTCCCAAGATAGTTGATTAGTTAAAGAAATAATTTGAGATGAAAGATTTAGGTAAGACAAAGTTTTGTCTTCAAGTATGGAATTCTAGTCCACCAGTCAAATTATATAACAAAGGACCTTAAAAGATTTTACATGGATAAATCCCATTCATTGAGTACCTTATGGTTATCTGATCACTTGATGTAAATAAGGAACCTTTTTGTTCTACAAAAAATGAAGAACCTCTTGGTCCTAAAGCACCATGCCTTAGTGCTATAGGTGCACTGATATATCTTTCTAATAGCACTCAATCTAACATATAATTTTCTATAAGTTTATTAGCAAGATTTAGTTTTTCACTAACATGTAGACATAGGAATGGTATTAAACACATCTTTAGATATCTTCAAGGGACGATTGATATGGGATTATTTTGTTTTTATGAATTTATATAAAAGTTGATTGGTTATGCGGATGCAGGGTATTTGTCTGACCCACACAAAGTGAGATCTCAAACATGCAAAAATAATAGCAACTCATAAGGTGAGCAGAGAATACGTTTGGCTAATGTCCGTGACCCAACATTTCCAAGAGACATGTAGCCTACCATTCAACAATGAAATACCAATAACTTTATATGAAGATAATGCTGCATGTATTATATAATTAAAAGGTGGATACATCAAAGTGAGAATCTACCAAATTTATTCACTAAGGGATTACTCACATCAACATTCAAAAAGCTAGTTCACAAGATTGGAAATCATCAGCTCAGAAATCTTTCCAACAAGGGGAGTTAATATGACTACACTCTTTTTTCCTTGACCATGGTTTTATGCCACTGAGTTTCCCTAGCAAGGTTTTTAATAAGATAGGTTCCTATTTCTATTAATTATAACAGTATACTCTTTTTCCTATCCTAAGTTTTTCCCATTAGGTTTTTCTTAGTGAGGTTTTAATGAGGCATATTTATTGTGTATGAAATGGACATCTAAGGGGGAGTGTTATGAATATCTAGAAATGAATTGATGTCTATTAGATATGACAATTCTAATTACTATATAAATGTGTGTCTTTTGGGTATTTTAGGTGGATATATACTATATATATGAGTAGTACATATGCTTAGTTCATAAATATGGTACAAGCAACTAGTGCCTAAAGAGTCACCTTATGTGTCTATAAATATTTCTTGTATCTAGCATTTGTGTGATATTAAGAAGGTAAAATCTCTAATATTTCTTTGTCATAATTTCTTCCTTTTCTACTAATATTGTGTTCTATTGTATTCCTTATTTTTTTTAAGATTTTTACAACAGGCATTAAATTAACATTAATTATAATAAAAATAACCTACTTAATACATATATTATTTATACATGTATAATTCTCCAATATAAATTATTTTAACTTTTCCACATTTTGTTTTTTGTAATAAAATTTTAGCATATTTTCCGACAATTATATAATACTACTTTGTTCACAATTCAACACATTAGCATTGTATAGTCTACACCAAAATAGCAACCAACTATGAACTTCTAGCTTTCATTAACACCAACAAATTGTAAGAGTTTAACTTCATAAAATATAATGGTGATTGGTTCCATTTATGCATCTTTGAAGCACATAATAATAATCTAGTGAAAATGAGCATCTTGAACTAGCAAAGTAAAATAGACAAACATAGCAAATATCCATTTCAATATGACTTCCTAATAGCTAATGATGCACCTAACTTGGCAATTCATCGCTAATAGCATCTCTTGTTTCTTCCATTTGTCTAATAGATTCTAGAGTTACCTCTTCGCATTCACATTCCCCATGATTATCATCATTGTCTTCAAACTCATTAACATTCTAAAATCTTCCAAAAATGTCTATATCAGAAGAATCCATTCTTCTAATATAATTATGGAGGGCAAAACATGTGCATATGAAAGTAGATTGAGTTTTAAACTTAAAGTTGGTTGTATTTTGTAATAGCCTCCACTTTCCTTTTCAAATTCCAAAAATTCTTTCAATGAATGATGATTATTGAATATTTCATTCCATGTTGTAAGAACTAAACTGAACCTAAACTAAGGAAGATTATATCTTGTGTTTCTATATGGTCTTAAAAATGCTTGGATTGTAGGATATCCAAAATCAACAAGATAGTATTTACTTGTAATTAAAGTCATTATATTAGAAACAATTGTATAATAATTAGGCACACTAAAAATAAATTACTAAATATATGATTCAACCATTAGCTGGCAAAGGAAACTATAACTTAGGATTTTGAAGAGTGTCCATGAGAATTTTTGTATTATGTCTAGAGCCTTCCCAACCTACTAATGCAAATGTAAAGCATATGTTAAAATCACATACAACAAGAACCTTTGTCGTAGTTATTCCTGTTCTACTAGTGTAAGGAACCTTTTTACTACTAGGAGCATGAATAGCAATGTAAATGCCATTAATGGCTCTTATACAATCCTTAAAATATGGCCAATAACGTGCATCATTTTTAATGAACTTAGGAGAATCTCCAAACATATGATCAGTAATCTTAATAATTTAAAGTCCAAATTTTAGTATACAATGAAATTGCCTCCATACTATCTCTCCAGAATGTTGAAACCTCTCCTCAACATTCTTGTAAGGTGCTCCATGATTAATCATATACAAAAACATACCCACAGCCTCCTCAATGCCAACATGTTGTGTTGGTTTCAATCCAAACTTTTGATTCAAGTCACTTAACAAATGTGCAAACACATGCTTTCTGATTTGAAATTGCTAAAAAGGAAAACAATTTTCACTTCCTCTCTTCAATTCTTCCACCCATCTCTGTTCTGAAAGAAATGATGTTCTTTTTTCCACTTGTGTCAATATTGCAAATGAGTATTTGCAATAGTAATAGCAGTTAATTTTGTTGCATTTTGAATTTTATTTAGCATTATAATCCTACTTTGATTTGCTTGCTCTAAATCATCAATATCTTTGTTTGAACTATCAGTCATCTTGTGCAAATAAATATAATTTATATCAAATAATCAATGACCACCACAACCTTAAAATAAATGTCTTCATTACCATAAGTCTAGGAAATACAAGATGTAAAGCATAACATTGATTTAATTAGTTCAAACAAAATGTCGTATATGAAATTGCATAAAATAGAAATCCAATAGAATACTAATTCAATAAGTTCAAACATAAGGTAATATAATGAAAAGATAAGTTCAAACATAATGTCATGCATGAAGTTACATAAAATAGAAATCCAGTACAAATTCACCCTTCACACCATAGTATCAATCACTTGCAGCATTGCACATCTTCCATGTAAAATAAATTCGACCAGTTTAGATAAAGTTGAGGTTCATTTTTGATGTAGTAAACAAACACCACCTTATTTTGTTTGTTGAGAAAGATTCTAGAAGCCAACATGTTGGTACAGCTACCTAGTTTCAAACCTTGGCACATCTTTTAGCATACTAAGAGATTTAGAATGACTGAAACGATCATCTTGCATTGTTGGCCCGACACATGGTCAATACAATCAAAGATCCAATCAAGAGAGTATTACAATTTTCCAGTAGCCTCACCCCTTGCCTCTTTTTTTGCTCCCTTTTTCCTCTTTTTAGTAGCATTGTTTTGTGCACTTGGTCTCTTGTTAGTGTTATCCATGGGATCTTCATTAATATTCCCTTCATCCTCTAGAGTAAAATCATTAAATGCCTCATCATGAGTTGTTTCATCATTTGAAACATACCGACTTGGTATAAAAATAGCATAACCGGTAGTAACCACATCCTTAAAGTATTTTTCCATCAAATCTTGTAATTTTGGACCTTGTTCCTTCCAATTTAGTTATTTTGGATTCTCTTGTGTAACAAGTGAAGAGTGAATTAATATAAATTGAATAATAAAATTATGAATATAGTAAAGTATTCAAGGATAAGAAGAACCTCCAATCTGCGCAATGTTTACTCCAAAAGAAATAGAAATTAAAACCACTATTATTTAATAGCAAAAGACAACATTTTTTGTTTGAAGCCTCTGTCACTCTAGGGAAGTGCCCTAAGTGCAATTCATGAACTCATGAAACTTAACCTTTCTATGTGCCTTTTCTATTAGGTTAAACATTACCTATCCATCCCTTGTTAGAAGAATAAAATCAAAACTTAATTATAAAACATAACTGACTAATCTTTAGCTATGTTTATAACTTCCTAGTTTTGAAAAATGTGACATTCTCAAGTCCACTGTCAATTAGAATATACTCATCCCATTTGTATCACTCTTGTCCCCTCCACAAAAAGCGATATTCAACACCAGACATTAATTCTAGTAACCAAACCCAAACCCAAATCCAAATTCAATAGCAAGCAATATTCAATAGAAGAGTGGAAAGAGGAAGCAATGGCAAACAATAATAGAGAGCGCGAAGAAACAAAGCACAATGGTGAAGCTTCATTATTGGAAAAATCAATAACTAATCCCAAATCAATCCTAACCCTAGACAAGTGAGAAATATACTTGAATACAAGAAGCGGAGGCAATGACGGCAAGAAGGGAAGCGGCAGTAGTAACAAGGAGATGGACAAAAGACATGGCCAAGAAGAAGGACGAGGGGCAACAAATTAATAGGGTTATTTGAGTCTACAGAATTTTATAAATGTTCACAATCTTTTTCTTTATCTACCACACTGCCTTTTTTAGAAGCAAAAAAATTTGGCTTATGAAAAAAGCCAGCTTTCAACTTTTTTAGGGCTTTAGCTTCCTTTTTTTTGGTAAAAGCACATCCAAATGTGATTTGTGCACCTAAAAGTCCTTTTATTTTTTTTATAAAAAAAAGACTTCTTTCTCCAAAAAAATATGCTTTGGTTCTATTTTTGTTTTCTAATTTCAAAACTTGCTTTCAATCAAAACACCTAAAACATATGATTGAGTGACTTATTTTTGTAAAATGGTTTAAATATAAAAAATATAACTATAAACTTGTGTGGAGTCTATGATTGTCGAATAGAAACTATAGAGCAAAAACAAAGAGAGAAGGGATTAGTACCAAATGGGGTGTATGTATTGTTTGCGCGTAATCAAATATAATTTTAAGAAAGAATCCATCTCTCTCATGGGTTGTCATGTGTCCTTCTTATAATGCCTAAAAGCTTGCCATGTGTGCAACAATTTTGTACAACCTTTGTCTAAATGAGAAATATCAACCTATTGAATAATATAAAATATGCCCCTATATTTATGCATTCAATTAGAGCATGATGCAGGCCTTTATGTCTCGTAAGTACTATCTCTTCTCTACTAGCCCATTAACATGCGTTGTGTCTTCTTTTGCAAGGATTCTACTAAAGCATTCTTCTTCGGTTTTTCTACATATTATGGTATGTTTAGTTTGAATATTATTAAAATTTAATTATCAAATCTTTTCATGAAATAATTGTTCACTCACAGCTTCATAAGGAACTATTATTCACTTTCATGGATTTGGCCATCACATTTATCTACCAAGAACTTAAGACTCCAATAAATTACTCAAAAAAAGGGTGTTTATGTGAATTATTGGAGTCTTATGTTCATACACGGTAGTAGTGCAAAATTCCTTTCTTGAGTTTGTTTGTAAATTATGAGTCTTCTATTCTCACAATTTTGTTAGTGCTTGACCAAACAACCAAAGTTATCATTGTTCATCTATATGCATTACTGCCTATATATACCTTCAATAATCTAAATAGTTTTATTCTAATACCTTCTTTTATAATCTTTTTGTCCAAGTTGCATGCTATTTACTGAAGGTCGAATCATGGTAATATCGTTATAGTCCATTGATCAATTTGTTTTCAAAGTTAATTGAATTATGGTATTGAATCAGGCTTGCTACCAATGGGGTCTCCAACATATTTTTCATTTAGCATGATTCTCACATGAGATAACATCTAAAGTAATTATTTAGTTTGCCTTTAAATGATTATATCATGTTTTATAAGATTTATCTAAGCTACATAGATTAGTTGAACTACACCAATATCAATTTCTTTAGTTAAATTACAATATATTCCACAATATGCTTCTCAGCATACCATGTGGATGCATTACTCCATATGGCATGTGTTATCAACTAATGGTAGGAAGCAATGGTTTGAGTAAATCATCCAGAAACTTGGACGTAAGAGAGGGTTTCATCTTGGGCTTGGCTGGAAGAGAATACATTGATCCCTATGCATGAAAGAAAGGGGCAAGGCTATCTTTGACATTTTATGCCCACATTGTTGGATTATGCAAATCATTCATGATCCTTTGGAACAAAATTATGTTAGCCAATGACTACTGGCTTAGTTGGTAAGAGAATGGGTCACTTCCCATTTGGTCATGTGTTCGATTCCCCTTGCTGATATAAGAACAGTGTTGGTGGGTAATTTGTAAGAATCCTCATAAGCGCCCATTGGGTCCAGGGGTATGCCTTAGCCTTGGTGGTGAACTGGAGCTGAAACCATCTAAACTCTTTTGTAACCAAAAAAATTGTCATATTCTAAATTTTCTATTTTAGCCCTTTTAAGTTTTGATTTCTAACAACTCTGTTGTTGAAGTTGTTTTGCTGCTCTAAACTATTTCAAGTACAATACTTTAGGCACAATTATAAATATTGATTTTGCTTCATCTTGTGATTTACACATAATTATTGATTTTGATTGCTTAATTTTTGGAGTAAGATAGTTATAAATTTTTAATGTTTTCCAAATTGCTTCAAACCATCGTACTACACAGGGGATTGTTTTACAGAATTCATAACTTGAAGGTTGCCAATAACATAAGTATGTTATTTTTACATATAACTATCAATTGGAGTAGTATAGAATAATTAATAACTAAGAATAAGATGTCTTTAAAAGAAAAAAATTAAGCTCTACTTTACCATAAAATATAAATTGGCTAATTTATTTTACTAGAATAAGATTAGATAATATCAAAACTTATCTTATTGAACCCATCATTTATGCTATTTTTCATGATCTAAGGAATGTAGTTGGGGTTGGTTTTATGATGGGGAGCCTTATATTTTTGATACAGCGATTTAAACCTACAAGTAAGCTAAACTGCTAAGAAAATGCCTAGAATTTGGAATCGTACACATCTCCCACTTATATACTTTTATTAGTTTACTACTATTCCATAGGCGATGATTTGGATTTTGAAATTTGTGGGATACAATTTTGTCTAATTTAAGTGGTCCCATGCATATATAAATTATAATTACGGCAATTAGCTGGGACTTTCTATGACACGTCATTGACCCAAACCAACATTTTCCTTCTTTTTCTAAATTACAAATTTAAATACTATTTTTCTGGCTTTCGCTATTTCACATCCCACAGAGAAATAAAGAATGAGTGAATGGTAAAGCTTGTGATTGGTTAGTAGTATTTTGCCAGGTAAGAAACAATGAAAATGTGGGAAAGAGAGCCATTTTAGAAGTTTGAGGTGGGAAAGTAAGATAGCACGTATAAAGAGTAGTGTTTTAGACTTTTACAGAATTCCCTATGACCTTTCCTTCTATGTAGGGGTGGGCATGGAGTCGATTCAGTTTTGTCCACCTTACTCCCTAATTGAATGAAACCGATGTGAAAAACAATAGCAACTGAAAACAACCAAGAAGAAGAATGAAACCGATATATTGGGATTGGTTTAGGTAAGCTAATTTTGGGTGGGTTTGATCGGGTTGGAAACACATTGTTGAGGATGATTTTAATAATAGTAACGATGAATCCATCACAATTTAAGATCTCCCAAGCTTAAAGCCTAACTTGGAAACCAAACCAGTTATAGAGCAATCAATTAAAGCAAAGTTTTTGGGGGCAGTGATGAATTTGGAGAGGGAAGACTGAAATAAAACCAGAGCATTTCTAGGACAATGGTGGAGGAGGAGAAAGAAGAAGAAATAATTTCATTCAATGCATAATGAGATAAGCATTGTCGATGGTTTTGTGAGGTATAAAAAATATTAGAAATCTTTTATGGTTGAGTATTTAGGAGCAAAATCAGAAGTGAAAATCTATGTTTAGATAACGGTAATGGTTTTCTCAGGTTTTGAAGTTGAAGTCTTTGAAGTAGCGATGGAGTAGAGCATAGGTGAATCAGGCAAAGAGAGAGAGAGAAATAAAATAGAGAGATAGACCATCAATCAGTAGTAGCCCAACAGGTATTGCAAAGGGCAAAAATAAAATTCTAATATTATAGCCATTAATTCATTTGTGGAAGAACCATAGTCGTTGATTCATTTGTGCACAAACCACAACTGTTGATTCATTGTGTACTTAATTTTCAAGTGGGGCTCAACGTTATTTTTGCTCAATCTTGGTTAGTGATATTTGAATAGCTTTCCAATCATGTGAATAGTTGATAATAGATTGTTCTAAAAGTAAGTGTTTATGAAGATGTGACTTATTGCTGTGTCAGTGAGTGGGAAAGATCCCTCTTCTCTTTCTTGTTCTTGCTCTTCTTATTATATTTTGTTGTGTGTTTTATCTTCTTTATGTGGTGTCGAAAGCCTCTAAGAGAATACTTGAAACAATAAAATATTAAATTTGCATATTTTGTCCTTTAGTGCGATTTGCATTTTCGTCTTTTAATGCATTGGATATTGAGTTCTATAAATTTAGACTCACTAGGAAGCTGGGGAGCTAAGAACAAGACTTACAATGATAAAAAGTTACTTTTATATGTTATAAAATTTATTTAATTCTGTATTCATAGTTTTAGACTTAAAATGTGACCAGTGAGGTTTAATTTCTTAGTAGTTTTTTTCTTTTACTATTTGTATTTTGTTTTGTACATTGAAGTAAGGAAGCAAAGAGCAGACATTGGCAATCATTTCTAAGAGTAGGCTATGAGAGAAGTAAAAGGCTAGCATTATAAGATGGTTACCACAAGTGGCAATTTCAAAACCCAAACTTGATTGTCTAAAATTGAATGAAACCATCATTTTGTCTCAATTTATTGGTTCGATCTAACCTGAACCGATTATATTTTTTAACTGGTTCAAATAAGTTGAACCCTTACTTACAATGATTTGTGTCGATAGTGTGCATCCTAACTATTGACTCATGATTTTAATAGGCGTTTGCATAATTGAATTCCAAAAATAAGGCCTCCCTCATGGTCACATCCTTTTATGGATGGATCTAGCAGATAAAGGCAACATTAGTCATGACATTGATAGAATTACTTCTGCAAAACTTCTTGACAAAGTTCAAGATCCAAATCTATATAAAGCAGTTGAGACTCTTATGATATATAGTCCTTGTGATCAAGCAAACCTAAGTTCTTCTTGCATAACTAAGAACAGGTTTACAAAAAACTTTTTGAAAGCTTTCGCTAAACATACAACAATTGATGACAAAGGCTTGTAATAAGAGGGAAAATGAGAACTTTGTGATAGGAAAGCACATTGATCTTGACAACTTGTGTGCAATCTTGTATAACACAAAGCTCCTACTAAATTTTTGTACTCGCATTAATGTTGAGTATACATTCCAAATGAAAGTCATCAAATATCTTTTTAAGTATGTTCATAGGAAGGATGATTGAGTGACAGTTGCTTTGTACCACAAGGCTTCACCAAATGGTCCAAATCATGTTGCAGATCAAAGTAAACTATATTACAAGTGTTAGTATGTTTCTACATGGCAACCGTTGAGGATAAGGGCATCCAACTATTTCGCTAATTGCCTTCTCATTTGAGTTTACTTTTTAATGCTGATTTGACTCCTATTAGTAGGCAACGAGCAGTTAGTTTATTTTAGTTTTGTTTTGTTGGGCATTTTGCCCCTTCTTTGTACCAAAAAAAAAAAAAGAATTAACAAGATTTTCTTACTTAGATTTCAATTTCATAAAAATATAAATATAGAATTGAAATTTTAATTTTAGTAAATATAACATGCATAAAATCTAGAATTTAAATAGTACATTTTATTTACACTATTAAATTTCAGGTAAAATTCTAAAAACCAAATATACTACCCTAAAGATTTTTAAGCTTCACATCCTCCACAAACAATAAATCAAGAAGACTTGCTTTTCTCTTATTCTCTTGTTGAAGACAACCAACAATGGCACCAAAACCCAAAACAGGCGGGGACAAAGGCGGAACTCCGGATAAACCAAGCCACACGGCACACCACAAGTACAAGGATTTACTTTTTTATCATAAAGTAAATCATAATTAACTATTTATTTAAATAATTTAGATAATTAAATTATAAAATTTATTATATTCAACAAACCGCATTAATTTATAGCTATTTAGTATCGTAAGTCTACCATCTTAGCAATCAAAAATAGGTTAGAAGTCTGAAGTCAGGTACCTGCTTTCTTCATGAAAAGGAAAGGTAGGAAATTGAGTGCCACAAAATGCCATTATATCTCTTTCACAATTGAATCTGTAGTGCATCATCAGATACAACTTCATGCACACCAGTCAACAATGAAGTCTTCGTTATTAGCTTTGAAAATAACATCTTCCTAACCACAAACTTCAACCAATCCACCAATCCTCATTAGTTACTGCTAAATTTTTCAACGCTGCTAACTGTGTGTGATCTATACAAGATCTATTAGAAAAAGCTTTTTAATTAATTAAAAAGTTACTAATAAATTTTGTGCAAAGTACAGAATTACATATAAGTAACTTTTTTTCTCTAAATCTTTTATGGATCGGAATTTTTTAACTTAAAGTCAAGATAGTAAGAGAGAAATATGCATAAAATTAAAAAAATAATTAAAAATATAATAAATTTTTTAATTAAAAATAAAATTTACATAGATAAAAAATAAAAAATAATTAATTAATTAAAATATTCAAATCTACCATCAACAGAGCATGTGTTGGAACGAGTGCTTACCGCTGGTGTGGGAGTCTTTAACACGCATCTTCATACAAAAGGCCTGCATGCTTGACAAGGGTCTTCAAATTTTGAAATGTATCTTTAGACAAAGTGTGTGATTGATTCTTATGTTCAAGTTTAGTTTAATTAAATAAAATTTTTGCGCAAACATACTGAAAATTCACGTTTAGATATGTTATTTCTGAGTTAGATGTTATTGAATAAATATAATATAATAAATTTAGATTTTGTGTCTATAAAATTAATTTTATCACCGAAAAAGCAGACCTCCAATCATTTCTAAAAAAATACGTTTGATGATTGAAAATTGATTCTTAATTGCCGTCAAAATTACGATCCACAAATAAATTCATTGTTAATATTGATTTTGAAGGCTCAATTTAGAGGCCTCAAATGTTAACCAAACTGGTCTGTAACTCGTTATAAGGTTCAAATGCCATGTCCATGAAACGTGATCCCCAAAACTGATTAGGATTCCCTAACTCTTAATTTTAGAAGTTAAGAGTGATTTAAGTGAGAGATAGAGACAAAATTAAGATAGAAAAAAGTTAATGAAAAAAAATAGCATCTACAACTTAAAAATTTAACCAAAACAAAAAGGTAGAGAAAATGTCACCAACATAAAAATAATAAAATTACAAAACCAATTCCTGCAAAACTTATGTTGTTATGCTCAAGGTTCAATTCCATTTATGTATTTGAACCTTAAATGCACATAACTCTTTTGTAATTAGGGTCGCTTGTAAATAACCTCTTTATACTTTTATTTTTTTTATAAAGTATTCTTAAACTTATAAAATATTATAATATATCACATCTGTCCATTTTATTGTCCAAATAATTACAAAAAACCAAAAAAAGTGGTCAAACATCAAGTTGATCAATGAAAAATTTCTAAAATGTCTCTCAAAAATGAAATTATAAAGAAGGTTACTTGCAATCCACAAAAAGTTGAAGAGGGTTAATTGCAACTTATGTAAAAGTGAAAAAGGTCAAATGAAAATAATGATAAAGTATAATAGCGTTATTCATATTAGTCAACTTAAGGTTTGATCACTTTTTTAAGATTTCTATCATTGTTTAGACAAAAAAGTGAACGGAAGGAATACATTACAATAGTTTGTGAGTTCAAGAGGGTTCCATATAAAATTTAGAAGCATAGAAGGAATATTTGTCAATGACCCTAAGTACAAAAAGGTTTTATGCATTTTAAGCTATATTTAATGAGAGTTAGTTGTATTTTCTAAGAAGATTTAGAATTTAAGAAACCATAAATATTTAAAAAGTTAAACAATAGTACTTTAAAAAATCAAACTATGCCAAACCCGAGTAAATGCATGGGGCATGGATCCTTTATAATTATTGTAGAAAAGTGTAAAAGAGACAAATGAAGAAAATTAAGAGAGAAAAAAAGTAATAATAAAAAAGTGAGTCTCACTCGTGAGCTACTAGCTCATGTGGCGTAAATGACCATTTTCCTTGAACTAGGTCACTGGTTCGATCCTTGCCCTATCTCCTTTCCTCTAATAACTTTAAGTATGGCCTCTTGTCATAAAAAAACAAAAAAAATGAGTCTTACACATTAAATTATAAAAAAATAAAAAAATTATTAAAATTAATAAAAAATAAAGTCAAAGGATCCAAATGTCTATGGTGGTCTTATTATCTTAAAATTTGGTATGCATGATTAACACTATAATTACTTGTCTTCAGTGGATGGATTGGTGAGAGTCACTCTTCAAAGATTTGTAATTAAAAGATCAACCTACAACAAGGATTACACTCCTACGTTCCAAAAGTTAATTTCTTGGTCCATATTTTTGCTTGATTCAAAACTTTCTTAAAATTAGTTTTTAGCACATATTTTGCATAGAATTGTTTTAACATTTATTCTAAATAAATATTTTATATAAAGAAGCATATATTATCTTTGCATGCAATTTTATTTTATTATTCAATTTAACTGTATTTTATAAACAAATATTTTAAGAGAAAGATGCACATATCATCAAAAATTAAAAATTCATTTTAAATATTAAATGTCAAAACAATAAATATTTTTATAGTTTCTTTTTCTTACACTTTCTTCTTCCACTTTATTTTCCCTATCATTTTTCTTATCAAATTATAACCCAAAGTATTAAAATAACACAATGACAAGGATAAAATTTAAAAGGCACAAATAATTTAAATATATGATTTTATTTAAATATATTTAAAATTTTTAATTAGATTTCATTTAAAATATTTATTTGAATATATCCTAATAGATTTTATTGAAATATCATCTAACATGCATAAATGATTTAATTTTTATTTAAAGTAAATATATTTTATAAATACCTATTTTAATAGCAAGATTCCCATACTAATAACAAAATTTAGAAAGTATTTTAAATTTTAGATTTGAATAATATTAAAAAATTTTAAGATTTTTTTGCATTTTCTTTTTTTGCTTTATTTTTTCTTTGAATTTTATTTTCAAAATACAATCCTATCTATTAAAATAACATAATGAGAAAGATAAATTTTAAAAGCCTCATGAAGGGTACATACTTCACTAAATGTATTTAACTTTTACATATTAATCGTAAAATAACAAAAAGTCTTCTTTTTGTGAAAAACTAACCGATGTTATATTAAATAGTTAACAAGAGTAAATACTAATAATATTTTTTATAATTTTTATTCAAGATAATTGATGTCATATTAAATACTTGATAAAACAATAATTAATATTAAAAATTAGAAATATTGAGTTTGTTTTCTAACATGATATAACATTTCTAATGAGGATAAAAATTATAAAGTTGAGCTTAATTTCCAATAAAAGGTTTTTTAAGTTTTAGGATAGCATCAATTTACAATAAAAATGGTAAATTGGTAAATAAGATTTTGGAAAAATGTATTTTAGGCAAAAAAAATTTTATGACTTCTATATATGTATATATATTATAGATTTTACGAAATTCACTATTGAATTAAAAGATTTCATAGTATAGATCTTCCTAAATTGTTTCAAATTACTTTGATATTGTAACGACCAATTTATTAAAAAAAAAAAAAAGGCAGTTTTGTAATTAATTGAAGAGGGAGAGACTTTGCCTTTTCTCTCTTTATCTTCTTTCCTTTTCTCTTTCTTTCATTTTTAAGGCACCCATTTCCCTTCCCTCTTCACAACCACATCCAACCTTTATTTCTCTCATTCATCTTCTTCCTTACATTTCTTCTCATTTTACACTAAAAGGCACTAAACTAAAGGATTAATCTTGCCTCCTACTACTTTTAGCTCTCTCAAATCTCTCATTTTGTCTCATTTCATTCACTCCATAATTAAAAATTCCAACTATCCATTGAAGACATGGTTGTGCTTGATGACAATAAAATTTAGGTGGTTTCAAGCTCACTATCTTCCCCTTTTTCTAATGGATAAGTTAAATATTTCTTAGTTGTTTATAATGTTCAAGATTTCACACAATGATTTTCTCTCTCTAGGGCATAGTATAATATTTTATTCAACTTGTTCAATTTGATGAATTCATTCGAGGCTTATCAGCCCCCACCTTCTTGTGCCATAGTAGGCAGCCACTTTGTGAGTGTATATGGACATTAGGGGTGTGCATAGTCGGGTTTTGAGTCTATTTGAACAATAATTCAGTCAAATTACATAATTTCAGGTTGAGAAAATTATCATTTGGTATTGACTGAAACTTGGATTTAGGTGAAGACATTCCAGTTAAATCGGGTTACGGTCAGGTAACAATCGGGTTAACGGGTTGCAAGATTTCACTGCATTCATCTCAAAGCCAAGTGTACTTTTGGGTTGAACTTGAAGCGATGGTGATCCTCTAGTTCGAAGCAGCGAAAAAATATTGAATTCCTTATCATCTAGGCAGCAAACAAAGAAATCAAAGTTGCAATTCCAGTTAGTTTGGTGGCAAATAACAATGTTTCACATTCCATCTGACCTCCTTCTTCAAAACAAATGAAAGTAGAGGAAACTATTTCAATAAAAATACTACACTTAAAATTGGAGAACTTAATAAATTCAAGAAAATTACTTACCTTGGTCCTCTTTACCTTGATACCTATACATAAGATGAAGGAAATTAGACCAAAAGAGAGGAGGATGATGAAGAAGAACATTACTTTGAATTTGAATTGAAGAGAACTTTCCATGGTAGAATTGTTTCTATAAGGAAGAGACTTCCAAAGATAGAATAGGGAATAAGGCTGGCCAACTTTTCAAGAAACAAAAAGATGACTTAGTGCCATGAAGGTGTTGGTTGTCGCCCTTTTCCCTGAATTTCTTCCTTTGTAGTGGTTGAGGAGGAGACATCCTTTTACTACATTGAAGATTTTCATTCAAATCTAATCTGAGATATATCAAATCAAATAATATATAATAGATATATTTTATTAATTTGTTTGTTCGATTTCTTTTTTTATTTTGTTTAAAATGGAAATACATAGTCAATGGCTATTTTATAGATAGTAGAGCATGCTTCACATGGGTGGATTTGAAAAAGAACATTTTTAGCATAACTTTGACAAGATCCTTTCTACAGCATGAAAAAGACCTTTTCATGTGGGATGACACCATCTATAGCATAGGAATTTGAAAAGACCCTTTTACCATTTCATAAGTGACTATGACAAGACTAAAAGGAAGGAAGATCAAAGTAATATAAATATATGGTCAAGTTGGGTTAAAATTGGGTTAATTCTTTCACCCCCAAAACCTAACCATTTCTTATTGGATTGCAATTTTTTAAACTCAAAACCTAATCATTTCTTCATATATATAACTCATAACTTGCCTAAATGAATTGGGTCGAGTCAGGTTTAGGCAAGTTACAGGTTATTCGCACACCCCTGGTGGACATTGTGGCATTCTTTCCATTTTCAACACATTCCTTGCATGGTTTTCATACACATTAGAATTTGCATATTGACTATACTACTTTACTTACATATGGCAATTTTACGTGATTTAGTTAATTTTATCTTATACAATTGTTCTCACATTAAATTATGATACATCATCATTGGGAAACAAGTCTTTTAATTAAACTATTTTTAAAAATATTTCATTTAAAGATAGCACTATTTTGGAAAATGCTAGAATTACAATCTTTATGCCTATATTTTCATGTGTTAGATTGAACTAACTTTGAGTTTATGATTTGAATATTATGAAATTGCAAATGTAATTTAGCACTAGAAACTAATTTTGTTGGTTGAAAATTTTCTCAATGGTTAAATGTATTTTACCTCCATCATTTTGGTTGATGTTCTATAGCTATGGAAAATATTATGCAAGAATTCAATTGCCATTGGCAAGTTTAATGGCTTGTATGCACAAAGGTAAGGACAGGCCATATGGGGAATGATCTAGTGTATAATCTATAGGTGTTTTGGGTTATGGTTATGGATATAGATTCTGGAATGGATTAGATTTGGTTCTTGTGAGAAATGATCTAGTATAGATTCTACAGTAGTGCCACAATGAAAATGGAGCCCATTAAGGAATCAACTAGTGTACACTTCATGGTTGTCTCTTGGGACTCAGGGGACTGATTTAGTGCATACTTCATCAGATCTCAAGTATTATCCCTTGAGGAAAATAATCTAATGTACACTATACTTGGCTATTTATGTGTATTTTCTCACAATTATACTTCCTTAGTTTAAGTTGTTTTAGTAATAGTTGTTTTTATGAATCATGATTAAGTTGTGAAACATCTACCTTTACTATTCTTTTAAGTTTCATTTTATGAAATTATTCATGGAGCATAGATTTAGGAAATAAGAATATCTAAAGTTATCTCTTTACAAGATGTTTTATAACCAACCTTTGAATGGTGAAAAATCCATTTTCATTACTAGTTTAGAAATATCCATTTTCATGTAATGCACTTGTTCCCATCCTTATTATTTTGTGTATGTGCATTCATTGAGTCATATGACTCATTCTCTTCTTGTTTACATTTTTTATAGAGTGAAAGCATTTTGTTGATTGATCTTCTAAGGAGTTGTGATTCAGATCATGGCTAGTGATTCCTAAATGTAGATTCTGCTTCTGATCTTGAACTCCTATGTTTTGTAGCCAAGGAGTATCTTAGTCTTTTATGAATCATTATTTTTGGTTTTGGTTGTATTGGTACATAAGCATAGTTTAAATATTTTTAAGATTAAAATATGTCAGTTATTAGGCATTGTTGTATTTTGGAGAAGATCATTTTTTAGGGCAAACTCTATCGAAATTTTAGAAATTTAGGTTATTGTGTTTAAAAATTTTGTTTGATCTTTTTACACTTGTTAGGGTAGGCTTGCTAAGCTAAATGGGCATTGGGATGGTTTAATTTGTACATTGGTCATGGCCCAGGTTTTTGGATCTTGGTAGATATAATTTTTAATTCCATCATAAGGTGAAAATTACCATGATTCTATCATTTGTAACAAAAAAGCATATATGTGCAATCATTCTAATGCAAGTAAGGAAATAATGAAAGTTACTTGTAATCCAATAGTTGGATTGATGAAAATTACATTACATGATCTATAACTAAGGGATAGACCTAATGCAAGAAGTACACTATTATATTTCAATTGTTTCTTATCTCATATTTTCCCCTATAACAAAAAACCCTTAAACATATCTACAACAAAATTTTTGACAACCAAAAATTTGTTGCAGAAACTAGACAGTTTGCCATAGAAAAATGACCCATTGCAATTTTGCAATAGACATTTTGTCACAAATCTATCCTAATTCTACAACAAAACATATTTCGTCATAGAAAGTGGTTGCAATTCTGTCGTAGATGAGACAAAATTTTGCAATGAAAATTATTTGTTGCAAAATATCCATTGCAAAAATGAAAAATCATGAATAAAATAATGAATTAAATCTGTCACAAATCCGACCTTAATTGATGTCCTTCTCAAATATGTCATGAAAATTCCATAGCAAATCCATCTCTAAATGATGAATGCCATCACAAATTCATCACAAAACTGAGGATTTTAGGTTATTCCATTATAAATCTATCCCAAAATGATGAATACCATCTCAATTCCATCACAAATGTGGACAATTTTTTTGTCATTTCGTCGTAAATCCATCCCTAATTTAAGATTTCCCTTGCAAATCCATTATAATCTGTGAATTTACCACTTGATCTTTATGCATTACATTTTGCCCCATTAAAAATTGTGAAACCTAAAAAGTAAATCCAGCAATAAACCTAAAGCAGAACAAATAAAGTAGCCATATGCCAGAACTAAATATGAATCAATCACACTTATATTATTGTCATAATATAATTGTCAAATTCATCTAATACATAAAACTATGAAATCAATAAATGAAACAGCCTTATCACTACTATCTGATTCTACCATCAGCTCAAATGTAGTAGTAGATGAAGGAGTTAGAGCTAATGAAGGAGCTAGAGTTGATGGAGGAGCTAATAAAGAAGCTGTATCCTACCTACTTGAGTCCACCAATAATCATGAGTAAAGATTAGACAACAAGGTAGCCATCCGGGACACCTACTCAATCAAACCCATTAGCATCTATTCTTTGTCTTCAACTTTCTTCTTCAACTATTAATTTTCTTCTTGTAGGCCCAGCGGGTCAAAACTATATGGTTATGGATTGGTGGATGTGGATTAAATCAACGACCTAAGTTTATAAAGTCTCTATCTCAAATTGCAACCAAGAGGAGACTAAACTCATCCATCTCTGACTTGCTAGCTAAAGAAGGGTTAGCCTTAATAGATACTTGAGATGATGTAGTAGTTTCCTTCATTTCCCTAACTTTATTCTACAAAAAAGAATGTACAAAGCAATACATAAGTTAGTATAAATAATGAAACATTTAAACAACAATTGAGCCATGAATTCTAGAAACTTATTACTAGCTATTGGGATTTGGCATTCCACCCATTAGTCAATTCCCTTATGGGTTTTGGTCTTTTTAAACACTTCCTACTTACCCAGTTCTTTGCTAGCCTTGATCTCCTGTACCAATTTTGAGTAACAAACACATTATACACGTAATTAACATGAAATTGACCAACTACAACAAAAGAAAACTTTCCAGCTTTCTTTCACCTTAATATGTAGAATGAAACCACTAATGTACAAGGAGCCACCTATTTCAAAAGTCTTAATGAAGGAGTTTATCCCTTTGGTAATATACTAACAAAATGATGTGGTTTACCAACAAAAATGTCCATTAGTATTTTTCATCTATTTTGTTTGTAGTGAATGGTTTAAAGTTTAGGTTTTTAAGTTTTAGGGTTTATAATTTAACGTTTGGTGTTTGAAATTTAAGGGATTTCATGTTTAGGGTTTTAAAGTTAGCATTTAATGTTTAAGATTTAAGATTTAGGAAATTAATTACGTATTAGTTGGAATCTAGGGTGTGCATTGCTACAATTCACATCACATGAGGGTTAGTTACACAATTAAAATTTATAAGGTACATAAACACAAGAGAGAAAGGGTCTATTTGATTCTCTTTTTTTTTTTCCTTTAACTTTTGAAATCTATGTATTTTGTAAAACTATTTTCAAGAACTATTTTAGAAAACAAAAGCGATTAAAAATTTGTTTGGTAAAACTATTATGAAAGCAATTCTTAAACTTCAAAGAATAAAAAATTTGTTTGGTAACATTGTTATTTTGAGAACAAGTTTTTTCAGAAGTGATTTAGTGAAAAGCATGGAAAGCCTTTCAAAATCTACTCATATGTTACCCATTCCTTGGACATCCAAAGACTAATTATTAAAAGTTTTCTTTTCTTTACAACCGTTCACTTTATTGATAGTACTAACCAAATTAAACCTCTTGATGATCTTTGGTTATTATGTACAACTAATTGGTCATTATGGCTTAAAATGCACCTTAAAGAACAAAAAATTTTGTTTATTAGATTGTTTGAAGAACAAACTTTTATGTGATGATTTGGTTGAAAGTATGGAAAGTCTTTCAACTTCTAATCTCATATTAGCCATTTCTTGGACAACTTGAGACTATTTGGTGAAATATTTTTATTTTTCTTTTTAACCCATCACTTTATTGATAATGATGGCTAACTAATGCTTATTGATAACCTTTGATCATTACATGTCAACATTGTGACAAGGAAGCAGCGATCGGAAGAAAAATTAAAAAAAAAGGTATTTTTGGGAAAGGATTTTTGGAAGAGAATGAGTCATTACTAATATAGATTAAAATGGTGAGATCGGACACTAAATAATAGGGGTTTGCATTACAGAAAATAGATTCGAGAGTTAGTTGTATGTGAGGAATGTATTATGGTACCACATTGATGTTTTGTTACCTTTTGGTTTCAAAAATGCACTTTACATCTTGCTTTTTTTAGTAAGATGGGAGATTTAAGACAAAGGATGAATTTTGACAATCATATTAGCAAGACCTCTTTAATCTCTACGTGAGATCCATAACATAGTCACTCACAAGATAACTGAGGAATAGTTGTATTTAACTATTCCAAAAATCATTGTTAGGAACTCATTAAAGAAAACTCAGAAGGCTTGAAAAGTCTTTGAAATTTGAGAATAATTATGGACTTTAGAAAAGTGATAAATTCTAATAATTACTTTAATTGGGTCCCATCAATCTCTTAGGAAGATCCCTAATGTGATCACCCTCAAGGTAATTAAGAAATAGTCATATTCATAAACTATTATTAAAAACCATCATTGGCAATTCATTAAAGGAAACTCGAAAGGATTCTAAAAGATCTTTGACATTTGAGAGAGGCAAAGGAACTAAAGAAGATTAATGAATTCTAATAATAACATTAATTAATGGGATCACATTAATCTCTTTGTGAGATCATAAGGTGATCACCCTCAAGATAATTGAGAGATAGCCATATTCAACAATCATTGTTGGGAATTCATTTAAAAAACTCAAGAAGATTTGAAAAGATCTTTGAAGTTATGCATGCTGCTCCACATTGCAACATAATATGTTAAAAAAAGAACTCACTTAAAATAGTAAAGACAACCCAAAAACTCTAAAAATTCTTGGCAGATACTGGGACATAGAATTGAACTCTCATATTTTACTTAAACATTTTCAACCAAATCATATTTTCTTGCCAAGCAATTGCCCTGTTAGTGAACTCAGTACAAAATCATTGACATAGAAATTAAAAGGGGGTCTTAGCCATCTCCTTTTGATCTGAAAATATTACATGATAAAGATGACATATGAGGATAGTTAAACACAAAATTAGAGCAAATGAGTTAGGTTATAGTAGGAAATCAAAACCCTCAAGTGATAGTTTTTGTACATGGCTCTATATAGAGTAGCAACAAAAAACCAGTAATCTTAAACCAAGCAAGGTTGTCTCAATCTGAACTTTTCATGAGAGTTAACTGACACATGCCTCATTATCATCCTAAAAGATTGAAATCATTTGAGCACATTTACTAATTTAAATTGAACTGAGTTTACAGGTATCCAGAACTTGTCCTAATTCATGATAGCATTCATGCATTGCTTAGTTAGGCAGCTAAATGAATTCTATATAAAAAAAAAAAAATGTGTGCATGATCTTAAGATGTTGATTGAGAAAACCATAAGCTCACTTTTCCCCTTTGCAAAAGCAAAAACAATACGGTAATTCAAAACATGCATTGATGCACTAGATTGCTTTGCACAAAAGCCAATTCAAGGCATTTTGTTTGCAAAATTCATTTTGGGTAACAAATCATATTGAAACAACTTGAAAATTTTTATGGTGCATGATAAGATCTAAACAAGTATCCCCAAATTTTATTTCATGAAAACTCCTTGCAAATTTCACACAATGTGTTTAAAATGGGGGTTGTCTCAAAGAAGTTCTAGCACATGGTATAATAAGGGAAAAATTTTGAGTCACTACTAAAACAGCTCAGAATGACTTGAATTTTTTGTGGGAGCACGGTAACATATGCAATATTATGTCCATAAAATTTTATAAAAAAATAAGTTCATTAGATATTTAACTAAGCTCAAATCAAATGTATACTCAGTAAAAAGTCAAAATAGGATAGTTGATGAAGATAATTTTGATATCCATAATGAACTTCAAATGCTTTGAAATTTTTATGAGAACATGCTGATATATGAGATATCACACCTACAAAATTTCATAAGAAATGGAGCTCATTTAGTCAATTCACCATAGTCAAACAGAATATATAGAGACATCTAGGCATTAGGTCAAATAGGGCATGTACTTTTATAATCATTTGAATTTTCTATACATCTAACGACCAATTTTTCTATGATCAACACATATCATGGAGTCAACATTTAGGTAAAAGAGCATTTACAACTATCCATGCTAAGGAACATTCAAATATTAACCATAGAATTAAAAAACAAAAGAGAGAGAGAAGGAGGTGACTTACCTTAGATGCTGAATCGTCTCTTTTGGGAAGGAAAATAAAAAGATTCAAAGTAATCCGTAAGTGAATGGAGGGACCAAGACTTAAGAAGTGAGACCCATCATCAACAACAAAATTCAGCCAAATAGTAGCCAAGATCCATGCCAAATCAAGCACAAACAAAAACCAAAAAGTTAAAAATGCAAGAAAGTTCCAAGATGCTTCAACGAAGGGAACTCTAGTTCTTGAACAAAGCCATCATTACAGCAAATGGAGATGAAGGAGATGCCAATGGGGAAAGGTGGGGAAGCCCTAAGCTCAACACATGAACAAGGATGAGATCTAAGGAAGAAGATGTGTAGAGATTCAAGCTAAAGGAAGCTAAGTAAATAATTTTGAGCAAGAGTATGGGTGGAGCTAATTTTTCATGGTGATTTCGTGGATATAGTTTGATGGTACGGTTATGGAAGGGAAGTAAGCTAGATGAGTAAGTGCGGAGAATCAGGAAAAAAAAAATGAGGAGAATCTTGCTGAAAAAGTGTAGAGCCGTGTGTGAAGGTGAGATTCAAGTGTGTAACCGAATGGGCCTTTCTAAATGAACTATACAATCTTTTTAAATTTTGAATAATAGGAAGTAAAATATGTGAGGAAGACACATGGGCTCAAGTGATGTCATAAATGCAAAATAAAAAAAAGATAACATAATGCAAAGTGGATACTTCCTATTGGCTAGCTTATAGTGAAAAAACTTGAGGGCAAAATAAAAATATGATTGGCTAAGGGTTAGTAGAATTTAAAAAAGATTTTATTGGGCTACCATGCCCCCATTTTCTTCTTCTTCTTTTTTTTTTTTTAAGTTTTACTGATTTCTTTCTTCTAATGCACATTCATGACCATTACATACCATCCCATGCATATTTAATCAATGAGAAATCAAATCCATGCATAAAGTATGATGTTACGCATAAGAAATATGTCCATATTACATTATTTCATGTTACAATAAACCTAAATAATGTACAATTTTAATATGTCGCCAAGAATATTTCAAAAATATAAGTTCTAACAAAAATTAAATTTTTAGGTTCTGGATATCCACATTTCATATAACCAATTGATCATTACAAAATGTTATTCATGAAATGACACTATTTGAGTTATTTAAATGAGTGCCACTGGTCATGAACAGTGATTTCAAGAAGAAAACAAGGAAACTGCCGTAAAGTTTTCTTTGCTTTCTTGTTCTACAAATATATTTTACGGAATATTTCTCAAAAACTAAAACAAAATCCACACTCATCCAAATAAGTTTTTTTTTTAATCTCAGAAAACAATTTAAAAAATTAAACAAGATCTAAATTGGTAGAATTAAATTACAAGTACTTACCTAGTGTTAGTTGGAGAGGAATAAACGGTAGAGAGAATAAGGGGTTCAAAATCCCTTCCCTCTCAACATGAAAGAATTTGGAATAGAGAAAAGATTTATTAAAAATTTTGAATTGTGATACTTAGTTATCTTTATTAATTTCAAAATTATCTTCAATTTTCATAACCTAATGTTATATTCTTTTGAAAAGATATAATAATATATTATTTTTTAATTAAAATTTCTTCCTTTACTAACTAAACCAAATAATTTTTTTTTCTTTCTCCTCTCCTCCTGTCCTTTAAACTAAATAGTCCAAATAATCCAAATGGGAATCAAACCCAAAGTTGAAGAGGAAAGAGTAGTTAATAAATTAATTTTTATACCTAACAAGAAAATAAGTCCAAAATATTTTATATATATTGAAACCACCAGCCCAATGGTGGTTTTCAAAATATTTTGATTTAAAAATTCAAATGAAGCATAAATTTTTGACGAGTAGCATTTCTGATTTAGTTGTACATTAGAATATGATTTTCTTTGACCGGACAATTAGAATATGGGTAGATTAAGTGTTCATTTTGCACATCAGATTTGAAAAAGATTAGACTAACATGTATAACATTTTTATAAAATTTTAAATTATTTTATTTACATCTATTAATCTGAAAAATAACATATAGAAAGTTGAAGTAATTGAAAATGCTTTCAATTTATCATTGATTTGAAATGACGGAAGAAAAAAAAAAAATTTTCCCTGGATGAATTAAAATCTATGATCAATCATAATGATAAAAAGGAAAATAAAAAGATATATTTATTAATAAAAATAAAATATAAAATAGTGCCAAATCTGGCGCCAATTTTTATTGATAAACTTTTTTCTTTATTTATGAATTTACATTTCTAATATTTTTGGTCACATATTAAAATAATTTAAAGAAAAAATATGAGCCTTTTGTTATAATAAAAAAGTGGGACATCTTTTCTAATAACAAATTGAGCTAACTTAATCATTTTGTCTTGTCATTGGCTTCATGTGCATTTTAATTTATATATTCAATGATGATATAGTGAGTGGGGAATCTTTATACAAATAAATTCTCTTTCTAATGAATTAAAAGGGTGCCATTTTGGTATTGTCCATCACCCAGTTGCCCATCTAATTACTATGTGTTGTATAATTTCTTTTTGTAGTACATAATCACACTATCCAAACCCTTTACTGTTAAATTACACGAAATGATTTAAGTATAATAAATTTTATTGTTTACAAAATTTTAATAAGTACTATGCATAGAAATGGTATTTAAATGTTTAATTGGATCTCATCACAATCACACTCACGTACAGAGGCCATGATTGTTACAATTTTGATCACGTTTGATGTTCAATAAAGGGCCATAGATTATACGAAAAATGTAGCTCCATTAAATGGAAAAGCCACTAATTGTTACAGGCGACCTTTGTCTCATTCAATATTTTGAATTATAAGATTTAATAAATTGAATAATTTAATTTTTTTAAATAAAAATTTATTTATAAAATAGCAAAACTCTAGATCATATAGAAACAACCACTCATTAATTCTTTCATAAGCCAAGACTTTGAATGTTTGCTTAGATTCCTTTAACCGTGTCTCCATTAAGCTTTCAACATTTCTTTCTTTGGCTGTTTACATTCTTCGATACAGACAAAACACTTTTCAACAACGAAGAAAGTGTATTCTATTTTGCTTGGATGTTTGCTTGAAATCTTCTTGCCTTGATAACGAATTAATTTCTAGCTTTATTTTCATTCCATTGAAGATTATATTAAAAAAAAAAAAAGTCATGACCCAAAATATCTTGTGATGGAGTGATGATTTCTCGTTGCTTTTTCTTTAGGGAAACGTCATGGTGAGCTTGGTTAGATAAATGATAATGACAAGTTGAAAGAAGACTAATTGAATGCCTAAGAAAGATGTATAAAAGACTAGTCAAATGAAATAGAATTAAGGGGGCGTTTGGTATGTAAAATATAAGATTTTGTATGTCAAATTACATTTTTAGGAATCTTATAACAAGGAATAAGATTCTCATGAATGTGTGTATATATATATATATATTGTTTATTTTGTTATGAAACTGTTAAAGAGTATTTTTAGGAATCTAATGTTCTCATGTTTGGTTAAACATTAATATTTCAAAGCATATTACACTATTTTTAAAAAATACCTTAATCATAAAATATTTAATTTAAAATTTTGTTAAAATTTTTATGAAAAATTTTTAATTTATCTCTATCACCACGACTAATGCTGCTACTGTTATTGTCACTATTATTGTTATCATTATTGCTGTCAATGTTGTCACACAATCATTGTCACCACCACCATTCTTGAATATTGCCATTACTATTGTCACTAGCACCACACTTGTCATCATCATTAACATTGTTACTATCATGTTTGGATCATTATTAGCATCACTATTATCATTACCATTATTATCGTCATCAACACTAACACTACTAGTATAGGCATGTAGGCAACGCCTCTAATTCTTGTGCGTGTAGGCAAGTAAGTAGTGCCATAACAACTTGGTTGGGCATGTAGGGTATGCCATGGCAACTCGTGTGAATGTGTTGACCATACTATCACCACCATTGTTAATGGTACTACTATTAACATCGTCGTTGCTACTATATATGGTCAATCTATTACTATTATCAGTATCATTCTCGCTACCACTATTAGTGTAATTATTGTTATTATCACTATTGCTATTACAACTGCGACCATTGTTATATGATTTTATTAAGAAAATAGTCAATTATCTTATTAAATGAGAATAATATAATTTTTTTAATTAATGTCTATATTTTTATGAGGAGGGAATCCTTGGGAATTAATGATTTCCACACTAGGTATCAAATTTTCATATTTTATGAGAATTCTCTACCCTCAAGAAAATTAAATTCTTAAAAATTAATTTTCAAATTTTGTACTAAATAAAGGGATTAAACATTCCAACCTTATTCTCAAGAATCTTCGAACATTTTGCGTTCTAAACTCAACCCAAAGGTGTTATTTTTTAAAACAACATTTTATTTTATTAGAGGCAAAATAAAAATTATTTGGATGAGGGTTTTATTTTAGTTTTAAAAACTATTTCTTTAAATATATGCTTATATAACAAAGAAAACGGAAGAAAGGAACAAGGAAATCAGAAACAACTCCTACACATTTACTTAGTTTGGTTTTCGAATTTATTGTTCACGATGAATGACCTTTTTATAACATTTTTGTAATTGACTCAAATATCTTTATAATATTATTATTGTGATTTTTATAAAACTTATTTTCAAAATGAATGAGTTTATTAAATATATTTTGTTTTCAAAACTTCAAATTTATTTTTTAAAATTTTATCAAATAATTTTTGAAAATATTTTTTAAACAATAAAAAACAAGAATAGACTCTAAGCCTCCGAAAAGTTTTTAATTTATATAATTTATTTAGGAACTATTTGATAGTGTTTGTTTTGCCATATTTAAGCCCAACAAAACTAATTTTCTTTCTAAGTAAGAAAATTGCAGATGCTGAAATGTGACGTGTGAGGCACAGACGCATCCACACCGGCGCTATTGCTGACCCACGCAACGGAAAACACGTGTCTCCAAAACTCACACGTGCGGAGCAGCCCCTTCTATCTTACTTCATTACCTTGACTTACATTTTCTTCGGCAGCTACGGAGTCAAAAATAATAATAAAAATAATAATAAATAAAAATAGAAATAAAAATAACCCAGAAATAAAATTGAATCTTAAAATCAAAAAATCCCTTGGAATCTACAGCTACAAGCAAACAAAATTTTTAAGATCGGTTCCTTTTACTCACATTTACTCTGTATTGTTTTTCCCTCCTTGGGTGGAAAATCTAGGGATAGAGCAAAGCAGATTTTTGAGGAAGGAAAAACATATCTGCCCGCAGAAATTTTAGGGAGAGGAAATAAGGGGGGAGTTTAAGGCAGCAGCTTGGTTTGATGGTTTGTGTTGAGAACACATGTTTTGAAGATTTTTATGTCTCTGGCCTCTTCAGATCACAGAAAACAGAAGGTGAGAGAAAGAAAAACATTAATTTTGATGGTGTAGATGTAATGATTTTTATTATTATTATTATTTATTTCATTTAATTTATAATAATATAAATGCAAAAGAAAAGAAAGGGTTGTATCAGATCCTCTCTGGTTCTGTAATATGTATATCTTCTAAGTACATTCTCCATCTGGGTGTTGTCTTCAATTCTGTATTTTTCACTCTGAGTTCCCATTTGCTGGGTCGTCACCGTTACTGAAACTCTTGTGCCCCATAAATTTGAAGAAACAGATTTCCACCGCTGCAACCGACACCGGACTCGCTCTGCTGTGGATTGCCATCGGCAATGGCCAAACGCCTGCATGAGATGAGCAATGCGATGAAACATGAGGCATGTGAATTCTTTCCCAGTTAGGGTTTTTAATTTCATTATTATTTAGATTTTAATTCTATATTTAGTTTTGGGAGGTTTGAATATTTAGGTATTGATACGAATATTTCGGGAGAGTTGGGCACTTGTTCTGAATTTGCTCATCCTACCAGAACAAGAGCCCAATTCTCCCAATATTGGTCGATTTGGGGTTTGATATTTAGGCCTGAGAGTTGAAGTAATGTTGGGTATGGGAGAAATTTTCATTGGGTCTGTGAGTTTCATTTTTAGGTGGTGGGAATCATTGATAAATGATAACGTTGCCGGGAGGAGTACTGTATGGATTAATACTTGGGCAGTGTTTTTGTTCTTAGAGTTGTGGTTATAGTTGTTAATGTAGTTTGGATGTACTTTCTAGATAACAGCAGTGGGAGTTTCCGCATGCAAGGACCTAGTGATTAACTGATCATGATGTTCAGGAGAACATGGTGAGCTAATCTGGTGATTCAGAGTTTGTTCTTTTACTTCTCTTTTTGTATTACATTGTTGAATCATAATTTTATGTTTTTTTTTCTATCTTCCTTTCTTCATCTTCTTTTGCTTTCCTTATTTGAGGCATGTGGGCAATTGAATGCATTTTGATGTTGGAATGATTTTACAAGTGCCTTTATGCATTGCTGGGTTTGCAATTGTGACTGTTTTAGGTGCTCAAATATTGGTGAATGACAAGCCTTTTGTAGCTAATAATGATGCTTTGGGTGCTTCAACAATGATCCTGGAAGTGTTTTATTTTGGCCCTGTTTTGTATTTCTTCATCATCTTTATTATTTTTAAGTTTTGTATTTCTTCATCATCTTTATTATTTTTACTGGTAGCTTTAACCATTTTTAATAGAACAATTAACTATAGAAGCAACAATCTTGTTTCTGTCAGAACTGCTAATGTATTGCTCACCTATTCTGTCAATGAGATGAATGTCTAGAGAGTAAGTAGCATTTTCGTTTTGGATTAGTTGTTCCTGATTTGATATGCTGAAAATGACTAAAGATTTAGATGTGAAGCTTTACATTGTTCGCTGGAGTTTTGTTTGTCTATGTGTCACTTTGAACTTGAAGGACAGAGATCAAATATGATCAACATGATTCCTAGGCACTTGTTTTAACTCCTGATTCTTGGAAATCATAGAGAGAGACATTAATGGGAGTGGAAAATTTGGATTTTTGAGGGGCTGTCATCTCAGTAGAACATATAAACAGTGATTGCACATATGTCTGCTTATATGTGTGATTGTCTAGGTTTCATGTGAAAGAGTCCTTTCCTATTGGGAATTGAATAACTCGGTTGTTTCATAAGTTTTTAAACTCTGGGTTCTTGTGGCATGAATGTTTCAAATATATAAACAGAATGCATTAGTATTCTTTTTCGCTTAATTGATTCAGGATTACCTGGTGCTACTCTTATCCTTAGTTGTAACTCCTTTTTTTGTTTATGTGGTTTGTGCCTTGTGATGATTTTATGACTTTCATTTTTCTAATTGATCATGAACATGAGACCTATTAACACTTGTGAACTTAGGACCAGTTAATTGAAATGATAAGTTATTGTTAGTGAGAGGGCTGAAGAGTATAGCTTATAGTCTTAGTTTGCGAGTCATTTTTATTATTGTTATTGTTGGTGTTCTTCTTCCTGTTACTTTATTAGTTAAGTGTCAAAAAACTTGTCACCTAACCCTAGAGGCTCATTGAATTGCTCATTTTGCAATAGTGTGTGATTATGCAAAAATTTTGAAGTGGCAGGACTTGAATTCTGGCATCAATTTAAGGTTTCATCTTTCCTTCTGATAAAAAAATGATTCATGAATAGAAAGGTATAGATATTGATGATTAGGATCACTCCTAAATCATACATTTTAAAGGAAAAAAAAAAGAGTGCTAGTTCCAGAGAGCTCTCAAATTTCTGCATGTATGACAAAGTAGCCTTTCATGGAATACCTTAGCTGAAATCAACAAAGACATAAGATAAACCTGTTCCATAAAATCGTCTTGGTACAAGTCTCTAATTAAAACTTCTACCATACGACTAGTTATTTGCACTTCATTTTTGGTCCAAAACTTTGAGAATGATTAGAGAAAGTGCTACTTAGTATTTAGTTAAAGTCATTTCTGGCTAATGATCCACACAATGCTCTAAATAGTCTTTGAACTTGAAAGACAAAAAATATGTCTTGTATATATTGTCAGACTATGCCTTGTATGGTCTTCATACTTCTAATGGACAATGTGTGTTAGTCCTAATTAGTACCACAATTCAAACTAAAGCCTATATATTGAGGGAGCCTCAATCTTGCAATATGACTTAGTAAAAAGCTAAATTCTAATTGGTGGGAGTGTGAATCCAAGGTTTTATTGTTCTTTGAAGATGTGCTTTGTTTGTGTTAGGTACCACCCAGATCTGGAAAGAAGTTTGTCAAACATCGGATGACTCAAAACGCTGATATGAGACGTGAATCAGGGACTTGTAACGTGTGCTCAGCTCCTTGTTCATCTTGCATGCATCTTAACCGAGCTCTCATGGGGTCAAAGGCTGATGAATTCTCTGATGAAAGCTGTCGTTTAGGGGAGGCTAATCAGTATTCTGTGGATGAGGGTGGTTTATCTTCTCTTAGTAGCCGAGGTGAAAGCTTGCAGTATGCTATCAGTGAAACCAGTAACATGCTGAGTGTTAATTCTAGTCATGATTCTCTATCTGAAAATGCTGATAGCAGACGGACCTTGTCACATAAGTATAGGGATTCCAAGTGCCTAGAGGGTCTTGATGACAATAGTTCTTGTATTAGTAGAACCAGTGATGCTAATTTAATAAATGGTAGCGATCACAGGAATGCAGACAGTATAATTGTATCTTGTAGTTCAGCTTCAGTTAGTCTCTTAGGGGCAGAATGTTCTGGTAGTGCACCTTCTATTGACATGTCTGGGATTCCAACTTCTAAAACTGCTGATATCAGGCATTGCTCACTTGAGGCACAAGGCCCATATACACAATCTGGAAGTGGTAAATCTCGTTCAAGTAGTCCTAGTATATTGGATCTGGAAAGAGTTTCATGTTCTCATATTCCAGAAAAATTGTCTGAATGCTCTGTGGAGAATACTGAGTCTTCATTAACCAAAGAGACAGCACCTACTGTTGTTTCTGCTGACAAGCCTTTTGCAAATAAGGATAGCCTTGTTGATGTTACTGCCAAGGTTTCACTAAGAGTATTTCCAAAATTAGATGATACTGACAATGGTGTTGGAGATGCTACAGATGAAGCTCATAAATTTTCTGTCCAATATGGGCTGGATGAGAAGGCAAAGGAGCAGGTTGAATCACTTGGCATGAAGGTGCCTCTATCTGTAGATGAGAGTGATGAATCAGATGTCGTTGAACATGATGTGAGTAGTAGTACCTATCCTTCTCTTCTTATTTTAGTTTGTTTCCCTTTTTATTAAATTGAAACTAAACTTGGTAGAGATGGAAATGGGAGGAATGGAACATAATTGCATAAAAGTGGCTAAATTTTTGTAAGCTTTGATCTCATTTTCATCGATCAGGTTCCTCTACTGGGCAGAGAAACTTTGGAGTGAGACGAACACAGAATTAAAAGAGAAAAAAAATAGTGAAAGAAAAAAGTGAATCCCATTTATTAAATTTTAGAGAGAGATAGAAAGAAAGTCACCAAAGTCAGAGAAGAAGAAAGTCAGGGGATACAAATCTCATTTTCTTGAAAGCTCCTTGTTATTTCTAACATTCAACTCAGTCTAAGTTTAATTGAGGATTTGTTCTTTATTTTGCACTTGAATGTAAGCTTTGCATTCCTTTTAATGTTTTTCTCCTGGCTTCTGAACATGGGTTCTTCTGTTCTAGAGATATTACCCCAATGTATATGCTGTACTGTACCATTATATTTAATTGTTCCTTTCTTCAGAGTCTGGACTGAGCACTTCCTGAGGATGGAATGAGGGGTAATATTGAATATGAAAATAGGTTTCAAATATATACGGATCAGTTTCCAAATGGAGGACCTTTGAAAATTTTTTATCTGGTTGAAAAAGTTAAGGAAGAGTGGCTTCTTCCCAGGGATGGTTGTTATCTTTTGGGCTTTCTAGATGGATGGTTTTGTCATTTTTTTTTCCCTTAAAATTTGAAATTCTTAAATTTGTTTTCATTTCCCCCTTTTCTTCCTGATTTTCTTTCTTGTTAAATTCTCAAATTGTTTGGTCTCTGGATATAAAAAAAAAAAATATTTGATTGCTATAATTAGTTTTGTTTTGATGGTGAAGTTGTTGACTATATTTGGGCTTTTGAAGGCATGTGGTCTTGAGTTTCAAATTTGAAAATGGTGTCCCTGGTTTGAAAAGAGTATGCAAACTTGACCACCCATAAAAAATTTCTCTAGAAGTTAACATAGTGTATAGATATATAATGACATGACTCTTGGGAAAAAAATCAGCAGATGCCGATCACATTCACTTCTATGTAATAACGATATTTAGTTCTCAATTAGATCATCTTAATTTGGTATGTGCTTGCTTATGTATTGACTCCATAAAGTAATACAACAAAGAGAGTCTTATCCCACTAGGTGGGTCGACTATATGGATTAAATGCCGCCATAGAATTCTATCCAAAACCAAGTTTTCGGAAATACCATTCAACTAAATGTCTCTTTTAATAATCTCTTCAAATGTTCTTTTTGGTCTTTCTCTACGTCTTTTTGTTGGGCTAAAAATCATTTAATCAACTTGTCTCACTGGAACCTCTTGCAGTTTTCTTTGCTTATGCCTAAACTACCGTAATCGAGTTTTTGTCATTTTCTTCTCAATAGGTGCCACACTAACTCTCTCACGAATATAATCATTTCGAATTTTGTCTTTTCTTATATTTTCACTTATCCATCTAAATATTCTCATATCTGCCATTCCTATTTTTTGCTCGTATTGACCTTTTAGAGTTCAACACACATTATCATAGAGCATAGTTGGTTTAATAGTAGTTTGGTAAAACTTTCCTTTAGCTTGCTTGATACTTTGCGGTCACAATTGACTTCGGAGGCATTTCTTCATTTCATCCACCAAGCTTGGATTTTGTGTGTGACATCTCCATCAATCTTTCCATTACTTTATAAAATCGATTCAAGATACTGAAACCTAGACACCTATGGTATACTATGACTACATAAAGTAATGAGAAAAATAAATGTTCATATGAAGAAACAAGGGTGCAAACTCTCCATGATGTCTCTCTATTGTTCGAATTCCTTTTATCACAACTTTTAGTTTAATTATGTGTAATAAACTTTTTGTTTATAAAAATTTTTTGATGTCTATATGTATTCCTTTGATCACAACTTCCATTTCTTACCTGCATGTTTGATGATTTTGTGCCTACTGAGGGTAAAAAGTATTCTGGCTGGTTTCTTTCACGGTAATATAGGTAAAAGTGTGTGATATTTGTGGAGATGCTGGCCGTGAGGATTTGCTTGCCATATGTGGTAGGTGCAGCGATGGTGCAGAGCACACGTAAGCAGAAGCACCTGTCATCTTATCTGCTTTCTGATTCTATTGTATTTTTTATGAAGTCCTTTATTCTAAGTGATTCTTAACTTTCATTTCTGTTTATCAGCTACTGCATGCGTGAAATGCTTCAGAAGGTCCCTGAAGGAGAGTGGTTATGTGAAGAATGTAAATGTGCAGAGGAGACTGAAAATCAGAGGCTAGGTAAAAATGAAGTTGTGTCTGAAATTATCAAATTAATATTGATAGTATTCTGAGGTCTGGCATTTGCACCCTGCATGCTTTTATGTATTACATCTTGATTGCTTATTGGCGTTGAATTTGCATGATCTTGATGTTTAGTTTAGTAATATGTCATGCTCGTATAGCTGTTGTACATTTATGGTGATTTGATAGATTATAGAGTTGAATTTTGTGGTTCAGATGTTGAAGAAAGACAAATCCTTAAAACTAGTTCAACTTCACAAGTCTCTGGGAAGAGGCATTCTGAAAATATGGAAGTAGCTCAAGTATTGAAACGACAGGCTATTGAATCAATCACAGGATCACCAAAGCCGTCAAGCCCCAAGATAACAGTACCATTGTCACTGGAATCCTCATTTAAGAGCTTAGATAAAGGAAAATTGAAGCCTAGTCTTCAAATGCCTATTTGTCACAACAGTGGTGGTGATGAATCGGAAACTGCTCGTTCTCCTTCCAATGGTCTTCGGGGCTCAATGCCCAAGGGTATGGATTTTTTCATCCTTTGTTGTGCTTGATTCCTACTCTGAACGTTCTTTCTTTTTTTGTTGGAAGGGATGTGGGGGCAGGGGGTTGGTGGGGTCTTTTAAGCAAATGTGAGTCCGTTCATATTATACCTAATTCATTATTTAATAGGCACATTGTTGAAGTCCAACTCATTCAACACAGTAAATTCCAAGCTGAAAGTCAAACTTGCTGATGAAGTTGTTCTCCAAAAGCAGAAAGGAACTGGAGAACATTCTACTAAGAATGTAGAGACACCTGCTCGGATGATAAGCAAATCTATGTCATTTAAATCCACGAATTTGGGCCGTTCAAGTGCTACTGAATCAAAAGTGAAAATGCTTCCTAGGTCTACATCTGGTCAGGATTTCAAAGGATCGAGACATACAAAAGAATCGGGTGCATTTGATAGGAAAATTTTGCCTAGGATTGATCGGCCAGCAGTTACTTTGTCAATGGGTAGTTCTGTTGTTTCCACACCTAAGGGTGATCAGAAGCTCACACCTCGCAGTGAAACCAGCAAGCATGTGTCAGATAGCAACAACCGAGAGTTGAAGGTTAACCAAGATGGGAAACCATGCACTTTATCCAAGTCGAAAAGTAATGTAGGCCATAAAAGTGTAGAATCTCCAGTTTGTTCAGGTGTGCTTTTGATTGAGAACATGCTATTTCTGTTGTAATATTTCTGCAACTATTATTTAACTTTATTTCTTTATGGGTCTACTTGCTGCTTCTCATATTTTAGTTTTAATGTAATAATGATCATGTATGTGTGCTACCTTTATTTAGAGTTAAGGCATCTTGCAGTGGTGGATTTTGTGCTTGGGACAAAAGTCAAACTTTGAAATCTGCAAGGATGATCTCTTAAATAGTTACTTTTTGACATTTGCAGAGAGAGCATCCTCTGGTGTTGATGAAACTCCTGAAGATATGCTGCCTCGATCTCGAGAAATGACAGATCAGATTGAGAAAACAAGAGATAGTTCTAGTGATTGTATAAGGCCAGTTTCTCCAACTGCTTTAAAAAGCCCATTCTATCAAAAATGCAAGGAAGTTGGTCATCCTACAGAATGCTGCACAGTTAGCAGTACACCAGAATCTTGTACTGAAGTATCTCCCCCTATCACAAGTAGTTCAAGAGAGGAAGTTCACAAAGATAATAGATTGAAAGCTGCAATACATGCTGCTTTGCTTAGAAGGCCTGAAATATACAAAAAGAAAGAATTACTTAATCAAAATGATGAGTTTTCTACATTGAGCGCAGACGTGATATGTGAAGCCACTTCTCAGGACCAATTGTTGTGTTCCAACACACCAAAGAATTGCATGTCTGCTGATGAAACTAGTGAGGGGAAGGAAACTTTTGAGAATTTTACAAATGAAACTTCAAAATGTTTATCTATTAATTATTCAATGCAATCTATCTTATGTCCAACTGATTCTGGTTCACAACCAAGAAACTCAGATTCCTGTGGTCCTTCTGCTGTAAAGCCTGCAGTAAGAGACTTGCCTAATCAAGCTTTGGCAATCTCACGGATTTTTGTAAAGTCATCAGCCATTCCAGAATATGAATACGCCTGGCAGTATGAAACTCTTGTTTGTCTTGTAGTTCTTGGTTGTCCTTGCCAAATTTCTTCCTGTGTTGCAGATTCTATATGAGCTTTGTTGTTTCTTTCAGGGGTGACTTTGAGGTGCATAAAGGTGGAAAAGCTCCTGACTTATGTGCTGGAATCCAAGCGCATTTGTCAACTTGTGCTTCGCCTAAGGTTCTTGAAGTTGTGAACAAGTTTCAACTGAAAGTTCCCCTTAATGAAGTTCCTCGGTTGAGCACATGGCCCTCACACTTTCATCAAGATGGTGCTAAAGAAGATAATATTGCTCTCTACTTCTTTGCCAAAGATATTGAAAGGCAAGTCTGTGAATTTTTTCTATATGGACTAAGGGTAGGAAAGGCAAGCATCTTTCTCCATTATCTATGATGTAACAATGTACATTTTGTAATGATGTTTTTGATACAGTTATGAGAGACACTACAAGGGTCTATTGGATCATATGATTAGAAATGACTTAGCACTTACAGGAGTCTTTGATGGCATTGAGCTTCTTATATTCTCATCCAATCAGCTTCCTGAAAAATCACAGCGTAAGAAATCATTCCCAGATTTGCCAAGAACCTTCTTGGTAGACAACTTGTGAACAAATTCCTGTGGACTTGGGGCTTATTTTAAAGTTTGTTCCTATATTAATGGTTAAGGATTCTAGAAAATCTGTTCATATGCAATTTTGAAATAAATTGAAGTGGGACAGCCTGAAAGTTCTGTTTCACTAAGAATAGCTTGCTTCTGTTCTAGAGTGCATTTAAGATATGATAACATGCCTGGTTGGCATTGCCATTTATTTTGAACAAAGACTTCATGTATGGCTTCATAAGATGTTGGAATTCTATACTAGACTATGCAAGATGAAAAGCATGAAAGCCACAAAAATGAGATTCATATATTAAATTGTCTCAGTCAACAGACATAGTTTGACCATGAATATAGTAGGAGTTAGGTTGCCAGTGGAGTTAAATGGAGCCCAACATTTTTCTTCTTTTTTATGTTTTGGGATAATTGGTGACTTGGTGGGGGTGTGCCCTGTGTGGTCTGTTTCATGACTAAAACGCTATAAGATGGCCTTTTGTTTCTGTTTTAATAGAAAGTAAAGTGTTATTTACTTATTACTACATATGTTGAAAATGTTAACAATCTCATTTTGTTGCCAGGTTGGAATATGTTGTTTTTCTTGTGGGGTGTCTTTAGGGGGAGGAGAACAAGTTATTCTTACTCTGAAAAAAAGATTTCTATTCCCAGTTTGAATGTGATATCTGTTGAAAGGGATTTACCCACTGCTGTTATGACTTTGTCTGAGACCTGCTGTTTGCCAAAGCCTATGGATGGGGAGTCAGTTGCTTGTGATAGGAGATGCAGTATGGTTCCCCCATCTACTTCCCCCGACCAGAATTTTGTTTCATTAAGTAGGAATTCTGATATCATAGAACCTTATGTTGACCAGAAAATTTTGGAGTCACAAGTGAAGTTAGAGAAGCAAGTTGGTATATCTGACACTAAATCTACATCAAGGACTAAAAGAAATGGCACACAGATGTGTCAAGAAATGAAATCCACTGGTTTGTCCCCGGTAATGTTTATATCCTTGGATGCAATACTTGACAGACATTTTAAGTTACTGCTTGTTGCCTGATATGAATCAACTTCTACACGCACTTAATAATATTGCCAACATGTTGATATGATCATGGTCTCCCAGCCTGTTTAATTTTAAAGAGCATGATATGCCACTTTGATTCCTCGAGTTATATATGTCTACACTGTTTTTCTAAAGCTTTGATGGTCCTAATAGGATATTTATTCACTGCTGAGTTTGACGGTCCAAATGCATGTAGATTGAAGGTTTATTAAAATTACTAACTGTTGATGATTAAATAAAAAAGAAGACAAATGGGATTGTGGGAGACATATTATAGGAAGGCAATGTTGGTATAGAGAGTGAGGAGAGAAACCAAGAAAGAAGGTAGTTTTGTCTGTAGATGAATGCATACTAGCATAATGTATGTCAGGATGTAGTCAATGAGGTGAACACTTTAGTATTTATTAAATTGTTGTTGCTCATACCTACATCGAAATCACAAATTAGAAAGCTTTCTTGATGAAGAGTATGTGATATCTTTTCACCAACTATATTTTTTTCTTTCTGAACGATGTAGACTTTTTTGCAGGAAGTTAGCCTAGTGGAACATGTACAGGGCGGAGAGTCTAAACCCTGTCCGGAGGCAATTGGAACAAGTGTAACTAGTCAGATTGTGGAAACAGAAATTGATTCTGAAATTTCTATTAAGAAAGAGAACTCTTTGACTTCAGGGATTCCTTCTCTTGGCAAACAAGAGATAGATGCTGCAAGTAATGTCAGTGAGGACAAAATTTTGGAGAAAACGTACAGTGATAGAGATCAACTAAGGCCTAAGAGGAAACAGAAGGAAGATGATCAGCATATTGACATAAAGGCAGTTTATCAGGGAGACCTGACTGCACAACGGGTTAACTGTCAGCAGCCTAATGATAATAAACTTCAGCATATAGATCTTTCAGATGCAATTATGCAGGCCTCTGCATTTACATGTCAGGGAATGCCTTGGAATGAGGTGAATGGCAACTTGGAAGATGGGGAAAGTTCTAGCAAGAAGCTGACTGTACAAGGGGTTAACTGTCCGCAGCCTAATGCTAATAAACTTCAGCATATAGATCTTTCAGACACAGTTATGAAGGTTTCCGCAGATACATGTCAGAGAATGCCTTGGAATGAGGTGAATGGCAACATGGAAGATGGAGAAAGTTCCAGCAAGAAGCTGACTGCACAAGGGGTTAGCTGTCAGCAGCCTAATGATAATAAACTTCAGCATATAGTTCTTTCAGACACAGTTATGCAGGTCTCTGCGGCTACATGTCAGGGAATGCCTTGGAATGAGGTGAATGGTAACTTGGAAGACGGGGAAAGTTCTAGCAAGAAGCTGAAATCAGGCATCAGTGGAATCTATGGATGTATCAGTTCCGGAGGTAGAGACTCATTTAATGACAGGTTGGCATCACTTGCAAATGATCTTGGTTCCTGTTCTTCAGTTGATGACAGAGGATGTGAAGAAGCTTGTGACGAGAAAATCATCTGTGAGGACTTGGGAACGAGGGAAAGAACCTTCTTCCCTCTTGATACGCTTAGTAAAACTGACTCTCAGCTGGGGCTAAATAGCTTGTCACTGCAAGGGCCACATGAGTATGAGATTCCGAATCTGGAGCTTGCTTTAGGGGGTGAAACTAAACAACAACATAAGGGAATGCTGCCCTTTTTTGTTGGGGCCGTTGACAAGAAAATCTCCCAGGAAAAACCTCTAGACTGCTTGGCGGATGAGCAAGAGGACGATAGTGTTGCTGCATCCCTTTCCCTTTCTTTATCATTCCCATCGTCGAACAAGGAATGGGTGAAACCTGGTTCCAAGGCAGAGCAGCTCTTGCCTGATGGGCACCGTGTTAATACTTCATTGTTCCTTTTCGGGAGATTCACAGACAAATAAATCTGCTGTTATTTCTAATCATGTACATTATCTTGCCTCAGATGGATGTGATAAAAGCCATAGCCGATTGTGTATGATAATCCTCCTGCCTTTCTCCAAGGGAGCCGTTGTCCGCCTGTCCATGTCCCCATCAAGATTTAATAAGTGTTTTTTTTTTTTTCTCCTTACTAGTTAAATACATGTTTTGTTTTAGCTTTTTGGTTTCAGTTTGTGTAGTTACGGCTGTTTGTATATAGAGAGAATTCAAGCCGTCACAGTTTCAAAAATGTTACTAGGAACTTGCGGTTGACTATTTTTATGACAGGGTTTCCTCCGTTACTGGCTCCATCCGAGTTTTTTCCATTCTTATACTTTCATCAACATTTTGTTTCCGAAGTTACTTCAAAAAAAGTGACTAGCGGGAGTAACTGCTTTGTTTTTCTCCTGCTGTCAAATGTGTTGTGTCGTTAAATATGATAGATAGTTGTGGCAGTTATGGCTATGCAAGACTTTCTTGTTTAATCTCTTTTCAGTCGAGAAACATAATACAAAGTGCATTCTGTAAAATAAGGGATAATCGTCCCTGTAGTTAGAGACCGCATGTGATGAGGTTTGTTGGGGTAAGGCCTCATGTTTTGGCCACAAACAAATTTCAGTTGCAACGGGCACATTAGGCCTGAGTGGCTGCGCCACGAGCGTACTGTCAAAGCCTTCAAACTACCCTGACAGAATATAAATACGTTGGTATGTATCATTCAAAGGAAGATAATATGAAGGGCAAATCTGAAAGGCAAGGGTGCTTTTCGGGTGCTTTTCCCTGCATCGTGTTAAACGTGTTTTGTGAGGCATAAATGCAAACTGGGGCCTCAGACATGGACATGGTGGTTTAACACAATTAATTCAGCCGATGGGCTTCCCTTACCTTTATACTTTTATTCCCACATATTTTTTATTTTATAAAATTTAAATAATTAAATTTATTAAATTTAAGGACTAAATTATAAGATATAATAAATCCAAAGGCTCACCAAAAAATTATGTGAAAATCTGTATAATTTTGAAGGAGTTGTCAGATTTTAGACTAGAACTCTGCATAAAACTGGTGAAATTCTTTTGATGTTAGTACAAGGACCTGTGCTTAAATCCTGTCTTCCCTTGGGCCGGAGATTTAGAGAGTCTCTGGTGTTGTGTAGTTTACTTTGTTATTATTATTATTATTTTTGGTCCAAAATAGATTAGGGATTCATTGAGAAATGAAACAATTTATTTGTTTTGACAAGAATTAAATTTGAAGTTGTCTTCTATAGAGAATGAAGTTTATACTAGGTGTGTTGTGTTATTTTGTTTACACTATTGACCAAAAACAAAAGTATGCTTGTAATATGAAAAGATAGTAAAATACACTCTTATGAGGTTCTTTTAAATAATACCAAATTTTAATTTTAATCAAAATTTGCACTTCACCATTCCAAAAATTTTAATGGAATGTCGTTTCTTAAATGATTTGATATAATTTTATATTTAAAAATTAAACTTAACAAAATAAAAAATTAGTTAAAAAGATCTTATGCAACTAATATTTACATTAAAATATCTTAAAAATCTTATATCATGAAACATTGATTAAATAACTATTAATTAAATATGTTAAATTAATTAATTACAAAATTCATAAAGTCTTAAACCCTAAAATTAAAAGCACTAAATACTAAAACTAAAATATTAAACTTGAAACCTTAAATTTCAAACCTAAACTCTAAGATTGACATAACATTAAATACTAAACTCTAGAATTTATGCCTTAAACCCTAAATACTAACTTGAGAAACTTAAATCCTAAACCCTCAACATAAAGCCTTAAAGTTTATTGTTTTAGATTCTAAATCATAAACTATAAAAACCTAAATTCTAAAAGTTAAAACTTCATTAGGATTTATTGATTTAGATTTTAAGATTTTAGAATTTAGAATTTCAAGTTTTAATTTAGAAGTTAGTGTTTTAGGCTTAATGCCATATTTACAATTATTAAGATTTAGGGGTGTGAGGTGTAGGATTTAAGGGTTTTTATTTTTGAGTATAGGGTTTAATGTGCTATTGTACAGTTTCAAGGTTAAGAATTGTTTTGTTTGTGGTTTTAGATCACTACAAGAAATTTTGTTGTTATAGGAAAATTTTACCAACAAATTTTTTATTTGTAGATAAAATCAATTTTACCAACAATTTTTTTAGCAGATTGTATCGACAAGTAAAAATTACTTATGAATACATATATCTGTCAATATATCGGATAGAAGTTTTCTTGAAATTTTACCTATTGATTTAATTAACTAGAAATAAAAAATTTTGAAATTTTTTTATACCAGAGGCAATGAGCTGCTAATTAGCGAATTTTTTTACTAGTAGCCTAGAGTCACTGATAAAAATAAAAAACTTAACAACAGAGCTACAATGTTTTATAAAATTTTTTTTACTGTTAGCACATGCTCTTTTTATAAGGAGGAGCTTGTACCCTCTCTCATGACCTCTCTCCCCCTCTTTTCTCCATTTTTTTGTGTTCTGTCATTCTCTTTTCTCTCCTCCTCTCTTCTCCGTTTTCTTTCAGTTTAAGCAAGAGCAACTTCTATGTCATCGATGCTCTCTTACTAGTATCTTGTTGTCTCTCATCTCTTAATGTGAAGTGAAACAAGTGGGTGGAGGCTTCTCCAAAATTTAAGGTGACTCCTCTATATTTTGTTTCTAAGATTTATTATTTTTTGAAGCAATTTTTGATGAGTTGTTATCTCTAGTGAACAAACACATAGCGGGAATTTCTTTAACTTTGAATATCACTGTAAAAGTTTTTTATTTTGTAGTTGCTACTATTACTTCTTAAGTGATTATTGTTATTGAGTTTGTGGTTGGTTTGTAGTAACAAAATTAAACCCATTTGACTCTTTATCATATGCATTTGTGGCTGTTTCAATTTTTAAAAAAAATTGAAATTATTGAGTGAAATTACTAATGGATTACATCCCTTAGAAATTACCATCGGAGAAAATGTTATTTCATTGTTCTTAGCCATGTAATTGATTTTCTTTAGAATAATAGCTATCCATTTGTCTGATTTTAGTGATTGTAAAGTCTCTTCATATGAAGAGGGCTTATTAGCACCAACAAAAATGCTCAAGAGGGACATTCCCTCTATTTTAAAGTGCTTGCAAGGAACTTTTTTTTTTGGCACACTTGGCATAACTGTGAATCGTGAGGGATTTGTACTTCTATACTTTCACTTTCATCAAGGATTTCTAGAATGGATTGTATGTTTATTTCTGTATCATGGACTAGGGCACCCTATTCTTGAGTTTGTTTAACTTATAGACTTCAAACATCTCTTTACATCACCAATAGTGGTAAAATCTTTTTCTAGAAAATTCACATCACTAGACCTAGTCTCTCTAAGTCCTCTATTAGGATTTCATCATACATAACATAGTCCTTAGAGTTTTCAGAGTATCTAATAAAAACAAATTTATTAGCTCTCAAATTTAACTTCTTAAACTTATGGTAAGCATTATGAACTTACTTTGCTAATCGCCATAGATGTAAGCCTTCTAAATTAGGCTTAATACCATTCTATTATTCATACAGAGTAGTAGAAATAGATTTTAAAGGCACATAGTTAAGAATGTATGCAACTGTTAAAAGCTTATCCCCCAAAACTTTATTGGGAGGTTGGCCTAAGTTATCGATCTAACCATATCCAATAGTATATAATTCCTTTTCTTTGTAACACCATTTTGTTGTGGAGAGTCTGGAATTGTCAATTGTCTAAATATCCCTTTATACTCATAGAACTTTTTGAATTGATCAAATAAATATTCTTGCCCTTGTCAGCTTGAAAAGTTTTTATACTCTTATATTCATGATTCTCAACCTCTACTACAAAATTTTTGCATCAATTCAAAGCTTCAAAATGGTAAGATAACAAAAAGATGGAATCATATTGTGATTAATCCTTTATGAATATGATGAAGTAGGTGCACCATGTCTAGCCTTCATAATCATCGGTCCATACATATCTAAATGAATTAATTCTAGAAGTTATGATGCTCTCTTAACCTTAACAATAGGCTTTCTACTAGCTTTACAAATAAGGCAAACCTCACATGCCCAAAAACTTACTTTTGTGAGAAAGCAAATAGCCCTTCTCCAGCTGACATGGCTATTCTTTCTTAGCCAATATGTCCCAATCTTGAATGCCACAATATAGAATTAGGCACCACATCAGAAGTAGAAGTAACATGGGCAATGTTATTGATACTATCATCTATGACTAACATGATCAAACCATATTTAGCATGTCCATGATCATATAAAGTTTTTTCAAGATAAAAAGACAAACTATTATCCTTGAAATTAAATCTAAATCCTAAGTTCAATAATGTCTAAACTAATAGTAGATTACATTAAATAGTGGGCATATGTAAAACATCATATAGAAGCAGTTTGCTTCCATTACACAATGTGAGTTGGAAAGTGTCAACTCTAACAACTCCTTCAACTTTGTTCCTTATAGTTACAAAGTGTTAACTTACTATTACTTAATGGTAATCTACAAACCTAGCATGATTGTAAGTTATGTGCTTACTTGCTCTTGAGTTTGCAATCGATCTAACAAGAGAGTGAGTAACAAACACATGAGTACACACAAAAGTGTTAAAAGGGATAAATAAGGGCAAACCATATGCTGCTCATGACACTCACGAGCAAAATGTCCCTTTTCTCCATAGTTATAGCATTTGAGCTTGGATTTATCCTTTTTACCATCATGCTTGCCTTAAGGGTGCTTAATGATTTTATTAGTTTGTTGTCCTTAGTTTTGAAATTTTTCCTATTTTCCTTTGCATTGGGACTTACCCTTGCATTGTTTAGCTTGAGCCACCAATGCAGCACTATGGTTTACATCTTTGTGTTTCGTCTCACCCTCAAAATGTTGTAAAATATCATCAAAGGATTTAATGCCTTTGTTGTGTATAAGCAAGCTTCACTTGTCCCCAAGTGGACTATGGGAGGGATTTGATGACTGCCAAGAACAATTGTTCATCTATGAGATCACATCCAACTAATTTTATTTCTCTAATCATAATGGACATTATCCTTAAATGTTCAGCTATTGAATGCTTTATGTCCATCATATATTGGTTGAACCTTAAAGTCAAAGCACACACAAAGCCTTGTAGCAATGGTTACACCATATTTGAACCTCAACTGGTCTCATATTTCTTTGGTAGTTGGAAAATTCTCGAACTTTCTAATGAAATCGTCATGTGTGTAGCTTAACAAAATGAAAAACGTATTCCTATCTCTCTTAAACCAAGTGTTATAAGCTTCTTGGTCATGGTGGTGTTGGGCATTATTGTCCTTAGCAAGTAGGATATGACATTAGTCAAACGGTCAAGTAAGTCTTGTTCATTAAGAAAATATTGAATCTCTCTATGTCACATGTCATATTTCTTACCATCCAACTTGTCTCCCTTAATTAATTTAATTTAGCATTGATATTCTTTTAAGCCATTTCATTACATCATTACATGAGTATAATTAGACACATATCTAATTAATGCTATTTATAATTAACTCACATATTTTCATCGATATTACTTGATTGAAAATTTTACACAAGTGATAGTAATCATATCTTATAATATATGAAAAGAAGCATTAAATTTTATATAGCTTAAATAGGAAGACTCCCACTTAATATATGATAAATGCTATTGGAACATTTATTTAAGATCATGCAAACATATTGCCTATTTAATGAATGAGTTCAATTGGGAAACTTATTGATATTTTGGTATCCATGATTAAAATAATGAAATATATACAAATTAGGTGTGCAAACACATCCCAATAATAAATATATTTCCTAAAAAATAATTTATATGAATTATTTTTTGTCATATCAATCTATTTGAGAAAATATGGATGCTACATCACCTTTGTATACATTCCATTATTTTGAGGAAATAAATGCCATACAATTTCATTAGCATTCATTAAAATATCAATGTGCAACAATGCTAAATATCACACATTCATGCATTATTTGTCATTTAACAAATAAATGAAAAATAATTCCAAAAAAAAAAATGGGGTGTGTGTCATAATTATGAAAATTGTGATGTATGTAAAAAAATATTTATGAGAAAAGGAAATTTTTTTGGCAAGTTATTTTCTTCAAAATAACCTTAAATCACTTAATCTAACAATAATTTTAAAAAATTACATGATTGTTTTTGTAATTTTAAGCACAGAGCCATAAAGTACATAAAAAATGGGATTTTTCATAAAAATTGGCTAAAAAAGGGATTTTAGAAATGCTTCACATGCCCATACATGTTTAGTGGTTTTGTGGCATCCATAGCCACATTAAGACACTTGTGCTAGTCATGTGCCATCGAGATGGTATCGAAATGTAATTCTAAACACATAGTCCAAATTGCCTAAGTTCTCCAATCCCATAGTGCCTTGACATTTGTGAAACAAGTCCTGGACAGTGGCATGTGGCTTACACATGCCACAAAGGTGTGAGTCATGCTAAAAATTCCAACCTCAACCCAAAATTTCTCTAGATTTTGGTTACTATTTGGCTAAACTTTCAACCTTGTATCTCCCCCATCCAAGTTCTAATTTAGATACTTTTAGTCTTGTTGGAAAGACTTGTTGTAAGGAACAAATCCATGCTAAGATTGTTTTCTAAAACATATTTTCAGAGTTCAAAATATGGCTCAAAGTTACCTCACCAAGTTAAAATAATTTTCAGAAACAAATTTTCATGAAGTCGACTTTGAGTAATCATATCTTTCACATATGTAATCCAATTCATGCATATAATATGTCTATTTGAAGCTCTTGTTACAAAGAACAAACCTATATAAAATTTTCAAAAAATTATGCCATTTAGTGTTTCAAAAAAAGCTTATCAATAATCACAAAATTGCTTGAAAATGCACAATTTAAATCATGCATGACACAAAGCATACACAAGTCACACAAAGATGAAAACAAGCATAAGGGCGTTTTGATACCACTGCCAAAAAATTTATTACAGTAGACTTTACCTTAAATTTTTCTACAGGCCATAATTTCACTTGCTTTATGATATACTCGTGACTTCAACTCACATATAGGATTTGCCATGGCAGCCAATCAATAAGTAACTTAGTAACATGACTATTATTTTGATCATTGCTAGACACTACTTCTCCTATGGTTATGGAGATGTTACTAGAGCCATGCAAGTATACACATTCTAAATCCCAAAGATGTAGAATGGTACTTTCAGAAAAATATTCTAGAGAGAGAAAGGAGAGTCTAGAACTAGAAAATTTCTTTTTATGAGAAATTTCAAAAGAATCGATGTATGTAAATTAGAATTAGAGTTGGCTATCTAGTATTTGAATAGGTGATTCTCATAGAGATACTAAGACTAGAGTGTTTAGACAATTAAACTTAGGACTTTTGGACACAAGAGAATCTATAATTGAGAATGACTCCTTTACACTACCAATCATGATAGAAAATAGCAGACATTATATATATCTACGTGTGTGTGTGTGTGTGTATTTGAAGTTCCTATGACTCACACAAAGGCAACTATGATATAAAGTAGGAGACATATTTGATGCCACTTAAGTTTAACGCATACATTGGGGTGGGTAAGGATTTAGATAGAGTTTTGGTTTAGATATATAGGTGTGCAATTTAGAACATGTTACAATTGAAATATGAGATTTGAAATGTAAAAACTAATCAAATTGAATTGAACAAAACCAATTTTTAATTGTTTTGGTTCTATCATTTTACAAAAATTGAATAGGTCCATTATTTATAGAAAACTGATTTAATTGGTGTAGATAGAAAATATGAAAAAAAACCAATTGAATTGACTGTATAAACACCTTTAGTTTGTAGGTTGATGATATTTGTGACCATGCACAGTATTGAATCTTTGAAAGATGCAATCATTGCCGTGATTTGGCATTAGCAGTTATATTGGACAAAGTCAATATGAATGTGTTGTCTCATGGATCTTTAGTTTTAAAATAATTGTCACATAAAAATCATTTTAATAGACAAAGCTAGAAATTGTTTTCAAAATAAATTTTTTTTCAAAATTATAATGGTCAATTAGTGTTGCCAAATGAGAAATTTAAAAATTTTTCTATGTGGGTTGCCATTTATTATGTGTTGAAAGGATCCATGGGGAGTTTGCATAGGCCTAGTTGGTGATTATTTTATTATGAGCTTGTGACATTGTGGGCTAGTGATGTGATAGGCAATATAAGTGTAGGCCAATGCCTCTTGGAGCCCTTAATGGGAGGTCTTACCGAGGCTAGTATAATATATATAAACACAAGCTAGGTCCCTTCTCCACTCTAACAACTTGTGCATAGATAGATTTATCCCATGGAGCTGCCATTATAGTTAGAGATTGGAGGGGAAGACCAAGGGGATTGTTGATGATTGATCAAGATTGTGAATGTAGGTACTCATTAGAATTTGATTATTTGGTGTGCTAACATTCAAACAAGATGATTAGAAAATTATTGCAATTTATCTTCCATTTTTACCATAAAATATTTGAGTCTTGCTATTCTGATAAGCTAAATCTTATTAAATATTCATTTAAACAATTTGAACCATTAAATTTATTAGATTTACAAACCAAATTGTTAAACCAACAAATCCAATAGCTCTTGTTAAAGTTTGTGACTGTTTAGTGATGCCCATTTAATGGAAGTATGTTTTCCATAACATGTAGACCTATACAATTGATCTACAAGAAATGAAATAGAAATACTCATCTGAGTCTAACTTAGCTTCTTTCATGAAATAGAAAAATCTAGTTGGTGTGGACATAATCATACTTAGTACGTGTAGAGGATGCAATAATTTTTTGGTTTAAAAAATTGATTATTGGAGGTGAAGGGATTTGAATTCTTTTAGAATTTTATTAATTTTTTATAATTTTATTTTTATTTAATTTTTTTAATATAGAATTTATATCATTAAATTCATTGAATTTTATAAATTGAACTATAAAACCAAATAGATCTTAAAGTTCACACAAAAAGATATGAGCATTATATAAGATTTAAGGTGTAGGAGTAGATTTTATTCTTTATATTTCTTATTTTTTGATTTTGATGGCCTACTTTCTATTTCTTTCTATATTACATTTAAATATAATTTGTGAATTTTACTTTTTTTTTTACTAATTTTTTTATCTTTCTTATTTTTTGTCATTGTCTCTTTCTTGTTTCACTCTCCAACTTTAAACACCAACTTTAACAAATCTAAATCCAAGGTGAAGACACTACACCAAACAGGCCCTTTTGAATTGGCTTGGTTTTCTTTGATTACCCTATGTAAAAAGCAATTTTGAAATGATATGTATTAGAATGCTTAATTCATAAATTTATAAAATGACATTTCCCTCAAAGCGTTTCTTGTTGTCAAATTGTGGATCTGATCTTTCTTTCACATAATCATCATTTGGTGTATAATGGGTCATTGCTTGCCCATAATGATGGTTTGGGCTGGTATAGAAGTATCTACTTCTAAGGACCCAGTAGAAGGACTTTGGTAGCTTTAATTAAATTTTAGAAATTAAAGAATAATCTTTAATTGTGATCCATTAATTTTTCATTAACTTTATAGCTCTTTTAAAATTGTCTCACTTTTTCACCCATTACATGTGCTAGATCCCCCTTGCTAGAGCTGCATAATGTCTATTTTATAAGAAAATAACTTAAAATTTTTAATGCAATTTTTGATAAAAATTTTCTAAAAATTTGTGGACAATGACTCCTCTTACAATGTATATAGTACCCACACTTGACCTTATATGCATGTATATGAACGAATATTGTCATTTAAAAAAACATGACCTGTTGTATAAGACTTTTATTAATAATTTACACAATTATAATAAAAAAGAAAAAATAATTATATAAAGATATATTTTTCATCAGAAATTTTGCAGAGATTTTCTATGAGCCATTAAATATTTTATATAAACCTTTATTTAGTTTTTAAATAAGTCAAATTATACAAATCCTTTACAAAATTTGTCCATATATCTTGCTCCGAAGTAAGGAATAAAGGTGACTTGGCAGCAGAAAGTCCAAAAGAGGGTGGTTAAGAAGGCGGATCAGCCGGAGAAAAGCCTAGATCCCAACTTCGCTGTCGTCGTCGCGTGGCCAAGACCCAAAATTGACATTTCTTACAATATTACCCTTATTCCAAATCCAGGGGCATTGCGGTCAGTTCATAAAATCGGCTCCGCACTCGGCATCGAGGCTATTCACAACTATAACTGGCATTCCGCTTCGTGTTCTCCACTATCTCGTAACCTGTTAACCTGTGACTGTGACCTCCTTTTCTCTCTTTCCTCTCCCTCGTCAGCTTCTCGCTTTTGCTCTGTCTCTCTCTTATGGCGACTTGTTTAGCGCCAGTGTCTGTTCCAGGTGAATTTCGCACTCGATTGTTTTCATCTTTGACGGTTTTGTTAGTTTCTCTTTTCTCCGCGTTTTGTTACTCAGAATCACCAAATTTGAAAGCAAGTGGCATAAATTGGACCGCGATTGGACAACTATTGTACCCTTTTTGGGATTTTGATCTCAGTTGTCGATCCAATGAATTGTAGCGTTCTGTTCTGTTTATCAATTCCCATTCTCTGAAATTTTTGTGCTCATGTAAAATTGCAAACGATGAATTTACGGCTTTGATCGAATGCAATCTGGGAACCCTGCAAGAAAATGTCTGACTGTTCAATTTTTCTTCGAGCCTGTGTTTATACGGATTGTTATTCTTTACTTATGCGATTCTTGCTTTAATTTGGGAATAGGTGGATCTCATCTTAAGGCGCGTGAGCTTGGGTTGACAAAACTTCATTCATTTGGAGCTGCTCCTAAACTCGCTGTCCAAAGGAAGTCTAACCTTGTCGTCAGGAAGCGCGTTTCATCAATTTCTGCGGAATATCGGTATGCTATGTTTGCATAACCTTACTGATGGTTTTAGGCATTATTATTATTGTTATATACGCTATTCTTGGACTTTTGGATCTGCAAGAATCTTGGTTTTTAGCGGAGCAGAGCTGTAATTGTTCCTTGCATCCCTGACATAGGACAGCTTAGAGCAATTGGAGTATTTGATCTTGAAGCTTGTATTCATGTCAG